>CP125978.1:365663989-368550036 GCA_030063025.1 Avena longiglumis
TGTTATGACTATGACAAGTCACCATTAGCCTCTATGATCATTTAGTCCTTGACTTG
This sequence comes from Avena longiglumis, assembly GCA_030063025.1. NCBI lineage: Eukaryota > Viridiplantae > Streptophyta > Magnoliopsida > Poales > Poaceae > Avena > Avena longiglumis. Next base: position 365,664,046 of record CP125978.1, read on the forward strand.
TAGTACCACTCTTTGCTTTGATTATTATGCTTTGTTGCACTACATGATTATGGCCATTAGTGCTCTCTTAGTTGGTTACTCCGAGTCTTTTGCTAGCCTCCACTTGTATGAGTAAGTTTTACTCATGCCTCCAACCCCAAGAAACCAAGTTATTCCAAAGTGTCCACTATAAACTCCTATGCATGGTGTGTTACACCATTCCAAAGTATACTCTTGTTTTCATCTATCTTCCAATTAAAAACTATTTTGTTATGTGAAAATTTAGTGATTAAAGCCCTCACGAACTTGATGGCACACTTTATTCATTGCCCCTAATAAACTTGAATCATTGTGACAACTTTGTTGTATATGCTTGCACTTATAAGTTGGAATTAGCAGAACCGTGCTGTCACGGGGAACGTTTTAAATATTGCACTTGTACCTTGTTGTACTCAGTTGATATCATGTTCTTTTGTCTATGGATGCCACCGGTGTGAAATAAAGAGGGAACTTGTAAGTCCATGGAGTTTGTATCCTGTGTTAGAGAAATGCCTAGGCCGCTAGCCTAAGCCATGCCTAATCATGGTGGAAACTTGCAGCATCACCATAGTGACATCTATGAAGCATTCTTCTTATTAAAAAAGATACACATTGAGAAAAGAGGAAAGAGAGAAAAAAGCACCATATTCCCATGGTACATAAGAAGAATTGCTGAGATGCTCATTGTCTGCTTGCCTTGTCATTTTGGTTATGGGAAAGCTCATGTACCATGTGCAAGGGGTACCCCATTGGTGGTTCTCAATGATATGCAAATACTTACAGTGACAAGAACTTACATGGACCCAAAGTTGAGTATGCATGAGGTGTGGCCCTCGTATTCAAGGGGCATGAGATTGCCAACTTATACTTCGTCAAGCATATACTCCAGCTTTGCCACTTTAACCTTAACCACTTCAAGATGCTTATGATAGGGGCAATGACGGCTGAAAGCTAACTAGTACCATAATTTTTGGAAGATCTTTTTGGAAATTGTAATCCCTGCTTCCTTTACAAAAAGGCCTTTTCTTCCACCATTATTGAGTCTCCACCTTCTACCTTTAGGCACCATTAAAAGAGCATAGTTGTCATTCTGTGTGCAGTGTTCCAAAGCTTATTAATTGATGCATATTGTGTTATTGCTTGTTCTTGTGCTATTTGTTTCTAGTCATCCTTGTGAACTTTGCAGGTGTCCTGTGCATTATATTGCTACTCTATGAGGGACAAGATGATTGCCACTATGCTATGTTTTATGCATGTGAAACAAACAAATGTTTTTCAATGCATATTATTCATGATCTTTGTTTGTATCTTGCCATGTTGCATGCATAATTACTATGTCCTATTGTTAGAACTCCATCTTCCATGCACATGTTTAGAGTTCTTTGATCCCAGCTTTCAATGTTTGCAAATGGTTGGATCTTTATTGTGACGGTGCATGTCACCTCAAAAATTATTCTGTTTATCACTTACCTACTTGAGGACGAGCATGAGTTAAGCTTGGGGATGTTGATACGTTGGAAACGTATCTATAATTTTTGATGATCCATGCTTGTTTAGTCTCTAGTTTGCTTTACTTGTCCACACTTTGAGGTGCTTTTTACATGTTTTTTGGTACTAACCTATTAACAAGTTGCAACAGTGTTAGATGCCTGTTTTCTGCTGTTTTTGGTTTCAGAAAAGTTAGTAAAAAAATATTCTCGAAATTGGACGGGACAAATGTCAAAGTCAATTACTTTTCGTGGGGAACAAGAAGTCCAAAGGAGAGTGTCAACACCCGGATTTTTCAATCCTAGATGCCTGTTATGCCATACATCGCAATCCCAGGATTACCATTTTTGCGAGACATAACAGAATTGGATACCATAGTACTTCATCCATTACAAACGATACATAAGTTCTTACACAAATAGGGATCTCATGATCCAGTTCTTAATACAACATCAAGCAGCGGAATACGTAATAATACGTAGAGAGTAGGTAAGCTCCATCTTGATGTCACGAGCAATGCCGACGATGGGAGATGATCCTAGTTTTCAGAACTTCCTGGGGTCCATCTTCGAGGTACTCCTCTTCATAGTCCGCCATGGAATAGCGTGGACAAAGCCATGAGTACTCTTTAAGTACTCAAACTAATACTAACAGGTAAAGGGTTTTTGGATAATAGGACACTAGGCTCTAGGGTTGTTTTGCAAAAGCCAGTTTATATCTACTAAGTTCCAAAGCTAGTCACAATTTTATAACTCTAAGTGGGATCTTGTAATTCAGGTCACAACTACAGTGTTCAAGTCAAAGTCTCAATTCATTACACAAGTCATTTTGAAAAGTCTAACTGGGAACAAGATGGCCACTCAATCTGTCCATAATCATGACGCTATTCAATAGTTTGACACTGCAGAGATTGTACACTTTCACCACAACATTCGATACATCCGTCAGAACAAATCCTGAATTCACCATACTCAAGATGCGGATAATCAATACTAACCTTTCAATTACACTCCCTAGTATAAGCACCTCTCACTGTGAGTTTGGCCTCCCAACCATGACCACCGTCATCTTGGGTACCGCAGTGGACAATCTTCACAAGGTAGCCTCACCGAGACCTTGGCCGTGGAGGGAACCAATACTAAGGTATATAAGTTTCCATCAAGCCCTACCCAATATTCGGTATTGTGGTTGACGCTAAAATTGGAATGGTATCGCATCCGCACAACCATCAGTTTTATAAAGGGCTAAGGCTCATGCCTCAACATTTTCATCACCAAAATCATCAAGTGTTTGGAAACACATGCCCAAAACATTTCAATAGAATGATCCATCATTCCAAGGTTTTCATAACCATTTTTCCACCAAGTATTCCCATCTAAAGTTGATCAAGTTTTATTCTTAGCACTAGCATCTACAGTGTGGGGTAGCAATAATGAGGGTGGTAATCGTGGAGTTTCACTAAGTCCAACCTTATATCTTAGGCTGATATCAAGGTTTCTAGCTTAGGCCAAATTTTATGCTCTTAAGCAACCTTCAAAGACAACCTGCTAGTATCTACCAAACTCTTAGGTAGACTCTAAGTAAGCTTTGATAAAGAAATAAAGTAAGAAGCTTGCCATAAAACTAGGATTGGTTTAGCAAGTAGGTATGATCACATATGCTTAAGGCATAAAGTAGTCATCTCACAAGTATGGGTTTGTGGCATCAGGAAGGTATCTTGCAAGTGTTAGCTTGCACATTCGCTAGTAGTATTAGTCTTGCATTGGTATAGTATCTTGCAAGTCTTAGCTTGCATTGGTATAATATCAGCTTGCATCAGTGTCAATATAAGCTTGCCTTGTGCAGAGCAGTGGTTGAAGTTCTCCTCGGCTTCCTCTTCGTAGTATCCTCCTTCCTCCTCGTAGTATCCTTGGTCGGTACTATCGTCTAGGAATAAATACGAGGTACAAAATCACCAAAAAATACTTAACTACTTGCAATCATCACACACAAGGGTCCTATAGATGATCTAGCATCATCTATAACATTACAAGGTTAAAGCTTGGTTTAAAACTTCTTATTTTTAGAAAAGTAATTTCTACTCATTGAAAAACTACTTAAGATTTAATATTCTCCAAACGAAACATGGGATCATTTTGACACATGTCATCACCACATATTGTAGTCCATGGGAATGTGATTTAAAGTGGTGTCACAATTTAATAAGGTTTTACCCTTTTATTTTAATTAATTAAAGTGGCCATAAATGCTTATGAAGCATTCTTTTATTACTTGAACATTATTTCTGCAAGTAAACCTATATATTTTTATATATTCTTAAAGGTATGGTTATATGTGATTTTTGAGAGTTGGAACCAACTCAAAAGCTTTTATGGTTTAAATTTGAAAAATGTTTGAATTCAGAAAAGCTTCTGCCTTGTTATTTTTACTATGGGTGATCTACAGATCCAAATGACTTGAATCCAACGGGATTGGATTAAGCATTCAAATACCTTTCCAACAAAATTGGTTTCATTCAATTTGGTGTAATGAATCGATCTGGGTTAATTTTTGAAGTTGGGTACAGAAGTGTGTTTGAATTTAAAAAGAAAAAGGTTTAATTTGAATTACGCTCTGTTGGAAATTTAACGGGCCGCTGCTAAGTTGCGGTGCTCCCTGGCTGCTTAAGTGGGTGTCCCCACCATCGCTGACACGGGCTGGGCGGTTGGTAGAACAACGTGGATCGTTCGATCTAGTTCTAATCCACTACCGAGGGTCATCGTCGACGCGAGACAGCTCCGGCGAGAACGAAACCTAGCGCGGACAGTGAGGGGTGCTGGGGGCTCACCGGGGTACGGGCGAGGGTCGGCGAGGCGGGCGAACGACGAAGTCGACGACGGCGAACCTCCTGGTACCGGTGGCTTCTCCTGGGGCGGCTCCAATCGCTGGCTCCCTTCTTCTCTCCGGCCGCGTGCTCCGGTGAAATTCCGGTGAGGTGGTGCTCGGCTTGCTCGAGGATGGTGGCACGGGTCGGGGAGAGGGGAGTGAGATGGTGAAGAAATCGTGCGGGGTGGCCTCTATTTAAGGTCAAGCTAAGCGACCGTCACAGGCAAGACGCGAGGTCGTCAGCGGCGTTATAGGGCGCTATAGGCATGGGCAAGGGTAGGGTCTTTGTGTCTCTGGCGATGCTCAACGACATGATCGCGAGGCATGGGGCGGTGCTGTTTGGTCTGGAACGGGCGGCGCCTACGGCAAAGGGCGGGCGGCTTCGACGGCGGGCGTGTATGGCGGCACAGTATGCAAACGGGGTCTCTGGCGTCTCTGGTCGGTGGTGATCGTGTATGCACACGGTGAGGGCGGCGCGCGGTCTGTGGGTGATGGTCGAGGGTGGCTCTCTGGCGCACGCTCGGCATGGTCTGGGCATGTCTCGTGCGTGGTCCGTGGCTTGCAACGCCGCTGCTGGGACGAGTGGCGGTGGGCGGTGGGCTGCCTCCCGCATATGCCGGCTAGGCTTGTCGCTTCTCCAGCTTGCTGTCCACAATGGGGTGACATGGGGTGCTCTCTGTTCACCGTTAATGACAATGGCAAGCCTGCTGGGTGCTAGTGTTGGGCTAATCTTTCTATATGATCTACTAGGTTGTGTGTGAGCTAACTAGGGAACAAGTTAGGCTCAAAACACTGCACACTATAGTGTTTGATGTTTTGTTTGATTTGTGTCTGCAACCTGTTTGATGAAATGGCCGCATGAAATCAAGTTTTGAATTTTGAAATGATTTTTGGTGGGTTTGCTAGATTGGTTCTGGTTAGTCTGCAGATGCTGGGGTTTTGAAAGTTGAGCTTGTTTGAGTGGGTTTTGAAAAAGTGGGATCTTCCCATATGAAGAAGATTCAGTTTTGAATTGTCATTTAAACTATGCATCTGAAAGTTTCTGGATGATCACAAAGTGGGCCTTGATACTTTGTTATGAGTACATTCAAGGGGTGCAAAGATCCAGCAAAGTTTCTGTTAGGTTTTGAAAGTTTAAGACAGCCAAAGTAGGCATGGGAGTTAAATTGGTCAAAATGACCATTCACTTAATATATTTGTTTTGATTTACTTGTCTTTAGGAAAAGTGTGGGAAATGTTTAGATGATGTTCTTTTCACCTAAGAAATATTTTACAAGCAATGGATCACACAAACAAGGTGGTTTTTAAAGAAATTCAAAATCCATGCATACACATATCCATGCATTCATGAATTCATTTAGAAAAGTTTTTGTTTACCCTAATCTTGATGATTAGTGTTTTGATGATCTAAGTTTGATATTTTTGGGATGTTACAAACCTTCCCCCCTTAAACAAAATCTCGTCCCGAGATTTGAAAAAGGACGAAAAGATTACCTAGGATTTGAAGAGATCTGGAAACTCCGCTCGATGTGATCTTCGCGTTCTAGGTAGCTTCCTCTTACGTCCGTGATTGCTCCACTGAATCTTGAGAAACTTGATGCTTCGGGTTCTGGTAGTTCGAAAGGCTTCTTCCAATATACGGATGGGTACTACGGGATAGGTTAGATCATCGTTGATCTCGATGGTCCGGTGATCGATATTCTTGAACACTTCGGTCTTCTCGGGGACTTGAGACATTTTTAAGTAACGAGATATGGAACACATTGTGCACCGACATCTCTCTTCTTCGTAGTTCCAGTTGATACGATACTTCTCCTCGACGGTTCAAAATTTTGAAAGGTCCGATATATCCGGGGCTAACTTTCCTTTGAGTTGGAAGCGTTGCATTCCTTCAATGGCGACACTTTCAGATAAACAAAATCTCCGATGTTGAAGGCGAGGTCTCGACGTCTCTTTTCACGTAACTCTTCTGTCGGGATTGGGATGTCTTGAGGTGTTCACGAATCTTGTGAACCTTCTCTTCTGCTTCTCGTAGGATGTCGGGTCCGAAAATTTGACTCTCTCCTACTTCCGACCAGTTCAAAGGGGTGCGGCACTTTCTTCCGTACATAAATTCAAATGGGGCCATTTGCAAACTGGCTTGGTAACTATTGTTGTATGAAAATTCTGCAAAGCAGATGCCTTCCCACTTGGATCCATATTCTAACACACATGCTCTAAGCATATCTTCGAGTATTTGGTTTACTTGTTCGTTTGTCCATCGGGTCCGAGGTCCTGTGATACGCCAGATCGAAATCTAGGCGGGTTCCTAAACCTTCTTGGACTTTCTTCCAGAATCTCGAGATAAACTGAGTTCCTCGATCCGATACTATATTCTTGGGGACTCCATGCAAACTAACGATTCTAGCGATGTACAACTCCGCTAGCTTCGAACTCTGATAGGTAGTTTTGACGGGCAAGAAATGGGCGACTTTGAACAATCTGTCCACTATGACCCAAATAGAGTCATTTCCCCTACTAGAAGTAGGTAGTCCAGTGATAAAGTCCATTCCTACAGAATCCCATTTCCATTTTGGAATTTGCAAAGGTTGCAACAATCCAGCGGGTCGTTGATGTCCTGCCTTGACTCGCTGACATATATCACACTTGGCGATATAGCTTCCGATTTCTCTCTTCATCTTATGCCACCAAAATTGCTCTTTCAAATCTTGATACATCTTAGTTCCTCCGGGATGGAAAGAATAAAGAGTATCGTGAGCCTCCTTCAGGATAACTTCTTTCAACTCCGAATCTGCTGGTACACAAAGGCTTCCTTTGTACCACAGAACTCCTTCTTCGTCCTCGGTGAATCCGGGTACTTTGCCTGTACCGATACGACGCTTGATTCCATCGATACTGGCATTTCCCTTCCGCGCCTCTTTAATCTGACTGATCAAAGTGGGCTGAAGTTTGATGCTAGCCAAAAATCCTCCACTTACAAATTCCACTCGAAAATCTTCCATCTCTTTGTGCAAACTTGGTTGCTCCTTCAAAATCATGGAGTTCAAGAGGCACGGCAATATGCTAAGGGCATCGGCTACCACATTGGCTTTTCCAGGGTGATAGTGAATGTCCAGGTCGTAATCCTTGATTAGCTCAATCCATCTTCTCTGCCTCATATTCAGCTCCTTCTGAGTGAATATATACTTTAGGATCTTGTGATCCGAATAAATCTCACAATGGTTTCCCATCAGGTAATGTCTCCATGTCTTCAGGGATAGAACTACGGCAGCGAGTTCGAGGTCATGGGTTAGGTAATTCTGTTCATGTTGCTTCAATTGTCGCGATAGATAAGATATAACTTTGCCTTCTTGCATTAGCACACATCCGAGACCAATCTTGGATGCGTCACAATACACATCGAAGGGCTTCGTGATATCCGGCATGATCAAGATTGGGGCTGAAATCAATCTCCTTTTGAGTTCTTGAAAACTCGCTTCACATTTGTCGGTCCATTCAAACTTCTTGTCCTTCTTCAGCAATTGGGTCATGGGTCTGGCGATACTAGAGAATCCTTCTACAAATTTGCGGTAATATCCCGCCAATCCGAGAAAAGCATGAACTTGGGTTTGAGTGGTTGGGGCTTGCCAATCTTCTACATCTTTCACTTTGGCAGGGTCAACGGCAATTCCTCCGGCTGATACAATGTGACCGAGGAATCCTACTTCCTGTAACCAGAATTCACATTTGCTAAACTTTGCATACAACTGATGCTCTCTAAGGGTTCCAAGAATGGTCCTTAGGTGTAGCTCATGTTCTTCTTCTGATTTGGAATAAATCAGAATGTCATCGATGAAAACAACGACAAACTTATCCAGGAAGTCCATAAAAATCTTATTCATGAGGTTCATGAAATAAGCGGGGGCGTTGGTTAATCCAAAAGACATGACTGTATACTCATACAATCCATATCTGGTGGTAAAGGCAGTCTTTGGAATATCCTTTGCACGAATCTTGAGTAATGATAGCCAGTTCTAAGATCAATCTTAGAAAACACCTGGGCACCGGTCAACTGATCAAACAAATCTTCTATCTTAGGCAAGGGGTACTTGTTCTTGATGGTGACATCATTCAACTTTCGATAATCCGTACACAAACGGTTACCTCCATCCTTCTTGTCCACAAACAAGACAGGTGATCTCCATGGGGACGCACTCGGTTGAATAAATCCGATTTCCAACATGGAATCCAGTTGCTTCTTCAGTTCTTCTAGTTCTGATTGGTTCATACTATAGGGCCTCTGGGCTATGGGTCATGTTCCGGGGATTAGTTCGATGATAAACTCGATATCCCGATCTGGGGGCATACTGGGCAAAACATCTGGAAATACATCGGGGTATTCGAAGACTATCCGAACTTGGTCAATGGTAGGTTGGGCTATACTCTTGTTGCACTTGAATTGACGAGGTAAGGTTTTAGATATATGCTCGACTGATATTCCGGTGGTACTGGTCATGGTAATGGCTTTCTTGGCACAGTCAATCAATCCTTTATGTTTGGACATCCAATCCATTCTTAGTACTACTTCCAAACCTTTAGTTCCGAGTACTATTAGATTGGCATAAAAATCTATGCCATGGATTCGGATAGGGACGGCTTTGCAAATTTGCCTAGCCTTGGTGGTTGATCCGGGAATTTATACAATCATCACATGCTTCAATTTGGTTGGTTGAATTTTACTAGTGCAAGCAAATTCTTCGGTGACAAATGAATGCGATGCACCAGAATCAAACAACACTCTTGCAAGTACTGAATTAACAGAAAACATACCCAGCACGACGTCTGGCGCTTCCTGAGCTTCTTCAGCATGCATGAGAAAAAAACGGCCATTGCGGTTGAGTGAATTCCCTGGGGAAAATCTTCTCCCTGGATGGACACGACGCTGCTGCTGAGCTGGGACATTGGCGTTGGGGGCTGTAGCATTCTTCTTGTTGGGGCACTCATTGGAATAGTGGCCTTTATTTCCACAGTCATAACAGGTCACTTGTGACTTGTCCTTGGTCACAGCACAACATTGCTTCCAGTCCTCGGGGCAGTGTTGGGGTTGGTGTTAGTATTGTTGGTGTTGAATTTGGGTGGGGCACGGGTGAAATTTCTAGAGTTGCCGGGGTTGTTGTGATTTCCTCCGGGTCTAAGGTTTCCACGGTTGGGATAGGTCGGACGGGTCATAGGGGTCCGTTGGTTCTTGGGGCAAATCCTGGAGATGGGTTGGGGCGATACTTTGGGGTCTGATGGGTTCCTGGTTGATGCATCATGCGACGATTGCGGTTCTCATTGGCCTGGTTGATCTTTCCTTCCATCTGGATAGCAGAGTCTACAAGGGCTTCAATATCAACAAAGGGATATTGATTAACACCGCATCTCGTCATGCACCATTCAGAATCTTTATTTCTTCTTGGCTTCGGTGTCTATCTCGTCCGGGGCATACCTAGCTAATGACAAAAATTTGTCACGGTATTCCACTACAGTCATCCTTCCTTGCTTCAACTCTCTGAACTCGTCTCTCATTCTCTTGATCAAACCTGGGGGCACGTGGGTTCTGCTAAACTTGACCTTGAATTCCTCCCAGGTCATCATCTGGCCTCCGGTCATTGCACGAACACTGTTCCACCATGCCCTGGCATCTCCGGCTAGATAATGGGTGGCGAACAAGACTTTATCGTTGGCTTCCACTCCGGCTACTTCTAAGTTATTTTCCATGGTTTGCAGCCAATCATCGGCGTCTAGGGGTTCTTCCGACTTGGTGAAAACGGGTGGGTTGGTATTCTGGAAATTCTTGAGCTTAGATCCGTGGTTATCCTGATTTCCATGGCCTTGGTTGTTGTGGGCTAGCTGGGCTATCTGTTGTAGAGTGGCTAGGTTGGCTTGACGTTCGGCTCTTTCAGCTTCGCGATCAGAAGTCAACATTTGCAGGATCTGCAACATCGGGTCCGGGGCTGAACCACTTCCTCCACGTGGCATCTGAAGATTGATATAGATCATGAGAAAAGAGGGAAATTGCTAAGGTTTTGGGTTTTTGAAAAGTTTTTGGAGTTTGACTCAAGTTTTCTAGCAACTTGCTTTTTCATTCATTCACTCCTAGCACACAGTACAACACACACCACAACAAGGAAAAACAGATGGTTTTAAGAACCATTCTGGAATCTACGATACAGTGGGACCGACTACTACTCACTACGCTAGTGCTCAGTGCTACTACTGCTCGGAGTCGGTGGCTTCATCATCTTCCGCATCATCGATGAAGGCGAAATCATCCTCATCGGTGAAGAAATCCATGGCCTGATCCTCCATAAAATCATCGTCATCGCTGAGATAGGAGTAAGGGTCTCCACGAAGATCCTCCCCTGCATTCTCCCTTTACTCTAACTGCATGTCTCTCTCGTGGATGGTCTCTTCCAGAGATGATATGCGATGGCGAAGACGGGCAATAATGCGCTCCTTCTTGTCGAGCTGACGGCGGCGAGACTTGCGATCCTTTGATAGCATGACGATGGTCTGATCCTTCGTCTTGATGATGGCAGACTTGTGGTTGCAATAGTCACGACAGTTGTCCAACTCTTGTTGACGATCATACATCATGAAGCTAAGGTGGTCCAATTGAGTCTTCAGCTCGGGGTGGTATGGGGCTTCCAGTGGTTGTCCATTTGCATCACGCCTTGGGCAAAACTCAAAGCGAGTACCCTTGATCTGATTGATGCTCTGCCCACACAGACGGGAAAGAGCTTCCTGCATTGCTCTGGCAAGTGCATCGAGCCAGTTGTTTTGCCTCAAGGTAAACTGAATTCCCTCTGCAGTGGGAGGTTCAATCTTTCCTCGGATACTTGCAACAATTAGCCACTGCAGATCTTCTCCTCCTTGATCATTGAGCTGAGCTCCGAAGAACTTGGGATGCGGACGCTCCAGAAGTTCCAAAAGCTGATCCAGATCCCTCTCAAAGATAAGGTCCCCTCCATTTCTGGGTTGATAAAACTTGCTGTACTTCACGTCCATGTATAAAAATAGAGGATGACTAGATTAGCAAAGTGATCAAGTGTGTCAAAATTTTATCTATTTTGCAAGAGTTTTTGGGGAACATGAAGTTTTATTAAAGAATTAAAGAGGTAAGAATGATAATAAGTTTTCGTAAATATCTTTGTTCTTTGGTTTTGAAACTAAGTTTTTGGTTCAATGTCCAATCTAACTAGGGTCTCTCATGGTCAGGATGGCTCTGAGACCAACTTGTCAACACCCGGATTTTTTAATCCTAGATGCCTGTTATGCCATACATCGCAATCCCAGGATTACCATTTTTCCGAGACATAACAGAATTGCATACCATAGTACTTCATCCATTATAAATGATACATAAGTTCTTACACAAATAGGGATCTCATGATCCAGTTCTTAATACAACATCAAGCAGCGGAATACGTAATAATAACGGTAGCGTAGGCGAAGCTCCATCTTCAGTGTCACAGGCAATGCTGACGATGGGAGATGATCCTAGTTTTCGTAAACTTCCTGGGGTCCATCTTTGAGGTACTCCTCTTCATAGTCTGGCCATGGGAATAGCCAGGGACAAAGCCATGAGTACTCTTTAAGTACTCGCAAACTAATACTAATAGGTAAAGGGGTTTTTGGATAATAGGACACTAGGCTCTAGGGTTGTTTTGCAAAAAGCCAGGTTTATCTCTACTAAGTTCCAAAGCTAGTCACAATTTTATAACTCCTAAGTGGGATCTTGTAATTCAGGTCACAACTCTGTTGTGTTCAAGTCAAAGTCTCAATTCATTTCACAAGTCATTTTGAAAAGTCTAACGGGGAACAAGATGGCCACTCCAATCGTCCATAATCATGACGCCTATTCGAATAGTTTGACACTCTACGAGATTGTACACTTTCACCACAACATTCGATACATCCGTGAACAAATCCTGAATTCACCATACTCAGTATGCGGATAATCAATCCTAACCTTTCAATTACACTCCCTAGTATAAGCACCTCTCCTGTGAGTTTGGCCTCCCAACCATGACCACTGTCATCTTGGGTACTGCACAGGTGGACAATCTTCACAAGGTAGCCTCAGCTCAGACCTTGGCCGTGAGGGAACCAATACTAAGGTATATAAGTTTCCAGTCAAGCCCTACCCAATATTCGGGTATTGTGGTTGTACGCTAAAATTGGAATGGTATCGCATCCAGACAACCATCAGTTTTATAAAGGGCTAAGGCTCATGCCTCAACATTTTCATCACCAAAATCATCAAGTGTTTGGAAACACATGCCCAAAACATTTCAATAGAATGATCCATCATTCCAAGGTTTTCATAACCATTTTTCCACCAAGTATTCCCATCTAAAGTTGATCAAGTTTTATTCTTAGCACTAGCATCTACAGGTGGGGGTAGCAATAATGAGGGGTGGTAACTGGTGGAGTTTCACTAAGTCCAACCTTATATCTTAGGCTGATATCAAGGTTTCTAGCTTAGGCCAAATTTTATGCTCTTTAAGCAACCTTCAGCACAACTGTCTAGTATCTACCAAACTCTTAGGTAGACTCTAAGTAAGCTTTGATAAAGAAATAAAGTAAGAAGCTTGCCATAAAACTAGGATTGGTTTAGCAAGTAGGTATGATCACATATGCTTAAGGCATAAAGTAGTCATCTCACAAGTATGGGTTTGTGGCATCAGGAAGGTATCTTGCAAGTGTTAGCTTGCACATTCGCTAGTAGTATTAGGCTTGCATTGGTATAGTATCTTGCAAGTCTTAGCTTGCATTGGTATAATATCAGCTTGCATCAGTGTCAATATAATCTTGCCTTGTGCAGAGCAGTGGTTGAAGTTCTCCTCGGCTTCCTCTTCGTAGTATCCTCCTTCCTCCTCGTAGTATCCTTGGTCGGTACTAGCGTCTAGGAATAAATACGAGGTACACAATCACCAAACAATACTTAACTACTTGCAATCATCACACACAAGGGTCCTATAGATGATCTAGCATCATCTCTAACATTACAAGGTTAAAGCTTGGTTTAAAACTTCTTATTTTTAGAAAAGTAATTTCTACTCATTGAAAAACTACTTAATATTTAATATTCTCCAAACTAAACATGGGATCATTTTGACACATGTCATCACCACATATTGTAGTCCATGGGAATGTGATTTAAAGTGGTGTCACAATTTAATAAGTTTTACCCTTTTATTTTAATTAATTAAAGTGGCTAGAAATGCTTATGAAGCATTCTTTTATTACTTGAACATTATTTCTGCAAGTAAACCTATATATTTTTATATATTCTGAAAGGTATGGTTAAATGTGATTTTTCAGAGTTGGAATCAACTCAAAAGATTTTATGGTTTAAATTTGAAAAATGTTTGAATGCAGAAAAGCTTCTGCCTTGTTATTTTTACTATGGGTGATCTACAGATCCAAATGACTTGAATCCAACTGGTTTGGATTAAGCATTCACAGACCTTTCCAACAAAATTGGTTTCACTCAATTTGGTGTACTGAATCGATCTGGTTTGGTTTTTGAAGTTGGGTACAGAAGTGTGTTTGAATTTAAAAAGAAAAAGGTTTAATTTGAATTCCTGGGCTGCGCGGGAAATTCTAACGGGCCGGCCTGCTAAGCAGGTTCTCCTGGCTGCTTAAGTGGGTGTCCCCACCGTCGGTGACACGGGCTGGGCGGTATGGGGCAATGTGGATCGTTCGATCTAGTTCTAATCCAACGGCTGAGGGTCATCGTCGACGCGAGACACTTCCGGCGAGAACGAAACCTAGCGCGGCCAGTGAGGGGTGTTGGGGGCTCACCGGGATACGGGCAAGGGCTCATGAGGCGGCGAACGACAAAGTCGACGACGGCGAACCTCCTGGTACCGGTGGCTTCTCCTAGGGCGGCTCCAATCGCTGGCTCCCTTCTTCTCCGGCAGCGGCAGGCTCCAGTGAAATTCCGGCGAGGTGGTGCTCGTCTTGCTCTGAGGATGGTGTGGCACGGTCAGTGGGGAGAGGGGAGTGAGATGGTGTGAAGAAATCGTGCGGGGGTGGCCTCTATTTATAGTCGAGCTAGGCGACCGTCGAGGCGCAAGGTGAGCACGTCGGGGGCGACGTTATAGGTGGCTATAGGCATGGGCAAGGGTAGGGGACGGTGCTGTGTCTCCTGGCGATGCTCAACGACATGATCGCGAGGCATGGGGTGGTGCGGTTTTGTCTGGAACGGGCGCCGCTCTGCGCGGCAGAGGCGGCGGCTTCGACGGCGGGCGGTGGCTGTATGGCACGGGGCGGCAAACGGGGGTGTCTGGCGGTCTCCTGGGTCGGTGGTGATCGTGTATGCACGCGGTGAGGGCGGCGCGCGGTCTGTGGGTGATGGTCGAGGGTGGCGCTCTGGCGCACGCTCGGCATGGTCTGGGCGTGTCTCGTGCGCGTGGTCCAGGGCTTGGCAACGCTCGCGGCTGGGACAGGCAGTGGCGGTGGACGGTGGGCTGCCTCCCAGACATGCTGGCTAGGCTTGCTGCTGCTCCTAGCTTGCTGTCCACAATGGGGTGACATGGGGGTGCTCGGCTGTTCACCATTAATGACAATGGCAAGCTCACAGGGGTGCTAGTGTTGGGCTAATCTTTCTAGATGATCTACTGGGTTGTGTGTGAGCTAACTAGGGAACAAGTTAGGCTCAAAACACTGCACACTATAGTGTTTGATGTTTTGTTTGATTTGAGTCTGCAACCTGTTTGATGAAATGGCCGCATGAAATAAATTTTGAATTTTGAAATGATTTTTGGTGGGTTTGCTAGATTGGTTCTGGTGAGTCTGCAGATGCTGGGGTTTTGAAAGTTGAGCTTGTTTGAGTGGGTTTTGAAAAAGTGGGATCTTCCCATATGAAGAAGATTCAATTTTGAATTGTCATTTAAACTATGCATTTGAAAGTTTCTGGATGATCACAAAGTGGGCCTTGATACTTTGTTATGAGTACATTCAAGGGGTGCAAAGATCCAGAAAAGTTTATGTTAGGTTTTGAAAGTTTGAGATAGCCAAAGTAGGCATGGGAGTTAAATTGGTCAAAATGACCATTCACTTAATATATTTGTTTTGATTTACTTGTCTTTAGGAAAAGTGTGGGAAATGTTTTAGATGATGTTCTTTTCACCTAAGAAACATTTTACAAGCAATGGATCACACAAACAAGGTGGTTTTTAAAAAAATTCAAAATCCATGCATACACATATCCATGCATTCATGAATTCATTTAGAAAAGTTTTTGTTTACCCTAATCTTGATGATTAGTCTTTTGATGATCTAAGTTTGATATTTTTGTGATGTTATAGAGAGCCGGAGGGGGCCAGACCCACCTCAGGCACGGGGACAGGTGGGCCCGTGTCTAGCTAGGGTTTGGTGGCCCTGGCCGCCTCCCGGTCTCGCCCCGTTGCCTATAAGAAGCCCTTGATGCAGAAACCCTGGGTACCCGATCAGAAATCCACGAAACCGTCTATAGCTGCCGCCACCATCGTCCCTAGACCGGGCGGATCTGAAGCTCTTCCCAGCACCCTGTCGAAGGGGAGATCATCCCGAAGGGCTTCTCTCCGGTATGATTCGTGAGTAGTTCCACCTTGGACTATGGGTCCATGTAGTAGCTAGATGGTTGTATCTCCTCCTTTGTGCTTTCATGTATAGATATTGTGAGCTCCGTTCATGATCAAGATCTAATCTATTTGTAATCATGCATGTTGTGTTTGCGGGGATCCGATGGATATTGAGATTATTATGTTGGTTCGATTAATGGTTTTATATTTATGATTCTATCTTTTTTGTGTTATTTGTGATCTTGCATGCTCTCCGTTGCTAGTGGTTATCTTGGCCAAGTAGTTGCTAGTGACTCCAAGAGGGGGTATTTATGCTCGATAGTGGGTTCATGCCTCTAGTTTCCAAGGGAATTGACAATAATCTCTTCGATTGTAGATGTGTTGTTGCTACTAGGGAGAAAACAACGGTCTCTTGTTCATGGAACATGTGGACTATTTACCTTACACACTTTGCTTAAAGTAGTTGTCTGTTGCTTGCAACTTAATACTGGAGGGGATTCAGATGATAACCTGAAGGTGGACTTCTAGTCATAGATGCAGTTGGATGACGGTCTATGTATATTGTTGTATTGCCCAATCAATCTCATAGGATCTTTCTGGCTAGTAATTGCATTGTTATACCTTGCTCAGTTCCTGTCAATTGCTCCGCTGTAATTTGTTTACCCTTCATGCCATGTTGTTTATCTAAGGAGAGCACCTCTAGTGAAATATGGACCCCGGTCCAATCTTTACCATTGATACATCTTCCACTGTTACCTGTTTACTTGCTGCAAACCATTACCTTCCACACCATACGTTTAATCCTTTGTTACAGCAAACCGGTGTGCTTGAGAACCTCACTGATTCGTTGGGGCAAAGTCTTGAGTTTGTGTTGTGTAGGTCTCCGTGTTGGTAGCAACACCTGTGTGACATTTCCTTCCTTCTACTGGTTCGATAACCTCGGTTTCTTACTGAGGAAACTTGCTGTTGTGCTGCTTCATACCTTGCTCTTGGGGTTTCCAATGAAGCGTCCCATGACAAGTGGTGGGCTCCATCACATATCATTGAGAACCGCCAACGGGGTACCCCTTGCACATGGTACAGGAGCTATCCCATAACCAAAATGACAAGGCAAGCAGACAATGAGCATCTCAGCAATCTTCTTATGTACAATGGGAATATGGTGATTTTTTCTTTCTTTCCTCTTTTCTCAATGTGTCTCTTTTTTATAAGAAGAATGCTTCATAGATGTCACTATGGTGATGCTGCAAGTTTCCACCATGATTAGGCATGGCTTAGGATAGCGGCCCAGGCGTTTCTCTAACACAGGATACAAACTCCATGGACTTACAAGTTCCCTCTTTATTTCACACCGGTGACATCCATAGACAAAAGAGCATGGTATCAACTGAGTACAAAGTACAAGTGCAATGTTGAAAACGTTCCCCGTGACAGCACAGTTCTGCTAATTCCAAAGTGTAACATCCCAAAAATACCAAACTTAGATCATCAAACACTAATCATCAAGATTAGGGTTAACAAAAACTTTTCTAAATAAACTCATGAATGCATGTATATGTGTATGCATGGATTTTGAATTTCTTTAAAAACCACCTTGTTTGTGTGATCCATTGCTTGTAAAATGTTTCTTAGGTGAAATGAATATCATCTAAAACATTTCCCACACTTTTCCTAAAGACAAGTAAATCAAAACAAATATATGAAATGAATGGTCATTTTGACCAATTTAACTCCCATGCCTACTTTGGCTGTCTCAAACTTTCAAAACCTAACAGAAACTTTTCTGGATCTTTGCACCCCTTGAATGTACTCATAACAAGGTATCAAGGCCCACTTTGTGATCATCCAGAAACTTTCAAATGCATAGTTTAAATGACAATTCAAAATTGAATCTTCTTCATATGGGAAGATCCCACTTTTCCAAAACCCACTCAGACAAGCTAAACTTTCAAAACCCAAGCATCTGCAGACTCACCAGCACCAATCTAGCAAACCCACCAAAATTCATTTCAAAATTCAAAACTTGATTTCATGCGGCAATTTCATCAAACAGGTTGCAGACACAAATCAAACAAAACATCAAACACTATAGTGTGCAGTGATTCTTGCCTCACTTGTTCCCTAGTTAGCTCACACACAACTTAGTAGATCATCTAGAAAGATTAGCCCAACACTAGCACCCCTGTGAGCTTGCCATTGCCATTAATGGTGAACAGCCGAACACCTCAATGCCACCCCATAGTCGACAGCAGGCTAGAGGAAGAACTAGCCGTGAAAACCTTGTCTGGGAGGCAGCCCCGTCCATCGCCACTCCCTGTCCCAGCCGCGAGCGTTGCCAAGCCCTGGACCACACGCACAAGCCGCGCCCAGACCATGCGCCGAGGCGCCACCCTCGACAGCCCCAGACCGCGGCCCTCACCGCTGCACACACGATCACCACCGACCAGAGACCGCCAGACATCCCGTTTGCCGCGCGTGCACAGCCACCGCCCGTCATTAAAGACGCCTCTGCAGCAAGCACCCGTTCAGCACCAAACCACACCGCCCCATGCCTCGCGACCATGTCGTTGAGCATCGCCAGAGACAAGACCGCCCCTACCCTTGCCCATGCCATTAGCCGCTGTCAGCTTCGACGAGCTCACCGTCTTGACGGTCTCCTCGCTCGACTATAAATAGAGGCCACCCCCGCACGATTTCTTCACACCATCTCACTCTCCTCCTCACTGATCGTGCCACACCATTCTCAGAGCAAGGCGAGCACCACCGCCGGAATTTCACTGAGCCGCCACGGGAGAAGAAAGGAGCCAGCGATTGAGCCGCCCAGAGAAGCCACCGTACGGGAGGTTCGCCGTTGTCGACTTCGCTGCTCGCCCGCCATGACCTCGCCCACTTCCGGTGAGCCCCCAGCACCCCTCACCGGCCGCGCTAGGTTTCATTCTCGGAGTTGTCTCGCCGACGATGACTCTCACCGCTGGATTAGAACTAGATCGAACGTTCCACGTTGCCCCATACCGCCCGCCCAGCCCCATGTCACCGATTTGGGGACACCCACTTAAGCAGCCGTGGAGCATCGCTAGCAGGCCCGTTAGAATTTCCCGCGCAGCCCTGCAATTCAAATTAAATCTTTTCCTATTTCAATTCAAACACACTTCAGCACCCAACTTCAAAAATCAACCCAGATCGATTCAGTGCACCAATTTGAATGAAACCAATTTTTTTGGAAAGGTATGTGAATGCTTAATCCAAGCCCGTTGGATTCAAGTCATTTGGATCTCTAGATCACCCTTGGTAAAAATAACAAGGCAAAAGCTTTTCTGCATTCAAACATTTTTCAAATTTAAACCATAAAAGCTTTTGAGTTGATTCCAACTCTCAAAAATCACATTTAACCATACCTTTCAGAATATATAAAAATATATATATGTTACTTGCAGAAATACTATTCAAGTAATAAAAGAATGCTTCATAAGCATTTCTAGCCACTTTAATTAATTAAAATAAAAGGGTAAAACCTTATTAAATTGTGACACCACTTTAAATCACATTACCATGGACTACAATATGTGGTGATGACATGTGTCAACATGATCCCATATTTGGTTTGGAGAATATTAAATCTTAAGTAGTTTTTCAATGAGTAGAAATAACTTTTCTAAAAATAAAAAGATTTAAACCAAGCTTTAACCTTGTAATGTTAGAGATGATGCTAGATCATCTATAGGACCCTTGTGTGTGATGATTGCAAGTAGTTAAGTATTGTTTGGTGATTGTGTACCTCGTATTTATTCATAGACGCTAGTACCGACCAAGGATACGAGGAGGAAGGAGGATACTACGAAGAGGAAGCCGAGGAGAACTTCAACCACTGCTCTGCACAAGGCAAGCTAACACTTGCAAGATACTATACCTATGCAAGCTTATACTAATATTGATTCAAGCTAACCCTTGCCAGATACCCTACTGATGCCACAAACCCATACTTGTGATATGACTACTATATGCCTTAAGCATATGTGATCATACCCACTTGATAAACCAAATCCTAGTTTTATGTGCAAGCTTCTGACTTTATTTCTTTATCAAAGCTTACTTAGAGTCTACCTAAGAGTTTGGTAGATACTAGACAGTTGTGCTGAAGGTTGCATAAAGAGCATAAAACTTGGCCTAAGCAAGAAACCTTGATATCAGCCTAAGATATAAGGTTGGACTTAGTGAAACTCCACCAGTTACCACCCCTCATTATTGCTACCCCCACCTGTAGATGCTAGTGCTAAGCATAAAACTTGATCAACTTTTAGATGGGAATACTTGGTGGAAAAATGGTTATGAAAACCTTGGAATTATGGATCATTCTATTGAAATGTTTTGGACATGTGTTTCCAAACACTTGATGATTCTGGTGATAAAAATGTTGAGGCATGAGCCTTAGCCCTTTATAAAACTGATGTTTGTCTGGATGCGATACCATTCCAATTTTATCGTACAACCACAATACCCGAATATTGGGTAGGGCTTGACTGGAAACTTATATTCCTTAGTATTAGTTCCTCCGCCAAGGTCCGAGCCGAGGCTACCTTGAAGATTGTCCACATGCAAGACCCAAGATGACGGTGGTCATGGTTGGGAGGCCAAACTCAGGAGAGGTGCTTATACTAGGCGTGTAATTGAAAGGTTAGGATTGATTATCCATACCGAGTATGGTGAACTCGGGATTTGTTCTGACGGATGTATCGAATGTTGTGGTGAAAGTGTACAATCTCAGAGAGTGTCAAACTATTCGAATAGTCCATTCATGATTATGGACAAATAGTGGCTATTGTTCTCCGCCGACTTTTCAACATGACTTGTGAAATGAATTGAGACTTTGACGTGACCACAACAGAGTTGTGACCTGAATTACAAGATCCCACTTAGGAGTTATAAAATTGTGACTAGATTTGGAACTTAGTAGAGATAAATCTGGCTTTTTGCAAAATAACCCTAGAGCCTAGTGTCCTATTATCCAAAAACCCCTTACCTGTTAGTATTATTTTGCGAGTACTTAAAGAGTACTCATGGCTTTGTCCCTGGCTATTCCCATGGCCAGACTATGAAGAGGAGTACCTGGAAGATGGACCCCAGGAAGGTTACGACAACTAGGATCATCTCCCATCGTCAGCATTTCCTGTGACACCGAAGATGGAGCTTCGCCTATGCTACCGTTATTATTATGTATTCCGCTGCTTGGTGTTGTATTAAGAACTGGATCATGAGATACCTATTCGTGTAAGAACTTATGTATCGTTTGTAATGGATGAAGTACTATGGTATCCAATTCTGTTATGTCTCGCAAAAATGGTAATCCTGGGATTGCGATGTATGGCATAACAGGCATCTAGGATTGAAAAATCCGGGTGTTGACAAGTTGGTATCAGAGCTATCCTGACCATAGGAGACCTTAGTTAGATTGGACGTTGAACCAAAAACTTAGTTTCAAAAACCAAAGAACACAAATATTTACGAAAACTTATTCTCATTCTTACCTCTTTAATTCTTTAATAAAACTTCATGTTCCTCAAAAACTCTTGCAAAATAGATAAAAATTTTACACACTTGATCACTCTGCTAATGTACTCATCCTCTATTTTTATAGATGGACGTGAAGTACATCAAGTTTTACCAACTTGGGAATGGAGGAGACCTTATCTTTGAGAGGGATCCGATCAGCTTTGAACTTCGAGCGTGCGCATCCGAGTTCTTGAGCTCACTCAATAATCAAGGAGGAGAAGATCTGCAGGCTAATTGTTGCAAGTCTCCGAGGAAAGATTGAAACTCCCACTGCGGAGGGAATTCAGTTTACCTTGAGGGAAAAAAACTGGCTCGATGGACTTGCCAGAGCAATGCAGGAAGCTCTTTCCCGTCTGTGTGGGCAAAGCATCAATCAGATCAAGGGTACTCGCTTTGAGTTTTTCCCAAGGCGTGATGCAAATGGACAACCACTGGAACCCCATACCACCCCGAGATGAAGACTCAATTGGACCACCTTAGCTTCATGATGTATGGTCGTCAGCAGGAATTGGACAACTGCCGCGACTATTGCAACCACAAGTCGGCCATCATCAAGACGAAGGATCAGACCATCGCCATGCTAGCAAAGGATCGCAAGTCTCGCCGCCGTCAGCTCGACAAGAAGGAACGCATTATTGCCCGTCTTCGCCATCGCATCTCATCTCTGGAAGAGACCATCCACGAGAGAGACATGCAGTTAGAGGAAAGGGAGAATGCCGGAGAGGATCTTCGTGGAGACCCTTAATCCTATCTCAGCGATGACGATGATTTTCTAGAGGATCAGGCCATGGACTTCTTCACCGATGAGGATGATTTCGCCTTCATCGATGATGCTGAAGATGATGAAGCCACAGACTCCGAGGAGTAGTAGCACTGAGCACTAGCGTAGTGAGTAGTAGTCGGTCCCACTGTATCGTAGTTTCCAGAATGGTTCTTAAAACCATCTATTTTTCCTTGCTGTGGTGTGCGTTGTATCGAGTGAATGAATAAATGAAAAAGCAAGTTGCTAGAAAAACCTAGGTCGAACTCTAAAAACTTTTCAAAAACTCAAAACCTTAGAAATTTCCCTCTTTTCTCATGATCTATATCAATCTTCAGATGCCACGTGGAGGAAGTGGTTCAGCCCCGGATCCGATGTTGCAGATTATGCAAATGTTGACCTCCGACCGCGAAGCTGAAAGAGCGGAACATCAAGCCAACCTAGCCACTCTTCAGCAGATAGCCCAGCTAGCCCACAATAACCAAGGCCATGGAAATCAGGACAACCACGGATCTAAGCTCAAGAATTTTCAGAATGCCAACCCACCCGTTTTCACCAAGTCAGAAGAGCCCCTAGACGCCGATGATTGGCTGCAAACCATGGAAAATAACCTAGAAGTCGCCGGAGTGGAAGCCAACGAGAAAGTCCTGTTCGCCACCCATTATCTAGCCGAAGATGCCAGGGCATGGTGGAACAGTGTTCGTGCCATGACCGGTTTACAGATGATGACCTGGGAGGAATTCAAAGTGAAGTTTAGCAGAACCCATGTGCCACCAAGGCTAGGCAAATTTGCAAGGCCGTCCCTATCCGAATCCATGGCATAGATTTTTATGCTAATCTAATAGTACTCGGAACTAAAGGTTTGGAAGTAGTACTAGGAATGGATTGGATGTCCAAACATAAAGGATTGATTGACTGTGCCAAGAAAGCCATCACCATGACCAGTACCGTTGGAATATCAGTCGAGCATATATCTGAAACCTTACCTCGCCAATTCAAGTGTAACAAGAGTCTAGCCCAACCTACCATTGACCAAGTTCGGATAGTCTGTGAATACCCCGATGTATTTCCAGATGTTTTGCGGTATGCCCCGATCGGATATCGAGTTTATCATCGAACTAATCCTAACCGGACCCATAGCCCGTAGACCCTATAGTATGAACCCATCGAACTAGAAGAACTAAAGAAGCAAATGGATTCCATGTTGGAAATCGATTGATTCAACCAAGTGCGTCTCCATGGAGATCACCTGTCTTGTTTGTGGACAAGAAGGATGGAGGTAACCGTTTGTGTACGGATTATCGAAAGTTGAATGATGTCACCATCAAGAACAAGTACCCCTTGCCTAAGATAGAAGATTTGTTTGATCAGTTGACCGGTGCCCGGGTGTTTTCTAAGATTGATCTTATAACTGTCTATCATCAACTCAAAATTCGTGCAGAGTATATTCCAAAGACTTCCTTTACCACCAGATATGGATTGTACGAGTATACAGTCATGTCTTTTGGATTAACCAATGCCCCCGCTTATTTCATGAACCTCATGAATAAGATTTTTATGGACTTCCTGGATAAGTTTGTCGTTGTTTTCATCGATGACATTCTGATTTATTCCAAATCATAAGAAGAACATGAGCTACACCTAAGGACCATTCTTGGAACCCTTAGAGAGCATCAATTGTATGCCAAGTTCAGCAAATGTGAATTCTGGTTACAGGAAGTAGGATTTCTCGGTCACATTGTATCAGCCGGAGGAATTGCCGTTGACCCTGCCAAAGTGAAAGATGTAGAAGATTGGCAAGCCCCAACCACTCAAACCCAAGTTCGTGCTTTTCTCAGATTGGCGGGATATTACCGCAAATTTGTAGAAGGATTATCTAGTATCGCCCGACCCATGACCCAATTGCTGAAGAAGGACAAGAAGTTTGACTGGATAGACAAGTGTGAAGCGAGTTTTCAAGAACTCAAGAGGAGATTGATATCAGACCCAATTTTAATCATGCCGGATATCACGAAGCCCTTCGATGTGTATTGTGACGCATCCAAGATTGGTCTCGGATGTGTGCTAATGCAAGAAGGCAAAGTTATATATTATCTATCGCGACAATTGAAGCAACATGAACAAAATTACCCAACCCATGACCTCGAACTTGTAGCCGTAGTTCTATCCCTGAAGACATGGAGACATTACCTGATGGGAAATCGTTGTGAGATTTATTTGGATCACAAGAGCCTAAAGTATATATTCACTCAGAAGGAGCTGAATATGAGGCAGAGAAGATGGATTGAGCTAATCAAGGATTACGACATGGACATTCACTATCACCCTGGTAAAGCCAATGTGGTAGCCGATGCCCTTAGCAGATTGCCGTGCCGCTTGAACTCCATGATTTTGAAGGAGCAACCAAGTCTGCACAAAGAGATGGAAGATTTTCGAATGGAATTAGTAAGTGAAGGATTTTTGGCTAGCATAGAACTTCAGCCCACTTTGATCAGTCAGATTAAAGAGGCGCAAAAAGGAAATGCCAGTATCGATGGAATCAAGCGTCGTATCGGTACAGGCAAAGTACCCGGATTCACTGAGGACGAAGAAGGAGTTTTGTGGTACAAAGGACGCCTTTGTGTACCATCAGATTCTGAGTTAAAAGAAGTTATCTTGAAGGAGGCTCATGATACTCTTTATTCTATCCATCCCGGAGGAACTAAGATGTATCAAGATTTGAAAGAGCAATTTTGGTGGCATAAGATGAAGAGAGAAATCGGAAGCTATATCGCCAAGTGTGATATATGTCACGAGTCAAGGCGGACATCAAAGACCAGGATTGTTGCAACCTTTGCAAATTCCGAATGGAAATGGGATTACAGGAATGGACTTTATCATCGGACTACCTACTTCTAGTAGGGAAATGACTCTATTTGGGTCATAGTGATGATTGTCCAAAGTCGCCCATTTCTTGCCCGTCAAAATCACCTATCAGAGTTCGAAGCTAGCAGAGTTGTACATCGCTAGAATCGTTAGTTTGCATGGAGTCCCCAAGAACATAGTATCGGATCGAGTTACTCAGTTTACCTCGAGATTCTGGAAGAAAGTCCAAGAAGGTTTAGGAACCTGCCTAGATTTCAGTACCGCGTATCACCCTCAGACCGATGGACAAACGGAGCGAGTAAATCAAATACTCGAAGATATGCTTAGAGCATGTGTGCTAGAATATGGATCTAAGTGGGAAGACTGTCTGACGTTTGCAGAATTTTCATACAACAACAGTTAACAAGCCAGTTTGCAAATGGCCCCATTTGAATTTATGTACGGAAGAAAGTGCCGCACCCCTTTGAACTGGTCGGAAGTAGGAGAGAGTCAGATCTTCGGACCCGACATCCTACAAGAAGCAGAATAGAAGGTTCAGAAGATTCGTGAGCACCTCAAGACAACCCAATCCCGACAGAAGAGTTACGCCGACAAGAGACGTCGAGACCTCGCCTTCGACATCGGAGATTTTGTTTATCTGAAAGTGTCGCCATTGAAGGGAATACAGCGTTTCCAACTCAAAGGAAAGTTAGCCCCCAGATATATCGGACCTTTCAAAATTTTGAACCGTTGAGGAGAAGTATCTTATCAACTGGAACTATCTGAAGAGATGTCAGCTGTGCACAATGTGTTCCATATCTCGTTACTTCGCAAGTGTCTCGAAGTCCCCGAGAAGACCGAAGTGTTCAATAATATCGATCATCGGACCATAGAGATCAACGATGACCTGACCTATCCCGAAGTACCCATCCGCATTTTGGAAGAAGCTTTTCGAACCACCCGAACCCGAAGCATCAAGTTTCTCAAGATTCAGTGGAGCAACCACACATAAGAGGAAGCTACCTGGGAATGTGAAGATCACATCAGGACGGAGTTTCCCGATCTCTTCAAATCCTAGGTAATCTTTTCGTCCTTTTTCAAATCTCGGGACGAGATTTTGTTTAAGGGGGGAAGGTTTGTAACATCCCAAAAATACCAAACTTAGATCATCAAACACTAATCATCAAGATTAGGGTTAACAAAAACTTTTCTAAATAAACTCATGAATGCATGTATATGTGTATGCATGGATTTTGAATTTCTTTAAAAACCACCTTGTTTGTGTGATCCATTGCTTGTAAAATGTTTCTTAGGTGAAATGAACATCATCTAAAACATTTCCCACACTTTTCCTAAAGACAAGTAAATCAAAACAAATATATGAAGTGAATGGTCATTTTGACCAATTTAACTCCCATGCCTACTTTGGCTGTCTCAAACTTTCAAAACCTAACAGAAACTTTTCTGGATCTTTGCACCCCTTGAATGTACTCATAACAAGGTATCAAGGCCCACTTTGTGATCATCCAGAAACTTTCAAATGCATAGTTTAAATGACAATTCAAAATTGAATCTTCTTCATATGGGAAGATCCCACTTTTCCAAAACCCACTCAAACAAGCTCAACTTTCAAAACCCAAGCATCTGCAGACTCACCAGCACCAATCTAGCAAACCCAACAAAATTCATTTCAAAATTCAAAACTTGATTTCATGCGGCCATTTCATCAAACAGGTTGCAGACACAAATCAAACAAAACATCAAACACTATAGTGTGCAGTGATTCTTGCCTAACTTGTTACCTAGTTAGCTCACACATAACTCAGTAGATCATCTAGAAAGATTAGCGCAACACTAGCACCCCTGTGAGCTTGCCATTGCCATTAATGGTGAACAGCCGAGCACCTCAATGCCACCCCATAGTCGACAGCAGGCTAGAGGAAGAACTATCCGTGACAACCTTGTCTGGGAGGCAGCCCACCGTCCACCGCCACTGTCCCAGCGGCGTTGCAAGCCTCGCACCACGCGCACAAGCGCGCCGACCATGCCGAGCGCGCCGAGCGCCACCTCGACCAGCGCCCCGATCATGCGCCGCCTTCACCGCGTGCACACGATCACCACCGACCAGATACCGCCAGACATCCCGTTTGCCGCCTGTACATACAGCCACCGCCGCCGAAGACGCCGCTTTGCCAGCAGCACCGGCCGTTCAGACCAAACCACACCGCCCGTGCCTCGCGACCATGTCGTTGAGCATCGCCAGAGACACACCGCCCCCTACCCTTGCCCATGCCATTAGCCTGTAACATCGCCGACGAGCTCACTGGCGCCCGACGGTCCCTCGCCGACTATAAATAGAGGCCACCCCGACGATTTCTTCACACCATCTCACTCCCCTCTCCTAACTGATCGTGCCACACCATTCTCAGAGCAAGGCGAGCACCACCTCGCCGGAATTTCACTGGAGCCTGCCGCTGCCGGAGAAGAAAGGAGCCAGCGATTGGAGCCGCCCCAGGAGAAGCCACCGGTACCAGGAGGTTCGCCGCCGTCGACTTCGTCGTTCGCCCGCCTCGCTGACCCTCGCCCGTACCCCGGTGAGCCCCCAACACCCCTCACTGGCCGGCTAGGTTTCATTCTCGCCGGAGTTGTCTCGCGTCGACGATGACTCTCAGCCGTTGGATTAGAACTAGATCGAACGATCCACGTTGCCCCATACCGCTTCCCCTAGCCCCGTGTCACTGACGAGTGGGGACACCCACTTAAGCAGCCGGCGGGAGCACTGCGCTTAGCAGGCCGGCCCGTTAGTATTTCCCGCGCAGCCCAGCAATTCAAATTAAATCTTTTCCTATTTCAATTCAAACACACTTCAGCACCCAAATTCAAAAATCAACCCAGATCGATTCAGTGCACCAATTTGATTGTAACCAATTTTGTTGGAAAGGTCTGTGAATGCTTAATCCAAGCCCGTTGGATTCAAGTCATTTGGATCTCTAGATCACCCCTGGTAAAAATAACAAGGCAAAAGCTTTTCTGCATTCAAACATTTTTCAAATTTAAACCATAAAAGCTTTTGAGTTGATTCCAACTCTCAAAAATCACATTTAACCATACCTTTCAGAATATAAAAAAATATATATAGGTTACTTGCAGAAATACTATTCAAGTAATAAAAGAATGCTTCATAAGAATTTCTAGCCACTTTATTTAATTAAAATAAAAGGGTAAAACCTTATTAAATTGTGACACCACTTTAAATCACATTCCCATGGACTACAATATGTGGTGATGACATGTGTCAATATGATCCCATATTTGGTTTGGAGAATATTAAATCTTAAGTAGTTTTTCAATGAGTAGAAATAACTTTTCTAAAAATAAAAAGATTTAAACCAAGCTTTAACCTTGTAATGTTAGAGATGATGCTAGATCATCTATAGGACCCTTGTGTGTGATGATTGCAAGTAGTTAAGTATTGTTTGGTGATTGTACCTCAGATTTATTCATAGACGCTAGTACCGACCAAGGATACGAGGAGGAAGGAGGATACTACGAAGAGGAAGCCGAGGAGAACTTCAACCACTGCTCTGCACAAGGCAAGCTAACACTTGCAAGATACTATACCTATGCAATCTTATACTAATATTGATGCAAGCTAACCCTTGCCAGATACCCTACTGATGCCACAAACCCATACTTGTGATATGACTACTATATGCCTTAAGCATATGTGATCATACCCACTTGATAAACCAAATCCTAGTTTTATGTGCAAGCTTCTTACTTTATTTCTTTATCAAAGCTTACTTAGAGTCTACCTAAGAGTTTGGTATATACTAGACAGTTGTGCTGAAGGTTGCATAAAGAGCATAAAACTTGGCCTAAGCTAGAAACCTTGATATCAGCCTAAGATATAAGGTTGGACTTAGTGAAACTCCACTAGTTACCACCCCTCATTAGTACTACCCCAGCTGTAGATGCTAGTGCTAAGCATAAAACTTGATCAACTTTTAGATGGTAATACTTGGTGGAAAAATGGTTATGAAAACCTTGGAATGATGGATCATTCTATTGAAATGTTTTGGCCATGTGTTTCCAAACACTTGATGATTCTGGTGATAAAAATGTTGAGGCATGAGCCTTATCCCTTTATAAAACTGATGGTTGTCTGGATGCGATACCATTCCAATTTTATCGTACAACCACAATACCCGAATATTGGGTAGGGCTTGAATGGAAACTTATATTCCTTAGTATTAGTTCCCTCCCGGCCAAGGTCTGAGCTGAGGCTACCTTGTGAAGATTGTCCACCTGTGCAGTACCCAAGATGACAGTGGTCATGGTTGGGAGGCCAAACTCACAGGAGAGGTGCTTATACTAGGGCGTGTAATTGAAAGGTTAGGATTGATTATCCGCATACTGAGTATGGTGAACTCAGGATTTGTTCCTGACGGATGTATCGAATGTTGTGGTGAAAGTGTACAATCTCTGTAGAGTGTCAAACTATTCGAATAGCCGCATCCGCGGTTATGGACAGTTGGAGTGGCCATACTGTTCCCCCGTTAGACTTTTCAGCATGACTTGTGAAATGAATTGAGACTTTGACTTGACCACAACAGAGTTGTGACCTGAATTACAAGATCCCACTTAGGAGTTATAAAATTGTGACTAGATTTGGAACTTAGTAGAGATAAATCTGGCTTTTTGCAAAATAACCCTAGAGCCTAGTGTCCTATTATCCAAAAACCCCTTACCTGTTAGTATTAGTTTGCGAGTACTTAAAGAGTACTCATGGCTTTGTCCCTGTCTATTCCATGGCGGACTATGAAGAGGAGTACCGGAAGATGGACCTGTGAAGGTTACGACTACTAGGATCATCTCCCATCGTCAGCATTGCCTGTGACACCGAAGATGGAGCTTCGCCTACACTACCGTTATTATTACATATTCCGCTGCTTGGTGTTGTATTAAGAACTGGATCATGAGATCCCTATTTGTGTAAGAACTTATGTATCGTTTGTAATGGATGAAGTACTATTGTATCCAATTCTGTTATGTCTCGCAAAAATGGTAATCCCGGGATTGCGATGTATGGCATAACAGGCATCTAGGATTGAAAAATCCGGGTGTTGACACAACGTATAAGTGCAAGCATATACAACATAGCTGACACAATAGTTCAAGTTTATTAGGGGCAAAGAATATAAAGTGTGCCATCAAGTTTGTGAGGGCTTTAATCACTAAGTTTTCACATAACAAAATAGTTTTTAATTGGAAGGTAGCTGAAAACAAGAATATACTTGGAATGGTGTAGCACACCATGCATAGGAGTTTATAGTGGACACTTTAGAATAACTTGGTTTCTTGGGCGTTGGAAGCATGAGTAGAACTTACTCATACAAGTGGAGGTTAGCAAAAGACCGAGTAACCAACTAAGAGATCAATAATAGCCATAATCATGCAGTGCAACAAAGCATTACTAATCAAAGCATAGAGTGGTACTACAAGTCACGGACTAAATGATCATAGAGGCTAATGGTGACTTTTCGTAGTCATAACATGGTGTGAGCATGTGCCAAGTCAACCCAAACAAAGCATCAAAGGAGAATACCACAATACTAAGCTTTTGAATGCTAAAACAACGCATAATTTATTCAAGGCACACTAAGGAATCCCAATTGTTTGGAACAAGACATGCTACATCAATAATCACTAATCATAAGGTCAAAACAACACCTAGAATGTCATGGTAAAGTCTAAGTCACAGTCAATGCAAGCTCCTCTTGCACTTCAAGCAAGAACTTACTACTCCTTTCCAACACCAAGCAACTTATTTGCAAAACAACACAACAAGAACGGGGGTCCAAACTACTTTATTCAAGCAAAATAAACAACCTAAGAAAAGCAAACGAAAACTAACATGCTCCAAGAACAACACAACTGGGCATGAAACAATAAAAACGAAGTGTCTAGACAGACCTGAGCTTTTTATTGATGAAGAAGGGGATGCCTTGGGCATCCCCAAGCTTTCACGTTTGTACCTCTTGGATATTTCTTGGGGTGACACCATGGTGGCATCCCCAAGCTTGAGCTTTTTTCCATCATTCATCTCATTGCATCATTCTCTCTCTACACCTGAATTTTTTTCCTTCATACAAAACTTCACACAATCTTCATTAGCAACATTAGTGTATTCAAAAGATATTAGACCTCTGGAAAAGCTTTGGAACATCAAGGATTTTCACTAAAAACACAATATACTGTACTAACTCCTTCAAAAATCTCAATTTCCCAAAAAGAACCCAAAAAGTAATCAATAAGAAGCAAATGCAAATAATGGCAGAAATCTATCAAAACAGACCAGCAGGGAGAAACTGATTTTTTCAAACATCTTATGTTGCTCAAATCAAAAAGTGTTGAACTAACTAAAGTTAGCTAACATACTGGGGGATTTATTCCTAAATTTTGAGCTTAATCTGAGTTACAGAGACTCCTCACGAATTTTTTTGGTGGAGGACAGAAATCTGTTTCGGGGCAACAACTCCCCAAATATTACTTCCCTCTCATTAGAGGTCATTCTTGGCACAAAAAGCAAACAAAAAAGGATAAGGAGAGGTCATTACATAAGTAATAACTTACAAGACTCAAGGAAACTCTTGGGTTATCCCCCAACAAGTACTTTTCTTTAACGCCTTTAAGTTAGGCACAAGAAGCAAGAAGAATCAAGTACTTTCAAATGAAGAAGCATTAACATCAATACTTGCAAAGTCTTCAACTATGAAAGGTATCTCATCCAAATGGGTTTTGGAGGATACCTTATCATCTCTCTTTGGTCTACTACTTTCATCAAAAAGATTTTCAGGAGCAATCCAATCAAAATTCTTTTCAAAGGCTTCATGCATTCCAACAAGCTTAAAGGTTATGGGTATCTTAAATTATTCTCTAGTCTTAGTTTTATCAGAAATACCCACAACATCTACACTTGAGCCTAGCATATTGAAACGCTCAAATACTTTTTTGGCTACCCTAGCAACGTCATGAAATTCTTTTGATAAAGTTTCAAGGATGAATTCTCTCTTTTCCGCATTCTTTTCTTATTTTAGTTTTAGGAACAAGAATTGTATGAAGGGGTTAAGGCTAATAAACCAAGCCTCCAACATATGAACTAAATAAGTTGCAGCAATCTCATAATTAGGAGCAAGTTCTGCTATAGATTTATCCTCAATGTCCTCATGTTTTCTAACATCATTAAAAAATTCTTCAATATTATATTTCCCAATTATGGAGCCACTACCTATTGCAATATACTTCAGGGCGAACTTGGGGAGCAACATGGTGAGCAAGAGCAAGGAGGCAACTAGAGTAGGTACTAATTTTTGTGTGTTTTTGAATAAAGCAACCAAACCAAACTAGACTATTTTTTTGGGTTTTTTGAAAAGAGGCAAACAAAACCAAGCAAAAGAAACAAAGCAAACTAAAAACAAAGTAAAGAGAAAGGAAGTGGAGAACTCCCTTGTGAGTCCGTCCTTAGCCTCCCCGGCAACGGTGCCTTAAAACTTGTTGATAGCCCTCGTCGACGTAGGA
Organism: Avena longiglumis; assembly: GCA_030063025.1. Classification (NCBI taxonomy): domain Eukaryota; kingdom Viridiplantae; phylum Streptophyta; class Magnoliopsida; order Poales; family Poaceae; genus Avena; species Avena longiglumis. The sequence continues at coordinate 365,696,743 of CP125978.1, forward strand.
GTCTCTTCTTCTTCGTTCCCTAGCAACAGAGCCAGAAAACTTATTATCTGATAGAGAGGACTTCGTTGGAAACCCCAATAGCAAGGTTTGATGAGCACAACAGCAAGTATTCCCTCAATTGAGACCAAGGTTATCGAACCAGAAGGAGGAAGGAAACGTCACACAGGTGTTGCTAGCAACATGGATACCTACACAACACAAACTCAAGACTTTGCCCCAACGAATCAGTGAGGTTGTGAAGCTCACTAGTTTGCTATAACAAAGGATTAAACATATGGTGTGGAAGGTAATGGTTTGCAGGAAGTAAACAAGTAACAGTGGAAGATGTATCAATGGTAAAGATTGGACCGGGGTCCATAGTTCACTAGAGGTGCTCTCCTAGATAAACAACATGGCATGAAGGGTAAACAAATTACAGCAGGGTAATTGACAGGAAATGAGCAAGGCATAACATTGCAATTACTAGCCAGAAAGATCCTATGAGATTCGATTGGGCAATACAACAATATACATAGACTGCCATCCAACTGCATCTATGACTAGAAGTCCACCTTCAGGTTATCATCCGAACCCCCTCCAATATTAAGTTGCAAGCAACAAACAACTACTTTAAGCAAAGTGTGTAAGGTAAATAGTCCACATGTTCCATGAACAAGAGACCGTTGTTTTCTCCTTAGTAGCAACAACACATCTACAACCGAAGAGATTATTGTCACTTCCCTTAGAAACTAGAGGCATGAACCCACTATCAAGAATAAATACTCCCTCTTGGAGTCACTAGTAACTACTTGGCCAAGATAGCTACTAACAACGGAGAGCATGCAAGATCACAAACAACACATACATGACAAAACCATTAATCAAACCAACATAATAATCTCAATATCCATCGGATCCCCGCAAACACAACATGCATGATTACAAATAGATTAGATCTTGATCATGAACGGAGCTCACAAGATCTATACATGAAAGCACAAGGAGGATATACAACCATCTAGCTACTACATGGACTCATAGTACAAGGTGGAACTACTCACGCATCATACCGGAGAGAAGGCCTCCGTGATGATCTCCCCTCCGGCAGGGTGCCGAAAGAACTTCAGATCCCCCCGATCTAGGGACGATGGTGGCGGCGGCTACAAACGTTTTTGTGGAGATTGGATCGGGTGCTTAGGGTTTCTGCATCGGGGGATTCTTATAGGCGAAGGGGAGGCCGAGGAGGCGGCCAGAGGCCCCAAACCCTACCCAGGCGCGGGGCAGGGCCCACCGACGCCTAGGGGGTCTAGGCGCCCTGGCTTGCGTCTCCATCTCGTCTTCTGGATTCTTGTTCCCCACGGAAAGTTATTGACTTTGAAGTTTGTCCCGTCCAATTCTGAGAATATTTCTTTACTAACTTTTCTGAAACCAAAAACAACAGAAAATAGGCAACTGGCACTGTGGCAACTTGTTAATAGGTTAGGACCAGAAAACATGTAAAAATCACCTCAAAGTGTAGAAAAATAAAAGAAAAGTAGATACTAAACAAGCATGGAGCATAAAAAATTATAGATACGTTTTCGACATATCAGAGGTGCATTCATAACAGGTAGGTAAGTGTGGCTAGGAATAAGAGATGCCTGACATCCGTAATATTGAATCCTGCGTACATCATTAGGGACTGGCTTCGGGACTTGACCCGTTACGGAGGCATCTCCCTAGTGTGTGACTCATGGTCTCGGCAAAAGCAAGGTAAAGGTCGTGGTCAACCACTCTCTGCTGGCCTTCCAAGGAAGAGGGCTAATATATAGTGGCATTAAGAATCGGTTGGCGCATGTGGGTAAAGTTGTACACCACTGCAGGGTTAAATCTTTTTGAAAAGCCGTGTCCACGGTTATGGACGACTTGGTGACTAGATTCTAAGATCATAGAGAACTTGAACCTAATCGTAAAACTTGTCAAGTTGAGTAACGTGTGCTTAAGGATGCTTCCTCAGGGACCGAGGGGGTGATCCTAGATAGGTTCAGCTGATGATGATTCGGTGGATATCAAGATATGATCTAAGCTAGAGATACCGCTCTCTTATCCCCTTTAAAAATATTCTGATTAGTCGAGATTCTTCTCCCTCTTGTTTTACAAACAAAGATGGCTTTATGCAAAATAACTCCACTAGCCATAAGTCTTGCGGAGTACACCATGTACTCACCGTTGCTTCGTTGACACTTTTGTAGCAGAGTAAGTGTTTCCATAGAAAAAGAGTTCTTTACGGCATCTACATCGATGAGTAGCTTGGTATTCCCGGTCGGCAGCCTAGAATCTATGGATTGGACGCCATCGTTATGCTTCATGCCTCTTAGGCCATTTATTAAGTTTGCTATACTTAATAGCATAATTTGCCTTCTATTGTTTGCTGTTTGTGGCCAGTGACCTCTGCTTGTAATATTTTGGTTCTTCGCTCAGTTATGAGCTTGCTGTAGTAAATTTTGTATCGTAGGGTCACTGTTGTGTTATCAATTCTCTCTCTGTTTGATTTCGAGATTTAGGTTATACTTATATCAGACCGAGGTCTAGGATTTTTCTAGCCCTATTCCCGGGGGTGTCACATAACTGGACTGAGATCTAAAATCATCAGGATCAGTGACAAAGCTTGCATTGGTGTAACCCCTTAAAACGAGCTCTTTGTCACTTCCATATAAGAGAAACATATCCTTAGTCCTTCTCAAGTATCTAAGTATATCTTTCACTGCTATCTAGTGATTCACACCTGGACCACTTTGATATCTGCTCATAACACTTAAAGCATATGATACATCTGGTATTGTACATATCATGGCATACATGATTGAAGCAATTGCTGACACATATGGGACTTCACTCATGTCATTCCGCTCAACATCTATCGTATGACATTGCTTCTTGCTTAGTGGTTTTCCATGTACCATTGGAAGTGATCCCTTCTTGTATTCCTCCATTTTGAACCTCTTCAAAACTTTGTCTAGATATGTATCTTGAGTAATCCCTATCAGGCGACACGGTCTATCTCTATAGATCATTATGCCTAATATGTAAGCTACTTCACCAAATCTTTCTTCGAAAAACTTTTCTTCAATGATTCCTTTATAGTGTTAAGAAATGTTTTGTCATTTCCAATCAACAATAAGTCATCCACATATAGTATTAGGAAATTTATCGTGCTCCCACTTTGTTTCTTGTATACACAAGACTCTTGTCCATTCTTGATGAAGCCGAAACACTTTACCACTTCATCAAAATGAAGATTCCAACCCCGTGATGCTTTATTTAGTACATATATGGATCTATGAAGTTTGCACACCTTTCCAGCATCTATATGATCGAAAAACACACGGGTTGTACCATGTACACATCCTTGGTTAGCTTCCCATTCAGGAACATTGTTTTGACATCTATCTTCCATATTTCGTAATCAAAACATGTAGCTATTGCTAGAAGAATGCAAACAGACTTAAACATCACTACGAGAGAGAAAGTCTCATCGTAGTCAACTCCTTAAACTTGTCAAAACCCTTTTGCGACAAGTAATCCTTTATGAATAGTACATTAACATTCGTGTCTATTTTATTTTTATAGATATATTTATATTCTATAGGCTTTATGCCTTCGGGAGGGTCCATCAAGTTCCAAACTTGGTTCTCGTACATGGATTCTATCTTGGATTTCATGGCTTCTTTCCATTTGACGGAGTCAAGGCCCACCATAGCTACTTTGTATGAAGTTGCTTCATCGATGTCTAACAACAATACATCATCTTAATATATCTTACAACTGGAAGACAAACTCTACCAGATCTACGTGGTTCAATAGGAGCATTAATTTTTGGGACTACAACACTTATAGGCGTGGTAGCATTTGATGGTGTCATAAGCGTTTACAGAATAGCTTCTGGTTCTGCTCTACTCTGTCCATCTTGCTCTGGTTCAATGACCTCATTAAGATCTATTGTCCTCCCACTTAAACTTTTAGCGAGAAAATTGCTTCTCAAGAAATGTTCCTCCTTGCGTGACAAATATCTTGCCTTTAGTTTTGTGGTAGAATAAATACCCAACAATTTCCTTAGGGCAAACTATAAATATGCATTTGTCCGACTTGGATCAATATTATTTTGCTGTAAACGTTTTACATAATCTTTGCAACCCCAAATTTTAAGAAACGATAAGCTAGGTTTCTTGCCAAACCACAACTCATATTTTGTCATTTCAACGGACTTTGATGGCGCTTTGTTAAGTGTAAATCCGTAGTCTCTAAAGAATAAATAACAAAGGCAGATTAGTTAAAGACATCATAGATCTCACCATGTCCAACAAAGTTCGATTACGTTGTTCTAAGACTCCATTGCATTGGGGTGTTCCCGGAGGCATAAGCTGTGAAACAATACCACGAGATCTAAGATGTTCGCTAAACTCATGACTCAAATATTCGCCTCTGTGATCTAACCGCAGAAACTTTATTTTCTTACCACGTTGATTCTCTACTTTATTATGAAATTCCTTAAACTTTTAAAATGATTTATACTTATGCTTCATAAGATAAATATAACCATAGCGACTCAAGTCATCGATAAATGTTATAAAGTAGAGGAATCCACTGTGTGCAGGTATACTCATTAGACCACATACATCAGTATGTATTATTTCCAGTAAGTCACTTGCCCGTTCAACATATCTATTAAACGATGATTTGGCCATATTTACCATCATACATGCTTCACATGTATCAAAATATTCAAAATCTAGTGAACTCAAAAGTCCATCACTATGGAGCTTCTTCATGCGTTTATGTCCAATATGACCCAATCTGTAGTGTCAAAGATATGTGGTATTCAATTCATTTGTATTTTGACGTTTAGCCTCAATGTTATGGATGTGTGTATCTGTAGCATCCCAGTTGTCTAACCCCTGTAATGCTACATGTTATAATAATAAAAAGGGCCACTTCCAACATAAAATTGTTGCATCATCATATCATGCTCATGTCATCATGTCACCTTGCATTTGAGCATCATGTAAAACCCTTTCTTGTTTGGTTCTTATCTCATGTGCATGATTAATTGTAGTTGCCTCTTGATATTGTATTTGGTTCTTAATATATTGCTAAATGCCCAAGTTGAGTTGAGGGCATCTCTCTTATTGACTCCACCACCTTTTCTTTCACCACCTTATAATTCCACCATCCAATTAATATGAGCTTGGCATTTTAAATTTGGGTTATCTCTAGCTCATGTTGGTTGGTTGGGTTCCACCCATAATCTTTGCTTGGCCTTGCCCATCTTTTGGGAATGCATATAGATAATGCCACATGAAATAATGTTGTTTTCACAATATAACCATTTGGCATTAATTATGTTGCATGGGCCATGCAAGTGCCACCTTTTCTAGTATTTGGTTTTGTGTGTTTTCTAAGTGGATCTTTTCCTTTGCTTAAATATTGTTTTGGGCTTGTAGTTGTTTCATCAAATCATCTCCTACCTTACCCCTTTAGCTTAACCCCTACCCCCATGCCCATGCACATATAAGTGCTCATGAGGCATGCACCAATCAACCCACCTCTCTTTTGGATCTTGCTTGGTCTTAAGTTGAATCATGCATGGGCCAAATAGAACCACCCCATCATCTTGTTCACCTCTCCCTATCTTTCCCCCTTTCTCTTTTTCTTGATCATGTGTGTTTGAATTGAAGCATGCATGATCAACCTTATATACCACCATCTCTTCCTTACCCTCTCTCTTAGCCACCCTAGAATCTACCTTGCCATCCCCCTTTCCCCCTAAACAAAACCTAAGCTACACCCTCCCTAAACAAAACCCTAGCTACCTCTCTCTCTCTCTAACCTAGCTTAAACCTAAACCTAGTCCCTCATCTAACCTAGCTACACCATCTTTCCCTCTCACCTCACCCCTTCTCTCAACCACCTCAAGCTATCTACCCCTCTCTCACCTAAAACCCTAAGCCACCCCTCTAAACCTACCTAGCATGGCCACCTAGCTCGCCCCCTCTCTCTTCTGGCCGGACCCACCTAGCTACCCCCACACGAGCAAAGTCACCCCCTCACCTACCCTAGATCGAGCCGTCCCTCTCTTCCTCTCTAGCTTCTCCTCTTTTTCCTCTCCTTGCCTCGAGCTCACCCTGGTCCACCGCACCCCGTGTCCCTCTTCGCCTTTGGCCCAGCTCCCCCATCACCAGTTGCCTGCTCACTCACGTGAAAGGTAGAGGACACCACGCCACCCTACCATCTACCCTCCCCACGCCACCTCCCGCCTCCTCTCTCGCTCTTATCCGCCCCCTCTCGCCTCCCAGATCCCTGTAGCCCAGGCCTCTGCCCCCTATCTTCCTTCTTCCTTCCCAGCTCGCCATGTCCCCCCGTCCTGCTAAACCCTAGCGACGGCATCCCCTGCACCCCTTCGCTGAGCACCCGAGGCGCCGGTAACCAGCGCCCTCTTCCTCTCGCCAGTGACGCTGAACTCGCAGACCTCGCCCGGAGGAGCCGCGCCGCTGCGTCTGCGTGATCGCCCGAACGTCCCGGCCAGCTGCCCGCTGATCCTCGCCCCGAGCTCGCCACCCGCTTCCGCCGAGCTGGCCGTGAGCTCCTCTTCCCATAACGCCCCTTCTCCTCTCGCCAGGCGCGTCAGCTGCGTTACATCGAAGCGCTGCACATTGCGCCAGCGATGCAGCGGCAACAGCTGTAGATCTGCCCAGGTTCGAGCCTCGCTGGCCACGGTCCTCCTCCGCGTTAGAGCCTCGAGCCATTGTTGCAGCCCGTGGCTTCTCTGCAACTTTTGTTTGGGTCCGTTTGTTTGGTGCGAGAGCGGCCGCCATCGCTTGCCAAAGGTCCGCCAGACGCAGCCAAGACAGCCAGCGCCGCTGCCGTCCGACAGGCTGCAGTTTTGCTTTAGCCTGTCCTTTTTCCGCCTCACGCCTGACCACCCACCGCCAGGTCGATGGAATCTTGTAAAAAGGCTCCTGGCTTTTTCTTTAATAAACCCGCGGTCTCGTTGGTTCCCAGGCACTGGCGTGTGGGTTAGCACACTCCTGGCCCACCTGTCTGCGACCCAGGCTGGATTAGGCTGTGTATAAAACGACCAGGGACTGTTTTAAAAATTCAAATCATGTTTAAATAATTTCAAAATTCAAATTCAATTCAGTTTTAAATAACTTTTCCATACTAAATCCAAATTTGACAAATAATATATGTTTGGATATCAGCAAAATGAGAGGATTCCAAATATGCCCTTCAATTTGCCTTTTGCACAATTAAAATCCCAAGTTTATTAAATTACATCAATTGCCACTGGATTTTCAATAATTAATAACTTTTGTTTTATAATTCCAAATTAAGCAAATGATATGTCTAAAATGATCAGCTCGACGAGACCTTTATGTTTATGCTATCCATGACTTCAATTGCAGCATGCATCATATAAAAATATAATGAACAGCAACTATTATGGCAACAAATGTGAACCAAATCCCCATTAAAATGTTATTACTTGTCCTCCACACCTCACCCATGCCATGCTACCTTACTTGCCATGTAAATTGTGCATCATTCATCATGGCATGATTGTTTGCTTGACGCATCTTATTCATATGCTTGTGCTCTATATTCATGTTGGCCTTGTTTGTTTGGTTTTTCTCGGATAGACACTCAGCAGGGGTTATATCAAGAGAACCAGGAGCACTACCCAGATCCGTCCCTTTCTTCAACAGAGATACCAGGCAAGCACTTCCACATGCTTGCATACATACAGTACCTATTGCCTCTATCTTATTCTTGCATCATCGAGTCGCGAATGCATTAAATTGAATCCCAAGTATGCATAGCCTTTACTTTCAAACTCCACCAAGCTTGTTTCCCCATCCCATGAGACATTAATATAGGAGTTGTTTGAGCCATGCGAGTCGTAGAACAGCATGTGTAGGGTATGTGAGTGTCTGTTGGATAATGAGGTACCTAAACAACTTAACCTGAGTAGTTCTGGGATAACTAAAGAAAGTGGCACCGGTGAGCAACATCTGCTATTTGGTTTTTCCTGCTCACTTGTGTCCCGTAAGACCCCGAGTACTTGATTCCTGTTCCTTGATTTATCGCGCTATCCACATCCGGGAGGTATATGGGGCCCCCCTGGGCCAGAGCTTGATTCCATCCCGACCTTCAGGGTTTCAGCCAAACGGTCGTTGTCAGTCTAGCAAATATTTTGAGTAGTTATGTATATTAGGGAAAAACAAAACGCGAGAGTAGGACTGCTTCCACTTTTCTTCTTACCCTCCCAACCACCCTTTTCTGGTAAGGAAGTGCAACGTTTTCAATCCTCTTCTCAAAGTTCAAACTAGGATTCACGTGTTCTGGGTTTCCGTAGTACCATAGGTTGTGTGTGTGTGTGTGTGTGTGTGTAATTCTTTGTCTATCTGTTGCATCCAAGTTGTTATCTTATCTGCCTTTGGTTATCAACTGTTGGTACATTCCATACCGACAGGCTTTTGCAAACCGACGCAATCTATCTTCCTTTTGTATCCGACGCTATCTTGTTTGGGGTGTTCGTTTCCGTAGTTACCAATCTTTAGGTTTCGTCGTGAGAAGAAGGGGTTAGGATATGTGTTCCACTTGTTCATGTGCGGAGTAATGATTTGAGTGCGGGATGGAGTCGCGACCATACCACTACTTTTATCATTCACTTTTGTATATTGAATCGGTAGAGTTACTAATCTTGATTCATAAGTAATTTTATGATCTATTGGTATTTTAATGCCGAAATTTGTGGAAATTTTTTCTTTGATATATTTGTGTACCACACTCCTTTTCAATGTGCGATATGCTTAATATCTTTAGGTGCTATGAACTTTGTTGATATTTTAATATCATCTCAAGAATTGTATCCTTTAATCTTGGTTAATTCCATCTTGGTACTATTTTGGATTATTATCATTCTCCATTATAGTCTTGACTTGAGTTTTATATCAATGACAGGATGGCTCCCCACGGATCAAGAGGACATCCCTCCGGAACTGGGCTCCGCGCTGTCAAGCATAGCTAATGCTTTGGCGCTAATGCAAGAGAACCAGCAGCGCTTTGAGGAGAGCGTCAGAAGGAATGAGTTTGCTCCACTTCCTCCACCTCCCAAGCGTGGTGACATCAAGAGCTTCCTCAAGTTCAACCTCGCCGCTTGATGTGTCTCGACCTCCGGACGCGGATGATTGGCTCGTGAGATCTCAAGGTTGCTAGAGACCACGATGTTCCAGGAGTGGGTCAAGTGTGCTACTCACCTTCTCAAGGGAGATGCAGCTCTTTGGTGGGAAAACTACTTGAAGGCAAGCTGCACTAGGTTCCAGCCAACTTGGGAGAGGTTCACTACAGCTTTCAAGGAGCAGTTTCTTTCAGAGATTGTGATGGAAAGGATGAAGGAGGATTTCCTCAACCTGAAGCAGGGAAATGATAACGTCAACACCTATATCAGGAACTTCATGAATCTGTCCCGTTATGGTGGTGATGAGGTGTAACACCCTCAGAATCGGACCTATGCAAGTTTGAGCAAAATTCACCAAACCCGCATAGAAACGATTCAAAGGTGCCCACCAAGCACTTTCGTGCGGGTGGAAAACGAAGTAATAACATTACACAACAGTCCTCGATGGGACCCACAGACAGATATATATAACAGCGACTCAAAGAGTCAAAAAGACAGATATAATATACAAGATCCAAATCACCTTGAAAATGGTAGAGCGTCCGACTACGGACAAGAAGCAAATGGGGCTAAGAGCCCTGAAGAATAACCAATGGCGTCCATAACTGCCCAGCCAAGCCGGAAGGGTAACCCCGCTAACGACGCCGATCTCAAAACCTGCTTAAACAAAAGGGGTGCCAAAAGGGCAAAGGAAAAGAAGGAGCGTCGATCGAGGCCAAGACACGGCGAGGCTAGAATTCGGCCCTCGCCACATAGGTATGGTGGATCAAGCGCAGGCAAGATGCACTAAACAACCTATAGAGACTCGATACAACTGGCGGCAATCAGAGAGGGGTAAGGAGAACCTATTCGGATCCAACATGATACTACCATCAAACAAACCCATCCTGGCGTTTCCCCCTCGAGACCAAACGAGGAAGTCAACCGAGGAACTCACACAGTTGGCAGTTTTACTTTTCAGTTATAGTTGCGGCACTTTACTAGTCAGGTATAGATAATCGTCCTGATAAAGTAAGCAGTGGGAACTTTTAGTTAACCATTCCGTTGTAGTTGCACCAATTACTAATCAGATACAGATATAATGAGATAAACCCAAAACCCAGCAGTTGGTACTTTTATTCAGCCATTTCGTTGTAGTTGCAATACTTACTAGTCGACAATTGTCGCAAGCGACAACCAAACAAGCAGGGCAGTATTAATTAGCCATTCCATTATAGTGAAGCTGATTACTAGTCATTATAAGTCAAATTTATAGCAGTAAACTTTAGTTATGCTTGTCTATGATCGAGATATCGTGCTCCAAGTCGTCCATATCCATGCGACACGGCTTTCGTAAAGTTTTACCCGCCGGGTGCACCAATAGCAACACACGCCGATCAACCTCGAAACCAAATCAAAACCCAACGAGGCTTTCACGACCGAACAATCACAGGATTCAGAATTATTTCAGGGGCCACCCTTGAGTACACCAACGAAGTAAGCTAGCTCGAGACGGACCCCAAAGTTTGTGGGGGGTCAAGAACGCATGAGATCCCCAAACGGGACTGTCGATACCACGTAAACGGGTCACAAGTCCTAAATAAAGACAGTGCTCCGCACAATTTAAATACGAAAGTAGCATGGCATAAGTACAGGATAGTAAAAACACCTCAAACTAGTTTGTGGCCCCAAGAAATAAGATCAATCAAGCTCCCTCGGGGGTCCCATATACCTCCGGATGTGGATAGCGCGATAAATCAAGGAACAGTATCAAGTACTGGGTCTTACGGACACAAGTATGCTCGAAACCAAATATTATCTATCACCCACCGATGCCTCTGCTTATTCAATTTTAGTTGTTAAACAGAAATTAAAGTGACGATAAGTAAAACTAGAATCATCCCCAACATCAACATGCGGCATTACATCAGCAACTGTGGCATATGGCGACGCACATCAGCACTTGAGCAAGCAACTACGACGCGCAAGTCCAACTATCTACCAAACCACAGGTAATAGGATGTGTCCAAGGCAAATATATAGGGCTGCAAGGGATATCAAGGTTACGGAAACTAAAGCATCGCAACACAGATAGCAGTAGATCAACAGGAGGGAATAAAACACTATAAAAGTAAGATAGGTAGAAAGAGGGAGGTGCTCGCCTGAAAACATTGTCGAAGGGTTCAACCGAGATCGGTAAGCTCACATCAACTCAACGGCCTTATCCGCGAAGAACCAAAACGCTAGAAGAAACACCGGATGCACTATTTAATACAACGGCAGAAGATCGCCATGATGCATGCATGATGTATGGCATGGCAAGGTGCGATGCGATTAGGTCATATTAAGCGAACCGGGTCCCGCAATTAGTTAGATGGTTCAAGTTGTTGAGCTACCCGCAATTTACTTGTTGTTATAACAAGGCAAGATAAGATACGGTTCGCTACACAAATTTAAATGAGGCCAATGTGAGACTAGATTTGCCCACTTATGGGCCCCATATTAATTATTAGGTGAATCAGCATAAGGCCCCAAACCAATGCTATGCATGCGGGAATGACAATTTAATATGCAATCAAGTTGTTATTATGCATTTATAAAATAGGGTATCGAGGGAAAAGGGTCACACATTTAGGGTTCGACGATCTTGTTAGGGTTCCGGGGTTCGGGGTCGGGGTCCAGGTCTGTGGTGCGACTTGGCGGGATCGTTCTCGGACCGGGGTTAGGGTCTCGGATCGGGGTAGGTCTTGGCGCAACCGGGGAGCAGGGCTTGGTTGGCGTCGGGGGCGCATCGGGTTTCCCGGTCGGGGCGTTCTTGTCGCGTTCGCGGTCTTCGGGTCATGTCGGTCATGGCGTCGGGTGAAGCACTTGTCGATCCGCGTTCTTGGCGTTCGGGAAAAGAGCTTACTCGTCAGGTCCTCGGGTTTGCTTCAATCGGGTCCATGATGGAGTACTTGTCGCACATATGGTCTTCGGATCCAGCTCCGGGTTCGGTCTTCGGGGGTTCCAACCATCGGACAATGCTCCGTGAAGAAGATCGCTTCGAGGGTGTCGAGTCCAAGGGCCTTGTGCAACTTGTCGGGGGCGTCCTTGGGGTGGATCTTGGCGTGTCGAGGGTTCGGTCCTCGATTCCGTGAGGAGACCTTGATGTACCGAGGGTCGCGAGTCCTTGCCAACGGTCATGGACGAGCTCGAGGGTCGGGTACCGCGGAGGCTCGAACGCTGGGTCTACAGGCGGTGCGGTGCAGGGCCGCGGGCGGCGCCGGGGCGGGTGCTCGCGGCGAGCCGGGCCGGCGAGGGTACGCGCGACGAGCTTGGGAACTGGCGGCGCGGCGGAGTTCTCGGGCGGCGTGGTCGCTGGGAGAGGCGCTGGCTCGGGTGGAGCGCCGGAGCGCGGGCGGCGCGACGGCAGCGAGGGGGAGCGGCGGACGCGGCGGGCGGGCGGCGCGAGGCGCGGCGCGGAGAAGAGGTGAGCCGGCGGCGGGCGTGCGGTGGCCGGAGACACGGTGGAGCGGCGAGGGCGGTGGACGGGGTGGAGGGTGCTCGGGCTGGGCGGAGCTCTGGGCAGGGCAGGCGGCGGGAGGGGTGCGAGGTGGCTGGGCGGGCGGAGGCGGCGCTGGCGGCTCGGAGACCTCCATGGCGGGCGCATCGCCAAGCGTGGGAGGCGGGCTTGGGGCGACGGTGGGAGTAGCCGGGGTGGCGAGGCTCGAGGCGCAGAGCGGCGGAGCCTGGGCGGCGAGGTGGAAGGGCGACACGTGAGGCGGGAGGTGGACGGGCGAACGGGCGGGCAAGACGGCTGGAAGGTCATGCGGGCAGAGGGGGCGGAGCAGGGCCGGGAGCAGTGGGGCTGGGGAGGAGAGGCGAGGGAGGGACTGGGGAGGAAGAAGAAGCACGGGAGGCGGTCTTTGGGGAAGAGAGAAGGAGGTGGGCCGGGGACGGCAGTGGGAGGGCCCAGCGCGGGGTTGGGGTGGTGGTGACAGGGCCAAGGGCCATGGCGTGAGGGCCCTCAAGGCAGAGAGAGGGGCGGGTGGGTGGTGAGGAGGCCGGGGCCACGTGGCGGGTGGGCCAAAGGGTTGGTGGGTGAAGGAGAGGGACTGGGGTGGGACCCGGGGCATAGAGAGAGAGAGAGGGGGTAGAGGGCGGGTGAGAAAGAAAAGAGAGAGAGAGGGGAAAAGAGGTGGATAGTGAGGTGGCAGGGTGGGTAGGTTTTGGGTGAGAGGGTGAGGTGGCTAATGAGAGTGGTGGGTAGGATAGGATTTGGTGGGACTAGGATATAGAGGGGGCTGTTTTAGTTTTGTGTTTGTTTGGTCCTCTTTAATTTAAAACAGAACCACTTTGCAAATAGTTTTTAGGTGAAACAAAATATCCACCTTCGGGGTTTTGCCTTTTATAATAAAGAGGGGTATTTGTATAATCAAAATTGGGCCTTTCAAATAATGCAGACAAACAATGCATGATGATGACGATGCAATGCACAAATTCAACGCGATTTTCTAGTAGTGGTTTTGCGGGATGCCACAATTCGACACCACTAACAAGGGATCTCGCCCTCGAGATCCGCCTCATGCTACCGGAAGGAAGGTCGGCAAACTGCGTTCTCTCGCTTCGTGTAGATCCTCGCGACACCACTAACGATGGTTCCTTCTTCATCTTGAAATCGGCGACACCACCAACAAAGGGTCGTTGTTCCTGACCGTCGAGAGAACACTCCGGAGAACAAAGGACGAAGTTGAAGGTAAGGCCACCTCTAACTTCCATGGATAGAGTAAAACTGCTGGATCCACTGATTCAACGTACAAGAGCGAATGATAAGAGTAGTCGGATGGTGATCAGTCCATCGCGCACCCAAACCATTACCCTGCACACGAATAGGCGGATAAAGCAACCAACTCTCGGGATTAGACTGAAGATCTCGACAGCGAGGTTCTAACAACGGAGTGATGCGCATCGCCGGATCCGCGTAGGGATGTCGCCGGAAACACCTAAGGCACAAACAAGGAACAAAGAATGGTACCACCGTAGACAGATTCATCAGGCGGCTTGAACACCGGACGGTCGGACACCGTTATCAGAAGAGGAAGCGAAACCCTGAAGGTACGACGGAAACCCAACCACGAGAAATCCTGGACTCGAAGAAAAAGGTAAGAGTGATTCAAAACACGCCGAGATAAGAGGGATCAGAGGGTAAGGAGTAAAATCAGACCTATTCGTAACTATCCAACCGATTTTGCAAATTAGTTTTGACACTCTACGCGTTAGCTAGGTTATCCTCAGTCGGACTTGTGGGGTATCGCAATCGCCGAGCTCGATACCACTCAGAACACCTCGATCGGACCTATGCAAGTTTGAGCAAAATTCGCCAAACCCGCATAGAAACGATTCAAAGGTGCTCACTGTGCACTTTCGCGGGTGGAAAACGGCAATAACATTACACAACAGTCCTCGATGGGACCCACGTAATGATATATATGTAACAAATGACAAAGAGTCAAGAATATGATATAATATACGAAGATCCAAATCACCTTGAAATTGATAGAGTGTCCAGCACGGACAAGATGCAAATGGGGCTAAGAGCCTCAAGAATAACCAATGGCGCCCATAACCGCCCAGCAACCCGGAAGGGTAACCCCGCTAACGACGCCGATCTCAAAACCGCTTAAACAAAAGGTGCCGACAAAGGGCAAAGGAAAAAGAAGGAGCGCCAAGATCGAGGCCAAGACACGAGGCTAGAATTGCGGTCCTCGCCTACATAGGTATGGTGGATCAAGCGGCATGCACTAAACAACCTATAGAGACTCGATACAACCGAGGTTATTAGAGAGGGTAAGAATGACCTATTCGAACCAACCCGATACTATCATCAAACAAACCCATCTCGGCGCTTTCTCGAGACCAATCGAGGAAGTCAACCGAGGAACTCACACGCTGATGCTTTTACTTATTTAGTTATAGTTGCGTCACTTTACTAGTCGTTTAGATAATCGTCCCGATAAAGTAAGCAACAAGTATTTAGTTAACCATTCCGTTATAGTGGCAACACTTACTAGTCAGATACATTTAGCATGAGATAACCCAAAACCCAGCAGTTGTTGGTACTTTTATTCAGCCATACCGTTGTAGTTGCAATACTTACTAATCAGATACAATTGTCGCAAGCGACAACCAACAAGCAATTGTGGGCAGTATTAATTAGCCATTCCATTATAGTGAAGCTGATTACTAGTCATTATAAGTCAAATTTATAGCAGTAAACTTTAGTTATGCTTGTCTATGATCAAGAAACTGTGCTCCAAGTCGTCCATAACCCACAGGTCCCAAGATCGAAACCTGGCTCTGATACCACTCTGTAACACCCTCAGAATCGGACCTACGCAAGTTTGAGCAAAATTCGCCAAACCCGCATAGAAACGATTCAAAGGTGCCCACCAGGCACTTTCGTATGGTGGAAAACGCGTAATAACATTACACAACAAATTCCTCGATGGGACCCACGTATAGATATAACAATGACTCAAAGAGTCAAGAATACGATATTATACAAAGATCCAAATCACCTTGAAAATGATAGAGCGTCCGACTACGGACAAGATGCAAATGAGGCTAAGAGCCTCAAGAATAACCAATGGCCCATAACCCTGCCCGCCAAGCCGGAAGGGTAACCGCTAACGACGCCGATCTCAAAACCTGCTTAAACAAAAGGGTGCCGACAAAGGGCAAAGGAAAAAGAAGGAGCGCCAAGATCGAGGCCAAGACATCGAGGCTAGAATTCGCGTCCTCGCCACATAGGTATGGTGGATCGAAAGCGGCAGCGGCAGCATGCACTAAACAACCTATAGAGACTTGATACAACTGGCGGTTATCAGAGGGGGTAAGAATGACCTAACCGGATCCAACCTGAAGCTAACACCAAACAAACCCATCCTGGTGTTTCCCCCTCGAGACCAAACGAGGAAGTCAACCGAGGAACTCACACTGGCGCTTTTACTTATTCAGTTATCGTTGCAGCAATTACTAGTCAGGTTTAGATAATTATCCTGATAAAATAAGCAGTGGGCCCTTTTAATTAACCATTCCGTGATAGTTGTAACACTTACTAATAAGATATGAATAGCATGAGATATCCCTTAAACCCAGCAGTTGTTGGTACTTTTATTCAGCCAATTCGTTGTAGTTGCAAGATTTACTAGTCAGGTACAATTGTCGTCGCAAGCAAACAAGCAAGCAAGCCAGTTAATTAACCATTCCATTATAGTGAAGCTAATTACTAGTCATTATAAGTCAAATTTATAGCAAGAAACTTTAGTTATGCTTGTCTATGATCGAGATACATGTCCAAGTCGCGTCCATATCCGCGATGACACGGCTTTCGAAAGTTTTACCCGCCGGGTGCACCAATAGCACACACACTGATCAACCTCGAAAACCAAATCAAAACCCAACGAGGCTTTCACGACCGAACAATCACAGGATTCGTAAATATTTCTGGGGCCACCCTTTGAGTAGATCCCGCAACGGAGTAAGCAAGCGAGACGGACTCAAGGTTGCGCCAATGGTCAGAAGCTTACGGAGATCCTCAATCGGGACTGTGATACCGCGTAATCACTCCGCTTACCTAAACAGACAAAGGTGCTATCTCGCACAATTTAAATACAGAAAAGTAGCATGGCATAAGTACAGGATCGTAATAAAACCGCAAACTAGTTGTGGCCCCAAGAAATAAGACTGAATCAAGCTCTGGCTCAGGGGGGTCCCATATACCTCCCGGATGTGGATAGCGCGATAAAACAAGGAACATGTATCAAGTACTCGGGGTCTTACGGGACACAAGTGGGCGTTTGGAAACCAAATATTTTCTATCACCCACCGATGCCTCTGCTTATTCAATTTTAGTTGTTAAACAGGAATTAAAGTGACGATAAGTAAAACTAGATTCATCCCCATCATCAACATGCGGCAATACATCAAGAATCGTGGCATATGACACACATCAAGACCGAGCAAGCAACTACGACGCCGCAAGTCCAACTATCTACCCAAACAATGTGTAATAGGATGTGTCCAAGGCAATATAGGGCTGCACGGTATATCACAGTACGAAACTAAAGCATCGCAACACGTATAGCAATAGATCAACAGAGGGAAATAAATACTATAAAAGTAAGATAGGTAGAAAGGGAGATGCTCGCCGAAAACATTGTCAAGGTTCAACCCAAGGTCGGGCGTAGCTCACATCAACTCAACGGCCTTATCCGCGAAGAAGCAAAACACTAGAAGAAACACCGGATGCAACATTTAATACTACGGCAAAAGATCGGCATGATGCATGTATGATGTATGGCATGGCAAAGGTGCAATGCTATTAGGTCATATTAAGCGGAACCGGGGTCCCGACATTTAATTAGATGGTTCAAGTTGTTTAGGACCCCCGCATTTTAGATGTTGTTTAACAAGGCAGAAATATATCATCGGTACGCTACACAAATTTAAATGAGGCCGATATGTGACTAGATTTGCCCGCATATGGGCCCCATATTTAATTATTAGGTGAATCGGCATAAGGCCCCCAAACCATATGAATGTATGCATGCAAGGCAATTATTATGCGACAAGTTGTATTATGTTATAAAATAGGGTTTCGGGAAGGGGTTCACACATTAGGGTTCGGCAGATCTTGGGTTCCGGGTTCGTGGTCGGTCCTGGGTCCGTGGTTCGACGGTTCGGTCTCGGGCGAAACATTCTCGAATAACGGGCAGATCTTGAGTTCGGAGAAGGCCTTGGTTCGCCATCGGGCGCAGCGGACCCGCCCTGGTCGGTGTCGCTCGTTGTTGCGGGATCTTGCCAGACGCTGAGTCGAATCGGCATCCGGTGCGTAACTTGGTGTCCGGGCGGAGTACTTGTCGACGGTGGCCGTCGGGTCAAGAACTTGACACCTCGTGGTTCGATCTGGCGTCCGAGGGTTCCTCCGAGTCCTGGGCGCCCGAGAAGGAGACCTTGGCGCGGGTTCGGTCTTCGGGATCCGGCCCGACGAGATTCGGCTTCGGGTCCCGGAGAGCTTGGCGTCGCGGTCTTCGCCCGTGGCGATCTTGTGGACCCGAGGTGGAGGCCTCAGCGTTCCGTGTCGTCGAACATCAGGTTCGAGATTCTTCAGCAACACACACACACATGCCAACAACACGAGTCGCTCCGAGATCTCTAACAGCACATGCATGAAACCAACACTAGGATAACTTGGTCTTTGTCTTCACCGGGCCCACCGATGCCGACGACAGACACCGTGCGGCTCAAACAACGAGGTCGAGACGCGTCCACGGCGATGAGGCACACAGAGGGCGTCGGGGATGGGGTCTACGCGGTACTGGCCTCGGTGAACTACGCTCCTAGATACAAGCCTGGATGAGCGGTAGCGGTTGAAATAGTACGGTGGGGCCCCAAAAGCCACTCACTGGTAGTCCTTTCAGACGTCCCAACCGCTACCCTCTCAACGGGACCTGTAGACGGCGCGTGGTCGGCAGCGAAGGATCAACTACGTACACAAGTGGGTATGTACGCAAGCCACCATACAAGAGTACATCACAGCCATCCCATCTAGAAAGAAAGAAAATATAGCAACGCCATACGGCAAGATTCAAATGACCTAGATAGATCTATATTTTAGGATAACTCCTCATACAACACACATCGAGTATCATGGAAGCGGCAAACATGAATCCGAGTACGGATAAGAAGCAAATCGGCATAAGATGCCATAGAAATAAGCACATCCCAACTAGTCTCACGGATCCTGCTCCTAATCTCTACACCGAACGATCGCTGCCCACATCATCGGCTTCTTCCACCCAAGATCCGTCACGAGAAGGTACCTGCTCATCTCAATCAAGAATTTATCGTGTGAGACCCTAAGGGTACTCAAGAAGTCTTAATGCCTCTAAAGGGGACACAACCTGGGTGACGAATTGCAAGAAAAGATAAACCCTAACAATTCTACAGATAACGCTAACCATCCGCCTAACCAATGATAGACGGATGTCCGGAATTTAAGTACAACAGCTTATAATGGTAATCTCATCCGATCCATCCTCCTCCTCGCTACCAACAAGGAAGCGGATTTAACAACCCCATCCGCTGGCAATTTTATTAACCATTCCATGAGTATTGCACTATTTACTAGTCAAGTTACTTTAGTCGATTAAAAGCGGTACTTTAGTTATGCTTGTCTATGATCGAAACTGTGCTCCAAGTCGCCCATATCCGCGACACGGCTTTCGTAAAGTTTTACCGCCGGGTGCACCAATAGCAACACACGCCGATCAACCTCGAAAACCAAAACAAAACCCAACGAGGCTTTCAATGAATAATCACAGATTCAGAATATTTCAGGGGCCACCCTTGTAGTACACCAAGAACGGCAAGCAAGCTTCGAGACGACCCAAGGTTTGTGGGGCATGGTAAGCGACAAAGAGATCCCCAAACGGGGGCCGATACCACGTAAACGGGTCACAATTCCTAACAAGACAAAGGTGCTCCTGACAATTTAAATACATAAAGTAGCATGGCATAAGTACAGGATAGTAGTAAAACCTCAAACTAGTTTGTGGCCCCAAGAAATAAGACTAATCAAGCTCGCCTGGGGGTCCCATATACCTCCGGATGTGGATAGCGATAAATCAAGGAACAGAATCAAGTACTGGGTCTTACGGGACACAAGTGAGCAGTGAAAACCAAATAGCAGATGTTGCCCACCGTGCCACTTTCTTTAGTTATCCCAACTACTCAAAGTTAAGTTGTTTAGGTACCTCATTATCCAATGTACACTCACATACCCTACACATGCTGTTCTATGACTCGCATGGCTCAAGCAACTCCTACAGTAGTGGCTCATGGGATGGAGGAAACAAGCTTGGTGGGGTTTAAAAGTAAAGGTTATGCAAACTTGGGATTCAATTTAATGCAATCGCGACTCAATGATGCAAGAATAAGATAGAGGCAATAGGTATCGATGTATGCAAGCATGTGGTAGTGCTTGCCTGGTATCTCAGTTGAAGCGAGGGACGGATCCGGTAGTGCTCTGGTTCTCTTGATACAACCCCGCCAAAGGTTCATCCGAGAAAACCAAACAAACAAGGCCAACATGAATATAGAGCACAAGCATATGAATAAGATGCGCTACAAACAATCATGCCATGATGAATGATGCACAATTTACATGGCAAGTAAAGTAGCATGGCATGGGTGAGGTGGAGGACAAGAAAATAACATTTAGTTGGGTTTTAGAATCACATTTGTCGCCATAACAGCTTGTTGTTCAATATATTTTTATATGATGCATGCTGCAATTCAAGTCATGGATAGCATAAACAAAAAGGTCTCACGAAATGATCAATTTAGACTACTTATTTGCTAAATTTGGATTTAGGAATTAAAAGTTATGAATTATTGAAATTCTAGTGGCAATTTGGGTAATTAAACTAAACTTGGAATTTTACTTGTGCAAAAGTCAAAATAGATGGCATATTTGGAATCCTCTCATTTTCTGATATCCATACATATATCATTTGCCAAAATTGGATTAAGTATGACAAAGTTATTAAAAATCTGAATTAGATTTGAATTTTGAAATAATTTAACTATATTTGAATTTGAAACAGCATCTGGAACGTTTTATACTCAGACTGACCCAGCTCGTCATCGATGTGGGGCAGGGGTTCTCTCGCCCACACGCTGCTCGGGAACCATCCGACTGGGTTGATTAAACAAAACATCAGACCTTTTAGAAAACTCATCGACGCTGACAACGGGCCTGGCTGGACCGCGGGTTGGTGAACCAAAAAGGCCAGGGGGTTATGTGCAAGAAGGAGCCGCGGACGCGCTAGCGAACGAGGCGGCGACAGGTGGCGTCAGGTTGGACCGCGGGTTACGAAACAGCTTTCCCTGGGAGCCTTTTTGCAAGATTTCCACGGTCGCTGGCGGGTGGGGCTGGTGGACTGCGGGCGTGAGGCGGGAAAAACGGGGAGGTTCTAATCGCAAAACGACCGCTACTGCCGGACGGCAGCGCGCGCTGGCGCTGCGTCTGGCGGACTTTGGCCATCATACACGCGGCTGCTGCTCCAAACATCACGGACCCAAAACGAAAAACGTAGGAGATAGCTGGGCCTATAACTTTGGCTTAGGGTGCTAGCGCGGAGGGGACCTGTGGCGTGTGGGGCATGGCTCTGAACCTGAGCAGATCGACCATCGCCGCTGTCGCCGCCAAATAGGACAGCCGCTGCGCAGCGCTGAGTGTTCGACGGGCGCCGAGCGGCGCTTAGGGGCGAGGGGCATGTCCGGGAGGAGAGGGTCTCACAGAGCTTGCCGGCGAGGTCGATCGCCCGCGAGGATGGTGATCGCTGGCGAGGCTGGCGGGAACGCCCGGCACTCGTGGGCACGGGCGGGCGGGGTTCCTCCGGCGAGGTATGCTGGTCCCGGCCACCGGCAGTGGAAGGTTCGCTGCTCTGTACTCCCGGGCGGGGAACTCTGGAGCGGGGGTGCTGGGGCGCCGATCTAGGGTTTGGCGGCATGGCGAGCTGGGAGGAAGAAGGAGATAGGGAAGCAGAGGCCTGGGATCCGGAGAGTGGGAGGGCCGGGTGGATAGGAACGAGGAGAGGTGGTAGATAGCGTGGGGAGGGTGGTGTTGCACCTCACGTGCATGGTGTGGCCGCAGTGGTCTCAGCTGGCCAGGCCAGTGGGCCAGGGACGGGCAGGCTGTAGGGGAGGTCGAGGACAGGGGCTGTCGGGTGGATCGGGGCCCCTAGGCGCAGAGAGAGAGCAAGAGAGGAGAGGGAGGCTCGGGTCTAGGGCTAGGATGAGGGAGGGGTGGTGTTGGATGGAGAGAGGGAGGACATGGGGGGGGCCAACTAGAGATGGGAGAGAGGGCACTTAGGGTTTAGCTAAGGAAAGATAGATTAGGGGTAAGAGGGGTTTAGGGTTTGGTTTAGGGGATGTAGATTAGAGGGGAGATGGCTTTAGGGTTTAGGTTTAGCTAGAAGGTTAGATGGCAAGAGTTGGTTTAGGTTTTGCTAAGAGGGTTAAGAAAAGGATGGTGGTGCTAACCTAGGTCATGCAAGCTTCATACTAGCCCTAGCAAGATCATACAAGAAAAGGGGGAGAGGTGAGAAAGATGGCCATATGGTGATGGGGTTCTACTTTAGTTCATGCATGATCCAAAATAATGGCCAAGCATGATCCAAGAGAGAGGGGTGGTTTAGTTGTGCATGCCACATAGCACATGTGTGTGCATGAAGCATGGGGTGGTTTAGCTAAAGGGAAAACAGGGAGGAAGAGGGTTTGATGAAGAAACTACAAGCCCAAACCAGAATAAACAAAAGAGAAGGTGCTCCACTTGAAAAGCAAGCAAAAACCAAATAGTGGAAAAGGTGTAACCACTCTGTAACACCCTCAGAATCGATCCTATGCAAGTTTTAGCAAAACTCGCCAAACCCGCATAGAAACGATTCGAAGGTGCCCACCAGGCACTTTCGTGCGGGTGGAAAGTAAAGTAATAACATTGCACAACAGTCCTCGATGGGACCCACTAATGTATATATATACAACAATGACTCAAAGAGTCAAGAATACAAATATACGGCACAAAGGTCCAAATCACCTTGAAAACGATGTGGCGTCCGACCACGGACAAGATGCAAATGGGGCTAAGAGCCCCAAGAATAACCAATGGCGCCCATAACCCTGCCCAAAGCCAAGGGTAACCCGCTAACGACGGCGATCTCACACCGCTTAAACAAAAGGTGCCGACAAAGGGCAAAGGAAAAGAAGGAGCGCCAAGATCGAGGCCAAGACACGCGAGGCTAGAATTCGGCCCCTCGCCACATAGGTATGGTGGATCGAGCAGCGCAAAGATGCACTAAACAACCTATAGAGACTCGAGACAATGGCGGCTATCGAGAGGGTGAGAAAGACCTATTTGGATCCAACCCGAGACTATCATCAAACAAACCCATCCCGGCGCTTCTCGAGACCAAACGAGGAAGTCAACCGAGGAACTCACACAGCTGGCGCTTTAATTATTCGCTTATAGTTGTGGCACTTTACTAGTCAGTTTAGATAATCATCCCGATAAAGTAAGCAAAGGCACTTTTAGTTAGTCATTCCGTTATAGTGGCATCACTTACTAATCGATTCAATTAGCATGAGATAACCCCAAAACCCAGTTGTTGGTACTTTTACTTAGCCATTCCTGTAGTGAAGCTGATTACTAGGCAAATTGAATACAAGTCAATTCATAACAAGAACTTTAGTTATAGTTGTCTATGATCAAGCACTGCTCCAAGTCGTCCATAACATGGACACGGCTTCTCGAAAAGATTTAACCAGGGTGCACCAAAGTATCCACAGCACTTCGACCCTTTTGCCGATCGCTAACATACACCCATCGGTATGTCGGGGCCTAAGTCACGACGCTCCTGCACCCAAAGCAATCTGGGGCCACCCCACTAAGTACACCCAAGAAGTCGGCCGGTCTCCGAGACGGACTTAGGGTTTGTGGGGCGGTAACGACAAGATGCCCCAAACGGGACTGCCGATACCACGTAACGGGTCACAATTCCTAACAAGACAGGCAAGACTCGCACAATCGAATAAAGCAAGAAAGCATGGCATAAGTACAGATAGTAAAACACCTCAAACTAGTTGTGGCCCCAAGACAATACTTTGAAATCAGGTAATTATCAATGGGGGCCCATATCTCCCCATTGGTTAGCGGCCGATCTCGGAAGTGTCAAGAACTCGGTCCTACGGACACAAGTGGCGGTCGGAAACCAAATCTTACCTATCACCCACCGATGCCTCTGCTTAATTCAATTTTAGTTGTTAAACAGGAATTAAAGTGAACAATAATTAAAGCCATGATCATCTCCAACGCCAACATGCGGCAATTCTCCAACAAAGGTGGTACTTGACGACAAGCAAAACACTTGAGCAAGCGATCACGACATGCGGGTCCAGCTATCTACCAAACAACAGTAATAGGATGTGTCCAAGGCTATATGGCTGCAAGGGTTATCACGGTACGAAACTAGAGCATCGCAACACGTATAGCAAAGATCAACAGAGGGAGTAAATACTAGAAAAGTAAGATAGGTAGAAGGGAGATGCTCGCTGAAAACATTGACGGGTTCATCCAAGATCGGGTAAGCTCACATCAACTCAACGGCCTTATCCGCGAAGAAGCAAAACACTAGAATAAACACCGGATGCAATATTTAATACACGGCAAGAGACCGCATGATGCATGTATGATGCATGTCATGGCAAGGTGCGTAATTAGGTCATATTAAGCGGAACCGGGTCCCGACAATTAATTATATGGTTCAAGTTGTTTAGCTACCCCGCAATTTAAATGTTGTTTAACAAGGCGTAAAGTTTCACGGTTCGCTACATAAGTTTAAATGAGGCCAATATAAGGCTAGATTTGCCGCATATGGGCCCCATATTTAATTATTAGGTGAATCGGCATAAGGCCCCCAAACCACATGATAGGATGCATGCATGAACAATTATTATCGCGAAGTTGTATTTCAATTATAAAATAGGGTTTATGGAGAGGGTTCACACATTAAGGGCCTCACGAACTTGGGGTTCCGGGTTCGGGTCCGACAGGTCCGTGGTCCGTCTCGGGTCTGTGGTTCGACGGAGTGGTCTCGCGGGAACGTTCTCGAACTCCGGGGTTAGGGTCTCGGATCAGGGTAGTTCTTGGCCTTCCGGGAGGAAGCACTTGATTCGGCGTCGGGGCGCATCGGATACTCCCGGTCGCTGCCGTTCTTGTCGTCGCGACGATCTTGTCGGGTTCGCTGGTCGGGTCGGACTTGGCGTCCGGGGAGCAGAACTTGGTGTCCGGGCGGAGTACTTGTCGCACCGGGGACTCGGTGTCCCGTGACGAAGGTCTTGAGGTACTACCGTATTTCGCCGGGGCGATTGGGGTCGGCGCCAAGGTTCGGTCTTCGGATCGGGGTAGTTCTTGTCGCATGTGCCCGCTGGCAGATCTCGCACCGCCTTTTGTCGGTGGTGAACTTAACCGCTGGTTTCGGTCCGGAAAGGAGCACTTGGCGCCCGGCTCTCGGACGAATCTTGGCGAGGTGTGGTCTTCGGTTCGTGGTTTGCACACGGTGTCCCGGGTTGGCGATCGTGGCGTTCTGCGACGGAGATCTCCGGGATCGGGCTTCGATCTCCAACAGGGCTGCAGATCTTGTCGAGGTGTACACGGCATGCGGGGGTCTTCGGACGATCAGCTATGCCTCAAAGACCACACGCACCATCTTTACCACCCCTCGCAGGCTCGTACAGGAACAACCGGAGCGTCAGAGACTTGGGGTCGGGTCGACGGGAGCTGAACGGGGCGGCGCTGGGCGGCTGCGACAATTCGACACCACTAACAAGGGATCTCGCCCTCGAGATCCGCCTCATGCTACCGGAAGGAAGGTCGGCGAACTGCGTTCTCTCGCTTCGTGTAGATCCTCGCGACACCACTAACGATGGTTCCTTCTTCATCTTGAAATCGGCGACACCACCAACAAAGGGTCGTTGTTCCTGACCGTCGAGAGAACACTCCGGAGAACAAAGGACGAAGTTGAAGGTAAGGCCACCTCTAACTTCCATGGATAGAGTAAAACTGTTGGATCCACTGATTCAACGTACAAGAGCGAATGATAAGAGTAGTCGGATGGTGATCAGTCCATCGCGCACCCAAACCATTACCCTGCACACGAATAGGCGGATAAAGCAACCAACTCTCGGGATTAGACTGAAGATCTCGACAAGCGAGGTTCGGAACAACGGAGTGATGCAGACTCTGCTTCGGATCTGGCGTAGGGGATGTCGTCGCGTCGGAAACACCGGAAGGCACAAACAAGGAACAAAGAATGGTACCACCGTAGACGGATTCATCAGGCGGCTTGAACACCGGACGGTCGGACACCGTTATCAGAAGAGGAAGCGAAACCCTGAAGGTACGACGGAAACCCAACCACGAGAAATCCTGGACTCGAAGAAAAAGGTAAGAGTGCAGATTCAAAACACGTCGAGATAAGAGGGGATCAGCAGAGGGTAAGGAGTAAAATCAGACCTATTCAGAACTATCCAACCGATTTTGCAAATTAGTTTTGACACTCTACTGCGGCCGTTAGCTAGGTTATCCTACAGGCTGGACTTGTGGGGTATCGCAACTGCTGAGCTCTGATACCACTCAGAACACCTCGAATTGACCTATGCAAGTTTGAGCAAAATTCGCCAAACCCGCATAGAAACGATTCAAAGGTGCCACCAAGCACTTTAAAGGGTGGAAAACGGCATTAACATTACACAACAGTCCTCGATGGGACCCACAGACAGATATATAACAATGACTCAAAGAGTCAAAAAGATGATATAATATACAAGATCCAAATCACCTTGAAAATGGTAGAGTCCGACTACGGACAAGAAGCAAATGGGGCTAAGAGCCTCAAGAGTAACCAATGGCGCCCATAACCACCTGCCAAGCCGGAAGGGTAATCCCGCTAACGCCGATCTCAAAACCCGCTTAAACAAAAGGGTGCCGAAAGGGCAAAGGAAAAGAAAGGAGTCCAAGATCGAGGCCAAGACACTCGAGGCTAGAATTCGCGGTCCTCGCCTACATAGGTATGGTGGATCAAGCGGCAGCAAGATGCACTAAACAACCTATAGAGACTCGATACAATCGGCAATCGAGAGGGTAAGGAGAACCTATTCGATCCAACATGATACTACCATCAAACAAACCCATCCTGGCGTTTCCCTCGAGACCAAACGAGGAAGTCAACCGAGGAACTCACAGCTGGCGCTTTACTTTTCGCTTATAGTTGCGGCACTTTACTAGTCGTATAGATAATCGCCCGATAAAGTAAGCAAAGGCACTTTTAGTTAACCATTCCGTAGAAGCACCAATTACTAATCGACATGATATAATGAGATAAACCCAAAACCCAGCAGTTGGTACTTTTATTCAGCCATTTCGCTAGAAGTTGCAATACTTACTAGCGATACAATTGTCGCAAACGACAACCAAACAAGCAATTGTGGCAGTATTAATTAGCCATTCCATTATAGTGAAGCTGATTACTAGTCATTATAAGTCAAATTTATAGCAGTAAACTTTAGTTATGCTTGTCTATGATCGAGATATTGTGCTCCAAGTCGTCCATATCCGCGGACACTGCTTTCAGAAAGTTTTACCCGGGTGCACCAATAGCAACACACGCCGATCAACCTCGGAAAACCAAATCAAAACCCAACGAGGCTTTCACGATCGAACAATCACAGGATTCAGAATTATTTCAGGGGCCACCCTTGAGTACACCCAAGAACGTAAGCTAGCTCGAGACGGACCCCAAAGTTTGTGGGCGGTAAACGACAGATCCCCAAACGGGCTGCCGATACCACGTAACGGGTCACAAGTCCTAAACAAAGACAAAGGTGCTCTCGCACAATTTAAATACGTAAAGTAGCATGGCATAAGTACAGATAGTAAAAACACCTCAAACTAGTTTGTGGCCCCAAGAAATAAGATCAATCAAGCTCGCTCTGGGGGTCCCATATACCTCCCGGATGTGGATAGCGCGATAAATCAAGGAACAGTATCAAGTACTGGGTCTTACGGACACAAGTGGGCTCGAAACCAAATATTATCTATCACCCACCGATGCCTCCTTATTCAATTTTAGTTGTTAAACAGAAATTAAAGTGACGATAAGTAAAACTAGAATCATCCCCAACATCAACATGCGGCATTACATCAAGAATCGGCATATGGCACGCACATCAAGACTTGAGCAAGCAACTACGACGCAAGTCCAACTATCTACCAAACCACGTAATAGGATGTGTCCAAGGCAAATATATAGGGTGCAAGGGATATCAAGGTTACGGAAACTAAAGCATCGCAACACAGATAGCAGTAGATCAACAGGAGGGAATAAAACACTATAAAAGTAAGATAGGTAGAAAGAGGGAGGTGCTCGCCTGAAAACATTGTCGAAGGGTTCAACCGGAGATCGGGGCGAAGCTCACATCAACTCAACGGCCTTATCCGCGAAGAACCAAAACGCTAGAAGAAACACCGGATGCACTATTTAATACAACGGCAGAAGATCGGCATGATGCATGCATGATGTATGGCATGGCAAGGTGCGATGCGATTAGGTCATATTAAGCGGAACCGGGGTCCCGGCAATTAGTTAGATGGTTCAAGTTGTTGAGCTACCCCGCAATTTACTTGTTGTTATAACAAGGCAAGATAAGATACCGGTTCGCTACACAAGTTTAAATGAGGCCGATATGAGACTAGATTTGCCCGCATATGGGCCCCATATTTAATTATTAGGTGAATCGGCATAAGGCCCCAAACCAATGCTATGCATGCGGGAATGACAATTTAATATGCAATCAAATTGTTATTATGCATTTATAAAATAGGGTATCGAGGAAAAAGGGTCACACATTTAGGGTTCGACGATCTTGTTAGGGTTCCGGGGTTCGGGGTCGGGGTCCAGGGTTCAGGGTGCGACGGCCTTGGCGGGATCGTTCTCGGACTCCGGGGGTTAGGGTCTCGGATCGGGGTAGGTCTTGGCGCAACCGGGGAGCAGGGCTTATGGCGCCGGGCGATCGGGTTTCTTCCGGCGTTCTTGTCGCGTCGGGTCTTCGGTCATGTCGCCGGTCATGGCGTCGGTGAAGCACTTGTCGATCCGTGACGGCGTTCTTGGCATTCGGAAAAGAGCTTACGCTCAAGGTCCCTCGGGTTTGCTTCAATCGGGTCCATGATGGAGTACTTGTCGACATATGGTCTTCGGATCCAGCTCGGTTCGGTCTTGGGTTCCAACCATCGGACAATGCTCCGTGAAGAAGATCGCCGAGGGTGTCGAGTCCAAGGGCCTTGTGCAACTTGTCGGGGCGCTTGGGGTGGATCTTGGCGTGTCGAGGTTCGGTCCTCGATTCCGTGAGGGAGACCTTGATGTACCGAGGGTCGCGAGTCCTGCTGCCAACGGTCTCGGACGAGCTCGAGGGTCGGTACCGCGAGGCTCAACGCGGTCCACAGCGGTGCGGGGCAGCTGGTCGGCGGCGGGCTGCTCGGGTGCTCGGCGAGCCGGGCCGGGCGAGGGTACTGCGCGACGAGCTTGGGAACCGGGCGGCGGCGAGTCCCTGGCGCGTGGTCGCCGGAGAGGCGCTGGCTGGGTGGAGTTTCGCCGGGCGGGCGGGCGGACGGCAATGGGGAGGCGACGCTAGGCGGGCGCGGGCGCGGCGCAAGGCGGGCTGCAGAAGGCGCGAGCTTGGGGCTAAGGCGCGCGTCGCGGAGAAGAGGTGGATGGCGGCGGGCGCTGGTGGCCGGAGACGAGGTGGAGCGCCGGCGATGCGGCGCGGACGAGGCAGGGAGGGTGCTCGGCGGAGCTGGCAGGGGTGCCGGGCGCGAGGCGGCGGGAGGGTGCGAGGTCGCCGGGCGGGAGGAGCGCGCGGCGGCGCGCGGCCGACCTGGGCGCAGGCGGGCGCACGGGCGAAGGGAGGCAGTGGCTGGGGCGACGAGGGAGTAGCCGGGTGAGCGGCTCGGAGGCGCTGGCAGGAGCCTGGAGTCAGCGGCAGGGGCGAGGGTGGAAGGGCGACGACCACGTGAGGCGGGTGGACGCGAGCAACGGGCGCAAGGCACAAGACGGCGAAGGGGTCATGCGCGGCGAGAGGGGGCCGGAGGGCGGGCGCGCTGGGAGCAAAAAGGGAGAGGGGAGGAGGAGGGGAGGGACCGGGGGGAGAGGAAGAAGAAGCACGGGAGGCGGGTGCTGGGGAAGAGATAAAGGGAGGTGGGCCGGGGGACCGGGCAGGTGGGAGTGGGCCAGGCGGGGTTGGGGGGCAGACGGTGGGCAGGTGGCGGGCCAGGGAGGGCCAGAGAGAGGGTAGGGGCGGTGGGTGGTGAGGAGTGAGGCGGGCCACGTGGCGGGTGGGCCAAAGCGGGTTGGTGGGTGAAGGAGGAGGGACTGTGGGGTGGGACCCGGGGAATAGAGAGAGAGGAGAGGGAGGGTAGAGGGGCTGCGGGTGAGAAAAGAGAGAGAGAGGTGGGAAAAGAGGTGGATAGCTGAGGTGGCAAAGGGTAGGTTTTGGGTGAGAGGGGTGGTGTGGTGAGAGTGGTGGGTAGGATAGGATTTGGTGGGACTAGGATATAGAGGGGGCTGTTTTAGTTTTGTGTTTGTTTGGTCCTCTTTAATTTAAAACAGAACCACTTTGCAAATAGTTTTTAGGTGAAACAAAATATCCGATACCTTCGGGGTTTTGCCTTTTATAATAAAGAGGGGTATTTGTATAATCAAAATTGGGCCTTTCAAATAATGCAGACAAACAATGCATGATGATGACGATGCAATGCACAAATTCAACGCGATTTTCTAGTAGTGGTTTTGACCAATACTAAAATCTTGCCTTGTTAAAACAACATTTAAATTGCGGGGTATCTAAATAACATGCACCACCTAAATAATTGTCGGGACCCCGGTTCCGCTTAATGTGACCCCACTGCATCGCATCTTTGCCATGTCATTCATCATACATGCATCATGCCGATTTTCTGTCGTTGTATTAAATAGTACATCCGGTGTTTCTTCTAGTGTTTTGCTTCTTCGCGGAATTGGGCCGTTGAGTTGATGTGAGCTTCACCCCGATCCTCGGTTTAACCTTCGGCAATGTTTTCAGGCGAGCATCTCCCTCTTTCTACCTATCTTACTTTTATAGTGTTTTATTCCCTCCTGTTGATCTACTGCTATCTGTGTTGCGATGCTTTAGTTTCCGTACCCTTGATATCCCTTGCAGCCCTATATATTTGCCTTGGACACATCCTATTACCTGTTGTTTGGTAGATAGTTGGACTTGCGCGTCGTAGTTCTCACTTTCTATAAATCTCTATGTCTGTCTAAATGATATTATTGTGAGACTTTCTTCTTTTCTATTATTATTTCATTTTTCATAATACTAGCTCTTTTTCATTCATTAGTTTTGCTCTATATCTCTTCATAGTTCTCTCTACCATTTCTCTAATGTCTGTATTTTACTCTATATTTTCATTACTTTCTACTCTGTATATTATATTGTGTCTGTCTTTTGTATGTCTCTTGCGGTTAGTACATATAGTTTCCTACTGTTTAGTCCTTCAAGTTTAAAATTTATCTCATTCATGTCTTTCATCTCTATGTTCATTTCATCTTCTTTTAAATCTCCATAATTTTAACACATTATCTTCTTCTTGGTATCTTAACTTTCATTGCTACTTTGTGTATTATTTTGGCTATTTGCTCTCAATTCATATCTCATGTCATAATTGTATATATCTTCTATGTTCTATCTCTATTCTCTTATTATATAAATAATCTAAAGTGTAATTATATTTCCTTTTTATAGTCTCTTTATATATTCATCTATTTTCAACTTATTATCTCTTAATTGATCATCTAACTGATCTCTTGTCTCTATTGTTCTCATACTCTTCTTTGTTTAGTTTTTCTGTATTATCTCTTTATCTGTCTCTTACTCTATCTCTTATTCTTTAAACTTTATACTTATTTTTTCTTTCTTTATATCATTTCATACATTACTTTACTCTCTTTATGTATATCATCTTTATTCTCTTTTATTATTCTCTCTTTCTTTCTTCTCTCTTCTCTAATTTATCTAATTAGCTCACTTTGTGTTCTGTCTCCTATCTCCAAGAGGCCATATAAAATGGGACCTTCTGAGTTGGCTGAACTCAAACGACAACTTGATGAAGAAGAGAAGTTGGGTTTCATTCAACATAGCACTTCTTCTTGGGGTAGCCCAACAATCTTTGTGAAGAAGCGTGACAGAACCGATAGGCTATGTGTTGACTACCGGGCTCTAAATGCTAAAACCATCAAGAACAAATATCCTCTCCCTCGGATAAATGATCTATTTGATCATTTGGCGAGGCTGTGGTGTTCTCTAAGCTGGACTTGAGAAGTGGTTATCACCAAATCAAAATTGCAAAGAAGATGTGCCCAAGACTTTCGCCACCCGCTATGGCACATGAGTACAAGGTCATGTCTTCGGTCTCACCAACGCACTGCTACCTTCTCGAGGCCGATGAACTCCGCTTTCATGGAGTACGGACAAGTTTGTTGTGGTATATCTGGATGATATTCTGGTTTATTCCAAGTCCAAGGAGGAGCATGAAGAACACCTGCGGTGTGTCCTGAACAAGCTTCGTGAGAACCGCTTGTATGCAAAGTTCTCAAAGTGTGAGTTCTGGTTGCCTGAAGTAACATATCTGGGACATGTCATCTCTGCCAAGGGCATTGCAACAACCCGAAACCGTGAAGACAATAGTTGAATGGCTTCCTCCTGCTAATGTCAAGGAAGTGCGGAGTTTTCTCGGCTAGCTATTGCCGTCGTTGTTCAGACTTCTCGAAGATAGCAAAGCCTCTTACCGATCTCCTCAAGAAAGGCAAGAAGTACTGTGGACTCACGCTTGCCAAGAAAGTTTTGAGACACTCAAAGAGAAGCTCACTTCCACAGTCTTGGTTCCTCCAGATACATCTAAGCCTTTCCAGATCTTCTGTGACGCCTCTTTGCAAGGATTGGGTGCGGTCCTTATGCAAGAGAGACAGGTGGTTGCTTATGCTTCTCGTCAGTTGAAGACGCATGAGATCAACTATCCCACACATGACCTCGAGCTAGCAGCAGTTGTCTTTGCTTTGAAGCTATGGAGGCACTACTTGCTTGGTAACCGTTGTGAGATCTTCTCGGACCACAAGAGTTTGAAGTATATCTTCACTCAACCGGATCTCAACCTTCGGCAGAGGAGATGGATTGAAGCAATCAATGACTTTGATGTGACAATCAACTACACCCCGGGCAAAGCAAATGTCATGGCAGATGCGCTTAGCCGTAAAGCTTATGTCAACAACCTCATGGTGGAAGAGCAGCAACCTCTCTTATGCGAGGAATTCCGTCAGCTGAACCTGGAAATTGTGGAACAAGGGCATCTCCTGAACCTTCTGGCTACTCCTCTCTTGGAAGAACAGATTCGCTCTCGTCGACCAGGATCCGCACACCAAAAAGCTCATCGCTAAGCTTGACCTTCCGAAGTATGAGTCCTTTCATGTTGATGATCAAGGCACGCTCTTCTTTGAACACCGGATGTTTGTTCCAAACTACCCGGGTCTGAGAGACCAAGTTCTCAAGGAGGCACATGATTCGGTTCTCTCTATCCATCCTGGCAGCACAAAGATGTACATGGACTTGAAAACACAATACTGGTGGCCTGGGTTGAAACGGTATTGTGCCAAGTATGTCTCAGAATGTGATGTTCATCAGAGTCAAGGCATCCATCGAAACCATTTGGTCTTCTACAGCCATTGAAACCTCCGGAATGGAAATGGGAGAAAGTGGAGATGGACTTCATCACCGGTTTTCCAAGGTCGCAGAAGGGCAACAATGCAATTTTGTTGTCATCGATGTGCTTTCTAAAGTGGCTCATTTCTTCCCACCAAAGAAACAATTTCTGAATTCAGTTGGCTGAGCTCTATATCAACAGGATTGTCTCTTTGTATGGGGTTCCACTGAAATCAGTTCACTGTGGGAGCATCTTCACCTCAAAGTTCTGGGAAAGTTTCCAAAAAGCTTTGGGAACAAAGTTGAACTTCAGCACTGCTTACCACCCTCAGTCTCAAGGACAAGTGGAAAGAATCAATCAGATTCTGGAGGACATGCTTAGAGCTTGCGTCATCTCTTTTGGCATGAAGTGGGAGGAGTGTCTTCCATATGCTGAATTCTCCTACAACAACAGCTTCCAGAAGAGTCTGAAGATGGCACCATTCGAGGCTCTCTATGGTCGCAAGTGCAGAACTCCAATTGGTTGGTCAGGTGCAGGAGAAAGAATCTGGTTTGGCCCTGACATTATGACTCAAGCAGAGGAGAAGGTGCATATCATTCTGGAGAACCTGAAAATTGCTCAAAGTCGTCAGAAGAGCAACTATGACAGGAAGCACACGGATATGGTATATGCGCCTGGTGATCTCGTCTACCTTCGTGTCACTCCCATGAGAGGAACACACCGCTTCGGTATCAAAGGAAAGTTGGCTCCTAGATACATCGGTCCTTTCAAGATACGTGGTAGAAGAGGAGAAGTTGCTTATGCACTAGAGCTTCCGGAAATACTCAAAGTCCATGATGTTTTCCACATCTCTCAGCTCAAGAAGTGCTTCAAAGACCCCGGCAAGACCGTGGATCATGAGATAATCGACCTCCAAGAAGATCTGTCTTATCAGGAACACCCCACCAAAATCCTTGAGACCCATGATCGAAGGACTCGCAACAAGTCCATCAAGTTTTGCAAGGTGCAAGGTCACCATTACATTGATGAAGCCACATGGGAGCGTGAAGATGAACTCCGTGCCAACCATCCTTCTCTCTTTGTATCTTCTTCTTCTTCCTAGAATCTCGGTAGATTCCTGTTTAGTGGAGAGTTGTAGCATCCCAGTTGTTCAACCCCTGTAATGCTACATGTTATAATAATAAAAGGGCCACTTCCAACATAAAATTGTTGCATCATCATCATATCATGCTCATGTCATCATGTCACCTTGCATTTGAGCATCATGTAAAACCCTTTCTTGTTTGGTTCTTATCTCATGTGCATGATTAATTGTAGTTGCCTCTTGATATTGTATTTGGTTATTAATAAATTGCTAAATGCCCAAATTGAGTTGAGGGAATCTCTTATTGCCTCCACCACCTTTTCTTTCACCACCTTATAATTCCACCATCCAATTAATATGAGCTTGGCATTTTAAATTTGGGTTATCTCTAGCTCATGTTGGTTGGTTGGGTTCCACCCATAATCTTTGCTTGGCCTTGCCCATCTTTTGGGAATGCATATAGATAATGCCACATGAAATAATGTTGTTTTCACAATATAACCATTTGGCATTAATTATGTTGCATGGGCCATGCAAGTGCCACCTTTTCTAGTATTTGGTTTTTGTGTGTTTTCTAAGTGGATCTTTTCCTTTGCTTAAATATTGTTTTGGGCTTGTAGTTGTTTCATCAAATCATCTCCCTACCTTACCCCTTTAGCTTAACCCCTACCCCCATGCCCATGCACATATAAGTGCTCATGAGGCATGCACCAATCAACCCACCTCTCTTTTGGATCTTGCTTGGTCTTAAGTTGAATCATGCATGGGCCAAATAGAACCACCCCATCATTTTGTTCACCTCTCCCTATCTTTCCCCCTTTCTCTTTTTCTTGATCATGTGTGTTTGAATTGAAGCATGCATGATCAACCTTATATACCACCATCTCTTCCTTACCCTCTCTCTTAGCCACCCTAGAATCTACCTTGCCATCCCCCTTTCCCCCTAAACAAAACCTAAGCTACACCCTCCCTAAACAAAACCCTAGCTACCTCTCTCTCTCTCTCTAACCTAGCTTAAACCTAAACCTAGTCCCTCATCTAACCTAGCTACACCATCTTTCCCTCTCACCTCACCCCTTCTCTCAACCACCTCAAGCTATCTACCCCTCTCTCACCTAAAACCCTAAGCCACCCCTCTAAACCTACCTAGCATGGCCACCTAGCTCGCCCCCTCTCTCTTCTGGCCAGACCCACCTAGCTACCCCCACACGACCAAAGTCACCCCCTCACCTACCCTAGATCGAGCCGTCCCTCTCTTCCTCTCTAGCTTCTCCTCTTTTTCCTCTCCTTGCCTCGAGCTCACCCTGGTCCACCTGCAGCCCCGTGTCCCCTCTTCAGTTTTCGCCTGGCCCAGCTCCCCCACGCCACCAGTTGCCTGCCTGGCTCACGTGAAAGGTAGAGGACACCGACGCCACCCTACCATCGACCCCTCCCCCACGCCACCTCCTGCCTCCTCTCTCGTTCTTATCCCTCTTCGCCCGCCTCTCCAGATCCCAGGTAGCCCAGCCTCTCGCTCCCCTATCTTCCTTCTTCCTTCCCCTCGCCATGTCCCGTCTGCTAAACCTAGCAGCGGCATCCCCCACCCTTCGCTCTGAGCACGAGGCGCCGCCAGAAAGGCGCCGCGCCCTCTTCCTCGCTGGCCACGGACGCTGGAACTCGCAGACCTCGCCGAGGAGCAGCGTCGCTGCGTGCCGTGATCGCCAGAACGTCCCGGCGGCCACGCCTGCCGATCCTCGCCTCCCGAGCCTCGCCACCCTCCGCTGCTGGTGAGCTCCTCTCTTCGCATAACGCCCCTTCCTCTCTCCGTGTGTCGCCGCCGCCGTCGCGCCTCGCGCTCTGCTGCAGCCCGCGGCGACAGCCGGGCCGCAATGTAGATCTGCCAGTTCGAGCCACGCTGGCACGGTCCTCCTCGCGTTAGAGCCACGAGCCATTGTTGCGGCGTGGCTTCTCGCAACTTTGTTTTGGGTCCGTTGTTTGGTGCGATGGCGGCGTCGCCATCGCCGCCAAAGGTCCGCCAGATGCAGCCGCCAAGAAGCGCGCAGTTTAGCCTGTCTTTTTTCCCGCCTCACGCCTTTTTCACCAGCCCCACCCGCCAGCCGTCCGATGGAATCTTGTAAAAGGCTCGCTTTTCTTTAATAAACCATGTCTCGTTGGTTCCTGCATCTGGCGTGGGTCAAGACACTGCCCACCTGCTCACTGCTGGATTAGGCTGTATAAAACGACCAGGGACTGTTTTAAAAATTCAAATCCTGTTTAAATAATTTCAAAATTCAAATTCAATTCAGTTTTAAATAACTTTTCCATACTAAATCCAAATTTGACAAATAATATATGTTTGGATATCAGCAAAATGAGAGGATTCCAAATATGCCCTTCAATTTGCCTTTTGCACAATTAAAATCCCAAGTTTATTAAATTACATCAATTGCCACTGGATTTTCAATAATTAATAACTTTTGTTTTATAATTCCAAATTAAGCAAATGATATGTCTAAAATGATCAGCTCGACGAGACCTTTATGTTTATGCTATCCATGACTTCAATTGCAGCATGCATCATATAAAAATATAATGAACAGCAACTATTATGGCAACAAATGTGAACCAAATCCCCATTAAAATGTTATTACTTGTCCTCCACACCTCACCCATGCCATGCTACCTTACTTGCCATGTAAATTGTGCATCATTCATCATGGCATGATTGTTTGCTTGACGCATCTTATTCATATGCTTGTGCTCTATATTCATGTTGGCCTTGTTTGTTTGGTTTTTCTCGGATAGACACTGAGCAGGGGTTATATCAAGAGAACCAGGAGCACTACCCAGATCCGTCCCTTGCTTCAACAGAGATACCAGGCAAGCACTTCCACATGCTTGCATACATACAAAGACCTATTGCCTCTATCTTATTCTTGCATCATCGAGTCATGAATGCATTAAATTGAATCCCAAGTATGCATAGCCTTTACTTTCAAACTCCACCAAGCTTGTTTCCCATCCCATGAGACATTAATATAGGAGTTGTTTGAGCCATGCGAGTCGAGAACAAGATGTGTAGGGTATGTGAGTGTCTCTGGATAATGAGGTACCTAAACAACTTAACTCGAGTAGTTCTGGATAACTAAAGAAAGTGGCACCGTGAGCAACATCTGCTATTTGGTTTTTCCCGCTCACTTGTGTCCCGTGAAGACCCCGAGTACTTGATTCCTGTTCCTTGATTTATCGCGCTATCCACATCCGGAGGTATATGGGGCCCCCGGCCAGAGCTTGATTCCGTCTTATTTCTTGGGGCCACAAACTAGTTTGAGGTTTTATTTACTATCCTGTACCTATGCCATGTTATTTTCTGTATTTAAATTGTGCGAGGAGCACACTGTACTGTTTAGGAAAGCGGAGTGATTACGCGGTATCGACAAGCCCAGCCACACTTTCGGGTTCCCAACGCCATGTACCATTGACGCAAACCTTGAGTCCGTCTCGAGTCGCTATCTCCGCTATGGATCTACTTAAGGGGTGGCCCTCAAATATTTCGAATCTTGTGATTGTTCACCGTGAAAGCCTCGTTGGGTTTTGATTTGGTTTTTCCGAGGTTGATCGAGCGTGTGTTGCTATTGGTGCACCCCGGCCGGGTAAAACTTTCTGAAAGCCGTGTCCGCGGATATGGACGACTTGGAGCACAGTTTCTCGATCATAGACAAGCATAACTAAAGTACCGCCTTAATTTGACTAAGTAATTTGACTAGTAAATAGTGCAATACTCATGGAATGGTTAATAAAATTGCCAACGGATGGGGGGTTGTTCGTCCGCTTCCTTGTTGGTAAGCAGGGAGGAGGATGGATCGGATGAGATTACCACTTTAACTATTGTACTTAATTCACGGACATCCGCTCATCATTGGTTAGGCGGATGGTTAGCGCTTATCTCAGAACTGCTAGGGTTTATCATTCGCTGCAATTGCGTCACCCTGTGTTGTGTCCCTTTAGAGGCATTAAGACTTGCCGAGTACCCTTAGGGTCTCACGATAAATTCTTGATTCGATGAACAGTACCTTCTCGTGACGGATCGGTGGAAGAAGCCAAGATGTGGGCAACGATCGCTCGTGTAGAGATTCCGAACGGGATCCGTGAGACCTGTAGTTGGGATGTGCTTATTTCTATGGCATCTTATGCCGATTTGCTTTATCCGTACTCGGATTCTTTGCCGCCCGCATGATACTCGATGTGTGTTGTATGAGGAGTTATCCTAAAATATAGATCTATCTAGGTCATTTGAATCTTGCCGTATGGCGTTGGTATATTTCCTTTCTTTCTAGATGGTATGGCTCGATGTACTCTTGTATGGTGGCTTGCGTACATACCCACTTGTGTACGTAGTTGATCCTTCGCCGCCGACTACGCCCGCCTGACAGTTCCGCTTGAGAGGGTAGTGGTTGGGACGTCTGAAAGGACTACCAGTGAGTGGCTTTTGGGGCCCCACCGTACTATTTCAACCACTACCACTCATCCAGGCTTGTATCTAGGAGCGTAGTTCACCGAGGTAGTTACAGTATCATAGTCAAGATCAATCATAAACAACCCACTATTCACGTGAGCATGTGCATAGAAGACATTATTCATATAAATCGAACAACCATTATTCTCTGATTTAAACGAATAACCATCTTGTAAGATACAATATCCTAATATTATATTCTTATATAATGCAGGAACAAAGTAACAATTACTAAGTTCTAATATTAATCTTGACGGTAGATGTAGAGGTCTTGTGCCGACGGCAATCACTGCAACGCTTGATCCATTCCCGACGTGCATAGTCACCTTGTTCTTGCCAAGCTTCCTAGGATTTTGTAGGTCCTATATCGAATTGCAAATATTAGCAATCGATCCGGTATCAAATACCTAAGAGTTACTCTTAGGACCTTGCAAGTAAACATCAATAACATGTATATCAGATATACCTGAACTGGACGATCCAGTCTTCTTTTTCTCCGCTGAGTACTTTGGACAATTACTCTTCTAGTGACCCTTCTCCTTGTATAAGAAACACTCAATGTCCGGGGCAGGACCTGGCTTAGACGCTTTGCCTTTTTAGAGTCGTGGCGCACATCCGCCTTCTTCTTATCGCCGCCAAACTTCTTCTTGAAGTGAGTGGTTTTCTTCACCAACATCACATGATTGGTGTTCTTACGTCCTTTTCAGCTACCTTCAACATCATGAGCAATTTGGCCAATGTTCTTTCCATCCCATGCATGTTTAAGTTCATGACAAACCCAAAAAGATAGGTGGGAGTGATTTTAGGATTATGTTAATTCCTAGTTCAGAAGGAAAGGGAACGTCCAACGATTCCAACCATTGAACGTACCCATGCAACTTGATTACATGGGAACTTACTGAGCCTCCTTCTGCCATCTTGCAATCCAGAAGAGCTTGAGATATCTCATATATTTCTACTCTGGCTTGCTTCTCAAACATGTCCCTTAATTCCATGATCGTTTTATATGGACCATAGTCTTCAAACCTCTTTTGAATATATGGTTCCATCGATGCAAGTATAACATATTATAAAGCGATGTAGTCATCACTACGTTGCTGAAAGACATCTTTCTCATCCTGAGTTGTGTTATCACAAGGAGCATCACCAAGAGTTTTTTACAAGACATAGTATTTCTTCGCACCTTTCAGTACTATTCTTATGTTGCGGAACAATCCACAAAATTTGTACTAGATTCATGCAGTTTCTTTTTCCCTAATATATCTTCTAAAGGGAAGTTGTTGTTGTCTGCCATTTATCTACAAAAAATTGCAAATTCATTTAGACATTGTTTCATAATTAACGAACTACATAAGATTAACAACTTTAATCCAGAGTGTAGCTCCCATTAAAATTAATATCTCTCATGATTGATACTTAGTGATTCAAGATCCACGAACTTATTTTCCTAGCACCAATGCTACATCACGCACCGGGGAATAAGACCGGTAGGTACTCATACAAATTGTATCTCCATATGACTCTTGTTAATCTTTCGATACTTTTATTCCATACTCTAGACATTCTAGTTAGTATATCAAGTGAATCTTAGTTTACGAGTAGTGCGACAGTTTTGCACCTACATTATGAACGTCGCTATGTGCATCCATGTTACATGACCCACACTAGTTCGAAGCCCACGTTATGTGGTGCCTAACTTAAGGGGAACATATTATTACTTGATAAATTTTAAGCGAGAGATCACCCTATTTATTAAATCTACCACACAAAAAATAAAATGCATAAAAGTATTAATATCACATGCAATTCATATAGTGATATGGTATAGCACTTTGTGTCAATGATCTCCATCATCAACGTCTTCCGGCAACATGTAGTTCTCCACGCGCCTTGGGCATAGCATCGAGGTCCATCGTTACTTGATTGTTATCGCTAATCCTTACTTTAACAACTATTGCTACTCTAGCTAATAAAGTAAAAACAACTATGGCTATTACAATAGTAATATGTCAATCATCGACGCTCCTGCCACTCATGCCCTACGAGGTTACAACATAATACATATCATACATCACATTGCAAACATTACATTGCTATACCACATCACTTCTCTGCAAAAACAAGTTAGACACCTCTAACACGCTTTGCTAACTTATGGGGCTCTATGGTTATGTAGAGATCCATTTGTTGCCTACGTGGTAAGTAAGAATCATCATCGATCGACTTGCTTTTTGACTTGTTCAGGATGTGTCCCTATTGCACTATAAATAGTACAATAACTTCACTAGACTTTGTCAATATGCTTGACCCCCGTGTGAATTTCACCAAATTCACAAAAGCTCAATGTGCAAAATTTCTCTCAACTGTTACAGAAAAACTAGCACCCGAAAAAGTTGTTTTGTGTACCCGAAGTACACTTCACAAACCAGTATCGATCCGAAGATCATAAAGTCGGCTCGGGCCGCTAATCATACAATGCTGCCAAGATCCAAATTGCAACAATTGCGCGCTGAAGTCCCGAGGCCGCGAAAAGCCGTTTCAGAGCGCGGGCGGTGAGTTCGAGCGACTGGAGAGTGTCGATTCCCCGAGCGCGACGATTGGCAAGAAAGATACAAGACCGTTTTGCTGAGAAGGAGAAAAAGGTACGACTGCAATAAGCTGTACTTATGAAATATATTGAACATTTGTAAAGAGTGCGACTCGTAGATGTTGAAATAAAATACACGTTTGTTAAATAGATCATGCATGAAAGGTCTATGCGTAACTTTTCATGAGAAGGCAGACCTCCAGCATCAAACGCTTTCCGGCTAACAGGGACGCGATGCCAGACTGTTAAATCCGGAGACAAGGTCGGCCATTTGGTACTCAGCCTCACTACTTCGACGGACATGAATAAACAGCAGACAAAACTGACACCGATCCCATGTATGGTTTTTAAATTGAACAAAAAGATGAATATGTTTTGGACTTATAGCATGTACGGATATAAAAGAACTTAGTTGTCAAATACGGACAGAGTCGACGCGGCGGGGCAGTCGTCGAGTGTGGCGAGCCGACGTGGGCGCGGTGAGACGGCGATGGGCGAGTCGCCGAACATGGTGAGTACGCGACTGTGGCGAGTACGGGGTGGGCGAGTCCCCAAGCATGGCGAGCCGGCGATGGGCGAGTCGCCAAACATGGCGAGTCCATGATGAAGAGTTCATGACGAGCGAGTCGGGCGAGTATGCGGCGGGCGAGTCCCCGAGTATAGCGAGTTCACGTTTAATCGTTTCCTCGTTTAGATGAGTTCCTAAACATGATGAATCTGCGAGAGGAGAATCCCGAGTATGAATTCCACGGCCAAGGAAACGCATCACGGCCGGCCTATGCTGATGCATGCACCCGTCTCCGTGAGACAACTCGACCTCCAATTCATGCCGAGGCTCACGGCCATGTGCGATCAAATAAAGCGTAAAGTATTATACCAAATAAAATACTAGTAATTTATAGGCAGGATAATCAAAATAAATCGGATAAAAGTAATCCATAAGTCATGGCCATGTGCGATCGGGCTGATGAAGCATCCATGTTGAAGACCATCTCGTTTCCGTGACCCAATCCAGGTCGCATGGTACATGTATGTCAAAAGAAATAAAGGATTAGCTAATTTGCATCGTAGTTCGCCTGATGGAAACTCTATGCACGAGAGGGAAATCTGATTTGATTTCTTCACGCTCAATTGAACCGCAACCGCTGAACCACCTGGCCGCATGCTGAGATGCCATGCGCCGCCGTACATGCAATCGTGGTTAAACTTTGCCAGACACCAAATGAATTTGCCAGATGCGATCTGGCCACCGGTGACGTCAAGGGATCTCATCCAGATTATCATCTTCAAGCACCGCTTGTCCCACGGTGGACGTTACTGTCGTGGGAATGACCACGGCAGATGTTGCGATTGGCAGCGAGTAGTAAAACAAGGGGCAAGGGAGGCTAGCAATCTGCAGTGCGAGATGAGGGCAAAGACATAGGGATTTACCCAGGTCCCCCCCCCCCCCGGAGTTAAAGACCTACTCATGCTAGATTGTATTGATGAGAGAGTACAATAGACGAGCTCGGCGGCTAGGCAACGAATCGAAGGGGTGTATGATGGAACATAAGTTCTATGCGTGCCCTAGGGAGGTTTATATAGAGTCACCTCGCTAAGGTTTACAGACTACTACCGAGTTGGATAAGGATTCTGTGGGTTTGACCTAATCCAACTGGGCATAACTATACTTCTGGGCCTTTAGCTTCTAGTTGCCTGGTTCCTTCTTGGGTCGCGATCCAGTCGACGTCCTGCAGGTCCACTCGCTGGAAGTATGATCCAGTAGGAAACGTCCTGCTGGGTATACCCCACTTGGCATATCCCCATCAAGAAGAGATTAACAATGCTGGAATTTGACAATTCCTCTATCTGAACATGTGCCTATGAATAGAACGCTCTGATATAACTATTGGGGAACGCGCTACAGAAAACAAAAATTTCTAGCGCATAACCAAGATCCAATGAAAGGGTAAGGTAATGGAACATACCCTTGTTGATCGAACTAGCGAAAGTTTATTGATGACGAGGTTGATCGTGCATCGATCCCCGTAACAAGCCTTAGCAAGTCTTGAGGAGATGTATTATCCCATGGATAGCTCCAAAGAACTAGTGATCCAAGTGTCGCACCTCCACCGGTATCCACACGTGCAACAAGAACAGCACCGCGTCGAAGCAAGATCACGAACTCACGGACGAAGAGGGAAAGTTTCGATGAAGATCCGACAGCACTTCATCGTCCCTCAAGATTAGATCTAGACGGAATACAAGAAGGAGCTACTGTGGGCATTGGTGAAGATCTCCTCCATGCGACGAAGTCAATTATGTGAGGAAGAGGAAGGGGACTGGGCCGAGGCGGGCCGGTGGTGGTGGCTTGGGATAGGGCGTGGATTAGTGTGTCTTGCCCTTGGCCCTCCCCCATATAGTAGGGTAGGACTAGGTTTCATATCCTACAAGGGCTCCTCCTTTTTCCTTTCTTCCACCAATATGAGAGAGAGGAAGTCCGTGTCCTATACGGAGTCCGCATCAAACACGGAGTTCTCCCCAGAACCAACTTGGGGGCAAGTTTGAGAACGGAGAGGACTCCTCCCCCCCCCCACACACAGACGGCCTTGCCCCCACCTTGCCTCCTCCAGCCATCGTCCTAGGGGAGGGCCCTGGCCGATTCGTCCAAGGTCTCCCCCGACCCCACAGTGTGCCCAATGGGCCCATGTGGCCCATGGGACCCACTAGGATATTAATAAATAACAATTTATTATTTATTATTAATATAAACTTTTATACTGAAGCTTTCCGAATTAACTTTCGGACACCTCCAAATTAATTCAAAACTTTCCTAATATATTCATAGCGTCCTCTTTAATGTCCGGAACCATTCTGTCCACTCTCGGTGATATCCCGAACTCCTTTAGAATATTCTGAGATGCTCCGAAACACGCTTTCGGAATTACTTTATCCAACTATCTTATTTGCACTCACATTCTAAAATGTCGTAAACGTCTTAAGTGTGTGACCCGGTAGGGTTGGA
This sequence comes from Avena longiglumis, assembly GCA_030063025.1. Classification (NCBI taxonomy): domain Eukaryota; kingdom Viridiplantae; phylum Streptophyta; class Magnoliopsida; order Poales; family Poaceae; genus Avena; species Avena longiglumis. The sequence continues at coordinate 365,741,476 of CP125978.1, forward strand.
TATTTGCAGACATGTCCGGAACTTATTCCAATGACAATGATTACTATCAGTGTCTTGATACAAGTAGAACCCCCCGCAAATAACACGGAGTTCTTTATCGTATGAACCGTAGTATTGGGTCTAATATATATCGTATTGATTTGTCGATACTTTACATTGCCCGAGATGAAACACTAGGTTATTCTTGTTTCCTAGCATGTACTCTTTACTCATCCCGTACTATCGGTGTTCATGTGTTCAACAACTTGTTCACGTGTCCAGACAGATGATGAAGAACATCACAGTACATGAGAGGGCCTAGAGTGTATCTCTCCATCGTCAGGAGTATCAATTCCCACAAGCATACTATGTGAATGATTGGTGAACCATCCGGTATGAACAAGCATCAACTTTATAATCACTCTGTTAAGAGCAACGTTTGGAGAATCTTGCCATATCCATATTTTTTCAAGTTCACATGTGTCTCATGGTCAAACGATTTCTAGTAAAGGAAATACAATGTTTTATGAGATTAAACCGATAACTATATTCACGATGCGTTTCACGGTATCTCATGTTTGGGTCTATCCATCGGTGTTGTTCTCTAACAACTCCGATCACATAGTCACTGGCAACACCACAATCACATTGTCACTTTGCCCATAGTGTTAGAAAACTGAAACTATCATTGACATACATACTAGTCATAGAGTCATGACCAGGGATATCTTTATATGGTGTTTATCATCCCACACATGTATTAAGGTTTTTCTCCAAATACACTTTATTTGCAACTAATACAATTATAGCACAGAATGATAAACTTAATTATGAAACAAAAATATGAATAATAACACATTTTTATTGCTTCTAGGACATATTTCCATCAGGCACCAATCAACTTGGACACCAATTCGTTGGGACTCCTAGCGCAAAGTGATTTGGCAAGGGTGTTTTCCCCCATAAAGGTGACTCCGGGGGTTTATATCGAACTCTCGGGCAAATAGTAGAATACACTCCTCCTTCCTCTTCTACCAACCTACCAAACAAGATTGTGTTGCATTATGTCCCCAACTCCACCAAGTGGTTGTCAAGCATAAGGTTTCACATTAGAATTTAAAACAAATAAGAAAAACTAAATAAACCAAATGCAATGTTAAAAACTAAAATTAATATGCAAGCTAAACGAATAAATAACCTAGATGCAATGCAAAAGTAAATTGTATTTGTACTGATAGTAATGCAAACTATATGTGAACACTAAATGTAAGTGATCTAGATGTTTTTGTATTTTTGGATTAAATTATTGATGAAAATAATAATAATTGTAAATTAAAGTAAAGGTGTTATGATTAAAATGGACTAAGGTTCATAGTTTCACTTTTCTACTCTCTCATAAACATGGTAAACTCAAAACAGTTTCAAAGAAAGCATAAGTATTGTTGATGTGTTTGATTTTTATTCATATGGACAACATGTTCTATATATGTTTGAGATAATGTAACACATCCTAGTAATACTCCTATAGTAAGAGAATCCCCCATAAACTAGATTTAAGATAAACAGAGTATTGTTTTTGCTTCTATGACATGATATCAAATATATTTCCTCAATAGGTATGATATCACCATTATTGTCACAAGATGATTGTAGTACACTCATTCATTTATCCCTAGTGAGGTAACAATGTAAAGGTAAAAACAATAGTAGTTGCAGAAAAATTTGTCACTATCTAGTTGCTACTACTTGTTACTCTAACTAATGCACATGTTTCCCCTCTCATGCCCTGTCATACTAGTTTGATCATACCAAGTTATCAAGAACAGGGTAGGTAATATGTATCTACTTATACGTAAACATAATATGAAAATTTTAATATCATATATCATCTCATAAAAACCATGATACGCCAAAATGGAATTACGAATATATGAACATAATCATGTTGGACAGCTCATATGATACTTGAACAATGATAACATGAGAGAGAGCGAGATAGAATAAGCTACTTCCGCAAACCCATAGTCGGGGGTGTACTACTCCCTCTTTATCATGGAGATTATGGATATGTTGTTGGAGAGGTTGGAGATGTGATTCAGTGGCATTTCGATAGAGTTTTCCCCTTCAATCTTTGATGATCTCATTTGTTTCGTGTTTCTATATCCATTGTGCGCCGTACTTACCACGATCAAGGAAGTATATATAGGCATTTCAAGGTCAAGACGAGTCTAGGGCATGAAGATCGACGACAACGGAGCAACGAGGTGGCAGATGGGCCTCATGGCGCGACTGGGATATCAGACTAGTCCATAGGCCTCATCTTGGGCCTCGAGGCCGTCATGTCTCCTATTTCCATAAAAACTTCCATAGAAATAAGGTGACATACTCCTTGATCTCCTAGGCTACCACGTCCAAACTAAATAGAAGTAAGAGGTAAAAATGCTAGCAAATGTATCAAACAATAAACTGTGAATATAAAATTGCCACCTTAATTCACTATATTACCAGGAGACGTGCTCAACCGCTTCCTTACTGTCTTTGGCAATAGATGCTCCTATAGAAAATGGCCAAAAACTTCCATCCATCCAGAGGAAACTGCCACCCCATGAACACATCCAGACAAACGCTTAGACACCTAACGAGAACAACCACAACGACGAGTACCTGCGAACCCTGCCCTCTATCAAATCCACGACATTCTTCTTTGAGTCTGACCAAAAAATAGAGGCGAAAACCAATGGGAGCAACCTAGCAAACCCAGCGCCAAATATGACCACACAAAACACCATGGTGTTGGGATTCCGATGCAGAAAATCAAATTTTTTACTACGACGGATCGCCCCGATGCCCAAGATCTATCTACTAGTAATGCAGTAACGAACGAGAGGTTTCGGATATATACCCTTGTAGTCCGAAAAAAGTTAACATTCCGAGAGGAACGTGGTTGGAGTAGTCACGCTCGTAGCCGACCCCAAGGTCGTAAAGCTCCTCGAAGGTCACCCCTTGCTCCAGCACCGTGCAGCAGACCGGCTCACGACATCCAAAGTGCCCCAAGTGTTTCACCTCGTGGCTTCGTACACATATGGTGTACGACAAGAATCTCCGCTCCCTTGACCCCTACTAGGAGTGCGAAAGTAGATCTATGGATATGGAATCCCTACAATGCAACAACGTGTTGCAGGTGCATCGTCTCTTGCGCGAACAGCCCTGGGTCGTGCCAGCGCGCGAAGACAACTAGAGAGAGAGATTGGAGAGGAAGAGAGTTCCCAACTCATGGGATCTATTGTGTTTGGTGTGTTCTTCCAAGGAGTAGAGGGGGCTCTTTATATAGGGGATGAGGGGGCAGGATTGCCCCTCCCCCAGGCCAACCAGGCGACAGCCAAGGGGGAGAGGCATCCAAGGGTTGGAGGAAGCCCTAGGGCGCCCCCAAACCCTAACCCTAGCCGTCGGCCAGGGGAGGCATTCCTAGGCGCCCAAACCCTAGGCGCCAAGGCCCTTCTTCCTTGGTTTTTCCCTCATGGTCCCTTTACCTAGGAAACTTTGCCCATTAGTTGAATAACCTTTCAATTAAGTTTTTAATATTATATTTAATATTAATTACATTAATATGTAAATATACATATTACCAAATCCGATTCGACCTGAAACACCTTTCGGTTCCCCTTCTATATCCGCCGAACAGCTTCGGAACTTCTCGGAACAATTCTGGTCCTCTCACCAGAACTCTTCCAGATCCCTTTCTTTCTCTGAACAACTTCGGATCTCTCTCCACAGAACAATTCCGGATTCCTCTTTCTCATCTATGATCCAAACTTATGGATAATCTCCAGCTCATCGTACCCTTAAGTGGATCCCCTCATGACTCGAGAATGGCACAACCATGATCTCCATCAAGGATCAACAGCGGGACCGGGATGCCCATGATGACCCCTGTACATTCCATATGACGATGTCATTTGAACCGTAGACATCGAGTACAATTTCCTTTGTTTCTTCGATACTACTTGTCCGAGATCCAACTGTTAGATATCTCTATACCTTGTTCAATATCATTACCGATAAGTATTGTTTACTTGTTACCACAATATTACATCCCCGTGACCTAGTCACATGTTGCAACATTATAGATGTAATCTCACCAAGTTGGCCTAACTGTATCTTACTCGTCACAGGGTGAACAAATCTCAGTCCTGATTCATAGGCCTCAACCTGCACCTCTTAAATACCTAACATACACCTTTATAATCACCATTTCACCGAGTGACATTTGATGTAGTTAAAGCAGCCTCGGGAAACAGTGATTAATATGATCTCATGGTCTCAGGAGAAGGAGACTTCATTTCTGACTATTGCAACGATGAACTTTATGAATTTATCGTGTCGCAATCTTTGATAAAATGTCCATCACATCATTTAACAATGATATGACATCGTTGTCAACTTGGTGCCGAAGAACCAACATGATCAGGAAACCTTTGATCATCGATTGACCAACGAACTAGTATGAATAGAGGATACTAGGGACATTTGTTTCATACCATACATGTATCAATGTTTCCACTTGATACATTTATAGCATAATATAAAATTATTATAAACTTATTGAGATATGACAATAATAAACCTTTTATTATTTGCCTTTAGGGCATACTCCCTTAACATGGATGATCAAAATCACGGCAGACAACCACCAAATCGTGATCCCGTCACTAAACCACGCGGATTGACCGGAGTTCCCCATCCATTCCGTAAAGAAATCTAACGGGAACAAGAGAAATATTACCACCAGTCACCTCTCCCATCTCTCCCACCTCTCCCTGCTATAGTTCCAAGAAAGAACTAGAAGGGACCCGAGCCAAACCGAAGCCTCTCTTGCCGGCAACGTCGGCGAGAGGGGAGGCATCGGAGGCAGTAGTTTAGGTAGGTGTAGTGGCTATATGCCAGTAGTTTGGAGTAGGGCGTTGGTGCTTTTTGGCCGGGACTGGCGCATCTAGAAAGTGGTCTGCGGCGGCGTCATGCTCCGATGGACGGAGGAGACGGCGAGCTTGGCCATGTCCAGGATCTCCGCAATAAGTGTCATGGTGTGTCGTTCCTCTCTGTTATGCATCCTTATTCTTCTCATATCCCTCGTTTTGGTCGGCCGTGGTGGCGAGGGGAGGGGAGCGGGAGGAGGAAGTGATGCGGGTTGCAAAGGGGATTGGAGGTCTCCTGTTTCGGCGTGGTGGCGCGGCGTTAAGCAGAGGCTGGTGGAGGATTTCGCTGGGCGTCTGAGGTGGAGGGCGACAATTTTTCCTCTGGCAGTCTACCTCCTTCTCAATTATTCCTCGCGCTCTCGTCATCCATCTGTTGGCCCTGGTGTGTCCTTCTCCCTCTTGGCCAAGGAGTCGAGGAAGAGGGCTCCAACGCATCTTGGCGATAGTTTTGGATGGCGGCCCGCTTGAGAACCGCATCGTTGGCCTCATTTTCTTCTTCTTCTGTGATGACCTCTATTGCTGCTGGAGCTCTGAAGATCCCAATAAATCCCCTCCGGTTTGCAGCTCGGGTGGTTTGTCGGCATCATTGGTTTATTTGGCCGTTTAAGCGCCCCTCTTTCATCCTCCGACGGGAGGCCCTCTTACCTTGCCTGTCAATGGCGAGGACGCGGCTGGCGATGGTGGCAATAATATCGCCGACGAGGTCGGAATTTGCGCAAGGACTCGATGGCTTTTGGAGATTCTTTCTAGGGTCCTTTGTGTAAATTGGAAGGACATGGTTGTTATTTGTTTTCTTTTAGGTACTTTCTACAGCATTATATCAATTTTGATAATTTAAAATCAGTTCTGGGACCTTCGGGTCCCTTCCCTTTCAAAAAAAAAGGGAACAGGAGAAATCGTCAAGGGGGAGACGAGTGGAAAATGTCATGTGTCTCGACTAGGACAAGCGGATGAGCTTCTTGAGCAAAAATAATGGCCCACTATCCGCCGGTTTGGATGCTGGAATCCACTGGCGACTGCGAGACGATGAGCGGGAGAGGAAGCAAAAGGGACGATAACTGATTGCCAAAATATTCAAATGATTTGTCTGAAACAGCCTTCCCATATGGTGACGAGATCGCAACAAATTCTCACCGAACGATCTAAAAATAACGGCATCTAGCGCCCCCACTGACTTTTCTTTGCAAGCTAGGATTCCTAGGTGGTGCGCTCGGAGGAGTAGAAGCCGATTCGGGCGCGCTGCGATGCGTGCCGCAGCATGCAGACGTGACAGATCACGCCCCGCCAGCAGACAAGAATTGAAACATTCGTTCCTTATAGTTCGTTCTTTGTAATGTTCCTAATAATCCAAATAGTTATGTTCGAAACTTCAGGTACATGACCTTGCGGCTAGCAAGTTGCAAATATCCTTTTGCCTCGGATTAGGCCTTGTTGGGAAAGTATGATGATGAGGCCGATAAATAAGAGGGGGTGGGTGGGGACAGTATGCGCATATTAATCATGATTCACGAATGGGAATCTAGTGATTAAAAGGTAGTACCATGCATGCTTTAGGTTATTTAGTGCATACAGGTCTTCATAATTTTATTGCCAGCAATCTTTCACGTAAAATAAATTTCCCCAAAGCTGTGATCAGAAGTTGGAGAAAAGCGATGCATCACTAACGCAATTGCAATTCGGCTCACGGTGCAAATAAAGATGCATTCACGGTGCAATTCGGCTCACGGGGGACAGTATGCGCATATTAATCATGATTCACGAATGGGAATCTAGTGATTAAAAGGTAGTACCATGCATGCTTTAGGTTATTTAGTGCATAGAGGTCTTCATAATTTTATTGCCAGCAATCTTTCACGTAAAATAAATTTCCCCAAAGCTGTGATCAGAAGTTGGAGAAAAGCGATGCATCACTAACGCAATTGCAATTCGGCTCACGGTGCAAATAAATTTATAGTTTAAAAACATATTTAAAAATGTCAAAAGAAAATAAAAAATGTCCGCACGTGCAACCGGATATTTTATGCGCACATGTTTTCAAGGTAAAGGAACATTTTTGTCTCCCGTTTAAAAAGTCAAATTCCGATCCTATAACCTGATTATTCAGGTATATATGTTTTGTCTTCTTACATAAGCCATATAATATGTTCCTTTATCTCAAAAACTTGTGTGGAAACATAAAGTGTCCTGATATCCATGCAAAAAGAATCAGAATTTTTTTATACATAAAAATTGTTTTTTATAATTGTTTCATAATATGTTTGTATGCACCTGTGAGCCAAAACACGTTGCATCCTACGGGCTGATTTCCTTCGTTAACATACTGTTCCGCAGCAGCACTTGCACAGTGTGTGTGTTCAGTAAAAAACCGAAAAGATCCTCCGACCTATTAGTCATAATAACAACGGTATAAAGTACAAAGATCCTTAGAAGTAACAAAATTGCAGTGAAGTCTTTGGATAATGACTACAAACAATGGTGTGAACCGAAGCCTCCATGGTCGGCGAGAAGAATTATATAATAAAGGGCCATACCTGTAACCATAATAACGGACACGAACACTAACTTGATCTTAGGAGTCATGTCGGGAAGACAACTCTGCACACCTCCCACCTACGCACTGGGCATACCATCACAGCGGGATAGAGAGCGAAAGGACCTTATATCTAACATGAGAATGGTGTCGACATCTCAACATCCTCAAAAAAGACTCTGAAACTAACTAAAAAGACGGAAACCCACTCGCCGGTGAGGTGTTTTGGCCCGCTGCACCTCCAAGGCGCAAAGGACCACCAGAGGCGTCACCGATAAGGGGCGGAAATCCTAATCGCCTCTACGTCGCTTTTCCTTTTTTTTCCATCCAATACCGGTGGCCCTTAGCTAAGTAATACTGCAATCAATCGGTGAGCACCTTCTGGTTAGTAATATAGCGGGTATACACTACGGGAATCGACCCAGAGGCCGACAACAATAGCTACACCGACGGCTAGATGTAGGGGCCGTCGGCGTAGATCCAGAGACGCCCACAGCCAGCGGGAAATCGTCGGCCTAGAAAATCTGTCAGCGTATCGTCAGCTAGCCCAGGGGCCGCCGTCGGCGTACCAAGGACGTCAGCGTATCGTCTACTAGGTCGAGGGCCGCCGTCGGTGTAGAAATGGTCGTCGACACTTCTTCCGTCCACGTGTCTTCGGTGAGCGCATAAGTAATAGAGGGGCGACACCGTCATAGCTACGCCAACGGCCTAACGGAAGGTCGTTGGCTTAACTCCTTTTCTAGTTTATTTCCCGCCACATTCCATTCACTATGTTGTAATTACATTTTATTTTTTTATCACATAAAATAAAAACAATATTGAGGTATTGAATCATAAAAAATAATTTTATCAATAGAATTGGGCTCACATAAAATGAAGTTGATGTACAAGATAGACCTGCGAGATCCACGGACTAGGGTTTCACTGGAAAATGACCATCGGGACGCTGGAATCCCACAGAAACTTGCATGTGGTCCTAACATACACAAGTGTGGTGGAAGGTCTATAGGTGTAATGTCTAACTCCCAGGTGTGACCGTCCTCCCACGCATGGATTGACACTCACCGAAGTGTTGGGCCGGTAGGAGGAATCTCCCGCTACAGGTCAAACCGAGGGAAACCAAAGAAATATTGGGTCCAACCTTGGTTTACCATGTTGCTATGGACTAAAAAAACCTAGAAAAACAAAAGGTTCAATGGTCAATCCTCGAACCGAGAAAGCTAGGGGGTAGACCTATGGAGCCCACGGACTAGGGTTTCGCTAGAAAATGACCGTCGAAGCGCTAGAATCCCACGAAAATTTGCATGTGGCCCTAGCATATGTCCACAAGTGTGGTGGAATATCCATAGGTACAATGTATAGCTCCCGGGTGTGGCCGTTCTCCCACGCATGTGTTGACACTCATCGAAGTGCTGGAGCTGTAGGAGGAATATCCCACTACGGGTCTGATACTCGCATTTTGCATTATCATTTTTAGGACCTTTATACACTGTTTAGAATCATATTTACCTTGATCCATCATTATTTATGCATATTTAGATGATTTATGGAACTTTCCTACAAAGTCCATTTCATTGGTATTTAATTTCTGAAAGGCAGAAAAACTCCTTTTCATGTTTTTGTTGTTTTAGCATCTTCTGGATGTCAATAAATCGAAGGAAAAAATACCTGATAAGTTTTTCACCAGGAAAACCAACTTCGGACAAAGAATGAAGCAAGGGGAGCCATGAGGCCCGAAATAGGCCAGGTGGTGTGCCCACCCCCCTAGGCATGCCACACAGGCTCTTTCGGTCCTCGAGCATTGTCTCGGCTCCTCCTTTTTACAGACACCTCCGTATCGCTACAAAAAGTACACCATATATTTCCCACGATTTACAAAGGCGGAGGCGAAAGTCCTCTGCTACTCCGGGAGGGGCAGATCCTATCGCACCGGAGCCTCCAGTGAGGGGGAAATCGACGCCATCATCATCACCACACCTCCTAGGCGTAGGGGGGGGGGCCTCTCCATCAACATCTCCACCATATCCAAGATCCATCTCGTTCCCCTCGTAGTTTGTGATTGATTGAACCCCGAATATTGTTTTAAGGGCTATTTACATGTTTGTGATTGGTGTCTTGTCTTTATTTGGTGGAGAGATTATATTTTCAGATTGTGTTGTATCCCATATGCTACTGATCCATATCATGTTTGACACTTTTGAGTAGATCCCCATGTTCCTGAGGGCATAGGATGAATTGGCTATGATTTCCATATAATATGCAATGAGTATGTTGTCCAGTTTTTATATTTTATATTGTTCTATGATGGTTTTATGCGAACGTTAACTGCAAATTACTTCACTTATATGGGCTCATAGGAGAATACTTTGATGCAATGATAGGGGTTGGAAGGGGCGGAATTGACAGAAACCGTTTTCCAATACTTTGATTTGCATTGGAGGGATTATATGTCGGGGACCAATGAACCTATTGCTACGGTGGGATATTTATGTCTTAATGATTTCTAGATGTTCATGTGAATGGCTCTAGAACCCATCATAAGTGGTGTATTTAGTCCATACTTATGGCTACACCTAATTAGGCTCCGTCCTAAGGGAATGAAACTTTACAATATATTCACCATATTGTGTAGAAATCTTTATGCTAAGTAAATCCATGACGCCCTCGGGAACGCTTGTCACATATAAGTTCATACACACACGTTTGAGCTTGTCCTCTTGCTTCATAGAGGATTGGGATTTTTCTCATTAAGAGCATTTACTTACACTACAAGAACAACCCATATATAGCAATATATACCTGGCAACACTGTGAGTATTCGTTGCAAAATTTTATTTTAGATACTTATGCATCGGTTGCAGATTAATCCGTTGCCAAAACTTATGAGCCCAGCCCACTAAGAATTATCCCCACTAGCCACAACCCACAAACGCACAGGTATCCTACTCCTCGCCTCCCCTAACCTAGCCGCCTCCCTTCGCTCCCCCCGGCCTCCTCTTTGCCATTAGCGCGCAGGCGGCAGGGCCTTTGTCGCCGGCAATCAGTCGTGGTCGGTAATGCAGCTGACATCTGAAAATCTCCCATTACGTCTCCTACCATGAGATCTCTTACCTCTGGAAATCGCACGTGCATCTGCCTGACGCGGAAGTTTGTCAAAGGGCCGTGGCGGCGAATTGAAGCACAGGGGAGCGGCCGCGCAACAGATCAACAGGGGTTCATGGTCCAATGCAATTTCTGAGTTTTCCCTGTCAGTTTCCTCTCCTTTTCCCTTTGATTTGACATGTTTTTACAATTTGTCTACTAGTAGTCTGGAGCATCTAGCGCTGGAGGCAAAGGCAGCAGCGCAGGCGCTGTCACGAGATGGCGCAGCAAGAAGCGTCAAGCAGGCATGCGTCAGCAGCAACAACCAGCAGTCGAACGATCTGCAGGTATAATTTCTACCCTTTTGGCGATTTATACACGTCCAATACTACTCCTTCTCATGCGATGTTTCAAATCAAACATTTGCTTGAAGTGATTAATTTGTTTTTTCTAGAGAGTATTAATACTTAAGGTCATGGTGAATTTGCCAAGGAAAGTTACGTGCTCAATGTGTATTCAGGACGCGCAGCTCAAGTACCCCTACTAGAACTGATTGTCATGATTTTAACCTCTAAAAGACAAAATTACAGGTAGGTGTTCAGGTCCTTGTATCTGATCGAAGGGAACCAAAGAATATGTGCTAGAGGTATGTGCATTTTTGTGTTAATTCTGTATTACTCTTTTATGTTATATCCGAAATATACTATTTTCTTTGACTCATATTAGTTGACTCAAATTTGTCTAAATTTAGATAAATCTAGACACTATTTAGTATATAGGTTCATTCAAATTTGATAAATTCAAATCAACTAATATGGATCGGAGGGAGTACTAAATGTTCTGTTCCTTTTTTCTTGTGCTAGATCTTCATGGCTTTGGTCTCATATTTTTCCTGGTCTGAACAGTGCACCTAATATTAATTTTTATTGGCTGAGAATCTGACATAACAAAAGAGCAAATTGAGAAAGTTCTCAAAGACTGTGCTAATCTTGTATTTGCCACCAAGGAAATTGTTGAAATCTTACAGGAGGTAAGTTTTCATTCAAGCATAAGCTTTCGCTGTTCATGTTTTTATTTTTATTTTAGGTTTAATTTTAGAGTACTCCAATACACACTATTTATGTACTCGACCCATATTCCAATTTGTCTAGATACGGTTAGATACATCCGTATCTAGAAGTTGAGTCAACTAATATAGGTCGGAGGGAATATTTAGTTTAATTGGTTCATTCTCCTACTAATTTTTTTTCTTAGTTGTCGGTAGTGTTGGTGGGTGTCATGTATAGAATCTGCTGTATAACACTTCACATAATTGACTCAAACTAGAAATTGTACACTCTCTATCTCAAAATAGATGTCTCAAATTTGTCGAAATTTAGATGAATCTAGACACTATTTAATATATAGATTCATTTAAATTTTGAAAAACCTAACCCATCTATTTTGAGACGGAGGAAGTAGTTGTTTTCTTCTCTTGACTCGGTGATATACGTACCGCTAGGAATTGAAGATACACTGCGGCAACCAATAGTATTTTCAAGCAGCACGAGTCCATGTTAGCTGTTTATCTATGCCTTTTAATTGTTTTTACATGTTTTGTTCAGTACACTTGTATTTTTTGCCTTAATATAATTTAAAATCCACCAGTGTGTATGAACTTGTATTTATACCCGACAGATTAATTATTTAGTTTTCTATACTATGATTGACAAAACGATTGTTTAGTTAATTAATAAGTTTAATTTGTTGTTAGACGGATGATATAGCTATTAAAGGATTTGATCTTCTATTTGGTGGATTTTGCCAGATCCCGTTGTGGTCATTTTATATCCATATTTCATTCTGTATTTCCACTTATTTTAGGTGCTTACTTAGTAGAATTCACTATACTGTACGTTGTATTTTTCCACTTTGACACTAAAAAATATATTTTTTTGTATTTGCAGGTCCCATACATCAGCAAGACTTCCTATATTCCGATGGCAGCTCTGAACATGTTAGGAAAATATTAGAACGTATATATAGGACTTAGATAGATTATTCCATTTTGATGAAAGATTGTAACTTTGTACTCGATATATGTAGGGCAAGGTAGAATTTTATATTTTGATGTAAGATTGTACATTGTCTACTCATGGTTAATTTCTATGTATGTGGTGTTGATTCTAATAAGAAATATTGAATTATTTGTCGCCTAATACATTCATATATCATGATTTGTGTGGTTTTGTATGTCATGTGTAAACTATGTTTAGTCACTGAAAAAGTCTACCATTTTCAAAAGCGCTCAAACAATCAGGGCCCTAATTTCTTTTACGAAATAAAATTTTCAATCCTAGTACCTCTCTACCAACGCCTATGGTTGTTGCTTGATATCTGTAGCTATTTTGCAACGCTTATCCCATTAGTTACCAACGAAGGCATATGCGTTGCCTTTTATCCTAGCAACGCCCAAAAACGCAACATATTTTTATTCGTTGGTATGGTCACTAGCAACGCCTATATGAGCATTTAGATACACATAAGTGTGTTGCTATAGGGGGGGGTTCTCTTGTAGTGTTATTGCTATTTACTTTCAACATTTTATATTCTTGCAAACTACAGACTAAAAACACCAAATCTACTGCATTTACTATTATTATCTTTGTCAAATTTGCTAACCAATACCCTCAGCTCCTCGTGGGTTCGACAACCTTTCTTTATTGAAAAGTACTACAATTGATTTCCTACACTTGGGAGCCATCAAGGTCAAATGGAGGGAAACTGATGGAATATTGGGCTCAACCTTGGTTTACCATGTTGCTATGGACTAAAAAACCTAAAAAAACAAAAATGTCCATTGGTCAACCCTCGAGCAGAGAAAGGTAGAGGTAGACCTATGGGACCCACAGATTAGGGTTTCGCAGGAAAAGGACCGCCGGAGTGCCAGAATCCCATAGAAAGTTGCATGTGGCCCGAAAATACATGCACAAGTGTGGTTGGAGGTCCATAGATGCAATTTCTAACCCCTGGGTGCGACCGTCTTCACATGCATGTGTTGACACTTACCAAAGTGACCTTTTAGGAGGAAACTCCCGCTATGGGTCAACCCGATGGAAACCGCTGGAATCTTGGGCCCAACCTTGTTTTCCTATGTTTCTATGTACTAAACAAACTTAAACAAATAAAAAAGTCGATAGGTCAATCCGTGTACGGAAAAAGCTAGGGGTAGACCTATGGGACCCACGGACTAGGATTTCGCTAAGAAGGACCGCCAGAGCGACGAAAACCCATAAAATCTTGCATGTGGGCCTAGTATATGTCCACAAGTATGGTGGAAGGTCCATAGATGCAATTTCTAACACCTGGGTGTGAACGTCTTCACACACATGCATTGACACTCATCGAATTGCTAGACCCTTTAGAGCGGCCGTCGGCGTAGGGGTAGGCCGACGACCTTTAGGGCTACGCCGACGGCAAAAGCCGTCGGCCTTTCGCCTGATTCCTATAGTGATACCGTGTTCTTTGGAAAAGGAGGGTGTCCCAATCTCTGCATCAGTTGATGTAGACATCAATGGCAAACAAATCATCCAAATTGAAATAATATGAGACCATCCAAAATGGATCGCCTTGCGACAAGATCTTGAAAAACCTATCACCAGCCCTATGACACGTGACAGAAAACGAAAAATGTGTAACTCATAGACAAACCCTTCAATAGTGTTGAGTTGTTTAGCTAACCTACGGTTAGATAATTAATTCTTCAGTTCTAGCAAATGAGATTTGCAGGCACTATAGGAACGTGTCACTACATTGACGGCTAATTGTTGTCGGCAAAGGGACATTAGGCCGTCGGCGCAGGTTATGCCGACGGCATAGGACCGTCAGCGTAATCCCTCGTTGACGCAGGCCAGAAGACCGCCAGCGTACTCCTAGCCGTTAGCATAGGGCCATTAGTGTAATCCCTCGTCGGCGCAGGCCAGAAGACCATCAACATACTCCTAGCCATCGGTGTAGAGGTCAGCCTGACGGCCTGGGCAAGCCGTCGGCATATCTGCCATCGACGTAGACCATGGTGGGCCCGCAAGATGTCTATCGGCCGTATGGCCTGGCAGCACGCTACGCTATCGGCTTATGCCTTGTCGCTGGGCCAAGGGAGGCTGCCGTGTGGTAGGCTATGACTACGGCATAGATCGCTGGGCCAGGCCAGGTTGTTGCGTGGCCAGGCTATGCCGGCTAGCAGTCGGCCGAGATTTGCAGTGCGCCAAATAGTAAGCCCTATGCATCCCTCATGTTGCTACGCCGACAAACTTGAACTACGACGACGGAGGCTGTCGGCCTATCTTCGTCTATGCCGACAGCCGTCGGCGTAGCCTCTAGCCATCTGCGCTTTGAGCTGGTGCATGCATGCATTTTCTAACCTGTACGCACGTATGTCTTGTTTAGCACAACATTAAATTTACCAAATTGATACATCGGAAAACAAAAGTACATGAGTGATCAGTATTAGTTAAGTACACCAGTGATCATCGGAAAACAAAAGTACATGAGTGATCAGTGATACTATTGCACGTGAGTAGTACTGTACAAGGCCAGCCATCAAATTACACACAGTTTGTTTTGCGAATGCACCAAATGACATGGAACCCAAAGAGAATGCGAAAAAAAAAATAGCACAAGCCCAAATAATGCATGCACGCGAACTAATGCAAAGTTCAAATAACAGGAAGGTTTCCCTGGCTCGATCAATCAGTGGTGGATCAGACTCTGAGCAGGTAGATGCTGAGCTCGGGCCCGCCGCTGCCGTCGGGGTTCATCATGTAGAACGCCTCCGAGTCCCTCGACCCGACCACCCGCTCGAACTTGGCGCGCATGTACATCAGGTCGCCCTCGCCGGCGCCGACGCCGGCGTCAGCACTGTCGTCCGGGAGCACGCCGGCGCCAACGGACACCGGCTCCACCGCGCCTAGCACGCGCCACTCGTCTGCTCCGCACTCCCGCCGCACCGCGTAGCCGCACTTGAGCCCGTTGCAGTACGCGCGCCACGTCGGCTCCTCCAGCAGCGCCCGCCGCTTCTCCCCTGCATTCCAACGCACACGTGACGTATCCGCAGGTTATTGATCTGTAGCTCTGCCGCTCGCTGTGGATGCATGGGGTTTAGGGTACGCGTACCTGCGAGGAGCGGCGGCTTCTCGCACTCGAGCGCGAGGCGCACGAGGCCCGAGGACATCTCCCTGACGAGCGCGCCGGTGGAGTAGGCGGCCATCTCCACCAGCAGCACGGGCGCCGAGCGCGGGTCCGTCTGCAGCGCGACGTACACGCGCCCGCGACGCCGCCCGAAGATGGTGCCCGTGACGCAGGACCCGAGCTGCCGGCGCCTGCGGCGGTGCGTGATCGCCGCCAGGAACAGCGACCGCAGGCGCGCCAGCGCGGCGGCGCGCTTCTTCCTCGAAGACGATGACGACGAAGAGGACTGTTCGTCGGCGGTGGACGACGACGGCGCGGACAGCGTAGCTGCCGTCTCCTCGTCTGCCTCGCCGCTGCAGTTCTCCTCTTCCTGGCCGCTGCGCAGTGGCGCCTTGCTGGAGCGTTTCTTGTGCAGCCAGGAGAAGCTGCCGCTGCCACCGCCGTCGCCGTTGGCGACGGTGGTCCTAGAGCTGGAAGGGAGCGGCAGCGGGAAGCTGCGCGAAAGGCTCTCGCCATGATGGCCAGCGCCGGCAACGGCAAGGGTCTCTACCTTTCCTGCCCCCCCGCGTGCGTGCGCGGCGTTAATGAATGGTTCGTGGGCGCGCGCGGCTGGGTGGAGTATTTGATGGGGTTTTAGCAGCAAAGCCGCGTGCTTTAAGGTGGTTTGCACCGGGCGCTTTGGCAGGGTGGTGCTGGTGGTAGGCGCGCTTTTGGCAAAGGGGGCGAGCGAGCGCTGGGGGTGGGGGACACACCCTGCCCGGCGCGGCGTAAATACCAGCACGAGAGGCCGGGAGAAGAGTGACCGGTGCGATGCGATTAATGGAGGGTTGCATGGTGGTCCGACGTACAGAACGGGCAGGGCGCCGCCCAGGCGGCAGATGGGAGAGGGCACAGGGCAGAGAGTGAGAGTACATGACTACATGTGTCAACGTTCCATGGTTGACACCGATAGGTGGTAACACCGATGCTAATGGGTCTGGCCGGCTGGGTGCTCTAAAAGTTCTCGTTGGCTCATTTTTCTCTCGGCATTGATTACACAAGCGGATTTGCTAGTTTTCATAAGCCCGAAAATTTCTTAGTTCTCAGTCACCTTGTTATTGGATTTACCTCGCGGTTTGTGTAACTTGATACTTTCACATGAGTAGTAGGTTGAAACTGGGATTTTAATGAGTTACAACTAGCTTGCAACTGAAAATTAGTACAAATTATATAAGTTGCAACTAGGTTGTACAGAAATTAGCACAAATGGTAGAATAATGTCAGCGACTTAGATATAAGAAGTTCTCGTGCGACTGAGATCTAGGCATAGCCCCGCCTTTCTGCAATCGTGCAACTTAAAAGCATTTCCACCCGTTCCCCTGTAGACCCTCAAACGGCCTATAAAGGACGCCGGGCATGAAATATCCCTATAGCCCTTTTTATCCGAAAGAGTCTAATAAGGCGACACACCTAGGCACCTGACCTATAGGGTGGCGAGCGGGGACGCTGGACAGAGCTAGCCAAGCGTTGGGCTAGCGTTGTCTGTGTTCTATCCCACCAAACTAATCACCGCCGCCGACACCCCTCCGCCCACCTCCCACACCCACCATTTACATGCTGACAGAAAGGTCACCTGCTGCATCGACTCTTCAAACACCTCACTTCCACCGACCCACTTCGTCATGGTTTGGTGTCTGTCAACTGTTGCGAAACCACCTCGTGGCCACCATGCACGCGAGGTGTTCGAAGATTTTCCTAGGTCGTGGATTTCGGACGATGAGATGATGGTCGCCTTTCTAACGGAGGAGGAAGCCACTACTGCTACCGATGAGGATGCGCATTTGAGGATTCTCTCTTATCGCCTAGGTTTGCAAGCCCAGGATACAAAGTCAGGACATGGAGGATCGAATCTAGGGCGCAACAGGTGCAAGCCGCGATAAAGATTGGAGGACTATTGCATGCTATATGTTGACTACTTCGCCAATGATCCAACCCACAATGAAGTGAAATTTTGGCGATGTTTCAGGATGAACAAGAACTTGTTCATTAAGATGATAGTTGGCGTCAGGGAGTTCGTCGACTACTTCGTCTGCAAGAAAGATTGCACCGGAGTACTAGGTTTTTCCTCAACTTAGAAGTGGATTGTTGCTTCGAGGATGTTTGCATATGAAGATCCTTTTGCTATAGAGGACGTCTATCTACGCAATGACTGAGTCCACCATCATTGACTGCGAGACAATGGTGGCGATGTTTGCACAAACTTACTTGAGAACACCCAATGAAGAAAACATAGCTCAGATCATGGCACAAAACGCAATGAGCGGATTTCCTGAAATGCTTGGAAGCACCGATTTTGCATGCATTGTTCATAGAAGAACTATCCATTTTCTTGGCAAGGATCATGCAGTATGGTACTGTAACATCCCAACGTTTAAGACCAAACGAAGGCTAGATTTAGGATTATGTGCATTTGCATGCATTCATCTAATAAAAGCAGGATAAATTTTTCACAAATTAAAACTCTAGAGGAATCAGGGTTTATATCACTTCAATGGGTTAAGGTTTAGCTCATCTATGTCAGTGTTATAAATTTTGGCACGATCTCTAGATACTTTGTCTATTTTGGGAAATGAATTCAAACTGGTATTTGAATTACGAATTTGAAACTTCAAATAATTTTGAACCTTATAAAAGGTTGGTCTTTAGAATACTTAATATAATTAGAACAATTAAGATTTGAATTATTGAATACACCATAAGAATATACAATTTTTTAATTACAAATAAGAAGATAAATACAATAAATTCAAGAAAGAAAAGAGTTATTTATTTCATATTTGTATAACACATTACAGTGTCTTTACAAAGGCAAGAATAAATAAAATTACAAAAAGGAATAAAGAAAAAGGCCTAAACTATTTTCCTAGCTACTCTAATCATGTTAACTTAATATTCTTGTTCTATATCTTGATACCTGCAAGCTTAGGCAAAGTAAAACAAAAGGGAAGAAAGGGGTTAGTGTTAGTAAATGCTCTTAGAGTGAAGCATGTATTGCACTGTTAATATTTCATCATTGAGCAGTAATAAAAGGGACAAATAGTATTTGTTCTTATATTAGATTATGCCTCAGCACAACATCACAGGCAGGGGAAAGTTTCACAAGTTGGGGTAAAGTAAAAAACTAAAAAAACAAAATCACTTGATCTGATCCTACCAGAGCTCAAGCAATCAGGCAGCTTATTCACTGTATGTCTGTGTGTTGTCATCACTGTAACAAAGGTATCAACAAGAGGAAAGGTAGAGCACGACAACAGCTTTGCTGCTCAACATCCACAGACACCAAATCACACTCTCACCCCTGAGAACATCAAGAACATCACCACCCAGATCCATTTATCATACATCAACCAGCCAACAAATCAAATCATGGTGACCTGAAGGAGGGGAAGTGCAGGAGGAGCAAGGCCAAGCTAGCACCCAGGAGGAGCAGGGCCAATCCAGCAACCAGGAGAAGGAAAGGTCATAGGAGGATCAGGCCAGCATCAGGAGCCAAGAAGTACATTTATTCAGGATCAAGAAGGATAATTTCTAGGAGATATTAGCTTACCAGAAGTATAAGGAACCAGAAACATCACAAGCTCCTTTACATCAACACAAAGCCACTCCACAACGGTAGGTTGGTTTCTAAGATCAATAGAGCATTTGTTCTTATCATCTTACCAGAGGAAAATGGTTGGGTAGTAGGATTCTCCCAACCTTGCAAACAAAGATTGTACAAGATCAACATAAAGAATAAAAATGCACCAAGTCATTTCTATTCTTATCATATAACAAAAATTAGGCTTTTAGTGAGGAATCCTCTTAGAGTGGCATAGGTTCTATACTCTTTGTCATCACTGAGAAGCTGAGTAGTATCTATTCTTATTTAAATTTGGGGGCTCAGACTTTTTCATCATAGGCAAGGGGACAATTTAAGCAGCCAAATGAGAGGCATAAGATCATGCCAATTTAAGCACACCACTGTGCAAACCCCAGTCTTGGGGGGCACCATGGTAGCTATGTAAATCAGCAGAAGCCACACACTAGTAAAATTGAGCCACAAGTCATTTCTTAGTTTCAAGGAATGCTAGGAAACATGTAAAGCATACACTGCCATGCTAACAGTATCAAAATCGCTATCTAATTAGGATTACAGCTTATATTCACATCATATCATCAACAAAACCAAGGTCATTAGTATAATAAATCATTTTCCTAGAACCACTGTTAGGAATCATCTACAATCAAGTTTTTTCTATAATAATAGCAATAGGAAACATCAGCAATTGTGTTGTCAAGTTCATCTACAGTAGTAACGATTAGGGTCTTGTTAAAACATTAGGAATGCATACTAAATTTGGTTTCCTTGCAATAATAAGATCACTAGGACAATTCCAATTCATAAGTCAAGCCACTAACACTAGTACGAGATACTAATAACAAGATACTAATAATTCACATCATGTGATAGGTACTAAAAGCAAAGGCTTCAGCATTATGAAGAGAATTAACAGGAACATCATCTTAATGTATTCTCCATAGGACAAGGGATATTAGAGATACTACTAACATCACCAAGTGCTAGGAATGAATAATATCATGTACAAGTAACAGGGGACAAATAAGATTGAACCCAATAGATCGTTCAACCTAGGATATAATTAGTACTGCAAAATAACATGTCCAATAATTAAGACCACTACTAAATAGTATAACATGCCAAGTTTGATCACAACATTAATTAGATTGCTATATGACCTAAACTAAACATGTCACTGAGACCTAAAGGGGATTACATATGGAGAAACCCTAATTATGGTTGGTATCGGAGAGATAGAGAGAGAGAGAGGAGGAGGAAGAGGCACCTACCTGGTGGTGAGTCGTAGCTCGCCAGAGAGGAAGAAGAGGTGATGCAGGCAAAGGCGTTGGCATGGAGATACGAGGAGCACCACAGCGCTCAACCCGCGCCGAGCCACACCGTGGCAACCACATATATACCAGGCACAAGACCACCGGAGGGATCACGGCGGGGTCATCGAGCACCTGGCGAGACCACCTTCCGAACCCTAATACTAGACGATGAAAGGGGCGAGCAGTACCAAGATCAAGTTCCAGATCGAGTGGGATAGTAAGAAGCAGCGCAGAGCGGCGGTTCGCTGACGTCCAATGGCCATGGCTGGAACGGAGGGAGTTGGTAGAAAATCGTGCGACGATGACGATGGCGGCCGTAGTGTCACAAGCACGAGCAGCAGGAATCAGGGTGAGGGGAAACGTGTCTGAGCCGGTTGACCGGCCCAGTGGAATGGGCCAATGAGCCTAGCCCAACCAATGGGTCGGGTTGTCAAGTGGGCCTAGTCCATGGAAAATAAAAATAAATAAAATAAAATGCATATTACCAAAATAACCCTATGAACACTTTAGTCTGTAGAAAAAATAAAGAAAAATCATAAAAAAACATATGATATCTCTAAATGTTCACAAAAAAATAACTTATTCAAAAAAATATTAAGTTGTCCTTCGTAATAGATAAACTAGGACAAAATATTTAAAAAGCATTAATTACTTTATTAAGTTATATAGAAATGAGAGTAAATCTTAAAAATAAATAAAATTCACTTTCAAGTACATTGGCAAATATATTTCATTGGAAAAATACTAAGTATAATGTTTCATAATGTTTTAAGATTTTAAAAGAAATAAAAAATAGAAGGGCTTAAAAATCCCTATTATATATCAAAATAAATAAGTGTATTTTCTTTTATTCCCTACATGAAAATAATTCCTTTTTTACTTTGTTTTGAATAGTAAGGATTATTTTTATAAAATAAATAATCATATGCATTTATCAATAGTTTTTAACATCTTAAAAGTTTCTTTTAAATTTAATAATGTGGGTACAACATGCAAAGAAGGGTACTAAACTAAAAATTAAGTATTGTATGACATTAATATGCATAAATACATCAGTAGCTTCTTTAAATGTTGTCCTTTCTGGGAAATAATGGTGTTTTGTAGAAACGGGAGCACAAGATCAAGTCAAAGCATACGACCACATTACCTCGCAGACACAAGGCAACTTCATCATTTGATCATATTATTTGATGTGTTTACAAAGTATTTGTAACTTCTATGATATCACATATGTTCAGAAAGTAGTCATAAAAGATTATTTTCACAATAATATGAAATATAGGTTATTAGCCTAAGTGGTGATAATCTATTATACCTAGCAATGGAACCTAGGGTTCCATGTGCCTAGAAGTATGTCAGATAGTACTTAATAACCAACATCGTCAGTGATTCTAGCATCGTATATTATGCATTAACCATAAGATCTAGAATGGGACGATGAAGTCAGCTAGATCTTATTCCTTCCGCATGTCAACGGATGCACAGGTCATGGCTAAAATCCTTGGAGTGTGGTTTATTTCGTAGAGGATATGCGGCATATGGATGGGATCCCTCAACGTCTCATGGTATTTCTGGCATCTATTCGAAATTGTGCGCTTCCGTTTCGTAATTCAAAAGGTGGCACTGGCGTAAAAGAAGGTGGGCATGCGAGGTTGTGGAGAAGGGTAGTGGTTGGCTTGGATCATCTACTAGGCCCCATATCACCTAATTGTGGACGGGAAAGTGCGCCCGATTGTGAAACAAGGATTTGATCTCTTATGGGTAAAGCAACACAACATTTTAGAGTGTAAAAATTGTGACATGTTACTCCCTATTTTGGGAAGGATCTGAAGGCAGGAAAAGAACTCCACTAAGTTCTAGTCAACATGTGAAGACCGAGCATAGTTTTCATAATAAAAGCAATCTTTAAAAAAATGTTAACAAAAATTGCATGGATCCTAAGAATTTTAGTCTAAGGTGGTAGCTAGTGCATCAAACTTCCCACCTTGCATATAATGAACTTGTTTGGTAACGTGTTACTCACTCTTTCCTTTGATCCTCGCAGACTACGAAGGCGAAACTCCGATGTATGCTATGGAGTGCCAAGATGATATTTTCTACAAAGAGCCAGATCTTTTTGGTGGAGTTAAAGGAGTGGATTACGAAATCCTCTATGGAGTTGAAGGCAATGAATCAAAGTAGTTAGTATGATAGAAGTAGTAAGGTTGATTTGAGCAGCCTAGAACTCTATAAAATAAGTTGTTGAGCTCATATCTTGTTAATTAGTTTGGATCTTTTTGTTCTTATGTCAGAACCACTCTAAGTAAGCTATTAGCTTGGTTTAAGATGGTGAACTTGGTATCGTTATTTTGGTATTGTAATAATAAGTTTGTATGTATTATAGACCCGTAATGTTTCTGTTGTACCACTATAAAGGATGTGATATTTGTGGAGTGGGGCTTCCGGAAATGTTATGTCAACAACTTTAGTACTACAACATGCAGTGGTATGCTAGGTCATCGCAGGTACTTGAGTATATGGCGGGTCAAGATCTGTGGATTTAGCATGCTTTCTTCGGTATGGCAAGATCTCATAACGACATCACGTTTTGTAGTGCTTGGATGTGTTTGCCAAACTTGTTGAAGGCCATGCTCCAACGTGCAACATGAGATCACTAATCACCAATACAATAGGGATACTACCTAGCGGATGGAATCTATCCAATATGGTTGATATTTATGAAGACAATCTCAAACCCTATTATGGAGAAAAGATCTTGGTTTTCTTAGTGATAGGCTTATATAAAACATATTGAGTGGACATTTGGTGTGGTCCAAGGTCAATTTGTTATTATGCGGTACCACTGCTCTTATCTGGTCGAAATATCGGATGTGGAAGGTCATGGATGTATAAGTGATAATCCACAACATGATCATTGAGTGAGTGTGCTACCTAGTGCTTGCCAATGTATCACCAATAGGGTCCTCTTGCGGCAATTGATCATGTGTTGGCCAAATTTGCTTCTTTCCTTGTCATGCATTGGAACATCCAGACAAATACTCATCCCCAACTATCAAAGATCTGGTAGAGCATTTCCTAGATGCTCAAAGAAAACTCCTAATTTTATATGTTTAATATTATGGTTCATAACTTGTAGAATTATATTACTGAGCTTGCCTTATTGAACTTGTTGAATTTTTATTTATTTATATGATAAAAAACTTATTAAAAATATGGTTATATTACTGAATCATTAGGACAGGTGTCGACCGCATAAGGCACAAAACAGATTCTTGACATCCTATGGGAGAAATTTGGATATGCTCTTACTATCTGACGGGGAGCAGTGTCTGAACAAGGAGAAGATATCCAAATAGGTAAATGTAGGAAATCCGTCATATCTTGATTTTTGGCGAATTATTTTAGATGCCTATGTTTTTATGAACAATTTGAGTGGTCATACGTTAAAAATGGACTCTATATGAGAAATTTATGCTCGTCTTATGTGAACACCGCGCAAAATCGATTTCAACTTAGGTCTATTCTAGTAGGAAATGAACTCTTTCTCTTTCCAATAGCTAATTCTCAATCTAACTAACAATAAATGTCTCTAAATAATGTCCTCGGTGGGGTATTTTAGGAGGACTTGAGGGCATTTTGGTCAATTTTGGGGGTGTGTTTGAAACCAACTCTAGTCATACTATAGACTATATTTTATGGATGATAAGTGAAATCGTCTGACGTTTCTTGTATTATGCATTTACGATCTTGACATCCAAGCATCCATATGCAAAACAAATTTACAGCACGAATCGGTGAATCACTTGTACGACAAGGATCGAGTGGAGAAATATCGTACGCACTGTAGTTCCATTTACGATTCTCTTTGGCTCTTCTATATATTATTTATCTAAAATTATAATTGTTTTAATTTAGTCCATATCTTTGTTTAAGGGTGTGAAGACATGTTTACTCAATTGGAGAAATGATAGTTGAGATCCCTTTTTGGAAGATGTCATAAAATGATATCACAATTCTAATATGGATAAAATGGTAATAAAATAGGGAAAATCAAGAAAAGGAGGAAGATGCTAGGTCACAATTTATTATCTTTATAGTCTAGATACCTTCTATATTGCTATAGGCTATTATCTCTGATTTTGACCATCGCTTTAATGAGCTATCTACAAAGTTGCTTCAGAACTTCTCTTGTCTTGACTCCAATAGACTCATTGTTTAGGTTCAATCTAAATAATATTGCTCGTCTTATAGAGATTTGTCAAGGGGTTTTCCTTATTATGAGCATGAGAACATATAAGATAATCTTGAGCTATTCATTATTCGTAGGCATAAAACTAAATTCTTGTAGCTGTCTTGGTATTTGAAAAGCACATCGTTTCCATGTGGTTTATCACCTTATTAAGATGGCATTGGTTTTACTAGTGGCTAATAGTCAAAAGGCTTTCTCCATGACAAAGATCATCAAGACGAAGTTGCGCAACAATATTTATGTGTGGCTTCTTGATGACTTGATGATGTGCTACATCGAGCAAGGGATATTCCGAAGTCTTGATCGATGAACTTACTGAAGATTTTCAATAAAAATAGTAGAGTTTTCCATTGACTAGTACTTTGACATGACATTAAAATGTTATTATTGATATGATTTTAGGTTCTACGCATACTTAAATAAGTTTGTATTTTTATTGACTATGTTAGAATTATATATATTATTATTATAACGTGGCTCCTTTATATCAAATTTTAGTGTTTGTCCTACCTCAAATTATTTCCGTCATCCGCCCATTGAGATAATATTCACTGCTGCCCGCTGCCCCCAACCCAGTTCCAAACGGCCTTTGGGGGTGCTTGGCGGAAAATGGTCCACATCAGCAACCCCCAACGGCTGCCAGGAGATTGGGGCGCCCAAGAAACTGTATGGCATCCCCTTTCCGCCTAGCACACGGGACCGTCAGGGATGCCGAAAATGCGCGCCACGAGGGCTACCTTTGTGAGCCACTCAAAGCAACCCTATGCCTTCTTTTCCACCCTCCCCTCATTTTCCACCGCTCATTTCCCCCACCTGGTTCCCGCCCGGCACTTACTATAACTACTGCTGCCACCCCTATTTTGCCACCACCGACCGCTAATGGCGTAGCTCCAGGAGCCGCACATGACGACGAAACCAGCCGACATGTCAAACGAGTAATGGGAGCATATACTAGCATGGTGGAGGGTCGTCCCAAATAACCGCAATAGCTACCGAGGCCATGGCGAGGAGAATAGGAAGTCCTCCATGGAGGAGGTTTTTGTGGCGGCGTACATACAAACACGAGGCAACAGCAGGACACAGAGCAGCAACATTGTCTAGTATTGCCAAAGGACATCTCCGCGTTTCTTTTAGGAAATCTCTAGGCATGCGACATGTCCCTGATCTTGCTTTTCCTCTCCTAAGATGGGAAGGAGAGAGATCCCCCTATCGATCCCAACACGGTGTTCTCGCCGATTGTGGATGACAAGGGCGCCCGTCGAACCAAGTTTGCCCACCTCGACCTCAACCAAGCCTTTGTTAGGTCGGCGTCCTTGTGAGGTCACTCTCCCTTACAACATCGTCACATGCACCTCCCAGGCTGGGCATAGCCTATTCATTAGTCAAGAATCTAACGCCCATGAGGTGCTCGACAAAGTGTCGTAGAGCGAGTGCACCAATGCCATGTTCGGGATGATCTATTGTGATGGCGGTTCATTATCGGTGACGGGGCGGAGTATATGAAGGATTATGAAGAGTACGAGGATGGCATGGGGAAGTGGGGGGGGGGGAGTAAGTGAAGGAGGAAGAGAAAGTGGTGTAACCAAATAGGAAACGCGTCAATGGCAAGGGCATTCGGTGGAAGACGCCCGAGAATGAATGCTTGGCAGATGCTTGGAAGGTTGTGAGCCATGACTCTATCACCAGCACTCAACAAACCGTCACAGTATATTGCAAGAGAATCTTCGATAAATTCAAAGAAAACAAGCTCTATGAAGACTATGTGAAGTTCCACTTCCTCTTTCCATTGCCAGCTGCAGTAGTATCCCGAACATCACTTGGTTTGTCAGGGCCATCAAGTATCATGGTGTCAGACCCCTATTGAAAGAGCATGTGGGCCCCCATGTGTGGTTTTGGTAATTAATGAGTATCTCTATGGACTAATGTTTGCATTAAGGTGCACTTGTAGGAATTATCCATTGGCATCACTTGGAGCATGTGTTGGCTTCAAGGTAGAAGAAATGAAGAAGAAGAAGAAGAAGAAGAAGAAGAAGAAGCAATGTCCAAGGGCTTTGGGCCTATTGGAATCTTGTAGAAGAAAATAAGATCAAGAGTGTCTTGAATAAGAAGATGGAGTTCCTCATTTGTATCTTCTAGAAATCATCCAAATGAAGTTAGAAGTGTTGGAGATATGCCCAAGAGGCAATAATAAAGTGGTTATTATCATATGTTCAAGTTTATGATAAATGTTTACATACCATGCTATAATGTATTAACCGGAAACATTAATACTTGTGTGATTTGTAAACATAAAAGAGTCCCTAGTAAAGCCTCTTGTTAAACTAGCTTGTTGGTTAATATATGATCATGGTTTCCTGATCATGAACATAGAGATGTTATTAACAACAGGGTCATATCATTAGGAGAATGGTATGATGGATATACTACTATAGATAAGCGTAGCATTAAGATCAAGTCATTTAAATAGTTCGTTTGCTATAAGCTTTCTGATACATAGTATCCTAATTCCTTCGACCATGAGATCATGTTAATCACCATCACCAGAAGGATGATTTGATGACATCAAACACCACACCATAACTGGGTGGCTATAAAGGTGGCATTGAGTGTTCGGAAAGTATGGGTTGAGGCACATGGATCAAGAGTGGGATTTGTCCATCCATATGACGGATAGATATACTATGGGCCCTCTCGGTGGAATGTCATCCAATTAGCTTGCAAGCATGTGAATGGCTCACAAGGGATCACATATCATGGGAACGATAAAAGAGTACTTATCGGTAACGAGGTTGAACTAGGTATGTAGAGATACCGACGATCAAAACCTCGGATAAGTAAACTATCGTGAGACAAAGGGAAATTGGTATCGTATGTAAGTGGTTCATTCGATCGCAAAGTAATCATATAAATATGTGGGAGCCATATGAATTTTCAGATTCCTCTATTGGTTATTGATCGGAGAAATGTCTCGATCATGTCCGCATAATTCACAAACCATAGGGAGACACACTTAAGGATTCGATGTTGTTTAGTAGATATGGAATGTTAATAGGGATACCGAATGTTGTTCGGAGTCTCGTATGGGATCTGGGATATCACGCGGAGATCCGGACTGGTCCGAATAAGATTCATATAAGGAAAGTCCGATTCCGGAGTTCGGGAAAGTTTCCGATGTTTTCATCGGAGAGGTTCTAGAAGGTTCACTGGTCCGGAAGGGGAATGGTCCATGAATGTGTCATGGATATGTGGAATGATTGGATCATATCCTAGGTCACTTGGTGTTGACATTTGCAAGAGAGAAATAAAGCTCTAAATTAAAAGTCAAACGGGAAGTTTGAAAAGTCAAACTAGAACCATGGTTTCCTAGTGGGAGAAGAAACAAGTCCTCTCAATCCAACTTGGGTTTGGGTTTGGATTCAAACCCACCCCTCCCAAGGCTTCCCATCCCTCTCATAAATAGAGGGGGAGGGCTGCCCCAACACCACAAGGTCCAAGCCCTGCCCACACACCCGCGCCGCCGCCGCGCCGCCTCGCACCGCCGCCGGTTCATCGCCACCGCCCTAGCCGCCGCCGATACCTCCTCCTCCTGGTCATCTAAACCCTAGATCTCCGGGAAACCCTAATCCACCATAACTCGCATCCGGCTTAGGCGAAGCCCTGCGAGATCTTCCCTCTACTTCCGACACCACGTCGTCGTGCTGCCGGAATCACGAGGGGAGAACTACAACCTCCGCTGCCTGCTGGAACAAGGGAGAGGAAGGTCTTCATCGAAAATCTGAGGCATGTGACCCGGCTGAGCTGCCGAATCTGCGCCGAAAGGCTCGTCTACGCGATCTTGAGATCGGCAAGTGTACGACTACATCATCCACGAGAATCTGCTCTCGTTAACCGCTTTGGAATCTTCGAGGGTGAGTGCTTCTATCGACTCGTTGCTACAATCTAGTAGATAGATCTTGGCTTGTTTGTGTGCATGCGGTAGAAAATTTTTGTTTTCCATGCTACGAACCCCTATAGTGGTATCAGATCCGTGTCTATATGTAGATCTGTTGCATGAGTAGAACACAATGGTCATTGTGGGCAGTGGTGCTTTTATTATCAATTGCTTTTTGTGTATTTTGCATCTTGCGGTATGATGGGATGAAGCGGCCCGGGCTAACCTTACATGACATCGTTCATGAGACTTGCTCTAGGCTCAACATGCAACTTGTATTGCATAAGTGGCTTTGCGGGTGTCTGTCTCTCCCATCATAGTATAGATTCAATTTACAATGAGCACTTTATAATTCAAGCATCAACGTTGTGGTTCTTGTTCATAAGTTAGAACGACACTTATTGAAATCCCCAAACCACGTAAAATATGCAAAGAAAATTAGAGGCGTCTAACTTTGTTTTGCAGAGGTGTGATGTGATGTGATATGGCCATGATTGTGATTATATATGATGTATGCAATGTTCCTTATTGTAAGTTGGCAACCGGCAGGAGCCATATGGTTGTCTTTTAAATTCCGTTAAGACCTGCGTGTCTATTCAAAGTAGTTGTAATAGTTGAAGCTGGTGGACGACAACCATGAAACAACGCCATTGACCTTGACGCCATACCGGTGATGATGGAGCTCATGTTCATGCTTGAAGATGGAGATCGGAAGCACAAGAAGAAAGGCCATACCATATCACATATTATGAATTGCATGTGATGTTAATCCTTTATGCATCTTGTATTGCTTAGTGTGTGACAGTAGCATTATAAGATGATCTCTCAAGCACATAATTTAAAGTATTAATGTGTTCATCCTTAGTAAGCACCGTTGCTAAAGGTCGTTGTTTCGAAGCACCACGTGATGATCGGGTGTGTTAGATTCTGCGAGTGTATACAACGTGAGCAAGCCAAATTTGCTCATGCGGAAGCTAATGTTTGATCTTGACGAGCCTAGCATGTACAGACATGGTCTCGGAATACGGATCACCGAAAGGTAAAGCATGAGTCATATAGTAGATATGATGAACATGTTGATTGTTCGCCTTTAAAGATACATCATCTCTCGTGATGATCGGTTTTGATGTGGTGGATTTGGTTCATATAATCATTGAAACAATGTGAGGGATATTGTTTTGAGTGGGAGTTCAACAGTAATATGATTAAAAGTTGAACACTATTTATCATAAATTAAATCAAAGTGAATTTGCATAGTTGTTGTAGTCATTAGCATCCGTTTACCACCTTGCGCTTAGTTATAATTGAGATAATAGAACTATAGAATTATAGTTAGTTACTTTACGAACTGGTATCGTATTGTTTTGAAGTGTTAATCTAAAGTTTAAAAGTCCTATTGCAAACTTTTAGTAAGTTCCAGTTACTCCGTGAAGTTTAATAATTGGTATTAAATCAAGAGTAACAATTCAAGTGTTAGTATAGAAGTATCATGTTTATCTCCATGATTCTTGATATTCAAAAGATTGTTTTAATATCAAGGTTATCTAGGAGCTGAAAGAATTGTTTCAGAAACCATCATATGTGGAAGATATTGCGATATCTGAAACAATGTTTTGTTTGCAACATGATAGAAGTATAATATGGCAAAGTTTATGTTATCATATTTGATGAGAATTTGCAAAAGGTTGGAGACGCTAGTCGTCCTAATCCTCCAAAAGGTTTTGGAGAGCAACATTATACCCGTGATTCACCGTTATAAGCTAAAGTAGCTTGATCATGAATAGTTCCATGATAAGGATGAATATTTAATGTAAGTAAAATGTTTACTGCACTAAAAGATTACTAAAGAATGGAATTTGAAAGAACACCAAACATTTGATGATGGTGATCTGCTTCAAAGTGCAAGTCCAAAGACATTGGTATTTAACTATACATGTTTTGGACTATGTGTCATGTGTATGACTCCACTATTGATAGATTCTTTCAAACAGAACAGGAAATACTAAAAGAGAATCTTATAAATATATGGCAGAAAAGAAAAGACTAGAATTGTTCATCTTAGGTATATAAAGGATATATGAGTTATTGTTGTATTCTTTGCTTGTTATGTGGTTCTTAAGTATTGAATACTGAATTTGTTGGTATGAATCGTCATACGAAACAACACAATTCATGAACTACAATGGCCTAAGTAACTAGCAAAAGAATATGTGATGATGTTCATCAAGAACAAATAAAGGGTTGTTGTGTGGCTCGTTAACATCAAATCTTGCCTTCAAGATTTGTTTTATCAGGTATTGTGAGAACAAAAAGGGTTGTTCAAATAATTGCCGTAATCCATAAAAGATGGATGGTTTACAAATATCGTTGGATAAATCACATCCATAAAACTAATGCTAAAAATATCGAAAGACAATTGATAAGAAAGATCACTTAGGAAGTGACATCGCCTTTTAAATTATATTGGAAAGAAAACATGAAGAAACTCCATATGGATGGAATTTTGGAGTCTTTTGATTTTGATCAAATGACGCTTGTGAAACTTTCCTAGAGATAATTAAAACTTCGTTCATAGGACAAAAGGGAACGAAGGACTAGTTTATTAGAACTTGTACATATTGTTGTATGAAGTCCATTATGTGTAGTCAAGAGCGATGAATTTCAACTTCATATGCTTTCTCCGAAAAATTTGAGTGAATATATGAATATTTACTTAATAAGGATGAAGTGTGAAACATTTGAAAAGTTTAAAGAATTTCAAGATGAAGTGAAAAATCAATGTAACAAGAAAATAAAGAATTTATGATAGGATCATAAAGGATGTTATTTGAGTTATAAAGTTTAGCATAACACCTAAGATTTAAGGAATCGTTCCATGGATTTGCATTTCCCGAAATATCATAAGAGTATGGAGTGTTCGAGATATGTAATGAAACCTTGTTTGACATGGTAAGATCAAAGGTGTCATTCATAAAACTGCCATTATATTTTAAAAGATTAAAAGCTTTAGAGACTACCGTTTTCCACTAAAAAGAGCTCCATCATGATCCGTTGAAATGACACCATATAAAGTTATGGTTTGGGATAAAACCCAAGTTGTCCTTTCTTAAACATTGGTATGCTATGCATAAGAAAGATGTTTGCAACCAAAATCGGATGAACATATCTTTGTATGTTATTTTGAATAATAGTTGAATATTCCTTCATAACACCGAAGAAAAAATGTTTGTCGCTTAGAACGTCAAGTTTCTTTGAGAAGGAATTTTCCATGAAAAGTTAAGTGGGAGGACAATAGAACTTTGATAAGGTTAAAAGAAACTTAGCTATATGATCAAAGTTGCGCAGCGCCGAAAAGTGTTCCAGAGGCAGCAACAATGATCATAGCTCACGTGCCTCAAAGGTTGTGGTCACGGAGGTCTAAGTTCCTATTGAACCAAGTAGGTCAGGTAAACAATCAAATACCAAGATTTGAGAGTTAAATCATTATTTGACAATAATGATCCGACTACATGCAAAGAAGCGATGA
Organism: Avena longiglumis; assembly: GCA_030063025.1. Lineage (NCBI taxonomy): Eukaryota > Viridiplantae > Streptophyta > Magnoliopsida > Poales > Poaceae > Avena > Avena longiglumis. The sequence continues at coordinate 365,773,840 of CP125978.1, forward strand.
TGGGCCCTGACTCCGTCAAATGGCTTGAAGCCATATAATCCGTGATAGTTCCATACACAAGAAATCAAGATTTAAACTTGAAAGACCCTCTGGAAAGGTGTAAGACCTTACAGTAGTGTTTGGATCTATAAAGAAATAGACATGGATGTTTCACATCTATGAAATTGTCGACATGTTGGGAAAGAGTTCACAACAATGTTCAAAGAGTTGATTATGACAAGATATGATCTTTCATTAAGCAATATCTAGTCTAGACAGATTAATGTAGCAACCACTACATATAATTTTTTATGTGGTAGTTGAATAAACAAAACAAGTTCTTCTAATAGAATTGTTACCTAGGACGTGTGCATAACACGGACCAAAGGGTTTTGTTAATTCAAAGGATGCTAAAAGCATATGCAAACTTCAATGGTTGAAGTAAGCATCGCGGAGTTGGAATCTTCACTACGATGAAAGCTGTTAAAGAGTTTAATTTCATCGGAGCGATGAAGATGCTTGCATTTGCAAGAAATTAAGTGGAGCGCTAAGACATGTTTCTAATACATTATGTGAAAGACATATTGTTGATTGGAAATGATGTATATTTTTATTGACACAGGTTAAGAATTTCATCTCGATGAAAGGCTTAGGCAGAACCCGAATATTTGGCATCAATGTCTATATGGATAAATTGTGGCGTAATATGGTTATGAAGTACATATGAGATATTGAATGAGTTCAATATAGAAACTACAAGAAAAGTTCTTGTTGCAGGAAGGATTGAATAAAGATTCAAGTATTTTTGATACTAGATAGATAAAATCACAAAGAGTACTTTATCAATCATGTTGTGATGTGTACAAATCCAGATATGTCCTATGCTCTAAATGTTATGAGCTTATACTAGTATGATTCATAAGGCGATTATTGGACGATAGTAAAAATATTCTTATGATCTTTTAGAAGAACTAAGAATATATTATTTTGTAGAAGTGAAAAATAGATGGTTAGTTCATTGTAAAAGTATTACATTGATACTAGTTTTGTCACAAAGTACAAATTAAGTTTATCTCAATCTAAACTAAGGGTGGCACAATATGATGAAAAGTAAATTCCATAATGGATTTGGATGAGTTCCAAAGTTAAGACATTGTGATGATACTACAACAAAGGCTAAGTATATGAGCTATTATAGCGACAAAAGAGGGCATTTGTATCAAATAGTTTGTTGTCAAACTAGGTGTAGTTCACAATGGTATAGTACTATGAAGATATGTTGTATGACAATATTATCAACATGTTTTAACCCCAAGGAACTAAAGGTCTCACCAAAGGACCAAATTTATACAAAGCCATCTCATTAGAGAATGAGTGATGTGTAGAGACGCAAAGACATGCAATTACACACGGACCTGAAAGTGTCGGATCCGGAGATCAGTTGACCACTAGAGATCGTGTAAATACAACACCGGAAAGCCATAGGTGTTGAATACACAAAGGTTTGAAACTAGATTATTGACTCTAGTGCAAGTGGGAGACTGTTGGAGATATGCCCAAGAGGCAATAATAAAGTGGTTATTATCATATCTTCATACTTATGATAAATGTTTACATACCATGCTATAATTGTATTAACCGGAAACATTAATACTTGTGTGATTTGTAAACATAAAAGAGTCCCTAGTAAAGCCTCTTGTTAAACTAGCTTGTTGGTTAATATATGATCATGGTTTCCTGATCATGAACATAGATATGTTATTAACAACAGGGTCATATCATTAGGAGAATGGTATGATGGATATACTCCTATAGATAAGCGTAGCATTAAGATCAAGTCATTTCAATAGTTCGTTTGCTATAAGCTTTCTGATACATAGTATCCTAATTCCTTCGACCATGAGATCATGTTAATCACCATCACCGAAAGGATGCTTTGATGACATCAAACACCACACCGTAACTGGGTGGCTATAAAGGTGGCATTGAGTGTTCAGAAAGTATGGGTTGAGGCACATGGATCAAGAGTGGGATTTTTCCATCCATATGACGGATAGATATACTCTGGGCCCTCTCAGTGGAATGTCATCCAATTAGCTTGCAAGCATGTGAATGGCTCATAAGGGATCACATATCACGGGAACGAGAAAAGAGTACTTATCGGTAACGAGGTTGAACTAGGTATGCAGAGATACCGACGATCAAAACCTCGGATAGTAAACTATCGTGAGACAAAGGGAAATTGGTATCGTATGTAAGTGGTTCATTCGATCGCAAAGTAATCGTAGAAATATGTGGGAGCCATATGAATTTCTAGATTCCTCTATTGGTTATTGATCGAAGTGTCTCGATCATGTCCATACTTCACGAACCGTAGGAGACACACTTAAGGATTCGATGTTGTTTAGTAGATATGTAATGTTAATAGGGATACCGAATGTTGTTCGAGTCTCGTATGGGATCCAGGATATCACGAGGAGATCCGAAATGGTACGAGAATAAGATTCATATAAGGAAAGTCCGATTAGGAGTTCGGGAAAGTTTCTGATGTTTTCATCGGAGAGGTTCTAGAAGGGTCTAGAAGGTTCACCGGTCCGGAAGGGGAATGGTCCATGAATGTGTCATGGATATGTGGAATGATTGGATCATATCCTAGGTCACTTGGTGTTGACATTTGCAAGAGAGAAATAAAGCTCTAAATTAAAAGTCAAACGGGAAGTTTGAAAAGTCTGGAACAATGGTTTCCTAGTGGGAGAAGAAACAAGTCCTTCTCTCAATCCAACTTGGGTTTGGGTTTGGATTCAAACCCACCCCTCCCAAGGCTGCCCCTCCCTCTCATAAATAGAGGGGGAGGGCTGCCCCAACACCACAAGGGCCAAGCCCTCCCCACACACCCGCGTTGCCACCGCCGCCGTGCCCAAGCCACCGCCGTCGTGCCGTAGCCGCTCGCCGCCGCGCCGCCTCGCGCCACTACCGGTTCGTCACCGCCGCCCTAGCCGCCGCTGACACCTCCTCCTCCTCCCGGTCATCTAAACCCTAGATCTCCGAGAAACCCTAATCCACCATAACTCGCATCCGGCTTAGGCGAAGCCCTGCGGGATCTTCCCTCTACTTCCGACACCACACCATCATGCTGCCGGAATCATGAGGGGAGAATTACAACCTCCGCTTCGTGCTGGAACAAGGGAGAGGAAGGTCTTCATCGAGTACCGAACGTGTGACCGACTACGGAGCGCTGAACGGGAGCCTTGGAAGGATCGTCACGATCTTGAGATCGGAAAGTGTACGACTACATCATCCACGAGAATCTGCTATCGTTAACCGCTTTGGAATCTTCGAGGGTGAGTGCTTCTATCGACTCGTTGCTACAATCTAGTAGATAGATCTTGGATTGTTTGTGTGCATGCGGTAGATATTTTTTGTTTTCCATGCTATGAACCCCTACAAGAAGAAATGAGGTGCAAGCTCAAGATGCACCATCTCTAGAATATCTCATGCTTGAAGGTTGCCATCCTCGGTGATTATGGATCGATGAAGACAAGTTCAAAGAAGAGGTTACCCCATGGTTTATGGGGAATCAAGTTGCAAGTCTTCATCAAGCGAGCGCAAGCAAGAGAAATCAAGAAAGTGTTCCATCTTGAGGAGGACAAGATCGTCTACATCGATCTCAAGTGGATTACTCGAGGCACAGGTATAATCTTGATGGGTTTTCCCTTTTGTCGGTCTCATGTTGTTAGTTGGGAGACCGGGTTTAGGATAGATAGCCGTACTATCAAGAGGGGCTCTCGAGTGAGTAACTCGATCATATCTTTCAGACAGAGCTCAAACCTTTGCATTCTTAGCATCACCTTTCTTGGTTATTATTTGGATCTTATCCATGTGTGGCTCTAGAGCTTGTAGTAATCTTCATAACAAGCTCTAGTAAATCAAAAATGGATTCCCTCTTATATCTTATCGCGTTTTTGATCCTGGATGTTTTCCCGCTCCTCACCAAGGGATGTATCTCACAAATGTTGGATTCTACATGGCGTTATTTTTCCAACAAAATTGGTTTCATCCCATTCGGAGTTCGTTTGCTTGAGTTATTTACGTTTTAGTGATGCTACATGTGTTGTCTATACCAACCGGTAGTACCGGATATTCCATCCGGTACTAATGCTTAGCACCTGTACTACCGCCCAGCGATACCGTATGGGTCTGATCCCATTGGCGACCTAAGGATCCTCCTCAGTCCCTGCCGGTACCACCAGCCCGGCACTACCGTGGCGTCCGGTAGTAATGCTACTTTTTCCGGTACTACTGATTCTTGTAGCGTGTCCTACCGATGGCGACAGAGCCTTTCTTTACCTCCTCATGTTTTTGCTCGGTACCTCTTTTGGTACCAGTCCGGTGTAATCTTGGTGGGTTCAGTACTATTGCTGGCTGATGCAGTACTACCGTCAGAAGGCGTCAACGAATTTCGCCCCCCCCCTATAAAAGGGGCCCTTCTTCTCCATTATACTTATTTGTTTAAGCTATTTCCCCCCTCCATTGTTGAATCTCTTGATCTTGTCCTCTCCCTCTTCCTCCCATGATTCTTGCATCTCTTTGAGGGAAACGAGAGAGGAGATCTAGATCTACAATCCCACCAATCCATCTCTCCTCTAAGTGAGGGGAACATATTCGGATCTATATCTTGGAGACTTTTGTGGATTTCCTGTTGTGTTCTTACTCTTGTATTCCCCAATAGCTTTTGTATATTTTGTGGAATTTAGGAGTGAAGGACTTTCCATTGCATTAGGTGCATCGGTTTGAGTTCTCCTCGGAGGATTTGGTTGGTGAAAATAAGAAGCTTGTTTCTCTTGGGGTTTTGGAAACCTAGATGGTTGTGTGGCCTTCGTGGCGAGTTCTTGGGGCCTCCAATTAAGTTGTGGAGCTCTACCCAATTTAGTGGCCTTGGTGGTGATTATTGGGAGCCTCCAATTAAGTTGTGGAGATTTCCCCAATCTTGTACGGGTTTGGTGACCGCCCTCAAGTGTCCCATAGTGGATCGGGTGCTTGCCGTGTGGCGGGTGCTTGGGATAATAGGGTGAGTCCTTGTGTGGCATTGGTGGTCTTAGTACCGCCCACCTCTCCAACAAGACATACTCCCTTGTAGGAAGGAACTCGGTAAAACATCGTCTTCTCCGTGTGCCTCGGTTATCTATACCTGAGCCCTTTACTTCTGCACTTTACATTGTGATAGCCTTCGTGCTTGAAGTAATCTTTATTGCTATCACTTTGTTGCTTGTATTGCTTAGCATAAGTTGTTGGTGCACATAGGTGAACCATAGTTTATAAAGGCTTTGTGCTTGACAAAAGAAACACTAGTTTTATTCTGCCTTTGTTAAGCTCATATCGTAAAAGTTTTTTACCGCCTATTCACCCCCCCTCTAGGAGGCATCCATGATCTTTCACCTATGCGTCACCCTCCTCGGATCTAGGAGTACCAAGAGGCTCGCATGATCCCATGGAAAACCTGTTGGTGGCAAGACCATAGGAGAAGATGGTGTAACACCCTCAGAATCGGCCCTATGCAAGTTTCAGCGATTCCCGCCAAACCCGCATAGAAACGATTCAAAGGTGCCCACCAGACACTTTCGTGCGGGTGGAAAACGAAGTAATAACATTACACAACAGTCCTCGATGGGACCCACAGAACAGATATATATACAACACGACTCCATGAGTCAAGAATACAGATATACAATACAAAGATCCAAATCACCTTGAAAACGATACAGCGTCCGAGTACGGACAAGATGCAAATTGAGTTAAGAGCCCTGAAGAATAACCAATGGCGTCCATAACCATGCCCAGGCCAAGCCGGAAGGGTAACCCTGATAACGACGTCAATCTCAAAACCTGCTTAAACAAAAGGGGTGCCGACAAAGGGCAAAGGAAAAAGAGGCGATCGAGGCCGAGGCCGCGACACGAGGCTAGAATTCGGCCTCGCCTACATAGGTATGGTGGATCAAGCGGCGTGACATGCACTAAACAACCTATAGAGACTCGATACAACCGCTTGCCATCGAGAGGGATAAGAAAGACCTATTCGAACCAACGATGCTACCATCAAACAAACCCATCACGGTGTTTCCCCTCGAGACCAAACGAGGAAGTCAACCGAGGTACTCACCGATTGGCAATTTTATTTATTCGATTATCGTTGCAGCAATTACTAGTCAAGTATAGATAATCATCCTGATATATAAGCAGTGGGCAATTTTAGTTAACCATTCCGTTGTAGTTGCGACACTTACTAGTCAAATACAATTAGCATGAGATACCCCAAACCCAGCAGTTGTTGGTACTTTTATTTAGCCATTCCGTTATAGTTGCAATACTTACTAGTCGGTACAATGGTAGGCGACAACCCAAACAAGCAATTGTTGGCAATTTTATTTAGCCATTCCATTATAGTGAAGCTGATTACTAGTCATTATAAAGTCATATTTATAGCACTACTTTAGTTATAGTTGTCTATGATCGAGATACTGTGCTCCAAGTCGTCCATAACGCGGACACGGCTTTGAAAGTTTTACCTGCGGGTGCACAAATAGCAAAACACACTCGATCAACCTCGGAAAAACCAAATCAAAACCCAACGAGGCCTTCACGACAAAGCAATCACAGGATTCAGAAATATTTCAGGGGGCCACCCCATTGAGTACACCCGCAACGAAGTTAGCCGACTCCGAGACGGACTCAAGGATTGCGCTGGTGGTCAGAACGATGGGAACCCGAAAATGTGATGGGCTTGTCGATACCGCAACACTCCACGACCTAAGCGAGACAGCAAGTACCTCGCACAATCGTAAATAAAGCAGTAAAGCATGGCATAAGTACAGGATAGTAAATAAAACCTCAAACTAGTTTGTGGCCCCAAGAAATAAGAATGAATCAAGCTCTGGCTCAGGGGGGTCCCATAATCCTCCCGGACGTGGATAGCGCGAATATTCAAGGAACAAGTATCAAGCACTCGGGGTCCTACGGGACACAAGTGGACGGTTAACAACCAAATAACATCTATTGCCCACTTGTGCCTCTGCATTTACCTACTTCAATTTTAGTTGTTAAACAGTAATTAAATTCTTGATCATCTCCAACAATAAACACACGGCATTACTCCAACAACTGTGGTACTTGACGACACGCAACAGCACTTGAGCAAGCGACTACGACGCGCAAGTCCAACTATCTACCAAACAACAGGTAATAGGATGTGTCCAAGGCAATATAAGGCTGCAAGGGATATCACGGGTACGAAAACTAGAGCATCGCAACACAGATAGCAATAGATCAACAGGAGGGAATAAATACTATAAAAGTAAGATAGGTAGAAAGGGGGAGATGCTCGCCTGAAAAACATTGCCGAAGGTTCAACCGAAGATCGGGTCGACACTCGCATCAACTCAACGGCCTTATCCGCGAAGAACCAAAACACTAGAATAAACACCGGATGCAATATTTAAGATTACGGCAGAAGATCGGGCATGATGCATGTATGATGTATGACATGGCAAAGGTGCGATGCAATTAGGCAATATTAAGCGGAACCGGGGGTCCCAACAATTAATTAATAGGTTCATGTTGTTTATCTACCCCGCCAATTTAAATGTTGTCTTAACATGGCAAAATATATCACCGGTTCGCTACACAAATTTAAATGGAGCCAAAGTAAGGCTAGATTTGCCCGCATATGGGCCCCATATTTAATTATGAGGTGAATCGGCATAATGCCCCAAAACCACACAAATATGCATGCGAGATGAATGATTTAATGCAACAAGTTATATTATTTATAAAATATAGGTCACGGAAAAGAGGTCACACTTTGGGGTTCGGCGAACTTGGGCTCCGGGGGTTCAGGGTCGGTTCTCAGGGTCCGGATCTGGGGTTCGGTCTCGGCGGTATCGTTCTCGGATAACGGAGGTAGATCTTGTCGTCACGAAGATCTTGTCGGGTCCTCGTATCGGGTCGGTCTTGGCCTTCGGGGTGAAGTACTTGGCGTTCCGAGTCGGCGACCTTGGCATTCGGCAACCTACGAAGTAGACCTTGGAGTTCCGCGATGATCTTGTCGATTCCCTGTCGAAGGCCTTAGCGCTTCGGATCGGTCTTCGGATCGAGCCACGGGTCCGTGGAGGAGACGTCTTTAGGGTCCAGGCCATCGGAATAATGTCGACAAGCTTGGATTGATATCGATCTTGTCCTCGGATGGCGCGAGCTCTTGGTGTTCCATGTCGGAGTACTTGTCGTCCATATTTTTGTGAGTGGCGAGGTTCTTGTACAACTTGGTGTTCTCGCACACACGGACACGACTGGAGGCAGACGAGGCGGAGGCCGGCGGTGCCAGGCAGGGCTCGGGGTAGAGGGAAGCGTGGACGCCGGTGTCATGGAACCAAACGGGCAGCAGGGCGACGCAGGTCAGCCGCAGGTGGCGACAGGGCCCGTCTGGCGCTGAGCGCTCAGGTCGAGGCAGAGGGCGAGGGCGCTCTGGCAAGGCGGCAGCAGAGAGGAGGCGCCAGCGGAGAGAAGCGCAGAGGGGTCCAGTGGCGGATCTGGCCAGAGGCGGCGGGCTCGACGGGAACGGCGGCGAGGCCGAGGTCGTCGCGGTGGCGGCGGCCTGCGGTGGTTGAGCGGGGCCGACAGGGACGCCAGCGGCGGGACGAAGCCGAGGAGGAGAGCCACGGGGTACCGGCTACGGGGAAGGTGACGGCCGACAGCGGCAGCAGCGGCAGCGGTACCCATTGGCGACAGCATCTCCCTGCACGGTCGACGGCCAGAGGTGTGGGGGTCCGGAGGCGGCGCTGCGGCTCAGGCCTGCAGAGGCGCGGGCGGTGGAGGAGGTGCGGGCCGGCGAGGGAGGCGGGGACCCGCGGCGGCACGGCCGGATGGAGAGGCGGAGGGCGGGGTTCTGAGAGAGGAGGGCGGACGGATGGAGAGGAGGTGGGCGGCCGGGCGGATGGGGCTCGAGACGAGGAGGTGGGATCGGACTGGTGGTGGTTGACCATGGGCGGGTGGAGCGTGGTGGGGCGTGTCAGGCGGTGGAACCGGGGACGGGCGGGAAACGGCAGGTGGGGCCGGGTGCGGCAGGGCATGCGGTGTGCTGTGGTGGGGCAGGTGTGCTACTGGGATTTGGGGTGGGGTTGGTGAGGTGTGGCGTGGGATAGGATAGGGGAAGAGAGGCGAGGTGGCGGGTGCTATTGGGTGGGTGAGGTGGAGGGAGACTGGGTAGGATAGGATTGGGTAGAAAAGGGTTTGAGGTGGCTCTGGGGTAGGTAGGGTTTTATAATTTATTTTAAAAGCCTTTTGTAAATTGTTTTTAGACAAACTGAGATATCCGGAAGCACCGGTGTTTTGATTTAAAGTAATAGGGAGGAATTAATATGGAAAACGAAATAGGGCTTTTAGCAAAATAGTTTTAGACAGATAGATGTATGATGATGTCATGATGATGCAATGCACAAAATCAACGCGATTTTCTAGTAGTGGTTTTGCGGGATGCCACAATTCGACACCACTAACAATGGATCTCGCCCTCGAGATCCGCCTCATGGTACAGGGAAGAAGGCCGACGATCTGATCCTTCCCACTTCGTGTAGATCCTCGCGACACCACTAACAAGGGTTCTTTCTCAGCTTGAAAATGGCGACACCACCAACAAGGATTGTTCCCCATTCGTCGAGAGAACACTCCGGAGAAACAAAGATGAAGGTATAGGTCTCAAAAGGTTAAAGCCACCTCTAACTTCCGCGGAAGGAGTATAACTGCAATGATTCACAATCCAATGTGCAAGAGCGAATTATAAGAGTAGTCGGATGGTGATCAGTCCATCGCGCACCCAAAGCATTACTCTGCACATGAATAGGAAATTATGCAATCAACTCTCAGAATTCAGATTGTAGATCTCGACAAGCGAGGTTCGGAAACAAAGGAGTGATGCAGACTCTGCATCGGATCTGGCGTAGATGATGTCGTAACGTCGGAAAACACTGGGAGGCACAAACAAGGAACAAAGGATGGTACCACAGATAAAGGACCACTCAGATAGCAAGAGGACCGGATGTAGAAACACCGTTACCAAAAGAGGAAGCGAAACCACAAGGTGCGATGGAACCCAACCACGAAATCCTGGACTCAAGAGAGAGAAGAGAGCGGATTCAAACACGCAGAGGTGAGAGGAGAGCAGCAGAGGGTAAGGAGTAAAATCAGACCTAATCGACTATCCAACCAATTTTGCAAAATAGTTTTGACACTCTACTGCCGTTAGCTAGGCTATCCCTACAGGCTGGACTTGTAGGGTATCGCAACTGAGCTCGACATACCACTCAGTAACACCTCGAATCGGCCCTATGCAAGTTTCGATTCCGCCAAACCCGCAGAAACGATTCAAAGGTGCCCACCAGGCACCTTTGTGCGGGTGGAAAACGAAGTAATAACATTACACAACAGTCCTCGATGGGACCCACAGAACAGATATATATACAACACGACTCCATGAGTCAAGAATACAGATATACAATACAAAGATCCAAATCACCTTGAAAACGACATCCCGAGTACGGACAAGATGCAAATTGAGCTAAGAGCCACGAAGAATAACCAATGGCGTCCATAACTGCCCGTGCCAAGCGGAAGGGTAACCCCGCTAACGACGCCGATCTCAAAACCTGCTTAAACAAAAGGGGTGCCGACAAAGGGCAAAGGAAAAAGAGAGAACGGTCGATCGAGGCCAAGACACCGAGGCTAGAATTTCGGGTCCTCGCCTACATAGGTATGGTGGATCAAGCGGCAGCATGCACTAAACAACCTATAGAGACTCGATACAACTGTCGGCTATCAGAGAGGGATAAGAAAGACCTATTCGGAACCAACCTGATGCTACCATCAAACAAACCCATCCTGGTGTTTCCCCCTCGAGACCAAACGAGGAAGTCAACCGAGGTACTCACACAGTTGGCAATTTTATTTATTCAGTTATCGTTGCAGCAATTACTAGTCAAGTATAGATAATCATCCTGATATATAAGCAGTGGGCAATTTTAGTTAACCATTCCGTTGTAGTTGCGACACTTACTAGTCAAATACAATTAGCATGAGATACCCCAAACCCAGCAGTTGTTTGTACTTTTATTTAGCCATTCTGTTATAGTTGCAATACTTACTAGTCAGGTACAATGGTAGCGACAACCCAAACAAGCAATTGTTGGCAATTTTATTTAGCCATTCCATTATAGTGAAGCTGATTACTAGTCATTATAAAGTCAAATTTATAGCACTACTTTAGTTATAGTTGTCTATGATCGAGATATCATGCTCCAAGTCGTCCATAACCGGACACGGCTTTCAGAAAGTTTTACCTGCAGGGTGCACAAATAGCAACACACACTCGATCAACCTCGGAAAACCAAATCAAAACCCAACGAGGCCTTCACGACAAAGCAATCACAGATTCAGAAATATTTCAGGGGCCACCCCATTGAGTACACCATAGAACGGTTAGCCGACTCGAGATGGACTCAAGGTTTGCGCCGATGGATGTAAACGATCGTGAACCCGAAAATGTGATCGGCTTGTCGATACCGAAAACACTCCCGACCTAAATAAAGATGCAGACCTCGCACAATCGTAAATAAAGCAGTAAAGCATGGCATAAGTACAGGATAGTAAATAAAACATCAAACTAGTTTGTGGCCCCAAGAAATAAGAATGAATCAAGCTCTGGCTCAGGGGGGTCCCATAATCCTCCCGGATGTGGATAGCGCGAATATTCAAGGAACAGGTATCAAGCACTCGGGGTCCTACGGGACACAAGTGGACGGTTAACAACCAAATAACATCTATTGCCCACCTGTGCCTCTGCATTTACCTACTTCAATTTTAGCTGTTAAACAGTAATTAAATTCTTGATCATCTCCAACAATAAACACACAGCATTACTCCAACAACTGTGGTACTTGACGACACGCAACAGCACTTGAGCAAGCGACTATGACGCGCAAGTCCAACTATCTACCAAACAACAGGTAATAGGATGTGTCCAAGGCAATATAAGGCTGCAAGGGATATCACGGGTACGAAAACTAGAGCATCGCAACACAGATAGCAATAGATCAACAGGAGGGAATAAATACTATAAAAGTAAGATAGGTAGAAAGGGAGATGCTACTTTGAAAAACATTGCCGAAGGTTCAACCGAAGATCGGGTCGACACTCGCATCAACTCAACGGCCTTATCCGCGAAGAACCAAAACACTAGAATAAACACCGGATGCAATATTTAAGATTACGTGAGAAGATCGGGCATGATGCATGTATGATGTATGACATGGCAAAGGTGCGATGCAATTAGGCAATATTAAGCGGAACCGGGGGTCCCGACAATTAATTAATAGGTTCATGTTGTTTATCTACCCCGCCAATTTAAATGTTGTCTTAACATGGAAAAATATATCACCGGTTCGCTACACAAATTTAAATGGAGCCAAAGTAAGGCTAGATTTGCCCGCATATGGGCCCCATATTTAATTATGAGGTGAATCGGCATAATGCCCCCAAACCACACAAATATGCATGCGAGATGAATGATTTGATGCAACAAGTTATATTATTTATAAAATATAGGTCACGGAAAAGAGGTCACACTTTGGGGTTCGGCGAACTTGGGCTCCGGGGGTTCAGGGTCGGTTCTCAGGGTCCGGATCTGGGGTTCGGTCTCGGCGGTATCGTTCTCGGATAACGGAGGTAGATCTTGTCGTCACGAAGATCTTGTCGGGTCCTCGTATCGGGTCGGTCTTGGCCTTCGGGGTGAAGTACTTGGCGTCGAGTGGCGACCTTGGCGTTCGGCAACCTACGAAGTAGACCTTGGAGTTCCGCGATGATCTTGTCGATTCCCTGTCGAAGGCCTTGGCGCTTCGGATCGGTCTTCAGATCGAGCCTCGGGTCCGTGGAGGAGACGTCTTTAGGGTCCTGGCCATCGGAATAATGTCGACAAGCTTGGATTGATAACGATCTTGTCCTCGGATGGCGCGAGCTCTTGGTGTTCCATGTCGGAGTACTTGTCGTCCATATTTTTGTGAGTGGCGAGGTTCTTGTACAACTTGGTGTTCTCGCACACACGGACACGACTGGAGGCAGACGAGGTGGAGGCCGGCGGTGCCAGGCAGGGCTCGGGGTAGAGGGAAGCGTGGACGCCGGTGTCATGGAACCGAACAGGCAGCAGGGCGACGCAGGTCGCCGCAGGTGGCGACAAGGGCCCGCGTCTTTGGAGCGCTGCAGTCGAGGCAATGGGGCGAGGGCGTCTCAGGCGGGCGGCACATGCCGAAGAGGAGGCGCCAGCGGAGAGAAGCCTTGAGGGGTCAGGCGGATCTGGCCGGAGGCGGCGGCTCGACGGAACAGCGGGCGGGCCGAGGTCGCCGCGGCGGGCGGCTGCGGTGGTGAGCGGGCCGAGGGACGCCAGTGCCGGGGGCGACAGGACGGCCGAGGAGGAGAGCCACGGGTACCGCTACGGGAAGGTGACGGCCACGAGAAGGCGCGGCAGCGGGTACCATGCAGCGGGCGGCGCCTCCTGCACGAAGGTCGACGCGGCCGGAGGTGTGGAGGTCGAGGCGGCGCGGCTCGGCCCGCAGAGGCGCGGGTGGAGGAGGCGGGCAGCGAGGGAGGCGGGACCTGGCGGCACGGCGGATGGAGAGGCGAGGCGGGGTTCGAGAGAGGAGGGCGGCGGATGGAGGAGGTCGGCCGGGCTCGGGCGAGGCGGATGTGGGGGCTGGGGGCTCGAGATGAGGGAGGTGGGGATCGGACTGGTGGTGGTTGACCGCGGGGGTCGGGTGGAGCGCGCGTGGTGGGGGCGTGTCCAGGGCGGTGGAACCGGGGACAGGCGGGAAACGGCAGTGGTGCCGTGTCTTGCAGTGTGCGGCAGGTGGGGGTGTGTGTGTGCGCCTGGGATTTGGGGTGGGGTTGGTGAGGTGGCGGCGTAGGATAGGATAGGGGGAAGAGAGTGGCGAGGTGGCGGCAGGCTATTGGGTGGGGTGAGGTGGAGGGAGACTGGGTAGGATAGGATTGGGTAGAAAAGGGTTTGAGGTGGCTCTGGGGTAGGTAGGGTTTTATAATTTATTTTAAAAGCCTTTTGTAAATTGTTTTTAGACAAACTGAGATATCCGGAAGCACCGGTGTTTTGATTTAAAGTAATAGGGAGGAATTAATATGGAAAATGAAATAGGGATTTTAGCAAAATAGTTTTAGACAGATAGATGTATGATGATGTCATGATGATGCAATGCACAAAATCAACGCGATTTTCTAGTAGTGGTTTTGCGGGATGCCACAGATGGTCTGCATCTCGACATAGTTCTGGATGGGCTTGTTGAGGTACTCAATGTCCTTGCCTCCTTGGGATGCTCCTACGATTGCAAGAGGTTGTGTTTGCTTTAAATGGGAGAGTTAACGAGCAACAAGTCAGTGCATTAGTGATCATGGATTCTAACCTAACATGGCCCTAGAAGTGCTCGGCGGCAAGAAGAATGGTGAAGCTGTCCTCACACCACTGCGCGCCTCTAAGGTCTCTCAGCTTGCTGATTGGATCACAGCGCACCCTCTACTTCCTCAGGTGGTTGTACACATGAGTGCCTGGAACCTTAGCGCCACAATGCTCGAGTCATGCTTTCGTGCATGCATTCAGATGGACCTCCTTAAACCCCTTCTTAGTACGGACATCGCCCTTCATGATCTCGCACATTTTTTAGAACAAAGGTGGACATGTAAGGGTACCCTTCATATACGCCTTCTTCTAGGCGTTCAGCTTTGCCGACACCTTAGCGTCGATGGAGGAGACGAAGGCTTGCACAGTGGGGTCAGTAGAAAGGATGGCACTCCTAATTTCGACTCCATCGGGCTAGGCCAGCACATTTGTAGGCTACCAAATGCACCCTTAGGTGGTGGTCACGCAAGGCCACAAAAAAACCACTTCAGTAGCGCAAAATTAAAGGATCTCCACAGGTGCTCTCAATACCCCTTCTAATAGGTTATTGGTACGCCATACACAAAAATGGCTCTAAGTTGGCTTTCTAATTATAGGCACTTTGTCTTCGGCATCCCCACACTCGTGTCGACCCATAGGAACCATTCTGGGAGTGCTAGAAAAGCACGGCAAATAGCGCCACGTCGGTTACTGGTAGGCAGTCCAGTCTTGTTATTGACATAGACAAAACCTTATTTCATTTCCCCTATTCCTACCGTCTTCCCCTCTCATTTGATTCTCACTGCTATCGTGCCCGCCCAAGACCACATGAATGCCACCTCCAACATGTCACAACTCCTTCACTAATGAGGGTTCGACTCGTCAATGCCCATTGTTATGGACTTGGGTTTTGGAGAAGGAGAGGAAGATGGATATCGAGGAACGGCTAACAAATTCGCAATACGGTCACACAAGGTTTACCCAGGTTCAGGCCCCTGGTGGGAAAATCCTACTCCTGCTTGTTTGTTCTTGATTGATGGCGATGCAGATGATTACAAGGGTGTGTAGATGCAATCTAACATGAGGTATATTCTAGGGTATGAGGTGAGAGAGCCTCCTTTTCGTTCCTTCCTGTCCTTTATATGGGGAGGACAGGTCTCGGGGTAGGTCGAGTCGGCTACAGATTAGGGTTAACCCCTTTGAATTTATATCTACATTAGTCGTGTCCTCCAAGAAGTCGAGTTCTCTCCAGGCTTGGGCCATCCAAAGTTTCCTTGGGCTTCACGATTGCGGAAGGTCCTTCCTATGGGCCTCCGTTGGGCTAGACTAGGTAGGCTAATGTCAAGTACCCGTCAGGCATATCCATGTCAAGATCCCTCGAGTGTTCGGTCGAATCGTAGATTCAATCGAGACTCTATAGTATTCAGTGCTTCTCATCCGAACATGTTTCTGTGGATATGTTGATTCATAGGGATTGTTGATACGTGTGTCTGACTCGCCCGACGGATCAGGGTTAGTTAACTATCTTTGGACAAAACAACACGATCTACTTTAGACTCGAGTCCTTGGACTCGAATCCGTAAAAATGCTGGCGTAATTCGACCCAGGCCACGGAGGTCTTATAGGAGTCGAATTCTAGTGTTTAAATTATGTACCCAACGCTTTCGTCGGTATTTTTCATCGTGCATGTTGACACGGTATATTACTAGCAGAGCACAGTCGGGTGCATTGTCAGGACATCAAATGATATGTGTAGGTATTATCTTTGCGTCATAGACACAACATCAGGAATTTTGTCGCCACGGAGGCGTTTCGGGTGACCAAGGAGACAGTATCTCTCTTAGCATCAATCTGGGCAAAGTTGCCAATGCAATTTTATTGTTGTTATGGAGGATTCTAAGGATCTTATTCGAATAATTCATATGATGCCGATCAGCGCTCCCTATGGGAGTATCCCCCGAGTGTGTATTTGAGTTGCAGACTCGAGCAGAAACTTTAAGTTATCAATTATGCAAAACAATGACCCAAAAATTACTCAGGTGAACAAGATCCCTATGGGAGTAGCCCCCGAATCCATATTGGAGTCGCAGACTCGAATAAGGACTCGAAGCATTAGGAAGTGTTTCGACTGACATGGGAACCATGTTAAATTCTCAGGTGCGCGGCCAGCGCTCCCGATAGGAGTAGCCCCGAGTATTTGATTGAATCGTAGACTCGAGTGAGTACTCTTGTATGCATTCAAAAGAATCTGACTGTTGCTAGCTTTCTTTCCTTGATAGTTGCTGATGTCATGGATGACGCTTGGTGAACTCAATCATCTGTGGTGGCAGTGATGACAAGACAAGACGCACGTGGGTCCCACTTTATGACGGGGATTTAACTAGTCACGCGTTCTTTACGCAAAAAGGTATTGTGTCTCCTTGATTTCCACGTGTAGTGGACGGCGTACTCATGATGGTTCGGGCGATGCCCGCCATGTGTACGGTGCGATGAAGTGCACGCGTTAGGGTAAGTGGATCGAGGGTTCGGCGCCATCGTCTTTGTTGATTTATATAGCAAGGCGTGGTGGTAATTTTCCCTTCATCATCCGCTCTTGCTTCTCGCCTTTAGCTTACCTTCTCCATTTTCAGAGCTCGTGTGCACCGTGCACTGGACATCCTTCGCACTTTTCCATCCTCTTTCCTTCACGCCCACTGATATCTGTGTAATTCGACACATTTTTATGGTTTCTATCGATGGTTTTCGTTTGGATTTGATGGTTTTCTAGCTTTACCTAATGCTAATACTTCGTTAGCAAAGAAAACTTGGTTTAATGTGTGTTTCGGGTTCTGAATATCAACAGAGGGATTTAACAACAAAAACACAATATTCAGACAAAAACAAAAATGTCTATTTTTGGAATAAATCAAGGGGAGTTTACTGAAGCTTTAACGAGCAACTATGCGGTGGAAATATTTCTCCGATCATATATTTCCTGCTGTATATAGTCTATCTCCTTCGTCTTATTAAAAGGGTGTAACACCCTCAAAATCGGCCCTATGCAAGTTTCAGCGCTTCCCGCCAAACCCGCATAGAAACGATTCAAAGGTGCCCACCAGGCACTTGCGTGCGGGTGGAAAACGAAGTAATAACATTACACAACAGTCCTCGATGGAACCCACGTAATGTAGATATATATACAACACGACTCCATGAGTCAAGAATACAGATATCTGAACAAAGATCCAAATCACCTTTAAGCGATAGAGTCCGACTACGGACAAGATGCAAAGGGGCTAAGAGCCTCAAGAATAACCAATGGCGTCCATAACCCCTGGCCAAGCGGAAGGGTAACCGCTAACGACGCCGATCTCAAAACCTGCTTAAACAAAAGGGATGCCGACAAAGGGCAAAGGAAAAAGAGAGAGTCGATCGAGGCCAAGACACGCGAGGCTAGAATTCGCGGCCTCGCCACACAGGTATGGTGGATCGCAGCAGCATGAACTAAACAACCTATAGAGACTCGATACAACTGTCGGCTATCAGAGAGGGATAAGAAAGACCTATTCGGAACCAACCTGATGCTTCCATCAGACAAACCTATCCTGGTGTTTCCCCCTCGAGACCAAACGAGGAAGTCAACTGAGGAACTCACACAGTTGGTAGTTTTATTTAATCAGTTATCGTTGCAGCAATTACTAGTCAAGTATAGATAATCATCCTGATATAATAAGCAGTGGGCAATTTTAGTTAACCATTCCGTTGTAGTTGCGACATTTACTAGTCAAATACAATTAGCATGAGATATCCCAAAACCCAGCAGTTGTTGGTACTTTTATTTACCATTCCGTTATAGTTGCAATACTTACTAGTCAGGTACAATGGTAGTAAGCGACAACCCAAACAAGCAATTGTTGGCAATTTTATTTAGCCATTCCATTATAGTGAAGCTGATTACTAGTCATTATAAAGTCAAATTTATAGCACTTCTTTAGTTATAGTTGTCTATGATCGAGATACTGTGCTCCAAGTCGTCCATAAATCATGACACGGCCAGAAAGTTTTACCCTAGGGTGCACAAATAGCAACACACACTCGATCAACCTCGAAAATCAAATCAAAACCCAACGAGGCCTTCACGACAAAGCAATCACAGATTCGAAATATTTCGGGGGCCACCCCATTAAGCTACATAGCGAAGTTAATGACTCGAGACGGACTCAAGGTTTGGGTGGACGGCCAAACGATCGGGAACCCGAAAGTGTGACTAGGCTTGTCGATACCGCGAAAACGTGTCCCGATCCTAAACAGACAGTGCTCCTCGCACAATAAATAAAGCAAAGAAGCATGGCATAAGTACAAGATAGTAAATAAAACCTCAAACTAGTTTGTGGCCCCAAGAAATAAGAATGAATCAAGCTCGCTCGGGGTCCCATAATCCTCCGGATGTGGATAGCGAATATTCAAGGCAGTATCAAGTATCATACTGGGTCCACGGGACACAAGTGGACGGTTAACAACCAAATAACATCTATTGCCCACCTGTGCCTCTACATTTACCTACTTCAATTTTAGTTGTTAAACAGTAATTAAAGTCTTGATCATCTCCAACAATAAACGCACGGCAATACTCCAACAACTGTGTACTTGACGCAACACGCACTTGAGCAAGCGATCACGACGCCAGCAGTCCAACTATCTACCAAACAACAGGTAATAGGAGGTGTCCAAGGCAATATAAGGCTGCAAGGGATATCACGGGTACGAAAACTAGAGCATCGCAACACAGATAGCAATAGATCAACAGGAGGGAATAAATACTATAAAAGTAAGATAGGTAGAAAGGGGGAGATGCTCGCCTGAAAACATTGCCGAAGATTCATCTGAAGATCGGGTCGATACTCGCATCAACTCATCGGCCTAGTCCGTGAAGAAGCAAAGCACTAGAGGAAACACCGGATACACTATTTATTACTACGGAAGAAGATCGAGCATGATGCATGTATGATGTATGACATGGCAAGATGCGATGCAATTAGGCAATATTAAGCGGAACCGGGGGTCCCGACAATTAATTGATAGGTTCATGTTGTTTAGATACCCGCCAATTTAAATGTTGTCTTAACATGGCAAAAGATAGCACCGGTTCGCTACACCAATTTAAATGGAGTCCGGAATAAGACAAAGATATCCCGCATATAGACTCCATATTTAATTTAGGTGAATCGGCATAACGCCCCCAAACCCACAACATGTATGCGAGTATGACAATTAAATATGCAACAAGGTATATATCATTTAATAAAAATAAGGGCTTGGAAAGGGGTCACACAATAGTGTCGAAGGTCTTGGTTCGGAGGGGTTCGAGGGATCGGTCTTCGGGGCTCCGACCATCGGATCCGTGAAGAAGAGATCAGGGCCTTCGGCCCGAGAACGAGGTCTTCGCATTCTATGATGAAGTTCTTGCGGGTTCGCGGCCTCGGACAAATGCTCTGTGTAGTAGATCTTGACGTTTCGAGGGTGGCGGGTTCAAGGGTCTTGTGCAACTTGTCGGGGTAGAACTTGGTGTCGCTCTGTCCTTGGAAGATCTTGGCGACATCACGATAGGGTTTGCCACGGAAAATGCTTCAGAGGACCAGACCCTCATACACAGACGGTGACACATGATGTCCGTGGAAAACAAACGACCTGCAAACTCCACTATGCATGGTGTTCATCCGGCCTCCACGCGCGGAACACCAGGGTGTGGTTCGAGGCTTCCTTGGACGATGGCCACGCAGCTGTGTTGCAGGGACCTCGCAAGGGCGCCGAGCGCACGTGGCCGGTGGCGGCTTGCAGACGCAAGGGGAGAGGCGGTTCGACGGGGAGGCGACGGTGACATAGATACACGCGCGCGGCGCGGCAGGATAGAGGAGCTCTGCGGGCTCCAGCAGGGGAGACAGGCGGGGGCCACGGAGCAGAGGCGAGGCTGCATCGCATGGCGATAGGGGCAGCAAAGGTCGCGGGCAGGCTCGACGGAGAAGGGTGGCGCTTGGTCGACGGGCCCGCAAGCTGGAGGCGAGGCGCAGACGACGGGTCCCGACGGCGGGCGCATGGTGGAGGAACGAGGGCGCCGGGTGGCGCCGGGTTAGGCGGCTTGCAGCAGGTTGGGTCGGCGCCCGGCGCGATGAGGTGGGGGGATGGGGCAGCGCTGAGGCGGCAAGGCCGGGGCCCTGCTCGGCAGCGAGGAAGAGGAGGCCAGCGGCTGCGGAACGCCGCAGGGAGGTCGCGAGGAAGGGCGGCGGCTTGCTTGAGGGGGAGGCGACGGCGGCAGGGAGCACGCGGGAGGCGGCTCGAGGAGGAGGAGAGAGCAGGTTGGTGGGGGTGGGGGGCGGTCGCGCGATGGGAGGGACAGGAGTGGTGGGCCAGCGGGTGGGACCGGGCGAGGAGGAGCGGGTCATGGATTGGGCTGGGGGCACCACGGATGGGAGCCAGTGTCTTGTGTCGTGTTGCCTTGTGTGTGTTGTGTGTGTGTATTGTGGTGTGGGTGCAGCGGAGGAGTGGGGAGTGGGGGTAGGATGAGGTGGCGGCTGGGATAGGATAGGGGGAAGGGAGTGATGAGGTGGCGGCAGGCTATAGGGTGGGGTGAGGTGGAGGCAGAGTGGGTAGAATAGGACTGGGTAGTTTTAGGATTAGATATTTTTGACTAGGGTTTTCTTTTATTTAAAAATAAATTTTGTAAATAGTTTTAGATGAATAAAAGATCCGGCTGGACCGACGGTTTGGTTTGAACAAAGGGGGAGGATATTAATATAGAAAACAAAGTATGTCTTTTAGCAAAATAGTTTTAATCAATTAGATGCATGCTGATGTCATGATGATGCAATGCACAAAATCAACGCGATTTTCTGGTAGTGGTTTTAGCGGGATGCCACAAAGGGACAACTTTCATGAAGAGGCCGAGGACGAAAAAAGAACACATGATCCACCATCCCATCAAGAAGGGAGAAAGAAGGGATCCGGAGTAGAAGGGGAAGACGTTCTTCATCTTGCCCCACGATCTTCGATCTCCTAGCCACCACACCTCCATATCCATTATTTGTACCTGAGAGAGAGAGATCTCCACCTTGCAAGACTAGGGTTTGAGATTGTTCTTCCCATCTTGAATCGTGTTGGATTTATTTCTATTTCTTATTGTGGATCTCCACGGTGATATCAAGAACTCCCTTTATTTAATTATATCGATGGTGCTTTCTTCTCTCATGTGTGAGTAAGTTCCCTTGGGTGTGGGAGATGTAGGGTATTGGTGAGATGTGATGTGCCTATATAATTTCCATTAAGTTTGTGGTTGATTTTAATTACTATATTATGTGTGCTTGACTATCTGTGGGATTCTTAATACCTGTTGTCCAATTAAGGGCCCAGATAACATGATGCTTTGTTCTACATAGATATAATTTTGTTTGCTAGCGCATCGACCCTCGAGTGCCACGTGGATATCATGGGAAACTAGTTTGACTCGAGGATAACGAGAGCCACCGAGCTTATTGCATTAGTCCGATCCAAGGAGATTAATTGATAAGCAACCTAAAGTATCTTAATCGTCTAGTGACTGACCATGGTTGTGGTAAACAAGCTAGTAGGATTATTGAAGTTAGGATGAAATCTACCAAGAGGAGTTCCAGCTAATTATGGATTGCTCGCCTACACACATACTTATAAGATTATAATTGTTACGCTTATCATTCATCCACCCGGCACATTCACTATCACCATGAACTGAAACTCCGCGCTCCTACTTTGTCATTTGTAGAAAATAACAAACAAATTGTTCTTTACTTTTATGCTTCTATTTCTAAAGTTTACATTTTAGCTTTATTTAAATACAATACTTTAATCCAAAATCTATTCTTATTTCAAGGCTTGTAGTCAATTCACTCGAAGACATGTGACAACTTCGGGTGTGACAAAGACTTCACAAACACTTGCCTTTGGGATCCCTGTGGGATCGACATCTTAACTTCTAAACTAGCTACAAACAATCTGACTTGCACCATCACCCACCATGCCGCATGTCACGCTAGTAAGATGGGAAGACCAAGAAGTCCGCCGCCATTGGAACAAGCACCGCTGGTGCTACCAAGAAGACCTCCAACACCGATCACCAACGGCAGCTGGCGGCAATCGACCATGAGGGAGGCAGACTTGCGCCAGCTGCATGAGTCACATATGATACCGGAGAAGAAATTGTTTCTGGGGATGAGGATGCGCGCCTCACGGCTCTTCAGGTACCTACGCCCTTTCGGGTGACGCAGCCTCCTAGTGTCCTGCAGCTTTGTTGTGTCCTTTGAGTTTTCTCTTGATGGAGGGCACACAAATTTTCTCGAGGAACACACCCGGTGGCACTACGGCGCGGGTGGAGCCAATGTTGGTGAGCTTGTCGGCCTCCTCGTTGCTTTCCCTGCCGACGTGTCACAGTTCGCAGCCATCAAAGTCTCCTTCGAGTAAGTTGTAGACCGCACGGTATGCGATCATGTTGCTGCTGTGTACGTCGCACTCGCTCATCATTTGCTGAATGACAAGGTTGGAGTCACCATAGATGACGGGGCACGTGGCACCGCATACCTTGGCCATCTACATGACGTGCAGGAATGCCTCGTACTCGGCCTCATTGTTGGATGCGCGGAATTTCATCTGAAACACATATATCATCTTGTCCCCTTGAGGGGATGTCAAGATTACCCCGGCTCCTGCTCTGGTGTCGCGCTTGGAGCCATCGAAATGCATCGTCCAGAGCTAGGACATGTCTGGAGTGTCCGGTAGCTAGAGCTCCATCCAGTGGACGAAGAAGTCAGGGAGCACCTGAGACTTTATAGCGTTGTGACGCTCGTATATGATGTCCAGAGGGGACAGCTCGATGCCCCATAAGGCTACCCGCCCTATAGCTTCGGGGTTGTTGAGGATGTGTAATGTGGTGCGTCGTTGACGATCACGATATGTCAACACCCGAATTTTTAATCCTAGATGCCTGTTATGCCAAACCTCGCAATCCCAGGATTACCATTTTTGCGAGACATAACAGAATTGGTGATGTCTACGCACTTATATTCTTGTTGACAGTTGTTGGGCCTCCAAGTGCAGAGGTTTGTAGAACAGCAGTAAGTTTCCCTTAAGTGGATTACCCAAGGTTTATCGAACTCATGGAGGAGGTGGTCAAAGGTATCCTCTCAAGCAACCTGCAATCAAGATACAAGAAGTATCGTGTGTCCCCAACACACCCAATACACTTGACAGGTGTATAGGTGCACTAGTTCGGCGAAGAGATAGTGAAATACAAGTGGTATGGATGATTATAAGTGGTAACGGTGTCAGAAAAGAGCTTCTGACGGGGAGGGAAAGACTAAAGGAAAAAATATGGAAGCAAGCAAACATGCAACATATCTAGATGCAAACGGTGTTTCAATGCTTAGAAACAAGGCCTAGGGATCATACTTTTACTAGTGAACACTCTCAATAAATATATTCTTTTCATGATACTACCTGAACTACTCTCTGTTGGACACTCTAATCCATGGTAGGGCTATAACAACACTCCTCAAAGTCCGCCTTCCCCATCTGGATAACCCCACACTGTCACCATGAGCGCTAGATGGTTCCAACAAACACCACAATTTCATAGAGACAACCAACTCCAAATATAACTCATGACAAATATATATATAATCTAGCTTAAGTGCCACACACGGCATGCATGTTGTCACTTTCACACATGTGGGGGGAGCAGAGATCTATTGAAGCACTTGAGTAGCAAAGTAGATCTACTTGATTACAAAGCTCATGATCACAATAAGATCATGCATAGAGAGAGAGAGATATGAACACATAGATACCGGTAGAGCCCTTAGCCTCGATGAAGAACTACTCCCTCCTCATCATGGGAATCAGCAACAACGATGGAGATGGTGGTGGATATCAATGGAGAAGGCTCCGGGGGAACTTCCCCGTCCTAGGAGGGTGCCGAAACAGAGACTTTTTGTCCCCCGAATCTCCCCTTCGGTGGTGGCAGCGTAGCGGAACTTTTCATGGTTTTCTCCCATACTATTTAGGGTTTCTGAGTCGGGCAAGGTCGGTGGAGGCCCAGGGGGCCCACACCCACTAGTGGCGTGGCCAGGGTGGGCCCGCGCCACCCTAGGGTGTTGCCACCCTAGTGTACTCCTCCGTCTCGTCATCAATTTTCCGTATCGTTCAGGAAAAATATGAACTTTAGCTTTTGTCCCGTCCAATTCCGAGAATATTCATTTTTTCAGCTTTCTGAAACCAAAAGCAGCAGAAAATAGGCACTGTGGCATCTTGTCAATAGGTTAGTTCCAGAAAGTGTATAAAAATACCTCAAAGTGTAGACAAAACATAAGATACTTGGCATAAAACAAGCATGGAGCATCAAAAATTATAGATATGTTTACGACGTATCAATTGGTACTACAGTACATCATCCTGGTAGTCCTCCTCATAGTATGGCCATAGGAATAGCCAGGGACAAAGCCATGATTACTCTTTAAGTACTCGCAAACTATCACTAACAAGTAAAGTATTTCGAGTAGGAATCCTAAGCTCTAGGTTTATTTGCAAAAAGGCAAGTTTATTTCATACTGAGTTCAGAAGTAAAGAAAACTAGTGTAAAGCTCTACAACACCTAAGTGGGAACTTAGTTTTCATGTTCACAAACCTGTTGTGGTCAAGTCAAAGTCATAGTTCATTTCACAAGTCATTTTGAAAACATCTGACGATGGAACAGTATGGCCACTCCAACTGTCCATGACCGCGGACACGGATATTCGAATAGTTCGACATTCTGCAGAAGTGGTACTCTTTCTCCACAACATTCGATACATCCATCAGGGACATCCCTGAATCATCATACTTAGTATGCGGATAATCAATCCTAAACTTTCAATTACACACCCTAGTATAGGCACCTCCCCTATGAGTGTGGCCTCCCAACCATGACCATCTGTCATCTTGGGTACTTCATAGGTGGACATTCATCACGAGGTAGCCTCAGCTCAACCTCTTCCACAAGGGAACCCATACTAAGACATATAAACTTCCATTCAAGCCCTACCCAATTCAAGTATTGTGGTTATACGGTAAAATTGGAATGGTATCGCATCTGAAGCCAACCATCATGTTTTATAAAGGGCTATGGCTCATGCCTCAACATTTTCATCATCAAATCATCTTGTGTTCATAACACATGTCAAAAGATTTCAATAGAATGAATCCTCATTCCAAGGTTTTCATAATCATTTTCACCAAGTATTCCCATCTAAAGTGATCAACTTTTATGCTTAGCACTAGCCACTAAAGTTGAGGGTATTCACTAATGAGGGGTGCTAATCAAGTGTGACTATCCAAATCTAGTCTTATGCCTTTTGATGACATCTAGTTCTAACTACTTAGTCCTATTTTTATGCTCTTTAGGCTATCTATAATATTATTCCAAAACTCACAAGTCACTAAGTAAAAGTAATAAAGAATTCTGGTAAAACAATTAAAAGAATAAGGCTTGCAAGTAAAACTGGGAATTGGTATAATCAAGGTTGCATAACCAAAGCATGCCTAATGCATCTTGCATAGGTTATCTTGCAAGGATGGCTTGCAAGTTCTAGCTTGCATAGTTTAAGAAACTTGCAAGTGTTAGCTTGCCTTGATTGGTGCAGTGGTTGAAGTTTTCTTCTTCTTCGTAGTACTCCTCCTCCTCGTAGACTTGGTCGGTACTAGAGTCTATAAATGAATACGAGGTACACAATCACCAAACAATACTTAACTACCTCTATTAGAAACATAGAGGTTCACACTAGATGATCCAGCATCATCATAATCATCACATGAAATAAAGACCTAGTCCTTTTTTTAGGAAAGTAATTTCTACTCATTGAAAAATACTTAAGGTTTAATATTCTCCAATTAAAATATGAGATCATGTTGACACATGTAATCACCACATATTCTAATACTTGGTAATGTGATTTAAAGTGGTGTTCATATTTTATAAAGTTTAGAATTACTATTGTATACAATTAACGTGACTAGAAATGCCTATAAAGCATTCTTTTAGTACTAGTCCAAGATCACTGCATGCAAACCTAAATATTTTTACATTAGAGATCTTGTCAAATGTGATTTTTGAGAGTTTGAATCAACTCAAAAGCATTTATAGTTGATTTTGAAAAATGTTTGAATGTGGAAAAGTCTTTGTCTTGTTATTTTACTATAGGTGATCTATAATTTAAATGGTTTGAATCCAAGGGGCTTGGATTGATAATTTGAATACCTTTATAACAAAATTGGAATCATGCAATTTGGTTCAGTACATATCCTTGAATTGATTTTTGAATCTACTGACTTAAACTGGTTTTAACTAAAAGGGAAAAGGATTATTTGAATCACTAGGCTACGCACGGGAAAAGAAATGGGACAGCTCAGATGCACTACGCGCGCACAGTGGGCTACTGACGGGGGGTCCCGCTAGGCAGTGGCTCATTCCAACTGAAACGGTAAGTTTCAATCTCAGACTTACGATTAGACTAAGATCTACGGCCGATGTTCGTCGTCTCCATGGCATTGAACCCTAACGGCGACGGTGGGGGTATGTGGTGGCTCAGCTAGGCTCCATCTAGGGTTAGCGATGGGGGTTGATGACATTGTCGATGATGGCGGTTCGAACGGTGGTCGTGACGGCTCCTGGGATGGCTCCAATCGACGGCTCCTCTTCACCTCTTCACGCGAGACTGCCAAATTCCGGGCTGGTGCTCGCCTTTGCTCGGGAAGGGTCAGGTGGTTCTAAGAGAGAGGGAGTGTAACTACCGGTGAATTACGCTCCTAGATACAAGCCTGGATGAGCGGAAATGGTTGAAATAGTACGGTGGGGCCCAAAAGCCACTCACGGGTAGACCGTTCGGCCGTCCCAACCATTTCCATTCATCGGGACAAGTACGGGCGGCGTAATCGGCAGGCGAAGGGATCAACTACATACACAAATGAGTATGTATGCAAGCCACCATACAATAGTACATCATAGCCATTCCATCTAGAAAGAAAGGAAATATAGCAACGCCATACCAAGATTCAAATGTCCTAGATAGATATAATAGTTTAGGATATTTCCTCATACATCACACATCGTAGTATCGGTGAAGCGGCAAACAAGATCCGAGTACGGATAAGAAGCAAATCGGCATAAGATGCCCAGAAATAAGCACATCCCGCCCACAGATCTCATGGATCCCCGTTCCCGGAATCTCTACACCGAACGATCATTGCCCACATCATCAGCATCCTCCACCCAGTATCCTCATACATCACACAACCTGCGGTGACGCAATTGCAGCGAAAGATAAACCCTAACAGTTCTATAGATATTCGCTAACCATCCGCCTAACCAAAGATAGACGGATGTCCGTGAATTAATGATAACAGTTATAACAGTAATATCCACAGATCCATCCTCCTCCTCGCTTACCAACGAGGAAGCGGACGAACAACCTTCCCCATCCGTTGGCAATTTTATTAACCATTCCGTGAGTGTTGCACTATTTACTAGTCAGCTACTTAGTCAAATTAAAAGCGGTACTTTAGTTATGCTTGTCTATGATCGAGAAATCAGGTCTAAGTCGCCCATAACATGGACACGGCTTTCGAAAGTTTTACCTGGGGTGCACAAATAGCAACACACACTCGATCAACCTCTAAAACCAAATCAAAACCCAACAAGGCCTTCACGACAAAGCAATCACGAGATTCAGAAATATTTCGGGGCCACCTTGGAGTACACCAAGCGGTTAATGACTCGAGACGGACCCAAGGTTTGGGTGACGGTGTGAACGATCGGGAACCCAAAATCGGGCTTGTCGACACCGCGAAAACGTGTCCCGATCCTAAAGACAGGTGCTCCTCACAATCGTAATAAAGCGATAAAGCATGGCATAAGTACAGGATAGTAAATAAAACCTCAAACTAGTTTGTGGCCCCAAGAAATAAGATCAATCAAGCTCTGGCTCAGGGGGTTCCCATAAGCCTCCCGGATGTGGATAGCGCGAATAATCCAGGAACAGGAATCAAGTACTCGGGGTCCTACGGGACACAAGTGAGCAGGAAAACCAAATAGAAGATATTGCTCACCGGTGCCACTTTCATTAGTTATCCCATTACTACTCAGGTTAAGTTGTTTAGGTACCTCGTTATCTAGCAGACACTCACATACCCTACACATGTTGTTCTACGACTCGCATGGCTCAATCAACTCCTGTAGTAATGGCTCATGGGATGGGGAACAAGCTTGGTGGGGTTTAATAGTAAAGGCTATGCAATACTTGGGATTCAGTTTAATGCAATCGCGACTCAATGATGCAAGAATAAGATAGAGGCAATAGGTACTAAATGTATTCAAGCATGTGGTAGTGCTTGCCTGGCAACTCAGTTGAAGCAAGGGATGGATCTGGGTAGTGCTCCTGGTTCTCTTGATATCTCCCCTGCTCAGCGTCTATTCGAAGAAGAACCAAACAAACAAGGCCAATATAAATAAAGTGCACAATCATATGAATAACATGCGACAAGCAAACAATCATGCCATGATGAATGATGCACAATTTGCATGGCATTAAAGTAGCATGGCATGGGTGAGGCGTGGAATACAAGAATAAGTCATTTTATTGAGTTTTGGTCACATTTTATTGTCATATTAGTTGCTGTATACTTTATATTTATATGATGCATGCTTCAATTCAAAACATGGAATGCATAAACAGAAAGGTCTCGTCGAGCTGATCATTTTGTTAAATTTGGATTTATAAAACAAAAGTTATTAATTAATTAAGAAAAGGGCATTTATTGTAATATAATTCAACTTGGAAATTAAAGTGTGCAAAATATATTTTGAAGGGCATATTTGAATTCCTCATATTTTTCTGATTTGAAAACATATATTATTTGTATTATTTGGATTTATAATTTAAAAGTTATTTGAAAACAGATTTAATTTTGAATTTGAATTAATTTAAAATAGATTTGAAATAAAACAGACAAACCGAAAACCTTTTGTCACTCCACCCAGTCCTAGTGTTATCGCCATATTTTGGCCTAAGATGGAGATGGGCAGCGTGATCCAAGATGGGCTTAGAAGATACATATATTCAAGGTGTGGTTGGATGCGGCCTAGTCACGTGAATTTGAAAGATTTGGGCTGAATTGCACGCGTGTTATTATTTGTATCTTTCGGTGGGAGTGCATTATTTGTTTAGAGTTCCGATTTATGTTTTAGATAAAGATAGAGTTATTAGAGTTATTCAAAAGTAGAGAGTCTGGGACTGTAAATATGTACCTAAGATTTATTGAAAGGAGGAGACGATCACGTTCCTCTAGCAGAACACAATCTCGGCGTATACATACCTTGTTCTAGGGTTTTTCTTCGGGTAAGTGCCATCTTTTAGATCGCATCTTACTTGGAATCTGGGTATTCTATCGTTGTCCGGTCATTACACCGTACTAAGCCTTGTTGATGAAAAAGTAACACCTTTTACCGCAGTTGTTAAGAGGCTAGCATCGATACTTTTTACTCGATTGCTTATTCATGCTACCTTTGCAATATCTGTACTTCGTCTTTGCACCTTCTCACGGGTGTAAAGGTGGCATCTTCTATGATTACCTTAAGTCGATTTGATCTGTTATGAAGTTGGCTGCCTTGTTCATCAAGGTTTAGTTTAATATCTCGTGGTTAGGCCTGCTGGCGGGTTGAACGATCCCGTGTCGTAGGTAGTGGTTTTATTGATCTTAGAGGATGTTTAAAGGAGATTGACGTTATGTTGTGTTTTGGCCTTCTCTAGGATCGGTTTTTCTACTATCTTTACGTATCTATTAGGCTCAACTTCTGGCATTAGGGCCGTTCACGGTTGCGTGGTGAAAAGCGTTAAAGCCTATAAATAGGAATCGATTTAACTTGTAGTAATTAAAGCAAAACCCCATGTTATCATATAGACCCAATGCGAGAACCATGGGGACAATACATGCTCTGGTAGATTCGGTGAGGAAACTTACGAGGCCGATCCACGGCTGAATTTTCTGATATACTTGTTTACCATCTGAGGAAATAATCGAACGCACCCATCACATACGACCGAGGTGGAATTCGGTGTACCATCTCGAACCAAGGCAGCGGCTGACGTCTCGTCTTGGCGGAGGAATTCTTGGTAAAATCGTGCCCAGAGACCCGAGGCCTGGCCAGTAGCTCTGAGGAACACCTCCGGCTCTTCGTGTTACTAAATCCTTGCCGGCGGTGAGTTTGTAATGACAACACATTAAAGCTTGGCATACGTTGGGACATTCAACAACATCTGCATCAATGTCCGGCCTTCTGATGGAAACGAGGCCAGTGAGTCCGCATCTGGCAGGCTTCTGCTTTGAGCACAAAAGCTGAAATGGCGAGATCGAGAATGCCAAGCCCGACCTCATCGGCTCTTTGAAGGACCAGCTCGCGTGGCATCGGTGGAAGGGTTACTCCCAGGGTGCTCTCGATGGAAGTGGATACATCTGTTCCTTGAACGCTCAGGGCTCTCTGATTGACTACATGGTGGCTCATTCTCTCACATACTCTGAGAGCCTGGTGATTGAGCGCTTTGGCCGAATTCGCCCAGTTCGCGTGGTCCAGAATCATAGAAGTATGGTGATTACTCCGCCAGGGGCCCTTTAGGAACCCACCAGGAAAGAACCAGCTGCAGACATAGCGCCATTTCACACTCATGGCTCAGGCCGCCTTGAGATCAGCGGCATCGTTATCTACAATGAGGCGTCCGGTGATTATAATTCTGTTGACACCCAAGGAGATCCGCATGGTACATATGTGCCTACGTGCCGGATCGCAACAACTTGACGCGACCACCAGATCGCAACCAGGAGTGTCACGGGGGTTCCCGGATCTTCGAGCGGCCTCGAGCAACGATGTCCGGATGACGATGACAAACAGGCTAGCCAAGTAGGAAGAAGAAGAAGACACAAAGAGGGTAGGATAGTTGGCACGGAGTTCATCTTCACGCTCCCAAGTGGCTTCATCAGCGAATAGTGCGACCACTTGCACCTTGCGAACTTGATGGACTTGTTGCGAGTCCTTCTTTCTGCGATCTCAAGGATTTTGTGGGGTGTTCTTGATAAGACAGGTCTTCTTGGAGATCGATTAGCTCATGATCCACGGTCTGCGGGATCTTTGAAGCACTTCTTGAGTTGAGAGATGTGGAAAACATCATGGACTTTGAGTTTTTCCGGGATCTCAAGAGCATAAGAAACTTCTCCTCTTCTACCACGAATTTTGAAAGGACCGATGTATCTAGGAGCCAGCTTTCCTTTGATACCAAAGCGGTGTGTGCCTCTCATGGGAGTGACACGAAGGTAAACGAGATCACCAGGAACATAAACCATGTCCGTGTGCTTCCTGTCATAATTGCTCTTCTGACGACTTTGAGCAATCTTCAGATTCTCAAGAATGATATGCACCTTCTCCTCCGCTTGAGTTACAATGTCAGGGCCAAACCATATTCTTTCTCCTGCACCTGACCAACCAATCGGAGTTCTGCACTTGCGACCATAGAGAGCCTCAAATGGTGCCATCTTCAGACTTTTCTGGAAGCTGTTGTTGTAAGAGAATTCAGCATAAGGAAGACATTCCTCCCACTTCATGCCAAAAGAGATAACACAAGCATGAAGCATATCCTCCAGAATCTAATTGATCCTTTCAACTTGTCCTTGCGACTGAGGGTGGTAAGCTGTGCTGAAGTTCAACTTTGTTCCCAAAGCATTTTGGAAACTTTCCCAGAACTTGGAAGTGAAGATGCTTCCACAGTGCAGGCGATCTCAGCGGAACCCCATACATAGAGACAATTACATTGATGTAGAGCTCAGCCAACTGAATTCGAAATTTTTCCTTGACGGGAAGAAATGAGCCACTTTAGAGAGCTGTCGATGACAACAAAATTGCATTGTTGCCCATGCGACCTTGGAAAACCAGTGATGAAATCCATCTCTACTTTCTCCCATTTCCATTCCGGGGGTTTCAATGGCTGTAGAAGACCGAAAGGTTTCTGATGGACAGCTTTCACTCTGCGACAGACATCACACTCTGAGACATACTTGGCACAATCGTTTCGGACGGCCACCAATATTGTGTTTTCAAGTCCATGTACATCTTTGTCTGCCGGGGTGGATAGATAAACGAGAATCGTGCGCCTCCTTGAGAATTTGCTCTCTCAAACCCGGGTAGTTTGGAACAAACATCCGGTGTTCAAAGAAAAGCGTGCCTTGATCATCGACGTGGAAGGACTCATACTTCGGAAGCTGAAGTTTAGAGATGATCTTTTTGGTGTGAGGATCACCAAGCTGACAAGCGAATCTTTTCTTCCAAGGAGTAGCGGAAGGTTCGGAGATGCCCTTGTTCCACAATTTCGAGGTTGGTGACGGAATTCCTCGCACAAGAGAGGCATTGTTCTTCCATCATGAGGTTGTTGACATAAGCTTTCGGTGAGAGCATCGGCCATGACATTAGCTTTGCGGAGTGTAGTTGATGGTCAAATCAAAATCATTGATCGCTTCAATCCATCTCCTCTGCGAAGGTTGAGATCAGGTGAGTGAAGATATACTTCAAACTCTTGTGGTCGGAGAAGATCTCTAGCAGTTGCCAAGCAAGTAGTGCCTCCAT
This sequence comes from Avena longiglumis, assembly GCA_030063025.1. Lineage (NCBI taxonomy): Eukaryota > Viridiplantae > Streptophyta > Magnoliopsida > Poales > Poaceae > Avena > Avena longiglumis. The sequence continues at coordinate 365,806,992 of CP125978.1, forward strand.
AGCTTCAAAGCAAAGACAATTGCTGCTTGAGCTCGAGGTCATGTGTGGGATAGTTGATCTCATGCGTCTTCAAGCTGAGAGGCATAAGCAACCACTTGTTTTTCTTGCATAAGGACCGCACCCAATCCTTGCAAAGAGGCGTCATAGAATATCTGGAAAGGCTTGGATGTATCCGGAGGAACCAAGACTGGTGTGGAAGTGAGCTTCTCTTTGAGTGTCTCAAAACTTGCTTGACATGCAGAGTCCAAAGGTATTTCTTGCCTTTCTTGAGGAGATCGGTCGAGGCTTAGCTATCTTGAAAAGTTACGAGCGACGGCAATAACTAGCCAAACCAAGGAAACTCCGCACTTCTTTGACATTAAGGAGGAAGCCATTCAACAATTGTCTTCACGGTTTCGGGTTGTTGCAATGCCCTTGGCGAGATGACGTGACCAAGATAGGTTACTTGAGGCAGCCAAAACTCACACTTTGAGAACTTTGCATACAAGCGGTTCTCCGAAGCTTGCTTAGGACACACGAAGGTGTTCTTCATGCTCTTCCTTTGACTTAGAATAGACTAGGATGTCATCCGGATAGACCACAACGAACTTATCAAGGTACTCCATGAAAACCGAGTTCATAAGCCTCGAGAAGGTAGCAGTGCGTTGGTGAGACCGAAAGACATGACCGTGTACTCATACAGCCATAGCGGGTGGTGAAAGCTGTTTTAGGCACATCTTCCTTGCGAATCTTGATTTGGTGATAACCACTCCTCAAGTCGACTTAGAGAACACCACTCCAACTAGCGATCGAAGAGATCATTAATCCATGAAGGGGATATTTGTTCTTGATGGTTTTAGCATTGAGACCGATAGTCAACACAAAGTCTATCGGTCTTGTCACGCTTCTTCACAAAGATTGTTGGGCTACCCCAAGAAGAATCTTGTGTTGAATGAAACCCAACTTCTCTTGTTCATCAAGTTGACTTTTGAGTTCAACCAACTCAATGGGACCCATTTTATAAGGCAGCTTGGAGATAGGAGCCGTTCGGGTTCAAGCTCAATTACAAACTCAACCTCACGATCGGAGGCATGCAGGCAACTCTTCGGAAAGACATCTGAACTCACAGGACCAGGAACACTCTGAATAGCTTCCATAGCATCATCATTGAGCCGCCAAAAGAGAAAGTTGGATAGCGAGTCATACTTGGAGAAAAGACTATATGGCCTTGAGAATCTTGAGAGAAAGCGTTGCTCAAGACAATCAATCACAGCTGCATTTGTTGTCAACCAATCCATGCCCAAGATGACATCAATGTCGATTGCCCGAACAATTAAGGAAAAGAGCGAAGAGCCACCAATCTCAATTTGATTGCCATGGCTGATATGAAAGCCCTCATGTTTGAACAGGAGATTGTACCAACCGCAAGGAGAGGAACCAAGACTAACTCATTCTCATTTGCAAACTTGAGAAACAAATGAATGCGATGCACCGAATCAAACAAAACTCGTGCGAGGTGAGTTAACGGAAAGCATACCCATCACAACTCTAGGTGCATGCTCGGCTTAGCGGCGTTGACAGTTAGCACGAGCAATAGTAGACCGGGCTTGGTGTTGATGTTGAGAGCCGGTGGTGGTGCACAAACCAAAGGAGAGCTTGCCGCGAGATCTTGGAGAGGTGGAGGAAGAGCTTTGTTCTTCAACGGAAAGTTCGATTCGGATGCCTAGGGTCTCCACCGTGAAACAAGCACCGGTGGGCGTGGAGCAACGTAGCGGGGACTCCGAGCGCTCGGGGTAGTGGTGGTTGTAGCCACAGGGCAGCGGTGAGGAAGTTTGGTGGCCTTGGCGTAGCTTGCGGTCTTGGTGGATCAGGGGCGGCGGTGGGGTGTTAGGAACCCGGACACCCGCTTAGAAGGAGCGACATAGGCAAGAGCTTGGTGCATCACGGTTGTGTTTCTTTGACTCCTCAAACACTTGCCTACTTGCTTCCTCTGCGGAAATGTATTTGAAGTTCGGAAAAGACGCCGGCCTTGCATGTGTGATTGCATATTTGATCGATGCATTGAGCCCTTGCCGGAACCTCTTCTGCTTCTTCTTGTCATCAGATATCTCATCGCCACCATAACGAGAAAGATTCATGAAGTTCCTGATGTAGGTGTTGACATTATCATTTCCCTGTTTGAGGTTGAGAAAAGCTTCCTTCATCCTCTCCATGACAATTTCTGACAGATACTGCTCTTTGAACGCCCCAGTGAACTGTTCCCAAGTAGGCTGAAAACCAACACAGTTTTCCTTCAGGTAATTCTCCCACCAGAGAGCTGCATCCCCCTTCAGAAGGTGAGTAGCACACTTTACCCACTCTTGCTCAGGAACATCAGCAGTCTCGAGTAGCCTTGACATCTCACGCAACCAATCATCGCCGTCAGTGGTCGATCGAAACATCAAATTGGTGAGGTTGAACTTGAAGCTTTGATGTCTCCTCGCTTGGGAGGTGGAGGTAGTTGAGCAAACTCATTCCTCGAACACTTTCCTCAAAGCTTGATTACCTGCATTGCCAAGGCATTGGCGATGTTTGACAGTGAGCCCGGTTCAGTGGTATGTCCTCATCGAGCAGTGGTGGAGCCATCCTGTGATTGATATAAAACACAAGTCGGTATTATAATGGAGAATAATAATAATCCAAAATAGTACCAAGATGGAATTAACCAAGATTAAAGGATACAAATTACTAAGATGATATTAAAATATCAACAAAGTTCAAAGCACCTAGAAGATATTAAGCCTATCGCACATTTGAAAAGGTGTGGTACACAAATATATCAAAGAAAAATTTTCACAAATTTGGGCATTAAAATACCAATAGATGCATAAAATTACTTATGAATCAAGATTAGTGACTCTACCAATTCAATATACAAAGCGAATGATAAGAGTAGTGGTATGGTGGCGACTCCATCCCACTCAAATCATTACTCGCATATGAATAAGTGGAACACATATCTTAACCCCTTCTTCTCACGTTGAACCTAAAGATTGGTAACTACGGAACTGAACACCCCAAACAAGATAACGTCGGATAACAAAGAGTAAGACAGATCGGCGGTATACAGCGAATCGATAGATCGCGTCGGTTTGCAAAGCCGGTATGGAATGTACCAGGTTGATAACCAAAAGGCCGATTAGATAACAACTTGGATGCAATAGATAGACAAGGAATTACACACACACACACACACACACAACCTATGGTACTACGGAAACCCAGAACACGTGAATCCTAGTTTGAATTTTTAAGAAGAGGATTGAAAACGTTACACTTCCTTACCACAAAAGGGTGGGTGGGTGGGTAAGAAGAAAAGTGGAAGAAGTCCTACTCTCGCGTTTTGTTTTTCCCTAGTATACATAACTACCAAAATATTTGCTAGACTGACAATGACCATTTGGCTGAGACCCTCAAGGGCGGGATGGCTCTGATACCAATTGTAACTACCTCGGTGAATTACGCTCCTAGATACAAGCCTGGATGAGCGGAAATGGTTGAAATAGTACGGTGGGGCCCAAAAGCCACTCACGGGAAGACCTTTCTGCCGTCCCAACCATTTCCATTCATCGGGACAAGTACGGGCGGCGTAATCGGTAGGCGAAGGGATCAACTACATACACAAATGAGTATGTATGCAAGCCACCATACAATAGTACATCAGAGCCATTCCATCTAGAAAGAAAGGAAATATAGCAACGCCATACGGCAAGATTCAAATGTCCTAGATAGATATAATAGTTTAGGATATTTCCTCATACATCACACATCAGTATCGGTGAGCGGCAAACAAGATCCGATGCGGATAAGAAGCAAATCGGCATAAGATGCCCGAAATAAGCACATCCATACCAGATCTCATGGATCCCCGTTCCCGGAATCTCTACACCGAATGATCGTTGCCCACATCATCAGCATCCTCCACCCAGTATCCGTCTTGCGAGTGTACCTGTTCATCTGAACCAATAATTTATCGTGTGAGACCCTAGGGGTACTCAGAAAGTCTTTATGCCTCTAAAGGGGACACAACCTAGGGTGACGCAATTGCAGCGAAAGATAAACCCTAACAGTTCTATAGATATTCGCTAACCATCCGCCTAACCAAAGATAGACGGATGTCCGTGAATTAATGATAACAGTTATAACAGTAATATCCACAGATCCATCCTCCTCCTCGCTTACCAACGAGGAAGCGGACGAACAACCTTCCCCATCCGTTGGCAATTTTATTAACCATTCCGTGAGTGTTGCACTATTTACTAGTCAGCTACTTAGTCAAATTAAAAGCGGTACTTTAGTTATGCTTGTCTATGATCGAGAAACTATGCTCCAAGTCGTCCATAACCGCGGACACGGCTTTCAGAAAGTTTTACCTGCGGTGCACAAATAACACACACTCGATCAACCTCGGAAAAACCAAATCAAAACCACGAGGCCTTCACGACAAAGCAATCACAGATTGAAATATTTGAGGCCACCCTTGAGTACACCATAGCGAAGTTAGCGACTCGAGACGGACCCGAGGTTTGGGTGGACGGTGTGAGCGGGGAACCCAAAACTGGGCTTGTCGACACCATAAAACGTGTCCCGATCCTAAACAGTATAGGTGCTCCTCGCACAATCGTAATAAAGCAGTAAAGCATGGCATAAGTACAAGATAGTAAATAAAACCTCAAACTAGTTTGTGGCCCCAAGAAATAAGAATGAATCAAGCTCTGGCTCAGGGGGGTCCCATAAGCCTCCCGGATGTGGATAGCGCGAATAATCCAGGAACAGGACTCAAGTACTCGGGGTCCTACGGGACACAAGTGAGCAGGAAAAACCAAATAGCAGATATTGCTCACCGGTGCCACTTTCATTAGTTATCCCATTACTACTCAGGTTAAGTTGTTTAGGTATCTCGTTATCCAGCAGACACTCACATACCCTACACATGCTGTTCTACGACTCGCATGGCTCAATCAACTCCTGTATTAATGGCTCATGGGATGGGGAACAAGCTTGGTGGGGTTTAATAGTAAAGGCTATGCAATACTTGGGATTCAGTTTAATGCAATCGCGACTCAATGATGCAAGAATAAGATAGAGGCAATAGGTACTAAATGTATGCAAGCATGTGGTAGTGCTTGCCTGGCAACTCAGTTGAAGCAAGGGATGGATCTGGGTAGTGCTCCTGGTTCTCTTGATATCTCCCCTGCTCAGCGTCTATTCGAAGAAGAACCAAACAAACAAGGCCAATATAAATAAAGTGCACAAGCATATGAATAACATGCGACAAGCAAACAATCATTCCATGATGAATGATGCACAATTTGCATGGCATTAAAGTAGCATGGCATGGGTGAGGTGTGGAATACAAGAATAAGTCATTTTATTGAGTTTTGGTCACATTTTATTGTCATATTAGTTGCTGTATACTTTATATTTATATGATGCATGCTGCAATTCAAAACATGGAATGCATAAACAGAAAGGTCTCGTCGGTGATCATTTTAGACATATCATTTGTTAAATTTGGATTTATAAAACAAAAGTTATTAATTAATTAAGAAAAGGGCATTTATTGTAATATAATTCAACTTGGAAATTAAAGTGTGCAAAATATATTTTGAAGGGCATATTTGAATTCCTCATATTTTCTTATTTGAAAACATATATTATTTGTATTATTTGGATTTATAATTTAAAAGTTATTTGAAAACAGATTTAATTTTGAATTTGAATTAATTTAAAATAGATTTGAAATAAAAGCAGACAAACCAAAACATTTTGTCACTCCACCGTCCTAGCCAGCCACGACCAAGTGGGGCCGGTATTTGAGCCACGCGATGTCTGAGAAGAGGGAAGGACCGGGTTTAGGGCACAGAAAACCCGGGGTCCTTCTACAAGATGGATCGATGGTGACATGGGCGAGGAGGTGGACGCCGGGTTCAATCTGGAAACACCAGGGACCTTAGAGGAAAACAGCCGCAGGCGTTCTCTGAACTAAAGAAGTGTCCAGGGGAAACTGAATCTCGACAGTGTGAAACAGCGTTTGGCCAAACTTTGGGAGACGATGGCGAGCAACATACTACGAATCTCGCCGAGATGCAAAAATGAAAGTTGAAGAGTGAAGATAGGGCTCGACTTTCATCAAGGGGTCATCGCGGAGGAGGCCTACAGCAGGCACGATGAGGCGGGAAAAAATAAGCTGCTGTCACTGCTGTCGACCGCGTTCTATACCTGAGACGGTGGCCTTGGCCAGCAGCCTTGGCGAGGATACGTGGACGAGAGAAACCAGGCGTTGCTCACCTTGCACGCGTCCCGGCCTAGCAGGCGTGCGGGAGGCGGAGGAAGCGAGGCGGTGGCGTGGCGGTGAAGTCGGCTACGCATGGCGTGCGTGCAGCGTCGTTGAGGTTCTGCTGCTCCGGGCCTCCTCCACCCAGCTCCGGTACCATCGCTTCAAGAAAGGCCTCCGGCAGATCGTGGCGGCGAGGTGGGGTATCTGGCGCTAGGCGGTGGCCATGGCCTGCTGCGGTGGAAGAAACAGAAAAAGGGGATGGCGGCGACAGGAGGAAGCTAGGGTTCTGGGGAGGGACTCCGTGGCAGGGGATAAGAAGAGGGCGGTGGCTGTGGTGGCCTTGTTGTGGAAGGGGCGGCGACCTGCTCACGCTCCGTCTCTGCCATGAGAGAGGAGGCGAGCAGCGTCGATCGCCAGGAAGAAGAACAGAGCGCTGGCAGGGTGAAGGGTCTTGGGCCGTGGAGGTGGGCGGAGGAGGAGAAGGTCCCGAGTGGGCTGTCTGCGGAGTAAGGCCAGTAGGCTGCCTTCTTCTCTCACAGTTTTCTTCTTCTTTTTATTTTTATTTGTTTTGTTTGTTTTCATTCTATTTCAAATTTAAACCAGCTTCTAATTTCAAATTCTTTGGAACTTTTTCAGGGGATTTTTGGAACAGAGGTTTTGACCATGAGGAGAGGCAAGAGAGAACAAGAGGCATAAGGAGAGAGAATGCCCACATACATAGTGTGTATGTGTCAATTGGGACATTTTACAAGAACATGAAGATTTGAGGTTTTGCAATTTGGATAAAAAAAATCATTTGTAGAATTAGAGAACCTTCACATGGATCCAAAGCTTGTAGAAAACAAAGCAGAGGAGAGAGAGGAGATGGAAGATGATCCACTCAAGAATTCAAATAAAACTCAAAGAGGACAAAGGATGGTTATGATTGCATGGCCCATGCAAGGGTATTAAATGCCATGTCTTAATCTTGTGAAAACAAAATAATGAGCATGGCATTATTCCTATGCATCCCCAAATGTGGAGTAAAGGCCAAGCAAAAGAATTTGAATTCGATCCATCCTATCTCCCATGAGCTAGATAAAATTCAAAAGAAAATAGAATACAAGCTCATGGATAATGGAATGGTGGAATTATAATGTGGTGAAAGAAAGGGTGGTGAAGTGGAATAAAAGATATGCCCCCAACTCAACTTGGGCATTTAAACAATATATCAAGAACCAAATACAATATCAAGAGGCAAATACAAATAATAATGCATATGAGACAAGAACCAAAGCAAAAAGGGTTTTTGTATGTTGCACAAATGCAAGGTGGCATGATGACATGAGCATGATATAATGATGATGCAACAATTATGTGAGGGAAGTAGTCATTATATTACTAAACCAAGTAGCATTACAGTTGTTAGACAAATGGGATGCTACAGGGAGTGAGATGGTGTGGATAATGAGGGCTGTGTGGCCTCTATTTATACACCAGCGATGGGGACCGAGCGGCATGGTCTAGCTCCTCCGGCGACGTAGTTGCAGTGAGCTACGTGCATGGGTGAGGTAGACGCGGTCTTTCCTAGCGGTCTTCATGCGCGTGATGGCGTGGCACGGGGCGGTCGAGGATGGTCGGGAGCGGTCCGTGCTCTGCGTGGAAACGGCGGTGTTCGAGACGGCGTACAGGGGCTACTGGTCGTGCAGTGGCGAACGGGCATGTCTGGGAGGTAGCTAGGGTCATGGCGAGTGTAGGTACGCGTGATGAGAGCGAGGCGCAGCGTGTGCGCACGTGTCGGCTGCGGCGCTGTGGCGCGCTCTCGGCATGGCTGCAAAGAATTGGGTGTGGCATTTCTCGGGTGATCCATGACTTGCCTGTGATCGAGGGGTGGACAGGGAGTGGCGGTGTACGGTGGCATGTCTCCTACACATCGTGACGGGCACGTGGGTAGCTCCTGCGAGTTTTCCATGCTCGACCGGCAAGGATGGCTCGGGTGGCGCGGCACTAGTCCAAGAAGTGAAGGGGGAGCTGCTTCAATGTAGTGTTGGGTACTAGGGGAGACCAGGGGAGTGAAATGGGGACAAGGTTTTGATCAATTACTGCTCACCACAGTTGAAGTTAGGCAAGGTTTATCTGTGTCTTCCAGGTGTTTGATGAAATGGCCGCATGAATTCAAAGTTTGAATTTTTGGATGAATTTTGGTGAGTGATCTTGTCATCAGCTTGGTAGTCTGTGGCTACTAGGGTTTGCCAAGGGGAATTGGTTTGGTTGGTTTTTTGAGAAATGGCCATCTTAGTACCTATTAAGGATTCAATTTTGAATTGTCCTTTAAATAGATTTGGAATTTGTTTTTGTTGGTTTGTAAAGTGGTTTTGGGTTCATTGTTACTTGGTCTAGAAAGTGGTGAAAAGAATTGGATTTGTTTCTGTTAGAAATCTTTGACTAGGAACACCCAAAGTGGTCTAGTGAACAAGTTTGGCCAAAATAACCATTTGCTCATATTTCTTATATTTGATTTTCTCTTTATTTGATTCTGCTTGGAAATGATCTAGATGATATTGTTTTCATATTTAAACTAATCCTTATCATTCATAGAAATCAAACATGGCAAATGCAATCATTCATGCATTACTCACACACACACACACACACACACACACACACACATGTATTAATTTTAATAATAAAAGTTTTTGTTAACCCTAAACTTGGGTGATTAGAACTTGATAATCTTGTTTAATATTTTTGGGATGTTACAAACCCTCCCTCCTTAAACAAAATCTCGTCCCGAGATTTAAGAAAAATAAAACTAGGAACTAAAGAGATCTGGAAACTCAGTCCTAATGTAATCCTATCGCTCCCAAGTAGATTCTTCTTCAGTATGGTTACTCCACTGGATCTTGAGAAACTTGATACTCCGGGTTTTGGTGGTTCTGAAGGCTTCTTCCAAAATACAAATGGGTAGTTCACGATAAGTTAGGTCCTTGTTGAACTCTATGGTTCTGTGATCAATATTCTTGAAAACTTCGGTCTTCTCTAGAACTTCTAGGCATTTGTGAAGTAGCGAGATGTGGAACACATTATGCACAGCTAACATCTCCTCTGGCAGTTCCAGATGATCTGATACTTATCCTCGGCGATTCAAAATCTTGAAGGGTCCAATATATATGGGTGCAAGCTTTTCTTTGAGTTGGAAACACTGCATTCCTTTCAAGGGTGATACTTTCATATACACAAAATCTCTGATATTGAAGGCTAGATCTTGACGTCTCTTGTCGGCATAACTCTTCTGTCTGGATTGGGCGGTCTCCAGGTACCCACGGATCTTGTGAACTTTCTCTTCGGCTTCTCTTAGGATGTTGGTTCCGAAAATCTGACTCTCTCCTACTTCCGACCAATTCAGTGGGGTACGACACTTCCTTCCATACATAAATTAAAATGGGGCCATTTGCAAACTGGCTTGGTAACTGTTGTTGTATAAGAATTCTACGAAAGGCAGACAGTCCTCCCATTTAGATCCATATTCCAACACACAAGCTCTCAACATATCTTCGAGTATCTAGTTTACTCGCTCCATTTTTTCCATCAGTCTGTGGGTGATAGGTTATGCTGAAATCCAGTTTGGTTCCCAATCCTTCTTGGACTTTCTTCCAAAATCTCGAGGTAAACTGGGTTCCTCGATCCGACACAATGTTCTTGGGGATTCCATGCAAACTGACTATCCTAGCAATGTACAACATGTTGGAGATATGCCCTAGAGGCAATAATAAATGTAGTTATTATTATATCTTTGTGTTTATGAGAAATGTTTACATTCATGCTATAATAGTATTAACAAGGAAACATTAATACTTGTGTGATTTGTAAACTTAATTTGAAGTCCCTAGTAAAGCCTCTATATAATACTAGCTTGTTGGTTAATAGATGATTGTGGTTTCCCTATCATGAACATTGAGATGTTATTAACAACAAGATCATATCGTTAGGAGAATGATATGGTGGACATACTCCTATAGATAAGCGTAGCATAAAGATCAAGTCATTTTAATAGTTCAATTGCTATATGCTTTCTGATACATAGTAACCTAATTCCTTCGACCATGAGATCATGCATATCACCTTTACCGGATGGATGCTTTGATGACATCAAACACCACACCGTAACTGGGTGGCTATAAAGGTGGCATTGAGTGTTCGGAAAGTATTGGTTGAAACACATGGATCAAGAGTGGGATTTGTCCATCCATATGACGGATAGATATACTCTGGGCCCTCTCGGTGAAATGTCATCCAATTAGCTTGCAAGCATGTGACCGCTCACAAGGGATCACATATATCAAGAGCGAAAAGAGTACTTATCGTAACGAGGTTGAACTAGGTATGCGAGATACCGACGATCATAACCTCGGATAAGTAAACTATCGTGAGACAAAGGGAAATTGGTATCGTATGTAAGTGGTTCATTCGATCACAAAGTAATCGTAGAAATATGTGGAGCCATATGAATTTCCAGTTCCTCTATTGGTTATTGATCGGAGAAGTGTCTCGATCATGTCCGCATAATTCACGAACCGTAGGGAGACACACTTAAGGATTCGACGTTGTTTGAGTAGTTATGGAATGATGAGAAAGAGTCCGAATGTTGTTCGGAGTCTCGAATGGGATTCGGTATATCACGAGGAGATCCGGAATGGTCCGGAGAATAAGATTCATATAAGGAAAGTCCCGTTTCGGAGTTGGAGAATGGTTCCGGTGTTTTCATCGGGAATGTTCTAGAAGGTTCCGGAATGTCCGGCACTCCGGAGGGGAAGGGTACATGAATGTGTTATACCAAGTTGGTATGATTGCATCATGTACTAAGTGTCATCGCTGAACAAAATAGAGGATTAAATCAAATCCTAGTTTGAAAAGTCAAACGGCTAGTTTGAAAGTCAAACGGCTATTTTTGGGAAGTGGAAAAAGAGGAGGAAACCGAGTTGGGGAGGAGTCCCTCCTCCCCACCGCCGGTTCACCACCCAAGCCGAGTTGGGGAGGGACTCCTCTCCCTCCCCTTGGCCGGCCGGCCCCTCCACCTATATAAGGAGGGGCAGGGCTCCCTCCTAGATACACACAAGATCCTCTCCTCCAAACCCTAAGCCGCAGGCGCCGCCACCTGTTGCCGCCTCCGCCCTAGGGAAAACCGCCGCCGCCGCCTAGCAACCCTAGCCACTGGCCTAGCCCCCTCCTCGGCGTGTCTAAACCCTAGATGGTCGAGGGACTCTCTCATACTCCACCATACTCGCTCCGGCTTAAGGCGAAGCCCTGCGAGATCTCCCCTCTACTTCACTGCCGTTGTGTTGTCTTGGAATTGCGAGAGAGTGCTACAACCTCCAGCCTCTTTGGAACAAGGAGAGGAAGGTCTTCATCGAATCAACATGTGACCCATTGCGGGAGCACCTTGGAACGCAGGAAGGATCTTCTACGCGATCTTGAGATCGGGAAGAGTACGACTACATCACCCACGAGAATCCGCTCTCGTTAAACACTTTGGAATCTTCGAGGGTGAGTTATTCCATCGACTCGTTGCTACAATATAGTAGATAGATCTTGGCTTGTTTGTTTGTATGCGATAGAAAACTTTTGTTTTCCATGCTACGAAACCCTACACAACTCTGCTAGCTTCGATCTCTGATAAGTAGTCTTGACCGGTAAGAAATGAGCTACTTTAGAAAGTCTATCTACTATGACCCAAATAGAGTCATTTCCCCTACTAGATGTAGGCAAACCGGTGATAAAATCCATTCCAACTGAATCCCATTTCCATTCTGGGATCTGCTAAGGTTGAAAAAGTCCTGCGGGTCTCTGATGTCCCGCTTTGACTCTCTGACGGATATCACATTTGGCTATGTAGCTTTTTATTTCTCTCTTCATCTTGTGCCACCAAAATTGCTCTTTCAAATCCTGATACATCTTGGTTCCTCCAAGGTGGATGGAGTAAAGAGTATCATGAGCTTCTTGCAAAATAGCTTGTTTCAACTCTGAATCTGCGGGCACACACATTCGTCCTTTATACCACAAAACTCTTTAATCTTCGATGAATCCGGGTACCTTCCTTGTACCGATATGACGTTTGATTTCGTCGATACTAGAATTTACTTTCTGCGCCTCCTTGATCTGACTGATCAAAGTGGGTTGAAGTTCTATGCTAGCCAAAAATCCTTCACTAACTAGCTCCATTCTGAAATTTTCCATCTCCTCATGCAAACTTGGTTGGGCTTCTTTTATCATGGTGTTCAATTGACACGGAAATCTGCTAAGAGCATCTGCTACCACATTGGCTTTGTCGGGGTGATAGTGAATGCCAAGATCATAGTCCTTGATTAACTCTATCCATCTCCTTTGCCTCATATTTAGCTCCTTCTGGGTGAAAATATACTTCAGGCTCTTGTGATCCGAATAAATCTCACAGCGGTTACCCATGAGGTAATGTTGCCATGTCTTCAAGTCTAAAACTATGGATGCTAGTTCGAGGTCATGGGTAGGGTAATTCCGCTCATGTTTCTTCAGTTGTCGGGACAGATAGGATATGATTTTGCCTACTTGCATCAACACACATCCGAGACCAATCTTGGATGCATCAAAATACACATCAAAAGGCTTCTTAATATCCTGCATAATCAAGATTGGGGCTGAAATCAATCTCTTCTTGAGATCTTGAAAACTTGCTTCACATTTGTCCGTCCATTCAAACTTCTTATCTTTATTAAACAACTGGGTCATGGGTCTTGCAATGCTTGAGAATCCTTCTACGAACTTGCGGTAATATCCCGCTAATCCAAGAAATGCGCGAACTTGGGTTTGAGTGGTTGGGGCTTTCCATTCTTCAACATCTTTAATCTTGGTGAGATCGACAGCAATTCCTCCTGCCGACACGATATTTCCTAGGAATCCTACTTCGTTTAACCAGAACTCACATTTGCTAAACTTGGCATACAACTAATGCTCTCTAAGGGTTTCAAGGATGGTCCTCGGGTGTAGCTCATGGTCTTCTTCTGATTTGGAATATATCAGAATATCTTCGATAAAAACAATGACAAGGTTATCCAGAAAGTTCATAAAAATCTTATTCATGAGATTCATGAAATAAGCGGGGGCATTGGTTAATCAAAAATACATGACAGTGTACTCATACAATCCATATCTGGTGGTGAAGGCAGTCTTTGGAATATCCGTTGCACAAATCTTGAGTTGATGATAACCAGTTCTAAGATCAATCTTAGAAAACACTTTGGCACCAGTCAACTGGTCAAACAGATCTTCTATCTTCGGCAGTGGGTACTTGTTCTTAATGGTGACATCATTTAGCTTCCGATAATCTGTGCACAAACGGTTACCTCCATCTTTCTTATCCACAAACAAGACAGGTGATCTCCATGGCGACGCACTTGGTTCAATCAAACCTATCTTCAGCATAGCATCCAGTTGCTTATTTAGCTCCACTAATTCATACGGGTTCATACTATCAGGTCTCTGACCTATGGGTACAGTTCCAGGGATTAGTTCAATGATAAACTCGATATCCCGACCTGGGGGCATACCGGGCAATTCATCTAGGAATACGTCAGGGTATTCATAGACTACTCTGACTTGGTCAATGGTTGGTTGGGCTAGACTCTTGTTGCACTTGAATTGACGGGGCAAAGTCTCAAATACATGCTCTACTGATACTCCAGTGGTAATAGTCATGGTTATGGCTTTCTTGGCATAGTCGATTAATCCTTTATGTTTTGACATCCAATCCATTCCTAGTACTACTTCCAAACCTTTGGTTCCAAGTACTATTAGATTAGCATAAAATATATTCCATGGATTCTGATAGATACGGCCTTGCAAATTTGTCTAGCTTTGGTGGTTGAACCGGGTATTTGAACTATCAGAACATGCTTCAATTCTGTTCGTTGAATCTTACTCGTGCATGCAAATTCTTCTGTAACGAATGAGTGCGATGCTCCAGAATCAAACAACACTCTTGCAAGTACTGAGTTAATAGAAAACATACCCAGCACGACATCTGGCATTTCCTGAGCTTCTTCAGCATTCATGTGAAACAGACGGCTGTTGCGGTTGAGTGAGTTCCCTGGGGAAAATCTCCTTCCAGGATGAACACGGCATTGCTATTGAGCTGGTGCATTCACATTGGTTATTACAAGCTTCTTGGGGCACTCATTGGAGTAGTGACCCTTGACTCCACATTCAAAACAAGTAATTAGAGACTTGTCTTTTCCTGCAACAGGCACGACATTGCTTCCAGTCCTTGGGGCAGTATTGTTGTTGTTGGTGTTGTTGTTGCTACTGGACTTGGGCAGTGCACGGTTGAAATTGTTGGAGTTGCCGAGGTTGTTGTTGTGGTTTCCTCCGGGCCTTGGGTTTCCTCCTCCATGGTTGGGATAGTTCGGACGGGACATAGGGGGTCTATTATTTCTCGGGGCATATCCTGCAGATGGGTTAGGGCGGTACTTCGGGGTATGGTGGGATACTGGTTGATGCATCATTCGACGCTTGCGATTCTCGTTGGCTTGGTTGATTTTGTCTTCCATCTGGATTGTAGAATCCACTAAATCTTCAAGGTCAGCGAAGGTAATGTTGACCGGCACTGTCTGCATCTCATCATGCAGACCATTCAAGAATCTCTCCTTCTTCTTGGCTTCAGTACCAATCTCATCAGGGGCATACCTAGACAAAGACAGAAATTTTCCACGGTACTCTACCACGGTCATCCTTCCTTGCTTCAGCTCCTTGAATTCATCCCTCATCCGCAAAATCAAACCTGGTGGCACATGGGTTCGGCTGAACTTGAGTTTGAATTCATCCCAAGTCATCATCTATCCTCCATTCATGGTATGAATGCTATTCCACCAAGCTCTTGCATCACCTTCCAGATAATGGGTGGCAAACAGTACTTTCTCATTGGCCTCCACTCCTGTGACGTCGAAGTTATTCTCCATGGTCTGCAGCCAGTCATCGGCATCTAAGGCCATGTACTATGTGGGTTCGTCTCATACCAAAATATGCCATAGCTAGGAATCGATACTATTTTGCTGCTATGTATGACTCCGATTCAATGCAGAGATGGACACATGCAACCAATATTTTATACATGCATGCATGCCTATTCTCTCCAATATCTATCTTTCTTCACTCTGTACCATGTGGGGTAGGACACCTTGACCCATACATGCATGCTTACTTTGCCAGGAAAGAACCGAACCAAATATTTGATTCGCTTTTGTGTTAGGCTCTATGAGCCGATTCTTTGGAATGTATCGAACCGATTCAGAAGAGAGGAGAGAGACGATTAGAATCTCTTTTACCTCACATAGTGGATGGTCTAATGGCTCTTAGGACTTACTAAATATGGGAGGATTGGTGTTTTGAAAGTTCTTGAGCTTGGATCCATGGTTATCCTGGTTTCCATGGCCTCGATTATTATTGGCCATCTGAGCTATCTGTTGAAGGGTGGCTAAATTAGCTTGACATTCAGCTCTTCCAGCTTCACTGTCAGCAACCAACATTTGTAGGATTTGAAGCATTGGGTCCTGAGATGAACTGCCTCCTCCGGGATTTCCGCGAGTCATCTGAAGATTGAGATAGATAGTGAGACAAGAGGGAAATTTCTAAGGTTCAGGGATTTGTTTTTGAAAAGCTTTTAAACTTTGAATTTTACTCTGGTTTTGCCAACTAGCAACTTTCTTTTCATTCATTCGTAGCACCCAATACAAACACACACCACACTAGGATAACAGATGGTTTTAGGAACCATTCTGTGAAGCTACGATACAGTGGGACCGGATACAACTCACACCTACGATAGTGCTCAAGTGCTACTACTCATCAGAACTGGTGGCTTCTTCATCATCAATGAAGGCGGAATCATCATCATCAGTGTGGAAGTCCATGTCGAGGTCCTCCAGGTAGTCATCATCATCACTGAGGTAGGAGTAGGGATCTCCATGGATATCTTCTCCTTCGTTCTCCCTCTCCTCAAGCTGCATGTCCCGCTCATGGATGGTCTTCTCCAAAGATGACACCTTGTGACGAAGGCGGGCAATGATGCGATCCTTATTGTCAAGCAGATGGCGAAGTGACTTGCGCTCCTTCACAAGGATGGCGAGGGTCTAGTCCTTCTTGATTGCAATGTCATGGTTGTGGTTGGCGTAGGCATGGGCGTTGTCCAACTCCTTCTGCCTATCATACAACATGAAGTCGAGATGATCCACCTGATGCTTCAGCTCCGGATGGCCTGACACCTCCAATGGTTGTCCCATAGAATCACGCCTTGTGTAGTAAGCAAAGCGAGTGCCATTGATCTGGTTGATGCTTTGCCCACACAGACGGGCAAGAGCCTCCTACATAGCCCTGCCGAGTCCGTCTAGCCAGTTGTTCTCCCTCAAGCTGAATTGGATCCTCTCTGAGGTGGGTTCCTCCATCTTGCCTCTGAGTTCTGCAACTATCATCCACTATAGTTCTCCTCCGGGCAGATCATTGAGCTGTGCCCCAAAGAACTCGGGGTGTGGGCGCTCAAGAAGTTTTGAAAGTTGGCTTAAATCTCGCTCGAAGATGAGCTCTCCTCCGTTGCCCAACTGGTAGAACTTGCTATACTTGACTTCCATCTATAAGAATGTAGGATGAGTAGGTTAGTGAGGTGATCAAGTGTGTCAAATTTTATGTAAGATTGCAAGAATTTTTGAGGAACATGAATTTTCTTGAAAGAATCTCAGTGATAAGAATGAGAATAGGTTTTCATAAATACTCACTTCTTTTGTTTTGAAACTAAGTTTTTGATTCAAGCGTCCATTCTAAGTAGGGTCTCCTATGGTCAAGATGGATCTGATACCAGCTTGTCAACACCCAGATTTTTAATCCCAGATGCATGTTATGCCATACCTCGCAATACTAGGATTACCATTTTTGCGATACATGACAGAATTGGTACCACAGTACATCATCCATTACAAACCATAATAAAGGTTTTACAAATATATGATCTCATGATCCAGTCTTAAGAACAATCAACGCAGCGGAATAATAATAAAGGTAGCATGGTCGAGGTGCCATCTTCAGGGTCACAGGCAATGCTGGCGATGGGAGATGATCCTAGTTGTCATAGACTTCCTGTTGTCCATCATCCTGGTAGTCCTCCTCATAGTCTAACCATAGGAATAGCCAGGGACAAAGCCATGAGTACTCTTTAAGTACTCACAAACTATCACTAACAAGTAAAGTAATTCGAGTAGGAATCCTAAGATCTAGGTTTATTTGAAAAAGGCCAAGTTTATTTCATACTGAGTTCATAAGTAAAGAAAACTAGTTTAAAGGTCTACAACACCTAAGTGGGAACTTAGTTTTCATGTTCACAACCCTATTGTGGTCAAGTCAAAGTCATAGTTCATTTCACAAGTCATTTTGAAAACATCTGAAGATGGAACACTATGGCCACTCCAACTGTCCATGAACGCGGACGCGTCTATTCGAATAGTTCGACACTCTGCAGAGGTGGTACACTTTCACCACAACATTCGATACATCCCTCAGGGAAAACCCTGAATCATCATACTTAGTATGCGTATAATCAATCATAACCTTTCAATTACACACCCTAGTATAGGCACCTCCCCTATGAGTGTGGCCTCCCAACCATGACCATCTGTCATCTTGGGTACTTCTTAGGTGGACATTCATCACGAGGTAGACTCAGCTCAACCTCTTCCGCAAGGGAACTCATACTAAGACATATAAACTTCTAGTCAAGCCCTACCCAATTCAGGTATTGTGGTTGTACGGTAAAATTGGAATGTATCACATCCGAACCCAACCATCAGCTTTTATAAAGGGCTAAGGCTCATGCCTCAACATTTTCATCATCAAATCATCTTGTGTTCATAACACATGTCAAAAGATTTCAATAGAATGAATCCTCATTCCAAGGTTTTCATAATCATTTTCACCAAGTATTCCCATCTAAAGTGATCAAATCTTATGCTTAGACTAGCCACTAAAGTTGAGGGTATTCACTAATGAGGGGTGCTAATCAAGTGTGACTATCTAAATCTAGTCTTATGCCTTTTGATGACATCTAGTTCTAGCTACTTAGGCCTAGTTTTATGCTCTTTAGGCTATCTATAATATTTTTCCAAAACTCACAAGTCACTAAGTAAAAGTAATAAAGAATTCTGGTAAAAAAATAAAAGAATAAGGCTTGCAAGTAAAATTGGGAATTGGTATAATCAAGGTTGCATAACCAAAGCATGCCTAATGCATCTTGCATAGGTTATCTTGCAAGGATGGCGTGCATAGTTTAAGAAACTTGCAAGTGTTAGCTTGTCTTGATTGGTGTAGTGGTTGAAGTTTTCTTATTCTTCTTCGTAGTACTCCTCCTCCTCCTCGTAGACTTGGTCGGTACTAGCGTCTATAAATGAATACGACGTACACAATCACCAAACAATACTTAACTACCTCTATTAGGCACATAGAGGTTCACACTAGATGATCTAGCATCATCACAATCATCACATGAAGTAAAGACCTAGTCCTTTTTATTTTATTTTAGGAAAGTAATTTATACTCATTGAAAAATACTTAAGATTTAATATTCTCCAATTAAACTATGGGATCATATTGACACATGTCATCACCACATATTCTAATACTTGGGAATGTGGTTTAAAGTGGTGGTCATATTTTATAAAGTTTAGAATTACTATTTTATACAATTAAAGTGACTAGAAATGCCTATAAAGCATTATTTTAGTACTAGTCCAAGATCACCGCATGCAAACCTAAATATTTTTACATATTTAGAGAGATCTTGTTAAATGTGATTTTTGAGAGTTGGAATCAACTCAAAATCATTTATGGTTGATTTTTGAAAAATGTTTGAATGTGGAAAAGTCTATGTCTTGTTATTGTTACTATAGGTGATCTATAATTTAAAATGGTTTGAATCCAACAGGCTTGGATTGATAATTTGAATATCTTTCTAACAAAATTGGAATCATGCAATTTGGTTTTGTACATCTCCTTGAATTGATTTTTGAATCTACTGACTCAAACTGGTTTTAACTAAAAGGGAAAAAGATTATTTGAATCAATGGGCTACGCACGGGAAAGGAAATGGGCCGACCCAGCTGCACTTCACGCACGCAGCAGGCTGCTGACAGGGGGTCCTGCTAGTCAGTGGCTCATTCCAACCGGAACGGTAAGTTTCAATATCAGCCTTACGATTAGACTAAGATCTACGGCCGACATTCATCGTCTTCGTCGCACAGCTCCGGCGAGACTGAACCCTAACAGCGATGGTGGGGGTACGCGGTGGCTCACCTAGGCTCCAGCTAGGTCGGCGATGGGGTCAAACGACGTTGTCGATGACGGTGGTTCGAACGGTTGTCGCGGCGGCTCTTGGGATGGATCCAATCGACGGCTCCTCTTCTCCTCTACAGCGGCGGACTCTAGCTAAATTCCGGCGGGCTGGTGCTCGCCTTGCTCCGGGGAAGGGTCGGGGTGGTTCTGATAGAGAGGGGAGAGAGATGGTGTGGAGAATGAGGGCTGGGGTGGACTCTATTTATACACCGGCGATGGGGACCGAGTGGCATGGTCTGGCTCCTCCGGCGACGTCGTTGCAGTGAGCTACGGGCATGGATGAGGGTAGGGGCGACGCGGTGTTTCCTGGCGGTCTTCATGCGCGTGATGGCGCGGCACGGGGCGGTCGAGGATGGTCGGGAGCGGTCCATGCTCTGCGCGGAAACGGCGGTGTTCGAGATGGCATACATGGGCTACTGGTCGCGTGGCGACGAACGGGCACGTCTGGGAGGTAGCTAGGGTCATGGCGACTGCAGGTACGCGCGGTGAGAGCGAGGCACAACATGTGCGCGCGTGTCGGCTGATGCGATCTGGTGCGCTCTCGGCATGGCTGCAGAGAACTGGGCGCGGCATTTCTCGGGTGGTCCACGACTTGCCTGCGATCGAGGGGTGGACAGGGAGTGGCGGCATACGGTGGCCTGTCTCCTAGACATCATGGACGGGCGCGTGGCTAGCTCCTGCGAGCTGTTCATGCTCGACCGACAAGGATGGCTCGGGTGGCGCGACACTAGTCCAAGCAGTGAAGGGGGAGCTGCTTCAATGTAGTGCTGGGCACTGGGGGAGACCAGGGGAGTGAAATGTGGACAAGGGTTTGATCAATTACTGCTCACCATGATAGAAGTTAGGCAAGGTTTATCTGTGTCTTCCAGGTGTTTGATCAAATGGCCGCATGAATACAAAGTTTGAATTTTTGGATGAATTTTGGTGAGTGATCTTGTCATCAGCTTGGTAGTCTGTGGCTGCTAGGGTTTTCCAAGGGGAATTGGTTTGGTTGTTTTTTTTGAGAAATGGCCATCTTAGTACCTATTAAGGATTCAATTTTGAACTGTCCTTTAAATAGATTTGGAATTTGTTTCTGTTGGTTTGTAAAGTGGGCTAGGGTTCATTGTTACTTGGTCTAGCAAGGGGTGAAAAGAATTGGATTTGTTTATGTTAGAAATCTTTGACTAGGAACACCCAAAGTGGTCTAGTGAACAAGTTTGGCCAAAATGACCATTTGCTCATATTTCTTATATTTGATTTTCTCTTCATTTGATTCTGCTTGGAAATGATCTAGATGATATTTTTTTCATCTTTAAACCAATCCTTATCATTCATAGCAGTCAAACATGGCAAATGCAATCATTCATGCATTACTCACATACACATGCATTCATATTAATTTTAATAATAAAAGTTTTTGTTAACCCTAAACTTGGGTGATTAGAACTTGATAATCTTGTTTAATATTTTTGGGATGTTACACGATATGATGCTCCTGGAAGTAGTGGTGTGATCGACGTGTAGTCATGAATACGCCATAGGCAAGTTTTTGGTAGTGGGGATACCTTTGCTTTGTAGACGTCAATACCTCGCTAAGGTAGTATATTGGGCGTTGTACCCCATGGGTTTTGCCATCTTCGGGTCGTTCAACCACAAGGGCCGTGCTGACCACTTGGTGTGTGGCATCGATGTAGAGCAGCATGGGATCTCTCTCATTTGGCGTTACCAGTACGTGAGATGTAGAGAGTAAGCGCTTGAGGTCTTCGAATGCCTCATTGTCTTCAGCCGTCCACTCAAACTTGTCGGCCTTACGAAACAGTTGGTAGAAGGGGAGAGCCTTTTCACCCATGCGGCTGATGAATATGCTGAGTGTCGCGGTTCTCCCAGCTAGCTGTTGGACTTCTTTGATGTTCTTCGGATTCTCCATGGCTAGTATAGCCTTGATTTTCTTTGGGTTGGCCTCGATGCCTCTTTTGGAGATGAAGTACCCGAGTAATTTCCTGGATGGGATGCCGAAAGCGCACTTTTCTGGGTTTAGCTTGATCCTGTAGCGATCAAGGTTGTCGAACGTCTTGCGGAGATCGTCGACCAGTATTCGGCTTTCCTTTGTCTTGACTACTATGTCATCGACATAAACTTGGATGTTGCTACCAATTTGGTTATTCAGGCATGCTTGCATGCACCGTTGGTAGGTTGTGCCTGCATTCTTGAGCCCGAAAGGCATTGTGTTGTAACAGAACACCCCGAAAAGTGTGATGAATGTCGTCTTCTCTTGATCTTCGACCTTCAGTCGAATTTGATGGTAGCCTGAATAGGCGTCAAGGAAGGAGAGTCTCTCACACCCTGTCGTGGAGACGATGATTTGATCGATTTGCGGCAAGGGGAAGTGGTCCTTGGGATAATGCTTATTAAGTGTCGTGAAGTCCACACACATCCGCAGGATGTCCGTGTCCTTCTTAGGGACCAGCACAGGGTTAGCTACCCAGGTGATTTCCTTTATCTCCATTATGAAGTTGGCGTCGAGGAGTCTGTTGACTTTGGCACCAATTGCTTTAGCTCTGCTCTTGGACAGTCGGTGCATCGTCTGCTTGACCGGCCTTGCGTCCATAAACACGTTGAGTGCGTGCTCGGCGAATTCCCTGGGAAATCCTGGCATGTCCGTAGGACACCAGGTGAAGATTTTCCAGCGCTCACGGAGGAATTCGATAAGCACGAGTTCCTATGCAAAACTCAGGTTGTTGGCGATCAGAGACGTCTTGGTGGGGTCCGTCGGGTGGACCTGCACCGCCTTGGTGTTGACTATGGAGTTGAACGATATGTCAGGTGCATTTTTTCTGGTGACAAGGGCAGGCTGTTGTCGGTTGACTCCTTCAATCTTGCGAGTTCCTCCTATATGCTGAATGACTGGGAGATTCTGTTGAATTCTCTATCATAGATATCGATCTTGGTGAAGCTACCTGGAACGGTGATGACACCATTAGGCCCTAACATCTTTAGCAGAAGGTACGCATAGTGTGGTACTACCATGAATCTTGCAAATGCCACGCGCCCGAGGATGGCGTGGTACTGTGAGGGCCAGCCCACCACCTTGAACTCGAGCCTCTCCTGCCTGAAGTTCTTGGGGGTGCCGAAGATGACATCGAGCCATATTCTTGAACCTCCGGCCTACTCCACCCTAAACGGGCCGCCGCCTGCACGAGTCACATCTGATCCCGGAGAAGAAGGGTGACATCCTCATCCCCAGAAACGAGAGAACTCGACTTCGACTGAACACTCGGGGGCTACTGACATGGATATGCCTTGCGGGTACCTGACGTTAGCCTACCTGGTCCAGCCCAACGGAGGCCCACAGGAAGAACCTGCCACAATTGTGAAGCCCAAGGAAACTTCGGATGGCCCAAGCCTAGAGAGAACTCGACTTCTTGGAGGACACGGCTAATGTGGATAGAAATTCAAAGGGTTTAACCCTAATCTGTAACCGACTCGACCTATCCTGAGACCTGGCCTCCCCATATAAAGGCCAGGAGGGCACGGCGAGGAGGCTCTCACCTCATACCCTAGAACACACCTCATGCCAGATTGCATCAGCGCACCCTTGTAATCATCGCCATCGCCATCAATCAAGAACATACAAGCATGAGTAGGGTTTTCCCTCCAGGGGCCTGAACCTGGGTAAACCTAGTGTCCCCGTGTTGCGAATCTGTTAGCCGTTCCACGATCTCTAGCTTCCCCTCCCTCTCCAAAACCAAAGTCCATAACAATGGGCATTGACGAGTCGAACCCTCGTCACGCACCCTCATCGGAGCAAGCCCCATACGAAGCTGGAGGGGTGTCGGTGGAGGACTGGGAGGTCTATATGGCCTAAATGCGGCCATGCGTGACTGCGTTGTTCGCCGAGATCGAGACAGTGTTAAGGAAGCACTGATGGCAGAGGCGAACCTGGACGGCTATGCTGCGAGCCAAGATCTAACCGTTAAAAACGGCGCCGACCCCACCACCCGAAACTAGGGGAGTTCCACAACCAACCTGCACACTGCGGGCCATTCAAGGAGTTAGATAGTGCTACTAGCAGCGACGATGTCGCCAACACAAGTGGCGACGGAGGAGCCAACACATCAATTAGTGTGTACGTTCGGATGAATGAACCTACGCATTA
The DNA here is from genome assembly GCA_030063025.1 of Avena longiglumis. Taxonomy (NCBI): domain Eukaryota; kingdom Viridiplantae; phylum Streptophyta; class Magnoliopsida; order Poales; family Poaceae; genus Avena; species Avena longiglumis. Next base: position 365,830,805 of record CP125978.1, read on the forward strand.
AAACATGTTTAGATGCATGTGTTTCAGAAAAGGGCTAAAATATCTTATAATGTTTATCTAAAATGCAAAAATATATACTCTCTATTGCAAATTATTCTAGGACGATCCTTTGATTAACTACCACTTAATTTATGTAACTTTTGTGATACAACATCTTAACCACAAAAAATAGTACTCCCTCCATCTCAAATAGATGTTGCAGATTTGTCAAAATTTAGATGAATTTAGACAATTCATCCAAATTTTGACAAATCTTGATGAATCTAGACAATTCATCCAAATTTGGATGAATCTAGAAAATTTGGATGAATCTAGACAATTCATCCAAATTTTGACAAATCTGTGACATATTTTTTTAGACGGATGAAATATATAGAAATACAAATTTAAAGATTCTATTTTATGTCAACCATTTATTTTCCCTTTTTTGTTTTGACACGAGAAACTCACCATGAATCCACTAACCGTTGCTTCTATTATTGCTGTTGGATTATGGGTTGTGATTCCAACAATTTTTCTCTGAAAACTTTCATGTCTTGCCCTGGTACACAGATGCAAGTTAAACTTCGATGCAACTTTATTTGTTGAACTTCACAAGCTAAAATTCCAAGGTTTGAGTTTAACTTGCAAACGTCTAAGGCTGATTTTCTTCGAGAACTGGTGAACCTAGCTAAAGATAATCCATATCCTATTATCATAGGGGGATTTTAATCTGCTTTGGTTCCCATTCAAAAATAATAAAGGACGGTTTGATGATTATTGGTCATTCCTTCTTAGTGCTGTCATAGACAGTCTTGACTTGAAGAAAGTAATCATGATCGGACGACAATTTACTTGGGCTAACAGTCTACCAGAAACTACATACAAAAAACTAGATCGTGTTTTGATGGATTCTGATTTGGAAGAACACTTTCCATGAGTCTCGGTACGCGCTCTAGAACGTTGAAGCTCTATCTAACCATGCTTTCATTTTATTGACCAATGATTTACCTCGGACACGATGCTCCCATCCGTTCAAATTTGAACTTGGATGGTTACATCGAGAGGGTTTCCAGGATATGGTTAAAACAATATGGGAAAGACCGATTTCGGGTAGTACCCCAATCCAGAGGTGGAACAATAAAGTACGTTTGACACACAAACACCTTGGGGGTGGGCACGACACACAACTAGTATCCTTAAAAAAAATAAGCAACGTATTTCTTCTATCATAGATGAACTCGAAGCTCTTGTATAAATTCACTTGTTAACCACGCAAGAAATTAAGCTTAAAAGCCAAGCAAGTGTGAAGGTAGCATGACTTCTGTGTGAAGAGAAACTCAAATGGTATCAACGTTCCAAAGCTCAATTTATTTTACATGGAGATTTGAATACAAGGTACTTCCACAGTGTGGCCAATGGCCAACACAAGAAGAAGCTTACTCGATCTTTAACGCAAGATGATGAGACGATTGAGGGACATGAGTAGTTGAAATCCTATAGTACAAATTACTACAAATGTTTGTTTGGGGAACCAGAAGAAGGTACCTTCTCCTTGGACGAGTCCCAAACAGATGATGTACCTCAGGTTTCTGATGAAGAAAACGACCTATTGACCGCTCCCTATTCGAAGGAGGAGGTCAGAAAGACTGTTTTCCAAATGAAACATAATAAAGCCCCCGGTCCTGATGGCTTCCCAGCTGAGTTTTACCAAACCTTTTGGGATGTTATGAAAACAGATCTTCTTGCCATGTTTTGTGCCTTGCTCGTTGTTCAACTAGACTTGTTTAGTTTGAATTTTGGTGAGATCCATCTGTCTTCTTAATGTTAGTTTTAATATTTTTACCAAAGTTGCGACTATCAGGTTAAATCCAGTGGATGGTCATGTAGTTCGCCCCTCGCAAACTGACTTCATGCAAGGTCACAACATACTTGACGGTGTAGTTACCTTACACGAAACAGTTCATGAACTACATAGGAAGAAACTGAACGGGGTCATACTAAAAAATGACTTCGAGGAGGCCTATGATAAAGTCAAATAGCCTTTTCTTCAAAAAATTATTAGAATGAAAGGTTTCTCCTCTGAATGGCAGGCTTTAACCAATAGTTTTGTGTCGGGAGGTAGTGTTGCCATAAAAGTCAATAATGACGTTGGTAATTACTTTCAGGCCAAAAAAGGCCTTAGACAGGGAGATCCACTATCACCAAATGCTATTTAATATAGTGGTTGATATGCTATCTATCTTGATTGAGCGTGCAAAATCCAAGGGTCAAATTGAAGGTGTTATTCCCCATCTAGTAGATGGAGGTTGGTAATTACTTTCAGTACGCCGATGATACATTTCTTTTTATGGAACACGATCTAGAGAAGGCGAAGAACCTGAAACTCATACTTTTAGCTTTTGAACATCTATTGGGACTAAAAATGAACTTTCATAAAAGTGAATTGTTCTGTTTCGGGGAGGCTCAAGAGTCCGTTCACCTTTACGCTGAACTTTTTGGCTGTAGTTAGGGCGTTTTTCCGATTCGGTATTTGGACATTCCGGTTCACTACTGAAGGCTAACAAATGCTGAATGGAAAATTGTTAAACAAAGATTACAGCTAAGACTGTCTAGTTGAAATGGAAAATTATTATCCATTGGTGAAAGATTGGTACGCATTAATTCAGTACTCAGTAATATGGTACTATATATGATATCTTTCTTTCAACTTCCAAAAGAAGTCTTGCAAAGGTTGGACTATTTTCGATCAAGATTTTATTGACAGGGTGATAATGATAAAAAGAAGTATAGACTGGCTAAATGGAATGTATTTGTTGCCCCAAAGAACAGGAAGGTCTGGGTATACATGATTTGGAGATCAAAAATACAGGCTTACCTAGTAAATGGCTCTTCAAATTACTGAAGAGGTGATATGGCAAACGTTACTTAAATGAAAATATGTTGGATCAAAAGCATTGTCCCAAATGGTTTGAAAAACTGGTGACTCCCGCTTTAGGGCGGCCCGATGGCTATGAAAAAATATTTCTTCCACTTTGGTACATTTTCTATTAAGGATGGGTCTTAGATAAGGTTTTGGGAGGATAAGTGGTTTGGTACTACTTCACTCCATGAACAATATCATGCTTTGTATTCCATAGTACGGTATAAGGACGAAACGATTGCCACCATGCTAGGATCATTTCCTCCTGACGTGACTTTTCGGAGAAATTTAATTGGTGCAAGGCTAGACTCTTGGATCATGTTGCTACATCGGTTAACACATGTTCAACTGTCAGCAGGGCACGATGAATTCCGATGAAACTTAAATAAGAATGGCTCCTTCTCTGTAAGTTCCTTTTACAATGTCTTAATCCAGCCAGTCTTACCATTTTTAGATAATAGGATGATTTGAAAGATGAAGATACTCCTAATGAATAAAATCTTTGCTTGGTATCTTCGTTAAGGGGTCATCCTCACAAAAGATAATCTTATTAAACGAATTGGTATCTTCCTAGGTGTACATTTTGTCAGCATAATGAGACAATAAAACACCTATTTTTCCAATGCAATATCGTCAGATCTATATTGTCAGTTACCCAAGCAGCTTCTGGCTTATATCCACCGAGTAGTATTGCCAATATTTGGGGGAATTGGTTACATGATATAGATCGCAAGTATAAGCTACTTCTTCGGATAGGAGTGATTGCTATTATATGGCCGCTTTGGCTATATAGAAATAATAGTGTTTAATAATACAAACTATTCACTTCTGCAGGTTATTTACAGATGCACAGGCACCCTTAGGTCTTGGGATGCACTTTATCATGTGGATCATCGCAAGCGAGCTATTCACAAAGGAGTGTACACGACTAGAAGACACGGCACGGGATTTGTTCACCCGACATGGCTGGCAACATAATCTACGGATAGACCTATCTCTACCGACATGGCTGGCAACATAATCTGCGGATAGACCTATCTCTAGTAACTTAGACATTTTATAATTTCTCATTATAATATCTAATCCGCCTTACGTTATTTTCTCCCTTGTGTTTGGATCTCCATGGACTTTGACAGTTGAGTGCATCCTAATTATATAGAGACCGGGTGTAATACTTAAGACCTTTTAAGTAATAAAACACTCTTTATCGAAAAAAAACTTGCAAACGTAACACAAACACTGCCCCTAAAACGATGTTTTATACCTATTGAAAGTGAAAGAGAACGTGCTTCACCGATTGTACATCAAGCAAGCAGTAAGCAAAGGCATCTACCTACAGTGTGCAAATCCATTTTTGTAGGAAACAAACAGAATATTATAAACTGCGACGTCATTTACACTCCGTCCTTACCACGATGCATGTGTGACAATCACGATATTTCAGCACAGGAACACAGGCAGCTTCGCAGCATTTACCAAAAAAATCGCTTCCTTTGAATGAGATCAGATTTCGATTACATACAGGGCAATCAATGAAAACAACTATGGCCGGCTACCTCAACCTCAGGATCAGCAAAACTGCAGCTTCACTAAAACGGCATTTCCATGCTGCACAACACTTGTAGGAATGAAGGCGGAAGGTTAACTCATCTAACTCTATAGTATGTACAGGGGGTTAACACGGGATAGCTATACACCGGACGGGGCTACTAGGTCTAAATGTTAGCTGCCACCACTATCTACAAGAATGGACTTACAAACAGCCACGATTCTTCTCAACGGTGATTCAACAGTGAAGTGAAACCACCCAACCCTCTTTTCTTTTTAGCAAAAGCATTGCCTTTTCTTATCAGCTCAAAAGCACTTGCAGGTAGAGGCCCGATGGATTCCAGCATTTTCAGGTCCAAATGCAGAGCTGCTGCATCATAAATCCCAGCTACAGGCATATCGCTATAGCAAATACCCTGAAATGGTTATAAGGTCAGTAAGCTAAATTTCCCCATTTAAATAGGTCGTTTACAGTTTGGAGCACACTGCAGCATTAGGGAGGCAAACAATAAGATCCTTTCCGACCAACCAAATAGTGAACATAGATAATGGGCAAGGATCAGGTGCTTACCCATTTCCTGGTCTTCTTGAACCCACAACTTGACTCTGCATCACTCCTGCGCCAGCAGCTGTGAGGCACAGCTACCGGTAGCAAACACATGGATTCTCAATCTTGCACTAAACAGCTTCTAGTTTGATCGGTGCTTTTGTAAAAACTGACAAAACAAAAGGTGCTTCCTCCCCTGGATGTATAGTTGTTGGCACAATTGTGTATCCTTTCGGATAAGGCTCCAAGACCAATTCACATGATATTTCTCTCGAGTTAACGTAATCTGTCCCGCCGACTGATTCATGCATGTAGATATTGTAAGCAGCACGACAACCACGCGTCTTGAGTATCCTCATTCCAATGTAAAACATAGAAGAATCATGACTAGATTGGTAATTCCTGAAACCATTCGTCTTTCTGGAGAAACCAACACCCTGACAAGCAGAAGTTTGTGCTCAGATCAGTATCAGAGTGCTTCCATCAAGTGTTGAAATAACATGCAGATGGCACATACCTGTGTAAGGGTAATAAACACATGGACAGGATATAGCGCATCACGTCCTGTTACCCTAAGTCGGTACTGAGGATTTTGATGCCACGAGTCATAATCTTGGCAACCACCTGCACTGTAGCCACGCCATTGCCCATGGACAGAGTACCGCATCTCAGGTGGATAAACACGACAAACATATATTGAACGAAAGTGGATCTGAAAATCTTGCCAAGACATCCAGAACACACCATTCTTCGACTGCAACACCAATAGAGAATGAGATAGGGTGGTGAGTGTGAGAGTTGTAAATTAAGATGCATTTGGGGATATATTTTGTTTCCATTGGTGCCATCACGTTAACTGATAGCAGGGAAAAAATAAGTACCTGTGGAACGTGCTTGAGCTTATGCTTTATTCGTTCCGTCCACTCTTGTGACGAATCTGACCATGGTCCATTCCATTCAACTTCATTTGCCCAAGGATTTCTAATTTGGACAAGCTTGTGGCCATCAACTTCTCTTATCTGAAAATACAGGTTAATTGTGTCAAGTTAAAATTGACTGTTTGCCAGAAGTTCAAAACATACAAATGAGGGCGAACCTGCAAAATTGAGTAAGCATGTCCCTGAACAATGCCGCTTGATGAAATATGAGCATCAGAGCCAGAGGGACTTCCAGCACCAAGAAGAAAACCTTCTTGATTAAAATGTAACAACTGAGACCACAATCTTCCACTAGCAAGATCAATCTGTGCTTGGGGGCTCCGCATATCAATCTCTTCACCAGCTCCTCCTGTGAGGTCCACTAGAGCATCTTGCACAAGCCCGCCTTCTAGCGCCTCATAAGAGCCGTGAAGTTTTGCATAAGCTTTCTCAAGAATGGATACCCATAGCTCATTTTGTTTCCTACTAGTAGCAAATGCTGGTTTTCCAGGAGACTCGCAGGGGATCCAGTCATCAACAACCACAGCCACCCACTCACCCTAATGGAAATAAGTGATGAAAAACATGTCATGTTAGTTGGAAGATAATGCATATGCTCTGGTAATTGTAAATCGAATTCTTGGTGGAAAATAATGTGCAAGCCCTAGAGAAAGTATGATGCATGCACCCTACACAAATCTCCATGTAAACTAGTTAGTTCCCTCAACAACTATTTAGATTGATTAGGAACCTGGTGCATGCTCATTATGAATTGATCTGACACATTCAATGCATAATGCACGGCATGTAAATAGGGTAAGAAATTGTGCAGGCGTGTGCTAAATTGGTAAATTTGCATTAATGAATTATTTTGGCATCTTTTGGCTGAAGCACATGAAACACATAATACAATACATGTAAAATCAAGGCTGCTACCTACATGGGAAGCAAGTTTTTTCGTATTTGTAAAATAAAGAAACCTCAAAGCTGACATGGAATATTAGGTAAGCTCCAAACATAAATATAAAATACTACAATACAAGAGGTAAATGTTAAGAATGTGTTGTCTACCAGCTCTAAAATAGTACTGGCTGCTAAAAGGCATTACTACTAAAACTCTTCTTAGCAATCAGTACTTTCAAAGGAGTGCCGCCCTTTTTGTCAAAACTATTATCCGTGAGTCTAGGTTGCACAGAACCTCCAACAAGTAGCCGATATTCTTCAGGTACCAGTTGGAAAGGCAGGCTCAGCTGATTTCCTAGCCTGGAACCACACTAAAAATGGTCTGTTCTCAGTCAAGTCAGCCTATCATTTAGGAGTAAAGCTGAAAAGACTCAGCGAGGGTCAAGCAGAATCTTCTCTGTCTTGCAGAGAACACAAAGGCTGGCTTGCACTTTGGGCAGCACCGATACATGGAAAAGCCAAAATTCACATGTGGCGCCTCCTGGAAAATGGACTGGCGGTCGGTGCCGGACTCCACAGAAGGAATATCAAGAAGGACGTTCGGTGTATCGCCTGTGGCAGAGTAGAGGACCTGGAACACAGATTTTGGACATGCCCTCATTCTGCATCTGCATGGAACAAGTTGCAGGATTTAATTGGACGAGAGTTTCAGCAACCGACTAAGATAAGAAGCCATAATGAGCTAAAGTGGTGGATGTTGGACTGGCTGGGGAAGAGCAAGGAGGATAACGCCTTGATGATTTTGTTCCTGTACAATCTCTGGCTCGCTAGGAATGACGCTTGGGCACTTAAACAGATCGATGATCCCAGGAGTGTCGCTCGGAAATCGGTCGCGGGTATTGAAGAATGGAATGATATCAGACCAACGCTGCTGAAAAATTCTTCAAGACCCCAGGAGCACTGGCTCTGACCGGACGATGGGTGGTGCAAGGCTAATGCGGATGGTGCTTTTTATTCTTCTTCAGGATGTGGTGGTGCTGGAGTGGTCATCCGAGATCACCATGGCGGCTTCAGAGCTGGGGCTGGCCATTTTTTCCCCCACCTTGTTGATGCCGAAGGCGCCAAACTGCAGGCATGCCGTAGTGCCGTGATGCTGGCTAAGGAAATTCAGGTGCAAAAGTTGGTCTTGGAAACGGACTTGCTGGAAGTAGGAAGAAAGCTGCTGGGCGAAGGAATGGATCGATCGGTGCACGGACACATCGTGGAGGAGATCAAATCCATACTCAGGAGTTTCGACGATTACGCGATTCGTACGGTGAGGCGCTCCGCGAATGAAGCTGCGCATTTGTTAGCAAAGTATAGCTGCGAGAATAAGTGTGTTAATACTTGGCTTGGCATGGTGCCAGATTCTGTTGTAACGAGGCTTAGCCTGGACCTCTGTTAATTTAAATCGCAGCGATTGATTCTCAAAAAAAAAGGACAATTGGGTAGCACATACCAAATGGTCAATATATGTCGCATAGCATAGGACTATCTCTGATTAGAAGTTTTTCTTCCAGTAAACAACCTATTTTATATTGACACATGCAGTAGAGAATACAACAAGCAAGAGATTTGAATAATTTGTGGTTCTAAATTTGCATGTTTGCTCTACAACAAGTAATACAGACGTCGAACTGAATATGAGATAAGCAAAATGTTAAACCCCACAAACATGGGTGGTCTACCAAATATGAACATGTAGTCATGTATCACAAAAGGACAACCAACAACATTGCATGTTCATTAAGCAGGCAGTTAGATTATTGAATACCTGAATGCAGAATCTGATAGTGTAAATCCCTTCTTCATTGTATGCTGGGGTGATTATAACTTCAGATATACGAGACATCTCAGTTAAAACTGCGACTGCACTCAGGAACCAACAGTCTCCCAACCGGCCCTGAAAAGAACAGTTAGGGATATTGGATATTACTCCAGCTAGTAATATAAAATCATGGACTATCTTGCACAAAACTTCCACTGGAGAGAAAGATACCAGACCGGTACGAAGCGATCACTACATACCTGGCATACATCCGAGGAATTCACGGAACCAGAGAACAAGCATGGCTGAGAACTAATAGATATCTCCTTTGCTATTTCAGAAGGCCTCATCCACTCAGAAACCACCTGAATTCGTACCAAAAAAATCAATGATAACGACTTGAACAATACTTCGAGCATAAAAGTGCACAGATATGGATGAAAAGTACCTGCAATTTTAGAGGAGGGTTCACTGGATCCACGTATAAAGATCGATCATCAGGAGGAAACTCTTGATCAGTAAAAGCCATCTCCCCTTTTGCACTAAGAGCTTCCCTGACAGCCCTTTCAACAGACAGCATACGCTGGTTGACTTCCTCTCGTGTCTCAAACCTCGGTTTCCTTGGTCTTTGCATGGAATCAATGTCAATAGCTACTGCATCGCGCATCGGACGTTTCCTACCACTTGAATACTGCCCATCCCATTCAACATCCTCTTGATCATATAGCTCAAAGTTTGCTTCTTCACTCTCCCAGTCATCCACCTGAATGAAAGTATAGTAAAAATTAAGAAAACCCCCATTTGTAATTTCATATTACCTTTAAATTCATGAAATCAAAAAAGGATAAAAATAAGGAATTGCTTGATAGGAGCGAGAATCTACCCTTGCAGAATAACTTCCATGCAAAGCATCTTCAGCTGTAATGTCAAACAAGCCATATTCTGCAGGACACATGGTTGTATGTAACGCAGCGACCTCATCTTCAGTCAGACATCTTCCCCACAAGAAAGCATCCATGATCTGCATCTTTGAATCTGAACCTTCGCTGTCTGACCTACCAAAGGCATCCAGGTCTGTGGGTGGCCTAGCACCAACCCAAATATCTGCGCCAGGTTCCCATATGCCATTGTTTCTAGGCAATGGTAGCCCATTCTGATATCCATCGTAAACTCCATCTATGAAAGAAGTTGCTTCGCCGAGGTCAGCATCTATTGTCACCGTGACAATATGCCACCTGCAAAATGAAATAGGCAGCTATCAGATATAACAAGTAAAAGAAGGAAAAAATAAACCTGCATTCAAGTTGAACTAAAACTTTTAGTAGGACAACCGCCTACTGTTTCCATTGCAAAGATTATATGTAACTAAAGTAACACTATACAGGGGAAAACCAACTAATATAACAGAAGTTAACAGGTCTGAACCGATAAAAAACAACAACTTTATATAGAATACTAGTAGAAGCAAAAGTGGAAACCAAAAAAAAAAACAGCAAGTCAGTTACAGAGAGCAATTAGTTTGCAGTCACACTGCAGTGGCAAGAAAAGTTGGAAACAGATTAACTGCTTTTAATTTTCTTTTTTTCATAAAAAATACAACAGTGGTGAAAGCTCATACCTGCCATCTGCAATACTTGATGCACCAATGTTCCACTCTTTAGCAACAGTAGTCATTCTTTCACCCTTAGTTACCAATCGAAGACCAACCTGCCCTGCTTCCATTCCCTGTTCTGACCCTGCCACCAAGATTTCCCAACAAACCTTCTTCTGAAATTCGGTTCCAAAAAGACAGACTGGGCCAGATACCGGTTGAACCATTACTGCAATGGAGAAGCTCACTCTTTGACTTTGACAAAGACACAAGTCAAGCTCTCCACAATGGCGCCCAGTACTCCTTGGTTCATCATCAAGTACACATACAGCACCAGGAATGCTAGTCTGTCAACAGTTCATAACAATGTCAGATATCTAGATAGTATGAGCAAGAAGAGAATGCTAGTCTGTTCACCAGTTGATAACAATGTCAGATATGTAAATAATATCAGAAAAAACAGTAACTAAAGAAAATGTGCAGGCAACATGTGCTACATATAGAAAAAAATCCTGATCCTGATTACGAACTTATATGAAAGTGATGTGTTGTCAGGTTACTGTTCAAGGCAACTACGAAACATCCAATAAACTCAGTAAGGATGGCTATTCCCGATTCATGAACCCAAAACGTACATATTCGCCATATATCATTGTGGAAAGATGTATAAGTATAATAAGTTGGGAACAGCACCTGCTCTGCTCGTCGTGCCAATTGTGCCTTTCGTATGTGACGGGCTATTGACGAGACTCTGTCCCTTGCAAAAGAGTCTTCCAGAGCAGAATCACCTCCCACGGCTCTGACAGCTGCCGCCATAGCCGCAGCATCCCTGCTTCCAGCATTAGGGATAGAAGACAGCAGTGATATTTCGAGCTCCTTCCATTTACGCTCCTCTTTCTCCAACAATGCCTTTCTCCTTTCCCTTCCCTTCCCTTCTTCCTCTCGCCGTTGCATCAAGACCTCCTCTTCCATTTCTTTCTCTCTTATGTAGCTGCAGACACAAAGAAAAGCAAAACTCAGATGCAGCCAATGACGTCCGCGGAACCATGGTATGATGTAAAAACATCACATGTTACCTTTCTTGGATGAGTTCAAATTGCCTGCGATCTTCAGGCATCCATTTCTTAATTTCTTTAGCACTTAAGTCAGAAAGGCCTATGCTGTCCAAAAACAGCCTAAGACGAACTTCGTCCTGAAATAAACAGGAAAAACAGCATTAACAATGATTATCAAATCAGGGAGAAAAACAAGAATGAGAGAATATTCAGTTTGTACCTGAATTTGTTCAGCTTTGGCAGTCAAGCCAAGCAACAGAAGCAAATAACCACCAAATTTGTCCCACATATAAACCCATTCAGTATCAATTGCTTCTTCTAAAGCCAAGATGCGCGCATGGGCACACATATTCCTCCGATAATCGACATCTGCCAGGGATCCAGGGCAAATCATGAAACAGTTTTTTACTCCGCAGAAGAAAGATCCTGCGGTAACTTCTTCATTTCTCAGACGATCTCTCAGCTTCATAACATCAGCCCTAGGAAGCACAAAGTTCCCAGCCCTATCCAAAGTAACAGCAGGATCTCCAACCAAAAGAGCAGCAGAACTTGCAGATCTCTGTGGTGCTGAGTAAGTCCCAGATATAGCATTTCTTGTCTGAGTTGTACATAGAAGATATGGTCAAAAATACAGTAACAATTTGCAGTGCTTTCATAGTTATTTAAAGATCCAGAAATTGGTGGACTCACTAACAAGATCCTTATCTAGACCGACAGTCGACAGATAACAATGCTTAAAAAAGCTGTTGGCATGGATTTACAATAGGATAGGATGTCATCCTGGTAGCGTTGTATGTATTCTAAATTTTAAAGGAAAAAATGTTGATATAATGGTTCAAACAGGTATAACAGTAGTAGGCAAACAAAATATGCTACATTAACCAGTTTTACAATAAGTAGTTTGTTAAGTATCATTTTCATTTTAAAAATAGGGCTATGAATCAACTTACTTTGTTAGCAGATCGCGACATTGCTTGAACAACGGTATCTTTGCTGAGAAAATGAACGGCATCCTCCATCATCTGATTCAAATTTCACAGAGATTATTACTTGGAATCCCAGATGAAAAGGGGGTAAAACGAAGATTGTTCAGTTGAATCAAGTTTGCTTATTCTGCACAAAGTACCAACCTTAAGAGTTAGGCATGGACGGGAAACAGCAAAACTGAAGGCAATTACAAGAGTACTAGCACAAATAGCAGCCCCAACAAATGGCGGATTCATTACTTGACTAGCAATAACACCCCAAACTTCAGTCGCCAACGCGATCCCATACAAGATAAGGAAGGCATAACTGTTAAGAGAGTGGTGTTAGTGTTTTTATCAGATGATAACAGCATTCTTACGAACAGAACAGGAAGAAAAAAAATATGACCAATCATGAACACAAAAAAAAAATTGTGTATGGGTTGATTTAGAAAGGCTATTTACCATACCTAACATTTTTGGCAGAGTCTGCATGCGCATCATAAACATATACAGGTAATACCCTTGGTGAATAAACAACAATTGGTGGCGATAGAAGGACCTGCCAAGAATATATTCATTCATACGGGATGATTGGCAAACATCTCATGACTAACAGTTATCTTAACATGGATCAAACTTACGGTCAAAGCCCTTCCAGTGAGAAGAAACAGAAATGAGAAGTAGCCTATAGATGCTCCAAGAAAAGGCTTGCCTACAAAACATATTCACATTTAATATGAATTATTGACAACAGTACGCCAAACCAATAAAATTGGTGAAAGCAGGCTGAAAGACATTGAAGGGAGAAAATGTAATCACCCTGAAATAAACCCATCAGGAAAGCAGCCAACACGAGAAGAAAAGCAAGGGAACAAACAAGTAACATCTGTGTTCTTGTTAAATAGAAGTTGTTAGATTTCCAGTAGTGAATGACTCCGATAGCAAACACAAGGAACAGGATAACTAGGAGACATGCGACTCCCACCTGTATAAAGATGACATGTCAATTATACAGATGAACAGAACATTGATATGATGCTACTTCAAAGATCTAGGTTTACATACAGTCCAAGGTCTAATTGTGACGATAATTGCTGATATTGCGCCGAGCAATAGCAGCATTCCCATGCCAACGAAAAGGTAAACTCCTCGAGAGATCTTCCAATCATCATCCTTCCTGCATTGTTTTTTGCATTTCATCTCAGCAAAGCATTAATATGAGTAAAAATGCAAACACTAAAGGTGGTCTTTATACCATTTATACAGCCCAGTGAACAGCGCGAATATTGCAGGCATGCAAAGTAAGGGGAGTAGGGCTGCCAGGAAATCAGCCTTCAGAGGAATCCCGTCCTCTCGCGAATTTACAACTCCCCAATAGGATGCACCGCAGAAAGATACAAGAACAGCTGCAAAAAGTAACAACTTGGGTCAGTTACATCTGAAAGTGCCAGCTGTTTCATTCAACATCAACTGCAACTTTGAGGAAAGGATCAGGTAGGACATACTTGCAAAAAGGCCAACACATATAGCTGACGAAGGCGAAAATCGGTATGTGGCGAACCAACCAACAATAGGTATCACCCCGGTAACAAGCACGGCAATTGTGGAAGATAATGCCCATCCAAGATACATAGATGTTGCATAAGGAGAGTAAAAACTCTTTTTATCAGCATCCCATCCCCTGTAGCCTAAAGCATCTAAAGGCTTCGCCGATACTATTGCACCAAGGCCAATAACTGATGCAGTAAAAACAGCTATGCTGATTGCGAACAGAGCCCCCTGACAGCAAAAGACTAATAATGAGCAACGTGAACATAGTATAGAATATCATTACAGGAAGGCATCTAGAATACTACTACTAGTATACTACAAAATTGGGACACAAAATTGTTTATATTCAGATAAGCTACAAAACATGTGTACCGTGCTGATAGGACACAACCAGCTATTGCTAATTGTATTGCTGGCATGAGGCACATAACACGAAGCAGGATCAGAGTGTGAATATATACTCCCTCATTCCCAACATATGTTGCATATAACTTTTCATTGAAGTCAAACTTTGTAAGGTTTGACCAACTTTATAGAGAAAAATATCTACATCTACAATATTAAATGCATACAATATGAAAGTATATTTCATAATGGTTCTAATAATCTTGATTGTAAATTGTAGAAGTTCGTATTTTTTCTACATACTTAGTCAAAATCTACAAAGTCTGACTTTGACTAACAATCATATACAACACATTTCGGGAAGGAGGGAGATTGGTACACAAATTGCTAATTTCAAAACATATGAAAAACAAACCTCTTTCTTCCCTGGAGCTTGACGAACATTTTCACGATTATCATGCTCCCCTCCAGGAATCCAGAAACGGTAACCGTTGCGCATCCATATGGGGATAGCAAATGAGAGGCAAGCAACCATAATTGGGACAGTGAGAGACAAACCCAGTATAACTGATGACTTGCTGCAGAATAGCGTAGGTAACTTTCAGAAGAAAAACATGATGCGTTTCACCAATGAATCGTACTCATTCTAGATATCTCGCTGGTATGGACTCTAGATATGTTAAACATGTATTGAATATAGACAGAAGATGATCCGAATATGTCAAGCCACCATCATTACTCAGCTAAGAATGGCAATCAACCTAAAGCGTTAGTGTTGCACGTGCGCCCAAAATAGATTTAGTTAATCAATCACATAGCGAAGCTCATCGTACTTCATAAGACAGTAATAAACAATCAAAAACTTACAGCAGCGACACCATCATTAGAATTAGTTAAGGGTGTCTGCAAGCCAGTGCAGTGCTTAATCATGTGATATTATTGTATTTCCTTGAGTCATGTGTGATCGCAATATATATTACCCCATTGGATAACTGGAGTACAACAGTTGGATCTGTATTTTTTCAAACATCTATAGAACAAAGCACAATATAATATAATTGTGTACATTGATATCATTAGAAACAAAGTAAAGAGCCAGTTTTGAACAAGTATCGGCATCTCATGCCTCATTGCCACCTAAAGTGAAATACACATGCAAGGCATAACTAGCTGCACCATGTTTTGTACCCAGTAAACCTAAATAGATAGGTCACCTCGGTTGCCAACTGAGGACGTCAGGATTTCTAGTAAATACAGCAATCCCTTCGTAAACGTTTTTCCAATAATTTCTTTAAGAGAAGTCCAAGAAAATTGTACAGCCAGGTGGGTTTTAAAGCAAAATGAGATATACTCCCTCCGTCTCAAATAGATGATGTGAATTTGTCTAAATTTGGATGTATCTATATACTAAATAGTGTCTAGATACATCCAAATTTTGACAAATCTGCGACATCTATTTTGAGACGGAGGGAGTACAAAACATATCTAAAATAATAAAATGCCCCTATTAGCATATGTGGAATAAACAGTTATGACAATCATGCTCCGCATATTATCATTTAAGGAAAGCAAACAAGCACGCAAATTATTAGTAACATTCACATATGGTGAAAATTATAATAGTAACTGACAATTCGAACATTAAGCACTGAGTGTACCTCAGGAAAGAGAGAAGTAAGCCAACACATGTACTCAGCAGCCACGCGATGAAGCCATACTGAAGTTGTGGAAAAGAACAGCAAGTCATTATAGCTGAGAATTAAGTACAAACTCAAGTAAAACTAATAAACATAACAGCACGAGATAAGCACAGCTGATGCATTAAAGCAGATTTTTACAGTGAAGAGTTTGATGCACTAAAGCATGTCTAGTAAAGATACGCAAGGTTATGCAGAGACACGCACATGTATTGCTAAAATTCCTGCACAACATTTCCATTTGCCTCCATCATCATACTCATTTTGCATTACATTGCATTTGGCTAAGTTTAAAGCAGAAACAGTGCAAAGCAGTTGATCTGATATGGTGACAAGGACAACCTCGCATTACTATGATGGTTATAACCTGACATGGTATGATGATTGATAAACAATAAAAAGTTCACTTATCACCTTCTGTGGTTTGGATGTCATCATCATCTCTTCCGCACGCAGGGACCAAATGAATGCCATGATGGAGCAGACAACCGGTGATAAAAGCAGTATGGAGAAACCAAACTCAAACTGCCAAATGAAGGAAAAATACTATCACACTGTCTATCAAATATTAAAATCAATCTTTCAAAACGGTTATAGCGACTCTGCAACAAAAAATACCTGCTCGTGTATTGCATTTATCACCTTGATGGGCTCTGGTCGATGGACAGCAACAGTAACTGTCTCTATAATGAATATTAGGGTAAAAACAACAAAGGATCGTATTGGAGTACCAGCTACTTGATGGAAAATCAGTCTTGAAATGTTTAGCCAGTTTTCTAGCCCATTTCTCCTGAGTTCTTCTGACAAAGAGATCTGGTTTGCAATAGTTGTATCCAGTTCCTCAGTGGCAGTAGCATCGACATCATCTTGATGCTCTCGGTCTGCATCTAGGCTGCTTCTCTGTAGCAAAGCTAAAATCCGTGGATCCATAACCTTATCTTTCAACATATAAGAAAAATTTGGATCCAGGCCTTTATCCTGTAGAAGATTAGCCAGTTCTACATCTCCAAGTCCACCATTCCTTTTTAGCATAGATGTGATCCTTGGGTCATTCAGTCTGTCCTGAAAAATTGCAGCTAAGTTCAAATCCAAAAGTTGCTGATTGCCCGAAGCAGTAGCTGATCCACTGGACTCGCATCCTTGACTTTCTAACCCACTGCTAGAACAAACAACAAGTGAAGCAGCAGCGGTATCCCCATGTCTATCTGCTGCAATTATTGCAGTTTCGGAGTCTTGGACAGCAGAAAGGCACGAATTACTACGATGGGCTAAACTTGCGCGTCCACTATCTGTGTTCTTGTCAGAGCTTCGCCCTTCTTGACAACTATTGGATCGATCAAAAGGAACAGTATTCCAATTGGCCCCATCACTCTGTGAATTACTTCTGTAAATAGAATCAGTAGTATTGCCATGTGGACCAGCTTCAACACTACCACTACTACGTTTTACACTAGATCCACAACCTTCTGATGAATTTGAAGAACTATTTTGTCCCTTCCTCCGAAATCCTTCTCGCAGCTTTATCACTGTACTTCTTAGCGCATCTATCCTTGCAACTGACGGGTTGGAAATAGAAAGCCAGCAAGAGACAGCAGCAGCTAAAAGAACAGATGCCACAAAAGCATAGCTGATGCAATGTCCAAGGTACCTAATGTAATACCTTAGTCAGCAAATAGCAAGTAATAGGTCTTAAATATGATCAAGTAAAAATGCAGAAGGATGAATACAAACCAGTAATGAACCCCAAAGCATATAAGAAATACTCGTGATGTTCCAGCCACAAATAACGCTAGTGTCCGACTTTTAAGAAGCTCAAACTGAAATGAACACAGGCCCAAATTCCAGTCTGTACAAATGAAAAATAAGATGTCAAAGAAACAGATACAGAGTACAAACAATCAATAGTCCAAGGAAAAAATCATTACCAAGAATCACTACAGCAACTGAAGTTAAAGCGCCCAACCATGGTGCTTCTTTTGAGGTCAGACCATACAAGATGGAGTAGACAACAAGCACAACCAGTGAGCAAAGGTAGAGAAGCCCTAGATGCAATACCCTGCATTTTCAAGTCATGAGAAGATTGAAAAAAAGATCAGGCAAATGAACAAAGTTATTTAAACTGGCAACACAGTTAAGTTTGCAACAGATGTATTTCCACGCGAGATGGTAAAAGATATTTGAGGGAAAAATACTGGACTCACCTGCTGGATTTAGTCATGTATAACTCACTAGGATCTGGAGGATCAGGGGAGCATGAAACAGGGGCCACTTCAACACAATCAGAATATGCAAACTTGTACGACCTTCGGACGTATTCATCAACGTCAAATCCACTTCCTGCAGATAAAATGTATGAAATTTTGATGCTTCATAAATTTTCATATTAAGATAAGATATTCTAAACTAAATTGAGGGAAGAATAGCTTTACCATTAAACAGTATTTTACATATAAAGAGCATATTAATGGCCAGTGATATTGCAGATAATCCAAAGAAAAACCCAGATGGAGAACTGAGCTCAGAAGCACTAGCACCAGCTGTGACATAAACAGCACAAAATTCATAGGCACACAGCAGGCTTACTGCCAATAGGAGAAGATAAGCAACAGCCTCTGCACCAAACAATCCATTTGTTAATATTGCTAATAGATAAACAAAAACAATGTGTTAGCTCAGTAAAGAACAAACCAATAACAGATCAACCCAATTAGCAGAAACAGCTAACACAAAGCAAAGTGGATTAACGATGTAACAAGACTTGTAACCTTTTGAGGGAACTGCTGATACAATTTTAAACCTCCGCAAGGATTTAGAAGTTATCTTTGTGCAAGTTGCATGTTTTGACAATGGCTGACCCTAATATGCACAACTAAGCTTAGGGGAAATGTGTCTTGCAACAGAAGTGACTTAGCCATTCTTTAGTTATGATAATCTAACAAATAAACATTACCATCTTTTAGAACATGTTCTGAAATAATTTCTGCAGTATCTCAATTTTCTAATGTAATAACTGGCCAGCTCCTGCTGGAAGAAATTTTGATATTGCCAATATGTGGGCACCAGGAAAAATAGATACAGAAGCACCAAACAAGCTGTCAAATAAATATATGGTGATCAAGTAACATCGAATAATTATATTCGTCTAAAAAAAGCATTGAATGTAACAAGGACAGAGGGTTTATTTGTGATCTATAGAAACAAAAGTAATGCCCACCGAAAGTCTAATGGATTTCAAGAGCTACCATGTTCACACAAGATGGCGCTCGGAAAATGGAAGTTAACACATGGCATAAATTCTAGAACAAATACCAAGTTATAGAATCAACACAAAGAACAGAAAACGTACTTGAGCTTTGCCATTGTGTCCTCCACCAGAGCATTATAGAGTAGAATGATAGAAGCAAAGCAACACCAACCATTATAACAGCTAAACCAGTTATGTTTCTTTCCATGAGAACAATAAGGATGCTTCCCCAAGCTAGCAGAATTGCTATAGGAGAAATAACGAGAAGCCATGCAAAAAGGGTCAAAAGGCTGCACAGTGTGCTTAGCTGAGGTCCTTGTGCATACGCTGGCCATTTCCTTGCATATATCCAACTGAATAAGAAAAATAAGATGAAAAGGATTAACAGCTAACTAGGTAAGTCAGAGAAATATAAACGAGAGAAACCACGTCAACGTGTTGTAACAGCAATGAGCCCAAATAAGGATGCGTGTTTGTCAATCTGCTACTTCTCATAAACACAGAATCAGACAGAATAACAAAAAATGTACTCCATACGTTAACAGAGGCCTTTAATTAACCAAAAATGTATGATGCCAGAATGGCAATATAATAAGACTGCAAGAAGTAGTTCATGTGCTAGTATGTTACTGATACCCCCCACACACCCCACCTACTTTGCTGTGTAAATACTAAATACCATCAGCATAAAAATGGATTTTGGTGAAATATCTGCAATTACAGCAACCAAACCACTAGAATATCACTACAAACGGAGGCGAATGGGTTTTACATGTGTGTGTGCAAGGGGTGTCTGCTGGAGCATCGAGTCAATGAAATCATTCAACTAGAAAAGACAAAATGCATATTCAATTGGAAACAATAGAGTTCACCACAGAGAAAGTAAAACAGCAGGTTATTAAGGAATCCTAACTAAGAAAAATGCAAATGCAAGCATATATACTCATAAAGAATGTATACTCTATCACTAGCATACCTATATAACCTCCATGGCCTCCAATTCACAGCCCACAGAACCCAAAAGCTAAGAGGGCCAAGGACAGTGAAGAGGAACCCACAGATGCTGCATACCAAAACAACTCCACGGTGTTCCTCCTCTTCCATCCTCCCCCTCAGTAATCACCTTCTGAAAGCTGAAAGCATGGATACAGGCCCAAAGAAATCTGCTGAACAAGTAGAACACAACAAATTCCATTATTAGTAATTACATGGCCAAAATATCGACATGCCACTCAAGTATATAGGTTAGTGTTTACAATCCACAACAAGAACACGCACCAAGAAACCAAACCATGGTAATATTTTCGTCTCACCATGATGTCCTATGCTAGCCGCCTTATGAATTATTTCGCATAGGTGATGTGTGTGTACCAACTACCGAACATACCATGGCAACCTCAAAGTCAAAATATTTACACGACTTCGGGGTGCCGTTACCAAACCAACAAAGCATTGAGAACAAAAAGAGATACTTCAACCACATCTCAACGAAATCCATTGTTTGTTAGACAGTGCAGCAAAACAGTTCTTTCCGAGAAACGATTGCCCCTTAAGCAGTGTCACTATGGACAAATGAGAAGTCGAACAGGTAGTGGGAGAGATATCTTGCCGTACTTTAATTGGGTGAGAGCAACTCCTCAAATTATAGAAAACAGTAATAGCATTGGCATCAGTAACAACTTCACCTCCTCAATTAATTCCAGTTCCACCAAAAAATATAAGCAGTGTCACAGGACCCATAGTTGTATACCGGTAAACTCCAATCAATGCACTGGAGTTAAAACATTAATGCGGAATACGAAATTTGATCTCTACACGGAATCTTCCGACTGACCCAGCGGAAACTCGCTTCTAAAATTTATTTAAACACACCCAGTTGAAAAGTTACCAAAAACAGGGCTCTAGCATAAATCGCCGAGAAGTAAGCTGCACGTAACATTAGGGACACTCATACCACTTAATGCATCACCCGTAACACGTAGCAAAAGAGTCTAGCAAGCAGAAATGGCAAGAGATACATCTTGCCAACCCAGAGATCTAGGAGATTGCATAGACATACGAAAAGCACCAAATCTGACAGTTGCCATCAAAAGCACTGAAACAAATAGACTACCCTATCCACAAGGGTATCGCAAACAGAAGGTCCCGTATGTCGCCATGTTGGGGCAAATGCAAACCCTCCCCGCACCATGCGCGCCAATGTCTACAACCAGTGTGTCTAGAATGCATAGACAGGCTAAATTTAACCAAAGTTGTTTGCTACAAAGCCTCCCGAACCGCTACCAGACAACATCATGGTAACGCGGCTCCCGAAAAGGCTACTAACGCACACCACTGTGACACGGTGCTCATAAGCACTCGGCACCATTTCCAGGCTCCTTGAGGGATACGTCTGAGCAGCAGCAGCCATCGCAACCTAAAACCCCTCCAAAGCCTTAATTCTTCCTCGTGCATCCAGACAGCGTAGCAGAGCTCTCAAGAAACTGGCTCTCCGTACGGCTTGCCACTCCGAAGCTCTATGCACAGGAACCTTTCCCCAATTCCGCCCACCAACCCCCGCCCAATGCGGAACCCCCGGAGCCCGCAATTCCCTCGAGGAGCGCCCCCAATCGGCCACCCGAGTCCCTCCAGATCCGGCGAACCCCGCCGGAAAGCCCCCGGAATTCTGACCTGAAACCCTAGCTTGGGCTCCACTGTACTAGACCAGTGGCGTGAGCAAGGGGGCAGTTACCTCACGGAGTCGCCGCGTCGGGCGGCGCGGCGGCGGGATCCTCGGCGGCGGGCGAAACCCTAGGTACGGCCCTGTCGCTCCTCCCCTCGGGCTTCGTTTCGTCCTCGTGCGGCCGTGCGGACCTGTGTCGTGAGCGTGAGCGAGCGAGCGAGCGAGCGAGCGAGAGGGGGCAGCTGGGTGGGGGAGACAGGGGAGTGACGTTTGTCAACTTGGGTGGGCTGCGTGCTGACCAGTGTTTGGTTGGTGTGTGTGTGCGCGCTCGTCACCGCGTCTCCTGCGTGACTGTCTGCCGTGTCCGGTGCGCGCGTGAGCGAGCTTGGCAACGAGGTCGAGAGACCGAGCCGACCCGGTGCACGAACCAACGAATGGGAGGCAACGGCACATTCGGCCAAACTTGGTTTCCTTTTTGTTTCCTCGGAGGAGCAGTACCGAGCCAATGAGGCCTCTCACAGCATTGCAACGGAGGGTTTGGGGTGGGCCATTTATACTACTCCCTCCGTTCCAAAATATAAGACGTTTTAGGTTTGCGAAGAAAACGAATCTAGACTTATTTTAGTATGTAGTTTATTCAACTTTGGAATGAATCTATACACTAAAAAACATCTAGATTTATTTTCTTCACAAACCTAAAACGTCTTATATTTTGGAACAGAGGGAGTACTAGGTAGGGACGCGCGGCACGGCGGACAAGCCAATATAAAAAATCGATGAAAACATTCAAATGGATTCAAGATAAAGAAGTGCTCAATCTAATCACACTTTAATACTCAACAATACATCTGGCTAACTGACTAACGACTTTAAAGTGATTCGTACCTAGCATTTTTTTAGAGGATCCCGATGACCACTAAACAATATACAATCGTGTGGCTTGTTGATTTCACATGTACAGATGACAAGCGAGCAAAGGCAGATCAAAGATAATGTTCAGAATGACAAGACGGATATGGGACAAATTGAATTGTGCACAAATAATAAACAGAGTTTAGTATCATAGTTACAACATAAAATTTGATTGCTTAAAACAATCCAACATCATTACATAGGAAACTTGGTAGCCCTAGGTGATATAAATACTGTATTTAGGTTCACGGTTAAATATAAAATCTAGTAGCCTATGCAAATGCAAATGCAAGTGCAAGGTAGCACGGGCCTTCTCATTTTGAATGGCATTGACACTCTCATTGGAGGTTGACATAAGCAGATAGCTTGTTTCCCGAGGCTGGTGAGCAGCCATAGAACTATTTCATCCATCATGGCCACAAGACAATATCATAGGATGCCACCATCTTTGATTGCCCCACCTAGCCGCAAAAGGAAAATAAGCTCCAAACAAGTCCATTTTCAGGGCCAAGTCGGTATCTGAACTAAAATTTTATATGAATTAGTACTCGTGCCATAATAAAGCAAATAAAAAATATTATGTAAAATTAGTTTTGTAGTGCATCTGTACTTCGTTGTCACCATAATATAGCAAATAAAAAATCTATAGTCGTGCTGCATTTGTACATCTTTGTCATCCATATGAACAATTAAACCTAGTTAGGTCATCTCTACATTTGTACTTCTTTGTCACCCATGCAAACAATTAAACCTAGATAGGCTATCCCCATATTAATACTTCTTTGTCACCCATATAAACAATTCAACCTGCTTTTATATACATCCGGCCTCTAGTAATATACAATTATTATCTGCCCATTACCCTTTTACTAATACGCCGTCACTTCTGAAGGTAACATATATATGAGAAATAGCAGATAGCTACCAAGCCTAAGAAGTCGGAGAGTAGGAAACAAACACAAAGATAATTCCGTCTGACATTGCTAGTTAGAGAAATGCAATCACTTCAACATTACTGAACTCTAGCTTCTAGGCACTACCACGATGTAACCTTCTAGATAAAGGAAAAGTTGAAACTTTAATTGTTTAAGCAGCATGGTCAAAATTAACTTAGTCAGTTTTTAATTGTTTAGTAGAAAAACATGACTAATTAGAGAAGATGATAGAAGGCGACAACAAATATAGTGAAAAGAAGGACGTAGAAGAATGCATACCACTATAAAAAGATCTATATGATCTATCTAACAACTCTGGTGCCGTAAGAAAAGAAAGAGAGTAAACTTGAACATTATGCCATTTCACCATAGAAAGAGTTCTTGCCCTGCGATCGTCCTAGATCTCCGCCTATAAAAACAGAAAGTAAAATTGCACCTAGAAATGCTAGTGCTTTTGCATGTTAACTGGAGCCAAGAAAAAAAGCCAAAATAACCTCGGTCATCCATTCCCAAAGGAGTAAAAATCTTTTAACAAAGTCAATGACTTTTTACCTGACATATTTGATACTTAAGATAAGTAGAGCACACTCAAATCCTGTAATTTCAAGCATGTTTTCGCTGGGAACAACTTATGGGGGAGCATGGAACACATTGTAATATTGGATTCTACGCAAATTTTTAAAAGATCTGAATTTGACTATGTGAAATAGAACAAAGTTCAAGAGAGTTAAGAATTATCTGCACCAAGAACACAACCAGGTAATAAACAGTAACTTATTTCCATTCCATAGCTACAATTATTCAGAAAGGTAATAATGTCTCAAAGTATTGAAGACGGACACAGTATATCAACAAATAAAATACCGGAAAGACGTGCATTCTGTCGGAGGAGTGCACATGGATTTAGTTTTTTCGGATTTACCATATTAGCATAAGGCTATAAATATACTACATAACCGAATGTACACGTAGTACGGAAGCAGGATATAGACTACCATGAAATTCAATAAATGCTCGATAATCTAAAGGAGTCGAGTGTGCCTTAACAACAGTAGTATAAGCGCATAAATAGGTGAGGAAACTCAAATACCACTCCCTGATGCCTAGAAGCACTAAGAGTAGATTGAAAAAAGCATGTACATGGTTTAACCATCGTGAGTGAAGAATTTGAGCATACCAACAAATCTAATCCTAACGGTAAGTTCTGCGATATAATCTTGATTTCACTATAAGCAAAAGGAGCATGTGACCGTGAGCAAGAGATAACACATGAGCATATTACTTTAATGTTCTGGAGCAGTTTCTCATGATTATAATTTTGTATACACACTCTTCTTCATGGACAAGAGATCAATGTTTAGACCAGAATATCACCCTAGTATATTCAGCAAGGGATTAGCTATCTTTTCGACGGGCAAAAATTTGATGCAATTCCTTTGCTAAGAAGACATGACAAAATAAATCTCACAAATGATATACCTCATACAATTATAAGCACGAAGGAAATTATCCCAAAAGAATGACTCTACCAAATCTCAGCTATAGAAGTGGTAAATAAAGGATATCTAAAGCTTATTTTCAAATAACTTAATCATATTACTATGACAAACATACATTATAGATAACTACAATTGTGGATTACCTAGTTCATTTGTTTAGATATATTTAAAGATGGTTTTATAGCAACAAGAGCAGTTTCGAGGTCTTCTATTATGTGCACTTCCACTGTCACCAGAAACAATAGCGAGGGCTAAGGAAAATGCAGGCAAAACTTCAATCTTGGTATGCAGGCAAAACTTCAGTTCATCACCTTTCTCTCAAAGTCTCACACGAACATGACACTACCTATTGCACCTGTATGATGATACTAAAACTGAAACTGTGTGTGTTCGTATGCCCAAAATCTGAGAAGAGCATAAAGAAAATGCCCATGCACACCCAATGAAACTGGAACTTGGAACTGGAACACACATCCACATGTCGTCCTCCTGTCAGCCTTTCTCCTTGAGCATTTATACAAATACCTAGTGCTTGCAGAAAGTTCATGAACCACAACCCAACCAAGTAAGCAATGAATTAATACCTGAGTAACATGCATCCCAAAAGCTTCATCGGACATTCAACGTCGGGACCAGCCGGAGCAGATCGACTGGATCTTCACTGGAGCTTGTCTCACCTCCTGGAAAATCTGTGCGAGCTGCCCTGGTCACCGCCAACGAGGCACTCCGCCCGGCCACACGTCACACGCCTGAGGAGCAATCTAGCGGGCATGTAACACAATCAATAAGAAGTGAATCAAGAAAAACAAGAAACTAAGTTTGTTGATTATAATTAGACGTGACACTGGTATCATTGAATATACCAAAGTGCAAAATATTCAGTATGCACAAAAGCCAAGTGAAGGTTCTTTGAAGGCAATAAGCAAAAAACCTCCCAGGTGAGGGGAGACCAGTGAATTAAGTTGATATTGGTTGAGATACTTATGCTAACTCGACATAGTATTTTAAAACATAGCATGTACAATAGGTAGGTCATCCAAATAGATTAAAACTAATGCGAGAAATTATGTATGAAGTCAACTTGGTTAGCTAAAGGTTTCAACCCAAGTATCATATATTCCTAAATTTGCAGAGATATGAGGTGTGGTTAACATTATGTTGTGCTTATCATGACGTATACTAAGATAAGCAATGGTTAGTTGCAGGTCAGGGCAAACAGTGCATGTAAGCCGTAGGTAAAATCAACAACTAAGAAGAGCGAGAGGGTAATAAAACCAAGCTGATCCATCACACACCAATCGACAACCATTTTTTCGGCTCATTCAAAAGACGAAGTGGCATTCCGGTTTGAATGTAAGCCGGAGGTAAAATAATACCACTATGATAAAAATAAGGAAAACAGTATGGTCTGATGTAAATATATACAATATATAAGAATTAAAAATAACCATAACATAGTCCATATACCACAGAGAAACTGGGAGAAAGAGAAGAACTTACATTTAAAAATACCCTGATCCCTAGTAGCACAAATATGTGACTATGTGAGCCAATACGGTTTTGCAAGGCGTAGCAACTTCAGCATCTCAATTGACTATCGTGAATCACTTCTTCACTCTCCAGAAGATGGACCAAGAAGATTGGTCTTCTATTTCACAGCGCCTGAATCGTTGGAGTTCACCAAACATTAATTGGATACAAGACATACAAGAAAAGTGGAAAACATGTAAAAGAATAAAAAAAGATACACTGATATTAACCTATAAGAGCATCTACAAATGATAATTCACTCACCAAATTATTTTGGATGCTTGGGGTATCCTGAAAAAGGAACCTGCAATCCAAAATAGGGAATATCAGTGATGCCTTATCCCTTGTTCTTCTCAATGTTTCACATCAAACAAATATATAATGGGTAAAATTATCTTGCAGAACTGACATAGCTATGAAATTTAGAAGAGACCAAAGTAAGCATGGCCCATGGGCACCACATGACTAATATGTTGTGTTTAGGTTCGTATGGAGGAACTGCCAAAGAGGCGACAAGCAATATTGGTAGCGTGGCATATAGCAATTCTCAAAATAGATCACTGGAAAGAAAATATTTCAAATAAGTACATATAATAGAATTTTAATAGTACAGACTTGCCAAATAAACTACCGGACCTACAAATGATCTGTAATACCATGTCTCATTGATGATTCATAATCAAAAGATTTTTAGAAGAAATAGAGCCGACAATTCAGAGCTAACAAAACAGAAGAACCTGGTTGTTACCGCTTGACTCATTGGAAGCTATTTCTTGCCATTACCCTTCTAGGCTTCTTCCTTCCAACCACACGGGAATCTCTAGTTAAATATCCAGCTGTTTGAAACAACATTGACAATATTAGTAACTTTAAAATGAAAAAATGATAGCAATGCAACAACATTCGCTAGCAGGGATGGAGTTTGGGTTTCCAATTTTTGCCAGCACCTAAGATGCAGATCGAGCCAAGCACACATTGAGAGAGAGAGAGGAGAGAGGGAGACTAACCTGTCCAGCATATGTGTCGCGCCGCAGTCAAGGACAAGGGCACCGTCTTGCTCAGGGCAACGCACGACAATAATAAGATAACCTACCAAAAATCACAGATGAGCATTATTCTTCAGTGCACACGTTCCTACTAAGTTTAGCACCAAACAATCTAAAATAAGACAACCTATATCTAACTACATGAGAAGCATTTCTCTTTCTGAACTACCTGATCAAGTAGTAAAAGTAGTCCGTGAGCAAGCAAGTTGTAGGCGGCAGAAGCTTACCAGATGAGGTTTTGCTCTAGTCATGCCGAAATAAGCTCATGCATTTACTGAAGTCCTCTTCTCAATGCCCTTGCAACTATATCTGCATCACACCCACACAACTATTGTTGCTGCAATCCTGAAAAAAGGGAGGCTTTCAACACAACCAAGAGAAGAGATTCCGTTCATAGACATATGGATCTGATCTTTACCTGAGCAAGCACTGTGGGTACTCCTTCTGACTCGGCTGGCTTGGTCCGTCCGCTGCACTTCTTCATTTCAGGGCATCTTTGCCACTTTTAATACCTGAATTCAAAACACCACACACACCAATTACCATTATTAGGGTTCCTAATTTTATTTTTTTTGAAATGAAAACAATACGCTTCTTCCAGTTTAGATGGCTACTTAATTTGTTTTACCTTTAAGCCAGCTAATTAAAGGGAAATGAATCTAGATGTATTATAGAAATAACAACCAAAATGCATGGAAGCTACAAGGAGTATAAAACACACACATATCATACCATGTAATCTGGACAAAAATAGACATCATCAACAACAGCTTGTCAATGGACAAATCAAATTGAAGTTCGTAGATGCACATATTCAGAACAAACTAAACATCAACCTCTTAATGTACCAGCCATCTAGGACTAATTCAACCAGAAATTCACCACTCTAGGTCTGTTCTATCTACTATGAGCTTTGTAGGCTTGCAGATTGGTGAACTAAGAAATAAATAAAAGAGAGGAGAGGAGACAAACCAGAAATTCACTGCTCTAGCTCCGCTCCAGCTCTGTTATATCTACCAGTGAGCTTCGTAGGCTTGCAAATAGGTGAACCAACTTCTGCGTGTGGACATTTCTACCTATGCATCTGCATCTGGCCAAACCGAAGGATGTCCAGGTACAACTGCTTCCCAAATGCAGTTTCTGCTACTCCTACCTTGGTCGATGTAACACCGAGAAAAAGATGGGAGGGAGGAAAACGGAGAGCCTTACCCTGAACACGTAGTCCCAGTCAAGGGAGCAACACGATGTGGTCATGGTCAAAGAGGACCAGGTCGTCGCGCTCGTAGTAAGGTCCAGCGCCGTCTCGCTTGGAGTCGAGATGGGGTAGAGGAGGAGGCAAAGGGGAAACCCTCTTTCTCCCTCTATCTCCATGGACGAGGGCCCTCCAGACCAGAGGCGCCAGGGCGAGGCGGCCAGGAGAGCAACAGACGCCGCGGCGCCATCTCCATCAGATGGAGAAGATCCCTGCATGCTGCTGGCCAAGGCGGACCCCATGGCCACAAGCCGATGCCGCTCCCACACCTCTGCCGCCTCCTCCCGATGCCGGCCTGCCTTGGTCGACGCCGCCGCGCTCGGTCGCCGGCTAGACCCCCTCTGCGTGGCCTCGCATGGTCCAGGCCACCGCCCACGAGGCAA
Source organism: Avena longiglumis (assembly GCA_030063025.1). Taxonomy (NCBI): domain Eukaryota; kingdom Viridiplantae; phylum Streptophyta; class Magnoliopsida; order Poales; family Poaceae; genus Avena; species Avena longiglumis. The sequence continues at coordinate 365,860,099 of CP125978.1, forward strand.
ACTTGCCCGGACACCATGAGGCCCTCCTGGACGCTCCACACGATGTTGTGTTTGGGCTCGTGGTCGGGAGAGAGGTTGTCGCTGCTAGGGTGCAAGCGATGCACATTCCGTGCTCCTCCAACAGGCCGGCGACAAGGGAGAGATACGGGAGGATATGGACTGACGGCGGCTAGGGTTTGAGGAGGGGATGCAGGAGCGGCAAGAGAGAGCGAGGAAGAGCAAGGGAGAGAAAAGCGAGCGGCCGAGCGCCCATATCGTCACTCGAATGACACTTCGCCTGCTCGCAAAGACACATTCACGGGCGGAACCACCGCGTAGTGGACATGAAGCGAGTCTGCGCAGACCGCCACGTACCAGCAGTCGCTGACGAGCGGGACCTGCGAAACGCAAGCCCCCACCGTCAGGGGCGGTAGCTAGCGCTGGGTGAGTGCGAGTAGGAACATTGTCCTTCACAGACACTAAGATGGATGGCCAAGATCGTCTTGATCCGACGGTGCGGACCACCTGTGGGCGATCAGACAGCCAAAAGTTCTTTGAAAGCCCAATCCGACGGCAGAGAAGGCATGTGGCCTCTATATTCTCCGGAGGGGTAGAAATATCTTCTTTAGATGGGAGGGCAGTACTACACGATTTTCGGGGGATTTATGTTTTTTATCCCTCGGCCCCAGCCAACCACGTGTCCTCTTTTTGGGGTTAAAATTCCGTTTTTCTACAGATATAATCGTTTTTGCTACAAATAGTCCCGCTTTTGTTACAACGTAGCAAAAAATGTTTGACCTAGAAAATAGAAAAATAGACTGGATCTCGCCGGAGAGTTCGACGGAGACCATGTAACAAAAAATTAAACTCATGTAGCAAAATCGACTTCGCCGGAGAATCGCCGGGAGATCTCGCTGGAGACCTCGCCGGATAACTCGTAGCAAGAAGTTTGCACTATTGTAGCAAAATAATTATGCTAATATAGCAAAAACCGACTTCGCCGGAGCAAAAACTTGTAAAAAAATGCCATGTAGCAGCGCCACTCATTGTAGATAGCAACACCAAAAGCCATATGTAGCAGGGCCGGTCGCCATGTGTAGCAGGGCCTCTCGCCGAAGGTAGCAAGGTCGGCACATGCAGTAGCAGTGCCCGCTCGTCGGTAGCAGCGTCCGCATCCTTGTAGCAGTCATGCCGCCATCGGCAAAGATGGTCTAGCGACACCGGTGCCTTTGCAGTAGGAGTGGCCACCCATGGCAGAAATGTAGGCTGTCCTATGTAGCATCTCTGGCTGTCGATGAAAGCATGGCCGTCCGACGTCATCTCCCCCTGGTAGCACCTCCGTTGTTGGTCACGCAACGACGAAGCTGAGGCGAGCACATCCGGAGGGTCGGCAGCGGTGGCACGTGGCTTGTGTGGTGGAGGCGTGTAGCTTGGGTGGCGACAAAGCGCAGAGTCGGGGCGCGTTTCTAGGCAGAGGCACCGCTGGATGTTGGGAGACGCCATGGATGAGCTCTTCCATGGCAGAAGTAGGGGGAACAGAGAAGAACGTGATAAAAAGTCATAGGGAACTAGGAAGGGATAAGGAGGAGGAAAAGTGTCGGTGGTGGGCTCAAGGAAGAGGCACGTGTACGCAAGGCCGGTGTGTTGATCTATTCGACCCGGAGGATGGACGCGAAAATATCCCCCGAGGGAGGCCAATCATTTTCCTTCTACTATCTAGTATCTCCTCAATTTTTCGACCGCCGTACTATGTGACAAGGCATCATAGTCTGTCATGCACATCTTCCTCCACATTGTCGCCTAAGGTAGCGAAGAGCTAGTTTGTTAGGGTTTAGCCTATGTGGAGAAGACAGAATAGGTGTGCTACTAGAGCGATTCTTCCGCGATGTCCTCCGCGAGAACTCTTACCAAAAGAGAGAAAACTAAAACCGCAAACTTCCATCTACTGACTACAGCGAGGAAATTGTCCCGATAGTGGCATGTGGATGAATGTGAATATCTCACTATGAGGGGAGAAAGGCTCGAATAGTAGTGAGATGTTGGAAATGTATGTGGATATGGGCGATGTGTGGCGCTAAAACAAATGGAGCATTATGCGGTGTGAACAGCGACAAAGCTTACAAAAATTGACGGGTGATCCAAATGAAAAACTAATACATAAATCTCCGGTTGACATGGTTATACCCCACGGATACACAACGTTGGTATACCTGGTCCAGCTCAAGGAAGGCCCATGTCAAGACACGCGGCCCGTGGAGATTTCGGGTGGCCTAAGCTCATGATGTCTTCGGATCCTTGGAGGACAAGTCTAGAGTAGATAGAATTTCAAAGGGTACCAACCCTAATTTGTAACCGACTCGACCTAAGCTCGGGACCTGGCTATCTATATAAAGGCCAGGAGGGTACAGCGAGAAGTATCTCTCCACAACCATCGCATACACACCTCACGTCAGATTGCATCTGCGCACTCTTCTAACTTTCGGTTCCGCCGTAATCAAGAGTAGACAAGCAGTAGTAGGGTTTTCCCTCAAGGGGCCTTAACCTAGGTAAACCTCGTGTCCCGTGTTGCTTGTCTGTTAACCGTTCTGCAATCTCCAGCATCCTCATCTTTTACAAAACCCAAGTCCATAACAATAGGCATTGACGAGATCAAACCTCGTCAATTGGCGCCGTCTGTGGGAACTGGGGACGCTGATTGTGCGATCGTGACAGTCCCATCCGGAGCGATCTACAACTCATCGGCGATGGAGAGTCACCTCCTCTTCGGCACCTTCGACTTCACCGCCCACTCGCCGGCAACCCTGAGGGATTTCGAGTCCGTTGGCGACGGACTCGAGATGCTGTTCGGGAGCTTCTGCTTCCAGGTGGGGCAAACCGACACTTTCCGCCTCTCAGAGCGGGTGCCACCACCATCCATCAGGCTCGCTTCATGGGTCCCACCGATCGACGTGTTACACGCGTCGACAAACGAGTCAGACGACAGCAACAGCTGCAACTCAGATCTGTGTGGCGCTCCCTCAGATGAAGGAACCTACGGTTTCGGATCCGAAAGTTGCGCCAGCAGCGACCCCACCCGCGGATGTTACCTATGCGCCGTGGTCATCCAAAACAAAACGGACCTGCCAGAAGGTTCGAGTGCACCCAACCCGCCTCTCAACCCGCAGGCTGAGAACGGAGGAAACGGGCGAGATCCGCCGCTCAGGACCAACGAAGGCGATGTTCATGCCTACCAGAAGATCAACCTCATCCGCCGCTCAGGCCCAATGCTGGCGCCAAGCACGCAAAGCCGTGGCAGGCAACATCATCCTACCCGTGAATGCTTCACGAGATCTACTGATGGCCTACCACCTCCTCCAGTCCTCCTCATCAACGAGCATAACCGGCAGGTGAAGCTGATGGAGGAGCTTGACAAGCGTAAGCAGGCGGCTTTCGAATCCAGCGCGTGGCTGATACGTCGGAGACGTATCTATAATTTTTGATGTTCCATGCTTGTTTAGTATCTACTTTGCTTTGTTTTGTCCACATTTTGAGGTGCTTTTCATACGTTTTCTGGTACTAACCTATTAACAAGTTGCCACAGTGTTAGTTGCCTGTTTTCTGCTGTTTTTGGTTCCAGAAAAGCTAGTAAAGAAATATTCTCGGAATAGGACGGGACAAAAGCCAAAGTCAATATTTCATCGAGGAGAACACGGAGTCCAGAGGAGAGGCGGAGGGGCGCCACAGGGTGGCCACCCCCCACCCCCCCAGGCGCGGCCTAGGGTGGGCCCGCGCTTGGGCATGGTGTAGACCCCCTGGCCGTTGTAGCACCCCGGGTAAAACCACTAATATAAAATCGCATGTTGTTTATATTTTGTGCATCATCATGACATTATGCATAAATTTCACATAAAACTATTTTCAAAGGGCCCTATTTTATTTTCTACAAATAGCCTCTCTATTTCAAATGTCAAACCCCGGACTTGTCCGAAGTATTTTGTTTGTCTAAAAACCTATTTCAAAATTTTATTTTAAAAGAAAATAAATAAAATAAAAACCTATTTTTTTTCCAGAGGAGGCAGTCCGGCCCGTAGGCCAGGACACCTACTACCCCGGCTGGCCCAGCCCGTTTTGACCAAACCCTAGTTTCACCAAACCCTAACCCTAATCATCTAAGCCTCCACACCCACAACCCTAGTCGCCGCCACGCCCAATCTCTCCCGCGTGCGCGCGGCCGCACCCAAAACGCCTCACCCGACCTGGTCAACCTTCTGCTCACATCGCTCACCTCCCCGCAAACCCTTCCCTGAGCACCCGCGTGTGGCCCCACCCACGTCGAGACCGTGCCCCCCCCGTTTTTTTTCCTTCCTCGATCGCTAATCCCCTCTGCCTCGCGACCCCTCCTCCCCTCGTCTGCTCCCTCTCTTCCCTCCACCGCCAGGGGCTCAAGCACTCGAGCCTGCCCCCCTCCCCGTCGCCACCTTCCTTCCACATCACAGCCGGTCGCCCGCCAGTCCTGCTTCTCCCTGTTCGCCGCCGAACCCCTCTAGTCGCCTCCTCTCTGCTCGGGAGTGCATCGCTGTTGCGGGATTCCCCTCTGGCGCCCTCCTGCTCGACCTGCACCGGCCAAGCGCCGTGGCCGCAGTCCCTGCCAGGCACCACCGCCGCTCGCTCGAGCCCGCTGCCGGTCATTGTCCCGGCGACCTTGCCATGGTGCGGCCCCCTCCACCCGAGCCTGGCCTTGTCCTCCCTGCGTCCAACGACTGCGGCCCCCCTGCACCGTGTCGTGCCCGTCTCCCTCGCCTAAGCGCTCAGAACCACCTTCGCGCCGCCATTAACGACTTCCACTGCGCGGGTGTCCTTGCCCTCTGCTACGTTCATGTCCGCTAGCAGCAGTAAGCTGCTGCCCCCGCGTGTGTGCTATCCATCTCGCTTGGACCATTTCTGGGAGGATCTGCCTAGTAGGTTGCTGCCCGAGTGGTATGGAAGTTAGTCAAGATCTCCAACGGCAACCGAAACCATAGTGACCAGACCTTTGTCGCCGAATATAGGACATTGCTTATGGACTCGATCGTCTACACGGACGTCAAGACTGTCGATGCAGAATTTCCCGTGGATCGGAACCGATGCGAGAAGCTCAAAGCACCGTCGCCGTACCCGATGGCCGAAGCCCAAAGATGTCTGGACGCCAAGATCGCCTTCCCGGATCCAAACCCCCAAGATCTTCGACCGCCATGTGTGACCCCTTTTCCGAGCCTCTATATTTATAAATGATATATATATATATCTTGTTGCATATTAAATTGTCATGGATGCATACATATTCGTGTGGGTTGGGGGCATTATGCCGATTCACCTCATAATTAAATATGGGGGTCCATATGCGGGCAAATCTAGTCTAATATGGCCCCATTTAAACTTGTGCATCGAACTGGTGATATAATTTGTCTTGTTAAGACAACATTTAAATTGGAGGTATCTAAACAACATGAACTTAATAATTAATTGTCGGGACCCCGGTTCCGCTTAATATTGCATAATTGCATCGCATTTTTGCCATGCCATACATCATACATGCATCATGCTCGATCTTTTGTCGTAGTATTAAATGGTGCATTCGGTGTTTCTTCTAGCGTTTTTCTTCTTCACGGATTAGGCCGATGAGTTGATGCGAGAGTCGACCCGATCTTCGAATGAAACTTTGGCAGTGTTTTTCAGGCGAGCATCTCCCCCTTTCTACCTATCTTACTTTTATAGTATTTATTCCCTCCTGTTGATCTATTGCTATCTGTGTTGCGATGCTCTAGTTTTCGTACCCGTGATATCCCTTGCAGCCTTATATTGCCTTGGACACATCCTATTACCTGTTGTTTGGTAGATAGTTGGACTTGCGCGTCGTAGTCGCTTGCTCAAGTGCTGTTGCGTGTCGTCCAGTACCACAGCTGTTGGAAGGCTGCCATATGCTTTATGTTGGAGATGATCATGGCTTTAATTATCGTTTAATAACTAAAATTGAAGTAGGTAAATGCAGAGGCACCGGTGGGTAATAGACAATATTTGGTTTTTAACCGCTCACTGGTGTCCCGTAGGACCCCGAATTCTTGACACACTGTTGAGATCGAAGCGCTAACCACGGTGGGGTGTGTGGGCACCCCATCGATTAGTACGATTTCAAGAAATCTTGTCGGGGCCACAAAGTAGTTTGGGGCTTTATTACTATCATGTACTTATGATATGCTTTACTACTTTATTTACGATTGCGCGTGGAGCGTCTGTACTGTTTTGGATCGCGGCACGATTACGCGGTATCGACAAGCCAGTCACACTTTCGGGTTCCCAGTCGTTTACAGCCGTTCTCGCAAACCCTGGGTCCGTCTCGGAGACCGGCCGACTTTGTTACGGGTAGCTTAGTGGGGTGGCCCCCCGTGCTTGCTTTGGGTCTGGGAAACGTCGTGTCCGAAACCCCGTCGACACACCGTTGGGTGTATGTTTTGTGATCTTGTACCTACCTGATCTGACAACAAGGGTGTAGGTGCGTGTGAAAACTTTGGTGCACCCCTGCAGGGTTAAATCTTTTCGAGAAGCCGTGTCAGCGGTTATGGACGACTTGGAGCACAGTTCTCGATCATAGACAACTATAACTAAAGTTTACTGTTATAATTTGACTTGTATCTGATATGACTAGTAATCAGCTTCACTACAAGGAATGGTTAAATAAAAGTACCAACAACTGCTGGGTTTGGGATATCTCATGCTAATTGTATCTGACTAGTAAGTGTCGCAACTACAACGGAATGGTTAACTAAAAGTGCCCACTGCTTATTATATCAGGATGACTATCTATACCTGACTAGTAATTGCTGCAACGATAACTGAATCAATAAAACTGCCAACTGTGTGAGTTCCTCAGTTGACTTCCTCGTTTGGTCTCGAGGGGAAAATGCCAGGATGGGTATTGTAACACCCTCAGAATCAGACCTATGCAAGTTTTAGCGAAACTCGCCAAACCCGCATAGAAACGATTCAAAGGTGCCCACCAGGCACTTTCGTGCGGGTGGAAAACGAAGTAATAACATTACACAACAGTCCTCGATGGGACCCACAGAACAGATATATATATAATAGCGACTCCATGAGTCAAGAATACAGATATAAGGTACAAAGATCCAAATCACCTTGAAAATGATAGAGCGTCCAGCTACGGACAAGATGCAAATGGGGCTAAGAGCCCTGAAGAATAACCAATGGCGTCCATAACCCTGCCCAGGCCAAGCCGGAAGGGTAACCCTGCTAACGGAGTCGATCTCAAGACCTGCTCAAACAAAAAGGGGTGCCGACAAAGGGCAAAGGAAAAGAGGAGCGTCAGTACTGAGGCCAGTACACGGCGAGGCTAGAATTCGGCGGTCCTCGCCTACATAGGTATGGTGGACTGAGCGGCAGCGGCAGCATGCGCTAAACAACCTATAGAGACTCGATACAACTGGCGACAGTCAGAGAGGGGTAAGATAGTCCTATCCGGATCCAACCTGAAGCTAACACCAAACAAACCCATCCTGGTGTTTCCCCCTCGAGACCAAACGAGGAAGTCAACCGAGGAACTCACACAGTTGGCAGTTTTATTTATTCGGTTATCGTTGCAGCAATTACTAGTCAGGTTTAGATAATCATCCTGATAAAATAAGCGGTGATCACTTTTAGTTAATCATTCCGTTATAGTTACAGCATTTACTAATCAGATGCAGATAGCATGAGATAAACCCAAAACCCAGCAGTTGTTGGTACTTTTATTTAGCCATTCCGTTGTGGTTGCAATACTTACTAGTCAGGTACAATGGTCGCAAGCGACACTCCAACAAGCAATTGTGGGCAGTATTAATTAGCCATTCCATTATAGTGAAGCTGATTACTAGTCATTATAAAGTCAAATTTATAGCAATAAACTTTAGTTTTGCTTGTCTATGGTCGAGATACTGTGCTCCAAGTCGTCCATATCCGCGGACACGGCTTTCAGAAAGTTTTACCCGGCCGGGGTGCACCAATAGCAACACACGCTCGATCAACCTCGGAAAAACCAAATCAAAACCCACGAGGCTTTCACGATGAACAATCACATGATTCAGAAATATTTCGGGGCCACCCTTAATTAGATCCCGCGAACGGCTAGCCGACTCGAGACGGACTCAAGGTTTGGGTGGACGGTGATGCATCGGGAACCCGAAAGTGTGGCTGGGCTTGTCGATACCGTGGCGTGTCCCAATCCTAAACAGATGCGGTGTGCTCCTCGCACAATCGTAAATACATAAGTAGCATGGCATAAGCAGGATCGTAAATAAAACCTCAAACTAGTTTGTGGCCCCAAGAAATAAGATGAATCAAGCTCGCTCGGGGGTCCCATATACCTCCCGGATGTGGATAGCGCGATAAATCAAGGAACAGGTATCAAGTACTCGGGGTCCTACGGGACACAAGTGGGCGTTCGGAAACCAAATGTTATCTATCACCCACCGATGCCTCTGCTTACTTCAATTTTAGTTGTTAAACAGGAATTAAAGTGAGCGATAAGTAAAACCATGATCATATCCAACATCAACATGCGGCAATACACCAACAACTGTGGCACTTGACGACACGCAACAGCACTTGAGCAAGCGACTACGACGCGCAAGTCCAACTATCTACCAAACAACAGGTAATAGGATGTGTCCAAGGCAATATAGGGCTGCACGGTATATCACAGGTACGGAAACTAAAGCATCGCAACACAGATAGCAATAGATCAACAGGAGGGAATAAAGACTATAAAAGTAAGATAGGTAGAAAGGGGGAGATGCTCGCCTGAAAACATGTCAAAGGGTTCATCCGAAGGTCGGGGCGAAGCTCACATCAACTCAACGGCCTTATCCGCGAAGAAGCAAAACACTAGAAGAAACACCGGATGCAATATTCAATACACGACAGAAGATCGGCATGATACATGCATGATGTATGACATGGCAAAGATGCGGTGCAATTAGGTCATATTAAGCGGAACCGGGGTCCCGACAATTATTTAGATGGTTCAAGTTGTTTATCTACCCCGCAAATTAAATGTTGTTTATCAAGGCAGAATATATCACCGGTTCGCTACACAAATTTAAATGAGGCCGATATGAGACTAGATTTGCCCGCATATGGGCCCCATATTTAATTATCAGGTGAATCGGCATAAGGCCCCCAAACCACAGATATGCATGCGAGTATGACAATTCAATTGCAACAAGTTGTTATGATATTATAAAATAGGGTGTCGGGAAGGGTTCACACATTAGGGTTCGGCGATCTTGGGGTTCCGGGGTTCGGGGTCCGGGGTCGGTCTCAGGGTTCGACGAGTTCGTCCTTGGCGGAAGCGTTCTCGGATAACTGAGGTCGATCTTGTCGTTCCGGAAGCAGGACTTGGGTCGGTGTCGGGGCGTAGCGGGTCCGCCCTGGTCGGTGCCGATCTTGTCGTTGCGCAGGTTTTGTCGGGTCCTCAAGTCGGGCCGGTTCTGGCATACGGGGTGAGGTTCTTGGCGTCCTACGGTTCCATGTCGACGACCTTGGTTTCCTCGATGGAGAACTCGGAGCATCCGTGCCGTGGTTCTTGTCGGGGTTCTCGGCTTCGGCGCCGGGGTCGGTCTTCGGGATCGGATCGGGGAAGAAGACCTTGGGGTAACACGGTTCCGTTGTCGGCGGTCTTGGCGTTCGGGATGTAGGACTTGGCGTCCCGCGGCGAAGTGCTTGGCGAATCCGTGTCGACGACCTTGGCGATGTCCCTGTGCATCTTGTTCTTGTTTGCCAGGCTGTGACACCCACATAGAAGAACTTGGCGCACCAGTGTTCAGTCTTCAGATCCGTGAAGGAGACCTCGTCCGTTTCCATCTCCCGTTATCGAAGGTGAACTTGGTCCCATGAGCGAAGGAAGATCTTGCGGTGACATCCGAACGCTCTTGGCTAAACTTGGCATCGCAAACTCTTGTCCAGACGGGTGAACGACACCCGAGAACTCATAGACACAAGATTACACACGGGTGCCCACGGTGCAGAGGTCCAACCGAGGCTCTGTCGAACACAAGCACAAAGCAGCGAACACGGGTCCAGAGGAGCGCCGCAGCTCACGCCGGCAGGCTGGTGCTGCGAGAGGAGGCAGCGAGTCGGCCCGGCCTCGGCCGGAGGATGTGGCGCGAGAGGAACGCGTCGGGCCAGCGGCGCGGGCGGCAGCGGAGGGCGCCCGGCGGTCTGCGGGGCTCGGGCGGCCATGGAGGAGAGCTTCATGCGGGGAGGCGGCAGCGGGACCGCGGCTGCCTAAAGCGGCGGTGGCTCGGCAGGCGCCAGCGGCGGGCTGGCGGTGGTCGGCGAGGCTGCGGAGGGAGCTTAGCATCGGAGGAGCTTGGGAGGCTGAGGTGCAGCGGCTTGCCGCAGCGTTGGGAGCGGGCAAGCGTCGCGAGACGGACTGGCCAGCGCGCGGCGAGCAGCGTCGCGGAGACGGGACTGGCGGCGGCGAAGCAGCGGAGCGGCGGAGCGAGCCGGGCGGTGAGGACGGAGAGGACGCCGCAGCGGTGGCGGGGACGCGGGTTGGGGCAGAGGAGGAGGCGGAGGTCGTCGCGGCCCAGGCGGTGGCGGCAGCTGTGGCGGCACTGGGAAGGAGCGCAGCGGGGTCATGGAGGCGGGTGTCTGAGGCGGTGGTTGGCGCTGGCCGGCAGCGCAGAGGATGGAGCAGGAGGCGAGGTTGGCCGAGCCGGGGAGAAGAGGCGGGTGTGGGTCGTCGCCAGGCGGAGGAGGCCGGACGGGGAGAGAGAGAGGTCGCCGGGCTGCCAGGGGAGGTTCTGCGGAGGAGGAAGAAAGGGAGGAGGGAGGAAAAAACATGGGCGCGGGGCTGGGCAGGCGTGCGTGGGTCCGGGCGCTGTCGGGTGGGACCCGCGCCTGTGATGGGGAATGCGTCGTGTCTTGTGTGTGTGTCCAGGGGGTTTTGGCGTGGAGTGTGTGGTGAGTGTGGGCCTGGGAGAGAGAGGGGCTGTGGTGAGAGAGAGGGGGTTGTGTGGCCAGGTGAGGTGGCAGTTTAGGATTGGGTAGAGGGGGAGAGAGGGTGAGGTGTCAGGAGGGGGTTGGTTGGGATGAGGTGGAGGGGGTGTGGGTAGGTTAGACTGGGTAGCTTTAGGATTTAGGTGTACCGGTTGGTTGGACCGATTAAATCTGGGGTGGTCGTTCGGGTCATTCGGCCCGTTCGACTGCCCCACTAAAATAATTAAATCTTTTATTTATTTTAAATGCACCTTTTGCAAACCGATAGCAGCCAAAACAATTAATCCGGAGAGCCGGGCCTTGCGTTTGAATTTAAGATGGGGCGTTTGGAAAACAAATCGGCTTTGCGAAAATAGTTTTATGCAAACAATGCATGATGATGACGATGCAATGCACAAATTCAACGCGATTTTCTAGTAGTGGTTTTGCGGGATGCCACAGGTATGCTTGGTGATAGTTTCAGGTTGGATCCGAATAGGTATTCCTTATCCCTATCTGATAGCCGCTAGTTGTATTGAGTCTCTATAGGTTGCTTAGTGCCTGCTGTGCTGCCGCTTCAGTCCACCATACCTATGTAGGCGAGGACCGCCGAATTCTAGTCTCGTCGTGTACTAGCCTCAGTACTGACCGCTCTCTTTTTCCGTTGCCCTTTATCGGCACCCTTTTTGTTTTTTTAGCAGGTTTTGAGATCGACGTCGTTAGCAGGGTTACCCTTCCGGCTTGGCCTGGGCAGGGTTATGGACGCCATTGGTTATTCTTCAGGGCTCTTAGCTCAATTTGCATCTTGTCCGTATTCGAACGCTGTATTGTTTTCAAGGTGATCTGGATCTTTGTACTGTATATCTGTATTCTTGACTCTTTGAGTCGATGTTGTATATATATATGATTTGTGGGTTCCATCGAGGACTATTGTGTAATGATATTACTTCGTTTTCCACCCGCCTTGATTACTGGTGGCACCTTTGAATCGTTCTATGGGTTTTGGTGGGAAGCCAAACTTGCATAGGGCCGATTCGAGTGTCTGACCGCCTCGGCCTCGCCTCTTCGCCTATAAGAAGCCCCCAATGCCTAAACCCTAAGCACCATATCAATATTCCACAAAACCGTTTGTAGCCGCCGCCACCATCGTCCTTAGATCGGGGGATCTTAAGCTCTTCCTGGCACCCTGTCGGAGGGGAGATCATCATGGAGGCCTTCTTCTTCATCATGCCAGCCTCCGGTATGAAGCGTGAGTAGTTCCACTTTGTACTACGGGTCCATGTAGTAGCTAGATGGTTGTATCTCCTCCTTGTGCTTTCATGTCTAGATCTTGTGAGCTCCGTTCATGATCAAGATCTCATCTATTTGTAATCATGCATGTTGTGTTTGTGGGGATCCGATGGATATTGAGATTACTATGTCAGATTGATTAATGGTTTTTTATTATTGATTCTATCATGTCTGTGTTGTTTGTGATCTTGCATGCTCTCCGTTGTTAGTAGCTATCTTGGTCAAGTAGTTGCTAGTGACTCCAAGAGGGGGTATTTATACTCGATAGTGGGTTCATGCCTCTACTTAATCAAGGGAAGTGACAGAAATCTCTACGGTTGTAGATGTGTTGTTGCCACCAGGGAGAAAACAATGGTCTCTTGTTCATGGAACAAGTGGATTGTTTACCTTACACACTTTGCTTACAGCAGTTGTCTATTGCTTGCAACTTAATACTGGAGGGGGTTCAGATGATAACCCAAAGGTGGACTTCTAGTCATAGATGAAGTTGGATGGCGGTCTATGTATATTGCTGTACTCCCTCCATTAGGGATTACAAGGCCCAAGAGCTTTTTAAAAATGTTAAAAATTGTAAGTCCTCTCCCATTTATTAGTCTCTCTTCTCCAATACATGTTCTCCTTTTTCTCTATCTTCTCTCATGCATGTGTAACTATTGGTGCATGAAGTAATTAAGAGAGGTAGTTATTGACTTTCTTAATCCTAGCAAAGTGTCCCTTAGGCCTTGCAATCCCTAACAGAGGGAGTATTGCCCAATCAAATCTCACAGGATCTTTTTGTCTAGTATTGCATTGTTATGCCTTGCTCAGTCCTATCAATTGCCCTGCAGTAATTTGTTTACCCAGCATGCCATGTTTGTTTATCTAAGGAGAACACCTCTAGTGAACTATGGACCCTGGTCCAATATTTACCATTGATACATCTTCCACTATTACTGTTTACTTGTTGCAAACCATCATCACCTTCCACACCATACAGTTAATCCTTTATTCTGACAACGGTGAGATTGATAACCTCACTGTTAGTTGGGGCAAAGTCTTGAGTTTCTGTTGTGCAGGTTTCCGTGTTGCTTGCAACACCTTTGAGACGTTTCCTTCCTTCTACTGGTTCGATAACCTCGGTTTCTTACTGAGGAAAAACTTCTTGTTGTGCTGCATCATACCTTGCTCTTGGGGTTTCCCGACGGGGTGTTAACACGCATCAGCGGCGAGCTGCACTCTCTGCCACTAGCGGCTCAAGTTCGCACGACAACAACGCCAACAAGCATCGCTCTCGCACGGAGCACATGGACCTCGCCGCGCGACGCGAAGTTACCAGGGCCCTGATGCAGCGCTGAGTTGATGTAGGAGCGCTTCGTTGGGAACCCCAAGAACAAGGTGTGAAGCAGCATAACAACAAGTTTTCCCTTAGTAAGAAACCGAGGTTATCGAACCAGTAGGAGGAAGGAAACGTCACACAGGTGTTGCAAGCAACGCGGAGACCTGCACAACACAAACTCAAGACTTTGCCCCAACTAACAATGAGGTTGTCAATCTCACCGGTTGCTGTAACAAAGGATTAAATGTATGGTGTGGAAGATAATGGTGGTTTGCAGCAAGTAAACAAGTAATAGTGGAAGATGTATTAATGGTAAAGATTGGACCGGGGTCCATAGTTCACTAGAGGTTCTCTCCTTAGATAAACAACATGGCATGAAGGGTAAACAAATTACAACAGGGCAATTGACAGGAACTGAGCAAGGCATAACAATGCAATACCAGACAAAAAGATCCTATGAGATTCGATTGGGCAATACAACAATATACATAGACCGCCATCCAACTGCATCTATGACTAGAAGTCCACCTTTAGGTTATCATCCGACCCCCCTCTAGTATTAAGTTGCAAGCAACAGACAACTGCTTTAAGCAAAGTGTGTAAGGTAAACAATCCACTTGTTCTATGAACAAGAGACCGTTGTTTTCTCCCTAGTGGCAACAACACATCTACAACCGAAGAGATTTCTGTCACTTCTCTTGGAAACTAGAGGCATGAACCCACTATCGAGCATAAATACCCCCTCTTGGAGTCAGTAGAAACTACTCGGCCAAGATAGCTACTAACAACAGTGAGCATGCAAGATCACAAACAACATAGACATGATAGTATCAAATAGACAAAACCATTAATCAATCTGACATAGTAATCTTAGTATCCATCGGATCCCCACAAACACAACATGCATGATTACAAATAGATTAGATCTTGATCATGAACGGAGCTCACAAGATCTATACATGAAACCCAAGGAGGAGATACAACCATCTAGCTACTACATGGACCCATAGTCCAAGGTGGAACTACTCACGCTTCATACTGGAGAGAAGGCCTCCGGGATGATTTCCCCTCCGGCAGGAGAACTTCAGATCCCCCCAATCTAGGGACGACGGTGGCGGTGGCTATAGAAGGTTTCATGGAGTTTTGATCGGGTGTCTAGGGTTTCTGCATCAGGGGCTTCTTATAAGCGAAGAGGCGAGGCTGGGAGGCGGCCAGGGGGCCCACACCCTACGTAGGCGCGAGGTGGGCCCACCCGTGCCTAGGGGGGTCTGGCCGCCCTCGTTCGCTTCTCCGTCTCATCTTCTGGCTTCGTGTCCCCCACGGTAAAACATTGACTTTGGCTTTTGTCCCGTCCAATTCTGAGAATATTGATTTTTTGCCCTTCTGGAACCAAAAACATAAGAAAACAGGCAAGTGGCACTGTGGCAACTTGTTAATAGGTTAGTTCTAGAAAAGATATAAAAACACCTCAAAGTGTAGACAAAGCAAAGTAAATACTAAACAAGCATGGAGCATAAAAAATTATAGATATGTTTCCGACGTATCAGGCCCTCAACACGTCCTTCATGACGATGGATGCAAACGGCAATGTCATGCCAAAAACACCGCAGGCTGCGATCATGGCAGCCACTACGTATCTCGCGTCCCATCCACCTCTGGTGGGTGACCCGAAGAGCGTCATGCACAAGTCCGCGCTAGCTGTTCTCGGACTCGTCAGAGCCGCGCTCCACGACGAGGCTCCTGCGGAGCCGAAGAAAAAAGCTGCGGTCAAGTTCACCCACAGCCCTATGCCCTGATCCGAGGAGGACGAGCACGATTTGCCCCGATGTCGCAAGAGCCCACGGCGCCGCAGCAGCGACTACGACACTCACAATGATCTCACCCAATGCAAGATTGACAAGGCACGTGCTAAATGCGCATGCTCAACTGAATCCGACGAGGAAGACAACAGAGAGCTCTGCGGAGCCAGATGCTTCAGCAGATCCGTTCGGCGAACGAGAATGCCAAAGAAATTCAAGCTCCCTTCGGATACTCTGAAGTTCGACGGTACGCAGGACCCAAAGTCCTGGCTCAGCGACCACCTCTCATCCGTCAAGCTGCAGAGCGGAAACAAGAACACCGCCTTACAATGTCTTCAGCTGCAGCTGACAAGTGCAGCTAGGATATGGCTTAGCAGCCTGTCCTCCGGCTCCATCTGAAGCCGGGAGGAGCTGTTATACAGCTTTATCCGCAACTTCAAGGGCACCAGCAAGAGGCCAACCTCGATCAAGGAACTGCGAGCCTGCACCTAACGTACCGGCGAGTCCATTCGCTCGTACATACTACGCTGGTCCCATATCAAGAATGTCGCCGCACATATCTCCAAAGAAAGGACAATCGACGCCTTCAAGGATGGTGTCAAGCGCCCGGACTTCAAGGAAGAAATTGGGTGCGTCAAGCCCAAGACACTCGACCACCTCATGGACATCGCCAACTGATAGGTAGATGGCGATGATTCCGTCCACCGAACGCATTCGGATGACGAGGACGACTACGAATGCAGGCGAGAACGCCACAACAAACGAAGATCTCGCGTCTACGATGATTGCGACGGAGTCGACATGGTCGCGGCTGGATACGCCAACCGACGCAATGATGGCAACCGCGGCAGCGGATACCGCGGAGGCAGCTACCACGATGGAGGGCGACCCACGCAGACATGGCAACGTCGCAGCCGTGACAACGAGCCTTCGGCATACGACAAGTTGTCTGGTCCTTGTACCATCCACTTCTACATCGACAAACAGGATGGCAAGAAGAAGGCCAACCATATGCTCAAGGATGCCGCGGGTTCCAGAAGCTTAGCGAGGGTCTCACCCAAATACGGCGGCAGATCGTAAACCCTAGATTTGGGCCCACACCTGTACCAGGTGACATCGCCCACGGAACTCCTCCACCACCACCCGTTGGACCGTCGAATCCAGCGATCACACCAGCGCCAAATAACAGCGCAGGAGGGTACCCGCCATCAAAGGGGGCCCTGATGATTCAAAAAGGGTGCCCAACAAACAGGGTGCAAAAGAAGATCACCCGCCAAGTCAGCCTGGCGGTAACCTCCCCACCAGCCATCCCTGAGTACCTCAATGGCTCGGAGTCTTGCATCACGTTCGACCGTTCGGATCACCCACGCCAGATCCCTCGTCCAGGGCATGTTGCCCTGGTGCTTGAGGCGCAGATCGGGGGGTTCGAGATGAGCCGCGTGTCTTCATGGACGGTAGCAGCGGCATCAATCTGATGTTCTCCAGCACACTCGCAGCGATGCAGATCCCGCTGTGCAGCCTGGAGCAATCAAACACGACGTTCCACGACATAGTCCCAGGGAAGAGCATATATCCCCTGGGAAAGATATGGCTCGACGTCATCTTCGGTCAGCCCAAAAACTTCAGGCACAAGCGGTTGAAGTTCGAAGTGGTGGACTGGCCATCACATTACCACGCCATCCTTGGGCGCGTGGCATTCGCAAGATTCTTGGCGGTACTGCACTACGCGTACCCGCTACTAAATATGCTAGAACCTAGGGGCATCATCATCGTACAGTGAAGCTTCATCCGATCCGACCACTGCGACCGAGACTTCAACAGAATCTCTTAGTCGTCCGGTATGCAGGAGGAGCTCACGAGGCTCAGTGAGGTGACAGACGACAGGGCACCACCAGTCGCCAGACAAAACACACCTGATATGTCGTTCGACTCCACGGTCAACACGAAAAAAGTGCAGGTCCATCCGACGGATGCCTCCAAGACAGCGTTGATCGCCAACGACCTCAGTCCCGCATAGGAAAGTGCGCTCATCGAATTCCTCCGTGAGCGCTGGGAAATTTTCGCCTAGTGTCCTGCAGACATGCCAGGAGTTTCCAGGGAATTCACCGAGCATGCACTCAATGTGTTTCCGGATGCGAAGCCCGTCAAACAGTCAATCTGACGACTGTCCGAGCCAAGAGCCGAAGCCGCTGGAGTCAAAGTCAACAGACTACTCGATGCCAACTTCATCAAAGAAATCAAGGAGAGCGAGTGGCTGGCCAACACCGCGTGGGTCCCCAAATAGGACACGGGCATACTGCGGATGTGCATGGACTTCACATCGCTTGACAAGTACTGTTCCAAGGACCACTTCCCTCTGTCGCAGATCGATCAAATCATCGACGACTGTACGATGCGAGAAACTCTCCTTCCTCGACGCCTACTCAGGCTACAACTAGATTCGGCTGAAGGCCGAAGATCAGGAGAAAACAACGTTCATTACGCCATTCGGCATATTCTGCTACAACACTATGCCCTTCGGGTTGAAGAATGCAGGTGCCACGTATCAGAGGTGCATGCAGGCGTGCCTAAAAAACCAGATCGGTCACAACATTCAAGTCTATGTCGACGACATAGTAATCAAGACCAGGGAGGCTAAGACACTGATCAACGATCTCCGCGAGATGTTCGATAATCTTGATCACTCCAAGATCAAGCTAAACCCAGAAAAGTGTGCCTTCGGCGTCCCATCTGGCCAACTACTCGGCTACTTCATCTCCCAACGGGGGATTGAGGCGAATCCGAAGAAAATCAGGGCCATATTGGCCATGGAGAAGCCGAAGAACCTCAAAGGTGTCCAGCAGCTAGCTGGGCGGATCTCAGCGCTGAGCAGATTCATTAGTCGCATGGGTGAGAAGGCCCTACCTTTTTACCACCTATTGCGCAAAGCGGACAAGTTTGAGTGGACACCCGAAGCAGACGACGCATTCGGATGAAGTTTCGCGCCTCCAACAACAAGGCCAAATACGAGGCCCTCATCCACGGCATGAGGATGGCCAATATCTGCGGCACAACGCGCCTCGTCATCTACGGTGACTCGAACCTTGTCGTCCAACAGACGATGAACGAATGTGACGCTCACAGCGCCAACATGGTCGCGTATCACGCGCTCTATAAGTCACTCGAAGGGGACTTCGACGGCTGCGAGCTTCAGCACGTCGAAAGGGAAAGCAACGAAGAAGCCGATAGACTCGCCAACACCGGCTCCACCTGCGCACGGGTGCCACGAGGTGTGTTCCTTAAACAAATCTGCATACCCTCTATCAAAACAAAATTCCCAAAGGGTTCAACTGAAGAAACAGAGCACTCGGGGGTTGCGCCACCCGAAGGACATGAGGGACCCAAAAAGCTCGACACCGAGGCCGAGCTAGTCAGCATGATGCAGGTCATGGAGGTTGAAGAGACATGGACGTGGCCGTACTTTCGGTACCTGATAAAAAATGAACTACCCGATGACCCGGCAGATGTCCGACGCATATCTCGCTGGTATAAGGCCTTCACCATCCACAATGGCGAGCTGTACAAGCGCATCATTTCGGGTGTGCTCCAAAGGTGCGTCACCATCAGCGACGGCAAAACCATCCTCCAAGACATCCATGAGGGCATCTGCGGCCATCATGTAGGTAGCCGTGCCCTAGTCGCCAAAGCTCTACGAGCTGGATTCTACTGGCCAACAGCCATGAACGACGCCAAGGATATCGTCCAAAGGTGCAACGCCTGTCAGAGGTACGCGGACAAGCTGCACGCACCAGGATCCAAGCTAAGGCCCATACCATTGGCCTGGCCCTTCGCCCAATGGGGTCTCGACATGATCGACAAACTACCCAAATCCTCGAAAGGAGGCCACGTCTTCCTCTTGGTCACAGTCGACAAGTTCACCAAGTGGATCGAGTCCATGCCCGTCACCAACCAAAGAGGCAAAACTGTCGTAAAATTCTTCGAGTCCATTGTCTACAGGTTTGACATACCATACAACATCATCACGGAAAACGGGCTCGAACTTGATCTCGAAGGAATTCCATGACTTCTGCAAGAACCTCGGCATCAACATATCATACGCCTCCGTGGCGCACCCGTAGACCAACGGACAGGTCGAAAAGGCCAACGGCCTCATAGGCAACAACATCAAGAAACGCCTGCTATGCCCACTCGAAAGGCTTGCGGGAGCCTGGGCAAAGGAGCTACCCTCCGTCCTCTGGAGCCTGCGTACAACGCCGAACAGTTCAACCGGCTTCACGCCCTTCTTCATGGTGCACGGAGCCGAAGTCGTGCTACCCGCCGAAGTATGCCATAAGGCTCCACGGGTCATTTCTTACAGCGAAGCCGAATCATCAGCAGCACTCGAAGATGTCATTGACACACTCGACGAGGCACGCGATATCATTGTAGCTCGCTTAGCGGTCTATCAGCAAAGCCTCCGCAACTATCACAGTCGTTGGCTGCGCCCAAGGTCTTTCGTGGAAGGATACCTCGTCCTACGACTCAAGCAAGAATGGCCAAATAAGGTCGAGTCACCCTGGGAAGGACCCTACATCATCACAGAAGTCATCCCAGGTGGCTCCTACCGCCTCGTGAACATCGCATCAGGAGTCGAATACTCCAACTCCTGGAACATCGCACGTCTGCAACGCTTCTACCCCTAGTTACCCTTTACTTTCAATAAGGCTACTCAGCCAAGGCTACTCAGTCGGACAATGTACCTCCTCGTTACCTTATGAATAAAAGCTAAGTTCTTTGGCCCAAATATCTTTTCACCTTACATTATTTCTCATTAAATACGCTCGGGGTCTACGCCACACCTCACAACCTCGTCGACCGAGAACAATGCATACAACTTGAGTAGCTGACCATGTCAGGCTAACGAAAAGGACATGCACACAACAAAGCACCATGTGCTAGTACATATAAACTTTACAAAAAGCACTACGAGCCCACTCGAATAAATACAAATTTTATATTAAGTTTTTCTTACAGGATCTAACTATTATGGAGCATTACATTCGCGCGCTGCTCGAACAGATCTACGATCTCTTCAGCATGTTGTGCCACAGTTTCATAATGCGGGCACATGTCCCATAGGGTGCCATCTAAGGGGCGACCCAGTCGCCACCTCCGTGAGATTGACATCACGAAGCTGCAGCCGAACGAGCGACAGGGCAGCCTTCACCCCAGCAATCATCTGATGTTGCACCAACTCTTTGACATGGCCTACATCCCTAAAATTACCAAGAAGACCTAGGAAGGAAGAAGGCGCAACGTCCAAGGGGAACATGATAGCCCAGATAGCCGCCAATGACGACCTCGCCTACCTCAGCACCCGAAGACGCTGGTTCATGCGATCTTGCACCGTTGCAAGGACGATGGCCCGATCGCGGTCTATCCAGAAGAAGCCACCAGCCTCCAGGTCTTGCTTTGTCAAAAAATTCATCTGAATGACGACGCACTCCTTCTCTTCCTTTGGAATGAGATTCACACCTGCAGAACGCGCGGAATAAGCAAGCATATAGAACTCCTCCCTGGCAGTGGCTCGTTCAACCTTCGAAATAATAATAGTTCGTGAAGACTCACATTGCAGTTTCTCGCCCATTTTCTGCAAGTCCCCCATCAAGAACTCCTCCCTGGTAGTGGCTCGTTCAACCTTCGACTTCCACACATCTGCGTGGCCTCCAATGCTAAGGATGTCCTTCTCCAAGCTACGGACGCGATCGCGAAGAAAAGCCAACTGTGATGCATCATCTAAGGATGGTCGCGGCTCAAGATAAGTCGGAGTGATAATAGGAACCTCACCCGAAGGACCCTAAAGGAAAATAAATCAAGCATGAAGATTACAAAGTATTTCTGGCAGCAACTCGAAATATAACATTATACATTAAATCCACCTCGTGACATAGTCAGGCTTGTTCATCAGCAAAATATTACAGTAGGAAGCAAAAGAGACAACTACATCATCTATATTACAAAGGCCTACGCCCCTGCATCCGAGGTGGCCTCGGAGCCAGACTGCCTGCTCTTGGCCTCCTGCTGCTGCTTCGCCGCATAATCAGCCAGGAGATCGATAATCTTAGGCCCATAGCGCTTATAGTGAGAGGTAAAGAGGGTGAAATCTACCTTCAAGCCATCTGCAGCCGCCGGCATCTGGAACGTGATGTGCGGCAGGTCCATCTCAGCTCCGGGCTCCATCGCCATCGCCATACCCATGGAGGCGCCGATGCCCTTCTGCCTGCGCTTATACTTCGTCGGAGCTTCCTTTGACAGAGCATCCGCAAGGGCGTCGACATCTTCAAGGGAAACGCCCTTGGGGACGACCTCCCTATAGAAGCGCGTGAGCACTTCCTTGGCCTTCTCTAATGAGACAGCGGCACAACGACCTTCGACCGCCGCGGTAGCATCATCCAATGCATCTCCATGATCCAGTGCACCACAATCAAACGTGACGCCTGAAGCATCTGAAAAAAAAGAAGAAAAGCACTCGAATGAGAAAGGACAAGACGCAGTCAAAAAAACACAAGACCCAAACAAGTCAAGGGAAACTCACCAGAAACAGCTTTGGCTGCAGCCATAAGCTTATCTGCCATCTCCTTCTCGCGGCCAGCTGCTGCAGCCGCGAGCTTCTTCTCACTATCAGCATCCCCCTTCTGCAAGCGCTCCTTGGCCTCCGCAGCATCCGCGGCCTTCTTCTCCACTCGACCAAGGCTCTTCTTGAGAGCATCCAGTCTTTGGAGAGCCACATTGTTTTCATTTGCAACATGAAGAAACACCTGATCAATACAAGCAAATCCTTGGGACAGATGAACTAAAACAGGGTGAAAAGTTATGCACCTTGAAGTTGTTGCAGGTTAGCCTCCAGCGCCAGGTCCTGCTGAATAAGGAGGTTGGCGCTGTGCACAAAGGGCTGCAGAAGAAACAAAAACAAAAGATCAAGAAATCATCCAAAAGGGCTCGGGGGCTCCGCCCCGCAAAAGCAAAACGACCAACAGGTCACCCAAAAAGGCTCGGGGGCTCCCCCCAAGGAGTAAAACAGATAGTATTTACATGTTCAGGCATGGACTCCGAAGGTCTGCGTGCTGTCTTCTGAGCTATGACTGCCCGAGCTTCTCGCCTGGAGGAGTTTGGGTCATAGTCCTCAGAGTCGGCCACCACCTGGGGGATAGAAGCCGTCAACTTCGACTCCCCTATAACCTCCTGGGTGTCCAGTGAAGGGACTCCTCCGAAGAATGGCTGCAAGTAAAGATTTGATCAACAACAACTCACACTACTCAGACAGACGACAGGAAAAAGACTCAAATGAAGTCACTTACGACTCGATGTCCGATAAGTTGAAGACGGGAGTCGCCTTCTCCTTCTTCTTGGCCGGTTGCTACGGAACCACTGCCCGAAGGGGCACAACAGGGAAAGGTGCAGGCAATGCACCTTCATCCTCGCCATGCGGCTCAAGGAAGGACGTACCCCTTGGAGTTGGCGGGGTAGATGCATCTGAAGACTCGCTCTGGGAACGCTTTCGGGTCCGCCCTTCGCTCGGCTCGGGGCTTCCAGGGTCGGAGATTGCGCCGGAGGAAACTCGGACTCAGAGTCCACCTCCTCATTATACGGTGCTTCCGTATACTTCTTAGGCATAGGAGGCATAGACCTCGTTACCTTGAGGCGCTGCAAGCAAAAGGAAAAGGGAAACAAGATAAATAACAACAACAAACACTTGAAAAAGCGCTACGCCCCGCGAACAAGTATCACCTGGGAAACCCCTTTATAGGCGCTAAAAGGAGTGGTCAAAGATTTCCCCGGGAGGTCCTCGCCGACTTTGGCCTTCAGCAGGGGATGAAGGGCCCTATCCAGATCACCCGAAGATAATTCTTCGGATGAAACCCTCGTCGGATTGCTGGAGCTGGCCTAGAGGAACATTGGGTGCACCCTCAATTGGAGTGGCTGCACCCGGCGCTTGAGGAAGGTGCGGATGATGTCGACACCATTGACCTCTTTTCCTGGCACCAGTTGAAGAGCCTCCACCCGCTGGTAAAGCCTCTCCACCTCTTCGGATTCACCTTCTAGGATATGGTTCTTCCACGATCTCTTTTGGATGATCTGCTGGGAGAAATCGAAGGGGCAAGCCCATATTGCTGACCGTCCAGCTTAGCATCATGGATGTAGAACCACTTTCGGCGCCATTGCTGGATGGACTCACAAATAAAAAAAGAGAAGAATTAGACGGAGGAGCGGATGGAAATGATGCAGCCGCCAAGCAGGTAGACTCCGCCGGTGCCGGACTGCCTCTTCACGGAATGGAGCTTCCGGAAGAGGTAAAAGTGCGGCTCAACACCGAGCCAACACTCGCAAAGAGTTATGAAGCAAGCGATGTGAAGAAAATAATTGGGAGACAAATGATGCAATTGAATCCCGTAAAATAAGAGGAGTCCATGAAGAAAATCGTGAACAGGGAGAGAGAGACCACGGATGACAAACGCAAAAAACATCACCCGAAACCCTTCGGGTGGGCGGGGGATTACCTCATCACCAGGGTGGATGGCATCCCCCTTGTTCTAGGGGATCAACCCAGAATCGTGTAGCTTGTGCAAATACCCGTCGCGCATCTCTGTGTGCCTTCACCCGTCGTTAGTGATGCGGGCGATCACGACGACCTTCTTGCCGCCAGAGGCGGCGCTCGAACCAACTCTGGTGGTGGTCTTCTTCAGCTTGCCCATCATGCGACGTCGAGTGTGGTGGTGTGCGCGGAGAAAAGAAAAGGGAAAGATGCGAAGAACTTCCAGTGTGCACTGTAGGAAAGCAAAGTTCGCGAATGGAGTCAAGAAAGATGAGCAAATGGCAAAGGGTAAAAGAAAATCACTGTTTACCCGCGGTATTAAAGGAGGAAGACGATGTACACGAGCCGTTGATCCAGAAGCCCTAACGCGCACCCCAAATCTAACCCTACACGTATCAGCACAGCAACGAACCGTCGCCGGCACGCCGTCCACTACGCATGGAAATCGAGGAGACGTCGTAACTTTCGCCATGTCTGCGCGTGACTAGTCAACTACTAGTCAGAAGGTGGGACCCAGGATCGTCTCGTCGCATCATCTTTGTGCTGCACATGGTTGAGATCACCAATCTTCAGCACTAATGTCATCAAGGCCAAGCTAGCAACGGCTGAAAATTTTCGGCTGATCAATCAAGTACTTACTCGAATCTGCGATACATGTAGGGTTAGATTTGGGGTGCGCGTAGTGGACGGCGTGACCTGGAACTAATTAAATATTTATTTCTTACTTATAAATAAGAATTCCATTCTTATTTATTATTATAATTCATTTCATTCAATTTTGTTTATTAGATGAGTTTTGTAATTGATGTATCTTTTCATAAATAGGAGTTCACCTCTTATTTCTTACTACGATTTAATTTCCAATTATTATTCTATTTAAAATTTTTTTAATATTCAAATTTTTAATTATCTTCCCCTGAAACACAAAAGCACAATAGAGGTCATGTCGAAATCCATCACTCCAGTCCTGATGTTTCCATCATAACAAGAGATATCTCGATCCCTCTATAGATTCTTTAGTCTTGCGCGAAAATTCCCCGGATTTGCTTATGCATGAATGCAATGCATAAACATGTGTCCTGTCTATTTCGAAGTGCTAATCCTAGGATGTTACACATGGCATAGTGGCAACTCAGCTTGTCCCTCATAGAGTAGCAAATAGATGCATAGGACACCTTCAAAGTTCACAAGGGTGACTAGAAACAAATAGCACAAGAACAAGTAATGTCACAATATGCATCAATTAATAAGCTTTGGAACACTGCACACACAATGACAACTATGCTCTCTTAATGGTGCCTAAAGGTAGAAGGTGGAGACTCAATAGTGGTGGAAGAAAGACCTTTTATAAAGGAAGCAGGGATTTCAAGTTTCAAAAAGAGCTTCCAAAAATTATGGTGCTTGTTAGCTTTCAGCCGTCATTGCCCCTATCATAAGCATCTTGAAGTGATTAAGGTTAAAGTGAACAAAGATGGAGTATATGCTTGACGAAGTATAATTGACAATCTCAAGTCCCTTGAATACGAGGGCCACACCTCATGCTACTCAACTTTAGTCACCTGTAAGTTCTTGTCATTGTAAGTATTTGCATATCATAGAGAATTGCCAACGAGGTACCCCTTGCACATGGTACAGGAGCTATCCCATAACCAAAATGACAAGGCAAGCAGACAATGAGCATCTCAGCAATCTTCTTATTTACCATGGGAATATGGTCCTTTTTTCTCTCTTTCCTCTTTTCTCAATGTGTCTCTTTTTTTATAAGAAGAATGCTTCATAGATGTCACTATGGTGATGCTGCAAGTTCCCACCATGATTAGGCATGGCTTAGGCTAGCGGCCTAGGCGTTTCTCTAACACAGGATACAAACTCCATGGACTTAAAAGTTCCCTATTTATTTCACACCGGTGACATCCATTGACAAAAGAGCATGATATCAACTGAGTACAAAGTACAAGCGCAATGTTGAAAACGTTCCCCATGAAAGCATGGTTCTGCTAATTCCAACGTATAAGCAAGCATATACAACATAGAAGACACAATGGTTCAAGTTTATTAGGGGCAAAGAATATAAAGTGTGCCATCAAGTTCGTGAGGGCTTTAATCACTAAGTTTTCACAAAACAAAATAGTTTTAAATTGGAAGATAGCTGAAAACAAGAATATACTTGGAATGGTGTAACACAACATGCATAGGAGTTTATGGTGGACACTTTGGAATAACTTGGTTTCTTGGGAGTTGGAAGCATGAGTAGAGCTTACTCATACAAGTGGAGGCTAGCAAAAGACTGGGAGCAAC
Organism: Avena longiglumis; assembly: GCA_030063025.1. NCBI lineage: Eukaryota > Viridiplantae > Streptophyta > Magnoliopsida > Poales > Poaceae > Avena > Avena longiglumis. Next base: position 365,886,344 of record CP125978.1, read on the forward strand.
CAACTAAGAGAGCAATAATGGCCATAATCATGCAGTGCAACAAAGCCTTACTAATCAAAGCATAGAGAGGTACTACAAGTCAAGGACTAAATGATCATAGAGGCTATGGTGACTTGTTCATAGTCATAACATGGTGTGAGCATGTGCCAAGTCAACCCAAACAAAACATCAAAGGAGAATACCACTATACTATGCTTTTGCATGCTAAAACAACACACAATTTCTTCAAGGCACACTAAGCAATCCCAATTTTTGAAACAAAACATGCTACATCTCATTAAGCATAAGGTCAAAACAACACCTAACATGTCATGCTAAAGTCTAAGTCACAGTCAATGCAAGCTCCTCTTGCACTTACAAGCAAGAACTTACTACTCCTTTCCAACACCAAGCAACTTATTTGAAACAACTCACAAAGATAATAATCAATAAATACTAGTGAGCTTGTCTCACATATCTACAAATAAGAACTAAAAAGTTCTAAGCTGAAAGCACAAGAAAACTAAGGGTGAACACAGTGCTAGCAAAAGAGAACACTCACAAAACAATAAAAGTGAAAACTAGAGTGTTCTAGGCAATGGAAACAGAGTGTGCCTCTCTCCAAAAGAATATGTTGTGATCAACCAACTTACTCAGGCAAACTAAGCAAACAAAAACCAAAAACAAAAACTAAGACGCTCCAAGAACAACACAATAGTGCATGAAACAATAAAAACGAAGTGTCTAGAAAGACCTGAGATTTTTATTGATGAAGAAGGGGATGCCTTGGGCATCCCCAAGCTTTGACGCTTGTACCTCTTGAATATTTCTTGGGGTGACACGTGGTGGCATCCCCAAGCTTGAGGTTTTGTCCATTCTTCGTCTCATTACATTATTCTCTCTCTACACCTGAAATTTTTCCTTCATACACAATTTCACACAATCTTCATTAGCAACATTAGCCTATTCAAAAGATATTAGACCCCTGGCAAAGCTTTGGAACAGCAAGTATTTTCACTAAAAACACAAGCTACTGTAGTAACTCCTTCAAAAAGCTCAATTCACCTAAAGAGAACCCAAAAAGGAATCAATAAGAAGCAAATGCAAATAATGGCAAAATTCTGTCAAAATAGACTAGCAGGTAGAAAACGATTTGTTCGAACATCTTTGTTGCTTAAATCAAAAAGTTTTGAACTAGCGGAAGTTAGCTAACATACTGAGGGATTTATTCATAAATTTTCAGGTCAATACGAGTTACAGAGACTCCTCACGAATTTTTATGGTGGAGGAAAGAAATATGTTTCGGGATAGCAACTCCCCAAATCTTATTTCCCTCTTATTAGAGGTCATTCTTGGCACAAAAAGCAAACAAAAAGGATAAGAAGAGGTCATTACATAAGTAATAACTTCCAAGACTCAATAAAACTCTTGGGTTATCTCCCAACAAGTACTTTTCTTTAATGCCTTTAAGTTAGACATGATAGTTTCAAAGATGCTCACATAAGAAATATCAATTGAAGTAAAAGAGAGCATCAAGAAGCAAATACAAAACATATTTAAGTCTAACCCACTTCCTATGCATAGTCATCTTGTAAAAAAACAAGTCATGAAATCACAAAGCAACAAGCATAGGAAAGCAAAACAAGTGCAACTTTAAGACTTTCAACATAAAGAGGGGAAACTTAATATTGTTGAGATACATAAGACCATGTTTCCCTCTCTCATAATAACTTTCAGTAGCAACATGAATAAAATTAACAATATAACTATCATATAAAACATTCTTATCATGAGCCACATGCATAAAATGATTATTACTCTCCACATAAGAATAGCCATTCTTATTAACTGTAGTGGGAGCAAATTCAACAAAATAGCTATCATTATTATTCTCATCACCATAATAATCAAATATAGGAGTCATATTGTAATCACAATTAACTTTCTCCTCAATAGTAGGTGGACTGAAAATATCATACTCATCATTATAATCATCATAAATTGGAGGTTTGCTACCATCATAAGCAATAGAATAACTATCTTCCAAAGCTGGGGAACTAAAAAGATCATTTTCATCAAAACTAGATTCCCCAAGCTTAGACTTTTCCATAGAATTAGCAATAATGGTGTCGAAATAATTCATACTAATAACATTGCTATTAGCATGCAAATAAAGCTCCATAGGTTTTTGAATTTTCTCTTCAAACACTTCATGTTCTAGCTCAATATAAATGCTATAAAGATCTCTAATTTTGTTGTTGTTTTCCATTAAGCCTAACTAGTGAACAAAATAAACAAAAAGACAAAATTGCAGAATCTAAAGGAAAAAACTTCGAGCACTCACACCGGAGGATGTGAGTACCTCTTACCTTACCTCCCCGGCAACGACGCCAGAAAATAGCTTGATGTCTACGCACTTCTATTCTTGTAGACAGTTGTTTGGCCTCCAAGTGCAGAGGTTTGTAGAACAGCAACAAGTTTCCCTTAAGTGGATTACCCAAGGTTTATCGAACTCAGGGAAGAAGTGGTCAAAGGTATTCCCTCTCAAGCAATCCTTCAATCAAGATACAAGAAGTCTCTTATGTCCCCAACACACCCAATACATTTGTTAGTTGTATAGGTGCACTAGTTCGGCGAAGAGATAGTGAAATACAACTGGTAACGGTGCTAGAAAAGAGCTTGACGGTGAGGTAAAGACTAAAGGCAACAAGAAGGAAGCAAGCAAACATGCAACAGATCTAGTAGCAAATGGTATTTCAATGCTTAGAAACAAGGCCTAGGGATCATACTTTCACTAGTGAACACTCTCTCATATAAATATCCTCTCTTCATGATACTACTCTTAACTACTCTCCGGTTGGACACTCTAATCCATGGTAGGGCCTTCCCGATCTAGATAACCCCACATTGTCACCTTGAGCACTAGATGGTTCCAACAAACACCACAATTTCATAGAGACATCCAACTCCAAATATAACTCATAACAAATATTCAATCTAGCCAAAGTGTCACACACGGTATGCACGCAATCACTTTCACACACGTGGGGAAAATCATAGATCTATTAAAGCACAAAGAGTATTTATGTATACTCAAACCTAAGTGCCACCATGGCGTGCACGCTGTCACTTTCACACACATGGGGAGAGCAGAGATCTATTGAAGAACTTGAGTAGTAAGGTAGATCTACTTGATTACAAAGCTCATGACCACAATAAGATCATGCATAGAGAGAGATGAACACATAGCTACCGGTAGAGCCCTTAGCCTCGAGGAAGAACCACTCCCTCCTCATCATGGGAATTAGAAACGGTGATGAAAATGGCGATGGAGATCGATGGATATGGCTTCGGGGGCACTTCCCCGTCCCGGCAGGGTGCTGGAACAGAGACTTTCTGTCCCTCGATTCTCCCTTTCGGTGGCGGCGGCGCTACGGAGGTTTTCGTGGATTTCTTCTGGATTGTTTAGGGTTTTTGGGTTGGAGGTTTCTTATAGGCGCTGGAATCAAGGTCGGTGGGTCTCCAGGGGGCCCACACCCCCTATGGGCGCCTCCAGGGCTTGCCCGCGCCTAGGGGGTGCGGCCACCCTGTGGCCCCCCTCCGGCTCTGCTTCGTGGTTCCGTGTTGCTCCGGGAAAATAATGACTTTGGCTTTTGTCCCGTCCAATTCCGAGAATATTGATTTTCTGCCTTCGAACCAAAACATAAGAAAAGCGAGTGGCAGCACCGTGGCAACTTGTTAATAGGTTAGTTCCAGAAAAGATATAAAAATACCTCAAAGTGTAGACAAAACATAGCAAAGTAGATACAAAACAAGCATGGAGCATAAAAAATTCCGACGTATCAGTCGCGAATGTGCCCAAACGGTCAGATCTAGGGGCCCTTTAAAGGGGGTCCCTCTTCCCCTTCGTGGGTACCGGCTCTTTTCTTGGTTCTTGGATTTCTCTCTCCTCCTTTCTTGACCTTGAAGAGCTTGTCTCTCCCTTTTCCTCCTATTATCCTTCCATCTTGTTGAGGGATTTGAGAGAGGAGATCTAGATCTATAATCCCCTCAAACCAAATCCTTTTTTGTGAATGAATACTTGGGATCTATATCTTTGAGAGTTTTGTGTTCTCCTCTTATGTTCTTACTCCCTCATACCCCCAATAGCTTCTGTAGATTTGTTGGAATTTGGGAGCGAAGGACTTGCCCTTGCATTTGTTGCATAGGTTTGAGTTCTCCACGGAGATTCGGCGAGTACAAGCTTGTGGGCTTCTTACTCTTGGGTTCTTGGAACCCTAGACGGTTGTATGGTTGGTGCGTTGATTTCTTGAGGCCTCCATTATGGAGTGGATTCAAGCTTGTGGCCTTGTGGCCTTTTGTGGCTTTGTTGGATTTTGTGGCTTTGTTGTTGGGAGCCTCCAATTAAATTGTGGAGATAGCCCCAACCTTGTACGGGTTTGGTGACCGCCCTCAAGTGTCCCTTAGTGGATCGTGAGTAGGACTTTGTGGCAAACTCATGGGAGAATAGGGTGAGCCTGTTGTAGCATCGGCGAGTTGCGTGCCTTTGCATCTAGGGTAAGGCCTTGTGTGGCGTTCGGAGAGCATTGCGTCATCGCACCTCTCCAACGGAGACATATCTTCTTTGGAAGTGAACTTCGGGATAAAAATCTTCATCTCTGCATCCATTAGTTATATCTCTACCGAGCCTTTTACTTATGCATTTTTACATTGTGATAGGCATCGTCCTTGAATTATTTCATCTTGCTATCAGCTTGTTTCTTGTCTTGCTTAGCATAGGTTGTTGGTGCACTTAGTTGAACCTAGTGGTTAGGTTTTATGCTCAATAAATTAAACGTTAATTTTTATTTCGCATTTATTAGAGCGTAAAACCGTAATTTTTTAAAGCCTATTCACCCTCGTCTAGGTGACGTCCATTGCCTTTCGGTAGTTCCAATGGGGTTGTTTAGCATACATGCTACCCGCCTATGTTAAGATGTAAGGAAAGCATATAATGATACAAACATATATACATACAAGATAAACTTATCTCCACCAACTTAAACGAGGACTAAAAGACATGAGGAAACAAAAAAATGTAGGAGGTCTGAAATAACTTTTGTGTTTGTCCGGGTCGTTGTATAGTATTCCACCATCATCGATTCAATCGACAGAAAAGAGCAACACTAATGGCCATCTTATAAGCGCCATCGCCCAACAAATATACAATTACAACAACATATAAGAGCAACTCTACCAGATTACCGAGATCCTCTCCCTAGCTCTCTATAAAAATCATCAAAGTAAAGAAAAGACCACTTTAGCGGATTCTCTAAAGCCATATTTGCGGTGACCCAGCATACCACTGCATGTGTAGTACACTATAGTCGTTGACATGACATCCACAGAACACCGTTCCGTAAATATCACATCCCTTAGAGTGGTACAACAGAAACATTGCGAGTCCATATTACAAAAGTACACACATTATTATTATTACAATACCGGAAGTTCAAGACTTCCAAAAGATCCAACTTACAAACCAAAATATAAAGTGTTCAGCGGAATTTAAAAGTAACAACTCCGACTAGGAGTTGAGCTCAACAGCTTATTCTATAGAGTTCATGTTGCTCGGCTCTGTGGGTTACTACTAACTAGGGATACTTAGTTGGACTCGTTATCATCGACACCATAGCGGATTTCGTAATCCACTCCTTCAACTCCCCCGGACAGATGACGTTCCTCGTAGAACACATCTTCTTGGCATTCGGCTGCATACATTGGCACGTCTTCGGGATCCTCAGAGTCTAAGCAAGGGATCAAAGGAAAGAATGAGTAACAGCGTTACCCAACAAGTTCATTATATGCAAGGTGGGAAGTTTGATACTCTAACTACCACCTCAGATTATAAATCCTTGGCACTATGCAGTTTTTTTTATAAATCTTTCTTCAAAGATTGATTTTATTCTGAAAAACTATGACAATCAGCCTTCACAGGTTGACAGAACTTTCATGGAGTTCCTTTCCTGCCGCGTTCGTAGATCCTTCCCGAAACAGGGAGTAACAAGTTACAGTTCTTACACTCTGCAGAGGTGCGTTACTTTACCCATGAGAGATCAACTCCTTGATGCACAACCAGACGTACTTTCCCGTCCACAATTCCATGATGTGTGGCCCAGTAGTTGGTCCAAGCCAATCACTGCTCCCTTCGCGACCCCGCATGCCTCCTTGATGTACACCATGACCTCATAATGAATTACGACAATGGTTTGTACAAACCGTTAGATGCCAGAACTATCGTGGGACGATGAGGGTTCCCACCCATATGCTGCATATCCTCTATGAATTACCAATTAATATGCACACTATGTAACACCCTCAGAATCGTTTCTATGCAAGTTTCAGCGATTCCCGCCAAACCCGCATAGAAACGATTCAAAGGTGCCCACCAGGCACTTTCGTGCGGGTGGAAAACGAAGTAATAACATTACACAACAGTCCTCGATGGGACCCACAGAACAGATATATATATACAACAGCGACTCGATGAGTCAAGAATGCAGATATAATATACAAAGATCCAAATCACCTTGAAAATGATAGAGCGTCCGACTACGGACAAGATGCAAATGGGGCTAAGAGCCCTAAAGAATAACCAGTGGCGTCCATAACCCTGCCCAGGCCAAGCCGGAAGGGTGACCCTGCTAACGACGTCGATCTCAAAACCTGCTTAAACAAAAGGGGTGCCGACAAAGGGCAAAGGAAAAAGAGGAGCGTCGATCGAGGCCGACACGGCGAGGCTAGAATTGGCGGTCCTCGCCTACATAGGTATGGTGGATCGGCGGCGGCGGCATGCGCTAAACAACCTATAGAGACTCAAACAATGGCGGATATCGAGAGAGGTGAGAAAGACCTATTCGAACCAACCTGATACTACCATCAAACAAACCCATCCTGGTGTTTCCCCCTCGAGACCAAACGAGGAAGTCAACCGAGGAACTCACACCGTTGGCAGTTTTATTTATTCAGTTATCGTTGCAAAAATTACTAGTCAGGTTTAGATAATCATCCTGATAAAATAAGCAGTGGGCACTTTTAGTTAACCATTCCGTTATAGTAGCAACACTTACTAATCAGATACAATTAGCATGAGATAACCCAAAACCCAACAGTTGTTGGTACTTTTATTTAGCCATTCCGTTGTAGTTGCAATACTTACTAGTCAGGTACAATGGTCGCGACAATCCAAACAAGCAGGTTGTGGGCGATTATTTAGCCATTCCATTATAGTGAAGTTGATTACTAGTCATTATAAAGTCAAATTTACAGACTACTTTAGTTATAGTTGTCTATGATCGAGATATCGTGCTCCAAGTCGTCCATAACGCGGACATGGCTTTGAAAGTTTTAACCCGGCGGGTGCACAAATAGCAACACACACTCGATCAACCTCGGAAAAACCAAATCAAAACCCACGAGGCCTTCACGACAAAGCAATCACATGATTCAGAAATATTTCAGGGGCCACCCTTGAGTACACCATAACAAAGCGGTGACTCGAGACGGACTCAAGGTTTGCGACAATGGTCAGCATTTGGGAACCCGAAGTGTGACTGGGCTTGTCGATACCTGAAAACATTCCGCTTACCTAAATGACAGGTGCTCCTCGCACAAACGTAAATAAAGCGATAGCATGGCATAAGTACAGATCATAAATAAAACCTCAAACTAGTTTGTGGCCCCAAGAAATAAGACGAATCAAGCTCGCTCGGGGTCCCATAATCCTCCCGGATGTGGATAGCGCGATAAATCAAGGAACAGGTATCAAGTACTCGGGGTCCTACGGGACACAAGTGGGCGTTCGGAAACCAAATATTATCTATCACCCACCGATGCCTCTGCTTACTTCAATTTTAGTTGTTAAACAGGAATTAAAGTGAACGATAAGTAAGGCCATAATCATCTCCAACATCAACCTGCGGCAATACACCAACAACTGAGGCACTTGACGACACGCGACAGCACTTGAGCAAGCGACTACGACACGCAAGTCCAACTATCTACCAAACAACAGGTAACAGGATGTGGCCAAGGCAATATAAGGCTGCCAAAGGGATATCACGGTACGAAAACTAGAGCATCGCGACGCAGATAGCAATAGATCAACAGGAGGGAATAAATACTATAAAAGTAAGATAGGTAGAAAGGGGGAGATGCTCGCCTGAAACATTGTCGAAGGTTCAACCGAAGATAGGGCCGAAGCTCACATCGACTCAACGGCCTTATCTGCGAAGAAGCAAAACACTAGAATAAACACCGGATGCAATATTTAATACTACGGCAAAAGATCGGGCATGATGCATGTATGATGTATGACATGGCAAAGGTGCGGTGAAATTAGGCAAGATTAAGCGGAACCGGGGTCCCGGCAAGTAATTAAACGGTTCAAGTTATTTATCTACCCCGCAAATTAAATGTTGTATTAACATGGCCAAATATAGCACCGGTTCGCTACACCAATTTAAATGAGGCCAATATAAGGCTATATTTGCCCGCATATGGGCCCCATATTTAATTATTAGGTGAATCGGCATAAGGCCCCCAAACCACACAAATATGCATGCGAATATGACAATTTAATATGCAACAAGATGTATATATTATAAAATAGGGTTTCGAGAAGGGTTCACACATTAGGGTCGAAGATCTTGGTCCGGGGGTTCGGGGTCGGTCTCAGGGTCCGGATCTGGGGTTCGGGGTTCGACGGGAACGAGGTTCGATCTTTGGGTCCTCGGGTCCGGGTGAAGAACTTGCGTGTGACGTCATCGGCATCGGTGCGGGAAGGGGTCTTGTCGTTCCGCAGCGTAGATCTTGGGGAGGTTCGGGGTTTGTCTCGGCGGGAGCGTTCTCGGATAACGGCGTAGATCTTGTCGCCTCCGTGGTCTTCGGGTCATGTCGACGGTCATGGCGTCCGGGAGACGAGCTTGTCGTTGCGGAGATCTTGTCGGTTCGCGTTTCGGATTCCGTGATACGATCTTGGCGCTCGATGTCCGTGAGGGAGTCCTTGGAGTCCCGGATGGAGATCTTGTCGGTGGTCTTGGCGTCCCTGTCGGAGTACTCGGGTGTCATTGCCGGACTTGGATCGGCAGCGGTTCGTCGACTAACCACAGAGGTTCCGATGGCGGCATCGATCGGAGTCGAGCGTCTTGGGGTGGTCATCTCACGCTTTGGTTATGACGGCCTAGGCGATTCCGAAGATCTTGGTGAGGTGGAACTCAACGTTATCGATGAGCAAGGGATCGGGTGGCTCTCCAACTGAGAAACGCCTCATGTTTTAGCGAGATGATGTGGATGCAGACCATAGGCGCCAAACTTGGGCGGGCTCGTGCGAACATGGCGACAGGGCGAGCTGTGGTTCTTCGGCGAGGCGGCCGCGGGCGGGTCCCACGACAAGTCCCGATGGTCCGCTCGGGGACAGAGGAGGACGTGGGGCGGACCGCGAAGGAGAGGTAGAGGGGAGGTCGCCGGCGCGACGAGGTAGAGCCGGGGCGCGAGCTCGGCGGACGGCGGCGGTCTGCAGCGGTCGGGGACGCGGTGGCGGAAGGCGGGCGGCAGGCGTGCTGGCGGGCTCGGAGGCGGGCGAGCTCGGGCTCAGGCGAGGAAGGAGCGGTGAGGCGAGCTCGAGCCGGCTGGAAGGCGTGGGCGCGAGGAGGCGTCAGACGCTGTGGCGGGAGATGCGTGAGGCGAGGCGGCCGCGGTTGGCGGAGGGCGGGGCGGTTCACGGCGACGCAGGCGAAGGGCGGAACGCCAGCGAGGAGGCGTGCTTGGCGATGGGGAGAGAGAGGTTGGGGAGGGGAGAGAACCAGGGGAGCGGCGCGTCGGTTGGGGGGGCTGCGCGCGTCGGGGGTGGAAGAGAGGATGCGGCGAGAGGTGGGGGACGGGGTGGGCGCGGGGACAGGTGGGGACTGGGTGGGGTCCAGGGCGTGGGACGTGTGGGGCAGAGGTGGGCCAGGGTGGAGGTTGGCTGCGTGCGTGTGTGGTGTGAGCTGAGTGGGGAGTGGGGGTGGGGTGGTTGAGTGGAGGTGAGGATGAGGTGGCAGCAGCGGATTGGAGGGGGAGAGGGAGATAGGTGAGGTGGTGGCCAAGGATTGGTCCGGGTGAGGTGGCCAGAGGGGTGGGTAGACTAGGTTGGGTAGCTTTAGGATTTAGGTGGGACTGGTTGGTTGGACCGATTTTATTTCTGGGGTGGTCGTTCGGGTCGTATCGGCCCGTTCGACTGCCCCACTAAAATAATGAAAAAATTTAGTCAGGGCGCCGAGAGCGCGGGGGGCATCTGGACCTGAGCGGACACCCAAGACTCGCGCAGGGCCTGGGCGGTGCCATCCCACCGCTTCTCCTCCTCCAGCTGCGACGCGAGGATGGCAGCCTGGAGCTCCTCCTTCTCCATCATCGGTCATGGCTCCGACCCCTCCTGCTTAACCGCCACTAGTCAGGGCTGCGGCTTCGGGTCCTCATTCGTCATCGAACAAGGCCACACCTCGGAGGCGACGGTGTTGGCGCCCCGGTAGCGCGACCAGTCCGGGACGCCGGGATGTGGCGGTGGGAAGTGGAGGTTGATGACCCACAAGTGTAGGGGATCGCAACAGTATTCACGGGTAGTATTACCCAATTTATTGATTCGACACAAGGGGAGCCAAAGAATACTTGCAAGTCTTAAGAACTGAGTTGTCAGTTCAGCTGCACCTGAAAATAGTTCTTGCTCACAGAAGTTTATCAGTAGCAACATCAAAGGAACAACAGAACAAGAGCAATCGTAACAGTAACGGTAATAGTGAGATTCGAGTGCGGTAAGCATAGGGATGGATGGACGGGCGTTGCATGGACGAGTCTAAACATGTAGCTTCAAGATCTAGGGCATTGCGAATAAATAATAACAAGCATCCAAGTACTAAACAATTCTAGGCATGTGCTCCAAATATATTCATACATGCTCTTAATGAGAACTTGCACAACATCTTCTGTCCAGCCAGCCGTGGCAGCGGGGCCTCTAGGGAACTACTGGGAATTAAGGTGCTTCTTTTAATAGAGCACCGAAGCAAAGCATTAACACTCCATGAACACATGTGATCCTCACACCACAGCCATCCCCTCCGGTTGTCCCAATTATTGTCACTTTGGGGCCTTTGGATCCGGACAATGATATGTGTACACAACTTGCAGATAAGATCACAAACAATACTATCATAACGATTCAATAATAAGTTCAGATCTAAGATCATGGCACTCGAGCCCTAGTGACAAGCATTAAGCACAACAAGTTGCAACAAAGTCAAATAGCACTAATAGATATACTAGGCACTATGCCCTAACAGATCTTATTTGATTACATGATAGAACTCATCCAATCCCTACCATCCCCAAGCCTACAACGGGGGATTACTCACTCATGGATGAGGGAAACATCGGTGGTTGATGGAGATGCGTTGCGATGATCCTCTCCAAATTCCCCGTCCCGACAGGGTGCCAGAACGGAGTTTCTGGATCCGAATCTTGGTTTCTGGTGGCGGCGGCAGAGCAAAATTCTCTCTGGAAACTATCGAACCCCCCTCGGTTTTTAGGTCGAAAGGCAACTTATAAGCGGAGAGGGCAGGGGTGCACAGGGTGTGCACCTCCGTGCGTGGGTCATGTGGGCCGCACTGGGTGTGTGGCCCCAGCCTCTCTGTCTCCCCTTCTGGCTCCGTGGATCTTCTGGTGAAAAATAGTTTTTGGCATATTTTCCGGGATTTTCCTGATAGTTGATTTTCTACACAAAAACAAGACACCAATGTAATTCTGCTGAAAACAACGTCAGTCCATGTTAGTTGTATCCAAATCACACAAGTTTAGAGGAGAAAAAATAGCAAAGTATTCGAGAAAGTAGATACGTTTTGACGTATCAGAGGTCGCGCGGCGTCGTTGTCGTCCTCCACGTCGGAGTCCTCATCGTCATTGTCAATGTTCTCGAGGTGGGCCTCGATGGCCTCGCGCTGCGCCGCGTGCTCCGCGTGCTCCGCCTCGAACCACCGGTCCCAGACCAGGGAGTCGATGGTGTAGGTCGGATCCCTCTGCAGATCTAGCGGAAGGAGGCCCGACGCCGGTAGATCTCATGGTGGCGCGCAGGGACCGAGCTTGGGATGGCTGGCACCGGCATGCGAGCGCCGTTGGGGTGCCACCCCGCCGGCAGGTGCACGTCCAGCTACGGGCAAGGCATGCCTGCCTCGGCGAGCATGTGCGCACCCTCGAGGCTCACGTACATGCGCCGCTTGGAGCATGGGCGCGGCGGCGGGCGCGCCGGTGGGCCGCGGAAGAAGGATGAGGAGCTACGCCTTGGCGGCGACCTAGACATTAAATGACGGCCACTTCCACTGCCGGCGAAGGAGCCGACCTCGTGTCCGTTCTGGCCTTGTCGAAACCAACCCTTCTAGCTCCCCTTTGTCATCGCAGCCGGCGACTGAGGGGCTTGTCAGTGGGAAGGGAGCGACTAGGGTTTTGGGGTTTGTCCCAAGCGGGGACTAGTAGCGGGGAAGTGGAGTGTGGAGTGGATGGGGACGCCGACATAGTCCCATTAAAAAGGACGCGGTCCCTTCCTCTGGGACACCGCCAGGTGGGACCCGATGAGGACAAGGCCGGCGTCCGTCCCCCGCATTCCAGCTCTAGATTTCGGCTCGGGTTACGCCGAAACGGACCGCGCCGCTCTGTTCGATCCATTTGCGGGTGCGCGTTGCGCCATGACTTCGGTCCGGAAGGACGAGATCAGACGCACGGAGTCCATTTGAGAAAGGGTGGTTGGAGTTGGCGGCGTAGTGGCAATATAAGAATTTATATACAAAGACACTCACTAATTGGGTTAATTGACTAATTAGGTGTTCGGGCTACTTTAATTAGACAACTCTAATCGAGAAGCTCAGATATCCATGAAAATGGCAGATAATCCAAATATGGTGGAAAGTAGCAATACCGCTACCTATGCTTCGTACATATATAGCTCACCACAATCTTCTTTCGCATGTGTACCCGGCTACATTTTAAATTGCATCCTTAAAAAGGGTATCCTCTACAAAAAAAAAGTTTGTGGATGAGTGAATTCGGAGCAGAAATCAACTTGCTAATGAGCAGCGAAGAATCAGCGGGTCGCCTGCTATATATTCTTTGAAACGTTTGGAAAAATGAAATTGAAGGATTTTCACGGGCTACGTCTAACTTATATCGAGGTCACAGACTCACAGAGATCGGCAGGGAGAACATTAGGCAACGTACAGCTTTCCCGGCAATCTGGCCGGCCATTCCAGCGAAGGCAGATTAGAGTTTTCGTTATAACGTTTTCTGTTGTCATTATTTCTAGCATGTCTAAAACTTGATGATCTTTGCATGCACGTCCACCATGTACATCTTGTTGGGTTTTTCCTCCTTTTTAATAAAAAAAGGTAGTGTTTCTGCCAGTTGCTCAAAAAAAAAAGTCTGGAGCAGAAATTTAAACAATCCATACCGTGCACATGAATACCGTCTAGAAAAAGCCTGTCATCTCAAAATCTCTATGGGCTGGGCCAAACGTGCCACACGCTCGTTGGGACCTTGTGTAACCCACTCCTGCCCGGTGGCAGTTTCGGGCTTTTTGCCATGAGATCGACCTGACTTGTGCATTGAACGACACAACAACCATGGCAAAGTCCGCTAAAAAAAACCATGGCAAAGAGAGGAAGGAACTGACGGCCGACTCTTGTCTCTAGCAATATACTACACCATTACAAGACCGGGCATTACAGCAACAGAAGCGGGAAAACCCTACACGACGAATAATAACAGTTAATATAGCATGCGCGGCGGATTTTTCTCTCCGACGGCCGCTACAAACTTGCGCGCGCTAAAAAATTTCACGGGCGGCAGTTTGCGCTCCGCGACACAGCAAATTTGTTGCACGCCGGCCAGCGCGCGCTATCTCTCGGCGACGCGCATGAAGACCAACTGCCGCTGAAAAATCACTCGTGCCCGCGTTCTCCCCATTTCCCTCTCCCCATTCCGTCGCCGCTTCGCCCGGAAGCGCGTCTCACTGCGCCCGATGGCCGCGGATCAGCATGCCGCCGAGCTCGCACTGCCTTGATCGGAGCGAAGCCGTCGCCTACGCTTCTTTTTTGCGCCACCGCCGCCACGCCTCGGCCGTCTCGAAGTCGCCGCCATTTCGGAGCTGCCGCGGCACCATGCTGCCCGCGCCGCCATGTCCTCCTCAAGCGGGGACGCTACTTGGCGTACGCTACGTGCTCGGCACAATGTCCGCCACAAGGTATGTTTCTCCGCCACCGGCCGCACCATATTTTAGTTCCGGTAGACGAAGTCAGTGTATTTTTGTGCTTGTAGAGTATCTCGTATAATTCATCCGACGATGAACTAGAGCTTGAGGAAGAGGAGAACATATCGATGCTATTAGCTTGGCGAGCGAAGAAAGAACCGAAGCGCGGTGGCTCGGTTTTTGGTAGGCGCAAGTTGTGGAGGGAAAGGATCGAAGAGCACGAGAGTTTGATGCGGATGTATTTCAACGACAATGCCACCTTTCCAGAGGAGTATTTTCGTCGGTGTTTTAGGATGAGCATCGGTTTATTCAGGCGCATTTGCGAAGAGGTGACCAATTATGATCGGTTCTTTGAGCGGAGGAGGTATGCTGCCGAAGAGCTTGAGCATAGCACCTACAAGAAGGTGACCGCCGCCTTGCATATGATGGCATACGGTAATACCGACAGATCTTGTTGATGACCACTTGGCAATGAGTGAGAGTCAAGCCATTGAGTGTGTCAAGCGCTTTGCCGTTGCAATTGTGCGTCTGTTTGGAGCCGTCTACTTGAGAGCCCCCAATGCCGGAGACATGATTAGGCTTTTGGAGGAGAACAAGGCTCGGGGGTTCACTGGAATGCTTGGCTCTATTGATTGTATGCATTGGAGTTGGAAAATTGTCCCACGGCATGGCATGGACAATTCAAAAGTTACAAGAAGGATTGCACTATCATCCTTGAAGCCGTGGCAGATTATGAGACTTGGATTTGGCATGCATTTTTTGGAATGCCCAGTTCCTGCAATGACATCAATGTTCTTCAACGGTCTCCTCTTATGTCAAGGATTGCATTGCGTGAAGGTCCATAGGTGGAGTTTGAAGCAAATGGCTACACATACAACTATGGCTATTATCTTGCCAATGACATCTACCCAAGGTGGCAAACTTTTGTGAAACCGGTTCGCAAACCCAAAGATAAGAAAGAAAAGGATTTCCACGCCACACAAGCGGTGGCTAGGAAAGATATGGAGAGAGCCTTCGAGATTTTGCAAGCCCAATTTGCTATTGTCAAAGTACCGACTAGATTTTGGGACCAAGAATGTTTTTGGTACATCATGACAGTTTGTTATCTGTTTGGCTGCACTGTTTGGATGTTTGGCTGTTTGGCTTCACTAGATGGAACTATCCTTTCTATGAATAAATGATTGAAATATTTGGAAAGAATCCCTGTCTATGATGCTAAGGCTAAGATTAGGATCTGTAGTAAGAATAGATACTACAATTGCCTTCCAAGCTCTATGATAAGGCTAGCATAGCTTTCCTATGCTGGACTGAGAGCTCCTTTTTTTCTAAATTCTTTTCTAAAATAAATTGATAAGAACAGAGGGTATATGTGGTTATGGAGATCATCACCTGTAGTTGTGTGGAGGATGCACTTGATAGAGATCTAGTTCAGCTGCTGTTGTATCTTGATATCCTGCTCACCTCTCCTTCTACTACTTCATCCACTACAACAGCTATAGCCTGGCCTTCTCCACCTTGTCTTTTCCATTGGATGGCTCCTTGCAGCAACCATGGTGTAAGTGATTTGTTGGTGATCTAGCTAATGTCTTGGTTGGTGAAAGATGGATGAACTGGTGATGTGGTTTTCTTGGCTACGAAGTGAAATGGATACCTCTATGCTAATGTTGTATTGCGGCTGTGCCTTGGTTCTTTATGTGTTAAGCTTTCTCTCTCTAGTGCTGACAGCACAACACTTGCATGGGTGATAGAGCTGCTGTCAAGTGGGTCCCTTTGGGTGCAATTTTCCATGAATTAAACTTGATGGTGTGGATGAGCTCAGCTGATTCTGATATCTATCCCTGTTTTAGATATTTTTCTACTTGGTGAAACTTGCCCCTCAAGCCTATGATGCACTAGTCTAAGGCATTGATTTCTAAGAAGAATATATACTCTCCTTTGGCCATTATATTTACCTAAAATACTCAATGATGTGTTCAGCAATGCATCACATTGCCAAACTAAGAGTAAAATACCAACAAATAACATTCTTCTATTTTTAGTTTTCTTTTGGGTTATTTTGCAGGTATAGAAGAATAAGAAGAAAAGAAGATACAAGATTCATCTTAGTTTAAGAAATGTAATTTAGGACTTCCTTTTTATTATTTTGTGATTCTTTATTGTAATCTTTCATTTTTATTTAAACATTTGTGAAAACAGTGTAACATTTGTATTGTTAATTTCATTTAAATATTTGTAAAAGAATAATGTAACATTATTATTATTGTAATAAAGTGAATCTGTTTTTCCTACTTTGTACTTTGTTGTCTTTTTTATTTGATTAAGTGTAATAATATTGTAACATTTGTATTAATGGAACAAAGTATTCCTTTATCATTTTATATCAATTAATTATTCAATAATTTCCGTTCCATTACCCTAAGGTATTTAAATGTTCCATAATTAAATTTATGAATTTTCTAAATTCATTTGATTTCAAATTTGAAATTCAAACTCATATTTGGATAAATTTTCCCCTAAAAACAAAGAATTCTATAAAGGTCATGTCGAAATCCATCGCACCTGTCCTGATGTTTCCATCAGAACAAGAGAGATCTCGATCCCTCTATAGCTTCTTTAGTTTTGCGTGAAAAATCCTCAGATTTTTTTATGCATGAATGCTATGCACAAGCATGTGTCCTATCTATTTCGAGGTGCTAATCCTGGGATGTTACAAGATCTAGATCAACAACTCCACCAATCAACTCCTCTAAGTGAGGGAAACATCTTGGGATCTAGATCTTGGAGTCTTTTGTGGATTCCCTCCATTGTTCTTCCTCTCTTATTTCCCCACAAGCTTTTGTAGCTTTGATAGAATTTGGGAGAGAAGGACTTGAGCTCTTCTTGTGTTCTTGCCATTGTATTTGGTGCATCGGTTAGAGTTCTCGGTGAGGATTCGATTAGGTGAAAGTTGATAAGCTTTTTACTCTTGGGTTCTTAGAACCCTATACGTGTAGGGGTTCGTAGCATGGAAAACAAAAAAACTCTACCGCATACAAACAAACAAGCCAAGATCTATCTAATAGATTGTAGCAACGAGTCGATAGAATAACTCACTCTTGAAGATTCCAAAGTGTTTAACGAGAGCAGATTCTCGTGGGTGATGTAGTTGTACTCTTCCTGATCTCAAGATCGCGTAGACGATCCTTCCGACGCTGCGTTCCGGCAGCGCTTCCGCAGTCGGTCACACGTTCGGTACTCGACGAAGACCTTCCTCTCCCTTGTTCCAGCAGGCAACAGAGGTTGTAGCACTCTCCTCGCGATTCCGGCAGCACGACGACGTGGTACCGGAAGTAGAGGGGAGATCTCGCAGGGCTTCACCTTAAGCCGGAGCGAGTATGGTGGACTATAAGAGAGCCTCGGTGATCTAGGGTTTAGACACACCAAGGAGGAGAGGATAGGCCGGCGTCTAGGGCTTGGGGCAGCCCAAGTCGGCGGCTAGGGTTTGCCCTAGGCGGCGGCAGCAGGAGGTGGCGGCGGCAGCAGCTAGGATCTAGGGTTTGCGGGGTGCAAGTTGTGTGCTTGGAGGGGCAGCCCTGCCCCTCCGTATATAGGTGGAGGGGGACGACCAAGGGGAGGGGAGTCCCTCCCCAACTCGGCTTCCAAGGCCGGCGGTGGAGGGAGAGGGACTTCCTCCCCAAGTAGGTTTCCTACTCTCCGTCCACCAAACAAAATAGCCGTTTGACTTTTCAAATTGGTGTTTGACTTTTCAAACTAGGATTTGATTTAACCCTTTATTTTGTTCAGCGATGACACCTAGTACATGATGCAACCATTCCAAATTGTTATGACACATTCATGTACCCTTCCTCCCGAGTCTTGGACATTCCGGAACCTTCTAGAACATTCCCGATGAAAACACCGGAACCATTCTCCAACCCCGAAACAGGACTTTCCTTATATGAATCTTATTCTCCGGACCATTCCGGATCTCCTCGTGATATCCCGGATCCCATCCGAGACTCCGAACAACATTCAGTATCATACTCATCATTCCATAACTACTCAACAATGTCGAATCCTTAAGTGTGTCTCCCTACGGTTCGTGAATTATGCGGACATGATCGAGACACTTCTTCGAACAATAACCAATAGAGGAATCTGGAAATTCATATGGCTCCCACATATTTCTACGATTACTTTGCGATCGAATGAACCACTTACATACGATACCAATTTCCCTTTGTCTCACGATAGTTTACTTATCCGAGGTTATGATCATCGGTATCTCTACATACCTAGTTCAACCTCGTTACTGTTAAGTACTCTTTTCTCGTTCCCGTGATATGTGATACCTTGTGAGCTAGTCACATACTTGCAAGCCAATTGCATGACATTGCACCGAGAGGGCCCAAAGTATATCTATCCGTCATATGGATGGACAAATCCCACTCTTGATCCATGTGTCTCAACCAATACTTTCCAAACACTCAATGCCACCTTTATGGCCACCCAGTTACGGTGTGGTGTTTGATGTCATCAAAGTATCCTTCCGGTGATGGTGATATGCATGATCTCATGGTCGAAGGAATTAGGTTACTATGTATTAGAAATCATATAGCAATTGAACTAATAAAATAACTTGATCTTTATGCTACGCTTATCTATAGGAGTATGTACATCATATCATTCTCCTAACGATATGATTTTGTTGTTAATAACATCTCAATGTTCATGATAGGAAACCATAATAATTTATTAACCAACAAGCTACTATTATAAAGAGGCTTTACTAGGGACTCTAATTTAGTTTACAAATCACACAAGTATTAATGTTTCCTTGTTAATACTATTATAGCATGAATGTAAACATTTATCATAAACACAAAGATATAATAATAACTATATTTATTATTGCCTCTAGGGCATATCTCCAGCCTCCCACTTGCACTAGAGTCAACTAATCTAGATTACATGGTAATATACCGAACACCCATGGCAGTTTGGTGTTGGTCATGTTTTGCCCTCGGGAGAGGTTTAGTCAACGGATCCGCCACATTCAGATCTGTGTGTACTTTGCAAATATTTATGTCACCATCTTGGACATGTTCTCGAATAGCGTGGAAACGTAGCTTGATGTGCTTCAGCTTCTTGTGTGACCTCGGTTCTTGCGCATTGGCTATGGCGCCCATGTTATCACAAAGATATAGACATTGGGTCCAGCACTAGGAACCACACCGAGCTCAGAATGAACTCTTTCATCCATATCGCTTCTTGTGAAGCCTCCGAAGCGACCATGTATTCCAATTCTTGAAGATCTCGCCACAACGCTTTGCTTTGCACTCCTCCAATCTTTGCACCATTCAAAGTAAATACGTATCCAGATTGTGATTTAGAATCATCCGGATCGGTGTTCCAACTAGCATCGGTGTAACCATTAACAACGAGCTGTTCGTCACCTCCATAAGAAAGAACCATATCCTTAGTTCTTCTCAAGTACTTAAGGATGTTTTGATCACGTCCAATGATCCACTCCTGGATCACTTTGATATCTGCTAGTCAAACTAACAGCATATGCAATGTCGGGTCTAGTACATAGCATGTCATACATTAGAGATCCTATGGCTGAGGCATAGGGAGTTTTACTCATCCTTTCTCTATCTTCTGTCGTTGTCGGACTTTGAGTTTTACTCAAGGTCGTATTGGGCAACATGGGCAAGAACCCTTTCTTGCTATCTTCCATTCCAAACCTCTTTAGAACTTTGTACAAATAATTACTTTGTGACAATGATATTAGGCATCTCGATCTATCTCTATAAATCTTTATGCCTAATATGTAAGCTGCTTCGCCAAGATCTTTCATTGAAAAACTATTATTCAAATATTCCTTGACACTATTAAGAAGGTCTACATCATTCTCAATCAACAATATGTCATCTACATATAGTATTAAGAATGCTACAGAGCTCCCACTCAATTTCTTGTAAATACAAGCTTCTCCATAAGTTTGTATAAAACCAAAACTTTTGATTACCTTATCAAAACGTTGGTTCCAACTTCGGGATGCTTGCTTCAATCCATATATGGACCGTTGAAGTTTGCATACCTTGTTAGCATCTTTAGGATCGACAAAACCTTTGGGCTGCATCATATACAACTCTTCATCAATGTCTCCATTGAGGAACGTTGTTTTGACATCCATCTGCCATATCTCATAATCATAATATGCAACGATTGCTAACATAATCCTCACAGACTTTAGCTTCGGAACTGGTGAGAAAGTCTCATCGTAGTTAACTCCTTGAATTTGTCGAAACCCTTTTGCGACAAGTCGAGCTTTATAGACAGTAACATTACCATCAGCATCTGTTTTCTTATTGAAAATCCATTTGTTCTCGACAGCCTTCCGGCCATCCGGTAAGTCCACCAAAGTCCATACTTGGTTTTCGTACATGGATCCAATCTCGGATTTCATGGATTCTTGCCATTTATTGGAATCTGGGCTCATCATCACTTCCTCATATGTCGCAGGGTCATCGGTGTTGTCCAACAACATGACACTCATAACGGGATCATACCAATCAGGAGTGGTACGAGTTCTCGTTGACCTGCGAGGTTCTGTAGTAACTACAACCGAAGTTTCATGATCATCATCATTAGCTTCCTCTCTTATTGGTGCAGGCACCACAGGAACTTATTCCGGTGCTGCGCTACTCGCAAGTTCGAGAGAAGGTTCGAAAACCTCGTCGAGTTCTACTTTCCTTCTAGTCACTTCTTCCGAGAGAAATTCCTTCTCTAGAAAGGATCCATTCTTAGCAACGAAGATTTTGCCTTTGGATCTATGATAGAAGGTATACCCAATAGTTTCCTTCGGGTATCCTATGAAGACGCATTTTCCCTCTTTGGGTTCAAGCTTGTCCGGCTGTAACTTCTTTACATAGGCTTCGCAACCCCAAACTTTAAGGAACGACAATTTAGGTTTCTTCCCAAACCATAATTCATACGGTGTCGTTTCAACGGATTTAGATGGTGCCCTATTTAAAGTGAATGCGGCTGTTTCTAATGCATAACCCCAAAATGATAGCGGTAAATTTGTAAGTGACATCATAGAACGAACCATATCTAAGAGAGTTCGATTACGACGTTCGGACACACCATTACGTTGTGGTGTTCCCGGCGGTGTCAATTGTGAAAGTATTCCGCATTTCTTCAAATGCTCGCCAAACTCGTAACTTAGATATTCACCTCCACGATCAGAATGTAGAAATTTAATCTTCTTGTTATGTTGATTCTCCAACTCACTTTGAAATTCCTTAAACTTATCGAAAGTTTCGGACTTATGTTTCATGAAATAGATATACCCATATATACTCAAGTCATCCGTGAAGGTAATAACATAACGATAACCACCGCGCGATGCTACACTCATTGGACCACACACATCGGTATGTATGATTTCCAATAAGTCCGTAGCTCGCTCCATCATACCAGAAAATGGAGTCTTAGTCATTTTACCCATCAGACATGCTTCGCATCTTTCAAGTGATTCAAAATCAAGTGATTCAAGAAGTCCATCAGAATGGAGTTTCTTCATACGCTTCACTCCAATGTGACCAAGACGACAGTGCCACATATAGGTTGAGTTATCGTTCGATTTCAAACGTTTAGCTTCAATGTTATTAATATGTGTATTTCCACTATCGAGATTCAATAAGAATAGACCATCTATCAAAGGTGCATGTGCATAAAACATATTACTCATATAAATCGAACAACCATTATTCTCGGACTTAAACAAGTAATCGTCTCGCAATAAACAAGATCCCGATATAATGTTCATGCTTAACGCAGGCACCAAATAACAATTATTTAAGTATAAAACTAATCCCGATGGTAGATGAAGAGGTAGCGTGCTCGATCGCGATCACATCAACCTTTGATCCATTTCCCACGCCACGCGCGCCTCACCTTCGCTAGCTTCCGTATTCAGAAAGCACTGCTTGTTTAGTTACAAATATGAGCAACCGAACCAGTATCAAATACCCAGGCACTACTATGAGTACTAGTGAGATACACATCAATAACATGTATATCGGATATACCTTTCTTCTTGATGTTGCCGTTCTTCAAATCCGCTAAGTACTTTGGGCAATTCCGCTTCTAGTGACCTTCTCCCTTGAGAAAAGCACTCAGACGTGCTTAGGTCCAGCCTTGTTCTTCTTCGTCGGTGCGGTAACTTTCTTACCACCCTTCTTGAAGTGTCCCTTTTGCTTAGACTTGCCTTTCTTGAATTTGGTGGTCTTATTGACCATCAACACTTGGTGCTCTTTCTTGATCTCCACTTCTGTAGATTTTAACATGGAGAAGAGTTCTGGCAATTGCTTGTTCATGCTTTGCATATTGTAGTTCATCAGAAAGTTCTTGTAACTTGGTGGTAGTGATTGGAGGACACGGTAAATCCCCAAAGCATTAGGAATCACTATACCAAAGCTTTGAAGTTTGTTCGCGTGCCCAGACATCTTAAGCACATGCTCACTGACAGAGCTGCCCTCTTCCATCTTGCAGTTAAGGAACTTTTTCAGAAGCCTCATAGCTCCCAACTGCCGCGTGAGTCTCAAAGATCAATTTGAGTTCACGGACAATATCATGTGGGTCTGAATTCTCAAACCTTTTCTGAAGCTCCGATTCTAAACCATACAAGATAGCACACTGAACTGTGGAGTACTGATTCTTCCGAGCGAGGTAAACGTTCTTTACTTCAACGGTAGCATCAACTATAGGCGGGTCACCCAGCGGTGCATCTAGCACATAGGTCAAATTACCAGCATTGAGGACAATCCTCAAATTGCGGAACCAATCAGCGAAGTTGCTTCCATTGTTTTTTAACTTTTCTTTCTCTAGGAACGCATTAAAATTGATGGTAGGGGCCGCCATTGATCTACAACATATTTGCAATAATTTAGACTAAGTTTATGACAAATTGAGTTCTAATTAATAGTTAAATTAATCTAGGTGAACTCCCACTCAAAACAATATCCCTCACATTGTTTTAGTGATCACACGAACCAAATCCACCATATCAACACCGATCATCACGAGAGTTGATGTAGCTTCAATGGCGAACAATCGACATGTTCATCATATCTACTATATGATTCATGCTTTACCTTTTGGTGATCCGTGTTCCAAGACCATGTCTGTACATGCTAGGCTCGTCAAGATCAAACCTTAGCTTCCGCATGAGAAAATCTGGCTTGCTCACGTTGTATACACTTGCGGAATCTAACACACCCGATCATCACGTGGTGCTTCGAAACAACAATCTTTAGCAACGGTGCTTACTAAGGATGAACACTTTAGAACTTGGAATTCATGTGCATGAAGGATCATCTTATAATGCTAACGTCGTTAACTAAGCAATACAAGATGCATAAAGGATTAACATCACATGCAATTCATAATATGTGATATGATATGGCCTTTCTTCTTTGTGCTTCCGATCTCCATCTTCAAGCACGAACATGATCTTCATCATCACCGGCATTGCATCAAGGTCAATGACGTTGCTCCATGGTTGTCGTCCACCAGATTCAACTATTACAACTACTTTGAATAGACACGCGGGTCTTAACAGAAATTAAAGACAACCATATGGCTCCTGCCGGTTGCCAACTTACAATAAGGAACATTGCATACATCAAATATAATCACAATCATGGCCATATCACATCACAGCACACCCCTGCAAAACAAAGTTAGACGCCTCTAATTTCTTTGCATATTTTACGTGGTTTGGGGCTTTCAATAAGTGTCGATCTAACTTACGAACAAGAACCACAACGTTGATGTTTGAACTATCAAATGCCCATTGTAAATTGGATCTATACTATAATGGGAGAGACAGACACCCGCAAAGCCACTTATGCAATACAAGTTGCATGTTGAGCGTGGAGCAAGTCTCATGAACGATATCATGTAAGGTTAGCCCGGGCCGCTTCATCCCATCATACCGCAAGATGCAAAGTACACAAGAAGCAATTGATAATAAAAGCATCACCGCCCATAATGACCATTGTGTTCTACTCGTGCAACAGATCTACATATAGACACGGCTCTGATACTACTGTAGGGGTTCGGTTCGTAGCATGGAAAACAAAAATTTTCTCCCGCATACAAATAAACAAGCCAAGATCTATCTACTAGATTGTAGCAACAAGTCAATAGAATAACTCACCCTCGAAGATTCCAAAGTGTTTAACGAGAGCGGATTCTCGTGGGTGATGTAGTCGTACTCTTCCCGATCTCAAGATCGCGTAGACGATCCTTCCCATGCGTTCAAGCTGCGCTTCATGATCACACGTTCGGTACTCGACGAATACCTTCCTCTCCCTTGTTCTAGTAGGCAGCGGAGGTTGTAGCACTCTCCTCGCGATTCCGGCAGCACGACGGCGTGGTACCGGAAGTATAGGGGAGATCTCGCAGGGCTTCGCCTTAAGCCGGAGCGAGTATGGTGGACTATGAGAGAGACTCGGTGATCTAGGGTTTAGACACACCAAGGAGGAGAGGCCAGGCCGGCGGCTAGGGCTTGGGGCAGCCCAAGTCAGCGGCTAGGGTTTGCCCTAGGCGGCGGCAGCAGGAGGTGGCAGCCAGGATCTAGGCTCATGGGTGCAAGTTGTGTGCTTGGAGGGGCAACCCTGCCCCTCCTTATATAGGTGGAGGGGGGGGCCAAGGGGAGGGAAGTCCCTCCCCAACTCGGCTTCCAAGGCTGGCGGTGGAGGGAGAGGGACTTCCTCCCCAAGTAGGTTTCCTACACTCCCTCCACCAAACAAAATAGCCGTTTGACTTTTCAAATTGGCATTTAACTTTTCAAACTAGGATTTGATTTAACCCTTTATTTTGTTCAGCGATGACACCTAGTACATGATGCAACCATTCCAACTTGTTATGACACATTCATGTACCCTTCCCCTCCGGAGTGCCGGACATTCAGGAACCTTCTAGAACATTCCCGATGAAAACACCGGAACCATTCTCCAACCTCGAAACAGGACTTTCCTTATATGAATCTTATTCTCCAGACCATTCCGGATCTCCTCGTGATATCCCGGATCCCATACGAGACTACGAACAACATTCGGTCTCTTACTCATCATTCCATAACTACTCAACAACGTCGAATCCTTAAGTGTGTCTCCCTGCGGTTCGTGAATTATGCGGACATGATCGAGACACTTCTCCGAACAATAACCAATAGAGGGATCTGGAAATTCATATGGCTCCCACATATTTCTACGATTACTTTGCGATCGAATGAACCACTTACATACGATACCAATTTCCCTTTGTCTCACGATAGTTTACTTATCCGAGGTTATGATCGTCGGTATCTCTGCATACCTAGTTCAACCTCGTTACTGATAAGTACTCTTTTCTCGTTCCCATGATATGTGATCCCTTGTGAGCTAGTCACATGCTTGCAAGCCAATTGGATGACATTCCACCGAGAGGGCCCAAAGTATATCTATCCGTCATATGGATGGACATATCACACTCTTGATCCATGTGTCTCAACCCATACTTTCCGAACACTCAATGCCACCTTTATAGCCACCCAGTTACGGTGTGGTGTTTGATGTCATCAAAGTATCCTTTCGGTGATGGTGATATGCATGATCTCATGGTCGAAGGAATTATGTTACTATGTATCAGAAAGCATATAGCAATTGAACTAATAAAATGACTTGATCTTTATGCTACGCTTATCTATAGGAGTATGTCCATCATATCATTCTCCTAACGATATGATTTTGTTGTTAATAACATCCCAATGTTCATGATAGGGAAACCACAATCATTTATTAACCAACAAGCTAGTATTATAAAGAGGCTTTACTAGGGACTCTAATTTATTTTACAAATCACACAAGTATTAATGTTTCCTTGTTAATACTATTATAGCATGAATGTAAACATTTATCATAAACACAAAGATATAATAATAACTATATTTATTATTGCCTCTAGGGCATATCTCCAACAATACGGTTTGCTTGTTTTGCAGGTTTGTGGATTACTTGGGGCCTCCAATTAAGTTGTGGAGCTTTCCCCAAGCTTGTTTGTTGGAAGCCTCAAATTGAGTTGTGGATAAATGCCCCAACCTTGTGAGAGGTTTCGGATTGCTACTAACAAGTGCACTGATAGTGGAAGTGTGGATTGATACCATTGGGGTGAGATTCAGAGGAGAAAAAAGGAGGCCTCTTGTGGCATTGGTGGTTTGATACCACCCCCTCTCTAAACGAGACGTACTCCATGTTGGGAGGAAGTCGGTAAAACATCGTCTCCACGTGCCTCGGTTATCTCTATATATGAGCTCTTACTTATACACCTTACTTTGTGATAGCCTTCGTGCTTGAAGTATATATCTTGCTATTACATAGTTGCTTGTCTTGCTTAGCATAAGTTTTTGGTGCACATAGGTGAACCCTAGTTGTTATAGGTTTTGTGCTTGACAAAGTAAACAATAGTTTTATTCCGCCTTTGTTGAGCCACTCTTGGAAAAGTTTTAAACGCCTATTCACCCCCTCTAGGCGGCATCTATATCCTTTTAGGTATTGATGAGCTTTAACAAGGATAAAATAAAGAGGTGAAAAGCTAGAGGAACTACAATGGCCAAAAGCCTCTAACACGCTTGGACAATAGCTACAAGTCCATGGGTGACCCCTGCGCAACCATGGCAGGTTTGGGCACCTCACCCCCTAGACTGCTTAACCGTTGATGTTCCCTCTGCAGTGTACTCGTTGGCAGGCTAGAACTCCGCGTTGCCGCGCCATGAAGGAACAATCTTGTACAAGCCATGAAGAACTTGCTGCGGATGGAAGGAGACAAGTGCTCTAGAGAGGAAACGAGGAGCAACCAACGCCAACGTGATGAAGAACTGGCTCGAAATCCACCTTGTTGTGCTGCTACAGTATGAGGGAACCCTTCCCTCCTTACCCAGGATCGAGGGTGTTGTCCCACTAATGAACACAACACGGAGATGCGGCAGAGCACCTAAAGAAACCTAAGACATTATTGTTGAAGCCTTCAACATCGCCTTCGACCCGCTCAAACCGCACCATCTTCTCTATCGCCACACCTTCTTCCACTTTGTCCCCCTCGTCTCAAAGCGACACCTCCAAGGAGGAGAACGACATCGGAGCGCCGCCGTCTCCCAGCCAAGGCTTAGAATTTCTCTCGGGAAATGAGGGGAAAGGTGGGGCGAGGGATTTTACCTTATCAACCCTTCAAGAAGGAGAATGGCGAAGCATGTCGTTTCCGATGTGGTTGTCTCATAGCCAACCAAGGGTTTACCTGGAATCCACCTAGTCCGCCTCGCAAGAACACATATTGGGTGGCCCGGGGACCAACCGAGGAAGATCTGACGCAGAGAGGCATGGAGGCATGGGACGTCGAGATATGTGACGTAGAGAGCACCGAAGCACCACTACACCGCGACTAGACTTCCATCGGCTCCCCACCACCAATGCGGTCAGGGGACCAACTAGCACCATAGCACGCCACCCGCCTTCCGATCGACGTCGCCTTTCCACCCATGGCTGCGACCCGAACTTCCAGAGCTCTCCACGGAGAAGAGCTCGCGCCGCTCATTGCAATTGTCGCGCCAAAATGCGCTATCTCCGCCACGAGCACACCGGAGACCTCGAAGCCACCACATTGCTACCAGGTGGCCATGTTGTCGCGCTCGGTCTGTGACCAATTTTGGTTTGTGGTATGGTTTGTCCGGCCAGCCGCGCCCAGCGGCGCGACCCATCTGTCCGCGCTGGCCAGCCACTCGCGAGAGGTCCCGTATGGACTAGGAAAGGACGTGAAAGGGCATGCACGCTGTCCGATCCGATGCAACCATGACCCAAGTTTGGTGCATGTATGCGTCGGTCCGCACAAGTTGGTCCGGATGGGTCACCCCACTAGGCCGGCACGAAGCTGTTTGCCAGTCTGCACAGACCGGTTCAGGCGCATTCAGACCGCTTGGGTCGTGCCGGTGGAGATGCCCTCGTGGTCGCGAATGAAGGCAAGTTTAGGAAAATGGATCCAATAACCTAAAACCTCATATGGGTAAAAAGCATAACCGTCTCCAAAAGTCTTTTTTATCGTAGACAACTAGATTTACTTGGTGGCTACTGACTAGATGACCCATAGATGTTTCTGCAACATGATGTCTTCAATAGTTGGTGTATTAGAGACGGTTAATGTATCTGGCCGACTCCAATCCGTTGGAGCACAGAGGTGGCTAGTTACAATGGTTGTCTCCAATAATAGCAACATCCAGGACGGTTAATTTCTTTAACTTGCTACATTTGTTGGAGGGTTCGGATTTTCTCTTTGGTTAAGCAGGAGCAAATTGGACACTTATTAGGAGCCTCCAGTAAAATCCGGACCTCCGGCAAAATACAATACTAGGTAGGAAAGCGCAACTAGAGAGGGGTGAATAGATGGTTAATTTTTTTACTATAATGACTTATACAATGTGGAATAAAACTAGTGTTTAACTTGTCGAGCACAAAACCTATATATACTAGGGTTCAACTATGTGCACAAACAACTTACGCTAAGCAAGTTAAGCAACTAAGTGATAACAAGATATATATAGCTCAAGCGCGAAGACTATCACACGGTAAAATATATATAAAAAATACCCGGGTATAAAAAGAATAAGACACACGGAGATGATGATTTATCCTGAGTTCACTTTTAGGAAAGCTACTCTCCATTGGAGAGGTGCGCTGACGTAATGATATCCAAACGCCACAACCGTCTCACCTTGAGGAGTGGTTGCTCGATGCACACCAAACACCACAAAAGCCCACCCTGAGATGCGGAAGCACACCACCAAGCGATACCACAAAGGCCTCAACTTATTCTCTCATATGTGCACTACCAAGGCGAGACATGATCCACTATATATAGAACCCTTGGAGCGGTCACCAAATTTGTACAAGCTTACAAAAATCTCCATAACATAATTAGAGGCTGCCAAGAAGTACCACCAATGCCACAAGCTTAGAGAGAACTCCACAAGTTAATTGGAGACCTCCAAGAATTTACCACAAAGGTCACTAACCCGTTTAGGGTTCCAAAAACCTAAGAGAAACCGCGATGTAATTATTTAGGAAAGAGTAATTAATTATCCCTTTAACTATACATGTAGTCCGCTATTTTGTTTATGCGGTAATGTTTTACGTCTTGACTTATTTGGTTGTGGAAGCTGCGAAAGGTCGGATGTGATTCATATGGTCTAGATGTTCCAATGTTAATATCAAAGTTTCAAGTGGTGACCTATCGACACCGACTTCCATTTAATAATAAAGGTAAGATTCAATTGTAGATATTGTTATGTAGTAGTAAGATATCGATGAGAATTGAGTGAAAGCTAAAAGTTATTGTAAACTAATTAGGCCATAGCATTAACTTTTTATTTTTGCTATGTCACATGATGGTCGACGAAGAAAATTTTATTCATGCTATGCTGACCGACACAACTATAATTAATTTCGGGGAAGGACGATATTTGGAACCAACTTAGAGATTATTAGAGTTGGACCTAGATTTATGGCCGCTTGAGGTGTTTTTTAAAGTCAGCTCTAGTTTTTTATGTAAACAGGTCGTGGTTGATGTCTTAGATACTAGAGTTTGTACTAGAGAATTCTATCCTTTTTAAATTCATAAAGCCCTCAACTGATTAGGATAAATGGTACCGATGAACTTGAACAAGGATAAAATAAAGAGGAAAAAGCTAGAGGAACTACAAATGGCTAAAAGCATCTAACACGGTTGGACAACATGTGCAAGTCCATGTTCGACCCATGCGCAACCATGGCAGGTTTGGGCACCTCACCCCTAGACTGCTCAACCGTTGGTGTGCCCTCTGCAGTGTACTTGCTGGCATGCTAGAACTCCGCGTTGTCGCGCCACGAAGGCCGCTAGGCAGCCATGTTGTCGCGCTCCTCGTTAGCGCCACACCTCACCAACTGCTGCGGCCCGTGCCACCACCATCGCGCGAGGGGAGACGAGGCCTCGCCGCCGCCAACGCCGCCCGGGGTTAGCCCGACGACACCTTCTGACGGTAGTGTTAGACTGTATAGCTGTCAATGTAGTACATGTACGTGTATATTGTAAACGTAGACGTACCCATATAAATATATGTGATAGGACACCCCTAGAGGGTTGAGCCAGTTCCCCCTAATCCTACGTCTTACATGGTATCAGACTAGGTCAGCCGCCGCCTAAGGTTTCCACCTAGCCGCCGCCGCCTATCTTCGGTCGCCGCCTCGGGTTCCTCTTCCACCGATCCTTCTCACGCTTCCGCCATCTACGGCACACAACGCTATGACCAGTTCCGCTTCGTCAGGATCCTCCACCGCCGGTCTCCTTCCGGCCTCCCTTGCCACCCTTCTCTCTGTCCCGATTGACCGTGCTGCCATGACGGCGCAGGCGATCGGCACCCTTAGCGTCGGCTCGCTCTTCTCCAACCGCCGGTGATCTCACTGTCGGACTCGCCTAGTGCGACGCTCTCGATCATCGCCATTGCATCGGATTCGTCCGCACCTGCGGCGTCCATCGTGCTACTCATGGCCTCCGCGCCCATGGCCTTCAGCGCCCTCCTGCGATGTCGCAGCCCGCCTCCATGCAGGCGCCCCCTGCACTGTCGCCTCCTGCGCTGGCATCTGCTTCCCCCGCGACCTACGCGCCCCGACAGTCTTCACGCATGGATCGCTGCCGGCATTGTTCCACTTCGGCCATCTCATCACCATCAAGCTGTTGCATGATAATTATATTTTCTGGCGTGCGCAGGTTCTTCTGCTCCTTGGGAGTCACTAACTGCTCGGCTATGTCGATGGCACTCTCCCATGCCCCCCGCACTCGTGGACAACTTGAACGGTCCGGTCTATAACCCAGTGCACCGTGTTTGGACGGCCCAGGACCAGGCCAATCTCTCGGCCATCCAGGGGTCGCTCACCCCGGAGTTTGTTGGGATGCTTGTCTTCGCCAAGACCTCCCACGAAGCCTGGACCATCCTGGAGTGGTCCTTCATGTCGCAGTCGCAGGGTCGCTCCAGTACCCTCCGTCGCCAGCTTGGCGAGTGTGAGTAACTCGACTCCACGGCGACGGTGTTCTACAACAAGGTCAAGTCCCTCGTCGACACGCTAGCCTCTATTGGCCAGCCTCTCACCGACGGCGAGTTTAACTCCTACATCGTCAATGGCCTCGACGAGGAGTATGACGGCTTGGTCGAGATCATAAATGAACGCGAGACTCCGATGATGGCGCACGAGCTCTACTCGCACTTTCTTCTCACCGAGCAGTGTGTGGAGGCGCGTCGTGCCAACCGCAGCTGTGGCACCTCCTCGGCGAACGTCGCCTACAAATGGGGTCGTGGCCCCTCTGGTGTCGCCTCGGCCGCCTCGGGCAAGGGCCCTACCGCGTCGTCCAAGCCACCTTCGGCTCCCCCTCCTGTGTCGAGCCC
Organism: Avena longiglumis; assembly: GCA_030063025.1. Taxonomy (NCBI): domain Eukaryota; kingdom Viridiplantae; phylum Streptophyta; class Magnoliopsida; order Poales; family Poaceae; genus Avena; species Avena longiglumis. The sequence goes on from CP125978.1 coordinate 365,918,122, forward strand.
CTCTGGGGGCGCTCATCGCGTGTGTGCCAGCTCTACAGGCGTGAAGGACACTAGGCCTCCAAGTGCCATCGCCGCTTCCAGAAGAGTTTCCTCGGCCTCGACAATGATGGCAAGGACACGAGGAACAACGAGCGTCAAGCCGCCATGGCTGACTGTCCAATGCCGAACGACCAACAGGGCTACTCGCGTGAGGCTTATCATGGGTCATTGGGGCCACGGATCATCTGACGCATGAGATGGGCAAGTTTCACTCCCGTGAGGCCTATCATGGGTCCGACAAGGTCCACACTGCCAATAGAGCAGGTATGCACATCTCTCATATTGGTCAAGTATCTATTTTCACTAGTCATGCAAATACGAGTCTTCAGCTTCGCAATGTCCTTCGAGTTCCATCTGTGACCCGTAATGATCTCTCTGTTTCGAAACTCACTGATACGTCGGAAACGTATCTATAATTTTTGATGCTCCATGTTTGTTTTGTATCTACTTTGCTTTGTCTATACTTTGAGGTGTTTTTATATCTTTTCTGGAACTAACCTATTAACAAGTTGCCACAGTGCCAGTTGCCTGTTTTATTCTGTTTTTGGTTCCAGAAAGAAAGAAAATCAATATTCTCGGAATTGGATGGGACAAAAGCCAAAGTCATTATTTTCCCGAAGCAACACGGAACCACGAAGCAGAGCCGGAGGGGGGCCACAGGGTGGCCGCACCCCTTAGGCGCGGGCAAGCCCTGGAGGCGCCCATAGGGGTTGTGGGCCCCCTGGACCCCTACCGACCTTGATTCCTGTGCCTATAAGAAGCCTCCGACCCAAAAACCCTAGGGCATCCAGAAGAAATCCACGACAACCTCCATAGCACCGCCGCCACCGAAAGGGAGATTCGAGGGACAGAAAGTCTCTGTTCCGGAACCCTCCCGGGACGGTGAAGTGCCCCCGGAGCCATATCCATCGATCTCCATCGCCATCCTCATCACCGTTGCTGATTCCCATGATAAGGAGGGAGTAGTTCTTCCTCGAGGCTAAGGGATCTACCGGTAGCTATGTGTTCATCTCTCTCTCTATGCATGATCTTGTTGTGGTCATGAGCTTTGTAATCAGGTAGATCTACCTTGCTACTCAAATGCTTCAATAGATCTCTCCTCTCCCATTGTGTGTGAAAGTGACAACGTGCACACCATGGTGGCACTTAGGTTTGAGTCTACATAAATACTCTTTGTGCTTTAATAGATCTATGCTTTTCCCCACGTGTGTGAAAGTGACAGCGTGCATACCGTGTGTGGCACTTTGGCCAGATTGAATATTTGTTATGAGTTATCTTTGGAGTTGGATGTCTCTATGAAATTGTGGTGTTTGTTGGAACCATCTAGTGCTCAAGGTGACAGTGTGGGGTTATCTAGATTGGGAAAGGCGGACTTTCAGGAGTGCTGTTATAGCCCTACCGATGATTAGAGTGTCCAACCGGAGAGTAGTTAATAGTAGTATCATGAAGAGAGGATATTTATATGAGAGAGTGTTCACTAGTGAAAGTATGATCCCTAGGCCTTGTTTCTAAACATTGAAACACCGTTTGCTACTAGATCTTTTGCATGTTTGCTTGCTTCCTTCTTGTTGCCTTTAGTCTTTACCTCATCGTCAAGCTCTTTTCTGGCACCGTTACCACTTGTATTTCACTATCTCTTCGCCGCTAGTGCACCTATATTGGGTGTGTTGGGGACACAAGAGACTTCTTGTATCTTGATTGCAGGGTTGCTTGAGAGGGGTAGCTTTGACCACTTCCTCCCTGAGTTCGATAAACCTTGGGTAATCCACTTAAGGGAAACTTGCTGCTATTCTACAAACCTCTGCACTTGGAGGCCCAACAACTGTCTACAAGAATAGAAGTGCGTAGACATCACTCACTTATGATAATAATGTGTTTTGTGAATTTCACCCATTTGATATTTTTATTAAGGATCGGGTCACGAGGGACGTGCTCCTTAGTGGATGTCGCTTCCATGGTCTCTATCGCTTAGAGCAACCTAAAGTCTCTCAGGTGTTCAATGGAGTTTGTGTCTCGTCATCACAGTGGCATGCTTGTCTTGGTCATCCTGCCACTCCTATTGTTCGTCATGTTTTGCGTCGTCATAAGCTTCCTAGCATGCCTAGTAATAAAGATGTAGCAGTGTGTGATGCTTGTCAGCAGGGGAAGAGCCATCAACTTCGTTTTTTAGAGTCTAGTCATCAAGTTACACATGCTATAGAATTTGTGTTTTCAGATGTATGGGGTCCTGCTCAGACTTCTGTAAGTGGTCACAATTATTATGTCAGTTTCTTTGATGCTTATAGTCGCTTTACCTGGATTTATCTTATTAAGCACAAATCTGATGTGTTCGATATTTTTGTTTAGTTTCAAAAACATGTTGAACACCTTCTCAAGCATAAAATTGTTCATGTTCAGTCGGATTGGGGTGGTGAGTATCGTAACCTCAATTCCTTCTTCCAGTCGCTTGGATCGTGCATCACTTAGCATGTCCACATACACATTAGCAGAATGGCTCCGTCGAACGTAAGCATCGTCATATTGTTGAAACTGGTCTTACTTTTTTGGCCCATGCATCTGTCCGTATAGATTTTGGAGTGATGCCTTCACCACTACATGTTTTTTCATCAATCGTACTTCCACTAGTGTTCTAGACATGAAGACTCCAATTGAACTTCTTCTTAATACACAACCTGATTATACCCTTTTAAGGTGTTTGGGTGTGCTTGCGGGCCGCACTTATGTTCCTACAACAAACATAAACTTGAATTTCGGTCCAAAAAATGTGTTTTTCTTGGCCATAGTTCTTTTTATAAAGATTACAAATGTATTCATGTTCCCACTAATCGTGTCTATATATCTCGGGATATCATGTTTGATGAGCATGTTTTTCCTTTCGCCAAACTCCCCGTGTCCACCACTGAACCACCACCTATGCATTCATCCTCTATTGCCTCTGACCAATTTGATGATGATGCATACTCTCATGTATTATTGCCTAACCATGATGCAGAAATTGGACATGGGGCTCGTTTGGAGATACTAGACGCACCAGCATCTCCCTTGCTGACAGCGATAGACGCGCACGACGATCGTGTTGTGCCCCTGCATGGCCTCAGTGACCATGCCCATGCACGCCAGGGTGAGACGACTACTACGCTTGGGCCACCGTCTCCGCGCACACGTCGCCTGATGCGCCTAGGCCGACCTCCCCATGGGCCCAGCCCACCACGCCCGTGCGGCCGTCATCGCCTGCCTCTCCTGGGCCGGCTCACTCACCGCCCAACCAAGTGAGCCCCCAGCGGCTTCTAGCTCCGCTTCGCCTGTGACGTATGGAGCGTTTGTGTCGCCCAGCCCGTCGCCCAGTTCCTGTTCATCACCACCGCTCAGCCCCTCATCGGCTGGTCCCTCTTTGTTGCCGCTGCCCAGCCCTTCGTCGGCTCTGTCTTCGACCTAGCCGGCTCCTGTTTTCCTGCGCCCTCATACCCACAGTCGTAGTGGCGTTTTTCGCCCGAAGGAGCGTACTAACAGTACTGTCGCCTGGTATGCTGCATGTATGTCAGCTGCTCTTGTGGATCCTTCTTCTGAGACGCGCACATATCAATATGCTATGAGCATTCCTCATTGGAGAGAGGCCATGGAGTAGGAGTTTCATGCTCTTATTTACAATGAGACATGGACTCTTATTCCTCCATCACCTCGGGTCAACATTATTGATTCTAAATGGGTTGTCAAGGTGAAGAAGCATTATGATAGGTCTATTGAGCGCTACAAAGCGTGTCTTGTTGCCAGAGGATTCCGGCAGCGATATAGTCTTGATTATGAAGACACTTTCAGTCCCTTGGTGAAGCCTACAACCATCAGGCTTCTTCTCTCTCTTGCAGTTACTCGAGGTTGATCCCTTCGTCAGCTTGATGTGCATAATGTCTTTCTTCATGGCTTATTGGAGGATGAGTTTTATATGTGGCAGCCTCCTGACTTCTCTGATCCTGATCGTCCTGATTATATATGTCGTCCCACAAAAGGACTCTATGGTCTAAAGTTAGCTCCTCGTGCCTGGAATGCCCGTCTTGCAATAGCCCTTCGTCCTCATGGCTTTGCACCATCCACTGCTGATTCATCATTATTTCTTCTTCAGAGAACTGAGGTTACTATGTACTTGCTGGTCTATGTAGATGATATTATTTTGCTCCGTTCATCTCAGTCAGCTGATGATGCTCTTGTTCGTGCTCTTGGTGCTGATTTTGCTGTTAAAGACCTTGGGAAACTTCACTACTTTCTTGGTGTGGAGGTTTCTTCTTGTGCTGATGGTCTTGTTATGACATAAAAGAAGTACTCTTTGGACTTGCTGCAGCGGGCTGGAATGCTTAAGTGCAAGACGACTACCACACATATGTCTACCACTGACAAGATCACTGCAGTTGATGGTGAGCTTTTGTCCTCTAAGGATGCTACATAGTATAGGAGTATTGTTGGTGGCCTTCAGTATTTGACGATCACGCGACCGGATATTTCATATGCTGTCAATAAAGTTTGTCAGTATCTTCATGCGCCTCGTGACACTCATTGGCCTGCTGTTAAGCGCATCCTGCGCTATGTGAGACTCACAGTGTCCACAGGTTGCATCTTAGACCGAACCCCTGTAGGGTTCTCTCGACGTATTCTGATACGGACTGGGCTGGCAGTTTGAATAACAGACGATTTACGGGGGGCTATGCTATGTTCTTTGGCTCTAACTTGATCGCCTGGAGTGCTCAGAAACAAGTTACTGCATCATGTAGCAGTATTGAAGCGGAAAGGTTGTGGCCAATGCCACTGCAGAGCTAATCTGGATATAGACTTTTCTTTAGGAATTGAGGATCTCCCAACCGTAGCCTCCTATCCTTTGGTGTGACAATATCGGTGCTATATCTCTCTCGGCGAATCCGGTATTTTATGCCCGAATAAAATACATCGAAGTTGACTATCACTTTGTAAGAGAACGTGTTTCTCAGAAGCTACCACGGATCAAGTTCATCTCTTCAAAGAATCAACTTGCAGATATCTTCACCAAGCCATTGCATCTACCATAGTTCGAGGCTTGTAGGCGAATCTTATCCTTCTAAATTCTTTAGGAAGTGGCTAATATTGAGTGAGGATGTTAGACTGTATAGCTGTCAATATTGTACTTGTATGTGTATATTGTAAACGTACCTCCGGTACCTATATAAATATATGTGATATGCCACCTAGAGGGTTAAGCTAGTTCCCCCAAATCCTAGTCTTACAGGCAACAAGGAGGAGGGAAGGGAGATGGGAGGATCTCGGGCAGAGGTGGCTAGGGTTTCCTCCCGCGTGTTGCTCACGGGAGTGACAACGGGAGGGGAAGAGGTTTTCAATTCTGTGAGTGGTGTGCTCATTTTCATCTCCATGCAGAGCTTGCGCTACTTTTAGTAACTAGTAGTATGTGCCAAGAAAGTCAGCGTCACCATGCTGTGCCCCTGCTTTAGTTGTTGCCAAGTCATGTTCAACCATCCTTTGCTTATTTTGGCTCTGGACTGCTACACATTCCATTTACAAGGTTTTCCTGCGCGAAGAAGCGACAGTGAGAAGGACACTACCGAAGGTCGTGATGATTGCAACTCATGGCTTTTAGTAGCAACATGGAATGGAAGATTGGCAAGATATGATGATATTTGGTTTGGTTGGTGGCAGTGGTAGTTCGCGGACAATTCTGCTATCCATATCCATGTGGTGGGTGGCGTACATTCTTTATTGTCATCACCATACCATGCATTGACACCTACCATTCCGGCGCGCGATTGAATCGTGTAGACACGTTGATTACAAACGCCGCAACTCTTGTAGAAAATAGTACCGTGTAAGTTTGTCCTAGTTGGCTAATTGGTAACTTCCTTTCTGTTCAGCACAAGTAATATTGGTCATCGGAAGTACTCTCCGTTCACAAATATAAATGCATTTCTAACTTTTGTCCGAGTCAAGTTTTATTAAATTTGACTAATTTTAGATATAAATATAGCAATATATATTACATCTAATTGATATATTATATGAAACTAAATTTTAAAACAAATCTCATGGTACAAATTTAGTGTCATAAATATTATTATTATTTTTAATTAAAGTTACTTAAACTTTATCAGCTTTAACTTAAAAACCAGGCTACAATTGCACTTATTTGAGCACGGAGTGAGTATAGTATCACTGTGATATATTAATCCGGGTACAAAAGACAAAACTACAAATGGGCGAGTACATAAATCTAGAGCGATAATCCTCGGCGAGAGATGAAGAACACGGCGATTCAGAAAGTCAGATAGCACCTACTAGTATCGTATATAGTGGCACAATAAAACTAAGACATTCTGATCATCGGTACTACTGTACGACTTTGCTAACTGGAACCTGGACGCGTACGTGGAAGAAGAGCGTGCCAAGAACCTGAAGACCGACCAGCAGCAGCCAAACGCTTCATGGCTCCGGCAGCGCGGCAGGCACCTCCTCCACGGGCGGCGGCTTGGCCCCGCGCCTGTCGACGATCCGGGGACGCGCGCCCCACCAGCGCCACCGCCACCGCCGCGACAGCCTCGTGCAATCGTACATCTCATCGGGGCCCTCGGCCTGCCGCCGGCACACCCGGCCGAAGACGCAGGACACGGCGGTGAGGACCAGGACCGCCGCGAGCACGGCGAAGAACGTGCCGATGGAGCCCCCGTCGTGATCCCGGGGCACCGGCGACGCGTCGCCCGCGGCGGAGCCCTGGTAGTAGCCGGCCGGCAGCGCGGGCGGCGCGAGGAAGGTCGCCGGAGACGGCATCCACGGGGGCGGGGGCGCGAAGGTGCTGGCGTCCGCCATTCCTGTTGCATCCAGATGACCGAGGCGCGCGATGAAACAGTGGTGGCGAGTGGAGCTGGGCGGAGTGAGCTGGTGCGCTTGTGGTGTGCACGTACGTAGGATGAGGTGAGGTGAGGTGAGGTGAGGTGAGCCCGTGGGATATGGATGGGAGAGGGAGGCAATAAGCCAGTAGGACTGTGGGAGGTCGGCGAAAGCGGCAGCTGCTTTGCAAGGCGGCGATGTGTCAAAGGACCAGAGGAGAGGATGTAGTCATGCAGGCGAAGTAAAGCTGAGGGGAATGGTGGGTGGCGGGTGGGACGTCCGCAGGGTTGGCTTTTGCGTGGACCGATCGATCGATCCATCGAGTGGTGAGCGGCATGGAAAGGTCCCAAAGTATGATGGCTGCTACTCACCGGCCTCCATGTTACTTCACCGTGTTCGTACACTCATACACGCACGACGGGAACACTGGACAAGAACTCTTGGATATACTGCTCTGATGCAGGAGGAAAGAAAGGTGGGACTCCCAGAGAAGATCTAAGAAATGAAAAGCTAAGTGCGAAGAACTTTATGTGCTTCTCGCAAAATAAAAGTAGTCCTTTTTCTGGATAAAAAGAAACTTTATGAACTCCCTGTGTGACTGTATCTGTTATGTATAATCTGTTTGTTTATGTACTTTACATGCAGGGCTATAAAAAATATAGAAAGTTAATCCACAAAAACTATGATGCAGCATGAAAACGTTTCGTCCCGGTCGTCCCCCGCGGGCGACATCGGGGCGAGTCTCAAACCCTAGCAGCTCTCGATTCCCCTCCTCCCCCGCAGCCGCCGGTGCGGGTTGCCGGGCAAAGCCCGCACGGCTCCAGTGGCGGCGGACCTTCCACTACCCGCACGCTAGGAGGGAGGCATGGGGTCTCCCAACCGGCGGCGGTGCACATAGGAGGAGAGCTCGACCTAGGTGGCGATGGACGGCGCCACGACTTGGTGGCTTGGATGGCAGGGTGGTGCGGCGGGGCGACAGGCGACGGTGGCGTCGTGGTCTCCGGCGGCGGGGTCACGATCTCGGCAACGTGAGCCTGCCCGTGACCTCGAATCCCCCGACCTTGAGCAGGGACGGATCTGGGCCCTTCGGGCCCGATCTGGGTTCGTACGGTCCTCTTCTGGAGCTCAAGATGGCAGGCACTTGTCAGAGGGCGACTGCGGACATACGCTACAACACGACGGTAGGGGCTAGTCGGGCCTGGCAAGCCCTAACTGTTGTGCCCGATCGGCGACCGCCTTTGGAGGTGGAGGATGGATCTCCTCTTAATGGCCGCAGTCCCCTCATCCCTTGTCGGCCTATCTCGTCCGATCCGATGGTTCGATGGTGCCTCGTTGATTGTCCCTATCCTCAAGTTCATGGATGCCGGGGTGGCGGCCCCAGAAGGTGGACTGTGCGGGCGGCTCTACGGCGGGCGACGTGGCAGCGGTAATGGTTCTTCCTCTTGGTCACTTGGGTAGCAGGCAGCGAACGCCGGGAGTTCCTGGTGGTGGCGGCGCTTCGGGAATGTCATCTCCCAGATCTGGTTGAGAAGGAACGGCGCGGTGACATGTGGGACAGTCTGACGCGGGTGTGTGTGCAGGTTTTTCCGGGCAAAAGCTCTGCGTTTTTGGCTCCAACGGCGACGACGCCTGCGGGTGCCGTTACTCTTTTGAGAGCGTTGTTGTGCGTACTTGCTCCGCGCTAGGGTTCCGGGTAAAAACCCTTGACCGTTGGTCTCGTTGACGGCGGCGTGGCGTGTCGTTACCCTCTTGGGGCGTCTTCGTGGAGCTCTACTCCCTTAGGCTTTGTTCTTGCGTTGTCGGTGGCAAGTCATGCCCTTTCTTGTACCTTGTTGTTTATCTTTGATCTGCTTGTATAAGAGGTTCTCCTGTATCGGTTTGGCCGTATGTGACTTTATTTATAAAACGGGGCGATCTTGAGAACTATTGGTTATTTCTCGGTCGATGCTTGATAGCCCTCGTCTTCACCTCTACTTCGTTTTTGCGTACTTGTATGAATATCAAGCCTTCAGAGCTTCTCTGAAATCAGATTTGTACCATAGGAAGAAGGGTACTGGATCAGAGATATGCATGCATGCATGCATGTCAGCATGTGATGCTGTTTGCTTAATATGCAAGCACCTAAGCTTTCCCACGCCCCTTCTCCACCGCTGCTCCGTGGATTGCTTAATTATATATGGTGATTGAGCATTGCCACCTGTCCTTCTTATAAATTGTGACGAACCTGCCATGGTGTCGTGTTGACTTCTTAATATTGACCGGTAGCTTTACGAGCACCGTGTACAGCCGGCACGTAGGTTTCCACACGGAGCACGAGGGTCTCAAACTATCCCATTGGAAAGGTTTTCTTCTTCGTGCTAAAAAGTCTTACATTGAGTACCACACATCTACCTTGCTCCACAACATGACACGTATGGTAGAATGTTTGCAACATTGACCTTGCATGATAGAAGAAGAGGGCGGGATCCCGAAGAGGGCAGTAGAGCCATCCGCAAAGCTTGAAGAATAATTTTGTTGACATGGACATGCATGACAATTAGATACTCCCTCCATACCGTATTAATTATTGGCCTATAATAGCGTATTTAGAAATACTATACCAGATTATTAGGATAAATCGTGTATTAAGGCTGGTCCTAGTAGTAGTATCATACTACTAGTATCATGCATAGGATACTAGTATATGATACTATGTGTCTAGTGCATTGTATTATATAGTAGTATTATAGTAGTAGTATATTTATTAATTTGTAGAATCTCTATGTAAAACGTGTGATAAGATTTACTTGCCATTATGATTTCTAGCTTTACGTGTTATGATACAGTATCTATCTATGATACACTAACCACCTCTCTCTTCATTAATTATGGCGCCACATCAGATTTTTACCAAGTTGGCATTTGATACACCTTATGATACTAGCACTAGGACCAGCCTAACTATGTCCAATTAACTCCCCTGCGTGGCGCCTTTCCTCTTACTACTCTATTAAGAATCTCCCAACAAATAAACATGTATTAATTACCCAATTAAATGGCCAAAACATGTCATCGAGACCGGTGAAGGCATGTCTTTCCTTAGCCCTCCACATCATCTAGAGAAGACAATATATACAAGTCCTACGATGCATTTTTTTTATTGTCATCTCTAGGAATTAATAAGAATTAACTACTTTAGTAAGAAATTATTTTCTAAAGAAAGATATATGGTATAATGGAGAAAATAGCTTTCTCTTATTTCTAAGAGATCATTCTAGCTAAAAGAAAACAATCTTCTCTTTCTTATTTCTCTCACCTTCAACTAAGCAAAATCCAATGTGATAACCATAAGGATAAGCTAACATCACCATATTGTACGTGCCCTAAACTATGTGTGTCTCTTATTTTTCATCGCCAATGAAAAATCACCTAGGTCCTAACTAGTGGAGGAGACATGGGGACCAGCAGGGGCCTGACCCCCCTAACATGCACAAATTTGTTAATACACTTCTTGTTTTCTTACCTAAAACACCTCAAATTTTCTGAAATTCCCTCCCCAACAATTTGCAAGAGGCAACATTTTTGAAAGGGATGATCATCGGGAAATGCACTACGCAAAACAAAAAAATTCTAGTATAAATGCAAGTGAAGAGGTAAAGAATCATACCCTTGTGTGTCGCACTAGTGGAACTTTGTCGATAACAAGGTTGAACGAGCGTTGATCCCTGCAACTAAACTTGTCTAGTCACGAGGAGATGTATTATCCCTCGGACGGATCCAACGATCAGGTACAGCACGCACATCACCTCCACGATATCCACACATATGAGATGAACGGCCTGACATCGAAGTGTTTTCAAGCACATGGTTGAAGCGAGATTGTCTCGATGAAGGTCTGGCAACACTTCCGCAATACCGGCTAGATTAGATCTAATCATAGGTAGAACTCGAGCAGCACTCCGGCGATGGTGATGAATATCTCCTCCACTTAACGATGCAGGCGAAGACGTGAGGAGAAGGAGGTCATTGGTGCGGCGCCAACGAAGACGAGCGGCGATGGCGAGCGACGAAGATCGGTGGCGGCGGCTTGGGCTAGGGTGACTCTGGTCTTAGGTGTCTCCTTGGCCTTGTCGCTGCCCATCCTTTTATATGCCCAGTCAGCCCTCTTCCAAGAAGAGCGAGGGAGGGAGTCCAAGTCCGAGGAAGACTCTCCCCCCAAGTCGGTTTGGGGAGTTGGGGTAACCCTAACTCCCCTCCTCCTCCACCACCTCCACCGACTGCCAAGAACGGCCTAGTAGGCCCATGTGTCCCCGCTGGCCCATGGTACCTTTTAGGTAATTAATTCATAATTAATATTTTATGATTTTCCAAAGTCTAGAAAAATCCCGGGCACCTCTGTATTATTCTGGAACCTTCCTAAATCATTCAGATACCTTTTGTAAAATGTTTGGAACCATTTTGCACACTCTCGGTGACATTTTGGACACATTTAGAATATTCTGAGTTTTCCCCGAAACTCTTTTGAAATTACTTCATTCGCATATCTTACATTGCACTCACATTCTATATGTCATTAAACTCTTAATAAGTGTGCCTGATCCTATGGGTTCAAAAATGTGTTGACATGTCCGAAACTCATTCCTCGATAATGATCACATAGGTACTTTGATGTACTTAATAATCCTCACACATAACACGAAGATCTTTATCATGTGAACCTTTTATATTACTTCGACACGCATTGCGTTGCTTCTTGATACTTTAAATAACCCTAGGTGAAACATTAGAATTATACTTATTACTCGGCATGCACTCTTTACTCATCACGTATTATTGATGTTCATGTGATCAACAATTTAATCACGTGTTCAATGATGACAAATATCATAATATATGAGTGGGACCAGAGTGTATCTCTCTATCATCAGGAGTAGCAATTCCCTTAACTATATCATATAGAACACATTGGCATACTATCCGATAAGAGCAAAGACCATCTTTATAATTACTCAGTTAAAGTTTGAAGATCCTACCATGTCCACATCATACCTAAGTTTATATATGTCATATAATGAAATGATCTTATAGTAACAGTAACACTTGTTATGATAAAATTACCGATAACAATATTGATGATGTGTTTCACTACATATCAAATTGGGTCTATCCATCTTCGTTGTTCTCTCAACAACTCCGAACTCATATATCACTGGCAACCCTATAACACTTAGTTGTTTTGCTCAATAGTCGGGAAATTGGAACTATGAGTGATATATGAACTAGTCTTGGAGGCATGACTAGAGACATCTAAATAATATTTATAATTTTACACGTGTATTAGGGTTTCCCTCAAATATCTATTATCTAAAACTAATACAATTATAGCACAAAACAATAAACTTATTTATAAAATATAAATAATATTAATCTTAATACATTTATTACTGCCTCTAGGGCATATTTCATAATCATGGATAGAGCATGCATGGGTATAGTGTTGTGTTGTGTTCATGGGTATCGTATATCCTACCCATTTACTATCTGGCATGTGGGCTCACAAAAATCCCAACAGCCAAGCCTCTAGTAGGCAATAACACATGTCTAGGAGGACAACATCTAACTTTGGAACATGAGTGCATCTCCACCGGGCCAATCCGTACAGTTGGTCCAAATGGTCCATTTCTGTCTGTTTGGGTCGGGCCCCGGTCGATTTGGGTAGGGGGTCCGGCCTGTCCGGCCAGCCGCGTCCAGCGGCGCGACCCATTTGTCCACACTAGAGGAGGCAACTTTTTTTTCAGATTCAAACACAAACGGTTCATGCTAAAAACAGGCACAATTCATAATTAATTTACATTCGAAATATAAAAAACAGAATTTAACCTAATCCTAGCCCTAACTATCGATCTTCATGCGCCGCTACCGCCTCGTCCATCTACGGGTCGAGGTCGATGTACTCCGGCGATGTCCAGAGGTTGGGCGGCGGCAGGGCTGGAGCGGGAGCGGGCGCATGTAGGTTGATCGCCTGCATAGGCCACGACTCCCACTACTGGAGGTGCGCCAGCTCCATCCCCACCTCCAGCATGATCAGAGGCGCCCAAACCGGCAGCGGCGGCAGGGGCAACTGGGCGTTCGTCTCATCCACCATGCAGGTGAGCACGAGGGCCTCCTTGTAGCCACGCGAGTAGGCTTCCTCCTGCGCGCTGGTCGCGATGGCCTGCTCGGTGAAGGCGTCCTTGTCGTAGCCCCACGCCAGTACCTCACGATACTCCGGGGGCAGGTTCGCGGCGATGTCATCCACCACCTCCTTCTTGACGATGATGTCACCATCACCACCCTCGTTGTTGCCGTCCTCGCTGTCGAGCTCGGCGTCAGAGTGGTTGACGACACCCTCCTCATTCGAGTCGATGTTATCGAGGACGAGGTAGACCTTCCCCGGCTGCAGGTCATGGTGGATGGTGGTGGCACGGCGCACCTTGTGCTCCTAGTCGAGCCACTCCTTCCAGTAGGCCTCGCTTTGGTAGGCAGGGTCCCACCGTTGGGCCGAAGGGAGGCCCCTGATCCGGCGACAGATCTCCTCCTCCAGCCCTTTTCCCTTCTTGGGGATGGGCGGCACCGGGACACGGTCCCGATTGAGGTGCCAGCTGGTGGGGAGGGACACATCATTGTGTCTGGTGCCCCGTCCCTCCCTCCAGCGGCGCTCGCACTCCGTGATGCGGAAGTACTGCCACTCGCGGCGCTCTCCCTCCGGTCGTGGTGGCGGTCGAGCCTCCACGCGGTGCCCCCAGAAATCCCCCGGCCACGGCGGAGGTGGTAGGGACGTGCAGCGGAGGAAGGACGACATCCAGCCGGAGCGCTGGCTGCTAGATCCAGACGCCTCGTGGTCGTTCTTGCCCCTCCCCTTCTTCAGCCACGACGGCGTCTTCATCGTTCGCGGTGGTGGTGGTGGCGGTGGCTAGGGTTTGCGATGGAGAGAGGTGAGGAGTGCGGCACCGACAGGCGCAAGGTTAAATAGACCCTTCGCCCGCGAACACACGCAGCTTCCTGATACGTCCAATTTGCATCACCATTCTATATCATAATTTGCCTCTATTCATTGATATATTTCATATTAAGAGGTGTTACTTATGTCTTTTCATCTGTTTTTACATGTTGGATGCTTGGAGGATGAACTGCCGGAGTCGGGATTCTGATGGAAGAATAGGTGTTTTGATGCAATTTCACGAAGATAAGAAAAATACAAGAAAAACTATGGAAAATCCTATTTTCCCTGAAGACGAAGAATGCCAGAAGGGGGGCCACACCCCCTAGGCGCGGGCCATCCCTAGGCCGTGCCTACAGGGGGTGTGGCCCACCTCTAGCTCTGCCCTCTCACATATATCTTCTCCTTGAAACCCTAATACACGGAGGAGCGCCCACAGAAATATTTCGCCGCCCCTGTGGGGCGGAAAACACCGAGAGAGAAAGAGCTCTTCGGCAGACAGATTTCTGCCGGGGAAATTCCTTCCCGGAGAGGGGAGATTGTCACCATCAACACCATCATCAAGATAGACTTCATCGGTATCATCATCATCATCCACATCATCATCTCCACCAGAACCATCATCACCACTCCATCCCACTGTAACAATTGTGTTGAATCTTGCATAGTTCTTAGGGGAAACTTTCCCGGTGTTGATTACTATTGTAGTTGATGCATGTGAGTAGAACCATTGGATTATTGTTTATGTTCAAATTGTTATCCATTACCATATCATATTTGATCTTGATCCATATGATGTCTCGTGAGTAGTTCGTTTAGTTCTTGAGGACATGGGAGAAGTCATGTTGTTAGTAGTGGATTTGTGTTGAGATATTATTCAATGGTTTAGTATTTAAGTTATGGTGCTATTCTTCTAGTGGTGTCATGTGAATGTCGACTACATGATACTTCACCATTTATGGGCCTAGGGGAATTCATTGTGTATTTGGCTACTAATTTTGGGGTTGCCGGAGTGACAGAAATCTGAACCCCCATTAGGACACCATTGCACAAGGGAGTGTAGGATCTCAGAGTTTAAGGCTGTGTTTAGGTTTATACCTTAATTGCTTTCTTGTAGTTGCGGATGATTGCAAGGGGTTTAATCACAAGTATGTATCAGTCCAAGTAAGGTCGGTACATTAGCACAGGTTCACCCACACAACACTTACAAAACGAAAGAAGACTACTTAGCTATTTGAAGCGAACACACTTGACAGAATTCCCATGTGTCCTCGAGAACGTTTAGTCCTTATATGTATTCCCACCGGCTTGTCCTTTGCTAAGAAAGGATTGGGCCACTTGCTACAATTGTTCGTTGTCTTTATTACTTGCACTTTGTTTCCTTGCTTTATCATAAAACCACTAAAATCCTCTTGCTAAGTATTTAGAGAGATTTCCTGCTCCATACCACTAGTCAACACCTTCTACTCCTCGTTGGGATTGACACTCCTATTTATAGAAAGTACTACGATACACCCCCTATACTTTTGGGTCATCAAGACTAATTTCTGGCGTCGTTGCCGGGGAGTGAAGCGCTATTGAAGAGTGGAACTGGTGAAGGAAACTTCTACTATGAGTATTGTTTTTTATTTCTCTTTGTTACTTTGTTTCCAATATGGATAACCCACTTGTTTTTCTGTTTGGGAAAACTACTACCACTATTAGGGTAGTAGATGAACCACCGCCTGTTGATATAGATCCTTTTAAGATACCTACAAATATTGTTGATCATGTTATGAATAATTCTTATTTAGGGGATGGAACTGTCCATCCTGATGATCATTTGCTTTTTATCCATGAATTATGCGGGTTGTTTAAGTGTGGAGGTATCACCACTGAACAGGTGAAGAAGAAGTTACTCTCTATATCCTTGAAAGGAAGAGTTGACGAATGGTATAAGCTGCTGAAGAATGGACAATCCATGGAATGGGAGGAAATAGTACCTCTCTTTTATTCAATATTCTATCCTCCCAGTGAGATTCATAAGGTTAGGAATCTGATATATAACTTTTTGCCTTGTGATGGAGAGAGTACAGCTCAAGCTTGGGGGAGATTGAAGTTACTAATGCTTAAATGTCATATTCATGAACTTCCTAACAATATTATTATCAATAACTTTTATGCTAGGCTTTCTCTTCATGATAAAGATTTGCTAGATGCTTCTTGTGTTGTATCATTCACACGTATGAAGGAAGAAGCTAAATGGGATCTCCTAGACCATATTCAAGAGAACACTGAAGCATGGGAGAATGACAAAGGAAGAAAGTCAGGTATAAACTATGATTATGAATGCATTAAATCTTTTATGGGAACTAATGACTTCCGTGATATTAGTACTGAGTATGGTCTTGATTCTCAAAGTATTGCCAACTGTTTTAAGGCCTTTGCCTCTTACATAGAAATTCCTAAAAAGAAGTGGAATAAGTACCATGCACCTTATAAAGATGTTGTTAATCATGTTCCTGTTAGAAATACCAAAGTTTGTACTACTAATCATATTTTGCCTGGACCTTATGTTGAGAAAAAAACTTTCTCATCTAAGGTAAAGGAGTATTCTATGATAACTAGTGCGAATAGCAAAGGTACAAAGAAAATTGTGCAACCTGATGAGCAAATAAACATTGAACCTGTGGTAGCTATTGCGAAAGATCTTGTCACTAGAAATATAGAGGATGAGCACATTGTCTTCTGTGAAGACGCTTCTAATATTATCTCTCATCCTAGTAAAGCTAGAAAATCTAGTGTCCTTGTGCTTTCTGTTAAAATTGGTGATCATTGCTATTATGGTTTATGTGATATTGGTGCTAGTTCTAGTGTTATTCCTTATGAGCTTTATAGGGAAATTATGCATGAAATTGGTCCTTGTGAGCTTGAGGACATTGATGTGATTATTCACCTTGATAATAAGGAAACCATTTGCCCTATTGGTATTGTAAGGATGTGGAGGTTCTCTGCGGTAAGATTAAATATCCTGCTGATTAGTGCTTAATTCAGCAGCTAGTAAAACTTGTCCTATCATTTTTGATAGACCTTTCTTGAACACTTGTGGAGCTATTATAGATTGTAAAAAGGAGAAAGTTTTAACTAAGTTTGATGGAGATTCTTATGAGTTTATTTTTTCCAAATTTGCTAAAGCTCCTTGTGAAAATAGCTTGCCTAATGAAGATTTCAGGATGGAACAACTTGCTTCTATTGATCCAGTTTATGACATTGGACCTCTTTTTGATGATCGTAAGTGTGCTCATTTTGATGATGGAGTTGTTTCCTGTGACATTTATATTGTCAACTTTATTCAAAGTGCTACTGAAAGTTATTATGAGAGAGGGAAACATGGTTTTATGCATCTCAATAATGTTAAGTTTCCCCATTTTATGTTGAAATCTTTGAAGTTGCATTTGTTTTAACTTCCTATGCTAGTGGCTTTTTGTTTCGACAATTTGTTTTCTCATGATACTCCCTTGCATAGGAAGTGGGTTAGACTCAAATGTTTTGGATATTTTCTTCTTGATGCTCTCTTTCACTTCAAATATATATCTCCTATGTGAGCATCTTTGAAATTTTCAAGCCTAACTTAAAGGCATTAAAGAAAAGTACTTCTTGGGAGATAACCCAATAGTTTTGTTGAGTCTTGGAAGTTATTACCTCAGTAATAATCACTCCTTATCATTTTTGTTTTGGTTTTTGTGTCAAGATCAACTACTTTTGAGTAGTAGAGGAGTTGTGAAAAGTGGATGTCCTAGGAAAGACTTTTGTGCTGGATTGTAAAAATTCGTGAAGGAGCTCAGTACTTTGGATGGAGTTGTAATTTTCTGTGCTTGTTCTCCAAGTTGTTACCCAACTTTCATTAGTTTTGCACTTTTTGATTTGAGCAACAGAAGTTTTTCGAAAAAAAATCAATCTTTACTTGTTGGTCTGTTTTGACAGATTTCTGCCTCATTTGCATTTGCCTATTATATTGATTTCCTTTCAGATTCTTTTTGGGTTTTTGGAAAGGAGATGCTATAGTAGATTTTGTTTTGATGGATTTTAGTTGAAGTGTGTACCTAAAGGTTTATTGTTTTTGCATACACTGATGTTGCCATTGAGGTTTGTGTAAGGCCTTTTATGAAGGGAATTTTCAGGAGAAGGAGAAAAGGAATCTGCAAAGTTCGTCTTTGAATAGGTAAAAGTAGTGAAAACTGAAGGTTCGTGAAAACCTTATATTTTTATATTTTTGATGTTTTTATTACATACAGAAGGTTACGAGATGAAATAGAGGAGGAAACGGAGGCCAGGGTGGCCACACCCACCCTAGGCGCGGGCCCCAGCTGGCCGCACCTGGAGGGGGTGTGAGCCCCCTGAGCTCCGTCTCTGCCTTGTTTTCACACCAGTACCTTCCTTATGCATTGGAACTTCGAAATATATAACCCCCCCCCGGATCCCCCGAGGTTCGTATATCGTATTCTCATCGTGTATTCGTTTCGATCTGTTTCTGTCAAGAAGTCTTCTCAAGTTTAGAGCACCATGGTCTCTGCCAATGACAAAGGCAAGAAGCTCGGTGAAGAAGAAAGGATCGCTGCTAGGCGCGAAGACATGGATTGGAGCGTAGAGGAGGAAGTTAAGATGGAGGAACAAACCGTTGCAGGGTCAAGGGCAAGGAAACCTACTTTTGTAGGAGAAATTAACACTAGACGTGCTTTTTCTCATAACGTGCAGGGGATTATAGCCTCCGTTCTAGACTTTAGATCCTGCCCTGAGGTAGTAGAAGCCCTTTGAACCACTAACGAGTTTTGTGATAAGTACCGTGCTTTGAGGATGAAGGTGGATATACTTCAAGAGGAGAATAACAAGCTTCGTAAGATGCTGGAGGGTTTTCTTACCCTAAACAAGGGACCACCACCGAAGGAGTAATTCGTCATCAGGTTTGGCATCCCCTTGACTTGTTCTAAACTTGGGGGAGTGTCGCGGTATCACAACATTATCTTTTAAATTTTACTTTTTTAGTAGATTCATATCTTTGGTAGAGACGTTATCTTATAGTTTGGTTTGCATGTAGAAGTATCTCTCCTTTAGTTAGTTATCTGTGTATCCCTTGGTGTGAGTGCCTTTATGGAATATTAATGAGAAGTTTCATCTCTTACTTTTTGCACTTCTTATTTTAGTTTGCAATCTCTATTATATGATTGATCTTGTTGATCAGTATTGGAATCACTTTGGGAGCATCAAGTAGTTCTAAATTGTTTTTGGCAAACCGAGCTCTGGTTAGTAGCAACACTTTTTGAGGTTTGAAAGGAAAAGAGAAAAAGCTTACAAGTATTTTGTATCATTTATTTTCTTTCTTGATTGGCTCATAAGTTAGTACTCTTTATGTAAGATCTTTTGTGTCTTCAAGGAAGATTGCATGTTTACCTTTATCACTTGTATGTTTGCTTGTTTCCTTCAACTCTTTTGCTTGCTACCTGTGGCATCCCGCAAAACCACTACTAGAAAATCGCGTTGTTTTTGTCCATTGCATCATCATGACCGCATGCTCATGTCATCATGCCACATTGCATTTGAGCATCGTCATCATCTTGCGTTTGCTTGCATAAAACTATTTGCGGAAAAACCTAATTTGTTTTCTAAACGCCCCGTCTTTATTCAAACGCAAAACCCGGGTCACCGGATTTATTTTGTTTTGTTACTATCGGCTTGCAAAAGTCTGTTTGAAATAAATACAATATTTAATTATTTTAGGCAGCGAACCGGGCCGATCCGACCCAGCCACACCCCAAAGACAAACAATCGGTCCCCCAAAAATCCTAAAACTACCCAACCTAGTCTACCCACCCCTCTGGCCACCTCACCCCACCCAATCCTCTCTCGCCACGTCACCTCTTCCCTCCCTCTACCCTATCCCACACAGCCACCTCACCCGTAGCCACCTGCTCTCTCTCCCCAGCCCACAACCCCACTCTCTCACACACACGCAGCACACCCTCTCTCCCTGTCCCTCTGGCCCCACCCGCGCGGCCCACACACCCCGCCAGCCCCTGCCCTCTGGGCCCGACCGACCCGCTCCCCACCAACCGCACCTCCCCCGACGCTTCTCTTCTTCCCCCGTGTCTCCGCGCTCGCCCCGCCATGCTCCCTATCCGGCGTCGGCCACCAACCCGCCGGCCTCCTCCCCGCCTTCCGCCACGGCCCCGCTTGGCCGGCCCCTCGGGCTCCGCCGCCTCTCCCATGGACACCCTCCTCCGGCGCCCAGAGGCCGTCCCGCCCTTCTCCCTCTCCCTCGGCCACTGCCTCCCAGCCCGCCTCCGTCGGTCTCCTCGCTCGATCCTCCCGTCGCCGCCTCCGCCTCCTCCCCTTCGAGGCGCCTCGAGGAACTGCCGCCACTGTCGGGTTCCTCCCGCCGCCATGACCGTCCGCAGCGCTGCGGGCGCTTTCTCCGGCGTCGCTGCCTCCGGCTGCCGAGCCGGGCATGCGCCACCGCCCGCGTCTACCCGCCCGGTTGTTCCTCCTCACCTCTCACGGAGGCGCGCACCTCCGCCATCGCCGCCTCATAAGCTCTGCAGCGCCAGGCTCCTCGCCGGAGCCCCCTTCCCCGCCGCTGAGTCCGCCTCCCTTCGCCTCGAGCTGCCGCCTTTGCTCGGGAACCAGCTCGCCTCCTCATTGTGGACGTCCTCGGCGTCATCTCCCAACTGCCGGTTTTCTCCACCTCCGCTGCGTGTCCATGAGCTGGCGCCCGCGTCACCTCGGAACGCCTTGTCGTCAGATGCCCTGCTGGTCCAATCCAACCACACCACACGGCGGGCTCCAACTCCTGCGCATGCACGTCCCTGTTTTGTGTTCCCGAGCTCAAGTACATGCTCTGCATCGTTACTCCATCTCTGCATGCGAGACCAAATGGTGTTTACAATTGAAGAGGTACTGGCGTTAGCTGTGGGAATGACATTGGTTGGTGCTACCGGAAGAACCACCTAAGTTGGATCCATCCAAGTTCTACACCGTGCGACAAGACCTTCTCGGAACCGAGGATCATCAAGACTTCCGCTCGGCAACGCCAAGGTCGACGACACGGATACGACATGAACTTCCCCTCGGACGCCAAGATCTACCTCTCGGACCCGAAGACCGCGATGATTGTTGAACCAAGTTCCCCATCGGACAAGGTCGTCACCAAGACCGACCCTCCTGTCGAACCCGGAACCCTGAGAACCGACCCCGAACCCCCGGAACCTCAAGTTCGTCGAGGCCCTCTAATGTGTGAACCCCTTCCCGAAACCCTATTTTATAATATAATACAACTTGTCGCATATTAATTGTTCATCTCGCTTGCATCTTGTGTGGTTTGGGGGCCTTATGCTGATTCACCTTATAATTAAATATGGGGCCCATATGCGGGCAAATCTAGCCTTATATTGGCCTCATTTAAACTTGTGTAGCGAACCGGTGCGATCTTTTGCCATGTTATAACAACAGTTAAATTGCGGGGTAGCTAAACAACATGAACCACCTTATTAATTTTCGGGACCCCGGTTCCGCTTAATCTGGCCTAATTGCATCACACCTTTGCCATGTCATACACCATACATGCATCATGCCCGATCTTTGCCGTAGTATTAAATGTTGCATCCGGTGTTTCTTCTAGTGTTTTGCTTCTTCGCGGATAAGGCCGTTGAGTTGATGTGAGCTTCGCCCCGATCTTCGGATGAACCTTCGGCAATGTTTTCAGGCGAGCATCTCCCCCTTTCTACCTATCTTACTTTCATAGTATTTATTCCCTCCTGTTGATCTATTGCTATCTGTGTTGCGATGCTCTAGTTTCCGTATTCGTGATATCCCTTGCAGCCATATATTGCCTTGGACACATCCTGTTACATGTGGTTTGGTAGCTAGTTGGACCTGCGCGTCGTAGTCGCTTGCTCAAGTGCTGTTGCGTGTCGTCATGTACCACAGATGTTGGAGTGCTGCCATATGCTTTATGTTGGAGATGATCATGGCTTTACTTACCGTTCACTTTATTTACTGTTTAACAACTAAAATTGGAGTAAGTAAGCAGAGGCATCGGTGGGTGATAGATAATATTTGGTTTCCGACCCACTTGTGTCCGTGGGACCCCGAGTACTTGATACTGTTCCTTGATTTATAGCGCTATCCACATCCGGAGGATTATGGGACCCCCGAGCGAGCATGATTCATTCTTATTTCTTGGGGCCACAAACTAGTTTGAGGTTTTATTTACTATCCTGTACTTATGCCATGCTCGCTTTATTTACGATTGTGCGAGGCACACCTTTACTGTTAGGAATTGTGACCCGTTTACACGGTATCGACAAGCCTAGTTTGGGTTCCTGTCGCTTCTGACCGTCCCCACAAAACCTCGGGTCCGTCTCGAAGTCAGCTAACCGCTTGGTGTACTCAAGGGTGGCCCTGAAATATTTCAATCTGTGATTGCTTTGTCGTGAAGGCCTCGTTGGGTTTGATTTGGTTTTTCCGAGGTTGATCGAGTGTGTGTTGCTATTTGTGCACCCCGTCCGGGGTAAAACTTTCTGAAAGCCGTGTCCGCTGTTATGGACGACTTGGAGCATGATTCTCGATCATAGACAACTATAACTAAAGTAGTGCTATAAATTTTACTTTATAATGACTAGTAATCAGCTCCACTATAATGGAATGGCTAAATAATCGCCCACAATTGCTTGTTTGGAGTGTCGCATGCCTTTGTACTGACTAGTAAGTATTGCAACTATAACATAATGGGCTAAATAAAAGTACCAACAACTGCTGGGTTTTGGGTTATCTCATGCTAATGTATCTGACTAGTAAGTGTTGCAACTACAACGGAATGGTTAACTAAAATGGCCCCGCTTATTTTATCGGATGATTATCTATACCGACTAGTAATTACCGCAACGATAATCGAATAAATAAACTGCCAACGGTGTGAGTTCCTCGGTTGACTTCCTCGTTTGGTCTCGAGGGGGAAACACCAGGATGGGTTTGTTTGGTGGTAGTATCAGGTTGGTCTCGAATAGGTCTTTCTTATCCCTCTCTGATAGCCGACAGTTGTTTCGAGTCTCTATAGGTTGTTTAGTGCATGCTGCCGCTTCATTCCACCATACCTATGTGGCGAGGACCGCCGAATTCTAGCCTCGCTGTAATCGGCCTCGATCGACGCCTCTTTTTCCTTTGCCTTTGTCGGCACCCCTTTTGTTTAAGCAGGTTTTGAGATCGACGTCGTTAGCAGGGTTACCCTTCCGGCTTGGCCTGGGCAGGGTTATGGACGCCATTGGTTATTCTTCAGGGCTCTTAGCCCCATTTGTATCTTGTCCGTAGTCGGACGCTCTATCATTTTCAAGGTGATTTGGATCTTTGTATATTATATCTGTATTCTTGACTCATGGAGTCGTGTTGTATATATATCTGTTCTGTGGGTCCCATCGAGGACTGTTGTGTAATGTTATTACTTCGTTTTCCACCCGCACGAAAGTGCCTGGTGGGCACCTTTGAATCGTTTCTATGCGGGTTTGGCGGGAATCGCTAAAACTTGCATAGGTCCGATTCTGAGGGTGTTACACTACCCAACCTTGTTAGCCAAAAACCTGTTTTGAGAGGGCATACTTCTCATACATCCAATCCCTTAAACCAAAACATGTGCCATTTGTGTCCACCATATCTACCTATTAGTGATGGCGCTGCGTCAACGTGGAGCGCTTCGTTGGGAAACCCCAAGAGGAGGGTGTGATGCAGCACAACAACAAGTTTTCCCTCAGTAAGAAACCGAGGTTATCGAACTAGTAGGATGAAGGAAACGTCTCAAAGGTGTTGCAAGCAACATGGAAACCTGCACAACACACACTCAAGACTTTACCCCAACTAACAGTGAGGTTGTCAATCTCACTGGTTGCTGTAACAAAGGATTAATTGTATGGTGTGGAAGGTGAAAGTGGTTTGCAGCAAGTAAACAGTAACAGTGGAGGATGTATCAATGGTACAGATTGGACCAGGGTCGATAGTTCACTAGAGGTGTTCTCCTTAGATAACAAAAATGGCATGTAGGGTAAACAAATTACAGCACGGCAATTAACAGGACTGAGCAAGACATAACAATGCAATACTAGACATAAAGAACCTATGAGATTCGATTGGGCAATATAACAATATACATATACCGCCATCCAACTGCATCTATGACTAGAAGTACACCTTTCGGTTATCATCCGACCCCCCTCCAGAATTAAGTTGCAAGCAACAGACAACTACTTTAAGCAAAGTGTGTAAGGTGAACAATCCAATTGTTCCATGAACAAGAGACCGTTGTTTTCTCCCTAGTGGCAACAACACATCTACAACCGTAGAGATTTCTGTCTCTTCCCTTGATTAAGTAGAGGCATGAACCCACTATCGAGCATAAATACCCCCTCTTGGAGTCACTAGCAACTACTTGGCCAAGATATCTACTAACAACGGAGAGCATGCAAGATCACAAACAACACATACATGATAGAATCAATAAGACAAAACCATTAATCAATATGACATAGTAATCTCAATATCCATTGGATCCCGGCAAACACAACATGCCTGATTACAAATAGATGAGATCTTGATCATGAACGGAGCTCACAAGATCTAGACATGAAAGCACAAGGAGGAGATACAACCATCTAGCTACTACATGGACCCGTAGTCCAAGGTGTAACTACTCACGCTTCATACCGGAGGCTGGCATGATGAAGGAAGGCCTCCGGGATGATCTCCCCTCTAGTAGGGTGGAGGGAAGAGCTTCAGATCCCCCCGATCTAGGGATGATGGTGGCGGCGGCTACAGACGGTTTCATGGAATATTGATCGGGTTCTTAGGGTTTAGGCATCGGGGGCTTCTTATAGGCGAAGAGGCGAGGCTGGGAGGCGGCCAGGGGGGCCACTGTAGCACCCCGGGAAATCCATTACTAGAAAATCGCTTGCTAATTACTACTTTGTGTATCATCATGACGTCATGCATCGTTTGCCTAAACTATTTTCTAAAATCCTATATTTCTTTTCTAAATATCCCCGTCTTTTATTTCAAATCAAACTCCGGTTATCCGGATATTTTGTTTTGACTAAATAATTTACAAAAGTCCTTTGAAATAAATACATAAATAAAACCCTAACTATTTTTTAGTGGGGGAGGCAGCCACCGGCCAGGCCCAATCGGTAGCCACCTACCACCACACCTTGCAAACCTTAACCTATATGGAAACCCTAATCCTACCCAGCATTCCTCCCCACCCAGCCGCCGGCCACATACTACACTACCTGTCGCACACGCTAGCGACCAAACCCTCCCACGGTACCAACCACTCCCGTCCCCGTTGGTCCCACCACTCCCGTTGGTCCCACCACTCCCTCGGCTCCCCCTTTGCCTATAAGAAGCCCCCGATGCAGAAACCCTGGTTACCCGATCAGAAATCCACGAAACCGTCTGTAGCCGCCGCCACCATCATCCCTAGATCGAGGGGGGATCTGAATTTCTTCCCGGCACCCTGCCGGAGGGGAGATCATCCCGGAGGCCTTCTATCCGGTATGATGCGTGAGTAGTTCCACCTTGTACTATGGGTCCATGTAGTAGCTAGATGGTTGTATCTCCTCCTTT
This sequence comes from Avena longiglumis, assembly GCA_030063025.1. Taxonomy (NCBI): domain Eukaryota; kingdom Viridiplantae; phylum Streptophyta; class Magnoliopsida; order Poales; family Poaceae; genus Avena; species Avena longiglumis. Next base: position 365,943,614 of record CP125978.1, read on the forward strand.
GTGCTTTCATGTATAGATCTTGTGAGCTCTGTTCATGATCAAGATATAATCTATTTGTAATCATGCATGGTGTGTTTGCGGGGATCCGATGGATATTGAGATTATTATGTTGGTTTGATTAATGGTTTTGTCTTTATGATTCTATCATGTATGTCTTGTTTGTGATCTTGCATGCTCTCCATTGCTAGTGGTTATCTTGGCCAAGTAGTTGCTAGTGACTCCAAGAGGGGGTATTTATGCTCGATAGTGGGTTCATTCCCCTAGTTTTCAAGGGAAGTGACAATAATCTCTTCGGTTGTAGATGTGTTGTTGCTCCTAGGGAGAAAACAACGGTCTCTTGTTCATGGAACATGTTGACTGTTTACCTTACACACTTTGCTTAAAGCAGTTGTTTGTTGCTTGCAACTTAATACTGGAGGGGGTTCGGATGATAACCCAAAGGTGGACCTGTAGTCATAGATGCAGTTGTATGGCGGTCTATGTATATTGTTGTATTGCCCAATCAACCTCATGGGATCTTTCTGACTAGTAATTGCATTGTTATGCCTTTCTCAGTTCCTGTCAATTGCCCCGCTGTAATTTGTTTAACCTTCATGCCATGTTGTTTATCTAAGGAGAGCACCTCTAGTGAACTATGGACCCCAGTCTAATCTTTACCATTGATACATCTTCCACGGTTACTTGTTTACTTGCTGCAAACCATTACCTTCCACACCATACATTTAATCCTTTATTATAGCAAACTGGTGAGCTTGACGACCTCACTGATTCGTTGGGGCAAAATCTTGAGTTTGTGTTGTGCAGGTCTCCGTGTTGCTTGCAACACCTGTGTGACGTTTCCTTCCTCCTTCTGGTTTGATAACCTTGGTCTCAACTGAGGGAAGACTTGTTGTTGTGCTCTTCACACCTTGCTGTTGGGGTTCCCAACAAGACTCCACATCAAGCACCAAGTTCGATGGCGCCACCTAGGAGTCATCAATGTCCATAATGGTTCATTCTATTAGGGCAACTAAAGTGTGCCATCAAGTTCGTGAGAGCTTTACTAACTAGTTTTATCATAACAAAATACTTTTTAATTTGAAAGGTAGATTAAGCTTGAGAATTTGCTAGGAATAGCAAAAGCTACTAGGTAGATATGGTGGACACAAGTGGCAAAAGTTTCAGGTTTAAAGGATTTTGGAAACATGAGAAGTATGCCTTCTCAAAACAGGTTTTTGGCTAGCAAGGTTGGGTAGCAAGCAAGAGAGTTGAAAGAGACAAGCAAACATACAAGTAATAAAGCCAAACATGCAATCTTCCTTGAAGACACAAAAGATCTTAAATAAAGAATACTAAGCTTATGAGCCAACGAGAAAGAAAACAAATGATACAAAATACCTGTAAGCTTTTTCTTTCTTTCTTTTCCTTTCAAACTAATGCCACTGACCAGAACTCGGTTTTCCAAAACCAATTTAGATCCACTTGATGATCCCAAAGTGGTGCCAATACTGAACAACAAGATCCATCATATAATAGAGATTGCGAACTAAAATAAGAAATGCAAAAAGTAAAAGATGAGACTTCTCATTAAAATTCCAATAAAGGCACTCACACCAAGGGATACATAGATAATCAACTAAAGGAGAGATACTTCCACATGCAAACCAAACTATAAGATAACCTCTCTACCATAGATATGAATCCACTAAAAAGGTAAAAGATAAAATATATGTTGGTGATACCGCGATACTCCCCCCAAGCTTGGAACAAGCCAAGGGGATTCCAAACCTGATGACGAATTACTCCTTCGGTGGTGGTGGTGTTCTTTTGTCATGGGTCAGAAAATCTTCCAGCATCTTGCGAAGCCTGTTATTCTCCTCTTGAAGCATATCTACCTTCATCCTCAAAGCACGGTACCTATCAAATTCGTTGGTAGTTCGAAGGGCTTCCGCTACCTCAGGGCAGTATACGAGTTTTGGACCGAAAGCTATGATTCCCTGCATGTGACGAGAAAAAGAATCCGCGGTGTTAGTTGCTCCTACAGAAGTAGGTTTCCTTCCCCTTATTTCTGCGGTGGTTTGTTCTTCCAACTTTGACTCCACGGGTTTCTTGCCTTTGTCGTTGGCGGAGGCCATGGCGCTCTAAACTTGAGAAGATTTCCTGACAGAAACAAATCGAAACGAAATCGCGATGAGAACATGATGCACGAACCTCGGGGGATCCGGGGGGTATATATTACGAAGTTCCAATGCATAAGGAAGGTTTTGACACAGAAACAAAGCGGAGACGGAGTTCGAGGGTGGTAAACCCCCTCTAGGCGCGGCCAGGCTGGGCCCGCGCCTCGGTGGGTTTGCCCACCCCGGGCTCCGTTTCCTCTTCACTTTCGTCTCGTAACTTCCCTTATGTATTAAAAACACCAAAAATATAAAAAGATTGGGGTTTCACGAACCTTCTGTTTTCACCACTTTTACCTATTCAAAGACCAACTCTGCAGGTCCTTTCCTCTTTCTCCTGAGAGTTTCCTTAATACAAAACTTTTGCACAAACTCAAAGAGAACATTGGTGTAAGCAAAAAACAATAAGCCTTTGGTAAACATTTCAACTGAAAAGCCATAAAAACAAAAGCTTCTGTAAGAGGCAAATGCAAATGATGGCAGAAATCTTTCAAAACGGACCAGCAGGTAGAGATTGATCTTTCCGAAGACCTTCTGTTGCTCAAATCAAAAAGTGCAAAACTGATGAAATTTGGGTAAAAACTTGGAGAACAAGATAAGAAAAATGCAGCTCCATCCAAAGTACTGAGCTCTCTACACAAAAATCTGTCCGAGGACAGCCACTTTTCACAACTTCTCTACTACACAAAAGTAGTTGAACTTGACACAAAAACCAAACAAAAAGGATAAGGAGCGGTTATTACTGAGGTAATAACTTCCAAGACTCGACAAAACTCTTGGGTTATCTCCCAACAAGTATTTTTCTTTAATGCCTTTAAGTTAGGCTTGAAACTTCCAAAGATGCTCACATAGGATTTATATATTTGTAATGAAAGAGAGCATCAAGGAGCAAATAACCAACACAGTTGGGTCTTACCCACTTCCTATGCATGGGAGTATCATGAGAAATGAATTGTTGAAACAAAAATCCACAAGCATAGGAAGACAAAACAAATGCAACTTTAAAGCTTTCAACATAAAACAAGGAAACTTAACATCATTGAGATGCATAAAACCATGTTTCCCTCTCTCAAAATAAATTTTAGTAGCACTTTGAATAAAGTTGACAATATAACTGTCACTGGAAACAACTTTATTATTAGAATAAGCATACTTACAGTCATCAAAAAGAGGTCCAAGGTCATAGACTGGATCAATAGAAGCAAGTTGTTCCATCCTGAAATCTTTATTAGGCAAGCTATTTTCACAAGGAGCTTTAGCAAATTTGGAAAAGTTAAACTCATAAGAATATCCATCAAACTTAGTTAAAACCTTTTCCTTATTACAATCAATAATAGCTCCACAAGTGTTCAAAAAGGGTCTACCAAAAATGATAGGAAAAGTTTTGCTAGCTGCTGAATTGAGCCCTAGAAAATCTGCAGGATATTTAATCTTACCATAGAGAACCTCCACATCTCTTACAATGCCAATGGGGCAAATGGTTTCCTTGTTAGCAAGGTGAATAACCACATCAATGTCTTCAAGCTCACAAGGACCAATCTCATGCATAATTTCCCTGTAAAGCTCATAAGGAATAACACTAGAACTAGCACCAATATCACATAAACCATAGTAGCAATGATCACCAATTTTAACAGAAAGCACAGGGACACTAGCTTTTCTAGCCTTACCAGGATGAGAAATAATATTAGAAGCGTCTTCACAGAAGACAATATGCTCATCCCCTATATTTCTAGTGACAGTGTCTTCCACAATAGCTACCACAGGTTCATCACTCAAATGCTTACCAGGCTCCACAGTTTTCTTTATACCTTTACTATTTGCACTAATACTCATACAATACTCCTTTACCTTAGCTAGGAAAGGCATTTTCTCAACATGGGGTTCAGGCACAATATGATTAGTAGTACAAACTTGAGTACTTCTGACAGGAACATGACTAACAACATCTTTATAAGGAGCATGGTACTTATTCCACTTTTTCTTGGGAATTTCAATGTAAGAGGCAAAGGCCTTAAAATAGCTGGCAATACTTTGGAAATCAAGGCCAAACTCATTGCTAATATCACGGAAGCTGTCAGTTCCCATAAAAGATTTAATGCATTCATAATCATAGTTTATACCTGACTTTCTTCCTTTGTCATTCTCCCAAGCTTCAGTGTTATCTTGAATACGTTCTAGTAGATACCATTTAGCTTCTTCCTTCATACGTGTGAATGATCCAGCACAAGAAGCATCTAGTAAATATTTATCATGAAGAGAAAGCCTAGCATAAAAGTTATTGAGAATAATATTGTTAGGGAGTTCATGAATAGGACATCTAAGCATTATTAACTTCAATCTTCCCCAAGCTTGAGCTGTACTATCTCCATCAAGAGGCCAAAAGTTATATATAAGACTTCTATCCTTATGGATCTCACTGGGAGGATAAACTTTAGAGTAAAAGAGAGATGACATCTCCTCCCATTCCATGGATTGTCCATTCTTCAGCAGCTTATACCATTCTTCGGCTCTCCCTTTCAAGGATATGGAGAGTAACTTCTTCTTCGCTTGTTTAGTTGTGATACCTGCACACTTAAACAACCCGCATAATTCATGGATAAAAAGCAAGTGATCACCAGGATGGACAGTTCCATCCCAAAAATAATAATTATCCATAACACGATTAACAATACTTGTAGGTATCTTAAAAGGATCTATCTCAACAGGAGGTGGTTCATCTACTACCCTAGAAGTGGGAGTAGTTTTCCCAAACAGAAAACCAAGTGGGTTATCCATATTGGAAACAAAGTAACAAGCAGTAACAAAAGCAATACTCACAGTGAAAGTTTCCCTTACCGGTTCCACTCTTCAATAGCGCTTCACTCCCCGGCAACACCGCCAGAAAATAGTCTTTATGACCCACAAGTATAGGGGGTGTATCGTAGTACTTTTGATAAATAGGAGTGTCGATCCCAACAAGGAGCAGAAGGTGCTGAACAGTGGTATGGAGCAGGAAATCCCTGTGAATACTTAGCAAACGAATTTTAGTGGTTTTCTGACAAGGCAACAAAACAAAGAGCAAGTAACAGAAGTAACAAACAAACAAAGCAAGTGGCCCAATCCTTCCTTAGCAAAGGACAAGCCGGTGGAAATACTTATAAGGACCAAACGTTCTCGAGGACACATGGGAATTCTGTCGAGTGCTTTCGCTTCAAATAGCTGAGTACTCTTCTTTGGTGTTCGTAAGTGTTGTGTGGGTGAACCTTTGCTAACATACCGCCCTTCCTAGGACTAATACATACTTGTGATTAACCCCCCTGCAAACATCCATATCTACAAGAAAGTAATTAAGATATAAATCTAAACATAGCCTTAAACTCTTAGATCCTACACTCCCTTGTGCAAAGGTGTCCTAACGGGGGTTCAGGTTTCTATCACTCTGGCAACCCCACAATTAGTAGCCATATACACAATGCATCCCCCTAGGACCATAAATGGTGAAGTGTCATGTAGTCGACGTTCACATGACACCACTAGAAGAACAGCACCACAACTTAAATACTAAACCATTGAATAATAACTCATCATAGATCCACAAATAACAACATGACTTCTCCCATGTCCTCGAGAACTAAACGAACTACTCACAAGACATCATATGGATCAAGATCAAATATGATATGATAATGGATAACAATATGAACATATACAATAATCCAATGGTTCCACTCACAGGCATCAACTACAACAGTAATCAACACCGGGAAAGTTTCCCCTAATGAACTAAGCAAATATTCAACATGATTGTTACAGCGGGATGGAGTGGTGATGATGGTGCTGGTGGAGATGATGGTGTGGATGATGATGATGATCCCGATGAAGCCTAGCTTGATGATGGTGTTGATGGCAACGGTCTCCCCTCTCCGGGCAGGAATTCCCAGAATCTTGGAGAGATATTTCTCTCGGTGTTTTACGCTTCAAGAGGCGGCGGAAACCTATCTGTGGTCGCTCTCTTGGTGTTAGGGTTCCGTAGGGAAGTTATAGGCAAATGGGGGAGAGTCGGAGGCCGGGTAGGTTGGCCACACCTGTCCTAGGCACGGCCTCAGGTGGGCCCGCGCCTATGGGGTGTGGTCCCCCTGCGGCCCCCTTCGCTCCTTCTTCTGGCTTCCTTTGTCTTCTGGTAAAATTATATGTTTCCATATTTTTCTAGTATTTTTTGATCTTCACGAAATTGCACCGAAACACCTTCTTTTCCATCAGAATCCAGACTCCGTGAGTCCATCCTCCAGGAATCATCCAACATGCATAAACAGATGAAAATCCATAAGTAATACCTCATAATGAGACAAATATCAATGAATAGAGGTAAATTATGATATAGAAAGGTGATGCAAATTGGGCGTATCATACATCCATAGACAAAAGAGCATGATATCAACTGTGTACAAAGTACAAGTGCAATGTTGAAAGCGTTCCCCATAAAAACAAGGTTCTGCTAATTGCAACGTATAAGTGCAAGCATATACAACATAGATGACACAATGGTTCAAGTTTATTAGGGGCAATAAATATGAAGTGTGCCATCAAGTTCTTGAGAGCTTTAATCACTAAGTTTTCACATAACAAAATACTTTTTAATTGGAAGATAGCTAAAAACAAGAATATACTTGGAATGGTGTAACACACCATGCATAGGAATTTATAGTGGACACTTTGGAATAACTTGGGTTCTTGGGAGTTGGAAGCATGAGTAGAACTTACTCATACAAGTGGAGGCTACCAAAAGACTGAGAGCAACCAACTAAGAGAGCAATAATGGTCATAATCATGCAGAGCAACAAAACATTACTAATCAAAGCATAGAGTGGTACTACAAGTCAAGGAATAAATGATCATAGAGGCTATGGTGACTTGTTCATAGTCATAATATGATGTGAGCATGTGCCAAGTCAACCCAAACAAAGCATCAAAGGAGAATACCATAATACTATGATTTTGTATGCTAAAACAACACATGATTCTTTCAAGGCACACTAAGCAATCCTAATTGTTTGGAACAAGTCATTCTACAGAAGTAATCACTAGGCATAAGGTCAAAACAACACCTAGCATGACATGCTAAAGTCTAAGTCATAGTCAAAGCAAGCTCCTCTTGCACTTTCAAGCAAGAACTTTCTACTCCTTTCCAACACCAATCAACTTATTTGAAACAACACAGCGATAATGGGAGTCAAAACTACTTTACTCAAGCAAACTAAACAAACTAATAAAAGCAAACAAAAACTAAGGCGCTCCAAGACCAACACAACAATGCATGAAGCAATAAAAATGGAGTGTCTAGAAAGACCTGAGCTTTCTATTGATGAAGAAGGGGATGATTTGGGCATCCCCAAGATTTGGCGCTTGTACCTCTTGGATATTTCTTGGGGTGACACCGGGGTGGAATCCACAAGCTTGAGATTTTTTCCATTCTTCATCTTATTACATCATTCTCTCTCTACACCTGAAATTTTTCCTTCATACAAAACTTCACACAATCTTCATTAGCAACATTAGTGTATTAAAAAGATAATAGACCCTTGGGTTTAGCTTTAGAATAGAAAAACTTTCACTAAAAACACAAGCTACTGTAGCAACTCCTTCAAAAATCTCAATTTCCCAAAAAGAACCCAAAAAGGAATCAATAAGAAGCAAATGCAAATAATGGCAGAAATCTGTCAAAACAGACCAGCAGGTAGAAACCGATTTTTTAGAAGACCTTATGTTTCTCAAATAAAAATGTGTTGAACTAACAAAACTTATCTAACATACTGGGGGATTTATTCATAAATTGTCAGCTCAATCCGACTTACAGAGACTCCTCACGAATTTTTATGGTGGAGGACAGAAATCTGTTTCGGGATAGCAACCCCCCAAATCTTACTTTCCTCTCATTAGAGGTCATTCTTGGCACAAAAGGCAAACAAAAATGATAAGGATAGGTCATTACTGAAGTAATAACTTCCAAGACTCAAGAAAACTCTTGGGTTATCTCCCAACAAGTACTTTTCTTTAACGCCTTTAAGTTAGGCACAAGAAGCAAGAAATCAAGTATTTTCAAATGAAGAATTAAGATCAATACTTGCAAAGTCTTCAACGATGAAAGTTATCTCATCCAAATGAGTTTGGGAGGATCCCTTCTCATCTCTCTTTGGTTCACTACTTTCATAAAAAGGATTTTCAGGAACAATCCAATCAAAATTCTTTTCAAAAGCTTCATGCGTCCCAACAAACTTAAAGGGTATGGGTATCTTGAATTCCTCTCTAGGTTTGGTTTTATCTGAAGTACCCACAACATCTACACATGAGCCTGGCATATTAAAACGCTCAAAGACCTTTTTGGCTTCCTTAACAACATCATGGAACTCTTTTAGTAAAATTTTAAGGATAAATTCATTCTTTTCAGCGTTCTTTTCTTCTTTTAGTTTCAGGAACAAAATTTGCATCATGGGGTTTAGGCTAACAAACCTAGCCTCCAACATAATTAGGAGCAAGTTTTGCTATAGATCTATCCTCAATATCCTCATGCTTGCTAACATGATTAAAGAATTCTTCAATATTATCTTTCCCAATTATGGAGTCACTACCTATTGAAAGGTCCTTCAGGGTGAACTTGGGGAACAACATGGTGAGCTAGAGCAAGGTGACAACTAGAATAGGAACTAATTTTTTTGTGTTCTTTTATAAGAGAAAGCAAAGCAAACTAAACTGATTTTTTTTGAGTTTTTGATAAAAAGAGGCAAACAAAACCAAGCAAAAGAAACTAAGAAAACCAAAAACAAAGTAAAGATAAAGGTTGAGAAGGACTCCCCTTGTGAATACATCCTTAGCCTCCCCAGCAATGGCGCCAGAAAAAGTCTTGATGGCACTGCGTCAACATGGATCGCTTTGTTGGGAAACCCCAAGAGGAAGGTGTGATGCAGCACAGCAGCAAGTTTCCCCTTAGTAAGAAACCAAGGTTATTGAACCAGTAGGAGGAAGGAAACATCTCAAAGATGTTGCAAGCAATGTGGAAACCCTGCAACACACCCAACTAACAATGAGGTTGTCAATCTCACGGTTGTTGTAACAAAGGATTAATTGTATGGTGTGGAAGGTGAAAGTGGTTTTGAAACAAAGCAATAATAGTGGAAGATGAATCAATGGTAAAGATTAGACCGGGGTCCATAGTTCGCTAGAGGTGTTCTCCTTATATAAACAAACATGGAATGTAGGGTAAACAAATTACAGCAGGGCAATTCACAGGACTGAACAAGGCATAACAATGCAATACTAGACATAAAGATCCTACGAGATTCGATTGGGCAATACAACAATATACATAGACCGCCATCCAACTGCATCTATGACTAGAAGTCCACCTTTGGGTTATCATCCGAACCCCCTCTAGAATTAAGTTGCAAGCAATAGACAACTACTTTAAGCAAAGTGTGTAAGGTAAAAAATCCACTTGTTCCATGAACAAGAGACCGTTGTTTTCTCCCTAGTGGCAACAACACATCTACCAGTAGAGATTTCTGTCACTTCCCTTGATTAAGTAGAGGCATGAACCCACTATCGAGCATAAATACCCCCTCTTGGAGTCACTAGCAACTACTTGGCCAAGATATCTACTAACAACAGAGAGCATGCAAGATCACAAACAACATAGACATGATAGAATCAATAAGACAAAACCATTAATCAATCTGACATAGTAATCTCAATATCCATTGGATCCCCGCAAACACAACATGCATGATTACAAATAGATGAGATCTTGATCATGAACGGAGCTCACAAGATCTAGATATGAAAGCACAAGGAGGAGATACAACCATCTAGCTACTACATGGACCCGTAGTCCAAGGTGGAACTACTCACACTTCATACCGGAGGCTGGCATGATGAAGAAGAAGGCTTCCAGGATGATATCCCCTCCGGCAGGGTGCCGGGAAGAGCTTTATATCCCCCCGATCTAGGGAGGATGGTGGCGGCGGCTACAGACGGTTTCGTGGAATATTGATCGGGTGCTTAGGTTTTAGGCATCAGGGGCTTCTTATAGGCGAAGAGGCGAGGCTGGAAGGCGGCCAGGGGGCCCACACCCTGCCTAGACGTGGCCCAGGGTGGGCCCGCTCCTGGGGGGTGTGGCCACCCTGGGGTTCCCCTCCGTCTCTCCTCTAGAGTCAGTGTTCTCCTCGGTGAAATGTTGACTTTGTCTTTTGTCCCGTCCAATTCCGAGAATATTTCCTTACTAGCTTTTCTGGAACCAAAAACAGCAGAAAACAGGCAACTAGCACTGTGGCAACTTGTTAATAGGTTAGTACCAGAAAACATATAAAAAGCACCTCAAAGTGTGGACAAAGCAAAGCAAAGCAAAGTAGATACTAAACAAGCATGGAACACCAAAAATTATAGATACGTTCCCGACGTATCAATTAGCATTATTGCTATTCCAAGCAAATTCTCAAGCTTCATCTACCTTTCGAATTAAAAATTATTTTGTTATGTGAAAACTAGTTAGTAAAGCTCTCACGAACTTGATGGCACACCTTATTTTCTTACCCCTAATAAACTTGAACCATTGTGTGATCGAAGTTGTATATGCTTGCATCTATACGTTGGGATTAGCAGAACCGTGCTATCACGGGGAACGCTTTCAACACCGATAAATACATACCCGGTTGATATCATGCTCTTTTGTTTTTGGATATCGTCGGTGTGAAATAAAAGGGGAGCTTGTAAGTCCATGGTGTTATGTATGTGTGTTAGAGAAACGCCAGGGACGCCAGCCTAAGCCATGTCTAATCATGGTGGAAACTTGCAGCATCACCATAGTGAGTAATCTATGAAGCTTTTCTCTTATATAAAAAAGAAGAGATATATTGAAAAGATGAAAGTGATAAAAAGCGCCATTTTCCCATGGCAAATAAGAGATTGCTGAGATGCTCACTGTCTGCTTGCCTTGTCATTTTTATTATGGGATAGCTCATGTATCATGTGGAAGGGGTACCCCGTTGGCGGTTCTTTATTATACACATGTACTTATAATGACAAGAACTTACCGGTAGCTAAAGTTGAGTAGCATGAGGAGCGGACCTCGTACTCAAGGGACATGAGATTGCTAACTTATATTTTGTCAAGCATATACTCCATCTTTGTTCACTTTAACCTTAATCACCTCAAGATGCTTATGATAGGGGCAATGAGAGCTCAAAGCTAGTAAGTACCATAATCTTTTGGAATATCTTTATGAACTTGAAATCCTTGCTTCCCTCTATGAAGGGTCTTTCTTCTACTTCTAAGTTGAGTCAGTAAACCTATTCCTCTCTATCTCGAACAAGCATTTGAGTTGTTGTGTTTCAAGCATTCATATGATGATATATTCAATCATGTTCTTTATATTCCTTGTTTGCACAAGACTCTTGTCTATTGAGTATTACTTTGAAAGGTAGCATTGTGAAAAAACTTTTATGATTGAGCAAAGAGTACTCCTTTTGTAAAACTTCTACAAAAAGCTTTATATGTGAAACTGTTTGCCAGCTGTTCTGTGACCAAGAACAAAGTTTGCCAATTACAATTATGATTTATCTTTATGCATCTCTATTGTGAATCATGTACTTGTTGCAAGCTAAGTTATATAATGGTGAATTGCTTTCCTCTGTGAGTTGTGTAATAGTAAGTGTGATGCTTCTTGTCCGTATTATTTTATCGACACTTCACTCCATAAACCTGTGGACATGTTTACTAAGCTCAGTTTTTTGCTTGGGGACAAGCGAAGGTCTAAGCTTGGGGGGAGTTGATATGTCCAATTTGCATCACCGTTCTGTATAATAATTTGCCTCTATTCATTGATATATTTCATATTAAGAGGTGTTACTTATGTCTTTTCATCTATTTTTACATGTTGGATGATTCTTGGAGATGAACTGCCGGAGTCAGGATTCTGATGGAAAAAGAGGTGTTTTGATGCAATTTCGCGAAGATCAGAAAAATACCAGAAAAACTATGGAAAATCCTAATTTCCCAGAAGACGAAGAATGCCAGAAGGGGAGGCGGAGATGGGCCACAGGAGGCCCACACCCCTAGGCACGGGCCACCACTAGGCCGCGCCTACAGGGGGTGGCCCACCTGGCCCACCTCTGGCTCCGCCCTCTCGCCTATATCTTCTCCTCGAAACCCTAATACACTGGGTAGCGACCACAAAAATATTCCATCGCCTTTGCGGGGAGAAAAACACCGAGAGAGAAAGATCTCGCCGACAAACATATTTCTATCAGGGAAATTCCTTCCCGGAGAGGGGAGATCGTCGCCATCGTCAAGCTAGACTTCATCGGGATCATCATCATCATCTCCACCAGCACCATCATCACCACTCCATCCCAATGTAACAATTGTGTTGAATCTTGCATAGTTCTTAGGGGCAACTTTCCTGGTGTTGATTACTATTATAGTTGATGCTTGTGAGTGGAACCATTGGATTATTGTTTATGTTCAGATTGTTATCCATTACCATATCATCTTTGATTTTGATTCATATGATGTCTCGTGAGTAGTTCGTTTATTTCTTGAGGACATGGGAGAAGTCATGTTGTTAGTAGTGGATTTGTGTTGAGATATTATTCAATGGGTTAGTATTTAAGTTGTGGTGCTATTCTTCTAGTGGTGTCAAGTGAATGTCGACTACATGATACTTCACAATTTATGTGCCTAGGGGAATGCATTGTGTATTTGGATACTAATTGTGGGGTTGTCGGAGTGACAGAAACCTGAACTCCCGTTAGGACACCATTGCACAAGGGAGTGTAGGATCTCAAAGTGTAAGGCTGTGGTTAGGTTTATACCTTAATTGATTTCTTGTAGTTGTGAATGCTTGCAAGGGGTTTAATCACAAGTATGTATTAGTCCAAGTAAGGTTGGTACATTAGCACAGATTCACCCACACAACACTTACAAATCCAAAGAAGACTACTTAGCTATTTGAAGCAAAAACACTTGACATAATTCCCATGTGTCCTCAAGAACGTTTGGTCCTTATAAATATTCCCACCGGCTTGTCCTTTGCTAAGAAAGGATTGGGCCACTTGATGTAATTATTTGTTTTCTTTATTAATTGCATTGTGTTTCCTTTCTTTATCAGAAAACCACTAAAAATCCGTTTGCTAAGTATTTACAGATATTTCCTGCTCCATACCACTAGTCAACATCTTCTGCTCCTCGTTGGGATCGACAGTCCTATTTGTCGAAAGTACTATGATACACCCCCTATACTTGTGGGTCATCACTTCCCACTCCTTCGCCATCAATGCAGGCGCGAGAACACAGACGGCGCCTAGTGGGCCAGCGTGCCATCGCGTCGCCATTGATGGCACAGTCGCCGCCAGTCGACCTACGCCAACCCTCGAATCATTTGTGGCGTTGCGTATGAATCGATTCATGCTGACCGCGTCTGAAATCAATGTCGCATGTGGTTGACGGGTGGGTCAGTGGCATGCGCGGGCACGACGTCCGCACTATCCGCGTGTGGCTATACTTATTTCATTGCGTTCAAACATTTTTTAGTCAAATGTACTATCAGTGAATGTGAATTTCTAAAAAAATTGTTTACCATAGATCAATTGTACTAGTACTCAAGGAGTAAGGGTTGGGTAAAGTTTTATGCCATGAGCAAGAGGATGGGTAGAATTTTACATTGACAAGTTACAAGGGTATGAGTAATGATATTGCCCTACCTATAACGTACCTATTGGGCCACGCAGAGATAAAACAAAACTTTTTTCCTCTAACGTGGTGATCCCAAGATCCAGCTAAGGTAGAAGGCCACGAGGTTTACCACTAGACGGGCAGTTGCAGATTACTGATCAAGCGCGTTAGTTGATGCAGTGCAGTCCTTTGCGATCCGATCGTCCTGGTGCTGATCGTACAACACATCTGCTGGTATCCACACGTACAAGGAGGAGCACCGGCGTGACGCTAGGTTCATTACGACGGCGGGGATCTGTGGAGCTAGGGTTTCCAACATATGGAATGACCTAACCGAACAACGATTAACCTTTCTGGGTTACGGTGCTCCACTATATATAGGGAGTGAACGTGGGCTCCACTCTCGTGGCCCATTCACTAGATCCCATATAACACTAGTCACCATGAGTCCAACTCACTAACTCAGTCCTAATCCGGCTTGGGTCCAACCCAACCAGATTACCGTTTTAGATCCAATCCGAACTTGCTCCCGCTCTTAAGTGTGTGACCCCGCATGCTCATGGCTACTTGGACATGATTAGAGTTTGACTCCAAATCGATCAGTCGGTAGCGGCTCCTAGCAGAACGTGCCGACTCCCAAGTACCAAAGAGTCGTGATGACTTGCCTTTCCAATGCGACTTACGTCTGAGTCCCTTTTGCCTCACGATATACCTTGTCAGACTATAGGCGAATAATTGTCATCCCTTAAATAGTCCGACTCTCTTCTTGATCCGAGATAAGTGATTCACTCGACTAACTCTTAGTTAATCGCCTCGGTTAACACTTAACCGAGTCATGCATGGCCATGCTTTCCGAATCATATCATCCGAGAGGGCCCAGAGAATATCTCTCTAAGTGGAGGGGCAAAATCCCGTCTTGGTTATTCACATCACACAGCTTAATTCTCAGTCGACCCAAACTCTGCCTTTATAACTGCCCAGTTACGGATCAGTGTTTGATAGAACCTAAGTCGGTGATCCTCAACTCGGACTATGCAATAACCTCAGGTCTAAGGATTGCATTGATTGAGATATACAAATGACAACTTGTTCGTTGTACCTCAATATGGGTCAATTCGACTTGCTAAACTCTTTATCCGAATTTGTGTAAGTCGGAATAGCATCAGTGGAACCGAGTCATCAAGCCAACTTTCACATTGGTCTAAGTTGTGTGTCCAGCACAACCTCAATGACCAAGGATATTTAGTACAAACAACATGAATGTATAGTTCCACAACCGAATCACATATTCAATGATACACATCAGATGTTTATACAAGGACTACTTAATATCTTTATGAATACAATGGGAAATCTCATCATACATGATTGCCTCTAGGGCATATTCCCAACAATACCCTATCTATTGTGATACTTATTTATTATAGCAGTGTTGAGGCCAACAATTTGTATATACATACCACTTGAATTCTATCTAAAATGGTGATGTGGGACTAAAGGTTTCGGCCGCGACTCCTCACTTCATTGCTCCTCTGCATGCCCCTTGCTTTCATCTAGTTGTCACCCTCCCTGTGGAAAATATTGAATCCCTAATATTTCGGTGTATTGATTTGATCCTTATAGAGAGTATATATATACGTACAAAATTGGAGGGCAAGAAGCCTATTAATTGGAGTACAAGATGATCTCTAAAGTTCTAGTCTATCTCTAGTTGTGTACGTATCCTAATATCCCCCCTCAGTTGGAGCGGGAGTGAAGCAGACGATTGCGACTTGATTTGAAGTCTTGCGCTTCCGTCGTGTTCACCTCCTTGTCATTATCACCTACGTGAACATGATCATTGCTAGCACCTAGGGGAGGTGACTGCGTCCGCTTCTAGTGCCTCTCTTCCTTCCCGCAGTCACAACGGGAGTGGCGTGGACACAAGTGACGACGCAAACGCTATTGACTGGAGTTCTTGAGTTGCTGTAGATGTTGTTCTTGATGTCGATGTCGAGGTAGCCGATCGTGATGTAGCCGTAGTCGATGTAGGTGTGGTCGATGTCGTAGTCGTCATAGCGGTGTGGCCGCCATTGCCGGAGGCGCAAAAAATTGCGCAGTTTTGTTGTTGTTGACGAAGCTGCAGTTGTGGACGTTTTGCACCTTATAGAGGTACCGTCGGGGCGTCTCATGGACGCGGGACCACCAGTTTTGCTAGGACTGGAGGAACCCACCAAGCACACACTGGTTTGCCAGAACCATATGCACGTTCATAGGGCGTCACAATTGTGATGCCGGTTTATTGATGCAGTCGTCGGGGTCGTGGACACGGCGATGCCGTCGTCGTGCCTTGCAGGTGTACTGTCAGAGAGCGTCGTAGTTGTATGTCCATCATGTGGGTGGGTATAGCGGCGGCGGCGATGTGTCGACAAAGATGTTGATGAAGACCACGTTGATGTAGACCTTGGCGATGATGTGTCGGCAATGGAGTAGGCGTGTCGGTGATGACCGTGTTAGCTTTTAATCTTGATTCTAATTGTATCTGCATTAATTCTTTCAGTTTTTGCATGTAGTAGTCGAGTCGGTCAGGAGCAGCTCCACCAGAACGCGTACAGCGAGATGCCGGGTGTACGGTGTGATGCAGATGTGATGTGCGATGCAGCAAGGCCATGAGAAGCGGCAGGCGGGCGAAGGCTTGGAGCTGATCCATTTTGAGTCGTTGGTTATTAGCTGCATGTGCGTGCTAGCTAGCAGCTCGTGTGAGTGGATTTACCGAGTCGTGTGGTAGTGGTCGGTGAAGCGCTCGGTGTGCATGGAGTTAGTGGGTGTGTTAGTGGCCATGCGTATGTGTGCGTGTGCCTACTTAAACTCATGTAAGTCATCAAGTTTATTTCAAGAGATTAAGAAGAAAAGGTGAGGGCTGTGTGAAATAGCCAGAGCCACAAAAATCCTTGTCTCTCTACCCTTCGTGCGAGAACGTGAGTAGAAGAGAGAGAGGAAACAGAGAGCTGAGCGACTCAGCTCTGTCAATTGGTATCAGAGCCACCTCCGCTCTTGGTTCCTGTTGTGATGGCGCATGCGGGAGATGACGCTGCCGGCAAGAAGGCCATGGCGGCGGAGCGGGAGAATAAGGCGGAGGAGGAGGAGCCGCTGACTCCACCAAAGGCCCAGCTGACCGCCGACGATGGCAGCGGCAGTGGCGAGCTTCGCGTCGTCGAGCGTGTGGTTCGGCACGGCTCCGTCATGGCGGCAGCACCGCCTCTCATGCTAAGCCGCACGAACTACTCCGACTGGGCGCTTGTTATGCGAGTGCAGCTACAAGGACAAGTCCGATGGGAGGTCGTCGAGCATGGCGTCGGCGACTACCACGACGACCGTGAGGCTTTGGGCGCCATCCTCCGCGATGTGCCGCCGGAGATGTACCGCACGCTGGAGGTGAAGAGCACCGCAAAGGAGGCTTGGGACACCCTCAAAACTTTGAGGTTGGGCTCCGAGCGCGTCCGTGAGGCAAGGGCGCAAACTCGCCGCACCGAGTTCGAGAACATCCAGTTCAAGGACGGCGAGAAGGTGGAGCAGTTCGCCATGCGCCTCACCGGCATCATGCACGACCTGGAGGTCCTGGGAGATGGCGTCTCCGAGCACAAGGCCGTGTTGAAGTTCCTTCGGGTCGTGCCGAAGCAGTTCAAGCAGCTCGCGCACTCCATCACACAGCTGCTGGACCTCAAGAACATGACGGTGGAGGAGCTGACGGGTCGTTTCTTGGCTGTGGAGGAGGAACTCGACATGGAGGAAGGCGAGGGTGGGCATCACGGTGGCACTCACCTTCTCCTCACCGAGCAGCAATGGCTGGAGCGCATGAAGAAGAAGAAGAACCATGGCAGGGACAAGAAGAAGGTGAGGTGCTTCAATTGTCAAAAGCTTGGGCACTTCGCATGGGAGTGCCCGGAGAAGAGGAAGGACCATGGAGAATAATAAGAAGAGAAGGATCTGCTCGTCGACTATGAGCCGACCCTGCTCTGAATTTGTTCAAGGATTGAAGAATCAAGATTAGGGGGAGATTGTTAGCTTTTAATCTTGATTCTAATTGTATCTGCATTAGTTCTTTCATTTTTTGCATGTAGTAGTCGAGTCGGTCAGGAGCAGCTCCACCAGAACGCGTACAACGAGATGCCGGGTGTACGGTGTGATGCAGATGTGTTGTGCGATGCAGCAAGGCCGTGAGAAGCGGCAGTCGGACGAAGGCTTGGAGCTGATCCATTTTGAGTCGTTGGTTGTTAGCTGCATGCGCGTGCTAGCTAGCAGCTCGTGTGAGTGGTACCGAGTCGTGTGGTAGTGGCCGGTGAAGCGCTCGGTGTGCATGGAGTTAGTGGGTGTGTTAGTGGCCATGCGTGTGTGTGCGTGTGCCTACTTAAACTCGTGTAAGTCATCAAGTTTATTTCAAGAGATTAAGAAGAAAAGGTGAGGGCTGTGTGAAACAACCAGAGCCACAAAAATACTTGTCTCTCTACCCTTCGTGTGAGAACGTGAGTAGCAGAGAGAGAGAGGAAACAGAGAGCTGAGCGACTCAGCTCTGTCAGATCGTCGCTTGAAGGCGTCCCTTGTGACGGCGATGATGTCGAAGCCTTGATGTCGGAGAAATCGGTGAAGTAGTGTTTCACACCAGCCAGGCGTGTGGATGATGTCGATGTCGCTTCTCCGTGGATGTGCTCGACGAAGATTTTGGCTTGTAGTCGTACATCGTTCAGGTCGATGTAGTCGTGTTTTGAAGCAGTGCAGAGCTTGATGTCGTTGTAGTCACGCCTCGAAGCAGTGTACAATTTGACGTAAACGCCGGCATGCGGGAGATTGATAGAGTTGGCTTGGAGAAAATCACGGCGGTCGCGTGTGCACATGTCCTGGGGTCAATGAAGTAGTAGATACAGATTGTCCTCGTCTTGTCTTCTAGTGCATGGCGTTTAGAGCCACGGGTCTCTTTGCATGCAATCTGCACGGAGTATGGCAATCTGCACGGAGATGCTCGCGGTGGCGGGGGCCAGGACGGGGTGTGTGTGGCCCGCACGCGTGGCTGCGCGTCGATGTGCTCTCTTTTGCCTCGATCACGGTGCGCTGCCCACGGTAGAGCCAGCCGGCGAGATCTGTCGTACCGAAGTAGTAGCACTTTAGGGATTTATTTTGGCTAAATGGGATCTAATCTATAAATCGAGGAAATTCGAAATTGGATCTAATCTAGTCTAAAGAACCGATCAGATCTTTGATCTGGACCGGGTGCCGCGCCCTCGAGAAGTAATCTCTCCGGAGGCGACGCGTTGTGGAAGTGGTGGAAGAACCTAGGATCGATGCGCCGTAAGGCAAACCACTCTGATACCATGTGAAAAATATTAAATTTCTAATATTTTGATGTATTGATTTAAATTTTATAAAAAGTATATATATACAGATAAACTTAAAGGACAAGAAATCTACGACTTAAAATACAAGATAACGCGTGGCCAGTAGAGAAAGTAAGGTCAAGCGTATCTACACCGATGCTAGAATGCATGGCCGTGCAACCTCAATTTTCCACCTCCGTGTCCATCGTGCGCCCCATTGTGTACTGCTATGACCGCACTGCGCTGCGCTGCCTCCTCTTCTTGTTGTTGGCTCGTAGCGCCACCGCCGACGAACATCCAAGAACATTCATTATTCCTAGAGAGGGCAGCTTGAAAAGGAAGATACTGAAGCACGAAAGTTGTGCTAGGGCCTAGCTCGAGGAATACAAAGGCACATACTAAGGTTCAGAAACTAAGAGTAGCGTCTTCACCAAGGGTTGAATTTAAGTTCCCATGTTTTTTTTAGCCATCAGAGTGGACGGTGAAGAACGGAGAAAAGTAGGACGAGCTCTTATATACTCTACGGGAGCATGAGAGTCCGACCGGACCGCAAGAGTATGAGCCTATTGTAGTTAGTGGTCCATCGCTTGAGGCAGCTGTATTCATGTCGGTCCACTTCTGTTCGTTTACCATTTTATTGAAAAAACCGTCCATTCTTTTTTGGTGAAAACTGTGTTTTAGACTGATTTGCTTACATTACGGTTGCACTAGACATAAGATCCTGACGCATAGCTTGATAGGATTGATGGTATACCCATATCAATAAGTTGTAATTTTTTTTCCGAAAGCTTATTTAAAAAAACTCTACGGTTAATCATGATTGGCATAGAGAAATTTAAGGATGGGTGACCGACCAGAAAATGGGTATCGGGTGCACACGAGTAAGGACAAATTGCACAGAAAAGACTAGTGTTAGTCTATAGGATTAGTCTAGAGATCCTATTGAGCTGCCACGAGTGACAGCGGCCAGTCCGGAGAGGCCAGGGTGTTACAAGTCTATCAGAGCCGACCCTCCCGGTTACACGGGCGTGTACGGGCCAGTGGCGAACATGTAGAGCATGAGGTGTGGCTTGGAGTGGACACAACATGGTACATATGCGGGCACTGGACGCACAGACGTATGCCAAGAGTGGACGTTCTTGGCTTCTAGTTGATCGACAAGGGCGTCGAACTTTTAAGGATAGGTGAATGTGAGACCCTGACGCATAGCTTAATAGGATTGATGAAATACTCATACCAACAAGTTACAACTTCTTTTTTCGAAATCTCATCCAAAAATAACTCTAGAGTTAATGGTGCTTGGCCTAGAGAAATTTGAGGATGGGTGACCGACCGGGAAGTGAATACTGGATGCGCATGAGTGAGGATAAAATGCGCAAAAAAATCTAGTATTGATATGTGGGTTAGTCTAGAGATCCTATTAAGCTGCCACGAGTGACAACCACCGATCCGAAGAGGCCAGAATATTACACTAGAAAAACTGTCTTTTATTTAGATCCTATATCCTCAGTCATGAGGTGGGCGAAGGAGAAATGTGTGTCGACTCTTTTCTTTACACTTGCTTAGTGGAAGTGGAACAACCTATCTTATAAGCTGCTCCAACGCTCCCTAAGTTAGCAATTTCGGTCTAAGTTTTATTTCTTGTAGTTCATATGCTGCTACAGTAGACGGAACTTTAAAATTTTAGAGCGAATTTCATTTTGTACCCTCTATTTGTGTATTTGAGACACTAATTATCCCATTTAGTAGAAATTGTAGCTGAATGCCCTATTTAAGAAAATTCTAAGCATGATTTTGTTCCATTTTAGCATTCAAGACGTGTTTTTGGATAAGGTTAACATGTTAGGACGATGTGCCGCCATAAAATATGTCAAGATCGGAGGACGTCGTCATCGATCATATCTACCTTTCTCTACACCAAATATTCTATTCTTTGTTGCCATCTCGATAATTTCGAAGTTCAATAGTTATCTCACACCTTGTCCAATAGATATTCATCAGAAAATAAGGGTTTAAAGTTTCTAAACATGGTAATTTAGATGAATTTTCACTACATAGGATAATTAGTGTCACAAATACACAAGTAAAGGGTAAAAAGTGAAATTCACTCAAAATTTCATGATTTATTAGGCTAAGTGAGCTGTCTACATGGCCACAGCCCGTATAAATTTAACAGAGTATTGGTTTAACACAAAACCGCATCAGACCATTACATCGCCGTCGATATTTTTTCAAACAAAACCTCTGCACGCACACACGGCGTTCTATCGATCGATCTCAGCCAAGCAAAACTAGTTCATCCGGCTTAATTTCGTAGGCAGGTTCGACGCCGAGGAAGACGACGGAGCCGGGCATTTCTGGCAGCCGCATCCATAGGGCAAAGGATGGACGTAGCAGGTGGCGACGCCTCCCTTGATCACGTTGTCGCAGTCCTTCTGGCACTTGGCCGGATTGCACGGCTCGGTCGGATTCAGGATGAGCGTCTTACAGTTCAGGCCTGTGACTGCCGCCGAGGCCTTCGCCGCCGGTATGTGATCTGTGTATCTCGAAAGCAACGGTAGATTGAATCAATGGTATAGACATATACTACTGTACTTAGTTCTGAAAACGGTAGATTGAGTAGTATAGGAAATGGTAGAGACCGAAGCATCTACCTGAAGATAGCACCATGAGGGCGAGCGCCACCAATATGATCTGATTAGCCCTCATATTTTTAGCTTACGAAGGTAACAAGTATATAGGTGCTGATGTATTTCACCTGACGATATACTATATCCTACGTTGCTGATGACGAGGGTGGGGGATTACTGTCTACACGGCGAATGGTTTTATAGTGGGTATGGTCAGGTTATTTCTGGAAACATTTAATGTACTAATTGGCTTGATCTGTAAGCTAGATATATTAGTTAATGGGAATTAATTATGTATAATATTTGTATATCATTTTTATATGATAATCAATGTGAGTGGATATTTTTGGCTCCCGAGATCAATGATCATGTTATTTAAAAAGATTTGGGGAACATATTTGTGAGTTTAAAAAAATATTTAGATGTAGCCATTATCCCATAAACATGCAAAATATCAATCTCACAATTTTATCAGATTTTGTCATTTTTGTGTAGTCCACAATATAAAGAATTCCGCGCTACAATTTTTCTTGCTTGTGGAGTAGAACATTGACTATGTTCAAGTTATTCACATATTTTTTTGAAACTTTCAAATATGATTTTGATTTTCTTAAAAAAATTCAAAGGAGCACAAGATCTCGAGAGTCAAAGACACTTTACGAAGCCATGTCCTAAAATTTAATGACCATGTTAATAAAATCACATTCTAAAAGTTGCAAGGACAATGTATCAACCTACTTTGATGAACTTGTTGTGGTTCTGCAGTGATGACATTTTGACTTATACCGGAGCTTATGCAGGCCAATTAGGAGTGCAAGACACAATATCTAAGGGCGTGTTTGGTGGCTCAGGCCGAATTTTTCGTTTTTGCTAGTTGGCCCGTGGAAGTTGCATGTGAGGAGATTGGATTCGGGCCTGGATGGACGTTTTATTTGGTAGCCCGTCTTTTGATTTCCGGAGGGAAGCACATGCCACTTTGTTTGGTTTCCATAATGGGCTTGGCTGATGCAAAGATGTACATTTGGGAGCCCGCATAAGGCCGTACGGCGAATGGGTGAGCTTACCAGCAACTACTCATTAGTGTTTAAGGGTTCAAGGTCCTACATGATCGATCAAACGAATTAGAACAAATGGTAGTACACAATCAACATGATCATGTCGACGATGATGATGTCTTTGATCATACTTTCACCTTGCATAGGTGCAAGCTATTGTTGTGGATGAACTTGTTGACTTGGAGGCTGTGGAGCGACATTGTTGTTCATAACTTGTCGCGGTTGTGCCTCCTGTACACCCTCTGCTAAGAACTCCGGGTAGGCTATTTGTGTTTGCTCTAGAGTCTTAAACCCTTATGGAGGCTGTACTGGTAACCCGTCACTTGTTTGCTGCACTTCTCTCATGTCTTGTACATTCACGGCTGCTTGTCGTAGTACACCATATACTAGTTGTATTTCTATGAGACATAACATATGCAACATAAGGATCACAACTAAAGCATGCAAATCAAGTTCAGAAACACAAGGTAATCAACATAAGCTACTTAAGCATGCATGATCACATGGGTAAAAGTATCAGCGGTTCAATCTACCAAGCTAGTGTTATCCTACCGATCGCCACTAACTTATATGGTGTCATCCTACCACCACATCAAAAAGGTATGTAATCCTACCACCCCAAGTTCTTCATCATATGAGGGGTTAGTATATACCACGTCACAATAAACAAGCCTTGGAATAAGTTTTTGTCAAGTCCCTAGCTACTTCAAAATATACAACCAACAACTTCTTAATCATGCATTCACCATTGCCACCATCTTCATGATCAGGGAGTAAACACTACACGTAGTATTGCTTGGTCAGGAAGGTTCTGAGCTAGAGCTTCCTGTGGTCTTCCGCCATCTGAACAAATTCATTGCCCTAGGCCCTGTTGCGAAGAGGTGGATGAGCACCACCATTAGAGCCTTAGGGCTGAAGCTGGTAGCGCTCATGATAGCATCATAGAGAGTTAGGTGCACATCAGGAGGGGAAGAGTGGTGATGGTGTATGCCACCGCTTTCACAGCCTCGGTCATGCAAGTGATGGCGACGATGTCCTCCTCTCCCAATAGTGACCTCTTCCTCTTCTTGGAAGGATCGATGCCACTACCAACAAAGCCATTTGAGTTGCCCCAGGAGCCAGGCCTGGAATGGCAGAACCACCGACGACTTTGTTCTTGGCCTCGTCAAGCACCACTCTCTCGGACTCCTAGGTATGCACGTACTCAAGGCTCGGTGTGCCAAGAGGCTCAATAGAGCCCATGGCAAACCTACCAGTGGTAAGGCCGTAGGGGAAGATGGCCTGCATATGCACATAGTTGTCGATTGGCTTGTTCAGATACTCATCATCCTTGGGGTGATCTCGGGAGGGAATTGCAGGGAGGTTAGTGCTAGTTCGAACAAAAGGGAGGTTAGTGAAAGAACTAAAATTAGTTACTGCCGAGATGTGGCCCCTATAGTGAGGATCCTCCAAGATGATGGTGTAACTCTGTTAACACCCGGATTTTTAATCCCAGATGCTTGTTATGTCGTAGATCGCAATCCCAGGATTACTATTTTTGCGAGACATAACAGAATTGGTAGCACGGTTCATCATCCATTACAAACCATAATAGTCTTACAAATAGTTGATCTCATGATCAAGTCTGATTACATAACAAAGAAGCGGAATAATAGCGTAGTAGGGGCCTCCATCTTCATGGTCACAGGCAATACTGACGATGGGAGATGATCCTAGTTATCAAAGGCGTCCTGCTGTCCATCCTCCTTGTACTCTCCCTCGTAGTCTGGCCATGGAAATATCCAGGGACAAAGCCATGAGTACTTTTTAAGTACTCGCAAACTATCACTAAAGAAGTAAGACCATTCTAGTAGGAATCCTAAGCTCTAGGTTTGTTTGTAACAAGCCAATTTTATTTCAGAAGTACTTGGTAGTGAATACCTAACCTTAGTTGTCTAGATTACTTAAGTGGGAACCTAGTTCATGTCCACAACCTTGTGGGGTCAAGTCAAAGTCATACTTCCAGTCACAAGTCATTTTGAAAACATCTGACCACGGAACAGTATGGCCATCAAACTGTCCATGACCGCAGACGTGGCTATTCGAATAGTTTGACACTCTGCAGAGGTGGTACACTTTCACCACAACATTCGATACATCCTTCAGGAAACCCTGAATCATCATACTTGGTATGTGGATAATCAATCCTAACCTTTCAATTTCACACCCTAGTATAGACACCTCCCCTATGAGTTTGGCCTCCCAGCCATAACCATCTGTCATCCTGGGAACTGCATAGGTGGACGTTCACATTCACAAGGTAGCCTCATGTAACATCCCGTCCACTGGGCCCCGTGGGTGTCACTCCTGGTAGCTCAATAGGATATCTAGACTAGCCCCACAGACCAACACTAGTCTTTTATGCGCACTTTGTCCTTACTCATGCGCACCTGGTACCCACTTTCCGGTCGATCACCCATCCTAGAATTGCTCTAGGCCAAGCACGCTTAACCTTAGAGTTATTTTCGAATG
Source organism: Avena longiglumis (assembly GCA_030063025.1). Taxonomy (NCBI): domain Eukaryota; kingdom Viridiplantae; phylum Streptophyta; class Magnoliopsida; order Poales; family Poaceae; genus Avena; species Avena longiglumis. The sequence continues at coordinate 365,969,014 of CP125978.1, forward strand.
AGCTTCTGAAAAAGAAGTTGCAACTTGTTGGTATGAGTATCCTATCAATCCTATTAAGTCATGTTCTTGGATCTCACACCTCAGATCACCTTGTTCCGCGAGGGAACCCATACTAATACACATAAACTTCCAGTTAAGCCCTACCTAAACTCGGGTATTGTGGTTGTACAGTAAAATTGGAATGGTATCGCATCCGAACCCAACCATCAGTTTTTTTTCAAAGTCAGGGCTCATACTTCATTCAATATCATCTTCACCTCATTGTGTCCATAACACATGTCAAAACATTTCAATAGAATGACTCATTATTCCAAGGTTTTCATAATCATTTGTTCCCATCTATAGTGATCAGGATTATTTTAGTACTAGCATATATCAATGAGGGTGTCACTATTGAGGGGGCTAATCAAGTGTAACTATCTACATCAAGTTCCAAGATCTTGATGACATCTTTCCTAATTTTCCAGTAATCACAAGTTAATTAACTACCTGAACAACTTTACAAAAAGGATAAAAAGATAAAGCTTGCAATTAAAACTTGGGGTGGGTATAATCAAAGTGATAGCATAATAATATGCATAGGGAGGCTTGCATGGTATAGCTTGCATAGTTCAGCTTAGCTTGCTTGCCTTGGTTGGTAAGGTGGTCGAAGTTCTCTTTCTTTTCTTTGTAGAATTCTTCCTCCTCGTAGCCTAGATTGCTACTAGCGTCTATAAATAAATATGAGGTACGCAATCACCACGCAATAATTAACTACTTCTATTTATCACACAAGGATCCACACTAGATGATCTAGCATCATCTCTATCACTACAAGCAAAAGGGTGACAATATTTTATGTGTCTTATTTTAGAAAAAAAAATCTACTCATTGAAAAGCTACTTAAGATTTAATATTCTCCAATCAAAATATGGGATCATATTGACACATGTCATCACCACATATTCCAATACCTGTGAATGTGATTTAAAGTGGTTGGACTAATTTACAAAGTTTAACAATGCCATTTAATAATATTTAAGTGACTAGAAATGACTATAAAGCCATTCTTTAATTTTTGGTCCAGGACTACTCTATGCAAAACTATATATTTTTACATATTCAGATAGTTCATGACAAAGTGATTTTTGAGAGTTGGAATCAACTCAAAATCATTTATAGTTGATTTTAGAAAAAAGTTTGAAGTTGTAAAAGCTATTGTATTGTTATTTTTATTGTGGGTGATCTATAGTTTCAAACTATTTGAATCCAATGAGAGTGATTAGAGCTTTCCATATAATTTCTAACAAAATTGGTTTCATTCAATTTGGTTCAGTGAATCTTTCTGAATTGATTTTCAAAGTTACATACAGTACAGGATTTTCAAATAAAAGAAAAAATCTATGTTTTAATCTGTGGGCTATGCGCGGGAAAACAAACGGGCTGGCCAAACTACACGACGCGCGGCGGGCTGCACCGGGGTTGGTCCCACACGTCAAAGACTCAGTTAAAACGAAAGGGTATCCTCTAATCTGGGCCACACGATTAGAGCACGATCAATGGCTCAGCGTCATCGTCTCCATCGCACGGGGGCGCGACACTGAACCCTAGCACTACGGGGGGTGTCGTCAGGGGCTTACCAGGGCTCCATCTAGGTCCGGAGAGGTGGGCGAATGAACGAGTCGACGACGGTGGTTCGACTGGTGGTCACGACAACTCCTGGCCGGCTCCTAGCGCTGGTTCCTCTTCTCCACTGCAGCGGTGGGCTCCGGTGAAATTCCGTCGATGTGGTGCTCGCCTTGCTCCAGGGATGGGTCAGAGAGGTTGCTGGGTGAGAGAGGAGTGGAATGGTGTGCGTTTTGAGGCAGGGGGAGGGCTCTATTTATACTGCGGCGAAGGGAGCACGGCGGCATGGCTCGGGCTCATCGTCGACGTAGTTACAGGGTGCTATTGGCATGGCAAGGGTGTAGGTCGACGTGGTGCTACAGGACGGTCCTCATGCGCAAAGTGGCATGGCTATGTGTGGTTTCTATCGTTCTATAACATCCATGATCTGTGGCGGTACCGTCGGCATTCGTCACGGCATATAGTGGTCACGCTGCTCGCGGGGTCAAACGAGCATGTCTGGGAGGGTGCTGGAGTCGCGGCGAACTTATTGGAGCAAGGAGGGAGCAAGGCGCGGCGTGTGCACACGGGATTGCTTGGAGCTCTAGCGCGGCGATCGACATGGTTGTGTGTTAAATGGGCCCGACTGCGCTGGCATCTCTACGGGCGGTCGTTGGTCGATGCGTGCACAGGCAGTGGCGGTGAGGTCACGGCTACCTCCTAGAAATCGTGGGCGAGGGCGGCACGGTCTGTGGCAGCGTGTCCGCATCGGGGTGACAAGGTGAGCTCGGGTACCATTTTACACTGGTCATTTGGTCGAGTGAGATGAGCTCAATTGCACGGGCTGGTACTGGGTGATTTAAGGGCACGTCATGGAAGCTTGGTGAGGTCACAAGGATGATCATGGGATTGGTCAAAACAGTAGATAGTTGGTGAGGTTGTACTCTGATCACCAGGTGTTTGATTAAATGGCTGCAAGAACTAAATTTTGGAATTTTCCAAATCTTTTTGGTGGGTGTGTTGATCTTAAGCTTGGTAGTCTCTGGTGCAAGGATTTGCTAAGTGATGAAGGTTTTGATGGTTTTTCAAAAATGACTATCTTGATGCATAAGATAGATTCAATTTTGAATTGCCTCACAAATGGATTTGGATTTGTTTCTGCAAGGTTGGAAAGCTCCATTGTGGTAAGTGTCACTTGGTCTAGCAAGGTGAGAAAATAAATGGAATTGTTTCTGTTTGAAAATAGTTGCTAGAGATGATCAAAGTGAGCTAAGTGTTAACTTTTGTAAAAATGACCATTAGGTCATATGCTTCATATTTTAATTTTCTTTTGGTTTGATCTGGTTTGGAATTGACCTAGATGATATGGTTTTGATCTTTAAACCATTTCTCGTCATTTACAACAAACAAACATGGCATTGCTAGCATTCATACAACATCCATAACACACATGCCTTTATATAAGGTTTTAATATTAAAAGCTTTTGTTAACCATAATTTTGGTTAATTAAAAATTGATCCTTATTAAGATTTTTTAGATGTTACAAACATTTCCTCCTTAAATATAATCTCGTCCCGAGATGCAGGAAAAACTAGGAACTAAAGAGATTGAGAAACTCCGTCCTCACGTAATATTCTTGTTCCCAGGTGGCTTGTTCTTCAGTATGGTTGATCCACTGGATCTTGAGAAACTTGATAATCCTGGTCCAAGTGGTTCTAAAGGTTTCTTCCAAAATACGAACGGGTACTTCACGATTGGTTAAATCCGGGTTGATCTCCACATCTCTGTGATCGATGTTCTTGAAAACTTCTATCTTCTCTGGTACTTCTAAGCATTTCCGAAGTAACGAGATATGAAACACATCATGCACGGCTGACATCTCTTCCGGCAATTCTATCTAGTACGATACTTCTCCTCGGTGACTTAAAATCTTGAAGGGTCCAATATATCTGGGTGCAAGCTTTCCTTTGAGTTGGAAATGTTGCATTCCTTTCAGGGGTAATACTTTGGGATAAACAAAGTCTTCGATATTGAAGGATAGATCTCGACGTCTCTTGTCAGCATAACTCTTTTGTCTGGATTGAGCGGTCTTGAGGTTCTCACGGATCTTGTGAACTTTCTCCTCGGCTTCTCGTAAGATGTCGGGTCCTAAAATATGACTCTCTCCTACTTGCGACCAATTCTCGGTGGTACGACACTTCCTTCCATACAAAAACTCAAATGGGGACATTTGCAAACTGGCTTGATAACTGTTGTTATATGAGAATTTTGCGAAAGGCAGGCAGTCTTCCCATTTAGATCCATATTCCAATACATAAGCTCTCAACATATCTTCTAGTATTTGGTTTACTCTTTCCGTTTGTCCATTGGTCTGTGGGTGATAAGCTGTGTTGAAGTTCAGTTTGGTTCCTAATCCTTCTTGGACTTTCTTCCAAAATCTTGAGGTAAACTGGGTTCCTCGATCCGACACAATGTTCTTGGGGGTTCCGTGTAGACTGACTATTCTATCAATATACAACTCTACTAGCTTCGAGCTTTGATAAGTGGTCTTGACTGGTATGAAATGAGCGACTTTGGAAAGTCTATCCACTATGACCCAAATAGAATCATTTCCTCTACTAGATGTAGGTAAACCGGTGATAAAATCCATTCCAACTGAATCCCATTTCCATTCTGGAATTTGCAAAGGTTGCAAAAGTCCTGTGGGTCAATGGTGTTTCGCTTGACTCTCTGACAAATATCACACTTGGCGATATAGCTTCTGACTTCTCTCTTCATCTCGTGCCACCAAAATTGCTCCTTCAAATCCTGATACATCTTCGTTCCTCCCAGATGAATAGAATAAAGAGTATCATGGGCTTCTTGCAAAATAACCTGTTTCAATTTTGAATCTGCTGGCACACAGAATCGTCCCTTATACCATAGAAATCCTTCTTCATCTTCCGTGAATCTAGGTACCTTCCCTCTACCAATACGACGCTTAATTCCGTCGATACTGGCATTTCCTTTCCGAGCTTCCTTTATCTGACGGATCAAAGTGGGTTGACGTTCAATACTAGCTAGGAATCCTTTGCTAACTAGCTCCATTCTAAAATTCTCCAACTCCTTATGCAAACTTGGCTGCTCTTTCATAATCATGGAGTTTAATCTACACGACAGTCTACTAAGGGCAACCGCTACCACATTGGACTTGTCGGGGTGGTAGTGAATGTCAAGGTCATAATCCTTGATTAACTCTATCCTTCTCCTTTGTCTCATATTCAGCTCCTTTTGGGTGAAAATGTACTTCAAACTCTTGTGATCTAAATAAATCTCACATCGATTACCCATGAGGTAATGACGCCATGTCTTCAAGGCTAAAACTACTGCGTCTAACTCTAGGTCATGGATTGGGTAATTCTGCTCATGTTGCTTCAGCTGTCAGAACAAATAGGATATTACTTTGCCTTCTTGCATCAACACACATCTAAGACCAATCTTGGATGCATCACAATACACGTCAAAGAGTTTCGTGATATCCGACATGATCAAAATTGGGGCTGAAATCAATCTCTTCTTGAGCTCTTGAAAACTTGATTCACATTTGTCCGTCCATTCAAACTTCTTGTCTTTCTTCAATAGTTGAGTCATCGTCCTAGAGATGCTTGAAAATCCTTCAACAAACTTGCGGTAATATCCCGCTAATCCAAGAAATGCACGAACTTCAGTTTAAGTGGTTGGGGCTCTCCATTCTTCAACATCCTTAATCTTGGCAGGGTCGACGACAACTCCTCCGGCCGACAAGATATGTCCTAGGAATCCGACTTTTTTAACCAGAACTCACATTTGCTGAAATTGGCATACAACTGATGCTCTCTAAGGGTTCCAAGGATGGTTCTTAGGTGTTGTTCATGTTCTTCTTCTGACTTGGAGTAGATTATAATGTCATCAATGAAAACAACGACAAACTTATCCAAGAAGTTCATGAAATCTTATTCATGAGATTCATGAAATAAGTGGGGGCATTGGTTAATCCAAATGACATGACCTTGTACTCATATAATCCATATCGGGTAGTGAAGGCAGTCTTTGGGATATCCGTTGCACGAATCTTTAGTTGATGATAACTAGTTCTAAGATCAATCTTAGAAAACACTCTAACACCAGTCAACTGATCAAACAAATCTTCTATCTTCGGCAGTGGGTACTTGTTCTTGATGGTGACGTCATTCAACTTCTGGTAATCCATACATAATCGGGTGGCACCATCTTTCTTATCCACAAACAAAACAGGTGATCTCCATGGCGATGCACTTGGTTGAATCAGATCTTTGCTCAACATATCATCAAGTTGCTACTTGAGCTCCACTAATTCAGATGGGTTCATACTATAGGGTCTCTGAGCTATGGGTCCAGTTCCAGGGATTAGTTCAATGATAAACTCGATATCCCGATCTGGGGGCATACCAGGTTTTTCATTGATGGCGCCTGGTGTTGACTTGGAGCGCTTTGTTGGAAACCCCAAGAGCAAGGTGTGAAGAGCACAACAGCAAGTTTTTCCTCAGTAAGAAACCGAGGTTATCGAACCAGTAGGAGGAAGGAAACGTCTCAAAGGTGTCGCAAGCAATGTGGAAACCTGCACAACACAAACTCAAGACTTTGCCCCAACGAACAGTGAGGTTGTCAAGCTCACCGGTTTGCTGTAACAAAGGATTAACTGTATGGCGTGGAAGGTGATGATGGTTTGCAGCAAGTAAACAAGTAACAGTGGAAGATGTATCAATGGTAAAGATTGGACCGGGGTCCATAGTTCACTAGAGGTGCTCTCCTTAGATAAACAACATGGCATGAAGGGTAAACAAATTATAGCAGGGCAATTGACAGGAACTGATCAAGGCATAACAATGCAATACTAGACAAAAATATCCTATGAGATTTGATTGGGCAATACAACAATATACATAGACCACCATCCAATTGCATCTATGACTAGAAGTCCACCTTTAGGTTATCATCTGAACCCCTCCAAGATAATTTATAAGCAAGATACAACCGCTTTAAGCAAAGTGTGTAAGGTAAACAATCCTCTTGTTCCATGAATAAGAGACCGTTGTTTTCTCCCTAGTGGCAACAAAGACATCTACAATCAAGAGATTGTCACTTCCTTGAAACTATAGGCATGAACCCACTATCGAGCATAAATACCCGATCTTGGAGTCACTAGCAACTACTTGGCCAAGATATCTACTAACAACGTAGAGCATGCAAGATCACAAACAACACAAACATTATAGAATCAAAATAGACAAAACCATTAATCAATCTGACATAGTAATCTCAATAGACATCGGATCCCCACAAACACAACATGCATGATTATAAATAGATTATATCTTGATCATGAACGGATCTCACAAGATATATACATGAAAGCACAAGGAGGAGATACAAACATCTAGCTACTACATGTACCCATAGTCCTAGGTGGAACTACTCACGCTTCATACCGGAGGCTGGCATGATGAAGAAGAAGGCCTCCGGATGATGTCCCTCTACAGGTGCTCAGAAGAGCTTCAGATCCCCCCGATCTAGGGACGATGGTGGAGGTGGCTATAGACGGTTTCGTGGAGTTTTGATCGGGTCTCTAGGGTTTCTGCATCGGGGGATTCTTATAGGCGAAGAGTCGAGCCAGGGGGGCACCAGGGCGGCTGCACCCTCCCAGGCGTGGGGTGAGCCCACCCGCGCGTCCAGGGGGTGTGGCCCCCTGGTGAGCCTTCTCCGTCTCGTCTTGTGGCTTCGTGTTTCCCATGGTAAAATATTGACTTTGGCTTTTGTCCTTTCCAATTCCGACAAATATTGATTTTCTGCCTTTCTGGAACCAAAAATAGAAGAAAACAGGCAACTGGCACCGTGGCAACTTGTTAATAGGTTAGTACCATAAAGCATATAGAAAACACCTCAATGTGTGGACAAAGCAAAGCAAAGTAGATAGTAAACAAGCATGGAACATAAAAAATTGTAGATACGTTTCTGACGTATCAAGCATCCCCAAGCTTAACTCCTGCTCGTCCTCGAGTAGGTAAGTGATAAAAATAATAATTTTTAAGGTGACATGCACCATCAAAACCAAGATCAAACCATTTGCAAGCATTGAAAGCTGGGATCAAAGAACTTTAAATATGTGCATGAAAGATGGAGTTCTAACAGTAATACAGAGTAACTATGCATGCAACATGAGAGGCTACAAACAAAGATCATGAATAATATGCATTGAAAAATGTTTGTTTATTTCACATATAGAAAACATGGTATAGTGGCATTCAGCTTGTCCCTCATGGAGTAGCAAGTAGATGCATAGGACACCTTCAAAGTTCATAAGAGTGACTAGATACAAATAGCACAAGAATAAGCAATATCAACATTATGCATCAATCAATAAGTTTTGGGACACTACGCATAGAATGACAACTATGCTCTCTTAATGGTGCCTAAAGCTAGAAGATGGAGACTCAATATAATAGTGGAAGAAAGGCCCTTCATAAAGGGAAGCAGAGATTTCAAGTTTCAAAAAGAGCTTCCAAAAATTATGGTACTTGTTATCTTTCAGCCCTCATTGCCCCTATCATAAGCATCTTGAAGTGATTAAGGTTAAAGTAAACAAACTAAGGATTATATGCTTGATAAAGTATAAGCTGTCAATCTCATGTCCCTTGAATACGAGGGCCACACCTCATGCTACTCAACTTCAGTCACATGTAAGTTCTTGTCATAGTAAGTACATGTGTATCATAGAGAACCGCCAACGAGGTACCCCTTGCACATGGTACAGGAGCTATCCCATAACCAAAATGACAAGGCAAGCAGACAATGATCATCTCATCGATCTTTTTATTTACTATGTGCATAGCTTTTTATTAAGAATGCTTCACATATAGCTCATTATGGTGATGCTGCAAGTTTCCACCATGATTACTAGGGCTCCATCTAGGTCCGGGGCTTACTAGGGCTCCAGCTAGGTCCGGCGAGGTGGGCGAACGAATGAGTCGACGACGGCGGTTCGACTGGTGGTCGCGACAACTCCTGGGCGGCTCCTAGCGCTAGTTCCTCTTCTTCACTACAACGGTGGGCTCCGGTGAAATTCCGGCGACGTGGTGCTCGCCTTGCTCCAGGGACGGGTCAGAGAGGTTGCTGGGTGACAGAGGAGTGGAATGATGTGCGTTTTGAGGTAGGGGAGGGCTCTATTTATACTGCGGCGAAGGGAGCACGACAGCATGGCGTAGTTACAGGGTGCTATCGGCATGGCAAGGGGTGTAGGTCGACGTGGTGCTTCAGGGCGGTCGTCATGCGCACAGTGGCACGTCGAGGCACGGTCTCTATCGTTCTAGAACGTCCGTGCTCTGCGGTGGCACCGTCAGCATTCGTCACGACGTATGGTGGTCACGGTGCTCGCGGGGTCAAACGAGCATGTCTGGGCGGGTGCTGGAGTCGCGGCGAACTTATTGGTGCAAGGAGGGAGCGAGGCGTGTCGTGCGCGCGCGGGATTGCTCGGTGCTCTGGTGTGGCGATTGGCATGGTTGTGTGTTAAATGGGCGCGACTGCGCTGGCGTCTCCGCGGGCGGTAGTTGGTCGATGCGTTCACAGGCAGTGGCGATGAGGTCACGGCTACCTCCTAGACATCATGGGCGAGGGCGGCGCGGTCTGTGGCAGTGTGTCCGTGTCGGGGTGACAAGGTGAGCTCGGGTACCATTTTGCACTGGTCATTTAGTCGAGTGAGATGAGCTCAATTGCACGGGCTGGTACTGGGTGAGTTAAGGGCACGTCGTGGAAGCTCGGTGAGGTCACAAGGATGATCGTAGGATTGATTAAAATAGTAGATAATTGATGAGGTTGTATTGTGATCACCAGGTGTTTGATTAAATGGCCGCAAGAACTAAACTTTGGAATTTTCCAAATATTTTTGATGGGTGTGTTAATCTTATGCTTGGTAGTCTCTGGGTGCAAGAATTTGCTAAGTGGTGAAGGTTTTGATGGTTTTCCAAAAATAACTATCTTGATGCATAAGATAGATTCAATTTTGAATTGCCTCTCAAATGGATTTGGATTTGTTTCTGCAAGATTGGAAAGCTCCATTGTGTTTAGTGTCACTTGGTCTAGCAAGGTGAGAAAATAAATGGAATTGTTTCTGTTTGAAAATAGTTGCTAGAGATGCTCAAAGTGAGCTAAGTGTTAACTTTTGCAAAAATTACCATTAGGTCATATGCTTCATATTTTCTTTTTTTTTTGGTTTGATCTGGTTTGGAATTGATCTAGATGATATAGTTTTGATCTTTAAACCATTTATCATCATTTATAACAAACAAACATGTCATTGCAAGCATTCATACAACATCCATAACACACATACCTTTATATAAGGTTTTAATATTAAAAGCTTTTGTTAACCCTAATTTTGGTTAATTAGAAATTGATCCTCATTAAGATTTTTGAGATGTTACAAACTCTCCTCATCCCAGCTAGCTCTTCTAAGGTCTCTAATCTTGAACACATGGATCCGCCCGCTCCTCCACTTACGCAGGTGGTTGTATACCTGCTGTGAGGGCACTTTGATGCCACAAAACTCAAACACCTTTTAGGCACAAGTGTTCAGGTGCACCTCCTTAAACCCTTTTCCCGTCCTCACACCGCTCTTAATGATTTCAAACATTGTTCAGCACGAATGTGAAGAGGAACGGTTCCCACTACATAGTGTCCTTTACCCCCTTATCATGGTCTATGCTATGGGATTTGCCAGCCTTGACGACCTTCGTATGGGCCATGATAAATACAGATTTCTCTGCGATCTACTCCTCCGTGTATGCAGTCATCGGAGGCAGAGACATGATCTCTGAGCATTATGGATAGGTGAGCCCCAAAGCCGGGAGCTGCGGGTTGGGTATCAGCGACAAAGGTCTCCTGAGAATCCATGAGGGCCTAGCTGAACTCATCAGGGGTCAAGTCCTACATGTATCAGCGTCACACATATGAGGACCTAGACTAAATATCCTACACATGAACATAGGCATACTGAACGTAGGCAAAATAACCTACCTAACCATGCAATAGGGCCACAAAATCATTGATCTATGACTACATCATGCAATTCATTGGGCATATTACCATAGATCTACCACAAACTACACTCAGATCTACCATTTGCTAACAAATCAGAGCTACTAGAGGCAGGGTTTGAAAAAACTCATCGGCATCGGAGGAGGGGAGAACGTCGCTAGTGAAGAGATCGGAGAAGAACGCTCGCCGAAGCCGTCGTACAACCATCAAAGTTGTTGCCGCCGCTTACCTGCTCGTCGGTGAAGAACTTGATGGACTTGAGAGCTCAAAAGGGGGAAATGGTGGCACAACAGTACGCGGTGAGACAAGCGGTGATAGACAATTCGACGGCAGTGATGAAATTTCTCCCGCCGACTTTTCGGGAAAAGCTGCTGCTCGCGCCATCAACGAGATTGCACAGGTGGGTTGCCGATTCTCACTTTTTGCACGAGCGGAGCCTCTCTCCGCAGAAACGCTTGATTGGGCGTTCCCATTAGGTCAACTTTTTGGCATGCGATCGATAAGGTCGACACCGACGGTGCATGCCCGCGTAGGCGCATGAAGTCGTGTGTCTTGTAGATGTTCTGTGATCCGATCATTTTTCGTATTCCTTTGTGTGTTTTGAGGTCAGTTTTTCTGATCTATCTTTAGCTGCTCTTTGCGTTTTTTGGAGTCTTAGTACATCGTCTTTCTATTTGTCTACTACAACAAACTCTATTACGACAAACTTTGTCCAACTCCGTTGATGAAAAGCGATGACAGCGACACCTTGCTAATGTAAGTAGTTATCGTTAGGTGATTCAATAATCTATTTATTAAATAGATAGGTTAAACTTCTTTTTATAAAGAGTACAAATATTTTTTAATATATTTTCTTTTATAAATATATTTTACTAATATTTTTTAATATATTTTATTTTATAAAAAAGAAAGACGCTTTGATGAAGCCTAAGGGCCTTTTCCGAAAGGCCAAAAAAGGCCTATTACCTGGGCATTTTTCACCCAGCGGCATTTTTCAAGATCACCAAGAGGAAAATTCCTTCGGGGCCGACAAAACAAAAACCGCTTTGATGAAGCCTAGACAGTCTTTTACGAAAGGCCAGAAAAGGCCTATTGCCTGGGCCTCAAGGGCTCATGGCTGGGCCGTTTCAGAGTGTCTTGGTGGTTACCATTTGCCAAGGCACTCCACTGCGCATTGCGTCCACCTTTTCCTCGCGTTATACGAGACCCGCAGCCTCCTGCTCTCTTCCTCCTTCCCGACCCGATCTCCTCCTAGGTTTCGCTCTCCACCACCGCGGAACCAACCGGAAATGGCGGCGCGGCACCTCAGATCCGGGCTCCCCCTCCTGCAAGCTCACCTTGCGGCCACCGAATCCGCGGCCGTCGCCCAGGTCCAAGATTCCCTCCCCTTGCCCCTCTTCGTTTGCCTTAAACAAAGATGTCATTTCCCTAAAATTTCGTAGCCCGCTGATCTCCTTAGCCGATCTAGGTTTCTTTACGTTCATGAGATTTCTCAGATATTTTCCCCCGGGGATTTCATCTCTCATATAGCTGAATCGTTTTCCGTGGATTTTGCCTCTGGTTAATTTGCTGGGTTTGACGTGCTAGTTTTCGATGATGCAGGTGTCAAGGGGACTCGCAACGCAGGCCTCTAAGCCTGCCCAGAAACAGATCAAGGTAATCCAAATCAAGCATTTGGTTGGCTTATTAGGTTTGTCGTTGTGGTGCGGTCTGCGGTCTGTGGATATGTAGTTTAGGACCGCGAGATTTCTTTTCCTGTTCGTTCTGAGTAGCACAGACAAATATGATGATCCGATCAACTTATCACGGGAATATAGGGATCGTGCAGCTGTTTCTGTTTTCCTGCCTACGCTCACTAATTCTCATGTTGGGTTCCACATGCCACTATGGCCAAAATGTTCTGATTTTGAGGCTTTCTGATGTAAAAATATTGTATCTTCTATTAACTGTAACCACGCTTGTTGCCACCACGTACTGTAGCGATCAATGAAATCAGTTTACTCAGCAGTGGCACATTGTTCATGTTGCATTTGTTGGTGTATGAATTACAGCGCAAAAGCCAAAAGGTCCGCGCCATTTATGAATTTGTGCTCTTGATCTTGTTTCTTAAATAGTTTGCAATTAAGTAAATTGGTTACTTGGTGGGTTTAGCTGTTTGAGTTCTGTCCTGAAATTTCCTTGTGATATTGTTAGCTATGTTCTTATGTCACTATAGGTTCCAGAAGCCCTGTATGGTGGCACGGGCAACTACGCTAGTGCACTGTTCCTTTCAGCAGCCAAAGCAAATTCGTTGGACAAAGTTGAATCTGAGATTCGCGATATTGTGGCGGCAACCAAGAAGAGCCCTATGTTTTCTCAATTCTTAAAGGACTCCTCAGTGCCAAAAGAAACCAGGGTGAAGGCTGTGACTGAAATATTTGCTGAAGCTGGGTTTTCTGACGTCACAAAGAATTTCTTGTGTACGTTTCCAATCCACTCAACTTTGTATGTCTAAGGAAGTTCATTGTAGGTCCCTATAATAACTTGTTAAAGTCGAGAAACCAAGTTATAGCTTTTGTGAAGCATGTGCATTCTCATGTATCAACCCGAATGCAATTGGCCATTTTCAATTCTTCTGTTTCCTGTGTTGCTTTCTTTATCATCAATTTGCTTTCTCTTGTTGTAATATTTTCAATACAAAGCAATAATTTGCATTCCTTATCTGCCCTGGTAAGCTGTTTTTAATAAGGTTACTTAACAGCAAGAGTTGAAGTATTGATAGCACTGTTGAGTGGTAATATGCATACATTATAGAACTTCAGTATCAGGTAATATATCGCTGTCTAATTTTTTTGTTTCATATGAAGTGGTACTGGCATCCAATGGAAGACTGAAGTTTGTTGAGCGCATTTCGGAGAGATTTGTTGATTTGACCATGGCACATAAGGGGGAGGTGAAAGTTGTTGTCAGGACTGTTGTTGTAAGTTGATGGACCGATATCCCATTATTTTTTTCATATCTTGCTATTAGGAACACCGTATGTATGCCGATTGAATTTGTCAGTGTTCCCTTTCACATATTAAAGAGAAGCTTTACACATGTATATATGATTAGCTGTATCTTGATGTGACATTATTTTGCATATTAAGTTGTTGAAGTCTTAGGTGCCTTCCTGGGTTTACTATTGTTGTTTGACTTGATATGTCCATGTAGATAGCTACAATCTATTCTTTCAAGCTGAGAATTGGGTTGCATTACTCATAAAGATAAAAATAGGTTTTGTTTGCAAAAGTTTGTAAATGAAGATAATATTCAAGAAGTTACTGGCATGAACAGAAATTCATTTCTTGAATTGGTATAGTGGAAGTTGATATGGAACTAATTGTTACTGGTATTAAGTCTTTTAGTTGATTTGACATGTTGAAACGTTTTGTACTCCCTCCGATCCAAATTAATTGACTCAAGTTTATCTAGATTCAGATGTATCTAGCACTAAAACATGTCTAGATACATCCGAATCTAGACAAATCTGAGTCAGTTAATTTGGATCGGGAGGTAGTACTAAATATCACCGCTTGAAGTGGATACCTTTTAATTTGACAAGCTTTGTTAGTGAAAACTCTTAATGAGTTTACCTTTTAATTTGACAAGCTTTGTTGGTGAAAACTCTTAATGAGTTTATCTTTGAATTCAGGTGAGACACGTGTTAGCATTCATGCTCGCACAAACTGTTTTAATTTTATGCCACTTTTGCTTAAGTGGACTGTTAAAAAACCACCTTACATTTTTGTGAGCTTACGCACAATGGCTTGTCAATATACTGCGTATAGTTCCTGATTTTTTTGTGAGTATACTGCTTATTTTTGTGAGTATACTGCGTGCAACTTCTGTTATAGTTCCTGACTATATTGAGAAAAACTGGTTTTGGTTGCTGACTTGTCTGTTTTATGCTGGCAGCCACTCCCTGAGAAGGAGGAGAAAGAACTTAAGGAGACCTTGCAAGATATCCTTGGGAAAGACAAAACTATCTTGGTTGAACAGAAGGTAGGTCCTTGATCTTCCCTACTTGTGTCTTTAGTGTGCAAGGTGTAAAGTAATACTGAAAACTGTCAATTGTGTTTTACCTGCAGATTGACTACAGTATTATGGGAGGACTAGTGATTGAATTTGGGCAGAGGGTGTTTGATATGTCGATCAAGACCAGGGCGAAGCAAATGGAGGCGTTCTTGAGGCAACCCATTCATGTGTAACTGCCTTTTGGATCGAAAGCAACACCAGGGTGCAGTGGCTGCGCTGCTGAGGGTTCCCCACATGTCTACTTCTTCGACGTGTTCCTGAAATAAAAGCTTTCATCTACGAGAGAACAACACTCTGTTTTATTTTGTCTTGGGGGCTAGACGCCCGCTGAAGAATCTTAATTTCCTTTTTCTACCCAAAAAGCATTGGATAAAAACATGAAGAGAGGTCATGGAAAGTTTTTAATTCGAGTGCTTGTAATTTTCTGTTCAAGTGGTCTCTTCTCCTCGTGTTCAGTGGGAGTATGAAATAATTTCGTGACAATAGATTCCACCTGCATTTTCCCATGGTACCATGATCTTTCGATGAGGCTGCCCAGATGTCCAGATGTCTTAGATACTTGATCAATGATCATATCCAGCGGTTCAATCTAGCAAACCAACTCCAAATGGAAATAATGAGTACTTCATCGTGCCATATGACTCTTTCAGAGCATTTCTCGTGCGCTGGGACATCTGTCCTGTTGGCTCATCTAGAAATGGCAATTTTTGTAAACTTGTGCTCCTGGCTGACAGAAACCCTCGCATTTCTCGTGTCGTCATATGTTGGTTGTTTTCCGTTGGCAGCCGCTCACAACCAGTCCGACTCTCTAAGAATAGCTCTGAAACCGAACCCTTTCCGTTGCACGATATATAATATACCCCTGTACCTCCTGTGTCGAAAAATCTGTTAACTAATTGACTCACCAGAACACAAGGCTGCAATACCATCACGTGGATGAACTCACACATAAGATGCGTGGTTGCCCTGACGCGTCGCCTCTGGCTTCCTTGATGCGTAGCTCTCTCTAGCTTGGCCCTATTAAGCGGAGGTGAGTTGGCTTGGAAGAATCAACGAGATCGGTCCCTCAAGTCACTACTCGAGCGAGCCCAAGCAACCGGAGGCCTCTGCACCGCTCCTCCAAGCAAGCCATGCAGTTAGGCTAAGCTAAGTAGCCAGCCAAGCTCTGGGCGCCATTCCTCCATGCCCTCCCCACCTCCCAGCACCTCTCCCTCAGCGTTGCTCTCCGACCTCTGCCGCCACCGATGTCGCCGCCGTCGTCGTGCGCGGCGGAGGCCGGCCTAGTGGCCATGGACTGCGTGGTGGTGTGCTGCTGCTGCCCGTGCCTGGTGCTGCAGATCACCGTGTTCCTCTTCGTCAGGCTGCCGAAGAAAGTGGTGGTCAAGTCCAAGAGGATCATCCTAAGGAGATGGCACACGAGGAGGAGGAGGTCGTGGAAGAGGACGGGAGGCGGCTCCCGAAGCGGCAGAAGCACTGTCTCATCATCATCATCCGGCATGAGGCGCCTCCAGGAGCTGCTGGACGGCGATTTTGGAGCCACGTTCAGAAACTTCAACGAAGGGGAGTGTGGCGACAGCGACGGCGGGGACAGCTGGAAAGAGAGGTGCTTCACCACCATGGACGGGGACGACAGAGACGGCGGCGGTTATTGGAAAGAGAGATGCTTCGCCGTAGACGATGATGATGACGGCGACGGCGTGTGGGAGGCGCTCATGGAGCAGGGGGGGCTCTTCTGGTTCGGGAGCTTCTGGGGCCGGACGGAGCAGGGGGACCCGGTGTCTGCGGAGGACCAGATGTGCGCAGGCTTGAGCTTGCCGGTAGTCCTAGAAAGAGTGTGCGACGGCTAGGCCAGCCAACACACTACGGCCGGTTTAATTCGCGCGGCAGTTTCTGATTCTGATTGAGGTTTCTGCTAGTTTCCGGTGGAGGATTTTCATCCAGAGTAGCTACTGTACATCAGTTGGTTACTGCATTGCTTATCGAGCTGTACATATTTGTATCAAAGCAACAAAGCCTGAATAACACAGGTTAACTGATCACTGCAGAAAGAGTTTCTTCTTTGAGAAAATAACACTAGCAGACATTTGTTCATCGTAGCGAATGGAGAAAGATCATGTCTGAATGTCTGATACAATTGACAAGAAACGGGGCACCGACATGATCAACACTCCGCACTAGGTTGTTTGACGCAAAGATGCATGGGCAGCACGATTAGCATCCATATATACCAGCATATACAAGAGATAAGTCAGAGCGTTGACAGCTTCGTATCTCTGAGAATCATGATCTAGACATAGGTACTAAGTACATTCGATCCTGATTTTGAAAAATATAGTCCGAAAATCGTATAATGGTATGTATAAACTCATAAGATGATTGATGTGGTGTATGGTTTTTGCGATATGGGAAACAGTTTAGGTGCCAAAACTGTAGAAACTTGGAAGATTCTTGCAGATTTTGGGAACAAGTAATGAAAATTTGCAAACCGTGCAAATATTACAGTATCCATGCATGATTTATTTTGTGACTTTTCAAACTTAGAAATATGATTTTCTTTTCAATCCCTCCACGTTGGAAATTTGTTTTTTTTGGTTCGGACGTGTCCAGGTTCAAAAAAATTCCCACTATACTACAGAGTCCACCCGCGTTGAGATAAACACAAAGACACGAAATTATTTGATGAAAATAGTCAAGATGCTAAATTTAATTGACATGAAATTATTGTAGATTAGATTGATATAAATTGGTGATGTAGACAATTAGATGAGGTGACATGGATAGCTTGTATCTGAATTGACACTTTATAGATATTGGTAGGATGATATGGTCATTTGATTGGCTGCTCATTTAAAAAAATACGCATGGTTTCATGTGAGACATAAGTGCAAAGTAGTCCCTTTGTTCGAAAATATAAGATGTTTTACCCTTTTTTTTGTTGCTAAATCACATGTATTCAGATGTCTTTTAGTTTAGGTTCACTCACTTTGCTCCGCACCTACACACCCCAAGTCTAGATACATATATTCTAGAAAAAAGGTTAAAACATCTCATAGTTTGAAACGGAGAAAGTAGTGTAAACAAATGTCTAGTTAAATAGTTTGAGTATTTCTAACATAGACCCTTATAACATGAGCATACACTCATCCCTATGAACACATACTCTTACCCTATAAATATCTTCAAGAGACCAAGCTGGCAAGTCAAGTCTTGAGATTAACGAAATCGCCACGGACAACTTGTTTATCGACGAGAATGTCGACTCCTATTGAAACATATTTCGTCTTTATGAGACACACGCTACCTAGAGTCTAAACTCTGGTGTACTGAATACAACCACCCACCTAGCCGAAGTTTTTTTGGCGGCTTCTTCGAGAAGACTTCCTAGAAAAGTCGGTTCTAAATTTTTATGAGGTTTAATTAGTTTATCCTTAACCATTTTAGAAGGCACGTAATATTTTTGACCAAAAGAACTGGGCGCTAGTCTTCCAGGCCCGTTTCGTTTTTACAAAAAGAAGACCACACCCAAAATACACTAAATATAGCCTGAATGATCTAAAAGTCCCTCCATGGTTAGAACCGGAGGGAGTACCGTACTCCCTATGTTCACAATTAGATCGCATTCTGGGCAGTGGCGGAGCCAGCTGAGATAGAGAGCCCGGGCAAAGCACTAAGCTCTCCGGCCGGCGGCCATTTTCCAAAAAAAATCTTGATTAATTCATCACTAATTTCAATGGTAAATCGTGGAGGGAGCCTGGGCAGCTGCCCGGGCATGCCGGGCCCTAGCTCCGCCACTGATTCTGGGTTTAGTCAAAGTTAAACTTTTTAAAGTTTAACCAAATATTTAGCAAAAAATAAAAGTATCTATGATATAAAACTTATAGTATTGAAATCTTTGTAACTTATATTTTCATAATATATGTATTTGAAATAATAAATGTTCATATATTTTTCTATATTCTTGGTCAAAGTTGAAAAAGTTTGACTTAATAAAAATCGTAGAACGCGAAGTAATAAAAACAGAGGGAGTACTCCAAATTAAAGCCCAAACGTAGTCGTAAAAACACACATACTCCCTCTATCCACAAATAAGTGTACATTTAGTCTTGTTCTAAATCAAAGTTAGTAAAGTTTGACCAACTTTATAGAAAAACTTATGACTCTAAATTGTATTAGTAGATATATTTTTAAATTTAATTTTATAATATGTCATTTTAATATAATATATATTGCTATATTTATCTATAAAGTTAGTCAAATTTTATGAAATTTGACTTAGCTAAAAGCTAAAAGTACACTTATTTACTAACGAATGGAGTATATACTTTGCCTACCTGGCTCGTCTTCCTGCAGTACGACGTCGTTGCCGCGCGGTCGGCATCGATCAAAATCGGCCGGGCGGTTCCGATCATGTATATATGTATGTAGCTGATGATTATCTCTTGCGAGACGAGACGAGACGAGACGACGAGTACACACGACTCAAGGTCCAAATCAAGCTACACGAGGCTAACACGGCTGGTGTCCACCGCGCTCTAAAACGGCCGCGATATCGGGCGTCGGACGCGGGACGCAACCAGCTATAGCTAAACTTGGTTGGCAAACGACAGGAGCAGTCGAGCACGCACCACACAGCACCCATCAGAGTTTGGCTGTGCCCACATGCCGGGCCGGCCTGCACGTGCACGTGCATCCTCGCTTTACCGACACGGCTTCGGCCCGCGTTAACCGCGCCGTGCGGTGCCCCAAATAGTAAGTCGCCCAGGCCGAGGGCGAGGAGAGATGCCCGCGGTCGCCGAATCTCTCGTGTACCCCGCTAGCTGCAGTCTGCGGATCGCCTTCACCGAGGAAAGGAGATCCCTCCCGACGCCAACTGCACGACTTTGTTTGGCTCGCACACGGATCGAGGCAGTATGAACGAAAATATCCTCGCGAGGGGCTCTGGGCAAGCACCAACGGGCTGATACACTCTACACCATATTAGTTGTAGTACAGTATATATACCATGTACCGTATACCCTAACTGTCGGCTATTAGCTTCCTCCCACTCCGGCAGCTGAGCGACGACTAATAAAATCGGCGCTCATCTCCCTTCCTCTCCTCGGTTGCGTACTCCCTCGACTGCCATGTCGAAGGCATACCACCACGAATCCTCTCCCCTACTGTTTTGACTCATGCTACATTATCGGTTAAGGAAGAACTCATGGTAGAACCGCCTCATTAGGTCGACGGGATGACACTTATCCATCAGGAAGCTGCGCTTATAGCGTTCATTCAGGACTGGATCTTGCTGTTGCACATGAGAGCTATTAGGCGTGTTGTCTTTCCTCGATTAACATACAGTCCTATGTTGGCCCGAGATCAGGAGAGGATGGCTAATCTGAACTACATCTTCAACTTCAGCCATGTAGAGGCTCTCCAGATGTCTGGATAAAAATAACCCCTTCTTTGTGCTTGTGACAATGTTATGGGGGAGTGGTTTGTTGGAGGGCAGCATCTACACATCTTTCAAAGAACAACTTTGCATGTTTCTTCTGTAGTAGGTCATAACCAGAGGTTTAGGGTCAGCTCCAACACATTTAGAAGAAGCATGATCACGCTGTACAAAATAGAAATTGCAACATGGTCCTTGTTTTTACATGGAACACCCAAAAAGTAGAATTGAAAGTGAGATCAAGTCCCGAGGCTCCGTTGAAGAAGAACATCCTCCGATCATGGCGCCCGTACCACCTACATGGACGACGCCACTTGGAGTAGCAGAAGTTATTGATGCCGCATCAAGTATGGAGGATATCCTCTAGAGGAGGAAGATGAACTTGAGAACACCATGCTCGAGGGTGGCGAGGCCAACATTTTGGCTGAGGAGAACATCAACGAAAAGTCGCTGATGCTTGGGAACCGCCACAGCAGTCGTAGACTCCATGAACTCCCTCCACTGGCTCCTAGTTCCAGCAACCAAGAAGCTCCTTCCAACCTCTCCCTTGCCACCGTGGCTGGTCAAGGGGTTGAATAAGATTAGAAGACTACCGGTTACAAGAAGGCAATGCTTATTGCTTGAGCCCACACCAGAGCTTCCTCAAGCCTCTCCCTTGCCAACATGGCTGGTCAAGAGGGATAAGAAGCTGGTCGATTACCGCCTAGTACCGCGCAATAGTACCAGGGCATCAAGGCTCGACGAGGGCTTATTTGTGGAGATACTTGGATCCAGCTCCCCCACTTGCAATCCTACTCCTACTCCTCACTGTTTCCCGCTGTGGTCCGTTTCCGTTCCGTTTCGTCCGTTTCCGTTTTTCCTAATCCTCGACAAGCGATAACGCATGTTTCGTCCGTTTTTGTTCCATTTTCAATCCTACTCCTCGGTGCTTCCCGCTGTTCGTAGAACACAGTTTTACCAAAAAAAAGTGAAACCGAAAAATGTAATTGCCACAAATGCAAGCTGAAACCACAAGTACTTTTGTTTCCTTCATATTTTCTGAAAAGAAATGCAAGTGTTTTTTATGTTACAGAAAATAGTACTCACTTCTGTTCATATTAATAATCTCAACTTTATCAAGATCAAGATTTGTATGTATCTAATTAAACACTTAGCTTAGATATATTCGTATCTAGACAAAGTTGAGTCATTAATATATAGGGGAGAAAGTATATGAGCCATTAATATTACTCCCTTGGTTGTCTAGATACGAATTTAGACAAATTCAACTTTGTCTAGATATAAATTTAGATAAAATTAAGCCTATTAATATAGACCGAATCAAGTATATGAGTAAAGTATTTCGGAAATAACATACCTTCACAGGACATGTAAGACCGAAATAAAGATTGATTTATGAGCCAAGCCAATAGAATTTAGGAGGGAAACCTTTTTTTTTTAGTTTGGTAGGGTCTCTTGCTGCTTGCAGTGGCCTCCGCGGAAACAGCAACAAGAAAAGGACAATCCAGGTTCCAAGAGGCCGTTCCAAACCAAAAAAATACCTGGACGCTGAAAAATGGTTTAGCCATGTTTGGATGTTGATTTTGTCTGAATTTGGCCAAACTTTCGCCAGTTGTTCCCAGGTCGACCCCGGGCGCTGAAAATGCTCTAGGAACGTCGGACGAAGCGGAATCGGCGAAAAACCGACCGCCAGACTCGCCTCGTCACGACCGGAAGTCGAGTCGTCCTCGTCCCTCCGCCTCGGCTCCTGTGACAAACCGCCAGACATTGCTGCCCGTCTCGTCGGTCACGCGTCGCTGTAATGACGCGTCACCGTCGGCTCGCCTTCCCACCTTTTCCTCTTTTCTCGCCCACGCCACTACACCCCTCCCGCCTTCGCGCCCATTTCGGCTATAAAAGCGGGCGAGGCCGGCTCACAGCACACACTCTCAAGCTTTCCATTCCCCCAACCACGAAATCCAACTCCGGCGAGTAGAATCTCTCGGCGAAAGCCATGGCGGAGAGGTACCCAGGCGATCCTGCGACGGCGAACGGCTTCAGCTGGCGTACCCTCCAATCGTGGGAGGCCCGGATGTTGCACAACACCGGCTATATAGCGCTGACCGACTTCCGGTGCCCGCCAAACAGGAGGCTCAACACCGGCGGCATGCTGGTGCCGGAGGACGATGATATGGTCGAGGAGATCCAGGCCGCAATCATGGCGATGGAGGATCCGGACCTCGCCGAAGACCCTGGTACCTTGCTTACTGGGGGCAATTCTTCGCCGACTGCCGGCTCCGGGAGCTTGCCGCTCACGAAGGCCCGCCCGGCTCGCCGCCAAAGCGCACCAACGTGGTGTCTCGCCATCGCTCACGACGGTCCTCGAGCATATCGCCGTGGGAAACCGCCCGAGGCTGGGCTTCCTTTGCTCGCGGGCGGCGAGGGTGAGGCGCGCCCCTCCGGCGAACTGGCTGCCCAGGAGGATGGGTAGCTTCAGTTCGTCGTCCTCCGCCGCCTCGGCCTCCCGCTTGTCCGGCTCTATGCCGGCACAGTCGCCGCGAGCCAGCGGCGAGGCGCTGCGTCCCTTGAAGCGGGAGGACGAGACGCCAATGCGCTCGCCGCCAAGGACGAAGTCGCGAGGCATCGTCATCAACGAGCCCCGCGCCCCATCGCGGCCGACCGGCTGGTTTCGCCTGCGCCAGCCGAAGCCTGAGCTGGTGGACTGGGTGGTCCCCGTTGATGAGGACGCTTTCGCCATGAGGATGACGATGGCACACTCTCTCAATGACGTGCTGCCGATGCCGGAGCCGGACGCCCTCGCCTGGTTTAGGGACGACTGGGAGCAGGAGGAGGCCAACCGAATTCGGTGCCACCAGGAGGAGGCCGAGCGCGAGGCCGCCCGCAAAGCTCGCCGGGAGCTCGCCTACCAGGGCGCGCCGCTCATCGTCCTCGATGAAGAAGACGACGCTGACCCCTCGTCGCACCCGTGGCGTTATGGCGACGCCGGCCAGGGAAGCTCCCGTCCCCGCAGCCGCCGAGCGACGATGACGATGACAAGGCGGACCCCGGCTATACATGCTTCAATTGTAACTTCGGCATGTGATCGGCGTCCGGCATCATCGCCATTAGCCTCGGTCTCGGCCGTTTCTAAGTTTTTTTTAGTTTTTTTAGCCTAATGAAGTCAAAATTCGGATATTCGGACATTCGTCTGAATTTGATGTAATATGTATGAACTTGTCTTTATTAATGAAAATTGCCTATATTCATCCAAAATTTACCGAGTTTGAATAAAATTGGCCAAATCCGAAAACTCGGTCTATAAACGCGAGTGAGAAACTGAGTTCCTAGATCGAAAACTACCTCTGCCCCGACGCTAAATAGAGCCGGATTTTGGCCTGGAACGAACAACGAGTGAAAGTGCGCTAATATCAACGAATGTCTCATTCTCCGAAAACCTTAAACCGAATAGTTTTAAGCTTATACTCCCTTCGTCCCAGTTTAAATGACATAATTTGCAAACCATACAATCCCAAAATATTTAGAAACGAAAGCATTTAATCCCCTATAATTACTCCTGTGTAAAAACAATAAAATGCTTGCATGCTAATGTGTGAACAAATGTGAACGTTTTGTTGGCTCTTCTTCTCCTTATGCATATTCTTCTCCATACTATTAAATAGACCAATTAGAGGACACCTATGACCCAGAGAATTACAAATTGTGTCCTTTAAACCGGGACGGAGGAAGTATTTGATTCGACGGACTATGCGATTCGGTCCATTCGCTATCTGGGATGCATTTAGTATGAGGCAGCGATCGATGACGCTAAATTTTCTACTTTGACTAGATCGATTCCGACATTGTTGGTGGTATCCTTGGTGGAAGTTTTGTCCGCACCGCTGGCCGCCGTGACGAAGTTTCGGAGGCTTCTTTCCGCGGGCCCGCCAGAAGCCGCCGCCTCTCGCGCCATCCCTTTCAGAGCCTCCGCTCTCTGCCTGATCTCAAGGGCCCTGGCGCCACTACCCATGACCATCTCCACGCACCTCGCGAGCTCCGACCCGGTGAAGACGCCCTCACCCTGCTACAGGATCATTTTTTTTCTTGCTCACATAATTAAACACAATATCTGACATTTAAACAACAACACCATCAATGAAAGAGCATGTAATCAAAGGTCATTATATCATTGAGAGTTTTCTTGTTTCAAAAATAAGTAGGACCTCGAACAAGGGCAAATTATGCTTGCAGAACACCAAAGGTTCTCTGTATATACTTTCAGGTTGTCTCTTGTGCCTTCGCAAATTCAGATTCTTTCATAGTTTTAGGATTGAAGATGGTCTTCACAAATATATTCACAAATGTAGCCCAACAAGGTAAATACCGTTGGCAAGATAATAATCCTTGTCATAATTAAAACCATTGACAATGAAATTGCAAGTTAGAGCTTCAACACTAGCTAGTCTTGCAAAAAGATGAGATCTTTTCAACACATTGATATCATTTAGGGTTCCCGGAAACCTAAAAAAACAATACCAAATCCACAAGTCCTCCTATGCAACGGCTTCTAGTACAATTATTGCATCACGACTTTCCTCACAATACTGCCCGTGCCATGCCTTCGGACAGTTTTCTAAATCCAATGCATACAATCTATGCTTCCTAGCATGCCTGACCAATCTTTTTTCTTATTCATCGCCATCAACCTAATTGTATCTTTCTCGTTCGGTGCTCATAGATACTCCGGACCAAATACTCGTATCATCACCTTGGTGAATCTACGAACACTTTCTATAGTTGTATATTCTCCTATGCGAAGATACTCGTCGGCGTAATCAGTCGGATTTCCATAAGTGAGCACTCTCATCGCTGCGGAGATTTTTTGGTACAGGTTGAACCCAAGCAGGCCCGCAACATTTCTCTGATGGGTGAAGTAATGAGAATTGGCCTTGCAAGCTTGCACTATCTCGAAGAACAGAGACCGCCCCATCCGATAGTGTCTACGAAAAAGGTGAGACGGGTATGTAGGTACCTCGGCGAAATAATCGCGCATGAGCATATCGTTTCCCAACTTGTGGTTGCGAGGGATGCAAAGGTGACCGACCTTGGAGCCTCGCCACCTCTTCCTCCTGATGTGTTCTGCCTCCTTGACCGCGAGAAAGGCCCCCATCATTTGATGCTGGTTCACAAGCAGCGTCTCGACGTCAAAATCGTGGGACGACAACGAATCATTGAACAAAAATTGTTCGCAAGGATCCAAATCCATCTACAAATAACAAGTAAATTAGGGGACAATTGTTGGAGATATGCCTAAGAGGCAATAATAAAGCGGTCATTATCATATCTTTATGTTTATGATAAATGTATGCATCCCATGCTATAATTGTATTAACCGGAAACATTAATACTTGTGTATTTTGTAAATAATAAAAGAGTCCCTAGTAAGCCTCTTGTTAAACTAGCTTGTTGATTAATAGATGATCATGGTTTTCTGATCATGGACATTGGATGTTATTAATAACAAGGTTATATCATTAGGAGAATAATGTGATGGACACACACCCATAGTAAGCATAACATAAGATCAAGTCATTAAAGTTCGTTTGCTACAAGATTTCAAATACATAGTAACCTAATCCTTCGACCATGAGATCATGTTAATCACCAACACCGGATGGATGTTTTGATGACATCAAACACCACTTCATAACTGGATGGTTATAAAGGTGGCATTGGGTATTCTGAAAGTATGCGTTGAAGCGCATGGATCAAGAGTAGGATTTGTCCATCCATATGAGGGATAGATATACTCTAGGCTCTCTCGGTGGAGTGTCATCCAATTGGCTTGCAAGCATGTGACTAGGTCATAAGGGATGTCACATCACAGTACGAGTAAAGAGTACTTATCGGTAACGAGGTTGAACTAGGTATGGAGATACCGACGATCGAACCTCGGATAAGTAAAGTATCACGCGACAAAGGGAATCAGTATTGTATGTTAATGGTTCATTTGATCACGAAGTCATCATTGAATATGTGCGAGCCATTATGGATCTCTAGATCCTGCTATTGGTTTTTTTATCAGAGAGGTGTCTCGATCATGTCTGCATAGTTCGCGAACCGTAGGGTGACACACTTAAGGTTCGATGTTGTTTAAGTAGATATGGAATATGAGTTGGAGACAGAATGTTGTTCAAAGTCTCGGATTGAATCCAGGACATCATGAGGAGATCCGGAGAATAAGATTCATACAAGGAAAGTCAGTTTCTGGGGTTCGGAAAATTTATCAGTGTTTTGACCTGAAGCTTCTAGAAGGTTCTAGAAGGGGATACCAGTGGGCCCACCACCCCGGGAAGGGCCACATGGGCCGAGGATATGCTACGGGGGCCTTGGGCTAGCCACACCAAAACACAAGGGGCCCAACCGGCCAACCCCTATGGAAAGGGGCAAAACCCTAAAATAGGAAAGAGGGAAACTCTAGGGGTAAGTTTCCCCCTTCCCCCTCTTAGGCTGCCGAGTTGGAGGTGCACCCCCATCTATATAAGGAGGGGTGGGTGGGCACCTAGCCCTTGCCCTTCCTGCCAAACCCTAGTTGCCACCCTCCTCCTCCTCCTCCTTCCTCCTCCTCCTTCCTCCTGCTTTGGCTTAGGCGAAGCCCTGCAAGAAGTTCTCCTCCACCACCACCACCATGCTGTCGTGCTGCTGGGATTACGAGGGGATCTACTACCTCCACTGCCCGCTGGAACAGGGAGAGGAAGGTCTTCATCGACTCCGGACGTTTGACCGAGTGCGGAAGCGCTGTCGGAACGTGGCGCTGGAAGGATCGTCATCACGATCTTGTGATCGACAAGTGATCGACTACATCAACCACGAGATCCGATCTTGTTAAACGCTTTGGATCTACGAGGGTTAGTTATCTCCTATCTCGTTGCACCTATCTCATAGATTAGATCTTGGCTTTGTCATAGATTGGATCTTGGTTTTATGCGTTCCTGCGGTAGAAATTTTTTGTTTTCCATGCAACGAACCCTACAACAATCTGTTTGTGCAAAAAATCTACGTGACCGCACACTGCCGGATGCATAAGCGGATGAATTTACCGTTGACGGGAGGCGGGATGCTGGCTGGGCCTAGGCAGGGACGGACGGGCCTGGTGGCGGGCAGCAAGCGCGATTTGCGTGAGCGGCACCCTCCGGCCAGCAGAGACTGGGGAATGGGGGCGGCATGTGGCGGCGAAATTTTGCGCGGGAGGAATCGGGCTGACGTGGCCCAACTCGATGTCGGTGTGTAGCGACGGTGGCGTTTGGCAACAGGAGGAGGGGAACGAGCTGAAATGTCCCTCCTGCGAGGGTTTCTACTGATAAGGGGCGACGTTGGGTCGGAGGAAAAATCGTGTATCTATATACTAAGGGTGTTTTTCTCGCCCCCTCCCCCCTAAAAAAGAGTCTGGGGTGTTCTGCGGGTGTCTGGCCTAGCCATTTTTTCGATCGAAACCATAAAGTGATGATTATTTTATGGTTTTGAGACTGATAAGCGGTTTGTTAGAGATGCTCTCTAAATGATATCGTCACAACATATACTAGGATCAGCACGAGTGGGAGAGAATTTATTTTATGATTTCAATTTGGTAAGTTTAGGATGAGGGGAAGACACCGAAGCACATCTCAAATAATTGTTTTGAGAGCATCCATTCTACCCACCCCTCCTCGTTTCTTAAGGTCCCATTTAGGGATTGCTCTTGGTTGGAGCCTGATCATAGTTTCTAGCTCCACGTGGTATTTTATCTAGTCCGGTAGATTTGTAGTCTTTGTTTAGACCTGTCGTGTTTTTTAGCCTAGATACAGTCCGTCTTCCACTAATTTGGCCTGGAACGGACCGTGGAATAATTCCAATCACACAATACGGAGTGACGATACACAAAGAAGACATCTGGGACTCGATTAACAGAACGTCTAGAAGAAGTATAAATGATTAAGGAAAAGGATTGAGTCGGGGATACATTTGGATTGGGTGATTAGATTGGATCAATCCAATCCAGATCAGGAACAGTTTTACATCTGGATTTATTCCACAAAAAACTAACGAGGTCTAATTAGATTCTTCTTCCTCTTCTTCCTCTTAGCTAAGGCAAAATGATGGAAAAAATGGTTATATTTCGGTCTTCTTGTTGGAGCCAATTCATCCGCGATGGCTGCATTAAGTGTCAAATTGATCAGAGCATGTACAATGCTAGAAAAGTATGTTTTTTCTCTTCATATTATTTAGAGAAGACATAATAAATAATTTTATAATTCATTATCTCTTATTGCTATCTCCAGCAATTAATGAGAATCAACTATTTTTAGTAAAAAATTGATTGGCTAAGGAAAGCATATGATATAATAAAGAAAATAGTCTTCTCTTATTTCTAAAACATCATCTCTTAACTAAAAAAAGATAACATTCTCTCTTGTTTCCTTCTTCTCCAACTAAACAAAAATCCAACATAATAAATATAAAAAAAGCTAACGTCACCGTACATGTACAAGCCCTCACACACGCTAGCAATGTCTCAAAGCAGAAAATAATTCCACGAGGGACACTACTACGCGTCCCTCGGGGATAGGTGGTTTTATCCCTGGATCCTCAGCCAACCACGTGTCCAGCTTTTTATATCTAAAAACCCGCTTTTGCTACAAAACAGTCCGATTTTGTTATAAAATAGTCCCGCTTTTGTTACATGTAGCAGAAAAAGGTTTGGTCCAGAAAAATAACAGACAGACAAGATCTTGCCGGAGAGTTCGCCGGAGACCATGTAGCAAAAAATTGAACTAATATAGCAAAATCGACTTCGCCGGAGAATTGCCGGGAGATATTGATGGCACTGCGTCAACGTGCAGTGCTTCATCGGGAAATCCCAAGAGCAAGGTGTGATGCAGCACAGCAGCAAGTTTTCCCTCAGTAAGAAACCGAGGTTTTAAACCAGTAGGAGGAAGGAAACTTCACACAGGTATTGCAAGCAACGTGGAAACCTGCACAACATAAACTTAAGACTTTGCCCCAACGAGTCAGTGAGGTTGTTAAGCTCACCGGTTTGCTGCAACAAAGAATTAAACATATAGTGTGGAAGGTGATGATGGTTTGCAGCAAGTAAACAAGTAACCGTGGAAGATGTGTATTAATGGTAAAGATTGGACCGGGGTCCATAGTTCACTAGAGGTGCTCTCCTTAGATAAACAACATGGCATGAAGGGTAAACAATTACAGCAGGGCAATTGACAAGAACTGAGCAAGGCATAACAATGCAATACTAGACAAAAAGATCCTATGAGATTCGATTGGACAATACAACAATAATATACATAGACCGCCATCCAACTGCATCTATGACTAGAAGTCCACCTTCAGTTTATCATCCGAACCACCTCCAGTATTAAGTTACAAGCAACAGACAACTGCTTAAAGCAAAGTATGTAAGGTAAACAATCCACTTGTTCCATGAACAAGAGACCGTTGTTTTCTCCCTAGTAGCAACAACACATCTACAACCGAAGAGATTTCTGTCACTTCTCTTGGAAACTAGAGGCATGAACCCACTATCGAGCATAAATACCCCCCCTTGGAGTCACTAGCAACTACTTGGCCAAGATAGCTACTAACAACGGAGAGCATGCAAGATCACAAACAACACAGACATGATAGTATCAAATAGACAAAACCATTAATCAATCTGGCATAGTAATCTCAATATCCATCGGATTCCCGCAAACACGACATGCATGATTACAAATAGATTAGATCTTGATCATGAACGAAGCTCACAAGATCTATACATGAAAGCACAAGGAGGAGATACAACCATCTAGCTACTACATGGACCCATAGTCCAAGGTGGAACTACTCACGCTTTATACCGGAGAAGGAGGCCTCCGGGATGATTTCCTCTCTGGCAGGGTGCCGGGAAGAATTTCAGATCCCCCCGATCTAAGGACGATGGTGGCGGTGGCTACAAAAGGTTTCGTGGAGTTTTGATTGGGTGCCTAGGGTTTCTGCATCGGGGGCTTCTTATAGGCGAAGGGGCGAGGCACGAGGGCCCCCAAGGGGGGCACACCCTACCCAGGCGTGGGATGGGCCCACCCACGCCTAGGGGGGGTTTGGCCGCCCTATGGCGCCTCTCCGTCTCATCTTCTGGCTTCGTGTCGCCCACGGTAAAATATTGACTTTGGCTTTTGTCCCGTCTAATTCCTAGAATATTGATTTTCTGCCTTTCTGGAACCAAAAACAGAAGAAAACATGCAACTGACACTGTGGCAACTTGTTAATAGGTTAGTTCCAGAAAAGATATAAAAACACCTCAAAGTGTAGACAAAGCAAAGCAAAATAGATACTAAACAAGCTTGGAACATCAAAAATTATAGATACATTTTCGACGTATCAAATCTCGCCGGAGACCTCACCGGATACCTTGTAGAAAAAATTTGCACTATTGTAGCAAAATCAGAAAATAGATATAGAAAAAAAATTATGCTAATATAGCAAAATCCGACATCGCCGGAGACATCACCGGAGCAAAAAATTATAAGAAAAAATACCATGTAGCAGCGCCGCTCGCCGCAGGTAGCAACACCAGAGGCAATATGTAGCAGAGTCGGTCGTCATGTGTAGCAGGGCCTCTCGCTGAAGGTAGAAGCGCCGCTCACCGTAGGGTAGCAACGACTGCCACCATAGGTAGCAAGCCCCTAACACCGTTGTAGCAAG
This sequence comes from Avena longiglumis, assembly GCA_030063025.1. Lineage (NCBI taxonomy): Eukaryota > Viridiplantae > Streptophyta > Magnoliopsida > Poales > Poaceae > Avena > Avena longiglumis. The sequence continues at coordinate 365,999,886 of CP125978.1, forward strand.
CGTCGCCACCACTTGTAGCAGAGTGTCGCTACTGCTATAGCAAGCGCTGGTGCCGGCCGCACGGAGCACCACCCGTCGGCTTGTTGTAGCAAACCTCGACGTCGTTATAGCAAGCGCCCGCTTGTAGCAAAGAGCCACCGCTGCTGTAGCAAACTCCGCTGGCCAAAGCACCGCTAGTCGAAGGCCGCGTCAATACGTACCATCACCACCGCACGACTCCCTGATGGTTTGGAAAAATCCCCATCATGGACAACTTGGAGCGCCGCTACCGACGAAGCTTATCCCCGTCACAGCCCTATGCCTTAGCTGTCGACAAATATCACTCCCGCCCAGGCCTCTAGTTTGCAGAAATCATGGTGCACATCCGTATTGTAGCAACACAGTCGCAGGCGGAAGCAGTGATGACCTTCGACTTTAAAATGATAGAGATGTCGCCTAGAGGGGGGGTGAATAGGCAATTTTAAAACTATTACAGTTTTCGCTTGATAGAATGCGGAATTAAACTAACGTTTATTTTACAAGCACAAAACCTAAATACACTAGGCTTAACTAAGTGCACCAAGAGCAAGTTAAGCTAAGCAAGAAAGCACAAGAGAATTTACCATAAGTGATAAGCAAGATATAAGTACTTCAAGCTCGATGGCTATCACAAGGAAAGTAACTCGGGTATAGAGATAACCGAGGCACGTGGAGACGAAGATGTATTCCCGTGTTCCCTTACAAGTAAGGTACGTCACGTTGGAGAGGTGTGAGATTCCACGAAGGATTTCCCAACGCCACGAAGGCTCACCTTCTTCTCCGAGTCTATCCCACGAAGGAATATGCCCTTTCCTTATGGCTAGATTTTCCTCCACTCCAGAGATGGCAAGCTCCACAACCACTTCACAAGCTCCATGAAGGAGAAGCCTGGGTCTCTTCACAATATTCCACGAAGATAACACCGCGGCACCAACCTCTAAGCCAACTAGGAGGTCACCCCTCCAAGAGTAACAAGATCACGGTCTCTCACTCGAACAAATCGTAATGGAGAGCTCAACACTTATGCAAGAATGCAAAGCAAGAACACCAGGGGTGCTCAAATCCTTCCCTCTCAAATCCCACCAAAGCAACAAGTGCTAGGGAGGAATTAGAGAGGAAGAACAATGGTGGAAACCAACAAATGACTCCAAGATCTAGATCCAATGGGTTTCCCTCACTTAGAGGAGGAATTGATTGGTGGGGATTGTAGATCTAGATCTCCTCTTCCAAAGACCTCAAAAAGATGCAAGAATCATAGGAAGGAAGGGAGAGGAAGAAAGCTCAAAGGGGTCAATAATGGAGGTTAAAAACATGCTCAAGAGCCTTAGAACTTTGGGGAAGAAGCCCCCCTTTTATTGTTGGAGATATGCCCTAGAGGCAATAATAAATGTAGTTATTATTATATCTTTGTGTTTATGATAAATGTTTACATTCATGCTATAACAGTATTAACAAGAAAACATTAATACTTGTGTGATTTGTAAACTAAATTAGAGTCCCTAGTAAAGCCTCTTCATAATACTAGCTTGTTAGTTAATAGATGATTGTGGTTTCCCTATCATGAACATTGAGATGCTATTAACAACAAGATCATATCATTAGGATAATGGTATGATGGATGTAACTACCTCGGTGAATTACGCTCCTAGTTACAAGCCTGGATGAGCGGAAATGGTTAAAATAGTACGGTGGGGCCCAAATGCCACTCACAGGTAGACCTTTCGGCCGTCCTAACCATTTCCAAACATCGGGACAAGAACAGGCGTGAATCGACAAAGAAGGATCAACTACATACACAAATGAGTATGTATGCAAGCCACCATACAGTCCTCAGAGCCATTCTATCTAAAAGAAATAGAAATATTGCAACGCCATACGGCAAGATCCAAATGTCCTAGATAGATATAATAGTTTAGGATATCTCCTCATACATCAAACATCGAGTATCGGCGGCGGCAAATAAGATCCAAAATCGGATAAGAAACAAATCGGCATAAGATGCCCCATAATAAACACATCCATACAGATCTCACGGATCCCCGTTCCCGGAATCTCTACACCGAATGATCATTGCCCACATCGTCCGTCTCCTCCACCCAATATCCATCTTGTGAGTGTACCTGTTCATCTGAATCAAATAATTTATCGTGTGAGACCCTAGGGGTACTCAGCAAGTCTTTATGCCTCTAAAGGGGACACAACAGGTGACGCAATTGCAGCAAAAGATAATACCTAACAATTCTATAGATACTAGCTAACCATCCGCCTAAACAAAGATAGAGCGGATGTCCGTGAATTAATAACAACAATTATAACAAGAATATTAATAGATCCATCCTCCTCCTCGCTACCAACGAGGAAGCGGGAACACCCCTCATCCGTTGGCGTTTATTATCCATTCCATGAGTGTTGCACTATTTACTAGTCGTTACTTAGTCAAATTAAAAGCGGTACTTTAGTTATACTTGTCTATGATCGAAACGTGCTCCAAGTCGTCCATAACGCGGACACGGCTTTGAGAAAGTTTTACCCTGCAGGGTGCACAAATAGCAACACACTCGATCAACCTCGGAAAAACCAAATCAAAACCCACGAGGCATTCACGACAAAGCGATCACAGATTGAGAAATATTTGGGGCCACCCCATTAAGCTACCATAGCGAAGTTGGCCGGCTCAGACGGACTCAAGGTTTGTGTGGACGGTAAACGATGGGAACCGAAAGTGTGGTGAGCTTGTCGATACAATGAAAACGTGTCACGATCCTAAATGACAGTGCTCCTCGCACAATCGTAAATAAAGCGATAAAGCATGGCATAAAGCAGGATAGTAATAAAGCCCCAAACTACTTTGTGGCCCCAAGAAATAAGAATGAATCAAGCTCGCTCGGGGGTCCATAAGCCTCCCGGATGTGGATAGCGCGAATATTCAAGGAACAGGAATCAAGTACTCGGGGTCCTACGGGACACAAGTGAGCATGAAAAACCAAATAGCAGATATTGCTCACCGGTGCCACTTTCATTAGTTATCCCATTACTACTCAGGTTAAGTTGTATAGGTATCTCGTTATCCATCAGACACTCACATACCCTACACATGCTGTTCTATCACCCGCATGGCTCAAACAACTCCTGTAGTGATGGCTCATCGGATGGAGGAACAAGCTTCGGTGGGGTTTAAAAATAAAGGCTATACAGTACTTGGGATTCAGTTTAATGCGATCGCGACTCAATGATGCAAGAATAAGATAGAGGCAATAGGTACTATATGTATGCAAGCATGTGGTAGTGCTTGCACAGCAGCTCGATTGAAGCGAGAGGGATCTGGGTAGTGCTCCTGGGTTTCTTGATATATCCCCTACTCAGCGTCTATTCTAAGAAGAACCAAACAAACAAGGGCCAACATAAATAAAGTGCACAAGCATAAGAATAAAATGCGACAAGCAAACAATCATGCCATGATGAATGATGCACAATTTGCATGGCAATAAAGTAGCATGGCATGGGTGTGGTGTGGAATACAAGAAATAAGCATTTTATTGAGTTTTGGTCACATTTTATACTCCAAAAAGTTGTTGTATACTTTATATTTATATGATGCATGCTGCAATACAGAACATGGAATGCATAAACAGAAAGGTCTCGTCGAGATAATCATTTTAGACATATTATTTGTCAAATTTGGAGTTATAAAACAAAAGTTATTAATTAATTAAGGCAAAAGGGCATTTTATTGTAATTTTAATCAACTTGAACTTTTAAGTGTTCAAAATATATTTTGGATGGAAGATTTGAATTCCTCACATTTTCTGATTTCAAAACATATATTATTTGTATTATTTGGAATTATATTTCAAAAGTTAATTAAAAACAGATTTGAATTTGAATTAAAACAAATTTGAAAAGTTTTAAATTTAAACATAAAACAGAAAACCTTTTCGTACTCAGACAAACATAGCCATAGACACAGACAAGTGGGGCCGATCTTGTTGGCGAACTAACGCGAAAACTTTTCTCATATGGGCTTCCTAGCCACAGTGTGACAGATGGGGTTGCAGCAGGAGGCCCACGTGCCCGTGACAGCCTTGAGGGGCTGCCAGGCGGGGCCGAGCTGTTGGAATTATGCCCTAGAGGCAATAATAAAGATGTTATTATTATAATTCTTGTTCATGATAAAGTTTATGTTCCATGCTAGAATTGTATTAAGCGGAAACTTTAATACTTGTGTTGTTTGTAAACAACACCGTGTCCCTAGTACGCCTCTATGGACTAGCTCATTGATCAATGATGGTTAAGGTTTCCTAACCATAGACATGAGTTGTCAATTGATAATGAGATCATATCATTGGAGAATGATATGATGGATGGACCAAACTAAGCGAAGCAATTAGATAGTTTCATCGTGTTCATCTTTGCGAAGCTTTTCCTATGTCAAATATTGTATTCCTTAGACCATGAGATAATGCAACTCCTGGTAGGAAGAAAGCTTTGAGGTCATCAAACGTCATCCTATGAGAGGGTGATCATAAAGGTGTCTCTCGGTGATCGGAAAGTATCTGTTGGGTTGTATGTATCGAGATGGAATTTGTCCCTCCCAAGTCGGAGAGATATACTTGGGCCCACTCGTGTCGATATCAACACCGCTTGCAAGCATGCGGTTAAGGAGTTAATCACAAAGTGATATCGGATTACGGAACAGTAAAGTACTTGCCGTGAATGAGATTGAACTAGGTATGACGCCAGCAAGACGATCGAATCTCGCAAGTAAAATATCGCGAGACGAAGGAATATATATGGGATTGATTGAATCCGGCATCGTGGTTCATCCGATATGATCATCGATGAATGTGTGGGAGTCAATATGGGTGCCTGCACCCAGCTGTTGATTATTGATAGAAGATCATGTGCATATTCTCGAACCCGCAGGTCACACTTAACGTATCTTGACGCTAGGATAGATTGGATAATTGGTTTATGAATTTTTGTTGAGTCTCGGATGGATCGGGACATCAAGAGGTTCCGGAATGGTCCAGAATAGGATTCATATAAGGCGGGCAGTTTTGGAGTTGAATTGTTCCGGTTAATCGGTATTGTCTGGAAGCTTCTAGAACCTTCGGAAGGGGCCAACGTGGTCCCACCTTCCGGGAGGGAATGGGCCTATGAGGGAGTGTCACAGCATTGGGCCAGGGTCACAAGGCCCATAGGGCCCAAACCGATCCTAGATAAGTTTAAACTCGTTTAAACTAGAGATAGGATTTCTAGATAAGGAGAGTTTAAATCGTTTAAACTAGAGATAGGATTTCTAGATAAGGAGAGTTTAAATTGTTTAAACTAGAGATAGGCTTGGAGGAGGGCAGGGCTGGCCCCCTCTATATATAGAGGGTGGTGCGCCCCTCCCCACCTACACACCTTCCTCCAAGCCCTAGCTGCCTTGCTACTTTCCTCTCTCTCATGTTGTTTTGTGAAGCCTGCAGAAATTCTCCACCATATACACCACGCCGTCGTGTTGTAGATCCAATCTATCTCTCCACCATACTTGCTGGTCCGAGGAAGGAGGAGGCGTCGAGGTCTTTGCCGTGTGCATCTCACGGAGGCACCGCCACTTGTGGTGCTAGATCGGATCGGATCGCGGAGGAGAAGCGAGTACGACTACATCACCCACGTTCCGGAGCGTTCCGCTGTCTGAATCTTCAAGGGTATGAAGATCTAATCCAATCTCTCTCGTTGATTGCATCTCCTAGATTAGATCTTGGCTTTCCCTCTGTTCGCATCCGTAGAAAATTTTGATTTACTATGCCGCGAAACCCTTCACGAGCTGGAGCGCGGGTTACGGCCAGAGAAACAGAGGGACTTTTCTGCAAGAACGACGGGGTGGCTGACAGGTGGGACTGGTGGACCGCGGTTTAGGAGTAAAAAGGTCGGGTGGCGCAAAAGCGCGTCTTGTTCCTCTTCTCGTCGTGGCGGCCGATCGGTGCCAAGCGGGCGGGGATCGAACCAGGACACAGGCGTCTTGTGAGGCGGCAGCCAGCGGTGGCTGAGTTGTTCTTGAACGCACTGCGGCCAGAAAACCCTACCGCGACACTACGGCGAGGGCCTTGAGCTGGCCTTGAAGAGAGCGCTCGACAAAAATACTAGCGCATACAGAGGTGGATCGGCCAGAGGGGGTTGTCTAGGAGATGGGTTAGCTCACCTTGAGTTCAACGGAGAGTTTGGATCGACTCGGGGAGCAGCGGATCGATGATGACGCAGAGGCCGGCGGAGCTAGGGGTTGGCGTCAGTGGCGGCGATGTTCTTCGGCTCCAGCCCTTCTCCTCCTCGGGCAGTGCAGAGGTGAAGCAGAGAGGCGTCCTCGAACTCCCAGCCGCTCCACCAGCTTGCACGGCTGGTTTCGGAGGATGCGGTGGAGGCCGGTGGCAGCGAGGAGGTGGTCGTTGGTGGAGAGGAAGGAGGAGAGGGCAAGGCCCTGGGTAGATCTGGCGGAGACGTTGGAGGTGGTGGCGGATAGCAGAGGGATAGGGAGGAGGCGTGTGGGCGCGGGGTAGATGGAAAAGGTGGTCTCGGGTGCCACCTTTCCTCCTCCTCCTCACATGGTCAGCGGAGTTCGGCCTGGGGCTGGTCGAGGTTAGGGCGGTGGCCGGGAAGAGGAGAGGTAGGTCCGGGTGGGGCTAGTGGCAGGTAGAGAAGAGAGAGGGAGAGAGGAGGCTCGGGTGTAGCTCGGTTAGGAGCTAGGGTTGGCTAGGGGAGGCTCGGGTTGGAGGTCGAGGCTCGCTGGTGGGGCATTGTGGCATGGAGAGAAGAGAGGAGAGTGGCTCGGGTAGATGCTAGGGTTTTGGAGAGAGGGGTAAGTAGCTAGGTTAGAGCTCGGGTTAGGTTTTGTTTAGAGAGAAGATTAGAGATTGAGGGACTAGGAAAGGTGGTGAGGGTTAGAGAGGTTGATGTGGTGATAAGGTTTAGGCAAGATCAAACAAGATCAAGCCAAAAGAAGGAAGAGAGAGAGATGAGAGATGAGCCACTCAAAATTCAAATAAAAACAAAGGAGGACCAAAGTTGGAGAAGGTTGCATGGCCCATGCAAAATGATAATTGCCATGATTAAAATATTGTGAAAACAATAATATTAACATGGCATTATTCTTATGCATTCCCCAAAATTGGAATAAAGCCAAGCAAAAGAATTTAAAGGAAAGTTCAGATGGAGTAGATGGATATGATCACATTTGATTATAATTGGGACTTGCTAGTGTGTATATTCCACTAGATGTTTAATAGTCCCAAAAATATCCCAACATGAGCATAAATCCATGATAATCCATATGAAAGCTAGGAAAAGAGCACTACTCATAATGCATGCAAAGGTGGCTCCACATATCAATAATGTGAAAACAACATGATGCTAAGATGAGAGCATGTGGAAATAGAATTGGATCCATCCCAACCCACATGAGCTAGAGGTAAAACCCAATAAAGTGCAAAGCTCATATTTAGTTGGATGGTGGAATTATAAGGTGGTGGCAGAGAAAGGTGATGGAGGTGAATAAAAGATATGCCCCCAACTCAACTTGGGCATTTAAACAATATATCAATAACCAAATACAATATCAAGAGGAAAATACAATTAACAATGCATATGAGAGAAGAACCAAACCAAAAAGGGTTTTATATGATGCTCAAATGCAAGGTGGCATGATGACATGAGCATGATATAATTATGATGCAACAATTATATATAGGAAGTAGCATTTATATAGACTAGGCTAGTAGCATTGCAATTGTTAGACAATTGGGATGCTACAACTCTCGCCCACTAAACAAGAATCTACTTGAGATTCCTAGGAAAATGAAAACAACACAAGGAGAGGCGGGTGTTCGAACGAAGGTGACCCTCACGTTCCCAAGTTGATGAACAACGGAATGGTGCGAACACTACACCTTGCAAAACTTGCTAGACTTGTTGCGAGTCTTGCGTTTTGCTTGAGAAACAATGGGTTAGAAGAGTTGAAGGATTGTCGTGAGACAAGAAGGATAGGATGGGCATAGCTCCGGTTTTCCCAAGAATCATGATAAAAGAATATAACCACTTGTGAAAGAAAAGGAGAAGATGATGTATCATGGATAAAGAAAGACACACCATTAAGGTTAAAGATTTACCGCTACGAGAGAGGATGAATCTTTGTCTCGCCGGAAGAAAGGAGCTAGATTGGAGAGGTTTTGAACCACTATTACAATAGCATCGTATCTTCTCTCGGATTTGAGAAAAGGAGTTCGGAAACAATATTGCCTTCAAACAATAGAGTCCCTTGATAACAACAGAAATATTTAGTTAGACATCGTCGGATTAGATTCTTGTTGCGCCGGTAAGAACCAAGGATCACGCAATTTAGTGTGCAGATATAACTTCGAGATGGATGTGAAGCGGATCATGGTGGAATCCAGAAGCAAAGAATATGGAGGATCTGGAGTTTATTGTAGAGATACTTATTGCTTTCTTTAGCCTTGAGGCTAACAATAGATTTCGGTGATGGCATCAACCATAATTGGCTTTACCACGGAAAAGAATTGATGAAACAAAGAGAGAGATAGTTTCCTTTAAGGGATATCGAGCATCGGTGAAAGACGAGGATAGAAAAAGGTTTGCGTTTGTTTCCACGGATAATTGAGGATTTTGCTCGTGTAGAAAGGGTGAGATCACCAACAAGATATTATTGATTACTTTCTTGAAGAGCACTCGGAAAAACAAGGACGGAGTAAAAGTATCAAGGGATAAAGGCCACTTCTAACTTCCGTGGAATGAGTGAAATCACATTAATTCACCAATTCAATGTACAAGAGCGAATGATAAGAGTAGTGGTATGGTAGCTACTCCATCCCGCACTCAAAGCATTACTCCGCACATGAATAAGAAAATCATGCAACCCAACTACCGAAACAGACTGAAGGTGTTGGAAAAAACTCATAGAACTCCGTTAGAAAACAAGGATAGATGCAAACGATTCGCCGGATTCATAGATAGATAAAGATGATGATGTTGTCGGAAGTAACAAGCCACCGGAAAGATATAAAGGAAGATCACGGAGACAACTGCAAAATTTCACAGATATAGAAAAAGATAGCACCACTTGAACAGAAGGAATACAAGATCTGGAAGGTCTTCATGGCCTCGTGGATTGAGCATAGGCGATAGCGAGAGGGTTTCAAGAGATTACTTAACTAGATTGAGGTGAAAGAACTCCATGTTCTTCTTGAAATGATTGAGAGAGATTTAGCCTTGAGGAAATCTTTAGCGGGCAGCGATGATAACTTGCCAACAAGGAACAACTCCGGATTGGTTGAAGATGGAGGATGGAATTAACAATGGACTTGCTGATTCCAGAGTTGAAGTAATGTATTTAGCAGAAGGACATGGTCGAGATATGTGACTTCAAAAAGTCAGAATTCTCACTTTGAGACTTTGCACACAGGCAGTGCTCACGAAGCTCGAGAGAAAGAGACACAGATGATCTTCCATGTCCTTCCATAGATATCGAATAGGCAAGCATATTATCAACATATACCACCATGGATTAACAAGATATTCCCAGAATACCAAGTTCAAGAGGCGGGAGAACGAACAAATGCTCGAAACACTTTCTGAGCTCAACGCTCTTTGAAAGATCAACGTTACGAGTAAGGATTCCATTGAAGAAGATGCGCTTGTGAGAATAGGTTAACCGGTCCTTCGTAAGAAAAGAGATGTCACCGTTCACATTGTCGATCGGATCACCGGTTACAAAGATAAAGAGATCTTGGATAAGAACCGATGATAGCTCATACCTTAAGCAAAGCTATCAGAGACGAAAAGATGCAATTCCCTCGTATCCAGGAGAATTGTGCAGATATGGGGTTCAAAAGGATGTGCAGCATGATGGACAGATGATAGACCGCTGTAGTGCTTGGAGAAACTATGTATTGCCAAAGATGCTTTAATATGCATAGATATGATCGCGGTGTACTCAAAATCACAGGAGATAACCGTCACCATTTGGAGGATAGTGGTGATTGCATTTTCCATATTCCACTCAAGATAAGTGTAATATAGCTATGCCGAGAACCAAATTACAATCACCAGCATCGGATCGACACATGTTACTCCCTCCCCTTGGCCGACGCCCTCCCACCTATAAAAGGAGGGGCAGGGCTGCCCCTCTTCCCTACACCCAACACCACCCAAACCCTAGACCTAGCCGCCGGCCACCACAAGTCGCCACCGCCCTAGGTTTTCCTCCTAGCCGCTGAGTTGGGGCTCTCCCAAGCCCTAGCCGCCGGCCAAGCTTCCTCCCTTGGTGCCTCTAAACCCTAGATCGCCAAGGCCTCTCTCATAGTCCACCATACTCGCTCCGGCTTAAGGCGAAGCCCTGCGAGATCTCCCATCTACTTCCGGTACCACGTCGTCGTGCTGCCGGAATCGTGAGGAGAGTGCTACAACCTCCGCTGCCTGCTGGAACAAGGGAGAGGAAGGTCTTCATCGAGTACCGAACGTGTGACCGACTGCGGAAGCGCTGCCGGAACATAGCGCCGGAAGGATCGTCTACACGATCTTGAGATCGCAAGAGTACGACTACATCACCCACGAGAATCTGCTCTCGTTAACCGCTTTGGAATCTTCGAGGGTGAGTTCCTCTATCGACTCGTTGCTACAATCTAGTAGATAGATCTTGGCTTGTTTGTTTGCATGCGGTAGAATTTTTTTGTTTTCCATGTTACGAACCCCTACAGTGGTATCAGAGCCGTGTCTATATGTAGATCTGTTGCATGAGTAGAACACAATGGTCATTGTGGGCGGTGGTGCTTTTATTATTAATTGCTTCTTGTGTACTTTGCATCTTGCGGTATGATGGGATGAAGCGGCCCGGGCTAACCTTACATGACACCGTTCATGAGACTTGCTCCAAGCTCAACATGTAACTTGTATTGCATAAGTGGCTTTGCGGGTGTCTGTCTCTCCCATCATAGTATAGATCCAATTTACAACGGGCACTTGATAGTTCAAGCATCAACGTTGTGGTTCTTGTTCATAAGTTAGAGCGACATTTATTGAAAGCCCCAAACCACGTAAAATATGCAAAGAAAATTAGAGGCGTCTAACTTTATTTTGCAGGGGTGTGCTGTGATGTGATATGGCCATGATTATGATTATATTTGATGTATGCAATGTTCCTTATTGTAAGTTGGCAACCGGCAGGAGCCATATGGTTGTCTTTAAATTCTGTTAAGACCCGCGTGTCTATTCAAAGTAGTTGTAATAGTTGAAGCTGGTGGACGACAACCATGGAACGGTGTCATTGACCTTGATGCAATGCCGGTGATGATGGAGATCATGTTCATGCTTGAATATGGAGATCGGAAGCACAAAGAAGAAAGGCCATATCATATCACATATTATGAATTGCATGTGATGTTAATCCTTTATGCATCTTGTATTGTTTAGTTAACGATGGTAGCATTATAAGATGATCCCTCAAGCACACAAATTTCAAGTTTTAAAAGTGTTCATCCTTAGTAAGCACCGTTGCTAAAGCTTGTTGTTTCGAAGCACCACGTGATGATCGGGTGTGTTAGATTCTGCAAGTGTATACAACGTGAGCAAGCCATATTTGCTCATGTGGAAACTAAGGTTTGATCTTGACGAGCCTAGCATGTACATACATGGTCTCGGAACACGGGTCACCGAAAGGTAAAGCATGAGTCATATAGTAGATATGATGAACATGTTGATTGTTCACCATTGAAGCTACATCAACTCTCGTGATGATCGGTTTTGATGTGGTGGATTTGGTTCGTGTGATCACTAAAACAATGTGAGGATATTGTTTTCAGTGGGAGTTCACCTAGATTAATTTAACTATTAATTGGAACTCAATTTGTCATAAACTTAGTCTAAACTATTGCAAATATGTTTTAGATCAATGGCGGCCCCTACCATCAATTTTAATGCGTTCCTAGAGAAAGAAAAGTTGAAAAACAATGGAAGCAACTTCGCGGATTGGTTCCGCAATTTGAGGATTTTCCTCAATGCTGGTAATTTGACCTATGTGTTGGATGCACCGCTGGGTGACCCGCCTGCAGCTGATGCTACCGATGAAGTAAAGAATGTTTACCTCACTTGGAAGAATCAATACTCCACAGTTCAGTGTGCTATCTTGTATGGTTTGGAATTGGAGCTTCAGAAAAGGTTTGAGAACCATGACCCACATGATATTGTCCGTGAACTCAAAATGATATTTGAGGCTCACGCGTCAGTTGAGAGTTATGAGGCTTCTGAAAAGTTCTTTAACTGCAAGATGGAAGAGGGCATCTCCGTCAATGAGCATGTGCTTAAGATGTCTGGGCATGCAAACAAACTCCAAAGCTTGGGTATAGTGATTCCTAATGCCTTGGGGATTTACCGTGTCCTCCAATCACTACCACCAAGTTACAAGAAGTTTGTGATGAACTACAATATGCAAAACATGAACAAGATGTTGCCAGAACTCTTCTCCATGTTGAAATCTGCAGAAGTGGAGATCAAGAAAGAGCACCAAGTGTTGATGGTCAATAAGACCACAAAATTCAAGAAAGGCAAGTCTAAGCAAAAAGGAAACTTTAAGAAGGGCGGTAAGATAGTTGCCGCACCGGCGAAGAACACCAGGGCTGGACCTAAGCCTGATACTGAGTGCTTTTACTGCAAGGGAGAAAGTCACTGGAAGCGGAATTGCCCAAAGTACTTGGCTGATTTGAAGAACGGCAACATCAAGAAAAAAGGTATATCCGATATACATGTTATTGATGTGTATATCACTAGTACTCGTAATAGTGCTTGGGTATTTGATACTGGTTCGGTTGCTCATATTTGTAACTCGAAACAGGTGCTGCAGAATAATCGGAAGCTAGCAAAGGACGAGGTGACGATGCGCGTTGGAAATGGATCAAAGGTTGATGTGATCGCGGTCGGCACGCTACCTCTTCATCTACCATCGGGATTAGTTTTATACTTAAATAATTGTTATTTGGTGCCTGCGTTAAGCATGAACATTATATCGGGATCTTGTTTATTGCGAGACGGTTACTTGTTTAAGTCCGAGAATAATGGTTGTTCGATTTATATGAGTAATGTGTTTTATGCTCATTCACCTTTGATAGATGGTCTATTCTTATTGAATCTCGATTGTAGTAATACACACATAAATAATATTGAGGCTAAACTTTTGAAATTGAGCGATAACTCGACCTATATGTGGCATTGTCGTCTTGGTCATATCGGAGTTAAGCGTATGAAGAAACTCCATTCCGATGGACTTCTTGAATCACTTGATTTCGAATCACTTGAAAGATGCGAAGCATGTCTGATGGGTAAAATGACTAAGACTCCATTTTCTGGTATGATGGAGCGAGCTACGGATTTGTTGGAAATCATACATACCGATGTGTGTGGTCCAATGAGTGTAGCATCACGCGGTGGTTATCGTTATGTTCTTACCTTCACGGATGACTTGAGTAGATATGGGTATATCTATTTCATGAAACATAAGTCCAAAACTTTCAAGAAGTTTAAGGAATTTCAAAGTGAGGTAGAGAATCAACGTAACAAGAAGATTAAATTTCTACGTTCTGATCGTGGAGGTGAATATCTAAGTTACGAGTTTGGCGAGCATTTGAAGAAATGTGGAATACTTTCACAATTGACACCGTCGGGAACACCACAACATAATGGTGTGTCCGAATGTCGTAATCGAACTCTCTTAGATATGGTTCGTTCTATGATGTCACTTACAGATTTACCGCTATCGTTTTGGGGTTATGCATTAGAAACAACCGCATTCACTTTAAATAGGGCACCATCTAAATCCGTTGAAACGACACCGTATGAATTATGGTTTGGGAAGAAACCTAAATTGTCGTTCCTTAAAGTTTGGGGTTGCGAAGCCTATGTAAAGGAGTTCTGATGGACAAGCTTGAACCCAAAGCGGAAAAAAATCTTCATAGGATACCCGAAGGAAACTATTGGGTATACCTTCTATCATAGATCCGAGGGCAAAATCTTTGTTGCTAAGAATGGATCCTTTCTAGAGAAGGAATTTCTCTCGAAAGAAGTGACTGGAAGGAAAGTAGAACTCGACGAGGTTGTTGAACCTTCTCTCGAACTTGCGAGTAGCGCAACACCGGAAGTGGTTCCTGTGGCGCCTACACCAATAAGCGAGGAAGCTAATGATGATGATCATGAAACTTTGGTTGAAGTTGCTACAGAGCCTCGCGGGTCAACGAGAACTCGTACCACTCCTGATTGGTATGATCCCGTTATGAGTGTCATGTTGGTGGACAACACCGATGACCCTGAGACATATGAGGAAGCAATGATGAGACCAGATTCCAATAAATGGCAAGAAGCCATGAAATTCGAGATTGGATCCATGTACGAAAACCAAGTATGGACTTTGGTGGACTTACCGGATGGCCGAAAGGCTGTCAAGAACAAATGGATTTTTAAGAAGAAAACATATGCTGATGGTAATGTTACTGTCTATAAAGCTCGACGTGTCGCAAAAGGGTTTTGACAAATTCAAGGAGTTGACTACGATGAGACTTTCTCACCAGTAGCAAAGCTAATGTCTGTGAGGATTATGTTAGCAATCGCTGCATATTACGATTATGAAATATGGCAGATGGATGTCAAAACAACGTTCCTCAATGGAGACATTAATGAAGAGTTGTATATGATGCAACCCAAAGGTTTTGTCGATCCTAAAGATGCTAACAAGGTATGCAAACTTCAATGGTCCATATATGGATTGAAGCAAGCATCCCAAAGTTGGAATCAACGTTTTGATAAGGTAATCAAAAGCTTTGGTTTTATACAAACTTATGGAGAAGCTTGTATTTATAAGAAAGTGAGTGGGAGCTCTGTAGCATTCTTAATACTATATGTAGATGACATATTGTTGATTGGGAATGATGTAGAACTTATTAATAGTGTCAAGGAATTTTTGAATAATAGTTTTTCAATAAAAGATCTTGGCGAAGCAGCTTACATATTAGGCATAAAGATTTATAGAGATAGATCGAGACGCCTAATATCATTGTCACAAAGTACATATTTGGACAAAGTTCTAAAGAGGTTTGGAATGGAAGATAGCAAGAAAGAGTTCTTGCCCATGTTGCCCAATACGACCTTGAGTAAAACTCAAAGTCCAGCAACGGCAGAAGATAGAGAAAGGATGAGTAAGACTCCCTATGCCTCGGCCATAGGATCTCTAATGTATGCCATGCTATGTACTAGACCCGACATTGAGAAGAACTAAGGATATGGTTCTTTCTTATGGAGGTGATGAACAACTCGTTGTTAATGGTTACATCGATGCTAGTTGGAACACCGATCCAGACGATTCTAAATCTCAATCTGGATACGTATTTACTTTTAATGGTGCAACAGTTAGCTGGATGAGTGCAAAGCAAAGCATTGTGGCGAGATCTTCAACTGAATCGGAATACATAGCTGCTTCAGAGGCTTCACAGGAAGCGATATGGATGAAGGAGTTCATTACAGAGCTCGGTGTGGTTCCAAGTGCGCTAGACCCAATGTCTATCTACTGTGATAACATGGGCGCCTCAGCCAATGCGCAAGAACCAAGGTCACACAAGAAGCTGAAGCACATCAAGCTACGTTTTCACGCTATTCGAGAACATGTCCAAGATGGTGTCATAAAGATTTGCAAAGTACACACAGATCTGAATGTGGCGGATCCGTTTACTAAACCTCTCCCGAGGGCAAAACATGACCAACACCAAATTGCCATGGGTGTTCGATATATTACCATGTAATCTAGATTAGTTGACTCTAGTGCAACTGGGAGACTGTTGGAGATATGCCCTAGAGGCAATAATAAATGTAGTTATTATTATATCTTTGTGTTTATGATAAATGTTTACATTCATGCTATAACAGTATTAATAAGGAAATATTAATACTTGTGCGATTTGTAAACTAAATTAGAGTCCCTAGTAAAGCCTCTTCATAATACTAGCTTGTTGGTTAATAGATGATTGTGGTTTCCCTATCATGAACATTGAGATGTTATTAACAACAAGATCATATCATTAGGAGAATGGTATGATGGACATACTCCTATAGATAAGCGTAGCATAAAGATCAAGTCATTTTAATAGTTCAATTGCTATATGCTTTCTGATACATAGTAACCTAATTCCTTCGACCATGAGATCATGCTTATCACCATCACCGGAAGGATGCTTTGATGACATCAAACACCACACCGTAACTAGGTGGTTATAAAGGTGACATTGAGAGTTCGGAAAGTATGGGTTGAGACATATGAATCAAGAGTGGGATTTGTCCATCCATATGACGGATAGATATACTCTGGGCCCTCTCGGTGGAATGTCATCCAATTAGCTTGCAAGCATGTGACTGGCTTACAAGGGATCACATACCACGGGAACGAGAAAAGAGTACTTATCGGTAACGAGGTTGAACTAGGTATGCAGAGATACCGACGATCAAAACCTCGGATAAGTAAACTATCATGAGACAAAGGGAAATTGGTATCGTATGTAAGTGGTTCATTCAATCGCAAAGTAATAGTAGAAATATGTGGGAGCCATATGAATTTCCAAATTCCTCTATTGGTTATTGATCGGAGAAGTGTCTCGATCATGTCCGCATAATTCACGAACCGTAGGGAGACACACTTAAGGATTTGATGTTGTTGAGTAGTTATGGAATGATGAGTAAGAGACCGCATGTTGTTCGGAGTCTCGGATGGGATCCGGGATATCACGAGGAGATCCGGAATGGTCCGAAGAATAAGATTCATATAAGGAAAGTCCTGTTTCGGAGTTGGGGAATGATTCCGGTGTTTTCACCAGAAATGTTCTAGAAGGTCCGGAAGGTCCGGCACTCCGGAGGGGAAGGGTACATGAATGTGTCATAACAATATGGAATGATTGCATCATGTACTAGGTATCATGGCTGAGCAAAATAAAGAGAGAAATCAAATCCTAGTTTGAAAAGTTAAACGCCAATTTGAAAAGTCAAACGACAGTTTTGCTTGGTGGAGGGAGAGTAGGAAACCTACTTGGGGAGGAGTTCCTCTCCCTCCACCCGCCGACCAAGGAGGCCGACTTGGGGGAGGACTCCCTCCCCTTGGCCGGCTCCCTCCCACCTATAAAAGGAGGGGAAGGGCTGCCCGTCTTCCCTACACCCAACACCACCCAAACCCTAGCCCTAGCCGCCGGCCACCACAAGTCGCCGCCGCCCTAGGTTTTCCTCCTAGCCGCTGAGTTGGGGCTCTCCCCAAGCCATAGCCGCCGGCCAAGCTTCCTCCCTTGGTGCCTCTAAACGCTAAATCGCCAAGGCCTCTCTCATAGTCCACCATACTCGCTCCGGCTTAAGGCGAAGCCCTGCGAGATCTCCCCTCTACTTCCGGTACTGTTGTCGTCTTTGCCGAATCGCGAGGAGAGTGCTACAACCTCTGCTGCCTGCTGGAACAAGGGAGAGGAAGGTCTTCATCGAGTACCGAACGTGTGACCGACTGTGGAAGCGCTGTCGGAACGCAGCGCCGGAAGGATCGTCTACACAATCTTGAGATCGGCAAGAGTACGACTACATCACCTACGAGAATCTGCTCTCGTTAACCGCTTTGGAATCTTCGAGGGTGAGTTCCTCTATCGACTCGTTGCTACAATCTAGTAGATAGATCTTGACTTGTTTGTTTGCATGCGGTAGAATTTTTTGTTTTCCATGCTACGAACCCCTACATTTATACCCCTTTAAGGGGGGTGACCGTTGGAAGCAAGATGCGCTGGGAGAACACGTTCCGACGACGAAACCGGAGCCGCCGGAATTTTTGGTCAAAACCGAAAGTTCTGGTACAAATAGAAACAACATACAAAACAGTTTTTCGGCAGTTTGCCGGAAATTTCTGGCGGTCGCCGGAAATTCCGGCCACAGACTCGGTCCGCCGGAATTCCCGTCGGAATTCCGCTGGAACCAAACATGACACACGAAAACGGCGATAACTTTTGCGTCCAGACTCCGATTTTGATGATCTTGGGCTTGTTTTGACGAGGAAAACAAGCCCTACAAGATGGTGCCTAGAAACATCATAGTACAATCTAGGAGGATAGAACCAAATGAAGAAAGGTAAGAAGCCTCCCTATAAGAAGAACCGATAAAACCTTCAAACTCGAAAACACCATAGAAGATGCATACGGATTCCGTTTTTGATGAACTTGGGCTTGTTGAAGAGATAGAAACAAGCTCAAGAACCTCACATGGAGAAACACCAAGAATAAATAAAATAGGAAGATGCAAATAATGCAAAGGATTGAGCTTCCTATGACGATGTGATCAAGTTAGCCAACCGAAAGCCCCTCTTAATAGTGCGGCTATGTATCCTATAACCCGGTCTCCCAACAACCACCTTGAGACCGGTAAAAGGAAAACCTAGTAAGGCCATACCTTTTCCTTGTGCATCCCGCTTGATCTTGATGACAACACTTCAATATCCATCCAAGCCGGAATGCATCACTTGATCATTGTTGCTTCATGAAGACTCTTAATTTGCTCCGCCATACACCACTATTGGATATCTTCATTAATACATGTCTTCACATGTACTTCTCGAGATGCTTATCTTGAACTTGCCCTTCTCAACCTTGATGACGATCACCACTTGATGTCATCCTCTCATGGGCTATATAAGATCTTTACTTTTGAAGCATGCCCATGGAAAGATACCTATTCCATATAGAAAACGCAAAGACACACATATAATGGGTTAGTTCATGATGCATAATTGACAAGGCTTACCATATCACAAGATCCATATGGTACATTCTCTATGCTTCATGTGTTGACCAACTTGAAATCACTCTTCACTCTTTGTATAGGTTAACCATGTATCTTCTCATGCTCCATCTCAATATCTTGAGGTACATAAAGAACTATTAATTTGATTACATGCTCTAAATCTTAGTCAATCATAGCTCAACTAATGAAGCTATCATGACACCGTCTTAGAGCCATATCTTGAATTCTTCTATTGAGATCACACTCTCAAGATCTTGATCATATCATATTATTCTCTTCAACTCGATGATCTTGATGTCAATACTTAAGGTATATCTTTATCTTCATGGCATCCATACTTGAATCCAACACGTAGACTACAAGCATGACCTATGAAATATTCCTTCATATAAAACTCAGTGAAAATATTAGTCAATGGGGATTGTCATTAATCACCAAAACCACACATAGGGGCAATTACTCTTTCAGACTTGTAGCAAAATATGCGCACGACGGAGAGATTGTAGCACCAATGGCATATGTCGATATCAATGGCAGTCGCCATTGGAAGCAAAGGCAGTTGGCGGTGGCGTAGCCAAGGCCGACGCCACGGTAGTAAGGTCGGCGATAGCAAGGATAGCAATGACGGGCCGGTGAATGCCGTGTTAGCGGACGGGAATTGGAGCACGAGGAAGAGGGAGCGAGCAGCAGCGCAAAGAGGGAGCGCGTGCGGGGAGATGGCGTGGGGCGGCACAGTCGAGCCGACGTCGCGGAGTGGGGCGGAGGCGCGCTTGCGCGGAGTTCGTCGGAGACGCGCTTGCGTGGAGCTGGAGGTCATCCGTGAAGGAGACGAGGAAGATAAGATGCAATCGATCAAATTGCCTTGGGCCACCCTGCTTTCGCACGTTCCGCGAGCGTACGACGACCCAGGGGATACGAACGCATGATCCCATGGGTCATATCCTTTTCCTTCTACGAGACCTCTGAACGGCTCGGGCAGAACCGGGTGGACGCAGGCATGCCAAACCTGGCCAACGGGCCGCCTTCTGGCGAGCTGGCACGCGGGCACGCGAAAATAGCCGCATGTCTTGGACCGCTGCGTCGAGGTCATGCCCGCGCGCGACCTCGAGCCTGTGGCCCGACTCAGCGCTTCAAGCTTGCATACACCGTAAATCTGGAAATATGGTGGCAAAAATGAGTCTACCGAAGCTCGAACTCGCGATCTCACCGTTTCCAGCGTCCCTCTCACCAAGAGGCCACGAAATCCTAGCTGTTATATAACAGGGGCGGAGGCGCGCTTGCGTGGAGGTCGTCGGAGACGTGCTTGCGTGGAGCTGGAGGTCATCCGTGAAGGAGACGAGGAAGATAAGATGGAGTCGATCAAATTGCCTTGGGCCACCCTGCTTCGACGTTCATGCGTCTGACGACCTGTGGATACTGAGCATGATCCCATGGGTCATATCCTTTTCCTTCTACGAGACCTCTAAACGGCTCGGGCAGAACCGGGTGGACGCAGGCATGCCAAACACGCCAACGGGCATTACAGCGGCACGCGGCATCGCTGAAATAGCCGGACACAGGCTCGTCTTGGGACCATAAGCGTCGAGGCCGTGCATGTGCCCGTGTCGTGCCAACGCTTGGCCCGGCAAATGACCCGTCAAGAGCGTCCCCCTCACCAAGAGGCCACGAAATCCTAGCTGTTATATAACAGTTAGCCCTTTTTGTATGTTAAATAAACGGACCAGCAAAAAAGCTCGGCGAACGCGGCAAGCGTCTGCATGGCCAGCGCCAGTCGGTCCGTGCCGAGCCTCGGGCGGGGCACGTGCCGGCCCAGCACGGCATGTGAGCTAGGCGGGCCACGACAGGCCATGTCGGGCCAGGCACGTTTAGGCCATGCCGGGCCAGCCCGTTGGCCAGGTTGTGGCCCGCAGCCCGTGTCCCCTGCCCATGCACGAATCTCAAAGCGGAAGCAAGGCGTGGCATCTCTCGCCGCTTGTCCCCTCACGTGGCCGAAACGCCGCCGCTCCTGTTTCTTCCTTCTGTCTGCTGAACTTGGCCGGCCGTCCGTAGCACGAACTGCCAAAAGGCTCTCCCACTCGCGCCGTCGATGGATTGTTCCGTCCGGGCCTCCATCAAGAACCCTTCCTCGGTCGTCTCCCACTTCTCCGGCGAAGGGCGGAGCCGCCAGGCGTCGAGGGTATCCTTCCGGCCCATGGCATCGGCCGTTCCGGTGGAGGAGCCCGCGGCGGCTGCTGAGGCAAAGCCGCGGCCGAGCGGCGACTCTTTCATCCGGCACCACCTCAGGAGCCTCGCGGCCTACCAGCCAATCCTGCCCTTCGAGGTATCCCTTCTATCCCTCGTACTATTAGACTACATGTGGAGTGTGGAAAATGCTCACTTATCGCTGCGCTCGCGATGTGTTTGTGGAAATACCTACTTGTGCTTTGGAAGGAATATGAAGACGAGCTTATCTAATGTCTTGGCGTGCCAAATTTAGTTTCCATGCTGTAAATTGTGATGGCTTGCTGTTGTACTAGCACTCTGAACATGGGAACTCTTGCTAGGTGCTATCTGCTCGGCTTGGGCGTAAACCGGAGGACATAATCAAGCTGGATGCAAATGAGAATCCATATGGTCCACCCCCGGAGGTGCGTACTTGTAATTCCCGTGTCACGGGTTAGTCTGATGACCTCTATAGAGTAGTACTTAGGCATTCACAAGGACATGACATCATAGCAAGAACATTGCTACTCTGCTTAGAAGGAACCTTGAAATTCAATTTAGATATAGTAGCATGCTAGTATAATTCTGAGGTTGTAAATGGAAAATAGCATGTCTATATGTGAGCAAGAAAAGACACCAAGATAACTCATACCGTATCAGTGCAGGTAGCTGAAGCACTAGGAAATTTAAAATTCCCTTATGTGTACCCTGACCCTGAAAGCCGCCACTTGCGTGCTGCTCTCGCCGAAGATTCTGGCCTTGAACTTGAGCACATACTTGTTGGATGCGGCGCCGATGAGCTAATTGATTTAATTATGAGGTTAGAGTTCAGCTCATGCTGTACCTGTTTTTTGTTGAAATCTTCATCTCAAAGTCTAGTAATCATCAATAGTGCAAATGCAGATGTGTACTTGAACCAGGTGACAAAATTGTAGACTGCCCTCCAACTTTTACCATGTATGAATTTGATGCTTCAGTCAATGCTGCATTTGTCATCAAAGGTAGCTAATTGCATATGCCCTCCAACTTTTTATGTATTAACCGTTCTGTGGTTTTTTATTTATTGAACCTTCAGTGATTTCTGAACCTGATATGATATGCCATTCCATTCCTTGTTGTAGTTCCAAGACTTGCTGATTTCTCCCTAGACATTGCACACATTGTCAAAGTAGTTGAACAGGAGAAACCAAAATGCATATTTTTGACCTCTCCGAACAACCCAGATGGCAGGTATGTCACTGACACTCAACATTGGTGTTAATCTATTTGTTTATCGTTCATATCGCAGTATTTTACATAATCATTTGAATTTTGTTTGTCAGTGTGATCAACGATGAGGATCTTCTAAAGATCCTTGACCTTCCAGTACTTGTTGTGCTGGACGAAGCATATGTTGAGTTTTCAAGCCTTCAATCAAGGATGACATGGGTTAAGAAGCATGATAATTTGATTGTTCTCCGAACATTTAGCAAACGAGCAGGTGTGTGATTTGTGTTCTGTTGTTTTGGTGTGTATAGAAAGGTCATTTGTTATGAAAGAATCAGAAGAAAGTGAATTTGTTCACGAGTTATCAGTGATACAGGTTTAGCTGGGCTTCGTGTGGGTTATGGAGCGTTTCCTCTCAGCATTATTGAGTATTTATGGCGGGCCAAACAGCCTTATAATGTGTCTGTGGCAGCAGAAGTCTCTGCATGTGCTGCGTTGCAGAACCCAACCTATTTGGAGGTATGTCTTTCATAAAGATAGTGCACATACAAAAATCATATTGGAAATTCTAACTTGGCTAATTCACCTATGTTGGACTTTTGATTCCTCAAGGGCGTGAAGAATCTGCTACTGCAAGAGAGGGAGAGGCTTTTTAATCTTCTCAAAGCAATACCTTTCCTGAAACCATTTCCCAGTCATGCTAACTTCATTCTGTGTGAAGTCATACAAGGAAAAGATGCAAAGAAAATAAAGGTCTGATTTGATTACTATTGTATTTTCCAAGTTTCTGACTTCATTGAGATATTATAGCCACTTATTGTGATTTTGAGGTGACAAAATGTGAAAAGTTGGAACTTGAATACAGGAAGACCTCGCAAAGATGTGCTTGAAAACTAAAAAAGCACTTATTATAGCCTGCAAATATAGCCTGCAAATATAGTTTCACATTTTTTAAATTATTTGCTATCTATGTCGCATCGAAACAATATAGTACCTGTAACATCACTCACCTTATTTAGTGAAACTATATTTGCAGGAAGACCTCGCAAAGATGGGAGTGATGATCCGCCACTACGACAAGAAGGAACTGAAGGGTTATATTCGTATTTCAGTTGGAAAGCCAGAGCACACTGATGCACTAATGAAAGGCATCAAAGCACTTCAACTGTGAGAACCTGCCTTGATTACTTTGATGGGAGCAGTGAAGAGCTTAATGAGTATGTATCTACCCATTATACACTAGATGGCAAATGCAGTCTATCAAGTAGAGATTGCTTCGCTCCAACATCACTAAAGTGCATTTCAAACCAACTAGGGTCGACCAGTTTTCAATAAAACGTCTGTGTTTAATTACTGTACTTCTGTAGGTCCAACCATATTTACCTAATTTCGCCTCAATTTACAAGAAAATGCCCGGATGGCGATTCCATCGGTGACGGAAAAAAATATCCTCCTGCCGCCGGAGCATCCTCCCCGTCGGAGGTTCCTCCCGGGCTTCCCTTTCCCCCTTCCCCGGATTCTCCCCGCTCTCTCACCTCTCCCACCTCCCTCCCTCAAGATGCAGCCCCCATCGGCTTTGGAGCTTCTCTCGCTCGCTCTCCTCCCAGCCCCCCTCAAGATCGACAGCTTTTGTATACTTCTACTGCAGAAAAAATTGTATTTTAGACAAAGAAATATTGTATTTGATAATGCAGCCAGCCATACACTGTTTCAGCAAAGTTATTGTTCAGCGCAAGACTTGTGTAGAAGTTGAGTTCCTGGTTGTTACTGCTTCTGTTTGACCTGGCATATATATGTAGTTGCTTGTTTGGTTGCTCATGGGAAAGTTGAAGGTTGTGTGGTAAGTAAAGACGCCAATCGCCATAATCTGATCTTACTACTTTTAGTAAATTTATTATTCATGTGATTGATACAGCAGAAGGAGCTTAGAGGTTTCATCACAACCTTCAGTTTGACTTAATTAGTAGTTCGAACCAAATACAGGGAAGAAAGCTGATTGCAAGTCAAAGCAACCAGTTCTTATCCCATCTTATTTACTAGGCAGAGATATTTATGACTGATGGCCATTGCTACCACCATGCGTCTTTGTTTAGTTTCTGGCAATTGGCATAGCATGAAGATCCGTGCAGGTGTGGACTCCATGGATGTTCGTTCACTGGTACTGGCTGGCGAGCTTGCCTTCCTTGACGATGTAGTTGGGCTCTGGGAAGTCCTGGCCCTTGAAGTACCTCTCCAGCATGTCCTTCACACCGGCCGCGTACCTCAGCTGTATCAGGTTAATCGGTTAGCCATGGAGCATAGCCTGGCACAAAAGCAGAGTACGTAGTATATGATGTGCAAGTGCAAGTGACCTGGCCGTCGATGGTGGTGCCGGAGATGTGAGGCGTCATGGCGTTGTTGGGCATGTACCTCCACGGGTGGTCCTTGGGCGCCGGCTGCGGGTACCACACGTCGCCGCCGTATCCTGATCACGACGGGAGGTTTTGAAACTTGTTAAGTAGTTTCTTGACATCGAGTATGCCATGCGTGTTTGCAGAGAGCAGCCCGGAATTTGTTCGTCTTTTTACCAGCGATGTGGCCACTTTTGCAAGCGTCTGCCACCGCCTGCGTGTCCATGATGGCACCACGAGCGTTGTTGACGATGATGACGCCTTTCTTCATCTTGGCGATCTTCTCCTTGTTGAACATGCCCCTGGTCGAAAAGACAAGAAAGAAACTAAGAAAGAGAGAAGCAATCACAAGGACAGAGGCATGGAGTACCATGCATGCTAGCTGTAGCTTACTTGGTCTTGTCGGTGAGTGGCATGTTGAGCACGACGACGTCGCACTTGGGCAGCATGGCGTCGAGGTCCTCCTCGAACGTGGCCCCGAGCTCCTCCTCTAGCTTGGCGTCTACGCGGAGCCTGTCGTGGTATAGCAGGTTGCACCCGAAGGGCCTGAGTCGCTGGAGCAGCAGCTTCCCTATGCGCCCGGCGCCGACGGTGCCCACCGTCTTGCCCTCCAGGTCGTAGGCCCTGTGCGCGACGGCCGCGAGGTCCCACTCCCCGCTGACGGCCTGTTGGTGGCCCGGGATGAAGTTGCGCGTGAGGACGAGTACGCGCATCAGCTGGTCCTCCGCCACCGACACGGTGTTGCTCCCCGTGACCTCGGCGACGGTGAGCCCCGCGGCGGCCGCCGCGGGGAGGTCGACGTGGTCGGAGCCGATCCCCGCCGTGAGGAGCAGCTCCAGGTTCTTGCCGCACCTGATGCGGTCGGCCGACACGTAGGCCGGGTGGAAGGGCGTGGTGATGAGCACGTGCGCGTCCGCGATGTGCTTCTCCAGCTCTGCGTATAAGCCCCGGCAGTGCAACGTGAGTTTAACTAACGGTGCAGTGCGGTGGCCGGTGGGGCGGTAGTGGATGAGTAAAAATTGGAGGTGATGTATATGGCGGGTGATGAGACTGACCGCAGTTGAGGCCGTCCTTGTCGTCGGTGACAATGTACTGGTGGCCCTGCGACTCGAGCCAGCCGCGGATTCCCAGCGCGTTCTCCATGCAGCCCACGAAGTTTGGGTTCTGCCCGGCGTACTCGCCGCCCTTGTAGAACACGCCCACGATCTTCTTGCTGCCCGGAGACGCCTGCGGTGCAGAAGAGGAACATAGCAGCGAAGTTACTCCCTCCGTTTTAAAATATAGGATGTTTTAGCTTTATGAAGCAAATGTATTTAGACTATTTTTAGTATATAGGTTTACTCATGTTTGAAGTGAATCTACATACTAAAACAAGTCTAGATACGGAGGGAGCAGGAAACACAGCACCACGCCTCCGTTTTTAAATGTTTGAACTATGTATATGCATGCGTGCATTGGCGTCAGTAGAATTTTACTACTACACTGGTAAGGCAAACAACGTTATTACATGGAGGCTCCTGGTGAGGGACGGCTCCAAGGCCCGGATCACCTGCTGCGTCGCGTTCCTCATGGCCATGGATGAACCGGCGACGGCGACTGGAGGAAACAAAAAACTGGCTGCCCTCGAGCTCGATGAGGCGGAGTGGCGAACACTGGTACTGCTGCGAGTGGCTGGCTTGGACTGTTTGGAGTCGTAGCACTGAACCGGCTGCCCATATATAGCGGCGCAGGAGCCGTGCCGTACCCATCAGCTCGCTGCCGGTGCACCTGGCCGGGCGGAATCAAAATAGCAGCCGGGGGCCCCGCGAGCCGCTGCGACCGATCGTGGTCGTGGAGGTATCGCGCGACGGCAAGACTCAAGAGAGTGAACTGGACGTGTGGCGCCAGGGTCAGCTGCTGGCCGGCGGTAGGTATGCCGGGCAACGCAACGCGACGCAGCGGCCGTTTCCGCGGTGCGAGCAAAGGGATGCGCAGACAGAGCGTCGCTAGGCTAGGCGGCTGCGAGCAAAGGGTGAACCGAGAGACGGATGTGTGGTAGGAAAGGCTGTCCCGTCCCGTCCCGTCCCGTCGGCGCGTCACATCGGTGTTTCCCACTCGCGTCGCAGATTTTCATCGACGGCGGCGCGTTTCTCTGGCTACTGGCTATTGTTAGCTTTAGACTAGCCATCGGGCGTGTTTGGTTGTAAAATCCTAATTTTTTTCATTTTTTTACTTGGCTTAGCAGGTGCTGCATGAACGGAGATTGAACTTGAGCCAAGTTTGATACTCCCTCCGTTCTAAAAAGGATATCGCAAATTTGTTTAAATTTGAATAAATCTAAACATATTTTAGTGTAGATACATCTAAATTTTTCCAAATCTAAGACATCTTTTTAGGACAGAGGGAGTACTTTATTTGGTTGCATTTTGTTTTCCTTTAATTTTAGCAAGTTGTTTGGTTGACAACAAAATTGATTTTGACTCGTTTGATGCAAAAAAAAAAAAAACTGCATATTTGGTTGCTCATGCCATAGTGTTGTGCTCACCACTTCTCAGAGCTGGTGATGTTACCACGTAATACCAAATAGGCAGGAAAATCAAACTAGCAGTTATAAATAAGCAGCAAATTAACACCCTAACTACTAGCAAATGACAATTCATCACAATATTATCTAGCTACTATGAATGAATGTTTTACACCCATATCAGGGGTTGTTCATAGAATACAAGGGCAATACTTCATCAACAAACCATCTTTTTCACTTCTTCAGATCCTGTAGTTTTCTCTCATCGCTCACATGTCGAGCATCCACTGATGTCTCCTGTTCTTCCAAGCAGCACAATCGTTATGGACAACACCATGGCCACCGTTACTATTGTTGTCGTCAGGAACTACGTCTTCCTCGACCAGGAAGTATTCATCAGCGCCAATTGCAAGATTCAGTTGTGCAAAATGCAACATGCAAGAACAAGGTTAACTTGGGTGGGGAAAACTGAAAAGGCTTCTGATCAAGGATCTTAAACCTATTCTTCAGAGCGGCGAAACCCCCCTCAACTGTGACTCTAAGGCTAGAGTGTCTAAGACTAAAAAGTTATTTCAGAGTCTTTGGGTAGTTTCTAGTAGAGAACTCATTGAAATGGTGCCTTGTTGATCTGAAGGGTGGAAAAATTCCAGGCCGATAAGTAAGGATGGCAATGGGCAGGGTAGAGCAATACCATACCCATACTCGTGTAGTCAATGGGTACAAAAGCTTACTCATACCCGTACCCGCGGGTATAAAACTTTACCCATACCCATACCCGGCGGGTACCCGTACCCATTGGGTATCCGGCGGGTATATCCAATAGTACACAAGTTATTCAAAATTTTACTTTCATCAATAGCATATTTAAAAAAAATACAGTAATCTCTACTTACTAATAGTATGCGAGTACATGAAAGTATCAAATTGAAGTTTAGAAGTCGCAATCTCATACTCGTCCCTAGGCTTCTCGGATGCATAGGTTAAAAATCTATAGGTAAGTTTGACATGTTAGTTTGAATGGGCAGGGTATGGGTATACCCATGGGTAGAAGTCTATAAACATGCCCGTACCCGTGAATTAATAGGCATGGTATGAGTATTACCCATGGGTATAAAAGTGTTCCCATACCCTACCCATGCGGGTACGATACCCGCGGGTAACCGTACCCATGGGTAAAATTTCCATACTTACCGGCAAACATACTCGGCATCTGCTAGGTAGAATTTACCGTTAGGGACTGACGATGGCTCAACTGATTGTTGAGCTTCGTTGGGAGACCCCAAGAGGAAGGTATGATAAGGACAACAGCAAGTTTTTCCCTCAGTAAGAAACCAAGGTTATTGAACCAGTAGGAGGAAGGAAACGACTCAAAGGTGTTGCTAGCAACTGGAAACCTGCACAATAAAAACTCAAGATTTTGCCCCAACGAACAGTGAGGTTGTCAATCTCACCAGTTTACTGAAAACAAAGGATTAACTGTATGGTGTGGAAGGTAATGGTGGTTTGCAGAAAGTAAACAGTAACAGTGGAAGATGTATTCATGGTAAATATTGGACCGGGGTCCATAGTTCACTAGAGGTGTTCTCCTTAAGATAAACAAACATGGTGTGCTGGGTAAACAAATTACAGCAGAGAAATTGACAGGACAGAGCAAGGCATAATAATGCAATACTAGACATTCATGATCCAATGAGATTTGATTGGGCAATACAAAAAGATACATAGACCGCCATTCAACTGCATCTATGACTAGTAATCCACCTTCAGGTTATGATCCAAACCCCCTACAGTATTAAGTTGCAAGCAACAGATAACTGCTTTAAGCAAAGTGTGTAAGCTAAACAATCCACTTGTTCCATGAACAAGAGACCGCTGTTTTCTCCCTAGTAGCAACAACACATCTACAACCTTAGAGATTTTTGTCACTTCCCTTAGATTAAATAGAGGCATGAACCCACTATCGAGCATAAATACTCCCTCTTGGAGTCACTAGCATCTACTTGGCCAAGATATCTACTATAAACGGAGAGCATGCAAGATCACAAACAACACAGACATGATAGAATCAATAAGATAAAACCATTAATCAATCTGACATAGTAATCTCAATATCCATCGGATCCCCGCAAACATAACATGCATGATTACAAATAGATGATCTTGATCATGAACAGAGCTCACAAGATATAAACATGGTAGCACAAAGGAGGAGATACAACCATCAAGCTACTACATGGACCCGTAGTCCAAGGTGGAACTACTCACACTTCATACCGGAGGCTGGCATGATGATGAAGAAGGCCTCCGGGATGATGTCAACACCCGGATTTTTCAATCCTAGATGCCTGTTATGCCATACATCGCAATCCTAGGATTACCATTTTTGCGAGACATAACAGAATTGGATACCATAGTACTTCATCCATTACAAACGATACATAAGTTCTTACACAAATAGGGATCTCATGATCCAGTTCTTAATACAACATCAAGCAGCGGAATACGTAATAATAACGGTGGCGTGGGAAGCTCCATCTTCGGGTCACAGGCAATGCTGACGATGGGAGATGATCCTAGTTGTCGTAACCTTCCTGGGGTCCATCCTCCAGGTACTCCTCTTCATAGTCTGGCCATGGGAATAGCCAGGGACAAAGCCATGAGTACTCTTTAAGTACTCACAAACTAATACTTAACAAGAAAAAGGGGTTTTTTGGATAATAGGACACTAGGCTCTAGGGTTGTTTTGCAAAAGCCAGGTTTATAACTACTAAGTTCCAAAGCTAGTCAAAATTTTATAACTCCTAAGTGGGATCTTGTATTCCAGGACACAACTCTGTTGTGGTCAAGTCAAAGTCACAATTCATTTCACAAGTCATTTTGAAAAGTCTGACGGGGGAACAGTATGGCCAATCTGTCCATAATCATGCGACGGCTATTCGAATAGTTTGATAGTCTGCAGAGATTGTACACTTTCACCACAACATTCGATACATCCGTCAGGAACAAATCCTGAATTCACAATACTTAGTATGCGGATAATCAATCCTAACCTTTCAATTACACTCCCTAGTATAAGCACCTCTCCTGTGAGTTTGGCCTCCCAACCATGACCACTGTCATCTTGGGTACTGCACAGGTGGACAATCTTCACAAGGTAGCCTCAGCTCAGACCTTGGCCTTGAGGGAACTAATACTAAGGTATATAAGTTTCCAGTCAAGCCCTACCCAATATTCGGGTATTGTGGTTGTACGCAAAAATTGGAATGGTATCGCATCCAGACAACCATCAGTTTTAAAAAGGGCTAAGGCTCATGCCTCAACATTTTTATCACCAGAATCATCAAGTGTTTGGAAACACATGTCCAAAACATTTCAATAGAATGATCCATCATTCCAAGGTTTTCATAACCATTTTTCCACCAAGTATTCCCATCTAAAGTTGATCAAGTTTTATGCTTAGCACTAGCATCTACAGGTAGGGGTAGTACTAATGGGGGGTGGTAACTAGTGGAGTTTCAGCTAAGTCCAACCTTATATCTTAGGCTGATATCAAGGTTTCTATCTTAGGCCAAATTTTATGCTCTTTATGCAACCTTCAGCACAACTGTCTAGTATCTACCAAACTCTTGGGTAGACTCCAAGTAAGCTTTGATAAAGAAATAAAGTAAGATGCTTGCCATAAAACTAGGATTGGTTTAGCAAGTCGGTATGGTCACATATGCTTAAGGCATAAAGTAATCATCTCACAAGTATGGGTTTGTGGCATCAGTAGGGTATCTTGCAAGTGTTAGCTTTCACATTCACTAGTGGTATTAGGCTTGCAATCAATGTCAATATAAGCTTGCATAGGTATAGTATCTTGCAAGTGTTAGCTTGCCTTGTGCAGAGCAGTGGTTGAGGTTCTCCTCGGCTTCCTCTTCGTAGTATCCTCCTTCCTCCTCGTATCCTTGGTCGGTACTAGCGTCTATGAATAAATACGAGGTACACAATCACCAAACAATACTTAACTACTTGCAATCATCACACACAAGGGTCCTATAGATGATCTAGTATCATCTCTAACATTACAAGGTTAAAGCTTGGTTTAAATCCTTTTTTTATTTTTTAGAAAAGTAATTTCTAGTCATTGAAAAACTACTTAAGATTTAATATTCTCCAAACTAAACATGGGATCATGTTGACACATGTCATCACCACATATTGTAGTCCATGGGAATGTGATTTAAAGTGGTGTCACAATTTAATAAGGTTTTACCCTTTTATTTTAATTAATTAAAGTGGCTAGAAATGCTTATGAAGCACTCTTTTATTGTTTGAACCATATTTCTGCAAGTAAACCTATATATATTTTTATATATTTTGAAAGGTATGGTTGAATGTGATTTTTGAGAGTTGGAATCAACTCAAAAGCTTTTATGGTTTAAATTTGAAAAATGTTTGAATGCAGAAAAGCTTCTGCCTTGTTATTTTTTCTATGGGTGATCTATAGATCCAAATGACTTGAATCCAATGGGATTGGATTAAGCATTCACAGACCTTTCCAACAAAATTGGTTTCATCCAATTTGGAGCACTGAATCGATCTGGGTTGATTTTTGAAGTTGGGTACAAAAGTGTGTTTGAATTTAAAAGGAAAAGGTTTTAATTTGAATAGCTGGGCTGCGCGGGAAATTCTAACGGGCCGGCCTGCTAAGCGAAGGTTCTGCTGGCTGCTTAAGTGGGTGTCCCCACTCGCCGCTGACACGGGCTGGGCGGTATGGGGCAACGTGGTTCGTTCGATCTAGTTCTAATCCAACGGCTGAGGGTCATCGTCGACGCGAGACAGCTCCGGCAAGAACGAAACCAGCGTCCAAAGTGAGGGGTGCCGGGGCTCACCGCGCAGGGTCGGCGAGGCGGGCGAACGATGAAGTCGACGACGGCGAACCTCCTGGTACCGGTGGCTTCTCCTGGGGCTGCTCCAATCGCTGGCTCCCTTCTTCTCTAGAGGCGGCGGGCTCCAGTGAAATTCTGGTGAGGTGGTGCTTGGCTTGCTCTGAGGACGGTGTGGCACGGTCAGTGGGGAGAGGGGAGTGAGATGGTGTGAAGAAATCGTGCGGGGGTGGCCTCTATTTATAGTCGAGCGAGGGGACCGTCAGACAGCCTGAGCCTGCTGGGGCGACGCAGTGCAGCTAATGGCATGGGCAAGGGTAGGGGACGGTCTTGTGTCTCTGGCGATGCTCAACGACATGGTCGCGAGGCATGGGGCGGTGTGGTTTGGTCTGAACGGCGGTGCTCTGCTGGCAGAGGCGGCGTCTTTCGACGGCGGGCGTGGCTGTATGGCGCGGGTAAACGGGATGTCTGGCGGTCTCTGGTCGGTGGTGATCGTGTGCGCGTGAGGGCGGCGCGATCTGTGGGTGATGGTCGAGGTGGCGCTGGCGCACGCCGGCATGGTCTGGCGTGTCTCGTGCGCGTGGTCCGAGGCTTGGCAACGCCACGATCGGGACAGACGGTGGACGGTGGGCTGCCTCCCAGACATGCTGGCTAGGCTTGCTGCTGCTCCTAGCTTGCTGTCCACAATGGGGTGACATGGGGGTGCTCGGCTGTTCACCATTAATGGCAATGGCAAGCTCACAGGGGTGCTAGTGTTGGTCTAACCTTTCTAGATGATCTACTGGATTGTGTGAGAGCTAACTAGGGAACAAGTTAGGCTCAAAACACTGCACACTATAGTGTTTGTGGGTTTGTTTGATTTGTGTCTGCAACCTGTTTGATGAAATGGCCGCATGAAATCAAGTTTTGAATTTTGAAATGATTTTTGGTGGGTTTGCTAGATTGGTTCTGGTGAGTCTGCAGATGCTTGGGTTTTGAAAGTTGAGCTTGTTTGAGTGGGTTTTGAAAAAGTGGGATCTTCCCATATGAAGAAGATTCAATTTTGAATTGTCATTTAAACTATGCATTTGAAAGTTTCTGGATGATCACAAAGTGGGCCTTGATACCTTGTTATGAGTACATTCAAGGGGTGCAAAGATCCAGAAAAGTTTCTGTTAGGTTTTGAAAGTTTGAGACAGGCAAAGTAGGCATGGGAGTTAAATTGGTCAAAATGACCATTCACTTAATATATTTGTTTTGATTTACTTGTCTTTAGGAAAAGTGTGGGGAATGTTTTAGATGATGTTTATTTCACCTAAGAAACATTTTACAAGCAATGGATCACACAAAAAAGGTGGTTTTTAAAGAAATTCAAAATCCATGCATACACATATACATGCATTCATGAATTGATTTAGAAAAGTTTTTGTTAACCCTAACTTGAGGATTAGTGTTTTGATGATCTAAGTTTGATATTTTTGGGATGTTACAGATGATCTCCCCTCCGGCAGGGTGCCAGGAAGATCTTCAGATCCCCCTGATCTAGGGATGATGGTGGCGGTGGCTACGGATTGTTTCGTGGAATATTGGTCGGGTACTTAGGGTTTTGGTATCAACGGGTATTTATAGGCGAAGAGGCGAGGCAGGGAGGCACCCAGGGTGGCCGCACCCTCCCCAGTCGTGGGCAAGGGTTAGACGCGCAGCCAGGGGGTGTGCCCCCCTGGTGGCTCCCCTCCGTCTCGTATTCTGGCTCCGTGTTCCCCATGGTAAAATATTGACTTTGGCTTTTGTCCCGTCCAATTCCGAGAATATTGATTTTCTGCCTTTTCTAGAACCAAAAACATAAGAAAACAGGCAACTGGCACTATGGCATCTTGTTAATAGATTAGTACCAGAAAACATATAAAAACCCCTCAAAGTGTAGACAAAGAAAAGCAAAGTAGATACTAAACAAGCATGGAACATAAAAATTATAGATACGTTTCCGACGTATCAAGCATCCCCAAGCTTAACTCCTGCTCGTCCTCGAGTAGGTAAGTGATAAAAAGAATAATTTTTGAGGTAACATGCACCATCAAAATCAAGATAAAACCATTTGCAAGTATTGAAAACTAGGATCAAAGAACTCTAAACATGATCGTGAAAGATGAAGTTCTAACAGTAAGACAAAGTAACTATGCATGCAACATGAAAGGTTACAAACAAAGATCATGAATAACAATGCATTGAAAGATGTTTGTTTGTTTCACATATAGAAAACATAGCATAATGGCATTCATCTTGTCCCTCATGGAGTAGCAAATAAATGCATATGACACCTTCAAATTTCATAAGAGTGACTAGATACAAATAGTTCAAGAATAAGCAATATCAACAATATGAATCAATCAATAAGTTTTGGGACAATGCACATAGAACTAAGAATGGCAACTATGCTCTCTTAATTGGTACCTAAGGATAGAAGGTGGAGACTCAATATAATGGTAGAAGAAAGGCCCTTCATAAAGGGATGCAGGGATTTCAAGTCTCAAAGAGAGCTTCCAGAAATTATGGTACTTGTTAGCTTTCAGCTCTCATTGCCCCTATCATAAGCATCTTGAAGTGATTAAGGTTAAAGTGAACAAACTATGGAGTATATGATTGACAAAGTATAAGTTGGCAATCTCATGTACCTTGAATACGAGGGCCGCTCTTCATGCTACTCAACTTTAGTCACCTATAAGTTCTTGTCATAGTAAGTACATGTGTATCATAGAGAACAGACAACGGGGTACCCCTTGCACGTGATACAGGAGCTATACCATAATCAAAATGACAAGGCAAGCAGACAATGAGCATCTCAGCAATCTTTTTATTTACCATGGGAAAATGGTGCTTTTTTTCTCTCTTTCCTCTTTTCAATATGTCTCTTTTTTATAAGAAGAAAGCTTCATAGATTGCTCACTATGGTGATGCTGCAAGTTTCCACCATGATTAGGCATGGCTTAGGCTAGCGGCCCAGGCGTTTCTCTAACACACATACATAACTCCATGGACTTACAAGCTCCCCTTTTATTTCACACCGACGACATCCATAGACAAAAGAGTATGATATCAACTGTGTACAAAATACAAGTGCAATGTTGAAAACGTTCCCCGTGACAACACAGTTCTGCTAATTCCAACGTATAAGTGCAAGCATATACATCATAGATGACATAATGGTTCAAGTTTATTAGGGGCAAGAAAAATAAATTGTGCCATCAAGTTTGTGAGAGCTTTAATCATGAAGTTTTCACATAACAAAAAGACTTTTTAATTGGAAGGTAGATGAAAACAAGAATATACTTGGAATGGTGTAACACACCATGCATAGGAATTTATAGTGGACACTTTGGGATAACTTGGTTTCTTGGGAGTTGGATGCATGAGTAGAGCTTACTAATACAAGTGGAGGCTAGCAAAAGACTGGGAGCGACCAACTAAGAGAGCAATAATGGCCATAATCATGAAGAGCGACAAAACATTACTAATCAAAGCATAAAGTGGTACTACAAGTCAAGGACTAAATGATCATAGAGGCTATGGTGACTTGTTCATAGTCATAACATGGTGTAAGCATGTGCCAAGTTAACCCAAACAAAGCATCAAAGGATAATACCACAATACTATGCTTTTGTATGCTAAAACAACGCATGATTCCTTCAAGGCACATTAAGCAATCCTAATTGTTTGGAAAAAGTCATGCTACAACAATAATCACTAAGCATAAGGTTAAACCAACATCTAGCAACATGATAAAGTCTAAGCCACAGTCAAAGCAAGCTCCGCTTGTACTAGTCAAGCAAGAACTTTCTACTCCTCTTCAACACCAATCAACTTATTTGAAACAACATAGCGAAAACGGGGGTCCAACCACTTTATTCAATCAAACTAAGCAAACTAAAAAAAACTAAGATGTTCCAAGAACAACACAACTTATGCATGAAACAATAAAAACGAAGTGTTTAGAAAGACCCGAGACTTTGACCCTTATACCTCTTGAATATTTATTGGGGTGACACGGGGTGGCATCCCCAAGCTTTAGCTTTTGTCCATTCTTCATCTCATTACATCATTCTTTCTCTACACCTGAAAATTTTCCTTCATACAAAACTTCACACAATCTTCAGTAGCAACATTAGTGTATTCAAAAGATAATAGACCTTTGGGTTTTAGTTTTAGAACAACAAAACTTTCACTAAAAACACAAGATAATTTAGCAATTCCCTCAAAAATCTCAATTTCCCAAAAAGAACCCAAAAAGGAATCAATAAGAAGCAAATGGAAATAATAGCAGAAATCTCTCAAAACATACCAGCAGGTAGAAACCGATTTTTTCGAAGACCTTATATTGCTCAAATAAAAAAGTGTTGAACTAACGAAAGTTAGATAACATAATGGAGGATTTAATCATAAAATTACAGCTCAATATGACTTACAGATATTTTACACGAATATTTACGGTGGAGCACAAAATCTGTTTCGGGACAGCAACTCCCCAAATCTTACTTCCCTCTCATTAGAGGTTATTTTTGGCACAAAAAGCAAATAAAAAGTATAAGGAGAGGTCATTATGGAGGTAATAACTTCCAAGACTCAAGAAAACTTTTGGGTTATCTCCCAATAAGTACTTTTCTTTAACGCCTTTAAGTTAGCCACAAGAAGCAAGAATCAAGTATTTTCAAATGAACAAGCATTAACATCAAACCTTGATTTCAAAGGAGGAGTAAAAAGCAACTTCTCTCTATTCATAGGGAAGTGTTAAATACCTTTCTTGAATGGAAATTGATATTTAATGGTGCCTTATTTCATATCAATGATGGCACCAACAGTTCTAAGAAAAGGTCTTCCCAAAGTAATAGGACAAAAAGCATTGTATTCAACATCCAAAACATAGAAATCAATAGGCACATAAGCATTGTTAACCATAATAAGGACATCATTAACACTCCCCATGAGTTTCTTTTTAGCATTATCATTAAGTGGGACATATAAATAGCAATCTTCCAAGGGCAAATCAAGTATTTCATAAATCTTTCTAGGCATAATAGAGACATTGGAACCAAGGTCACATGAAGCTTTGAGATTAAAGTCATTCACTTGCATATTAATAATGGGTTTCCAACTATCTTCTACTTTCCTAGGAATAGAGGCTTTGTGTTTCAATTTTTATTCCTTAATTTTAATAAGAGCATTTGTAATGTGTTTGGTGAAAGCTACATTCATATCACTAGCATCAGGACTTCTAGCAAGCTTTTGTAGGAACATAATCACTTCAGAAATATTGCAACCATCAAGATCAAAATCAAACTTAGCATCATTGGTAGTAGACTCATTGGGTTTAGGCATTGTGGTAGGAGGAATAGGGACTTATTGTGGTTTAGTGGCATCCATATTGGTGGTTGTAATAGTGCACACACTATGTTTCTAGCAATTTCAGCTTCGCTTTCCCACTTAGCATGTAGTTGGGCTAATAGTATAACATTTTCATCAATAGTAACTTGTATAGCATGAGTAGCAGCAAAGGTACTTTCCAAAATTTCAGGTATAACAGCCATTTTATTAATCAAAGAGGATTGTGCTTCAGACAAAGAGGAAATATTTTTCTCAACACTCAAAAGCTTTTCCTCCACAGTCTTGTTGAAAGTGGTTTGTTTACTAATAAAGTGTTTGAGCATGACTTCAAGTTCAGATGTAGGACTTCTAGTATTGTTGTAGGAGTTTCCATAGGTATGGACCATTATTAGGAGGATAAGGCCTATAATTGTTGTTACTGCCAAAATTATTCCTACAGGCATTATTATTGAAATTGTTGTTTCTAATGAATTTCACATCAACTTGCTCTTCTTGAGCAACCAAAGAGGCTAAGGGAACATTATTGGGATCAATAGGATCTTTTCCATTAACTATAATAGCCATGATAACATCAATCTTATCACTCAAAGAGGAGGTTTCTTCAACATAATTTACCTTCTTACCATATGGAGCTCTCTCAGTGTGCCATTCAGAATAATTAACCATCATATTATCAAGGAGCTTTGTTGCAGAACCCAAGGTAATGGTCATAAAGGTAGCTCCAGCAGCTGAATCCAACAAGTTTCTTGAGGAGAAGTTTAAACCCGCATAAAAAGGCTCGATAATCATCCAAGCAGTAAGTCCATGAATAGGACAATTCTTAACCAAAGATTTCATTCTTTCCCAAGCTTGAGAAACATGTTCATTATCAAGTTGTTTAAATTTAATTATTTCACTTCTCATAGATATAATCTTAGCAGGAGTATAGTATTTTTCCAATGAAGACATCTTTGCACTTAATCCAAGAATCAATACTATTTCTAGGCAAGGATAGTAACCATTCTTTAGCTTTTCCTCTCAAGGAGAAAGGCAACAACTTGAGCTTAATAATATCTCCATATACATCCTTATATTTTTGCATATCACAAAGTCCAACAGAGTTCTTGAGGTGGGCATCATCATCATCAGAACTAGCACCAGAAAATTTCTCTCTCATCACAATATTCAACAAAGCAGGCTTAATTTCATAAAAGGTAGCATCAGGAGCAGGTGGCGCAATAGGTGTACTCAGGAAATCATTGTTGTTTCTGCTAGTGAAGTCACATAACTTGGTGTTCTCAGCAGAGTTCATTTTGGAAAAAGTGGAGCAAGCCAATAGCAGCAACAACTAGAGTAGGAACTATTTTTTTATGTTTTTGATAAGAGAAAGCAAACCAAACTAAACTATTTTTTTGGAGTTTTTGATAAAAAGAGGCAAACAAAACCAAGCAAAATAAACTAAGCAAAAAACAAAGTAAAGAGAAAGGTTGTGAAGGACTCCCCTTGTGAAGCCGTCCTTAGCCTCCATGGCAACGGCGCCAGAAAAAGCTTGACGATGGCTCATCTTATTATTGAGCTTCGTTGGGAGATCCCAAGAGGAAGGTTGATACGTCCAATTTGCATCACCATTCTATATCATAATTTGCCTATATTCATTGATATATTTCATAGTAAGAGGTGATAGTTATGTCTTTTCATTTGTTTTTGCATGCTCTACCCTCTTGCCTATATCTTATCCTCAAAACCCTAAAACACGGGGAGCGACCATAGAAATATTCCGCTGCCTATGCGGGGCAGAAAACACCGAGAGATAAAGAGCTCTCCGGCAGACAGATTTCTATCGGGGAAATCCCTTCCCGGGGAAGGGAGATCGTCGCCATCAACACCATCATCAAGCTAGACTTCGTCGAGATCATCATCATCCACAACATCATCTCCGCTAGCACCATCATCATCACTCCATCCCGCTGTAACAATTGTGTTGAATACTTGCATAGTTCTTAGGGTAAACTTTCTCGGTGTTGATTACTATTGTAGTTGATGCTTGTGAGTGGAACCATTGGATTATTGTTTATGTTCAGATTGTTATTCATCATCATATCATATTTGATCTTGATCCATATGATGTCTCATGAGTAGTTCGTTTAGTTCTTGAGGACATGGGAGAAGTCATGTTGTTAGTAGTGGATTTGTGTTGAGATATTATTCAATGATTTAGTATTTAAGTTGTGATGCTATTCTTATAGTGGATTCATGTGAACGTCGAATACATGATACTTCACCATTTATGGGCCTAGGGGAATGCATTGTGTATTTGTCTACTAATTATGGGGTTGTTGTCAACACCTGGATTTTTAATCCCAGATGCCTGTTATGCCATACATCGCAATCCCAGGATTACCATTTTTGCGAGACATAACAGTATTGGATACCACAGTACATCATCCATTACAAACCATACATAAGGTCTTACACAAATAAGGATCTCATGATCCAGTGCTTAACACAACTCAAGAAGCGGAAATACGTAATAATAACGGTAGCGTAGGCGAAGCTCCATCTTCGGGGTCACAGTCAATGCTGATGATTGGAGATGATCCTAGCTGTCGTAACCTTCCTAGGGTCCATCCTCCTGGTACTCCTCTTCATAGTCTGTCCATGGAAATAGCTAGGGACAAAGCCATGAGTACTCTTTAAGTACTCGCAAACTAATACTAACAAGTGAAGGTTTTTTTTGTAATAGGACACTAAGATCTATGGTTGTTTTGCAAAAAGCCAGATTTACCTCTACTAAGTTCATAAGCAATAAAAGCTAGTTGAAATTTTATAACACCTAAGTGGGAACTTGTATTTCATATCACAACTCTATTGTGGTCAAGTCAAAATATCAATCCATTTCACAAGTCATTTTGAAAACATCTGACGGGGGAACAGTATGGCCACTCCAATTGTCCATAACCGCGAATGCGGCTATTCGAATAGTTTGACACTCTGTAGAGATTGTACACTTTCACCACAACATTCGATACATCCGTCAGGAACAAATCCTGAATTCACCATACTAAGTATGCGGATAATAAATCCTAACCTTTCAATTACACGCCCTAGTATAAGCACCTCTCCTGTGTGTTTGGGCTCCCAACCATGACCAACTGTCATCTTGGGTACTGTACAGGTGGACAATCTTCACAAGGTAGCCTCATCTCAAACCTTGGCCGTGAGGGAACCAATACTAAGGTATATAAGTTTCTAGTCAAGCCCTACCCAATTCTCGGGTATTGTGGTTGTACGATTAAATTTGAATGGTATCGCATCCATACAACCATCAGTTTTATAAAGGGCTAAGGCTCAGGCCTTGACATTTTCATCATCAAAATCATCTGGTGTTCGGAAACACATGTCAAAACATCTCAATAGAATGATCCATCATTCCAAGGTTTTCATAACCATTTTTCCACCAAGTATTCCCATCTAAAGTTGATCAAGTTTTATGCTTAGCACTAGCATCTACAAATGGGAGTGAGTACTAAATGAGGGGTGGTAAACTAGTGGAGTTTAACTAAGTTCAATCTTATGCCTTGGGATGACATCAAGATTATCTAGCTTAGGCCAAATTTTATGCTCTTTATGCAACCTTCAGTTATCTTTCTAGAATCTACAATTCACCTAAGTAAGCTCTAGGTAATAGCTTTGATAAAGAAATAAAGTATGAAGCTTGCAAGTAAAACTAGGATTGGGTATCATCAAAAGTGTCCAACCAAGCATGCTTAGTGCATTGCATAGGTTATCTAACTTTCATAATTGCAAGTGTTAGCTTGCACATTCAACTAGTAGTATTAGGCTTGCCTTGTGTAGAGCAGTGGTTGAAGTTTTCCTCGGCTTCTTCTTCGTAGTATCCTCCTTTCTCCTCGTATCCTTGGTCGGTACTAGCGTCTATGAATAAATACGAGGTACACAATCACCAAACAATACTTAACTACTTTCAATCATCACACACAATGGTTCTATAGATGATCTAGCATCATCACTAACATTGCAAGATTAAAGCATTTGTCTTATTGGTTTTATTTTTAGAAAAGTAATTTCTACTCATTGAAAAACTACTTAAGATTTAATATTCTCCAAACCAAACATGGGATCATGTTGACACATGTCATCACCACATATTTCAGTACATGGGAATGTTATTTAAAGGTGGTGTCACAATTTAATAAGGTTTAACCTTTTATTTCAATTAAATAAAGTGACTAGAAATGTCTATGTGGCATTCTTTTATTACTTGAACATTATTTCTGTAAGTAAACCCATATGTTTTTATACATTCTGAAAGGTATGATCAAATATGATTTTTGAGAGTTGGAATCAACTCAAAAGCTATTATAGTTTAAATTTGAAAAATGTTTGAATGCAGAAAAGCTTCTTCCTTGTTATTTTTACCAAGATTGATCTATAGATTCAAATGATTTGCATCCAACAGGATTGGATTAAGCATTTCAAAACCTTTCTAACAAAATTGGTTTCATTCAATTTGGTTTAGTGAATCGAGCTGGGTTGATTTTTAAAACTAGGTACAGAACTGAGTTTGAATATAAATTGAAAAAGCTAAATTCAAACGAGTGGGCTGCGCAGGAAAGGTTAACGGGCCGGCCCAGTGTCACTCCACGGCGCGGGGCGCAACTGACAGGGGGGTTCCACCATTCAGTGGCTCTTTAAACGCGAAGCGGTACATGGCGATATCGGCCGCACGATCTAAGTCTAATCGAACGGCTACGACTCATCGTCCACCTCGGGTAGCGCCGGCGAGACAGAACCCTAATGCGGCAGGTGGGGGTCGTGGGAGGCTCACCGGGGCTCAGACGAAGTTCAGCGATGCGGGCGAACGACAAAGTCGACGATGGCGAACCTACTGGTACCGGCAGCTCCTCCTGGGGCGGCTCCAATCGATGGCCTCCTTCTTCTCCACCAGCGGCGAGCTCCGGCCAAATTCTGGCGATGCGCTGCTCGCCTTGCTCCGGGAATAGGGTGGGGTGGTTCTGGGTGAGAGGGGAGTGATATGGTGTGCTTCAATCGGCTTGGGTGGCCTCCTTTTATAGGCTCGACGGCGAGACCGAGAGGGATGGGCAGGCGACGGTGGCGACACGGCTATGGGCTGCTAGAGGCATGGACGAGGGTGGCGATCGATCGGTGGTCTCCTGGCGATGCTCTAAGGTGTAAATGCGCTTGTAGGGGCAGTGGCAAACGGCCGAGAACGCTCGATGCTCTACGAGGAAGAGGCGGCGAACTCTTTGGCGAGCGGTGGCTACGGGGTACGGGCGGTGAAATGGGCATGTCTCGAGATCTTCTGGGACGGTGGGGTGCATGCTGGCGGGCAGCGAGGGCTCGAGGTGGTCGGGCTGCGTGGTAACAGTGCGTGCTCTGCGGTGCGCATCGGCATGGTCGACAGCAGCGCGGGCGCGGCGTTCCTGGCGATTCTGGTTGCTGTCTGCGAGGCAGGGCTGGTCAAGAGGGGGCGGTGAGGCATGGGCTACCTCCCAGACAAGGTTGGCACGGCTAGTTCTTCCTCTAGCCTGCTGTCCACACTGGGGTCACATGGGTGCTCTCGGCCTATTCACCATTGATGATATTGGCAAGCTTACAGTGGGGCTAGTGCTTAGTTAAGTTTGCTAGATGATCTACTGAGGTTGCTGTGAGCTATAGAGGGAACAAGTTAGGCCAGAATCACTGCACACTATAGTGTTTTGATTTGTATTTGCAACCTGTTTGATGAAATGGCCGCATGAATTCAAGTTTTGAATTTTGAAAATATTTTTGGTGGGTGTGCTAGGCATGTGTTGGTGAGTCTGTAGATGCTTGGGTTTTGAAAGTTGAGATTGTTTGAGTGGTTTTTGAAAAAGTGGGATCTTCCCATATGATATATATTCAATTTTAAACTGTCATTTAAACTATGCATTTGAATGTTTCTAGATGATCACAAAGTGGGACTTGGTACTTTGTTATGAGTACTATCAAGGGGTGCAAAGATCCAAACAAGTTTCTGTTAAGTTCTAAAAGTTAGAGATAACCAAAGAAGGCATGGGAGTTAAATTGGTAAAAGTGACCATTCACTTAAGTTGATGGTTTTGATTTGTTTGTCTTTGGGAAAAGTTTGGGGATTGTTTAGATGATGTTTATTTCACCTAAGAATCATTTTACA
Organism: Avena longiglumis; assembly: GCA_030063025.1. Lineage (NCBI taxonomy): Eukaryota > Viridiplantae > Streptophyta > Magnoliopsida > Poales > Poaceae > Avena > Avena longiglumis. The sequence goes on from CP125978.1 coordinate 366,043,437, forward strand.
AGCAAAGAAACACATAATCATGGCAATTCAAAAGAATCCACATTTTAATACATACACATATGAATGCTTTCATATTTTAATTGGAAAAGTTCTTGTTAACCCTAAATTTGGTGATTAGAGTTTGATGATTCGAGTTCAATATTTTTGGGATGTTATAAACCTTCCCCCTTAAACAAAATCTCGTCCCGAGATTTGAAGAAGGACGAAAAGATTACCTAGGATTTGAAGAGATCGGGAAACTCCGTCCTGATGTGATCTTCGCGCTCCCAGGTAGCTTCCTCTTCGGTGTGGTTGCTCCACTGAATCTTGAGAAACTTGATGCTTCGGGTTCTGGTAGTTATGAAAGCTTCTTCCAAAATACGGATGGGTACTTCGGGATAGGTAAGGGCATCATTGATTTCTATGGTCCGGTGATCGATATCTTGAATACTTCGGTCTTCTCCGGGACTTCGAGACACTTGCGAAGTAATGAGATATGGAACACATTGTGCACGGCTGACATCTCCTTGGGTAGTTCAAATTGATACGACACTTCTCCTCGACGGTTCAGAATCTTGAAGGGTCCGATATATCTGGGGGCTAACTTTCCTTTCAATTGGAAACGCTGCATTCCTTTCAGTGGCGACACCTTCAGATACACAAAATCTCCTATGTTAAAGGCGAGGTCTGGACGTCTCTTGTCGGCGTAACTCTTCTGTCGGGACTGGGCGGTCTTGAGGTGCTCACGAATCTTGTGAACCTTCTCTTCTGCTTCTCGTAGGATGTCGGGTCCCAAAATCTGACTCTCTCCTACTTCCGACAAGTTCAAAGGGGTGCGACACTTCCTTCCATACATGAATTCAAATGGGGCATTTGCAAACTAGCTTGATAACTGTTGTTGTATGAAAATTCTGCAAACGGCAGACAGTCTTCCCACTTAGATCCATATTCTAATACACATGCTCTCAACATATCTTTGAGTATTTGATTTACTCTCTCCGTTTGTCCATCGGTCTGAGGGTGATAAGCGGCTCTGAAATCTAGGCGGGTTCCTAAAACTTCTTGGACTTTCTTCCAGAATCTCGAGGTAAACTGAGTTCCTCGATTCGATACGATGTTCTTGGGGACTCCATGCAAACTGACGATTCTAGCGATGTATAACTCCGCTAGCTTCAAACTCTGATATGTGGTCTTGACGGGTAAGAAATGGGCGAATTTGGACAATCTGTCCACTATGACCCAGATAGAGTTATTTCCCCTACTATAAGTAGGCAATCCAGTGATAAAGTCCATTCCAACAGAATCCCATTTCCATTCCGGAATCTGTAAGGGTTGCAACAATCCAGCGGGTCTTTGATGTCCTGCCTTGACTCGCTGACAAATATCACACTTGGCGATATAGCTTCCGATTTCTCTCTTCATCTTATGCCACCAAAATTGCTCTTTTAAATCTTGATACATCTTAGTTCCTCCGGGATGGATAGAATAAAGAGTATCATGAGCCTCCTTCAAAATCACTTCTTTCAACTCAGAATCTGCTGGTACACAAAGGCGTCCTTTGTACCACAAAACTCCTTCTTCGTCTTCGGTGAATCCAGGTACTTTGCCTGTACCGATACGACGCTTGATTCCGTCGATACTAGAATTTCCCTTCTGCACCTCTTTAATCTGACTGATCAAAGTGGGCTGGAGTTCTATGCTAGCCAAAAATCCTTCACTTACTAATTCCATTCGAAAATATTCCATCTCTTTGTGCAAACTTGGTTGCTCCTTCAAAATCATGGAGTTCAAGCAGCACGGCAATCTGCTAAGGGCATCTGCTACCACATTAGCTTTACCAATTCAATCATGGAGTCCAGATCGTAATCCTTGATTAGCTCAATCCATCTTCTCTATCTCATATTCAGCTCCTCCTGAGTGAATATATACTTCAGGCTCTTAGGATCCGAATAAATCTCACAACAATTTCCCATCAGGTAATGCCTCCATGTCTTCAGGGCTAGAACTACGGCTGCGAGTTCGAGGTCATGGGTTGGGTAATTTTGCTCATGTTGTTTCAGTTGTCGGGATAGATAAGATATAACTTTGCCTTCTTGCATTAGCACACATTCGAGACCGATCTTGGATGCGTCACAATACACGTCGAAGGGCTTTGTCATATCCGGCATGATTAAGATTGGGGCTGAAATCAATCTCCTCTTGAGTTCTTGAAAACTCGCTTCACATTTGTCGGTCCATTCAAACTTCTTGTCCTTCTTCAGCAATTGGGTCATGGGTCTGGCGATACTCGAGAATCCTTCTACGAACTTGCGGTAATATCCCGCCAATCCGAGAAATGCACGAACTTGGGTTTGAGTGGTTGGGGCTTGCCAATCTTCGACATCTTTCACCTTTGCAGGGTCAACGACAATTCCTCCGGCTGATACAATGTGGACGAGGAATCCTACCTCCTGTAACCGGAATTCACATTTGCTAAACTTGGCATACAACTGATGCTCTCTAAGGGTTCCAAGAATGGTTCTTAGGTGTAGCTCATGTTCTTCTTCTGATTTGGAATAAATCAGTATATCATCGATGAAAACAACGACAAACTTATCCAGGAAGTCCATAAAAATCTTATTCATGAGATTCATGAAATAAACGGGGGAATTGTTTAATCCAAAATACATGACGGTATACTCGTATAATCCATATCTGGTGGTAAAGGCAGTCTTGGGATATCCTCTACGCGAATCTTGAGTTGATGATAGCCTGTTCTAAGATCAATCTTAGAAAACACTTTGGCACCGGTCAACTGATCAAACAAATCTTCTATCTTGGGCAACGGGTACTTGTTCTTGATGGTGACATCATTCAACTTCCGGTAATCCATACACAAACGGTTACCTCCATCCTTCTTGTCCACAAATAAGACAGGTAATCTCCATGGTGATGCACTTGGTTGAATCAATCCAATTTCCAGCATGGCATCCAGTTACTTCTTCAGTTCTGCTAGTTCCGACGGGTTCATACTATAGGGTCTCTGGGCTATGGGTCCGATTCCGGGGTTAGTTCAATGATAAACTCGATATCCCGATCTGGGGGCATACCGGGCAAAACATCTGGAAATACATCGGGGTATTCACAGACTATCCGGACTTGGTCAATGGTAGGCTAGTGTAACATCCCAAAAATACTAAACTTGGATCATCAAACTCTAATCCTCAAAATTAGGGTTAACAAAAACTTTTCTAATTAAAATTATGAATGCATGCATATGTGTATGCATTGATTTTGAAATTCTTTTAAACCACCTTGTTTGATTGTTTCATTGCTTGTAAAATGTTTCTTAGGTGAAATAAACATCATCTAAAACATTTCCCACACTTTTCCTAAAGACAAGTAAATCAAAACAAATATATAAAAGGAATGGTCATTTTGACCAATTTAACTCCCATGCCTACTTTGGCTGTCTCAAACTTTCAAAACCTAACATAAACTTTTCTGGATCTTTGCACCCCTTGAATGTACTCATAACAAAGTATCAAAGCCCACTTTGTGATCATCCAGAAACTTTCAAATGCATAGTTTAAATGACAATTCAAAATTGAATCTTTATCATATGGGAAGATCCCACTTTTTCAAAAACCACTCAAACAAGCTCAACTTTCAAAACCCAAGCATCTGCAGACTCACCAACACCAATCTAGCAAACCCACCAAAAATCTTTTCAAAATTCAAAACTTGTTTTCATGCGGCCATTTCATCAAACAGGTTGCAGAGCAAATCAAACAAACATCAAACACTATTGTGAGCAGTGATTCTTGCCTAACTGGTCCCCCATTTAGCTCACAACCAGCTCAGTAGATCATCTAGCAAGATTAACCAAGCACTAGCACCACAGTGAGCTTGCCATTGCCATCAATGGTGAACATCCGAGCACACCCTTGCCACCCCATAGTCGACATCAAGCTAGGAGCAGCATCAAGCCTAGCCATCATGTCTGGGAGGCAGCCCACCGTCCACCGCCACTCCCTGTCCCAGCCGCGAGCATTGCCAAGCCCTGGACCACACGCACAGACCACGCCCAGACCGCCAGCGACCATGCCGAGCGTGCGCCAGAGCACCACCCTCGACCGAAGCCCACAGACCGTGCGCCGCCCTCGTCGCGTGCATACACAATCCCCAACGACCCAGGAGACCGCCAGACATCCCCGTTCGCCGCCCCGTGACGCACAACCACCGCTCGCCGTCGAAGACGCCGCCTCTGCCGCGTAGAGCGTCGCATGTTCCAGACCAAGCCGCACCGCCCCACGCCTCAAAACCATGTTGTTAAGCATCGCCAGGAGACACCGCACCGTCCCCTACCTTCGCCCATGCCAATAGCCGCCTGTACCATCGCCCCCGACGATCTCACCGTGCGCCCCAACGGTCCCCTCGCTCGACTATAAATAGAGGCCACCCCCGCTCGATTTCTTCACACCATCTCACTCCCCTCTCCTCACTGATCGTGCCACACCGTTCCCGGAGCAAGGCGAGCAGCACCTCGTTGGAATTTCACCGGAGCCCGCCGCCTCTGGAGAAGAAGGGAGCCAGCGATTGGAGCCGCCCCAGGAGAAGCCACTGGTACCAGGAGATTCGCCGTCATCGACTTCGTCATTCGCCCGCCTCGCCAACCCTCGCCAGCACCCCGGTGAGCCCCCAGCACCCCTCACTGGCCGCGCTAGGTTTCGTTCTCGCCGGCGTTGTCTCGCGTCGACGATGACTCCCAGCCGTTGGATTAGAATCATATCAAACGACCCACGTTGCCCCATACCGCTTCGCCCAGCCCCGTGTCACTGACGAGTGGGGACACCCACTTAAGCAGCCCGCGGGAGCACTGCGCTAGTGCCGCCCATTATCGCTTGCCCCGCATGCTGATTTGAATTAGATCTTTTTCTTTTTAATTCAAACACACTTCTGTACCCATTTTCAAAAATCAATCCAGATCGATTCAGTGCACCATTTTGAATGAAACCAATTTTGTTGGAAAGGACTGTGAATGCTGAATCCAAGCCCGTTGGATTCAAGTCATTTGGATCTGTAGATCATCCTTAGTAAAAATAACAAGGTAGAAGCTTTTCTGCATTCAAGCATTTTTCAAATTTAAACCATAATAGCTTTTGAGTTGATTCCAACTTTCAAAAATCACATTTAACCATAGCTTTCAGAATATATAAAAATATATAGGTTTACTTGCAGAAATAATGTTCAAGTAATAAAAGAATGCTACATAGGCATTTCTAGCCACTTTAATTAATTAGAATAAAAGGGCAAAACCTTATTAAATTGTGGCACCACTTTAAATCACATTCCCATGGACTACAATATGTGGTGATGACATGTTTCAACATGATCCCATGTTTGGTTTGGAGAATATTAAATCTTAAGTAGTTTTTTCAATGAGTAGAAATTACTTTTCTAAAAATAAAAGGAATTAAACCAAGCCTTAACCTTGTAATGTTAGAGATGATGCTAGATCATCTATAGGACCCTTATGTGTGATGATTGCAAGTAGTTAAGTATTGTTTGGTGATTGTGTACCTCGTATTTATTCATAGACGCTAGTACCGACCAAGGATACGAGGAGGAAGGAGGATACTACGAAGAAGAAGCCGAGGAGGACTTCAACCACTGCTCTGCACAAGGCAAGCTAACACTTGCAAGATACTTTATCCTTGCAAGCAAATACTTGCTTGTTACCATGCCTACTATATGCCTTAAGCATATGTGATCATACCCACTTGATAAACCAATCCTAGTTTTATTTGCAAGCTTCTTACTTTATTTCTTTATCAGAGCTTACTTAGAGTTTTCGTAAGAGTTTGGTAGATACTAGAAATTTATTTGAAGGTTGCATAAAGAGCATAAAATTTGGCCTAAGTTAGAAACCTTGATATCAGCCTAAGACATAAAGTTTTACTTAGTTGAAACTCCACTAGTCCACCACCCCTCATTAGTGCCTACCCCCACTTATAGATGCTAGTGCTCAGCATAAAACTTGATCAACTTTTAGATGGGAATACTTGGTGGAAAAATGGTTATGAAAACCTTGGAATGATGGATCATTCTATTGAAATGTTTTGGACATGTGTTTCTGAACACTTGATGATTTTGGTGATGAAAATGTTGAGGAATGAGCCTTAGCCTTTTATAAAACTGATGGTTGTCTGGATGCGATACCATTCCAATTTTATCGTACAACCACAATACCCGAAGATTGGGTAGGGCTTGACTGGAAACTTATATACCTTAGTATTAGTTCCCTCATGGCCAAGGTCTGAGCTGAGGCTACCTTGTGAAGATTGTCCACCTGTGAAGTACCCAAGATGACAGTTGGTCATGGTTGGGAGGCCAAACTCACAGGAGAGGTGCTTATACTAGGGCGTGTAATTGAAAGGTTAGGATTGATTATTCGCATACTGAGTATGGTGAATTCAGGATTTGTTCCTGACAGATGTATCGAATGTTGTGGTGAAAGTGTACAATCTTTGCAGAGTGTCAAACTATTCGAATAGCCGCGTCATGATTATGGACGATTAGTGGCCATACTGTTCCCGTCACGACTTTTCAAAATGACTTGTGAAATGAATTGAAACTTTGACTTGACCACAATGTGAGAGTGTGACATGAGTAAGATCCCACTTTAGGAGTTATAAAATTGTGATTAGCTTTTTGGAACTTAGTAGAGATAACCGGCTTTTGCAAAAACAAAGCTTGTCCTCTGTGTCAAAAATCCAAAAACCCCTTTTAGTATTATTAGTTAGTTTGAGTAGGAGTACTATGGCTTCCATGGCTTATTTCCCCTACTATATTATTGGAAGAGGGATGGAGGGAGAGGATGGACCGATGGGAGGTTACCAACTAGGATCATCTCCCATCATCAAGATTGCTCAGGAGCCTCTCAAGATGGAGCTTCACGCCATTACCATTTATATTATTACATTTATTCCAGAGTTGTATGTATTGTCTTAAGAACTGGATCATGTTTGGTGAACTTTATGTATCGTGATATGTGGATTTGAATGGTGATGTATGGTGGTATCTGTATGGTATAACAAAAAAATACATGGCGTATGGCATAACATAAATGGGCTGGCAAAATCCGTGAATCCGCTAAAAGCTTGTTGCACTTATCTTGATGCGTTGAATTGATTTTATATATGGTTAGGTAATATTTTATATATGCTCGATGCTGTGGTTGGTTATGGCTTTCTCAATGGCTTTTGTTTAATTTTTCAAACCCAATCCCAATTTAACTTCAATACTCCAACTTTCAGTACTGAGTCCAACCTTTGAATCTATGCCATAAATCTTTATAATAAATTCATAATGCGACTTTTTTATAAATTTTCCTAGCTTTTTGTTTTGAACTTTTTTTATTGAATCATATTGAACAATCATAAATTGCTTCAGTTTTGTTCATTGAATGAAATAGTGTCGAGCAATAAGTTGAATGATTAACAAAACTGACACACTCAAGTATAAACAAAACAACAACATTGCCAAGAAATAATTAAACATACGCCGCTCGAGAAGACCTTTGCGGATTCTAAGAAAAATTTTCCAAATGCAAATTTGTTCGAAGCCTGCTCACGCATTTCTTTCGGTCAGACACGACCACAAATTCGAGTATGATGCTGGGGGCTTATTTCATTCTTAACATTCGCTGGTTGAGGCACCCTTTGATTTATTTTGTATTTTCCTTTCGCTCATGTGTTTGGGGTTGTCCTGTGTGCAACATTGCACTTGTGTTGTTCCACTTCATGGGGGGGTGGTTGGTTGTTGGTTGTTGTTGTTGTTGTTGAACTTTGGTTGACTGTTTGTTGTTGTGAGTTGTTTGTTTGTTTTGATTTTCCTTTTCCTTTCATCCTCTGTTCGGGATTGGGGGTTCAGATTCATCTGACGATGGGTGGTTCGGTGGGTTGTTCTGGGGCAACGGGAGATGGGTTTGGGGTACGATGGGTTCCCATTGATGATGATGATGCCATCATGGGCTCCTTGGTTTCTCTTTGATTTTTGATCCATCCTTCCATCTGATCGAGAAGCTTTTTAGGCATATCCAAGGGATATTGGAGCGATCATATCTCTTATTCTCATGCGCACTACTTAGGAACTCTCTTCTTCTTGGCTTCGTGTCGATCTCATCCTTCATATCTCTTTCTATGACAATGAATTTCACACATCATTTATAATCATCCTCTCATCCGGGATTGCTGATCCTTTCATCTTCACTCCTCGTGATCTCTGATTCTCCACCGTGGCACATGGTTCTGGCCTCACTTGACCTTTGAATTCTCATCCAATCATCTTCTGCTTCCCTATTTCGGCACCATGCTGTCATCTCGGCTCATGCTCCCGTCAATCGTTCCACCAAGCTGGCAGCTTGACTCGCTTCTTAGTGGGTGGCCCTTTTTCTTTTTTCCACTCCATTTTTTGGCTTCCATCTTCAGTGGCAAATATTTCTAGGGTTGGGTGATCTAGTGGTTTTGAGCTTAGATCCATGGTTGTTGGAATTTTGGGCTGGGATCCATGGCTGTCTTGATGTTTTGGGCTGGTTGATCTGGCGAGTGGCTGCTTGGACATTTCATCTGATTGGCTAGATGGGTCGTGGCGAAGAAAGAGGTTGGTTTCGGTCCGGCCAAACTTTGGCATGCAGGATCATCCACCGTCATGAATAGAGATTCATGAAATTTTTAGAATTTTTCTAGAATTTTTGAATTTTTTTAAAGTTTTTTCTTCTTTCGTTTTTTTGAAATTTTTTTTTTATTTTATTTTTCTATTCACACATTTCATTCATTCATACAAACAGTATTACAAACACACACCACAACACAAACCAGATGAAACTTAAAGACAAACCTGAATACTCACCTGCTACCTGCATCACGAATACTACCCCTGTGTCGGTAGTATCATCCCCTCATCATCATCGTCATTGATAGGGTAGGCTCGCATCATCTCATCAAGGAAGAACCATAGCCCGCTCCTCCGTGAAATCATCATCATCGGATCAAAGGAGAACCTCATCATTGGATGAAGATCCCTCTCCATTCCTCCCGCTTCGATGCTCATCTTCTTCCACTTCTCCTCACTCCACGGCAGATCCTTCCAACTCTGTGATGGCATGATGATGGTTGATGAATCCTTGTGAGATAGATCATTCTGGATATGTACGATGGTCAATCATCATGATAGGGTGATGATTGTTGGAGTGGTTGTGATCCTTGAGTAGGTTGACCGGGAATGGCGGTTCATGATCATGTAATTCGGTACGATTCACAGACCGAACGTTCACTGTTGATATATATGGCCATCAGGATCGTCTGTGATATGGCCGCCCAACACAAATCCCTTGCCACAGTCTTTGTTGTTACCGTGAGTGCTCTTTCTCATCTGTTGAGAGTGAACATGGCCCCCACAAGTTGATCGATGGCTGAGAAGGCTGACAAGTAACCACCCCAGCTCTCAGCTCCTGAATTCTTCGAATTCCCTCAAAAAATCCTTTCTTCCTCAACAATGATTTTCTCCTCGATCGCAAATCCTATCAAAAGCTAAAGTCCAAGAATGTCAGACGCCCGATTCAAAAGATATCCAAATTCTCTATCAAGAGATAAGAGTCTCCATTTTTAAGAACATATAACTATGAGTTATTAAGGAATTATTAAAAGAATAAAAGAATATAGTATTTTTGAATCAATTTTTGAGTAAATTTTAAAGTTTTGTTTATTTTTAATTTTCTTTATTGAAGAAATAAGAAAGATAAGAGTTGAAACATGAAATTAATAAGTAGAATGAATTGAGGTTTCAAGTTTTTAAAAAAGAATCAAGGTGATTTTCAAGGAATAATATTTTGTAAATATTTGCTTCATTTTTAATTGAAAACTCCTATGGTTTTGTTATCGAGGATCAAAACCTCATACCTCGGGATACACAGCAATTTACCAAATACAATGTAATAGTAAACCATCTAAGGGAAACCTGCCATATATGATATACATAATTAAGGATTATATATCCGCCTAATACAATACATAAACCAGGTATAAATGATTACATCAGAAATAGTAGGCGAAATCATGATAATAGTACAAGAGCTGCGATGATGGTCCATGAATAAACGGTCCAATCGAGGGCAAAGCTCCTGTATAGTTAGGACAGTTAATGTGGGTATCCTAACATCCTCCTAGTAATCCCCTCTTCAGAAGGGTCCATCCTCCTATTGTTACGATAAAAGCCATGGGAGTAGTCTTAAGTAATTAAAATACTAGTACTAACAAAGAATAAATAACACTAAAGCCTAAAGTTATTTTGAAAACATCCGACGGGGAACAAGATGGCCACTCAACTGTCCATAATCATGACGCCGCTATTCAATAGTTTGACACTGCAGAGATTGTACACTTTCACCACAACATTAAATACATCCGTCAGAACAAATCCTGAATTCACCATACTCGTATGGATAATCAATCCTAACCTTTCAATTACACGCCTAGTATAAGCACCTCCCGTGAGTTTGGCCTCCCAACCATGACCAACTGTCATCTTGGGTACGCATGTGGACAATCTTCACAAGGTAGCCTCAGCTCAAACCTTGGCCGTGAGGGAACCAATACTAAGGTATATAAGTTTCCAGTCAAGCCCTACCCAATTCTCGGGTATTGTGGTTGTACGATAAAATTGGAATGGTATCGCATCGAGACAACCATCAGTTTTATAAAGGGCTAAGGCTCAGGCCTTGATATTTTCATCATCAAAATCATCTGGTGTTCGAAAACACATGTCAAAACATCTCAATAGAATGATCCATCATTCCAAGGTTTTCATAACCATTTTTCCACCAAGTATTCCCATCTAAAGTTGATCAAGTTTTATGCTTAGCACTAGCATCTACAAATGGGAGTGAGTACTAAATGAGGGGTGGTAAACTAGTGGAGTTTAACTAAGTTCAATCTTATGCCTTGGGATGACATCAAGATTATCTAGCTTAGGACAAATTTTATGCTCTTTATGCAACCTTCAATTATCTTTCTAGAATCTACAATTCACCTAAGTAAGCTCTAGGTAATAGCTTTGATAAAGAAATAAAGCATGAAGCTTGCAAGTAAAACTAGGATTGGGTATCATCAAAAGTGTCCAACCAAGCATGCTTAATGCATTGCATAGGTTATCTAACTTTCATGATTGCAAGTGTTAGTGTCACATCCCAAGATTTTCCAAATCTTGTAATGTGAAAAATAAATGAATAAAATAAAACTTAGTTGATTTTCAGGGTGAGAAGAAACTTTTTGAATTCAATTGGAAACTTTCAAACTTATTTTGATCAAGATAAATCCTAAAGGGATTTAATAAGATAAACATTTAATAAAGGAAAATAAAATATTTGGATTTACTATTTTGAATCTTTTTATAAAAGATTTGGTTTTCAAATGAAAAGGGAAGAAATTTAAATAAGGATTATTTTAATATCCAAATTAAAACTTGGCCAAGCCTTTGAAATTAAAATATTTCTATTTGATAAAAATAGTAAAGGTTTACTGAAATAAAATAATAAGGATTTAATATCCAAGTTTATTAAAAATAAAAGGTTACTATTTTAAGTAAAACATCAAAACTTATCTATTTATTTGAAATAAGTTTTCCAAGTATTCTTTAATTTCAAATAAAACCTACTGAATAGGTTTTGGAAATAATTAAATTTCAAATGGAGGTTTTTAAATAAAACAAAATCTATTTGATTATTAAACAAGGTCTATTTATTTAATTAATAATGGACCCTAAAATAAAAATATTATTTTAGGACTTTAGTTTATGTTGTGAAACAGAACCAAATTCAATTGCAATGTTTGGTGAATGTTTGAATTGATTTGAATGTTGAATTGTTGTTTTAAATTCAAAACAGAAAATAGAATTGGAAAAATATAAAACAAACAGGAAAGAAAAAAATAGAAGTGGACAGCAGCCCAGTCGGCAAGCCCACTAAGCCCATTCGCAGCCCAGCTACACTTTCCCCTCTGCGAAACGTTTTCTACCTAAAACCGCACCCGCAGAGACACCGATTGGTGGACCCTCTTTCCCTCTCACTCCCTCGCTGACGCCCGGACCCCACATAGCCAGCTCACCTCCTTCTTCCTCGCACAGACGACGCCTGCCGTTTCCTGGCCTTAACGCCGGCCATCAATTCGCGTTAACCACGGCCATTACTCCCCCTGCGACCACGTCCTTTTAATCGCCTGCGCCTTCCCCTCCTTTCCCCTCAAACACCGCAGCACGAGAGCCCCCAAGCTGCCCTGAATCGAGCTCGCAACACCACTGCTCCGACCACCGTCCCCAGCAAATTCCGGCGAGCCCAACCACCGTCTTGCCTCCCCAACCACACGGGAACATTTCCCAGACCTAGGCGCTTCTGCCTGTACCTTCCATTCACCCCCGGGCGCCCCAGAGCATCGACTCCGACAACCTCTGACCGCGCCGCCGCGTCTGCCTCTCTCCGGCGAAGTCCCCTGGTAAGCACAGACCGCCCCGCGCTCCCTCGTTCACGCTCCCACACTCTCCACATCCTCCTGCATCTGACCATGCTCCTGTCTTGCCTTAGGGCGATCTGCAACGTTGACTCCGACCAGGACCAGAGCCGCCCGACGCCGTTCCCCACTCCGGCGAGCGATTACCTCCACGCCAGTGCACCCCTCGACCAACCGACCACGCCTCGAGCATCACCACATCCTTGCGATCACGGTGAGCATCCCCACTTCGTTCTTTACTTCCTAGAACCGCCGCTAGCCCATCGCCTGACCGTCGCCACCGTCTGCCGCCGCGCAGCGCCGCCAGTTCTTGGTTGAGTTGCTGCAGACCGTAGGTTTTAGATCGGGCGAACGCGATAGATCACTTAAACGCCGAAGAGGTACGCGACCAGAGCCGTGCGATCTGTTTAGATCCAACGCACCGCAGAGCCCGATCCGACCGAACCGGTACCAGCCAGCCATATTGCGACGCGTGGCCAGTCTTGTTTAAAACAGAATTTGAAAAACAGATTTAGATGCAGATTTGAAACCCTTGTAACTTTTGATCCACACGTCCAAAATTTACAAACTTTATATCAATGGAATCAGTGGAACAAGCCCTAGCCAACCATGCAATTTGTTTAGTAAAAAGCCTCTGGTAGACTGTCTGTTTTTGCAGAAACATTTGTATGCTTGTAGAGATTAGAAAAATTATTCCAAAATGTTTTCAAGGATAAAATCCTTGCAAATTAGTTTGTGGTGAACTTACTGACCCTAGGAACCAACCCATGGGTTTGAAAATGGTTTTGGTGAAGGTTAGGATGGATTAATTAATTTAGCCCATTTCTAGCCAAATAAAAATAATGGTTTTGTTATGAAAATGTTTTTGGAGTAAAAACCTTGGGAAAATGATTTGGATCAAACCTACTGACCCTAAACACCAAGTTTTGAGAAACAACAACTTATTTGGTGAACAACTTAAAGTTGTTTCTTTGATAAAAATATTTTCCACCACATAAAATAATGAATGGATTTAAAAATGGTTTATGAATAAAACCCTTTTGCAAATGACTTTGCCACTTTGGAAAATGACCACTTTGGACTTTACAAAGTTTAGAGCCTAGTAGAAACCATCTTTGCAAATAAACCTATCTTTTGCATGCTTGCATGCATGACCTAGTTTCTCTTGTTTTCTGTGTGTGAATTGTTTGATTGATCATTGGGTTGGAATGCTAGTTGATATTGTGTTTGCTTGATTGATTGTAGTGAAATTAGAAAAGTGTGAGACTAGCAAGATCAAGGAGTGAACCAACATTCCCTACAAAAATAAAGGCAAGTGACACTACCATCTAAAGTCCTAATATTTTCATTATACTTAGTGGATTTTGAAACATGCATGAAAAGAATTTCTATACTTATGCAATGCTAAATACTAATAGGATACCCTATACATACCTTAGTGGAAACAATGTAGTTGTTACATGCTTAGCCATGCTATATTTTGACAAGAGATACATGTTGAGATTTTATGAAGTTGAGAAAAGGACTTGTGTTTTTATATAATAAAACAAGGACTCAATGAACCACCTGGGTGGACAAGGATACTTTAAGTTTTTGGATAAGGTGGCAACAAAAGGAACCATGTCTATGGCAATCTCTTTGTGTTGTGCTCCAAAAGAAAACCAACCAGGAAACTTAGAGATTGAACATGTTTCTCCAATTGTGGCTTTCGTGTGCAACCACATGCTACTTATGGCTCTGGCTTAGTCAACTACATTGGGAAGACCCATGCATTGTCTTCAGGTTACTGAAAATGAGGACCTGGAATCCTACATGGGTACTGAAGACAAGCTAGCAATGGTGTATGGGAGGAACCTCTGGAAAGACTTCGTCACATTCTCAATCTACCAGTACTCCATCTTGGTGAGTACCAATCCAGCGGCCACTGGTGGCAACAAGATGAGAGTGTGATATGTGGGTAAAGTGTACAACTTCTGCAGAAGATAATAAAATCTAAGTACTTAGCCGTGTCCCCGGTTATGGACAATACTGAGCAACTAAAGTTTGAAGCTATGGGAAATCTCGACATTCCAATTTCTAAAAGAAAACTTTTAAGTGACGACAAAAGACTTGATGCACTTGGGGTTACCAAGGAGCTCAAGAGATTTTGATAAAACTTGACGCACTTGGGGTTACCAAGGAACTCAAGTGATTTTGACAAAGACACTTGGTGGATTCCAAGGAGTTCAGAAAGATTTGACAAAGGAAAACAAAACCATTTGAAAAGATAGGATAAACTATTGCTTTATGCAAATGAGCCTAAAACTCTACTTAGCCAAATATGCATGTAATGATAGAATCCACTTATATTCTACATAGTAGTGAAACTTGCCAATACAATTCAAATGTATTGACCTTTGTGGCTGTAACTTGTAATGTTGCAGGTTTGATTGATTTTAGTGAAGATTGATTGATTAGTATTGCAAAGTCTACAACCAACATGTCTGCCTGTGGCACTTTGAAGATGAAGGACCCATGCTTATAGTTATTCCGCTGCAATGTAATGTAATAGCCAAATGAGCTATGAAAGATGTAATAAAATTATGTTATTCCTAGTGTAACATCCCAAAAATCATAATTTCAAAGATTGCATATCATTCATGCATGCATATAGATTTGAGATCAATTTCAAACTCATTTCAGAAAACAGAAGCACTTAGTGCTATGATTTTATGTGAACAAACTTAAATCAAATGGCCATTCCCATTTGAAAGTTTGATTGTTTATGAACCAAGTTTGTTGCCTTCTATGAGGAAAGGTTTGAGTGTAGAATTTAAACCAAGATTTACATGTTGGAAATGGTTTCAAAAACCATTTCTCAAATTTTTGCAAACCAAGTGTCATGTCTCTGATATTTTGTTCTCCAAGCTTGACCAAGCCTTTGCAAAGCAACCACATGAATTTATGCCTGTATTTGAGACCACATCACACTGCAAAAATCCCAAGAAGATTTGAATTCAAATGGAACTTGAATTCATTTGAAAACCAATTCAGAAAATCGAAACAGAAAAAGAAAAGGAGTAAACAAAAGAAAAGGGCCAGGCGCCAGGATTCTAGCCCAGTACCAGAACTGGCCCAACTAGCCCACCCGGGCCATTCCTCTCTCTCTCGCACACGCCAACAAGACGGTGGCGACCGGACCCCACGTCCTCTTGGCGTTTTGTGGCGGGCCTCTCACGTCGCCCTTGTCTTCCCCAAATCGCGCCCGCAGACCACGTCGCCGCTGCAGTGAAGCCGGTAATGGCGCGACGTAATTAGCCTTGATGCCGCAGGCGTTTCCTATCGCGCTTGGGCCTATTTAAACCCCTCTGCTCCGCGAGCATTTTCCCCCACCCTCCTCGCTCACTCCGCCACCAGGCTGCACGCATTTGCCTTCGAAGCCCCGCTGTACCGATGACTCTGGCGACCAATTCCGGTGAGCCTCGACCGCCCCCCTCTCTCTGGTTCAAGCTATCTTGCTCAGCATGACCTGGCGCATCTGCTGACACCTTTCTTTTGCTTGTGACCTGTGTCGACGCTCCCATTCACGCATCAAGAACCACTGCGCCGCCGCTTGACTCCGGCGACCAATTAAGGTAAAACCCGAGCGCTCCTTGCCCCCTCCTTCACGCGAGTTTGTTCGCCTGCGTCTTGCGCAACTCCTTATGCCTCTGGTTCGTGCTAGGGCGACGCCAAACCTCGGCAACAACCACGACTGCAAGCGACAGACGCCGCCCGCAACTCCGACGAGCCCTTGAGACCGTGCCAGTGCGCCCCTTCCCGAGCCAACGCCACCTTGAGCTTCAGCACGCCACCGCGGTTCTGGTAAGCCACTTCCCCCTCTCCCGGGTGACCTAGAACGCTAGCGCCGCCGCTGTCAGACGCGCCGCCGCCAGTCGCCGCCGCTAGCACCGCTCGTGTTTGGTCAGAATGATTAGGAGCGTTAGATGCAGATCCTGCGGCTGAGATTAGAACGTGAGCGAAGAGGTAAGCGCGCATCTGAGCCGCCAGATCTCACTTAGATCCTACGGCCCGCAGAGCTTGATCTGGCCGAACCGGTACGCGCCAATAGAAACACGACGCGTGGCTAGGGTTAGATTCAAAAACAGAATTCAAATCAGATTTAGATCCAAAATTCAAATGGCTATAACTTTTGTTTCCCACGTTAGATTTTTTCAAATTTTATACCGTTGGAATCAGGGAGACAAGCCCTTTCTGAATCTGAAATGTGTTTAACAAAAAGTTTCTGTTAAAATGACTTTTTATGCAGAAACTTGTTTAGGACCATTTTGAGTATAGAATTTGTTTAGTAAATTGTTTTAGTGCTAAATAAGTTTAGTTAGCAAGTTTTTGACTTGGTTATGTTTGTGTATCATGCACTTGCTTGGTGAAGTTTTCAAAAATCATCACTTAGCATTTTATTGCATGCATGCATTCATATTTTTGTTTGTATATGAATTGTGTGTAATTGTGTGCTACAAATTTCATATTCATAAACACCTAACATAACAGCAGCCCACAAGGCAAATCAAATAACAATTTATTACAGCAATAATATCGTATTTAATAGAAATTTTCTATAGCAAATTATTTTCTTTTTGTGCGTTTAGGGCTAGGTTGTGCCATTGCTCTGGGAAAAAAAGTCTCCAATCCCGCCCAAGAAATCCCCATCGGCTGGGACTGCTTCTCCAGGATTGGCTGGGACTGCTTCCCCTCCTATCTGGAAGGCCTGACTTTCAGTCCCATTTTCCCTTAAATCAGCCAACTGCGATTCCAGAAATTCTGGATCATTGCTTTCCCCATGTACACGTTCGGCCGCAGCCAGAACTTCGTGGGGATCCCTACCAATTATCAATCTCTGCATTTCCTCGTGGATAGCCCCCTGTAAATCAACCACCCTTGCTCCTGCAGTGCAAGACCCTGCCATTTTGAACCCACCCCGGGTTCAATCGATACCGTCATCCCTGGATCCAGGGAGAACGCTAGAAGATCGAGTACGAAAGGGAACAGAGGCTGCAGTCACGGGCGCAGTCAGGGGCTGCCAACGAGCAAGCAGAGCCCAGGAAAGAGGTCAGATCGTCATAGAGCAGTCGACTATAAGTATAAGACTGCTGGCCTGAGAGAAGGCAGTCTCTCTCGGGAAACATGGCCCAATTTCTCTTCTTTCTTTTCACACGGGCAACAATGGGGAACAATATAAGGGCAAACCACCCAAGCCTTCCGTTATATTTGCAGCAGATATAGAAACAATTGAGTTAGAGGAGGATCAGCGAATTCAGATTGATGAATCAGTAGGCACTTTTCCCAACCAAAATAAGAGAAAAAGAGGTTGCCTGATGGGAACTTCCCCCATATTGCTATCAATGTCTTCATGTCGCACGACCTCTTAACATTACACCACTGAATCCCCAATCCTTTGCTTGCTGTGCAGTGACAGTACCAATATCCACTAATCGTTGTTTCCAGATACAGTTGCCGGTTGACATCTCTTCTAATTCGTCGATACGAGAAGCAAATTGTTGTGTGGAGGATTAGATTAGGAGTACAGAGTCGCGAAGCATACCCCAACATTACCCACTTGTCCGACTGTTGCTAAGCACTTTTGGGGATTATTGGCAAGATGTATCCCAATCCTTTAGAAAGTATTTGAGAGGTTGGGGGTGACTCCATTCTGCTGTGGACGGACGTACCAACTCTGGTATGGAAAATGGAATAGGGGAGTTGCACTTTAGGAGGTCGAATCCACCATATCTCTTGCAGAAAACATGTTCAGTGGGCCTCTGCCTAAAAGCCAAGGGTGCGATTCCAGATTGTTCCAATTCTTTCATCGATTGCCTTTGCTATTCACCTTTATGGGCAGCTAAATTGAGATAGTCAATCCTGCGACTTTCTCTTCCCCATGCCATAAGAGGGTTAAGGTATATGATGCATTAGTCTAGTTTACAACAATACAACCAAACTAATAGCTTTGAGTAAAGGTAAACTAGTTGACTGAGGGCTCTCTACCCACAGGAGATCTTTACAAAACGAGAATTCCGCATCCGGCGAAAGCTGAAATCATATAGGGAAGGGAGTTTCTGCAGATGGAGAAAAGGGAGATATCACACTGTGTGTGATAGGTTATTAGCTGGAGGATTGAGATTGGTATATGGCATTCAGATAGTCATATGCCACTGAAAGCATGGAAAGACTAGGCTCACCAGGCAGGGAAAGCTAGATATAGCCTCTCTTCCTCCACTTACAGATTCACATACTGGTTGGTATGTTCATCAAGTTCTCGATTACTACTTACGGTGCCCGTTTTGTCTTTTGTGCCGAAGCTATTTATAAAGCACAGGCCGAAACCGGTGAAATTAAGGGGCATTACTTGAATGCGACTGCAGGTACATGTGAAGAAATGATTAAGAGAGTTGTTGGATACAGCTCATGGTAAGACAACATATGGCTTCTTCCTTGAGGGAATGTTCTAGCCGCCTCCTTCCGCCGTGCTTTAGCAATTCATTGAAATCATTCGGGTCACCTCTTTTTTTAAGCACTTGACCTATTTCTATAGAAAAAGGAATCTATTGACTTTGAGTCTGTCTCCTCCCTTTCTCGCCCAGCCCTACCTACATCAGTGAAGCTGGAACCGAGGAAGACAATGTTCAACACACATGAGACAAAATGAAGGTATGGGACGGCCAGTTCACCACGGAAAGCGAATTCGATCCTTCGTAATGGTATAAGCCTGCCTGACTGTGAGACCGACTGGTCGAACAGAGACGAAAGTCGGCCATAGTGATCCGGGAGTCCCGTGTGGAAGGGCTCTCGCTCAACGGATCAAAGGTACGCCGGGGATAACAGGCTGGCTCTGAGGAGCTAAAATTTGCAGAAGAACATGGGTACTTGGTCGTCCCACTCCGTGGCTGGCAGTTTGATAGAATGAAATCACCATTCTAGGCTGCAGGAAAAAGAACCAATAATATCGTAAAGTGGTGATGCTTGAGGAATTCGACGGGATCTCCAAACCGCGGCGTCAGTTACTTTCGGCGGGTGAGATTTACCGGCAATCCGGTTCCTTTTGTTTTTATCCCGGAATAGGCGTTATGACAAAGAACAAGAAGAAAAAGGGTTTTGTTAATGGGAACAAGGAAGTAGGACTCGGGGATCGGGTGCAAGAAGCAGGTTGTAGCTCTGTTTTTTTGCTATTTCGTACTGTATAATTCCTTTGTTTATGGGATCATTTCCCCCCTTTCTTAAGCAAAGAGGCACGAACGCAACGCTATCTAAAAACGTCCCGCACTTCTGTCAGGGAATAGAATGGAATAAGAGGAGAAAGATGCCATAGACCTAGTCTTTCATAGCGCTATACTGTGCCTTAGTGGCAGAGAATCTATAACATTTGATGGTTTAGTAGTAGATACCCAATCATCATTTTGGTGAGGAATCAATCTATTGGTTGAACAATAACCAAACCTAAAATCCTTCATAATAGAATAATATTCATCATGATGAATATTCCCAGTTTCTCGAATTGGTAGGTTTCTTGAAGTAGTTTGGTGTAGGTTTCTCAGAGGAAATAGAGATACCGAGGCCCCTACCTACCTTATGGGTAGGTAGGGGGAAGGAAGAGTGGGTCAGAGGGCTTCCTCAAAGAAACCAGACTTAAATGATCCTGTATTAAGAGCTAAATTAGCTAAAGGGATGGGACATAATTATTACGGGGAACCCGCATGGCCCAATGATCTTTTATATATTTTTCCAGTAGTAATTCTAGGTACTATTGCCCCTCGCTACACTATTTAGATGGATTGAAGCTTAAGCCAGATCGGTAATGTAGTGCGAGAACCGAGAAGAGAGATCCGATTGACCCGATCTAGCAATAAGAGAAACAAAGCTGGGAAAGCCGAGCGTAATGTTCGTACCAAGGCAGGGGAGGCAGATAGGGATCCGGTTCTTTATGATCTGTAGATTTTGCTAGTGACTGTGATTGTGAAGAGTGCTACTCTCCCCATTACCAAGGCAAGTGGTACTTCATGAATATTTCCATCCCTATTTTTACAAGCATTAGAAATATTTTGCTAAGTCTTGCATGTTGTTACTATTTTGCCAAATGCTATGTTGGGAAATCCTAAGTAGTTGTAGAATTGTAGAATTGCTAGGGAATTTCCTAAGTTAAGTTACTATGCCATGCTTAGCCTAGCTAATAGCAAACAAGGGTTGGTAAAGTATATACATGCTATGATGAAAATATTTCTAAGTATTTTGGACTTATGTTTTTCTTAATAAAACAACTAAGTCAATGAACCTCCTGGGTGGAATGGGACTTGAATGGTGGTTTTTGTTTGAGTGGTTACACAAGGCCCATGGACATGGTTTACCTTATGTATCACACTTGTGGTATGCCACCCAGGCACAAAGTGATTTGGAGGCCAAGTGTTGAGAAGCTTATAGTGCAGTCACTTGGCAATATGGGCTCTGCCTTGATCATATAGGTTGCTAGAACTTAGTCATTTGGACAGTTGGTGGTAGTGGGATGATAGGTTGGAACACGTCCATTTGACTAAGGGAAGGCTTCTGAAAGGTCCTGTCTTGGGAAACCAAGTCTGGTGGGGAAAGTGCACAACCTCTGCAGATGGAAAATCTAAGTACTTAGCCAAGTCCATGGTAATGGACAACTTGAGCATCAAGACATGGAAGCTATCAAGAATATCATCACTCCAACTTATAAGTAAAACTTGTGGGTGAACAAGGGTGAAGGACCCCAATGTCTATTGGTGGTTTCTTGGGAAAGTTTTTGACAAAGAAAAACTTAGTATTTTCAACTAATAGGAAAAACCTATTTTTGAGAAAAGCAAGCGAAGCTACACTTAGCCAAAATGCATATAGTAATATAGTCCACTTAAGAATTTACTAAGGTATCACTTGCCAATACTATTCCAAAGTATTGACCCACTGTGGCTGTAACTTGTGATGTTGCAGGTTACTCCGATGATGATTATGTGTCATGAGTTTACACTCAACATGCTTGCCTGTGGCACATGAAGATGAAGACTTATGTTTATTTACTTATTCCAAAACTCTTGTATTAGGCCTGTGGACATGAGTTGTAAAAGACTATGTTTTATCTCTGGAATGGATGTAATAAATGACCATTGTATCTGTGTACTTCATCTTAAACTGTGGATGCTAGCAATGATCCAGGGACTAGCATTGCAATCACAGGGATCCTTTTCCTTTACAAAGGAGGGATCTTATAGATGGTATCAGAGCACTATGTTTCCTGTAGGATTATGACCCTAGGATTGGAAACCACTAAGGAAAAATTTTCAACTACTTCTACACTTGTCTATTCTTCTCGTAAACTTTTCTAATCTTCTCATTCTCATCTCTATTTGTAGACGAACTCCATCAACGAAGCCGTGAATAAAGGACCACTCATGACCATGACCTTGGAGTGTGAGACTGAGTTCCCCAAAATTCTCAAGGACCTCATGGTGGCCATGGAAATACATGGTGCAGCTGTGTACAAAGGCTTTCCAGTGATGGATGAAGGAGTTGAGTACTGGTGGGTGCAACTTCACTTGTACAAAAGCAAGGAACACAACCACAAAGAAAGAGGATTCTGCATGTACACCAACACTGTGGTGCACACCAGATTCTTTGAGTCAGCAAGAGAAGCAGCTTGGAGGACTATCAAAGAACTTAGTGCTAGAGTCAAGTGCAGAATGCTCAACCTCCAAAAAGACTTAGAGAAAGAGAAGGAGCATACTCAAGAATTGGAAGCCACCAACCAAACCTTAAGGGGAGATATTATAGACTTAGTGATGGAATCATGTGAACAAGATAGGCTGATTGCCTCTAGAAACATTGTGTTAGCCAACAGATCCAGTGAGATTGGATTGTAAACGCACTTCGTTAGTTGGACCACCACCTATCACCTTATTTTCCAAATGATACCTTAAATAAGTTTGGACCTTGATTGATGTAATGGATTCATGTGTGCATGACTTGTGTGATTTTTGTGTTCCAAGGATGTGTATGTGTTGTTTGTCTTTGTTTTATCTTAATTTGTGTTGTTCTAACTTTCTATCTTATAAATAGATGCCTATTACCATCAGCACTGTTGAGGAGTTCCAGGTTACCCGCTTTGGTCCTCGTATCGTTGAGCTTACCACCTTGCTCAATCTCCCTCTTCCCACCATCATGGTGCATCCACTCACCAAGTTCGAGAGGAAGGACCTCTGGGTCTTCAAGGTGAACCAGCCGGGCCTTGATGAGCCTACTACGGAGGCCATCGTCTTCAAGCTGATGCACGACGACAGGGAGAGAGGCATGGAGGTAGTCATGCAGGACCTGATAGGACGTCTGCTAGGCCGTCACTCCCGACAGGTTAGGGGCACCCACTTCCACCTCTTCGGAAGACGTGATGATGATGGAGAGTCCATTGACTTCGAGGACGACTCGAGGGACGTAGCAGAGCCGATACGTCTCTATCTCCAGGACTTAGAGTCTCTCATTAGGCACGTGGACACGGACAGGACCAATGTCATGCTCAGTAATGACGAGCTCCAGGTGCAGCTTCGCGAGAAGGACAAGCTTTTCGCACAGCAGGACGAGATAGTCAAGGAAATGGAGGCGAAGTTCGAGACCCAAGACCGGAAGTTCAAGAGTCAGGAGAAACGCGTCCAGGATAGGAACAAGAAGATCCGGGACATGACTGAAGAACTGAAGTCCAAGGATTTCGAGCTAGAGCAGCAGCAGATGGTGATCGAGAGGCTTCGCTCCCAGAAGAGGGCTCTCAAGACCAAGATTGAGTCCTTGACCACTACTATTGAGGAGAACAAGACCGCGATGGAGAACGCAGGTCTTACCTTCGTCGAGGAGGAGATTGATGCTGATGAGTAGACTTGACTACTCGTTTATATTTTATTATCGTACTTGTTAATTGTGAACTTGTTATTGGACCATCCGACATGTGGATGGCTTGCCACTTGTGTGTTTTACTTTGTGAACTTGTTATCTTGTTGTTGAACGTTTATCTTCTGTTGCATGCTTGTGTTTGCTTATGTGATGTAATGTGCATGAAGACATCTATGGGTATCTCATTCTTATCTCTATTTGAACAAACCACAGATGCCTCCCCGTCGCGCAAACCCCAACCCCAACAACAACAACATAACTCCAGAAATGCAGCAAATGATGAATGCTCAAACACAGCTTATGCAGATGATGAGAACATTCATCCAGAACCAGAATAATAACAACAACAACCCCAATAACAACAACAATAACAACAACAACAACAACCCTCCGGGCTTTGATATGCTCACCAGATTTCTGCGTTTGAGGTCAGCTAAGTTTTCGGGGACGACTGATCCCATGGTGGCCAATGATTGGCTACGCTCAGAACAAGGACTTGGTGACCGTGGGCACGGATCTTTGAAAAGGTCGATTCTTGACATCTGCTGGAAGGTCCAGCCGCCACTTGGTGGGACAACTTCCAAATCACCACTCCTATAAATGAGGTGACTTGGGCTATCTTTGAAGATGGCTTTCGCACTGCTCATATCTCATCAGGAATAATGAGCCTGAAAAAAGAAAGATTTCCACAATCTGAAGCAGCGCCACCGCAGCGTGGCTGAATACATTGAAGAGTTCAACAATCTGGCGCGTTATGCACCGGATGAGGTTGACACAGATGCCAAAAGAAAGGAAAAATTTCTGGAAGGCTTGAATGATGAGCTGAATCTACAGCTGGCTGTGGCATATGTTCCCACTTATCAGTCGCTCTGTGACAAGGCTGCTATATTGGAGAACAAAATGAAGCAAGTCGAGAGTAGGAAGAGGAAACACTCCGACAAGCACAGCTCGGGATCGTCTCACAAACGATCTCACTATGATGACAGTGGAAGCTCAGGATCCCATAAGCATGGGAAATTCAACAAGCACCACAACCACAACCGTCATGACAACAAGCATCACCGCAGTCATGACAATGACAAGTACAAGAACCACAAGAGTGGACATAAGAGCCACCACAGTGGAAATGGTAGTGGAAGTGGAAGTCAGCCTGCTAAAAGGGACATCAGTCAGGTTGAATGCTTCAAATGCAAGAAGATGGGACACTATGCAAATGAGTGCCCCGAAAAGAAAGTTGAAGGACCTGTCAAGCCCAATCCTTTCCAGAAAGGTCAGGTGAACCACATTAATGTGGAGGAGGTCTATGAGGAGCCTGACGCTGTTGCTGGTAAGTTCAGACTCAATTCCATTCCAGCATTTGTACTCTTTGATACTGGTGCATCTCATTCATTCATATCAAGAGCATTTGTTGAAAGAAATGAACTACCAGTAGAAACTATTGGGTGTCCTATAAGAGTAAGTTCTCCTGGTGGAGAAATGATAGTGAATTCAGGATGCCATGACCTAGTCATAGAATTTGGGAAGTATAAGTTTCCCATTAACTTGATAATATTAAACTCCCAAGGTTTGGATGTCATTCTGGGAATGGACTGGTTGACTAAGTACAAAGGAGTGATAGATTGTGCCAGCCATACTGTCTCACTCACAACTTCGGAAAATAAAAGGATCAGATTCAAGACCAGCTTTGGAGCAAAGAGGAGTATGCTTAATTCTCTTAAGGGGGTTAGCATGGACAGTGTGCCAATTGTGTGTGAGTATCCGGATGTATTCCCGAAAGAATTACCAGGAATGCCACCAGATAGAGATGTGGAGTTTCTGATAGATTTGGTACCAGGTGCTGGACCAATAGCAAAGAGACCGTACAAAATGTCAGTTGATGAACTAAAGGATCTCAAGAAGCAACTAGGAGAACAGTTGCAGAAAGGATTTATTCAACCAAGTTCTTCATCTTGGGGAGCCCCAGTCTTGTTCGTGGAGAAGAAGGATAGAAGCCAAAGGTTATGCATAGATTACCGTTCACTCAACGAGGTAACTATCAAGAACAAATATCCTTTTCCTAGAATCAACGACTTGTTTGATCAGCTAGAAGGAGCATGTGTGTTCTCGAAGATTGATCTCCGGTCCGGCTATTTTTAACTCAAGATAAGAGAGCAAGACATACCTAAAACAGCATTCACCACAAGGTATGGATTATATGAGTATACCGTAATGCCTTTTGGCTTGACAAATGCTCCAGCATACTTCATGAATATGATGAACAAGGTGTTCATGGAATTTCTTGACAAGTTCGTTGTCGTTTTCATCGATGACATCTTAGTCTACTCCAAGAGCAAGGAAGAGCATGAAGGACATTTGCGTTTGATACTTGGAAGTTGAGAGAACATAAACTTTATGCCAAATTCAGCAAGTGTGAGTTCTGGTTGGAAGAAGT
Source organism: Avena longiglumis (assembly GCA_030063025.1). Taxonomy (NCBI): domain Eukaryota; kingdom Viridiplantae; phylum Streptophyta; class Magnoliopsida; order Poales; family Poaceae; genus Avena; species Avena longiglumis. The sequence continues at coordinate 366,069,309 of CP125978.1, forward strand.
TGGTTTTCTTGGTCATGTTATGACAAAGGATGGTGTAGCAGTTGATCCTGCTAAGGTTTCAGCTGTGACAGAATGGGAATCTCCCAAGAATGTAAAAGAAGTTTGAAGTTTCCTTGGCTTAGCAGGTTACCACAGAAGGTTCATCAAGAATTTCTCTAAAGTAGCTAAGCCCATGACTGAATTGTTAAAGAAAGACAAGAAGTTTGCTTGGTCTGAAGGTTGTGAAGTCAGCTTTCAAGAATTGAAGAAGAGACTAGTGACCGCACCAGTTCTATGTCTGCCAGATTTGGAAAAGGATTTCCAAGTATATTGTGATGCGTCTCATCAAGGTTTGGGTGCTATACTTATGCAAGACGGTGAAGTTGTGGCCTATGCCTCGAGACAACTCAAAACTCATGAAGTAAACTATCCTACTCATGATTTGGAGTTAGCCTCTGTCGTCCATGCACTCAAAACGTGGAGACATTACCTTTTGGGAAAGCATTGTGAAGTGTTCATAGATCACAAAAGTTTGAAGTATATCTTCACCCAAAAGGAAATCAATATGAGACAAAGAAGATGGTTAGAGCTTATCAAGGATTATGACTTAAGTTTGCAATACCACCCCGGTAAAGCAAATGTTGTAGCAGATGCTCTAAGTCGTAAGGTGTTTGTGAATGGCCTTACCAAAGGAGAATTGCCAGATGATTTGTGTACTCAATTCAAAGAACTCAGATTGGAGATTGTACCTAAAGGACATCTCATGTCTTTAGATGTCCAACCCACTTTGTTGGACAAGATTCGAGAAGCTCAAAAGACTGATAAAGAAATTGAAGAGATTAAGGAAAGGATTAGCCAAGGGAAAGCTAAAAATTTCCATGTAGATGAACAAGGTACTTTATGGCATGGGAAACGTATTTGTGTTCCACAAGATCCGGAGATGCGGAAACTGATTCTGCAAGAAGCCCACAACTCTCCGTGTTCTATTCACCCGGGTAACACCAAAATGTACATGGACATGAAAGAAAGATTTTGGTGGAACAATCTCAAGAGAGACATCGCCGAACATATTGCTTTGTGTGATGTGTGTAGTAGAGTAAAAGCGGAGCATCAGAAACCAGCGGGTTTACTTCAACCACTACCTATTCCTGATTGGAAATGGGACAAAATTGGTATGGATTTCATTACCGGATTACCAAGGACCAGATCAGGATATGATTCCATATGGGTGGTAGTGGATCGCCTAACTAAAGTGGCTCATTTTATACCCGTGAAGACAACCTATACAAGTGCCAAGCTAGCCAAAATCTACATGAGTAGAATTGTATGTCTTCATAGTGTGCCTAAGAGTATTGTGTCTGATAGGGGAACCCAATTCACTTCCCATTTTTGGAGACAGCTACATGAGTCATTGGGAACGAGGTTGGAATTCAGCACTGCTTTTCATCCTCAAACCGATGGACAAACAGAAAGGTCTAATCAAATTCTGGAAGACATGTTGAGGGCATGTGCCCTAGACTATGGAGCAAGTTGGGATGAAAGTCTGCCTTACGCAGAATTTTCTTATAACAACAGCTATCAAGCCAGCATTGAAATGGCACCATTTGAGTTTCTCTACGGAAGAAAGTGTACCACCCCATTGTTATTGAATGGTGTGGGAGAAAGAAGTTTATTCGGGCCAGAACTTATCAAAGAAGCCCAAGAGAAGGTCAAATTGGTTAAGGACAGATTGAAGATAGCACAGTCCCGACAGAAAAGCTACGCCGATCCTAAGCGTAGAGAAGTCACCTACGAAGTTGGTGATAGAGCCTATCTTAGAGTATCACCACTTCGTGGAGTGAAAAGATTCGGAGTTAAATGAAAGTTGGCACCAAGATATGTTGGGCCATTCAAGATTCTGAGTCGCAAAGGAGAAGTTGCTTATGAAATTGAACTGCCAGCATCCTTATCAGCAGTCCATAATGTATTTCATGTGAGTCAGCTTAAGAAATGTCACCCAGAAATGGAAGAAATTTCTTTGAAGGATACCATACCATTGGAGGAAGCACAACTAGAAAGTGACCTCACATATGAGGAGAAACCTATCAAGATTCTTGAGACTGTAGAAAGAGTTACAAGGACAAAGACTATCAAGTTTTGCAAAGTGCAATGGAATCATCATTCCGAAGAGGAAGCAACATGGGAAAGAGAAGATGATCTTCGGAAAGACCACCCTCACCTATTTGCTAGCCAATCCGAATCTCGAGGGCGAGATTCACCTTAAGGGGTTAGATTTGTAACATCCCAAAAATCATAATTTCAAAGATTGCATATCATTCATGCATGCATATAGATTTGAGATCAATTTCAAACTCATTTCAGAAAAACAGAAGCACTTAGTGCTATGATTTTATGTGAACAAACTTAAATCAAATGGCCATTCCCATTTGAAAGTTTGATTGTTTATGAACCAAGTTTGTTGCCTTCTATGAGGAAAGGTTTGAGTGTAGAATTTAAACCAAGATTTACAAGTTGGAAATGGTTTCAAAAACCATTTCTCAAATTTTTGCAAACCAAGTGCCATGTCTCTGATATTTTGTTCTCCAAGCTTGACCAAGCCTTTGCAAAGCAACCACATGAATTTATGCCTGTATTTGAGACCACATCACACTGCAAAAATCCCAAGAAGATTTGAATTCAAATGGAACTTGAATTCATTTGAAAACCAATTCAGAAAATCGAAACAGAAAAAGAAAAGGAGTAAACAAAAGAAAAGGGCCAGGCGCCAGGATTCTAGCCCAGCACCAGAACTGGCCCAACTAGCCCACCCGGGCCATTCCTCTCTCTCTCGCACACGCCAGCGCACCCAGACAGTCGCTGACGACCAGACCCCACCTCCTCTTCGCGCGTTTCGCTGACGAGCGGGCCCTCTCCACGTCGCCCTCGTCTTCCCCAAATCGCGCCCGCAGACCACGTCGCCGCTGCAGTGAAGCCGGTAATGGCGCGACGTAATTAGCCTTGACGCCGCAGGCGTTTCCTGTCGCGCTTGGGCCTATTTAAACCCCTCTGCCCCGCGAGCATTTTCCCCCACCCTCCTCGCTCACTCCGCCACCAGGCTGCGCGCATTTGCCTTCGAAGCCCCGCTGTACCGACGACTCCGGCGACCAATTTCGGTGAGCCTCGACCGCCCCCCTCTCTCTGGTTCAAGCTATCTTGCTCAGCATGATCTGGCGCATCTGCTGACACCTTTCTTTTGCCTGCTCGTGACCCAGGTCGACGTTCCCATTCACGACCGCAACCACCTGCGCCGCCGCTTGACTCCGGCGACCAATTAAGGTAAAACCCGAGCGCTCCTTGCCCCCTCCTTCACGCGAGTTTGTTCGCCTGCGTCTTGCGCAACTCCTTATGCCTCTGGTTCGTGCTAGGGCGACGCCAAACCTCGGCAACCACGATCGCGGCGGCGCGCCGCAACTCCGACGAGCCCTTGAGACCGTGCCGGGCGCCTTCCCGAGCCGCGCCACCTTGAGCTTCAAAGACGCCACGCGATTCTGGTAAGCCACTTCCCTCTCCTTGCGACCTAGAACGCCAACGGCCAGCCGTCAGACGCTGGCCGCTTGATCGCCGCTAGCACCGCTCGTGTTTGATCAGAACGATTAGGAGCGTTAGATGCAGATCCTGCGGCTGAGATTAGAACGTGAGCGAAGAGGTAAGCGCGCATCTGAGCCGCCAGATCTCACTTAGATCCTACGGCCCGCAGAGCTCGATCCGGCCGAACCGGTACGCACCAATAGAAACACGACGCGTGGCTAGGGTTAGATTAAAAAACCAGAATTCAAATCAGATTTAGATCCAAAATTCAAATGGCTATAACTTTTGTTTCCCACGTTAGATTTTTGCAAATTTTATACCGTTGGAATCAGGGAGACAAGCCCTTTCTGAATCTGCAATGTGTTTAACAAAAAGTTTCTGTTAAAATGACTTTTTATGCAGAAACTTGTTTAGGACCATTTCGAGTATAGAATTTGTTTAGTAAATTGTTTTAGTGCTAAATAAGTTTAGTTAGCAAGTTTTTGACTTGGTTATGTTTCTGTATCATGCACTTGCTTGGTGAAGTTTTCAAAAATCATCACTTAGCATTTTCTTGCATGCATGCATTCATATTTTTGTTTGTATATGAATTGTGTGTAATTGTGTGCTACAAATTTTTGTGTAGATTTTGCTAGTGACTGTGATTGTGAAGAGTGCTACTCTCCCCATTACTAAGGCAAGTGGTACTTCATGAATATTTCCATCCCTATTTTACAAGCATTAGAAATATTTTGCTAAGTCTTGCATGTTGTTACTATTTTGCCAAATGCTATGTTGGGAAATCCTAAGTAGTTGTAGAATTGTAGAATTGCTAGGGAATTTCCTAAGTTAAGTTACTATGCCATGCTTAGCCTAGCTAATAGCAAACAAGGGTTGGTAAAGTATATACATTCCATGATGAAAATATTTCTAAGTCTTTTGGACTTATGTTTTTCTTAATAAAGCAACTAAGTCAATGAACCTCCTGGGTGGAATGGGACTTGAATGGTGGTTTTTGGTTGAGTGGTTACACAAGGCCCATGGACATGGTTTACCTTGTGTATCACACTTGTGGTATGCCACCCAGGCACAAAGGGATTTGGAGGCCAAGTGTTGAGAAGCTTATAGTGCAGCCACTTGGCAATATGGGCTCTGCCTTGATCATATAGGTTGCTAGAACTTAGTCATTTGGACAGTTGGTGGTAGTGGAATGACAGGTTGGAACGCGTCCATTTGACTAAGGGAAGGCTTCTGAAAGGTCATGTCTTGGGAAACCAAGTCTGGTGGGGAAAGTGCACAACCTCTGCAGATGGAAAATCTAAGTACTTAGCCAAGTCCATGGTAATGGACAACTTGAGCATCAAGACATGGAAGCTATCAAGAATCTCATCATTCCAACTTCTAAGTAAAACTTGTGGGTGAACAAGGGTGAAGGACCCCAATGTCTATTGGTGGTTTCTTGGGAAAGTTTTTGACAAAGAAAAACTTAGTATTTTCAACTAATAGGAAAAACCTATTTTTGAGCAAAGCAAGCCAAGCTACACTTAGCCAAAATGCATATAGTAATATAGTCCACTTAAGAATTTACTAAGGTATCACTTGCCAATACTATTCCAAAGTATTGACCCACTGTGGCTGTAACTTGTGATGTTGCAGGTTACTCCGATGATGATTAGGTGTCATGAGTCTACACTCAACATGCTTGCCTGTGGCACATGAAGATGAAGACTTATGTTTATTTACTTATTCCAAAACTCTTGTATTAGGCCTGTGGACATGAGTTGTAAAAGACTATGTTTTATCTCTGGAATGGATGTAATAAATGACCTTTGTATCTGTGTACTTCATCTTAAACTGTGGATGCTAGCAATGATCCAGGGACTAGCATTGCAATCACAGGGATCCTTTTCCTTTACAAAGGATGGATCTTACACCTGGTTATAAAGTTATATTATGACCTTTGTTTCTTGATATTACATCTTAACTGTGGATGCTAGCTATTGATCCAGGGACTAGCATTGTAAACACAGGGGACTCTACCTTATTTAAAGGTTGGTACCCTTACAGATGGTATCAGAGCATTGTGTTTCCTGTAGGATTTGTAAACCCTAGGATTGGACAAAAACCCTTAGAAAAATAGGAGTTGTACTTGTTCCAAAAACTTATTTACAAAAACACTTGTAAACTCTTTCCTCAACCACTTTGATTTTGATTCTACATCTCATCTATTTTCAACATGATGGACAAGCCTACCCCATGGCCAAGGACTTAACCATGTGCAAAGGACTTCTTAAACTCTAATGACTTCAACTTCTTCAACTCTAATGACTTCAACTTCTTCAACTCTAATGACTTCAACATCTTCAGCATATTCACCAAGGAACTTCAACCATGGTTGTCACTAAGGACAAGTGAGACAAGGAAATCTTGCTCAAGATTTAGAGACTAAGGGAATGAAAAAGTTAGAAGGAGCCCATATCACTTGAAGTTTTGTGACCAAGGAGTTTTCCCAAAGAAACCATGATCCCAAGTAAGAAGAAGCAACCAAGAAGGATGGAAAGATCACAAGTGAACCATATAGATGGACCACCATATTTTAGATAAGACAAACTCACCAACTTATGTGGTGTAACAAAAATATTTTGTTGCCTAAGTATGTGCTTGAACTTTGTTGTTTGAGTGGAAAGTTGTTTGTGAATGCTTGCACATTGCTTGTGTGACTTGTGATGTGTGTGATTGGAATTATTTCCTTAGAAAATATTTTGCCTGTTCTAATCTCCCTTCAACCCAAACAGATGACTACTCCAAGAGACTCCAAGGTTGATGACACCAACACCAACCAAGAGGATAGCATGAAAGAGCTCATAGCAACACAACACCAGTTGAATCAAATGACAGCTCAATTCATAGCGAACTCTAGTGGGGAAGATCCAACACTACAAGGATTTTTGGAAACTCAAGCCCAATTGATGCTTAAGGTGACAGATCAAATGATAAACATGGAAGACAATTATTCCAAAAGAGTTTGTGACAACAAGGATGACAGAAATGTTATTCTAGATGGAGCACCAGCTTGCATTATTTGTGGAGACAAGGATCATACTTCCAAAGAGCATGGAGATCAATGCCCCAACTGTGAAGAGAAACATCCTGTTGGCCAATGTCCCACCTCTCAAGCTACTTGTCATCTTTGTGAAGGAAACAATCATGCCCCTATCCAATGCCCCATCTATTCCATTGTTGAACAAAGTAAACAAGGTGGAGTGCAAAAAATGATTGCCAACCATCAAGAAGGATCCAAGTCTACCAAGAAGGTTGATGACAAAGGAAAAGGACCACTTATACCTCCAAACAAAACAACCCGATTCAAAGGATCTAAGAAAGGGCATATGAATTATCCAAAGAGCAATAGAAGGTCCAAGAAGCATGTAGACATTCCTACCTACCAGATAACATATGAACAACATGAACTAGATGCACTCCTAGCTTTGGAGAAACCCAAAAAGCAAAAGAAGGACAAAAGCCATGTGCAATGTCATAAATGTAAAGAAATGGGACACTATTCCAGTGAATGCCCAGAGAACCAGAAGAATAAGGAGATTGGCCAAGTGAGGTGCAACAACTGCAAAGAGCTAGGCCATTATGTGGAAACTTGTCCACAAGAGACACATAAAGAACTCAAAGATATCAACTGTTTCAATTGCAAAAACCCAGGACATTATGCAAGAAATTGTCCAGAAAAGATGAAGAACAAGTTAAACAAGCCTATGAAGGATCTCAACCTTGGCCCATGAGTCAAGTGTGGAAACAAAGGACCCTGAGCAGATGTTTTCCCAGAGAAGTTTCCCCAAGATCCCAAGCAAACCACTATGTAATTTAGTTTGCAAATTTTTAAGTGTGGTAGTACCCTAGATGTTTTGAGCCTACTTGTAACCCTAGCTTTCCCAAATCTCGGGACGAGATTTATTTTAAGGGTGGTAGCCTGTCACATCCCAAGATTTTCCAAATCTTGTAATGTGAAAAATAAATGAATAAAATAAAACTTAGTTGATTTTCAGGGTGATAAAACTTTTTGAATTCAATTGGAAACTTTCAAACTTATTTTGATCAAGATAAATCCTAAAGGGATTTAACAAGATAAACATTTAATAAAGGAAAATAAAATATTTGGATTTACTATTTTGAATCTTTTTATAAAAGATTTGGTTTTCAAATGAAAAGGGAAGAAATTTAAATAAGGATTATTTTAATAGCCAAATTAAAACTTGGCCAAGCCTTTGAAATTAAAATATTTCTATTTGATAAAAATAGTAAAGGTTTACTCAAATAAAATAATAAGGATTTAATATCCAAGTTTATTAAAAATAAAAGGTTACTATTTTAAGTAAAACATCAAAACTTATCTATTTATTTTAAATAAGTTTTCCAAGTATTCTTTAATTTCAAATAAAACCTACTAATTTGGTTTTGGAAATAATTAAATTTCAAATGGAGGTTTTTAAATAAAACAAAATCTATTTGATTATTAAACAAGGTCTATTTATTTAATTAATAATGGACCCTAAAATAAAAATATTATTTTAGGACTTTAGTTTATGTTGTGAAACAGAACCAAATCCAATTGCAATGTTTGGTGAATGTTTGAATTGATTTGAATGTTGAATTGTTGTTTGAAATTCAAAACAGAAAATAGAATTGGAAAAAGATAAAACAAACAGCAAAGAAAAAAATATAAGTGGACAGCAGCCCAGTCGGCAAGCCCACTAAGCCCATTCGCAGCCCAGCTACACTTTCCCCTCTGCGAAACGTTTTCTACCTAAAACCGCACCCGCAGAGACACCGATTGGTGGACCCTCTTTCCCTCTCATTCCCTCGCTGATGCCCGGACCCCACACAGCCAGCTCACCTCCTTCTTCCTCGCGCAGATGACGCCTGCTGTTTCCTGGCCTTAACGCCGGCGATCAATTCGCGTTAACCACGGCCATTACTCCCCTGCAACCAGGTCCTTTTAATCGCCTGCGCCTTCCCCTCCTTTCCCCTCAAACACCACAGCACGAGAGCCCCCATGCTGCCCTGAATCGAGCTCGCAACGCCACTGCTCCGACCACCGTCCCCAGCAAATTCCGGCGAGCCCAGCCACCGCCTTGCCTCCCCAACCACACGGGCACATTCCCCAGACCTAGGCGCTTCTGCCTGTACCTTCCATTCACCCAGGGCGCCAGGCATCGACTCACAACCTCGGCCGTGCGCGTTTGCCTCTCCGTGAAGTCCCCTGTAAGCATGCATCGCCCGCTCCCTCGTTCACGCTCCCACACTCTCCACATCCTCCTGCATCTGACCATGCTCCTGTCTTGCCTTAGGGCGATCTGCAACGTTGACTCCGACCAGGACCAGAGCCGCCCGACGCCGTTCCCCACTCCAGCGAGCGATTACCTCCACGCCAGTGCACCCCTCGACCAACCGACCACGCCTCGAGCATCACCACGTCCTTGCGATCACGGTGAGCATCCGCACTTCATTCTTTGCTTCCTAGAACCGCCGCTAGCCCATCGCCTGACCGTCGCCGCCGTCTGCCGCCGCGCAGCGCCACCTGTTCTTGGTTGAGTTGCTGCGGACCGTAGGATTTAGATCGGACGAACGTGATAGATCACTTAAATGCCGAAGAGGTACGCGACCAGAGCCGTGCGATCTGTTTAGATCCAACGCACCGCAGAGCCCGATCCGACCGAACCGGTACCAGCCAGGCATATTGCGACGCGTGGCCAGTCTTGTTTAAAACAGAATTTGAAAAATAGATTTAGATGCAGATTTGAAACCCTTGTAACTTTTGATCCACACGTCCAAAATTTACAAACTTTATATCAATGGAATCAGTGGAACAAGCCCTAGCCAACCGTGCAATTGTTTTAGTAAAAAGCCTCTAGTAGATTGTCTGTTTTTGCAGAAACATTTGTATGCTTGTATAGATTAGAAAAATTATTCCAAAATGTTTTCAAGGATAAAATCCTTGCAAATTAGTTTGTGGTGAACTTACTGACCCTAGGAACCAACCCATGGTTTTGAAAATGGTTTTGGTGAAGGTTAGGATGGATTAATTAATTTAGCTCATTTCTAGCCAAATAAAATAATGGTTTTGTTATGAAAATGTTTTTGGAGTAAAAACCTTGGGAAAATGATTTGGATCAAACCTACTGACCCTAAACACCAAGTTTTGAGAAACAACAACTTATTTGGTGAACAACTTAAAGTTGTTGCTTTGATAAAAATATTTTCCACCACATAAAATAATGAATGGATTTAAAAATGGTTTATGAATAAAACCCTTTTGCAAATGACTTTGCCACTTTGGACTTTACAAAGTTTAGAGCCTAGTAGAAACCATCTTTGCAAATAAACCTATCTTTTGCATGCTTGCATGCATGACCTAGTTTCTCTTGTTTTATGTATGTGAATTGTTTGATTGATCATTGGTTTGGAATGCTAGTTGATATTGTGTTTGCTTGATTGATTGTAGTGAAATTAGAAAAGTGTGAGACTAGCAAGATCAAGGAGTGAACCAACATTCCCTACCAAAAGAAAGGCAAGTGACACTACCATCTAAAGTCCTAATATTTTCATTATACTTAGTGGATTTTGAAACATGCATGAAAAGAATTTCTATACTTATGCTATGCTAAATCCTAATAGGATACACTATACATCCCTTAGTGGAAACAATGTAGTTGTTACATGCTTAGCCATGCTATATTTTGAAAAGAGATACATGTTGAGATTTTATGAAGTTGAGAAAAGGACTTGTGTTTTTATATAATAAAACAAGGACTCAATGAACCACCTGGGTGGACAAGGATACTTTAAGTTTTTGGAGAAGGTGGCAACAAAAGGAACCATGTCTATGGCAATCTCTTTGTGTTGTGCTCCAAAAGAAAACCACCCAGGAAACTTAGAGATTGAACATGTTTCTCCAATTGTGGCTTTCGTGTGCAACCACATGCTACTTATGGCTCTGGCTTAGTCAACTACATTGGGAAGACCCATGCATTGTCTTCAGGTTACTGAAAATGAGGACCTGGAATCCTACATGGGTACTGAAGACAAGCTAGCAATGGTGTATGGGAGGACCCTCTGGAAAGACTTCGTCACATTCTCAATCTACCAGTACTCCATCTTGGTGAGTACCAATCCAGCGGCCACTGGTGGCAACAAGATGAGAGTGTGATATGTGGGTAAAGTGTACAACTTCTGCAGAAGATAATAAAATCTAAGTAATTAGCCGTGTCCCCGGTTATGGACAATACTGAGCAACTAAAGTTTGAAGCTATGGGAAATCTCGACATTCCAATTTCTAAAAGAAAACTTTTAAGTGACAACAAAAGACTTGATGCACTTGGGGTTACCAAGGAGTTCAAGAGATTTTGATAAAACTTGATGCACTTGGGGTTACCAAGGAACTCAAGAGATTTTGACAAAGACACTTGGTGGATTCCAAGGAGTTCAGAAAGATTTGATAAAGGAAAACAAAACCATTTGAAAAGATAGGATAAACTATTGCTTTATGCAAATGAGCCTAAAACTCTACTTAGCCAAATATGCATGTAATGATAGAATTCACTTATATTCTACATAGTAGTGAAACTTGCCAATACAATTCAAATGTATTAACCTTTGTGGCTGTAACTTGTAATGTTGCAGGTTTGATTGATTTTAGTGAAGATTGATTGATTAGGATTGCAAAGTCTACAACCAACATGTCTGCCTATGGCACTATGAAGATGAAGGACCCATGCTTATAGTTATTCCGCTGCAATGTAATGTAATAGCCAAATGAGCTATGAAAGATGTAATAAAATTATGTTATTCCTGGTTAGAAATTTATATTATGACCTTTGTTTCTTGATATTACATCTTAACTGTGGATGCTAGCTATTGATCCAGGGACTAGCATTGTAAACACAGGGGACTCTACCTTATTTAAAGTTTGGGACCCTTACAGTTAGCTTGCACATTCGACTAGTAGTATTAGGCTTGCCTTGTGCAGAGCAGTGGTTGAAGTTTTCCTCGGCTTCTTCTTCGTAGTATCCTCCTTTCTCCTCGTATCCTTGGTCGATACTAGAGTCTATGAATAAATACGAGGTACACAATCACCAAACAATACTTAACTACTTTCAATCATCACATACAATGGTTCTATAGATGATCTAGCATCATCACTAACATTACAAGATTAAAGCATTTGTCTTATTGATTTTATTTTTAGAGAAGTAATTTCTACTCATTGAAAAACTACTTAAGATTTAATATTCTCCAAACCAAACATGGGATCATGTTGACACATGTCATCACCACATATTTCAGTACATGGGAATGTGATTTAAAGTGGTGTCACAATTTAATAAGGTTTAACCTTTTATTCCAATTAAATAAAGTGACTATAAATGTCTATGTGGCATTCTTTTATTACTTGAACATTATTTCTGTAAGTAAACCCATATGTTTTTATATATTATTAAAGGTATGATCAAATATGATTTTTGAGAGTTGGAATCAACTCAAAAGCTATTTTAGTTTAAATTTGAAAAATGTTTGAATGCAGAAAAGCTTCTGCCTTGTTATTTTTACCAAGTTGATCTATAGATTCAAATGATTTGAATCCAACGGGCTTGTATTAAGCATTTCAAAACTTTTCTAACAAAATTGGTTTCATTCAATTTGATTCAGTGAATCGAGCTGGGTTAATTTTTGAAGCTAGGTACAGAACTAAGTTTGAATATAAATAGAAAAAGCTAAATTCAAACGAGTGGGCTGCGCGGGAAATATTAATGGGCCGGCCCAGTGTCACTCTACGGCACGAGGCGCAACTGATAGGGGGTTCCACCAGTCAGTGGCTCTTTAAACGCGAAGCGGTACGAGGCGATATCGGCCACACGATCTAAGTCTAATCGAACGGCTACGGCTCATCGTCCACGTCGGGCAGCGCCGGCGAGACAGAACCCTAACGCGGTAGGTGGGGGTCGTGGGAGGCTCACCAGGGCTCAGGCGAAGCTCGGCGATGCGGGCGAACGACGAAGTCAACGACGGTGAACCTCCTGGTACCGGCAGCTCCTCCTGGGGCGGCTCCAGTCGATGGCTTCCTTCTTCTCCAGCAGCGGCGAGCTACGGCCAAATTCCGGCGATGCGCTGCTTGCCTTGCTCCGGGAATCGGGTGGGGTGGTTCTGGGTGAGAGGGGAGTGAGATGGTGTGCTTCAATCGGCTGGGGGTGGCCTCCTTTTATAGGCTCGATGGCGAGACCGAGAGGGATGGGTAGGCGACGGTGGCGACATGGCTACGGGCTGCTAGAGGCATGGCCAAGGGTGGCGATCGATCGGTGGTCTCCTGGTGATGCTCTAAGCTGTAAATGCGCTTGTAGGGGCGGTGGCAAACGGTTGGGAACGCTCGGTGCTCTGCGAGGCAGAGGCGGCGAACTCTGTGGCGAGCGGTGGCTACGGGGTACGGGCGGTGAAATGGGCATGTCTGGCGGTCTCCTGGGACGGTGGGGTGCATGCTGGCGGGCAGCGAGGGCTCGAGGTGGTCGGGTTGCGTGGGAACGGTGCGTGCTCTGTGGTGTGCGTCGGCATGGTCGACAGCGGCGCGGGCGCGGCGTTCCTGGCGATTCTGGTTGCTGTCTGCGAGGCAGGGCTGGTCAAGAGGGGGCGGTGAGGCATGGGCTACCTCCCAGACAAGGTTGGCACGGCTAGTTCTTCCTCTAGCCTGCTGTCCACACTGGGGTGACATGGGTGCTCTCGGCCTGTTCACCATTGATGATATTGGCAAGCTTAAAGTGGGGCTAGTGCTTAGTTAAGTTTGCTAGATGATCTACTGAGGTTGCTGTGAGCTAGAGAGGGAACAAGTTAGGCCAGAATCACTGCACACTATAGTGTTTTGATTTTGTTTGATTTGTATCTGCAACCTGTTTGATGAAATGGCCGCATGAATTCAAGTTTTGAATTTTGAAAAGATTTTTGGTGGGTGTGCTAGGCATGTGCTGGTGAGTATGTAGATGCTTGGGTTTTGAAAGTTGAGATTGTTTGAGTGGTTTTTGAAAAAGTGGGATCTTCCCATATGATATAGATTCAATTTTAAACTGTCATTTAAACTATGCATTTGAATGTTTCTGGATGATCACAAAGTGGGCCTTGGTACTTTGTTATGAGTACTATCAAGGGGTGCAAAGATCCAAACAAGTTTCTGTTAAGTTCTAAAAGTTAGAGATATCCAAAGTAGGCATGGGAGTTAAATTGGCAAAAGTGACCATTCACTTAAGTTGATGGTTTTGATTTGTTTGTCTTTGGGAAAAGTTTGGGGATTGTTTAGATGATGTTTATTTCACCTAAGAATCAATTTACAAGCAAAGAAACACATAATCATGGCAATTCAAAAGAATCCACATGTTAATACATACACATATGAATGCTTTCATATTTTAACTGGAAAATTTTTTGTTAACCCTAAATTTGGTGATTAGAGTTTGATGATTCTAGTTCAATATTTTTGGGATGTTACAGTTGTCGGAGTGACAGAAACCTGAACCCCCGTTAGGAAACCATTGCACAAGGGAGCGTAGGATCTCAGAGTTTAAGGCTATGGTTAGGTTTATATCTTAATTGCTTTCCTATAGTTGCGGATGCTTGTAGGGGGTTTAATCACAAGTATGTATTAGTACAAGTAAGGTCGGTACATTAGCACAGGTTCACCCACACAACACTTACAACACCAAAGAAGACTACTCACCTATTTGAAGCGAAAGCACTTGACAGAATTCCCATGTGTCCTCGAGAATGTTTGGTCCTTATAAGTATTTCCACCGGCTTGTCCTTTGCTAAGAAATGATTGGGCCACTTGCTACAATTGTTCGTTGTCTTTATTACTTGCACTTTATTTCTTTGCTTTATCAGAAAACCCCTAAAAATCCGTTTGCTAAGCATTTACAGAGATTTCCTGCTCCATACCACTAGTCAGCACCTTCTGATCCTTGTTGGGATTGACACTCCTATTTATCAAAAGTACTACGATACACCCCTATACTTGTGGGTCATCAAGACTATTTTCTGGCGCCGTTGCCGGGGAGTGAAGCGCTATTGAAGAGTGAAACTGGTAAAGGAAACTTCTACTATGAGTATTTCTTTTTATTTCTGTTTATTACTTTGTTTCAAATATGGATAACCCACTTGGTCTTCTGTTTGGGAAAACTACTACCGCTATTAGGGTAGTAGATGAACTACAACCTATTGAGATAGATCCTTTTAAGATACCTACAAGTATTGTTGATCGTGTTATGGGTAATTATTATTTAGGGGATGGAACTGTCCACCGTGGTGATCACTTGCTTTTTATCCATGAATTATGCAGATTGTTTAAGTGTGCAGGTATCACAACTGAACAGGTGAAGAAGAAGTTACTCTCTATATCCTTGAAAGGGAGAGCTGAAGAATGGTATAAGCTACTGAATAATGGGCAATCCATGGAATGTGAGGAAATAGTACCTCTCTTTTATTATAAATTCTATCCTCCCAGTGAAATTCATAAGGATAGGAATCTGATATATAACTTTTGGCCTCGTGATAGAGAGAGTACAACTCAAGCTTGGGGAGATTGAAGTTACTAATGCTTAAATGTCCTATTCATGAACTCCCTAACAATATTATTATCAATAACTTTTATGCAAGGCTTTCTCTTCATGATAAAGATTTACTAGATGCTTCTTATGTTGGATAATTCACACGTATGAAGTAAGAAGCTAAATGGGATCTCCTAGACCGTATTCAAGAGAACACTAAAGCATGGGAGAATGACAAAGGAAGAAAGTTAGGTATAAACTATGATTATGAATGCATTAAATCCTTTATGGGAACTGATAACTTCCATGATATTAGTACTAAGTATGGTATTGATTCTCAAAGTATTGCAAATTGCTTTAAGGTCTTTGCCTCTTATATTGAAATTCCTAAAAAGAAGTGGAACAAGTACCATGCACCTTATAAAGATGTTGTTAATCATGTTCCTGTTAGAAATACCGAAGTTTGTACTACTAATCATATTGTGCCTGAACCTTATGTTGAGAAAACACCTTTCCCAGCTAAGGTAAAGGAGTACTCTATGATAATTAGTGCGAATAACAAAGGTACAAAGAAAACTGTGGAACCCGATGAGCAAATAAATATTGAACATGTGGTAGATATTGTGAAAGATCTTGTCACTAAAAATATAGAGGATGAGCACATTGTCTTCTGTGAAGACGCTTCTAATTTATCTCTCATCCTAGGAAAGCTAGAAAAGCTAGTGTCCCTATGCTTTCTGTTAAAATTGGTGATCAATGCTACTATGGTTTATGTGATATTGGTGCTAGTTCTAGTGCTATTCCTTATGAGCTTTACAGGGAAATTATACATGAAATTGGTCCTTGTGAGCTTAAGGACATTGATTCACCTTGCTAATAAGGAAACCATTTGCCCTATTGGTATTGTAAGAGATGTGGAGGTTATCTGCGGTAAGATTAAGTATCCTGCTGATTTTCTAGTGCTTAATTTAGCAGCTAGAAAAACTTGCCCTATCATTTTTGGTAGACCTTTCTTGAACACTTGTGGAGCTATTATAGATTGTAAGAAGGAAATTTTTTTAACTAAGTTTGATGGAGATTCTTATGAGTTTAACTTTTCCAAATTTGCTAAAGCTCCTTGTGAAAATAGCTTGCCTAATGAAGATTTTAGGATGGAATAACTTGCTTCTATTGATCCAATTTATGACCTTGGACCTCTTTTTGATGACTGTAAGTACGCTTATTCTGATGATAAAGTTGTTTCCTGTGACGGTTATATTGTCAAATTTATTCAAGGTGCTACTGAAAGTTATTATGAGAGAGGGAAACATAGTTTTATGCATCTCAATAATGTTAAGTTTCCCCGTTTTATGTTGAAAGCTTTGAAGTTGCACTTGTTTTGTATTCATATGATATTGGATTTTTGTTTCAACAATTTGTTTTCTCATGATACTCCCATGCATAGGAAGTGGGTTAGACTCAAATGTGTTGGATATTTGCTTCTTGATGCTCTCTTTCACTTCAAATATATATCTCCTATGTGAGCATCTTTGAAAGTAGCAAGCCTAACTTAAAGGCATTAAAGAAAAGTACTTCTTGGGAGATAACCCAATAGTTTTGTTGAGTCTTGGAAGTTATTACCTCAGTAATAACCGCTCCTTATCCTTTTTTTGTTTTTTGTGTCAAGTTCAACTACTTTTGAGAAGTAGAGGAGTTGTGAAAAGTGGTTGCCCTGGGACAGATTTTTGTGCTGCATTGTAAAAATTTGTGAAGGAGATCAGTCCAACGGATGGAGCTGTAATTTGCTGTGATTGTTCTCCAAGTTGTTACCCAACATTCATTAGTTTTGCACTTTTTGATTTGAGCAACAGAAGGTTTTCGAAAAAAATCAATCTTTACCTGTTGGTCTGTTTTGTCAGATTTCTGCCATCATTTGCATTTGCCTCTTATATTGAGTCCCTTACAGATTCTTGTGGGGGCTTCAGGAAAGGAGTTGCTACAATAGCTTTTGTTTTGATGGATTTCAGTTGAAGTGTGAACCTAAAGGTTTATTGTTTTTGCATACACTAATGTTGCCAACGAGGTTTGTGTAAGGCCTTGCATGAAAGAAATTTTTAGGAGATGGAGAAAAGGAATCTGCAGTGTTCGTCTTTGAATATGTAAAAGTGGTGAAAACAGAAGATTCGTGAAAACCTTATCTTTTTATATTTTTGATGTTTTTATTACATACGGAAGGTTACAAAACGAAACAGAGGCCAGGGTGGCCACACCCACCCTAGGCACGGGCCCCAGATGGCCGCGCCTGGAGGGGGTTTGAGCCCCCTGAGCTCCGTCTCCGCCTCGTTTTCGCACCAGTACCTTCCTTATGCATTGAAACTTCATAATATATAAACCCCCGGATCCCCCGAGGTTCGTATATCATGTTCTCATCGTGTTTTCGTTTCGATCTGTTTTTGTCAGGAAATCTTCTCAAAGTTTAGAGAACCATGGTCTCCGCCAACGACAAAGGCAAGAAGCCCGAGGAAGATGATCCTCAAAACCCCAAGGAGGAGGAGATTTTGGTTGGGGATGAATAAGACATGAAGGAGGAAGAGCATTCGGACACCTGCGCTACCGTTGCAAGCATTGGAGTGGTGGCAAACCCTATCAAGCTTAGGAGGACAACACAGATGTCTACGGGAGGGAAACCTCCACGCCATTGCCTCGCTCCGCGTTCATTTCCTCCACATACTAAGAACCCCTTCCATACTCTTATACATGAGCAACAATTCCAAGAGGTGCCCAAAGGGAACTTGCCCTCTGTTTGAGATCTTCCTCGTTCTAACCATGCAGGGAAGGAACACACTAAGAAGGAAGAGTGGGGAAAGAATAACAAGGACTAGGATTCTCGGTCCGATATGATCATGAACAACATTGAGCAAAATTCGAAGTTGATCCGTACTATGACCTTCAAGATTGAGGATTTGAGGAAACTGATTGAAGAACTTATCAAGAGAACACCACCACTACCGAAGGAGTAATTCATCATGAGGTTTGGCTTGTTCCAAGCTTGGGGGAGTGCCGCGGTATCACATCATTATATTTTATCTTTTACCTTTTTTAGTAGAGATATATCTTTGGTAGAGAAGTTATCTTATAGGTTGGTTTGCATGTGGAAGTATCTCTCCTTTAGTTGGTTATCTATGTATCCCTTGGTGTGAGTGCCTTTATGTAATATTAATGAGAAGTTTCATCTTTTACTTTTTGCACTTCTTATTTTAGTTTGCAATCTCTATTATATGATTGATCTTGTTGATCAGTATTGGCATCACTTTGGGAGCATCAAGTAGATCTAAATTGGTTTTGGCAAACCGAGCTATGGTCAGTAGCAACACTTTTTGAGGTTTGAAAGGAAAAGAGAAAAGGCTTACAAGTATTTTGTATCTTTTATTTTCTTTCTTGATTGGTCCATAAGCTTAGTATTATTTATTTAAGATCTTTTGTGTCTTAAAGGAAGATTGCATGTTTGGCTTTATCACTTGTAGGTGTGCTTGTTTCCTTCAACTCTTTTGCTTGCTACCCAGCCTTGCTAGCCAAAAACCTGTTTTGAGAAGGACTACTTCTCATGCATCCAATCCCTTTGAACCAAAACCTGTGCCATTTGTGTCCACCATATCTACCTATTAGCATTATTGTTATTCCAAGCAAATTCTCAAGCTTCATATATCTTGAGAATTAAAAATTATTTTGTTATGTGAAAACTAGTTAGTAAATCTCTCACGAACTTGATGGAACACCTTATTTTCGTGCCCCTAATAAACTTGAACCATTGTGTTATCGAAGTTGTATATTCTTGCATCTATACATTGGGATTAGCAGAACCGTGCACGGGGAACGCTTTCAACACTTATGGATACATATCCACTTGATATCATGCTCTTTTGTCTGCGGATGTCGTTGGTGTGAAATAAAAGGGGAGCTTGTAAGTCAATGGATTTATGTATGTGTGTTAGAGAAACGCCCGGGCCGCTAGCCTAAGTCATGCCTAATCATGGTGGAAAATTGCAGCATAACCATAGTGAGCAATATGTGAAGCATCCTCAATAAAAACCTATGCAAATAGAAAATAAAAAGATCGCTGAGATGCTCACTGTCTGCTTGCCTTGTCATTTTGATTATGGGATAGCTCCTGTATCATGTGCAAGGGGTACCCCGTTGGCGGCTCTTTATGATACACATGTACTTACAATGACAAGAACTTACCGGTAACTAAAGTTGAGTAGCATGAGGAGCGGCCCTCGTACTCAAGGGACATGAGATTGCCAGCTTATATTTCGTCAAGCATATACTCCGTCTTTGTTCACTTTAACCTTAATCACCTCAAGATTCTTATGATAGGGGCAATGATGGCTCAAAGCTAGTAAGTACCATAATATTTTGGAAGATCTTTATGACTTGAAATCCCTACTTCCCTCTATGAAGGGCCTTTCTTCTATCTCTAAGTTGAGTCAGTAAATCTACTTCCTCTCTATCTCTAGCAAGCATTTGAGTTGTTGTGTTTCAAGCATTCATATGATGATTTATTCAATCATGTTCTTTATCTTCCTTGTTTGCACAAGACTCTTATCTATTGAGTATTACTTTGAAATCTATCATTGTGAAAAAACCTTTTTGTTTGAGCAAAGAGTGCTCCTGTTGTAAAACCTCTACAAAAGCTTTATTTGTGAAACTATTTGCCAGTTGTTCTTTGACCAAGAACAAAGTTTGCAAATCCCAATTATGATTTATGTTTATGCATCTCTATTGTGACTCCTGTACTTGTTGCAAGCTAAGTTATATAATGGTGAGTTGCTTTCTTCTATGAGTTGTGTAATGGTAAGTGTGATGCTTCTTATCCGTATTTTATCGACACTTCACTCCATAAACTTGTGGACATGTTTACTGAGCTCAGTTTTCGCTTGGGGACAAGCGAAGGTCTAATCTTGGGGGAGTTGATACGTCCAATTTGCATCACCAATCTATATCATAATTTGCCTCTATTCATTGATATATTTCATATTAAGAGGTGATACTTATGTCTTTTCATATGTTTTTGCATGTTGGACGATTCTTGGAGGATGAAGTGCTGGAGCCAGGTTTCTGATGGAAAAAGAGGTGTTTTGATGCAATTTCGCGAAGATCATAAAAATACCAGAAAAACTACAGAAAATCATATTTTCACAGAAGACGAAGAAAGCCAGAAGGGGAGGCGGAGATGGGCCACCAGGGGCCCACCCCCCGGCGCGGGCCACCCCTAGGTCGCGCCTACAGGGGGTGTGGCCCACCTGGCCCACCTCTGGCTCCGCCCTCCCGCCTATATCTTCTTCTCAAAACCCTAAAACATGGTGAGTGACCACAGAAAGATTTCGCCACCTCTACGGGGCGGAAAACACCGAGAGATAAAGAGCTCTCCGGCAGATAGATTTCTGCCAGGGAAATCCCTTCCCGGAGAGGGGAGATCATCGCCATCAACACCATCATCAAGCTAGACTTCGTCAGGATCATCATCATCATCCACACCATCATCTCCACCAGCACCATCATCATCACTCCATCCCGCTGTAACAATTGTGTTGAATACTTTCATAGTTCTTAGGGGAAACTTTCCCAGTGTTGATTACTATTGTAGTTGATGCTTGTGAGTGGAACCATTGGATTATTGTTTATGTTCAGATTGTTATTCATCACCATATCATCTTTGATCTTGATCCATATAATGTCTCGTGAGTAGTTCGTTTATTTCTTGAGGACATGGGAGAAGTCATGTTGTTAGTAGTGGATTTGTGTTGAGATATTATTCAATGGTTTAGTATTTAAGTTGTGGTGTTATTCTTCTAGTGGTGTCATGTGAATGTCGACTACATGATACTTCACCATTTATGGGCCTAGGGGAATGCATTGTATATTTGGCTACTAATTGTGGGGTTGCCGGAGTGACAGAAACCTGAACCCCCGTTAGGAAACCATTGCACAAGGGAGCGCAGGATCTTAGAGTTTAAGGCTATGGTTAGGTTTATATATTAATTGCTTTCTTGTAGTTGCGGATGCTTGCAGGGGGTTTAATCACAAGTATGTATTAGTCCAAGTAAGGTCGGTACATTAGCACAGGTTCACCCACAAAACACTTACAACACCAAAGAAGACTACTCAGCTATTTGAAGCGAAAGCACTTGACAAAATTCCCATGTGTCCTCAAGAACGTTTCGTCCTTATAAGTATTTCCACCGGCTTGTCCTTTGCTAAGAAAGGATTGGGCCACTTGCTGCAATTATTCGTTGTCTTTATTACTTGCACTTTATTTCTTTCCTTTATCAGAAAACCCCTAAAAATCCGTTTAATAAGTATTTACAGAGATTTATTGATCCATACCACTAGTAAACACCTTCTACTCCTCATTGGGATCGACACTCCTATTTATCGAAAGTACTATGATACACCTCCTATACTTGTGGGTCATCAAAGGTATGATGAGCACATCAGCAATTTTTCTCAGTAAGAAACCAAGCTTATCGAACCAATAGGAGGAAGGAAACGACTCAAAGGTGTTGCTAGCAACTGGAAACCTGCACAACACAAACACAAGACTTTTCCCCAACGAACAGTGAGGTTGTCAATCTCACCGGTTTGCTGAAAACAAAGGATTAACTATATGGTGTGGAAGGTAATAGTGGTTTGCAGAAAGTAAAAGTAACAGTGGAAGATGTATTAATGGTAAAGATTGGACCGGAGTCCATAGTTCACTAGAGGTGTTCTCCTTAAGATAAACAAACATGGCATGCTGGGTAAACAAATTACAGAAGGGAAATTGGCAGGACAGAGCAAGGCATAATAATGTAATACTAGACATTCATGATCCTATGAGATTTGATTGGGCAATACAACAAGATACATAGACCGCCATCCAATTGCATCTATTACTAGTAATCCACCTTCAGGTTATCATCCGAACCCCCTACAGTATTAAGTTGCAAGCAACGGATAACTGCTTTAAGCAAAGTGTGTAAGGTAAACAATCCACTTGTTCCATGAACGAGAGACCGTTGTTTTCTCTCTAGTAGCAACAACACATCTACAACCTTAGAAATTTCCGTCACTTCCCTTAGATTAAATAGAGGCACGAACCCACTATCAAGCATAAATACTCGCTCTTGGAGTCACTAGCATCTACTTGGCCAGGATAGCTACTATAAATGGAGAGCATGGAAGAGCACAAACAACACAAACATGATAGAATTAATAAGACAAAACCATTAATCAATCTGACATAGTAATCTCAATATCCACCGGATCCCCGCAAACACAACATACATTATTAAAAATAGATGATCTTGATCATGATCGGAGCTCACAAGATCTAAACATGGTAGCACAAAGGAGGATATACAACCATCTAGCTACTAAATGGACCCGTAGTCCAAGGTGGAACTACTCACGCTTCATACCGGAGGCTGGCATGATGATGAAGAAGGCCTCCGTGATGATCTCCCCTCCGTCAGGGTGCCAGGAAGAGCTTCAGATCCCCCCGATCTAGGGACGATGGTGGCGGCGACTATAGACTGTTTCGTGGAATATTGATCGGTTACTTAGGATTTTTGTATCGGGGGGTCTTTATAGGCGAAGAGGCAAGGCAGGGGGCACCTAGGATGGCCACACCCTCCCCATGCGCGGGCTAGGGTTAGTCGCGCGGCCAGGGGGTGTGGACCCCTGGTGGCTCCCCTCTGTCGCGTATTCTGGCTCCGTGTTCCCCACGATAAAATATTGACTTTGGCTTTTGTCCCGTCCAATTCCGAGAATATTGATTTTTTGCCTTTTCTGGAACCAAAAACAGAAGAAAACAGGCAACTAGCACCATGGCATCTTGTTAATAGGTTAGTACCAAAAAACATATAAAAACACCTCAAAGTGTAGACAAATCAAAGAAAAGTAGATACTAAACAAGCATGGAACATCAAAAATTATAGATACGTTTCCGACGTATCAGGGACCTTGAGGCCATCAGGTCTACTAAGGGTGTCAGTCAGAATTGTCGCATCATGGGTAGATCCTTCCCACCCAGCAAGCACATATCTGAACTTTATGTCGAAATCAAAAGCAGCAAGCACATTCTGGCTAGGGTAGTGCTTCCTCCCCCTATATGCAGCATGCTTAGCTTTTGGCACTCTAGCTATCACATGAGTACCATCAATTGCTCTGATACAATCATGGCATTCTATTAGCCGGCTGTCTAATACAATCATCTAGTGCAGAACATGGTAGAGTTTCTCACCTTGAAAAGGGGGAACCACTGACCGTTGCATTGTATCTTTGTGGGTATTTGACCAGATGATGGCTTGATCATCTCTTCTCTGAGTTCTCCAACAGCATATAATATCTGATGGAAATACCGGGAAATTATCTCGGTTGATCTCCTCCATGTGCTGGAATCACTCAAAATCTCTGGTTATGGCCCAGAACATGAAAAAACAAAGCCACTTATTCTTTGATAGAACAATTGATGTTGTCCTTGAGCAAACCCCTAGACCTAAATGGCTGGATAAGATGGTTAAATGCGGATCTTCTCATCCTGAGCATGGCAATAGCCTCCTCATCGTTGTTGTTGTAGATGTAGTTCAGATTATCCGTCCTCTCTGTTGCGTTGCATGAGGGGACCATATTTCACTGCCAGCATGTTAGTGCTACCAGCCGCTCTTCTATAGATCAAGGACATCCATGCTTGAATCATAGTGACTAATACAATTGCATGGATGATAACCTTCAATTGTTGGCCCTAAATGGAGTGGCATTGCGTAAGCACTGTATGTAATACCCTAATGTTGAGCTAACTACCTTGGTAAAAACGTTGGGGAGAAGGCAAGGATACGGTTCTTACCTTCATGGTGTTGGACGTCGAGGACCTTCCGCAGGTGGATAAGAGAATGACGGAGAAATCGACTCCACAGATCTGCGAGGAAGCAAATGCCGGAGTCGGACAAGAGATGCCAGCCGGTGCCAGAGTGGACGTAGCAGCTACTGTCGGAGATCTAAATCATTGCCACTGCCGCACAAGAGGAAAATGGGGAGGGATTTGTCTCCGAGCGGGATGTGGTATCATAAGAGGGAGGTGAGCCTACTTTTCACGCCATACGGCGCTACAATTCTTTTGGCACCACCATCCCCGCGCATGCCGTTCCTCCCACGGGCGAATCCAGGATCTGACCAAAACTAAATCAAATCCTAAACATATGTAGTTTTGATATCTGAACCCATGTTATATAACTAAAAGCTTCATTTTATTTGCTTTACGACAACAAACCCATTAAACAAGTCTATTATCTCATGAATGGTAAAATTAACAGAAATTTTCTTTATAAATACGAATAACTATATAAGGTTGTATATGAATGTTAAATAAACCAAGGAGAAGATCTAGTATATGAGCATGAAGAAATTCACCATAAAAAGATGGACATGCAAATATATCAAGTCTTCTAGTGTATACTATGATACCAAACTATAACATTATATGTTTTGCGATAAAAACAAGCAAGCTACATTCTATTAGTTTGAGTGTTGGTCTATGCCCAGACCTATAAATAAATCAATAACATAATAATTAGTTGATCACTAAATAATTCATAAAAAATATTGGTGTATATCTTTCGCAATTGATCTTGACAGAAAAATTTCTATTAGATAGGGTAATCAAACTAGCAATTTTAGTAGCCAATATGAATATATTGGGATCATACCTTAGGGAGATCAATTCACGAATTGGACATGACGTGTGGTGGCGGCATGTCGTACTTTATAGTTCCTAGACATACGGGGAGCTGGCTTTGTGTCTTTGCTAATCAGTAATCATGGACACGCCAACGTCTAAACAAAAAAATCTGATCCTAGTGATGACACTCAACCAACGACACAATGACCCTCGGTAGGCGACGCCATAACAGAGGCGTATAAGGGAGAAATAAACTGACTAGATCATCAAGGGAAACCGAGTAGAGCACAAATTTAGATGCGTCCCTGATACGTTGGAAACGTATCTATAATTTTTGATGCTCCATGCTTGTTTAGTATCTACTTTTCTTTACTTGTCCACACTTTGAGGTGATTTCTACATGTTTTTTGGTACTAACCTATTAACAAGTTGCAACAGTGCCAGATGTCTGTTTTCTGCTGTTTTTGGTTTCAGAAAAGTTAGTAAAGAAATATTCTCGGAATTGGACGGGACAAACGTCAAAGTCAATTACTTTTCATGGGGAACAAGAAGTCCAGAGGGGAGCCGGAGGGGCCAGACAGGGGGGCAGACCCACCCCAGGCGCCGGTGGGCCCAGCCCCGCGCCTGGCTAGGGTTTGGTGAGCCTTGCCGCCTCCTCGGCCTCCCCCTTCACCTATAAGAAGCCCTCGATGCAGAAACCCTAGGGACCCGATCAAATATCCACGAAACCGTTTGTAGCCGCTGCCACCAACGTCCCAAGATCGGGGAGGGGGGATCTAAAATTCTTCCCGGCACCCTGCCAGAGGGGAGATCATCCCGGAGGACTTCTCTCCGGTATGATGCGTGAGTAGTTCCACCTTGGACTATGGGTCCATGTAGTATATAGATGATTGTATCTCCTCCGTTGTGATTTCATGTATAGATCTTGTGAGCTCCCTTCATGATCAAGATCTAATCTATTTGTAATCATGCATGTTGTGTTTCCGGGGATCCGATGGATATTGAGATTATTATCTTGGTTTGATTAATGGTTTTGTCTTTATGATTCTATCATGTCTGTGTTGTTTGTGATCTTGCATGCTCTCCGTTGTTAGTAGCTATGTTGGCCAAGTAGTTGCTAGTGACTCCAAGAGGGGGTATTTATGATCGATAGTGGGTTCATGCCTCTAGTTTCCAAGGGAAGTGGCAGAAATCTCTTCGGTTGTAGATGTGATGTTGCCACTAGGGAGAAAACAATGGTCTCTTGTTCATGGAACATGTGGACTGTTTACCTTACACACTTTGCTTAAAGCATTTGTCTGTTGCTTGCAACTTAATACTGGAGGGGGTTCGGATGATAACCTAAAGGTGGACTTCTAGTCATAGATGCAGTTGGATAGCGGTCTATGTATATTGTTGTACTGCCCAACCGAATCTCATAGGATCTTTTTGTCTAGTATTGCATTGTTATGCCTAGCTCAGTTCCTGTCAATTGCCATGATGTAATTTGTTTACCCTTCATGCCATCGTGTTTATCTGAGGAGAGCACCTCTAGTGAACTATGGACCCCAGTCCAATCTTTACCATTGATAGATCCTCCACTATTACCTGTTTACTTGCTGCAAACCATTGCCTTCCACACCATACTTTAATCCTTTGTTACAGCAAACCAGTGAGCTTGACAACCTCACTAATTCATTGGGGCAAAGTCTTGAGTTTGTGTTGTGCAGGCTCCGCATTGTTTGCAACACCTGTGTGACGTTTCCTTCCTCCTAATGGTTCGATAACCTCGGTTTCTTACTGAGGGAAACTTGCTGCTGTGCTACTTCATACCTTGCTCTTGGGGTTTCCAACGAAGCGTTCCATGAAAAGTGCAGGGCGCCATCAAGCTCTTTCTGGCGCCATTGCCGGGGAGGCCAAGGACGTCTTCACTAGGGGAGTCCTTCACTTCCTTTCTCTTTACTTTGTTTTTAGTTTGCTTTGTTTCTTTTGCTTGGTTTTGTTTGCCTCTTTCCAAAAAACCCAAAAAAATTAATCTAGTTTGGTTTGCTTGCTTTATTCAAAAACAGAAAAAATTAGTTCCTGCTCTAGCTGCTGATGCTATTTTTGGCTTGCCCACCTTTGACAAAATGAGCTCTGTTGAGAACACCAAGTTGTGTGACTTCACTAGCACCAACAACAATGATTTACTTAGCACTCCTATTGCTCCTCCTGCTCCTAATGCTACCTTAGTTAAAATTAAGCTTGCTTTGTTGAATCTTGTGATGAGAGAGCAATTTTCTGGTGCTGGTTCTGATGATCCTAATGCCCATCTCAATAGCTTTGTTGAACTTTGTGAGATTCAAAAGTATAAGGATGTAAATGGAGATATTATTAAGCTCAAGCCTTTTCCTTTCTCCTTGAGGGGAAAAGCTAAAGAATGGTTGCTTTCTTTGCCTAAAAATAGTATTGATTCTTGGACTAAGTGCAAAGATGCTTTTATTGGAAAGTACTATCCTCCTGCTAAGATTATATCTATGAGAAGTGATATTAAGAAATTTAAACAAATTGATAGTGAACATGTTGCTCCAGCTTGGGAAAGAATGAAGTCTTTGGTTAAAAATTGCCCTACTCATGGACTCACTGCTTGGATGATTATCCAGACTTTTTATGCATGTTTGAACTTCTCCTCAAGAAATCTGTTGGATTCTGCTGCTGGAGGTACCTTTATGGGCCTCACTTTGGGTGCTGCAACAAGGCTCCTTGATAATATGATGGTTAACTACTCTGAATGGCATGTTGAGAGAGCTCCACATGGTAAGAAGGTAAATTCTGTTGAGGAAACTTCCTCTCTGAGTGAAAATATTGATGTTATTATAGCTATGCTTGTTAATGGGAAATCTCCTCTAGATCCTAATAGTGTTCCCTTAGCCTCTTTGGTTGCTCAAGAAGAGCAAGTTGATGTCATTAGAAACAACAATTTCAACAACAATGCCTATAGGAATAATTTTGGTAGCAACAACAATTATAGGCCTTATCCTCCTAATAATGGCAATTCCTATGGAAGCTCTTACAATAATGCTAGGGGTGCCCCCTCTGAACTTGAAGTCATGCTCAAAGACTTTATTAGTAAGCAAACCACTTTCAATAAGACTATAGAGGAAAAGCTTTTAATTGTTGAGAAAAATATATCCTCTTTGTCTGAAGCTCAGTCCTCCTTGATTAATAAAATGGCTGCTAAACCTGAAACTATGGAAAACACCTTTGCTACTGCTCATGCCATACAAGTTACTATAGATGAAAATGTTAGGCTATTAGCTCAACTCCATTCTAAGTGGGAAAGGGAAGCTGAAATTGATAGAAACAATAGTGTGTGCACTATCACCACTAAACCACAAGTAGTCAATATTCCTACTCCTACTATGCCTAAGACTATTGAGCCTACTACTAGTGATGCCAAGTTTGACTTTGTTTGATGGTTGCAATATTTCTGAAGTGATTATGTTCTTGCAAAAGCTTGCTATAAGTCCTGATGCTAGTGATATGCATGTTGCCTTTACCAAACACATTACAGATGCTCTTGTTAAGATTAAGGAAGAGAAGCTAAAACACAAAGCTTCTATTCCTAGGAAAGTAGAAGATAGTTGGAAACCCATTATTAATATGCAAGTGAATGACTTTGACCTCAAAGCTTCATGTGATCTTAGTTCTAGTGTCTCTATTATGCCTAGGAAGATTTATGAAATGCTTGATTTGCCACCTTTAGAAGATTGTTATTTGGATGTCCCACTCAATGATAATGCTAATAAGAAACTCATGGGGAGTATTAATGATGTTCTCATCATGGTTAACAATGCTTATGTCCCTGTTGAATTCTATGTTTTGGATGTTGAATACAATGCTTCTTGTCCTATTACTTTGGGAAGACCGTTTCTTAAAACAGTTGGTGTCGTCATTGATATGAAAGAAGGCACCATTAAATATCATTTTCCATTCAAGAAAGGTATTGAACACTTCCCATTGAAAATAGAGAAGTTGTTCTTGCTCCCCCTTTGAAAGCAAGGTTTGATGTTAATGCTTCCTCATTTGAAAATACTTGATTCATCTTGCTTCTTGTGCCTAACTTTAAGGCGTTAAATAAAAGTACTTATTGGGAGATAACCCAAGAGTTTCCTTGAGTCTTGGAAGTTATTACTTCATTAATGACCTCTTCTTATCCTTTTTTTTTTTGCTTTTTGTGCCAAGAATGATCTCTAATGAGAGGGAAGTAAGATTTGGGGAGTTGCTGTCCCAAAACAGATTTCTGTCCTCCACCAAAAAAATTTGTGAGGAGGATCTGTAACAAGGATTGAGCTCAACATTTACGAATAAATCACCCAGTATGTTATCTAACTTTTGTTAGTTCAACACGTTTTTATTTGAGCAACATAAGATGTTCTAAAAAATCGGTTTCTACCTGCTGGTCCGTTTTGACAGATTTCTGCCATTATTTGCATTTGCTTCTTACTGATTCCTTTTTGAGTTCTCTTTAGGTTAATTAAGCTTTCTGAAGTAGTTACTTCAGTATCTTGTGTTTTTAGTGAAAAGCCTTGATGTTCCAAAGCTTTGCTAGAGGTCTAATATCTTTTGAATACACTAATGTTGATAATGAAGATTGTGTGAAGTTTTGTATGAAGGAAAAAAATTAGATGTAGAGAGAGAATGATGCAATGAGATGAAGAATGAACAAAAGCTCAAGCTTGGGGATGACACCATGGTGTCACCACAAGAAATATCCAAGAGGTACAAGCGTCAAAGCTTGGGGATGCCCAAGGCATCCCCTTCTTCATTAATAAAAAGCTCAGGTCTGTCTAGACACTTCGTTTTTATTGTTTCATGCACAGTTGTGTTGTTATTGGAGCGTCTTAGTTTTCGGTTGTTTTGCTTAGGTGTGGCATCCCGCAAAACCACTACTAGAAAATCGCGTTGTTTTTGTGCATTGCATCATCATGACCGCATGCTCATGTCATCATGCCACATTGCATTTGAGCACCGTCATCATCATGCATATTAATTTGCCTAAAAACTATTGCGAAAGACTATGGTTTTCTGAAACTAGCCTCTTTCTATTTCAAATCAAACACCCGGATGTTTCCGGATATTTTGTTTGTCTAAAATCTATTTATAAAAGCTTATTGCAAAAATTAAATAAAAGTTATATTATTTTAGTGGGGCAGTCGAACGGGCCGAATCGACCCGAACGACCACCCCAGAATAAAACGGTCCAACCTAGTCTACCCATTCCATTCTAACCACCCCTCAGCCACATCACCCCGACCACTCCCCTCGTGCCACCTCACTCCACCTCTCTCCCTCACCCAATCCCCATCTGCCACCTAGACTAAACCCACCCCAATCCCTCCCAGCCACCCCTCTCTCCTCACACATCCAGCCACACACGCACGCCCCCACCCCCTGCCCACACAGCCGCAGCAACCCTCACCCCTGACCCCCAGGCCCCACCGACCCAGCTCCCTCTCCCACCCAGCCGCTCCCCACCCCGGTCCCACACCCTGGCCCCCTGGCCGCGGTCCCACGCCCGGACCCATTCCCCACGCGCCTCTCCTTCCTCCCCTCTCACCCAGCGCCGCCCCCTCGCTTAGCGCCCGCCTCCTGTTCTCTCCTTCCTCCCCCAACCTTCTCCTCCCAGCACAGCTCTTGTCCTGGCCCGCCTCACCCTCTGCGCTCTCGTGACCCCTTCTCCCAGCTCCGCCTTTCCCCACCTCGCTCCTGTCCCAACCCAGCGCTCGCCCCACCTCGGCCCCGACGCCTCCTCCGCTCCTCCAGCCAAAGCCTCCTCCCGGTCCTCCCCCTGCAAGACGCCGGCCAGCGCTGACCTCAGCGCTGGGCGCCGCCAGCAGCTCCAGCGTGACCCTCTTCCGTCGAGCTGCTGCTAGTCTTGCTGCGGCCGCCCTCCTCTATTCCCCGCCGCCGAAGGCCGCCAACCGCCTCCGGACCCGTCCTCCGCCTCCTACCCCCGTCGTCTGTGCCCCTGGCGCCGCCTCCGCCTCTGTGTGTGCTGTCGCCCCTCCTCCCCTCTTCGCCGTGGTGCTCCTCGTCCGCGACCTCCGCCAGAACGCGTCCTCTGTTTCCGGGTTGAGTTCATCTCCACGGTCGGCCCTCCCGTGTCCCCGTGTTTGGCTCAATCCTCGCCACCAGTTCCATCTCCGCTGCCAGCCGTGAGCCCTTTTTCTGCCAGCTACATGTGATCCGAGCGCTGTTGTTTACCCCTGTGGTGTTGATGTTTGTGGAAGTGGTGTCTAATGTGGTGCCACCCGAGGGAACCACGTCGAGAACCCGCGGAACGTGGAGATCGCCATCGGCCCGGGCCATCAAGATCGTCTTCATGGATCCCAAAGATCGATCATGGAGCTCGAAGACCGATCCCGGAGAGCCCAAACCCGATTCCCCGAGACCCCAAGATATCCATCGTAGGTGTCATGTCCAAGACCAAAGCGACGACAAGATCTACCGATGACCGAGAACTCGGATGCCAAGATCCGCGACTCGGAGATGCCGGAACACCAAGTTCGTCGAGACCCTGGAGACCCGTTCCTAGAGAGGAAGTCCGGACCCGATGATCGCCAAGATCGCCTCACGGACGCCATGACCTCCTTCAAGAATCCGATGGCCGAGACCCTGAAGACCGATCTAGAGCACCAAGGCCTTCGCGTGGAGTCGGCAAGATCATCCGTAAACACCAAGATCAACTGCGCGGCCCGACAAGTTCGACACTGTCCAGGGCGAGACCGATGCGCCCCGACGCCACGCCAAGTTCGTCTACCCGAACGCCAAGATCTACCCCGTTATCCGAGAGCAATCCCAGAGTCCGAGAATGTTTCCGCCGAACCCTGGACCCTGCCGAACCCCGAACCCCCGGATCCCCAAGTTCGTCGAGACCCTCTAATGTGTGACCCTTTTCTCGGACCCTATTTTATAATATAATACAACCTGTTGCATATTAAATTGTTCATCTCGCATGCATATTTGTGTGGTTTGGGGGCCTTATGCCGATTCACCTTATAATTAAATATGGGGCCCATATGCGGGCAAATCTAGCCTTATATTGGCCTCATTTAAATTTGTGTAGCGAACCGGTGATATATTCTGCCTTGTTAAACAGCATTTAATTGCGGGGTTCTAAACAACTTGAACCATTTAATTAATTGTCGGGACCCCGGTTCCACTTAATATGACCTAATTGCATCGCACCTTTGCCATGTCATACATCATACATGCATCATGCCCGATCTTTTGCCGTAGCATTAAATATTGCATCCGGTGTTTATTCTAGTGTTTTGCTTCTTCGCGGATAAGGCCGTTGAGTTGATGCGAGTGTCGACCCGATCTTCGGATGAACCCTTCGGCAATGTTTTCAGGCGAGCATCTCCCCCTTTCTTCCTATCTTACTTTTCTAGTATTTATTCCCTCCCGTTGATCTTTGCTATCTGTGTTGCGATGCTCTAGTTTTCGTACCCGTGATATCCCTTGCAGCCATATATAGCCTTGGACACATCCTATTACCTGTTGTTTGGTAGATAGTTGGACCCGCGCGTCGTAGTCGCTTGCTCAAGTGTTTTTGCGTGTCGTCAAGTACCACAGTTGTTGGAGAAGTGCCGCATGTTTATTGTTGGAGATGATCATGGCTTTACTTATGGTTCACTTTAATTACTGTTTAACAACTAAAATTGAAGTAAGTAAGCAGAGGCATCGGTGGGTGATAGATAATGTTGGTTTCCGACCGCCCACTTGTGTCCCGTAGGACCCCGAGTTCTTGACACCTGTTCCGAGATCGAGCGAGCTAACCACAGGTGGGGAGATATGGGCCCCATTGATTATTACCTGATTTCAAAGTATTGTCTTGGGGCCACAAACTAGTTTGAGGTTTTATTTACTATCCTGTACTTATGCCATGCTTTATCGCTTTATTTACGCGTTTGTGAGGAGCACACTGTACTGTTTAGGAAGCGGAGTGTTTTCGCGGTATCGACAGTCCCTGTTTGGGGATTTGCTATCGTTTACAGCCACTGACGCAAACCCTAAGTCCGTCTCGGAGACCGGCCGACTTCGTTGCGGGTTCGACTTGGGGTGGCCCCATGTACTTGCTTTGTGCAGGAACGTCGTGACTTAGGCCCCACGACATACCGATGGGTGTATGTTAACGATCCGCAAAAGGGTTGAAGTGCCTGTGGATACTTTGGTGCACCCCTGCAGGGTTAAATCTTTTCGAGAAGCCGTGTCCGCGGTTATGGACGACTTGGAGCACAGTGCTTGATCATAGACAACTATAACTAAAGTTTACTGTTATAAATTGACTTGTATCCGATTTGACTAGTAATCAGCTTCACTACAACGGAATGGCTAAATAAAAGTACCAACAACTGCTGGGTTTTTGGGGTTACCTCATGCTAATTGTATCTGACTAGTAAGTGTTGCAACTATCACGGAATGGTTAACTAAAAGTGCCCACTTCTTACTTTATCAGGATGATTATCTAAACCTGACTAGTAAAGTGCATAACTATAAGCGAATAAGTAAAGCACTGCTGTGTGAGTTCCTCGGTTGACTTCCTCGTTTGGTCTCGAGGGGAATACCGGGATGGGATTGTTTGGTGTTGTCGATCGGTTCCGGATAGGTCTTTTCTTACCCTCTCGATAGCCGCCATTATATCGAGTCTCTATAGGTTGTTTAGTGCATCTTTGCCACGCCGATCCACCATACCTATGTAGGCGAGGACCGCAATTCTAGTCTCACCGTGTCTTGGCCTCGATCGACGCTCCTCTTTTTCCTTTGCCCTTTGTCGGCACCCCTTTTGTTTAAGCAGGTTTTGAGATCGACTCCGTTAGCAGGGTTACCCTTCCGGCTTGGCCTGGGCAGGGTTATGGACGCCATTGGTTATTCTTCAGGGCTCTTAGCCCCATTTGCATCTTGTCCGTAGTCGGACGCTCTATCATTTCAAGGTGATTTGGATCTTTGTATATTATATCTGTATTCTTGACTCCTGGAGTCGTGCTGTATATATATCTGTTCGGTGGGTCCCATCGAGGACTGTTGTGTAATGTTATTACTTCGTTTTCCACCCGCACGAAAGTGCCTGGTGGGCACCTTTGAATCGTTTCTATGCGGGTTTGGCGGGTTTCGCTAAAACTTGCATAGGGCCGATTCTGAGGGTGTTACATTAGGTTATTTAGTTTTCTTGAATAAAGTATTTTGGACCCCCGTTCTCGTTGTATTGTTTTGCAAATAAGTTTGCTTGGTGTTTGGAAAGGAGTAGTAAGTTCTTGCTTGAAGTGCAAGAGGAGCTTGCATTGACTGTGACTTAGACTTTAGCATGACATGCTAGGTGTTGTTTTGACCTTATGCTTAGTGATTATTGTTGTATCATATCCTGTTCCAAACAATTGGGATTGCTTAGTATGCTTTGAAGAAATTATGCGTTGTTTTAGCATGCAAAAGCATAGTATTGTGGTATTCTCCTTTGATTCTTTGCTTGGGTTGACTTGGCACATGCTCACACCATGTTATGACTGTCACAAGTCACCATTAGACTCTATGATCATTTAGTCCTTAACTTGTAGTACCACTCTTTGCTTTGATTAGTATGCTTTGTTGCACTACATGATTTTGGCCATTATTGCTCTCTTAGTTTGTTGCTCCCAGTCTTTTGCTAGCCTCCACTTGTATGAGTAAGTTCTAGTCATGCCTCCAACTCCCAAGAAACCAAGTTATTCCAAAGTGTCCACTATAAACTCCTATACATGGTGTGTTACACCATTCCAAGTATATTCTTGTTTTCAACTATCTTCCAATTAAAAATTATTTTGTTATGTGAAAACTTAGTGATTAAAGCCCTCACGAACTTGATGGCACACTTTATTCTTTGCCCCTAATAAACTTGAACCACTATGACAACTTTGTTGTATATGCTTGCACTTATAAGTTGTAATTAGCAGAACCGTGATGTCACGGGGAACGTTTTCAACATTGCACTTGTACCTTGTTGTACTCAGTTGATATCATGTTCTTTTGTCTATGAATGTCACCGGTGTGAAATAAAGAGGGAACTTGTAAGTCCATGGAGTTTGTATCATGTGTTAGAGAAATGCCTGGGCCGCTAGCCTAAGCCATGCCTAATCATGGTGGAAAATTGCAGCATCACCACAATGAGTTATCTATGAAGCATCCTCAATAAAAAGCTATGCATATGGTAAATAAAAATATTGTTGAGATGGTCATTGTCTGCTTGCCTTGTCATTTTGGTTATGGGAAAGCTCCTGTACCATGTGCAAGGGGTACCCCGTTGGCGGTTCTCAATGATACGCAAATACTTATAATGACAAGAACTTACCCGGACCCAAAGTTGAGTATGCATGAGGTGTGGCCCTCGTATTCAAGGGACTTGAGATTGCGAACTTATACTTCGCCAAGCATATACTCCATCTTTTCCACTTTAACCTTAACCACTTCAAGATGCTTATGATAGGGGTAATGAGGGCTGAAAGCTATCAAGTACCATAATTTTTGGAAGCTCTTCTTGGAACTTGTAATCCCTGCTTCCTTTACAAAAAAGGCCTTTCTTTCACCACTATTGAGTCTCCACCTTCTACCTTTAGGCACCATTAAGAGAGCATAGTTGTCATTCTGTGTGCAGTGTTCCAAAGCTTATTAATTGATGCATATTGTGTTATTACTTGCTCTTGTGCTATTTGTTTCTAGTCACCCTTGTGAACTTTGCAGGTGTCGTATGCATCTATTTGCTACTCTATGAGGGACAAGCTGATTACCACTATGTTATGTTTTCTGCATGTGAAACAAACAAACGTTTTTCAATGCATGTTATTCATGATCTTTGTTTGTAGCTTGCCATGTTGCATGCATAGTTACTATGTCCTATTGTTATAACTCCATCTTTCATGCACATGTTTAGAGTTCTTTGATCCCAGCTTTCAATGCTTGCAAATGGTTGGATCTTTATTGTGAGGGTGCATGTCACCTCAAAAATTATTCTTTTATCACTTGCCTACTCGAGGACGAGCAGGAGTTAAGCTTAGGGATGTTGATACGTTGGAAACGTATCTATAATTTTTGATGCTCCATGCTTGTTTAGTATTTACTTTGCTTTATGATTATATCATGTCTGTGTTGTTTGTGATCTTGCATGCTCTCTGTTGTTAGTAGCTATCTTGGCCAAGTAGTTGCTAGTGACTCCAAGAGGGGGTATTTATGCTCGATAGTGGGTTCATGCCTCTAGTTTGGAAGTGGCAACATCACATCTACAACCGAAGAGATTTCTGTCACTTCCCTTGGAAACTAGAGGCATGAACCCAATATCAAGCATAAATACCCCCTCTTGGAGTCACTAGCAACTACTTGGCCTAGATAGATACTAATAACAAAGAACATGCAAGATCACAAACAACACAGACATGATAGAATCAAATAGACAAAACCATTAATCAATCTGACATAGTATTCTTAATATCCATCAAATCCCCGCAAACACAACATGCATGATTACAAATAGATTAGATCTTGATCATGAACGGATCTCACAAGATCTATAAATGAAAGCACAAAGGAGGAGATACAACCATCTAGCTACTACATGGACCCGTAGTCCAAGGTGGAACTACTCACGCTTCATACCGGAGAAGAAGGCCTCCGGGATGATCTCCCCTCCGGCAGGGTGCTGGGAAGAACTTCAGATCCCCCCGATCTAGGGACGATGGTGGCGGCGGCTACAGAAGGTTTCGTGGAGTTTTGACTGGGTGCCTAGGGTTTCTGCATCGGGGGCTTCTTATAGGCGAAGGGGCGAGCCAGGGGGCCACACCCTGCCTAGGCACGGTCCAGGCTTGGCCGCGCCTAGGGGGGTCTAGCCGCCATGTGGCGCCCCTCCGTCTCGTCTTCTGGCTTCCTTTCGCCCACAGTAAAATATTGACTTTGGCTTTTGTCCTGTCCAATTTTGAGAATATTGATTTTATGCCTTTCTGGAACCAAAAACAGAAGAAAACAGGTAACTAGCACTATGGCAACTTGTTAATAGGTTAGTTCCAGAAAAGATATAAAAACACCTCAAAGTGTAGACAAAGCAAAGTAGATACTAAACAAACATGGAACATCAAAAATTATAGATACGTTTCTGATGTATCAAGTATCCCCAAACTTAACTCCTGCTCGTCCTCGAGTAGGTAAGTGATAAAAAGAATATTTTTTGAGGTGACATGCACCATCAAAACCAAGATCAAACCATTTGCATGCATTGAAAGCAGGGATCAAAGAACTCTAAACATGTGCATGAAAGATGGAGTTCTAACAATAAGACAAAGTAACTATGCATACAACATGAAAGGCTACAAACAAAGATCATGAATAACATGCATTGAAAATGTTTTTTTTTTCACATACAGAAAACATGACATAGTGGCAATCAGCTTGTCCCTCATGGAGTAGCAAATAGATGCATAGGATACCTTCAAAGCTCATAAGAGTGACTAGATACAAGTAGCACAAGAACAAGTAATATCACAATATGCATCAATCAGTAAGTTTTGGGACACTGCACATAGAACTAAGAATGGAAACTATGCTCTCTTAATTGTGCCTAAAGGTAGAAGGTGAAGACTCAATATAATAGTGGAAGAAAGGCCCTTCATAAAGGGAAGCAAGGCTTTCAAGTTTCAAAAGGAGCTTCCAAAAATTATGGTACTTGTTAGATTTCAGCCCTCATTGCCCCTATCATAAGCATCTTGAAGTGATTAAGGTTAAAGTGAACAAATTATGGAGTATATGCTTGACAAAGTATAAGTTGGCAATCTCATGTCCCTTGAATACGAGGGCCACACCTCATGCTACTCAACTTCAGTCACCTGTAAGTTCTTGTCATAGTAAGTACATGCGTATCATAGAGAACCGCCAACGGGGTACCCCTTGCACATGGTACAGGAGCTATCCCATAACCAAAATGACAAGGCAAGCAGACAATGAGCATCTCAACGATCTTTTTATTTACTATGTGAATAGCTTTTTATTGAGAATGCTTCACAGAATGCTCATTATGGTGATGCTACAAGTTTCCACCATGATTAGGCATGGCTTAGGCTAGCGGCCCAGACGTTTCTCTAACACAAAATACATAACTCCATGGACTTACAAGATCTCTCTTTATTTCACACCGATGACATCCATAGACAAAAGAGCATGATATCAACTATGTACAAAGTACAAGTGCAATGTTGAAAATGTTCCCCATGACACCATGGTTCTGCTAATTCCAACGTATAAGTGTAAGCATATACAACCTAGATGACACAATGGTTCAAGTTTATTAGGGGAAAAGAATATAAAGTGTGCCATCAAGTTTGTGAGGGCTTTAATCACTAAGTTTGCACATAACAAAATACTTTTTAATTGGAAGATAGCTGAAAACAGGAATATACTTGGAATGGTGTAACACACCATGCATAGGAATTTATAGTGGACACTTTGGAATAACTTGGTTTCTTGGGTGTTGGAAGCATGAGTAGAGCTTACTCATACAAGTGGAGGCTAGCAAAATACTAGGAGCAACCAATGAGGAGAGCAATAATGGCCATAATCATGCAGAGCAACAAGACATTAGTAATCAAAGCATAGAGTGATACTACACATCAAGGACTAAATGATCATAGAGGATACGGTGACTTGTTCGTAGTCATAACATGGTGTGAGCATGTGCCAAGTCAACCCAAACAAAGCATCAAAGGAGAATACCACAATGCTATGCTTTTGTATGCTAAAACAACACATAATTTCTTCAATGCACACTAAGCAATCCCAATTGTTTGGAACAAGACATGCTACAACAATAATCACTAAGAATAAGGTCAAAACAACACCTAGCATGTCATGCTAAAGTCTAAGTCACAGTCAATGCAAGGTCCTCTTGCATTTCCAAGCAAGAACTTTCTACTCATTTCCAACACCAATCAACTTATTTGAAACAACATAGCGAGAACGGGGGTCCAAACTACTTTACTCAAGCAAACTAAACAAACTAAGAAAGCAAACGAAAACTAAGAAGCTCCAAGAACAACACAACAGTGCATGAAGCAATAAAAATGAAGTGTCTAGACAGACTTGAGCTTTTTATTGATGAAGAAGGGGATGCCTTGGGCATCCCCAAGCTTTGACGCTTGTACTTCTTGGATATTTCTTGGGGTGACACCAGGGTGGCATCCCCAAGCTTTATATTTTGTACATTCTTCATCTCATTACATCATTCTCTCTCTACACCTGAAATTTTTCCGTCATCCAAAACTTCACACAATCTTTATTAGCAACATTAGTGTATTCAAAAGATAATAGACCTTTGGTCTTAGCTTTGGAACAGAATTTTTTTCACTAAAAACACAAGCTACTGTAGCAACTCCTTCAAAAATCTCAATTCCCCAAAATATAAGTCAAAAGGAATCAATAAGAAGAAAATGCAAATAATGGCAGAAATCTGTCAAAAAAGACCAGCAGGTAGAAACCGATTTTTTCTAAAATCTTATGTTGCTCATATCAAAAAGTGTTGAACTAACGAAAGTTAGATAACATACTGGGGGATTTATTCGTAAATTTTCATCTCAATCCGACTTACAGAGACTCCTCAAGATTTTTTTTGGTGGAGGACAAAAATCTGTTTCGGGACAACAACTCCCCAAATCTTATTTCCCTCTCATTAGAGGTCATTCTTGGCACAAAAAGCAAGAAAAAAGGATAAGGAGAGGTCATTACTGAAGTAATAACTTCCAAGACTCAAGAAAACTCTTGGGTTATCTCCCAACAAGTACTTTTCTTTAACGCCTTTAAGTTTGGCATTGATAATTTGAGAAGATGCTCACATAAGAACAATGAGTTGAAGTAAAAGAGAGCATCAAGAAGCAAATTCAAAACACATTTGAGTCTAATCCACTTCACAAAGAACAAAGTGCCAAGCATATGAAGATAAAACAAGAGTAACTTCAAAACTTTTAGCACATAGAGAGGTGTTTCAGTACCATGAAAACTTCTACAACCATATTTTCCTCTGTCATAATAATTTTTTTTAGTAGCCTCATCAATAAACTCAACAATATAACTATCACATAAAGCATGATTTTGATGATTCATATACACATAAGTTTTATCAAGCTCAAAAATAGTGGGATTAAAACCTTCACAGGTTTTACCCAAAGTAGATATTTCAAAAGGATCCACAGGAACATAAAATTCATCCTCCTTTGGTAAGCATGGGGACAATCAAATAATGTAAGGGATAACGAGTTACTCTCATTAGAAGGTAGGCATGGGTAGATAATCCATTCTTCCTCCTTTTGTTCATCGCTATCCTTTTTTCATCTAATGAGCTTCCGAAAAAGAATTTATTCTTCCATAGGCTCCTGCAAGGCATTATTCTCTTCCATTTGTGGAAAGCATCTATTAAAATATTCAAGAATATAGTCATTTGCTTCCTTATAATTATCAAAGCAAAATTTAAGTACCTCATAAACCTCATATTCATAAGGTGCATCATCAGTATTTTCAAGCAAACTAGCAAGTTCAAATGCACCCTTGAAAGAAATAAATTCTTCAATTTGTTCCACATCATAAAAGTCATAATTTCCCTTAACATAAGAAGATATGGTAACATTATCATTATACTCACATTGAAAAGGAAGGTGTTTATACCTCCTACAACAACAAGATTTATCAAAGCAATAAGTAACAATATAAGTAGAGAACACGTCTCTAGCAATAGTATTCAACTTATCAATTTGTTCCCATAAGTGTTTCCCTTTTTGTGACAAATGGTGTTCCTTATAATAATACTTTTGTTCTTCCGTGAACCCACCTTGCCAATAAGAACTAGTTTCAAAGAAACCATCCATCGATAGAAAGCATGACCAAGCAAGGCAATAACAGACCAAACTAGACTATTTTTTTTTTGAGTTTTTGATAAAAAGAGTCAAACAAAACCAAGCAAAATAAACTAAGCAAACCAAAAACAAATTAAAGAGAAAGGTTGAGGAGGACTCCCCTTGTGAAGACGTCCTTAGCCTCCCCGGCAATGGCGCCAGAAAACTTGTTGATGCGCTTGGTTGATGTAGGAGCGCTTCATAGGGAAACCCCAAGAGCAAGGTGTGATGCAGCACAACAGCAAGTCTTCCCTCAGTAAGAAACTGAGGTTATCGAACCAGTAGGATTAAGGAAACGTCACACAAGTGCTGCAAGCAATGTGGAAACCTGCACAACACAAACTCAAGACTTTGCCCCAACGAACAGTGAGGTTGTCAATCTCACTGGTTGCTATAAGAAACGATTAACTGTATGGTGTGGAAGGTGATGAGTGGTTTGCAGCAAGTAAACAATGGAAGATGTATCAATGATAAAGATTGGACCGGGGTCCATAGTTCACTAGAGGTACTCTCCTTAGATAAACAACATGGCATGAAGGGTAAACAAATTACAGCAGGGCAATTGACAGGAACTGAGCAAGGAATAACAATGCAATACTAGACAAATCAATCCTATGAGATTCGATTGGGAAATACAACAATATACATAGACCGCCATCCAACTGCATCTATGACTAGAAGTCCACCTTCAGGTTATCATCCGAACCCCCTCCAGTATTAAGTTGCAAGTAACAGACAACTGCTTTAAGCAAAGTGTGTAAGGTAAACAATCCACTTGTTCCATGAACAAGAGACCGTTGTTTTCTCCCTAGTGGCAACAACACATCTACAACCGAAGAGATTTCTGTCACTTCCCTTGGAAACTAGAGGCATGAACCCACTATCGATCATAAATACCCCCTCTTGGAGTCACTAGCAACTACTTGTCCAAGATAGATACTAACAACAGAGAGCATTCAAGATCACAAACAACACAGACATGATAGAATCAAATAGATAAAACCATTAATCAATCTGACATAGTAATCTCAATATCCATCGGATCCCCGCAAACACAACATGCATGATTACAAATAGATTAGATCTTGATCATGAACGGAGCTCACAAGATCTATACATGAAAGCACAAAGGAGGAGATAAAACCATCTAGCTACTACATGGACCCGTAGTCCAAGGTGGAACTACTCACGCTTTATACCGAAGAAGAAGGCCTCCGGGATGATCTCCCCTCCGACAGGGTGCCGGGAAGAACTTCAGATCCCCCCGATCTAGGGAGGATGGTGGCGGTAGCTACAGAAGGTTTCGTGGAGTTTTGATCGGGTGCCTAGGATTTCTGCATCGAGGGCTTCTTATAGGCGAAGGGGTGAGCCAGGGGGGCACACCCTGCCCAGGCGTGGGCCAGGCTTGGCCGCGCCTAGGGGTGGTCTGGCTGCCCTGTGGCGCCCCTCCGTCTCGTCTTCTGGCTTTGTGTCGCCCACGGTAAAATATTGACTTTGGCTTTTGTCCCGTCCAATTCCGAGAATATTGATTTCCTTCCTTTCTTGAACGAAAAACAGAAGAAAACATGCAACTGGCACTGTGGCAACTTGTTAATAGGTTTGTTCTAGAAAATATATAAAAACACCTCAAAGTGTAGATAACGCAAAGCAAAGTAGATACTAAACAAGCATGGAACATCAAAAATTATAGATACGTTTCTGACGTATCAGGGGTGATCCACCCAAACTTTCAACATCTACTTTTATCAATATATTTG
Source organism: Avena longiglumis (assembly GCA_030063025.1). Taxonomy (NCBI): domain Eukaryota; kingdom Viridiplantae; phylum Streptophyta; class Magnoliopsida; order Poales; family Poaceae; genus Avena; species Avena longiglumis. The sequence continues at coordinate 366,111,796 of CP125978.1, forward strand.
GTTCATTCCCAAAATTATAGAATCTTCATATATTTGGTTCATTCCCCAAATTTTGGTTTATGGTATCCCAAAGGCTCTAGTTTCTCTCTTTATGTGGATATAATGATTCAGATTGGGCTGGTGTAACACCCCGTACACTAGGCCCTGGGGGTGTCACTCCTGGTAGCTTAATAGGATATCTAGACTGGCCCCATAGACCAACACTAGTATTTTCTACGCACTTTGTCCTCACTTCCCGGTCGGTCACCCATCTTAGAATTTCTCTAGGCCAAGCACGCTTAACCTTAGAGTTCTTTTCGAATGAGCTTCCGAAAAAGAAGTTGCAACTTGTTGGTATGAGTATCCTATCAATACTATTAAGTCATGTGCTTGGATCTCACATACACCCACCCTTTAGAAGATCGATGCCCTCATCGATCAAGCACACCCTAGAAACATTCCCTCTTGGCACGTGTCTGTGTGTCTAGTGCCGGCACATGTGCCATGCCGTGTCCACTCCGGGACACACACGCCATGCTCCACATGTCCCACCACTGACCCTCACACACCCGACACGCATATGTGCGTCCAGTGCCAGCACATGTGCCATGCCGTATCCACTCCGGGCCACATGCGCCATGCTCCGCATGTCCCGCCACTGACCCGCACACACCCTGAAAGAACATTTCTTAATCCCTAGTGTTTTGAGTGTTAGATAACAATACCAAGGATCATTTAATGTGTGGTGAAGTGTTGTAGCTCTATTTGAGAATAAAGGAATCAGGAACTCTGCCTTTGGGGGCGGATAATCCGGCCTCACCAGGGGCAGATAATCTGCCTCCTTTGCCTAGCAGCGCAAGCCCTGAAGAGGCGGAATTTTGGATTTTCGCCACCTTGATAATTGTAACACCCTTAGAATCGACCCTATGCAAGTTTAAGCGAAACCCGCCAAACCCGCATAGAAACGATTCAAAGGTGCCCACCAGGCACTTTCATGCGGGTGGAAAACGAAGTAATAACATTACACAACAGTCCTCGATGGGACCCACAGAACATATATATATATATATATAACAGCGACTCCATGAGTCAAGAATACAGATATACAGTACAAAGATCCAAATCATCTTGAGAACGATATAGCGTCCAGCTACGGACAAGATGCAAATGGGGCTAAGAGCCCTGAAGAATAACCAATGGCGTCCATAACCCCCGAGGCCAAGCGGAAGGGTAACCACCTTAACGACGTCGATCTCAAAACCCCTTAAACAAAAGGGGTGCCGACAAAGGGCAAAGGAAAAGAGGCGTCGATCTTGAGGCCAGTACACGGCGAGGCTAGAATTCGGCGGTCCTCGCCTCCATAGGTATGGTGGGCTGTAGCGGCAGCGGCAGCATGCACTAAACAACCTATAGAGTCTCGATATAACTGGCGGCGATCAGAGAGGGGTAAGAAAGACCTATCCGGAACCAATCTGAATCTAGCACCAAACAAACCCATCCTGGTATTTCCCCCTCGAGACCAAACGAGGAAGTCAACCGAGGAACTCACACAGTTGGCAGTTTTATTTATTCAGTTATCGTTGCAGCAATTACTAGTCCAATATAGATAGTCATCCTGATAAAATAGGCAGTGGGCAATTTTAGTTAACCATTCCGTTATAGTTGCAACACTTACTAATCAGATACAAATAGCATGAGATAACCCAAAAACCCAGCAGTTGTTGGTACTTTTATTTAGCCATTCCGTTGTAGTTGCAATACTTACTAGTCAGGTACAATGGTCGCAAGCGACACTCCAAACAAGCAATTGTGGGCAGTATTATTTAGCCATTCCATTATAGTGAAGCTGATTACTAGTCACTATAAAGTCAAATTTATGGCACTACTTTAGTTATAGTTGTCTATGATCGAGATACTGTGCTCCAAGTCGTCCATAACCGCGGACACGGCTTTCAGAAAGTTTTAACCCGGCCGGGGTGCACAAATAGCAACACACACTCGATCAACCTCGGAAAAACCAAATCAAAACCCAACGAGGCCTTCACGACAAAGCAATCACAGGATTCAGAAATATTTCGAGGCCACCCCATTGAGTAAACCATGAAGCGAAGCGGTGACTCGAGACGGACTCAAGGTTTGCGACAATGGTCAGAACGATTTGGGAACCCAAAACTGGGCTTGTCGATACCGCGAAAACATTCCGCTTACCTAAGCGATAAAGTGTGCTCCTCGCACAATCGTAAATAAAGCGATAGCATGGCATAAGTACAGGATAGTAAATAAAACCTCAAACTAGTTTGTGGCCCCAAGAAATAAGATGAATCAAGCTCGGCTCGGGGTCCCATAATCCTCCGGATGTGGATAGCGCGATAAATCAAGGAACAGTATCAAGTACTCGGGGTCCCTCACGGACACAAGTGGGCGGTCGGAAACCAAATATTATCTATCACCCACCGATGCCTCTGCTTACTTACTTCAATTTTAGTTGTTAAACAGTAATTAAAGTGAACGATAAGTAAAGCCATGATCATCTCCAACATCAAACAGGCGGCAATACTCCAACAACTGTGGTACTAGACGACACGCAGCAGCACTTGAGCACGCGACTACGACGCACAAGTCCAACTATCTACCAAACAACAGGTAATAGGATGTGTCCAAGGCAATATAAGGCTGCGAGGGATATCACGGGTACGAAAACTAGAGCATCGCAACACAGATAGCAATAGATCAACAGGAGGGAATAAATACTATAAAAGTAAGATAGGTAGAAAGGGGGAGATGCTCACCTGAAAAACATTGCCGAAGGTTCAACCGAAGATCGGGGCGAAGCTCACATCAACTCAACGGCCTTATCCGCGAAGAAGCAAAACACTAGAATAAACACCGGATGCAATGTTTAAGATTACGGCAGAAGACCGGGCATGATGCATGTATGATGTATGACATGGCAAAGGTGCGATGCAATTAGGTCAATATTAAGCGGAACCGGGGGTCCCGACAATTTATTATTAGGTTTAAGTTATTTAGAACCCCCGCAATTTTAAATGTTATTTTAACATGGCAAAAGGTAGCACCGGTTCGCTACACAAATTTAAATGAGGCCAATATGAGACTAGATTTGCCCGCATATGGGCCCCATATTTAATTATATGGTGAATTGGCATAAGGCCCCCAAAACACACAAATATGCATGCGAGTATGAAAATTTAATATGCAACAAGTTGTTATTACTTTTATAAAATAGGGCTCGAGAAAAGGGGTCACACATTAGGGGGTCTCGACGAACTTGGGGTTCCGGGGGTTCGGGGTCCGGTCTCGGGGTTCAGGGTTCGACGGGATCGGCGGGAGCGGATACAAGACGGAGAACTTGTCGTGACGTGCCGGAGATCTTGGTTCCAAGCGGTCGATCTTGTCGGGCCCACGGATCGGCCGGTCTTGTCGTTCGGAAGTAGAACTTGTCGTACTTGTGGCGATCTTGGCGTCCCGGGAGGAAGTACTTGGTCTGGCGTCGGGGCATCGGACTCCCTGGTTCTTTGTCGTTCTTGTTGTCGATGGCGAACTTGAGGGGATCGGGTACCGGGGTACTCGAGTCCGTGAAGTAGATCTTGAGGCGCCCGCTTCACGGGTCCAAGAGGTGTTCTTGTCTTCCATGTAGAATACCTTCGGGTTCGGGGCTTCGGATCCGCGAAGGGGCCTCGACGTTCCGGACTTCGGTGGTCGGTGGAGAACTTGGGTTACCCGTTGGTGCGGTCTCCGAGTGGCACCGATGGTCTTGTGGCTCCGACTTGTTGCAACCATGCGTCTTCCAGGGAACAACTGGACGAGTTTGGCAGACGGTGTCTTGCGGGCCTTGACCCCCTTGCGGCCACGCATGTGCACCCTTATGACTTGCTGCCCTGAAGTTATTGCTGGAACGGAAGCCTCAGAGTCATCGGTATCTCCACGGTAGATGCACTGCACATTGGCGGGGTGTTTCGATGACCCCTTGGCGGTTTGGGCCCTTGGCGAAGACAAGCATGTCACCTCCGTCGAGAACAGCGAGCCAAACACCATGGTGTCGTTCAATTTAGCATCTTCCGTAGCAGCGGCGAGCAAGCGGGAAGCAGCAGCGGCAATCGCCGAGAGGAGGAAACCAGCATGGGTGCTTGACGTCTGCATCCGTCGCTGAGTCGGGCATCAAACAGAGGAGGCGTGGCGCCGGGCGGTCGGTCGCTGGAGGGCCGAGGCGAGCGGTGAGGGCGGCGGAGAGGCGACGCGAGGCTTGACCGGCATGGCGAGGCGGGCCCGGCGGGAGGCGTCGCCGAGGTTGGAGGTCGGAGGTTGGAAGGCGCCGGCGCCAGTTGAAGGCGAGGCGAGGAGGGTGGTCGGAGGCGGCTCGGGCTGTGTGGGCAGGAGGAGAGGAGCGCAGCTCGGGCGCGGGCAGGGCGGAGAAGGCGGAGGCGGCGCTGAGGTCGGTCGGCTGGAGGTGGCAGACGGGGAGAGGAGGAGAGCGGTGGCGTCGGGAGAGGGGAAGAGGAGGGGCGGCCAGGCGAGGAAGGGAGGCCGGCGGTGGGAGTTGGTGAGGGAGGGGGACGCGGGGAAGAGAGAAGATGGTGGGGAGCGGGGCCAGGACGAGTGGGGCCGGAGTGGTGGGGTCAGGTGGTGGGACCGGGGGTGAGTGGAGAGTGGCTGGCGCGGGTGGGGAGGTTGAGAGGGGTGGGGCTGGCGTGTTTGGATCGGGTAGGGCCATGTGGCAGCAGGTGAGTGGTGGAGGGAGGGAGAGAGGTAAGGTGGCGAGAGCGGATTGGGTGGGGTGAGGTGGCTGGAGGGGTGGGTAGACTAGGTTGGGTAGTTTTAGGATTTCTGGTGGTCCGATTAGTTTTTGTACGGGGGTGGTCGACTGGGTCGAATCGGCCCGTTCGACTGCCCCCTAAAATATTATAACTTTTTATTTAATTTTATAATAACTCTTGTAATTAGTTTTTAGACAAATTAAAATCATCCGGGAACATCCGGGGGTTTAATTTGAAATATAAGGAGGGCTAATTTTAGAAAACGATTGTCTTTCGCAAATAGTTTTTAGGCAAATTAATATGCATGATGATGACGATGCTCAAGTGCAATGTGGCATGATGACATGGGCATGCGGTCACGATGATGCAATGCACAAAAACAACGCGATTTTCTGGTAGTGGTTTTTGCGGGATGCCACAATAGTCCGCCCCTCAGGGGGGCCGGATAATCCCCCCTGCTCATCGCCAAGGCGCAAGCCCCAGAGATGGGGCGGAGTTTTGCCCGGACTTTCCGGCCTGGCCGGATTATCCGCCCCCCAAGAACTTCACCAAGCTTCACCAAGGCGCAAGCCCCAGAGAGGGGGCGGAGTTTCCCCTGGAGAATCCGCCCTTGGGGCGGAGTTTTCCCAGGGGGCGGATAATCTGCCCCAAGTGGGGGCGGATAATCCGCCCCCAAAGTTGTGCAACGGCCAGATCTGGGGAGGGGGTATTTAATCCAGCCATCCCTCTCCTGCCAGAACTCTTGATTCATCTCGATAAAGAACAGATCGGATCTGAAAGCTTCATACAAGAGTGCTCCACCTAGATCCACCCAAAGGCCCCATCCCTTGGGGAATCAAAGGAGGAGAACTCGATCTTCATCATCAGCAATCAAGCGCTTCATCTCCTCTCCATTCATTTGGAGAACCTCCGATCTAGTATTTCTTGCAAATATCTAGATCCTCATTTTTGTTTATATTGATAAACCTTGTTCTTGTGGCAGCTTGTTGTCATCCCGGGAGCCCCCAATTCGGTTGTGGGTGTGTGCCCCGATAGTGTTGTAAAAGGCACCGGTTCCCGCCTCGAAGGGATCCAATAGTGGAGAAGGTGGATCAGGCCTCTCGTGGCAAGATCCATCGGAGAATAGGGTGAGGCCTATTGTGGCGTGGTGGTCTTAGAACCGCCCACCCCTCCAACGCAGATGTACTTCCCTTAACAAGGAAGGAACTGTGGTAAAACAAATCCCTGTGTCTCCGCGTGCTCCACTACGGTTTCCTCGCTCCTCTTTTACGTGCTTAGTAGTCAGGGCTACATATAGTAAAATTATCGTAGTTGCATATCTAGAGAATTTACTTTGTGTCAAGCCTAAAATTGAAAAAGTATGAAAAATTGGTTAGCACCTATTCACCCCCCCCCCTCTAGGTGCCCATACGATCCATTTCAATTGGTATCAGAGCAAGGTTCATATTTCGGGTTTAACCGCCTAAGAGAAGTATGGGTTCCAAGGGAGATGGGAGTGATGCTCCGGAGGTAGTCACCATGAACGATCTCAAGACGTTGGAAACAACCTTGGTGAGTTCAATGGAGGCTAAGATGGAAGAGATGCGTCAATTGATAATGCGTCTCTCCACATCCGCAAAGATCACCTCCATATAACTCGAGGATACCACTCCATGATCCAAGGAAGCAGGTAAAGCTGTTTCCAAAGATAACGTGGTAGGTGATGATACTAGTAAGAGCTCCTCCTCGAAAAAGGATAGCGGTAAGGATGGATACAATGAGGTTTCTCATGTGTATTCCCCTGATCCGCCTATTCCTCACCCACATATACATAATAGGGGTGATCCACCCAAACTGTCAGCTTCTACTTTCTCTCAATGGCAAATTTTGATGAAATCTCATGTGTGCAGTTCCTCCATAGAGTTGTGGAAGATCATCGAAAATGGTCTTCACGTTGGAAATCCTAACAATCTCACAAGGATGTAGTGGTCGATAGCCAACTCAATGCTACATCTCTACACATGATACGACTTGGTGTGGGTGATAAAGACATGCCACACATTCAAAGATCTTAGCACAGCTAAAGAAGCTTGGGATGCTCTCACCGAGCTCTTCATCGAAAATGAAAGTATGAGAAGAAATAGATATGATGCCTTGAGCAATGAAGTCAAGGATTTTATATGCTGGATGGAGAAGACCACGAGGACATGTATAGGAGGCTCAAGGCAATAGCTACAACCTTGAAACCACGGTGCAGCTCATGTTGATGATGCTTGGATCAAGCGCAAGTATGTCGGTGCTCTTATGCCATTTGAGCCCACATTTGAAAAGTCTCCAAGGTAGGCATAATTATCACCTCATGTCATCCAATGAGGTAATGCAAGAAATGGCCCTTCAAAGTGGCTGCCAAGAATGTCAAGATGCTCGAGCTATGGGGATGCAAAAGGGGGTCAACATGGCTTTGAAGACTAGTGTGATTGATCATGATGAATATGCGGTAGAAGGTCTGGACTGTCCCGAAGATATAAAAAGGATCCACGGACAATACTTGGCTCTTTATGCAAGAAACTTCTGGAAAGATCTAGCCAAGGCTAAAGCTGAACTAGATCGCAAAAGTGGAGCCTATGGAAGAAAATAAAATGGTCCCAAGCTGAGAACATGCTTTAATTGTGGTGACCATCAGACTTCAGCTGAGTGTCCATATCAAAGTAGAGAGGATAATGGAGGAAGACTCATTTTCAAGGACAAATCAAAAGCTCCACGCAAGAAACAGTTTGTAAAGAAGAATGCTCCTTTCAAGAAGCAACCAAAGATTGTTCTAGTAGCTCAAGAAGAATATTCATCGGGGAGTGAAGATGAGGACGAGGACGATAGCTCTCAAGAGGTGGCTGCTATAGCCACTACATCTACTTCAACATCTCTCTTCGACTCTCCGAACGAAAACATCATCAACAAGAATGCTACTTGCCTCATGGCAAGAAGCTCCGAGGTAACTTCTTCTAACTCTTATTTTCCCAAGGCTATGATAGACATGGATGATCCTGCTAGTCTTAAGGTTAAAGAAGAGATTATTGCTTTGGATTATTTCTATACTAACTTGCAAGGTGAGCACAAAGTTCGTTTTGAGGATCTTATGGATCAGCTGGCCCAAAACGAAGCACTCCTCAAAGAAAAGGGCAGAATTGAAAGGGAGGATGCAATGGAAATTGCATCCCTAAAAAATGCTCTTGAAGAAGAAGAAGAAGCTCGGGTCTCTCTTGAAGAGAGGCTTGAGTCTATGGAAGAGTCACATGAAGAAATTGTGACTAAACTCGTTAAGGAATGTGACAATGTTGTCACCAAAGCAAAGAAGTTAAAGAAGGAAAGGATTGACTTTGGGGCTGCTCATGATAGACTCTGCGAGGAATTGGAGAAACTTGACAATGCTCACAAGGCGTTGAAAAACGAGTTCTCTATTCTCAATGAGTCACATGATCAGCTTCAAAATCGATTGGCCGAATATGATACTCCTAGCTCGTCCAACTCAACATATAGTAACAAGAAAAATGCTAGTGTGGAAAAAGGAGTGATCAAGGACATCACTACAAAGGACAAAGGTGTGCTTGATGAAGTCCTTGGCAAGCAAAGGTCAAATCATGGTAAAGAGGGACTTGGGTATGTCACCAAGTCCAAGAAGAAGAAAACCAAGAAGAACAAGATCAAGAATGTGCAATTAAAGACAAGAACTGCTAAGAAGGTTGTCACAAAAGACAAGACTAATAATATTGGTTTTGCAGGGTCTCACAATCCGAATTATGAACTCTTTTGTGATGATTATGGCGATGTTTATGCTTATTATGTTGGTCCTTTTGATGAATATATTGCTTGGTCTATTTGGGTCCCAAAGACCCTTGTTACTAACATGAAAGGACCCATTGAAAAATGGGTACCTAAAAACAAGAAGTAATTTTCTTGCGGGGCTATGCTTAGGTGGGTCGAAATGGGTCGGATAGTGGCTGCACTAGTCATATGAACGAAGCAAGGAGATCATCACGGAGATGCGTCCAAATCTTGATAATATCACGGTCTCCTATGGTGATAAGTCTAAATCTCGGTATTGGGTCTTGGCAGGTTGTGGTTGCCACGATATCTCTCTCGTGGACGTCATGCTTGTTGAGACCCTTGGCTACAATCTTCTTTCTGTGCCCTTGGCAAGATGGGTTTTGTTTTTATCGATGATGATTTGGTGGTACTCTTATGGAGCAAGTCTCTAAAGGTCGCTTTCGTTGGATACGTCAAAAATGACCTGTATGTGGTGGACTTCTGGGAAAACCACTTGGTCCGATGTGTCTATTCGAAAAGGCCGACGTGAATGGCTATGGCATCGTCGTTTAGCCCATGTCAACATGAGAACTTTGCAAAGTCTCCAAAAGGGTGGCCACATTCTTGGACTAAAGACAATGTCTCTTTGCCAAAGATCGTGTTTGTAGGCGTGTGTTGAAGGAAAATGCATGATTCTCCCCACAAGAGGAAGACTATTGTGTCATCAAAGAGGATCTTGGAATTACTCCATGTGGATTTATTTGGTCCTCCTTCTCATGCAAGTCTTGGTGGGAAGAAATATTGCTTGGTAATCGTCGATGATTACTCAAGATATACATGGGTATATTTCTTCAAGCTGAAAAGTGAGACTCAACAACTGTCATCGACTTTGCCAATGAATTTCAACGTCAACACAATGTTCCCATCTTGGCAATTAGAAGTGACAACGACGTAATTCAAGAACTACACTTTAAACGAGTTTCTTAGCGAAGAGGGATTAGACACCAATATTCATGCGTACACCCCTCAACAAAATGGTGTAGCCGAGAGGAAGAACCGGACTTTGATGGATATGGCAAGATCTATGCTAGCTGAATTCAAGTCTCCTTATAATTTTTGGGCTGAAGCCATATCCACTTCTTGTCACTCATCAAACCGGCTCTACCTTCGGAAGATCTTGGACAAGACCCCATATGAAATACTTACCGGCAACAAACCCAACATCTCATACTTCAGGATATTCGGGTGTAAGTGTTTCTTTCTTATTAAAGGTGTCCATTTGTCAAATTTTGAATCCAAGGCTTTAGAAGGTATTTTTGTTGGTTACGGTGCCGAATCCCACACTTATAGAGTCTACAACAAGCTCACTGGGATTGTTGTAGAATCTTGTAGTGTGGAGTTCGATGAAAATAATGGCTCCTTTGTAGGGAAAGTTGATGTTTGTGATGCAGATGTTGAAATACCCCAAGATTCCATAAGAAGAATGGGCGTGGGATTTTTCTGCCCCATTGAGGAACCCCTTGTGGCGGATCGGGAAGGACAATGCTCCACACATGTGGAGCCCTCATCTACACAAGATCAACAAGCTCCTACTGTTGGAGACAATCCTGCACCAACACCACAATCTTGAAGACCATCATCCCTTGGACAAGCCGGTAGTCCCAGCGGACTATCCGCCTCCAAGGGGCGACAATCCGCCTGGCACTCCAACTCGTCACTGGGATCCAAGGAGAAATCAACATCTCGAAAGCTCCCGGGCGATTCTCCGCCCCTAGGGCGGAGTATCCGCCCGGGTCTCCAACTCCAACAGCTTTCTTAGGGAGATGGTTCTGTACTTCACCTCCTAGGCGGATAGTCCGGCCTCCAAGGCGGATTATCCGGCCTCAAGAAAATGTTCAAGAACAATCTTACAGCGATAGCGTGACCAAGATCAAGTGCAAGGCAGTAATCAAGACAAGGATACAACAATTGAATCCACTCCTCCTAGAAACAATAAGGACATTGAGGCTCGTCAAGGCTCAGGTCGATCGCAACCTTGAACTAAGAGGTCACACTCTTGACAAGGTTGTTGGTGATCTGACGAAGGGTATCCACTCAAGAGAGCTTGCTAGCTTCATGATCATCAAGCTCACATTTCCATGGTTGAACCAAAGAAGGTTTTGATGCTCTTGAAGACCCCGATTGGGTTGTTGCAATGCATGAAGAATTAAACAACTTCGAACGCAACAAAGTTTGGAAGCTCGTAGAAAAGCCAAAGGATTGCCGCAATGTTATCGGCACCAAGTGGATCTTCAAGAACAAACAGGATGAAAATGGCATTGTTGTGAGGAATAAAGCACGACTAGTGGCTCAAGGGTTCTCTCAAGTAGAAGGAATTGATTTTGGCGAGACCTACGCTCCTGTGGCTCGCCTTGAGTCCATCCGTATCCTTCTTGCATATGCAGCTCATCACAATTTTCAATTACAACAAATGGATGTTAAGAGCGCTTTCCTTAATGGTCCTCTACATGAGTTAGTATACGTCAAGCAGCCCCCGGGGTTTGAGGACCCCAAATTTCCGAACCATGTCTACAAACTCGATAAGGCGGTCTATGGCCTCAAACAATCCCCACGTGCGTGGTATGAGCACCTTAAAGAGCTTTTGCTAGACCGTGGATTCGAAGTTGGGCAAATCGATCCCACTCTTTTTTACTAAGAAGGTTAATGGGGATATTTTTGTATGCCAACTTTTATGTAGATGACATTATTTTTGGCTCTACTAACCAAGCTTTTAACGATGAATTTTCAAAGCTTATGACTGACAGGTTTGAGATGTCCATGATGGGTGAGCTTAGGTTCTTTCTTGGATTTGAAATCAAACAACTTAGAGAGGGAACCTTTATTAATCAAGCTAAGTACATCCAAGACATGCTCAAAAGGTTCAAGATGACGGATCTCAATGGCGTTGCTACCTCAATGCAAACAAAGTGTCATCTTGAGCTCAATCCCAAGGGTAAAGATGTGGATCAAAAGGTATACCGATCCATGATCGGCTCTCTCCTTTACCTCTGCGCATCTAGGCCCGATATCGTGTTAAGTGTAGGAGTGTGTGCAAGGTACCAAGCTGCTCCTAAAGAAAGCCACTTAGTGGCAGTCAAGCGAATCTTCCGATATTTGGTTCATTCCCCAAATTTTGGGTTATGGTATCCCAAGGGTTCAAGTTTCTCTCTATGTGGTTACACCGATTCAGATTGGGCTGGTGACAAAGATGATAGGAAATCAACCTCTGGTGCATGCCAATTCTTGGGCAGGTCTCTAGTGTGTTGGTCATCAAAGAAACAGAATTGTATTTCACTCTCAACCGCCGAAGCTGAATATGTTGCTGCTGCAAGTGCTTGTACTCAATTTTTATGGATGAGGCAAACTTTAAAGGAATATGGTGTCAATTGTGACAAAGTGCCTCTTTTATGCGACAATGAAAGTGCTATCAAAATTGCTTACAATCCTGTGCAGCATACAAGAACAAAACATATAGAGATTCGCAACCACTTTATTCGGGATCATGTTGCTCGTGGAGATATGCTCTATCCTTTGTGAGCACGAAGAACCAACTGGCTGATATTTTCACGAAGCCCCTTGATGAATCAAGATTTTGTTATTTGAGGAATGAGCTAAATATCATAGATTCAAGGAGCTTGGCTTGACTACCCTTGCACACTCACTTGCGCTTATTCATGTATTTGGTTTAGATGCGGGCATAGACATAGGGGGAGTGTGGTCCTAATTTATTGGGCCAACCCTCCCCCCATAATGCCGAAAGCAAGTAAAATCATTTCCCTTAATATCATTTTGTGATATGTGGGTCATCGATGAGCATTGGTTTTGAACTCAAGATACATCTTCGCGGTGTCATGCCATGCGCTCCAACATGGTGGCTTCGGCCACCGCCCTCTTCCTCGAGAAGAGTTGGTTTTTCATGGGTTTCGTTGGATTTTCTTGCATATCTTTTGTTCTTATGGAAAACACACTCAAATTTGGCTTTTGATTGATTTGATTCTTGCAAATTTGGGTGTGTAGTACCATCTCAGTTTGTTGCTTAGGGGCGTTAGCATCGCTCTTCTTCCTTTTTGGTGTTTGTCGATGCCAAAGGGGGAGAAGTAGTTCTATTAGGTCTCGTGGATTTGCAAGGGTTGGGCACAAGCTTTTCGATTTTAGTCGTTTTTATTTGCTTGCTTGTGCCCTTTTCCAGCGTGAACTTGTTTGCTATTTGTGGTTGTTTGTGTAAGACTATGTCGTATTCCACAGTTTGGTACTATGTTTGGTATTCATGGATTTCTGGATTTATCTATCCTGGACCACATGGAATTCGGGAATTATGGAGCATATTTGATGGCATATGGATTCATGGGATTATCTATGTATGCCTTGGCTATATATTCCGGTGGTAACATTTTTTCCAAAACCTTAAACTAGTGTTCTACCTAGTGTGTGTATTTGTATTCAAATGCAAATCTTAATTATGCACACATCTAGGGGGAGCGTCTTTCATTATTTAAGGTAGCATTTGCCGGTTTTATTGCAAATCCTAGTATTGTCATCTAACACCAAAAAGGGGGAGATTGAAAGAACATTTCTTAATCCCTAGTGTTTTGAGTGTTAGATAACAATACCAAGGATCATTTAATGTGTGGTGAAGTGTTGCAGCTCTATTTGAGAATAAAGGAATCAGGAACTCTGCCTTTGGGGGCGGATAATCCGGCCTCACCAGGGGCGGATAATCCGCCCCTCCCTTTGCCCAAGCAGGCGCAAGCCCCAGAAGGGGGGCGGAATTTTGGCCGGATTTTCCGGCCACGCCGGATAATCCGCCTCGGGGCGGATAATCCGCCTCATCGCCAAGGCGCAAGCCCCAGAGATGGGGCGGAGTTTTGCCCGGACTTTCCAGCCTGGCCGGATAATCCGCCCCTAAGGGGGGCCGGATTATCCGCCCCCCAAGAACTTCACCAAGCTTCACCAAGGCGCAAGCCCCAGAGAGGGGGCGGAGTTTCCCCCGGAGAATCCGCCCTTGGGGCGGAGTTTTCCCAGGGGGCGGATAATCCGCCCCCAAAGTTGTGCAACGGCCAGATCTGGGGAGGGGGTATTTAATCCAGCCATCCCCCTCCTGCCAGAACTCTTGATTCATCTCGAAAAAGAACAGATCAGATCTGAAAGCTTCATACAAGAGTGCTCCACCTAGATCCACCCAAAGGCCCCATCCCTTGGGGAATCAAAGGAGGAGAACTCGATCTTCATCATCAGCAATCAAGCGCTTCATCTCCTCTCCATTCATTTGGAGAACCTCCGATCTAGTATTTCTTGCAAATATCTAGATCCTCATTTTTGTTTATATTGATAAACCTTGTTATTGTGTCAGCTTGTTGTCATCCCGGGAGCCCCCAATTCGGTTGTGGGTGTGTGCCCCGATAGTGTTGTAAAAGGCACTGGTTCCCGCCTCGAAGGGATCCAATAGTGGAGAAGGTGGATCAGGCCTCTCGTGGCGAGATCCATCGGAGAATAGGGTGAGGCCTATTGTGGCGTGGTGGTCTTAGAACTGCCCACCCCTCCAACGCAGATGTACTTCCCTTAACAAGGAAGGAACTGCGGTAAAACAAATCCATGTGTCTCCGTGTGCTCCACTACGGTTTCCTCGCTCCTCTTTTACGTGCTTAGTAGTCAGGGCTACATATAGGAAAATTCTCGTAGTTGCATATCTAGAGAATTTACTTTGTGTCAAGCCTAAAATTGAAAAAGTATTAAAAATTGGTTAGCACCTATTCACCCCCCCTCTAGGTGCCCATACGATCCATTTCACACCCGTTTAACCGCGCGGATCGGCTCTGATACCACTTGTAACACCCCGTCCACTGGGCCCCGGGGGTGTCACTCCTGGTAGCTTAATAGGATATCTAGACTAGCCCCACAGACCAACACTAGTCTTTTCTGCGCACTTTTTCCTCACTCATGCGCACCCGGTACCCATGTCACATCCCAAAATTTTCCAAATTTTGAAATGTGAAAAATAAATAAACAAAATAAATAGTTGTTGAAATTTAGGGTGAGAAGAAACTTTTTGTTTAAACTTGGAAACATCAAAACCCATCTTGAACAAACTTTGAATAAAATGGAACCCAACAAAATTTCAATCAAGAGAAATGCATTCATTAATAAATGTATCTTGAAATTTAAACACTTGGAAAAGTTAAACCAAAAAAACCCTAATGGAAGAAAATCATTCCAAGATCTCTCTAAGACTATGGGTTTGTTCCATATAAAAATTTGTCAACAAACATTATAAATGATCAAATATGATAAATAAAAATATTATAAAACCATAGCAATTAATTTCATTCAATTTGGACCATGGATAAAAACTTATGAATTTAAAAGGGAATAGTTTCCAAAGCTAATAAAGCTCCTATCTAAGATCCATACCAAATTGTGAGCAAATGAATCCTAAGAGGGTTTAAAAAGGTAGTCAAATATTAAATAAAAATATACAAATTGGAATCACCAATTTTGGATCTATAAATAAAAAGATATGGATTTCATAAGGCAAAGAAGGAAATAAATAAATAAGGAATATTTAAAAGCCAAATTAAAACTTGGCCAAATCCTTAACAAATAAAGGTTTATTGAATATTAGAAAGGAATAAAAGATTATTTAAATAAAATCATAAGGATTAGATAATATCCAATTTTTATTTAAATAAAGACAAATTGCCTAAACTAGACAATAAATTCCAAAGGAATTATTTAGAAGAAAATTTAAATTAAATCCATAAGAAAATGAAATAAATATAATCCAAATTAAATAAAGGGATAAGGAATATTCAAATAAAAATAATATGGCCTTAACCAAATTCTATTCCATTTGAATGAAGACAAAATCCCTAATAGAAATGATTAATTAAATCATGAGAAAATAATAAATGGGAATTTACCAAAGTGGATTAAAAAGTTATCTAAATAACTTAAAAGAGTTATTTGAATAAAATTTATATGGATTTAAAACCATATTGGATTTTATTTGAATAAAGACAATTGCCCAATTGAAATGATTAATAAATCATATTTCAAATAATTCAAAGTGAATTATTTGACACCCTAATAAATAAATAAAACCTACTAAAAAAGGTTTGGTGAAAAATTAGAATTCAAATAAGAGTTTGAAATTATATTTAAAATCTTATTTGAATAAAAGGCAAGTGCCTGTTTTAAATAAATAATAAACCATAAATGAATAAAATTAATTATTCTAAAATGGTCCTTAAAATACAATAATAAACCAGTATAAAACTTACTGAAAGTTGTGAATAGTTTGAATTCAAACAAGTATTTGAAATCATTTGAATAAATTCAAAACAGAAAAAGAAATCAGAAAAAGAAAAGGAAACGGAATAAAAAAAGGGAAACAACCCAGCCCAGCCCACTAAGACCAGCAGCCAGCCCACCCGGCACCTCCCCTCTCTCTGGCTATTCCTTTTCTCACGCGCGAACCAGCCCACTCATCTCGCTGACACCCCGGACCCGCACCACGCTAGCATCTTCTTCCTCGCGTGAAACCCTCCCCCCTCTTTCCTCCTTCTCGTTACTGGCATTTGAAGACGGCTTCAATTCGCGTTGATGCCGCGACTGTGCCCTATTAATCGCCTAGGTCTCCTCTCCCTTTTTCCCCAGACCTCACCCCACCGGAGCCACCAGGCTGCTACAATTTTAACCTCGAACTCCCTCTGCCCGACGATACTCCATCGACGATTCCGGCCAGTACCTGCCTCCCCTTGCCTCCCAGACCCCACGAGCTTGTTCCCCATCTTCCTACGCACCAGCCAGTGCCCTCCTCTCTCTCGCGCGTGCCCCGTATCCTCAGCAACGACTTCAACTAAGCACTGCTGCCGTCTGCCTCGACTCCGGCGACTCCACACGGTGAGCCATGACCTCCCCTTCCCCTCTTTTTGATGATCCTGTGCACGCCACGACCTTTCGCATCTAACAGTGTCCCCCACTTGTCTTAGAGTGCCCTCAATCCTTGCCTCCGTCAAGACCAGTACAAGCCAGACGCCAGACGCAACTCTGGTGAGAGATTGTCGTCACAACGACCACCTTGAGCATCACCGCGGCACTACGAACTCGGTGAGCTAATCCTCTCTCTCTTGTGCTTCCTGGTTTCGCCATTATGCCATCGCCTGAGCACCGCTGCCGGGCGCCACCGTCGAGCGCCGCCAGAGTATGGTCAAAGCAATCCAGGCCGTTAGATTTAAATCGTAGGGACACGTTAGATCCACTTAAGCGAAAGGGTAAGTTTGCATCTGAGCCGCACAGATCTAATTAGATCCAACGCCCCACGTAGCGCGACCCTCACGAACCGGTACCAGCCAATGAGGTTGTGACACGTAGCCAGACTCGGGTTTTAAAAACAGAAAAGGTTCTATTAGATGTTTGATTTTGTAAAATCCATAACTTTAAATCTACATGTCCAAATTTTGCAAACTTTATATCAATGGAATCAGCAAAAATAATCCTATCCAACCATGCTATTTGTTTAATGAATTGCCTCTGTAAAATTGGTTGTTTTGCAGAAACTTGTTTAGGCATATTTTGAATATAAAAATTATTCTAGAAATGTTTTTAGAATAAAATATTTTGTAAATGGTTTGTTTTGAACCTACTGACCATAGAAACCAACTTTTGGATTTAAAAATATATTTTGTGACACTTAGGAATAAATCTTTGAATAAAAGAATTTCTAGTTAAATAAAAATATTGTTTATGTTTTAAAAATGCTTTTTGAGTAAAACCTTTTGAAAATGGTTTGAATTAAACTCTCTGACCCTAAACACCAAGTTTTAGGCTTTAAAAATATATTTGCTGAACCCTATAAAATTATTACTTTGCTTAAAGGCATTTCCATCAAAATAAAATATTGCTTTGGTATAAAAATGGTTTATAGGTAAAACCTTTTGCAAATGGTTTTAATATTAAACACTTGACCTTAAAACACTAACATTTGTTTTTAAAAATATATTTGTCAAACACTAGAAATTATTACTTTGATTAAATCATTTCTAACAAAACAAAAATGATTTAAAGTGGCCATTTTCACTAACTTAATATCAAATGGTTTTGCCACTTTTATAAATGACCAATAGGTGTTTTAAAATGTTTATAACCTATTGAAAACCACTTTTCCAAATAAAACAATATTTGGCATGCTTGCATGCATTGCTTTGTTTTTATTATGTGATGAATTGTTTGAATGCTAGTTTTGAGTTTGAGTCTTGCTTGATTGAATTGTAGTGAAATTTGAAGAGCGTGACTATTGCAAGATCAAGAAGTGAACTATATTCTCTACCAAAAAGGCAAGTGGTGCTTCATACTTTTGTCCCATTATTTTCACTATGCATTAGTGATATTTCTAAGTAGGACATGCATGGAATTTTCTATGTGTTAACTATGCCATGGGAAATCCTAGTAGATGAAACCTTAGTAGAATTTTCCTAAGTTAAGATTCCTACTACTATCATTCTTAGCCTAGCTAGTAGAAAACAAGGGTGGATTATATTCATGCTATGGAATATTTCTAAGTCTATGACTTGTGTTTTGTTTGATAAAACAACTATGTGAATGAATCACCTGGGTGGAATGGTGGGAATAGATTTATGTTGAGTGGTTACACAAGGCCAGGGGACTGGTGAACCTTGTGTATCACACTTTTGGAATGCCACCCAGGAACAAAGAGATTTGAGATGTCAAATGTTGAGAAGCTTCAAGTGCAGCCACTTGGCATTATGGGCTCTGCCTGGATCATATAGGTTGCAATAACTTAGCCAAATGGACAGTTGGTGGTAGGGGATGATAGGTTTGGAGCGCGTCCATTTTGGTCTAAGGAAAGGCTTCTGAAAGATCTTGTCTCGATGCATGTCGAGTCTTGTGGGGAAAGTGCACCACCTCTCGAGAGAGTAAAATCTAAGTACTTAGCCGTTTCCCTGACAATGGACAATTTGAGCATCAAGACATGGAAGCTATCAAGAATCTCCTCATCCCAATTTCTAAGTTAAAAACTTGTGGTTGAACAAGGGTAAAGGATCACCAATGTCTATTGGTAGATGCTTTGGGTGATTTTGACAAACAAAACTTAGTGTTTTCAACTTATAAGGAAAAATCTATTTTGAGCAAAGCAAGCCTAAGCTCCACTTAGCCAAATGCATATAGATGATAGATACCACTATTCTACCATAGTATCACTTGCCAATACAATTCAAATGTATTTAACCTTGTGACTATAACTTATTATGTTGCAGGTTTGTTTGATGTTACTGAAGTGTGTTGAATAGGATTACAAGTCTACAACCAACATGATTGCCTGTGGCACTTTGAAGATGAAAGACTCCATGATATATAGTTATTTCTGCTACATTGTAATGAGATAGCCAAATGAGCTAGGTAAGATGTAATGAAATATTTTATTCCTGGTTATAAAGTTGTACTATGACCTTTGTTTCTTGATATTACATCTTAACTGTGGATGCTAGCTATTGATCCAGGGACTAGCATTGTAAACGCAGGGATCTCTACCTTATTAAAGGTTGGGACATCTACAACCCACTTCCCGATCGGTAACCCATCCTAGAATTTCTCTAGGCCAAGAACGCTTAACCTTAGAGTTCTTTTCGAATGAGCTTCCGAAAAAGAAATTGCAACTTGTTGGTATGAGTATCCTATCGATCCTATTAAGTCATGTGCTTGGATCTCACAGCTGGTGACAAGGATGATCGAAAATCAACTTCTGGTGCATGTCAATTCTTGGGTAGGTCTCTAGTGTGTTGGTCTTCAAAGAAACAAAATTGCATATCACTCTCAACCGCTGAAGCTGAATATGTTGCTGCTGCAACTGCTTTTACACAATTATTATGGATGAGACAAACTTTAAAGGAATATGGTGTCAATTGTGACAAAGTGCCTCTTTTATGCGATAATGAAAGTTCTATTAAAATTGCTTACAATCTGGTGTAGCATACAAGGACAAAACATATTGAGATTCACAATCATTTCGTTCGGGATCATGTTGCTCATGGCGATATTGCGCTATCTTTTGTGATCACGAAGAACCAACTTACTGATATTTTCACGAAGGCACTTGATGAAGCAAGGTTTTGTAATTTGAGGAATGACCTAAATATCATAGATTCAAGGATCTTGGCTTGAATACCCTTGCATATCCACTAGCACTTCCTCATGTATTTGGTTTAGATGCGGTCATAGACATAGGGGGAGTGTGGTCCTAATTGATTGGGCTAACCCTCCCCCATAATGCCGAAAGCAAGAAAAATAATTTCCCTTAATATCATTTTATGATATGTTGGTCATCGATAAGCATTGATTTGAACTCAAGATACATCTTCGCGGTGTCATGCCATGCACTCCAACATGGTCTCTTCGGCCACCGCCCTCTTCCTTGAGAATAGTTGGTTCCTATTGGCTCTTTTTGGATTTTCTTGCATATCTTTTGTTCTTATGGAAAACACACCCAATCTTGGCTTTTAGTTGATTTGTTCTTGCAATTTTGGGTGTGTAGTACCATCTCAGTTTGTTGCTCTAAACCCAAGCCTTTTTCCCCACCTCTTTTTCCTTTTTGGTGTTTCGATGACAAGGTGGGAGAAGTAGTTCTATTTAGGTCTCGGATTTGCATGGGTCTGGCGCAAGCATTTGCCTTTTTATCATTCGTTTTCTCTATCGGTTGCTTGTGCCCTTTTAGTGTTGAACTTATTTGTGCTTGGCTTTGTATGATACTATGTCGTGTGTGGCACTATTGTTTATCTTCTGTGGAATTCTGGATTTATCTTGTAGAACTATCGGTATGGAATTCTGGATTTATCTATGGAGTATGGAATTATCTTGATGTCATATGTAATTATAGAGTTATCTATTGATTGCATCAATATGGTGGGATGTGTTCTAGGCCTAATATTCTCATTTTTCATATTGGATATTTCACATCCCGGTGGTATGACATATGTTTCCTAAACTCATCCTTGTTATAGCCGTCAATGTTATGAAATTGGCTTGTTCATTATGTGTGCATTTGTATTCAAATGCAAATTATTAATATGCACACATTTAGGGTGAGCCTCTTTCATTTCTTGAAGATGTTGTTAGTAGGTTTCATTGCAAATCCTAGTGTTGTCATCTAACACCAAAAAGGGGGAGGTTGAAAGAACATTTCATGATCCCTAGTGTTTTCTGTGTTATATAACAATACCAAGGATTATTTAATGTGTGTTGAAGTGCTGCAGATCTTAACATTGAAAAGGAGCTTCAGAGTGGTTTTGGGGGGCGGATAATCCGCCCCTACCAGGGGCCGGACAATCCGCCCCTCCCCCAATCTCAAAGGACGCAAGGGCGCGACCGACTGTATGGGGGGTGATACTTCCATTTTGCATCACTATTTTAAATCATAATTTGTTGTTATTCATTGATATATTTCATATTAAGAGATGATACTCATGTTATTTCTTCTATTTTGCATGATTGATGACTTTTGGAGGATGAACCGCCGGAGTCAGGATCCTGATAGAAAAAGCGTTGTCCATATGCAATATTTACGAAGATCGGAAAATCCCGAAGATATATGGAAATTACTATTTTTTCAGAAGACGAAGAAAGCCAAAAGGAGGAGTGGAGATGGGCCATAGGGGGCCCACACCACCCCTAGCGCGGCCCGGGGCCGCGCCACCAGGTGGTGTGGCCACCCTGGCCCACCTCTAGCATCGCCCTTTGGCATATTTATTCCTCCCGAAACCCGAAGATCGGGGGAGTAGCCACAGAAAGATTTTGTTGCCTCTGCGGGGCCGAAACTACAGAGAGAGAAAGAGCTCTCCATCAGGCAGAATTCTGCAGGGGAAATTCCTTCTCGGAGAGGGGAGATCATCGCCATCAACACCGCCATCAAGCTATACTTCATCGGGATCATCATCATCTTCTTCTTCTTCACCATCATTTCCACCAGCACCATCACCACCACTCCACCCCGCTGTAACAAATGGGTTGAATCTTGCATAGTTCTTAGGGGAAACTTTCCCGGTGTTAATTACTTATTGTAGTTGATGCTATTGAGTGGGACCATTGGATTATTGTTTATGTTCAGGTTGTTAATTATCATTATTTCATCTCTTATCTTGATCCATATGATGTCTCGTGAGTAGTTCATTTAGTTCTTGTGGACATGAGAGAAGTCATGTTGTTAGTAGTCGAATTGTGTTGAGAAATATTCAATGGTTTGATATTTAAGTTGTGGTGCTATTTTTCTAGTGGTGTAATGTGAACGTCGACTACATGATACTTAACCTTTATGGGCCTAGGGGAATGTATTGTGTATTTGGCTACTAGTTGTGGGGTTGCCGGAGTGACAGAAACCTAAACCCCGTTTAGTAAACCATTGCATAAGGGAGTGTAGGATCTCAGAGTTTAATGTTGTGGTTAGGTTTTTATCTTAATTACTTTCTTGTAGTTGTGGATGCTTGCAAGGGGTATAATCACAAGTATGTATTAGTCCAAGTAAGGTTGATACATTAGCATAGGTTCACCCACACAACACTTGTCCAACCAAAGAAGATTAATCAACTATGTGAAGCGAAAGCACTTGACAATATTCCCATGTGTCCTCGAGAACATTTGGTCCTCATAAGTAATACAACCGGCTTGTACTTTGCTAATGAAAGGATTGGGCCACTTAATGCAATTATTATTATTGTCTTTCATTTACTCACACTTTATTTATCTGCATTATCAAAAAACCCTAAAAATCTGTTTGCTAGTATTTACAATGAATTCCTTGATCCAAACCACTTGTCAACACCTTCTGCTCCTCATTGGGTTTGACACTCTTATTTATCAAAAGTACTATGATACACCCCCTATACTTGTGGGTCATCAAGACTATTTTCTGGCGCCGTTGCCGGGGAGTGAAGCGCTATTGAAGAGTGGAACTGGTAAAGGAAATTTATACCGTGAGTATTGTTTATTTCTGTTATTTCATTATGGATGGTTCACTTAGTTTCCTATTTGGGAAAGCTACTACCACTGCTAAGGTAGTAGATGAACCACCACCTGCTGAAATAGATCCTTTTAAAATACCTACAAAAATTGTTGATCGTGTTATGGATAACTACTATTTTGGAGATGGAACAGTCCATCCTGGTGATCATTTGCTTTTTATACACGAATTATGCGGGTTGTTCAAGTGTGCAGGTATCACAAAGGAGCAAGTTAAGAAAACGTTATTTTCTTTATCATTGAAAGGCAGAGTTGGGGAATGGTATAAGCTGCTAAAGAATGGCCAATCTCTTCAATGGGAGGAAATTGTACCTCTCTTTTATTCTAAATTCTATCCTCCTAGTGAGATTCATAGAGATCGGAATCAACTATATAACTTTTGGCCTCATGATGGAGAGAGTACAACCCAAGATTGGGGAGATTGAAGTTACTAATGCTCAAATGTCCCATTCATGAGCTCCCCAATAATATTATTATTAATAAATTTTATGCAAGGCTTTCTCTTCATGATAAGGATTTATTGGATGCTTCTTGTGCTGGATCATTTACATGTATGAAAGAAGAAGCTAAATGGGATCTTCTAGACCATATTCAAGAAAATACTGAAGCTTGGGAGAATGATAAAGGAAGAAAGTCAGGTTTAAATTATGATTATGAATGCATTAAATCTTTTATGGGAACTAATGACTTTCATAATATTAGTACTAAGTATGGTCTTGATTCTCAAGTTCTTGCAAAAAAAATTAAGGCATTTTCCTCTTATATTGAAATTCCCAAAAAGGAGTGGAACAAGTATCATGCACCATATAAAGATATCGTTATTGTGTTCCTGCTAGAAATATTGAAGCTTGTATTGTTGATCGCATTTTGCCTGAACTTTATATTGAGAAAATACCTTTTCTTGCTAAGGTAAAGGAACATTCTATGATAGCTAGTGTGATTAACAAAATTACAAAGAGAGCTATAGAACCTGATGAATAAATAAATTTTGAACCTGTAGTAGCAATTGTGAAAGACCTTGTCACTAAAAATGTAGAATATGGACACATTATCTTTTGTGAATATTCTTCTAATATTGTTTCACACCCTAGTAGAAATAGGAAAGCTAGTGTCCCTGTTCTTTCTGTTAGAATTGGTGATCATTTCTATTATGTTTTATGTGATATTGGTGCAAGTTTAAGTGCTACTCCTTATGAGATTTACAAAGAAATTATGCATGAAATTGGTCCTTGTGAACTTGAAGAAATTGATGTGGTTATTCACCTTGCTAATAGAGAGACCATATCTCCAATTGGTATTGTAACAGATGTGGAAGTTCTTTGTGGTAAGATTAAATATCCTATTGATTTTCTAATTCTTGGTTCAACTGCTAATAAAACTTGTCCTATCATTTTTGGTAGACCTTTCTTGAACACTTGTAGAGCTATTATAGATTGCAAGAAGGAGAAAATTTTGACTAAATTTGATGGAGAATCTTACGAGTTTAATTTTTCCAAATTTGCTAAAGCTCCTTATGAAAATGAATTGCCTGATGAGGATTTTAGAGTTGAACAACTTGCTTCTATTGATCCGGTTTTCAATCTTAAACCTCTATTTGATTATTTCAAATATGCTTATTTTGATGAAAAGAATGTCCTATGTGATAGTTATATCGTTAATTTTGTTGATGATGCTGAAAGTTATTATGAGAGAGGGAAACATGGTTTTATACACCTCAATAATATTAAGTTTCCCTCTTTCAGTTGAAATTTTTGATGTTGCACCTGTTTTGCCTACCTATGCTAGTAGCCCCTTGGTTCAATAATTTGTTTTCCTACAAAATTCCTTTGCATAGGGAGTGGGTTAGACTTAAATATGTTGGTTGTTTTATTTTTGATGCTCTATTTTACTTCAATTTATATTTTATCTGTGACCATCATTGAAATTATCATGCCTATCTTAATGGCTATAAAGAAAGAGCTATTGAGAGACAATACTATGCAAATGGTGAATGTTCAAAGACTCAAACATTATATTTCTGGAGATTCTTATAATGAAGATATTGATATTATTCAAGTGGTGACTCCGGAAGAATTCATTAAAGACCAAATTCAGGAATCTGTAGAGTCCGTTTTCGAATAGGTAACAGTTCTGGTAAGAAAAGGTTCGCGAAAAACTTTCCAATCAATACTTTTGAAGTTTTTGTTTAATATGGAAGATATTGAGTCGAAAGAGGGATGGATACGGAGTCCAAGGGGATCACACCTCCCTATGGCGCGGGCCCACCTGGCCGCGCCACCAGGTGGTGTGGCCATCCCGGAGCTCGTCTTCGACCCGTTTTCTCTCAGTACCTCCCTTTTGTCGTTAAACCCTGTGATATATAATCCCTCGGACCCCCCGAGGTCCGTATAGCATGTTCTCGTTGTGTTTTAATTTCGATCTGTTTCTTTCAGGCAAGTTCTCAGTTTCGGAGCCGCCATGTCTTCATCTAGATCATCCAAGAAGGATCCCTTTGCAGATATCCTCAACCCGTACATCAATGAGTTGAAGATCCACCCCAAGGAGTTATTGTTCAAGGATGGGAAGGTATAGATAAAATAAGTTCAGGGCCCTAAAGGAGAAGGAAGTCTGGAGGATAGGATGGAAGCACTGGAGCAAGAAGTCTTTAGGTATAAGAAGATGGCGGAACACGAAGTGGGCGTCATCCATAAGATAAGTTCGGAACTCGTCGTTGAGCACAAGAAGGAGACTGGCAAGCTTTGGGATGATATCCTCTCGCTCCATGAGACCACCAACCAATTACAAGCATAGCTCTACGGCATGCAAAATCAAAACTATGAGTATGAGGCTAGGTTTAAACGCATAAGTTCTGCTGGTAGTTTCAGAATATTGGAAACCAAGTCGTCATTTGTTGATGGGGAGACTTTACCTTGGAAGTCCTATGATGACAAGGAAATACCACCACCAGCGAAGGAGTAATACATCATCAGGTTTTGGCATCCCCTTGGTTTGTTCCAAGCTTGGGGGAGTGCCGCGGTATCACATCATTATCTTTTATCTTTTTACCTTTTTAGTAGAGTCATATCATGAATAGAGAAGTTATCATATAGGATGGTTTGCATTGTGGAAGTATCTCTCCTCTAGTTGGTTATCTATCTATCCCTTGGTGTGAGTGCCGCTATGGAATATTAATGAGAAGTTTCATCATGTACTTTTTGCACATCTTATTTTAGTTTGCAATTTCTATTATATGATTGATCTTGTTGTTAGTATTGGCATCACTTTGGGAGCATCAAGTAAATTTAATTGGTTTTGGCAAACTTAGCTTTGGTCAGTAGCAACATGACTTTGAGGACTGAGTGGAAAAGAGAGAAGTACTTGTAGATATATTATTTAATTTTATTTCTTTCTTGATCGGCTCATAAGATTAGTATTCCCGAGTTAAGATCTTCTGTGTTTCCAAGGAAGATTGCATGATTGTTTCTATCAATTGTATGTTTGTTTGTTTCCTTCAACTCTTATTCTTCCTACCCAGCCTTGCTAGCCAAAAACCAGTACTGAGAGGGAATGCTTCTCGTGCATCCACACCTTGAACCAAAACCTATGCCATTTGTGTCCACCATATATACCTATTAGCATTATTGCTATTCCAAGTAATTCTCGAGTTTTATCTCTCTTCCAAATTAAAAACTGTTGTTATGTGAAAATTAGTGATTAAAGCTCTCACGAACTTGATGGCACACTTTATTTTCTTATACTTAATAAACTTGAACCATTGTTCCCATCTATGTTGCTTATATGCTTGCAAATTATAAGTTGTGAATTAGAATAACCATGTTTTCATGGTTAACACTTTCAACATTGCACTTATTCTATTCAGTTGATATCATGTTCTTTTGTTTATGGATCCCCGGCGGTGTGAAATAAAAGGGGAGCTTGTAAGCTCATGGAGTTTGTATATGTGTTAGAGAAACTCCTGGGTGGCTAGCCTAAGCCATGCCTAATCATGGTGTAAACTTACATCATAACCATAATGAGCATTCTGTGAAGCATCCTCAATAAAAAAACCTATGCAAATAGCAAATAAAAAGATCGCTGAGATGCTCATTGTCTGTTACCTTGTCATTTTGATATGGGATAGCTCATGTGTCATGGGGCAAGGGGTACCCCATTGGCGGTTCTCTATGATACACATATACTTACAATGACAAGAACTTACTTATGACCAAAGTTGAGTAGCATGAAGTTCGGTACTCGTACGCAAGGGGCATGAGTTTTCAACTTATAACTTGTCAAGCATATACTCATATTTGTGTCACTTTAACCTTAATCACTTCAAGATGCTTATGATAGGGGCAATGCGAGCTCAAAGCTAGTAAGTACCATAATTTTTTGGAAGCTCTTTATGAAACTTGAAATCCCTGCTTCCCTCTGTGAAGGGCCTATCTTTTACTTTTATGTTGAGTCAATAGACCTATTCCATTATATATCAAGCAAGCATTTGAGTTGTTGTGATTCAATCATCCATATGTTGATTTATTCAATCTTTTTTCTTATGTTCCTTGTTTTGCAAAATGCTCTTATCTAAATGAATATGACTTTGAAATCTATCTTTGTAGCTGAAAAGACCATTATGTTTGAGAAAGATACTCTTGCAATATAAACTCCTTTATAAAAGCTTTGCTTAAAACTAAGTATGATTTGTTAATTGTTCTCTGACCAAGAACAAAGTTTTCCATCACCAATTATGATTTTATTTGTGCATCTTTATTGTGACTCCCATACTCGTTGCAAGTTAAGTTATATAATAGTGAGTTGTTTTATATTATGATTTGTGTATTGATAAATGTGATGCTTCTTGTCCGTATTATTTTTATCGACACTTCACTCCATAAACCCATGGTCATGTTTATTGAGCTCAGTTTTTGCTTGGGGACAAGCGAGGTCTAAGCTTGTGGGGAGTTGATACGTCCATTTTGCATCACTATTTTATATCATAATTTGCTGGTATTCATTGACATATTTCATATTAAGAGATGATACTCATGTTATTTCTTCTATTTTGCATGATTGATGACTTTGGGAGGATGAACCACCGAAGTCAGTATTCTGATGGAAAAAAGCGCTGTCCATATGCAATATTTGCAAAGATTAAAAAATCCCGGAAAATATATGGAAAATACTATTTTTGATGGTGCATGTCACCTCAAAAATTATTATTTTTATCACTTACCTACTCGAGGACGATCAGGAGTTAAGCTTGGGGATGTTTGATACGTCGGAAACGTATCTATAATTTTTGATGCTCCATGCTTGTTTTGTATCT
This sequence comes from Avena longiglumis, assembly GCA_030063025.1. NCBI lineage: Eukaryota > Viridiplantae > Streptophyta > Magnoliopsida > Poales > Poaceae > Avena > Avena longiglumis. Next base: position 366,139,699 of record CP125978.1, read on the forward strand.
ACTTTGCTTTGCTTTGTCTACACTTTGAGATGTTTTTATATCTTTTCTGGAACTAACCTATTAACAAGTTGCCACAGTGCCAGTTGCCTATTTTCTTCTGTTTTTTGGTTCTAGAAAGGCAGAAAATCAATGTTCTCGGAATTGGACAGGACAAAAGCCAAAGTTATTATTTTCCCGGAGCAACATGGAACCACGAAGCAGAGCCGGAGGGGGGCCACGGGGTGGCCAAATGCCCCTAGGCGCGGGCAAAGCCCTGGAGGCGCCTGGAGGGGGTGTGGACCCCCACCGACCTTGATTCCTGCGCCTATAAGAAGCCTCCAACCCAAAAACCCTAAACAATCCAGAATAAATCCACGAAAACCTCTGTAGCGCCGCCGCCATCGAAGGGGAGATTCAGGGGACAGAAAGTCTTTGTTCCGGCACCCTGCCGGGACGGGGAAGTGCCCCCAGAGCCGTCTCCATCGATCTCCATCATCATATTCATCACCGTTGTTGATTCCCATGATGAGGAGGGAGTAGTTCTTCCTCGAGGATAAGGGATCTACCGGTAGCTATGTGTTCATCTCTCTCTCTCTCTATGCATGATCTTGTGGTCATGAGCTTTGTAATTAAGTAGATCTACCTTGCTATTCAAGTGCTTCAATAGATCTCTGCTCTCCCCATGTGTGTGAAAGTGACTGCGTGCACGCCATGGTGGCACTTAGGCTTGAGTCTACATAAATACTCTTTGTGCTTTAATAGATCTATGATTTTCCCCACGTGTGTGAAAGTGACAGCGGGCATACCATGTGTGGCACTTTGGCTAGATTGAATATTTGTTATGAGTTATATTTGGAGTTGGATGTCTCTATGAAATTGTGGTGTTTGTTGGAACCATCTAGCGCTCAAGGTGACAGTGTGGGGTTATCTAGATTGGGGAAGGCCCTACCATGGATTAGAGTGTTCAACCGGAGAGTAGTTAAGAGTAGTATCATGAAGAGAGGATATTTATATGAGAGAGTGTTCACTAGTGAAAGTATGATCCCTAGGCCTTGTTTCTAAGCATTGAAACACTATTTGCTACTAGATCTGTTGCATGTTTGCTTGCTTCCATCTTTATTCCGTTCGTCGGGGAGGTTTTGGTCCTTTACCTTACCTCACCATCAAGCTCTTTTCTGCCACTGTTACCCCATGTCAACAACAAGTCAGAAGCTATTTTTTGGCACCGTTACCACTTGTATTTCACTATCTCTTCGCCAAACTAGTGCACCTATATTGGGTGTGTTAGGGACACAAGAGACTTCTTGTATCTTGATTGCATGATTTCTTGAGAGGGAATACCTTTGACCACTTCCTCCCTGAGTTCGATAAACCTTGGGTAATCCACTTAAGGGAAACTTGCTGTTGTTCTACAAACCTCTACACTTGGAGGCCCAACAACTGTCTACAAGAATATAAGTGCGTAGACATCAAGCTCTTTTCTGGCGCCATTGCCGGGGAGGTAAGCTAAAAGGTACTCACATCCTCTGGTGTGAGTGCTCGAAGTTATTTCCTTTAGATTCTGCAGTTTTGTCTTTTTGTTTCTTGTTTTCACTAGTTAGGCTTAATGGCAAACAACAACAAAATTAGAGAGCTTTTTAGTATTTTTCCTAAGTTAGAACTTGAGTGGTTTGAAGATGAAATTAAAAAACCTGTGGAACTTTCTTTGCATTCTAATAGCAATGTTATTAGTGTGAATTTTTTGAACACCATTGTTACTAATGGTATGGAAACGTCTAAGATTGGGGAAGCTAGTTTTTATGAAAAAAAATATTTTTAGTTCCATAGCTTTAGGGAAGAAAATTTTCTCTTATGATACTTTATCTCCCATATGTTCTAATTCTAATGATACTTGTGATATTTTAAATCCACATACTGAAAGTGTCCCTTTTAAAAAACCTATTGGAATTGTTGAACGTGTTATGAATAACTGCTATTTTGGAGATGGAACTGTCCATCCTAGTGATCATTTACTCTTTATACATGAATTATGCGAGTTTTTCAAGTGTGCAGGTATTTCAATGGACCAAGCTAAGAGGAAGCTTTTCACTTTCTCACTTAGGGGCAAAGCAAGGGAGTGGTATGAGCTACTAGATGATCCTCATCATTTGGAGTGGAAGGAACTTGAATCTCTCTTTTACTCTAAATTTTATCCTCATGAAATTCATAAAGATAGGAACTACATTTATAATTTTCATCCTCATGAGGGAGAAAGTATTGCCAAAGCTTGGGGGAGACTGAAGTTACTAATGCTCAAATGTCCCATTCATGAGATCCCCAGTAATATTGTTATTAATAATTTTTATGCAAGGCTTCCAGGACATTACAAGGACTATCTAGATACTTGTTCAGAGGGATCCTTCACAAGTAAGAAGGTCAAGGCTAAGTGGGATCTTATTGAAACCATTCAAAGCAATACCGAAGGTTGGGATAACGACAAAGGTAAAGAACCAGGTATAAACTATGAGTATGATTGCATTGAGTCTTTCGCTGAAACTGCTGATTTTCAAGAGCTTAGTGCTAAATATGGTCTTGATCCTAAAATTCTTGTTAGATACTATAGAGCCTTTGCTTCCCATATTAATTCTCCTAAAGAAAAATGGGACATGTATCATGAACCTTTTAAAGACACTTGCATGGAAAATGAAAATGTTATTAATGATTGCAATAAACATGCTCAAACTTCTGAAAGTACTATGTCTTATAAGCATGTTAATTTTTGTGGTATGCATAGACCTTGTGAGAAGAATCAAATAGAAGAAGAATATTGTCTCACCCACTGGAATGAAAAAACTAGAAAGTGGTATAAGGATCTAGATGATCTTGGTAACAAATTTTGTGCCTTCTATCCTTTTATTTGTGAACTTTGCTTTGAAGTGGGTCATTTAAATTTTCAATGCTCATGCCATAATAATCCTGCAAGTTTGTATTGTGATAACGTGATCACTGATAATCAACATGATGAACTTACATTATTTTTGGGGTGTGAAGAGTTATCAAGAAAAACTTCTTTCATAGACATGAGTACTTTTGATATGAATAGCGTCCTGCATGGTTGTCATCTTTATTGTGTTGAAAACTGACACGCAAATACTTACATACAAAATCTTATAAAAGATGATATTTTACCAAATTATGACAGGACTGATATGTGTTTTGATCTTATTAATGAAAAGGAGGAATCCTCGAAAGTTTCTTCTATTGTCTCTAACAATAAGCCAGGGTATATTGAGAAGCTTACTTTCAATCCTATCCCTCCAAAAGAGGAGAATAATAATAATAATAATAAGAAGAAGAAGAAGAAGAGGAGGAGTGAAAGGAGAGAGGAAACGGTATCTTCCTCTAATCATGTTGCTCCTATCATAGTTTTTGCTGATGAGTCTGAACTAGATGATGTTCCTATGCATGTTACCTGTAGTAGTGATCATGATTGGGAAAAGCACACCACTTTTGATATTGAAAATCTCTTTGGTACCAATTCTGAAAATGATGATATTAATAGTTGTTGTGCTATTAGTGCTATCCATGTTCCTTCCAATGATGATATGTTTACAAATGAACACACTTGGGAAGATAGCTATTCTATTGCTTATGATGATACTATACCTCCAATATATGATGATTACATGATGAGTATGATATTTTTAGTCCACCTACTATTGAGGAGGAAATTTATTGTGATTACAATATGCCTCCTATATTTGATGATTATGGTGATGAGAATAGTAATAATAGCTATTTTGTTGAATTTGCTCCCACTATGATTAATAAGAATGATTATGCTTATGTGGAGAGTAATAATCATTTTATGCATGTGGCTCGTGATAAGAATGTTTTATGTGATATTTATATTTTTAATTTTGTTCATTTTGCTACTGAAAGTTATTATGAGAGAGGGAAACATGGTCTTATGCATCTCAATAATATTAAGTTTTCCCTCTTTATGTTGAAAGTCTTGAAGTTGCACTTGTTTTGCTTTCCTATGCTTGTTGCTTTGTGCTTTCATGACTTGTTTCTTTACAAGACTCCTATGCATAGGAAGTGGGTTAGACTTACATATTCTTTGAATTTGCTTCTTGATGCTCTCTTTTAAATCAATTCATATTTCTTATGAGAGCATTTTCTCAAACTATCAAGCCTAACTTAAAGGCATTAAAGAAAAGTACTTGTTGGGAGATAACCCAAGAGTTTTCTTGAGTCTTGGAAGTTATAACTTCAGTAATGACCTCTACTTATCCTTTTTGTTTGCTTTTTGTGCCAAGAATAACCTCTAATGAGAGGGAAGTAAGATTTGGGGAGTTGCTGTCCCGAAACAGATTTCTGTCCTCCACCATAAAAATCCGTGAGGAGTCTTTGTAACTCGGATTGAGCTGAAAATTTACTAATAAATCCCCCAGTATGTTATATAACTTTAGTTAGTTCAACACTTTTTATTTGAGCAACATAAGGTCTTCGAAAAAATCGGTTTCTACCTGCTGGTCTGTTTTGACAGATTTCTGCCATTATTTGCATTTGCTTCATTGATTCTTTTTTGAGTTCTCTTTTGGGGAATTAAGCTTTTTGAAGGAGTTGCTATAGTAGATTGTGTTTTTAGTAAAAAAAATTGCTGTTCCAAAGTTTTGCCTAAGGGTCTAATATCTTTTGAATACACTAATGTTGCTAATGAAGATTGTGTGAAGTTTTGTATGAAGGAAAATTTGCAGGTGTAGAGAAAGAATGATGTAATGAGATGAAGAATGGACAAAAGCTCAAGATTTGCAATGCCACCATGGTGTCACCCCAAGAAATATCCAAGAGGTACAAGCGTCAAAGCTTGGGGATTCCCAAGGCTTCCCCTTCTTCATCAATAAAAATCTCAGGTCTTTCTAGACACTTCGTTTTTATTGTTTCATGCATTGTTATGTTGTTCTTGGAGCGTCTTAGTTTTTGTTTTTGGTATTCGTTTGCTTAGTTTGCTTGAGTAAGTTGGTTGGTTACAGCACACTTCTTTTGGAGAGAGACACACTCTGTTTCCATTGCCTAGAACACTCTAGTTTTCACTCTTATTGTTTTTGTGAGTGTTCACTTTTGCTAAGCACTGCGTTCAGCCTTAGTTTTCTTGTGCTTTCAGCTTAGAACTTTTAGTTCTTCTTTGTGGATTTGTGAGACAAGCTCACTGATATTTATTGATTATTATATTTGTGAGTTGTTTCAAATAAGTTGATTGGTGTTGGAAAAGAGTAGGAAAGTTCTTGCTTGTAAGTGCAAGAGGAGCTTGCATTGACCGTGACTTAGACTTTAGCATGACATGCTAGGTGTTGTTTTGACCTTATTCTTAGTGATTATTGTTGTAGCATGTCTTGTTCCAAAAAATTGGGATTTCTTAGTGTGCCTTGAAGAAATTATGCATTGTTTTAGCATGCAAAAGCATAGTATTGTGGTATTCTCCTTTAATGCTTTGTTTAGGTTGACTTGGCACATGCTCACACCATGTTATGACAATTACAAGTCACCATTAGCCTCTATGATTAAGGATGGCAATGGGCAGGGTATGGGAAGGGTAGAGCAATACCATACCCATACCTGTGTAGTCAATGGGTACAAAAGGTTAATCATACCCGTACCCGCGGGTATAAAACTTTACCAATACCCATACCCGGCGGGTACCCATACCCATTGGGTACCCGACGGGTATATCCAATAGTATAGAAGTTATTCAAAAATTTACTTTCATCAATAGCATATTTGAAAAAAGACAATAATCTATACTTACTAATAGTAGACGAGTAATGAAAGTATCAAATTAAAGTCTAGGAGTTGCAATCTCATACTTGTCCCTAGGCTTTTCGGCCGCATAGGTTGAAACTCTATAGGAAGTTTGACATGTCAGTTTAAATGGGCAGGGTATGGGTATACCCATGGGCACAAGTCTATACCCGTGACCGTACCCGTGAATTAACGGTTAGGGCATGGGTAGTACTCATGGGTATAAAAGTGTGCACATACCCTACCCATACGGGTACGATACCCGCGGGTACCCGTACCCATGGGTAAAATTGCCATCCTTATCTATGATCATTTAGTCCTTGACTTGTAGTACCACTCTATGCTTTGATTAGTAACGCTTTGTTGCTCTGCATGATTATGGTCATTATGCTCTCTTATTTGGTTGCTCCCGGTCTTTTGCTAGCCTCCACTTGTATGAGTAAGTTATACTCATGCCTCCAACTCCCAAGAAACCAAGTTATTCCAAAGTGTCCACTATAAACTCCTATGCATGGTGTGTTACACCATTCCAAGTATATTCTTGTTTTCAACTATCTTCCAATTAAAAACTATTTTGTTATGTGAAAACTTAGTGATTAAAGCCCTCACGAACTTGATGGCACACTTTATTCTTGCCCCTAATAAACTTCAACCATTATGACAACTTTGTTGTATATGCTCGCACTTATAAGTTAGAATTAGCAGAACTGTGCTGTCACGGGGAACATTTTCAACATTGCACTTGTACCTTGTTGTACTCAGTTGATATCATGTTCTTTTGTCTATGGATATCACCGGTGTGAAATAAAGAGGGAACTTGTAATTCCATGGAGTTTGTATCCTGTGTTAGAGAAACGCCTGGGCCGCTAGCCTAAGCCATGCCTAATCATGGTGAAACTTGCAGCATCACCATAGTGACATCTATGAAGCATTCTTCTTATAAAAAAAGAGATACATTGAGAAAAGAGGAAAGAGAGAAAAAGCACCATATTCCCATGGTACATAAGAAGATTCCTGAGATGCTCTCTGCTTGCCTTGTCATTTTGGTTATGGGAAAGATCATGTACCATGTGCAAGGGGCACCCCGTTGGTGGTTCTCTATGATATGCAAATACTTACAATGATAAGAACTTACATGTGACTGAAGTTGAGTAGCATGAGGTGTGGCCCTCGTATTCAAGGGACTTGAGATTGCCAACTTATACTTCGTCAAGCATATACTCCATCTTTGCCACTTTAACCTTAATCACTTCAAGATGCTTATGATAGGGGCAATGAGGGCTGAAAGCTAACAAGTACCATAATTTTTGGAAGCTCTTTTTGAAACTTGTAATCCCTGCTTCCTTTATAAAAAAGGCCTTTCTTCCACCACTATTGAGTCTCCACCTTCTACCTTTAGGCACCATTAAGAGAGCATAGTTTTCATTATGTGTGCACTGTTCCAAAGCTTATTGATTGATGCATATTGTGATATTACTTGTTCTTGTGCTATTTGTTTCTAGTCACCCTTGTGAACTTTGAAGGTGTCCTATGCATCTATATTGATACTCTATGAGGGACAAGCTAAATGCCACTATGCTATGTTTTCTGTATGTGAAACAAACAAACGTTTTTCAATGCATGTTATTCATGATCTTTGTTTGTAGTCTCTCATGTTGCATGCATAGTTACTTTGTCTTATTGTTAGAACTCCATCTTTCATGCTCATGTTTAGAGTTCTTTGATCCCAGCTTTCATGCTTGCAAATGATTTGATCTTGATTTTGATGGTGCATGTCACCTCAAAAATTATTATTTTTATCACTTACCTACTCGAGGACGAGCATGAGTTAAGCTTGGGGATGCTTGATACGTCGGAAACGTATCTATAATTTTTGATGCTCCATGCTTGTTTTGTATCTACTTTGCTTTGCTTTGTCTATGCTTTGAGGTGTTTTTATATCTTTTCTGGAACTAACCAATTAACAAGTTGCCACAGTGCTAGTTGCCTATTATCTTCTGTTTTTTGGTTCTAGAAAGGAAGAAAATCAATATTCTCGGAATTGGACAGGACAAAAGCCAAAGTTATTATTTTCCCGGAGCAACATGGAACCACGAAGCAGAGCCGAAGGGGGCCACGGGGTGGCCAAACGCCCCTAGGCGCGGGCAAAGCCCTGGAGGCGCCTGGAGGGGGTGTGGACCCCCACCGACCTTGATTCCTGCGCCTATAAGAAGCCTCCAACCCAAAAACCCTAAACAATCCAGAAGAAATCCACGAAAACCTCTGTAGCGCCGCCGCCATCGAAGGGGAGATTCAGGGGACAGAAAGTCTTTGTTCCGGCACCCTGCCGGGACGGGGAAGTGCCCCCAGAGCCGTCTCCATCGATCTCCATCATCATATTCATCACCGTTGTTGATTCCCATGATGAGGAGGGAGTAGTTCTTCCTCGAGGATAAGGGATCTACCGGTAGCTATGTGTTCATCTCTCTCTCTCTCTCTATGCATGATCTTGTGGTCATGAGCTTTGTAATTAAGTAGATCTACCTTGCTACTCAAGTGCTTCAATAGATCTCTGCTCTCCCCATGTGTGTGAAAGTGACTGCGTGCATGCCATGGTGGCCCTTAGGCTTGAGTCTACATAAATACTCTTTGTGCTTTAATAGAACTATGCTTTTCCCCACGTGTGTGAAAGTGACAGCAGGCATACCGTGTGTGGCACTTCGCCTAGATTGAATATTTGTTATGAGTTATATTTGGATTTGGATGTCTCTATGAAATTGTGGTGTTTGTTGGAACCATCTAGCGCTCAAGGTGACAGTGTGGGGTTATCTAGATTGGGGAAGGCCCTACCATGGATTAGAGTGTTCAACCGGAGAGTAGTTAAGAGTAGTATCATGAGGATAGGATATTTATATGAGAGAGTGTTCACTAGTGAAAGTATGATCCCTAAGCCTTGTTTCTAAGCATTGAAACACCGTTTGCTACTGGATCTGTTGCATGTTTGCTTGCTTCCATTTTTATTCCGTTTGCCGGGGAGGTTTTGGTCCTTTACCTTACCTCACCATCAAGCTCTTTTCTGGCACTGTTACCAGACTTTCACTCAGAGAGGGGCGGATTTTCCCCCAGACTTTCCACCTCTGGGGCGGATTTTTCCCCTGGGGCGGATAGTCCGCCCCTTGAGGGGGCGGATAATCTGCGCCCTCGAGGATTTTCACCAAGTCAAGCTCGGCGTGACCCACTATGTGGGGGCGGATAGTCCGCCCCTAGTGGGGGCATATAATCCGGTCCCAAACTTTTCCAATGGCCAGTTCTGGGCAGGGGTATTTAAACCCATCATCTCCCTCCTGCCAGAACTCTTGGTTCATTCGAAAAAGACAAGATTTGCTCCTCAAGTTCCATCCAAGAGATCTCCACCTTCATCCACCCAAAGTCCCCGTCCCTTGGGGAATCGAAGGAGGAGGGCTCGATCTTCATCAACAGTAATCAAGCGCTTCACCTCCTCTCCATTCATTTGGAGAACCCTCGATCTAGTATTTCTTGAAAATATTTAGATCCTTGATTTGATTATATTGATAAACCTTGTTCTTGGGACAGCTTGTTGTCATTACGGGAGCCTCCAATTTGGTTGTGGATGTGTGCCCCGCTAGAGTTGTAAAGGCGCCGATTCCGGCCTCGAAGGGTCCCAATAGTAGAGAAGGTGGATCAGGCCTTTCATGGCGAGCTCCATCGGAGAATAGGGTGAGGCCTATTGTGGCATGGTGGTCTTAGAACCGCCCACCCCTCCAACGCAGATGTACTTCCCTTAACAAGGAAGGAACTGCGGTAAAACAAATCCCTGTGTCTCCGCGTGCTCCACTATGGTTTCCTCGCTCCTCTCTTTACGTGTTTAGTAGATAGGTTTGCATATAGGAAAATTCTTGTAGTTGCATATCTAGATAATTTACTTTGTGTCAAGCCTAAAATTGAAAAAGGACTAAAAATTGAGTAGCACCTATTCACCCCCCTCTAGGTGCCCATACGATCCATTTCAGTAGCCGCCACTGAGCTCCGGCGAGGTCGCGCTGGCGCAGGCGACCACTCCAACGGGTCTGCCAGATCTGACAGCCACCGTCGTCTCCGTCCCCGTCGTCGGTCCCCCAGCCGGGGAGTCTGCGAAAGCTACTGCGATGAAGCGGAAGCAGCAGGGCTCCGTCCTCATCCAGGGTGACAGCGTGGGCGCTCCGGCCTCTCCCGCCGGTCCCGCTGCTCCCCACGCTCCAGCGAGTGCCGCCACCTCCAAGTCGAAGCTGGCGCCGGTCAAGGCGAGGAAAGCGGTCGCGAAGAGGAAGGAAGGCCCCGAGAAAGCATCCGCCGCCGCGAAATCCACCAAAACAGCCTCGGCTAGCCGATCTAGGTAACAATTCCCCTCCCCCTTTTGCCGCAGCCGCCGCCAATTGTGTTTACAATTGATTCAAATTGGCGCTTATACACAGCGATTTGCACGAGGTTTCGACCTACTACATTGATTTGTTGAATAACAATGCGGTGGACATCGACACGGCTCTGCTTGACGGCTATGGAGATGAGTTGGATGGGTCACAAATTTACAATGAGGCGGATGATGGTGTCGACGGTGCAGGTGAAGACGAGGAGGTGGATTTGGAGGAGGTCGATGGATCGCAAGTGTCTACCCGGACCTGAGCGAAGAATTTCACGCAATTTGAAGACGTGACTTTGATCAAGGCTTGGGAGGTTGTCTCTCTCGATGCCGTGACCATCACCGACCAAACCGGGAAGCGTTATTGGCAGAGGATCGAGGACAAGTTCTACCAATTCTTGCCTTCCCTTCCAAGGACGATTGCACAAACTTATCGATCACTCCAAGGCCGTTGGGATTACATAAAAAACACTTGTGCTCACTATAGTGGATGCCTGGAGCAAGTTCGAGGAGCACCACCAAGTGGTTCGGTTGTGGGTGACTATGTGAGTGCTAAATGTCCAATCGTTTGTTTGCACCACCAAGTGCTAGTTTTTTTGCAACTCATTGTTTGTTTGCATTTTGTAGGAGAAAATTGCAAAAGAGAGGTTCTTGGAGATAGAGGCTTCGAAGGGCAAGGCATTCAACCTCGAGCATTGTTGGCTTTTGCTCCAAAGAAGTGAGAAATGGAAGTTGAGGGAGCAAGAAGCACCACCCAAAAGAGGCTCACTCATCCAATTGATGATGAGGAGGATGATGAACTTCCACCGGGAGGGAGGAACAAGAACAAGCCCGATGGCAACAAGATGGAAAAGGAGAAACTTAAGAAGCTAGCTGAGAATTCAAGCTTGAGAGAGAAGATTGATCTCATGGTGATCTCAAATGAGAAAATGGTGGCCAAGACTTTGGAAGCAAAAGTTGCTCTGGCCAAGAAGAAAATAATTGAGAAGCAAGCAAGGTGGAAAGCACTCCGGCAAGATGGTTTGAGCAAGATAGCCGTGGAGGAGAGGAAGGCGGCAGCCGAGGAAACCAAGGCCATGGAAGAGCTCTATGCTGAAGAAAACACCATCATGACCATGGACCAGAGCAACATGGACGAGCTCACCTTGGTGTGGCATGATCAAGCAAGGCTGGACATCTTGGAGAGAAGGAGGTCAGCAGCGCTGGCAAGAGGCCATGCTCGGGCTAGGGATGGTGGTGGACATGGTGCTCCGGCAAGTGGTGGTGGCCATGGTTTTTGCTTCAGCAAGTGGTGGTGGCGGTGATGCTTCTCTTGGCTTTGATGCTTGATGATCATCGTGGGTTGTGGTGATGATTCATATTTTGGATGATGTTCTGCGACGTGGTAGCGAGATACTTTGTAAAATTTTCTTAAAACTTGATGATTGTCGCGGTTGAACGGTCGAATTTGTTTAAATTCTAACATTCGTGGTTTTGTTTTACGGTTTCGTATCTTTTTGCCCCGGCAGAAACCGTGTGCGCGAAATTGTAAAAAGAGAATATTTCCTTTCTGGTTCGGTTTTGAGGGGTTTGTTCCGTCCGTCGCTCGCGGCCTGAAAAAACCTGTCAAACACGACCTGGGAACACATTTTCCGGTTCGTGATTTCCCGGTGCCTGCTGGAGATGCTCTTATCCAAGTTTTTGACATGAAGCGTGTGTGTATCTTCTAAAGGGCATAACCTCCTATTTATATGTGTAGGTGAGCATTGAGCAGCTGGTGCGCATGGTGCCGGCTTCCCTTGAAATAACTTGCTAGGAAACCCTTGAAATAATTCGATGAAAGGAACTCTGCAAGTTTTTTTTCATCCTTGTCAGGATCTGATCTATTAGGAGGGACAAAGAACATAAATGTCACACAGTGAAAGGCGTTTATATAACAAATAACTTGACATGCTCGTGTTAGTCTTTCATGTGCTCCCTTAGTGACATGCACACCTAGAGCATATGTGATGCACCAAGCAAAAATTAATCTTCCGACGAAGCTCCAAACTCCGAATTCGATCCATGCGATGCAATGTGTGTGCATTGCGTGACATGCCTAGTGAGAGAGCACTATAAAAAAGTTGCATAAGTCACCCTATATGTTGGTGTGACTCTTTTCCCACCAATAGTATGGAAGTAAACTCCATGTGCATGTCAAGTCAAATGACATTTGAGACTTTTTAGAATTTATACTAGATTAAATGGCCCATGGGCCCCCTAAGAATGTTTCCTATGAAAATCCTTCGAAACATATGATCCGAGGTCACTAGGTTCCTCGGGAATCCACCCTATAGCTTCCATTTCAGAGGAATTTCAACATGAACTCAAACTTTATTTCATTTCATTTCAGAAGTTCAATGCACTTACACTTGCACTCCATATACCTTGGATCCTCTGAATCTTAGAAAGTTTGTCGGTAAATAAATAGAGAACAAAACAAATAGGAGCTCAAGGAAATTATATGTAAATAAGTTATAGTAGGCGGTTACAAAACGCGGATGCACATGTGGCATCTGTTATTTTAGAGGGTCCTTCTTTGAAACCGCCGATGATATCTCTTATTTCTAGCCGACTGTTGAAGTACTTTCGCAGATGGTTCCTCCACTGACTAGGAATTTTCTCCAAGTTTCAAACATGCACTTCTCTCTCCCTCCTACTTTCCCTCACTCTCTCCTCGGCTCGATTGGCAATGACACTTAAGGGAAGACTAGTCTCCCCTTTATGCCATAGGCGGCACATGTGCTATAATAGGCAGCAAAACGTCGCAATATCATGACCGCAAACTCTAAAAAACCCGCAATGGGTGAACGCCTAACGGAACAATGTCACGTGGAGGTGGAAGGCCTATGGGTTTCTCAACTTCTTTTCTCTAAGAGAAACAATGACGATATCTTAGAAATAAGGATTGGCCGAGTTTGTACCATCAGCCTCGGTAAGGCATAGGATGCAAGGGTTATTTGGAATGATCGGATATAAATGCGTCTTGGTGTTTTGGTTCACGTGTGCGAATAAACCTATTAGATAAAATGCATAAAAATAAAATTAGAAATGCTAAAAATATTTGAAAAAATTATTGAAACATACGTACAGACATTCTATGTTTGTACACAAGTGTTAAGGGAAAAATAACATTCTACATGACATGTGTAAAAAGACAAAAAATCCTATGAATAGTCACGCTGGAACATGGAAATTTGTCTTTTTACAGGGACACAAAAATGTTCTTTCTTCTTGAGAACTTGTAGGAAAACATAAAATGTCCTGTTATACATGTAAATATTTTTTTCTGAAATTTTATATTTAAAAATATTTTCAAACAACGGGCTCATTTGCACCCGTGAGTCGAATTGGATTTCCGATCCGTAGGTGGCTTTTCAAGTCCCTTATCAAATCCCAGCTCATAGTACATAATGTCACAACTGTTTTTATAACACTTATATTTTCTGAGTTTTAAAACTTCTACAAAATATGATTACTGTTAAATTTCTAAGACGTTGAAGTGGAGGCGTGAAAGGGTACGGGGGAGAAGCAGTAGCCCACCACAATTGATCCTTTTCGTGTCCTAGCATGGCTAAATTCTACGAGGGAGGAACTTCTTTCCATGCGAGCAAGAATCATGTTCAGATCTCAGGGAAAAGAAGCAAAGCAAAGAACCCACCGAGAGAAATCCATCCTTCACTCCAATGTCTCCTCGTGCTAGTACGATGCGGACAGTATATAATTACCTGAAATTTACAAGGAATAGCACTAGAGTCTGCAAGGACAAGGAGGAAACTTCGGTTTTTTCACCAATACTATATGCTTTTCTCTACATTTGATCATATATAATCATTGCTCCAATAATCAATCTGGTCGTCAAATCCGTTTCAAAAACAAAAAAAGTTCGTCCAGGAGTTTTCCAGTTTATCTCTTTATAGTGTGGACAAAACCGCCAAGCAATTGTCCTCTCCTAAACAAAGATTAGCAGCTAACTGGTCATTCTCGATGAGTAAACTCTGTGGTCCTGTGAGTTAACTTCTAAAGGGTCTTAAGTCTTAACTTCTCCTACGAAAATTACTAACCCCATTCAATTTTACAAATTTTTCTATTGTTATAAAAAGCTATTGTTTCAATCGATTGAGAATATCTAATTTCCCGGTTAATTTTACATATTTGTTCATATAGATCAAAACCATACACTATCATGTTATAATAATTTGTTCATCTACAGTAAATATAGTATTAGTATATTGTATAGTATTTGTTCTCATCGTTCGGAAAATGTGAAATCTTGCTCAGTCTCAATGTCATAACAATGGTTGATTGAGAGCTAAGAAACTGCTAAACGACTAAGAATTAATTAAAGAGTAAGAGTTCCTTTGGTTCAATGTAAAAGTGGGGAAATAGAAAATTTTCCTATGATGTCATTATTTCATCCGTTTGATTTAAAAGAATTGAGTAAAGGAAAAACATAAGAAAAGTTTCTTTAAAACGCAGGAATTTTACAAGCCACGTGAGCCTCCTTGTAAAATTCCTATGCATGAAGAACGAGATACCTTCAGTGACATAATTGCATCCTGACTTCTTTTTCATGTGGTTGACTTTGATTTTTCGATGAATTCAGCCAAGTCGTTTGATGTGAGGCACAAAGAGACCGCTGCCTTATCCTATTGCCTAGCATGTGAACAACCCATCTCCTTACGCGGCCTTACTAGCTCGTCGTCACTTCTCCCCAACTCCTTTGCATGCACAACTCTCGGCTGGCCGCTGCTCATCTGCTTGCCAGGGGGCCCTCCCTGAAACCCTCTGTCGTACGCTCGATGATCATCGTTGCCACCGCTCCCATGCGCGTCGTTTGTCGTTACAGCGGCTTGTTCATGTGCTAGCGTCGTTGTGGTAGCCGTTGGCCCGGATGCCGCCACCACCCCGTGCAACCCCAGTGGAGGATGGGAAGGAGGCAATGCATGGACGGCGAGCATCCCACACACGGCCGGGCCTGAAGAAGATGGCGATTGTGGCCTTGTGGCGGGGTTCACGTGATGTGGCTGCAACACGTCTCAAGCATGTCAAATTTGTGGAATCAACCATGGTCGTGACTCCATGGTTTTTGTTGTGTTAGTTTATATTTGGGTTTATTTGGAAAAAATCGAATTT
Source organism: Avena longiglumis (assembly GCA_030063025.1). Taxonomy (NCBI): domain Eukaryota; kingdom Viridiplantae; phylum Streptophyta; class Magnoliopsida; order Poales; family Poaceae; genus Avena; species Avena longiglumis. The sequence continues at coordinate 366,155,012 of CP125978.1, forward strand.
GTAGAAGATGTTTCAATATGCTGCGCATGTGCATCATTTTTGTTGTGTACACACACATATAAAATGGTGCAAAAGTATGCTACAAAAAAATTCTCGAAATGTTACAAATGTGTTTCTGTAATGTGTATGAGTTGAGCACATAAATTAAATGCATTGTTTTTTTTTTGCATACCACGATGTTCTTTTATGTTTTGCTAGGACTAATTTGAGAATTTGTTGCATTCACTATTGATTTTTTGCTACATGAGTGTGCTCAAAATATTATAATTTTTTTTGCTACACTTCACAAGTTTTTACAGATTCACCGAACAAATATTGCAAAACATGCACTTTTGAAAAATGTTACATACACAAAAGTTGTTACGTTCGTGATATTTTTGCAGAGACACTATGACAGTCGCGGTCCCCACGATGTATTGGCCCCTAGCGTTTGCTTTTTTTTCTTTTCTTGTTAACCAACTCCAAGCTTACAAAATTCTTATGTTTTGAACCAATGCATATTTTATTATTGTGTTTTTTTCTATCTCTATGGTTCAAACAAGCTTTCCCCCTAATTTGTACTAGTACGAGTTTCAAGGTTTTGGTTTGATCTTGCTTAGCGTCTACTTAATGCACGATGACCCTTGTGCCTTATCAGGGAGAAAGAGCCTGTGCATGCTCATATTCCATTCTTGCTCGTGATGCAAATAGTACTGTTTCAATGCTTCATCGGAAGAGAAACTTTATTCTCCCGAAGCCTTCCCAGAACTACGCCAGTATGCCGTTTACGGAATACTGCTCTATCACTATTCCGGCCGATGCAAATACTCAAACCAGCAAGCCCCTCGCGAAATCTCTCATTACAAAGAGGCCCCCGCCTCCTCCTCCCGAATGCCCGTACAACGGCTGCCCCTCCTCCTCAAGATCGCCGCCGCGGCGGCCGCCGGCGCACTGGCGATCGTCGCGGCGACGCGCCTCCTGAGGGATGACGCCGTGTCCTCCCTCCGCCGGGACATCCGCGAGGCCGTCGCCGCCCTCGTCTCCAGCGACGAGGACGGTGACAATGCCGACGACGGCGGCGACGATCAGGGAGACCACGACGCCCCGCCGCCGTCCGTGCTGATCACGGGGTTCCGCGCCCACGGGAAGAGCTCGCTCGTGAACACGGCGTGCCGCGCGCTCGCGGGCGAGGAGGGCCCGCTGCTGCTGCGCGCGGAGGCATCGCCGCCCGGCGGCGGGTCCGACAGCACCAGGAAGCGGCTCAGGGTGAAGGCGGTGGTCGGAGGGACGGACGGGGAGATGGGTGCGGAGGAGGCGGTGGTGGAGCTGCTGGACGCGCCGCCGCTCCCCGAGGCAGCCAGGCTGACGAGGGAGGACATCAGCGCGGCCATCAGCGAAGGGAGCCCGGAGTGCGTGGTGCTGGTGCTGCGCTGCGACGCGCCCGCCAAGGAGCGGACCGCGGCCGTCAAGCGCCTGCCGGAGATCTCCGCCGCCGTCAGGGCCAAAGGTCTGTCGGCTTCTAGCAGATTCTATAACCGTGGCCTGTTTGTCGCACTATTTATATACTGGGCCGAGAAACCACACTGCTATCTGTTGCGGCCCAACCTATAAAATAGCAGCATTCAGTCCATGGATCCAATAACAGATCGATTCTAGAGGATACTACAGTACTACCTTATATATCTTGCAGATTAACAATAGCCGTATCATGTTACTCTCCAAAAAAAAAAAACAGTATCATTGTCAGATTCTCGATAAAAAGGTACCATGTCATGGGAAATGGACATTGTTTTACATTTATGTAGTAGTAATTAAATGGCATTATGTGCTCAGTTTTTTTAATCAGCTTTGATCGTCTCTTGGCCTTAACAACTCGAAGTTAGATGTATGCCATTCATATCAATGTTTTGATCAACAATTCAACTTTATGGCGGTACAAAACGTAGAAATATACAACACGCCGATGAATTCTTATTCGGGGGTGGTGATAGTGTCAAGTTGGGTTGAGAATTTCTCCTTTCTCCTTGAGAAACAGTAGAAAAACTTATCACTCATCTGATGATGTCATAAAATGGTTGCTTTATTTCATCTGAGATTTGCAGTGATTTGGGGATACATTTTTCTTGCCTTTGCATGTATTTTAGATAGGAACTTTAGTGGTTGTCAGAAGATTGAATATTTGATGATACACTTTCTACTAATCTGCAAACACGGAAGCTCTGCTAAATCCTATAATCTGAATGCATACTTCCTTGCTATATTTACATGGAGTTAAGTGTGATAAGATGAACCTTTTAATCCAAAGTTGTGATGTTGCAAACGACATTTGAGTTTTTGTTCTTTTTATTTGTTCCACATCTACAGAAAATCTTGCATCTGACCATTGATAGCTTGACAATTCTTTGTTATTTTGTTTTGTTCCACATCTACAGAAACCTTGCACCTGAGCATTTTTTTTAGTAAACATCTTTTAGCAAGGCTGAATTTAATTGTTACTTCACATGTTTTAAACAGGGCTTAATTTGATCATTGTATTGACTTTTAAGAAGGCTATGAGATCAGTACGGCAAGCTGAAGAGCTTCTAAGGGAGGTTTCGTTCAGGGCCAGAACAGACTGTGTATACTTCGTGGAGAACTACACCTGGAGCAACAATGGGCCCAATCTTCGCCACCCTCCTGTGATCAAGAACGACTTTGCGACACATTTCACTGTGCTGACTATCATTCGGCAGTGTCTTGAGTTCATCAAGCTAAATAGGAGTCAGTCCAAGTACGAGAAAAACGTCAAACAGGTAAGCCCACAGGCAGATGCTAAGACAGGTCCCAAGGCTTAATGACTCAAATGTAACGCATTTCAACAGTTGTTGTGCACATACTCGATCATCACTGATTTCCGCAGGTACGATCTTATGCGGTATGATTTATCTTTAGCATTGACGTAGTCTGACAAGTTGTACATAATGTACGTTCACCATATATGTGATGTTATTATAGTCCTGTTTATTTGCCTATGTCGTGTATTGCTATTGCTCTGGTTTATCATTTTGTAGATACATAAATCAAAGTGGAAAGCCTCTTACTACCTCTGTTCCAAAATAAAGTGTCTTAAAATTTTCTAGATTCGCATGTATCTACACACTAAAACATGTCTAGATATGCACTTATTTTGGAACGGAGGTAGTATATAATTGTTGTTAAATATGACTCATATTGTGGTACAACTGTAGATTACCAATATTATGCTCAACCCAACAATACATAAGTTCAAAAATAATTAGACATGCGCAATCATTATTACTATGAATGGAGTATGACAGAACCGACATCAGTCGGTCCTTGACTGTTCTCTCTTGAGCCCATCACTTTAGGGATCCAGGCACCAGCAATAGTAGTCTGATCCTGAAAGTGCCATGAGTTCTTCTGGGCTCATCCTCTCCAGCTCTCTCTGCCTCCAGGATGGGTAGTTGTTCTGCGTATCGCCTGAACCAGAGGCGTAGTCTCTCGGGTGAGCTTGTGTTTTCATCCTGATATATAGCCTCATCGCTGCCACACAGTCCTCATATGGATCCTGAATGCCAGTGTGGACATCATACCTACAGATGGGATAGATGGATAATTTCTTCAGCACTAGGTGAAAAACCGAAAGGTGTAGACAGAGATTGTGTATCCTAGTTAGGAAGTGGCATACCCAAGATATGCCTGTGCTAGGTACTTTAGGGAGTTGCTCAGCTTGCTGGTTTTCATCAGTGGTGGGTACTTCGCAGTGTCCCTGCACATCCAGAGACAAATTGTGTCAAGAAGATAGTAGAAAGAAGTGTAGCTCCTGAACCCTGGCTCACAAGCTTTACATGTACCTGATCATGAATGTGGGGTACTCCAGCCCTAGGCGGTCAAGGTCCTGTTCCACGCCATGGCCAACAAGGATCCTTGCCCTTCCGTAGCTCCTCGGCCGTATCTTCCAGAGCGGCTCCCCGTTGCAGAGGATGTCCTGGATCCTCCTCTGCACAAGCTTCAGTGGCATTGCGTCCCTCAAGTACTCCGGCCTTATTCCAGTCACCTCATACCTGAACACATGAATAAATCTCTTCAGAGAACAGTCCATGCATATCTTTAGTTCCTTGCCCATTGATAAAGACAGTAGTTAAGCAGAATTCAGCCCATGGTAATGTGAGCTAGGCACCTGTAGTTGGTGACCGGCACCATAGGCTTCACATAGGTCTGGAAGATGACGGTCTCGTCTTCTCCAATAAGGCACACTCTCGCGCAGAGGTCCAGCGAGCCGTCGCTTCCTCCTCCGACCATCTTGCAGGCCATGGCAACAGCGCGTCCGCCCGCACCGCTCTTAGGCATCTGAGACAGAACACCATATAAAAAAGAGTGAGAAAAAGAAACACCAGACTCCAAGTTCTTGCTTGGCACATTTATTTTTCATAAAAAGAAAAAAAAAGAAATCTCCCGCCGGGAGCTCTAGCATGCATTCAGTTAAGAAGAACTCAAGACCGCACGGAGTGGAAACACTAACCGGAGCAGCACGGGTGTACTGGCAGGCGGAGCGGTGATATCTGGCGGCGGCGGGGCTGTCGAAGATGTTGAGGCAGATGCCGCAGCCGCGGACGCTGAAGACCCGCGCACACTCCACCTTGGGCAGCGGCCCTTCATTGTCAAAAGAGAGAGAGACAGAGATCATCAGAGTCGTCCTTGGTGGTGCCCATCGATCCGTACGTGCAGTGTTTAGTTCCGTGCTTACCGATGAGGTGCTCCCTGAGCGACTCGAAGGAGCGGCAGTGCTTCTGGCATGCGCCGCACTTGGGCTCGTGGACGGAGTGGTACGACACCTTCATGTGCTCCACCAGGTGCTCCATCTTGTTGTACTGCCTGAAGCACGCCGAGCATTTGTTCCTGGTGTGTTCATGGGAATATATATGCTTCAGATTCATAGTCTGATGATCTAGTATAACTCGGAGATTGGATCAGAAGGATCTTTGTGGAAGTTTCACATTGGCAAGCTAAGACTAACAGAAGAGATATCAGAGTGAAGCTCTTTATTCATCAGTTCCTCAAGTCGATCGATTGACGATCTTCAATAGAACTATACATATATAGTCAAGAAGGAAGGCTATAGATTAATGCAACACAAGAATGCTAAGTACCTCAAGGTCTCGGCGGACTCCCTTCTGCAGTCCATCGCGCTCCTGAGATTCCTGCAGATCGATCAAGATCTCTCAAATCTCGAGGTTGGCGAGGATGAGTGATATTGGGGGAGCCTATTTATAGGCAGGGTCGACGAGAGATGGAACCTCCACGAGAAAAGGCCCTTACACTGTCACTGCTCCATGCCAGGAGAACATCCGTGCAGTTTTTAAAAGCCACATTAGTACATCCGTGACACACTGCATAAGCATCTCAGCATTTCAGCTAAGACTCGTATGAATGTCTTCTTTTTTAAAAGGAAAACCTGTGGGCTGTGGGTGTAGCGAATTATATGGCTCGATGAACTTGCACAAGTCATCAAACATATGGACATGATTAGACACCCCGCAGTTGTAAACAAGAAAGACATGCGATAGATAAATACTAGTAGCACGTCCTAAGTGATACTACCTTAATGCAATTTTCCAAGTTTCGTGGCATAACATGCACCACAGCCGTTTAGCATCTCAATTTTAGGCTGAGAAGTTGTAAATATTCCATGTTGAACTAATTATACAAGCTGTTCCGCAAAATTAGTTGCGATAAAATGAGCACCTTGTTTGGCAAAGCAAATTATTATTGAACTTACTCCTAAAACAAAAACAATACGTTACTGCAAGAGTATGTATTTCTCCCATCATCATATGCACATATGTTACAAGACGTACGAGATATTTTTGGGAGTGTTGCTAAATTTAAACCGCATGAGATTCTCTTCTATGTAAGTCAAACAAGCCAAAGCATTTTTTTTAACGGAAGGCCGTAGCCAGCTTTATAGATGAAGCAAACAACCCCATAAGATTCAGGCTTTACAAACACACGACACACGGGCCTCCACGGCAGCACACACAACACAAAGAGTTAACATGAGTTACATCCACCGGTACACGCTCCAAACTCTCAGCACGAACAAAAACCACTAATCGGGATCAAGCTCTTAGGCGAGACGTGAGGCTTCCGAGCGAAGAGATGGTCAAGTCCGGCGCTACTCTATCCTTCGGCTTGCTTAGGATCCTCCATTGCTGCAAGAAAACAATGGTTTTGGAAATGAAGTCGGTAGGTTGGTTGATGAGAGAGTCTTCAATTGTCATTTTATTCCTAATCTACTAGAGAGCCCAACACATCGCAGCAAAGCACACCCAAGTGATCCTACGAGGTCTGCCCAACAGCCCCTGAGTAATCTCAATGAACTCAGCATCCCCTGCTGGGTTCCAAGCGCACTCGGTAATCTCTCTCATGCATGCCCACAAGAATTTTGCTAGGAAAGCAAAAGCATCCAAAACATGAATTGATTTTCTCTAAGGAAAATATATTAAAAAACAAAACCAAGCAAAACGGTCCAATCGAATGAGGTTATAATAATCTACTGCAATGCCAAAGGAAACCTTGACCATATGGCCGGTGTGGATGCAATAAGGTGCAACAAGTTCACTCCTGGAGAATTTATATGGCACATATAAGCTCCAAAGCTTATAAGTTGTCTATTTTCATCTTCACCCTCACAAAATTAATATGAAATGCATATTGTCTAGACAATGGAAGGATCATCCTGCTAGGGCTGGAAAAAGGAAAAAAAATATACCGCATGGTGGCTAGCATAGGTGAATCCCACCATGGTAGCACAAGAAACTGCAACTGTTAAAAGAAAACATATATCCACAAACATTCAAACAATCTAGGTAGTAGGAACCAATACAATGCTTTGAAGAAATTAAAGATACAAGACTCATTCGACAACATTGGGGTGGAACCAAATAGTAAGGGTCAGAACACATGTTTTCACCCCCAGAGTTTGACCAAAACTCCAAGACAATGCCTTCATGAGGATATAAGGTGCGAGTGTACCGGTGTTGGATGTAGTCAACGAAGACTAGAGATAAGGGCTTTCGCTTCGACACAAAAATCAACATGGCCCAACCCAACCAATGAAAGTTAGATCAGCCCCGTTAATTGCATTAATGTCTGCTTTGTACTTGGCAAACAAATCAACCCTAGCTATGGTTCTGACCGACAAGGAACCTCACACAAGTATGCCAACATCGCACCATCAAAGATTGTACCAAAACCAACAAAAGGCTCCCATGGAGCCACAATGCCTTCCTCATGGTCACGACGCCCTCGCAACCACTAGCCGGGGCCGAAATCATGTCCTCCATTCCATCATCACAGTCACGATGGGAGAACAGCACGAGCCCTCAACCATTAATGTTCACTGCAAGGCGGATGACCGCAAAATCCTCTCCCTACGGGGAAGGGGCTTAGGTGCCATCCTCCAAGAGTAGGGCCGCTTTGGCATTAGGCTTATCTTATTTATCCTCAATGACGTTGAATGTCTTTTCCGTGATGTCAATATAATTTCGGTAGCCTTAGGCTGATTCGAGAACGATTTTTTGAAACAAAAAGACAAAAGATTTGCCATTTTCCCCTCTTTTGGCCTGCTTTGGTCAAGAGTGGTTTTGTGAGAACAATTCATCCATGTGTACGTGTATTGCCTTTGCAGCGGTTTGCACGGCACTAGTTTGCACGCCAGTATGCTGCAGTATGGCGGATAAGGCCAGTTGCCGAGTTGAAGCACCATGAGAAATGCTGTTCCGCCCCATGCTGGTGTAGTACGTAGTGCACCGCCGATCGTCGACCAGATAATAAACCTTAATTCAACGGATGTTTCAGCGCGCGTCAGGAAATAATAATGTCGCGTCATTTTGACCACGAGTATATATGAAGCAACTGGGTGGTGCAACAACTTGAGGTCGATCGATCGGAAACACGAGCGGCTTTGAGCGAGCCTCTAGATCATCGCGGCTAAAGTCGACAGTGGTTAACGTCGGAGCGAGTTGTGCTTATAAGCGACGCATGTAAGTAGGGCCGCCTCTGGCGCGCCTGGGCTAGATAGATCCTGCATGCGTCCCTGGAGGCTGGAGCTCACATCCTCCGGGCACGTGACTGGTTCGTGTAGATCGCCAATGCAGCTGACTTCTACCGCCAACCGGGCCCACCTGGCAGACACATCGTCCCTGCATATACAGCCACACAGCATCATCTGATCTACAGTACCCCAGAGCTCTAGCTAGTGGGCAAGTTAGCTAGAGGGGAAAGAAGAGGAGAGGATGAGCCGTACGTGCATGCGATGATGCGATGCGATGCAAGAAAGAAAGAAAGAAAGAAAGAAAGAAAGAAAGCATCGATCGACCTGGACGCGTAGCTAGCTAGCGATCTTTAATTTGGGACGACGGTCGGTCGTGGGATGGGAGCCGAAGGAGATATGTATATTCCCGGTCAAAAAGATGGGCGTGGAAAGGGCGGATGCATGCGACGCGCCTTCCCCACATCGACGGCGACGCACGCGCATCTGGGAGCCGAGGGTATTATTATTACCGGCCGGAATCCTGTGCCCGGCCGTCGGAGCGAGAAGCCGCGCTACCGATCGAGAAGGGCCGGACGATGGGCATAGACGGTCAAAGGAATTGTGTAAGCTACGTGACGGCGACGGCGGCGGATTCCTGTCCGGCCGGCGCGCGCGCGACTCCCCCGGCCGGGCCCGCCACCGGTGGTATCGTATCGTGCGAGACCAGCCCAGGATCGAGAGTATGTTGGGAGGCTGGCCCCACCCGTACGTGCCGGTCCCTTCTAGGCTAGAGCTACATACTATGTGTCCCTGGTGTAGCTGCATATGGCATGCTCCGTTTTCTTTTTCTTATTGAGAATGGCGGGTGAGCTTTATTAATCAGGCAATGACGGTTAGTCCGACGATGCGCAGGAAGGTACTCTGCCAGTCTGCCGTGCAAAACACCACACTCAAACGCTTGTCTAATTGCGCTTGATCATGCTTATCACTCACCCGAGCAACCTAGCTTGCTCACAACTATCTCTGGTAAAAGACTCAGCATCGTCTTGGCCTCCTCAATCGAGCTCAAATGGCTCGAACGATCTCTCTCTAGCATTGATAGAACAATGGCACAATCAGATTCTAGAACTCCTGGGTACTACGGGTGAAAACTCTGGCATGCTCCATTTTCGCCCTACCTAGTAGGGAAGAACGACTTTGTCTCCTGTTTAATTACGACTTCTGCTCAATGTGTGTCAACCTGTTGATTCTCAATCCTTTTATAGATACGGTTGGTTAGTTAAGGGTGTGTTTGGTTTGGGAACCAAGTAGAATGTAATGTCATGGTTCCATTCTTGTGTTTGGTTTAGGCTAAAATAGGCACATGTGCATTTTGGATGTCCCTGTCTTATATGTCAGGACGTCCTATATACTCAAAAATAGGAATATGTGTATTTTGGAGTTTTCTTGCCTCTGCTCACCTACATATTGTTCCCCCAAAATATTATCTACCTCTTTATGGTAGAAACCACGGAATATTTAAAAAGTGGAAGGCTTGGCAACAATTACACATGGGAAGGCGTGGTGTTCATGTGCTTGCTATATTCTGGGCCTTTAGGTGGTGGGCATGACATGGTAGCTCATAAGATAGCTAGTTAAAAAGATCAACAAAACCTATTTTGACGGGGTGAATACAAAAAAAGTTGCACAATCGTTTTGAATTTGAGTCCTTTCTTTTAAAATGTAGTCCTTATTACGCGCTCATATTCATGTTTTCCTAATTCAGAAACTAATTTTAGAAAGAAAAAATGTCATTTAACCACTCGGGGCGAAACAAGATGTTATTTACTTTTTGTTATTCCTGAAGATTGATGCATAATTTGATGCTCAAGGATGCCATCTTAAGGACTATGTCAACATCCTAAAAGACCTGGAATTTTGTACCGGGCGAAGTAAAGAACGTGTTGATGCATTGTTGGGTCCAACCAAGTCAATGTCAAGGGAGGTTGCAAAGTTAGTTCCATCAGATGTTCCAAAACCGTGAATATTGTTGGAACACCCCTGCCGAATGACCGGTCCCGGAGCTGTTCCACGCCGGAGGAGAAGACTAGGAGAAGGCACACACAGTACAAAGTAGATGAAACAGGAAACTTTATTGATATCTTTCTCGGTAACTCACGTACAAAGGTTGTTCCTCTATTTATAGACAAAAGGGGGGATACGATACCCACATGGGCCAACCCTAGCCTGGTAGAGGCCACACAGAATGGGCCTCTACCGGCCCGGTTTCCCAACACTCCCCCTGGGTATCTTATCTGTATAACCATGGCTTAAAACTCCGAAAAACCCAGTGGGAAATATATGGAGAAATGCACATGATATACTTCTTGCTATGTTGCACGAATTGCCTCATTAAAAACCTCATGTGAGAAACTTCATAAAAACTCACTAAGGGAAAAAGAGTACAATTCACTTAACGATAAAGTTAAGTACTCAATCATCGGGATCAAGATTTCAGCGATGAGTTTGTGAAGATTCTTCCCCTGAACCCTGCATCTCCCTAAGTCTCATCATGCCGATCCCTCGGACACATCTCTCGAAAGAAGATGCTGGCAATGATTTAGTGAACAAATCAGCGAGATTTTCACATGACTTAGTATGCAAGACTTTCACTTCGTTCATCTTTTGCAACTCATGTGCATAGAAGAACTTGGGGTTTATATGTTTTGTGAGATTGCTCTTCACGTAACCCGTCTGGACTTGTGCAACACAAGAGGCATTATCTTTATAGATAATTGTTGGGGTTTGTACGGTGTTCAGTCCACATGACATCTGGATGTGACTGACTACGCGTCGAAGCCATACACATTCTCGTGATGCTTCATATAATGCTATGATTTCCGAGTGGTTCGTCGAAGTCGACACAAGAGTTTGCTTAGACGATTTCCAGGAAATAGTTGTTCCACCACAAAGGAAAACATATCCAGTCTGCGACTTGGATGTATGCGGGTCCGAAAGGTACCCGGCATCTGCATAGCCTACAACAGATAGGTCTTGGTTCTTTTGGTAAAACAAGCCAATGTCCTTTGTCCCTTGTATGTACCTAAAGATGTCTTTAACGCCTTTCCAATGCCTCTTGGTAGGCTCAAAATTGTACCTTGCAAGCAAATTGACGGCGAATGCAATATCCGACCGTGTACAATTTGCGAGGTACATAAGTCATAAGCGCTTAAGTAGGGGAATTCCGGTCCCAGAATTTCCTCCCCCTCTTCTTTAGGCCTGAATGGGTCCTTGTCTTGTTGCAAAGATCTTCCGACCATCGGGGTCTTAGAAGGATATGCCTTTTCAAACCCAAATCGTTCCAACACCTTCTGGGTGTAGGCCGACTGATGAACTAGAATCCCAGCAGGGGAATGCTCAAGTTGCAGACCGAGGCAGAACTTGGTTTTGCCTAAGTCTTCCATCTCGAATTCCGACATCAGGTAGGAACTCGCTTCCTCAATATCGTCAGGTGTACCGATTATATTTAAATCGTCCACGTACACCGAGATAATACAGAAACCATCCTGGGATCTCCGTATAAAAACACATGGCAATCTTCATTGCTCGTGTAGCCCTTCTCATGAAGGAAATCGCTTAAACGATTATACCACATCCTACCTGACTGTTTTAGTCCATACAATGACTTCTTAAGCTGAACACTGTATAAGCTCCTGTTTGCTCTATCCTGGTTCGGGACAGGGATACCTTCTGGTACTTTCATGTATATGTCCGAATCCAAGTTACCATATAGGTAAGCGGTGACAACATCCATTAGTTTCATTTTTAAGTCCATGTTTACTGCCATTGAGATCAAGTATCTAAAGGTAATTCCATCCATGACTGGGGAGTAAGTTTCCTCAAAGTCGACACCTGGTCGCTGAGTGAAACCTTGAGCAACGAGCCTTGATTTGTACCTTACTACTTCATTATTCTCGTTTCTCTTTCGAAAAAAACCCATTTATGGCCAACGGGGCGAATGTGGGGAGGAGTTAGATAAATAGGTCCAAATACCTCTCTTTTGTTTAACGATAATAATTCAGTAGTAATTGCCTTCTGCCAATCTTTCCAATCCGACCTTTTATTGCAATCAGCGAGCGTGTTAGGCTCAGGGTCAAGATCTATGATTGAGGCAATTTTCTTGGCAAAATTAACATCGACATTTGCCATGGCTCGGTTGTATGACTCTCCCGAATTAACATAGTTAATGGCCATTTCGTCATGGAGTGCATCAGGCACATCCTCTTGCTCCACCGGATTTCCCAATCCAGGAGCTAGGTCCTTTAGCTTTCCCGCTCCGATGTGTGCGCACAACCCATTGGGTATTTCCGATATAGGAAAGTTCAAGTCCGGAATTTCGTGCACTGAAATATCCGTACTCGTGCCAGGTCTCAACTGGCTCCCCTCAACAGGGGTAGTCTGTAATAAATCTCTCTTATCCTTTTTCTTCGGGCGTCCCCGGGTACTTGGGATTTGAGAAACCGGAATCCGCGTCCTCTTAGGCCTTGGAGCAGGAGCGGGTATACCATCATTTTTCTTTGGTATTTTAACCTTTTCCGGTGCATTGCGTGCATGCACATGCGACTTTGTTACAGTCTTTAAATCACTAAAATGATCGGGCAATTGATTCGCTAGGGAGTGCAAATCTAGTATCTTTTGGACTTATCTATTAGTCTCAACAGTGCGCGGGTCATGAGCGTGGATCCCCATGGCTTTCCACGTGATTTCTCGACTTTTGTCATCCAGGGGTTGATTACCTCCCCCCAAAGTTGGGAAAAGATCCTCGTCAAAAATGCTGTCAGCAAAACGGGTCGTGTGACAGTAATCTGTCAAGGGGTCCAAGAACCTGATTATGGACACAGTCTCATAACCAACGTATATCCCCGACTTACGGAGCGGTCCCATTGTTGATCGCTGGGGTGGTGGTATAGGTACATATACCTGGCAGCCGAACCTACGTAGGTGGGAAATTTTTGGTGCCGACCCTTGCGCAAGTTGGATGGGAGAGTGGATGTTGTAGGACGATGGTCGAAAGTTGATGAGATTAGCGGCGTGTAACACCGCGTGTCCCCAACATATAGTTGGTAAATTACAACCCTGAAGGAGTGGTCTGGCAATGAATTTAATCCTTTTAATCAATGCCTCCACGAGTCCATTTTGAGTGTGGACATGCGGTACGGAGTGCTCAAGTTTGATTCCAGTTGCCATGCAATAATCATCGAATGCTTTTGAAGTAAATTCTCCGGCATTGTCCATTCGAATAGACTTTAAACGATAATTAGGAAATTTATTCCTTATTTGTATGATCTGGGAGATCAACTTTGCAAAAGCATGGTTCCGTGTTGACAGCAGGCAAACATTGGACCATTTAGAGGAAGCATCGATGAGCACCATGAAGTACTGAAATGGTCCTGAGAGGGGCTGAATTGTACCACATATATCCCCTTGAATGCGTTCCAAGAACGCGGGGAGTTCATCCTTCACCTTTAGGGGGGACGGTTTAATGATCAATTTCCCCGTAGCGCATGCGAACTGCGAAATCATCGAGATTCGGAAATTTTCACATTAACATTATGACCGTTCGAGTTGTTAATTATATTTCTCATCATCCTAAGACCGGGGTGGCCTAACCTATCATGCCAAAGGCAGAATAGTTCGGAGCTTCTAAAGACAGTCTTAAGGGTAGTGTAAATAGGTGGTGCTACTATCTTAGTGTAGTACAGCCCAGTAGCTAATGAAGGGAGTCTTTCGACAACATGTTTACCATTTTCGTCGCGCTTGATAATGAGTAGGAACTCCTTTCCATTCTCATCATCATCGGTTTCAACATGGAAACCATTTGCGTGGATGTCTCTAAAACTTAAGAGAGTACGAGTCGACTCCGGATACAACAATGCCTCTTCAATGATCAGAGTTGTTCCGTTTGGGAGTATGATAGTTGCTCTTCCGGAGCCAACTACATTCGGACCGCAGCCAGCGATCGTCATTATGTTACCAGGGTTTTTGGTAATTGACTCAAAATACTTTGTTTCTCTCAAGATGGTATTGGTGGTGCCGCTATCAGCAAGGCACGTTTCCTTCATTTGGGCGCCACACGCGTTCTAAAATATAGTGCCTAATTAATATAATGGAGCGAGGAAGATGCTACATCAAGTAAGTAAAACACAGAAGCATTTCAGAACATCACTTAATCAAATAATGGAATAAATGAATAAATGTCATCCAATCGCCAGAAAACAAATAAATGTTATGCTCTCATAGAGCTTACAACCATATCGAGTAATTGTATCTGATTATTGCGGAAAAGGAATCATCACAACAAAATGGAGCTCAGGTGGATTCTGCGAGGAAATCACCAAGCTCAGCCAGTATCTCAAGGTCAGTGGGGGGCTCTGCGCTGGCCATCATTATGGACAAGGGGCCTGGCTGAGGTGGCGGGGCACAACGTGCTCAACCTCCATGGGCACAGCGGTGTCCGTGGGGTCCTCCGAGGGTGCTGCCACTTGTGCTACGTCCTGCGCCACTATGTGCGTGACGTTTTGCACAGGCGTCGCTCCGGGCGCCAGTGGTGCCTCAACCTGGACAAGATGCGCCTCGCGCGCCTTCTTGTTGGCCTTGAACGCGTCGACGACGTGTTTAGGGGCCAAACACTGCCTGGAGAAGTGAGTCTTGGAGTCACGGCGAGCGATCCCTGGGCCTCGCCTCCCCCTTGCCCGCCTTGCGTTGCTTGGCCGGGTTGGAGGAGTTGGGTCCCTTCTTGCCCTTCTTGCCTCTCTTCTTGTGGATGGGCTTGCGCACCTTGTAGGCACCAGCATTGGCCTCATGACTTGGGCCCCCTGCGAAGGGTTGCGCGGAGAAGTTCTTTTTCAGAACATTATCCTGCGCCTCGGCCACCTGGAGAGCATCAATAAGCGCTGCATATTCCGTGAATCCTTCCTGGCGAAAGTTTCGCGAGGACTGGATGTTGTCCGGATGGAATGTGGAGAGGGTTTTGTCTATCTTCTGCTGATCGGTGGTACTGGTCCCACACAGCTGAAGAATAGTACAAATCCGGTGCAACCTGGAGTTGTACTCTCCCACCGTCTTGAAGTCCGCAAACCTCAGACGTATCCAATCTGCCCGCCTGTGGCTGAATGGTGTACTTCAGCCTAGAGAACCGCTTGTTGAGGGCGGTCCAAAGGGCAGGAGCACTCCGTTCTGCCATGTACTCATTCTTGAGAGTCTCACACATGTGATGGCGGAGGAAGTGCAGGGCTTTGGCGTTGTCCGCCGGGATGGTTTCTTTGGGGCCGTCGGGGTCCCTCAATCAACACATCCTTGCATCGGCCCTTAAGGACGATCTCAACGTCCGAGGCCCAAGTCAGGTAGTTAAGCCCATCCTGGGTCAACTCCGGGAACTCGCGGCTGAAGATTCCGGTCATCTGCAATTTATGCAAAGTGTGTAAGATTACAGCAGGTAATCGGTTGCATAAATGCGATAATCGATACAATAATTCTAATATGACGGTGTTCCAAAATTCAATTTAAAAACGGTGCAAGCTATCTATGAGATACAAAGTATTAAAGACATGCGGTAATTAATAACTATAGTAAAACATAGTTCAAAAGCTTGTGTAAAAATGGATCGAAAGATAGGGCCAAAAACGGTCCAACCGCCCGTGATCGCGTGCTACCAAACGGCCTAGCTACCCTTGTCTCTGCGCGGCCGGTCGGCTCGGCTCCTGCCCATGGGCGGAACTAGCGAGCTAGCTCCCGGCTGGCGGCGTGTCGGCCAGGCGAACCAGAGGCGCGATTAGCATGTGGGCGTAGCCGGCGAAGGTCGCAGACGCGATCGAAAATAAAAAAAGACGGTCCAAAAAAAATGGACGACACGTACGGGTCAACCGCCTGGCCCACCCTCAAGTGGAGCTGCTGCTTGCACGCGGCGCCGCTGTGGCGGCCGCACGCTGCCGGCAGCGCGCGGCCGGCGACGCGGCAGCGGCGCGCGCGCGCGGCGCGGTGGACGCGGCGAGCATGGCGGCGCCAGCGGCGCGCCGTGCGGCGTCGTCGGCCAGCAGCGGCGGCCGGCGGCGCTGGCGCGCGGCGCAGCGGCCGCGGCGGCGGCAGCGCGGCCAGCGCGGCAGCTGGCGGCGGCCAAGCGGCGCGGCGCAGCGGCCGGCGGCGAGCCGGCCAGCGGGCGGCAAGCGGCCCGGCGCGGCGGCGCGGCGCGGCAGCCTGCGGCGGCGGCAGCAACAAGGCAAGCTGGATAGCCGCGGCAGCGTGTGCACACGGCTAATGCTTCAGCGTGTGCACGCAGCTAGCTGCAGCGCGCGGACGCGGCGATAGGACAACGGGTGGACGCTTCAGCGCGCTGCAACGGCGCTCGGCCAGCGAGGCGTGGTGCGGCGGTTGTCCGCAGCGGCGCGGCCAGCCATGCGGCAGCACGCGGCCAGGGCAGCGGCGGATGCGGCGCCAGCGGGCCAAGTCGCGAGCGGCCGATTGCAAGTTCGTGGCGACCAGCGGGGCGGCGGCAGCGGCCGAGCGATGGCTCGCGGCAGTGCTCAAGCATCATGGCCATCGGGGCCATGGCGGCATCAGACGATGAACGGAAAAAGGCTCTCTGATGGTATTCAATCTAATTAAACAAATCGGCACGATCCCACAGCAGGTGCTCGCTACGAGCGGTTAAAAAAACTAGATCGATTTGATTAAAAACAGTCAAGATCAGCCCGATCTGCTAAGAAAAAAAAATCCAGATCGGCACTGCTGGTGCACGCATCGACGGTACAGTCAACAAGTTTCTAATCTGGGAGTGATTAGATCGGCGACAGCAGGTCAGCTCGACTCCCGAAAAGAAAAATCCGCACCTAAGATGGGATCTGATCTAAAATCTGAACGCAAATCTTGAAAGGAAAACTCGAGACGAATCCATTTTTGCGGTCAGATTTGTGTTACCTTCAACGAAAGCCTGCGTGTTGCAGGCTCGACGGAGGCTCGGCGAAGAGACTCGTCTTGATAACGTGTTGGAACACCCCGCCGACCGGTCCCGGGTTGTTCCGCCGGAAGAAGACTAGGAGAAGGCGACACAAAGTAGATGAAACAGGAACTTTATTGATATCTTTCTCTCGTATCACGAAGGTTGTTCCTCTATTTATAACCAAAAGGGGATCACGATACGCGTGGTACTAACGCAGTAGAGGTCACACCGAATGGGCCTCTACCGGCCCGGTTTCCCAACAAATATTTCTGCAACTTAGTTTTGTTAAGGGGCCAGGATTGTCTGTGCAAACTGCAATCCACTCTACGTTAACCGATGTTTGACCAACTGACTAGTTGTGTCCCCCTGTCGTGGCCACACGTGGAACCAGCCCACGATATCGAGTTGTGCCCTTCAAATGTGATATCTGTATATGCCAACTTTGAGATGATTCCTTGTAAAGCTATAGATCTATACCCCTAGCAGATATGCAAAGCACGGGTGAATGTGATTCCATGTACGCCCTTCAAAGTGGCTTATCTTTTTTTTTAGGGATCAAAGTGTGGCTTATCTTGTTTACTTGTCCCTAGCCAAAAAATACTGTCTTGTTACCTGCACATGCAAATTCTTACCTCGGATGAGAATCGTCGCTGGATTTGGAGAATCTAGTGGTGGTGACATTGAGTTGCACCTCCGTGCGTGATGACGATGACGACGACGACGACTACAATGGTAATCCATTAACGTGTACGTGCCAGACTAGGGAAGGGTTTTGGTTTGATCTCTTCGATTATATTAGACTGTGTCGAGAGTTCATTGGCTTCGCAGGTTGCAACAGGGGTAGGCATGTTGGCACATGTGTTCCGTCGCTGGGAGAAAGGTGGTCAACGGGCATCTCCGGTCGCTCTCTCCTTCATTCCTCTCCCTATCACATACTCCGTTATCACCCCTGTCCTGCACGGAAAACCTGTTGGTCTCTGGCACATGAATGAATATCCAGCAACATCCAAAGGGATCCCTATTCGTTTGTGATTATGTGATGTTGAGACCGTACTATAGCTGTTAAAATTCTTGTTATCGTCCAGAAATCATGTGGTTCTGAAGGACGTGTACACAACTGTTCGTTGGAGCATAGGTGAAATCATGTACTCCCTCCGTTTCAAAATATAAGATGTTTTAGATTTGTGAAAAGAATATACCTAGACTTATTTTAGTGTGTAGATTTACTCTAAACATGAATGAACCTATATACTAAAAGTAGTCTAGATACATTTGTTTTACAAAGCTAACACATCTTATATATTAAAACGGATGGAGTAAATACTAAGTAGATGGTTCTGTTTTCACTTGTAAACATATGGCTTGTCCGAAGAGCGATGCGTGTTTTCGTCTAGACAGAGACAAAGATTCCTCTCGTTCTCCAACAGTGCTTTGCCATCCACTCATCCTGACTACACGCGGCATGTAGGTTGACGGCACGGCGGCCCGTCGCCACAGCGGACCACACAGGTCCCCGGATATCCAAGTCGGCAGAGCCAATGGCCATGTTGCCACTTCGCATGTGCCAGCCTTGTGTGGACAGGACAGTACTAGTTCTTCAAATACAAACGAATTTGCATGCATCTCTACAGGATGCATACGAAACTAGACACATCTAATTCAGGACGGAGCAAGTATTTATTTTTCGCCTTCTCCGGTGAATCCAGACTTTCGGTGCATGCATAATTACCTACAGAACTGCAGAAACAGGCACTGCAATACAAGCAAAACGCCAGGGTCATCAGCCGACTAACAGGTACAGAGCTTATGAGCAGCAAAAATTGAATCAAATTTTAAACAAAGACCGACTTGTCGCCTACAAAGGAATGCAGCCTGAATTGCTCTAACTTTAGAGCTGCTTCTAACAAACCGACAGTTAAGTGCCATGACTAAAACTAGTGTTATGGTGTACCTGGTCACTGTTGTGACTTGTGAGTCCTATATCACAAACACTATTGGTTGCATGCAGAATGACATGCTACCCCTGCATTCAGTTGGTTGCATTAAGAATGAATGAGATCCTACCCCTGCACTCAGGCTCTAGGAAAAACAATGTTATCTGTTGCTAAGTTATCACCGTTCTACAAGCTTTCTCAAGATACGCTACTAAGCAATGGATCCATTCTTCCTCTTATTTTCTCTCCCTGTAAATTCAATAAACACGGCCTCGGCAATTCTGAGCTCCACAATGGCAAGGGCAGCCATTCCCAGGTAGCAGCTTTTGTCGATAGTCATAGGACAATTCCTCTCCAGCAGCAATCTGGAGAATAGCATAGCAGCAATTAGAATGAAAAAATTGTATTGCAATACAACATTACGTTGAAATAGTACAGCTAAAATATGCTTACGTCTTGATTAGCAAACAAGCCAATGTGAGCTAGCTGGCAGTCTCTGCTCTCCACCAGAACTAAACGGGTATTGAGGTTAGGCGAACAACTGCCAGGAAGAAACACACACACAAAAAGTGTCTTAAAATCACTTTGCTCTAGCAGAATAGATGCACCTATAAAACATTAAATAGTCCTATTACCTATGGTTAATAAAGCGGGACACATTCCCATATCTTGTGGCATCAATCATGTAAGGTGAAGTCCCTAAAGTCTTAACTCTTTTCCGGTCAATATGTGAAGCGATGTTGAACAAGTAGCTACACCCACTTTTAGCATCGCTGAAATTCAAGAACTTTCATGTCAGTTTCAAGCACAAATGATTCTACAAAACATGAAGATATGGGAAACGACCCTGACATGGTTCTGCAGTCAAGGCCAGAATTTTGCAGGATGAGAATTCAATAGTATGTGCCACTAGGACTACAGAATCCCAACCATGCAAACCTCACACATGGCAAACCACAACCGATAGCTCAAACTCACCCAGCAATTAAGTGCCATCACAGAAGCTTTAGATGAAATACCAATCAGATGCAAGATTGGACTAAGGTTAGGCATGTAAGTAGTAACGTTAAGCACCAGACAATGGGCATCACTTCAGCAAGCCCTTCTTTATGGAGGCCTTTGTGGTGGCATTATGCTGGAACCAAGGAAACACAATGACAATGTGAAATCTGGTCTAGCATCTTGGTCTTTTATCTTTATATACTCCCTCCGTCCCAAAATAAGTGAACTTCACTTTGTCTAGATACATATGTATTTAGCGTCCCAAAATAAGTGACTCAACTTTGTCTAGATTCGCATGTATCAAGTTATTTAGTGTGTAGATACATGCGTATCTAGAAAGTGTTGAGTCACTTATTTTGGGACAGAGGGAGTAATAAAGAAAAGGGATCTATTTCTTATTTCTTTCTAGGATGAAGGAGAAGCCTGTATCTCCTCCGACTGGCTTGACCACCTTGCTTAGCCACCATGTGTACAGTAATCTACTCCCTTCGTTCTAAAATATAAGATGTTTTAGCCTTTTTCTGAAACACGTGTATTTACACGTCTTGCTCCGAATCTACACACTAAAAGGCATCTATACATGCGTTTCAAAAAAAAAGTAAAACATCTAATTTGAAACAGAGGGAGTTATGGTATATATTTCCGTTTTTATACTATTTTGTTGTCGGGGCCTCCCTACAGTTTCTAATTCCAAAATATGCCCATCAAATTAAACATGAAAATTTCAATGATGCCCATGTTTGGTACTTCTAAAAACGTCAGTGAGTTTAACCTTAAACAGAAAGGCAGGAAAAAAGAATTAGCAAACCTTTCAGCGCTTCCCATGGCATCATCATCCTTCACAACCTCCCCTACATACTCGCACACAAAAGTGCCCCGTGGAATAGGTTCTGCCGCTCTAACAGCCCAACCCTGCAGCACTCGAAACCATTACAAATTACAATATGACCTGTGTACCACGTTCTATCGTAGTAGCGAAGGTCTGTAAGCAGGGTTGAGGGAAACCAAAAGTGGTCATAAATATTTTACCTTATTCTCAGTTCTGAAGATTTCCAACTTAACCAGCAGCCCTTGCTGCAATACTTTATTTGGACAGGATGCATTACAGGTGCATGACGAATTGCACTCATATATTGGATACCCTTCCTGCAAATTTAGCAAAAAATAATTAAAGTAAAAAGAGAACCCCGTCGGACACAATTTACAGGCATGCAGAGCAGCTCCACATTATTCGGCGTTCATGCCCTGCCTGCCATGTTGTTGAAAAATCATGTAGTAGCATGGGATGATCGACGGCCAGGCTCATCCATTTTGACATTTGCAGATAGTTTTGCTTCTACTAAAGTTTCTAAGTAAATGAGATATACTCTCATGGTTCAAAATAGTCAGCATGGAGGGGTAAATAACAGTAAATGCTGGTTTGGTGACCTGTGTAGTACTGTCTGTGCAACTCACACTGGAAAAGGGCGAAAGTAGATTTTTGAATCCTGACAGTTACGAACTTTTGTGACAGAGGAGGTCGATGTTGATTTGGAAATTAAAAGCAGTTGAAGTATGCAGAACTAGCATTGTGCAGGAGACGGACATGATAATGGACAGTCAAAAACCTTTCTAGACTGAAAAGATATAAAGTTACATAACATGCTGGTAATATCTTGATTTCAACCACTCTATCAACAGCATACAAAGTGCAGAAGAAGAAATTTGACTGGTAAAACCATTCAATTATCAAGGATAGTTGTTCACTTGTTTAGTCCACAGCTTTTTCATATCTTTCTGTTCCAAATTCCACGTATGCTGGCAGACTTGTCAAAAACATCTAAAATGAAAGACGTGTACATGCCAACAATTTTTACCTGCAAAATGATTTTGCTATTTTCATCATATGCAAATCTGCCATGCATGGGTATACCATAGATATCCACTGGGTTCTCACGGACACTGTCAAAGAGGTTCACATGATCACATTTCCGAGGAGAGCAACAGGCATGAGAACATGTACAGCCGGTCACACAGTTCTGCAGATACATAATTTGTTAGAAAACTTTGATTAAGATAAACCAAATTTACATAGACATGGACCAAGACCAAGACACTTTTGTGGAACCTATATGATTTTATTTATAGATGATAATTGATTCCAAAAGAGTACCTCTGAATCAACAAGGGATGAATCCATCAAACGCGCTGTGACGTAGTGAAAACCTTGCCATGGCACAGAACTGCAATGCTGCAATAGTTCTTCAGGTTTCATAACGAGAGACTCTTTTGCATCAACATCAATGGTGCAGACAATTGGAAATTTCTCCCCACCAAAGCTTACATCTTCACAAAGAACAACCCTCTCATTTTTAAGCTTCCACCCGAAGTCTTCGGAATCAAGTACATAATGGTATTCTTCCATGCCACGTGTCCCATCATTATCTGGAGAATTCATCACAGAAGGAACTACAGGAATATCAACTTGGGTTGGCTGTAAAGGTGGCAGGGTATTTGAAATATATCCAGATTTGCAACCCTTAGGGCAAATGAATTCCTCTTGATGCCAATTGATTTGGATGCCAATGTCACTACAAAGCTTCGCAGCTTTCACAAATATGTTTTCAGGCATGGCTCCGTATTTAACTTCCAATGCAGCAAGAAGACTTGTCTTACAGCATACAGAACGGGCCATAGATAAAATATCAAGATTGCTCGGATGGGTTCTTGTCTTTTGTATCTTTGAAAATAAAGTTTGTGCCAGATCTGAGCATTGGAAATCCAGCAACTTACCAATGTTTGCTGTTTCAGATTGCACAATTTGTGATGTTATCATAGATAGATCAGAGCTTGAAACCTTGAAATGTTTCTCAATTCCAGAACTACTACTTTTCTTTAATGAACTTGACGGTCGCAACGATTGGTTGAAGGCAGAATAGTAGTGTCGACCACGGTTGAGTTGATACTTCCCACGTCCAGGTGGCATGTGGCCAATGGTACCTTGGTCCATATGAGCAACTTGATGGTGGCGTCGAAAATCTGGCAGTAGATCAAATTTTAATCCACATAGTCTGCAGGTCAACTTCTGTGAGCCATCATCCTTCCCAAGGTTATGGTTATCATAAAGGGCGTTGATACTTGTCCCTTCTGATCTATTAACAGATTGACCTGTAGGTCGTTGAGCAGTATCAAGAAGCCTGAACTCGCGGGCATGATCTGAAACAATATGTTGCCATAAAAGATCCATGTTCAAGAAGTTGCTGTTACACGACATACACCGGAAGAAAATTGAATATTGGAGATATTGAGCACCATGTCTTTCCTGTACATGTTTTTCAATAACTTTTCTGTTTGTAAAAGGGTCCATGCAAACAGCACAGGAATACCCCCTGAATAGCCATCGAGTCTCCTTTCTGTGAACTTTTGTCCAATGTAACCCAAGACATTGATCATCAGAGAAATCTTGAACACATAATTTGCACTTCAGACCAGCTGAAGGATTAGTTCCTTCTTGTAAAACCATCATAGGCCCCTCCCGATTATCAAGTGATATTTGCTTAGATTCATTTGCACCAAAGCCCCAAAGATTTGTGAGTTTTTCTCTTTCACTAGATATCAACTTTAGCAAAAATTCTCCAACATCAGGATCTTTAGAAACTTCAGCTAGTATCTGAGGCATATAGTCACTATCAGGACCAGAATGTTGACGAGAAATGTTGTTTCTCAAGAACCAATAAAGAAACTCGCAGGCTCGATGTAAACATAATTTTTCTTTCCTTGATGCACAACATTTCAACATATTGGTGAAGACATCTTTAGAGATGAGTCGACTCTTTCCATCCCTGGCACGTTTGAGGAACTTCGGAAGGTGCTTCTCACAGTAAAGTGTGTGCCGCTTAGCATAATCCTGGCATTCGACAATGTTGTCATTAGAAAGAATTCCAATGCAAAGGTGGGTATCTAAATTAGCTGTTGCCATGGAAGTTGACATGGGGTAGAGCAAATCGGTGCTCTCAAATCCAGGAGCTTTATCACCTGAAATATCCTCAGAAATGGCTGTGGCTAACTTAACTTGAACAGAAACTTGGGAGCCACTGGCCCTTTCTGAGCTCACGGCATATATTGCATTCAAGTTGCAATTCTTCTCCATCCCTATATTTGGAGATTCTTCCCTTTTATGAAGACCCTCAGCTGAACTGAATAAATTATCTGAGCTTATTGTATCCAGGTTTGTCTGGGTACGGTGTTTTTTGCAGAAAATTGAACCAAGCTGAGCTCGATGCTTGCATTGTCTACCCAGATTAGTCGTACCACTGCACACTACAGTATCACTAGTAAGTGCCTTGTCCTCCCTAGAAGAATGGTCAACAAAATGCATACTTTGATGCACACAGCAGTAAATGTCACCATCATTTGCCCACCTGCCACACTGTCTTCCCTTTGTTTCTATGTATGCAGAACACTGCCTAGAATTCATTAAGGAATCAAACTCATGTCTGGCATTGTGTGAAGCTGGGCTGATGCTGCCTGATTCTGCAATCTCACGGGGCTCAGAATTACTGAGGAAGGTAACAGTGTTATTCTGATCTGTTGATGCTGATGCTTCTACATTTCCATCAGCACTAGGCCTACTAGGGAGGTTATTACGGTTTGGGCCCTCGCTTAGAGTGCTGCAGTTAGCATCATCCATGTGAGAAAAATGTGTTTCTCCTCGGCGTACTTCAAGCTTGGGACGCTTTCTGTGAGTTTGTTGATCCATATCTGGATCATCATAGCTATTCCTTTGTTCAAAGTTGCCCGTGTTACCTATAGCATGTGATGAAAAGAACTGTTTCATGACTTCTTGTTTCCACGTTTTCCACTCTGGCACTAATTCAGACTGCATTGGTGCATTCCACAATTCATCAACCTTGTCCCAAAGAACAGCTTGCCTAAGTTCCTGCGTAAAAGGGAAAACATTAGCAAGGTTGCCCAAGTCTTAACCAGCTTTGGAAATAGTATAATATGTCAAAACTACAAACGAATAATCTGTATAAGCAAAAAAAAACATGGTGCACAAAAAATCTTACATATGCAGTTATGCATTATGTAATTTCATCATTAAAGCAACATTGGAGACCTAGAGTTTTGGCCAGAGAAATGATTCATAACACCAGTTTCATTGTTGACAAACTTCATGCTGCACAAATTTCAAGTTAAAGTTGAAAATTGATAGGCTTCTGTTCTTTTATGCCGAGATACAGTCTCACCCATGCACATGACAAAAACTAAATCAACACAATCCACTACAAATGAGTGTCATTGATGCGATGTATCCACTCTCTAACCTTATTTTAATGCTTTGGAACAGGTCAAGCTGTTGTATAGCATGTTATTAGGGGTATCCAATTAAAGGAAAATTAATTAGTCTTCCAAAAATATGTACACGAGAAAACACCTCCTACTGGGCGTATCCATCTTACACCATTTCATCCACTTAATCTAACAAGGTACATGCTGTCAGGCTAGCAACAGATACTAGCCACTGTCAGATCAAGACAGAGTGGACAGCTACCCGTCCAGTGGCAAGTCAACTAGATTTGCATCTTAAGAACCTCTGATTTTCACATAAACTGAAAGCCAACCAGCTGACCCATGGACAGCACCACAAACAGGGCTAGGTAGTGCATACTTGAACAGGATTATTTATGAGCTTCACTAATCTAGATATATGCAGCTTGTGCAAGGAGCTCAAGAGCTTAGCGATATGTCTAATCTTAACTCAAGAACATGTTCTCCAGAAAATAATCATAACACAGGAACGAGGTTAGCACCGTATCCATATTGATACGTGTAGACATGTAAGCTCATACTGAAAAGAGAAATGGGCATAAGAAAATGTGTAACTTCAGATTTTATAAGCATGCAAAAGTCAAAAACTAAATAAACTGCTTGGTTATTATTTCATGCAAACTAAATCAGACCCCAAAATAAAAGTGTGACCTGAAGGAGAACAGAATTCATATTACCTCGGCAAGGATTTCAACAGTCCCGGCATCATGAGCTATATTACACTTCTGGACCCACAAGTCGGAAGAATTTTGGAGCCAATGAGAGCTTGTGTAGTCTGGAAGAATCATCTAAAATTAAACAACTAAGGTGAAACAATGCCAAGAAATGCCAGAAAGAGGCTATTCTGATGTTACTCAAGAATCAAAAATGCTTTTCTTATGTTTGTGGCATCAGCACTGAATGTTGGAGGAAGCAGAGATGGATATAATGAATATCTTATAGCTCAGCTGTGCTCTTAGAATTCTTTACAACATTGATAAACTGGAGGATGTATTGGCCTAATGCAGCCAAAAACATTTTTTGTATTTTTGTATGTCATTTTTATATGCTCAGCTGGCCTTGGACCTTGATGAATGTGCCACATATAATATGTAGTTCCTACAATACTCAAGCATGTCCTTCCACATTGAGCAATCTCCAAATCAATTTCCGATAACAGAGATTTAACATTTTGTATGAAGATTGCAAAGTATAATAGCCTAATGCTGCTGTACAGAAAGTTATTTCACAGACCTGACATAGTTGTGGCAATTACATGGTAGCAACATTTCATGACACTCCTAGATACAATAAAGAAGGTATCAAGGTGCACAATGATGGGTGTTTCTTATCCAGGAACAGAAAACAAAGCTATTTACCATACAAAAATGCCTAGAAAATATACTGCCAAATCATTGTCAGTGATGCCTGACACACATAAGGCCATAAAGGAATACACACATAGAAGTTACCGGTATCTTTCCATTACACAAGGAGAAAAATGCATAAAGATTTGCATCAATAAAAGAGCATCAAACTTGCAAGGAGAAACTTAATAAGAGTCGCCATGAGATAATATGGAATAGGGTCATTACGTTTTGAATTTTGACAAGCATCTTCCCAAGATCAGTATAATCTCTACAGGATGATGCTTCCTGAGCAAATTCTTTCCAAGCTGTCGCCTTCCGAGCATTCTCAATTATGGCCTATTAAACATATAAACAGTGTCAAGAGTAATAATGATGCTATATGAATACAATAATACTTAACAGGAAATAGCATACCTCTGTGTGAAGTTCATCACCAACATTTAGCATTGAGATAGCAAGTTTCTGCATGATGAATCGTCGAGGAACACTCAAATCCTTCACCAGCTTTCGCCAATTGCGATGAGTTCCACTCACAAGTGGCACAGGATATTCATCAATTGGAAGAACAAGTAGCATGTCCACCCAAGAATAAGTTCTAGTTCGCGGGAAGAAAACAACGATATAGCTCTTTCTGTTAATTGTTGGTTTTGCCTTGAGGGTAGACAAAGGATAGTCTACTCTACAGCATCGAATTCCTGTTTGCCATTTTCCTCTCCACTGTTTTCAAATGATAAAGTAAATGCAGGGTGAAGCCACTAGAGATACCAGAAGCAACTAACATGCGAACAAGGCAGAACCACCTTGTGCAATAGATAAGTTCATATGCAGACAGCATAGTCGTTTCAATTACGAAAGACTCATTGTTGACTTAAATGGTGCAGTTATGAAATGGAGTAAACAGAGCAAAAAATAACTATTTAGAAACTTCAATGTAAATTGTGCATCACCAAAACTTATACAAGGCGTATCACGAAACTTAGACAGAGCCATAAAATTTGTGATAGCAAACAAATTACTGTAGTTTATAGAGGTGTCTAGTAGAAAATAGGAACTGCACTTAAAGTAAGAGAATGAAAGCACATACTCCAATTGTTTGACAAGATTTTTATCGAATGTATCACTCATATAAATACAAGGTAGGAGGACAGGGGTGTAATGTGAAATAATTCAGAAGGGATCTCTGAAAAATTATTAATGACTTTTAGCGCCTATTCTATGACCTCTAGGGTATACATTTGACAACCATGAGCTCTGCCGGGCTATTTTCTCATTTTATATGTTCACAGTTTGGCACAGAATTTCAAGTACAGAATCCTAGTGACTACTACCTGCAAACAACCATGTATAAACATTATTATCATTGTGTACAGACTAGGTTCTACAGGGCTGACAATTCGCTAATATAAACAAAAAGTTGGTAGTATTTAGAAAGTAGAAATTTCTGAAGTTCAAGGACTACGAACAAAACCCTCCATTGTACTCCCTCCATTTGTCTAGACACGACAAT
Organism: Avena longiglumis; assembly: GCA_030063025.1. NCBI lineage: Eukaryota > Viridiplantae > Streptophyta > Magnoliopsida > Poales > Poaceae > Avena > Avena longiglumis. The sequence continues at coordinate 366,183,102 of CP125978.1, forward strand.
TCTGACAAATCTGCGACACTTATTTCCAAACAGAGGAAGTAGCATTTTTAGTTATAGTTATTATATTAAGCATTAGTCGCTACTATAGCTAAGAATAGAGACTCCTAAATAAAATGAAAATCTTGTGACATGGTGTAAACATGCTGTACTAATTACTCCCTCCATCCCATAATATGTTGCGCATAATTTTGCGTGCAAGTCAAACTTTGCAACATTTGACCAAGAATATAATAACACAAAATAATATAAATATGTATGACATAAAATGCATATAATATGAAAATATATTTTAAGCCAATTCTAATAATATTAATTTGGCATTGCATAGGTTCATATTTGTATCAAACTACTTGGTCAAACATTATAAAGTTCGACTTTGATAAAACCTTATATACAACATAAAGTGGGACGGAGGGAGTAATTGCACAAGGAGAGAGAAAATGATGCCACCTATAGCACCTTAAAAATACAAAAAAATTGGGAAGTGGAAAGAATTATGTAAAGGTTTTAACAACATTATGCCAAGACAAATAAATAACAGACACAATCATGTAGCTCAAAATGCAAAGGTATATATATATATATATATATATATATATATATATATATATATATATGTATACTCAAATATATACTCAAAATAAACAAACATACCTTTACCCAAAGTGCGACAGCATGATCTTCTTCAATATTTTCTGTATCCATCTCTCCACCAGCATCATTAGTATAACCATTACAACTGTTGTTATGAACAAGCAGATCCATGCCGTTTTTAGGTGGGACAGCTGTCTCATTCTTTTCCTGATATTTTTTACATACCAGCCCAATGTCGTTGGCTATTTCTGAAAGATCCTGAACTGTGCAATGTAATTCCTTTTGCACTGCATGAGACCCTACCATATCAGTCCTGATTTCCTTGCTTACCATTTCATTCCCAACATCCTTACTCTCTGCATCAACATTCGCATTCTGTTTGGCATCTCCATTCGACTGGCATGAACTAAGTCCTGTCACTCTGCCGGCAGGTGCATGCATCTCTTCCTGAGAATGATGTAAATCCTCCTTACCAACACAGTGTTTATTGCAGTTGATATCCTCACTTGGGGAGCCATTATTTTCCGTGCTTATAGTCAACTGAAATCTTACATCATTGAAATAAGCATCCTCACCATTCTTTTCTTTATGCGGTACAAAATAATTCACCCGAGGTAAACCATCCAAACTGACAGAAGACTTTTCAGAGGAACCATCTAATTTCTCATCTACGCCTGTTCTAGAAGAATTGTTGACTTCAACAGGGTTATGGGCGTCATTTGTTAGATGAACATCAGGGCCTTGCCACCCATAATTATCATGTGATAAGGTATGTTTCCTATCATAAGCAATCGATGGCATTTTCTCCACATCATTCTGTAACTGGCAATCAGCTTGCATAACAGGAGGGTCCATCAGCATTTCTTTGGCAAGTGCTGATCTGTCAGTATAATGTGAAACAAAACCGGATTTCTGAAAGCAGTGCAAGAAAAATCCTCTACTGGCTTGAAGTCCATACACACTTGTGACTTACTCATCACCTAGAAACAAAGAAGTTGTTTAGGACCATGAATAACGTTTTAGATTAAAAACAAATGTGTGGCAGAGCAGAAAAAAAACATGCTTGAACAGATAACAGAGCTCTATTTTGAACACAAAACTGGTACAGTGATTAAAATCCACCTTTATGGCAATGTTGTGGATTTACCACTTCAATGACTATGCACAACAAAGTGTAGTTCCTTTTGATTCAGCAAGCTAAGTTCTTGCCCATAAAACACCAAGTGTTTGCACTCAAGTACTCAACAAAAACTTGTTTTCACAATCAGCAATCTAACATTTTAAATTAAATTAAGAAAAGTAATATAGTTGTAACATGACAGTTGGCGATACATACAGTACTCCCTCCTTGCCATGATATAGTGCATATAAGATTTTTGTAAAGTCAAACAACATCAACTTTGACCAGGTTTATTGAGAAAATTACCAATATCTACGCTACAAAATATATACCATATGAAAATATACATCATGATGAATCTAATGGCACTGATTTGTATTTTAGATGTTATTATTCTTTCCTACAAACTTGGTCAAACTTGACATCGTTTGACTTTTCTAAAATCTTATATGCACTACATTTTGGCAAGGAGGGAGTACATAACAAATAACTTGTAGGTCGCCCAGGAATTCAAGACCACAGGTATGACACTAGTAATGAGACTGATACCAAGACAGTGCGGTCCCAAAATTCTGAACAGGAGCAATTGATTTACATGAATCATATGAATACAACCCAGTCCCATATCTTTTTAAGGAAACAGCAATATCAAAAACAAGTGGGGGGTGTACAGGATTGGTTAAACATACAACACTGGCACGCAGGGGCGACATTGGTGTATGGAAATCGGTGCTTTAAATATCCACCATCAAAACCCTAATGGCCGTTTCAGAGCGTAGGAAAAACTACCGTGGTAGAACGAACTCAGCCAGTGAATTTATGCACCCACTGGATCCACTCTACAAGCATTAGCATCGTTGAGGCGTTCCCGTGACGGAGTTTAAGATTCCTATTATCCTATATATGCATGTATTTGGGCACCCAACGATTCAAATCCCAGAATAAGCGGGATAAAGTCGATCCTTGAGAGGCAGGGAGTATAAGGGAGACAATTACCCGTCTCCACAAGCCACCGCAGTGGCATCGACGGTGTCGGCGAAAGCGGCAGGGCAGCGGGGGCAGGAGAACCAGCCGCGACGGCGGAGACAGGAGGATGCGGCGGAAGCGATGAGAGGGCGTTCGTCGACGGGTCCGCTGCGGAGAGGAAACCACGGCGGTACCGACCAGAGGGGGGAGCGGGGTGGTGCGCGGTCGCCGCGAGAGGAGGAGGAGGAGGAGGCGGTGGTGGCGACACAGGGTTTGCGACGTGGGGGAAGGGAGAGATGCGGGAGGTGGGCGGCGTGCGCGATACCCACAGGTAAAAAGGAAAAACGAAATAAAATAACCCTCCCCCACCCGATTTTACTTCCCCGGATTAACCGTTCGGGCCGACGTGCCCAGAGTATTGCACGGAACTGCTATCCTCGATTTGGGCTAGATGAGGAAATCCTACTACAAAAATAGGCCCGGTTCTTCGTCTTATACAAGACCCAACTAGGGCGCAAATGCTGCCTGTGGGGGGCCCTATTTGGCGCTCCCAGCGGAAGCGATTCCGTTTGGCATACAAGGATCAGCCTAAATGGGCCGCGGTTAGTGTGATCCAGTAAGCAGACATTGTTTAGATTTGAAACAATGTATAAATTTAGAAAATATTCAGAATTTTCCTAAAAAACTGTTTGGATTCAAAAAAGGTAAATTTTAAATTTTTTTAAATTTGAAAATTATTTAGATTTAAATTGTTCAAATTAAAAATTTGGAAGTTGTTTGAATTTTAAAAAATATTAGATTCGAAACAATTTCAAATTTGAGAAAAAAAAGTCAAAAAATAGAACAGAAAAGCTAAAAACCAAAAAAAATAGGTCGTTTCTGGCTAATGGGCCGCAGCACAGTTTGCTCTCGTGCGGGGCGAGTGGAAACCCTCCGTCTCTCATATTGAGCCGAGAATACGGTTTTCCGGCGCACGGCACCCGTGTCTCCTGAAGCGATAGCTCCATGGAATGGGCAAATTTTCTCACGCTTGTGACTCGTTTTTTGTTTTTGTTTTCTACTTGTCTTTTGGTTTGTTTCTCCGGTTGGGTTTTTTGATTGTTTTTTCCTAGTGTTTTCATGTTGGTTTTATCTTGCATTTTCTTTTTCTTCTTTTTTGTTTCATGTTTTCTTTCTTACCTTTTTGTTCTTTTTATACTATATTTTGTTGTATGTAGTTATAAAATTATTCATGATTTTTTAAAAATTGTTCACCAGCTCTACAAAATTCATTATTTTAAAATTTTGTTCATGACACAAAAAAAATTGATCATCATTTTTTTATATTTGGTCCACGATTTTGAAAAAATGCTCATGCTATTGAAAATTTGTTCATGAATTTTTTAATTTGGGTTCATGAAACTGAAAAATTGTTCATGATTTTTTAGTTTGGTACATATATTTCAAAAAAATATTCATGGTTTTTGAAGTCGGTTCATGATTTAAAAAAACATACTTTTTTAAAAAATGTCCATGAGTTTGGAAATCTGTACAAGTTTTAACAAAAATCACGATTTTTTTAAAAAAAATCATTATTTTAAATATTAAAAAGTACTTAAAATTTTGAGATTTAGAAATATAAAATTTGATAAAACCAATGTTAAGGAAATCGGTAATCGTTAGTTGCTCGGTTGGCTTGCGAGTAGCGATTAATCGGAATTCGGAGATTAACTGATTTAATCGGTCGGCTATTAATCGGTGCAGCCTACAAAAATTAGCATCTAAAACACGTATGAATCCTCAGCCTTAAGCTCCCGGATGAGATCCTCAAGGCGCTCGAGCTCTTGTATCTGAGGTCTAGTCGGTAACTACAAAAAACTGGTCAACAACGACAAGGAACTAGTTGGTGATGGCTGAAATCATGCTCCTGGAGGAATGGATCGAACGGGAGCTTCGCAAAACCTACTTCATTAGGGCGGGCTAGCGGATTGATGGGCGATATGTGTTGATAATTTTGCAACTTTTTTAACCAAGTGTAGTGGTTAATCGGGAACATACCTAGTAATCGGAGTGTCAGACCTATTAATCGGGCTAAACGATTAACACAAAGGATTAGTGGTAATCGACACGGTCAGGTCCCTAGTAGCGATTAATCGGCCTATTAATCGCTGATTCGGCCTATTTTTTGAACAGTGGATAAAAAGTTTAAATAAAAAAAGTAAGAAAGAAGCACGTGCCAAGGAAGGATGATGCTAAGTATGCAAAGGTTTGAGCTCTCTCAGAAAGATATGATCGAGTTACTCACTTGAGAGCCCCTTTTGATAGTACGGTTATCTATCATATAAACCGGTCTCCCCAACTAACAACACGAGATCGGTAAGAAGGAAACCCTATCAAGATCATACATTTTCCTTGCGCATATTCCACTTGATTATGATGTAGATGGTCTTTTGCTTCTCAAGATGGACCACCTTTCTTGATTGCTCTTGTACGCACTTGCTTGATGAAGACTTGCAAGGTACTCCCCCACACAACATGGGGAAGCCTTTACTTTGACCTTGTCTTCATCGATCTATGATCACCGAGGATGGCAAGCTTTAACCATGAGATCTTCTAGATATTACACATCTTTAGCTTGCACATCATTTCTTCTTTTCTTCATTATGTTGATGCCTTGAAGGTACAGCAGAGATATTACTCCATATTATTCTTCAAGACATACTTGCCATAGGTTTAACTCTCACATGACCAATTTGTGGATCATTCTTTGAACACCTTGGTCACCACATGATCCTCTTCACTTCTTCTCCAAACCTTGAAGCCAATATATGGTTCAAGCATTGCCTATGGACAATTCCTACAAGTACAACTCGATACAAGCATTAGTCCATAGAGATTGTCATTAATTACCAAAACCACACAAGGGGGGCCAGATGTTCTTTTACCGGTGTTGATTACTATTGTAGTTTATGCTTGTGAGTGGAACCATTGGATTTTTGTTTATGTTCAGATTATTATCCATTATCATATCATTTTTGATCTTGATCCATATGATGTCTCGTGAGTAGTTCGTTTAGTTCTTGAGGACACGGGAGAAGTCATGTTGTTAGTAGTGAATATGCGATGAGTTATTATTCAATGGTTTAGTACTTAAGTTGTGGTGAAATTCTTCTAGTGGTTTCATGTGAACGTCAACTACATGACACTTCACCATTTATGGGCCTAGGGGGATGCATTGTGTATTTGGCTACTAATTGTGGGGTTGCCGGAGTGATAGAAACCTGAACCCCTGTTAGGACACCTTTGCACGAGGGAGCGTAGGATCTTATAGTTTAAGGTTGTGGTTAGATTTATATCTTAATTACTTTCTTGTAGTTACAGATATTTGCCGGGGTTTTAATCACAAGTATGTATTAGTCCACGTAAGATCGGTATGTTAGCACAGGTTCACCCACACAACACTTACAACACCAGAGAAGAGTACTCAGTTATTTAAAGCGAAAGCACTTGACAGGATTCCCTTGTGTCCTCGAGAACGTTTGGTACTTATAAGTATTTCCACCGGCTTGTCCTTTGCTAAGAAAGGATTGGGCCACTTGCTCCGTTTGTTTGTTACCTTTGTTACTTGCTCTTTGTTTTGTTGCCTTGTCAGAAAATCACTAAAAATCCGTTTGTTAAGTATTCACAGGGATTTCTTGCTCCATACAACTAATCAACACCTTCTGCTCCTCGTTGGGATCGACACTCCTATTTATCGAAAGTACTATGATACACCCCTATACTTGTGGGTCATCAAGACTATTTTCTGGCGCTGTTGCCGAGGAGTGAAGCGTTATTGAAGAGTGGAACTGGTAAGGGAAACTTCTACTGTGAGTATTGCTCTTGTTACTGCTTGTTACTTTGTTTCCAATATGGATAACCCACTTGGTTTTCTGTTTGGGAAAACTACTACCACTGCTAGGGTAGTAGATGAATCACCACCTGTTGAGATAGATCCTTCTTAGATACCTACAAGTATTGTTAATCATGTTATGGATAATTATTATTTTGGGGATGGAACTGTCCATCTTGGTAATCCCTTGCTTTTTATCCCTGAATTATGCGGGTTGTTTAAGTGTGCAGGTATCACAACTGAACAGGTGAAGAAGAAGTTACTCTCCATATCCTTGTAAGGGAGAGCTGAAGAATGGTATAAACTGCTGAAGAATAGACAATCCATGGAATGGGAGGAGATGACATCTCTCTTTTACTCTAAATTTTTATCCTCCCAGTGAAATTCATAAGGATAGAAATCTTATATATATCTTTTGGCCTCTTGATGGAGAGAGTATAGCTCAACCTTGGGGGATATTGAAGTTACTAATGCTTAAATGTCCTATTCATGAACTCCCTAACAATATTATTCTCAATAATTTTTATGCTAGGCTTTCTCTTCATGATAAAGATTTACTAGATGCTTCTTGTGCTGGATCATTCATATGTATGAAGGAAGAAGCTAAATAGGATCTCTTAGACCGTATTCAAAAGAACCCTGAAGCTCGGGAGAATGATAAAGGAAGAAAGTCAGGTATAAACTATGATTATGAATGCATTAAATCTTTTATGGGAACTGATAACTTCCGTGATATTAGTAATAAGTTTGGTCTTGATTCCCAAAGTATTGCCAACTGTTTTAAGGCATTTGCCTCTTACATAGAAATTCCCAAGAAGAAGTGGAATAAGTACCATGCTCCTTATAAAGATGTTGTTTATCATGTTCTAGTTAGAAGTACTCAAGTTTGTACTACTAATCATATTGTGCCTGAACCTCGTGTTGAGAAAATGCCTTTCCCAACTAAGGTAAAGGTATTCTATGATTATTAGTGCAAATAACAAAGGTACAATGAAAACTGTGGAGCCTAGCAAGCATTTGAGTGATAAACCTGTGGTAGCTACTATGAAAGACACTGTGAAAGAACATGTGGGCTCCCATGTGTGGTTTTGGTAATTAATGACAATCTTTATGGACTAATGTGTTTACTAAGTTGCACTTGTAGGATTTGTCCATTGGTATCGGTTGGAGCATGTGTTAGCTTCAAGGTCGATGAAATGATAAGAAGATGTGTTGTGCAAGCTCAAAATGCGCTATCTATAGAAGATCTCATGTTTGTTGCTTGCCATCCTCCGTGATCATGGAACGATGACGAGGAATTAAGAAAGGCGTTCCATCTTGAGAAGAGCAAGATTGTCTACATCGAGCTCAAGTGGAATGCTCAAGGCAAAGGTATAATCTTGATAGGTTTTCCCTTTTGTCGGTATCATGTTGTGTGTGGGAGACCGGGTTTAGGATAGATAACCGTACTATCAAGAGGGGCTCTCGAATGAGTAACTCGATCACATTGTTCGGAGAGAGCTCAAACCTTTGCATACTTGCATCATCGTTTTTGATTGTTATTTGGTCTTATCCATGTGAGGATATACAGCTTGTGGTAATCTCCATAACAAGCCCTTGATCATCAAAATCGGATCTTTCGTCTGTGTCTTGTTGCGATTTTGATCTTGCCAGCTTTTCGGTTTCTCACCAAGTGAGGTATCTCAAATTAGTATACTTTATATTTTCCCACTTGGTTATAACCAATATTTCCACTTTTTAGTGGAAAGCCCTTGTCGTCCTCTATCCAACGCAATTGGAATCGGGTCAATCGGAGTCACCAATCAAAAGTTATGACCATTTGAATCTGCCTCATATTTGATTTATAAAAGAAAAGAGAAAATCTGCTCTCTGGGCTGAACGGTAGTACCGCCTAGGCGGGCCGGTACTACCGCCCGCCCCTGGCGCCCCGTAATATCTCTCTGCCTGGCCCAGTACCTTTTCGCGGTAGTACCGACCGGCCTGGTAGTACCGCCCGAGTGGGCCGGTACTACCGGCCGACCTAGGAACATTTCTCCCAGATATTTTCCAAGATTTGCCTAGCTCCCTGCCTGCTCTCGATCTGCTAGCTGCGTTGACCCCTCATGTCGCTCGCTAGCGCTGGCCTTCGAGCAGCCGCTGTTCCCAATTCCTCAGCTGCCCCACCGCATCCGCGCCACTCCGCTGGCCACCACAGGCCTCTGGGCCCAGGCTGGCTGAATCACAGATTCTACAGCGCGCCTGGGCTTGCCCACGCTGGCCAGCTGCACAATGGGTTTCGCCTCTTCAAGCTGCGCCACAAGACTCGCTATGTGGCCGGGCGCTGCCTGGCCTCAAGCTTGCATCGCTGCCGCATTGATCCCCGTTAGATCTGCTGCCATTCTGAAAATAGCCCCAACGGTCAGTTTTTTTTTGGGCCCCTATTTAAGGCTTTGTCCGTTTTGAGTTTAGGTTGCTTCTTCCTCTTCTATTAGGCTAAGCTTTGTCCACACTTGCTTTAGATCTTGAAGCTTGCCTAATCTTTTCCTTCAGATGATTCTTGCCCATATTTGAGTGGAAGAGAGAGGAGATCTAGATCCACATTTTGACCTAACTGATTCATCTCTTTGTGAGTGCATCGTTGGGGATCTAGATTTTCGGGGATTTTGTGTCTCTCTTTGATTCCTCCTCTCTTGTTCCCCCAATAGCTTTAGTAGCTTTGTTGGAACTTGAGAGTGAGGGATTTGAGCACCTTTGTGGTGTTCTTGCCATTTGCATTTGGTGCATCGGTTTGAGTTCTCCTCGGAGTATTTGGTTTGAGTTGCTCATTGGAGCTTGTCCCTCTTGGGTTCTTGGAACCCTAGAAGGTTTTGTGGCCTTGGTGGCATTGTGGCCTTGGTGGCATTTGTTGAGGACTTTTGTGGCATTTGTTGGGAGCCTCCAATTAAGTTGTGGAGAAGTGCCCCAACCTTGTGAGAGGTTCCGGTTGCCACCGACAAGTGCACCGATAGTGGAAGTGTGGATCGATCCCGTTGGGGTGAGATTCACCGGAGAATAAGGGAGGCCTTTTGTGGCGTTGGTGGTTTGATACCACCCCCTCTCCAAATGAGACGTACTCCATGTTGGGAGGAACTCGGTAAAATATTGTTGTCCCCGCGTGTCTCGGTTATTGTAACACCCTCAGAATCGGACCTATGCAAGTTTTAGCGAAACCCGCCAAACCCGCATAGAAACGATTCAAAGGTGCCCACCAGGCACTTTCGTGCGGGTGGAAAACGAAGTAATAACATTACACAACAGTCCTCGATGGGACCCACAGAACAGATATATATATACAGCACGACTCAATGAGTCAAGAATACAGATATAATATACTAAGATCCAAATCACCAAAACGATGACGTCCGACTACGGACAAGATGCAAATGGGCTAAGAGCCACGAAGAATAACCAATGGCGTCCATAACCCTGCCAAGCCAGGAAGGGTAACCCTGCTAACGACGTCGATCCCAAAACCTGCTTAAACAAAAGGGTGCCGACAAAGGGCAAAGGAAAAAGAGGCGTCGAGACTGAGGCCAAGACAGCGAGGCTAGAATTCGGCCCTCGCCACGTAGGTATGGTGGATCAAGCGGCGGCGGCAGCATGCGCTAAACAACCTATAGATACTCGATACAACTAGCGGTTATCAGAGAGGGGGTAAGAAAGACCTATTCGGAACCAACCTGATGCTACCATCAAACAAACCCATCCTGGTGTTTCCCCCTCGAGACCAAACGAGGAAGTCAACCGAGGAACTCACACGGTTGGCAGTTTTATTTATTCAGTTATCGTTGCAGCAATTACTAGTCAGGTATAGATATTCATCCTGATAAAATAAGCAGTGGGCCATTTTAGTTAACCATTCCATTGTAGTGGCAACACTTACTAGTCAGATACAATTAGCATGAGGTAGCCCAAAACCCAGCAGTTGTTGGTACTTTTATTTAGCCATTCCGTTGTAATTGCAATACTTACTAGTCAGATACAATTGTCGCAAGCGACAAACCAAACAAGCAATTGTGGGCAGTATTATTTAGCCATTCCATTATAGTGAAGTTGATTACTAGTCATTACAAAGTCAAATTTATAGCACTACTTTAGTTATGCTTTTCTATGATCGAGATACTATGCTCCAAGTCGTCCATAACCGCGGACACGGCTTTCAGAAAGTTTTACCCGACCGGGGTGCACCAATAGCAACACACGCTCGATCAACCTCGGAAAAACCAAATCAAAACCCAACGAGGCTTTCACGACAAAGAAATCACAGGATTCAGAAATATTTGGGGCCACCCCATTGAGTACACCATAAAGCTAGCTGACTCGAGACGGACTCAAGGTTTGTGTCGCTGGTCAGAACGACGAGAACCCAAAACTGGGATTGTCGATACCGCGAAAACACTCCGCTTACCTAAACAGTACAGTGTGCTCCTCGCACAATCGTAAACAAAGCAGTAGCATGGCATAAGTACAGGATAGTAAATAAAACCTCAAACTAGTTTGTGGCCCCAAGAAATAAGACGGAATCAAGCTATGGCTCAGGGGGGTCCCATATACCTCCCGGATGTGGATAGCGCGATAAATCAAGGAACAGGTATCAAGTACTCGGGGTCCTACGGGACACAAGTGGGCGGTCGGAAACCAAATATTATCTATCACCCACCGATGCCTCTGCTTACTTACTTCAATTTTAGTTGTTAAACAGGAATTAAAGTGAACGATAAGTAAAGCCATGATCATCTCCAACATCAAACATGCGGCATTACTCCAACAACTGTGGCACTTGACAACACGCAACAGCACTTGAGCAAGCGACTACGACGCGCAAGTCCAACTATCTACCAAACAACAGGTAATAGGGTGTGTCCTAGGCAATATAGGGCTGCATGGGATATCACGCGTACGAAAACTAGAGCATCGCAACACAGATAGCAATAGAACAACAGGAGGGAATAAACACTATAAAAGTAAGATAGGTAGAAAGGGGGAGATGCTCGCCTGAAAACATGGTCGAGGGTTCATCCGAAGATCGGGTCGAAGCTCACAGCAACTCAACGGCCTTATCCGCGAAGAAGCAAAACACTAGAATAAACACCGGATGCACTATTTAATACTACGGCAAAAGATCGGGCATGATGCATGTATGATGTATGGCATGGCAAAGATGCGATGCAATTAGGTCATATTAAGCGGAACCGGGGTCCCTACAATTAATTAAATGGCTCAAGTTGTTTATCTACCCCGCAATTTTAAATGTTGTCTTAACATGGCAAAAGATAGTACCGGGTTCGCTACACTAATTTAAATGAGGCCAATATAAGACTAGATTTGCCCGCATATGGGCCCCATATTTAATTATAAGGTGAATCGGCATAAGGCCCCCAAACCAATGATATGCATGCGAGATGAATGATTAATATGCGACAAGTTGTATTATGTTATAAAATAGGGTTTCGGGAAGGGGTTCACACATTTAGGGTTCGGCAGATCTTGGGGTTCCGGGGTTCGGTCTCAAGGTTCAGGGTTCGACGGGTTCGTTCTCGGACAACTGAGGTAGATCTTGTCGCATCCGCGGTAGCAGGACTTGGTGCGGCGTCGGGGCGCATCGGACTCGCCCTGGGCGGTGTCGATCTTGTAGTCGCGAAGATCTTGTCGTGTACTCGTGTCGGGTCGGTCTTGGCGTTAGGGGTGAAGCACTTGGCGTTCTGCGTCGGTGTTCTTACCGTCCGTATTCTCGAGCATCGCATCCGGGAAGGAGTACTTGTCGCACGTGTGGTCTTCGGGTCCGGGGGTCTCGGCGTCCGTGATAAGATCATGGCATCCGTCGAAAGCATCGGGTTTCCGCTCGGTCCGTGAGGCAGATCTTGGGGTTCGGTCTTCAACACCGGGGTCGGTCTTCGGGGTTTCGGAGTTGGGGCCTTCGGATCCTTGAGGGCGATCTTGGCGTTCCGGGCATCTTCGGTCCTCGGATCCGAGAGGGGGTACTTGTCGTATCCGCGGTCTTCGGGGAACTTTTCGATCGATCACATGGTCCCCGCCTGACGAGAGACGGTCTTGTCGAGACCCTCGGGTTCAAGCGGCCTCTAGCTGATGGCGGAGGCGCCATCTTGCAGGGCGAGGCAAGGGCGGCGAACTTGGCGGCCCACTGAGGATACGCAGGCCGGGCAGCATCGCACAGGCTGAGCGCGGAGCTCGGGCGGGCGATGGCTAGCGGCGAGGGCGCCATGATCAGCGGGCTCGGCGAGCAGAGAGAAGGCGGCGATCGGTGGAGCGAGGAAGAAGCCGGAGGACCGGACCACGACGAAGGTGGGCGGCTGCGGCTGGGCAGGCGGCGTGGGATGAGGTCGAGGCGGGCCTGGCGGGCAGGCGGAAGGACGCCAATGAGCAGGGGATGGTGGCTGCGGAGCGGAGAGGGAGAGAGGGAGGCGGGCTTCGGTGGGCAGGGAGAGGTGCGGTCGGGAAGGTGGGAGAGGCGGCTGACGGGTCGAAGGGGTGGGCGCGTCCGGTTGGGGCCACCTTGGAGTGGGTGTGTCTTGGCCGGGCCGGGCAGTGGGGCCAGGTGGGCGGGACGTGGGGAGTGGCGTGTGCTGTGTGTGTGTGTGGGTTGAGAGGAGGTGGGTTTAGTCTAGGTGGCAGATGGGGATTGGTTGAGGGAGAGAGATGGGGTGAGGTGGCGAGAGGAGATTGGGTGGGGTGAGGTGGCTGGAGGGGTGGTAGACTAGGTTGGGTAGACTAGGGATTTTAGGCGGACCGATTGTTTGGACTGGGGGTGGTCGTTCGGGTCAAATCAAATCGGCCCGGCTTCCACTAAAATAATGAAATATTTATTTTGTCGACATCCATAAAACCACTACTAGAAAATCGCGTTGAATTTGTGCATTGCATCGTCATCATCATATGCATTGTTTGCATAAAACTATTTTCAAAGCCATTTGTTTTCCAAACGCCCCATCTTAATTCAAATGCAAAGCCAGTTCTCCGGATTAATTATTTTGCTATCGGTTTGCACGGCCGTTTAAAACAAATAAAAAGTTTAATTGTTTTAGTGGGCAATCAGCGAGCCGACCCCAACGACCACCCCATTTTCAAATCGCCTGAACACCCAACAAATCCTAAAGCTACCTATTAAACTACCCACACACCCTGACCACATCACCCCAACCGGTGGAGCACGCCACCTCACCTCTTCCCTTCTTCCACCCACATCCTGCCACATCACCCCCCTCTCTCTCTCTCTCTCACCTGCCTCCACCAACCACACACTTGCACTCACACGAGCCACACACGCCACCACCCCCTCCCTCCCGCCCCACGCCTGCCCCGCCCAACCCACGCGACTCCTCCTCCTCCCGGCAGCATCTCCCGTCGGCTCCTCCCGTCCCTGTTCATCTTCTCCTTGGCCTGCCGCCTCCACCCATGCCGCCGCCTCTGCGAGCTCAAGCAACCACGCCGCTCCTCCACCTCCCAGCCCCACCTTGCGCCTCGCCCGAGCCGCCGCCACGCTCCCGACCGCCTCCGTCGGCCTCCCTCGCCCGCTGTGCCTCCTCTCTCCCGCCAGCCTTGACCATCTCCACCACCTTAGCTCTCCTCTCCTGCTTCACTTTCGCCACCCCGCTGCCGCTTCCCGCTCCGCCTCTGCTGCCTCATAGCTCCCGCTGCGCCGCGACGCCGCTGCCTCCTCGGCCGCCCAGCCGCTGCCTGTCGCCCTCCGCCTTCGCCTCTTGCCGCTCGCCCACGCCCGCCGCCTGCCTGTGCTGCCCGCGCTCGCCCGCCTGCCATGTCCCGCCTGCCGCTCCCCGTCGGCCCGCATCTCCTGCCTCATGCGCCGCTCTCCGCCGCCTCGCCGCGCTCCGCTCAGCCGCCCGCGACTTCCCGAGCCCGCCGCCAGGTCTGCCGCCGTGGCGATCGCCTCGTGGCGCCTATCGACCTAGGTGGACCTCATGGCGTCCTGTCGAGCAAGCCGCCATGACGGGGCGCTTGGGTGCCAAGTCCGATCCAACAGCTTCGCCTCATTCCAAGAACTTCGCCGGAAACCACAAGACCGACACGAGTCACGAACCGGGGAACTACGCAAGACCACGGCGCCGGAACCGGAAACCGAACCTCGACGCGCCAAGTCGCCGAGACCCCGTCCCCGAAGGCCTCCGACAGGGAACCGACAAGATCTACATCACGGACGCGGAAAAACCCCCGGGACTCCAAGATCGCCATGGGACGACAAGCAATTCACCCCGGCTGCCAGAACCGACCCAATACGCGGACCCGACAAGTTCTTCTCGACGACAAGATCATTGACAAGGAACCCGAAGACCACATGCGCGACAAGTACTTCCTCGAGGACGCCGAGCGCGTCACCCCGGACACCGAGACCCCGACGCGACAAGTACTTCTGCCCGGAACGCAAGAACTGCCCCGTTACCGAGAACGAGAGAACGATCCCGCCGAGTCCGAATCCGTCGAACCCTGGACCCCGAGACCGACCCCGAACCCCGAACCCCGGAGCCAAGACCGTCGAGACCCTAATGTGTGAACCTCTTACCCGAGAACCCTATTTTATAATATAATAACAACTTGTTGCATAATTACATTGTCATACTCGCATGCATAATCATGTGGTTTGGGGGCCTTATGCCGATTCACCTAATAAGTAAATATGGGGCCCATATGCGAGCAAATCTAGCCTTATATTGGCCTCATTTAAATTTGTGTAGCGAACTGGTATCTTATCTTGCCTTGTTATAACAACATTTAATTGCGGGGGTTCTAAACAACTTGAACCACTTAATTACTTGTCAGGACCCCGGTTCCACTTAATATGACCTAATTGCATCGCACTTTTGCCATGTCAGTCATCATGCATGCATCATGCCCGATCTTCTGCTGTTGTGTTAAATAGTGCATCTGGTGTTATTCTAGTGTTTTGCTTCTTCGCGGACAAGGCCGTTGAGTTGATGTGAGCTTCGCCCCGACCTTCGGATGAACCCTTCGACATGTTTTCAGGCGAGCATCTTCCCCTTTCTACCTATCTTACTTTTATAGTATTTACTCCCTCTTGTTGATCTATTGCTATCTGTGTTGCGATGCTTTAGTTTCCGTACCTGTGATATCCCTTGCAGCCCTATATTGCCTTGGACACATCCTATTACCTGTTGTTTGGTAGATAGTTGGACTTGCGCGTCGTAGTCGCTGGCTCAAGTGGCATCGCGTGTAATGTCAAATGCCACAGTTATTGATGTATTGCCGCATGTTGATGTTGGAGATGATCATAGTTTTACTTATCGTTCACTTTAATTTCTGTTTAACAACTAAAATTGAAATAAGCAGAGGCATCGGTGGGTGATAGAAAATATTTGGTTTCTGAACGCCCACTTGTGTCCCGTAGGACCCCGAGTACTTGATACCTGTTCCTTGATTTATCGCGCTATCCACATCCGGGAGGTATATCGGACCCCCTGAGCGAGCTTGATTGATCTTATTTCTTGGGGCCACAAACTAGTTTGAGGTTTTATTTACGATCCTGTACTTATGCCATGCTACTTATGTATTTACGATTGTGCGAGGAGCACCATGCTTATTTAGGATCGGGACACGATTCGCGGTGTCGACAAGCCCACCACACTTTCGGGTTCCCGATCGTTCACCGTATACCCAAACCTTGAGTCCTCGAAGCTTGCTTGCCCGTTGGGGGTCTACTCAATGGGGTGGCCCCCTGAAATATTTCTGAATCCTGTGATTGTTCAGTCGTGAAAGCCTCGTTGGGTTTTGCGTTGGTTTTTCCGAGGTTGATCGAGCGTGTGTTGCTATTGGTGCACCCCGGCCGGGTAAAACTTTCTGAAAGCCGTGTCCGCGGATATGGACGACTTGGAGCACAGTATCTCGACCATAGACAAGCATAAATCATTGTTTAATGCTATAAATTTGACTTTATAATGACTAGTAATCAGCTTCACTATAATGGAATGGCTAATTAATACTGCCCACAATTGCTTGTTTGGAGTGTCGCTTGCGACCATTGTACCTGACTAGTAAGTATTGCAACTACAACGGAATGGCTGAATAAAAGTACCAACAACTGCTGGTTTTGGGTTTATCTCATGCTATCTGTATCTGACTAGTAAGTGTTGCCACTATCACGGAATGGTTAACTAAAAGTGCCCACTGCTTATTTTTTCAGGATGATTATCTATACTTGACTAGTAATTGCTGCAACGATAACCGAATAAGTAAAACTGCCAACCGTGTGAGTTCCTCGGTCGACTTCCTCGGTTGGTCTCGAGGGGGAAACACCAGGATGGGTTTGTTTGGTGTTAGCTTCAGGTTGGATCCGGATAGGTCACTCTTATCCCTCTCTGATAACCGCCAGTTGTATCGAGTCTCTATAGGTTGTTTAGTGCATCTTTGCCGCCGCCACCACCATACCTATGTAGGCGAGGACCGCCAATTCTAGCCTCGCTGTCTTGGCCTCGATCGACGCCTCTTTTTCCTTTGCCCTTTGTCGGCACCCTTTGTTTAAGCAGGTTTTGAGATCGACGCCGTTAGCGGGGTTACCCTTCCGCTTGGCCCGGCGAGGTTATGGACGCCATTGGTTATTCTTGAGGATCTTAGCCCCATTTGCATCTTGTCCGTAGTCGGACGCGATCATTTTCAAGGTGATTTGGATCTTTGTATATTATATTTGTATTCTTGACTCATGGAGTCGCTTATATCTATATCTGCTCGTGGGTCCCATCGAGGACTGTTGTGTAATGTTATTGCCGTTTTCCACCCGCGCGAAAGTGCTGGTGAGCACCTTTGAATCGTTTCTATGCGGGTTTGGCGGGTTTCGCTAAAACTTGCATAGGTCCGATTCGAGGGTGTTCTGAGTGGTATCGAGCTCAGTGCGATACCCCACAAGTCTAACTGTAGGATAACCTAGCTAACGGTCAGTAGAGTGTCAAAACTATTTTCTAAAATCGGTTGGATAGTTCTAGTTAGGTGCGATTTTACCCCTTACCCTCGCTATTCTCCTCCTACCTCGGCGTGTTTTGAACCTACTCTCTTATCTTTTCTTGAGTCCGAGAATTTCGTGGTTGGGTTTCGTCGTACCCTCGTGGTTTCGCCCTTCTTTGATAACGGCGTTCTATCATCCGTGTTCAAGCTGCACGAGAATCATCACTGTGGTACCACCTTTGTTCCTTCTTGTGCCTTCCGGTGTTCCGACGCGACGATATCATCTACGCCGGATCCGATCGAGTCCGTGCATCACTCCTCTGTTCCAACCTCGCTTGTCGAGATCTTGATCGATTCAGAATGGTTGCACTCCCTTCTACTGATTGTGCAGAGTAATAGTTTGGGTGCGTGATGGATTGGCCCCCATGCCGACTACCCCTTCTATTCGCTTTTGTACATTGAAGTGGATGAGAATGCATCGGTTCCCCCTTTCTACCGGAGTTGGAGGTGGCTTTATTTGTTGATACCTCTACCTCCGACCTTTTGTTCCCGGAGTGTTCTCTCGACGATCACGGACAACGACCTCTTGTTAGTGGTGTCGCGAGGATCTACACGAAGCGAGGAGACGCAGTTCGCCGACCTTCTTTCCGGTACCATGAGGCGGATCTCGAGGGCGAGATCCTTTGTTAGTGGTGTCGAATTGTGGCATCCCGCAAAACCACTACTAGAAAATCGCGTTGAATTTGTGCATTGCATCGTCATCATCATATGCATTGTTTGCATAAAACTATTTTCGCAAAGCCCGATTTGTTTTCCAAACGCCCCATCTTAATTCAAATGCAAAGCCCGGTTCTCCGGATTAATTATTTTGGCCGCTATCGGTTTGCACACGGCCCGTTTAAAACAAATAAAAAGTTTAATTGTTTTCAGTGGGGCAGTCGAACGGGCCGACCCGACCCGAACGACCACCCCCATTTTCAAATCGGACACCTGAACACCCCAAACAAATCCTAAAGCTGCCTATTAAACTACCCACACACCCCTAGCCACATCACCCCAACCAGTAGGAGCACGCCACCTCACCTCTTCCCTTCTTCCACCCACTCACATCCTGCCACATCACCCAACCCCCTCTCTCTCCTCTCTCTCTCACCCTGCCTCCACCAACCACACACGCCTTGCACGCACTCACACGCCACACCACCACGCACTGGCCCTCCTGCCCCGGCCCCACGCCTGGCCCACCCCAACCCCACGCGACTCCCTCCTCCTCCCAGGCAGCATCTCCCCGTCGGCTCCTCCCCGTACCCTGTTCATCTTCTCCCATGGCCTGCGCCTCCTCCACCCCAACGCCTCTGGCTCCGAGCCTGCAACCGCCTCCACCTCCACCTCCCTCCACCTCAAGACGCCTCGCCCGACCCGAGCCGCCACGCCTCCCCACCTCGCCTCCGCTGCCTTCCTCCGCGCCTGCCACTCCCTCTCCACCACTCCGGCCGCTCTCCTCTGCATCCCGCTCACCTCGCCCCGCCGCTGCCGCTCCGCCTACGCGCTCGCTGCACGCTTTCCCACGGCCGCCGCTGCTACGCCCGCCGCCTCTGCGAGCAGCCGCCTGCCTCCAACCGCTGCGCCAAGCCCGCCCGCCGCCGCTCTGCCGCCCGCCGCTTCCGACTCACCGTGCTCGCCGCCCGCCGCCGCCAGCTCACTTGCTCCGCTGCCCATTTCGCCCGCTGCCGGTCCCGCCTCCGTCGGCCCCGCATCTCCTGCCTCCAGGCGGCTGCCTCCGCCTCCTCAAGATCGCCCCGCTCCGCCGACCGCCTCTGCGACTTCCCCGAGCCCGCCGCCAAGGTCTGGCCGCCGTGGCGATCGCCTCGTGGGCGCCCCTATCGACCTAGGTGGACCTCATGTGGCGTCCTATCGAGCAGCTGCCATGACGGGGACGCTTGGGTGCCAAGTCCGATCCAACCGCTTACGCCTCATTCCAAGAACTTCGCCGGAAACCACAAGACCGACACGAGTCACGAACCGGGGAACTAAGCAAGACCACGACGCCGGAACCGGAAACCGAACCTCGACGCACCAAGTCGCCGAGACCCCGTCCCCGAAGGCCTCCGACAGGTAACCGACAAGATCTACATCACGGACGCGGAAAAACCCCCGGGACTCCAAGATCGCCATGGGACGACAAGCACTTCACCCCGGCTGCCAGAACCGACCCGATACGCGGACCCGACAAGTTCTTCTCGACGACAAGATCATCGACAAGGAACCCGAAGACCACATGCGCGACAATTTCTTCCTCGAGGACGCCGAGCACGTCACCCCGGACACCGAGACCCCGACGCGACAAGTACTTCTGCCCGGAACGCAAGAACTGCCCCGTTACCGAGAACGAGAGAACGATCCCGCCGAGTCCGAATCCGTCGAACCCTGTACCCCGAGACCGACCCCGAACCCCGAACCCCGGAGCCAAGACCGTCGAGACCCTAATGTGTGAACCTCTTACCCGAGAACCCTATTTTATAATATAATAACAACTTGTTGCATAATTACATTGTCATACTCACATGCATAATATGGTGGTTTGGGGGCCTTATGCCGATTCACCTAATAAGTAAATATGGGGCCCATATGCGAGCAAATCTAGCCTTATATTGGCCTCATTTAAATTTGTGTAGAGAACTGGTATCTTATCTTGCCTTGTTATAACAACATTTAATTGCGGGGGTTCTAAACAACTTGAACCACTTAATTACTTGTCGGGACCCCGGTTCCACCTAATATGACCTAATTGCATCGCACTTTTGCCATGTCAGTCATCATGCATGCATCATGCCCGATCTTCTGCTGTTGTGTTAAATAGTGCATCCGGTGTTATTCTAGTGTTTTGCTTCTTCGCGGACAAGGCCGTTGAGTTGATGTGAGCTTCGCCCCGACCTTCGGATGAACCCTTCGACATGTTTTCAGGCGAGCATCTTCCCCTTTCTACCTATCTTACTTTTATAGTATTTACTCCCTCCTGTTGATCTATTGCTATCTGTGTTGCGATGCTTTAGTTTCCGTACCTATGATATCCCTTGCAGCCCTATATTGCCTTGGACACATCCTATTACCTGTTGTTTGGTAGATAGTTGGACTTGCGCGTCGTAGTCGCTGGCTCAAGTTGCGTTATGTCGTCAAGTGCCACAGTTGTTGGAGTAATGCCGCCTGTTGATGTTGGAGATGATCATAGTTTTACTTATCGTTCACTTTAATTCCTGTTTAACAACTAAAATTGAAGTAAGCAGAGGCATCGGTGGGTGATAGAAAATATTTGGTTTCCGAGCGCCCACTTGTGTCCCGTAGGACCCCGAGTACTTGATACCTGTTCCTTGATTTATCGCGCTATCCACATCCGGGAGGTATATGGGACCCCCCTGAGCCAGAGCTTGATTCAGTCTTATTTCTTGGGGCCACAAACTAGTTTGAGGTTTTATTTACGATCCTGTACTTATGCCATGCTACTTATGTATTTACGATTGTGCGAGGGGCACACTGTACTGTTTAGGATCGGGACACGATTCCGCGGTGTCGACAAGCCCAGCCACACTTTCGGGTTCCCTACTGCTCACTGTAGTATACCCAAAACCTTGAGTCCGTCTCGAGCTTGCTTACTGCTTGGTCTACTCAATGGGGTGGCCCCCAAATATTTCAATCCTGTGATTGTTCACCGTGAAAGCCTCGTTGGGTTTTATGGTTTTTCCGAGGTTGATCGAGTGTGTTGCTATTGGTGCACCCGGCGGGTAAAACTTTCGGAAGCCGTGTCGCGGATATGGACGACTTGGAGCATGATTCTAACCATAGACAAGCATAACTAAAGTTTATTGCTACAAATTTGACTTTATAATGACTAGTAATCAGCTTCACTATAATAGAATGGCTAATTAATACTGCCCACAATTGCTTGTTTGGAGTGTCGCTTGCGACCATTGTACCTGACTAGTAAGTATTGCAACTACAACGGAATGGCTGAATAAAAGTACCAACAACTGCTGGTTTTGGGTTTATCTCATGCTATCTGTATCTGACTAGTAAGTGTTGCCACTATCACGGAATGGTTAACTAAAAGTGCTCACTGCTTATTTTATCAGGATGATTATCTATACTTGACTAGTAATTGCTGCAACGATAACCGAATAAGTAAAACTGCCAACCGTGTGAGTTCCTCGGTCGACTTCCTCGTTTGGTCTCGAGGGGGAAACACCAGGATGGGTTTGTTTGGTGTTAGCTTCAGGTTGGATCCGGATAGGTGTGGCATCCCGCAAAACCACTACTAGAAAATCGCGTTGAATTTGTGCATTGCATCGTCATCGTCATGCATTGTTCGCCAAAAACTAATTTCGTAACTCCCGATTTGTTTCTCAAACGCCCCATCTCAATTCAACTGCAAAGTCCGGTCTCCGGAATATTTTGTTTTAATTAAATATGTTGTGCAATCGGTCCGTTAAAAATAAATAAAATTATTAATTATTTTTAGCGGGCGATCGACGGCCGATTGACCCGAACCGCCCAAGAACTAAAATCGGTCCACCTACCCCTTCTAATCCTAAAACCACCAAATTCTACCCACACCTTAGCGACCACCTCACCCTCCTATCAGATCCCTCCACCTCACCCTCCTCCTCCCATCCAACCACAAAGTGCCACCTAGACCTACCTCTCTCTCTCAAACCCCAGCCCCACAGCAACGCACACACTCACGCACTCACACGAACACGCCACAGCCACGCCTTTCCGGCCACCGACCCGTGGTCCCCTTCCTCCCACCCACCAGCGACCCCGGCCCCTGCCCCACGCCTGACGCCCCAACCTCCTCACCCACACCCCTGTGTGGGTCCGCCCCAGCCCACACTGCCTCCCCACGCACGCGCCTCCTCCCTCTCCTCTTCTTCCCTGGCCGCAACCACCGCCTCCTCCCGCCGCTTGACGCGGTTCTCCCTCTCGCTCCTCCGCCCGCCTCGGCCACCACCACCTCCCCGCGCCCGCCTCCCGCCCTTCTCCGGCTCACCACTGCCTGTCAGCCTCGCCGCCAGCTCCTTGCTCCGCCAGCCCGCCTGACTGCTCCGCCCCAGTGGCCTCGCCCCTGAGCAGCCTCCACTGCCCGCCTGTGCCGCCTGCCCAACCTCCGCGACCGGCGACCCCGGCCTCGTCCCGCTGCCGCTAACCGCCCGGCCCGCCGCCGCTGCCAGGCGCTGGGCCCTCGGCAGCTCACCCGTGGCCGCCCGGACCCGCCTCGCGACCTCCGCCTCGCCCGCCCGCCGCCCGGGCGCAGCCCTCCCGGCCGTAGCCGCCTCGCCGCGAGCTCGCGCCCGCCGCCGCTTTCGCCCGGCCCCAGCGTCCCGCCGTCCAGATGGCTCGCCGCCCGGCCAGTGCCGACGCGCGCCGGTTCCTCCGCCCGCGAGCCGCCTCCGTCGCCTCCGTCGACTCCCCGCCGGGCGCCGCCTCGCCGGCCTCTCTCGACGCGCTGTCCTCGACCATCGGGCGCCGTCAGGCGCAGTGATCTTGTGCTTGCTGCCATGTCTGGTTTACGGCTGGTCATCGCGTTGCTGCGTAGATGAAACATCTGCGGACCCACACCGACGCTAATCCAAGATCGACAACGACCCTCCTAACCGAACCATCGACAAGATCGCCTTGCGGACTCGAAGGTTTCAACGACAAGCAACTTCGCCGCGGGGACGCCAAGTTCGCCACTCAACGCCAAGACCGCCACCGAGCGACCTCATTAACCCGGCGGAACCCGATCCGACTCGGCAAAACAAGATGGCAACCACAAGATCTTCTCAAAGTGAAGCCACGAGATCGGCTTCCGAACCGGAAACCCGAAGAGCTCTCGACAAGACCTTCGACACGGAAACCGGCGCCAAGATATCCCTCTCGGCCCGCCGTCAAGACCACGAGACCCCGACATCGAGCAGCGGGATCATCGGCCGGAACCGAATACATGTACGACAAGTACCCTCTCGAAACGCCATGACCGTCTACACGAACACGGAAACGTGCGACAAGTACTCCTTCCCGGACAAGAGACCGGCGCGACAAGTGCCTCGTCCCGAACGCCAAGACCCGAAGACCCCGGATGCGCCAAGACCTACCCCGTTACCGAGAACGACCCCGGAGCCGAGAACGGACCGTCGAACCCTGGACCCTGTCGAACCCCGGAACCCTAACAAGATCGTCGAGCCTCCCTCTAATGTGTGAACCTTTTTCCTGAACCCTATTTTATAACATAATAACAACTTGTTGCATATTTAATTGTCATCTTGCATCCATATCATGTGGTTTGGGGGCCTTATGCCGATTCACCTAATAATTAAATATGGGGCCCATATGCGGGCAAATCTAGCCTTATATTGGCCTCATTTAAACTTGTGTAGCGAACCCGTATTACTTTCTGCTTTGTTAAACAACAATTAAAATTGCGGGGTAGATAAACAACTTGAACCACTTGATTAATTGTCGGGACCCCGGTTCCGCTTAATCTTGACCTAATTGCATCGCACCTTGCCATGCCATCCATCATGCATGCATCATGCCGATCTTCCGCCGTTTTATTAAATATCGCATCCGGTGTTTCTTCTAGTGTTTTGCTTCTTCGCGGATAAGGCCGTTGAGTTGATGTGAGCTTCGCCCCGATCTTCGGATGAACCTTTCGACAATGTTTTCAGGCGAGCATCTCCCTCTTTCTACCTATCTTACTTTATAGTCTTTATTCCCTCCTGTTGATCTATTGCTATCTGTGTTGCGATGCTCTAGTTTCCGCACATGATATTCCCTGCAGCCCTATATTGCCTTGGACACACCCTATTACCCGTTGTTTGGTAGATAGTTGGACTTGCGTCGTAGTTGCTTGCTCAAGTCTGATGTGTATCGTCATATGCCACGATTCTTGATGTATTGCCGCATGTTGATGTTGGAGATGATTCTAGTTTTACTTATCGTCACTTTACTTTCTGTTTAACAACTAAAATTGAATAAGCGAGGCATCGGTGGGTGATAGATAATATTTGGTTTCAACGCCCACTTGTGTCCGTAAGACCCCGAGTACTTGATACTGTTCCTTGATTTTTGCGCTATCCACATCCAGGAGGTATATGGGACCCCCGAACGAGCTTGATTCATTCTTATTTCTGGGGCCACAAACTAGTTTGAGGTTTTATTTACGATCCTGCATTTATGCCATGTTTTACCGCTTTATTTACGATTGCGAGGTAGCACACTGCATCGCTTAGGATGGGACCACGATTCCATGGTCGACAAGCCCCGTTTGGGGTCCCGTCCTGACCCGCCAAACCTTGAGGCCGTCGGAGCTTGCTTACTCCGTTGGTTCTACTTAAGGGTGGCCCCAAATATTTCTCAACTCGTGATTGTTCGGTCGTGAAAGCCTCGTTGGGTTTTGATTTGGTTTTTCCGAGGTTGATCGGCGTGTGTTGCTATTGGTGCACCCCGGTAAAACTTTCGAAAGCGTGTCCGGATATGGACGACTTGGAGCACAGTATCTCGATCATAGACAAGCATAACTAAAGTTTACTGCTATAAATTTGCCTTATAATGACTAGTAATCAGCTCAACTATAATGGAATGATTAAATAATACTGCCCACAATTGCTTGTTTTGTGTGTCGCTTGCGACCATTGAACCTGACTAGTAAGTATGGCAACTACAACAAAATGGCTGAATAAAAGTACCAACAACTGCTGGGTTCGGGTTTATCTCATGCTATCTGTATCTCACTAGTAAGTGTTGCCACTATCACGGAATGGTTAATTAAAAGTGCCCACTGCTTACTTCATCAGGATGATTATCTAAATCTGACTAGTAATTGCTGCAACGATAACTGAATAAGTAAAACTGCCAACGGTGTGAGTTCCTCGGTTGACTTCCTCGTTTGGTCTCGAGGGGGAAACACCAGGATGGGTTTGTTTGGTGATAGCTTCAGGTTGGATCCGGTTAGGTCATTCTTACCCCTCTCTGAGAACCGCCAGTTGTATCGAGTCTCTATAGGTTGTTTAGTGCATCTTTGCCACGCCGCTTGATCCACCACCATACCTATGTAGGCGAGGACCGCCGATTCAGCCTCGCCGGTAATCGCCTCGATCTTGACGCTCCTTCTTTTCCTTTGCCCTTGCGGCACCCTTTGTTTCAAGCAGTTTTGAGATCGACGCCGTTAGTGGTTACCCTTCCGCTTGGCTGGGAGTTATGGACGCCATTGGTTATTCTTCAGGGCTCTTAGCCCCATTTGCATCTTGTCCGTAGCTGGACGCTCTATCGTTTTCAAGGTGTTTTGGATCTTTGTATATTATATCTGTATTCTTGACTCCTTGAGTCGCTGTTAAATATATCTGTTCTGTGGGTCCCATCGAGGACTGTTGTGTAATGTTATTACTTCGTTTTCCACCCGCACGAAAGTGCCTGGTGGGCACCTTTGAATCGTTTCTATGCGGTTTGGCGAATTTCGCTCAAACTTGCATAGGTCCGATTCTGAGGGTGTTACAATAGGTCACTCTTATCCCTCTCTGATAACCGCCAGTTGTATCGAGTCTCTATAGGTTGTTTAGTGCATGCTGCCGCTGCCGCTCAGTCCACCATACCTATGTAGGCGAGGACCGCCGAGTTCTAGCCTCGCTGTCTTGGCCTCGATCGACGCCTCTTTTTCCTTTGCCCTTTGTCGGCACCCTTTTGTTTAAGCAGGTTTTGAGATCGACGCCCGTTAGCGGTGGTTACCCTCCGGCTTGGTGCAGGCAGGGTTATGGACGCCATTGGTTATTCTTCAGGGCTCTTAGCCCCATTTGCATCTTGTCCGTAGTCGGACGCTCGATCATTTTCAAGGTGATTTGGATCTTTGTATATTATATTTGTATTCTTGACTCATGGAGTCGCCGTTATATCTATATCTGTTCTGTGGGTCCCATCGAGGACTGTTGTGTAATGTTATTACTTCGTTTTCCACCCGCACGAAAGTGCCTGGTGGGCACCTTTGAATCGTTTCTATGCGGGTTTGGCGGGTTTCGCTAAAACTTGCATAGGTCCGATTCTGAGGGTGTTACATTTTATTTAATTTTAAATGCACCATTTGCAAACCGATAGCAGACAAACAAAAATAATCCGGAGACCCGGGTTTTGCGTTTGAATAAAGACGGGCCGTTTAGAAAACAAAAATAGTTTTTTCTGCAATTAGTTTTATGCAAGCAAATGCAAGATGATGACGATGTTCAAATGCAATGTGACATGATGACATGAGCATGCGGTCATGATGATGCAATGCACAAAAACAACGCGATTTTCTAGTAGTGGTTTTGCGGGATGCCACAATTCGACACCACTAACAATGGATCTCGCCCTCGAGATCCGCCTCATGGTACCGGGAAGAGGGTCGGTGATCTGAATCTTCTCGCATTGTGTAGATCCTCGCGACACCACTAACGAGGGTTCCTTCTTCATCTTGAAATTGGCGACACCACCAACAATGGTCGGGGCTCACGTCCATTGAGAGAACACTCCGGAGAAATAAAGGACGGAGGTAGAGGTATCAAAAGATAAAGGCCACTTCTAACTTCCGTGGGCGGAGTAAAACTTTGGATCCACCGATTCAACGTACAAGAGCGAATGATAAGAGTAGTGGTATGGTAGCTACTCCATCCCGCACTCAAACCATTACTCGCACGAATAGGCGGATTATGCAACCAACTCTCGAATCGGGGAAGATCTCGACAAACGAGGTTCGAAACAAAGGAGTGATCAGACTGCGCCGGATCTGGCGTAGATGATGTCGTCGCGTCGGAAAACACGGAAGGCACAAACAAGGAATAAAGAATGGTAACACCGTGACGGATTCATCGGAAGCTTGAACCGGACGGTAGAACACCGTTAACAGAGGAGGAAGCGAAACCCTGAAGGTACGACGGGAAACCCCACCACGAGAATTCCTGGACTCGGAGAAAGATAAGAGAGCAGGTTCAAAACACGTCGAGATAAGAGGAGAATAGCGGAGGGATAAGGAGTAAAATCAGACCTAATCAGAACTATCCAAACACTTTTGCCCAATCGTTTTGAAACTCTACTTGACCGTTAGCTAGGTTATCCTACAGTGGACGTGTGGGTTATCGCAACTGAGCTCGATACCACTCTGTAACACCCTCGAGAATCGGACCTATGTAAGTTTTAGCGAAACCCGCCAAACCCATAGAAAGCGATTCAAAGGTGCTCACCAGCACTTTCGTGCGAGTGGAAAGCAGTAATAACATTACACAGTCCTCGATGGGACCCATAGAGCAGATATATACAGACGACTCAATGAGTCAAGAATACAGATATAATATACTAAGATCCAAATCACCAGAAAGCGACAGTCGTCCGGCCACGGACAAGATGCAAATGGGGCTAAGAGCCCAAAGAATAACCAATGGCGCCCATAACCCCGAGCCAAGCGGAAGGGTAACCTCGCTAACGACGCCGATCCCAAAACCTTAAACAAAAGGGTGCCGACAAAGGGCAAAGGAAAAGAGGAGCGTCGATCGAGGCCGATACGGCGAGGCTAGAATTCGGCGGCCCTCGCCTACGTAGGTATGGTGGACTGAAGCGGCAGCGGCAGCATGCGCTAAACAACCTATAGAGACTCGATACAACTAGCGGTTATCAGAGAGGGGGTAAGAAAGACCTATTCGGAACCAACCTGATGCTACCATCAAACAAACCCATCCTGGTGTTTCCCCCTCGAGACCAAACGAGGAAGTCAACCGAGGAACTCACACGGTTGGCAGTTTTATTTATTCAGTTATCGTTGCAGCAATTACTAGTCAGGTATAGATATTCATCCTGATAAAATAAGCAGTGGGCCATTTTAGTTAACCATTCCATTGTAGTGGCAACACTTACTAGTCAGATACAATTAGCATGAGGTAGCCCAAAACCCAGCAGTTGTTGGTACTTTTATTTATCCATTCCGTTGTAATTGCAATACTTACTAGTCAGATACAATTGTCGCAAGCGACAAACCAAACAAGCAATTGTGGGCAGTATTATTTAGCCATTCCATTATAGTGAAGCTGATTACTAGTCATTACAAAGTCAAATTTATAGCACTACTTTAGTTATGCTTGTCTATGATCGAGATACCGTGCTCCAAGTCGTCCATAACCGCGGACACGGCTTTCAGAAAGTTTTACCCGGCCGGGGTGCACCAATAGCAACACACGCTCGATCAACCTCGGAAAAACCAAATCAAAACCCAACGAGGCTTTCACGACAAAGCAATCACAGATTGAAATATTTCAGGGGCCCCCATTGAGTACACCATAGCGAAGCTAGGCTCGAGACGGACTCAAGGTTTGCGCTCGTGGTCAGCACGGGAACCCAAAACTGGGATTGTCGATACCGCGAAAACACTCCGCTTACCTAAGCGAGGTGCTCCTCGCTGTCGTAAACAAAGCAGTAGCATGGCATAAGTACAGGATAGTAAATAAACCTCAAACTAGTTTGTGGCCCCAAGAAATAAGACGGAATCAAGCTCTGGCTCAGGGGGGTCCCATATACCTCCCGGATGTGGATAGAGCGATAAATCAAGGAACAGGTATCAAGTACTCGGGGTCCTACTGGACACAAGTGGGCGGTCGGAAACCAAATATTATCTATCACCCACCGATGCCTCTGCTTACTTACTTCAATTTTAGTTGTTAAACAGGAATTAAAGTGAACGATAAGTAAAGCCATGATCATCTCCAACATCAAACATGCGGCATTACTCCAACAACTGTGGCACTTGACAACACGCAACAGCACTTGAGCAAGCGACTACGACGCGCAAGTCCAACTATCTACCAAACAACAGGTAATAGGGTGTGTCCTAGGCAATATAGGGCTGCAAGGGATATCACGGGTACGAAAACTAGAGCATCGCAACACAGATAGCAATAGAACAACAGGAGGGAATAAACACTATAAAAGTAAGATAGGTAGAAAGGGGGAGATGCTCGCCTGAAAACATGGTCGAGGGTTCATCCGAAGATCGGGTCGAAGCTCACAGCAACTCAACGGCCTTATCCGCGAAGAAGCAAAACACTAGAATAAACACCGGATGCACTATTTAATACTACGGCAAAAGATCGGGCATGATGCATGTATGATGTATGGCATGGCAAAGATGCGATGCAATTAGGTCATATTAAGCGGAACCGGGGTCCCGACAATTAATTAAATGGCTCAAGTTGTTTATCTACCCCGCAATTTTAAATGTTGTCTTAACATGGCAAAAGATAGTACCGGGTTCGCTACACCAATTTAAATGAGGCCAATATAAGACTAGATTTGCCCGCATATGGGCCCCATATTTAATTATAAGGTGAATCGGCATAAGGCCCCCAAACCAATGATATGCATGCGAGATGAATGATTAATATGCGACAAGTTGTATTATGTTATAAAATAGGGTTTCGGGAAGGGGTTCACACATTTAGGGTTCGGCAGATCTTGGGGTTCCGGGGTTCGGGGTTCGGTCTCAAGGTTCAGGGTTCGACGGGTTCGTTCTCGGACAACTGAGGTAGATCTTGTCGCATCCGCGGTAGCAGGACTTGGTGCGGCGTCGGGGCGCATCGGACTCGCCCTGGGCGGTGTCGATCTTGTAGTCGCGAAGATCTTGTCGTGTACTCGTGTCGGGTCGGTCTTGGCGTTCGGGGTGAAGCACTTGGCGTTCTGCGTCGGTGTTCTTACCGTCCGTGTTCTCGAGCATCGCATCCGGGAAGGAGTACTTGTCGCACGTGTGGTCTTCGGGTCCGGGGGTCTCGGCGTCCGTGACGAAGATCATGGCATCCGTGTCGAAAGCATCGGGGTTTCCGGGGCTCGGTCCCGTGAGGCAGATCTTGGGGTTCGGTCTTCAACACCGGGGTCGGTCTTCGGGGTTTCGGAGTTGGGGCCTTCGGATCCTTGAGGGCGATCTTGGCGTTCCGGGCATCTTCGGTCCTCGGATCCGAGAGGGGGTACTTGTCGTATCCGCGGTCTTCGGGGAACTTTTCGATCCATCACATGGTCCCCCGTCTTGACGAGAGGACGGTCTTGTCGAGACCCTCGGGTTCAAGCGGCCTCTAACTACGAACTTGACGATGTGGTCCCGCTAGGTGGTCGCGAGCGTCTTGGTGGTACATGGGTCTATGGAAGGTCTCGGCGATGCCAAACTTGCGTCGAACATGCTACAGACAAGCACTGCACAGAGCACGGCTAGCGGCATGTAGCCCAAAGGACACGAGGCCAGGTGAGGTCGAGCTCGAGCAGCAGGGGCGTCCACGCGCGGGGCACGCTGTTGAGGCGTATGTGGCCGGCGCCCAGCGGTCGAGGACGGCGCCACGCAGGACTGCGGTGCTCGGGCCTGGCTCACAGAAGGCAAGGCGCCGACGGACGCGGAGAGCTTGGCGGCAAGGAGGTGACCAGCTCGCATGCGGTTGCGGCAGCGCGGCGGCAGGCGATGAAGAGGGGTAGCGAGGTGGACGGTTCGTGGCCGAGAGGAAGCAGCGGGACCACGCCGACGCGACAGCGGCGACGGCGCTGCCGCCGGAGAGGCGCCATGCGGTGGCGGGAGGCCGGCGATTTAACTTGGCGGCAGTTCGCTGGGGATACGGCAGAGGCGGCAGCACGGGTCAAGGCGGAGCTCGGGGCGGATGGCGCTGGCAGGCGAGGGCGCCATGGCCGACGGCTCCGCGATCCAGAGAGAAGCGGCGGCGCATGGAGCAGAGGAGGGCGGAGGACGACCAAAGCAGAGAGGTGGTGCTCTGGGGCGGCGGGGAAGAGGTCGAGGCGGTCGGCGGGGCCTGGGCGGAAGGGGCCGGCGAGGGGATGGTGGGCTGGCGAGGAGAGAGGAGAGAGGAAGGCGGGGCTTGCGGGGTCGGGGAGAGACGGGGAGGTGCGGTCGGGGACGGTGGGAGAGGACGGTTGCGACCGGGTCCAGGGGGGTCGGTGGGGCGCGTCGGTTTGGGGTTGGGGCCACGGAGTGGTGTGTCTTGGGGCAGGTGGCAGTGGGATCAGGTGGGGTCGGGGACGTGGGGAGTGGCGTGTGCTGTGTGTGTGTGGGTTGAGAGGAGGTGGGTTTAGTCTAGGTGGCAGATGGGGATTGGTTGAGGGAGAGAGATGGGGTGAGGTGGCGAGAGGAGATTGGGTTGGGTGAGGTGGCTGGAGGGGTGGTAGACTAGGTTGGGTAGACTAGGGATTTTAGGCGGACCGATTGTTTGGACTGGGGGTGGTCGTTCGGGTCGAATCGGCCCGTTCGACTGCCCCCACTAAAATAATGAAATATTTTATTTAATTTTAAATGCACCGTTTGCAAACCGATAGCAGACAAACAAAAATAATCCGGAGACCCGGGTTTTGCGTTTGAATAAAGACGGGCCGTTTAGAAAACAAAAATAGGTTTTTCTGCAATTAGTTTTATGCAAGCAAATGCAAGATGATGACGATGCTCAAATGCAATGTGGCATGATGACATGAGCATGCGGTCATGATGATGCAATGCACAAAAACAACGTGATTTTCTAGTAGTGGTTTTGCGGGATGCCATAGTTATCTCTATACCCGAGCTCTTTACTTATGCACTTTACATTGTGATAGCCTTCATGCTTGAAGTAATATATATCTTGCTATCACTTTGTTGCTTGTATTGTTTAGCATAAGTTGTTGGTACACATAGGTGAACCTTAGTTGTTCTAGTTTGTGCTTAACAAAGTAAACACTAGTTTTATTCTGCCCTTGTTGAGCCACTCTCGGAAAAGTTTTAATCGCATATTCACCCCCTCTAGGCGACATCCGTATCCTTTCACACTGTCACTAGAAATATAGAGGATGAGCATATTGTCTTCTATGAATATGCTTCTAATATTATCTCTCATCCTAGTAAGGTGTGAGGACAGGAATTTAACCTCCAGACCTCCTGTGCATCTCGTCAATCCCAAGATCAAGTTGACGACACAGCGAAATGAATACCATTGCATAACGTTCAAAAAGTAATTATTACAAAGTTTGAATAGCAATAGCCACATAGTATAATGTCTTGTGACATTTATTACAACCAGAAACACAGCGGAAATAAAATGCGCAGTGACTCCATCTCAGCCACAGGCAGTCGATGTAGTCCACGAGGCCTCACTCATCAGCGTCATCATAGTAGTCGTAGTCCTCCCCTTCATAGTATTCTGGATTTCAACAAAATTATTGCCATGAGTACATAGAGTACTCAACATACCCCTTATGCAAAACCAGATATAACTACATGTGGCTTTATGTGGAGGTCATATGGTTCTTTTGCATAAAAGCCAACTTTATTTGCAACTCATAGTAGTTTTGATAAAAGCAAGTTTTGACGAAAACATGTTTTATCATCAATGTGGTGTTTCTAATCTTTGTGGTTGTCCTCGACAACTCACCTACTTCATCAGATTCCAAGAAAAGGATAGAGGCAAAGAGGGAAGTAGCAAGACAGGTTCCCGTATGTCAAGAAGGATTCATGTGTTGTCCATGATCGTGGACACGGCTATTCGAATAGTTTTAACTCTGCAGAGGTTGTACACTTTTCCCACACGACACAACCCCGTCTTGTTGCCCACCAGTGGCCGCTGATTTAGTACACACCATTTGGTGTACCGGCAGATCGGAATCGTGACAAGGTCTTTTAGTTAGATCCCCCAAAGATGTGACGAGCCCACCGGGTCTGGCGCACGGAACTGAGAGTATGTCCCCAAACCGGTCCCCCATCTGCGTGAAGGCTCCCGTGGCGGACACCTCATCGATGCAGCGACATCGACACCTAAGGTGACTAACCTACTTAACCAAGCGTGCCCATTATAGCATGTGGTTGTCGGTGGTCACAATCCTCAAATCCAAGACTTATTAGGCCCTCATGCGGCACGGACGACGGATTGCTCCCTCCATCTAGTGAAGGGCAGCCAATCGCTCCTTCCTTTGATCCGGTATGCCGCGCCGGTGTTTAGATGGTAAGTTTCACCGAGTAGAATAGAGGAGAAGGAAGCAACATCGGCTAGCTCAGCGAGCTCAACAAGTTTCAAAAGTGTATATGCGACCCGAGGGTCATCCAATTCCTCCGAAGAGGGAAGATCAAGGATCCTAAATATTATTGAGCATGGCTAAGCAATCTACTCTATCATGATTACTATATAATCTCTACTCAGGGTAGTGTATGGCGACAGGTGTATCAAGGTATGTGTGTAACCAAAATAGCAGTAATATTTGTAAAACAATAAATAACATGCACTTGTAAAACATAGGATAATTATGAAAGGGGCATGCCTTTATTGTTGTTGTTCTGCTCTTCCTCGTAGTCTTGATTCTGATCGAACTCGTCACTCCCTACTCGTCATAACGATAAACCACACATAAATACAAACTCCGAATAACCATAAATAAAATCCAAATGGAAAGATCCAAATAAAAGATCCAAATAGGCTTGCGACTTTTGAACGGTTCAGAATATAAGAGTCGGTCTACCGTTCTCGACAAATAATAATACTAGGAAAAATAATATAGTTTTGATATATTCTATATAGTTGAATAGATTTAATAGACACGCACATAACAAACAATCATACGCTAGCTAGTCATCATACACTTAAGCTTACACGTAAAAACAACTACATGCAATAATACGCACGACTGACCTGCACCGGACACGGACAACACTATAGCATGGCAGCGATGTAAAACCTGGCTCGAGCTACATAGTACCAGACGTGCAGAACACAGTTTAAATCTAGCAATTGCATGTATAGAAAAATAGTTCAGAGACATCTAATTCCACTAAATAAACCTATAACCAGACATGCATGTGCAAAGGATTTTACCATAGCTACTGCGGAACTAGCAGGAGCCAACGAGCAAAAAAAATACAGCTAAACCAACGTAAAGTACAGAAGCTAACCAGACAAAAGATGAAGTACTCAATTAACTAGCAATAGCACACTACGTCCTATAATCCCAGCAAAATTAAATAAGCTACAGACTTACTCCATCTACACGAGGAAATACCTGACGTGGTATAATTAATTACACTAATCGACACCTAGCAGAACACAGGCAAATAGTGCATCCATGCATACATACGATCTACACATACAGAGCAACCTGCAATCGATCGCTGAAGCTACTCTTCAACTAGAGGTGAAAACACGAGTGCATCAAAATAGTTTCATGTATACTAGGTACTTTACAAAATACGATGCCACTGCTGGGTTCCTAAGGATCCTTGGAGTGTTTTTCATGCTGGGATCGAAGTCATCAAACCAGTGCAAGGTGGTCTAATGTGTTCATGCCACAGATGGCGTTCGGTTCACCGGCAACCACGCAAACTGCAAAACTAGGACCCACGACTATGTCTAGGAGGTAGGTCGCATCTAGACTAGCGCGTATGTGCAAGGATTTCTGCTAGAGCTTACCGAGTGCGACACGATCGTCCGCGGAAGGCGATGAACTGAGCTGGAACGGCGGCGCACGTCACGTGATCCGCGGCTTTTCCTTCTGGTTCCACGAATCAGCCCTCCTCCTCCTCTAGTTCCTTGCGGCGCAGCAGCTCCTCCTCCCGTGGCCGGACTCGTCGGGAACGCGAGCGGCGTTCGGCGGCGGCATCACGGAGCTTCGCGAGATTAGATCCGTTTTTCGAGATAGGGTTCTAGGTGACGGCGGTGGGTTGAAAAGAGAAGACCAGGGTCGACCTAGGATATATATATATCTCGATATGAGGCGGTGCGTAAGCGTAGGAATCGGAGTCGGAGGCGCCGTGCGCGTGCCGAGCTTCCGCTGCGTGTACGTACTCCTCCGTGCGTGATGAGGTTGAGCGAAAGGCTCGGCTGGTTCGTCTGGGCCTACCTGGGCTGGTTCCATGGTCTAGTATCCTTAGTCTGGATCGGTAGAAATAAGAACGGGAGAAAATAGAGAAAAGGAATACCTGCCGACTACGACACGTACGAGACAAAGAACAAGCAATTAAAATTAGGAAGAGCAACGACGTCCTATGCAGCCATGCATGGTGTGCATGCATATGCATGCATGTACGTGTTAGTCTAAATTAAGTCTAACAAGTGAAATTCGTAAAGAACCAAATAAAAAGTAATTTAGCAAAGTGAACTCAAATCCAAATATAAATGTGTAGCAATTGATTGAAGATCCAAATACTAAATTAATTCCAAATCAGTTTGGAATTAAATTCTAGAAACTCCAAATAAAATATTCTCTTATTTATTGTAGTGCAATATCCTTCATTTTAAAAGAAAATTTGAAACCCGTAAAATTGAGGATGTTACAATTCTACCTCCCTTACAAAGAATCTCGACCCCGAGATTCGGCCTAAGAGAATAGATTTGGGAATTCTTCGCGGAGAGCATCTTCTCGTTCCCATGTCGCTTCCTCCTCGCTATGATTGCTCCATTGGAGTTTGCAGAACTTGATAACATTCCTTCTAGTTGTCCTTAACTGTTCATCGAGAATTTTGACTGGATACTCTTCATAAGTGAGATCATCTTGAACATCTATTGCCTCTAAAGAGGTTTTCCGAGCCTCTTCCTCCGGCTTAGCAAAACATTTCTTCAACTGAGACACATGGAACACGTTATGCACCTTGGATAATTTCTCCGGTAAGTCCAACTCATATGCGACCTCACCACGACGGGCTGTGATTGTAAAGGGTCCAATATATCGTGGTGCCAACTTTCCCTTGAGTCCGAAACGGCGCATTCCGCGAAGTGGGGATACCTTCAAGTACACATCATCACCCTTTTTAAATGCCAAATCTTGACGACGTTTGTTGGCATAAACTTTCTGTCTATATTGGGCAGCTCGTAGCCTTTCCCGGATCATCCTTACTTGCTTGTCTGCCTCCTCTAGGGTATCAGGTCCAAATACCTGGTTCTCTCCCACATCATGCCAATTGAGTGGGGTGCGGCACTTCCGTCCATACAAAAATTCAAATGGAGACATTTCCAAGCTTGCCTGGAAGCTGTTGTTATAAGAGAACTCTGCATACGGCAAACTCTTATCCCAAGTGCGCTGACAAGTCAATGTGCATGCCCTAAGCATGTCTTCCAAAATCTGGTTCACTCGTTGATCATCCATCATGCGGGTGATAGGGTGCTAAAGTTCAACTGTGTTCCTAAGACTTCATGTACCTTCTTCCAAAACACGGAGGTAAATTGAGTACCTCGATCGACACTATCTTTTAGGAACTCCGTGTAGGCGCACAATTCGGCCATGTATAATTCGCCAATTTCTCACCCTTATATGTAGTCTTCACGAATAAAATGAGCTACCTTGGTCAATCGATCTCGATGACCCAAATAGAATCATATCCGACGATGTCCTAGGAAGTCCTGTAATGAAATCCATCCCGATTTCTTCCCATTTTGACTCAGAACCTTGAGTGGTTGAAGTAATCCTGCAGGCTTCGATGCTCGGCCTTGACTCTTCGACATACATCACCGAGACACATATTCCGCAATCTCCCGCTTCATGCTAGACCACGACTGCCTCAAGATCATGGTACATCTTCGTACTCCCGTGTATGGAGTATGCTGATTCGTGTGCTTCCTTCATAATCGAATCCTTAAGATCCTTTTGGTCCTGTACCAGACGATTTCAAACCAAATGCTTCCTTTTCATCCTCCTTGTATTCAGTGTTTCTAACTTGATCTTCGTCAATCTCTTCAATTGCC
The DNA here is from genome assembly GCA_030063025.1 of Avena longiglumis. Lineage (NCBI taxonomy): Eukaryota > Viridiplantae > Streptophyta > Magnoliopsida > Poales > Poaceae > Avena > Avena longiglumis. Next base: position 366,220,324 of record CP125978.1, read on the forward strand.
TTGTCATTTTTCTGAGCTTCTCTAACTTGATCTGCTAGAGTGAACTTCACTTCTAGCACCTCTTCATTCTCAGCAAGGCTAACATTCAAGTTCAACTTTCTGAATTCCTCATGCAACTTTGGTTGAGCTTTCTGAATCGTCAGGTTATTGCAATAAACCTTTCTACTCAACGCATCCGCTACGACATTGGCTTTACCAGGGTGGTAATTGACGCCAATGTTATAGTCCTTGATTAATTCCAACCATCTCCTCTGTCTCAGATTCAAATCAGGCTGAGTGAAAATATACTTTAAGCTCTTGTGGTCCATATATATCTCGCAACGATTACCAATAAGGTAATGTCTCCAAATCTTCAAGGCATGCACTACAGCAGCCAATTCCAAATCATGGGTAAGATAGTTCACCTCATGCGGGCGTAACTGTCTCGATGCATAGGCCACCACTTTGCCTTGTTGCATGAGTACACAACCCAAACCTTGCTTGGAAGCATCACAATAAACTTCAAAATCCTTCCGGATATCAGGCAAGATCAGAACTGGAGCAGACGTTAATCTCTTCTTGAGCTCTTGAAAACTAGTCTCGCAAGCTGGTGTCCACTCAAACTTTTTGTCCTTCTTGATCAACTGCGTCATCGGGCGTGCAATCCTCGAGAAATCTTCTATGAAGCGGCGATAGTATCCGGCAAGTCCGAGGAAGCTGCGTATCTCTGACACATTCTTTGGTTGCCCCCAATTAAGTACCGACTCCACTTTAGCTGGATCAACTGCTACTCCTTCAACTGAGATGACATGACCAAGAAAATCCACTTGCTTCAACCAAAACTCACATTTGCTAAACTTGGCATAGAGTTGATGTTCTCTAAGCCTTTCGAGAACAATCCGAAGGTGTTTCTCATGATCTTCTTCATTATGAGAGTAAATCAACACATCATCAATGAACACCACAACGAACTTATCTAAGCAGTCCATGAACACTTTATTCATCAAATTCATGAAGTAAGCTGGTGCATTCGTGAGCCCAAATGACATCACTAGAAACTCATACAGACCATACCGAGTCACAAAGGCTGTCTTAGGTATGTCTTGTGGTCGGATTTTCAATTGATGATATCCTGACCTGAGATCTATCTTCGAGAACACTGAAGCTCCCTTCAACTGATCGAATAGATCATCAATCCTTGGCAAAGGGTATTTATTTTTGATGGTTACTTCATTCAGGGCACGGTAATCCACACACATGCGCATGGTACCATCCTTCTTTTTCACAAACAACACGGTGCTCCCCAAGGTGAGGTGCTGGTCTAGCATATCCCTTCTCCACAAGCTCCTGAATTTGCTTCTTCATCTCAGCTAGCTCATTTGCCGGCATTCTATATGGTCTTTTGCAATAGGGCGGTGCACGAACTAACTCAATAGCAAACTCTATCTCACGGTCCAGTGGAAGACACTAAATCCTCCGAAAAACATCTGGGTATTCCCTGACCACTCTAACATCAGACACATCCATCTCCTTCAGGCTGTTCAGTATACTATCCACTGCGGTTTGGGATGCTAACTCCGGTTTATAGTCCACCACAGTTCCATTAGGACTGGTCAGTGTTACCGCTCTAAGGCCACAATCTAGCATAGCCTTGTGTCTTGTTAACCAGTTCATGCCTAGAATGACATCTAACCCTTTAGAGTCTAACACTATGAGGTTTGCTAGAAACTCTACTCCTTCGATCGTTATGATCACTTTAGGACACCTTAAACCTGTCCTAAGAATTCCCCAGTGATTGTCTTGACATCTCGACTCATACCCTCAGTTTTCAAATGATGTTTTCAACAAATTGCTTGGAAACAAACGAATGGGAAGCTCCGTAATCAAAAATCTTGAACCATAGCATGAGTTGATTGGGAACATACCAAGAACAACATCCGAGGCTTCATGAGCTTGTTCGCCGTGACATGGTTAACTTGACCACGCCTGGCTGTCTCTGCGTGAGTGCGCCTCTGGGTAGGCGGTATGCCTCCACGTCCCGGCCGGGTGTCTTGGTCAGACCCCAAATTGAACTTCACTGGTGTCGGCCCCGTGTTCTTCTTGCTCGGGCACGCTGCAGCAAAGTGTCCCTCCACGCCACAAATTGTAGCATGCTTTTCCAGCAGTGTTGGCATAGTTTCCTCCGACTTCAGCTCTCGGAGTACGATATGCATTGTGCGAATAGTTGTGATTAGTATTTGTCGGCTTGGGAGCTGGTGCACGATAACCTGGGTTGTTATTGTTCTTCTGGCGCGATCTCCCTGCCCCATGACCCTGTGGTGCCTTGCGCTTGTGGTGTTCCTCCAGTTCCCTCTTGGAGTTCTCTTGCAGAATTGCCTTGTTGACCAAACTCTAGAAGCTGGGGAAATCATGAGACACCAACCTATCCTTCAGACCTGGGTTCAAACCCCTCAGAAACCTTGCAGTCTTGTCTGCTTCAGTAGGGATATCCGCCTTACCATAGCGAGATAACCGTGTGAATCTGTCCCGATGTTGACGACATCTTTCCGAACTAGAGCTTGAAATTCATCCCGCTTGGTTCCATGAGACCAGCGAGAATGCGTGGTCGGAAAGCCTCTGCAAACTCATTCCAGTGATCCTCGGCATCATCATGTGCATCATAGTAGTTCTCCCAATCTGCGGCGACTCCTTGAGTTGGTGGGCAGCAAACTTCACACGGTCTGAGCATTGACATTCACCGTTGAGCTTCATGAATGTCCTTCAACCAATCATCGGCCTCAATAGGATCACCGACCCCCAAATGTAGGCGGCTTTGTCCTCATGAACTCGACTATCTTGGACGCGGTGGTGGCTGGTTCGGTTCAGTTCGATTCGTTACGATTCGGTTGAAGTTCGGTTACGGTTTGCCGATTAGCGGCCATCTGCTGCGATGGCGGGTTTGCATCAACATCACTTGCGCCATGTCCGGTGGCGGCGGTGGCGGCTGGTTTCCTCATCCTCGGTGTCCATATCGTGTCATGGACTTCACCTTGGGATGTTCCTGAAAGCTGGTCCACGATCACGCCCACGTCCACGTCCTCGCGACCACGACCTCTGTTGGCATTCATCCTGTTGTCGTTCACATTAGGATTAGATAAGAGGGAATATTGACTACCCCACACCAATAATTTTAAACATGGCAGAGAGACAAATAGAACCACAAAACTCCAATCCAAAAGCAATAATTTCATAGCTCACACACCATGGTTCAAACAAGCAAAGAGAATTTAGCTACACCACATGCGTAATGCATAGATCGGTAGTCTACTAGCACACACCAAGTATATAGATAAAATAGCTAACGAGTTCTCACACTTATTTAATAATAACTCAACAAAGGTCTTCTCTCATGGTCCCTATATTAATACTCGTCCGTGTAGGCACTCCGTGTATCACATGTGGTTGTTCCGTTGCTTCCATGGCTACGGGTCAAAGGTTCATCTGTGGACTCCTCCTCCGAGCTAGCAGGAATTCGCTCTTCTGGCTCCGTCTCTTCCTGTGAACTGTCACGAACCTTGTTCCACAGACGCCGTGCAGTGAGCGAGAGCGAACGGCGCCACGATAGGCCGACGCTTGATGCAACGCTTCTGTGCACGCAGGCTCTTCTTCGTCCGAGTGACCATCATGCGAGGATGATTTCGGACTCTGCGCTGTGGGGCTTGAGGTGCAGGTTGTTGTAGATCGGTCCCTTCGCCGCCATGGACTGCCAGCGCGGTCGCCGTAGCGGCCTTGGCCTCCTGCACTGCCACGATGGCATCCTCCGTGGTAGCTTCAGCAATGTCACGAGCAACTTCAGCAGCATCACGAGCAGCATTAGCCGCGTCCAAAGCTGCGTTGGCATCCGCGAGCTGCTCCCGTAGAGTGTCAATTCGATCGTGGTAGCGGTTGCCACGGAGAATTGCTTCATCTAGCATTCTTGTGGTGATGACCAACTGGCGTTCTAGTCCGAAGTTCAGTGATGCCATGTGAATGATCGTGGGATCATCCTCCTCCTGACGGTACCTCTCATCTTGGAGTAGCTGTCCTCCATCGTTCCGATAGGCGAAGTAACGGAACGGAGTGTCACGTAGCTTCTCCCTGTAATCCCATGCCAGCTTATGTAGTGCCTCGCGAATGGTGCCAATGGTGCCCTCTGCGAAGTCCTCTCCGATCGCATGGAACGTGTACCCTCTAAGTCTCTCACGACGTCCAGGCGAGATTAGACTAGGGTACACCACTAGAGTCACCCTCACGTATTCATCATCCCAAAGTGACTGTCGGGTACGCCCAGTAGCCTCCGGGTCACGCTCATAGCCCAAATGGGTGAGCATGTCCCGAAACTCCCGTCCCAGGTTGCCAAACTCTTCAATCCTGCGGGTCGAGAAAATGGCCATCTACGAATATTTGAATAAGACAAGTATGATCAGTATCAGAATTTTGTAGAAGCCAAAATAAGGTAGACAAGTTATAGCAAGAAACATATTTTTATTTGTAACATATAGCTTTAGTATAAAGTAGGATACTAGGGCTTTCCATTCTAACTAAGGCCACGCGACTAGGTCAACGTCGGCTCTGATACCACTTCTGTGAGGACCGGAATTTAACCTCCAGACCTCTGTGCATCTCGTCAATCCCAAGATCAAGTTGACGACACGTAAATGAATACCATTGCATAACGTTCAAAAAGTAATTATTACAAAGTTTGAATAGCAATAGCCACATAGTATAATGTCTTGTGACATTTATTACAACCGAAACACAAATGAAATAAAATGCGATGACTCCATCTCAGCCACAGGCAGTCGATGTAGTCCACGAGGCCTCACTCATCAGCGTCATCATAGTAGTCGTAGTCCTCCCCTTCATAGTATTCTGGATTTCAACAAAAGTATTGCCATGAGTACATAGAGTACTCAACATACCCCTTATGCAAAACCTGATATAACTACATGTGGCTTTATGTGGAGGTCATATGGTTCTTTTGCATAAAAGCCAACTTTATTTGCAACTCATAGTAGTTTTGATAAAAGCAAGTTTTGACGAAAACATGTTTTATCATCAATGTGGTGTTTCTAATCTTTGTGGTTGTCCTCGACAACTCACCTACTTCATCAGATTCCAAGAAAAGGATAGAGGCAAAGAGGGAAGTAGCAAGACAGGTTCCCGTATGTCAAGAAGGATTCATGTGTTGTCCATGACCGTGAACACGGCTATTCGAATAGTTTTAACTCTGCATAGGTTGTACACTTTTCCCACACGACACAACCCCGTCTTGTTGCCCACCAGTGGCCGCTGATTTAGTACACACCATTTCATGTACCGGCAGATCGGAATCGTGACAAGGTCTTTTAGTTAGATCCCCCAAAGATGTGACGAGCCCACCGGGTCTGGCGCACGGAACTGAGAGTATGTCCCCAAACCGGTCCCCCCATCTGTGCCGAAGGCTCCCCCGTAGGCAGACACCTCATCAGCGGTACGGCGACATCGACACCTAAGGCTGACTAACCTACTTAACCAAGCCAGTGCCCATTATAGCATGTGGTTGTACGGTGGTCACAATCCTCAAATCCAAGACTTATTAGGCCCTCATGCGGCACAGACGACGGATTGCTCCCTCCATCTAGTGAAGGGCAGCCAATCGCTCCTTCCTTTGATCCATTGTCGCCCGCCAGTGTTTAGATGGTAAGTTTCACCCAGAGTAGAATAGAGGAGAAGGAAGCAACATCGACTAGCTCAGCGAGCTCAACAAGTTTCAAAAGTGTATATGCGACCCGAGGGTCATCCAATTCCTCCGAAGAGGGAAGATCAAGGATCCTAAATATTATTGAGCATGGCTAAGCAATCTACTCTATCATGATTACTATATAATCTCTACTCAGGGTAGTGTATGGCGACAGGTGTATCAAGGTATGTGTGTAACCAAAATAGCAGTAATATTTGTAAAACAATAAATAACATGCACTTGTAAAACATAGGATAATTATGAAAGGGGCATGCCTTCGTTGTTGTTGTTGTTCTGCTCTTCCTCGTAGTCTTGATTCTGATCGAACTCGTCACTCCCTACTCGTCATAACGATAAACCACACATAAATACAAACTCCGAATAACCACAAATAAAATCCAAATGGAAAGATCCAAATAAAAGATCCAAATAGGCTTGCGACGTTTGAACGGTTCGGGATATAAGAGTCGGTCTACCGTTCTCGACAAATAATAATACTAGGAAAAATAATATAGTTTTGATATATTCTATATAGTTGAATAGATTTAATAGACACGCACATAACAAACAATCATACGCTAGCTAGTCATCATACACTTAAGCTTACACGTAAAAACAACTACATGCAATAATACGCACGACTGACCTGCACCGGACACGGACAACACTATAGCATGGCAGCGATGTAAAACCTGGCACTAGCTACATAGTACCAGACGTGCAGAACACAGTTTAAATCTAGCAATTGCATGTATAGAAAAATAGTTCAGAGACATCTAATTCCACTAAATAAACCTATAACCAGACATGCATGTGCAAAGGATTTTACCATAGCTACTGCGGAACTAGCAGGAGCCAACGAGCAAAAAAAAAATACAGCTAAACCAACGTGAAGTACAAAAGCTAACCAGACAAAAGATGAAGTACTCAATTAACTAGCAATAGCACACTACGTCCTATAATCCCAGCAAAATTAAATAAGCTACAGACTTACTCCATCTACACGAGGAAATACCTGACGTGGTATAATTAATTACACTAATCGACACCTAGCAGAACACAGGCAAATAGTGCATCCATGCATACATACGATCTACACATACAGAGCAACCTGCAATCGATCGCTAAAGCTACTCTTCAACTAGAGGTGAAAACACGAGTGCATCAAAATAGTTTCATGTATATACTAGGTACTTTACAAAATACGATGCCACTGCTGGGTTCCTAAGGATCCTTGGAGTGTTTTCCATGCTGGGATCGAAGTCATCAAACCAGTGCAAGGTGGTCTAATGTGTTCATGCCATAGATGGCGTTTGGTTCACCGGCAACCACGCAAACTGCAAAACTAGGACCCACGACTATGTCTAGGAGGTAGGTCGCATCTAGACTAGCGCGTATGTGCAAGGATTTCTGCTAGAGCTTACCGAGTGCGACACGATCGTCCGCGGAAGGCGATGAACTGAGCTGGAACGGCGGCGAAGTACGTCGTACGTGATCCGCGGCTTGTCCTTCTGGTTCCACGAATCAGCCCTCCTCCTCCTCTAGTTCCTTGCGGCGCAGCAGCTCCTCCTCCCGTGGCCGGACTCGTCGGGAACGCGAGCGGCGTTCGGCGGCGGCATCACGGAGCTTCGCGAGATTAGATCCGTTTTTCGAGATAGGGTTCTAGGTGACGGCGGTGGGTTGAAAAGAGAAGACCAGGGTCGACCTAGGATATATATATCTCGATATGAGGCGGTGCGTAAGCGTAGGAATCGGAGTCGGAGGCGCCGTGCGTGTGCCGAGCGTCCGCTGCGTGTACGTACTCCTCCGTGCGTGATGAGGTTCGTCTGGGCCTACCTGGGCTGGTTCCATGGTCTAGTATCCTTAGTCTGGAACGGTAGAAATAAGAACGGGAGAAAATAGAGAAAAGAAATACCGGCCGACTACGACACATACGAGACAAAGAACAAGCAATTAAAATTAGGAAGAGCAACGACGTCCTATGCAGCCATGCATGGTGTGCATGCATATGCATGTGCATGTACGTGTTAGTCTAAATTAAGTCTAACAAGTGAAATTCGTAAAGAACCAAATAAAAAGTAATTTAGCAAAGTGAACTCAAATCCAAATATAAATGTGTAGCAATTGATTGAAGATCCAAATACTAAATTAATTCCAAATCAGTTTGGAATTAAATTCTAGAAACTCCAAATAAAATATTCTCTTATTTATTGTAGTGCAATATCCTTCATTTTTAAAAGAAAATTTGAAACCCGTAAAATTGAGGATGTTACATAAGGCTAGAAAAGCTAGTGTTCCGGTGCTTTCTGTTGAAATTGGTGATCATTGCTACTATGGTTTATATGATATTGGTGCTAGTTCTAGTGCTATTCCTTATGAGCTTTAGAGGGAAATTATGCATGATATTGGTCCTTGTGAGCTTAAGGATATTGATGTGGTTATCCACCTTTCTAATAAGGAAACCATTTGCCCCATTGGCATTGTAAGATATGTGGAGGTTCTCTGTGGTAAGATCAAATATCCTGCTGATTTTCTAGTGCTTAATTCAGCAGCTAACAAAACTTGTCCTATCATTTTTGGTAGACCTTTCTTGAACACTTGTGGAGCCATTATTGATTTTAAAAAGAAAAAAGTTTCAACTAAGTTTGATGGAGATTCTTATGAGTTCAACTTTTCCAAATTTGCTAAATCTCCTTGTGAAAATAGCTTGCCTAATAAAGATTTCAGAATGGAACAACTTGCTTCTATTGATCCAGTCTATGATCTTGGGCCTCTTTTTGATGATTGTAAGTATGCTTATTCTGATGATAAAGTTTTTGCCAGTCATAGTTATATTGTAAAATTTATTCAAAGTGCTACTGAAAGTTATTATGAGAGAGGGAAACATGGTTTTATGCATCTCAATGATGTTAAGTTTCCTCGTTTTATGTTGAAAGCTTTAAAGTTGCATCTGTTTTGTGTTCCTATGCTGGTGGCTTTTTTTTCAATAATTCGTTTTCTCATGATACCCCCGTGCACAGGAAGTGGGTTAGACTCAAGTGTGTTGGTTATTTACTTCTCAATGCTCTCTTTCACTTCAAATATATATCCTTTGTGAGCATCTTTGGAAGTTTCAAGCCTAACTTAAAGGCATTAAAGAAAAGTAATTTTTGGGACATAACCCAAGAGTTTTGTCGAGTCTTGGAAGTTATTACCTCAGTAATAACCGCTCCTTATCCTTTTTTTTGGTTTTTGTGTCAAGTTCAACTACTTTTGTGAAGTAGAGGAGTTGTGAAAAGTGGCTGTCCTGGGACAGATTTTTGTGTTGTATTTTCAAAAATTCGTGAGTAAGCTCAGTAGTTCGTATGGAGCTGCATTTTTCTGAGATTGTTCTCCAAGTTGTTACCCAACTTTCATCAGTTCTTCACTTTTTGATTTGAGCAACAGAAGGTCTTCGAAAAAAAATCAATATTTACCTGCTGGTCTGTAGATTTCTGCCGTCATTTGCATTTGCCTCTTACAGAAGCTGTTGATTTGATGGGTTTTTAGTTGAAGTGTGTACCCAAAGGGTTATTGTTTTTTGCTTACACTAATGTTGTCATTGAGTTTGTGCAAGGGTTTTGTATGAAGGAAATTCTTAGGAGAAAGAGAAAAGGAATCTGCAGAGTTCGTCTTTGAATAGGTAAAAGTGGTGAAAACAGAAAGTTCGTGAAACCCCAATCTTTTTATATTTTTGATGTTTTTAATACATAAGGAAGACTACGAGACGGAACTGAAGAGGAAATGGAGTCCGGGGTGGATAAACTCGCCCCAGGCACGGGCCCAGCCTGGTCGCGCCTGAGGGGGGTGTGCCACCCTCGAACTCCGTCTCCGCCTCATTTCCGTGTTAGTACCTTCCTTATACCTAGAAACTTCGTAATATATAATCCCCCGTATCCCCCAAGGTTTGTGCATCGTGTTCTCGTTGTGTTTTCATTTCAATTTGTTTCTGTCAGGAAATCTTCTCAAGTTTAGAGCACCATGGCATTTGCCAACAACAAAGGCAAGAAGCATGTGGAGATAAAGTTGGAAGAACAAACCGCCGCATGAACAAGGGGAAGGAAACCTACTTTCGTAGGAGCAGTTAACACTGCATATGCGTTTATACATATAGTAAATAAAAAGATCACTGAGATGCTCATTGTCTGCTTGCCTTGTCGTTTTGGTTATGGGAAAGCTCCTATACCATATGCAAGGGGTACCCCGTTGGCGGTTCTCAATGATATGCAAATACTTATAATGACAAGAACTTACCTGTGACCAAAGTTGAGTAGCATGAGGAGTGGCCCTCATATTCAAGGGACATGAGATTGCCAACTTATATTTCGTCAAGCATATACTCCATCTTTGTGCACTTTAACCTTAATCATCTCAAGATGCCTATGATAGGGGCAATGAGGGCTCAAAGCTAGTAAGTACCATAATCTTTTGGAAGCTCTTTATAACTTGTAATCCCTGCTTCCCTCTATAAAGGGACCTTTCTCCCACTTCCAAGTTGAGTCAGTAAACCTACTTACTCTCTATCTCCAGCAAGCATTTGAGTTGTTGTGTTTCAAGCATTCATATGGTGATTTATTCAATCATGTTCTTTCTCTTACTTGTTTGCACAAAGCTCTTATCTATTGAGTATTACTTTGAAAGCCTTCACTTGTGAAAAACCTTTTGAGCAAAAAGTGCTCCTGTTTTGAAACTTCTACAAAAAGCTTTTGTGAAACTGTTGCCAGTTGTTCCCTGACCAGGAACAAAGTTTGCCAATTCCAATTATGATTTATCTTTATGCATCTCTATGTGACTGTTGTACTTGGTTACAAGCTAAGTTATATAATGGTGAGTTGCTTTCTTCTATGAGTTGTGCAATGTTAAGTGTGATGCTTCTTGTTCGTATTCTTTTATCGACACTTCACTCCATAAACCTGTGGACATGTTTAGTGAGCTCAGTTTTCGCTTAGGGACAAGCGAAGTCTAAGCTTGGGGGAGTTGATAGGCCCAATTTGCATCACCATTCTATATCATAATCTACCTCTATTCATTGATATTTGTATTATTATGAGGTATTACTTATGGATTTTCATCTGTTTATGCATGTTGGATGATTTTTGTAGGATGGACTGTCGGAGCCTGGATTTTGATGGAAAAGAAGGCGTTTCGGTGCAATTTCACGAAGATTAGAAAAATACCAGAAAAATATGGAAACATATTATTTTACTAGAAGACAAAGGAAGCCAGAAGGAGGAGCGAAGAGGGGCCGCACGGGGCCCACCCCCTCCCCTAGGCGCGGGCCCACCTAACCCCATGCCCAGGGCAGGTGTGGCCCACCTACCCGGCCTCCTACTCTGCCCCTTCGCCTATATCTTTACTACGGAACCCTAAGCCTCGGGGAGCGACCATAGATAAATTTCCGCCGCCTCTAGGGACGGAAAACACCGAGAGAGAAAGATCTCTCTGGCAGACAGATTTCTGCCGGGAGAATTCCTTCCCAGAGAGGGGAGACCATCGCCATCAACACCATCATCAAGCTAGGCTTCATCAGGATCATCATCATCATCATCATCATCATCCACACCATCATATCCACTAGCACCATCATCACCACTCCGTTCTGCTGTAACAATTGTGTTGGATATTGCTTTAGTTCTTAGGGGAAACTTTCCCGGTGTTGATTACTATTGTAGTTGATGCTTGTGAGTGGAACCATTGGATTTTTGTTTATGTTCAGATTGTTATAAATTATCATATCATCTTTGATCTTGATCCATATGATGTCTCGTGAGTAGTTCATTTAGTTCTTGAGGACATGGGATAAGTCATGTTGTTAGTGGTGAATCTATGATGAGTTATTATTCAATGGTTTAATATTTAAGTTGTGGTGCTATTCTTCTAGTGGTGTCATGTGAACGTCGACTACATGACACTTCACCATTTATGGGCCTAGGGGGATGCATTGTGTATTTGGATACTAATTATGGGGTTGCCGGAGTGACAGAAACCTAAACCCCTGTTAGGACACCTTTGCACAAGGGAGCGTAGGATCTCAGAGTTTAAGGCTGTGGTTAGATTTATATCTTAATTACTTTCCTGTAGTTATGGATGTTTGCAGGGGGTTTAATCATAAGTATGTATTAGTACAAGTAAGGTCGGTATGTTAGCACAGATTCACCCACACAACACTTACAACACCAGAGAAGAGGACTCAGCTATTTGAAGCGAAAGCACTTGACAGAATTCCCATATGTCCTCGAGAACGTTTGGTCCTTATAAGTATTTCCATCGACTTGTCCTTTGCTAAGAAAGGATTGGGCCACTTGATCCGTTTGTTTGTTACCTTTGTTACTTGTTCTTTGTTTTGTTGCCTTGTCAGAAAACCACTAAAAATCTGTTTGCTAAGTATTCACATGGATTTCCTATTCCATACCACTGTTCAGCACCTTCTGCTCCTCGTTGGGATCGACACTCATATTTATCGAAAGTACTACGATACACCCCCTGTACTTGTGGGTCATCAGCCCTTCCATCGGCTGCCTCCCCTATCCTTCTTAACTACCTTCGGCCAAGCCCCGCAACCGCCTCCTTCCCTGCACAACGCTACTAGGAGGTCCTATCTAGTGTGGCGACCATGTATTCGACCGCGGCGGGAGGCACCAAGGCTACATCAGCCATGGATGCATCACAGAGGTGCGATTTGACGGTGCACTACACCTAGGCAACTAGATCTGGTGACCCTGGAGTTACTGCTACAGTCGTATTTGTTGCCGCCCTGTAACATCCCAAAAATGTAAAACAATGATCATCAAACTCTAATCACTAAAATTAGGGTTAACAAAAACTTTGAGTAATTAAAATCATATGAATGCATGTGTGTATGTGATGATTTGATAAATGCATGAATGATCTTGTGTGATTAACCTAAATAGCAAGAAATGGTTTAAATATGAAAATAACATCATATAAAACATTTCCAAGCAGAAACAAATAAAGAGAAAATAAAAAACAAATCAGTTAAGGCAAATGGTCATTTTTGCCAATCTTGCTCACTAGGTCACTTTGAGTGTTTCTAGTCCAAGATTTCAAATAGAAACTTTTTCAATTATTTTCACCCCTTGCTAGACCAAGTAAAAGTGAATCAAAGCCCACCTTTCAAACTTGCAGAAACATTTAGCAAACCCATTCAAATGACAATTCAAAATTGAATCTTTAACATATGTGAAGATCACACCTTTTCAAAACCCAACCAAACCAGTGTCCCTTGACCAATCCAACTAACCAGATACTCCCTGGTATATGCCTAGCAAACCCACCAAGTTTGAATCCAAAATTCAAATTTTAATTTCTTTTGGCCATTTCATCAAACCCTTGTCAGCAGCAAACAAACAAACAACAAACACTATAGTGAGAAGTGAATTTGGCCAACCTTGTTCCCTCTCTAGCTCTCACTACACTCTCAGTAGATGATATAGCCCAATTAACAAGCCATAGCACCACTATGAACTTGGCATAGCCATTAATGGTGACCATGCCGATCCCATTTGCCAACCCCAATGTTGCCAGCGAGCTAGAGGAAGAACTAGCCCCGCCAACCTTGTCTGGAACATGCATCACCGTACATCGCCACTCCCTGTCCCAGCCCCGAGCGCAGCCAGCCACTAGACCACCTGCCCAACATGCGCCTAGTCTCTCTGCGTGCGAGCCGAGAGAGCGCCAGTGCGCCACACTGGACTAGCACCCACAGACCGTGTGCTGCCCTCGCCGCTTGCGTGCGTGACCGCCAACACTCCAGCACCCCGCCAGACAACCTCGTTCTCCGCCGCGCGACCAGGAGCACCCATGCGCCATTAAATTTGCCGTCGGACCCGCCCAGAGCGTCGACGCGTTCCGACCGATCAACACCGCCCCACGCCTCGCTACCACACCGTTGAGCTTCGCCAGGGAGCACATCACCTCCCCTACCGTCGCCCATGCCATTAGACCTTTGTGCCATTGACCACGACGAGCTCAGCCCGCGCCCGTCGGTCCCCTTTAGCCACTATAAAAGGAAACCTCCCCCGCTCGTTTTCTTCACACCAGTTCACTCCCCACCTCTCACTGATCACACCCACTCACTCCCGGAGCAAGGCGAGCACCAGGTGGTCGGAATTTCACCGGAGTTCGCCGCTGCAGAGGAGGAGAGGCGTCGTCGATTGGAGCCGCCCCAGGAGAAGCTGTCGGTACCAGAATAACCGCCGTTGTCGACTTCGTTGTTCGCCCCTGTTGCTGACCATTGCATGAGCCCTGGTGTGCCTCCCACGACCCCAACCTGCCGCGCTACGGTTCTGTCTCGCCGGTGCTGCCCGACGTGGACGATAAACCAGAGCCATTCGATTAGAGTTAGATCGTGCGACCCAGATCACCTCGTACCGCTTCGCCCCTCACTGTCTCACCGTGGCGGGGACAACCATAACCAGCCGGCGTCAGTGCGTAGTGGGCCGGCCCAGTTAAACGTCCTGCGCGACCCAACAATTCAAATTTACTTTTATTCATTTAATTTCAAACACAGTTCTGTACCTAGATTCAGAAATCAACCCAGCTCGATTCACTGAACCAAAATGCATGAAACCAATTTTGTTAGAAAGGTATTGGAATGCTTAATCCAAGCCCGTTGGATTCAAACCATTTAGAATTGTAGATCACCCCTGGTAAAAATAACAAGGCAGAAGCTTTTCTGTATTCAAACATTTTTCAAAATTCAACCATAAAAGATTTTGAGTTGATTCCAACTCTCAAAAATCACATTTGACCATACCTTTCAGAATATATAAAAATATATAGGTTTACTTACAAAAATAATGATAAAGTAATAAAAGAAGGCCACATAGGCATTTCTAGTCACTTTAATTAAATTAAATAAAAAGGTTAAACCTTATTAAATTGTGACACCACTTTAAATCACATTCCCATGTACTGAAATATGTGGTGATGACATGTGTCAACATGATCCCATGTTTGAGTTGGAGAATATTAAATCTTAAGTAGTTTTTCAATGAGTAGAAATTACTTTTCTTAAATAAAATAAATAAGACAAGTGTTTTAATCCTTGTAATGCTAGTAATGATGATAGATCATCTAGTGTGAACCTTTATGTGATGATTAGAAATAGTTAAGTATTGTTTGGTGATTGTGTACCTCGTATTTATTTATAGACGCCAGTACCGACCAAGGATACGAGGAGGAAGGAGAATACTACGAAGAAGAATCCGAGGAGAACTTCAACCACTACTCTACACAAGGCAAGCCTAATACTACTAGTTGATTTAGCAAGCTATTAACTGAGCAAGCTAACACTTGCAACTTAGCAAGCTTACACCACTTGAGACCCAATCCTAGTTTTACTTGCAATCTTAATTCTTTATTTTCTTTATTAAAGCTTTCTCTTAGAGTTTTACTTAGTGACTTGTAGATTCTAGAAAGATAATTGAAGGTAGCATAAAGATCATAAAACTTGGCCTAAGATAGATAATATTGATGTCATCATAAGGCATGAGATTGAACTTAGATCATTCACCTTTGTTACCACACCTTATTAGTGTTTACCCCCACTTGTAGATGCTAGTGCTAAGCATAAAACTTGATCAACTTAGATGGGAATACTTGGTGAAAATGGTTATGAAAACCTTAGAATGATGAGTCATTCTACTGAAATGTTTTGGCATGTGTTTTTGAACACCAGATGATTTTGATGATGAAAATGTTGAGGTATGAGCCTTATCCCTTTATAAAACTGATGGTTGTCTGGATGCGATACCATTCCAATTTTACCATATAACCACAATACCCGAAAATTGGGTAGGGCTTGACTGGAAATTTATATACCTTAGTATGGGTTCCCTTGCGGCCAAGGTTTGAGTTGAGGCTACCTTGTGAAGATTGTCCACCTATGCAGTTCCCAAGATGATAGTTGGTCATGGTTGGGAGGCCAAACTCACAGGAGAGGTGCCTATACTAGGGCGTGTAATTGAAAGGTTAGGATTGATTATCCGCATACTGAGTATGGTGAATTTAGGATTGTTCCTGACGGATGTATTGAATGTTATGGTGAAAGTGTACAATCTCTGCAGAGTGTCAAACTATTCGAATAGCCGCGTCCGCGGTTATGGACAGTTGGAGTGGCCATACTGTTCTATCGTCAGATGTTTTAAAAATGACTTATAAAATGGTTTATGACTTTGACTTGACCACAACAGGGTTGTGATATGAAATTCAAGTTCCCACTTAGGTGTTATAAAACTTTAAACTAGTTTTCTTTGCTTTTGAACTTAGTAGAGTAAATCTGGCTTTTTGCAAAACAACCCTAGAGCTTAGTATATCCTATTCAAAACCACTTTACTTGTTAGTATTAGTTTGTGAGTACTTAAAGAGTACTCATGGCTTTGTCCCTGGCTATTTCCGTGGCCAGACTATGAAGAGGAGTATCAGGAAGATGGACAACAGTATGGTTACGATAACTAGGATCATCTCCCATCGTCAGCATTGCCTGTGACCCTGAAGATGGAGCTTCGCCTATGCTATTGTTACTATTACATTATTCCGCTGCTTGAATTGTATTAAGAACTGGATCATGAGATCCTTATTTGTGTAAGACCTTATGTATGGTTTGTAATGGATGATGTATTGTGATATCCAAATCTGTTATGTCTCGCAAAAATGGTAATCCTGGGATTGCGATGTATGGCATAACAGGCATCTGGGATTAAAAATACGGATGTTGACACGCCCCCAGAGTCGACCTTGCCGTGGTAAGATCTTGTTCCACCTTCCCCACGAGTTTGAGGCGATTGATTTTGATTTTGGTATATGATTCACATGGATGAGTTTGACGATGAGCGAGAGCGAGCATTTTTTTTCTCGAGGACTTATCGTCCTCCGGCTATTCAGACATCAACGACCTGGTTCATGAAGATGAAACCGAGCAGTTCATCGTCATCCATGCCGTGAAAGAGCTCGGGGATAGGTGAAAGATGGTGTGCATGCGGCAGGATCGGTTTTCGGCCGGCATTCCATCATGCGCAACCGTGCATTCGGCCATTATGCACTCGTGCAAGATTATTTTGACGAGGTACCAACATATCCCGCGCATCTCTTTCGTAGAAGGTTTCGAATGCAGCAAAACTTGTTTGTCAAAATCTAAAGCTTAGCACCTACTTTCAACGTCACAGAAAGCGCTGGCCTTCTAGGATTTAGCGCCTATCAAAAAATCCGTAGACATGCGGGTGATCGCATATGGTGTACCCGCATACTATGTCGATTAGTATCTTTTCATTGTCAAAGATACAACCATTCAGTATGTGTGGAGGTTTGGCAAGGTGGCGATCTGGTAATTTTGTCCCGAGTATCTTTGATCTCCCAACAAAGAAGATACTATATGATTGATGAATATGAATGAAAAGAGTTCCCTCCAAAAAAAGATGAACAAAAAGAGAGGTTGGTCGGGCATGGCTTGGTTGTGTAGATTGTATGCAGAGGAAGTTAAAAAAATGTCCAAATTTTTTGCAAGGTCAGTACTGCAGTACTACAGTAAAAGTCATGATCCAATGATTGTACTTGAGGCCATCGCATCGGAGGACTTGTAAATTTGACATTGTTCTTTTTTGGATTGTCAGGCTCACTAAATGATATCAATGTATTATGTAGATCTCATCTATTTGCAAAACTAGCCGCCGAAGATGTCCAGCTTGCAATTACAATTGGGCCGAGACGAAAGGACCGGACACCACGAAAAAAAAGACCCCGCTCCTGGGTCGCCCTCGCGCATCCCTGGGGAGGTTCCCATCGCCGCCTTCTCTCGTCCCCCCTCACCTCTCTCCCGGCGCCGGCAAAGCCGTGGCCGCCGGCAATGGCCGTTCTTTTCCGGTGCGTGGAGGCGGCCGCGGGCTCCATGGCGGTGACCTTCGGCGGGGGCGGCTAGATCTGGCGCAACAGCGGCCGGCGGGTGGCGGCGGAGGCAACCCCCTGCAAGTTGAGGCGGCGTGGGTCTTCTCCTCGTGGCGTCTGCGGTTCGACGGCAGCGGCCCGCCCTCCTCGACCTCCTGGAGCTTCCAACGACGACGGGGCGGTTTGTGGCGGAGGGGTGCGGAGGTGCTGACTCAGGGCGGCGAGGCGACGCGGGCCACGCTATAGGTGGCCGGCCGGTGCGCTGGTGGCCCAGATCTGGGCCTTGCGGGCCCATCTGGGTCTAGGCGGGCCTCCCAAGGCGTGGCGCGGTCGTCCTCTAGAGGTGGGGACTGGAGGGGCTCGAGCTCGAGGGTATCGTCGGCGTGACCTCCATGCTACAGCGTGATGGCGGGGCCTTTACGGGTTTGACTTGGGCCCGACCGAGCCTGTCCGGGCCTGGTGTGGCCCTGCCGCCGCGTCCAGCCGGCAACCACTTACTGTGGTAGAGGACGGGTCTCCTCCATGAGGTCGTGATGATGAGGCCCTCCGCCTATGCTCCTCCCCCTCCCGCCTCGCTGGTCACACTTCATCCGTGCCACACGGACGCGAGTTCTCAGATGCCGGCAGAACCTCGGGCGTGGATCGACGGGCGTCAAGGGCGAAGTGCGATGGTGGTGGCTCCTCTCCTTGGACCATGTGGGTGGCATGGAGTGGGCATCGGGGGATCCTGGCGGTGGCAGCGCCCAGATCGCGTTTGGAAGCTCGGCTTGAGGATTGATGGTGGGTTGAGATACCAGATGTGGTGAGAGTTTTTTCGGGGGAGAAAGTCCAGCGCTTCAGCGCCGACAACGGCGACGCCTGTGGGTTTCGTTACCCTCTTGGGGGGCGTTGTTGTGGCTACTCTCACCATATTAGGGCTCCAGGTGAAAACCTTAGACCCTTGTGGTCTCGGCGGCGGCGGCGCTTGTGGCGTCGTTACCTTCTGAGAGGCGTTGTCCTGGAGCTCCGGTCGTTTTAGCCTAGTCGTCTTCGGTGGCAAGCTAGATGCTTCTTAGGCTTTATATTTGATCTGCTTGTAAGAGAAACTTCTCACCACTCTGTATCGGTTTGGCCGTCTGGCTTTATTTATAAAGCGGAACGAAAGCCTATTTTGAAAATTACAATTGGGCTACTATCTAAGTGATGGCATATCCTGATTGAGCAACTTTAATGAAAACCATTCATGAGCTAAAAAATAAGAAAACAAGCTGAAACGGTAAATAATGGTTTTCGTGAACAGGTTTACAGTATCTAGAGTTGCTCTAATGTCCACCTGCCTGATAGAGCCTGAAAAGTGCGCCGCCACACTTTTCTTTCTCAAGCACCATCGGCTATCTTCGCCTTGACAAAATACATAATCATGGATCACGTCCTTCTCAATCACCATCGGCGGCGCCTATCGGTTCCTTGACTAAGTACGGTTTCATGGACAAGATTTTTTTACAAATATACACCTCTGCATTTTACAATGGCTAAAAATACCCCTCACCAAAAGCAATTGACAAATCTACCCTAGCGAAGAGTGGAATAAGAGACACGTGTCACATTCCGCCACAACAGCTGGCGGAGCAGACATCCCGCCAACCCTACTGGCGGAAGGTGTTTCTCGCCATTGCCGCTGGCGTTAAATGGCAGGATCAGGTCAGGGTCGAACGAAATCTAAAATTAGCATGTAATTAACTACCTCCTATTAGTGCTCGCGTGATATCGGCGTCATGCATGGCAAAAGAAATTAACGATCTCTTGTCTCTGCATGCACCACACCTTTTGTCGTTAAATTAATCATCCTACAAGAGTGCAGCTGCATGCTGTGGGCCAGCGAACATGGCAGTAAACACGATCAGCGCCAGTTTTTCGTTAAACTATGTGGTCTCACCACATTCAGTCTAATCACTTGCGGGAGGCCTTTCCGCCACCACAGTCGGGCGGGATGTAAGCTCCGCCAATCGCTCTGGCGGGAGAAGTGACGTGTCACTTAGCTAATATTCCGCCAGGGTATTTTTGCTAATTTTATTCGGATGCGGGTATTTTCAGCCATTGCACTGTGCAGAGGGTTATATTTGCATAAAAATCCATGGACAACGGGGATAAGGCTGAGACGGTGGAGCACGGGGATAAGGTTGAGGCGGTTGATTTTGATGGATGATTTGATAGCTGATGTCCACATGTATCTCTTGTTCAGCTTGTACTGTACTGTGTCGATGGCATAGTACAGGCTGCTGTGACCAAATTATCAATGGGCAGGCTGGTTGTAACGGTTCATTGGAACCATGAACCGATAGTGTGAAAGTGACTCCACGAAAAGATGAACAAAGTGTGGAACATTAGAAGCAGGAGAGATGTTTGTAAGAATTCCTAGTAAGAATGTACCCCCTTAGTTTCAAAATATAAAATGTTTTAGATTTATAAAACAAACGTATCTAGACTATTTTTAGTACGCGGGTTCTCTAAGGTTTAAAATGAATCTATACATTAAAATAAGTGAAGATAAACCTAAAACATCTTATATTTCAAAATGGAGGAAGTGCCGAAGAGATGCACGTTATCACCATTACAAACAACATTTCCTTTTTCTTCCTTTTATTTCTCCCATCATTCTGGGTTTATGGTGCAAACACACAATATTATAGGTTTTTTTAGTACAACACGGTCTTGTGTTAGAGTAGATCATAGTTGTTATATTTGACAGTTCTCTACTAGTATTCTTGACGGGCAAGCAGTTTGGCTTCCGGGTCTAAGGCCCAGTTCTTTTTAGCTCCAGCTTGCGCAGAAACTGCTCTAACTTCAGTTGTCCAAATAGACGACGGTGGAAAGAAGCTTGATAGAAAACTTGTCCAGTTCTTTTCGGCTTGTGTTGTCATAGCTTATTTATAAGCCGTACGATGAAAAATCTAAAATACCCCTGGATGAAAAGTGGATCTCTTAACTGTCCAGTTCCCTCGCATGTACATAAACAGAGTATTCATCTGAGTTTACTAACAAACTGAATCAGCAAAGATTTAGGTCGTGATATCATCAGTGCATACCGGCAGCCTGGCCGCGCGCCGTTAGCCGGCATGAACGTGAGCGCGAAAACAACTAGCTAGCTCTTAATGAAACCGACCATGAGGAGGTCAGCGCACGCGCCTCAGGTCCCAGCCGTGGAGGAGCAGACGTGTGCTGCGACCCGCTCGTGCCAGACGACCGACAGGGTAGCGACCTTCTCAGCAGAGGTCGTGCAACCACCAGAGCCATGGGGACGGAGGAGATTGTCCGACGGTTGCGATGGTAGGTCGAGGACCGCAGCAGATCGAGCCCCGGCCAGCGAGATCAAGCTCGCCTTGATTCAGGCCGACGCGGTGTAGGGGGTGGCCGCGGGCTATCCCTCTGCCATGGAATGGGACCGGATTGGGCAGGGGAAGTTTTTGGCTGCGGGGGTTGGTGGAGGACGGCGGCTGGAGTTGCTGAGGGGGCGGCGGCAGAGGGATTGTGTGGCAGGGAAAGCAACAGAGATGAGAAAGATGTGGCTCAGGTCAAGGCAAAGCCTCGCGAAAGAAAACGTTTCGCTTTGGCTGGCTCCCTTGCGCAACGCGGTGACAGTCTCGATGTAAATGGAATGAAAAATAGGGGTAAGCAAAATAAACGTTTCATCCAAGTCCGGGAAGCTGCGGGAAGCTGGGTTCTTCCCACTGTGAAGGAATCCTCGAAGCTGGCTGTTCTGAACCACGGCTTAAATTCGAGTTTTTTTTTAACTTAAGCTTATTTTAACGGCTTTTCATAAGCTTCAAAAAAACCGGGCCTAAATGCTCTCCCGTGCTGAACCAATCATGTCATGTGGATATCCGTGCGTGGCAAGTTTATAATTTTTCCTGAAGACACGCAGAAAATGCAGACTAGCGTAGAAGTACGGCTGAGACACACGTAATAAATTCCAACATGAACAGTACGACAGGAGAATCTAATGATCATGGAACTGTTTTAAAATATAAAATGTTTTAATTTTGTAAATCTAATGAATCTTGACAACCATCTACGTCAAGTTGTACATCAACACAGCTTCGTTGCACAAACCGCATTGTCGCTATCGTCACTACTAAAATACGTACTTTAAGAAAATAATTTAATCGTAAATTATATTAATAAAATACAAACTATATTTAACAAAAATAATATTATAAGATTCATATTCAAAATACGTTTTTAATGGTAGACATACGATTTATATATTGTTGACTAAATTTACGGTCAAACTATTTTCTTAAAATACGTATTAGCCTAATAAACTGGAATGGAGGTAGTAATCAAGATCTCCATCAATGACAACTGGTTCCACGTCGTCACACTCATGCATATAGAAGAATACAAACGGGTTTGATCCCAGGCATTTATAACCTCTTTTTAAACAAACGTGAAAGACCTCCTGCACGTGGATGAATAAAACGAATTCGATACATGACATCTAGTATCGCTATAGTTCAATCGCTATCGACAACCACAACTATTATTGCCTTCATTTTTCTTGGAGAAACATGACAAAATATACTACTCCCTCTGTCTTGAAAAAGATGACATAAATGAAAACGATTCAGGCTCGTCTCGTTCGCCCCCGCGGGCGACGGGGCTGGCGTCTCGTTCACCGGCCTCCTCCCAGGACCTCCCTATCCCTCCCTTCCGATGGCGCCGCGCCGCCAGTTAAGCCATGGTTTGCGGGCGAAGGCCCTTTCTCCGGCGGCGGTGGGCGCTGATTCCTGGCGGCAAGACATCTAGTGCTTCGCCGGGCGAAGGCGAGGCCATGGCGGGCGTCTTTGCCTAAGGCGGCGGGATCGGCGGGATCATTAGCGGGGCGATGGGGCGCGCCAGAGCTCAAGAACGGCCTTTGCAGAGCCAAATGGGCGATTTGGGCCCGATCCGAGCTTTGCAGAACCAGGGGTCCTTGTTCACTTTGGAGGGTGGCGAGGGCTTCCCTTGGCTGCGGTGGCTGGTACTAGATCCGGGCAGGCCGGTAGTCGCCCGTCGTTCCTCGAGGACCTGCTTGCCATGGAGATGTGCTTTCCATGCTCCCGAGCACTTTGCGGCCCAGTGGTGTATCTCGGTGGCGCGGTCCGATATTTCAGGTCGTGGTGGTGATGTTGCTACTTGGCGGCGAGGATCGACGCGGCGGTTGATCCCCAGTGGATGGAGTAGGGGCTAGTGTGAGGTTGGCTTGACGGCGGTTTCCTCGCAGCGTGGGGCTTCACGGACCCTCGTGGGCTTAGGGCCAGTGGGCCTGGTTTGCCTCATGATGTATTTAGTCGCCACCGCCTTCCGGTGGAGGTTGTTTCTCCGCTTGTTGTTCAAACCACCACCGCCGGTTTCTCCTCTCCGCTCTTATCGCCTGCTACGTGTGTCACTGTGAGACGACGGTGATGGCTGCGCGACTGGGTTGGCGTGCGTTGGCGGGTGGCGAGCATGGTGGAGCACGCCGAAGCTTCCGGAAGGGTGGTTTTTTGAGGGGTCAGGAGAAATCCTTGTCATTGTGACACTGACGTGGTGACGCCTGCGGGTGCCATTGTCCTTCCTGAAGGGCATTTGGAGTACCTCTTCCCCATCTCCTGGAACGTACCGGGGGAAACCCTAGGACATGTCCGGGCAACAGCGTCGTCATCGCCGCCTTCGTTCTTGGAGGTGTTTCTTGGTGCGCGGCGCTTCGGAGTGCTAGGTATGTGGTGGAACGTAGCTGGAGGGCGCAACAGTCGCGAGTCATCTTCGTTTTCGTCAAGCCACTGTTGTCGGCTTTATTTTCTCATCTTGTTCTTTTTCTTCTTTCTTTTTATTTTCTTTGGCCGTTGTGCTATCTGGTCCAGCAACGAT
Source organism: Avena longiglumis (assembly GCA_030063025.1). Classification (NCBI taxonomy): domain Eukaryota; kingdom Viridiplantae; phylum Streptophyta; class Magnoliopsida; order Poales; family Poaceae; genus Avena; species Avena longiglumis. Next base: position 366,243,830 of record CP125978.1, read on the forward strand.
CTCACCTGTGATTGCTATATTTATATAGATGGGTGTATGCCTGTTTCAAGGAAAAGATGACATAAATTTGTTTGTATCCGACATATTTTATTACTCCCTCTATTCCAAATTAGAATGCATATAATTTTTTGTCAAAGTCAAATATAAACATCTACGATACAAAATGCACGTACTATTTTTATATTATAAATGTTGACATTTTTTATATAGTTAATCAAATTTTGAAAAGTTTAATTTTAACCCAAAACTATATGCATCCTAATTTGGAATAGAGAGAGTATATAGATATATATAAGTTTATAACATTTTTATCACGCTATTTTAGGACAAGATCGGTGTTATAGGGGACGCGGCGCTGTGTGTACCGCAGAATAAATTACTCAAATGCACAGTCCGGTCTTCTATGCATCATGTAAACGTGACTTTCCTCCCACCTTCCGTGGCGTTTTTTTTTTGTTGGGGGGCAGTAGCGGCCCCGAAGGACCTCGAATCTGTCGACTATCACTCCAGCCGGCAGCCGCGATAAGTGCAAGGCTTTCTTCCCAGCGAGTTCTTCGCCTAGGACGCTTCACCTCTTATCTTCTTCCAGTAAAACCGAGACACGCCCGCGCGTGGAGAAGCTAGCCTTGCCAACATGGAGACGGAGGCGAAGAAGGTGGTGTGCGTGACGGGCGCGGGCGGCTTCATCGCGTCTTGGATCGTGAAGCTCCTTCTCCAGCGCGGCCACACCGTCCGCGGCACCCTCCGCGACCCCTGTACGTGAAACCATGGATCTCATCTCCTAGCGTCCCAGGCCAGTAGGCGAGTACCTCAAGCAAGTGTACATCTAGAATTTGTCCTAAGTCAAATTTAGTCAAGTTTGACTAACTTTATGAAAAAGTAACAACATTTATGACACTAAATTAGTATCTATAGATATATTTTGAAATATAGTTTCATTGTATATATGTTTGATGTCATCTATGTTGTTATATTTGTCTATAAAATCGGTCAAAGTTTTAAAAAAATTACTTAAGAAAAAAGTTGAAAGTACACTTATTATTTGTGGACAGACGGGTACCCTGAGGCCTGATCCCATCCTCCCTCGCTCCAACGTTCCTTGGTGTCACACGGAGACAAAATTTTGTTCCTAAAGGACCTAAAACTTCATTTATTTTCAACTGCAGAGATACATTTTACAAAAAGGCCCTTAAGAGCATCTCTAGTCGCCGCCGCCGCTGCGCTCCACCGCACCCCTAACACTTCCCCCCTTTCTCCCTTTTCCTCACCCGCGTCACTGTGCTCACCCCACCCCCACCAGAGCGCCACTGGCGCCACCTCTCTCCCCTTTGCCGTTCCCCCGCCGATAGAAAGGCCGCACCGACCCCTCGCCACCATGCACACACCCACCCCATCCTGGCCCTTTTTTCCGTCGTCTGGCATCCACGGTGTGGCAGTGGTTCCGAGCCTACCTCTCGGCCACCTTCCACTTGAGGTGTTCGGTGATTTTCCTAGGCATGGATTTGGATGACGAGAATATGTCCACCGCTCTCATGGATGAGGCGATCGCCACCTACGAGCAGGTGAAGATCCTCTCATGTCTTCTAGATGTGCACGCTCAGGATGCACAGCCGCGAAGTGGAGGTTCCAAGCCGGGGCATCGCAAGAGCAGGCCGAGGTAGAGGATGGAGGGACATTGCATGTTGTACGCTGACTACTTCGCCGATGATCCACTGCATGGTAAGGTGGTATTTCGGCGCCATTTCAGGATGAACCGAAAGCTATTCTTGAAGATTATTGTTTCTGTCAGGGAGTTCGACAACTACTTCATAGGCAAGAAGTACCGCACCAACACGGCAGGATTTTCCTCAATCAAGAAGTGCATTGCTGCTTTGAGAATGCTTGCATATGAAGCTCTAGCTGATACAAAGGATGACTAAGTGCGCATGGCCAAGTCCACTGCCATTGAGTGCATGTACAGGTTCTAACGGTGGCAGTCTTTGGACTAAACTACTTGAGAACACCCAGTGCAAAAGACATTGCTCGTATCCTGGCACAGAATGAAGCAAGAGGCTGGCCCAGGAACTTGTTGGCACCCCTCATACGGCGGGAAAAACACCCCCGTTGGATGTCGTATGGCATATGGGTGGCGGCTGGAGATGCTCTAAGAAAACAAGAAATTGCAATCCAATCCTTACATTTTGCATAGGGGTCCTCGGAAGAAAAACAGGAAAAGCCATGGAGTCTAGCTCCTTCTCCACCGCTACAGGGCTCATCGCAGTCAATCTCCTCATTGCCGGGGACACTACCACTTGGGACGAGGAGATGGGATAAACTGCGCCAGTACCAGAGGGCCTCCGCTGCGGCTTGATAGCCTGGAGGTTGCTGAAGACCTGAAGATGTCGTTCGGAGAGAACCGTCACTGACACTTGAGGCTGGAGGGGCCGCCCTTCGTCCATGAATAATAACTATGGAGGGGCCATGATGAACCTCCAAAGAGAAGCACACACACACACTCCCCTGATGCAGACGCGACCGCCAACATGCTGAAGCCAGCAACTCCCCTCCATACTTGGCAAGACAGATGCTGGACGGGCGAGAGGCTCACTGCATCACAATGCAGCCATCTTCGACAAACCTCGATCCTCCTTGCTCGGCATGATTAGATCTGGTGCACAATAGTGGGTGAACATAGGGGCTGTTGAATTATTAGGCATAATTTCCACGATTAATTCCAGAATATAAATCATGACAAAACCAGCTACTAGCTCATGTAACTCGAACATACTAGATGTACTAAACAACAGGATGATCGGAAACAAATAGCAGCTTAACATGTACTGGCAGAACATGATGAATAACCAAACAGGAGCACGTAGCACGTACTGTTTGGTTGTCGTAGTAGAAACTTTGGGGAAGAGTGATCGCAGCAGATGGCGACAAAGATGGCGGTAGGCAGCACCGCCTGACTTGGATGGAAGACGACCCATGATGGAGAACTCGAGCGATCAGCGCTTCCCAAAACCTTATTCGTCCTCTCCCGTATAGGATCACAAGGCGAATGGTTCCGGAGACTGCCTCTCCCGTCGCGGTGCATCGACAAGCGGGATGGAGCAGACTACGGTGACAGCAAGTAGAGAGGATGGCAAAACCCAAGATTAGTTTTCGGTGGTCTTGTGGCGGTAGCAGCAGACTTTATATAGAAGGCTCAGAAACCCTAACGGAGGCGAACGTGGGCGAGTCCACGCGCGCGTTCGGTCGATTCTGATAGCCCACGATCCGGAGCGACCGAATAAGCTAAGCTGTTTGACACGTCACAAAACCTCAGTTTTCTGGCGGCAAAATAAAGTTGCTCGGCGAGATTCCGCAACCAGCATGCGCGTCGTGGCGTGTGACGAGACGAGCGGCGGGCGTCAGCGGCGGCATCGTCGGAGGAGCGGCGTGTATCTCTCTTATTGCTACTCACTTACAAAGTGGTGCAACACTCCACCTTATAAGGTGGTGCAACTCTCCTCCAACTTTCCATGTGGGACTAAACTTGAGCTCCCACTCCACTTCCATGTGAGCTGCCACAAACATGGGCCCAAACACATATGGGCTACCGCAAATTTGGGCTTTGAGATTTAGGGAAAATCTGAAATACACATGGGCCTAAATGAACTGGCCCAATATTTCTAACAATCCCCCACCAGATCTCAAATGCCCATTTGAAGATTTGCCAATCCTCGCTACTTGTTTATATACCAGTGTTTCAGCAGAGACTGTTAAGGTGAACTTCCGCCTAGAATCTTGAACTACGTCTATCAATAACTTGAACAATGGACGAACCTTGAATTGCAAGTTTGGTGCCAATAGATTTCACTCAAAATCATAACTAGTACCTGGCTGCCAGTAGCCTACCCCGCGGGTTGGAGCATATGCGTCATACTCCCTGGTCTCTTCATGAGTTTACTAGATATCACCCAAATCTCATAGACCGCGACGTTTACAGTCGAGCTTATATAGGTGTGTTCTTTCAAAAATGCCCTGTAGGACGGCATCTTTGCTAATTAAAGCCAACAGAAACACATTAAGGCATGTTGCCAACCTGCCTTACAGATTATGAGAGTTATGCATCTTCACATAGAGAGGGTTACAAAATACTCTCCTCAGTCAAACCACTAGCTTGTTCTTCCCAGGTCCTAATTCACGGGATCTCCGATCACATAGGTTGGGTTACCACTAGGTGTGACATCCATGGGTCTCAACCCCATCTCCCTCGATGCACTTTCTATCACATTTCGTGATAGTCCCTTTGTAAAGGGATCTGCCAGGTTTTTTTTCTGTTTGAATATACGTAACAGTTATTACTCCGGAGTTTCTCAATTTTCTGACAAATTTCAAACGTCTCTTCACGTGTCTTGATGACTTTGCGTTATTCTTAGAATTGTTTACCTTGACAATAACAGTTTGGTTGTCACAATTCAAAAGGATTGCCGGCACAGGTTTCTCAACCACAGGCAAGTCCATCAAGAGCTCACGCAGCCATTCTGACCATTCTGACTCAACAAAGGTACGTGTCTAAAGCGATAGTTCTGCTTCCATAGTTGACCTCGTCAATATGGTTTGTCTACGAGACCTCCATGACACTGCGCCACCTCCAAGGGTAAACACATACCCGCTCGTGGCGTAGAGTTCATCAACGTCAGAGATCCAACTCGAATCACTATATCCTTCAAGCACAACAGGATTCCCTGAATAGTGAATCCCATAGCTCATTATACCACATAGATAGCGCATGACCCTTTCAAGTGCATGCCAATGATCAATACCCGGGTTAGACATGAACCTACTCAACTTGCTCACAGCAAAAGAGATATCGGGTCTTGTAGCGCTTGCTAAGTACATAAGAGAACCAACAACTTGTGAATATTTCAGCTGATCTGTTGGTTCCTTCTTATTCTTTCGTAATGTCAATCTGGGAACATAAGGTGTTGGAGAAGTCTTGCCATCATTAAAGCCAAATCGGCTCAAGACCTTCTCAACATAATGAGATTGCGTTAAAGTAATCCCATTCTCGTTCTTAATAAGCTTGATGTTCAGAATGACATCAGCCTCTCCCAGATCTTTCATATCAAAACTCTTTGACAGGAAAGACTTGACTTCATTTATCACTTTCATGTTTGTACCAAAGATCAGAATGTCATCCACGTACAAACATAATATAATGCTATCGTCCCCACCATGGTGATAGTAAACACACCTATCAGCCTCATTAATGACAAAGCCAGCAGAAAGTAGAGTTCTGTCAAACTTCTCATGCCATTGCTTAGGTGCTTGTTTCAGGCCATATAAAGATTTCAATAACTGACACACCTTTGTCTCTTCACCTTTTACCACAAACCCATCCGGCTGATCCATATAGATCTCCTCTTCCAACTCTCCATTAAGGAAAGCTGTCTTCACGTCCATTTGATGAATGAGAAGACCATAAGAAATAGCCAGGGATAGTAGTACTCGAATGGTGGTCAGTCTAGCAACAGGTGAGTAGGTGTCGAAGTAATCTTCGCCTTCTTTCTGTGCGTAGCCCTTAGCTACAAGACGCGTCTTGTACTTCTCAATAGTACCATCAGGCCTTAGCTTCTTCTTAAACACCCACTTACATCCCACAAGTTTACAACCATAGGGTCGTTCTGATAATTCCCAAGTCCATTAGAAAGAATCGAGTCCATCTCATTTTGGACAGCTTCTTTCCAATCATTTGCATCAGGAGATGCATATGCCTCAGTAATGGATCTGGGAGTATCATCCACAAGGTACACGATGAAGTCATTACCAAAGATTTTACAACCCTCTGTCTCTTACTCCTCGTGAGAGGTTCATCGTCATCCTTCTCAAGAAATTCCTTATGTGGTTGTTCAGAATTCTCAATAGATGCACTAGATTCAGGAAGTATTTCAGAAGAAATCCTACCAATGCTATGCATATCTTTCATAGGAAAAATATTCTCAAAGAATGTTGCATCACGAGATTCCATTATAGTATCAACATGCATATCGTACCCAGTTTAACCACTAGAAATCTATAGCCTATACTCAGTGGAGCATATCCTAGAAAGATACAATCCACTCTTAGGTCCGAGCTTGCTTTCTTGGGGATCGGTATGTTGACCTTCGCCAACACACCCCAAGTGCAGAATCTGAAAGTGATGGTTTTCTCCCAACCCACTCATAAGGGTCTTTTCTTTATTCTTGTTATGAACTCTATTCGGGACATGACATGAAGTCAACAAAGCCTCCCCACCATGCCTTTGATAAACCAAAGTGGCTAACATAGAATTCACCAAGTCGGTCGTGCGGTTTTTCCTCTCGGCAACCCCGTTTGATTGGGGCGAGTAGGAGGCGTCCTCATGAATAATTCCGTGTTCTGGCGATTCGTCAAATAGTTTGGAGAAATACTCACCACCACGATTCGACCTAAGACGCTTGATCTTTCTCTTTAGTTGATTTTCAACTTCGGCCTTATAGATTTTAAAGTAGTCTAAAGCCTCATCTTTAGTTTGCAACAAGTAAACATAGCAGAATTTAGTAGCATCATCTATCAACGTCATGAAATATCTCTTTTCACCTTTTGTCAACACACCATTCATCTCGCATAGATCAGAATGTATGAGTTCTAGAGGTGCCAAGTTTCTCTCCTCGGCAGCCTTGTGAGGCTTTCGAGGTTGTTTTGATTGCACACAACTATGGCACTTAGAACCTTTGGCAATAGTGAAATTTGGAATTAAACTCATGCTGGACATCCGAGATATCAAACCAAAATTAATGTGACATAAACGAGAATGCCAAATACTGGTATCATCATTAACACCACCACAAATATGATTCATGGATTTATTACAAAACTCTGAAAGTGAAAACCGGAACAAGCCTCCGAACTCATAACCTTTACCAATAAATTGTCCATGTTTCAAAACAACGACTTTATTAGACTCTAAGACAACCTTAAACCCATCTCTGCAAAGAAGGGAGCCACTAACGGGATTCTTGTTCATAGTAGGGACATGCTGCACGTTCACCGCACGATCTTTCAAGTAAACTTGATCCACCGTGTCAACACCACGAGCGAAGCATGTGATCCATTCCCCATTAGGACGGAAGAATCGAGCGACACGATAAGAAGTGAACATAGAGATGTCGGCACACATGAACATTAGCACCGTATCAAGCCACCAACACGGTGATTGAAATCTTGAAAGAACAAAATAAATTACCATACCCATCAAGATTGCTAACGGTCACGCCGTTGGCGGTCTTGGCCTTTTTCCTCTGCATGCGTGTTCGGGCGGATCCTTGAAAAAGTGGCACGCTCTCCACAAGTGTAACAAGAGTTCACTCTTGTCCCTGTTTCTTCTTCTTCTTGAAGGTTGTAGTCTTTCTGTGCTTGTTAAAGGAGGGTTTGAAGTTTCTTTGTTCTTGCCTACATATTTGCCTTTCGCACAAAGTTGGCGTAGCATGACTCTCTCCTTTCTCGAGTGTCCTTAGCTGAGCCTTCTCCTCAACATCAAGGGACGCTATCATATTTTCAACCGATATCTCCCTCTCTTGTGTTTGAGAGTTGTGCCAAAGTTCCTCCATGAAGGGCAACTTAGCATAATGCAACCCGCCACAAACTTGTCGGGTAAGGTACACTTAAGGAGTTCGAGCTCTTTGGCAATGCAATCGTATCTCATGAGCTTGTTGAACCACGTGAAGGTCCTTTGTCATCTTAAAATCATGAAAGCTCTCCATGATATACGATTCATCGCCAAGATTCTACAACACCAAACTTTGCATCCAGTGCATCCTGAGCTCCTTCCGTCTTTTATGTGCATAAACACATCACATGACGGCCAGAAGAATGCTCGTAATACATCCCACAAAGACAATATTAGCACCCGAACTTCTTCCGATCCTCGCCGATATAGTTCCTTCAGTTTGCCTTCTCGATATGGAACACTTTCATCGTGGTCACCAAATCTCATCCTTGTCTGCCACCTCTTAAAGTGCACACCGTAAACTTATCCGCCTCTGCATCGGTAAAACCAGCCATTGTTAATTTAGGAAATTGCCTACAATAAGGTTTCGGATTGTTGGATTATTAGGCATAATTTCCACGATTAATTCGAATATAAATCATGACAAAACCAGATACTAGATCATGTAACTCGAACATACTAGATGTACTAAACAACGGGATGATCGAAAACAAATAGCTTAACATGTACTTGAACATGATGAATAACCAAACAGAGCACGTAGCACGCGTCGGTTGTTGTTGTAGTAGAAACTTTGGCGAAGAGTGATCGCAGAGATGGCGGCGAAAGGCGGTAGGCAACACCGCGACTTGGATGGAAGACGACCGTGATGGAGAACTCGAGCGATGAGGCGGGCTTCAAAACCTTATTCGCCTCTCCGCATGTGATCACAAGGCGAGTGGTTCCGAGACTGCGCTCCGTCGCGGTGCACGCCGGCAAGCGGGATGGAGTAGACTACGGTGGCGCAAGTAGAGGATGGCAAAACCCTAGATTGGTTTTCGTGGTCTTGTGGCGGTAGCAGACTTTATATAGGCGGCTCAGAAACCCTAACGGAGGCGTGGGCCAAGTCCATGTTACGCACGTTCGGTCGATTCTGATAGCTCACGATCCGGAGCGACCGAATAAGCTAACTGTTTGACACGTCATCAAACCTCACCGTTTTCGAGACAAAATAAAGCTCGGCTCGGCGAGATTCCTCATAACCAGCGGTAGCCGTTGTGTCGCGTGCGCGCGCGGCATCGCTTGAGGAGGAGGAGGAGTGTCTCTCTTATTACTACTACAAAGTGGTGCAACATGGTGCAACACTCCACCTTATAAGGTGGTGCAACTCTCCTCCAACTTTCCATGTGAGACTAAACTTGAGCTCCCACTCCACTTCCATGTGAGCTGCCACAAACATGGGCCCAAACATATATGGGCTGGCACAAATTTGGGCTTTGAGATTTAGGGAAAATCTGAAATACACATGAGCCTAAATGAATTGGCCCAATATTTCTAACAGGGGCTACAGGCATAGGCCGGGTATACCCCATTTCTAAAAAAAACAGGGGCTACAGGCCTTCACCAATTTCTCCCTGCATCAGAATGCAGCCGTCTTTGACAAAGCTCGACCCTCCGTAGCCACCTTGCTCGGCATGATTAGAGCCGGTGCACAATGGTGGGTGAACACAGGGGCTACAGGCCTTCAACAATTTCTCCCTTAGTTTAGCTTGTTCGGGTTGAGTTCTATGGAGTGGTGTTAGTCTGGTCTTGGGCTATTACATAAGCCTTCTTTTCTATCAATGCATTGAAACACAATGCTTTTTCCTTTTCGTGGAAAAAACCCATGCAAACTACTACATGAAGTAAAGACAATATTTGCACACTGATTTTTTTAAATAGAATATTTGCACACTGATAAACGTAAAGTTTTTGCCACTTTATTTTTTGTAAAAGAACTCACTGTACTATAATCGAAACTATCAATATCCATTGACTGACATTAATTCACACATAATGATCTAATTCAGCAGGACATACTAACCCAAGCACATAGAATGCAAAAAAAGAAGGAAAACTTCTAAGAGGATGCACAGTTTTATGTTTCAGTTTAAATGATTGGATATTATCTTACCTTTTATACATGAGAATTCCATTCTGTGTTCTATAACATTTACGTCTGGCAGAGAATAAGCAAATTAAACTTCTTTCAGCTGATCCAAAGAAGACAGAACACCTATATGCTCTAGATGGATCTGCCGAGAGGCTGCATTTATTTAAAGCAGATTTATTAGAAGAAGGGTCCTTTGATGCTATAGTTGATGGTTGCGAATGTGTATTTCATACAGCTTCTCCTTTCCACAATAACACAAAAGATCCTGAGGTTTGTATTGCTTCATCTAGTTCCTGTTCAATAACTTGGGTTTGCATCAGAAGCAAAAGAGTGAAGTATTTGAATGCTCTCTATGTCATACACCATTCTGTTTGCATGACTTTACCTTCTTATTCCATACGGTAGTCATCTTTCCTAATAACGTAAGCTATGTATGCTAGACATTTATCAAAAATACCAAGCATGTTTAGAAATTCAACGACAAGTATTTCCTTTGGCAAAATACAAAATTATCAACTAAATCAATTGGCAATATTAGGTGAAGCTTTGGAATACACCTTTGCTGCACTGATACAGCTTTGATGTAGGTTGACAAACACCATCTAAAATTATATATTACATTTTTATTGAAAACTTCACATTTTTATTGACAAACACCATCTAAATTTTTTGATGTAGGTAAATACTATAATTCTTAACCTAAATAGGAAATAAAACTAGGGTTTGACTAGGACTCAACATGCAGAGATAACAGTATACGGAACAATTAGACTGGGATGTTCAATTCATTTTTTTAATATTACCATTTAAAACTGGATTTCCTCCTATAATCCTTAATCCTAATATCACCTCCCCATATCCAACCCGAGGAATCATCTCTTATTATCATATATGATATATTGGCTCTCTTGATTCTTCTTTATACTTTTTCTTGAAATATATATATCCATTCATTTGCCATATTCAACTTCAAAATTGAAGTGCAGCCAACTATACTATTTCTTCTTCATTATATTGGTTGTTTCATTTGCATATTGTGTTCCTTTGGCCACATTTAGGTCTCGCACACAAGGGACACACAGTTAACCTTTAGTATTTGATTGTTTTACCCAATTGGTGAAAGTTGCAGGTTAGTGAAAATACCGACTCTCACCAGTGGTTTAAATTTTAGGTGGAGTTAATTAAACCTGCAGTGGAAGGAACACTGAATGTTCTGGCTTCCTGCAAGAAAGCTTCTTCTGTGAAAAGGGTGATTTTAACATCATCAATGGCAGCTGTTGTATTTACTGAAAATCCCTTATCTCCTGGAGTTGTGGTTGATGAGAAGTTCTTTTCTGTTAAAGAACTCTGTGAAAAAGCTAAGGTATCGTATATTCATTGCCAAACAGAGCTCATGTACCGTGTTTTCAACCTCTCATAATTTACTCTTACCCAATTTTGTGCATGTATCTTCACCAATATTTTACCGGATATGTATCAATTTAGGCGTATGTGTTTTATGATACTATTGTTAGTCAATGCTTGCCAATTATTCAATTTCTGTACATATCATGAACTTTTCCTTTCGTGTGAAACATTGATTCAACTTGAACTCTGGATATTGTCTGTGGTTCTACCCTGAGAGACATGTTTGATTTAATTGTCTTCATGTGTCTGAATGTTCTTGTTACCCTCCACTTTTAAAGTTTCCAAATAAAATATTTTTCCATCTTAATTGTATGATGGGCTGTATCCGTAAATATGATTTTTGTCCGCACAATGTTTGTATCAGGAGTGGTATGTTTTATCAAAGACACTAGCTGAACAAGCGGCATGGAAATTCTCAGAGGACAATGGAATTGACTTGGTGACAATAAACCCAGCTATGGTTCTTGGCCCCTTACTGCAGCCCACACTCAACACAAGTGCTGGATTGATCAAGTATCTAATAAGTGGTATGTTCTCCGTATGAGTAAAGCTTCTTACACAAAAAAGTGCAATTACTTCACGTGTTTCATGATTCAAGAGGATTATTTGGGCACTGACAGGGCCACAGGGATAATATGTTATGTTTTCATAAGCACAAACAACTAGACGCACTGGTTGCCTCCATGTTTCCTGAAGAAAATTAGTTTCAGCTGTATGACTCCACTTATCAAAATAAACACTTAACACTGTTTTGTGTAACTCGCCTTTTGCAGGTTCACCTGTTTATCTTAATTTTAGTGTTGGCTGGGTGAATGTGAAGGATGTTGCTCTGGCACATGTCCTTGCATGCGAGGTTCCTTCAGCAAGTGGAAGATACTGCATGGCTGATAGAGTTCTCCACTTCTCGGAAGTTGTCAAAATTATCCACGAAATGTATCCTTCTCTTCCGGTGCCTGAGAAGTGAGTAATTAAACGCATCCACTGTTGTGCATTTAGGATCCGTTCTTTCATTTTCATCTGTCATACGGCTTGGAACTTGAATGACTTCTCGTCGTTCATATTGCAGTATTCTTTCGGATAAATCATGATATCAGCTTTGCCACTTTTAGTTCTGTCATCTTTCATTTCCTACTTGAGACAAAATTGCACAGATCATAACATGCATAAGAATATTGTGGTTCTTTTTCTTTGTGAATCAACTTTGTATTTGGATCCCAATTTAAGAAATTTTATTTTCTGTGGGGCAGGTGTGCTGATGACAAGCCATTCGCTCCAACATACCAGGTCTTAAGAGACAAGATAAAGAGCTTGGGGATCGAGTTGACCCCCTTCGAGACGACCCTCAGGGAGACTATAGAAAGCTTGAAGGAGAAAGGCTTTGTCAGCTTCTAAACTAAATCACTCCACTCATTCAGAAAAAAAAGTGGCAGTTATAAGCAAATAAATCTCAAGATAGATCCAGATTTGGAACATATCAGCAATGATCTAGTATCGGCATTTTTTGTTCATTTGCACCTTCCAGTGTCAGTGCCACTCAACAAGGACATTACAGGACACCAAAAATATAAATATTATCTTTTAAGGGGTATTTCAGTATCTTGTAATCTGAATGATCGATTTACTGTTTGCTGAATTACAATTGGCGGTGCGTTGAAAATGGCCTAAAATAGTCGGAAAAGACATAACTTTATAAACATATAAAAAAGTTGCATGAGGCAGACAAAACGAATATACAGCATAATATTGCTTTCACTGGGAGTTGGCCATCACCGAATCTAATTTCCTTGTTTAGGTAATGGCACTTCAATCTGCTGAATTTACTAATTAGGCAACTTAACTGTATATTTTTCTGAGTAAGCAAACAAAACGTGAGTAAAGCACATAAAAAACGGTATGAGGTACATACAAACAAAAACAAAACAATGCTTTCATTGAGAGTTGAACTCAAGACCTCCCGCTTACTAAACGGGTGCTCTAACCAACTGAGCTATGAAAGCAACTGTTACAAATTAAACAATCCCTCCAATAGTAAATATATTCTAGGCAAGCGGAGGGCCAGTTAAAAAATAAACTGGGAAAGGAGAGCATGCTTCGTGCACACGCCGCTGGTTTCCGGCGCCGCGCGCCCCAACACAGCCCTGTCAAGCTCCAAAGCACTTGTTCCTCACGACCCATTTTTGCTTCGCTCTGAGCATCCTAGCCACTGGGCCCAAACAGCTGTGCGCCGGTGCGGGCACCTGCTTTCTAGCGGCACACCCTACAATGTTGCTTTCACCTTCTTATCCACTGAGAGAGCGAAGTCTTCCTTCCTTTTCTTTACCGCAACTCTCGCCATCTTGAGTTGAATTTTCTTGTCTTGCTTCTCCATTATAACATACCATCTTGCTTCGGCCTCTTGCCGCCTCAATGTTGAGCTTGATGAGACCTCGGCAAGGCACTTGTCAATGGACGCTTGCATCCTCCTTGATGATGCTGTCGCCTTCTTGTTTCAGATGGGGCATCCCTATGAGGCCGGACGAGGGCGTATCAATATCAATGATGCTACCATTGGTGCCCTTCTTGAGTTGCCTCCGCACGAGCTTCCATTTCTCGAGATTTTCAAGCTTCGTGTAGAAATGCATCAACTTGAATGGCTTCTCTCCATTTCAATTTCTTAGCCTTCTAGCGCCTTCACCAACTGAGAAAAAGGGACACAAATCCGATTCTCAACACATAGCCAGGGTGAGCACTTATTTGATCAATCATGTTAGTGCCATTATCGGGTCTTAAGCGAATAGTCTCGAGAAAACCACAAAATTGGTTCATTGAGTATTATATAATGCCCCACCGGTTTGATGTATCCTTTTGGCTCCTCTTCATGTGGATAATAGCGTACTCAGGGTTGACAATCTTGCGTTCATCAAACTCGGTTTGTTCCTATTCCAAAAGGTGATACTTGTTTGATGGGACCAGTGATGGGATCAAGCGACACAACCGACCAAGAATCTCACAAGCATTTAGACCAGCCACACCGTTGCGTCGGTTCACTTTCTCTGCATTCATGCATCATAGCTTCTCCTCACATTTCTACCGCTTGGCCCCATAGTTGCATGAAAGAAGCGAACCAAGTTTTTGAACTGCTTATTTGTGTCAGATTGCATGAATCGATTCTTGAAATGTATAGAACCGGTTCAATAGGATGTGAGAGAAGGTTAGGAATCGCTTTTTTCATACGGTGTGGCTGGTCTTATTCTCCAAATCTTTCCACAGGGTCCTCGGTACCATACCCTCGGTCTGGGCTTTCCTTTCTTCCACTCCTCATCTTGTTCCCCCTATTCATACTCCTCGTCCTCCTTGTCCTCTTCCTCTTCCTCCTCTTCTTCAAATTTATGTTATGTTGCGTTGAAGGACTCATTGATCATGCCATTCATGGCGGCGGTCCAATGATCCATCTATGCACATAAACACAAAGGCTAAGCCTACGATCATGGTTTTGCACATAAAGCACAATGCCGGTGTTCACATACCTCGTAGACGCCCGAGACACCAGCATGCATTTTGTCGAACATGTCATAGACCCCGGGCCGGGAGCACTGAACAAGCTACATCCGGTGTGGTACCTTTGAGCATGTTGGGTTCCCAGCAAACCATTGCGTTCTCTGTGGCGTACCTCCATAGGATTCATTTAGCCGTCCACACTGAATCTGACATCCCTTCCGGCTTAACCTTTGGCGTCGGATTCTTGTGAGGCTTGACGAATGTACCCTTTGCCCCCTTGTTGAGCCCATTCGCCTTTGGTACCTTCGACGGCATGGCGGTAATGGCATGGAATGGGGCGGGAAATGGGAGCAAGGGGAAGGAAGAAATGAAATAGAATGGGAAAAGAAAAATTAATTAGAGTTTGGCTGTGTGACTGCCAGGGCTGGCCCGTGTCTGCGCGGCTTGTGTTCGGCGCGGCCAATAGGATTGGCAATTTATTGGGCCTCACCACACACAACGTGCCTTTTGAGGGATACTGGCTCGGCAGATCAATCCCGTATCAGCGGCAATATCACGTGAAGCCTTGCGTTGTTTCATCCTTAACAGACCAATATCACCATTTCTATCATCGGTTTTATAACATCTCCGACGGATGCACTATAATAGGACGGCATCCAAAAACTTTTTTTAGTGCACGAGAGGGCAACAAACCAGCTCTAACAGATGCACTAAACTAAAACGGGTGACCTAAAATTTTAGTGCGTGCCCAAAAAAGCCTCATCGCGCGCAACATATATGCGGCAGAGGCTGCTACGCGCTGTAAAACCGAGCTACACGCACAAGGCTGACCGCGCATCTGAAATTTCCCCACCTACTCCTCGCTATCTGCATCCATGTCACGCCATCGCCGATTGCCGTCGCCGTAGCCTCTCTCTACCTTTGTACGCACAGATCCGGCCTATCCCCACCGCCGGCGAGACCACCCTGTTGTTTCCCCCTTGATTTTGGTAGCCTCTTCCGAACCCTAGCCACCGCCACTGTCGTATGCCTCCTAGTCGTGCCCCCTGAGCTCCACCGGCTTTCGCAGTGTGCGTGCGCGGTCGTTGGGAAACTACGCGACCAAAATAACATATGGCGGGATGCGCGTGTGGCTAGGCACGTTCGACGCCATGGCATGGAGGTCCGGCCGCCGCCGCGACATGAAATTCCCCGAGATCGAGACTCAGACCGATGCTGAGATGCTTGCCTCACAGCTGCTCATTCGGACGCGCGAGGACGAGCGGGGTCACCTTCGGGCGCAACATCGGCTCAACATCTCTGAAGCGTATGAGAGGGCCATGGCGTGGTGTGCCATCACACATCCAGAAGATGTGCAGGACGAGGTTGACTTCTATACGCAGAGGGTTGTAAGGAGGAAGGCGGAGAGGAGAATAGGAGGAAGAAGCTCGAGATAGAGACCCAGCTAGTCAGTCCCTCGATGATCGATGACGACTGGTGGATTGAACTCTTCCTCACTACCGATGAGGATACCGGTGATGAGTTCTTGATCAAGAGTCAAATTGTGGTCTACCTAGAGAGTCGAACTAGTATGTGTTGAACTAGTGTCGTTTATATTGGTCAGTCTAGAGTCAAGTTGGTCTAGTTGTTTGTTTCGATGTCAATGTGTTGAAAGTGTCGGTCTATCAAGAGTCGAACTAGTAGGTATTGAACTATTGTCATTTATGTTTATCAACATTTTCCATTTATTTCCATTTTATTTGTATGCGTTTGATCTACTAGTTTGATGCGCATATTTTACAGAAATCGTGTTTGCCGTGCTCTATTTTAGTGTGTCTGATAAACTGTTGCAGGCTGCACAATGCATCTGGAAAACCGCAGCCGGGTGTCTGCACACTAAAACCGTTGAAACGGTGTGCAAAAAACAGAAGTGGGGCACTATAGTGTATCTGAAAGGTCACAGCATCTACGGCATCTCTCCCCCTCAAAAGAGAAGAAAATAAAACGGCAACCTCTCCACCCTCTTTTCTTTTGCGCGTAATGTCAGGGCGCACAGCGTGTTAACTGTCATCCATCCAATCCATCAGAAAAACAACCAAACCGTCCACGTCGAACGCGGTGCCACCGATCGACCGATATCGATGGACCGACGGAGTCAGTTCGGAGGAATCCATCCAGCCAAGCAAAGCCGCTAACCTTGCTGGCCGGCCGGCCGGCCGGTGACGAGCAAGTCTCGCCTAACCTCTGAGCCTGAAGCGAACCAATACATTTCTTTATGCTCACTTGGTCTGTTGTTAATTGCAACATGACAACCTTCGTTTCCGGCCTCCCGTCGCTGTCCTGCCAACCGATCCTCCACCCTGTCAGTGCCCGTTTCTATCCACTAACAACCAAGGAACAGCAATGACAAGCCCCCTCCCTCTTCCGGCCGCAAGAGAACACAAAGAGCAACGGCAGATCTCCAGGGAGATATTGCAATCATACAACCAAGATAGCATCCAGATGTTCGAAACTATTGTTCATACTACACTAGTACTTTCAAAAATGATGGGGAGGTGTGCAATCGACTCCTCATCCTCCTCGATATCGAGCGTAGGACCCTCATGTATTCTTGCCATTTCCTTGTAGTATTACATCGATCTGGTTCCCGTCTTCTTCTAATCGCACCGATCGAAAGCGACGAGTGAACTTAAAACGTGATTGATATTTGATCAGTGGACGAGATGTCCAATCTAACGACAAATGGTATTATCACGACAACGAGCTACTTTCTCTATTTCAAAACGTAAGTCTTTCTCGTGGATCGATTTGAACTGCTACAAATGTTAACATTTAGGAACATAGGTAGCAGCTTTGTTAAAGTTTGCTTAGTCAAAGACCCCGTGATTCTAGTTACTGCCTCGAGTTACAAAAATTGGAGCTTACAAATTAAATGTGCGTTTTTAACCACAATCTTCTATGTTTCCACAGCCCACAAAACTTTTGTATTCTTATGAAACTTTACAAGCACGCCCAAGACATGTGTGTGCATGTGCATGCCTTTGTTTATTTATTTATTTATTTATTTTTCACATTTTCCCAAATTTACGGTTTATTTTTACCTTTTTTAGATTTATGATATGGTCAAATTTACAAGGATGAACAACAAAGAAATAGTTGATTTCAATCCAACATCTTTCTTTGTCCACTTCTGCATCTAGTGAGGTAATTGTCTATACTAATTATAGGCGTCCCGATTTCCAAAGAAAAATGTATCATGTTTTTTCTATTTCTCGATATAGGGCGTATTAACTATCACTACGAAAGTTTAATCACCAATGACTCATCAATACACATTTTACGTGACATAAAACGAATTTTATGATATTCGTATTCATAAGTACTTACCTATGAAAACATAATTTTATACCATATAGTAGATCATAAATTAATAGTGTGATAGTTGATTAAATCCTTAAGTGGATAAAACTAAATACATCCTAGATTTAGAAATGGAGTGAGTACAAATGAAATGTGACATTTATAGCGATGATTGGTTGCCAGTATAGAGGCCAACCAGGGGCCCTAAACCCAAAAGTAGGACGATTTGATGAGTGGTATCCCTCTATGTTGTGACCCGCGTGCGTTAAAGCGCTCCACCTCAGACCCAGCAGGAATCTAGAGTCAATCTAGAGATCTAGAGTCGAGTTGGTCTAGTTGTCTTCTTCTAATCGTCCCGATCGCAAAGCAACAAGTAAACTTAAAACATGATTGATATTTGACTAGTATACGCGATGTTCAATCTAACGACAAATGGTATTTTCACGACATGAGGTATTAGGACATGTCTAACAAATCCCTAAAATTTTAGAGGAGTAAACCGACTCCTAAAACTTGGAGGAGTAAAATACTTCTGTAAAGCTTGACGGGTTCTAACCAAACCTCTATATTTATTTAGAGGAGTAAAATTTTTTTGAACCATTTCTTTATAGCATTTCATATATGCATTTCATACATTTCAAATAGAGTTCATACAAGTAATTCAAACATACGAACAATTCAAATACAAGAAACACGACACTTAAACAATAGACATAGTTATAGTTCATTGGATCAAAATAAAACATGCATAGAGTTCATCCAAAAGTAGACTCCGTCACCACATCGATCAAGGTCATCCAAAATTTGATCCAAAAAAACACCAACATATAACCTCATATATTGTGGACCATCTCTGAAGAACTCAAACATCATCTCTGAAGAACTCATCTCCACCTCTTCCACCATCACCACCATGATCATCTCCACCATCACCATCACCACCTCCTCCTCCTCGGGTAACTCCATTACCACCACCAAAACATCTTTAAAGGATCTTCGCACGAGTGAGCTCCCAATATTTCCTTTCCATGGCATCCATGTTTCTTGGGTCCATGAACATGATAGCACGCTCATCGATCTCTCTTTTGCTATCCTCTCCTCCTCAAGTGCAATCCCCCTCTCCTCGATAATGGCTTTCCTCTCTTCGGTGGCCATATTCTTCTTCCACTTATCCTCCTCAATGTCCTTGATCTTGGCCCACCTTGTCTCCTTCTCCTATCTCCTCTCGGCCGCCAAATCTTTCTTAGTCTCAACCATAACACAAAGATCATCCTTGTATCCTCCTTGGGCACCTCACTTCTTCCTCTCTTTTGCTAGCTTTTGCCCCTCAGACCTCTTGTGCGGGTCTTCATCTTCCTCATCGTTGGCATCGACGGAGATGCTAACCCTTGACCTCTTTGGAGTGGTGTCCCAATTCCTCTGTATCCACTTTTCATTTCCAACAAGCTCGTTGTAGCAATGGTGCAAGCTAAAAGCTTTGCCACCATTTTTCTTCTTGCGTAGCTTGTAGATGTCTTTGATGAGTGGCTCATACTCCGTCACGGGTAATCCACTAGGTGGGTTGGCGTGCACTTGATCAACACAACCGGAACAACGGTTGCATTGCTCTAGAATGGCGCCCCACCGGTGGCCGAGAGAGCCTTGTGAGCGAATGATTGGAATGGTGATGGTGTTGTTGTAGTAGTCCTTGATACGATCCCAAAACTTTTCTTTGGATTGGTCGGTGCCAACCGATGCCTCGAGTGACACATCCATCCAAGCATATCACAATGCAACGTCCTCCTTCTCGCTATAGTTGTTGGCCCTTGTCTTCTTTGTGCTCCCTTGTGTCTCTCCACCTCTTGTTGCTCGGTGGCCTCAACCTCTTCCTCCTCCACCTCTTGTTACTCAGTGGCCTCAACCTCTTCATCGTCGAAGTGGAGGTCATCGATCCCGACCGCATGGCTACTCTAAATTTGTATCATGAAGTCAGCCAGCTCCTCCTTCTCCACACTACGAATCATCACAACAAGATCACCGTGTGTCTACAACCATCACCTAATGAGAGGTGAGGAGAAAACAAAAATCATACCTTATCAGCGTTCCACCAAACACCTTGTGGTCATCGATGTTAATGACGGTCGGACGGGCGGTCCGGCCTCGAGGAGGGTTCACCCGCAAGGCCTTGCGAGAGGGAGGGGTCGGTGCAGCCTTTTCTTTAGTTCTTTATTTATTTTTCACACTTTCCCAAATATACAGTTTATTTTCACCCTTTTTATATTTACGATATGATCAAATTTACAAGGATGAACAACAAAGAAATAATTGATTTCGATCCAACGTCTTTCTTTCTCTACTTCTACATCTAGTGAGGTGATTGTCTATACTAATTATAGGCGTCCCGATTTCCAAAGAAAATTATATCACGTTTTCTCTATTTTTCAATCTAGGGTGTATTAAGTATCACTGCGTCAAAAGTTTGATCACCAATTACTCTATCAATACACATTTTACGTGACATAAAACCATTTTTGTGATATTCGTATTCATAAGTACTTACCTATGGAAACATAATTTTGTACCATATAGTATATCATAAATTAATAATGTGATCATTGATTAAATCCTTAAGTGGCTAAAACTAAAACATTGTAGATTTAGAAATGGAGCGAGTACAAAAGAAATCTGACATTTATGGCGCGATTGGTTATCAGGAGGCCAACCAGGCCCCCATACCCAAAAATAGGCTGATTTGCTGACTGGTCTCCCTCCCTGTTGTGCCCAACACTCGTTAAAGTGGTCCAGTCAAGACCCAGTAGGAAACAGTTGAATCGACAGTTTCCTGAGAGCAAGGCCTTATGGAGCGCACATGGAATCGTCCCATGCATGCTTGGGGAAGGAGCGCAAGACGCCATGTCACTTTAGGAACACACACCGTAAAATTCCCTCACCCCTGACTCCTTCATATCACTCTCTATGGTCTCACTCTTCCCTGATATTTGGAGAGAACATTTGCTAGTATTGATGTGATCGATGTTGGAGATATGCCCAAGAGGCAATAATAAAGAGGTTATTATCATATCTTCATGCTTATGATAATTGTTTACATACCATGCTATAATTGTATTAACCGGAAACATTAATACTTGTGTGATTTGTAAACATAAAAGAGTCCCTAGTAAAGCCTCTTATTAAACTAGCTTGTTGGTTAATATATGATCATGGTTTCCTGATCATGAACATTAAGATGTTACTAACAACAAGATCATATCATTAGGAGAATGGTGTGATGGACATACTCCTATAGATAAGCATAGCATAAAGATCAAGTCATTTCAATAGTTCATTTGCTATAAACTTTCTGATACATAGTAACCTAATTCCTTTGACCATGAGATCATGCTAATCACCATCATCGGATGAATGCTTTGATGACATCAAACACCACACCATAACTGGGTGGCTATAAAGGTGGCATTGAGTGTTCGGAAAGTATGTGTTGAGGCACATGGATCAAGAGTGGGATTTGTCCATCCATAGGATGGATAGATATACTCTGGGCCCTCTTGGTGGAATGTCATCCAATTAGCTTGCAAGCATGTGACTGGCTCACAAGGGATCACATATCACGGGAACGAGAAAAGAGTACTTATCGGTAACGAGGTTGAACTAGGTATGCAGAGATACCGACGATCAGACCTCGGATAAGTACTATCACGAGATAAAGGAAAATTGGTATCGTATGTAAGTGGTTCATTCGATCGCAAAGTAATCATAGAAATATGTGGGAGCCATATGAATTTCCAGATTCCTCTATTGGTTATTGGTCGGAGAAGAGTTTCGGTCATGTCTGCATAATTCACGAACCGTAGGGATACACGCTTAAGGATTCGATGTTGTTTAGTAGATATGGAATGTAAGTAGGGAGACCGAATGTTGTTCGGAGTCTTGGATGGGATCCAGGATATCATGAGGAGATCCGGAATGATCCAGAGAATAAGATTCATATAAGGAAAGTCCAATTCCGGAGTTTGGGAATGATTCCGATGTTTTCATCGGAGAGGTTCTAGAAGGGTCTAGAAGGTTCACCAGACCGGAAGGGGAAGGGTACATGAATGTGTCATGGATAAGTGAAATGATTGAATCATGTCCTAGGTATTGGTTGGGAATTTGCAAGAATGAAATTGAGCTCCAAATTGAAAGTCAAAAGGCAAGTTTGAAAAGTCAAACTGGGACAATGTGTCTTGGTGGAGGAAGGAAATAATCCTTCTTTCCCTCCACCACAAGCCAACAAGGAGAGGAAGTTGAGGAAGGATTCAAACTCCCCTCTCCCAAGATGCCCTCCCTCTCATAAATAGAGGAGAGGGGGTGCCCCAAGAGACACACAACCAGCCCCTTCCCACCTAGCCGCCGCACAGCACCGCCGCCCTAGATACCGCCGACTCCACCTCCTCCTCTCCGGCCCTCTAAACCTTAGATTGTTGGAAACCGTAATTCCCACCATTACCTACTCCGGCTTAGGCGAAGCCCTGCAGGATCTTCCATCTACTTCCGACACCACGTCGTCGTGCTGCCGGAATCGCGAGGGGAGAACTACAACCTCCGCTGCCTGTTGGAACAAGGGAGACGAAGGTCTTCATCGAGTCTAACGATGTGACCATTGCGGAAGCTTCTTGGCTCTGGCAGAAAGGATCGTCTACGCGATCTTGAGATCGACAAGTGTACGACTACATCACCCACGAGAATCTGCTCTCGTTAACCGCTTTGGAATCTTCGAGGGTGAGTTGTCTAATCGACTCGTTGCTACAATCTAGTAGATAGATCTTGGCTTGTTTGTGTTCATGCGGTAGAATTTTTTGTTTTCCATGCTATGAACTCCTACAGTGGTATCAGATCCGTGTCTATATGTAGATCTATTGCACGAGTAGAACACAATGGTCATTGTGGGCATTGATATTTTTGTTGTCGATTACTTCTTGTGTACTTTGCATCTGGCGGGATGAAGCGTCCCGGGCTAACCTTACATGACATCATTCATGAGACTTGCTCCACGCTTGACATGCAACTTGTATTGCATAAGTGGCTTTGCGGGTGCCTGTTTCTCCCAACATAGTGAAGATTCAATTTACAACGGGTGATTGACAATACTAGTATCAATGTTGTGGTTCTTGTTTGTAAGTTAGAACGACACTTATTGAAATCCCCAAACCACGTAAAACATGCAAATAAAATTAGAGGTGTCTAACTTTGTTTTGCAGGGGTGTGCTGTGATGTGATATGGCCATGCTTGTGATTATATATGATGTATGCAATGTTCCTTATTATAAGTCGGCAACCGGAAGGAGCCTTATGGTTGTCTTTTAATTTTGTTAAAGACCTGCGTGTCTATTATTCAAAGTGTTGGAGATATGCCCTAGAGGCAATAATAAATATGGTTATTGTTATATCTTTGTATTTATGATAAATGTTTACATTCATGCTATAATAGTATTAACAAGGAAACATTAATACTTGTGTGATTTGTAAACTTAACTTGAAGTCCCTAGTAAAGCCTCTTTATAATACTAGCTTGTTGGTTAATAAATGATTGTGGTTTCCCTATCATGAACATTGAGATGTTATTAACAACAAGATCATATCATTAGGAGAATGATATGGTGGACATACTCCTATAGATAAGCGTAGCATAAATATCAAGTCATTTTAATAGTTCAATTGCTATATGCTTTCTGATACATAGTAACCTAATTCCTTCGACCATGAGATCATGCATATCACCTTTACCGGGTGGATGCTTTGATGACATCAAACACACACCGTAACTGGGTGGCTATAAAGGTGGCATTGAGTGTTCGTAAAGTATTGGTTGAGACACATGGATCAAGAGTGGGATTTGTCCATCCATATGACGGATAGATATACTCTGGGCCCTCTCGGTGAAATGTCATCCAATTAGCTTGCAAGCATGTGACTGGCTCACAAGGGATCACATATCACGGGAACGATAAAAGAGTACTTATCAGTAACGAGGTTGAACTAGGTATGTAGAGATACCGACGATCATAACCTCGGATAAGTAAACTATCGTGAGACAAAGGGAAATTGGTATCGTATGTAAGTGGTTCATTCGATCGCAAAGTAATCATAGAAATATGTGGGAGCCATATGAATTTCCAGATTCCTCTATTGGTTATTGTTCGGAGAAGTGTCTCGATCATGTCCGCATAATTCACGAACCGTAGGGAGACACACTTAAGGATTCGACGTTGTTTGAGTAGTTATGGAATGATGAGAAAGAGACCGAATGTTGTTCGGAGTCTCGGATGAGATCTGGGATATCACGAGGAGATCCGGAATGGTCCGGAGAATAAGATTCATATAAGGAAAGTCCTGTTTCGGAGTTGGGGAATGGTTCCGGTGTTTTCATCGGGAATGTTCTAGAAGGTTCCGGAATGTCTGACACTCCGGAGGGGAAGGGTACATGAATGTGTTATATCAAGTTGGTATGATTGCATTATGTACTAGGTGTCATCGTTGAACAAAATAGAGGGTTTATTCAAATCCTAGTTTGAAAAAGTCAAACGGCAATTTGAAAGTCAAACGACTATTTTTGGGAAGTGGAGAGGGAGGTGGAAACCGAGTTGGGGAGGAGTTCCTCCCCTCCACCGCCGGCCCACCTCCAAGCCGAGTTGGGGAGGGACTCTCCTTCCCTTGGCTGGCCCCTCCACCTATATAAGGAGGGGCAGGGCTCCCCTCCTAGACACACAACTCCTCCGCCTCTAAACCCTAGCCGCCGGCGCCGCCACCTCCACTGCCGCCACCGCCGCCTAGCTAACCCTAGCCGCCGGCTTGCCCCCTCCTCGGCGTGTCTAAACCCTAGATCATCGAGGGCTCTCTCATAGTCCACCATACTCGCTCCGGCTTAAGGCGAAGCCCTGCGAGATCTCCCCTCTACTTCCGGTACGCCAGTCTGTCTTAGGAATCGCGAGGAGAGTGCTACAACTTCCGCTTTCTTTGGAACAAGGGAGAGGAAGGTCTTCGTCAATCACCGAATGTGTGACCATTGCGGGAGCGCTCTTGAACGCAGCCGGAAGGATCGTCTACGCGATCTTGAGATCGGGAAGAGTACGACTACATCACCCACGAGAATCCGCTCTCGTTAAACACTTTGGAATCTTCGAGGGTGAGTTATTCCATCGACTCGTTGCTACAATCTAGTAGATAGATCTTGGCTTGTTTGCTTGTATGCGGTAGAAATTTTTTGTTTTCCATGCTACGAAACCCTACAGTGGTATCAGAGTCGTGTCTATATGTAGATCTGTTGCATGAGTAGAACACAATGGTCATTGTGGGCGTTGATGCTTTTATTGTCGATTGCTTCTTGTGTACTTTGCATCTTGCGGTATGTTGGGATGAAGCGGCCCGGGCTAACCTTACATGACATCGTTCATGAGACTTGCTCCACGCTTGACATGCAACTTGTATTGCATAAGTGGCTTTGCGGGTTCCTGTTTCTCCTAGCACAGTTAAGATTCAATTTACAACGGGTGATTAACAATGCTAGTATCAATGTTGTGGTTCTTATTTCTAAGTTAGAACGACACTTATTGAAAGCCCCAAACCACGTAAAACATGCAAAGAAAGTAGAGGCGTCTAACTTTGTTTTGCAGGGGTGTGCAGTGATGTGATATGGCCATGATTGTGATTATATTTGATGTATGCAATGATCCTTATTGTAAGTTGGCAACCGGTAGGAGCCATATGGTTGTCTTTAATTTATGTTAAGACCCACATGTCTATTCAAAGTAGTTGTAATAGTTGAAGTCGGTGGACGACAACCATGAAGAAGCGTCATTGAACTTGATGCAATGCCGATGATGATGGAGATCATGTTCGTGCTTGAAGATGGAGATCGGAAGCACAAAGAAGAAAAGGCCATATCATATCACATATTATGAATTGCATGTGATGTTAATCCTTTATGCATCTTGTATTGCTTAGTAGACGATGGTAGCATTATAAGATGATCCCTCATGCACATGAATTTCAAGTCATAAAGTGTTCACCCTTAGTTAGCACCGTTGCTAAAGCTTGTTGTTTCGAAGCACCACGTGATGATCGGGTGTGTTAGATTCCGCAAGTGTATACAACGTGAGCAAGCCAGATTTTCTCATGCGGAAACTAAGGTTTGATCTTGAAGAGCCTAGCATGTACATACATGGTCTCGGAACACGGATCACCGAAAGGTAAAGCATGAATCATATAGTAGATATGATGAACATGTCGATTGTTCGCCATTGAAACTATATCAACTCTCGTGATGATCGGTGTTGATGTGGTGGATTTGGTTCGTGTGATTACTAAAACAATGTGAGGGATATTGTTTTGAGTGGGAGTCCACCTAGATTAATTTTATTATTAATTTGAACTCAATTTGTCATAAACTTAGTCTAAACTATTGCAAATATGTTGTAGATCAATGGCAGCCCCTACCATCAATTTTAATGCTCCTAGAGAAAGAAAAGTTGAAAACAATGGAAGCAACTTACGGATTGGTTCCGCAATTTGAGGATTGTCCTCACATGGTAATTTGACCTATGTGCTAGATGCACATTGGTGACCCACGCATGATGTCTTGCCGATGAAGTAAAGAATGTTTACCTCACTCAGAAGACTCAGTACTCCACAATTTAGTGTGCTATCTTGTATGGTTTAGAATCGGAGCTTCAGAAAAGGTTTGAGAATTCAGACCATATGATATTGTCGAGGATCTCAAATTGATCTTTGAGACTCATGCGGCAATTCAAAGATATCACTACTAGAGAAAATCCTATCCGAGGCGCACCAAAAAGCCTATCCGAGGCGCATATCACATGTGCCTCTAGCTTCAAGCCTCGGGTATTTTTTATGCGAGGCGCATCTGATATGCGCCTCGCATATGTGAAGTATAGGAGGCGCATATCAGATGCGCCTCGCATAATATGCGAGGCGCATATCGATATGCGCCTCGCATATGTGAAGTATAGGAGGCGCATATCAGATGCGCCTCGCATATGTTTCAGAATGCGCCTCGGGTAGTTATAGTATATGCGCCTCGCATATGTTTCAGAATCGCCTCGGTATTTATAGTATATGCCTATATGTTTGAGAATCCTCGGGTATTTATAGTATATGCCTCAATAGTATCCTATATCGCCTCGGTAATATTTTCAAATTCAAGTTTTACGCCACTATAAATAATAATATACAGATATTCAAATATACAATATAGTCCACGAATTTTTTGAAACTTGCATTTTGCCAAAGCATAATAGAACCAACATGAATACAATACATTACACATCAATCATGACATACAAGTTCATACATCAAGTGTTTGTGCCACAAGTTCACACCTTCGATCGGTACAAGTTCACAATCACATTACACCTTCGAGTACAAGTTCACAATTCACATTACAACTCCAACGACGTAGCTCTACCTAGATGAAGTAGAACACAACCTACAATGAAGAGCAACAAGGTGGTGATCACGAGGAAGTTCCTCCATTTCTTCCTTCCATGCCTCCTCCACTTCTCTTCCGCCACCTCTCTACTCGCATAGCCTTGGTAGTTGTTGCCCGAGAAGTTGTTCACTTGCTTCTGGCAGTCTTTCCACTCCTCGTACACACCTGGAACCCGACCGACGTACACGACATAACACCTCGGCATCTCCTACACATAATAAAGATGATATTACTTATGTCAGTGGAAAGCAATAGCTATCAGTTCACAAAGATGGAATCATCGGCATTTCGAAGAAAGACCAAAAAAAAGCAAACCAAGAATGACTTGGATTAGTGCCTCATACTTAGATTGGGCACGAAAATAACAATGCTCGTTGTTCGATCTCATGCGGCAAGTAGAGTATATGCCCAAATTACTAGTCTACTTGGCACACAAGATCAAACAACGGCATAGTCATACACGTGACACCACAACACGTTCTAATCATCGGCATTTCGAAGAAAGACCAAAAGAAAGCAAACCAAGAATGACATGGATTAGTGCCTCATACTTAGATTGGGCACGGAAATAACAATGCTCGCTGTTTGATCTCGTGCGGCAAGTGGAGTATATGCCCAAATTACTAGTCTACTTGGCACACAAGATCAAACAGCGGCATAGTCATACACGTGACACCACAACACGTTCTAATCATCGGCATTTCGAAGAAAGACCAAAAGAAAGCAAACCAAGAATGACATGGATTAGTGTCTCATACTTAGATTGGGCACGGAAATAACAATGCTCGCTGTTTGATCTCGTGCGGCAAGTAGAGTATATGCCCAAATTACTAGTCTACTTGGCACACAAGATCAAACAACGGCATAGTCATACACGTGACACCACAACACGTTCTAATCATCGGCATTTCGAAGAAAGACAAAGAAAGCAAACCACAAGAAAGTAGGAAAGCAATGACAAATGAAAAGCAACAAGCACTTAAAATAGTTCGTAACACAAATAACTAGCTAGTGTCTCTCACAATCAAGTTCAACGGTTGTGAAACATATTCTAGAGGTTTTGCTAGGCAAGTTTAACACGTGATAAGAGGTTACAACACGAGTTCGAACTAACGCTAGGTACCCGTGCAATGCAATCATGAAGTCTTGTTCGGCTCTTGAGTCGGCTTTGGGGGCATTGATGAAGCCCGACCGAGTTTTGCCATTTGCATGAACATCCTGCCGTCACCTCACGCGCTAAGCGTTCGCCTATCTCCCCATTGGACGGTGTATAGCCGCCGTGGAAGGTGCCTCCGCTTTTATGACTCCACGGTACACGATTGTCGCGATCTCCTCTGGATGTTGAAGAAGTGTTGCACGAGGTTGCGAGCTTGTATGCATGCAAGCTTTTCAGCCCACTTCACGAGGTCGATGGCGCGTTTTGGTCTCCATGTCATTGAAGAACGCCTTCATGTGGTAAATGGCGTGAAGGCATCCTTCCCATCGCCAGCGGTTGCTTGACGCAGCAAACTTAATTCGCCGTGGCGGAACACGCCGCTTAACTTTACATGTGGCCTTGCGGTTTGACGCCTCCCGCGGCGTAGCCGGTGAGCGCCATCAAGAATTTTCTTGATATTGGTGTAGTTTTTTGGATCGCCTGTTTGAGTCGAGGTACAAGGCTGTTGAGTGTTTCAAATTCAAGCTTATGAGCACACACGGCTGTCCGATCATCCTCCGTGATGGGATGGTAGGAAGGAGAATCACATCCTTGTCCGAGTATGTTTGCAGGAAGTTTGAGAGGTAGTCGGTCGCGATCTATGGCCTCGGCATCTTTTAGGACGTCACGCATGAAGTAGGGATCCACTATCGGATGCGGGATCTTGTCTCTGGTGATCTCCATGGCCATATTGAGGGAGAACAGACGGACCAGGGTATTGTCGGTGAAACCCGTTCAACATGTCAAAGGTCGGTATGCACGTAGAAGATATCCCGGGGGTACAAAGTGACCACGACATATGAGAAGGCACCTTAGCCTTGAAAACGAGGTACTGATCGTTGTCGCGAATGCGGCACTCCTCAATTGTGAGACATCCATAATGAATACTACGCATGCGAGCTGCGACCTCGAGCATCGATTTACACATCATCGGTACACGCCACGTCGCTGATTCTGGCTTGCCCCACGTCGTCCGAAAAGAGGATTTGGATCCTGGCCCGATCACCCTTAGGCTTCCTTTTGTGACCCTTCTTGCTCTTCGACGACGACTTCGGCGTTCACCTCACCGACCGTCTTATGGAGGGTGCCGGCTGATCAAAGGAACCACCGCCTTGGAGGCTCGGTGAAGGGACAAGTGGCGGCGTCTCGACTAGTTGGGAAGAGACGCACCTTGCAAGGGGTTTCATTTGGTCTTGGTTGGGTCTCGGCAACTTGATGTGCTGATGGTCCCGCTCATACAAATCGAAAACCTTGTGTTAACAAACTGGTCACCGTAGTTCGGTCAATTTCTTCATCATCATCGAGATTACGTGCCATGTTGTCCAAGTCTCCCATCTCAAGTCTTCATCATGTCTGGTTGTCTGCCTCTAGGGTGATGTTGAGCTGGTCCTCTGTCCCCAAACGGATCTGGCTCTTGACCATAGGTACAAGTAGAAGCCGGTGTGAGGACCGCCGTGTCCTCATCATCCCATCCTTGAGGTTGAGAGAGAGGAGGTTCCACTTGCTCGTAGCCGGCACCATCTGTATTTGACCCTCATCATGTCAGGTGGCATTGTGACATTGTGCATTTTGCGGTTCTCTGGTTGAACAATAGTACCCTTGGCAACATCCATCAACTGGCCGCCCACCCAATGCATTAGAGTGCAAGGAGTGTCTCCCTGCGAAAGATCGACATGTAGGCCAAGCGTTAGAAAAACATAGATCAAGTCATCGGTGTGGTTGAGCCTCCCAACTCTCGCTTTAATTAGTTAGTTACCTTGAGGGCGTCAAATTCGGCCAATGTCGAGGCACCGACGCCGACAGGCTTGAGCACGCAAGTGGCGGAGTGGCTGCCTGATGGCACGGTGGCGGGCGCCTTGCCGCGCAAAGGCGTTAAGCTCGAGCTAGAGGAGTCTCCACCACCACCCCGCCTGAGGAGTCACCAACGCCTCGCCGCGCCACATTGTCCGATTAGGCTGTTGAGGTTGGGAACCGTGACGGCCCCGTTTACCACCCTTACGCCACTTGTTGTACTTTTCCATGTAGACGGGAAGGATGGTGTTGAGCTTCGTTCACTTGTGAATGGACTTGGATCGGACTTGTTCTTGGAACTTTGTCTCGGTAATGACACGGCCTTGTTCACGGCATCTTGGACTATATTTGGAAAGGCTTCCACTGTTCCTTAGGAGTTTTACCTCGCTTCGGCCTTCTTGCCCTTCCGCCCGGGTGCCATAGTACTCGGACCATGATATGCCGCCAAAGCCGACCACACGACCAGCCGACGGGCCGCCAGGATCGACACTCTTGGTCCGGTTCAGCCTATTAAAAGTGGTGTCCCACTTGGCGGCAGTGGTGGCCGACCTGGATGAGGAGCTCCTACACTCCTCGTCCTGCGCACAAGGAATGCGAAGCATTTGATCAGAAAACTGGACTTCATTGATTAATAATGAATGCAATTAATCGACTTGCATGCAAACTACTTACATATTTTTGCATGAAGTCCGTCACCCTCGAGCAAAGGGCGGGCTCAAGAATAATCGAACCCCTTTCTTGGCGGGCAAACCGGCCTGACGAAGTTCTTTACTGCTCCTCCTTTATGTCGTCAAAGGGACGTGTCAACCCTTTGCACGAGCCGCCGTCCTCCTTATCCC
Organism: Avena longiglumis; assembly: GCA_030063025.1. Taxonomy (NCBI): domain Eukaryota; kingdom Viridiplantae; phylum Streptophyta; class Magnoliopsida; order Poales; family Poaceae; genus Avena; species Avena longiglumis. The sequence goes on from CP125978.1 coordinate 366,274,988, forward strand.
ATTTGGGCCTCGGCTCTATAACCGCCGAGCCGAGATGGTGGGTACCAATGTTTCGGGATCTCATATTCTTGCCCTTCTCGGCCTGGCCTTGCCCAAGGCGGAGTTACATCCGCCTTGAAAACATTGTAGTCTTCTTCCTTGACCGAGGCTCCTTCTTGACGAGCTCTGGATAACTTAGCTTCTCCTCGAAAATCAGATTCTTCACCCGAGCCTTCCAATTTGACAAGGCCTTGGTCATCCTCCCGAGGGCATACTTGTTCACCGGATTCCCTTTGAGATTGTCATTATTATACTTGTTTTCCTCATCACCCGAACGCCAGATTCTTGCGTGCAGCCCGGAAAAGCTGGATGAGGAAACCCTGCTCTCTTCGCCTTCGTGTTCTCCATGTTGATCGTGACGGTGTTAGGAGGATTGCCGAGCTGGTTAGAGTAACCCCAACAAATTCTTACGGCTCCAAAGGCGCACCTTTAGGGCTCACGCTTGTGATGATGGACCTTTGAGGTCGACCACGATCGGGTCCGATCCTTCCGAGACTTCTTCGATGCGCTACCACCGTATGTAGTAGCTTCACCACCGCCATCGGTGGTAGTGGCGCCATCGGCGCCCCATCTCCTCATTGCCCGACGAGGTATCCTCGTCCTCCTCCATCTCGTCCCGCGGAACAAATTCCGGGGCCTCTAGGGATTCCATCTCCTCCTGCTGCTCCCAAAAGGGCTTCTGGCTAGAAGGGCCCGGATCCGACATTTCTAAACACACAAATAAATGAAACTAATAAGCACAAAAATTCACAGAAAATTTTGGCATGAACTTTGCTAATTTTCTATGTCTAGGAGTGCAGAATTCACGAACGGAAATGAATCAACATTCCGGCGAAACATTGTCAACTCAAAAAGAAAAACCTGCACAAAAAGGATCAAAACACAACCATCATCACAGCCATTTTGCTAGCGTACATACACAAACACCATGTATATATATCATGCTCCAGGCCATACATACACAGAGGCACCATGTATCATCTGTTTGCTTGTCAACAACCTGAGCATGAATAGTACAGTTACCAGGAACTAAAGGAATAAATGATCAGAAGCTCAAATGTACAGAACTACAGGGAGAAAAAAAGCACCATGTATCATAAGCTCAAATGTACAGAACCTGATAACTGCATGAATAGTACAGTTATCAGAAGCTCAAATGTCCCAAACGAGGTGATTTAGTTTCACCAAAACCCATGGGAATAATGCCCAGCAGAACACCAGAAAATCCTAGAGGTTTTGCTAGCCATTCGTGCAAGAAACATGGCAAAACCAGGTCAGAAAGACCATATGGTCTCGCCAAGGACAATCTAAACAACATGCCCAACCGTGCCCAAAGTTAGGTATGCTACTTGAACAGCTGCTACCCTCTTAGCGGCTAGCAATCATCAAGAGTAAAGTTGGAGACACTAGGAAGAAGATGAATTGTACATTCAAGAACTACAAGCGCCGAACGAAGCATGATTTGACCCAGAACCCTTCCTGGAACATTGTTGCCTGGTAATCAAAATTTACAAGGATTTGCCCAACAGTACAAATAAAGCAATAGACTGGGCCAACTAGAGCGCAAGCAACTTGAAGGTGATAGAGCTTTTCATTTTACTAGTTCCCAGCAAGGGAAATGCATAAGATGGATCGACATGGAAAGAGCAGGAAACCTGAGAGCCGTCCCAAACTTGTCCCCAGTAGACACTGCCAAGCGAGCCTTCTCCGATCTTGTTGTCGTAATTGAAGCTGTTTGTCCCCAATAGACACTGCCAAGCGAGCCTTCTCCCTCAACGAGAACACCCACCTGATCGATCCGCTGCGGTCGTCAGTCCTGAAAAGCCAAAGCCATGAAATACATGCTGAGCACGAACTCTCCAAGTATAGAAACATGCATTTAAGTTTTTTTTTCTTAAAAAAATTCCCTTGGACTGTTAACAACAATTCGTTTGGTCCTAATTCCTAGATCAATCTTACATAATCCAAGAATGTAAAATCATCGAGGTCACGCCAGGAGAATGCATCCAAATTAGGAGCCCTCCCAATTTTCGTTCTATGTCAATACTACTACTATGTTACTACTAGCAGAATCGTAGAATTTTCACGGAATTGCATGATACTTGGTTGCAAACGAGGGCAATCATATACTTTTCGAACATATTCTGCATTACATCAATTCTTGAACATCGAACAGCGATAAACGAATAGGAAATGCATCAGTAATTATATTACCAATGTTGATGGTGGCTTGGCGTGAGATGACTTCAGGCGACAGCGGGTGGAGATTGGTAACGTCGAGCTTGCTTAGGTCCTGCTTCACCAATCCTGGATCCGCCGTGCTTGGAACTGAAAAACGATAAATAAGGTTACATATCACGTTGTGTCCTGAACTCCTGTACTCCCGTTCACCAGTAACTCTAGAGTAACTGCAGTAGAACAGAAGACGCGCTGCGCACTCAGAGCCTGCCCGCAATCGGCGGCGACAGCGTGCGATCCGCCGCGCTCTGGAACCTACCAAGCTTGGTTTCCAATCCACGACCTAGAACGTCCACCAGCTCCTAGCTACGAGGATGACGTACGATTCCAGAGACTCCAGTGCTTGGCCCTCTCCCTGCGCGCGGTGGACGTTCATGATGCCCCCTAGCTAGCGCCTCTTGCAGGACCCGCAGGTGTATAGGACGAGGACGACCTCTGCGCAGCCGCCGGCCACGGCACGCCGCCGCCGCCGGAGATGCTCCACGCTGGTGCCGGCCGCAGCAACAGTACTAGCTAACCAGGAGGAGGGGGACAAGGAGAGGAGGCGCGAGGACTCACCTACTTGCCGGGCGGGCGGCAGCGGCTTGGCGCCGGGAGTTGTGCCGGGGAGCGACGACGGCCGCCGAGGAGCGGCGCCAGGACAGCGGTGGCTTGGCGCCGACGGGAGCTGAGCCAGGGCGAGGCGGCGGCGGCTTGGCGCCGAGAGTCAAGGCGTCGGACTACGGGTGGAGAGAGGCCGTCGATTTGGATAAGCTAGACACTATCGATTGGAGCACATTGCGAGGAAGAAAAGGCGATGGTGCGTTATGCGAGGCGATATCGCAAAGTGCCAGATAATATTATGCGAGGCGATTCGCTAAATGCTCGCATAATATGCACTCCTAGATAAATAGGCGGCGCAAGTTTCTATCAACTATCACATAGCAGCCTAGTGGTAACATGCCTTGTCCTTCACTGCTGGCCACCCAAGTTTGAATCCTAAGGGGGCCAATTTTTTGGAATTTTTTTTAAAGGCCAATTTTCATGTAAAAGCATACAAATATGAACTATAAAATATACTACAAATATTTTAAATATTCAAATATTGCTAAAACAACAAAAGTGAGTATTCTCAATGAATGTGTCTTGTCGATACATAATATTCTCTATGCAATATTATTATAACACACACATAATGAAAATTAAGAATGTTTTGATACATAATAGTAGGCCACACACACGACGGTTCTTGACAATGGTCGGAGCGCGCTAGCGTTTCTTGACAATGGTCGTCTTCTTGCCCTTCTTTGTCGCGGTTGCATAGGTTAGGTCCGGGACGTCTTCACTACTTTTCTTGAACGGAAGTCCTTTCTTAGGTAGGGTTGTGGTGTACGGTGTTTGGTTGCCATACCCGTCTTCTATCTTCGGGTCACCGTTCTGGTCAAAGTCTTGCTCGTTGGCGACTCCGTCCATTCCGAGTGAAGCATGAGGCCTTGAGCTTGACCTCTCCCTTCTTAACCTTTTTCCCCTTGCGACGACGGCTATTCTGTGTTCCTGTCTCCTCCACCTCGTCCTCCTCCTCATCATCGCTAGGTGGTGGTTGAAGTTCATCCCTGATGCCCATATGCTTCAAGTCGTTCCTTGCCTTCGGCCCATCTTTTGTCTTGTCGGTGTTAAGGAGGGTGGCAAGCAGAATCTCGCCCACGTTCTTCGTGATATGCATGAGATCAAGGCTATGAGGTACGCGGAGGATCTTCCAGTATGGCAAGTCCCAGAAAACAGACCTCGCCTTCCATACCTTCAGCAACGGCTCTGGCTTCTTCTGGGTCTTTCCTGGCGCAGGGCACTCCTTCGCTTATTCAACAACTTGTAGATTTCGCCACTCTTACGGTGTAGGATTCCTCGAGCTCGATCGTCCCATCGAATGATGTCCTAGCTTTCTCAGCGTGATTCTTGGGAAGCCACCTCCGAGCCCCAAGGAACACGGTTTTCCGGACCCGGATCTTCAGAATGCGGTACGTTGTATTATCCTTGCACCTAACGCACCCATAGAATCCTTGGACCACCTGCCCGAGAAGTATCCGTAACCAGGATAGTCTTGCCGTCGTGATCACCGCCGCTCATGTCAAAGTACTCTTGTCTCGAGGCGTCCCATGTAACGGGCTCCTTCTTCCCATAACGTGGCCAACTCCTCTTTCAACAACGTGAGATAGATTGATGTCTGTACCAAGTTGTTTTGGCCCTTGAACGAGCATACTCATGGTTACGTACTTATTCTTCATGCACAACCGGAGGAGGTTGTAGATCCATACAAACACGGGCAGTCGTGTGTGTGCCGCTGGCTTCCAAACGGATTGAGTCCATCGGTGCTCACGCCCAGCCCGAGGTTCCTTGACTCTTTCCCAAAATGTTGGTAATATTGTAGGTCCAACGCCTTCCACCGGCAAGCATCCAAGGGTGCCTCAACATTTCCTCCTTCTCCGGATCATCGCCTTCCGGACTCTTTCTTTCCGCGTGCCAGCATGAGCTGTGCTTCCTTAGGGTCTCAAATACCGCTGCAAACGAGGAGTTAGAGGAAAGTACCACACCACCTTCCTAGGATCTTTCTTGGTCCCTCTCTTGTATCGAGAGGTCTTGCACACCGGACACGTGGTCTTCTCCGCGTCCTCGCCCCGGTAGATGATGCAATCATTTATGCACCTGGTATTTCACGTGCGGTAGATTGAGAGGGCACGACTTTCGCCTCAGCGATACTAGTCGGACATGTGTTCCCTTCTTGGGAAGAATATCGTGCTGAATACAATGTTGTCGTCGAAACATTCGTCGATCATTTTGTGTTTTGCCTTCATCTCTAGAGCCCTAAGCGTTACATTTAGACGGGTATCCCCGTCATTGCATCCGTCAAACAATGGACTGACCGCGTCTTTCTCCATTTGATCCAGCTTTAGCCTTCTCTACCGGCTCTGGCGTTACTCGTCTCCTTGAGAAGCGATCTTGGACATGAGGGTCTCGCAACCAGCTCGAATCATGGTCGGCACCACCTTGATCATCTTCGTGTCCATGCCCGACGCCACCTTGATCATCTTCGTGTCCATGTCTAGTGCCACCACCACGATCTTCGTGATCGCGGATCGGCGTCTTGATCTTCGTGATCATCATCGGCATCTTGATCTTCGTGATCATCACGTATCCATCGAGTGTAGCCATCCATGAAACTACGTCGAAGCAGGCGACTCAAAGATTCCGGAATCATGCCTTATCAGATACATCAGCTTGCAGTCCCGACATGGACATCTTATCTCGGTCTTGTTTGCACGTTCCATGTCGGCCCTCGCGCATGTCATCCACCTATCCACGCGGGCTTTGTTGATCAGTGGTCGGACCATGGCCGCCTGCGTGGTACAAATAGCAAGAGAATAATTAGAGCATATCTGGATGTGGATCGCCGGAAAAATTCGGCATGACCTCCCCTAAAAAGAGGACATCCATGAAGTGCGAAATTACGGAAAAGAAATAAATCGACATTCCGGCGAAACATTGGCATCTCAAATGAAATCCCTGCACAAAAAGTAGCACCACAACACAATCAAATAGTCGGTGTCTCCGACAACGCGCATACATGCAAGCAACGCCTTCACGCTTCCTCCAACAACGACTTGCGTAAATGGACATGTTGTAGATCTAGAGGAGCAAGAGACTTCACTTACATATGGGTGTCAACCAATGGATGTTGAGCAAGCTTCGAAGGTGAATCAATGGGGGAAATGAGGTGGGGAGGAGGAGGGGGGCGACCAGATTTGTTTTGGTGGAGGAGGAAGAAGTGACACAAGTGAGTGGGGTGGTAGTTGCCTCCATGTGCAAAAAGCTGGAAAAAAGTGGTGCCAGCTTATGCGAGGCGCATATTGCACAATATGCGCCTCCTATAATTCAAACTATAGGAGGCGCATATAGCAATATGCGCCTCGCATATGCCACCTACCAGGTCCGTGCATGATTTACTTGAGGCGCATATGGCCATATTGTCAAATATGCGAGGCGATATGCCAGAATCGCCTCGCATATTCGTGCACCTACCAACACGCTGGCCCACAGAATATGCGAGGCGCATTCTGGTCATATGCGCCTCGCATATTGTCAAATATAGGAGGCAATATAGCCATATGCGCCTCGCATATTCGTGCACTTACCAACACGCGGGCCCACACAGAATATGCGAGGCATTTTGGTCATATGCGCCAGATATTGTCAAATATAGAGGCGCATATAGCCATATGCGCCGCATATTCGTGGCACCTACCAACACGCTGCCACACAAAATATGCGAGGCGCATTCTATATGCGCCTATCTGATATATAGGAGGCGCATATGACTAGAATGCGCCTCACATAATATGGGGATGCTAGATTCTGTCCGTACAGGGATTATAGGAGGCGCATTCTTATCATATGCGCCTCGCCTATTTTTATACTAGAGGCGCATATCGCAATGTGCGCCTCGCCTATTTTTATAGGAGGCGCATATGCTAAATGTGCCTCGCATAAGCATGTCTCCTATAGCCTTTTCACTAGTAGTGTATGAGGCTTCTGAAAAGTTCTTTAACTGCAAGATGGAAGAGGGCAGCTCCGTCAGTGAGCATGTGCTTAAGATGTCTGGGCATGCAAACAAACTTCAAAGCTTGGGTATAGTGATTCCTAATGCTTTGGGGATTTACCGCGTCCTCCAATCACTACCACCAAGTTACAAGAACTTTGTGATGAACTACAACATGCAAAACATGAACAAGACGTTGCGTAACTCTTTGCCATGTTGAAATCTGCAGAAGTGGAGATCAAGAAAGAGCACCAAGTGTTGTTGGTCAATAAGACCACCAAATTCAAGAAAGGCAAGTCTAAGCAGAAGGGACACTTCAAGAAGGGTGGTAAGAAAGTTACCACGCCAACGAAGAAGACCAAGGCTGGACCTAAGGCTGATACTGAGTGCTTTTACTACAAGGGAGAAGGTCACCGGAAGCGGAATTGCCCAAAGTACTTGGCGGATTTGAAGAACGGTAACATCAAGAAGAAAGGTATATCCGATATACATGTTATTGATGTGTATCTCACTAGTACTCGTAGTAGTGCCTGGGTATTTGATACTGGTTTGGTTGCTCATATTTGTAACTCGAAACAGGTGCTGCAGAATAAACGGAAGCTAGCGAAGAACGAGGTGACGATGCGCGTGGGAAACGGATCAAAAGTTGATGTGATCGCGGTCGGCACGCTACCCCTTCATCTACCATCGGGATTAGTTTTATACTTAAATAATTGTTATTTGGTGCCTGCGTTAAGCATGAACATTATATCGGGATCTTGTTTATTGCGAGACGGTTACTTGTTTAAGTCCGAGAATAATGGTTGTTCGATTTATATGAGTAATATGTTTTATGCACATGCACCTTTGATAGATGGTCTATTCTTATTGAATCTCGATAGTGGTAATACACGTATTAATAACATTGAGGCTAAACATTTGAAATCGAGCAATAACCCGACCTATATGTGGCACTGTCGTATTGGTCACATTGGAGTGAAGCGTATGAAGAAACTCCATTCTGATGGACTTCTTGAATCACTTGAAAGATGCGAAGCATGTCTGATGGGTAAAATGACTAAGACTCCATTTTCTGGTATGATGGAGCGAGCTACGGACTTATTGGAAATCATACATACCGATGTGTGTGGTCCAATGAGTGTAGCATCGCGCGGTGGTTATCGTTATGTTCTTACCTTCATGGATGACTTGAGTAGATATGGGTCTATCTATTTCATGAAACATAAGTCCGAAACTTTCGAGAAGTTTAAGTAATTTCAAAGTGAGGTTGAGAATCAACGTAACAAGAAGATTAAATTTCTACGTTCTGATCGTGGAGGTGAATATCTTAGTTACGAGTTTGGCGAGCATTTGAAGAAATGCGGAATACTTTCACAATTGACACTTCCGGGAACACCACAGCGTAATGGTGTGTCCGAACGTCGTAATCGAACTCTCTTAGATATTGTTCGTTCTATGATGTCACTTACAGATTTACCGCTATCATTTTGGGGTTATGCATTAGAAACAACCGCATTCACTTTAAATAGGGCACCATATAAATCCGTTGAAACAACACCGTATGAACTATGGTTTGGGAAGAAACCTAGATTGTCGTTCCTTAAAGTTTGGGGTTGCGAAGCCTATGTAAAGAAGTTACAGCCGGACAAGCTTGAACCCAAAGCAGAAAAATGCATCTTCATAGGATACCCGAAGGAACCTATTGGGTATACCTTCTATCATAGATCCGAAGGCAAAATCTTCGTTGCCAAGAATGGATCCTTTCTAGAGAAGGAATTTCTCTCGAAAGAAGTGACTGGAAGGAAAGTAGAACTCGACGAGGTTGTCGAACCTTCTCTCGAAATTGCGAGTAGCGCAACACCGGAAGAAGTTCCTGTGGTGTCTGCACCAATAAGAGAGGAAGCTAATGATGATGATCATGAAACTTCGGTTGAAGTTGATACAGAGCCTCGCAGGTCAACGAGAACTCGTACCATTCCAGATTGGTATGATCCCGTTATGAGTGTCATGTTGGTGGACAACACCGATGACCCTGCGACATATGAGGAAGCGATGATGAGCCCAGATTCCAATAAATGGCAAGAAGCCATGAAATCTGAGATTGGATCCATGTACGAAAACCAAGTATGGACTTTGGTGGACTTACCGGATGGCCGGAAGGCTGTCGAGAACAAATGGATTTTCAAGAAGAAAACAGATGCTGATGGTAATGTTACTGTCTATAAAGCTCGACTTATCGCAAAGGGGTTTCGACAAATTCAAGGAGTTGACTACGATGAGACTTTCTCACCTGTAGCGAAGCTAAAGTCTGTGAGGATTATGTTAGCAATCGCTGCATATTATGATTATGAGATATGGCAGACGGATGTCAAAACAGCATTCCTCAATGGAGACATTGATGAAGAGTTGTTTATGATGCAACCCAAAGGTTTTGTCGATCCTAAAGATGCTAACAAGGTGTGCAAACTTCAACGGTCCATCTATGGATTGAAGCAAGCATCCCGAAGTTGGAATCAACGTTTTGATAAGGTGATCAAAAGTTTTGGTTTTATACAAACTTATGGAGAAGCTTGTATTTAAAAGAAAGTGAGTGGGAGCTATGTAGCATTCTTAATACTATATGTAGATGACATATTGTTGATTGGGAATGATGTAGACCTTCTTAATAGTGTCAAGGAATATTTGAATAATAGTTTTTCAATGAAAGATCTTGGCGAAGCAGCTTACATATTAGGCATAAAGATTTATAGAGATAGATCAAGACGCCAAATATCATTGTCACAAAGTACATATTTGGACAAAGTTCTAAAGAGGTTTGGAATGGAAGATAGCAAGAAAGGGTTCTTACCCATGTTGCCCAATACGACCTTGAGTAAAACTCAAAGTCCGACATCTGCAGAAGATAGAGAAAGGATGAGTAAGACTCCCTATGCCTCAGCCATAGGATCTCTAATGTATGCCATGCTATGTACTAGACCCGACATTGCATATGTTGTTAGTTTAACTAGCAGATATCAAAGTGATCCAGGAGTGGATCATTGGACAGCGGTCAAAAACATCCTTAAGTACTTGAGAAGAACTAAGGATATGGTTCTTTCTTATGGAGGTGATGAACAGCTCGTTGTTAATGGTTACACCGATGCTAGTTGGAACACCGATCTGGATGATTCTAAATCGCAATCTGGATACGTATTTATTTTGAATGGTGCAGCAGTTAGCTAGAGGAGTGCAAAGCAAAGCGTTGTGGCGAGATCTTCAACTGAATCGGAATACATGGCTGCTTCGGAGGCTTCACAAGAAGCGATATGGATGAAAGAGTTGATTACAGAGCTGGGTGTGGTTCCTAGTGCGCTGGACCCAATGTCTATCTACTGTGATAACATGGGTGCCATAGCCAATGCGCAAGAACCAACATCACACAAGAAGCTGAAGCATATCAAGCTACGTTTTCACGCTATTCGAGAACATGTCCAAGATGGGGACATAAAGATTTGCAAAGTACACACATATCTGAATGTGGCGGATCCGTTGACTAAACCTCTCCCGAGGGCAAAACATGACCAACACCAAACTGCCATGGGTGTTCGGTATATTACCATGTAATCTAGATTAGATGACTCTAGTACAAGTGGGAGACTGTTGGAGATATGCCCTAGAGGCAATAATAAATATGGTTATTATTATATCTTTGTATTTATGATAAATGTTTACATTCATGCTATAATATTATTAACAAGGAAACATTAATACTTGTGTGATTTGTAAACTTAACTTGAAGTCCCTAGTAAAGCCTCTTTATAATACTAGCTTGTTGGTTAATAAATGATTGTGGTTTCCCTATCATGAACATTGAGATGTTATTAACAACAAGATCATATCATTAGGAGAATGATATGGTGGACATACTCCTATAGATAAGCGTAGAATAAAGATCAAGTCATTTTAATAGTTCAATTGCTATATGCTTTCTGATACATAGTAACCTAATTCCTTCGACCATGAGATCATGCATATCACCTTTACCGGGTGGATGCTTTGATGACATCAAACACCACACCGTAACTAGGTGGCTATAAAGGTGGCATTGAGTGTTCGGAAAGTATTGGTTGAGACACATGGATCAAGAGTGGGATTTGTCCATCCATATGACGGATAGATATACTCTGGGCCCTCTCGGTGAAATGTCATCCAATTAGCTTGCAAGCATGTGACTGGCTCACAAGGGATCACATATCACGGGAACAAGAAAAGAGTACTTATCAGTAACGAGGTTGAACTAGGTATGTAGAGATACCGACGATCATAACCTCGGATAAGTAAACTATCGTGAGACAAAGGGAAATTGGTATCGTATGTAAGTGGTTCATTCAATCGCAAAGTAATCGAGAAATATGTGGAGCCATATGAATTTCAGATTCCTCTATTGGTTATTGTTTGGAGAAGTGTCTCGATCATGTCCGCATAATTCACGAACCGTAGGGAGACACACTTAAGGATTCGACATTGTTTGAGTAGTTATGGAATGATGAGAAAGAGACGAATGTTGTTCGAGTCTCGGATGAGATCCGGATATCACGAGGATATCCGAATGGTCCGAGAATAAGATTCATATAAGGAAAGTCCTGCTTTGGAGTTAGGGAATGGTTCGGTGTTTTCATCGGAATGTTCTAGAAGGTTCGAATGTCCCAAGACTGAGGGGAAGGGTACATGAATGTGTTATATCAAGTTGGTATGATTGCATTATGTACTAGGTGTCATCGCTGAACAAAATAGAGGGTTTATTCAAATCCTAGTTTGAAAAAGTCAAACGGCAATTTGAAAGTCAAACGACTATTTTTGGGAAGTGGAGAGGGAGGTGGAAACCGAGTTGGGGAGGAGTTCCTCCCCTCCACCGCCGGCCCACCTCCAAGCCGAGTTGGGGAGGGACTCTCCTCCCCTTGGCCGGCCCCTCCACCTATATAAGGAGGGGCAGGGCTCCCCTCCTAGACACACAACTCCTCCGCCTCTAAACCCTAGCCGCCGGCGCCGCCACCTCCACTGCCGCCGCCGCCGCCCTAGGGCAAACCTCCGCCGCCGCCTAGCTAACCCTAGCCGCCGGCTTGCCCCCTCCTCGGCGTGTCTAAACCCTAGATCGTCGAGGGCTCTCTCATAGTCCACCATACTCGCTCCGGCTTAAGGCGAAGCCCTGCGAGATCTCCCCTCTACTTCCGGTACCACGCCAGTCACGGGAATCGCGAGGAGAGTGCTACAACCTCCGTCACTGGAACAAGGGAGAGGAAGGTCTTCGTCAAATCCGAACGTGTGACCGATCATGGAGCGCCGAACGCAAGGTCGGAAGGATCGCTCACGCGATCTTGAGATCGGGAAGAGTACGACTACATCACCCACGAGAATACGCTCTCATTAAACACTTTGGAATCTTCGAGGGTGAGTTATTCCATCGACTCGTTGCTACAATCTAGTAGATAGATCTTGGCTTGTTTGCTTGTATGCGGTAGAAATTTTTTGTTTTCCATGCTACGAAACCCTACACAAAGTAGTTGTAATAATTGATGCTGATGGACGACAACCATGGAGCAGTGCCTATGACCTTGACGCCACGCCGGTGATGATGGAGATCATGCTCGTGCTTGAAGATGGAGATCGGAAGCACAAGAAGAAAGGCCATATCATATCACATATTATGAATTGCATGTGATGTTAATCCTTTTATGCATCTTGTACTTCTTATGTCGCGACGGTATCATTATAAGACGATCCCTCTCACAAAATATCAAGTTATAAAGTGTTCATCCTTAGTAGGCACCATTTCCAAAGCTTGTTGTTTCGAAGCACCACGTGATGATCGGGTGTGTTAGATTCTGCAAGTATATACAATGGGAGCAAGCCATATTTTCTCATGCGGAAACTAAGGTTAAATCTTGACGAGCCTAGCATGTACAGACATGGTCTCAGAACACGGAATACCGAAAGGTTAAACATGAGTCATATAGATGATATGATGAACATGATGATTGTTCACCTTTGAAACTACATCATGTCATGTCATGATCGGACTTGGTGTAGTAGATTTGGTTTATGTAATCACTAAAACAATGTGAGGGATATTGTTTTGAGTGGGAGTTCAACAACAATATGATTAAAAGTTGAACACTATTTATCATAAATAAAATCAAAGTGAATCAACATAGTTGTTGTAGTCATTGGCATCCGTTTACCACCTTGCGCTTAGTTATAATTGAGATAATAGAACTATAGAATTCTGGTTAGTTACTTTACGAACTGATATCATATTGTTTTGAAGTGTTGATCTAAAGTTTAAAAGTCATATTGCAAACTTTCAGTAATTTCTGGTTACTCCGTGAAGTTTAATAATTGGTATTAAATTAAGAGTAACAATTCCAGTGTTAGTAAATAAGTATCATGTTTATCTCCATGATTCTTGATATTCAAAAGATTGTTTTAATATCAAGGTTTTCTAGGAGTTGAAAGAATTATTTCGAGAAACCATCATATGTGGAAGATATTGCGATATCTGAAACGATGTTTTGATTACAACATGATAGAGTATAATATAGCAAAGTTTATGTTCTCATATTTGATGAGAATTTTGAAAATGTTGGAGACACTAGTCGTCCTAATTCTCCAAAAGGTTTTGGAGAGCAACATTATACTCGCAATTCACCGTTATAAGCTAAAGTATCTTGATCATGAATAGTTCCATGATAAGGATGAATATTTGATGTAGGTAAAATGTTTACTACACTAAAAGATTACTAAAGAATGGAATTTGAAAGAACACCAGATATTTGATGATGGTAATCTACTTCAAAGTGCAAGTCCAAAGACATTGGTATTTAACTATACATGTTTTGGACTATGTGTCATAAGTATGGCACCACTGTTGATGTTGATAGATTCTTTTGAAAGGATAAAGAAATACTGAAAGAGAAATCTAAGAAATATTTGGCAGAAGAGAAAATACTAGAATTGTTCAGCTTAGGTATATAGAGGATATACATGTTATGGCTGTATTCTTTGCTTGTTAAACAATGTAGTTCTTGAATATCAGATACTGAATTTGTTGGTGTGAATCGTCATACGAAACAACACAATTCATGAACTATAATGTCCTAAATAACTAGAAAAATAATATGTGATGATGTTCATCAAGAACAAATAAAAGGTTGTTGTGTTGCTCGTTGAAATCAAAACTTACTTCAAGATTTGTTTCAATACTTGTTATTTCGATCATGTATTATGAGAACAAAAGGGTTGTTCAAATAATTGCCGTAATCCATAAAAGATGGATGATTTACAAATATTGTTGGAGAAATCACATCCATAAAACTAGTGATAAAAATGTCGAAAGACAAATTGATTGAAAGATCACTTAGGAAGAGACATATCCGTTTAAATTATATTGGAAAGAAAACATGAAGAAACTCCATGTGGATGGAATTTTGGAGTCTTTTGATTTTTGATCAAATGACGCTTGTGAAACTTTCCTAGAGATAATTAAAACTCCGTTCATAGGCCAAAAGGGAACGAATGACTAGATTATTGGAATTTGTACATATTTGATGTATGAAGTCCATTACGTGTAGTCGAGAGCGATGGATTTCAACTTCATACGCTTCCTTCGGAAATTTGAGGGAATATATGAATATTTTACTTAATGAGGATGAAGTGTGAAACATTTGAAAAGTTCAAGATGATGTGCAAAATCAATGTAACAAGAAAATAAAGAATTTATGATAGGATCATAAAGGAAGATTTTTGAGTTACAAGTTTAGCATAACACCTAAGATTTGAGAAATCGTTCTGTGGATTTGCATTTCCCGAAACACCATATGAGTATGGAATAATCGAGATATGCAATGAAACCTTGTTTGACATGGTAAGATCAAAGGCGTAATTCATAAAATTGTCTTTATATTTTAAAGGTTAAAAGCTTTAGAGACTGTCGCTTTTTCACTAAAAAGAGCTCCATCATGATCCATTGAAATGACACCATATAAAGTTATCGTTTGGGATAAAACCCAAGTTGTCCTTTCTTAAACATTGGTATGAGCATGTATTTGTAGGTTATTTCGGATAATCGTTGGGTACTCCTCCATAACACCAAAGAGAAAAGTGTTTGTCCCTTAGAATGTAAAGTTTCTTGAGAAGAAATTTTTCGTGAAAAGTTAAGTGGGAGGACTATAGAACTTTGATAAGGTTAAAAGAACCTTAGCTATATGTGCTGAGCTGAGCATCGCCAAAAAGTGTTCCAGAGGCAGCAACAATGCTCATGGCTCACGTGTCTCAAAGGTTGTGGTTACAGAGGTCTAAGTTCCTATTAAACCAAGTAGGTCGGGTAAACAATAAAATACCAAGATTTGAGGGTTGAATCATTATTTGACAATAATGAAAGGAATACATGCAAAGAAGCAATGATGGGCCCTGACTCCGTCAAATGGCTTGAAGCCATAAAATCCGTGATAGTTCCATACACGAGAAATCAAGCTTTGAACTTGAAAGACCCTCTGGAAAGGTGTAAGACCTTACAGTCGTGGTTGGATCTATAAAGAAATAGACATGGATGTTTCACATCTATGAAATAGTTGACATGTTGGGAAAGAGTTCACAACAATGTTCAAAGGTTGACTATGACAATATTTGATCTTCCATAGCAATATTTAGTCTAGATGGATTAATGTAGCAACCACTACATACAATTTTGTTATGTGGTAGTTTAATAAACAAAACAAGTTCTTTAATATAATTGTTACCTAGGACGTGTGCATGACACGGTCCAAACGGTTTCAAAGGATGCTAAAAGCATATGCAAACTTCAATGGTTGAGGTGAGCATTGCAGAGTTGGAATCTTCACCATGATGAAACTGTTGAAGGAGTTTAAATTCATCAGAGACGATGAAGATGCTTGCATTTGTAAGAAATTAAGTGGGAGCGATAAGACATATTTCTAATATATTATGTGGAAGACATATTGTTGATTGGAAATGATGTATATTTTATTAACACATGTTAAGAATTTCATCTCGATGAAAGACTTAGGCAAAACCCGAATATTTGGCGTCAATATCTATATAGATAGATTGAAAAGCTAATATGGTTGTGCCAAATGTACATAGATGAGATATTGAATGAGTTCAATATGGAAATGACAAGAAAGGTTATTGCCACATAGAAAGGATTAAATCAAAATTCAAGTGTATCGACACTTGGTAAGTGAAACAAAGATTCAAGTATTGATTGATACTTGATGAATAAAATCACAAAAATTATTTTTCAATCATACTATGATATGTACAAATCCAGATATGTCCTATGCTCTAAATGTTATGAGCATATACCAGAATGATTCATAAGATGATCACTGGATGATAGTAAGGATATTCTTATCTTTTGGAAGAACTAAGAATATATTATTTTGTAGAAGTGACAAATAGATGGTTAGTTCATTGTAAAAGGTACTACATTGATACTAGTTTTGCCACAAAGTACAAATTAAGTTTATCTCAATCTAAACTAAGGGTGGCATAATATGATGGAAAGTAAGTTCCATAATGGATTTGGATGAGTTCCAAAGTTAAGACATTGTGATAGATACTACAACAAAAGGCTAAGTATATGACTGCTATTATAGCAGTAAAAGAGGGCATTTGTGCCATGTAGTTTGTTATCAAACTAGGTGTAGTTCACAACGGGATAATACTATGAAGATATATTGTATGACAATATTGTCAACATGTTTTAACCAGTAGGAACTAAAGGTCTCATCAAAGGACCAAATTTATACAAAGCCATCTCATTAGAGAATGAGTGATGCATAGAGACGCAAAGACATGCAATTACACACGGACCTGAAAGTGTCGGATCCGAAGATTGGTTCACCACTAGCAACCGTGTACATACAACACCGGAAAGCCATAGGTGTTGAATACACAAAGATTAGAAACTAGATTATTGTCTCTACTGCAAGTGGGAGACTGTTGGAGATATGCCCAAGAGGCAATAATAAAGAGGTTATTATCATATCTTCATGCTTATAATAAATGTTTACATACCATGCTATAATTGTATTAACCGGAAACATTAATACTTGTGTGATTTGTAAACATAAAATAGTCCCTAGTAAATCCTCTTGTTAAACTAGCTTGTTGGTTAATATATGATCATGGTTTTCTGATCATGAACATTGAGATGTTATTAACAACAAGATCATATCATTAGGAGAATGGTGTGATGGACATACTCCTATAGATAAGCGTAGCATAAATATCAAGTCATTTCAATAGTTTGTTTCCTATAAGCTTTCTGATACGTAGTAACCTAATTACTTTGACCATGAGATCATGCTAATCACCATCACTGGATGGATGCTTTGATGACATCAAACACCACACCATAACTGGGTGGCTATAAAGGTGGCATTTAGTGTTCGGAAATTATGTGTTGAGGCACATGGATCAAGAGTGGGATTTGTCCATCCATATGACGGACAAATATACTCTGGGCGCTCTCGGTGGAATGTCATCCAATTAGCTTGCAAGCATGTTATTGACTCACAAGGGATCACATATCACGGGAACAATAAAAGATTACTTATCGGTAACGAGGTTGAACTAGGTATGCAAAGATACCGACGATCAGACCTCGGATAAGTAAACTATCGCGAGACAAAGGGAAATTGGTATCGTATGTAAGTGGTTCATTCGATCGCAAAGTAATCATAGAAATATGTGGGAGCTATATGAATTTCCAGATTCCTCTATTGATTATTGATCGGAGAAGAGTCTCGGTCATGTCTGCATAATTCACGGACCGTAGGGAGACACACTTAAGGATTCAATGTTGTTTAGTAGATATGGAATGTAAGTAGGGAGACCGAATGTTGTTCGGAGTCTCGGATGGGATCCGGGATATCACGAGGAGATCCAGAATGGTCCAGAGAATAAGATTCATATAAGGAAAGTCCAATTCCGGAGTTCGGGAATGATTCCGATGTTTTCATCGGAGAGGTTCTAGAAGGGTCTAGAAGGTTCAACCGACCGGGTACATGAATGTGTCATGGATATGTGGAATGATTGAATAATGTCCTAGGTCACTTGATTGGGCATTTGCAAGAAATAAATTGAGTTCCAAATTGAAATTCAAAAGGCAAGTTTGAAAAGTCAAACATGGACAATGTGTCCTGGTGGAGGAAGGAACAAATCCTTCTTTCCCTCCACCACAAGCCAACAAGGAGATCGAGTTGGGGAAGGATTCAAACTCCCCTCTCCCAAGCTTCCCTCCCTCTCATAAATAGAGGGGAGGGGGTGCCCCAAGAGAGACACAACCAGACCCACCTAGCCGCTGGCGCCGCCATCACTGCCCTAGCCGTCGCCGACTCCACCTCCTCCTCTCCGGCCCTCTAAACCCTAGATCGCCGGAAACCCTAATTCCCACCATAACCTGCTCCGGCTTAGGCGAAGCCCTATAGTATATTCCCTCTACTTCTGACACCACGCCGTCTTGCTGTCGGAATCGCGAGGGGAGAACTACAACCTCCGCTACCTGCTGGAAGAAGGGAGAGGAATGTCTTCATCGAGTACCGAACGTGTGACCGACTGCGGAAGCGCTGCCGGAACGCATCGCCGGAAGGATCGTCTACACGATCTTCAGATCGTAAAGTGTACGACTACATCACCCACGAGAATATGCTCTCGTTAACCGCTTTGGAATCTTCGAGGGTGAGTACTCTAATCGACTCGTTGCTACAATCTAGTAGATAGATCTTGGCTTGTTTGTGTTCATGTAGTAGAATTTTTTTGTTTTCCATGTTTTGAACCCCTACAATCGATAATACATAGTTTAATGATACATGAGCCAACCGGCCTAGGGTTTAGACAAACCGACTATAAGAGTCTTAGTCCAACACGAATACATATATAATACCCTGCTGCACTGTCAATGTCGGATGCCACTATGTTGAGACTGGAGCATATGTCGATGAAGAATGGTGTTGGGAGACCCTTAGTAAATATATCAGCAAATTATGCACTCCTTGATACGTGAAGAACGTGGACCTCGCCAAGAGAATTTTTTGCGGACAAAGTGAATGTCAATCTCTACATGCTCTATGCATCGATTCTGGTCTGCAAATGGATTTTATGCTACGTAAACTGCAGATATGTTGCCACAACAGAAAATGGTGGAAATATCAATGGGTTGATGAAACTCGACAAGAAGTTGACGTAGCCAAACCACTTCTTCAATAGAATGAGCAACCGATCTATATTCCGCTTCAGCTGAACACCTGGAAACTGTAACTTGCCTTTTAGAGGACCAACAAATAAGATTATCACCCAAATAAACACAAAATCCGGATATGGTTCGTCAAATATCTAGAAAACATGCCTAGTATGCATCAAAATAAATTGTCAAGCTTGTAGGAGAAGAAGAATTGATTAGTAATCCATGATCGAGAGTGCCTTTGAGATAACAAAGAATTCTTTTGATATGTGAAATATGAGGAACACGAGGGTCATGCATATATAAGCAAGCTTGCTAAACAGAATAGGATATGTCTAGACGAGCGAGAATGGCATACTAGAGATCTCCAGTGAGGCTACGATATAGAGTGGGGTTGGGAACAAGATCACCGTTGGACGACAGTTTGGAACCAACATCAACCGGCGTGCGGCAAGGCTGACAGTCGAGCATACCAGCGCGAGATAATAAATATAGAATATATTAGCGCTGAAAGAGAAAAATAGTGGTAGAATTGCAAGAGGCAGTGATCCCAAGAAAATGATGAAGAGGCCCCAAATAAGTCATAGAAAAATCATGATTAAGAGGTGATATTATATGTTTTAAGAAAGAATAAGAAGATACAGTGGGAACAATATCGTCAACATAAAGTAGAAGATAGGTAGTATGAGTGGAGGATCGAAAAATAAAAAAGAGGAGTCAGATTTAGAGGGAATAGGTTTGGATGAAAGTGGCAAAGCGATGGAACCAAGCGCGAGAAGCTTGTTTTAGACCATACAAAGATTTGTGAAGAATACAAACAAGATAAGGATTAGAAGGATTTTCAAAGACAGAGGGTTGTTGACAATAGACTGTTTTATTGAGAGTGCCATGCAAAAAGGCATTTTTAACGTCAAGTTGATGAATCAGCCAGGAAGATGAAACAGCAAGACTAAGAACAACACAGATAGTGGTTGGTTTAGCAACAGGAGAAAACGTCTCATCAAAATCAATCCCATGATGTTGAGAAAATCTCCGGCAGACCCAACAGGCCTTGTAACATGCTAGAGGGCCATCAGAACTATATTTATGCCGAAAAACCCATTTTCCAGAAACGACATTGGCACCAGATGGTCTAGGAACTAGAGCCCATGTATTATTTTCAATAAGATCATTAAATTCATCACACATTGCAGAGTGCCAGAGAGAATCGATGAGAGCTTGCTTTTAAGAGGCGGGGATAGGTGAAATAGGAGCATCGGTTAGGTTGAGACGATGATGCCGAATATGGAAACCCTTTTTGATGGGTTCGTTGCATGGAAAAAAATTCCTATGATTGCAACTGCCAAGATCGAATCTAGGTTATACTTTATAATGGTTTTAGAAGGACTCACCCTTGAAGACCGTAAGTGGGATAACGTTCCCGCAAACAAATTTGGTTGTAGTAGATGTACATGACCGTCCTCAAGGACATGCAGACGATCAACACCACAAGAGGGTAACACCTCCGTAATCGGTCACACGTACGGTGTGTCGACGACTTCCATCCCTCTCTCCAGCTAGGCAGTGGAAGTAGAGGATCCCCAGAAACTCTAGCAGCACTATGACATGGTACTAGTGGTGGTGGGGAAGATCTTGAGCAGGGATTAGCCTAAGAACTTTTCTCTTGGCAATAGACAAGGCTAGCAAGGGGAGAAAACTGCCATCGAAAGGGCATATGAGAGGAGAGGGAATGAGTGGGAGAGAGGAGGAGGGGTCACCTCCTTTTATAGGGAGAGGGGGTAGCCCCATCCCTATGGCTGGTGGCCAAGGTGGTGCCCCCACCTCTTCCCTCATTCATGTGAGTGGACTCTCCACTCACAGAAATTTATGTCCACTTTCTCCCATTGATTATCCACTCAAAAAACCAAAGGTCTTTCCATTAAAGCACTTTAATTCTCTTGGTTTAATGCCACTCAATTTAATGAACACTTTATTTAATGAGTACTTCATTTAATGAACACATTAAATTTTTTATATCCTTGCAATATTTTGATACACCGAAACTATTCCGGTAGATTTGATAGAACAATTTCCGCGATGTCTAGTATCTTCTCCTGCGTTTCCTATCCACTCAAATGCGTCAACTACCCTTAAGTGTGTCTCCCTATGGTTTCGACAAATATGCGTACATGATCGAGACTTTCTCCGATCAATAATCATTAGCAGGACCTAGAGATCCATAATGACTCCCACTAGCTCAACGATAATCCAGTGATCGTCTGAACCTTTTTTGTAGTAACTAATTCCTTTTGTCTCGCGATATTTTACTTGTCCGAGATCTGATCATTTGGTATCATCCGTACCTAGTTCAATCTCGTTACTAAAAAGTAATCTTTTCTCGTTTTCATGATATAACATACTAGTGATCTTATCACTTGCTTGCAAGCTATGTTAATGTGATATCATCGAGAGATCCCTGAGTATATCTCTCTGTCGTCGGGATGAAAAATCCCACTCGAGCCTCAACTAACACTTTCTAAGTACCCGACGCCACCTTTATAATCACCCTGTTACGGCGTGATGTTTGATGGAATCAAAGTACTTTTCTAGTGGAAGTGATTGACATGATCTCATGGTCTAAGGAGTTGAGTTACTTAGAAAGAGATAACAGTATAAATTTGCGGACATGATCATATTGCTAAATCTACTATGGGTGAATGTTCATCATATTATTCTCTAATGACATGGTCTTGTTATTAACAACATCCAATGTTCATGATCAAGAAACCTTGATCATCAGTTAATCAACAAGCTAGTATGATGAGAGTCATTACTAGGAAGCTTTTCTTTTGTTTATAAATCACACATGTATTAATGTTTCCTATTAACACAATTATAGCATGATAAATAAACATCTATTCTAAACCTGGAAGAACATAATAACCATTTATGATTGCCTCTCGGACATATTCCTTTCACTTTTTGCCACGAGTACACATGACATGATCATTTTCAGGGATAGGGATAGGAACGGAATTCGGTGGATCTAGAGATGTAGTGGACATAGTATAGGCCGTAGAACTATTTAGTGGAAGTTCGTGGGATGAAGGTGGTTTGGGAGTTTCTGTCACGACAGGAGATGGCGTAAAGACAAGCTATCGTGGGATGGAGGCAGAATAATTTGTTGTCCTGGTAGAGGGGGCGGATGGGATGGCAGAAACAGGTTGGGGCAAGGCAGGCTATAGTGGGCTCATGGCAGTTGAGTTTTCTGCCGCGACAGGAGGTGCATCGGGGAAGTTGGAAGATAGTAGAGGGCGTTGTACGGTGATGGGTGGTGTGATGTTCATAGGCATGGAAGGTGTTGTGGAATTGGAATTGGGAAAAGTGTTTTCATCGAAAGTAACGTATCGAGAAATAGGGACATGGCCGAAAGAGGGGTCAAAATAGTGAGATCCCTTGTGATCATTAGAGGGGCCAAGATAAACACAAGGCAATGAGCGAGGCGGAAGTTTGTGAGAAGCAATAGACGTGATGTTTGGAAAACATAAATAAACGAAGACACGCAATTCAAAACAATCGTGATGATGAAGAAAGAGGGATCGAAAATGGGTGTAAAGAGGACAAGTTTTTGTTGGTTGGATGTTGATAAGAAAGGTGGAGGTTCGTAGATCTTCGGACCCAAAACGAGGAGGCGGTGAGGCTTCAATTAGCAAGGTGCATATAATGTCATTGATAGATCAAAGGGAAGTTCAGCTTTGCTGTTTTGTTGACATGTATGTGGACAGGAAAAATGAAGAAGAATGTCGTGAGACAGAAAGAAGGATCAACTTTTAGTGTTATCAAATTCACGAACATTTCACATTGTATAAAGTGAATGGGAATACCAAAGTGTGGGAGGGAGGGCGCAATGTTAACTGCACACAAACGAGAACAAACAATCAACACAACACATTGTATACCTAGGTTCAAGGCTCTCCTAAGAGATAAAACCCCTGATCCTGCATGCTATATCTCATAATGATCATCATATTGTGGCTACAAGTGCTCCTTGAGCTGTATCTGAGAGGAGGAAGAAGGTGATTTTGCTCTCCCTTTATGCTCTAGGGGAAAATGAACTAAACAAGAGATCAACCCTCTTCTGGGAGCCCCTGGTGCACCTTATAAAGGGGTGCCTAATGAGTGCATATTTGCATCATGTTTTACATTATTATTTTTCATTGTAGATGTAGGATTTTGGTATTTTATGGCGTTCACACACATTCTTTATGTTTATTTTCACCAGGATAAAATCAGATGATGGATCCAAAGGACACAATTCTTGGAGCAGTTGTACTAGAGAGAAAAGGAGCAAAAAAAATACGTAAATCCCTTATTTGGGAAATATTAATAATACCAGAAGAAAACCCGAAGCGATAGGCAGAGACAAAAGAGTTGACAACGAACTATATGGTGGGCCGCCATATAGTTGGCGCCACCTCCACCTCCTCAAATAGTTTCACCCCGTGCAACTGGTTCGGAGAGACGACATACAGAACACCTAGAAATCGCTGAAACCTAACCTCCAGAAGGCATCTGGAGGGGAACTTTCCCTAGGGATCCATCTTCGCCCTACGCGGATCTAGGAAGCCAAGGCATCGATCTCCATCTTCATCAACCGCTGCATCTTCATTACCACTATCATCTCCATCCATCCCATCTAGATCTTGTTGTAATTCTTGCACTAGTTGTGGATTTATACAAGTACTATTCATCGATAATTGTTTCCATTACCATTGCTATGATGTTGTCTGCCCCCATGTCTGAGTAGATCATTAGTTCTTGGAGATATGGAGAAACCCTAGTATGAGATTGGAATAAGATAAAGTTTATTATGATACTCATTGTTGTGACCATGTTTTAGATTGTCTACATCTTGATGTTGGGAGAAGTCGACCTCTACAATATTTGTCTCTTGTGGGGACTTGATGTAGGGAACTACTTGTTGGTAGACGGAGGGATATTAGCACTTACAGTGACTATAAAGCTATTGGCACCCCTTACCTGTCAACTTGGGAATCGAGAAAACTCACAAAACACTATCCATGCCATGAGATACGTCTTGCAGGGTTACGTCCCTTAATAGCACGATAATTCAATTAATGTTGGTTGTATGTTGTGGTTATGAGGATAATTTGAGCAGTGGTTGCTGCCTCTTTGTCCAAATACGGAGTTCCTCCCACACATACATAGCTGAGAATGTTCATGATGATAATATTTAGCTTAGCCCTTTATAATGCTAGTGGTGTATCCGCCAATCCCTGAGAACGCTTTCTCCCACTGAAGTTTCAAATCTCTTTTATATACGTGATATTACTTTATGTATTCAGTTTTATTTACTTTACTCGCTGTTCTCTTATACCAAAAACCCAAAAACACCTTTTTACACATTACTCGCATTTTATCTTGTCACTTAGAACTTGATTTAGCAATTATATTTTCAGTATTTACTTCAAGAATTCTTAGACTTCACACTCCAGCTCCGTGTGGGATCGATATCTTTATTTCAAAACTATCTACATCCGATCTGTGCACTTGCAGTCATCAAGCTATTTTCTGGTGCTGTTGCCGGGGAGCTAAGTGATGTAGGTCTTTTAGTTTTTGCTTATTTACTTTACTTTACTTTAGTTTTTTTAAGTTTTGCTTTGAGTTACAAGGTTCCTCCAACATGATGGAGTTTGAGCATATGACTAGTGCTAACCCACTCAACCGTTTTGGGAAGCCCTATGATATTTATAAAAGAGACAACTCCAATAAGAGGACAAGGGGGTTTGAAATAAATCCTCTACTACTTGGTATTCTACACAAGAAGCAATTTACTGGACATGAAGAAGATCCTGATCCATATGGGCATATTGCATGTTTCAAAGATATATGTGGCACGTTCCAATTAACGGGGTATACTGCCGATGAGGTAAGGGTTAAACTTTTTAGTCAAACTTTGACAAGTACAACTCTCTCATGGTATAGATCTCTACCCTCAGAAGCCACTACTACTTGGGATGATTTAGCTTGCGAATTATTATCTAAATATTACCCATAATCAAAATCTTTTGGAATCAGGCGTCTTGTAATGACTTGGAAGAACCGTCCCAATGAAGGACTAGTAAGAGCTTACATAAGATTTAAAGATTTGCTTAGAAAATGTCCTAATCATGATTTACCTGAATGGTATTTATTGCATATCTTTTATGGCGGTTTGATTGAACCTACTAGAATTGAACTAGACTCTTGCGTGAGAGGAGCTTTTATTACCTATAACTAAAGCTTGGGCTTTACTTAATAGAATTCGCGACCATAGAGTTTCATGGACTTTTGGTCTAGGAAGTGAAGGAGGCTCGGAAATAGATCATTAATGTATTCCCGAACATAATAAAAAGGCCATGTTAATGAATTATCTAACGAACTTTATTTAGATTTAGATATTGTATTACAAGTTGTTAAAGCTTTTACAGAACACATCGAAGCTCCAAAGGTGGGTCCGGTCAAGTTTGATCCACCACCTGAACCTAAAAATAAAAGAGAAGTTAAAGCAACTGTGGCCTCCCTAGAACCAATGTATGAGATACCTTTTCCTAACACTGCACAAAAGCATATTTTGGAGTATGAACAGGTTAAAGCAATATAGGAGGAGAAAGAAGAGGAAAGTGTGCCAATAATTGAAAAATATCTGGACGAAACCAAATATGAAGAGGTAACCGAGGAAGCAATCATGGGTATGTATGCACATTGTAACATAGTTGAACTTGATGAAGAGACTTCCATATTGGATGAAGGTAACATTAAGCTAAAATATGTGGGTAAGCCTATTCTTCCCTACATATTTAAAGAAACCTCACATCACGATTAATGTGATCTTGGCACTGAAGTTAATGTTATATCTTATAATTTTTATCTAGAAATAAAAGAACAAATAGCACCGGATACAATAGAAAATACTGATATGATAATCATGTTAGCCAATACAAATCTTAGAATTCCAATGGGAGTAGTTGAAGATGCAGTTATCACAATTAACAATAAAAATTTCCTTATTGATTTTGTAGTTGTTGATATGACAATTGACAATCTTTGCCCAATTATATTTGGAAGAAATTTTTTGAGTGATATAGGTGCCACAGTTGACTTCAGAAAGGAGGTTGTATCCCTTAAGCTTGGGGAAGCAGAAAAAGAATTCCACTTTTCCAAATTTAAAGACAAACCTCTAATCATACAAGAATAAGAGAAGGAGAAAACTATTGAAGAAATGGTAGGTCTTTTCTTAAATAATCAAGATGAAGAAATAAATGAAGATCCAAATTGTGGATAAATAATTATGGATGATAAAACTCTAGAAGAATTAGAAAATGAATTTGATTCATTTCCCAATGAAGAGCCTCCAACTGATGAAACTTTTGAAGATCTAGAAAAGAGAGGGGATGAGGAATTACCACCCCCAGAATTAAAAACTCTACCAAATAATCTTAAGTATAGATTCTTAGATGATACTTATAAATTCCCTATTATTATTAGTGCTAAACTTTCAGGGGAAGAAGAAGAACTTATGGAGGTACTAAAGGAGCACCGCAAGGCCTTTGGGTACTCAATGGATTACTTGAAGGGGATTAGTCCCATGATAGCCTCCCATCGGATATTCATGGAGGAAGGTGCTAAACCAGTTGCGGAATTTAACAAAAGACTGAAGCCTGAAATGAAGGAAGTGGTAAGAAAAAGAAATAGTACGCCTACTTGATTGATACGTTGGAAACGTATCTATAATTTTTGATGCTCCATGCTTGTTTTGTATCTACTTTGCTTTGCTTGTCTATAATTTGAGGTGCTTTTTACATGTTTTCTGGTACAAACCTATTAACAAGTTGCAACAGTGTCAGATGCCTATTTTCTGCTGTTTTTGGTTTCAGAAAAGTTAGTAAAGAAATATTCTCAGAATTGGACGGGACAAACATTAAAGTCGATTACTTTCCGTGGGGAACAAGAAGTCCAGAGGAGAGCCGGAGGGGCCAGCCAGGGGGGACAGACCCACCCCAGGCGCGGGTGGGCCCAGCCCGATGCCTAGCTAGGGTTTGGTGACCCTGGTCGCCTTCTCGTTCTCCCCCTTCGCCTATAAGAAGCCCCCAATGCAGAAACCCTAAGCACCCGATCAAATCTCCACGAAACCGTCTGTAGCCGCCACCACCATCGTCCCTAGATCGGGGAGGAGCTGAAGTTCTTCCCGACACCCTACCAGAAGGGAGATCATCCTAGAGGCCTTCTCTCCGGTATGATGCGTGAGTAGTTCCACCTTGGACTATGGGTCCATGTAGTAGCTAGATGGTTGTATCTCCTCCTTTGTGCTTTCATGTATAGATATTGTGAGCTCCGTTCATGATCAAGATCTAATCTATTTGTAATCATGCATGTTGTGTTTGTGGGGATCCGATGGATATTGAGATTATTATGTTGGTTTGATTAATGGTTTTGTGTTTATGATTCTATCATGTCTATGTTGTTTGTGATGTTGCATGCTCTCTGTTGTTAGTAGCTATCTTGGCCAAGTAGTTGCTAGTGACTCCAAGAGGGGATATTTATGCTCGATAGTGGGTTCATGCCTCTAGTTTCCAAGGGAAGTGACAGAAATATCTTAGGTTGTAGATGTGTTGTTGCTACTAGGGAGAAAACACCGGTCTCTTGTTCATGGAACATGTGGACTGTTTACCTTACACACTTGCTTAATGCAGTTGTCTGTTGCTTGCAACTTAATACTGGAGGGGGTTCGGATGATAACCTGAAGGTGGACTTCTAGTCATAGATGTAGTTGGATGACGGTCTATGTATCTTGTTGTATTTCCCAATCGAATCTCATAAGATCTTTCTGACTAGTAATTGCATTGTTATGCCCCTCCCAATCGAATCTCATAAGATCTTTCTGACTAGTAATTGCATTGTTATGCCATGCTTAGTTCCTGTCAATTGCCCTGCTGTAATTTGTTTACCCTTCATGCCATGTTGTTTATCTAAGGAGAGATCCTCTAGTGAACTATGGACCCCGGTCCAATCTTTACCATTGATACATCTTCCACTGTTACTTGTTTACTTGCTGCAAACCATTACCTTCCACAACATACGTTTAATACTTTGTTACAGCAAACCGATGAGCTTGACAACCTCACTGTTCGTTGGGGAAAAGTCTTGAGTTTGTGTTGTGCAAGTCTCCGTGTTGCTTGCATCACCTGTGTGATGTTTCCTTCCTCCTTCTGGTTCGATAACCTCGGTCTCAACTAAGGGAAAACTTGCTGCTTGCTGCTTCATACCTTGCTCTTGAGGTTCCCAACAGGCTGTGCGTAGACAGTCGTCAAGTACATATCTATACTAGAACTGATGATTCATTTTCTGGAACAAGCAGGAGAGCACCAACCGAGCTCAAGAAGGAGCGAGACGAGTCTAAGATTGAAGGTGTCTGCCAAGAATTTTCTAAAAAAAATCTCCTGAAGGGCCGGATCGAAAAGGACGAAGACCTGTTGAAGGACGCCGAGATCATGGTTAAGTCATCCCATCAAGAACTGGATACTCTCAAAGGCAAATCCAAAGCTTGGACGGCTAAGATGGATCAAGTTAACAGTACCTTGTCTAGTAAGTCCTTGTCCCTTTTTGTCTGCTAGAATATTTTCATAAACTGACTGGTTGTTGTTTCTTTTCAGAAAAAATACGAGTCTACCGAACTTGTTGTTACTGCTATCAAGAAATCAAGATCTAAGCGAGCCGAATCTGGCCTAATATCGGGTAAGCTCACCATCGACGATCACTTGGTTTCTCTTGCTTCCCAGGCTAAGGCAATGAAAATCTTTGGGGTTGACCCCCTCAATGCTGCCGTCCGCACTTTCAACATGGTCTGGCCGGGAGAATAAACTCCAGAGCATCTCTCAGATTTGGTGGAGCAACTGATGTCAAGTGAAGTGAGGCTTAGCCAGTGGAGAGAGTCAGCCGGTCGAGTTGGTGCTAATGAAGCTTTGACCTTTGTAATCTCTTGGTACAAAAATATCAATCTTGAGGTTCTACAACATATGCACGAAGGTTCCAAGTGGACCAATGATCCAGATCTTGTCAAGAAGCGCCAAGACATAGCATATGCCTTCGTCCAATATGTTGATGTTCACTGCTTTATGGAGGGGCCGAGCTATATTGATGAGGAAGGCGAGGAAGTAGAAGAGGAAGAAGGAGACGAGGGAGAAGAAGAAGCATTAGACGAAGACATTAAAGCTGAGGCTCCTGTCCTAAAAACCGACACTCCTACTCTAGCCACCGACACTTCCACCCCAAGCTCCGATCCTGCAGACACCGGTTCTGGTCCTGCGGCCTATAAGGCATGAAAAACTTTAAATTCGTTAAATCTTGGTATGCCAGGCGCAGATGTAATATACACTTGGTTATTTTGGTGGCACTTTAAACAATTATTATAGACAATGGAGCTTGATGCCGAATCACTTTTGGGCAAATCCCCGAGTTTGTTTTCTTGTTTACTCAATTTCATAACTTTGGCTCTTGTCTACCTTTTTTGGCGTTCGACGTATGAGTCATAAGGTCAGAAAAATTAAGTTAACAATACTTAAAACTTTGGGATTCAACATAAATACATTCTACATAAGAAAAGAATAATAAAACAAGGGGTTAGTCAAAAAACAACAATTATCGGATCGCTCATTTTTCCTTTCCTTAGTCGCTTTTCATGTGTATCTACCTCTAGCTTTTGCTCTTGCTTTCCATGAAGCTGGGTTGCAGACAATAGCTAAGTCGAAGAGTGTGCTTTTGGCATTTATACATTACTAAACCGAGATTAGGAAAAGAGAGCAATGCCAGCCAATATGTAAAAATAAATATACTGGAAAAACATTACTATGAAGGAGTCCCTGAGTTTCTTTTCAGCGATCCAACATTTCATTCGTTGCTCATAGCTGACATATATATCCGACATATGAGGGAGTTCAGAGATACATATATTCTCCCCTTAAGTGTAAAAGGGACGAAGTAACGCTACATTCCACGGTCTCTTGGTTTCCTCACCTAACCTGTCCACCTTATTCTTTTGCTGCTCCTGGGCATCTATAAGATAATATGCATTATTGTGCAAAGCCTTGCTCACGATAAAAGGTCCCTCCCACGGGGGTGATAATTTATCCATGCCGACTGCACTAGTCGAAGCACCAAATCCCCTTATTTGAATACATGAGGGTTATCTTCCGGCTATGGTAGCATCAGAGATTTTGCTGATATATAACTGATATAGACAATGCCAGTTCTCGTGCTTCCTCGAGCAAGTCGACATCATTTTCCCAGGCTTATTTTACCTTGGCCTCTATATATTGGGTGACTCTCGGTGAGTCATGCTCTATGTAGGATGGTAATTGTCGGGGGAATAACCCCCGGTAGGGTCATAAGGGGTAAAACATTG
The DNA here is from genome assembly GCA_030063025.1 of Avena longiglumis. Classification (NCBI taxonomy): domain Eukaryota; kingdom Viridiplantae; phylum Streptophyta; class Magnoliopsida; order Poales; family Poaceae; genus Avena; species Avena longiglumis. Next base: position 366,305,516 of record CP125978.1, read on the forward strand.
CCCAGCTTGGCTTACGCCGAGCAAAGAACGAACCCGGCCGGGTAATAACGGTCGGGTAAGATGGTCATATGCGGCCGACATGGGCACTATGTCGGCCCGTATATGACAAGTTTGTTAATCTTGCAGGAACCAATGAGCCGAGTCACACGAGGGAAGTCCGAGTTTGATAGGACGCATGGCACCTTTCCGAGTGAGACTTAGGAGGGACCATGGAAAAGCACGGTAAAAAGAGAAGGGCGACGCCGGGTGACACGAAAGGAGCCGGGTGACGCCTAAAGCAAGGGCTGACGAACAAAGCTACGACGTGACGCCAAAAGAACTAGAAGCTAAGTACGAGAAGACCGTTAGCTGTCTAGCTTTATGGACTGGGTCAAGGGGCTCAGGGCCAGCCCATGACCCGACCAGTATAGTAAGGACCAAGATCCAAACAGTAACCCTAGGACCCAAAGATGTGTAACCTAGCTGGCCTTCGCCTATATAAGGAGGGGGATAGCTAGGGTTTGAGAGGGGAGACCAAGTAGGAAACTAGTGCCCTGAGGCTTTGTTCATACAGCTCAAGGATCACTTGTAAACTTGGAGGATCAATAAAATTCCCAAGTATGGAGAGTTCATATTGTTCTTCGTGCGTGGCTAGACCGTGCACTCCCTCCCCGGTGACCACAAGCATCCATTCGGGCCCCAACTTAAGCCTACCCATGGCATCTCCCGTGACACCACCACGACAGTTGGTGCCCACCATGGGGAAGAAGAAGGTGCTTGATAGAGTCTTCATCCGGACGGGCAACATCATCGCCAAGACCAGCGAGCGTGTCTATTCCGGCCTCATCCAGAGGTTTGGAGCGCTCAACTTCGTCAGCGACAACGCGGTCTGCTTCAGGACCAAGCCGTTCCCTAGGGGCGGTCGCTTCATCAAGTTCGGCGAGCACCAGGTCTACGACACGGTGCACATGGAGTGCGCGTACCCGGAGCGCGTCATCCTGGCGCCAGATCCACCAGCGGTTCCTACCGCAGGAAAACTTCATCATCTCATATCCGTTGAGGTAATGATGATAGCTCCTAACCTAGCAGCACCTCCAGTAGTTCCCGTAGTGAACGATAATGCTGAGGGAGGAAATCAAGAGGAAACGCCAAGGGTGGCAAGAACAGCAAAGGCACCGCTAGAAAAGCCAGAAAACATAGCTAGGAGTAAGAGAGCCAAAGAGCTGCACGAGGTGATGACCACAAATATAGGGGATCACAACAGTCTTCGCGGGTAGTATTACCCAATTTATTGATTCGACACAAGGGGATCCAAAGAATACTTGCAAGCCTTAAAAACCGAGTTGTCAGTTCAGCTGCACCTGGAAATAGTTCTTGCTCACAGAAGTTTATCAGTAGCAACAACAAAGCAACAGCAACATCAACAGGGAAACATGAGCAATAGTAATAGTAACGGTAACAGCAGGATTCGAGTGTGGTAGGCATAGGGATGGATGGAGGGGCATTTCATGGACGAGTCTAAACATGTAACTTCAAGATCTAGGGCATTGCATATAAATAATAACAAGCATCGAAGTACTAAACCATCCTAGGCATGTGCTCCAAATATAGTCATACGTGCTCGCAATGAGAACTTGCACAACATCTTCTGTCCAGCCAGCCCGTGGCAGCGGGGCCTCTAGGGAACTACTGACAATTAAGGTGCTCCTTTTAATAGAGCATCGGAGCAAAGCATTAACACTCCATGAACACATGTGATCCTTACACCACAGCCATCCCCTACGGTTGTCCCAATTATTGTCACTTTGGGGCTTTGGATCCGGACAATGATATGTGTACACAACTTGCAGATAAGATCACAAACAATACTATCATAATGATTCAATAATAAGTTCAGATCCGAGATCATGGCACTCGGTCCCTAGTGAAAAGCATTAAGCACAACAAGTTGCAACAAATTCAAATAGCACTAATAGAGATACTAGGCACTATGCCCTAACAGATCTTATTTGATTACATGATAGAACTCATCCAATCCCTACCATCCCCAAGCCTACATCGGGGGATTACTCACTCATGGATGAGCGAAACATCGGTGGTTGATGGAGATGTGTTGGTGATGACGATGGCGATGATCCTCTCCAAATTCCATGTCCCGGCAGGGTGCCAGAACGGAGTTTCTGGATCCAAATCTTGGTTTCTGGTGGCGGCAGCGGAGCGGAACTCTTTTTGTAAAACTATCGACCCCCCTCGGTTTTTAGGTCGAAAGGAAACTTATAGGCGCAGAGGGAGGCCGAGGAGGTGCCTGGGGACGCTGCACCCCCTCCAGTGCGTGGTCGTGGCCCGCCTCGGGTGGGTTTGGGCCCCAGCCTCCCTCCGCCTCTTCTTCCGCTTCGTGGATCTTCCGTGAAATATAATTTTTGGCATATTTTGAATTTTTCCCGATAGTTCATTTTCTGCACAAAACAAGACACTAAGGTAATTCTGCTGAAAATAAATACGTCGCAGTTAGTTGTATCCAAATCACACAAGTTTAGAGGAGAAACAATAGCAAAGTGTTCGAGAAAGTAGATACATTTTGGACGTATCAACTCCCCCAATCTTAGCTTATTGCTTATCCTCAAGCAATTCAGTTGAAAACTGAGTGCGATAAAAGAACATTCACGAACACTTTGCTTCATATGATGTAAATATTCTCAGCACAGGAGTAGATGCTTAGACAATTCATAATAAGGATTATGCAACTAAGGCTACTCAATAGTCATTGCAAGCTATGAATAGAAACCAACTCAATAATAATAAGTAGCATGAAACATAAACATAAGCAACATTGTAATGCTCATAATAAGGTATGATAGAGTGTTATCTCGCTTGCCTTTGTTTGTAGAGCTCAATATAAATGCCAAGGCACCTCTAAAGTTCAAGTGAAGACTAGAAGTAAAGATATCAGAGATACAAGCATCAAAGTCATGACATAATTAACCAAGTTTTGGAACAAACACAAGAATGACAACTGTGCTCTCAAGAAAGTGCTCATAGAATAAGTGGTGACTCAACAAGGTTGTGAAAACGGTTTTGTGAAGGTTTGAAAGGCTTCCCAATGCTGAAAGGAAGGTACTCGTTATCTTTGAGCTCTCATTGCCCCTATCATAGGCATATTCATGTGGTTAAGGTGAAAGTGAGGTCCACTCTTAATCATATGCTTGACAGATCATAGACTGGAAATACCATGTCCCTTGAGTATGAGGGTCGCTCCGCATGCTACTCAACTTTGGTCACCTGAAAGTTCTTGTCATTGTAAATACATGCATATCATCGAGAACCGCCAACGGGGTACCCCTTGCACATGGTACATGAGCTTTCCCATAACCAAAATGACAAGGCAAGCAGACAATGAGCATGTGAGTAATCTTTTTATTTACCATATGCATAGCTTTTTATTGAGGATGCTTCATAGATGCTCATTATGGTGATGCTGCAAGTTTCCACCATGATTAAGCTTGGCTTAGGCAAGCGGCCCAGGCGTTTCTCTAACACAATGTATAAACTCCATGAACTCACAACCTCCCCTTTTATTTCACACCGTCGACATCCGTAAACAAAAGAGCAAGGAATCAACTGGATGAGATATCCAAAAAGTGTTGAAAGCGTTCCCCATGATTATGCTGACTCCTAGTATATAATTAGCAAGCATATAACTTTCATGGACTAGTCACAATGGTTCAGAATTATTAAGAGTAAGGAATAAAGTGTGCCATCAAGTTCGTGAGAGCTTTACTAACTAACTTTCTCAAAACAGACAAACATTTTATTTTGGAAGAAAACACGACATATGGAATATGCATTGAAATATCAAATGATGCTAATAGGTAGGTATGGTGGACACAGCTGACAATATTGGTTTTGGGAAGTTGGAAGCACAGGTGGAGCACATACTCAGTGCAAGTGAAGGCTAGCAATAGAGAGAGAGAGAGCGACAAATGAGAGAGCAGTAGCTGTCATAATCATGCTTGCAATAAAACATGACTAATTATGGCATGAAAGTGATACAAGAACTCTGAGGCAAAATAAATCATCGAGGCTTACTGACTATTGATTAGTCATATGCATGCGTGAGAATGTGCCAAGTCGATTCGCATGAACAGTCAGAGGAGTATACCACAATGTCATACCAAAGTATGAATAAAACAATGCAAGAAAACATTCATATGACATGCTACAAACTATTAGCAAGCTGGAGCTAATAATAGACAAGCAAGAACTAATAAGCATCCATAATGACATACACCTTACACAAACAGGCTAAGAAAGCTCATAATGATGAGTATATGTACAAAATTAAAACAAATAGAGTTCGTTACCAGCCTCTTACCACACCTCGAGTTGTCTTAATCTTCATTATTGCCCTTCACTCGTGTGACTTGAATAATTAACATGAAACCAAAATCCACTGAGGACGGCTGAACCCTGCAAAGAACTCACAAAACCAAAGAAGAACAACAAATATTTTTGGTGTTTTTGATTTTTTAGAGACAAGCAAACAAAGAAAAACCAAACAAAAACAAAGCAAACCAAACAAAGCAAAATCTTTTTGGATTTTTGTTTTAAGGCAAACCAAAGCAAAGAAACGAAGAAACAAACCAAGAGAAACAACGGAAATATTTTTGGTATTTTTGGGTTTTTAGAAAGAAGCAACAAAAACCAAAAAGAAAGAGAAAACAATGGGTATACAAAGAACCGACCGAACATGATATATAAATGAGTGTGATGTCGGTATACCTCCTCCCAAGCTTAAGCTTTTGGCCTAAGTGGGGCTCAATCCCATGGTGCCCAAGTAGATGCACCTCCGTAGTATGTCGAGGAAGCTCCTTCGTCCTGGTATGAGCTTGAGGCCTCCCCTGTGTAATACGCAGGGGGGTCTATGATGGTGCTTCCTCCTGATAGTGCCCATGAAATTTAAGAGAATACAGGTTGTCGTCCATCTCCGCCTTCGAGCGTGACCAAGGTCCCTAAGCAATACTGAACAAAGTGGTTTGGGGTAGAGGGATCTCTCTCTCTTCCCCGTTAGTAAACAACATTCTATAAACCAAGTTCTCAAGAGTAGAGCTAGTGGTGACAAAGTGGCGCGCCTTCATGGCAGCAAGATCAAGCCTCTGAGGAGCCAAAACTGTATCATGTGGATCAACAGCAATATCCAAGGCAGCAGCAATACGAGTAGCAATAATTCCCCCCATAAATGGGTCCTTTAGAAGCTAAGCGGCGAGCAATGAGAGAACCAAGATTGTACTTATCCTCATTGTTGAGCGCAACAGCTAAGAAGGCCAATTGATAGTTGGAAATATTACTAGTGTTCTCCCTACCAAGAACACTGGTGGCAAGATAGTAGGCAAAGTACCTGATGGCTGGAAGTTGAATATTCTTTATCTTCCCTCTCGGAGCTCTGCGGTCATCATCATTAGTTATTCCTTGGTAAAGATCCAACAAATCAGCTGGTAGAGCTTGAATCTTCTTTGATGACCCAGTTGTACCAAGTCCAAGGGCCTTGCAAAATTTCTTCAAAGTCATAGAATGAGCCCTACCATAAATTTTGAAAGACACAGAAGGCTTGAACATACTATTAGTAAAGGAGAAACTCTCCACAAATGTTTTAGTAAGCAAAGCATACTGTGCACTCTCATCCTGCATGTAAATTGTTAGTCCAGCTCTCTGCACCAAAATCATAAAATCATTAAGAATCCCAGCAGCTTGCAAGAAGGCTTGGCAAGGAAAGGTGGAGGGGTGCGCATCCCCTTCATCTCCCTTGTCACCAAATCAGGGAGTGATGAGATCCTCATTGTATGAGGGTCTAGTACTGGTAGATGACCTTGGAAGCCTTGCCCTTCTAGGTGCATCTATTGGAGATATGCCCAAGAAGCAATAATAAAGTGGTTATTATCATATCTTCATACTTATGATAAATGTTTACATACCATGCTATAATTGTATTAACCGGAAACCTTAATACTTGTGTGATTTGTAAACATAAAAGAGTCCCTAGTAAAGCCTCTTGTTAAACCAGCTTGTTGGTTAATATATGATCATGGTTTCCTGATCATGAACATAGAGATGTTATTAACAACAGGGTCATATCATTAGGAGAATGATGTGATGGACATACTCCTATAGTTAAGCGTAGCATAAAGATCAAGTCATTTAATATAGTTCATTTGCTATAAGCTTTCTGATACATAGTAACCTAATTCCTTCGACCATGAGATCATGTTAATCACCATCACCGGAAGGATGCTTTGATGACATCAAACACCACACCGTAACAGGGTGGCTATAAAGGTGGCATTGAGTATTCGGAAAGTATGGGTTGAGGCACATGGATCAAGAGTGGGATTTGTCCATCCATATGACGGATAGATATACTCTGGGCCCTCTCGGTGGAATGTCATCCAATTAGCTTGCAAGCATGTGACTGGCTCACAAGGGATCACATATCACGGGAACGAGAAACGAGTACTTATCGGTAACGAGGTTGAACTAGGTATGCAGAGATACCGACGATCAAAACCTCGGATAAGTAAACTATCGTGAGACAAAGGGAAATTGGTATCGTATGTAAGTGGTTCATTCGATCGCAAAGTAATCATAGAAATATGTGGGAGCCATATGAATTTCCAGATTCCTCTATTGGTTATTGATCGGAGAAGTGTCTCGATCATGTCCGCATAATTCACAAACCGTAGGGAGACACACTTAAGGATTCGATGTTGTTGAGTAGTTATGGAATGATGAGTAAGAGACCGAATGTTGTTCGGAGTCTCGGATGGGATCCAGGATATCACGAGGAGATCCGGAATGGTCCGGAGAATAACATTCATATAAGGAAAGTCCTGTTTCGGAGTTGGGGAATGATTCCGGTGTTTTCACCGGGAATGTTCTAGAAGGGTCCGAAAGGTCCGGCACTCCGGAGGGGAAGGTACATGAATGTGTCATGACAATATGGAATGATTGCATCATGTACTAGGTATCATGGCTGGGCAAAATAAAGGAAGAATTCAAATCCTAGTTTGAAAGTGAAACGCCAATTTGAAAAGTCAAACGGCAAGTTTGCTTAGTGGAGGGAGAGTAGGAAACCTACTTAGGGAGGAAGTCCTACTCCCTCCACCTGCCGGCCAAGGAGGAGGAGTTGGTTGAGGACTCCCTCCTCCCAACCGCGCCTCCCTCCCACCTATAAAAGGAGGGGCATGTGTGCCCCTCTTCCCTACACCTCTCACCTCTCACACCCAAAACCTAGCCTCTAAGTCGCCGGCCACCTCCAAGCCGCCGCCCAGGGCCTCCTCTAACTCAGCGAGTTAGGGTTTCCCCAAACTCTAGCCGCCGGCCAAGCCCTCCCCTTGGTGTCTCTAAACCCTAGATCACCAAGGCCTCTCTCATAGTCCACCATACTCGCTCTGGCTTAAGGCGAAGCCCTGCGAGATCTCCCCTCTACTTCCGGTACCACGCCGTCGTGCTGCCAGAATCGCGAGGAGAGTGCTACAACCTCCGCTGCCTGGTGGAACAAGGGAGAGGAAGGTCTTCATCGAGTACCGAACGTGTGACCGATCAGGAAGCACTTAACGCAGCGCCGGAAGGATCGTCTACGCGATCTTGAGATCGGCAAGTGTACGACTACATTACCCACGAGAATCTGCTCTCGTTAACCGCTTTGGATCTTCGAGGGTTAGTATTCTATCGACTCGTTGCTACAATCTAGTAGATAGATCTTGGCTTGATCATAGATTAGATCTTGATTGTGTGTTCATGCGGTAGAATTTTTTTGTTTTCCATGCTACGAACCCCTACAACATCACTCTCAAATATGTCACCAAAGGTGTGGTGGTCCCTGACTTCCCTATTCTGAAATTTTAAACAGCCATCAAACCAAGTGATTTCTAAGTTGCTAAATGATGGCAACTACTATAGGAAGTTGCTGGAAGGCTACACATGCATCAAAACAAGGTTTCTAACCAAATAACAAGCATGTAAGCTCAAACAACCTACCACCTATAGCAGCAAAATACTCAAGATACAATCTACCAATCACAAATCTAATTGGACAAGTGGAGGAGGCACATACCAAGGAGAAATCCCTCCAAAAATCAGCACTTGAGATGGGCTGAACAAGCATATCGAAAATTGCGAGCAAGAACAACAAGAACTCGAGCTTGAGCAAGTTTTCCGGTGTTTTTTGGGAGAGAGAAAGAAGGTGGCTTTGAGGAGGCATCCTGGAGGGGCCTAGGTAGGCCAGATCCCCCAGGCGCCACCACATGGTAGGCCATGCCTACCATGGGTCTGGTGGCTTGGGGTGGCCCCCTGGGTCACCTCAGGTGCCACTCTGCCCCTTTTTTCGAGGAAAAAATTATTTTGAATTTTTTGGGATTTTTCGGGAAACTTTATTTTTGGCCAATTTTCAGGGTATGAAAATTCATTTTCTCGCCGAAACAGTTTTTTCAGAAGAAGCAAAAGCAAACCAAAAACCAAACTACAACAGCTCTAAGAAACTCAAACAAGCAAACAACTAGCAAAACTAAAGCTAAAGCAAATACTAGGAAGGAGAAAAGAAAAAGAAAGCAAGTATGACCACAGTGGAAACATTATTTTGTTCATTAAAATCCTTTTGTTAACAAGGTTGATCAAGTCTTGTTACCAAAACAATCTTATATGAAACAAAACTTTGCATTCCAGGTGATTATGTTACCTCATACTTGATAGCAATGGTCCCAATCATAATAGTTTCAAAAATTTCTTGTGGAATGGGACAATATATTTCTCCAACCTTGATGCCCTCAATATTTTCAATGGAATTCAGGCAATAGCTCTTAACAACCTTCTTGGGGAAATAGACAGTTTGCTCTTTGTCATTAATATTGAATGTTACTTTTCCTTGATTGCAATTGATGACAGCACCTGCAGTATTGAGAAAAGGTCTCCCAAGAATAATAGACATATTATCATCTTTAGGCATTTCAAGCACAACAAAATCAGTTCAGACCATGCAATTATGAGCAACTTGAACAGGAACATCCTCACATATACCAACAGGAATAGTAGTTGACTTATTAGCCATTTGCAAAGAAATATCAGTTGGTATCAACTTTTCTAGCTAGAGTCTCTTATAGAGAGAAAAAGGCATAACACTAACTCCAGCTCCCAAATCACATAAAGCAGTTCTAACATAATTATTCTTAATGGAGCAAGGAATAGTTGGTATACCTGGATCACCAAGTTTCTTTAGAACCTTACCATTGAAGGAATAATTAGCAAGTAGAATAGAAATCTCCTCATTAGGAATCTTCCTTTTATTAGAGACAATATCCTTCATATACTTTGAATAAGGAGGCAACATAATAGCATCAGTCAAAGGAATTTGCAAGAATAAAGGTTTCATTCACTCACAAAACTTGTTGCAGTGTTCCTCCTCTTTTGACTTGTGTTTCTTACCTAGAAAAGGCATAGGTTTCTGCACCCAAGGTTCTCTCTCTTTACCATGTTTATTAGCAATAAAATCTTCCTTTGTGTACCTAGTGTTCTTAGTGTGCTTCTCAGGTTCTTCCTCACCTTCCTCCTTATCAAGAGACTCATTTTTATCATTACCACTCTCAGTTTCAGCATCAGAGACAGATATACTATTAGGATCTACAGCAGGTTCAAGTGGTGTAACTACCTCGGTGAATTACGCTCCTAGATACAAGCCTGGATGAGCGGTAGTGGTTGAAATAGTACGGTGGGGCCCCAAAAGCCACTCACGGGTAGACCTTTCGGCCGTCCCAACCACTTCCAACTCATCGACCTCAGACGCAGGCGTAATCGGCAGGGAAGGATCAACTACATACACAAATGAGTATGTATGCAAGCCACCATACAAAAGTACATTAGAGCCATTCCATCTAGAAAGAAAGGAATATATAACGCCATACATACGCAAGATTCAAATGACCTAGATAGATATAATATTTTAGGATAATTCCTCATACATCACACATCGAGTATCAAGCGGGCGCAAAACAAAGTCCGAGTACGGATAAGAAGCAAATCGGCATAAGATGCCATAGAAATAAGCACATTCCGCCCACAGATCTCACGGATCCTGCTCCTAATCTCTACACCGAACGATCGTTGCCCACATCATCGCCTCTTCCACCCAAGATCCATCCTGCGAGTGTACTGCTCATCGAACCAATAATTTATCGTGTGAGACCCTAAGGGTACTCAAGAAGTCTTAATGCCTCTAAAGGGCACAACTGGGTGACGAATTGCAGCAAAAGATAAACCCTAACAGTTCTATAGATAACGCTAACCATCCGCCTAACCAATGATAGACGGATGTCCGTGACTTAAGGATAAGATTATAACAGTAATTTTCATCGATCCATCCTCCTCGCTACCAACGAGGAAGCGGACGAACAACCCCATCCGCTGGCAATTTTATTAACCATTCCACGAGTGTTGCACTATTTACTAGTCAATTATTTAGTCAGATTAAAGCGGTACTTTAGTTATGCTTGTCTATGATCGAGAAACTGTGCTCCAAGTCGTCCATAACGGCGGACACGGCTTCGAAAGTTTTACCTGAGGGTGCACAAATAGCAACACACACTCGATCAACCTCGGAAAAACCAAATCAAAATCCAACGAGGCCTTCACGATAAAGCAATCACAGGATTCAGAATTATTTCAGGGGGGTCCCATAAGCCTCCCGGATGTGGATAGCGCGAATAATCTTGGAACAGGAATCAAGTACTCGGGGTCTTACGGGACACAAGTGAGCAGGAAAAACCAAATAGCAGATATTGCTCACCGGTGCCACTTTCATTAGTTATCCCATTACTACTCAAGTTAAGTTGTTTAGGTGCCTCGTTATCCATCAGACTCTCACATACCCTACACATGCTGTTCTATGACTCGCATGGCTCAAACAACTCCTGTAGTAATGGCTCATGTGTGGCATCCCGCAAAACCACTACTAGAAAATCGCGTTGAATTTGTGCATTACATCGTCATCATCATGCATTGTTCGCATAAAACTATTTTCGCAAAGCCCGTTTTGTTTTCTAAAACGCCCCATCTTAATTCAAACACAAAGCCCGGTTCTCCGGATTAATTATTTTGGCCGCTATCGGTTTGCATACGGCCCGTTTAAAACAAATAAAATGTTTAAGTTGTTTTAGCGGGGGCAGTCGAACGGGCCGAATCGACCCGAACGACCACCCCCATTCCTAAATAGGTCCGCCCCAACAATTCCTAAAACTACCAACTAACCTACCCACACCAACCCCTCCACCTCACCCTGCCCAATGGCCTGCTGCCACCTCACCCCTCTCCCTTCCCCAACCACTCATAGCCCTCCACATCACCACCCCTCTCCACCCCCCACTCATCCACCACACAACCCTGGGCCACACACAACTCACACCACACACAGCACGCACGCACGCACTCACACGCCAGCCGCCCTGCCCACACACGCACGCCCTGCACGCGGGACCCACCCCTGGGCCCCACGCCCCACCCACCTACCGCGTCCCCTGTTCTTCTTCTTCCTCCCACCAAGACGCTGCCTCAGCGCCCGCCGGCCACCCCGCCTCTCTCCTTCTTTCCTTCCTCCAACTGCCAGCCCTGTCCCTCCCCGCTGCAACCCTCTCGCCTCCCCATCCCTTGCAGCCGCTCCTCTCCGCTAAGCTCGCTGCCGCCAAGCGCCCTACCAAGCGCCCGCTTCACCATCTCCGGCGCTTTTCCCTCGCGCGCACTGACGCCGCCGAGCTCCGCCGCCTGCCCGTGTCCGCGAAGCGCCGCTTCCCGTCCTCGGCCTCGCGTCGCTTCCCGTCTGCCTCGCCCGCTGCCGCTTCCAACCTCGCTGAACCGCCGCCGGACCTCCTCCTCCGCGCCCGCAGCCGCTGCCTCGACCGCCCGTCGCTTGCCCGCCGCCACGCCGCCAAAGAGCAGCGCCGCCGCTGCCGCCAGAGACCTCGCGATCAAGGCGTCCGCTGCTCGCCGGGCGTGCTCCCCACGCCTCTCGCCGCCTCCCTCCGCCGCCACCAAGTCTCGACGCTTCCCCGCCCGCCTCAACCCCCCTCGCCGAGCCCGCTGCTCCGCGGCGTCGCCGTCGCCCTCGCGCTGCCTGGCCGTGCGTGCCAGAGACGCGCTGTCGCGGGCGACCTCATCGCCCCGCTGCTGCAGGCCGTCTCTCCTTGGGCGAGCGGGTCTGCGACAACCGGCCGCCGCCTGCCATCCGCCTCCGACCATGTGATGTTTGTGTGGCGAAGGTTACATGAGGCCTCGACGACAAGTACTTCCTCGAAACCACCAAGTTCTCCATCCCGGCAACCGAAGACGCGGTACCCCAAGATCGCCTCCCCCGATTCGAAGCCCTATGCCCCGAGGACGCCAAGACCCGAGTGCGCCGACATGCTTCCGGCGACGCCAAGATCACCGACATCGAAACGACAAGATCGTCGTCATAACACCCGAAGACCACCGGTGCGACAAGTATCGCTTCCCGGACGCCAAGACCGACCCAATACGCCGCCGACAAGACCTTCGCGACGACAAGATCGGCCCCGACCTGGGTGGAGCCGAAGATCGCCAAGTACTTCTTCCCGGAACGCAAGATCTACCCCGTCACCGAGAACGAGAGAACGATCCCGCCGAGACCGAAACCGTCGAACCCTGGACCCTGTCGAACCCCGAACCCCGGAAACCAAGATCTGCCGAACCCTAAATGTGTGACCCCTTTCCGAGCCCTATTTTATAATATAATAACAACTGGTTGCATATTAAATTTTCATCCTTGCATGCATACTTGTCTGTGGGTTGGGGGCCTTTTGCCGATTCACCTAATAATTAAATATGGGGCCCATATGCGGGCAAATCTAGTCTCATATTGGCCTCATTTAAACTTGTGTAGCGAACCGATATCTTATCTTGCCTTGTTATAACAACATTTAATTGCGGGGCTTCTAAATAACTCGAACCATCTAACTAATTGTCGGGACCCCGGTTCCGCTTAATATGGCCTCATTGCATCGCACCTTGCCATGACATACATCATACATGCACCATGCCGATCTTCTGCCGTGTATTAAATATTGCATCCGGTGTTTCTTCTAGTGTTTTGCTTCTTCGCGGATAAGGCCGTTGAGTTGATGTGAGTTTACCGATCTTCGGATGAACCCTTCGACAATGTTTTCAAAGCAGCACCTCCCCTTTCTACCTATCTTACTTTTCTAGTATTTATTCCTCCTGTTGATCTTTGCTATTTGTGTTGCGATGCTCTAGTTTTCGCCCGTGATATCCCTTGCAGCCATATATAGCCTTGGACACATCCTATTACCGTTGTTTGGTAGATAGTTGGACCCGCGGTCGTAGTCGCTTGCTCAAGAGTTTTGCTTGTCGTCAAGTACCACCATTGTTGGAGAATTGCCATGTTGACGTTGGAGATGATCACGGCTTTAATTATTGTTTCACTTTAATTCCTGTTTAACAACTAAAATTGAATTAAGCGAGGCATCGGTGGGTGATAGGTAAGATTTGGTTTCGACGCCCACTTGTGTCCCGTGGACCCGAGTTCTTGACACTGCTCCGAGATCGAGCGCTAACCACAGTGGGAGATATGGGCCCCCATTGATTATTACCTGATTTCAAAGTATTGTCTGGGGCCAAACTAGTTTGAGGTTTTATTTACTATCCTGTACTTATGCCATGCTACTTACGTATTTACGACAGCGAGGAGCACATCATGTTAGGAATTGTGACCCGTTTACGTGGTATCGATCCCGCTTGGGGATCTGCTGCTATCACGCCCCACAAAACCCTAAGTCCGTCTGAGACCGGCCGACTTCGCTATGGTGTACTTAGTGGGTGGCCCCGTGATTGCTTTGGTCCAGGAACGTGACTTAGGCCCGCCGACATACCGATGGGTGTATGTTAACCGATCCGCAAAAGGGTCGAAGTGCCTGTGGATACTTTGGTGCACCCCTGCAGGGTTAAATCTTTTCGAGAAGCCGTGTCCGCGGTTATGGACGACTTGGAGCACAGTGCTTGATCATAGACAACTATAACTAAAGTTTATTGCTATAAATTGACTTGTATCCGATACGATTAGTAATCAGCTTCACTACAACGGAATGGCTAAATAAAAGTACCAACAACTGCTGGGTTTAGGGGTTGTCACATGCTAATTGTATCTGATTAGTAAGTGTTGTAACTATAACGGAATGGTTAACTAAAAGTGCCACTGCTTACTTTATCAGGACGATTATCTAAACCTGACTAGTAAAGTGCCACAACTACAACTGAATAAGTAAAACTGCCAACTGTGTGAGTTCCTCGGTTGACTTCCTCGATGGTCTCGAGGGGGAAACGCCAGGATGGGTTTGTTTGATGATAGTATCAGGTTGGATCCGAATAGGTCTTTCTCACCCCTCTCTGATAGTCGCCAGTTGTATCGAGTCTCTATAGGTTGTTTAGTGCATGCTGCCGCTGCCGCTTCAGTCCACCATACCTATGTAGGCGAGGACCGCCGAATTCTAGCCTCGCCGTGCTTGGCCTCAAGATCTTGACGCTCCTCTTTTTCCTTTGCCCTTTGTCGGCACCCCTTTTGTTTAAGCAGGTTTTGAGATCGACGTCGTTAGCAAGGTTACCCTTCCGGCTTGGCCTGGGCAGGGTTATGGACGCCATTGGTTATTCCTCAGGGCTCTTAGCCCCATTTGCATCTTGTCCGTAGTCGGACGCCCCATCGTTTTCAAGGTGATTTGGATCTTTGTACCGTATATTTGTATTCTTGACTCTTTGAGTCGCTGTTGTATATATATCTCGCTGGGGTCCCATCGAGGACTGTTGTGTAATGTTATTACTTTGCTTTCCACCCGCACGAAAGTGCCTGGTGGGCACCTTCGAATCGTTTCTATGCGGGTTCGGCGAGTTTCGCTAAAACTTGCATAGGGCCGATTCTGAGGGTGTTACCGGGTGGTATCAGAGCTCAGCAGTTGCGATACCCCACAAGTCCAGCCTGTAGGATAACCTAGCTAACGGCCGAAGTAGAGTGTCAAAACTTATTTTGCAAAATCGGTTGGATAGTTCTGATTAGGTCTGATTTTACTCCTCACCCTCTGCTGTTCTCCTCTTACCTCTACGTGTTTTGAATCCGCTCTTTTCTCTCTCTTCGAGTCCAGGATTTCTCGTGGTTGGGTTCTGTCGTACCTTCAGGGTTTCTATTCCTTCTTTGATGACGGTGTTCTACCATCCGGTGTTCATGCTATCTGAGGAATCCGTCTGCTGTGGTACCATTCTTTGTTCTTTGTTTGTGCCTTCCGGTGTTTTCCAACGCGACGACATCCTCTACGCCAGATCCGATGCAGATTCTGCATCACTCCTTTGATCCGAACCTCGCTTGTCGAGATCTTCAGTCTGAATCCTGAGGGTCGGTTGCATAATCTGTCTATTCGTGTACATAGTAATGCTTTGAGTGCGGGATGGAGTCGCGACCATACCACTACTCTTATCATTTGCTCGGTATATTGAATAGTGGATCGATGCAATTTTACTCCTTCCATGGAAGTTAGAGGTGGCCTTACCTTTAACTTCGTCCGTTGTTTATCCGGAGTGTTGACGAACGGGATCGACGACGTCTTGTTAGTGGTGTCGCGAAGATCTGCACGAAGCGAGAAGATTCAGATCGCCGACCTTTCCTTCCGGTACCATGAGGCGGATCTCGAGGGCGAGATCCATTGTTAGTGGTGTCGAATTGTGGCATCCCGCAAAACCACTACTAGAAAATCGCGTTGAATTTGTGCATTACATCGTCATCATCATGCATTGTTCGCATAAAACTATTTTCGCAAAGCCCGTTTTGTTTTCTAAAACGCCCCATCTTAATTCAAACACAAAGCCCGGTTCTCCGGATTAATTATTTTGGCCGCTATCGGTTTGCATACGGCCCGTTTAAAACAAATAAAATGTTTAAGTTGTTTTAGCGGGGGCAGTCGAACGGGCCGAATCGACCCGAACGACCACCCCCATTTCTAAATCGGTCCGCCCCAACAATTCCTAAAACTACCAACTAACCTACCCACACCAACCCCTCCACCTCACCCTGCCCAATGGCCTGCTGCCACCTCACCCCTCTCCCTTCCCCCAACCACTCATAGCCCTCCACATCACCACCCCTCTCCACCCCCCACTCATCCACCACACAACCCTGGGCCACACACAACTCACACCACACACAGCACGCACGCACGCACTCACACGCCAGCCGCCCACACAAGACGCTTCAGACTTGGACCCCCTGGGCCCCACGCCCACCCACCTACCGTCCTCCTCTTCTTCTCCCACTCCACCACAAGACGCCTCAAGACGCCTGCCGGCCACCCCGCTCCTCTCTCCCTTCTTTCCCCTTCCTCCAACCGCGCCTCTCCCCTCCCCGCAGTAACCCTCTGCCTCCCCATCTTGCAGCTCCTCCCCTCTCCGCTAAGCTCGCCGCCAAGCGCTTACCTCGCCGCCCCACCATCTCCGCCGCTTCTCAAGGCCACAGCCCTGACGCCCGAGCTCCGCCGCCCGTGCCGCCATGGCGCCGCCTCTCCGTGTCCTCGGCCTCGCGTCGCTTCCCGTCTGCCTCGCCCGCCGCTGTCGCTTCCAACCTCGCCAACCGCCGGACCTCCGTCCTCGCGCCCGCCGCGCCTCGACCGCCTGCCGTCGCTGCTCGCCGCCACGCTGGCCAGAAGCGCCGCCGCTTCGCCGCTTAGAGACCCCTCGCCATGACCGGGCGTTGCTGGCTCACGCGTGCTCGCCGCCTCGCCAGCCTCCTCCGCCACCAAGTTCGACGCCTCCGCGTCGCCTCAACCCCTTCGCTCGAGCACGCTGCCGCGTGCGCGCCGTGCGCCCTGCGCCTGCCTGGCTGCGTGCCGGGAGACGCGCTGCCGCGGCGACCTGCCTGCCGCCGCAGCCGTCTCTCCTTCGAAGCGGGTCTGCAACCGCCGCCGCCATCCGCCTCGACCATGTGATGTTTGTGTGGCGAAGGTTACATGAGGCCTCGACGACAAGTACTTCTCGAACCACCAAGTTCTCCATCCGCAAATCAAGACGGTACCAAGATCGCCTCCCCGATTCAAGCCCTATGCCGAGGACGCCAAGACCCGAAGTGGCCGACATGCTTCCGGCGACGCTAAGACGCCAAGATCACCGACATCGAACGACAAGATCGTCATAACACCAAGACCACCGGTGCGAAAAGTATCGCTTCCCGGACGCCAAGACCGACCCAATAAGCCGCCGACAAGACCTTCGCGACGACAAGATCGGCCCCGACCTGGGTGGAGCCGAAGATCGCCAAGTACTTCTTCCCGGAACGCAAGATCTACCCCGTCACCGAGAACGAGAACGATCCCGCCGAGACCGAAAACCGAACCTGGACCTCCGAACCCGAACCCCGGAAACCAAGATCTGCCGAACCCTAAATGTGTGACCCCTTTCCGAGCCCTATTTTATAATATAATAACAACTGGTTGCATATTAAATTGTCATACTTGCATGCATACTTGTCTGTGGGTTGGGGGCCTTTTGCCGATTCACCTAATAATTAAATATGGGGCCCATATGCGGGCAAATCTAGTCTCATATTGGCCTCATTTAAACTTGTGTAGCGAACCGATATCTTATCTTGCCTTGTTATAACAACATTTAATTGTGGGGCTTCTAAATAACTCGAACCATCTAACTAATTGTCGGGACCTCGGTTCCGCTTAATATGGCCTCATTGCATCGCACCTTGCCATGACATACATCATACATGCACCATGCCGATCTTCTGCCGTGTATTAAATATTGCATCCGGTGTTTCTTCTAGTGTTTTGCTTCTTCATGATAAGGCCGTTGAGTTGATGTGAGCTTCACCGATCTTCGGATGAACCTTCGACAATGTTTTCAAAGTAGCACCTCCCTTTCTACCTATCTTACTTTTCTAGTATTTATTCCCTCCTGTTGATCTTTGCTATCTGTGTTGCGATGCTCTAGTTTTCGTACCCGTGATATCCCTTGCAGCCATATATAGCCTTGGACACATCCTATTACCTGTTGTTTGGTAGATAGTTGGACCCGCGTGTCGTAGTCGCTTGCTCAAGAGTTTTGCTTGTCGTCAAGTACCACCATTGTTGGAGAATTGCCGCATGTTGACGTTGGAGATGATCACGGCTTTAATTATTGTTTCACTTTAATTCCTGTTTAACAACTAAAATTGAATTAAGCAGAGGCATCGGTGGGTGATAGGTAATATTTCGATCGCCCACTTGTGTCCGTGGGACCCGAGTTCTTGACACTGTTCGAGATCGAAGGCTAACCACGGGGGAGATATGGGCCCCCCATTGATTATTACCTGATTTCAAAGTATTGTACTGGGGGCCACAAACTAGTTTGAGGTTTTATTTACTATCCTGTACTTATGCCATGCTACTTACGTATTTACGATTGTGCGAGGAGCACACTGTACTGTTTAGGAATTGTGACCCGTTTACGTGGTATCGGCAGCCCCGCTTGGGGATCTGCCATCGTTCCGCCCCACAAACCCTAAGTCCATCTTGGAGACCGCCGACTTCGCTGGTGTACTTAGTGGGTGTCCACCCGTGCTTGCTTTGTCTGGAACGCCGTGACTTAGGCCCGCCGACATACCGATGGGTGTATGTTAACCGATCCGCAAAAGGGTCAAGTGCTCGTGGATACTTTGGTGCACCTCGCAGGTTAAATCTTTCGAGAAGCCGTGTCCATGTTATGGACGACTTGGAGCACAAAGCTTGATCATAGACAACTATAACTAAAGTTTATTGCTATAAATTGACTTGTATCCGATCGATTAGTAATCGCTTCACTACAACGGAATGGCTAAATAAAAGTACCAACAACGCTGGGTTTAGGGGTTGTCACATGCTAATTGTATCGATTAGTAAGTGTTGTAACTATAACGGAATGGTTAACTAAAAGTGCCATCGCTACTTTATCGTGACGATTATCTAAACCTGACTAGTAAAGTGCCACAACTACAACTGAATAAGTAAAACTGCCAACTGTGTGAGTTCCTCGGTTGACTTCCTCGATGGTCTCGAGGGGGAAACGCCAGGATGGGTTTGTTTGATGATAATATCAGGTTGGATCCGAATAGGTCTTTCTCACCCCTCTCTGATAGTCGCCAGTTGTATCGAGTCTCTATAGGTTGTTTAGTGCTTGCTGCCGCTGCCGCTTCAGTCCACCATACCTATGTAGGCGAGGACCGCCGAATTCTAGCCTCGCTGCATCGCCTCGATCGACGCCTCTTTTCCTTTGCCCTTTGTCGGCACCCTTTTGTTTAAGCAGGTTTTGAGATCGACGTCATAGCAAGGTTACCCTTCCGCTTGGCCTCGGTGGTTATGGACGCCATTGGTTATTCCTCGTGGCTCTTAGCCCCATTTGCATCTTGTCCGTAGCTCGGACGCCCCATCGCTTTCAAGGTGATTTGGATCTTTGTACCGTATATTTGTATTCTTGACTCTTTGAGTCATTGTATATATATCTGCTCAGGTCCCATCGAGGACTGTTGTGTAATGTTATTACTTTGCTTTCCACCCGCACGAAAGTGCCTGGTGGGCACCTTCGAATCGTTTCTATGCGGGTTCGGCGAGTTTCGCTAAAACTTGCATAGGGCCGATTCTGAGGGTGTTACATCATGGGAGGGAGGAATAAGCTTGGTGGGGTTTAAAAGTAAAGGCTATGCAATACTTGGGATTCAATTTAATGCAATCGCGTCTTAATGATGCAAGAATAAGATAGAGGCAATAGGTACTGTATGTATGCAAGCATGTGGTAGTGCTTGCCTGGCAGCTCAGTTAAAGCGAGAGACGGATCTGGGTAGTGCTCCTGGTTCTCTTGATATATCCCCTGCTCAGCGTCTATTCGAAAGAAGAACCAAACAAACAAGGGACAACATAAATAAAGAGCGCAAGCATATGAATAAAATGCGACAAGCAAACAATCATGCCATGATGAATGATGCACAAGTTGCATGGCAATAATGTAGCATGGCATGGGTGAGGTGTAGAATACAAGAGATAACATTTTTTATTGAGTTTTGGTCCCCTTTTATTGTCATATTAGTTGCTGTATATTATATATTTACATGATGCATGCTGCAATTGAAGTCATGGATAGCATAAACAGAAAGGTCTCGTCGATCTGATCATTTTAGACATATCATTTGTTAAATTCGGAGTTATAAATCAAAAGTTATTAATTTATTAAGTTCCAGTGGCATTTGTTGTAATTTAATCAACTTGGAATTTTAAATGTGCAAAAGGTAATTTGAATAGCATATTTGAAATCCTCACATTTTTCTGATTCAAATTCATATATCATTTGCATTATTTGGATTTATAATTGAAAAGTTATTTAAAATCAGATTTATAATTGAATTTGAATTAATTTGAATCAGTTTTGAATTTAAACAGACAACCAAACTTTTGTTACACACCCTGGGCTAACCGCAGTCGCTGACAGTGGGGACACGGTAGGCTTGGGGCCACACGCGGGCGCGCCTGCGGGGGCGTGCCACGTGGAGGAGCCTGGACCGCGGGTTGAGTTAGCGAAAACGTGGGGAGCCTTTTTATAAAACGCCACCGACGCTGACGGGTGGGGCTACGGGGACGGCGGGTTGAGGTTTACAAAAACCAGGGGGTTTTTCTGGGAGAAGGCCGCGGCAGCTGACTAGTGGGCCAGGCGGACCGCGGTTGAGGCGAGAAAAACAAAAAAGGGGGCTAACAAGAACTACCACTACCGGCATCGCTTTCTCTCGCATCCGACGGAAACAGGGAACGGGCGTGAAGCGGATTCGAACGCACGACCGGGGACGTGCGCACAGAGGCGGATGCCGCTGCGGTGGTTGTGGTTTGTTGTCTGGAGGGCGGACGCGGACTAGATAGGCGTTGTGCGGGCGCGTCTGAAGCGCCAGCGGCGGCGGCGCCAGAAGTTGCCGATGAAACGTCTGGCGCCGGCAGAAACGGGCGAGCCGGAGCATGTCCAGGGGGTTCGGGGGCTCACCGCGAGGGCGTCGGCGTAGGTGGAACGGCTCGAGGGGGTCGCGATCGTCGGCGAGGCTGGCGCACCGGCGGCTAGGGTTTGCGTCGGTACGTCGGCGGGGCAGGGGTTCTGGGGCTTCTCCTCCGCGTCGGGGTGTCCAGGGCGAAGCAGGGGCACCTCGTCGTCTTCCTCGACAGCCTCAACAACTCGCCCGCCTCCCGGATCGATGTCGACTAGAGGTAGCCGACGGTGGTGGCCGGCGTCAGTAGCTGGTGGCGGTAGAGGAAAAGAGAGAAGAGGGGAGGCGAGGCAGGGCCTCTGGGGAGATCTGGGAGAGGCTAGAGGGCTGGGAGGGAGGTAGATAAGGACGGGGGCGAGTGGTTGGCGTGGGGGAGGGGAAGGTGGCTTCGGCCACCTTTTTCCCTTTCCACCCTCACGTGCTCGGCATGGGCCAGAGGGGGAGGGGTTTAGGGCTTATACATACCCACATGATCACATGTGCATGCATGGATGGGGAAAAGGTGATTAGGGGGGTTAGGTTTAAAATTAGCTAGAGAGGTATAGAGAGGGTAAGGAGAGAGGGATGATCCACACAAATCAAAGAAAACCAAAAGACAAGCAAAAGGTGGCACTTGCATGGGCCATGCAAAAACATTAAATGCCATGTATCCTCCTTGTGAAAACAAAAATAATAAGCATGGCATTATTTATTTGCATCCTCACAAGATGGGGTAAGGCCCA
The DNA here is from genome assembly GCA_030063025.1 of Avena longiglumis. Lineage (NCBI taxonomy): Eukaryota > Viridiplantae > Streptophyta > Magnoliopsida > Poales > Poaceae > Avena > Avena longiglumis. Next base: position 366,327,299 of record CP125978.1, read on the forward strand.
AGCAAAGGACTATGAGTGGAGTCCACCCAACCCACATGAGCTAGAGGTAAACTCAATTAAAATGCCAAGCTCATATTAATTGGATGGTGGAATTATAAGGTGGTGAAGAAAAGGTGGTGGAGTCAATAAGAGATATGCCCCCAACTCAACTTGGGCATTTAACAATATATCAAGAACCAAATACAATATCAAGAGGCAAATACAATTATTAATGCATATGAGATAAGAACCAAAACAAAAGGGTTTTTGTATGATGCTCAAATGCAAGGTGGCATGATGACATGAACATGACATGATGATGATGCAACAATTATATGTAGGAAGTGGCCCTTTTATTACTAGATCAAGTAGCATTACAGGTGTTAGACAACTGGGATGCTACAACTCTCCCCCACTAAACAGGAATCTCGCCCCGAGATTCTAGGAAGAAGAAGAAGACACAAAGAGGGTAGGATAGTTGGCACGGAGTTCATCTTCACGTTCCCAAGTGGCTTCATCAACAGAATGGTGTGACCACTGCAATTTGCAGAACTTGATGGACTTGTTGCGAGTCCTTCTTTATGCGGTCTCAAGGATTTTTGTGGGGTGTTCTTGATAAGACAGGTCTTCTTGGAGATCGATTAGCTCATGATCCACGGTCCTGCCGGGATCTTTGAAGCACTTCTTGAGCTGAGAGATGTGGAAAACATCATGGACTTTGAGTTTTTCCGGAAGCTCAAGGGCATAAGCGACTTCTCCTCTTCTACCACGAATCTTGAGAGGACCGATGTATCTAGGAGCCAACTTTCCTTTGATACCTAAGTGGTGTGTGCCTCTCATGGGAGTGACACGAAGGTAGACGAGATCACCAGGGGCATACACCATATCCGTGTGCTTCCTGTCATAGTTGCTCTTCTGACGACTTTGAGCAATCTTCAGGTTCTCAAGAATGATATGCACCTTCTCCTCTGCTTGAGTTACAATGTCAGGGCCAAACCAAATTCTTTCTCCGCACCGACCAACCAATCGGAGTTCGCACTTGCGACCATAGAGAGCCTCAAATGGTGCCATCTTCGACTCTTTTGGAAGTCTGTTGTAGGAGAATTCAGCATAAGGAAGACATTCCTCCCACTTCATGCCAAAGGAGATGACGCAAGCACGAAGCATATCCTCCGTAACTGATTGATCCTTTCAACTGTCCTGCGATCGAGGGTGGTAAGCGATCTTTGAAGTTCAACTTTGTTCCCAAAGCATTTTGGAAACTTTCCCAGAACTTTGAAGTGAAGATGCTTCCACGGTCTGAACTGATCTCAAGCGGAACCCCATACAGAGAGACAATTCTATTGATATAGAGCTCAGCCAACTGAATTCCAGAAATTGTTTCCTTGACGGGGAAGAAATGAGCCACTTTAGAAAGCCTGTCGATGACAACAAAGATTGCATTGTTGCCCTTCTGCGACCTTGGAAAGACAGTGATGAAGTCCATCTCTACTTTCTCCCATTTACATTCCGGAGGTTTCAATGGATGTAGAAGACCGAAAGGTTTCTGATGGACAACTTTCACTCTGCGGCAGACATCACATTCCGAGACATACTTGGCACAATACCGTTTCAGACCAGGCCACCAATATTGTGTTTTCAAGTCCATGTACATCTTTGTGCTGCCAGGATGGATAGACAGAACAGAATCGTGCGCCTCCTTGATAACTTGCTCTCTCAAACCCGGGTAGTTTGGCACAAACATCCGGTGTTCAAAGAAAAGCGTGCCTTGATCATCAACATGGAAGGACTCATACTTCAGAAGCTCAAGTTTAGAGATGATCTTTTTGGTGTGCAGATCACCAAGCTGACGAGAGCGAATCTTTTCTTCCAAGAGAGGAGTAGCCAGAAGGTTCAGGAGATGCCCTTGTTCCACAATTTCTGTGTTGAGTCGACGGAATTCCTCGCACAAGAGAGGTTGTTGCTCTTCCATCATGAGGTTGTTGACATAAGCTTTATGCTAAGAGCATCGGCCATGACATTAGCTTTGCCCGGAGTGTAGTTGATGGTCACATCAAAGTCATTGATTGCTTCAATCCATCTCCTCTGCCAAGGTTGAGATCAGCTGAGTGAAGATATACTTCAAACTCTTGTGGTCGAAAAGATCTCACAACGGTTGCCCACAAGTAGTGCCTCCATAGCTTCAAAGCAAAGACAACTGCTGCGAGCTCGAGGTCATGTGTGGATAGTTGATCTCATGCGTCTTCAATCGACGAGGCATAAGCAACCACTGCTTTCTTGCATAAGGACCGCACCCAATCCTTGCAAAGAGGCGTCGCAGAATATCTGGAAAGGCTTAGATGTATCCGAGGAACCAAGACTGTGTGGAAGTGAGCTTCTCTTTGAGTGTCTCAAAACTTGCTTGACATGCAGGAGTCCAAAGATACTTCTTGCCTTTATTGAGGAGATCGGTAAGAGGCTTCGCTATCTTCGAGAAGTTACGAACGGCGACGCAATAACTAGCCAAACCAAGGAAACTCCGCACTTCTTTGACATTAACAGAGGAAGCCATTCAACTATTGTCTTCACAGTTTCCGGGTTGACTGCAATGCCCTTGGCAGAGATGGCATGACCAAGATAGGTTACTTCAGGCAGCCAAAACTCACACTTTGAGAACTTTGCATACAAGCGGTTCTCACGAAGCTTGTTTAGGACACACCAGTGTTCTTCATGCTCTTCCTTGGACTTAGAATAGACCAGGATGTCATCCAGATAGACCACAACGAACTTATCAAGGTACTCCATGAAAACCGAGTTCATAAGCCTCGAGAAGGTAGCAGGTGCGTTGGTGAGACCGAAATACATGACCGTGTACTCATACAGGCCATAGCGGGTGGTGAAAGCTGTTTTAGGCACATCTTCCTTGCGAATCTTGATTTGGTGATAACCACTTCTCAAGTCCAGCTTAGAGAACACCACAGCTCCAGCTAGCTGATCGAAGAGATCATTAATCCGCGGAGGGGATATTTGTTCTTGATGGTTTTAGCATTGAGAGCCCGGTAGTCAACACAAAGTCTATCGGTCCTGTCACGCTTCTTCACAAAGATTGTTGGGCTACCCCAAGAAGAAGTACTGTGTTGAATGAAACCCAACTTCTCTTGTTCATCAAGTTGTCGTTTGAGTTCAGCCAACTCAGAAGGACCCATTTTATAAGGCCGCTTGGAGATAGGAGCCGTTCCAGGTTCAAGCTCAATTACAAACTCAACCTCACGATCCGGAGGCATACCCGGCAACTCTTCAGGAAAGACATCTGGGAACTCACAGACCACCGGTACACTCTGAATAGCTTCCATAGCATCATCATTCAGAGCCGCCAAAGAGAAAAGCTGGACAGCAGGAGCCAGACTTGGAGAAAAGACTATATGGCCTTCAGGAATCTTTAGAGAAACCGAGCGTTCAGCACAATCAATCACAGCTGCATTTGTTGTTAACCAATCCATGCCCAAGATGACATCAATGTCAGAATTGCCCAGAACAATTAAGGAAGCCGAGAACAAAGAGCCACCAATCTCAATTTGATTGCCATGGCTGATATGAACAGCCCTCATGTTTGAACCAGGAGATTGTACCACCAACCGCTTAAGGAGAGGGACCAAGACTAACTCATTCTCATTTGCAAACTTGTGAGAAACAAAAGAATGCGATGCACCAGAATCAAACAAAACTCATGCAGGAACTGAGTTAACGGAAAGCATAACCATCACAACTCCAGGTGCATGCTCAGCTTGAGCGGCGTTGACACAGTTGGCACGAACAACCGCAGACCCGGGCTTGGTGTTGATGTTGAGAGCCCGAGGTGGTGGTGCACGGACCATAGGAGAGCTTGCCGCAGATCTTGGCGGGGGTGGAGGAAGAGCTTTGTTTTTCAACGGACAGTTCCAGTTCAGATGTCCAGTATCTCCACACGTGAAGCAGGCACCAGGTGGACGTGGAGCAACGTAGCCAGGGACTCCGCCAGGCGCTCCAGGGTAGTGGTGGTTGTAGCCCCTGGGAGCAGAAGTGATGGAGTTTAGTGGCCTTGACGTGTAACTTGCAGGTCTTGGTGGAGCCGGGAGCGACGGTGGGGTGTTAGGAACCCAGACACGCCGCTTAGAAGGAGCTGCCATAACTGAAGAGCTTGATGCATCCCTGTTGTGTTTCTTGGACTCCTCAAACACTTGCCTGCTTGCTTCCTCTTGCAGGGCTGTGTGCTGTAGTTCCAGGAAAGATGCCGGCCTTGCATGTGTGATTGCATACTTGATCGATGCATTGAGCCCTTGCCTGAACCTCTTCTGCTTCTTCTTGTCATCAGATACCTCATCGCCACCATAACGAGAAAGATTCATGAAGTTCCTGATGTAGGTGTTGACGTTATCATTTCCCTGCTTAAGGTTGAGAAAAGCTTCCTTCATCCTTTCCATAACAATTTCTGACAGAAACTGCTCTTTGAAAGCTGCAGTGAACCTTTCCCAAGTAGGCTGAAAACCAGTGCAGCTTGCCTTCAAGTAATTCTCCCACCAGAGAGCTGCATCTCCCTTCAGAAGGTGAGTAGCACACTTGACCCACTCGCCAGAACTTCAAAGCCTCGAGCAACCTTGACATCTCACGTAACCAATCATCCGTCCCAAGGGTCGATCGTAAACATCAAACCTGGCGAGGTTGAATTTCAGGAAGCTTTTGATGTCTCCTCGCTTGGGAGGTGGAGGTAGTGGAGCAAACTCGTTCCTCCAACACTTTCTCAAAGCGGTTGGTTCTGTGCATTGCGCCAAAGCATTGGCGATGTTTGACAACGCGTAGCCAGTTCAGTGGTATGTCCTCATCGAGCAGGCGTGGTGGAGCCATCCTGTGATTGATATAAACAAGTCGACTATAATGGAGAATAATAATAATCCAAAATAGTACCAAGATGGAATTAACCAAGATTAAAGGATACAATTTACTGAGATGATATTAAAATATCAACAAAGTTCAAAGCACCTAGAAGATATTAAGCATATCGCACACGACTGAAAAGGAGTGTGGTACACAAATATATCAAAGAAAAATTTTCCACAAATTTCGGCATTAAAATACCAATAGATGCGCAAAATTACTTAACGAATCAAGATTAGTGACTCTACCGATTCAATATACAAAAGCGAATGATAAGAGTAGTGGTATGGTCGCGACTCCATCCCGCACTCAAATCATTACTCCGCACATGAATAAGTGGAACACATATCCTAACCCCTTCTTCTCACGTTGAACCTAGAGATTAGTAACTACAGAACGAACACCCCAAACAAGATAACGTCGGATAACAAAGAGTAAGACAGATCGCGCCGGTTTGCAAAGCCTGTCGGTATGGAATGTACCAACAGTTGATAACCAAAGGCTGATTAGATAAAAACTTGGATGCAACAGAGGGAGTACACACACACACAACCTATGGTACTACGGAAACCCAGAACACGTGAATCCTAGTTTGAACTTTTAAGAAGAGGATTGCAAACGTTACACTTCCTTACCAGAAAAGGGTGGGTGGGTGGGTAAGAAGAAAAATGGAAGCAGTCCTACTCTCGCGTTTTGTTTTTCCCTAGTATACATAACTACCAAAATATTTGCTAGACTGACAACGACCGTTTGGCTGAGACCCTGAAGGTCGGGATGGCTCTGATACCAATTGTAACTACCTCGGTGAATTACGCTCCTAGATACAAGCCTGGATGAGCGGTAGTGGTTGAAATAGTACGGTGGGGCCCCAAAAGCCACTCACGGGTAGACCTTTCGGCCGTCCCAACCACTTCCAACTCATCGGGACCTGTACGGGCGGCGTAATCGGCAGGCGAAGGGATCAACTACATACACAAATGAGTATGTATGCAAGCCACCATACAAAAGTACATCAGAGCCATTCCATCTAGAAAGAAAGGAAATATAGCAACGCCATATGGCAAGATTCAAATGACCTAGATAGATATAATATTTTAGGATAATTCCTCATACATCACACATCAGAGTATCAAGCGGAAGCAAAAACAAAGTCCGATACGGATAAGAAGCAAATCGGCATAAGATGCCATAGAAATAAGCACATTCCGCCCACAGATCTCACGGATCCCCGTTCCCGGAATCTCTACACCGAACGATCGTTGCCCACATCATCAGCCTCTTCCACCCAGTATCCGTCCTGCGAGTGTACCTGTTCATCTGAACCAATAATTTATCGTGTGAGACCCTAAGGGTACTCAGCAAGTCTTAATGCCTCTAAAGGGCACAACCTGGGGTGACGCAATTGCAGCAAAAGATAAACCCTAACAGTTCTATAGATAAACGCTAACCATCCGCCTAACCAATGATAGACGGATGTCCGTGACTTAAGGATAACAGTTATAACAGTAATTTTCATCAGATCCATCCTCCTCCTCGCTTACCAACGAGGAAGCGGACGAACAACCCCCATCCGTTGGCAATTTTATTAACCATTCCATGAGTGTTGCACTATTTACTAGTCAATTATTTAGTCAGATTAAAGCGGTACTTTAGTTATGCTTGTCTATGATCGAGAAACTGTGCTCCAAGTCGTCCATAACGGCGGACACGGCTTTCAGAAAGTTTTACCCTGCAGGGGTGCACAAATAGCAACACACACTCGATCAACCTCGGAAAAACCAAATCAAAACCCAACGAGGCCTTCACGACAAAGCAATCACAGGATTCAGAATTATTTCAGGGGGGTCCCATAAGCCTCCCGGATGTGGATAGCGCGAATAATCTTGGAAGCCTCCTGGTTCTCTTGATATATCCCCTGCTCAGCGTCTATTCGAAAGAAGAACCAAACAAACAAGGGACAACATAAATAAAGAGCGCAAGCATATGAATAAAATGCGACAAGCAAACAATCATGCCATGATGAATGATGCACAAGTTGCATGGCAATAATGTAGCATGGCATGGGTGAGGTGTAGAATACAAGAGATAACATTTTTTATTGAGTTTTGGTCCCCTTTTATTGTCATATTAGTTGCTGTATATTATATATTTACATGATGCATGCTGCAATTGAAGTCATGGATAGCATAAACAGAAAGGTCTCGTCGATCTGATCATTTTAGACATATCATTTGTTAAATTCGGAGTTATAAATCAAAAGTTATTAATTTATTAAGTTCCAGTGGCATTTGTTGTAATTTAATCAACTTGGAATTTTAAATGTGCAAAAGGTAATTTGAATAGCATATTTGAAATCCTCACATTTTTCTGATTCAAATTCATATATCATTTGCATTATTTGGATTTATAATTGAAAAGTTATTTAAAATCAGATTTATAATTGAATTTGAATTAATTTGAATCAGTTTTGAATTTAAACAGACAACCAAACTTTTGTTACACACCCTGGGCTAACCGCAGTCGCTGATAGTGGGGACACGGTAGGCTCGGGGCCACACGCGGGCGCGCCAGCGGGGGCGTGCCACGTGGAGGAGCCTGGACCGCGGGTTGAGTTAGCGAAAACGTGGGGAGCCTTTTTATAAAACGCCACCGACGCTGACGGGTGGGGCTACGGGGACGGCGGGTTGAGGTTTACAAAAACCAGGGGGTTTTTCTGGGAGAAGGCCGCGGCAGCTGACTAGTGGGCCAGGCGGACCGCGGTTGAGGCGAGAAAAACAAAAAAGGGGGCTAACTGCAAACTACCACTACAATGCTCTCTTCTCTCATCGACACCAGAAACGGCCGACAGAAACGGGCGAGCCGAGCATGTCCAGGGGGTTCGGGGGCTCACCGCGAGGGCGTCGGCGTAGGTGGAACGGCTCGAGGGGGTCGCGATCGTCGGCGAGGCTGGCGCACTGGCGGCTAGATTTTGCGTCGTGATGCGTCGAGGGGCTTCTCCTCCGCGTCGGGGTGTCCAGGGTGAAGCAGGGGCACCTCGTCGTCTTCCTCGACAGCCTCAACAACTTGCCCGCCTCCCGGATCGATGTCGACTAGAGGTAGCTGACGGTGGTGGCCGGCCAAGATGGGGTGGCGGTAGAGGAAAAGAGAGAAGAGGGAGGCGGGGCCTCCTGGGAGATCTGGGAGAGGCTAGAGGCTGGAGGGAGGTAGATAAGGACGGGGCAGTGGTTGGCGTGGGGGAGGGGAAGGTGGCTTCGGCCACCTTTTTCCCTTTCCACCCTCACGTGCTCGGCATGGGCCAGAGGGGGAGGGGTTTAGGGCTTATACATACCCACATGATCACATGTGCATGCATGGATGGGGAAAAGGTGATTAGGGGGGTTAGGTTTAAAATTAGCTAGAGAGGTAGAGAGAGGGTAAGGAGAGAGGGATGATCCACACAAATCAAAGAAAATCAAAAGACAAGCAAAAGGTGGCACTTGCATGGGCCATGCAAAAACATTAAATGCCATGTATCCTCCTTGTGAAAACAAAAATAATAAGCATGGCATTATTTATTTGCATCCTCACAATATGGGGTAAGGCCCAAGCAAAATATTATGAGTGGAGTCCACCCAACCCACATGAGCTAGAGGTAAACTCAATTAAAATGCCAAGCTCATATTAATTGGATGGTGGAATTATAAGGTGGTGAAGAAAAGTTGGTGGAGTCAATAAGAGATATGCCCCCAACTCAACTTGGGCATTTAACAATATATCAAGAACCAAATACAATATCAATAGGCAAATACAATTATTAATGCATATGAGATAAGAACCAAAACAAAAGGGTTTTTGTATGATGCTCAAATGCAAGGTGGCATGATGACATGAACATGACATGATGATGATGCAACAATTATATGTAGGAAGTGGCCCTTTTATTACTAGATCAAGTAGCATTACAGGTGTTAGACAACTGGGATGCTACAAGTGGTTCCTCAACTATCTTATGTTTCTTTTTCTTTCTCTTACGGGGACTACCACTATCTTCACCTTGTTGAGAATCCTGCTCAATTCTTTTAGGGTGTCCTTCAGGATATAAAGGATCTTGAGTAGCTATAGCACTCCTAGTTCTAATTCCATAAGCATGTTTATCTCCTGAAGCATTAAATAGCATATCCTTTTGTACCTTAGCAAGTTGATCAAGTTGGGTTTGAACCATTTGAAAGTGTTTACAAAGCATTTTAATATCATTAGAATTTCTTTTCACAATATCTTTCAACTCATTGATAGCTCTAGAGTTTTCCAATAAATGATTCTGAACTTGTTTATTAAAATACCCTTGTTTAACAATAAATGTGTCAAGTTCCTCTAAACATTGATCAGGAGGCTTACCATAAGGAATATCACCTTCATCAAAGTGTTGGAGAGAGTGTACCTCAATAGTAGATGAGTGGGAAATTGGCTTACATAATTCTTCTATAGGAGGTAGATTCTTCACATCTTCAGCTCTAATACCTTTCTCCTTTAGACACTTCTTAGCTTCCTCCATCACTTCATCATTTAATGTAATAACTCCCCTCTTCTTTGTTGTTGGTGCTGGAATTGGTTCAGGAATAACTGGTTCAGGAGTAATAGGCTTAGGTGCATTCAGCTCAGTTGAAGTCCAATCATCATATTCTTGCTTATTTAAGTCATTAATTCTTCAACATTTGTAGGAGTCCTTTTCCTGAAAACACAATCAACAAAGCTATCTAGGTAGGTCCTAGAATCATTAGTTAGTCCATTGTAATAAATATCAAGAAGCTCATTCTTAGGCAATGGACATCCAGGATGTGCATGAATCAAGGCACAAAACCTTGTCCATGACTTAGGCAATTTCTCTTCTTCTCCTTGTTTAAAATCAAAAAGTCTCTACAAAGCAGCATGTCTAGCACTAGGAGGCAAATATTTCTAGAAGAAAGAAGCAATCAAACAATCCGGGCTATCAATGGAACCATGAGGTAATCTATTAAACCAATCCCTAGCTTCTCCTTTTAGTGAAAAAGGGAAGATCTTAGTAAAAAAGTACTTGTGCATCTTAAAATCATCAGAGAATAAAGCACTCATAGTAGAAAGCTCATTCATATGATCCACAACACTCTAATATTCAGTCCCACAGAAAGGTTCTTTCTCAACAATATCTAAATAAGATAAATCAAGAGAGAAATCATAATCTTCATCTTTAATATCTATGGGAGAGGTGGCAAACTTAGGACCAGAGGACAACTTAGGCATAATAGTACGTCTAGCAAGGAGACTCTTAATAACACTTGTACCATGTGTGTTTCGGCACTCTTCAACAAAATCATCAGTGAACTCAATGTAACCATCATTAATATCATAACTCTCACTAGCCTCAGGTGCGCTAACAGGTGTAACAGTGTCTTCACTAGGAGTTTCGGTATTTCCTAGACCAGACATAGTAGCATCTAGAAAAGGACCTAATGAACCACTCGCATCAAGCACAGTAGAAGTAACATCATGAGCATCAAAAGCAATTTCAGACTCAGCATTAGTAGCAGTGTGTGTAGCATGAGTATGTGGTGGTGGTGTGACAAGCTTACTTATAATAGACGGTGAATCAAGAGCAGCAGAGGTGTTTAGGCATGTACCTCTTTTTGTAGTGGATGGTAAAATAGGGAACTTTCCATCACGAGACTTCCCCATGATGAAAGGAGTAGCAGTGAACAATAATATATCCAAGTGAACTTACAAATAAAGCTATGCTCCCCGACAATGGCGCCAGAAAATAGTCTTGATGACCCACAAGTATAGGGGATCACAACAGTCTTCGCAGGTAGTATTACCCAATTTATTGATTCGACACAAGGGGATCCAAAGAATACTTCCAAGCCTTAACAACTGAGTTGTCAGTTCAGCTGCACCTAGAAATAGTTCTTGCTCACAGAAGTTTATCAGTAGCAACAACAAAGCAACAGCAACAACAATAGTGAAACATGAGCAATAGTAACAGTAACGGTAACAGTAGGATTCGAGTGCGGTACGCATAGGGGTGGATGGACGGGCGTTGCATGGACAAGTCTAAACATGTAACTTCAAGATCTAGGGCATTGCAGATAAATAATAACAAGCATCCAAGTACTAAACCATCCTAGGCATGTGCTCCAAATATAGTCATACGTGCTCGCAATGAGAACTTGCACAACATCTTCTCGTCAGCCCCGGCAGCGGGCCTCTAGGGAACTACTGGCAATTAAGGTGCTCCTTTTAATAGATCACCGGAGCAAAGCATTAACGCTCCATGAACACATGTGATCCTCACACCACAGCCATCCCCTCCGGTTGTCCCAATTATTGTCACTTTGGGTCCTTTGGATCCGGACAATGATATGTGTACACGACTTGCAGATAAGATCACAAACAATATTATCATAATGATTCAATAATAAGTTCAGATCTGAGATCATGGCACTCGGGCCCTAGTGACAAGCATTAAGCACAACAAGTTGCAACAAAGTCAAATAGCAATAATAGAGATACTAGGCACTATGCCCTAACATATCTTATTCGATTACATGATAGAACTCATCCAATCCCTACCATCCCCAAGCCTACAGCGGGGGATTACTCACTCATGGATGAGGGAAACATCGGTGGTTGATGGAGATGCGTTGGTGATAACGATGGCGATGATCCTCTCCAAATTCCTCGTCCCGGCAGGGTGCTAGAACGAAGTTTCTAGATCCAAATCTTGGTTTCTGGTGGCGGCGGCAGAGCGGAACTCTTTCTGGAAAACTGTCGAACCCCCCTCGTTTTTAGGTCGAAAGGCAACATATAGGCGCAGAGGGAGGCCGAGGAGGTGCCTGGGGAGGCTGCACCCCCTCCAGGTGCGAGGTCAGGTTGGCCCGCGCCTGGGGTGGGTCTGGGCCCCCCAGGCCTCCCCTCCGTCTCTTCTTCTGGCTCCGTGGATCTTATGGTGAAATATTTTTTGGCATATTTTCCGGGATTTTTATTGATAGTTCATTTTCTGCACAAAAACAAGACACCAAGGTAATTCTGCTGAAAATAGTGTCAGTCCGTGTTAGTTGTATCCAAATCACACAAGTTTAGAGGAGAAACAATAGCAAAGTGTTCGAGAAAGTAGATACGTTTTGGACGTATCAAGAGGCAATAGACAAGTTGGCAGAACCAGTAGCGCAAGCAGCAGATCCGGCACGCGTGCAGGCCGAGTTGGAAGAGACCAGAATAAAAGTCCAGGAGAAGGCAAAGGAGTTAGCACAATTACAACAAGATGTAGATATCACAATTCGAGAGCTTAACTCGACAAATCGAGTCAAGGGCGCAAAGACCCATCTTGATGCAACAAGGTTAAGAGGGAGAAACCTCAATGAGGAGTTGGCGGATGCAACGTCAAATATAACGCCGGAAAACAGCAACGAAATAGCCATGAGGCCGACATAAAACACTACAGCAGCGAACCTGAGATCCGCAGAGGCAGCAATGGCAGAGCTCCCCCATTTGACGGGTGAAGCAAAGAAAAATCAACAAGAGAGAGTCAATGAACCGGTGAGAGCAGCGGGGATGCTGAATGAGGCTTACTAAAGGGTGAACCCAGGTGTAGCAGGAAGGTCACATCTGGTTCACTCGGCGACTCCACTCCCGGCAAGATCAGCAGGTCATACAACATCCTCGCCAGGTGTGGCGCCGAGGCAGAGAAAAGAAAAGAGTGTGGATCCGAGAAGAAACAAGCAAATGGTTACCTATGACCCAGCAATGGCTCAGGGAAACCCAACACGTGCATAAGGAACAAGAAGGAATATAGTTCAGGGAAATGAGAACGAGGAGAATGCAGGCCAAGAAAGGCAAGCAAGAAAAAGAAATGACAATGGAGGGCAAAATTTTGTGCCTCAACCTAGGCGTGGAACTCACTCGGCGGGAGGAGGAAATCCAGCTCCGAATACTGCGCCAGCTCAACCCGAAAAGAGACAGCAAAGCGCGGGAAAAGCAGTGCAGCAACCTACAGACCTGAACGCGAACAGATACAATGATGGATACTCGGCAATGATAAATGACGGGTATGAATTGCCGGATCATGCGTACCAAGCAATGGGAGCCAGAATTGGAGGCAGAAATCTTCAGCCGGATGATGCAAGACTCAAGCTGGACCGGATAAAAATGGCGGAACTAATTGAATCACAAGGACCACAAGGTCCACCATGTTTGGGCCCAAGGATCATGAAAGAGCCGCCAGTGCCAAACTTTCAGCTGGCCAGAGGAACGAGGACTTATGATGGAAGAACAAAGCCAGAAGACTGGCTCATAGATTATGGAACTGCTGTAAAAATCGTGCAAGGAAATCTGAGATGGGCAGTGCAATACGTGCCGCAGATGCTAGAGGGACCAGCAAGGGTATGGCTAAATACTTGCCACCCGGAAGCATCAATAGCTGGATCGATTTTCAGGATGCTTTTGTGAGCAATTTCACAAGAACCTACAAAAGGCCGAATCACCCACAACAGCTAGCTATGTGCAAGCAAAGGCCGAATGAGACAGACAGGGAATTACTCACAAGATGGTGCACAATGCATAACTCATGCGAAGGTGTAATAGAGTCTCAAGCCATTGCATGGTTTGCACAAGGGTGCATACATGGAAGTGTACTATGACAAAGGTTACAGAGAGATATGCCGGCAAGCTTGGCAGAAACAATAAGAATCACCGACTCATATGTGTTAGGAGATCCGACTCAGCCTCTGCTCATGTCGACAGATGGGATGACTGAGACTCAGATCTATGACGTTGTCGGGTCACAGAGGCGCCAGGAAAGAGCCGAGTATATAAGCAAAAGAAGAGATGAAAGGCCAGACTATAGGTATGGTTCGACTCAAGTTGTGACTATGAGTCAGGATCATCCAGATGCTGGAAGTAGCCAACATCAAAGGACAAGTGGACAACATCAGTGGATGCCAAAGAATGATGGCAAGAAGCCATACGAACAAATAAAGCCATATCAGGACAGGCAAAAATACACTTACGAGATGATGTTGGACCAACCTTGTAAGTTCCACACACCAAGTCCAAGTAAGCCAGCAAATCACACAACAAGACAATGCACTTGGTTTCAGAAAGGAGATAGAGTGGATTCACCGACTAAGCAACTGCCACCACCTCCCCCCCACCCCTCACAGGAGGAAATGCCAAAGTCGTTGGGGTCGAACATAGATATGAGAACAGACAGCCGAGGTATCATTACCAAGAAAGAAGAGAAGTTGTGCATCAGGTGCATAACCCAAGAGGTGACAACGCTCATGTCGGCCATGGAACCAGAAATGAGTACATAGAGCATCATCAGAGCTATGTCGTGTTTGTCACAGAGCCGAATAACAAGAAGAGTCAGCAAAGAAGGATGATGGAAGTGAACGCGACAATGCTGGCAATTCCAAAGTACATGCATTGGTCTGAACAGGAGATAACTTGGAGCATAAAGGATCACCCCAAGATCATGCCAACTCCAGGAGGTTATGCTCTTGTCTTGGATCCAACTTTCATGGGCCCTGATATAATGTGAAATTTTCCAAGGTGCTAATTAATGATGGCAATAGCATCAACATCATGTACAAGGATACCATGCTCAAGTTAGGCATCACTATGAACATGCTGGAGCCGAATAAGACAACTTTCCATGGCATTGTTCCGGGATTGTCGTGTGAGCCAATTGGCAAGATCTAGGTTGACGTCTTATTCAGCAACAGAGAAAACTGTCGCACTGAAGCCATAATTTCGAGGTGGTTGACCTGGCCAGCTCATATCATGCCTTACTCGGTAGACCGTCTATGGCAAAGTTTATGGCTACTACTCACATTGCTTACTTGAATATGAAACTGCTAGGTCCATGTGGAGTTATCACAGTCGAAGGATATTACAAAAGATCTATTGCTTGTGCCTCAGCCGGATCTTCGCTGGCCGAATAACAGGTCATAGCGCAGGAAAAACATCAAATGATGGAAGTGGCAGCATTGGCCAAGGCAGCACAAATGTCCTTGTCAGCACTTACTAATCCGTATGGAAGTGTGCCATTCCAAGCTACCAAGGAAACCTAGAAGGTACAGGTGGATGAGACTTTCCCAGAGCACACAGTTACCATTGGTGCTGGGCTGACTGACAAATAGGAAAGCGAGCTCACCAGCTTCCCCCGTGAGAATTGGGATATCTTTGCATGGCCCACACATGATTTACAAGGAGTTCCGAGGGAGCTGGCTGAGCAGTCTCTTCATGTACGGCCAGATGCCAAGCCGGTGAAGCAACCCCTCCACCGCTTCGCTGAAGATAGGAGGAAAGTGATAGCCGCCAAGATAGCCAGGCTCTTGGCTGTCGGGTTTATCATGGAAGTACCACACCCAAATTGGTTGTCAAATCCAGTCTTGGTCGAGAATAAAAAAGATGGCCCGAACGTGGCAGTGGTGTGGCGCATGTGTATTGATTACATGAACCTCAATAAGGCGTGTCCAAAAGATCCATTTCCCCTACCACAGATCGATCAAGTCATAGAATCTACTGCCGGGTGTGAGTCGTTGTCATTTGTGGACGCGTATTCTGGTTTCCACCAGATACCACTGAATCCGAATGATCAAATAAAGACAGCTTTTATCACCCCGTACGGGGCTTATTGCTATCGTACCATGACGTTTGGATTGAGAAATGCAGGTGCAACATATCAAATATGTATGCAAAAAATCTTGCAAGATCAATTGGAAAAAAATGTTCAAGTATACGTCATGACGTGGTGATAAAAACCAAGCAAAGTCATACTCTAATTGAGGACTTGTGTCGAACATTCACAAACTTAAGAAGATTCCGGATGAAACTTAACCCGTAAAATGCACATTTGGTGCCCGGCTGGAAAGTTACTCAGATTCCTTGTATCCAACCGAGGAATTGAGGCTAACCCGACAAAAATCAGGGCCATCGAAAGAATGGTGAATTGCCAAAACCCTCAACTATGTCCAGAAGTTCACAGGATGCCTGGCCTCGTTGAGCAGATTTATTAGTCGGCTAGGTGAAAAAGCCCTACCACTATATCAACTGATGAAAAAGTCATACAAATTCACATGGATGGAGCAAGCTGATAGCATTTTCTGTGAACTCAAAAAGATGTTGGCAACAACACCAATATTAGCATCACCATTATCCAAGGAGCCAATGCTGCTCTATGTCGCCGCAACCAACAGAGTTGTAAGTGCAGTAATAGTGGTAGAACGTGAATAAGAGGGCAAATCAGTCCAAAGGTCAGTTTATTACTTGAGCGAAGTGCTCTCTATATCAAAGCAAAATTACCCCCATTACCAAAAAATGACATATGGGGTGTATATGGCAGCAAAGAAGCTGAAGCATTATTTCCAAAAACACCCAATCCGGGTAATATGTGAGGCACCTATCTCGGATATATTGGGCAGCAAGCACGCCAGTGGCTGAGTCGCAAAATGGGACATAGAGCTAGCACCATATACTCCACAATATGATAGGCGAGATGCAATCAAATCTCAAGCCATAGCTGATTTTTTCATGGATTCGATGGAGATGCAATACGAGCCACCGCTGCCAGATCCGAATTACTGAAAGATGCATTTTGACGGATCCAAGACAAAAATGGGTCTGGGTGCCGGGATAGTGCTCACCTCACCAAAGAGGGATCAGTTCAAATATGTGTTGCAGGTCCACTTTGCTGCATCCAATAATGTTGCCGAGTATGAAGCAGTTGTCCACGGCATAAAAGTGGCCAAAGAGATTGGCATCAAAAGGATCATGTGATTTGATGACTCGGATTTTGTTATACATCAAGTATCTAGGCATTGGGACACGCTGGATGCAAACATGGCACTGTACCGTTTTCATGTGCAACAAATTTCGGGATATTTTGAAAGGTGTGAATTTCATCACATACCTAGAGCAGAGAATGAGGTAGTGGATGTACTATCCAAGTTAGGCTCATCTCGGCAAACAATACCAACAGGAGTAGCATTGCAACATCTCAGGAAACCATCGATCAAACCGTCACCAGAATCTGAGTCAATTAGGCTCGCCCCGGCAAATCAGGAGTCAGATGCTGTGCCAATGGATATTGACTCAGGGGCAGGTTCGGGTCACTCGGGGACTGTTCCACTCACTTCACGGGTTGCCGAATCACACTCGGGGACTCCTCAGGTTATGTCGGCAGAACATATGTCGGCTGAGCCAATGGAAATTGATGAGGGAACAGATCCGGCACCACTAATACCAGCATGGGCACAACCAATATTAAAATACTTAAAAGATGGAACTTTGCCAGATGACGAGATACTGGCAAGAAAAACAGAAAGAAGAGCAAAAGCATACACAATAATCAACATGGAACTATACAAAAGAAGTGTGACAAGTGTACTGGAGCGTTGTATGAGTCCAGAGAAAGGTCAAGAGATACTGTTGGACATTCACCAAGGAGAATGTGGGCACCATGCATCGTCAAGAGCATTGGTAGACAAGGCATTCCAACATGGATTCTATTGGCCAAGCTCACTGGAAGAGGCACAGGAACTTGCGAGAAAATGCAACGGTTGCCAACGTTACGCATCGAAGTCGCATTTACCAGCATCTGAGTTAAAAACTATACCAATCACTTGGCCATTTGCAGTATGGTGCCTGGATATGGTGGGACCATTCAAACTAGTGAGAGGCGGCATGACTCACATACTCGTAATGGTTGACAAGTTTACCAAACGGATAGAAGTGAAGCCCATCAAGAAATTGGATGGAAAAACAACTGTCACATTTGAAAGGGCATGTATGCCCCATGTGTGGTTTTGGTAATTAATGACAATCTCTATGGACTAATGTGTAAATTGAGTTTCACTTGTAGGTTTGTCCATTGGCATCGCTTGGGCCATGCGTTGGTCTCAAGGTTGGAAGATGAAGAAATGTCCAAGGGCTTTGTGCCCATTGGAATCATGAAGAAATAAGGAGCTTGAAGGTTTATCAAGGCATGTGCAACGAGTTGCATCAAGATGGATCAACCTCAATAAGGGATGAAGAAGGGAAAGCTAAATATGCACCATCTCTAGAAGATCTCATGCTTGAATCTTGGCATCTGCATGATCATGGATTGATGAAGACAAGTTCAAAGAAGAAGTTTCCCCATGAAGTATGGGGGAGCAATTTGCAAGTCTTCATCTTCATGAAGCAAGATCAAACAATAAAGGTGCTCCCACTATAGAAGAACAAGACGGTCTACATCAAGTTCAAGTGGGATGCTCAAGGCAAAGGTATGTTCTTGATAGGGCTTTTATTTTGCCAGTCTCGTGTTGTTAGTTGGGAGACCGGGTTTAGGATAGATAGCCGTTCTATCAAGAGGGGATCTCAAGCGGGTGTCTTGTTTGCATCGTTCAGAGAGAGATCAAACCTTTGCATTCATAGCATCATCTTTCTTGGTTGTTATTTGGTTCTTGTCCATGAGAGGATCTAGAGCTTGTGGTCATCATCATAACAAGCTCTAGTTCATCATATAAGGATTTCACTTGCATATCTTATTGCGGTTTTTGATCTTGCGAGTTTTCCGGCTCCACACCTTGGGGGATTCTATTCTTCGTTATCTTTCCAACAAGATTGGTTTCATCTCGTTTGGAGTTCGGATGCAAAAGTTATTGCATTTATGGTTTTCTGGTTTCTGGAATTTCTCTGGCCGGAAGTTCCGGCTTCTCATCGGAAGTTCCACTAGGGAATTTTGCCACCGGAAGTTCCGGTTCTTCTTCCGCTCACGATCAGTAACTTCTGTTTTGAAAGTGTTTATTTGATGGAACTTCAGTCGGATTTTCCACCGGAAGTTCCGCTCCCACCGGAAGTTCCGGCCAGGGACCGGAAGTTCCGCTCAGGCCTAGTTGCCGCCGAAAGTTCCATTTTAATTTTCGGCTCTCGTTCCGCTCACATTCAGTAACCTCTCTGTTTTTGTTTGCTCTATTTGACGGAACTTCTGTCAGAATTTCCACCGGAAGTTTCGGTGAACCGGCGGAAGTTCCGACCATGACTCGCATTTTCAGTTTCTCGCTTTGCAGTTTTGACCGTTGGTTGTGTGCCACCGGAACTTCCGACCTCCCACCGAAAGTTCCAGCCAGGGGTCGCGAATGCCATAATGGGCAGATCTGGGAGCCCTTTAAATGGGGCTCCTCTCCCCCTTCATGGGTACTAGCTCTTTTCTTGGTTCTTGGCTTTCTCTCTCTCCTCCATTGTTGACCTTGAAGAAGCTTTCCCTCTCCCCTTTCCCTTCCTATGATTCTTGCATCTTTTTGAAGGATTTGAGAGAGGAGATCTAGACCTACAATCCCCCGAGCTAAATCCCTTCTTTTGTGAAGGATTCATTGGGATCTAGATCTTGGAGAGTTTTGTGTTCTACTCTTGTGTTCTTCCTCCCTTATTCCCCTAATAGCTTTTGTATCTTTGTTGGAATTTGGGAGTGAAGGACTTGCCCTTGCATTTGTTGCATAGGTTTGAGTTCTCCTCGGAGATTCGGCGAGTACAAGCTTGTGGGCTTGTTACTCTTGGGTTCCTTGGAACGCTAGACGGTTGTGTGGTTGGATTGTTGACCTTTTGTGGTCTTGTAGCCTCTTGTGGATTTGTTGGCCTTTTGTGGCATTGTAGCCTTTTGTGGCTTTGTTGTTGGGAGCCTCCAATTGAGTTGTGGAGTAAGCCCCAATCTTGTACGGGTTCGGTGACCGCCCTCAAGCGTCCCATAGTGGAGCGAGTGCCCGCCTTTTGTGGTGCGCACTCGGGAGAATAGGGTGAGCCTTTTGTGGCATCGATGAGTTGTGTGCTTCCGCTTCCAGGGTGAGGCCTTGTGTGGCGTTGGGTGAGCATCGAGCCACCACACCTCTAGGTGAGCCATTTGTGGCGTTCGGAGAGCATTGAGCCATCACACCTCTCCAATGGAGACGTAGTTTCTTTGGAAGTGAACTTTGGGAAACAAATCTTCGTCTCCGCGTCCATCGGTTATCTCTCAACCGAGCCCTTTACTTATGCACTTTACATTATGATAGCCATTGTGCTTGAAGTATTTATATCTTGCTATCAAATTGTTGCTTGTATTGCTTAGCATAGGTTGTTGGTGCACTTAGGTAAACTTAGTGGCTAGGCTTTGTGCTCAATAAATTAAACGTTAGTTTTATTCCGCATTTACTTAAGCCTAAACCGTAATAATTTTAAAAGCCTATTCACCCCCATCTAGGCAACTTCCATTGCACTCTCAACATTCCTAAAAGATATAATCCTGAGATATGGTTACCCGCACAGTGTAATTACAGATAATGGCACAAACTTTGCCGAAGGAGCTTTCGCTCGTTTTTGTTGGAAAAACTGAATAAGACTTGACGTAGCGTCAATCGCTCATCCAGAATCAAATGGACAAGTTGAATGGGCTAATGGCTTAGTTCTGTCCGGGATAAAACCCCGCTTAGTGGAACCACTCCAGAGATCACCTGGATGTTGGATAGAGGAACTACCCTCAGTACTGTGGAGTTTAAGGGCAACTCCGAATCGATCAACAGGCTATACGCCGTTCTTCCTTGTGTATGGGGCAGAAGCAGTTTTGCCTGCCGACATAGAGTATGACTCGCCAAGAGTAAGATAATACTAGGAAGCCGAGGTGAAAGAGGCCCGAGAAGATGGAGTTGACTTACTCGAAGAAGCAAGGGAATTGGCACTGTCCAGATCTACCATATACCAACAAAGTCTCCAATGCTATCATAGCCGGAAAGTTCAACCTCGTGTTTTCCGAGAAGGGGATATGGTGCTCAGACTAGTGCAATGCACAGCTGTAATGCATAAGCTATCACCCCCATGGGAAGGACCATTCATCGTAAACAAAGCATTACACAATGATTCATATTATCTAATAGATGTTCACGAAGAACAAAAGAACAAGGCGGACAGATCAGGTGATGATACCAAAAGGCCATGGAATGTGGCACTGCTATGTCCTTTCTACACTTAGGAGAAGCAGCGTATGTACCTCTCAAACTCTCATATGTCGGACGCTTATGCCAGCTATGTGCTGATAATAAAATGGTATGACTCGAAAAACTGACTCGGGGACTGCACCTTATGATTATTCTATGTCGGCTGGTGTTGACACTTAAAAGTTATTTCGGAACAAGTAATGTTTACTCGGAAAGTGTTATCCAAAAACACGGATTCATGGCAAGCAAGAGGAAATGATCAATGGCGAGTAAACATGAACATCGGATAAGTAAAGGGAGAAACGTGAGTTGACCCTGTTTATGTTTCTTACTAACTCACTGCAGGTTATGTTGCTTTATATGTTGAATAATACTAGGTCAAGTGATCTAGTTTCATACCCGCTAACTCAATCCTTAGAACTTTGAGACTCTAATGTCGAACGCCAAAAAAGGTAGGCAAGAGCCAAATTCAAGGAAAAGGGAAACGGCAAAATGAAACTCGGGGACTTGCCCCAGGATAATTCACATTCAAAGCTAAACAAAAGTTTGAGCCTTATCACAAGGCGCACACCCAAAATAAGTGCATTATATCATACATCTGCACCCGGCATACCGGGGATCTCATGAAATTCGAGTGTTTTTGTAACCAGCCTAAGAAGCAGCTAGGCAAGGAGGAGTAACATTGGGGCTAGAGCTAGGAGCGTCATCTGGAGCATTTGCCGAGTCAGGGGCGTTGGTGGATGAGTCTGCTGCATCATCTAACTTGGTGGCTTCACTATCAGCACCTTCGTTGTCAGCGATCTTGGTAAGAGGCTCGCCAAGGTCGAGGAATGTGGGCCCATCACACTAGGCATGCACAAAGGCATATTCGACCATGGCATAAGCTCACTCCTAGCGTTTCTTGATCAGCTCAGGATCATGGAGCCACTTGCCTTCAGCCCTCATGCGTTCAAGAACATCAAGGTTAATGTCCTCGTTCCATGAAAGCACAAAGGAAAGGGCCTTGTCTACTGCAGCTCGACCGGCCGACTCGCGCCATTGATCCAGCCTGTCTTTAGTCAGAAGCAGCCTGACACCCAGAGGCTTGATGAGTGTAGGCGCATCTTCATCCGGCAGAGCATCCTGAACGCATGGATCACTGATTTGAGCAAGTCAACGGCGCATGATTTGAGGGTCTTTGCACGTTCTGACAGCGCTGCGAGATGCCCGTCGATAGTGACCTCACCATCAGCAGGAGCTCCAGACTCGGCTCTGATTTTCTTCATGGCCCGTATCGCGAACATATCGGCCTCGGGGAAATTCTCTGCAAAAGCAAAAGAACATTAGCAAAACAAGAAAAAAGCAGAAAGAAAGAGTATGAATACAATGAAAAAATGTAAGGACTCACTACCGAGGAAAGAGTTAATGGCGTCGAGCTTGATTTGCCAATTCTTAGCCTTGGCCTAAAGAGCGTCCAGATCTAAGTGAGCCGACTCAACCGCCGACTCGGCCTCCTTGAGCAGCTCCTTGGTCTTTTCGGCACTGGCGGCGTGCTGGCCATGTTTCTCGACAAGCTCCTCCTATAGCCCCTTCACCTCGGACTAGTGCTTCTGCTTCGGATCTGCTATCTGCCTTTTCAGCCGAGTCACCTTGTCTCGCTCCTTTTGGAGCTTGATCCGGTGTTTCTCTGCTTATTCGAAGCATGCGACTCGTCAGTAACAAAAAATCTATCTCGGATCCGCCGAAACAAAAGTGGGAAAGGAATAAGCATAAGTACAGAGCGGAGACAAAAGTTGCTAGGAAATTACTTTCAGCTTCGCTGATCTGTAATTGTAGGGCGTCGATGGTGGATTGGGCAGAAACCACGGAAGATAATCAGGAAAAATTCAAGGAAATGAAACTGAGAAGGTATGCCAAATAAAAAGAGAGCTGAATAAGGGAAGTACCTTGGCCCTTAGCTTCAGCCTGTAGATTTTGATGAGCGAGCTCTAGCTTGCGATACTCAAAGAGGAGAGCCTGGTGCACTTTGGTGCGCTCATTGTGCGTAAGCTATACAAGAAAAGAGATAATCAATAGATGTGAGATCAAGGTTATGGCCGAATAAGAGTTGATTTCTAGTTTAGAGCTTACAGCCGAGTAAGTCCCTTACTCGGCAGTAACCTCGAGGACTAGGGATCATGTATAACAAAAGATACTCAATACGCAAAAGAGTAAGAAGATTACGTACCTCGTTCACTTCATATGCGCGGGCCATTAAGGTGATGACCTACTGGGTCATGTCAGAAATGGCCTTGGGGCCCAACTTCATATTTTTCCAGCACCGGAGCTGACCTCTTGCTCGCCAGCTGCGTTCCAAGCCATAGTGTAGTGCTCTGTGGAACCAAGGCTATTCCCGCTAAGCGTCCGAGTGAGAACTTGCCCCTTTTTCAAGGTAATTCCCACATTGGCGTGGGTAGCAGTGGCGCTGGTGTGCAGGGCAACAGCCTTGGAACTGCCGCCAGACCCGACAGTTACGAACTCGCCCAACTGACCCGCAGAAGCGAATGCCTTTGTTGTTTGTGTGGGCCAAATCTGTGGAGCTGTGCCGGCGGTGTGGACCAAGGTCAGCTTCTTGGTCAATTTGGGTTTGCTGGCTGTTGGGCGAGTCTGGATTTGGGCAGCAGTGTAGGTCTGGTCTTTTGATAGAAGAGGAGTGTGAGCAGGTTTGGTTGGGGACAAAACAGGAGCCGAATGAACAGGCTCGGTAATGGTCTGGGAAATGACGACTAGGTCAACTGATTCACAGGGAGCAGGAGAGCTAATATCTGGGGTTTTCTCGGTGCTGATGTTGCTAGCGCCGGGATCAGGAGCTTGATCTGGAAAAGCAGCAGGGGAGATAGGCCGGGTCTCCTCTGATGGGCGCGCCGCCGGGTCAGCCTCACTCTGAGACGCGTGAGTCTTAGTAGTGGGAACCGTGACCCGGACGGGGCTTGGCACGGCAGTTTTGACACGATGAGGAGAGGCTGGCCTTAGCAGCAAAGAGGCCATACTGGGGGCAACCTGGCTGACAGACAAAGGCGACGCGCTGAAAATAACAGAAAATTCTTATAAGAAAGCAATCATAAAACAGGAAAATAAAAATGGAGAGTAAGCAAACAACAAAGTTTACCTGGAAACGGTCAGGTCACGCGGAAGGCAACGAGTGACCCGACGCCCAGCAGCCTTGCGAGTCTCGTCAGAGAGGCGGCAGGAGGAGCAGCAGGAGTAACTTTGTGCTTCTTGGCGGGCTGAGCGCTGGACGAGGCCCCGCGTCGCTTACCCGTCTTGGCAGCACGGATCTTGCCGACTCTGCCCACAGCAAGAGGGGGAACATCATGTACCTAGGAAGCTGCATAATTAAATGGCGAGCTAATTCGAATAAGTCAAGAGGTTAAAGTCAAAAGGCAAGTACCTCCAGAATTTCATAATCATCATCATCATCGTCTAACCAGTCTCGTAAGGGGTTTTGAGTGTGGGTCTTACCCGTGGTAGAGGCAGCGGCAGCAGCATGCGGGATGGGCATGAAGCATTCCAGGTCGAACTCGATCTCGTCCAAGTCGGAGCGATCCTCGTAGTAGCCACCGGGAGGGACGGTAATATCATCAACCTGGTGAACAAGATTCTTCGAAAGACAAATAGAATAAGAACAATGAGCGAACGGAATAGCAAGTGAACAAAAGAAGAGTTGTGTCGGCTTAAAGTTGACTCGGAAACTTACCCAGGGGATAGGCCTATCTCGGCTAAAAGAAGGGCATCCCCAGGCCCAGTCGTCCACCAAAGTCAGCTTGAAGATCGAGCTAACTCGGCGGGCCACAGATTCATGGGTGAGCTCCTTCGTGGAGTGCCGAGTGGGGTCCTGCGTGCCGCTCATGAAGCACATCTTGTGGCTCCTGGATTGGATGGGGCTGACCCGGCGTGCAATAAAAGTACACATGAGATCCGCCTCAGTAAGATGGAAGTTCTCATTCGGCGACAGAAGCCTCTCCAGAATCCCATTGGCCTCATTCACCACAACATTCTTGTCACGCGGGTCAAGTTTCCAGAACTCCTTGCTGGGAACCTCGTCCGAGAAAAGGGGAGCCGGATGTAATCGGTGGCCCCGCTGTTTTTGACATAGAAGAAAGTCCTATGCCATTTCTTGCAAGAGTCTAAGCTAGTAACCCGAGTAAACATGGACTCTTTCCTGGGCGTGATGCTAGCGGCACCGCACCTGGTGGGCCTTTTGCCGGCACGGGGAACACCGGGCTCGGGAACTACTTGGATCCTAAAGCTAAAATATTTGGCCCAGAGAAGAACTGTGGGCCAAATGCCGAGGTAGACCTCACAAGTGGAAATAAAACAAGAGAGGGAGTCAATCGCATTGGCAGGCAAATGGTGGGTCTGAAGATGGAAGGTAGAGAGAAAATAAACAAAGAAATTTCTCACTGGGCAAAAACGCACTCAAAATGCGAGAGGAAAACTACCCTCTCGTTGGCCTCAGGTTTGCGGGAAATCTCACCGAGAGGGAGGCGGCAATCCACTTCGAGTGGGATGCGCCTGGTGGAGCGCAGCCACTCAACCTCCTCCGCGGAGACCTCCGAGCCCTCCGAGCCGTCGCGTTCGCCGGCGGAGACCTCCTGTTCCTCTGCTCCCTCTGCGGCGTCGCGAGCATCCATGATCTCCCTAGATTCAGTCTCTTATTCCGCTGGAAGAGGCTTGGAGGAGCAAGGACCCGTAGTGGAATGGAAAGAGGAAAAGAGCAATCATAGAAGAGAAGCTGTGGAGAAGAGGAACCGCAAGGGGGAAGTTGGGATTTTGGAGGCGCAAGGAAGAAGAAAGAGGCAATGGGGAAATTGAACGGGCGAGGGAAGTTAAGTTCCCCTCAGTCCTACTTAAGGGGAGTGAAAACCCCAAACGTGGGATCCTCCTGCGCCGTGCAGCCAATGTGTGGCCGTGTATTCAGTCGAGTGAGCTAGTCAGGAAACGCCGCGTGTAGGTGATACACGATAAATCCACTGCCACGTCACACTGCGCAAGACACGAGGCACTGAGCGATGGGACTGCCACAGTGACGGGGAGTTACTGCGCTGCCGTCACTGTGCGGTCAGGATTTGGGACAAAATTTGAGGCAACTCACCATGATTACAAGCTGTCAGTGACTAAGGCACGTCGAAAATGACTCAGAATCGGCCAAAATGACTCGACATGAGGCAAAAATGGGCCAAAAAAGTCAAAGATGAGACACGGAAAGAGCAAAGTAGACTCGGAAAAGATCGAGGTTACCCCAAATAGTGCATCCTAAGCAGTAAATGCTGGCAGAAAGAGAAGTTCCAATCACATTAAAGGAACCTGGAGACGCCTAGCAGCAAGAACTTCTAGGCCTCACCAGCTTCGGGGACTAATGTCGGGGGAATAACCCCCGGTAGGGTCGTAAGGGGTAAAACATTGCCCAGCTTGGCTTACGCCGAGTAAAGAACGAACCCAGTCGGGTAACAACGACCAGGCAATATGGTCGTATGCGGCCGATATAGGAACTATGTCGGCCCGTATAAGACAAGTTTGTTAATCTTGAAGGAACCAATGAGCCGAGTCACACGAGGGAAGGCCGAGTCTGATAGGATGTGTGGAACCTTTCCGAGTGAGACTTAGGAGGGACCATGGTAAATCACGGTCAAAAGAGAAGGGCGACACCGGGTGACACGAAAGGAGCCAGGTGACGCCTAAAGCAAGTGCTAACGCATAAAGCTATGGCGTGACGCCAAAAGAACTGGAAGCTACGTACGAGAAGACTGTTAGCTATCTAGCTTTATGGACTGGGTCAAGGGGCTCAGGTCTAGCCCATGACCCGGACCGTACAGTAAGGACCAAGATCCAAACAGTAACCCTAGGATCCAAAGAGGTGTAACCTAGCCGGCCTTCGCCTATATAAGGAGGGGGTAGCTAGGGTTTGAGAGGGGAGACCAAGTAGGAAACTAGTGCCCTGAGGCTTTGTTCATATAGCTCAAGGAGCACTTGTAAACTTGGAGGATCAATAAAATTCCCAGGTGTGTAGAGTTCATCGTGTTCTTCGTGCGCGGCTAGACCATGCACTCCCTTCCCAGTGACCACAAGCATCCATTTGGCCCCCAACTTAAGCCTACCCATGACATCTGCCGTGACACCACCACGACAGTAATACAGCTTCTTCCCCATATACGAGGAAAAATAGCGTATAGCCAGTTGAACGATTTGGTGTTGTCCTTAGACTCCATAATATTGAGGGTACTTCCTCTATCTAGCATCCTGGTGTGCTCTACAATGGTTCCATGAGCCGAGGTTTTATCCCGGGCAATACTAGTCTGTTGGCTCTTTCCACTTGCCCATTTGATTCTGGATGTGCGGCTGATGCTACATCGAGTCTTATCCTTTTTTTGCATAAAAATTTGAGAAAATTCCCCCTCGGCAAAGTTTGTGCCATTATTAGTTATGATGCTATCAGGATAGCCATATCTTATGATGACATCCTTCAAGAATGTTATAGTTCTACTTCCATCACATTTTATGATTGGCTTTACTTCTATCCACTTGGTGAATTTGTCCACCATAACCAAGATATGGGTCATATTGTCACGTGCTAGTTTGAATGGTCCTACCATATCCAAGCACCAAACAGTAAATGGCCAAGTGATCGGGATAGTTTTAAGTTCATATGCTAGCATAGATCTTTCTTGAGTATCTCTAGCAACCATTGCATTTTATCACTATATCCTGCTTGCAGTGCACTTGGCCGATAAAATCCATGCCTAATAAATTCCTTGGCACCTAAGGCTCTTGATGAGGCATGGTGCCCACATTCTCCTTGATGAATATCTCGGAGTATATCTTGTCCTTCCTCTGAACTAACACATCGTTGAAGAACATGTGTGACACTTCTCTTGTACAATTCACCATTTATAATGGTATATGGTTTTGCTCTCCTTTGCACTTGCATGGCCAAGATTTCATCACTCGACAAAGTTACATCTTTCATGAATGACATAATCGGCTGAGCCCAAGAAGGTACCTCATGCACTGTGAAAACAACTTCGTCTGTTTGCATTGGTTCGACCGACATTGCCTCCGCCGACATATCTTGAGAAGTCCCCGGGTTTGACTTGGCAGTCCTCGGGTCAAATATTGGAACAGTCCCCGGGTTTGACTGAACAGTCCTTGGGTTACTCAAACTTCCTCCCACATCTACATCCATTGGTATAACATCAGGTTCTAGTTTTGCTGGTACAAGAATTGAATATGATTTGGGTGAGGGATTAATTGATGATTTTCTAAGATGCTCAAGCGCTATGCAGGTTGCAATTGTGTGCCGAGATGAAACTAACTTGTACAAAGTATTTGCTGCCTCATTTTCTGCTCGTGGTACATGGTGAAACTCACATCCATCAAAGTATACCGAAATTTGCTGAACATGGAACCGATATAGGGTCATGTTTGCATATAGAGCATCCCAATGTCCAGAAACTTGTTGCACTACTAAATCTGAGAAACTTGCTGCACTACTAAATCCGAGTCACCAAAACATTGGATTCGGTGGATACCAATTTCCTTGGCTATCTTTAGCCCATTGATACGTCGGAAACGTATCTATAATTTTTGATACTCCATGCTTGTTTTGTATCTATTTTGCTTTTCTTTGTTTGCACTTTGAGGTGTTTTTATATATTTTCTGGAACTAACCTATTAACAAGTTGCCACAGTGCTAGTTGCCTGTTTTCTTTTGTTTTTGGTTCCAGAAAGGCAGAAAATCAATATTCTCGAAATTGGAGAGGACAAATCCAAAGTCAAGATTTTACCGTGGGCGACATGAAGTCCAGAGGAGAGACGGAGAGGCGAGCCAGAGCCTCCACACCCCCCTAGGCGCGGGTGGGCTCACCCCGCGCCTGGGCAGGGTGTGGGCCCTCTGGCAGCCTCCCAGCCTCCCATCTTCGCCTATAATAATCCCCCGATACAGAAACCCTAGGACCCGATCAAAACTCCACGAAACCTTCCGTAGCCGCCGCCATCATCGTCCCTAGATCGGGGGGATCTAAAGTTCTTCCCGGCACCCTGCCGGAGGGGAGATCATCTCGGAGGCCTTCTCCTCCGGTATGAACCGTGATTAGCTAGATGGTTGTAACTCCTCCATGTTCTTTCATGTATAGATCTTGTGAGCTTCGTTCATGATCAAGATCTAATCTATTTGTAATCATGCATGTTGTGTTTGCGGGGATCCGATGGATATTGAGATTACTATGTCAGATTGATTAATGGTTTTGTCTATTTGATACTATCATGTCTGTGTTGTTTGTGATCTTGCATGCTCTCCGTTGTTAGTAGCTATCTTGGCCAAGTAGTTGCTAGTGACTCCAAGAGGGGGTATTTATGCTCGATAGTGGGTTCATGCCTCTAGTTTCTAAGGGAAGTGACAGAAATCTCTTTGGTTGTAGATGTGCTATTGCCACTAGGGAGAAAACAATGGTCTCTTGTTCATAGAACAAGTGGATTGTTTACCTTACACACTTTGCTTAAAGCAGTTGTCTGTTGCTTGCAACTTAATACTGGAGGGGGTTCGGATGATAACCTGAAGGTGGACTTCTAGTCATATATACAGTTGGATGGCGGTCTATGTATATTGTTGTATTTCCCAATCGAATCTCATGGGATCTTTTTTTCTGGTATTGCATTGTTATGCCTTGCTCAGTTCCTGTCAATTGCCCTGATGTAATTTGTTTACCCTTCATGCCATGTTGTTTATCTAAGGAGAGCACCTCTAGTGGACTATGGACCCAGGTCCAATCTTTACCATTGATACATCTTCCACTGTTACTTGTTTACTTGCTGAAAACCATTACCTTCCATAGCATACAGTTAATCCTTTGTTGCAGCAACTGGTGAGATTGACAACCTCACTGTTAGTTGCGGCAAAGTTTTGAGTTTGTGTTGTGTAGGTTTCCATGTTGCTTGCAACACCTGTGTGACGTTTCCTTCCTCATACTGATTCGATAACCTCGGTTTCTTACTGAGGCAAAACTTGCTTATGTGCTCCTTCACACCTTGCTCTTGGGGCTCCCAACAGGCTCCACATCAACTGAGCCATCAACAAGTTTTCTGGCGCTGTTGCTGGGGAGGCTAAGGACGTCTTCACAAGGGGAGTCCTCCTCAACCTTTCTCTTTACTTTGTTTTTAGTTTGCTTAGTTTATTTTGCTTAGTTTTCTTTGACTCTTTTCAAAAACTCCAAAAAAATTAGTTTAGTTTGGTTTGCTTTTTCTTATCAAAATCACAAAAAAATTAGTTCCTGCTCTAGCTGCTGCTGTTTTTGGCTTGCTCCACTTTTGCCAAAATGATCTCTGCTGAGAACACCAAGTTGTGTGACTTCACTAGCACCAACAACAATGATTTCCTTAGCACACATATTGCTCCACCTGCTCCTGATGCTACCTTTTATGAAATTAAGCCTGCTTTGTTGAATATTGTGATGAGAGACCAATTTTCTGGTGCTAGTTATGATGATGATGCTGCTGATCTCAATAAATTTGTTGAACTTTGTGAGATGCAAAAGTATAAGGATGTAGGTGGAGATATTATTAAGCTCAAGCTGTTTCCTTTCTCCTTGAGAGGGAAAGCTGAAGAATTGTTGCTATCCTTGCCTAGAAATAGTATTGATTCTTGGACTAAGTGCAAAGATGCTTTTATTGGAAAGTATTATCCTCCTGCTAAGATTATATCTATGAGAAGTGATATTATGAAATTTAAACAACTTGATAATGAACATGTTGCTCAATCCTGGGAAAGAATGAAGTCTTTGGTTAAGAATTTCCCCACTCATGGACTTACTGCTTGGATGATTATCCAGACTTTTTATGCAGGTTTGAACTTCTCTTCAAGAAACCTGCTGGATTCAGCTGCTGGAGGTACCTTTATGGGCATCATTGTGGGTGCTGCAACAAAACTCCTTGATAATATGATGGTTAATTACTCTGAATGGCACACTGAGAGAGCTCCACATGGTAAGAAGGTAAATTCTATTGAAGAAACCTCCTCTTTGAGTGATAATATTGATGTTATTATGGCTATGCTAGTTAATGGGAAAGCTCCTTTAGATCCAAACAATGTTCCCCTAGCCTCTTTGGTTGCTCAAGAAGAGCAAGTTGATGTGAAATTCATTAGGAACAACAATTTTGGCAAAAATACTAATGGTAATTATAGGCCTTATCCTCCTAGTGGAAATGCTTCTCATGGTAGATCTAGAATGCCTAGTGAAGAAAGGATTCTAGAAGTTGAGAGATCCACTAAAAACTTTATGCAGATGCAATATGAGCAAAACAAGATTTTCACTAAAACTATGGAGGAACAATCTATTATCTTGAAAAATATTAGTCATCAGCTTGAGAATCTGAATAGAGAAATTCCTAGATTATAGTCAAAAAATTTGAGTGATGAAAAGAATATTTCCTCGTTGTCTGAAGCACATTCCTCCTTGATTAATAAAATGGTTGCTAAACCTGAAACCATGGAATGTACCTTTGCTACTACTCATACCATACAAGTTACTATTGATGAAAATGTTAGGCTGTTAGCTCAACTTCATGCTAAGTGGGAAATGGAAGCTGAAATTGATAGAAACAATAGTGTGTGCACCATCACTAGAATGGATACCACTAAGCCACAAGAAGTCCCTATTCCTCCTCCTACAATGCCTAAGACCAATGAGTCTACTACTAGTGATGCTAAGTTTGATTTTGATATAGATGGTTGCAATATTTCAGAAGTGATTCTATTCTTGCAAAACCTTGATAGAAGTCCTGATGCTAGTGATATGCATGTTGCTTTCACCAAACACATTACAAATGCTCTTGTTAAGATTAAGGAAGAGAAGCTAAAACACAAAGCTTATATTCCTAGGAAAGTAGAAGATAGTTGGGAACCCATTATTAATATGCAAGTGAATTACTTTGATCTCAAAGCTTCATGTGATCTTGGTTCTAGTGTCTCTATTATGTTGGAATTATGCCCTAGAGGCAATAATAAAGCTGTTATTATTATAATTCTTGTTCATGATAATGTTTATATTCCATGCTAGAATTGTATTAAGTGGAAACTTTAATACTTGTGTGGTTTGTGAACAACACCGTGTCCCTAGTACGCCTCTATGGACTAGCTCATTGATCAATGATGGTTAAGGTTTCCTAACCATAGACATGAGTTGTCAATTGATAATGAGATCATATCATTGGGAGAATGATATGATGGGAGACCAAACTAAGCGAAGCAATTAGATTGTGTCATCGTGTTCGTCTTTGCGAAGTTTTTCTTATGTCAAATATTGTATTCCTTAGACCATGAGATAATACAACTCCCTGGTATCGGAAGAAAGCTTTGAGGTCATCAAACTTCATCCTATGAGAGGGTGATCATAAAGGTGTCTCTCAGGTGATCGGAAAGTATCATTGGGTTGTATGTATCGAGATGGGATTTGTCCTCCCAAGTCGGAGAGATATACTTGGGCCCACTCGTGTCGATATCAACACCGCTTGCAAGCATGTGGTTAAGGAGTTAATCACAAAGTGATATCGGATTACGGAACGAGTAAAGTACTTGCTGTGAACGAGATTGAACTAGGTATGACGGTACCGACGATCGAATCTCGGGCAAGTAAAATATCGCGAGACGAAGGGAATATATATGGTATTGATTGAATCCTGGCATCGTGGTTCATCCGATATGATCATCGATGAATGTGTGGGAGTCAATATGGGTTTCCAGACCCCGTTGTTGATTATTGATAGAAGATCATGTCTGCATATTCTCGAACCCGCAGGGTCACACACTTAACGTGTCTCGACGCTAGGATAGATTGGATAATTGGTTTATGAGTTTTTGTTCGGAGTCTCGGATGGGATCCGGGACATCACGAGAGGTTCCGGAGTGGTACGGAGAATAAGATTCATATAAGGCAGTGCAGTTTTTGGAGTTCTAATTGTTCCGTTAATCGGTATTGTACCGGAAGCTTCTAGAACCTTCCGGAAGGGGACCAACGTGGCCACACCTTCCAGGAGGGGGCATGGGCCTATGAGGGAGTGCCCTGGCCGCATTGGGCTAGGGGCACAAGGCCCCATAGGGCCCAGCCGGCCAAGAGAGGTTTAAACTCTAGATAGAGCTTCTAGAAGGGGGTTTCCTTGCCCCACTCTTCCTCCTTGGGGCCGGCCTTGGCTTGGGGAGGGCTAGGCTGCGCCCACCCTCTATATATAGAGGGATGGGGCGCACCAACGCCTACACCTTCCTCCAACCCTAGCCGCCTGCTGCCCTCCTCTCCCTCCCGATCGCTTGTGGCGAAGCCTGCTGCAGAAATTCTCCACCAATTGCACCGCGCCGTCGCGTTGTAGATCCAACCCATCTCTCCACCATACTTGCTGGACCAAGGAATGAGGAGACGTCGAGGTGCTGCACGTGTGCATCTCACGGAGGCACCGCCACTTGTGGTGCTAGATCGGATCGGATCGCGAGGAGGAGAAGCGAGTACGACTACATCACCCACGTTCCGAATAACGTTCCGCTGTGCGAATCTTCAAGGGTATGAAGATCTAATCCAATCTCTCTCGTTGTTTGCATCTCCTAGATTAGATCTTGGCTTTCCCTCTGTTCGCATCCGTAGAAAATTTTGATTTACTATGCCGTGAAACCCTTCAGTGGTATCAGAGCTAGATCTATGCGTAGATGTGTTTCACGAGTAGAACGCAACATGGTTGTTGCGGGCGTTGATGTTTTCTGTTGCAAGCCTCTTGTTTGTGTTCTTCTTATGACGCGGGATAGTGAGATTGAAGCGGTCCAGGCCAACCTTACGCGACGTCGTTCGCGAGACCGGCTCCGCACTTGACGTGTGGCTTGTTCCACACATGCGGCTGGTGGATGTCAGTTTCTCCCACTATAGTTGTCATGGGATTAACACCGGAGTTTGGCAACCATAATATCACCGTTGTGGCTTTCCGTAGGTAAGAATCGTTCTTAGCATCTACTCCCATAAGCCATGTAAAACATGCAACAACAAAGTAGAGGCGTCTAACTTGTTTTTGCAGGGAGTGTTTTCTGTGATATGGTATGGCCCAAGATGTGATGTGTATATTGTATGCGATGATCATGTTTTGTAATGTTTCACGACTTGCATGTCGATGAGTACATAACCGGCAGGAGCCATATGGTTGTCTTTATAATTGTGTATGACCTGCGAGTCAACTTCTTATACGCCATGTAATAGCTTTACTTTATCGCTAAGTAGTTAGCAATAGTTGTAGTTGCTATTCATGGTGGAGTGATGGAGATCATGCCGGAACGCACAAGATGGAGATCATTGCGCGAGGATTGGCTATACCATGTCACATAAAGTTATATGCATGTGATGTTTATCCCTTTATGTATCTTATTATGCTTAGATCGCGACGGTAGCATTATAAGATGATTCCTCACTTAAAGATCAAGATAAAACTGTTCTCCCTAAGTATGCACCGTTGCGAAAGTTCGTCGTGTCCAAGCATCACGTGATGATCGGGTTCTATAGACTCTACGCTCACATACAACGGGTGCAAGCCAGTTTTTGCACACGCGGAAATACTTGGGTCTAACTTGACGAGCCTAGCATGTACAGACATGGCCTCGGAACACAAGAACCGAAAGGTTAAGCATGAGTCATATGAATGATATGATCGACACTTCGTTGTCCACCATTGAAACCACATCTCTTCTCGTGATGATCGGATTAGGTGTGGTGAATCGATCATGTTCACTAAACAACGGAGGGATGTTGAATTTAGTGGGAGTTCATCTAGTAATTTGATTAAGTTGAACTATTTATCATGAACATAGTCTAAATTGTACTTGCAAATACTGTAGATCACATGGCCAAGTCCAACTTCAACTTCAATGTTTTTGTTGAGATAGAAAAGCTTAGAAACAACGGGTCTAACTTCACCAAAAGGTTCGCATTCGAGAATCATTCTTCTTTGGCGGACAAAAGGACTATGTCCTTGAGAAAGCGCTAGGTGACGCCTCTATAGATGCGCCTGATGAAAAAGTTGTTTATCAGTCGCGCAAGGATGATTATGATTTGATTAAGATCGCCATGTTGTATGCTATGGAATCGGATCTTCAAAATCGTTTTGAGGAGTTCGCCGGGCCCTTTGAGATTCTCGAGGAGCTGAAAAACATGTTTCAGACTAAAAGCCCGTTCTGAGAGATATGAGATCTCTAAGAAATTCTTTAACTACAAGATGGAGGAAGGGAGTTCCGTTAGTGAGCACGCCATTGAGATGACGGGCTACATTCAACGCCTTGAGCAACTGGACTGCAAGATTCCAGAGGAGCTCGAGATTGACACTCCTAGCTACAAAAGTTTTGTAGTTGATCACAATCAGATTGGTTCCACTGATATGATCACTGAGCTCTTTGCTAAGATGAAAGTAGCGGAGGTGAACATCAAAAAGAATAATCATGTGTTGATGGTCAACAAGCCCCCCACCTTCAAGAAAGGTAAGGGTGCAAGGAAGCCCTTCAAGAAAGGCGGCGGAAGCGCTGTTGCCCCGAGAAGAAGCTCAAGTCTGGTCCTAAACCGGACACTGAGTGCTTCTATTGCAAGGACAAGGGTCACTGGAAGCGCAACTGTCTGAAGTACTTAGCGGACAAGAAGGCTGGCACCATCAAAGGTATATTTGATATACATGTTTATTGAAGTTTTCCTTACTAGCCCTCGTTGTAGTGCCTGGGTATTTGATACTAGTTCAGTTGCTAATATTTGTAACTCGAAACAGGAGCTACGGAATAGACGGAGGCTTGCGAGGGATAAGGTGACGATGCGCGTTGTCAACGGATCAAGAGTTGATGTGATGGCCGTCGGCACGCTCTCCTTAGTTTTACCTTCGGGATTAGTTTTAAACCTTAATAAGTGTTATTATGTGCCTGCGTTGAGCATGAACATTATTTCTGTATCTTGTTTATTGCAAGACGGTTATTCATTTAAATCGGAGAATAATGGTTGTTATATTTATATGAGTAACATCTTTTATGGTCATGCACCTGTTGTGAATGGTTTATTTCTTCTAAATCTCGAAAGGGATGAAACACACATCCATAACATTGAGGCTAAGAGATGCAAAGTAGATAGTGATAATACTACTTATTTGTGGCACTGTCGGCTAGGTCATATTGGTGTAAAGCGCATGAAGAAACTCCATTCTGATGGACTTTTGGAGTCTCTTGATTTTGAATCATTTGACACATGCGAACCATGCCTCATGGGCAAGATGATCAAAACCCCGTTCTCCGGTATGATGGAGCGAGCAACGGACTTGTTGGAAATCATACATACCGATGTATGCGGACCGATGAGTGTTTCGACGCGCGGTGGATATCGCTATTTTCTCACTTTTACCGATGACTTAAGTAGATATGGGTATATCTATTTAATGAAACATAAATCTGAAACATTTGAAAATTTCAAGGAATTTCAGAATGAAGTGGAGAACCATCGTAACAGAAAGATTAAGTTTCTACGATCCGATCGTGGGGGCGAATATTTGAGTTATGATTTTCTCACGCATCTTAAAGCAAGAGGAATTTTTTTGCAACTCACGCCACCTGGAACACCACAGTACAAATGGTGTGTCGAGCACGGAATCGAACCCTATTAGATATGGTCCGATCAATGATGTCTCTTACTGATTTGTCGTTATCATTTTGGGGTTATGCATTAGAAACTGATGCATTCACTTTAAATAGGGCACCATCTAAATCCGTTGACACGACACCGTATGAACTGTGGTTTGGTGCTAAACCTAAGTTGTCGTTTCTTAAAGTTTGGGGATGCGAAGCTTACGTCAAGAAGTTCATGCCGGACAAGCTCGAACCCAAAGCGGAGAAATGCGTCTTCATAGGATACCCTAAGGAAACTATTGGGTATACCTTCTATCATAGAACCGAAGGCAAAGTGTTTGTCGCAAAGGACGGTTCCTTTCTTGAGAAGGAGTTTCTCTCGAAAGAAGTGAGTGGGAGGAAAGTAGAGCTGGATGAGGTTATTGAACCGTCTCTTGAATTGGAGAGTAGCGCAGCACCTGAAATTATTCTAGTGCCGCCTGCACCAACGATAGAGGAAGCTAATGACAAGGATCATGAAGCTTCGGACGATGTCGCATCGAACGTCAGCAGTCGACAAGGTCGCGTGCCCCTCCGAGTGGTACGGCAACCTGTCTTGACTGTCTTGTTAGTAGAAGACAGTGAACCTACGAACTATGAGGAAGCGATGATGAGCCCAGACTCTGAGAAATGGCTAGAAGCCATGAAATCCGAATTGGGATCCATGAGCGAAAACCAAGTATGGACTTTGGTGGACCCTCCTAGCGACCGAAAGGCCGTTGAGTGCAAATGGATCTTCAAGAAGAAAACGGACGCGGATGGTAATGTTACCGTCTATAAAGCACGGCTTGTCGCAAAAGGTTTTCGACAAGTTCAAGGTGTTGACTACGATGAGACTTTCTCTCCCGTAGCGATGTTTAAGTCCATTCGGATTTTATTAGCAATTGCTGCATTTCATGATTATGAAATATGGCAGATGGATGTCAAGATCGCTGCTCCTCAATGGCAACATTGATGAAGAGTTGTATATGATGCAACCCGAAGGTTTGTCGATCCCGAGGATGTGATAAAGTATGCAAACTTCAGCGTTCCATTTATGGACTGAAGCAAGCATCTCGGAGTTGGAACCTTCGTTTTGATCAAGTGATCAAGAGCTTTGGATTTGTTCCAAATTGCTACGAAGCTTGTATCTACAAGAAAGTGAGTGGGAGCTCGGTGAAATTTCTGGTACTATATGTGGATGACATATTGATTATTGGAAATGACATTAACATGCTTAACGATGTGAAGAGTTATTTGAACAAGTGTTTTTCAATGAAAGACCTAGGTGAAGCTGCTTATATATTGGGCATCAAAATCTATAGAGATAGACAAAGACGCCTGATAGCTTTAAGCCAGAGTACATACCTAGACAAAGTTCTGAAAAGGTTCAGAATGGATAAGGCAAAGAAAGGTTCAGTGCCTATGTTGTCAGGTAAGATATTGAGCAAGGCTCAGTGTCCAGCTACGGTAAATGATAGGGAAGCTATGAGAAAAGTGCCTTATGCCTCGGCCATAGGTTCTATCATGTATGTCATGCTATGTACTAGACCGGATGTGTCCAATGCTCTTAGTTTGACGAGCAGGTATCAAAGTGATCCAGGAGTGGAACACTAGACAACCGTGAATAACATCCTAAAGTACCTAAATAGGACTAAAGAAATGTTCTTAGTATATGGGGTGATGAACAACTCGTCGTAAAAGGTTACGTCGACACTAGTTTCGACACCGACAAGGATGATTCCAAATCTCAGATAGGATACATTTATATTTTGAATGGAGGAGCTGTGAGCTGGAGAAGCTGCAAGCAAAGCATGATCGCGGGATCTACAGTAGAAGCGGAATACATGGCTGCTGCAGAAGCGTCAAGTGTATGAGTTTGGATCAGAAACTTCATCACTGAGCTTGGCGTGGTTCCAAGTGCATTGGACCCACTAGAGATATTGTGTGACAACACTGGCGCCATAGCACTTGCTAAGGAACAAAGATATCATCCAAATACCAAGCATATCAACCGCAAGTTTCATATAATCCGAGATTATATAGCAGATGGAGATCTGAAGATAAGCAAAGTACATACAGATCTGAATGTCGCAGATCCATTGACTAAACCTCTTCCACGTGTAAAACATGATCAGCACCTCAGTGCCATGGGTGTGAGATTGTTGCCAGATGTAAACTAGATTATTGACTCTAGTGCAAGTGGGAGACTGTTGGAATTATGCCCTAGAGGCAATAATAAAGCTGTTATTATTATAATTCTTGTTCATGATAATGTTTATATTCCATGCTAGAATTGTATTAAGTGGAAACTTTAATACTTGTGTGGTTTGTGAACAACACCGTGTCCCTAGTACGCCTCTATGGACTAGCTCATTGATCAATGATGGTTAAGGTTTCCTAACCATAGACATGAGTTGTCAATTGATAATGAGATCATATCATTGGGAGAATGATATGATGGACAGACCCAAACTAAGCGAAGCAATTAGATTGTGTCATCGTGTTCGTCTTTGCGAAGTTTTTCTTATGTCAAATATTGTATTCCTTAGACCATGAGATAATACAACTCCCTGGTATCGGAAGAAAGCTTTGAGGTCATCAAACTTCATCCTATGAGAGGGTGATCATAAAGGTGTCTCTCAGGTGATCGGAAAGTATCTGTTGGGTTGTATGTATCGAGATGGGATTTGTCCCTCCCAAGTCGGAGAGATATACTTCGGGCCCACTCGTGTCGATATCAACACTGCTTGCAAGCACGTGGTTAAGGAGTTAATCACAAAGTGATATCGGATTACGGAACGAGTAAAGTACTTGCTGTGAACGAGATTGGACTAGGTATGACGGTACCGACGATCGAATCTCGGGCAAGTAAAATATCGCGCGACGAAGGAAATATATATGGGATTGATTGAATCCTGGCATCGTGGTTCATCCGATATGATCATCGATGAATGTGTGGGAGTCAATATGGGTTTCGCACCCGTTGTTGATTATTGATAGAAGATCATGTCCGCATATTCTCGAACCGCAGGTCACACACTTAACGTGTCTCGACGCTAGGATAGATTGGATAATTGGTTTATGAGTTTTTGTTCGGAGTCTCGGATGGGATCCGGGACATCACGAGAGGTTCCGGAGTGGTCCGGAGAATAAGATTCATATAAGGTAGTGCAGTTTTTGGAGTTCAGAATAGATTGGATAATTGGTTTATGAGTTTTTGTTCGGAGTCTCGGATGGGATCCGGGACATCACGAGAGGTTCCGGAGTGGTCCGGAGAATAAGATTCATATAAGGCAGTGCAGTTTTTGGAGTTCGGAATTGTTCCGGGTTAATCGGTATTGTACCGGAAGCTTCTAGAACCTTCCGGAAGGGGAACAACGTGGCCACACCTTCCGGGAGGGGGAATGGGCCTATGAGGGAGTGCCCTGGCCGCATTGGGCCAGGGGGACAAGGCCCCATAGGGCCCATCCGGCCAAGAGAGGTTTAAACTCTAGATAGAGCTTCTAGAAGGGGGGTTTCCTTGCCCCCCACTCTTCCTCCTTGGGGCCGCCGGCCTTGTCTTGGGGGAGGGGATAGGGCTGCGCCCACCCCTCTATATATAGAGGGCTGGGGGCGCACCAACCCTCTACACCTTCCCCTCCAACCCTATCCGCCCTACTGCCCTCCTCTCTCCCTCCCGACTGCTTGTAGGCGAAGCCCTACTGCAGAAATTCTCCACCAATTGCACCGCGCCGTCGCGTTTTAGATCCAACCCATCTCTCCACCATACTTCCTGGACCAAGGAAGGAGGAGACGTCGAGGTGCTGCACGTGTGCATCTCATGAAGGGACCGCCACTTGTGGTGCTAGATCGGATCGGATCGCGAGGAGGAGAAGCGAGTAGGACTACATCACCCACGTTCCGACGAACATTCCGCTGTGCGAATCTTCAAGGGTATGAAGATCTAATCCAATCTCTCTTGTTGTTTGCATCTCCTAGATTAGATCTTGGCTTTCCCTCTGTTCGCATCCGTAGAAAATTTTGATTTACTATGCCGCGAAACCCTTCATATTATGCCTAGGAAGATTTATGAAATGCTTGATTTGCTACCTTTGGAAGATTGTTATTTGGATGTTCCACTTGATGATAATGCTAAGAAGAAACTAATGGGGAGTATTAATAATGTTATCATCATGGTTAACAATGCTTATGTCCCTGTTGATTTCTATGTTTTGGATGTTGAATACAATGCTTCTTGCCCTATTACTTTGGAAAGACCTTTTCTTAGAACTGTTTGTGCCATCATTTATATGAAAGAAGGCACCATTAAATATAAATTTCAATTCAAGAAAGGTATTGAACATTTCCCTATGAGGAGAGAGAAGTTGCTTTTTGCTCCTCCTTTGAAAGCAAGGTTTGATGTTAATGCTTCCTTGTAGAGGGAGTGTCCCAACCTTACAACAATATAAGGTGGGGTCCCCTGTGTTTACAATGCTAGTCCCTGGATCAATAGCTAGCATCCACGGTTAAGATGTAATATCAAGAAACAAAGGTCATAATATAATTTTATAACCAGTAATAACATAATTTTATTACATCTTACATAGCTGTAACACCCTCAGAATCGGCCCTATGCAAGTTTCAGCGCTTCCCGCCAAACCCGCATAGAAACTATTCAAAGGTGACCACCAGGCACTTGCGTGCGGGTGGAAAACGAAGTAATAACATTACACAACAGTCCTTGATGGGACCCACAGAACAGATATATATACAACACGACTCCATGAGTCAAGAATACAGATATACACAACAAAGATCCAAATCACCTTGAAAACGATAGAGCGTCCAGCTACGGACAAGATGCAAATGGGGCTAAGAGCCCTGAAGAATAACCAATGGCGTCCATAACCCCGTGCCAAGCGGAAGGGTAACCCCGCTAACGACGCCGATCTCAAAACCTGCTTAAACAAAAGGGTGCCGACAAAGGGCAAAGGAAAAAAAGAGAGTGGTCGATCGAGGCCAAGACACGGCGAGGCTAGAATTCGGCGGTCCTCGCCTACATAGGTATGGTGGATCAAGCGGCAAAGATGCACTAAACACCCTATAGAGACTCGATATAACTATCGGCTACCAGAGAGGGATAAGAAAGACCTATCCGGTCCAACTCGATACTACCACCAAACATACCCATCCTGGTATTTCCCCCTCGAGACCAAACGAGGAAGTCAACCGAGGAACTCACACCGTTGGCAGTTTTATTCATTCTGTTATAGTTGCGGCAATTACTAGTCAAATATAAATAGCATGAGTCATCCTGATATAATAAGCAGTGGGCAGTTTTAGTTAACCATTCTGTTGTAGTTGCAACACTTACTAGTCAAATATACGATTAGCATGAGATATCCCAAAACCCAGCAGTTGTTGGTACTTTTATTTAGCCATTATGTTGTAGTGAAGTTGATTACTAGTCATATCGGATACAAGTCAATTTATAACAGTAAACTTTAGTTATAGTTGTCTATGATCGAGACCTGTGCTCCAAGTCGTCCATAACCGCGGACACGGCTTCTCGAAAAGATTTAACCCTGCAGGGGTGCACCGAAGTTTCCACACGCACCTACACCCTTGTTGTAGGATCAGGTAGGTACAAGATCACAAAACATACACCCAACGGTATGTCGACGGGGTTTCGGACACGACGTTTCCCAGACCCAAAGAAAGCACGGGGGGCCACCCCACTAAGTACACCCGCAACGAAGTCGGCCGGGCTCCGAGACGGACTCAGGGTTTGTGGAGCCGGCTGTAAACGACTGGGAACCCGAAACTCTCGGGCTTGTCGATACAGCGAAAACGGGTCACGATCCTAAACAGTACAGGTGCTCCTCGCACAATCGTAAATAAAGCAGTAAAGCATGGCATAAGTACAGAATAGTAATAAAGCCCCAAACTACTTGTGGCCCCCAGTACAGTAC
This sequence comes from Avena longiglumis, assembly GCA_030063025.1. NCBI lineage: Eukaryota > Viridiplantae > Streptophyta > Magnoliopsida > Poales > Poaceae > Avena > Avena longiglumis. The sequence goes on from CP125978.1 coordinate 366,369,727, forward strand.
TTGGAATCAGGTACTAAATCGATGGGGGTGCCCATACATCCCACATGTGGTTAGCGCGCTCGATCTCGGAACAGGTGTCAAGAACTCGGGGTCCTACGGGACACCAGTGAGCGGTCGGAAACCAAATATTATCTATCACCCACCGGTGCCTCTGCATTTACCTACTTCAATTTTAGTTATTAAACAATAATTGAATTAAACGATAATTAAAGCCATGATCATCTCCAACATTAAACATGCGGCAAGACTCCAACAACTGTGGTACTTGACGACACACAACAGCACTTGAGCAAGCGACTACGACGCGCAAGTCCAACTATCTACCATACAACAGGTAATAGGATGTGTCCAAGGCAATATGAGGCTGCAAGGGATGTTCCGGGTACGAAAACTAGAGCATCGCAACACAGATAGCAATAGATCAACAGGAGAGAATAAATACTATAAAAGTAAGATAGGTAGAAAGGGGGAGGTGCTCGCCTGAAAACATTGTCGAAGGCTCATCCGAAGATCGGGTCGACACTCGCATCAACTCATCGGCCTAGTCCGTGAGGAAGCAAAACACTAGCACAAACACCGGAGGCACTATTTAATACTACGGCAGGAGATCGGGCATGATGCATGTATGATGCATGACATGGCAAAGGCGCGGTGCAATTAGGCAAGATTAAGCGGAACCGGGGTCCCGACAAATATTTAGGTGGTTCATGTTATTTAGCTACCCCGCAATTTAAATGTTGTCTTAACAAGGCAAAAGATAGCACCGGTTCGCTACACAAATTTAAATGGGACCAATATTAGACTAGATCGCCGGCATATGGGCCCCATATTTAATTATGAAGTGAATCGGCATAAGGCCCCCAAACCAAATGATGTGCATGATAGTATGAATGATTTACATGCAACACTTCATAATGTCATATATTATAAAATATAGGGTGTCGGATAGGGGTCACACATCGAATGGCGATCTTGGGGTTCACCGAGGGTTTGGGTTTTTGGATCGAGCTTCAGGGGTTCGACGGGGTTCGATCTTCGAGAACGGTCTTGCTATCCATGTGGTAGATCTTGTAGTACCGTCCTCGGGTCCGTGATGTAGATCTTGTCGTCCATGATGAAGGAATTGGTTTTTCCCGTGTTGATGGCCATCAAGTTTCCTGTAGAAGTACTCGTCGCTCGTCCTTTGTCGATGTAAAACATTGGGGCGAACATAGCCAATGTCATACCAACGTGGTCTATCGGTCGATCTTATTCATCGGGAGGGTCGCGCACTTCAAAGGAACTTGGAGGAAGCTCGCGGTACACGCGGGCAGAGGGCACCATGGCGACCAAGCGCAGGGAGAACCGACAGGCAGAGACGAGGAGGCGCGGCGGCAGCTCGCGTGGCCAGCGTCTACGGCCATGGCGTCAACGGGGCCGCGCTGGTGGTGGCTCGGCTCGATGCGGTCGGGTCGCTGGCCGGAAGGAGCGGCGAAGGGCGGAGGCAAGCGAGCTTGAGGCGGCGCTAGGCGAGGCGCTGTCGAGGGCCGACAGAGGAGGCCGGCGCGGGGCCTTCGAGAGAACGCTGAGGCGGCGCCAGAGAGGGGCGAGATGCGGCGGCGGTTGCTGCGGGGAGAGGGGCGCGACGCACGCGGAGGCGGCCGGCAAGCTCGGGGACAGGCGGAGGAGATGGCGCCGGGGCGGGGGGGTTGGAGGCGCTGGAGAGGCGAGGGCGCCGGTGGCGGATGGTCGGAGAGGCGGAGGCTCGGGTGAGGGCGCCGCGAGGAGGAGGCGTGGGCGGCCGGCGAGAGGAGAGGAAGGAGGAGGCTGGAGGGACGGAGCTCATGCGGCAATGGGAGCAGAGGCGGGAGAGAGGAGGGACGGAGGGTGCTGGCGGGGATGCTCGGGGACAGGGAGATGGTGACGCCGTGGGGACGGGTGGGGATCATGGCAGGATCTGTGGGTGGGGCAGTGCAGGAGCGGTCTGGGGCGAGGTGGTTGTCGGTGGGGGTGGGGCCTGGGGAAGGTGTGGTGTGCGGATCAGGTCAGGGGGTAGGTGGGTCTCGGTGGGGTCAGGATGGTGGCTAGGGGGGAGAGCTGGTGTGCGTGTGACAAGGTGAGGGAGTGGGGGTGGTTGAGGTGGCAGGCTAGGAGTGGAGGGAGTTGGGAAAAAGGGGAGGTGGCGGTTTGAGATTGGCCGGGGTGAGGTGGAGAGGGTTTGGGTAGACTAAGATTGGGTAGGAATAGATTTTTGGGTAGGCCGGTTTTATTCTGGGGGTGGCCGACTGGGTCGGATCGGCCCGGTACGGCTTCCCCCTAAAAATAATATAAACTTTTGTTTAATTTAAAATAAACTTTTGTAAATAGTGTTTAGACAAATAAAAGACCCGGAAAAGCCCGGCGCTTTAATTTGAAATTGAGAGGGGGAATATTTAGAAAACCAAACTAGGCTTTTAGAAAATAGGTTTTGACAAACAAATGCATGATGACATGACGATTCTCAAATGCAATGCGGCATGATGACATGAGCATGCGGTCATGATGATGCAATGCACAAAAACAACGCGATTTTCTAGTAGTGGTTTTGCGGGATGCCACAATAACTCATTTGGCTATTACTTTACATTGCAGCGGAATAACTATAGTCATGGGTCCTTCATCTTCAAAGTGCCACAGGCAGACATGTTGGTTGTAGACTTTGTAATCCTAATAAATCAATCTTCACTAAAATCAATCAAACCTGCAATATACAAGTTACATCCACAAGGGTCAATACATTTGAATTGTATTGGCAAGTGATACTATGGTAGTATGGTGGAGTCTATCATCTATATGCATTTGGCTAAGTGGAGTTGAGGCTTGCATTGCTCAAAATAGATTTTCCTTATCATTTTGAAAATACTAAGTTTTTGTTTTGACAAAATCTTTTGCAAGGCTTCTCTCAATCAAAGATTGAAGATTTCAAATAACCCTTATTCAAACCACAAGTTTTAACTTAGAAATTTGAATGATGAGATTCTTGATTGCTTCCATGTCTTGATGCTCAAATTGTCCTTTACCAGGGACATGGCTAAGTACTTAGATTTTACACTCTGCAGAGGTGGTGCACTTTCCCCACAAGACTTGGTTTCCCAAGACAAGATCTTTCAGAAGCCTTCACTTAGACCAAAATGGACGCGTTCCAACCTATCAAACTCTACCACCCTCTGTCCATATGGCTAAGTTCTTGCAACCTATATGATCATGGCAGAGCCCATATTGCCAAGTGGTTGCACTTGAAGCTTCTCAACATTTGACATCTCAAATCTCTTTGTTCCTGGGTGGCAATCCACAAGTGAGATACACAAGGTCAACCATAGACATGGGCCTTGTAAACCACTCAACCAAAATCCACCAATCAAGTCCCATTCCACCCAGGTGATTCATTAACTTAGTTGTTTTATTAAACAAAACACAAGTCCTCAGACTTAGAATATTTTTCCATAGTGTGAATATATATTCCACCCATGTTTTCTATTAGCTAGGCTAAGCTTGATAGTAATAGGAATCTTAACTTAGGAAGATTTCCACTAAGGTTTCATCTACTAGGTTTTCCTATAGCAAGGTTTATACTTAGCAAAATTCCATGCAAGTTTTACTTAGCAAAATCACTAATGCATAGTGAAAGTAATGGGACAAAAAGTATGAAGCATCACTTGCCTTTTTGGTAGAGTATGGGTTCACTCCTTGTCCTTGCAACAATCACACTCTTCAAGTCACTACAAATCAATCAAGCAAGGCACAATCTTAATCTATCAATCAAGCAAAACAACACATAAAATAACAAAGTCAAAGTAATGCATGCAAGCATGCCAAGCTTTGTTTTGTTTGAAAAAGTGGTTCCTAATGGGTCATACACAATTTAAATCACCTAATGGTCATTTTGTAGAGTGGCAAAGTCATTTGCAAAAGGTCTCACTTTAAAAACCATTTTCAAAACAAAGTATCATTTTATGTGGTGTAAAAATATTTTTACTAAGGCATTAACCTATAGGGTTCACCAAATAAGTTTTCAAACCACAAAACTTGGTGTTTGGGGTCATAGAGTTTAAAACAAAACATTTTCCAAAGGTTTTCTTCCAAAACCATTTTTAATAAATAACCCACATTTCTATTTGACTAGAAATGGTTTTAAATCAAAGAATCATTATTTTATTTCACCAAATACATTTTTGAGTCCACAAAGTGTTTCCTATGGTCAGTAGGTTCAAAGCAATCCAATTGCAAAATATTTTAACCCCAAATTCATTTTTACACAATTTTTACATCCTTAATAAGCATACAAATGTTTCTGCAAAAACAACCATTTTTCAGAAGCTTTTTACTAAACAAAAGGCATGGTTGGCTAGGGTTTGTTTCACTGATTCCATTGATATAAAATTTGTAAAATTTGGACGTGTGGATCAAAAGTTACAATGGTTTCAAAATTGAATCTATAACAAATTCAAATCTGTTTTTAAAATGAAACCTGGCCACGCGGCGCGTTCTGGTTGGATGATACCGGTTCGGCCGGATCGGCAACGTGGACCGCAGGATCTAGGTAGATCGCACGGCGTAGGGCGCGTACCCTTTTGCTGTTAAGTGAATCTATCTCGTCTCTTTGATCTAAATCGAATGGTTCCTATCAACTAGCCAGGAACTGGCAGCGCAAGGTCAACGACGAGCGGCGGTGCGGCCAGATGGTGGCGGCGCTGGCGAAGCAAGAAGCAAGGGAGGAGGGGAAGGTGCTCACCACGTTCGCAAAGGCCTGAGGAAGCTCGACGTGGTCTCCTTGGGTCAAGGGGCGCTCTGTCGTGGCGGTAATCGCTCGCCGGAGTTGCTCCTGGCGTCAGATGGTCCTGCTCGTGGTCGGGGTGGGTGCTACAGATCGCAAGGAAGAAAACCGAGGGTAAGGTTAGACGCGCTAGGACATGGTGTAGGTGTGTGCGTGAACGAGAGGAAGAGGGGCGGCCGGAAACTACCTGTGGGGCTCGTCGGAGTTGGAGCGGACGGCGGCGTCGTTCAGAGCTTGTTGCAGATGTTGCTCTGGGGCGCCCGCGGTCGAATGGGAGGTACAGGGAGATGCTCCTGGGAGTGGGGAAGGTATGATCTTGGTCGGGGAGGCAAGGGGTGGCAGGACACGGCCGGAATTCTCGCCGGAGCGTCGTCAGAGTCAGTGACGTTTTGGGGATGATTCGAGCAGCCTGGTGGCTCTCGGGGGGTTCTGGTTTGGGGGAAAGGAAGAGAGAAGCCTGGCGTTTAACACAACGTGGTTGCTGGCCTGAATCAACGCGGAAGTTAAGCGAATTTAATCGGGAATTGATTGGCAGTGAACGACAGCGTTGTCTGAGGAAGAACATGTCGCGGTGAAGACGATGACTGGCAATGTGGGGCAGTTTCGTCAGTGAAAAAATGAGTGAGGGGGAGGGTCCACCGGTCAGCTTCTGTGCGGGTGCGAGACTGAGTGAGAAAAACGTTTCGTGGAGGGGGAGAAAGACTGGGCTGGTACTGGGCTTAGTTGGGCTGTTGGGTTGGGTCGGCCAGTTTCTATTTTTTTTCTTCCTGTTTTGCTTTTTCTTTTTCTAATTCAAATTTCTGTTTTGAATTTCAATCAACTATTCAAACATACAAACAATTCAAACAATCTCCACACTTGAAATGAGTTTTTGGTTCTGTTTATCAACATAAACCAAATCCCAAAATAAAATAATATTTTTATTTTTAGAGTCCATTTATAATTAAATAAAATGGACAGTAGTCAATAAATTAAATGGGTCTTAATTTATTTAAAACCTCCATTTGAAATCCAAATATTTTTAAAACCAAAACAGTAGGTTTTATTTGGAAATGGTAAACTTGTTTTAAAATAAAATAACATTTTATTTTAGGGTCCAATAATAATTAAATGAATAGACCTTATTCATTTAATTCAAATAGGACTTGTTTTATTAAAAATCTTTATTTATAAATGCACCTTTTCATTTGAAAACAAAATCTTTTGTTAAAAGATCCAAAGTAGTAATTTTAAATATTTTTAAGTTTATTGTTTATTTAACTTTTTAAATCTCTTTAGGATTCTGATTGATCCAAATAGGTTTTGAAAGTTTCCAAATGGATTCAAAAAGTTTCTTCTCACCCTGAAAATCAACAAAGTTTTATTTTATTCATTTGTTTTTCACATTACAAGATTTGGAAAATCTTGGGATGTGACAGGCTACCACCCTTAAAATAAATCTCGTCCCGAGATTTGGGGAGGCTAGGGTTACAAGTAGGCTCAAAACAACTAGGGTACTACCACCCTTAAAAATTTTCAAACAAAAATTACATATTGTCCTTCTTGGGATCCTGGGGAAACTTCTCTAGCAAACATTTGCATTGTGTCCTTGTTTTCATACTTGACTCATGGGCCAAGGTTGAGATCCTTCATAGACTTGTTTAACTTGTTCTTCATCTTTTCTGGACAATTGTTTGCATGGTGGCCTAGTTCCTTGCATTTGGAACACATCACTTGGCTGATATCTTTCTTTTCCTTTGGTATCATTGCCTTTTGTTTGTTTCTTTGGTTCTTCTTCTTTTCTGGGCATTCACTGGCATAGTGTCCCTTCTCTTTGCAATTGTAACATTGCAGCTGGCTTATGTCCTTCTTCTTCTTTTTGGGTCTCTCCAAAGCTAGGAGTTCTTCTAGTTCATGTTCTCCATAGGTGGGAGATCTTTCTCTCTTCTTGGGGCATTGTTCTTCATGTTCCTTGGATGTATGATCCTTGTCTCTATAAATATTGCATGCTTGGGTTCCTTCTAAAGTAACATCTTTGTCATCCTTGTTGTCATTAGCTCTTTGGGAAAAGTTTCCTTCCATGTTGATCATTTCAGTAACCAATCCTTGCAACAATTGGGATTGAAGTTTCAAAATCCTTTGTATGGTTGGGTCTAGTCCATTGTTGTTGGCTAAAAGCTGAGTTGTCTCTTGGCTCAACTGGTTTTGGGTTGCTATAAGTTCTCTCATGTTGTCCTCTTGGTTGGTGGTGGTGTCATCAACCTTGATGTTGGTGTCTCTTGGAGTAGTCATCTGTTTGGGTTGTAGGGAGATTAGAATAGGCAAGATATTTCTAAGGAAATATTTCTAATCACACAGATCACAATTCACACAAGCAATGTGCATGCAATCACAACCAACTATTCACTCAAACAACAAAGTTCAAGCACATACTTAAGCACCCCGGTGTCACCCCAAGAAATATCCAAGAGGTACAAGCGTCAAAGCTTGGGGATGCCCAAGGCATACCCTTCTTCATCAATAAAAAGCTCAGGTCTGTCTAGACACTTCGTTTTATTGTTTCATGCACTGTTGTGTTGTTCTTGGAGCGTCTTAGTTTTCGTTTGCTTTGCTTAGTTTGTTTAGTTTGCTTGAATAAATTATTTTGGACCCCCGCTCTCGCTATGTTGTTTCAAATAAGTTGCTTGGTGTTGGAAAGGAGTAGAAAGTTCTTGCTTGATAAGTGCAAGAGGAGCTTGCATTGACTGTGACTTAGACTTTAGCATGACATGCTAGGTGTTGTTTTAACCTTGTGCTTAGTGATTATTGTTGTAGCATGTCTTGTTCCAAACAATTGGGATTGCTTAGTGTGCCTTGAAGAAATCATGCGTTGTTTTAGCATGCATAAGCATAGTATTGTGGTATTCTCCTTATGCTTTGTTTGGGTTGACTTGGCACATGCTCACACCATGTTATGACTATGAACAAGTCACCATAGCCTCTATGATCATTTAGTACTTTACTTGTAGTACCACTCTATGCTTTGATTAGTAATGTTTTGTTGTTCTGCATGATTATGGCCATTATTGCTCTCTTAGTTGGTTGCTCCCAGTCTTTTGCTAGCCTCCACTTGTATGAGTAAGTTCTACTCATGCTTCCAACTCCCAAGAAACCAAGTTATTCCAAAGTGTCCACTATAAACTCCTATGCATGGTGTGTTACACCATTCCAAGTATATTCTTGTTTTCAGCTATCTTCCAATTAAAAAGTATTTTGTTATGTGAAAATTTAGTGATTAAAGCTCTCACGAACTTGATGGCACACTTTATATTATTTGCCCCTAATAAACTTGAACCATTGTGTCATCTCTGTTGTATATGCTTGCACTTATATGTTGGAATTAGCAGAACCATGCTGTCATGGGGAACGTTTTCAACATTGCACTTGTACTTTGTACACAGTTGATATCATGCTCTTTTGTTTATGGATGTCACCAGTGTGAAATAAAGAGGGATCTTGTAAGTCCATGGAGTTATGTATTTTGTGTTAGAGAAACGCCAAGCCATGCCTAATCATGGTGGAAACTTGCAGCATCACCATAATGAGCTATCTATGAAACATCCTCAATAAAAAGCTATGCACATAGTAAATAAAAAGATCACTGAGATGCTCATTGTCTGCTTGCCTTGTCATTTTGGTTATGGAATAGTTCTGTACCATGTGCAAGGGGTACCCCGTTGGCGGTTCTCTATGATACGCATGTACTTACTATGACAAGAACTTACAGGTGACTAAAGTTAAGTAGCATGAGGTGTGGCCCTCGTATTCAAGGGACTTGAGATTTCCAACTTATACTCTGTCAAGCATATACTCCATAGTTTGTTCACTTTAACCTTAATCACTTCAAGATGCTTATGATAGGGGCAATGAGGGCTAAAAGCTAATAAGTACCATAATTTTTGGAAGCTCTTTTTAAAACTTGATATCCCTGCTTCCCTTTATGAAGGGTCTTTCTTCCACTATTATATTGAGTCTCCACCTTCTATCTTTAGGCACCATTAAGAGAGCATAGTTGCCATTCTATGTGTAGTGTCCCAAAACTTACTGATTGATGCATATTGTGATATTACTTGTTCTTGTGCTATTTGTATCTAGTCACTCTTATGAACTTTGAAGGTGTCCTATGCATCTATTTGCTACTCTATGAGGGACAAGCTGAATGCCACTATTCCATGTTTTCTGTTTGTGAAACAAATAAACATTTTTCAATGCATGTTATTCATGATCTTTGTTTGTAGCCTTTCATGTTGCATGCATAGTTGCTTTGTATTATTGTTAGAACTCCATATTTCATGCACATGTTTAGAGTTCTTTGATCCTAGCCTTCAATGCTTGCAAATGGTTTGATCTTGCTTTTGACGGTGCATGTCACCTAAAAAATTATTGTTTTATCACTTACCTACTCGAGGACGAGCGGGAGTTAAGATTGGGGATGCTTGATACGTTGGACACGTATCTATAATTTTTTATGCTCCATGCTTGTTTTGTATCTACTTTGCTTTTCTTTGTCTATACTTTGAGGTATTTTTATATCTTTTCTAGAACTAACCTATTAACAAGTTGCAATAGTGCCAGTTGCTTGTTTTCTTCTGTTTTTGGTTCCAGAAAGGCAGAATCAATATTCTCGGAATTGGACGGGACAAAAGCCAAAGTCAATATTTTACCGTGGGCGACACGAAGTCCAGAGAAGAGACGGAGAGGCGAGCCAGGGCCGCCACACCCCCCTAGGCGCGGGTGGGCCCACCCCACGCCTAGGCAGGGTGTGGTCCCTCTGGCCGCCTCCCAGCCTCGCCTCTTCGCCTATAAGAAACCCCCGATACAGAAACCTAGGACCCGATCAAAACTCCACGAAACCTTCTGTAGACGCCGCCACCATCGTCCCTAGATCGTGGGGGATCTGAAGTTCTTCCTGGCACCCTGGCGGAGGGGAGATCATCCCAGAGGCCTTCTCCTCCGGTATGAAGCATGAGTAGTTCCACCTTGGACTACGGGTCCATGTAGTAGCTAGATGGTTGTATCTCCTCCTTGTGCTTTCATGTATAGATCTTGTGAGCTCCGTTCATGATCAAGATCTAATCTATTTGTAATCATGCATGTTGTGTTTGCGGGGATTCGATGGATATTGAGATTACTATGTCAAATTGATTAATGGTTTTGTCTATTTGATACTATCATGTTTGTTTTGTTTGTGATCTTGCATGCTCTCTGTTGTTAGTATCTATCTTGTCCAAGTAGTTGCTAGTGAATCCAAGAGTGGGTATTTATGCTCGATAGTGGGTTCATGCCTCTAGTTTCCAAAGGAATTGATAGAAATCTCTTCGGTTGTAGATGTGTTATTGCCACTAGGGAGAAAACAACGGTCTCTTGTTCATAGAACAAGTGGATTGTTTACCTTACACACTTTGCTTAAAGCAGTTGTCTGTTGCTTGCAACTTAATACTAGAGGGGGTTCAGATGATAACCTGAAGGTGGACTTCTAGTCATAGATGCAGTTGGATGGTGGTCTATCTATATTGTTGTATTGCCCAATCAAATCTCATAGGATCTTTGTGTCTGGTATTGCGTTGTTATGCCTTGCTCAGTTCCTGTCAATTGCCCTGCTGTAATTTGTTTACCCTTCAATGCATGTTGTTTATCTAAGGACAGCACCTCTAGCGAACTATGGACCCCGGTCCAATCTTTACCATTGATACATCTTCCACTATTACTTCTTTACTTGCTGCGAGCTATTACCTTCCACACCATACAATTAATCCTTTGTTACAACAACCAGTGAGATTGACAACCTCACTATTAGTTGGGGCAAAGTCTTGAGTTTGGTTTCCATGTTGCTTGCAACACCTATGTGACGTTTCCTTCCTCCTAATGGTTCGATAATCTCGGTTTCTTACTAAGGGAAGTCTTGCTGATGTGCTACTTCACACCTTGCTCTTGGGGTTCCCAGCAGGCTCCACATCAACTGATCCATCAACACCCATGAATAAGTGCCTCATACTCGTCCACATTGTTAGATGCTGCAAAATATATCTGTAGTACATATCTCAGTTGATCTCTCTTGGGTGAGGTGAGGACTATGCCGACACCTAGACCACTTTTCGTTTCTTATCCATGTGCATTCTCCAATAGTTGCAATCAGGCACTGGTGGCTCATACTGCATCCCGGCCCAATCAACAAGAAAGTTAGCTAAAGCCCGAGACATAATTGCATCTCTCCTATCATATTTTGGTGTATATGGTGCTAGCTCAATGGTCCATTTTGCTACTCTACCACTTTCATCCTTGCTACCCAGAATTTTCGAGATAGGAGTGACATGGGTATGAACTATCGGGTCCCTATGATTAGTTACCCTAGGAACATAAAAGCTTATGGCCCATGAAGGCCCAACAAAGTCCAAGAAGCACCCAACAGAATAAAGATTTTCCTTACAGATTCAGGAATAGTCATGAACCGACTAGAGTTCGCATTGTAAAACATAAACTTGTAACCTATCCGGCTACATATCCATGACCCAGCCTCTCATATAAATGCTGGGAGGACCCGACGGAGAGGGCACCATAGTTTTCCAGCAATCCGTCGTGAGTTAGATCGCAACTAGCGAACCGGCGATTTTGTAACCAAGCTTTCTCAATAATCAGACTACATCGACTTCCTTGTTTGTCTGATCAGCCGATGAAATCCTCAACACTCTCTTTTCCATGAAACCCTAAGTCCATAACAATGGGCATTGCCAAGATTACCCCTTTTAAATTAGCACCGTCTTTAATCGAAGTAATCTATGTCTCATCGCATTGAAATGATCGCCCCTCCGACATCTTGGATGACGGTGTCAGTGGCATTGCGACAAACAAAGTAAAAATGTTTCCACGGGCTCCAATGGGGATGGATCCCGAGGAAACACTGGCACAAGGTGATAAAAAGGCAATGTGAAGAATGGAATTGGTGAAGGGATACGGGTAGGATACACTAGCGCAAATCAAAAAAATTCAACCGCGTAAACCAGGAATACTGTTGTCATAGATCTCGGGATTACCACTAGACGCACAGTTGAGGAACTTGATGAAGCTCGTTGAGGCAGTGTAGACGTTCTATGTCTCCTCCTTGTCCTCGTCCCACAAGCATCTCCCCTTTTGCGTGGCTCGTCCAAGTGCTACGACTGCAGCACCTCCGAGGTATCCACACGTACGGGGTGGAAGCATCGGACGCCGGACTGCTAGGTCCGCACGTGCAACACATGCGTGAGAGGAGTGGCAGCTGGGTGGAATGCTCAACCCTGGTCAGCTCGCCCCACCCTCTCTTATTATGCGTCCCTAGTGGGCTTCTACATTAGCAGCCCATTAGTAGCCTAAGCATGGTCTAATTCAGATCCAATCCTCATTAGGCTTCCAGCCCCTTAAGTGTGTGACCCTATAGGTTCATATACGTATAGACATGACAGGAATACACTTATTTCGTCAATAGTTGGTAGCGGTCTCTGGCAAGACGTGCCAACTCCTAAACGCATACAAAGATCATTCGAATGAACCATCACAAGGCTAAGTACATGTCTTTCCCTTTGCCTCGCGATATTTGGCCTAGCTCCAAGCTGACCTCTATTTCTTGATACCGTGATTCGGAATCCCTTTACTAGGTTAACTCTTAACCATATGTAGCACGGCCATGCATTTATGGATCCGATCACTCGAGGGGACCAGAGATATCTCTCTCAATTAGAGAGGGGCAGATCCCATCTTGATTGACCAATGCCTTGCAGCATGCTTTAGGACAAACCTGAAAGCTACCTTTATAACTACCCAGTCACGGAGCAGTGGTTGATAGACCCAAAGTAGGTAGATCCACATCTCAAGTGCATGCGACAATCTCAGGTCTAAGGACAAAACGTACACGATGTGTAGAGAGAGCTGCAAGTCAAATTGTCGGTCTCAAGTTGGGTCAGTCCAACACCATGTTCATAACATGTGTCAACATCATTGGTTTAACATCTCCATGTCTATGACTTGCAAAACATAGTCATCAACCAATCGATGTGCTAGTCTAATATTCATGTGTGTCCTCACATGAACTCCGACTAGGAACAAATATTCGATAACCATACAAGTAAAGAGTTTCACAAACAATTCACATAATTTCCAATCAATACAAGTTGCCTGATATGGATATACAAGGAACATTACAATAACTCATGGATACATATGAAATATAATCATCACTATGATTGCCTCTAGGGCATATTTCCTTCAATTGGGCGTAATCTAATATAGCTATACGCCATAGACAAACAGAGGCCCACGAAGGAATTCGTGGGCAGGAAGGGAGAGACCGCGAAAAAGGAAGGACATGAACATTACCCCCCATCCCGATTTCGGCGTGGGCGTAGTCTCATCACCGGGCAAGTTGGCAGCGCCCTCCTCTAGCAGATTGAATTTGAGAGCTTCACACAACTCGCGTGTTGTGCATTTTGAGGTCACCCATCCGATGGCATGCTTCTATTTTGCGGTGGCATCAGCAGCGGAAGAGGCTCCCTTGGATCGGCTCATGGTGATTCTCAGAGGGAATGATGCAAAGGGGACATGAGGGAGAATAGGTGCGCAAGAACGATGGAGCGCTCTGAACAGAGGAGGTAGATAATGGTAAAGGAAGAAGAAGGGTAGTAAATCCCCAACTCATTCAATATAAATTAACGCGAAGTGATTGTGCATCGTTGATCAAAAGTTATGAAGCACCAAACAAAGCAGGATGCGGACACGTGGTTGCAATGAGAAAGGCAAAAATATCATGCAGTTAAAAACATCGCGGTAAATCTGCTGGCTGCCGCATGATGCCTCAATTCTCATGTTAGACGTGGGACCGCACGGTAACAGTAACGCAGTTGTGCCTCCTACGTGTCAGTGTGCAATGGAGTGGTGGGGACCAATAATGACACGTCCCATTGAAAGAACTGTGGCACACCATTTTCATCATTAATGACGACATGCGTAGTCAAAAGGCAAATAAGGTAAGATACTTCTAAATAAAAAGCTTAGAGTCCATGCTCTGATGCACACACCCAAACATAGACTCAAGGCTACTCCCATCCGAAGCATTGTCGCGCACCCACTGAAATTCAACAAGGTACTTTCCTCGAATGGAGCATCTACTTTGAGCCTATGCTTCGATGCAAGCACCGCAACATAGCCTCGGGGGCTACTCCCATCGGGAGCGCTGTCGTGCACCCGATAAAAAGAAATCCTCCTACGGAGTCAATAATTCCAGCATTAGAAAAGCATAAAAATTGAGCCTACACTCGAATCTAAGTATTCTACTATAGCCTCGGGGGCTACTCCCATCAGGAGTGCTATCGCGCACCCAATAGATATTATGAAGCAAACATATGAGTATTGCATGCTTGTATCCTCATATGGTTACTCCCATCGGGAGCACCCAATAAAAATATTAAAGAAGTCGATAACTTCAGCTATTCTAATAGCCAAACAAGGCAGTCGATAAAATTCTCTCAGACCGCGTCTGCCGCGATAACATGTCTGAATGTCGTGTCGCCGACATGAAGATAAACCCCGTGATTTATCCTGAAGTGGCTTGGTAAATGCACACGAATGTGCTCTATCAGTATTTATCTGTATCTATGATATGATGAAAAGTATCGATGGACGCATCGTGTACCCAAAATATAAGCATTAGAATTCAGTATTCGAGAAGACCTCCACGGCCTGAACTAAATTACGCTGGCAAATACCGAGTTCAAGCCTAGGGACTTAAATTTGATGTAGGTTTACGTTGTTTTTGCCCAAGAGCAATTAACTGATTCCCAATCTGTCAGATGCATCAGATAGACTCTCGGGGGCTACTGACATGGGTATGACCTATCGGGTCCCTATGATTAGTTATCCTAAGTGTATAAAAGCTTGTGGGCCACGAAGGCCCAATGAAGTCCAAGAAGCACCTGAAGGAATAAATATTTTCCTTACCGATTAAGGAATAGTCATGAACCGACATAGAGTTCACATTGTAAAACATAAACTTGTAACCTCTTTGCCTACGAATGCAGGACCTAGACTCTCATATAAAGGCTGAGAGGATCCGACGGAGAGGGCACCATAGTTTTCCAGCAATCCGCCGTGATCTAGATCGCAACTAGCGAACCAGCGATTTTATAACCGACCTTTCTCAATAATCAGACTACATCGACTTTCTTGTTTGCCTGATCAGCCGACGAAATCCCCAATGCTCTCTTTTCCACGAAACCTTAAGTCCATAATAATGGGCATTTCCTAGGTTACCCCTCGTCAAGGAGCCTCACATATTACTCTTATTGGATTCTTGTAAATAGTGCTTGAGTTTCTTGTCCTCCATATAGACACCATATGTCATTTTCTGGTAATGTGGATAATTTTTCTTAGATGTGGAGAGCATTTTGCTCAAATAGTATATCGACATTTGCACCGTTTTCCCTCTTCTTCTCTCTCAACCACTACTACAACACTAACTACCTGGTTAGTTGCGGCGACATAGAGAAACATCGACTCTTTGGATAATAGTAATGCCAATACCGGCGCTGATCCCAACATATTTTTAAGCTCGTGAAATGTACTATCTGCTTGTTGTGTCCAAACAAATTTATCATATTTTTTCATTAATTGGTATAACGACAGTGCCCTTTCCCCCAGCTGAATAACGAAGCAGCTTAATAATGTTAGGCAACCAGTAAATTTCTGGACATCATTAAGGCACTTCAGTAGTTCCATTCTTTCTATGGCTTTTATCTTAGTCAGATTTGCCTCTATACCTCGGCTAGAAACAACAAAACCTATTAACTTCCTAGACGGGACATCAAATGTATATTTTTCCGGGTTAAGTTTCATCCAAAATATCCTTAAGTTTGCAAATGTTTAAGTCAGATCATCTATGAGATTATGACTCTGTTTAGTTTTTATCACCACATCATCAACATACACTTTCACATTTTTTCCAATTTGATCATGCAAACATTTTTGCATGCATCTTTGATATGTGGCACCTGCATTCTTAAACCAAATGACATAGTACAATAGCAATAATCCCCATATGGGGTAATAAAGTTTGTCTTTATTTTATCTTTCGGATTCAAAGGTATCTGGTGGAAACCAAAATATGCATCTACAAATGACAACAGTTCACATCCAGTAGTGGAACCGATCACTTGATCTATCTGAGGTAAAGGAAATGGATCTTTCGGACAAGCCTTTTTCAAGTTTGTGTAATCAATACACATACGCAAAACGAAAGCGACATTTGGATCATATTTTTTCTTCTCGGCCAGAACCGGATTAGATAACCAGTCCGGGTGTAGCACTTCAATGATAAACCCGGTAGCTAGTAGCGGAGCTATCTCATCACCAATTGTCTTTATCCTATCTTCGGAGAGGTGGCGGAGAGGTTTCTTCACCGGCCTTGCACTTGGCCTAACATGCAATGAGTTCTCAGCCAACTCCCTCGGCACACCTTGCAGGTCCTGTGTTGACCATGCAAAGATATCCCGATTCTCACGGAGGAAGTTGGTGAGCTTGCTTTCCTATTTGTCAGTTAACCCGATACCGATGGTGATAGTACAGTCCGGGAAAGCCTCATCAATCTGAATCTTCTTTGTTTCCTTCATTGCCTAAAAGGCCACACTCGCATGCGGGTTACTTCATGACGGCATGCCAACTGAGCCGACTATTCTAGAGCTATGGCTCCCTAAATTCTCCTTTTCTCATGAGCAATGAGCAATGGCCAATGACTCGGCTAGACAAGAGCCAGCCGATGCACACTCCATAGAGGCGCATATAGTTGCATGTGACAGTAATAATACCATTTGGACTTGGCAGCTTCATCTTGAGATAAGCAATGTGAGTGGATCCCATGAACTTTGCCAATACCGGCCTGTCGAGCAAAGCATCGTAACAACTGGTAAGGTACACTACCTCGAACAGTGTGATTTATGTTCGACAATTCTCCCTGATAGCAAACAGTACATCAACCACACTTTTCCCATGGGCTCACACGACAATCCCGACACAATTACATGGAGGGTGGTCTTATTTGATGCTACTCCCACCATCAATAAGCACTTTGGAGAACTTGAGATTTATTTCAGGCCCAACGAATGTCGGATATAGCACCGGGGCATATCCTCCTAGGTTTGGCATAACCTTGGGGTGATCTTTCACACTCTAGGTAATCTCTTGGTCAAAGTAGTACATAAACTTCGGCACCACCGGCATAGTGGCATTCACTTCCATTTGCCACTACTGCTAACTCTGCTTGTCAGTTTGTTCGGTCACAAAGACCACATAACTATGGTGATACTCACGATATTTGTTCCAGCCTCCCTGACAGACATTGCCATTGTTGTTTCCTTGGTTATACACTTGATGAACTACTTCTCCTTTACCCGAGTTATTGTACCTCGGCTATGCAAACACTTCTTGGGAATTTGCTCCGGTGAGCGGTGGTGGGGGTGGAGGTGGTGGTAAACCCATTTCTCCTTTCCTAGCATGCTGAAACTAGTTGCATTGCCGAGTTGTATGGTTTGTCGGCTTTGGCGGGTTTGGAGTGTGGAATTTGTAGGGTTGATCCAACATTATTTCATATGTGTACTTCTATTTATCTTGCCACTGTTTTCTCTAGCCATTTATCTGTTCACCATATTATCTCTTGCCATCATTCTTCTACACCCATTGTTGTCGTTGGATAGTGCTGATGGGGTTTGTTGCATAGAAAACAAAAAAATCCTATGGCTACAACTTCCAAGATCAAATCAAGGTGATACTATGTAACGGTTTCAGATGGACTCACCCTTGAATACCATTGGCGGGATAACATTCCTGCAAACAAACATGGTTTATGTAGATGTACACGAACATCCTCAAGGACGTGCAGACGATCAACGCCATAAGAGGGCAGCGCCTCCGTAATTCGCCACACGTATGGTGTGTGTCGACGACTTCCAACCCTCGCTCCAGGGGGTAGTGGAAGTAGTGGATCCCCGGGAACTCCAATAGCACTGCGGAATGGTAGAGGTGGCAGAGGGGAATATATCAAGCAGTGCTTCACCTAAGCACCTTTTCTTATGGCAATGGACAAGGCTGGCAAGGGGGATAAGATGCCAACCAAAGGGCATAGGAGAGGAGAGGGCAAGTGTGTGAGAGGGAGGAGGTCTCCACCTCCTTTTATAAGGGAGAGGGGGGAAAACCCCTCCCTTGGCTGGCGCCAAGAAGGTGCCCCCTCCCCTCATCTCATTAATGCTGGTGGACACTCCACTCACAAAATTGATTCTCCACTTTCTTCCATTTAATCTCCACTCAAAAACCAAAGGTCTTTCAATTAAAGAACTTTATTTCTCTTGGTTTAATGCAAATCAATTTAATGAACACTTCATTTAATGAGTACTTCATTTAATGAACACTTAATTTAATAAACACATTAACATTTTATTTCCATGCTTTGTTTCGATACCCCGAAACCATTTCAGAAAATCTGAAAGAACAAATTCCTCGTTCACTCGATTGTGTTGACTGACCTTAAGTGTGTTACCCTATAGGTTCGATAACTATGTAGACATGATCGAGACTTTCTCCAATCAATAATCATTAGCTGGACCTGGAGATCCATAGTGACTCCCACTAGTTCCACGAAAATCCAATGATCATCTGAACCTTTTTCACTGTAATCAAATTCCTTTTTTCTTGTGATAATTTACTTGTCCGAGATACGATCATTTCGTATCATACATACCATGTTTAATCTCATTCCCGAAAATTACTCCTTTTCTTGTTCCCGTGATATAACATTCGAGTGGTCAAATCACTTGCTTGCAAGCTATGTCAATGTGATATCACCGAGAGGGCCTTGAGTATATCTCTTTGTAATTTGGATGGGAAAATCCCACTCTTGATCCACAAGCCTCAACTAACACTTTCCAAGTACCTGAAGACACCTTTATAATCACCATGTTATAGTGTGACGTTTGATGGAATCAAAGTACTTTTCCAGTGGAAGTGATTGACGTGATATCATGGTAGAAGGACATTGAGTTACTACAAATGTGATTGCAATATAAACTTGAGGACTTGATCATATTTATAAATCTACTAGGGGTGACTGTTCATCATATCATTCTTCAATGCTATGACCATGTTATTAACAACATCCAGTGTTCATGATCAGGAAACCTTTGATCATCTGTTAATCAACAAGCTAGTATTAAGAGAGGCGTTACTAGGAACCTTTTATGTTTATAAATCACACATGTATTAATGTTTCCTATTAACACAATTATAGCATGAAAAACAAACATCTATTATAAACCTAGAATAACATAATAACCATTTTATTATTGCCTCTCGGGCATATTACTTTTAGTCTCCCACTTGCACTAGAGTCAATAATATAGTTTACATAGTCATAAATCTAACACCCATAGATTTCTGGTGCTGATCATGTTTTTCCTTAGGAGAAATTTAGTCAATGGGTCTTCCACATTCAGATTCGTTTCTACTTTGCAAATCTCTACATCGCCATCCTGAACATGTTCCCAGATGGAGTTAAACCGGAGATTTATATGCTTGGAATTCTTGTGAGACCTTAGTTCCTTAGCATTGGCTATAACACCATTTTTGTCACAATAGCTTACCTTTGGATCCAAAGAACTTGGAACCACACCTAGTTCAGAAATGAACTCCTTCATCCAAACTGATTCCGCCACTGCTTCTGAAGCACAGATATATTCTGCCTCCATTGTAGATCTTGCTATCACTGGTTGCTTGGAGCTCCTCCAACTCACCGATGCACCATTCATCAAAAATACATATCCGAATTGTGACTTAGAGTCATCTGGATCGGTGTCAAAGCTAGCATCGACATAACACCTTGCGATGAGCTCCTCTTTTCCGCCATATACGAGAAACATGTCTTTAGTTCTTCTCAAGTACTTAAAGACATTCTTAGCTGCCTTCCAGTGCTCCAAACCTAGATCATTTTGGTACCTGCTAGTCAAACTAATAGCATGTGCCACATCTGGTCTTGTACATAGCATAACATACATAAGAGAACCTATGGATGAGGCATAGGGGACATGGTCCACCATTTCTCTATTTGTTGTTGTATCTGGACTCTGAGTCTTACTCAAACTAGTACCTTGCAACATAGGTAATAATTCGTTCTTACTTCCGTCCATTTTGACAATCCTATTAAGCGTCTTGATCTATCTCTATAGATCTTGATGCTTAATATATATGCAACTTCACAAAGATCTTTCATCGAAAACTTACTATTTAAGTAATCCTTTGCACTTTTCAAAAGTTCTATATCATTTCCAATCAACAATATGTCATCCACATATAATATTAGAAATGCTATAGAGCTCCCACTCACTTTCTTGTAAATACAAGCTTCTCCGATGGTTTGGAAAAATCAAAAACCTTTGATCACTTCATCAAAGCGGAGATTCCAACTTCGGGATGATTTCTTCAGTCCATAAATGGATCGCTAATGTTTGCTTAGCTTGTTAGCATCCTTAGGATCGACAAAACCTTTAGGTTGCATCATATACAACTCTTCCTCAATGTTTCCATTAAGAAATGTTGTCTTGACATCCATCTACTAGATTTCATAACCGAAAAATGCAGCAATTGCTAACATAATCCTAACAGACTTTAGCATCGCTGCTGGTGAGAAAGTATCATCGTAGTCAACTCCTTGAATTTTTCGGAACCCCTTCATGACAATTCGTGCTTTATAGACGGTCACATTATCGTCAGCGTCCGTTTCCTTTTGAAAATCCATTTATTCTCAATGTCCTTTGACATGGTTATACCCCACGGGTACACAACATTAGCATACCTAGTCCAGCCCAAGGGAAGGCCCACGACAAGATACACGGCTTGTGGAGGTTTCGGCTGGCCCAAGCCCATGACGCCTTCGGATCCTTGGAGAACAAGACTAGATTAGATAGAATTTCAAAGGGATAAACCCTAATATGTAACCGACTCGACCTGCGCCCGGGGCCTACCTATCTATATAAAGGCCAGGAGGGCACGTCGAGGAGGGAATCAACTCACCTCATATGCACCTCACGCCAGATTGCATCTGCACACCCCTGTAACCTTTGGTTTTGCCGTAATCAAGAGCAGACAAGCAGGAGTAAGGGTTTTCCCTCTGGGGGACTGAACCTGGGTAAACTTCGTTTCCCCATGTTTCTTGTTTGCTAACCGTTCCACGATCTCCAGCATCCCCATCTTCTCTAAAACCCAAGTCCATAACAATGGGAATTGACGAGTCGAAACCTCGTCAATTGGCACCGTCTGCGGGAACTGGGGGCGCTAATTGTGTGATCGTGACGGTCCCATCTAGAGCGATCTACAACTCATCAGCGACGGAGAGTCATCTCCTCTTCGGCACCTTCGACTTCACCGCCCACTCGCCAGCCACCATGAGGGATTTCGAGCCCGTAGGCGACGGACTCGAGATTCTGTTCAGGAGCTTCTGCTTCCAGGTGGGGCAGACCGGCACCCTCCGCCTCCCAGAACGGGTGCCACCACCTTCCATCAGGCCCGCTTTGTGGGTCCCACCCATCGGCGTGTTATGCACGTTGACGCTGACATATGAGTCATATGACAGCAACAGCTGCAACTCAGATCTGTGCGGCCCTCCCTCAGATGAAGGAACCTACGGTTTTGGATCTGAAAGATGTGGCAGCAGCGACCCAATCCGCGGGCGTTACCAATGCACCGTGGTCATCCAGGGCGAATCAGAACTGCCACCAGGTTTGAGTGCCCCCAACCCACCACCGAATCCACCGCCCAACCCGCAGACTGGGAACAGAGGAAACGGAGGAAAGACATCCCTCCAGCCCAATGAAGGTGACGCTAACGCCAACCAGAAGATCAACCTCAAAGAGGACGGATGGCGCCAGGCACGCGAAGCCGTGGCAGGTAACGTTATCCTACATGTGAATGCTTCACGGGATGTGCTGATGGCATACCACCTCCTCCTCATCGGCGAGCATAACCGTAAGATGAAGTTGATGGAGGATCTCGACAAACACAAGAAGGCGGCTTCCGAGTCTAGCACGCGGAAAGTTGTGCTCTCTGCCGCTGGTGGCTCTAGCTCGCATGGCAATAACACCAACAAGCATCGCTCTCGCACAGAGCACATGGACCCTGCCGCATGCCGCGACATCACAAGGACCCTCAACACGTCCTTCATGTCAATGGACGTCAACGGCAATATCATACCAAAGACGCCGCATGCTACGATCATGGCAGCCTCCTTGTACCTCGCGTCCCATCCACCTCCGGTGGGTGACCCGAAGAGTGCCATGCACAAGTCTGCGCTAGCCGGACTCGAACTTGTCGGAGCTGCGCTCCACGACGAAGCTCCTGCGGAGCCAAAAAATAAAGCTGCGTCAGTCAACCGCAGCCCCACACCATCATCCGACGAGGACGACCACGATCTGCCTCGACGTCGCAAGAGCCCAAGGCGTCACAGCAGCGACTACAACGCTCAAAACGACCTCGCCCAGCGCAAAGTCGACAAGGCACGCACCAAACACGCGTGTTCAACCGAATTCGACGAGGATGACGATGCAGAGTTGTGTGGAGCCCGATGCTTCAGCAGATCTGTTCGGCAGACACGCATGCCGAAAAATTTCAAGATCCCTTCGGACACTCCGAAGTTCGATGGCACGCAGGACCCGAAAGCCTGGCTCAGCGACCACCTCTCATCTTTCAAGCTGCACGGTGGTAACAAAAACACCGCCCTACAGTGCCTTCACCTGCAGCTGACATGCGCAGCTCGAATCTGTCTCAACAGCCTATCCTCAGGCTCCATTCGAAGCTGGGAGGAGCTGGCGTACAGTTTCATCTGAAACTTCAAGGGCACCAGCAAGAGGCCAGCATCGATCGAGGAACTGCGGGCCTGCACCCAACGTACTAGCGAATCCATTCGCTCATACATCCTATGCTGGTCTCACATCAAGAACTCTGCCGCACACATCTCCAAGGAAAGGATGGTCGATGCCTTCAAGGACGATGTCAAGCGCCCGGACTTCAAGGAAGATCTTAGGTGTGTCAATCCCAAGACGCTCGACCACCTCATGGACATCGCCAACAGGTAGGCAGATGGCGAAGATTCCCTCCACCGAATGCATTCGGATGACGAGGATGACTATGGCCGCAGGCACGAACGCCGTAGTAAACAAAGATCGCGCATCTACGACTATCGCGATGGAGTCGACATGGTTGCGGCTGGCTACGCTGACTGACCCAACGACGGCAACCGCAGCAGCGGATACCGCGGAGGCAACTTCTGCGATGGAGGGCGCCCTACACAAACATGGCAGCGCCGCAACCGCGACGACGAGCCCTCGGCATATCACAAGTTTTCTGGTCCTTGCACCATCCACTTCTACATCGACAAGCAAGATGGCAAAAAGAAGGCCGGCCACATGCTAAAGGACTGCCGCGAGTTCCAGAAAATTAGCGAGGGTCTCACCCAAATGCGACATCGGATCGTGAACCCTGGGTTTGGGCCTGCACCAGGTGATATCGCCCACGGATCTCCACCACCACCACTCGTTGGACCGTCGAATCCAGCAATCGCTAGGCCAAACAAAGGCATAGGAGGATATCCACCGCTAAAAGGAGCCCTTATGGTCCAGAAGGGACTCCCTACCAACAGGATGCAAAAGAATATCACCCGATAGGTCAGCCTGGTCGTGACCGCTCCACCTTCCATCCCTGAGTACCTCAGTGGTTCAGATTCCTGTATCACGTTCGATCGTTCGGACCACCCCTGCCAGATCCCTCATCCCAGTCATGTTGCCCTGGTGCTCGAGGCGCAGATCGGAGGATTCGAGATGAGCCGCATCTTCATGGATGGCGGCAGCGGCATCAGCCTGATGTTCACCAGTACCCTCGCAGCGATGTGGATCCTGCTGTGCATCCTGGAACAATCCGACATGACATTCCATGGCATAGTCCCAGGGAAGGGCATATATCCCCTGGGAAAGATATGACTCGACGTCATCTTCGTCCAGCCTGAAAACTTCAGGCGTGAGCGGCTGGAGTTTGAAGTGGTGGACTGGCCATCACAGTACCACGCCATCCTCGGGCGCGTGGCATTCGCAAGATTCCTGGCAGTACCGCACTATGCGTACCTTCTACTCAAGATGCCAGGACCCAGGGGTGTCATCACCATCCAGGTAAGCTTCACCCGGTCCGATCACTATGACATAGACTTCAACAGAATCTCCTAGTCGTTCGGCATGCAGGAGGAACTCACGAGGCTCCGAGAGGTGACAGACAATGGGGCACCCCTAGTCTCTAGGAAAAACTCACCTGACATGTCGTTCGAACTCCACAGTCAACACGAAAAAGGTGCAGGTCCACCCAACGGATGCCTCCAAGACGGCGCTAATCGCCAACGACCTCATCCCCTCATAGGAAAGTGCGCTCGATGAATTCCTTTGTGAGCGCTGGGATATCTTCGTCTGGTGTCCCGCGGACATGCGAGGAGTTCCCAGGGAATTCGCCGAGCATGCACTCAATGTGTTTCCTGACGCAAAGCCAGTCAAGCAGTCGATCCAAAGACTGTCTAAACCAAGAGCTGAAGCCGTTGGAATCAAACTCAATAGACTGCTCGATGCCAACTTCATCCGAGAAATCAAAGAGAGCGCGTGGCTGGCCACTACTGTGCTAGTCCCTAAGAAGGAAACGGACATCCTACGGATGTGCGTAGACTTTACATCGCTCAACAAGTATTGTCCCAAGGACCACTTCCCTGTACCGCGGATCGATCAGATCATCGATTCAACTGCAGGATGCGAGAAACTCTCCTTCCTCGACGCCTACTCAGGCTACAACCAGATTTAGCTGAAGGTCGAAGATCGGGAGAAAACAACGTTCATCACGCCGTTCGGAGTGTTCTGTTACAATACCATGCCCTTCGGGCTGAAGAACGTAGGCGCCACATACTAAAGGTGCATGTAGGCGTGTCTGAAAAACCAGATCGGTCGCAACATACAAGTCTATGTCGATGACATAGTCATCAGGACCAGGGAAGCCAAGACACTGATCGACGATCTCCGCGAGACGTTTGATAACCTTGATCACTACAAGATCAAGCTGAACCCAGAAAAGTGCGCCTTCGGCGTCCCATCTGGCCAACTACTCGGCTACTTCATCTCCCATCGGGGGATTGAGGCGAATCCAAAGAAAATTAGGGCCATACTGTCCATGGAGAATCCGAAGAACCTCAGAGGTGCCCATCAGCTAGCTGGGCGCATCGCGGCGTTGAGAAGGTTCATCAGTCGCATGGGTGAAAAGTTCCTGCCTTTCTACCAGCTACTACGCAAAGCTGACAAGTTCGAATGGACACCCGAAGCAGATGACGCATTCGAAGACCTCAAGCGGCTGCTCTCCACCTCACCTGTTTTGGTCACGCCAAAGGAGCGAGAGCCTCTGCTGCTATACATCGCAGCTACGCACCAGGTGGTAAGCACCGTCCTTGTGGTCGAATGACCCGAAGATGGCAAGACTCATGGGGTCCAACACCCAATCTACTACCTCAACGAGGTCCTAACACCAACAAAGTAGAGGTACCCTCACTATCAAAAGCTCGCCTACGGCGTATTCATGATGGCACGTCGGTTGAGCCACTACTTCCAGGAGCACCAGATAATAGTCGTCAACGAAGCACCACTGTCCAACATCCTGAACAACCCCGAAGCCACAGGACGCGTAGCCCTAGGGGGCATCGAGCTATCCCCTCTAGACATAGTCTATGAGCGGCGCAAGGTCATCAAATCTCAGGTCCTCACTGACTTCCTCGTCCACTGGATGGAGCTCCAGCTGTCGGACACTTCGGACATGATGCAAACATGGACGATGCACTTCGACAGCTCCAAGCGCGAGGCCAGAGCAGGGGCTGGCATCATACTGACGTCCCCTCAAGGCGACAAGATGAAATACGTCCTTCGGATGAAATTTCGTGCCTCCAACAATGAGGCCGAATACGAGGCCATCATCCACGGCATGAGGATGGCCAAGATCTGCGGCGCAACGCGCCTAGTCATCTACGGCGACTCGAACCTTGTCGTCCAGCAGACGATGAACGAGCGCGACGCTCACCGCGCCAACATGATCGTGTACCGCGCTCTCTACAACTCACTCGAAGGAGACTTTGATGGCTGTGATCTTCGGCACGTAGGAAGGGAAAGAAACGAGTAAGGCGATAGACTCGCCAACATCGGCTCCACCTACGCACGGGTTCCACCAGGTGTGTTCCTCGAACAAATCTGTGTACACTCTATCAAAAGTAAATTCCCCAAGTGATCACCCGAAGAAGCGTAACACTCGGGGGATGTGCCACCTGAAGGACATGAAGGACCCGAAAAGCTCGACACCGAGGCCGAGCTGGTCAGCCTAATGCAGATCATGGCATTCAAAGAAACATGGACGCAGCCGTACCTCCGATACCTGATAAACAAAGAAATGCCTGATGACCCGACAAACATCCGGCGCATATCTCGCCGGTCCAAGGCCTTCACCATAATCAATGGAGAGTTGTACAAGCGCAGCATTTCAGGTGTACTCCAAAGGTGCGTCACCATCGGTGATGACAAAACCATCCTTCAAGACATCCATGAGGGCATCTGCGGCCATCATGCAGGCAGCCGCGCCCTAGTCGCCAAAGCTCTACGAGCTGGATTCTATTGGCCAACGGCCATGAACGATGCTAAGGACATCGTCCGAAGACGCAACGCCTGCCAGAGGTACGCGGACAAGCCGCACGCCCCAGGATTAGAGCTAAGGACCATACCACTAGCCTGGCCCTTCGCCCAATGGGGCCTCGACATGATCGACAAACTTCCCAAATCTTCAAAAGGAAGCCACGTCTACCTCCTGGTCACAGTCGAAAAGTTCACCAAGTTGATCGAGGTCATGCCCGTCACAAACCAAAGCGACAAAACGTCCGTCAAGTTCTTCGAGTCCATAGTCTATAGGTTCGGTGCGCCGAACAAACTCATCACGGATAATGGCTCGAACTTCATCTCGAAAGAATTCTAGGACTTCTGCGAAGGCCTCGGCATCAACATATGATACGCCTCCGTGGCGCACCCGCAGACCAATGGGAAGGTCGAAAAGGCCAACGGCCTCATAGGATGCCGCATCAAAAAACGCCTGCTATGCCCACTCGAAAGACTCGCATGAGCCTGGGTGGAAGATCTACCCTCCGTACTCTGGAGCCTACATACAACACCGAACACTTCAACTGGCTACACACCTTTCTTCATGGTGCATGGAGCCGAAGCCGTGCTACCCGCAGAGGTACTCCACAAGGCCCCACGGGTCGTCGCCTACAACGAAGCCGAATCAACGGTCGCACACGAAGACGTCGTCAACACACTCGATGAAGCACGTGACATCGCCACGGCTCTCTCAGCGGTCTACCAGCAGAGCCTCCGCAACTACCACAGCCGTCGGCTGCGCCCAAGGTCCTTCGTCAAAGGAGACCTCGTCCTACGACTCAAGCAAGAGAGGACGAAGAAGCTCGAGTCACCCTGGGAAGGACCCTACATCGTCACCGAAGTCATCCCAGGTGGCGCCTACCGCCTCATGGACGTCAAGTCAGGAGTCGAATACTCCAACTCATGGAACGTCATACAACTGCGACGCTTATACCCCTAGCTACCTATTTACTTTCAATAAGGCTACTCAGCCGAACAATGTATATCCTCGTTATACTATGAATAAAAGCTAAGTCCCTCGGCCAAAATTTCTTTTTCCTCACATTACTTTTTGCTATAACATGCTCGGGGTCTATGCCTCACCTCACGACTTCGTCGACTAAGAACAATGCATACAACCCGAGTAGCTGACCACGTCAGGCTAACGAAAAGGACATGCACATAACAAAGCACAACGTGCTAACACAAATAAACTTTAAAAGGGCACAACAAGCCCACTCGAATGCATACAAATTTTACATAAATATGTTTTCTTTACAGGACATACCTATTCTGGACTATCACACTCGCCCGTTGCTCGAACAGATCAACAATCTCTTCAGCATACTGCCTCACAACCGCATAATGCGGGCTCATATCCCAAAGACTACCATCTGGTCGAAGGGGTAGCCCAGTCGCCACCGCCGCGAGATCGACATCACGACGATGCAGCCGAACAAGTGAAAGAGCGGCCTTCACCCTAGGGACTAGATGACGCCGCACCAACTCCTTGATGTGGCCCATGTCCCGAAACTTCGCCAGCAGACCCCAAAGGTTGGAAGGTGCCTCATCCAGGGGAAACATGACGGCCCAAATGGATGCCAGGGAAATCCTCGCCTTCCTCAGCACTCGAGAAACCTGATGTACGCGATCTTGCATCGTCGCAAGAACGATAGCCCGATCGCGGTCCATCCAGAAGAATCCCCCAGCCTCCAAGTCCTGCTACATCAAGCAATTCATCCGAACGGTTACACGCTCTTTCTCTTCCTGTGGAACGATATTTGCACCTACAACACACACACACACACACTAAGCAAAAGATAGAGCTCCACTCGAAAGGACAACAGTCAAAGAAGACTCACACTGAAGTTGCTCGCTCATCTAACGTAGCTCCCCCATCAAAAACTCCTCCCTAATAGTGGTTCGCTCAGTCTTCGACTTCCACACATCCGCGTGGCCTCGAAGGCCAATAATATCCTTCTCCAGGTTGCGGACATGATCGTGAAGAAAAACAAGCTACGACGCATCATCCAGAGATGGTCGCGGCTCAGGTACAGTCGAAGTATCCATGGGAATCTCACCCGAAAGACCCTAAAGACAAACAAGTAAGGACATGAACATCACATACATCTCTGGTGATAGCTCGAAACATAATTTATATACATCAAAGGCCACCGCGTGGCATAAGGAGAGATTGTTCATCAACAAAAGCTTACATTACAAAAGGAAGAGGATAAAACTATCCTAACTACAACACTAGAGCCTAGGCACCAGCATCTGGAGTGGCCTTAGAGCCAGACTGTCTGCTCTTGGCCTCCTCCTGCTACTTTGCCGCATACTTCCCCAGCAGATCAATTGAAGGGGATACGGGTAGGCTACACTAGCGCAAATCAAAATTTTCTACCGCATAAACCAGGATTACTGTTGTCATAGATCACGGGATTACCACTAGACGCGCGGTTGCGGAACTTGATGAAGCGCGTCGAGGTAGTGCAGACGATCTACGTCTCCTCCTCGTTCTCATCCCACAAGCAACTCCCTTTGTGCATCTCGTCCAAGCGCTACAGATGCAGCGCATCCGAGGTATCCACACGTACAGGGTGGAAGCGTCAGACGCCGGATTGCTAGGTCCGCGCGTGCAACACAGGCGTGAGGAGTGGCGGCTGGGTGGAATGGTCTTACCCTGGTCAACTCGCCCCACCCTCTCTTATATAGGCGTCCCTGATGGGCTTCTACTTTAGCAGCCCATTAGTAGCCTAAGCCTGGTCTAATTCGGATCCAATCCTTATTAGGCTTCCAGACCCTTAAGTGTGTGACCCTATAGGTTCATATACGTATAGAAATGACACGAATACACTTATTCAGTCAATGGTAGCGGCATCTAGCAAGACGTGCCAACTCCTAAACGTATACAATGATCATATCAGACGAACCATCACAAGGTTTAGTACATGTCTTTCCCTTTGCCTCACGATATTTGGTCTAGCTCCAAGCTTACCTCCCTTTCTCGACACTGTGATTCGGAATCCTTTTACTAGGTTAACTCTTAACCATATGTAGCACGTCCATGCATTTCTGGATCCGATCACTCGAGGGGCCCAGAGATATCTCTCTCAAGTAGAGAGGGGCAAATCCCATCTTGATTGACCATTCCCTGCAGCATGCTTCAGGACAAACCCGAAAGCTACCTTTATAACTACCCAGTTACGGAGTAGCGTCTGATAGCTCCAAAGTATGTTGATCCACATCTCAAGTACATGCGACAATCTCAGGTCTAAGGACAAAACGTACACGATGTGTAGAGAGAGCTGCAACTCATTGTCAGTCTCAAGTTGGGTCAGTCCAACCCCATGTTCATAACATGTGTCCACATCATTGGTTTGACATCTCAATGTCTATGACTTGCGAAACATAGTCATCAACCAATCGATGTGCTAGTCTAATATTCACATGTGTCCTCACATGAACTCCGACTAGGGACAACTATTAAATAACCATACAAGTAAAGAGTTTCACAAACAATTCACATAATTGCCAATCAATACAAGTTGCCTGATAGGGATATTCAAGGAACAATACAATAACTCATGGATACATAAGAAATATAATCATCTCTATGATTGCCTCTAGGGTATATTTCCTTCATCAATAAGTTTTGGCCTATAATGCTTACAGCGAGAGGCAAAGAGGGCGAATGCTACCTCTGAGCCATCTGCAGCAGTTGGCATCTGGGAGGTGATGTTCGGCAGATCCAACTCAGTTCCGGATGCCATGGCCATGGCCAACCCCATGGAGGCGCTGATGCCCTTCTGCTTGCGCTTGTAGGCTGCCGGAGCGTCCTCCGACAAGGCATCTGCCAGAGCGTCGACATCCTCAAGAGCAGCACCCTTGGGGACAACCTCCCTGTAGAAGCGTCGGAGAACTTCCTTGGCCTTTGCCAAGGAGCCAGCAGCAGTACCGTAGCGATCTTCGACCGCTACGGTGGAATCATCCAGAGCACTTCCATGCTCCAGCACCACGATCAAACGCGATTCCCGGAGCATCTGAAATCAAAGAAGAAAAGAAACTCTAATAAGAACAAGACAAGGAGCAGTCAAAAAAGTACAAGACCCAGGCAAGCAAAATAAACTCACCGGAGAAGGCTTTGGCTGCAGCCATCAGCCTATCCGCCATATCCTTCTCGCGAGTGGCCGCCGTAGCGGCAAGCTGCTCCTCGCAATCGGAAGCCTCCTTCTGTAGGCGCTCCCTGGCCTCGGCATCATCAGCAACCTCCTTCTGCAGACGCTCCTTCGCCTCCGCAGCATCTACAGCCTTCTTCTCTACTCGACCGAGGCTCTTTTCGAGAGCATCCAGCCAACGAAGAGCCGCATTGTTTTCATCTGCAAACACCAAGAAACATATGAGCAACACAAATGTCGACCATGCGACAGAACAAGAATGAGAAACGTCTGTACCTCGAAGCTGCTGCATGTTGGCCTCCAGCGGCAGATGCTGCTGGATAAGAAGGTTAGCGCTATGCACAAAGGGCTGCAAGAAAAAACATAAGCAAACAATCAAGAAGCATCAGAAAGGGCTCGGGGGATACGCCTCGCAAGAGCAAAACCAACCTGGGGGCTGGGGGCTCCACCTACAAGATAAATGTGCAAACTACTTACGTGCTCAGGTGGGGACTCCGAAGTTCCGCGAGCGGTCTTCTGAGTCACAAATACCCGAGCCTCTCGCTTGGAAAGGTTCGGCTCATCGTCCTCAGAGTTGGCCACCGCCTGAGAGGGAGGAGCTGTCGGCTTCGACTCCCCTACGGCCTCTTGAGTGCCCTCACTAAGAGAACCCTCTGAGGAGTGGCTACAAGAAAAGGACTGATCGAGACAACAAACTACAATACACATACAAAGTGACAATACACAGCACGGATGAAACAACTTACGAGTCAATATCTGACAAGACAAGCGTTGTTTTCTCTTTCTTCTTCTTCTTGGCCGGCGGCTGCGACACCATCACCCGAAGCGGCATAGCAGGGAAAGGTGCAGAAGAAGCACCTTCACCTGACCATACTGCTCCAAGAAGGAAGGTCCCCGGGGAGTCGGTGGAGTCGACGCATCCGAAGACTCGCTCCGGGAGCGCTTTCGGGTCTGCCCCTCGCTTGGCTCGGGGACTTCCTGAGTTGGAGATTGCGCCGAAGGAAGTTCGATTCAGAATCCACAACCTCATTGTCCGGCGCAATCGGAAATTTCTCAGGCAGCGAGGGCATCATCCCAGCTACCTTGTGGTCCTGCAAACCAAAGAAGTCAAAAGATTGTGGTTAGTCACAATGGTCATAGGTAAACAACGCTCGAAAGAAGGCACAACGTGCATAACGCAATTCTACACATGAGGGACTGCATTTGAAGCACTGAAGGGGGCAGTCAAGGACTTCCCCGGGAGGTCCTCATCGGCCTTGAACTTCAGCAGGGGCCAAAGGGCTCTATCAATATCGCCCTTGGACAACTCCTCGGGTGCAACCCTTGTCAGGTCATTGCGGCCGGTGTAGAGAAACATCGGATGCGACCTAGCTTGGAGCGGCTGCACCCGACGTTTGAGGAAGGTGTGGATGATATCCACACCATTGACCTCTTTCTTAGCAACCATATGGAGCGCCTCCACCTGACGGTAGAGCTCCTCCACTTCCACTACTTCGCCCTCCAAGATATGATTCTTCCAGGATCTCTTCAGAACGATTTCCTAGGAGGAATCTAAGGGAGCAAGGCCAAAATCTTGTCCGTCCACCTTGGCGTCACGAATGTAAAACCACTTATTCTGCCAGTACTGGACGGACTCGCACATCAAAAAAGAAAAGAAAAGAACGGAAGATCAAAGGGAGATAATGCAGCCACCGAGCGGATAGACCCCGTCGATGCCAGACTGCCTCTTCACAAAAGAGAGCTTCCGGAAGAGGCCAAAGTGCGGCTCGATACCGAGCCAGCACTCACAGACAGTGATAAAACAAGCGATGTGGATGAGAGAATTCGGAGAGAGACGATGAAGATGGATTCTATAAAAGAAAAGAAGTCCACAAAGAAAATCGTGGACAGGAAGCGAAAGCCCACGAAGAACGAAGGCAACAAACGTCACCCGAAACCCTGCGGGTGGACGAGGGATTACCTCATCACCAGGAAGCTTCACATCCTCCTTGTTCCACGGGATCAGCCCCGCTTCGCGCAGCTTGCGCAGATCAATATCGCGCGCCTCCGTGCGCCTCCATCCGCCATCGGTGATGCGAGCGGCCGTGGCAACCTTCTTTCCGCCGGCGGGAGCGCTCGATCCAGCTCCAGCAGCACCCTTCCTCGATTTCCCCATCGTGCGGCGATGAGTGCTGCGGTGAGCGCGGATAAATGAAGAAGGAAACGACCGGAGAACTTCCAGTGCGTACAAGAGAGGCAGTTCTCGTGAAAATGGAGGCAATGGGGAAAGCAAATGGCAAGGGGTAAAACAGAATCACTGTTTTCCCACGGTTATAAAAGACGAGGATGATAAACAAGAGCCGTCGATCCAGAATCCCTAACGCGCAAGAAAAATCTAACCATACACGTGTCAGCACAGCAATGAACCGTCGCCAGCACGTCGTCCACTATGCACGGGAACCGAGAAGACGCCATAATTCCCGCCACGACGTGCATGACTAGTCAACTCCAAGTCAGGAAGTGGCACCCATGTTCATCCTGTCGCGACATCTCTGGCACCGCAGACGGTTGAGATCACCGAGCGTCAGCACTGATGTCATCAAGACCAATCTATCAACATCCGGAATTCTTTGGCTGACAAATCAAGTACTTACTCGAATCTACGATTCGAACAACTACTCGAAGACTACTCCTATCAGGAGCGCTGGCCGCGCACCTGAGACATGACTAAGGTACTACACTTCTGAACAATCTTAGAGTCCCACGTCGAGTCTACGACTCCACTAAGGACTCGGGGGCTACTCCCATAGGGAGGATTAGTCAAGCATCCGAAAAAATTGTGTCCTTTAGACCTAAGATGAAAACGACTGAACCAAAGTCTCTGCTCGAGTCTACGACTCGAATAGACACTCGAGGGCTACTCCCATAGGGAGCACTGGCCGCGCACCATATGAATTCTTCGACCATGATCCTTTAGATCAAAATACAAACTTTTTCTAGCAACTTTACCCAAACA
Source organism: Avena longiglumis (assembly GCA_030063025.1). Lineage (NCBI taxonomy): Eukaryota > Viridiplantae > Streptophyta > Magnoliopsida > Poales > Poaceae > Avena > Avena longiglumis. The sequence continues at coordinate 366,403,453 of CP125978.1, forward strand.
AACTCTAAGTGAGAAACATTCTCCTTGGCCACCCGAAACACCTCTGTGGTGATAAAATTTTGGATGTTGCGTCTACATCGCAATGATAAGACCTACAGATATCATCTGATGGCCTGGTAACGCACCTGACTGCGCTCTAGCAGTAAAATACCGTGTCAACAGACACGATGAAAAATCCTGATGGGCGCGTTAGGTACATCACTTGAAAACCACTAGGATTCAGCTCTTATAAGACCTCAACTATCCTATGAAGGTGATAAAAGGTGTACCCAATTATTTCTTTTGGGTATCCTATGAACATGTATTTTTTCTGTTTTAGGTTCGAGATTATTAGGCTGAAGTTTCTTTACATAAGCACCGAAGCCCCAAACTTTTAGAAATGAAAGCTTAGGTTTGTTACCAAACCATAATTCATAAGGTGTCGTTTCAACAAATTTTTATGGTACCCTATTTAAAGTGAATGCAGTTGTCTCTAATTCATGACCCCAAAATGATAGTGGTAAATCGGTAAGGGACATTATAGATTGTACCATATCTACTAAAGTTTGATTACGATGTTCGGATACACCATTACGCTGAGGTATTCTGATGGGAGTGAGTTGTGAAACAATTCCACATTGTATCATGTGTGTGCCAAACTCATAACTAAGATATTCTCCTTCACAATTGAATTGTAGAAACTTGATTTTTCCGCTACAATGATTTTCTGCTTCACTCTAAAATTCCTTGAACTTTTCAAATGTTTCAGATTTGTGTTTCATTAAGTAAATATACCCATATCTACTTAAATCACCCGTTAAGGTTACAAAATAATGATATCCGCCATGTGCCAACACACTCATCAGACCGCATCGGTATGTATTATTTCCAACAAGTCGGTCGCACGCTCCATTGTTCCGGAGAACGGAGTTCTAGTCATCTTGCCCATAAGGCATGGTTCACATGTTTCAAATGATTCGTACTCAAGTTATTCTAGTAGTCTATCAGGATGGAGCTTTTTCATGCGTTTAACACCAATATGACCCAAACGGCAATGCCACATATATGCATCAATATCATCATTCAACTTGATTCTTTTGGCATATGTGTACTATTAATATCAAGATTCAAAACAAATAAACCATTCAACAGAGGTGCATGACCATAAAAGATATTATTCATATAAAAGTAACAACCATTATTCTCGGATACAAATGAATAACTATTTTGCATTAAACATGATCCAGACATGATGTTCATGCTCAACACATGCACAAGATAACAATTATTTTGGTTTATTATCAATCCCAATGGTATATTATGTGGCAGCGTCCCAACGCGATCACATAAACCTTCGATCCATTGCCCACGCACATCGTCACTTCATCCTTGGATAGTGGTCGAATATTCCTTAGTCCCTGTTTCGAGTTACATATATTAGCAACTAAACCGGTATCTAATACCCAGGTGCTACTTCGACTAATGGTAAGATACACATCACTAACATGTATATCACATATACCTCTGTTCACTTTCCTGGCCTTATTATATGCCAAGTACTTCAGGCAGTTCTGCTTCCAATGACCAGCCTCTTTGCAGTAAAAGCATTCAATATCAGGCTTAGGGCCTTCCTTGGTCTTCTTCTCAGGCGTAGCAATAGATTTTCTGTCCTTCTTGAAGTTACCTTTGGGCTTTCCCTTTTCTTCAGAGGTGGTGATCTTATCATCCATCAACTCCTAGTGCCTTTTCTTTATGTCTACTTTGTCAACCATCAGCATGGCAGCGAGTTCAGTGAGCGATCTAATCGCATCACTCTCATCTTGTAATTTAGTACAAACTCTTTATAACTGGGTGGGAGCGACTGCAGAACTCTATCCGTCATAAGATCATCTAGGATATCACACCCCGGTTCCTTCAGACATGGTTTTGAGTTCCTTCAGCATAGCATCAACATTGCTAAGTTCAAAGCTCTTTTGGAGTTCAGGCTCCAAAAACTGAAGGATCGCACACCTCACAAGAGTGTAGTCATCGTGCTTTGTGTCATACACATTACTCTCATCCTGAGAAGCAGTATTTGCAGGAGCATCACCTAGCAGAACATCCATCACATATGACTTCTTTATGCCTATGAGGAAAATCATCAAGTTGTGATACCAGTTGGTGAATTTATACCCATTCTATTACAGCTTTTCTTTCTTAAGGAATTAAAATTGAATGTAGGGGGTGCCATGATCTACAATGTATTTGCAAAGACTATTTAGACTAGGTTTAAAACAGATAGATTTCAAGTTAATTCAAAAAATTACTATGATAACTCCCAATAAAAAATGACATCCCTCTAGTCATTTTTAGTGATTACATGAACCAAATTTAGTACGCCATGACCTATCATCACAAGTGGTGGCGCAACTCCAATGGCGAGCATCATATGGGCATCATATCATCCATATGACTTGTGCTTTATCTTTCATTTCATGTTCCGAGGCCATGTATGTACATGCTAGGCTCGCTAAGTAAGAACCTTAGTATTCGCATGTGTAAAACTGTCTTACACCTGTTGTATGCGAACGTAGAATCTATCACAGATGATCATCATGTGGTGCTTTGAGATGACGAACTTTCTTAACGGTACATACTAAGGAATGACATATTATTATCTTTATATTTAGTAGGAGGGAGCATATTATAATGCTACCAATGAAATCAAATACTACTAAGGCGATCAAATCAATGCAAAATAAGATGCATCAAAGGATAAACATCACATTCATATATAATATGATATGATATGGTCATTCTCGCATTCGATATCCATCTTGTGCATATTGGTATGATACCATCGTTCCAACGGCGTTCCACCAAGGTCCATGGTGCCACTAGCATGGTTGTTCTCCACTAATCTAATTACATGGATTTCGACACCCAGGACATAAAATAAAATAACAACCATATGGCTCCTGCCAGTTGTTTTAACTTACAATAAAACACATTACATACAACAATCTTTGTATCATAGACCCTATCACATCACATGCCCTGAAAACACAAGTTAGACGCCTCTAATTTATTTTTGCATATTTTACACGGTTGTTGGCTTTCTAGGAAAGAACCGTTCTACCTACGAACTTCGGCCATAACAGTGATAACCAAGTTATTAAGTAGACCGTTGTAAATCAGATATTAACTATTAGTGAAAGAGACAGACATCCGCTAGACACTTATACAAAAATAGTTGTATGTCAGGCGTGGAACAGTAAAGTTTGTCTAGGCCGCTTCATCCCACTATACCACCAATATCCGAAGTACAAAAAATTTCAATAACATGATCATAAACGCCCACATCTCCATGTGTTTGAACAATACAAAGCATCTACACATAGACATATCTTTGATACCACTGCTGGGGTTCACTGCCTAAAAAACAAAAAAATCCTACGGTTGCAACTGCTAAGATCGAATCAAGGCGATACTATGTGACAGTTTCTGATGGACTCACCCTTGAAGACCATTAGCGGGATAACATTCCCGCAAAAAAACGTGGTTGATGTAGATGTACACGACCGTCCTCAAGGACGTGAAGACGATCAACGCTAAAAGAGGGAAGCGCCTCCATAATTGGTCACACGTACGGTGTGTCGACGACTTTCAACCCTTGCTCCAGCTGGGCAACAGAAGTAGTGGGTCCCCAGGAACTGCAACAATGCTACGGCATGGTAGAGGTGGTGGAGGGGAAGATCTCGAGCAGATCTTCGTCTAAGCACCTTTTCTTATGGCAATGGACAAGGCTAGCAAGGGGGATAAGATGCCAACCAAAAGGCATATGAGAGGAGAGGGCAAGTGTGTGAGAGGAAGGAGGTCTCCACCACCTTTTATAGGGGAGAGGGGGGCAAGCCCCTCCCTTGGCTGGTGCCAAGGAGGTGCCCCTCCCCTCCTCTCATTCATGCGGGTGCATACACCACTCACAAAATTGATTCTACACTTTCTTGCATTTAATCTCCACTCAAAAACCAAAGGTCTTTCAATTAAAGCACTTTAATTCTCTTGGTTTAATGCAACTCAATTTAATAAACACTTCATTTAATGAGTACTTCATTTAATGAACACATTAATATTTTATTTCCTTGCTTTGCTTTAATATCCCGAAACCATTTTGGCAGATTCGATAGAACAAATTCCTGCGATATCCATTATCTTCTCATGTGTTCCCTATTCACTCAATTGTGTTGACTATCCTTAAGTGTGTCTCCCTACAGGTTTGATAACTATGTAGACATGATCGAGACTTTCTCCGATCAATAATCATTAGTGGGACCTAGAGATCCATAATGACTCCCACTAGTTCCACGAAAATCCAATGATCATCTGAACCTTTTTCGTTGTAATCAAATTCCTTTAGTCTCGTGATATTTTACTTGTATGAGATCCAATCATTTGGTATCATCCATACCTTGTTTAATCTCATTCCCGACAAGTACTCTTTTTCTCATTCCCATGATATAACATGTTAGTGATCAAATCACTTGCTTGCAAGCTATGTCAATGTGATATCATCGAGAGGGCCCTGAGTATATCTCTTGGTCATGTGGATGGACAAATCCCACTCTTGATCCATGAGCCTTAACTATCACTTTCCAAGTACTTGACAACACCTTTATAATCACCCTGTTACGGTGTGACGTTTGATGGAATCAAAGTACTTTTCTAGTGGAAGTGATTGACATGATATCATGGTAGAAGGACATTGAGTTACTACGAATGTGATTGCAATATAAACTTGAGGACTTGATCGTATTGCTAAATCTACTGCGGGTGACTGTTCATCATATCATTCTCTAATGATATGACCCTGTTATTAACAAGATCCAATGTTCATGATCAGGGAACCTTTGATCATCTATTAATCAACAAGATAGTATTAACAGAGGCATTACTAGGAACCTTTTCTATTTAAAAATCACACATGTATTAATATTTCCTATTAACACAATTATAGCATGAAAAATAAACATATATTATAAACCTGGAATAGCATAATAACCACTTTATTATTGCCTCTTGGGCATATTCATTTCAGGTGCTCCTCTAATAGCCTTTCCTCTCTTATTTTTCCATTATAGTCATTTCGATCATGTCTCTTGGATGACCCGGCTCCATCATATGCCCGATTTTCCATGCTTGAATCTGCCGACATAAGCAACGGCTAAGTAGAACCACCCAAGGCATACGAATCCACTATATTGATATTCTCGACCAATGTTGCCGGCATATCCCTTTGCAACCTTTGCGAAAGCATACTTGCATGTCAGCAACCTTGCACAAACCATGCAATGGCCTATGACTCGATAACCCCTTCACAGGAATTACGCATAGTGCACCACCTTGTCAGGAATTATCTATTTGTTTCATTGGGTCTTTGCTTGCACATGGCTAGCTGTTGAGTGCGAATCAGTCTCTTGTATGTGCTTGCAAAGTTACTAAAAAATGCCTCCTCAAAATCAAGCCAACAGTTTATACTTTTCTTTGACAAATTGTTCAGCCAGATTCGGGCAGGTCCTTCCAACATTTGTGGCACATAACTCACTGCCCATATGCGGTTTCCTCGTGCAACATTCACTGCGGTTACATAATCAATTAGCCAATCTTTTGGCTTGGTGTTGTCGTCATATGTCTTTGTGCTTCTAGGCAACTAGAAATCTAGCACTGGTGGTTCTCTCATGATTCAAGGTCCGAAACAAGCTGGGACGGGAGGTCCCAACTCTCAAGATATTTCGACATATGCAACCTATCCAAATTTTTAGGAGCATCATGCGGTGGTAATTGACAGTTCCCCATCTAAGAGCCTACTAGATTCTCATACATGTGTTCTGGCCTCTGATATCCGTCATTCACCATAGCCGAGTAACCATCATCATACCTATTTGCTCTAGGGTCAACAACTTGGTGTTGAACAACTTGCCCGACGCTCTGTTGTGGCTGAGGAGGATTAACTTGCCAGGCGCTTTGCTGCGACTGGGGAGGATTAATTGCCACATACTAAGGTGGAGGGTGCACCCCTCCAGCCGAATGATGATTCTGTGGGGTTTGGGGGTTCTGGCTGACATTTCCTTGCCCAGCATTTCCTTGAGCTACATTTCCCTGACCGACATTTCTATGTCCGGTACTTCTCTGGTCGGCATTTCCTTGCACAACTACCTAGTTTCTAGCTATAGCCGGATCATAAGCTACTAACTGCATGTTCCTTCCTGAAGTTACACTTCCTTCACGCCTTGGACTGTGAGGAGCAACATGAGGGGGCGATGCTTGGCCAACAGATCTCACCGGAACAGCCCCATCCGAGTGAACAACCTGGGAAGCACCAACACCACCTAGGTTTTCCCTGAGGATGGCTTCATTATGCTGATTTGCATTAAACACTAACTCATTCACCTTATCTCGTTACCGGCTTTTGGCCTCTCCGGACAAATTGGGTAACTCGGCCACTACTGCCTCTGCAGTCTGTAGCTCTGAGGTTCTTCGCCAGGGTACTATACATTGGCAGCCCTGCCGACATTTGTCTAGCCGGCATATCAGTCCTAGCTCCACCATCTCTAGCTATCTATGCATTGAGGTTTCTAACCTATTATGCACACCTTCTGTTCTACTATGATTAGCCTTGTTGTACTCACGAATAGTGATATCTAACTCTTGTTGGGCTCAGGCTACATATTTGGATCCCTTGAGAACCTTTTGTCGTGTCACCTCTAGCTCAGCCTATGCCTGATCCGGATCTACAACCGGATCCACTGGCTCTGCCAGCTTCTCTATGGCCTCTTGCAACACTTGTCCCTACTACTACTAGAAATGTTCTTTGGCCTCTCTATTGGCAACTTGGCAGTTCTTGTGAGCCTTGGGGTTGTAATAACATCATCAACATGCTCATTGTTGGCTGGAGCTACAGGAGTGGGAGTGGTCATCATGAACTCTGTAGAGCTTGTGGTACACTGGCCACGAGCAGCGTGGACAAAAGAAGGATCTGCCGCTACCACCACCAATTCGGGATAGGCGCGCTCAGCACGCAGGGCGACATAGACTTGATGCTCGCCGAAATTGACGAAGCGACCGCCCCTAGGTAGCAGCCTATTATCGAAGCAACCAACAATGTCGCCAACAAAGTCGAATGAGCCAAACCTCTGGACAAGGCCGTAGAGGACGCGCTCGCCAGAAGAAGCAACGGGGTTTCCCATTTCGAACGAAGACTCTAGAAAGCGTCGCTTCTAGCCCCATAGTGGGCGCCAACTGTCGTGGTGATGTCACGGTAGATGCCATGGGATGGCTTGAGTTGGGGCTGAATGGATGCTAGAGGAATCTGGAGAGGGAGGGCGCAGTGTTAACTACACAAACAAGAACAAACAATCAATAGAACACATCGTATACCCAGGTTTAGGGTTCTCCTGAGAGATAAAACCCCTACTCCTGCATGCTAGATCTCATAATCATCATCATATTATGGCTACAAGTGATCCTTGAGCTGTATATGAGAGGAGGAATAAGGTGTTATTGCTCTCCCTCTATGCTCTAGGGTAAAATGAACTAAACAATAGATCGAGCCTAACATGGTTATGCCCTACGGGTGCCTGGTGTGAGCCTACCCGGTGTCAGCTTGGCAAAAGCCCACGTAATTACCCACTGCGAATGGAGAAGCCCAGGAAGGATTCGGGTGACCAAGGCCCATACGGACAAGACTTCTTGAAGAGCACGGCTAGATAAAGAGAGAATTTCAAAGGATGAAACCCTAATCTATAACCGACTCGACCTACCCCGAGACCTGGCCTCCCCATATAAAGGTCAGGATGGCACGACGAGGAGGATCTCTCTTAACTTTCATACACACACCTCACGCCAGATTGCATCTGCGCACCCTTGTAACCTTCGGTTTCGCCATCAGTCAAGAACGTACAAGCAGGAGTAGGGTTTTCCCTCCGGGGGCCTGAACCTGGGTAAACACCGTGTCCCCTTGCTGCGTGTTTGTTAACCGTCTCACGGTTTCCAGCCTCCCCATCTTCTCTAAACCCAAGTCCATAACAATGGGCATTGACGAGTCGAAACCTCGTCAGGGCCGCTTCATCAAACAATACTGTGATATATACAAGTACATGTTAGAGCGTAACAACTATAGGATCAATGCCCGCACAAACCATTTGCATACTAGTTGTACAACATTACCATGCATAGATCGGCTTTGATACCATTGTTGGGTTTCCGGTGCAGAAAATAAAAAAATTCCTATGTTGAAATGCCCTAACTGCCCAAGATCTATCTAGGAGTGATGCAGTAATGACCGAGGTTTTGGATACATACCCTTGTAGCCCAAAAGCAATTAAAGTTCTGAGGGGAACATGGTTGATGTAGTCGTGCTCGTAGCCGACCTGAAAGTCGCGAAGCTCCTCGCAAGTCACCCCTTGCTCCATCATCATGAAGCAATCCGGCTCACGGCATCCAAGGTGCCCCAAGTGTGGCCCCTCGTGGTTTCGTACACATATGGTGTACGATGACAACCTCTGGCTCCTTGATCCCTGTCGGGATTGCGGAAGTAGATCTCTGGCTTGGAATATCCACAACGACGTGCTGCTAGTGCGTCGTATCTTGCGTGAATAGTCATATAATGTGACCATACAAGCGCAAGGAGACAACTAGAGAGAGATAGGGGAGAGAGGGAGGGAGGAGGCACATAAAGGAGGGAGGAGAGGTCCCAACTCGTGTCCTTGGTGTGTGTCTCTCCTCCAAGGGAGGGCTCTTTAGATAGGGGATGGGGGCTAGGATTGCCCCTCCCCCAAGGCACCTAGCGGCATCCAAGGGAGGGAGGGATCAACCCTAGGCGACCCAAACCCTAACCCTAGGGTTTCCCCAGGCGCATGGGACCTTAGGGCCCATCTGGGAGGCCTTCCCTCTTGTGGTTTCCCTCATGGGCCCTTTTTCCCTAGGAAGTTTGGCCCATTAGTGGAATATCCTTGCAAATTATATTTTAATATTAATTACATTAATTAATATGTAAATACATATTACAAAATCTGATTTGACCCGAAACACTTTTCGGTTCCCTTTCGATTTCCTCCGAACGACTTCAAAACTTTCCGGAATGATTCCAGTTCTCTCACGGAACTTTTCTGTCTCCTTTTCTTTCTTCGAACATTTCGGATCTCTCTTCGCAGAACAATTCCGGCTTTCTCTTTATCTACTGCGATTCCAACTTATAGAGGATCTATAGCTCATCGTACCCATAAGTGTATTTCCCCACGGCTCGAGAATAGCACATACATGATCTCCATCAATGATAAATAGCGGGACCGGGATGCCCATATTGATCCCTAAACATTCCATGATGACAATGTCGTTTGAACTGTAAATGTTGAGTCTTATTCCTTTTGTCTCTGCGATACTTGTATTGCCCAAGGCATGATCAACGACATCTCCATGTCGGGTTAAACCTTGTTACCGACAATATCTCCTTTACTCGATTCGATAAGTGATATCTCCGTGACCTAGTCACACGCTGTGCAGCTTATGGATATAAATCATTCGAGTGGGCCCAGAGTATCTTCTGTCTCACGGATGGACAAATCCTGCTCTTGACGCATATGCCTCTACTTGCCCCTCCGAATACCCAAACACATAGTTATGATCACCGTTTCACCGAGTGACGTCAGATGCTATCAAAGTATTCTTGGGTGACAGTGATTAAATATGGTCTCACAGTCTAAGGAACAAGTCACTATGTTTTCTAATCATCGTAACCTTAACTTAGTGACATGATCGTGTTACGATGCCTAGATAGGGCATGTTCACCATCTCATTCTCCAATGAGATGACTCCTGTAACTACCTCGGTGAACTACGCTCCTAGATACAAGCCTGGATGAGAGATAGCGGTTGAAATAGTACGGCGGGGCCCCAAAAGCCACTCACTGGTAGTCCTTTCAGACGTCCCAACCGCTAACCTCTCAACGGGACTCAGACGGCGTGAGTTTAAAGCGAGGATCAACTACGACACAAGTGGGTATGTACGCAAGCCACCATACAAGAGTACATCGAGCCACACCATCTAGAAAGAAAGGAAATATACCAACGCCATACGGCAAGATTCAAATGACCTAGATACATCTATAATTTAGGATAGCTCCTCACAACACACATCGTAGTATCATGCAAGCGGCAAACAAGATCCGAGTACGGATAAGAAGCAAATAGGCATAAGATGCGAGAAAATAAGCACATCCCAACTACAGTCTCACGGATCCCGATCCCTAATCTCTACACCATACGATCGTTGCCCACATCATCGGCTTCTTCCACCCAAAGATCCGTCCGAGAAGGTACCTGCTCATCCGAATCAAGAATTTATCGTGAGACCCTAAGGGTACTCAAAGTCTTAATGCCTCTAAAGGGGACACAACTGGGTGACGAATTAAAAGCAGCAAAAGGAAAACCCTAGCAATTCTACAGATAAACGCTAACCATCCGCCTAACCAAAGATAGACGGATGTCCGTGAATTTAAATACAACAGTTATAATGGTAATCTCATCCGATCCATCCTCCTCCCTGCTTACCAACAAGGAAGCGGACGAACAAACCCCCCGTCCGTTGGCAATTTTATTAACCATTCCATGAGTATTGCACTATTTACTAGTCAAGTTACTTTAGTCAGATTAAAGGCGGTACTTTAGTTATGCTTGTCTATGATCAAGAAACTGTGCTCCAAGTCGTCCATAACCGCGGACACGGCTTTCAGAAAGTTTTACCCGGCCGGGGTGCACCAATAGCAACACACACTCGATCAACCTCGGAAAAACCAAATCAAAACCCAACGAGGCTTTCACGACTGAACAATCACAAGATTCAGAAATATTTGAGGGCCACCCTTAAGTAGAATCCATAGCGAGTAAGCAAGCTTGAGACGGCCTCAAGGTTCGTGGACCAGTGAACGACTGGGAACCCGAAAGTGTGGCTGGGCTTGTCGACACCGCTGAAACGTGTCCCACTCCTAAGCGACAAGTGTGCTCTCGCACAATCTTAAAGCAAACATGGCATAAGTACAGATCGTAATAAAACCTCAAACTAGTTTGTGGCCCCAAGAAATAAGACGGAATCAAGCTCGCTCGGGGTCCCATATACCTCCGGATGTGGATAGCGCGATAAATCAAGGAACAGGAATCAAGTACTCGGGGTCTTACGGACACAAGTGAGCGGAAAAAACCAAATAGCAGATATTGCCCACCGTGCCACTTTCTTTAGTTATCCCGAACTACTCGGGTTAAGTTGTTTAAGTACCTCGTTATCCATCGACTCACAAACCCTACACATGTCGTTTCTACGACTGCATGGCTCAAACAACTCCTATAGTAGTGGCTCATGGGATGGAGGAAACAAGCTTGGTGGGGTTTAAAAGTAAAGGCTATGCATACTTGGGATTCAATTTTAATGCAATCGCGACTCAATGATGCAAGAATAAGATAGAGGCAATAGGTACTGTATGTATGCAAGCATGTGGTAGTGCTTGCCTGGTGTCTCTGTTGAAGCAAAGGACGGTTCTGGGTAGTGCTCCTGGTTCTCTTGATACAACCCCTGCTCAGTGTCTATCCGAGAAAAACCAAACAAACAAGGCCAACATGAATATAGAGCACAAGCATATGAATAAAATGCGTCAAACAAACAATCATGCCATGATGGATGATGCTCAATTTACATGGCAAGAAAAGTAGCATGGCATGGTGAGGTGTGAAGAACCAGAAAGTAACATTTAATTGGGTTTTAGAATCACACTTGTTGCCATAACATTTGTTGTTCTACATATATTTATATGATGCATGCTGCAATTGAAGTAATAGATATCATAAACAGAAAGGTCTCGTCGAGCTGATCATTTTGGACTACTCATTTGCTAAATTTGGATTTTCAAAACAAAAGTTATGGTTTATTGAAATCCCAGTGGCATTGGATGTAATTAACATATCTTGGAATTTTACTTGGGCAAAACACAAAACAGATGGCATATTTGAATTCCTCTCTTCTTGCTGATATCCAAACATATATCATTTGTCTAATTTGGGTAAAGTATGCAAAAGTTGTTAAAATCTGAAAAGAATTTGAATTTGAATTAATTTAACTAGTTTGAATATTTAAAACGGTGTCTGAAACATTTTACACTTCTCCTACTCGTTTCTGAGTCGCCAATTGTGGGGACAAGTGCTACCCACGACGCATCGCTCGAACCAAGGATCAAGGGTTGATTAAACAAAACCACAGGACTCTTTTTGTAAAACTCCCAGAGACTCTGACAACGGGCCCGGAAGGACCGCGGGTTGGGGGAGTGGAAAGGACAGGGGGTCGTCTGCAAAACGCACACGCGGGCCAGGGGGAGGACTGCGGGTTGGACACTGGTTCTTGCGAGAACCTTTTTAGAAAAGTACCACCACCGCTGACAGTGGGGCCTCGAGGGTCGCGGGTTGCAAAAAGATACTGCGGGGGCTTCTTCGCAAAAGGACATGGCGCACTGTTCTTCTTCTCTCGCGTGCGTCGCGCAGCGGCGCGTGGCGAGGACAGGATCGAACTCGGTCCGGGCTTGCGCTACACGCGGCCACCGGCTAAGTGGGGAGGTCTTTGGAGAGGGGGGGCGAGCGCTAGATAGGCTGGCCGCGCTTGGAAGCTAGCAGACACGCGCTCGCCGCCGGCGCACTGAGGCCGTTCGACGAAACGAACCGAGCAACCAGGAAACGGGCAAGCACAGGAGGATGTCTGGGGAGTTCGTAAGCTCACCGCGAGCGTGACGGTGTGGTTGACGCAGCGGGAGCGAGCGATCGGCGATGGGCTGACTGGGCTAGGGTTTCCCGGGCGCGGCAGATCTGGCGTTCGGCCTCCTCCTCGCCCCTCCCAGGCCGCAGCGAAGCTCCTGGCTTCTCGACACCTAGCTGCAGACGCCCGGTTGGATCGACCGGGGATGAGGTAGACGGTGGTGTGGCGAGAGGCGCTGGGTGGCGGTGGAGGAAGGAGGTTCGAGGCAAGCCTCGAGGCGGATCTGGGGTGGTCGGAGGGAGGAAGGGATAAGAAGGCAGGTGGAAAGGAGGCTAGCGTGGGGGCGATCAGCTCGGGCGCCTCCTTCTCTGATCACGTGATCGGCACGGCCAGGAGGGCACGGCAGGGTGGCGTGGGCTCTAGGGGTGGCTGGCACGTGGGGTAGGCGCGGCTAGGGTCGCAGGTAGTGGGCCTGGGGCGCTGGGCAGGTGCTGGCTGAGAGAAAAGAAAGAGGGGAAAGGGAGAGGGGGATGGTCGGGCTAGGGCATAGGGTGAGGGGCATGGTCGTGTGGGGCAGCTAGGAGGGTCCTGGTCATGTGAGGCAGGTAGGGTGCTGGGGTAGGCGCATGGTAGGGTGGAGAGGGGTGAGAGGGACATGGACCTGGGGCAAGCTAGATAGGAGAGAGGGTAGTGCTAGGGTGTTGTTTAGGTAGATGTAGATTAGAGATTATTTTTAGGATATATGTAAAATAGGGTTTAGTTTAGGTTAGAAAAGAAGAGAGGGAGAGGTTGTTTGGTTTTTGTTAGAGGGAAGTGTAGTTTAGGGTTTAGTTTTAGGATAATGGTAAAATAGGGTTTTGGTTTAGGATAGATTGGAATTAGGTTTGTTTTTGGTTTAGGGAAAAGAGAGATGGCATGGGTAGATTTTAAGTCTGCTAAGAGGGGGGGTGAGAAAAGAGATGGAGATACTTTACACTAGATCATGCATGCTTCAATTGCAACACACATGATCAAGGGAAAGAGAAAGGAAGAGGATAGGAAGAGGTGATTAAGATGATGGGGTGGTTTTATTTGGCCCATGCATGATTCCAACAAACCAAGCAAGGACCAAGAAAGGGAAGAGAGCTAGGGTCTTGTATTAACCAAACAAGATTAAGCAAGGTAGAAGGATCCATTTAGAATCTCAACAAAACCAAAAGCTAGGAAAAAGGATACTTGCATGGCCCATGCAAGACAATTAAAGCCCAAAGGTCATATTGTGAAAACAACATTATTTCATGTGGCTTTTAATCCTTGCATTCCCAAAAGGTGGGCAAAGGCCAAGCAATAGATTAGGAGTGGATCCAACCAACAACATGGGCTAGGGAAACTCAATAAAAGGCCAAGCCCATATTATTGGATGGTGGAATTATAAGGTGGTGAAAGATAAGGTGGTGGAGTCAAAAGAGAGATGCCCCCAACTCAACTTGGGCATATAACAATGTATCAAGAGCCAAATACAATATCAAGAGGCAAATACAATTAATTATGCACATGAGATAAGAACCAAACAAGAAAGGGTTTTATATGATGCACAAATGCAAGGTGGTATGATGACATGAGCATGATATGATGATGATGCAACAATTATATGTTGGAAGTGGCCCATTTTATTATTATGACATGTAGCATTACAGGGTTACGACGGGATGCTACAACTCCCCTGATTAACAGGAATCTCGCTGAGATTCTAGGAAGAAGAAGAAGAAGATACAAAGAGAGAAGGATGGTTGACACGGAGTTCATCTTCACGCTCCCAAGTTGCTTCATCAATGTAATGGTGTGACCACCGCACCTTGCGTAATTTGATGGACTTGTTGCGAGTCCTTCGCTCATGGTCTCGAGGATTTTGTGGGGTGTTCTTGATAAGAGAGATCTTCTTGGAGGTCTATTAGCTCATGATCCACGGTCTTGCCGGGTCTTTGAAGCACTTCTTGAGCTGAGAGATGTGGAAAACATCATGGACTTTGAGTTTTCCTAAGCTCAAGTGCATAAGCAACTTCTCCTCTTCTACCACGTATCTTGAAAGGACCGATGTATCTAGGAGCCAACTTTCCTTTGATACCAAGCGGTGTGTTCCTCTCATGGGAGTGACACGAAGGTAGACGAGATCACCAGGGCATATACCATATCTGTGTGCTTCCGTCATAGTTGCTCTTCCGACGACTTTGAGCAATCTTCGTTCTCCGAATGATATGCACCTTCTCCTGCTCGAGTCACAATGTCGTACAAACCAGATTCTTTCTCCGCACCGACCAACCAATGGGAGTTCTGCACTTGCGGCCATAGAGAGCCTCGAATGGTGCCATCTTCAGACTCTTCTGGAAGCTGTTGTTGTAGGAGAATTCAGCATATGGAAGGCATTCTTCCCACTTCATGCCAAAAGAGATGACGCAAGCTCTAAGCATATCCTCCAGGATCTGATTGATTCTCTCCACTTGTCCTTGAGACTGAGGGTGGTAAGCAGTGCTGAAGTTCAACTTTGTTCCCAAAGCTTTTTGGAAACTCTCCCAGAACTTTGAGGTGAAGATGCTCCCACGATCTGAACTGATTTCAAGTGGAACCCCATACAAAGAGACAATCCTGTTGATATAGAGCTCACCAATCAAGTCCGTAAATTCTTTGACTGGGAAGAAGTGTGCCACTTTGGAAAGCCTGTCGATGACAACAAAAATTGCATTGTTGCCCTTCTGCGACCTCGGAAAGCCCGTGATGAAGTCCATCTCAACTTTCTCCCACTTCCATTCCGGAGGTTTCAATGGTCAGAAGACCGAATGGTTTCGGCGATGAACCTTGACTCTGCGGCACATCACATTCGAACATACTTGGCACAATACCGCTTCAACCTGTGCCACCAAGATTGTGTTTTCAAGTCCATGTACATCTTTGTGCTGCCAGATGGATAGAAAGGACCGAATCATGTGCCTCCTTGAGCAATTGATCTCTCGACCGGGTAGTTTGGAACAAACATCCGGTGATCAAAGAAGAGCGTGCCCTGATCATCAACATGGAAGGATTCATACTTCGGAGTGCCAAGCTTAGCGATGAGCTTTTTAGTGTGCGGATCACCAAGCTGACGAGAGCGAATCTGTTCTTCCAAGAGAGGAGTAGCCAGAAGGTTCAGAAGGTGCCCTTGTTCCACAATCTCCAGGTTGAGCTGACGGAATTCCTCGCACAAGAGAGGCTGCTGCTCTTCTACCATGAGGTTGTTGACATAAGCTTTTCTGCTAAGCGCATCTGCCATGACATTTGCTTTGCCTGGAGTGTAGTTGATGGTCACATCGAAGTCATTGATTGCTTCAATCCATCTCCTTTGCCGAAGATTGAGATCCGGTTGAGTGAAGATATACTTCAAACTCTTGTGGTCCGAGAAGATCTCACAACGGTTACCCAGCAAGTAGTGCCTCCATAGCTTCAAAGCGAAGACCACTGCTGCTAGCTCAAGGTCATGCGTGGGATAGTTGACCTCATGCGTCTTCAACTGACGAGAGGCATAAGCAACCACCTGTCTCTCTTGCATAAGGACCGCACCCAATCCTTGCAAAGAGGCATCGCAGAAGATCTGGAAAGGCTTGGATGTATCCGGAGGAACCAAGACTGGTGTGGAAGTGAGCTACTCTTTGAGTGTCTCGAAACTTTCTTGACAAGCAGGATTCCACAGATACTTTTTGCCTTTCTTGAGGAGATCGGTAAGAGGCTTTGCTATCTTCGAGAAGTTCTGCACAAAACGACGACAATAGCTAGCCAAGCCGAGGAAACTCCGCACTTCCTTGACATTAGCAGGAGGAAGCCATTCGACTATTGTCTTCACGGTTTCCGGTTGATCGCAATGCCCTTGGCAGAGATGACATGGCCCAGATATGTTACTCGTTGAGCAACCGTAACTCACACTTGGAGAACTTTGCATACAAGCGGTTCTCACGAAGCTTGTTCAGACACACCGCAGTGCTCTTCATGCTCCTCCTGACTTGGAATATACCAGAATGTCATCCATATACCACCACAAACTTGTCCAGTACTCCATGAAAACGGAGTTCATCAGCCTCGAGAAAGTAGCAAAGTGCGTTGGTGAGACCGAAAGACATGACCGTGTACTCATACAGCCATAGCGAGTGGTGAAAGCTGTCTTGGGCACATCCTCTTTGCGAATTTTGATTTGGTGATAACCACTCCTCAAATCCAGCTTAGAGAACACCACAGCCTCGCCACCGATCAAAAGATCATTTATCCGAGGGAGAGGATATTTGTTCTTGATGGTTTTAGCATTTAGAGCCCGGTAGTCAACACAGAGCCTATCGGTTCTGTCACGCTTCTTCACGAAGATTGTTGGACTACCCCAAGAAGAAGTGCTATGCTGAATGAAACCCAACTTCTCTTGTTCATCAAGTTGTCGTTTGAGTTCAGCCAGCTCAGAAGGACCCATCTTATATGGCCTCTTAGAGATAGGAGCCGTCCCAGGTTCAAGCTCAATCACGAACTCAACCTCGCGATCCGGAGGCATACCTGGCAACTCTTCAGGAAAGACATCCGGGAACTCGCAGACCACTGGTACACCCTGAATAGCTTCCATAGCATCATTATTCAGAGCACCCAAGGAATAGAGCTGGACAGCAGGAGTCAGACTTGGAGAAAAGACTACATGGCCTTCGTGAATCTTCGAGACACCGAGGCTCAAAGACAATCAATCACAAATGCATTTGTCAACCAATCCATGCCTGTGATGACATCAATGTCGAGTTGCCTGAACAAGCAAAGAAGCCAAGAATGAAGAACCACCAATCTCAACTTGATTCCATGACCGATATGCTCAGCCCTCATGTTTGAACCAGTGATTGTACCACCAACCGCTTAGAGAGAGGGACCATGACTAACTCATTCTCTTCGCAAACTTGTATGACACAAAGGAATGCGATGCACCGTAATCAAAGAGAACTCGTGCAGAACCGAGTTAATCGATAGCATACCCATGACAACTCCAAAGTAGCTCAGCTTGAGAGGCGTTGACGCAGCTTAGCTCGAACAACCGCACCCGGCTTAGTGTTGATGTTGAGAGCCCGAGGCGGTGGCGCATTTAACAAGGAGAGCTTGTCGCAGATCTTGGCGGGGTTGAGGGAGAGCTTTGTTCTTCATTGGGCGCCCAGTGGATGTCCATGATCTCCACATGTGTAGCAAGCACCGTGAGGACGTGGAGCAGAGAAGCCAGGGACTCCGCCAGGCGCTCCAGGGTAAGGGTTGTTGTAGCCCCTGGGAGCCGCAGTGGTGAAGTTTGGTGGCCTTGACGTGAAGCTCGCAGGTCTTGGTGGAGCCGGGAGCGACGGTGGGGTGTTAGGAACCCAGACACGCCGCTTAGAAGGAGTTGCCATTGCTGCCGAGCTTGATGCATCCCTGCTGTGTTTCTTGGACTCCTCGAACATCTGCCTACTAGCCTCCTCTTGTAGTGCCATATGCTGCAGTTCCAGGAAGGTTGCCGGTCTTGCATGCGTGAGTGCATACTTGATCGACGCATTGAGCCCTTGCCGAATCTCTTCGCTTTTTGTCATCGATACCTCATCACCACCATAGCGAGACAGTTCATAAAGTTCGATGTAGGTGTTGGCGTTATCATTGCCCCTGCCTGTTGAGGAAAGCATCCTTCATCCGCTCCATCACAATCTCGAGAGAAACTGCCTTGAAAGCTGCGGTGAACCTCTCCCAAGTAGGCTGGAGCCCAGTCAGCTAGCCTTCAAGTAGTTTTCCCACCATAGAGTCAAGTCTCCCTTGAGCAGTGTGAGTAGCACACTTTACCCATTCCTGCTCGCACATCGCCAGCCTCTAGCAACCTTGAGATCTCGCAGCCAATCATCAAGATCAAGAGGTCGATCGACACGCCGAATCGCCGAGGACTGAACTTGAGGAAGCTCTTGATGTCACCACGCTTGGGAGGTGGAGGAAGTGGAGTGAACTCGTTCCTTTGACGCCTCCTCAAAGCGCAGCTTGATTCTCTTGCATGGCTGCCAAAGCATTAGCTATGCTTGACAGTCGAGCCCTCCGGAGGAATGTCCTCCTCATCCGGCGTGGGGAGCCATCCCATAGATGTAAAACTCAAGTCAAGATTATAATGGAGAATGATAATAATCCAAAATAGTACCAAAATGGAATTAACCAAGATTAAAGGATACAATTTATCGAGATGATATGAAAATATCAACAAAGTTCATAGCACCTCAAAGATATTAAGCATATCGCACGATCAAAAGGAGTGTGGTACACAAACATATCAAAGAAAAATTTTCCACAAATTTCGGCATTAAGATACAAATAGATGCGCAAAATTACTTAACGAATCAAGATTAGTGACTCTACCGATCCAATATACAAAAGCAAATGATACAAGTAGTGGTATGGTCGCGACTCCATCCCGCACTCAATCATTACTCAAGACATGAACAAGTGGAACACATATCCTAACCCTTCTTCTCACGATTTAAACCTAAAGATTGGTACTACGGAAACGAACACCCCAAACAAGATAGCGTCGGATACAAAAGGAAGATAGATTACGTCGGTTTACAAAAGCCTGTCAGTATGGAATGTACCAACAGTTGATAACCAAAGGCATATAAGATAACAACTTGGATGCAACAGATAGACAAAGGACTACACACACACACACACACACACACACATCCTATGGTACTACGGAAACCCAGAACACGTGAATCCTAGTTTGAACTTTGAGAAGAGGATTGAAAACGTTGCACTTCCTTACCAGAAAAGGGTGGGTGGGAGGTAAGAAGAAAATGAAGCAGTCCTACTCGCTTTTGTTTTTCCCTATATACATAACTACTAAAATATTTGCTAGATCGACAACGACTGCTTATTGAAACCTCAAGGTCGGGATGGCTCGATACCAATTGTAACTACCTCGGTGAACTACGCCCTAGATACAAGCCTGGATGAGAGATAGCGGTTGAAATAGTACGGGGGCCCCAAAAGCCACTCACCGGTAGTCCTTTCAGACGTCCCAACCGCTAACCTCTCAACGGGACCTCAGACGGCGGCGTTCGGCAGCGAAGGGATCAACTACGTACACAAGTGGGTATGTACGCAAGCCACCATACAAGAGTACATCGAGCCACACCATCTAGAAAGAAAGGAAATATACCAACGCCATACCAAGATTCAAATGACCTAGATACATCTATAATTTAGGATAGCTCCTCATACAACACACATCGAGTATCATGAAGCGGCAAACAAGATCCGAGTACGGATAAGAAGCAAATAGGCATAAGATGCCGTAGAAAATAAGCACATCCCAACTACAGGTCTCACGGATCCCCGATCTAATCTCTACACCATACGATCGTTGCCCACATCATCGGCTTCTTCCACCCAAAGATCCGTCCCGAGAAGGTACTGCTCATCCGAATCAAGAATTTATCGTGTGAGACCCTAAGGGTACTCAAGAAGTCTTAATGCCTCTAAAGGGGACACAACTCGGGTGACGCAATTGCAGCAAAAGGAAAACCCTAGCAATTCTACAGATAAACGCTAACCATCCGCCTAACCAAAGATAGACGGATGTCCGTGAATTTAAATACAACAGTTATAATGGTAATCTCATCCGATCCATCCTCCTCCCTGCTTACCAACAAGGAAGCGGATTTAACAACCCCGTCTGCTGGCAATTTTATTAACCATTCCATGAGTATTGCACTATTTACTAGTCAAGTTACTTTAGTCGATTAAAGCGGTACTTTAGTTATGCTTGTCTATGATCAAGAAACTGCTCCAAGTCGTCCATAACCGGACACGGCTTTCGAAAAGTTTTACCCGGCCGGGTGCACCAATAGCAACACACACTCGATCAACCTCGGAAAACCAAATCAAAACCCAACGAGGCTTTCACGATCGAACAATCACAAGATTCAGAAATATTTCAGGGGCCACCCTTAAGTAGAATCCGAACGGAGTAAGCAAGCTCGAGACGGCCTCAAGGTTCGGGTGGACGGTGAACGATCGGGAACCCGAAAGTGTGGCTGGGCTTGTCGACACCGCGAAACGTGTCCCACTCCTAACAGACAAGGTGCTCCTCGCACAATCTTAATAAAGCAATAAAACATGGCATAAGTACAGATCGTAATAAAACCTCAAACTAGTTTGTGGCCCCAAGAAATAAGACGGAATCAAGCTCGCCTGGGGGTCCCATATACCTCCGGATGTGGATAGCGATAAATCAAGGAACAGGAATCAAGTACTCGGGGTCTTACGGGACACAAGTGAGCGGAAAACCAAATAGCGATATTGCCCACCGTGCCACTTTCTTTAGTTATCCCGAACTACTCAAAGTTAAGTTGTTTAAGTACCTCGTTATCCATCGACTCTCACAAACCCTACACATGTCGTTTCACGACTCGCATGGCTCAAACAACTCCTATAGTAGTGGCTCATGGGATGGAGGAAACAAGCTTGGTGGGTTTAAAAGTAAAGGCTATGCATACTTGGGATTCAATTTTAATGCAATCGCGACTCAATGATGCAAGAATAAGATAGAGGCAATAGGTATCATGTATGCAAGCATGTGGTAGTGCTTGCACGTGTCTCTGTTGAAGCAAAGGACGTCGGTAGTGCTCGGTTCTCTTGATACAACCCCTGCTCAGTGTCTATCCGAGAAAAACCAAACAAACAAGGCCAACATGAATATAGAGCACAAGCATATGAATAAAATGCGTCAAACAAACAATCATGCCATGATGGATGATGCTCAATTTACATGGCAAGAAAAGTAGCATGGCATGGTGAGGTGTGAAGAACCAGAAAGTAACATTTAATTGGGTTTTAGAATCACACTTGTTGCCATAACATTTGTTGTTCTACATATATTTATATGATGCATGCTGCAATTGAAGTAATAGATATCATAAACAGAAAGGTCTCGTCGAGCTGATCATTTTGGACTACTCATTTGCTAAATTTGGATTTTCAAAACAAAAGTTATGGTTTATTGAAATCCCAGTGGCATTGGATGTAATTAACATATCTTGGAATTTTACTTGGGCAAAACACAAAACAGATGGCATATTTGAATTCCTCTCTTCTTGCTGATATCCAAACATATATCATTTGTCTAATTTGGGTAAAGTATGCAAAAGTTGTTAAAATCTGAAAAGAATTTGAATTTGAATTAATTTAACTAGTTTGAATATTTAAAACGGTGTCTGAAACATTTTACACTTCTCCTACTCGTTTCTGAGTCGCATGTGTGGGGACAAAAGGCTGCCCACGACGTGCTCGAACCAACGGATCAAGGGTTGATTAAACAAAACCACAGGACTCTTTTTGTAAAACTCCCAGAGACTCTGACAACGGGCCCGGAAGGACCGCGGGTTGGGGGAGTGGAAAGGACAGGGGGTCGTCTGCAAAACGCACACGCGGCTGGGAGGATCTGGGTTGGACCGGTTCTTGCGAGAACCTTTAGAAAAGTACCACCACCACGACAGTGGGCCTCGAGGGTCGCGGTTGCAAAAGATACTCCGGGCTTCTTCGCAAAAGGACATGGCGCATCGTTTCTTCTTCTCAGGCGTTCGACGCAGCGCTGGCGCGTGGCGAGGAGGGCTCGAACTCGTCTGGGGCTTGCGCGACGCTTGCCACCGGGCTAGGGCCGTGAGGTCTTTGGAGAGGGCGAAGCTAGATAGGCCCGCGCTGGAAGTTAGCAGACACGCCGGCCAAGACCGAGGCCGTTCGGCAAACGAACCGAGCAACCAGAAACGGCAAGCAGGAGGATGTCTGGGAGTTCAGAAGCTCACCGCGAGCGTGACGGTGGTTGACGCAGAGCGGGGAGCGCATTTATCAGCGGCGGCGGGCGGGGCTAGGGTTTCCGTGGCGCGCGAGATCTGGGTTCTGGCCTCCTCCTCGCGCCCCGGCCCAGGCCGCAGCGAAAGCTCCAGCTTCTCGACACCTAGCTGCAGACGCCCGGTTGGATCGACTGGGGACAGAGGTAGACGGTGGTGTGGCGGCGAGAGGGCGCTGGGGTGGCGGTGGAGGAAGGAGGTTCAAGGCAAGCCTCAGGGACGGATCTGGGGTGGTTCGGAGGGGGAGGAAGGGGATAAGAAGGCGAGGTGGAAAGGAGGCTAGCGTGGGGAGGCGACGCTCGGGCGCCTCCTTCTCTGATCACGTGATCGGCACGGCCAGGAGGGCACGGCAGGGTGGCGTGGGCTCTAGGGGTGGCTGGCAGGTGGGGTAGGTGCGGCTAGGGTCGCAGTGGGCTGGGCAAGTGGCAGGTGGTGAGAGAAAAGAAAGAGGGAAAGGGAGAGGGGATGGTGCTAGGGCATAGGGTGAGGGCATGGTCGTGTGGGGCACTAGGAGGGTCTGGTCATGTGAGGGTGTAGGGTAGGGGCATGGTAGGCATGGTAGGAGGGGTGAGAGGGACATGGACCTGGGGCAAGCTAGATAGGAGAGAGGGTAGTGCTAGGGTGTTGTTTAGGTAGATGTAGATTAGAGATTATTTTTAGGATATATGTAAAATAGGGTTTAGTTTAGGTTAGAAAAGAAGAGAGGGAGAGGTTGTTTGGTTTTTGTTAGAGGGAAGTGTAGTTTAGGGTTTAGTTTTAGGATAATGGTAAAATAGGGTTTTGGTTTAGGATAGATTGGAATTAGGTTTGTTTTTGGTTTAGGGAAAAGAGAGATGGCATGGGTAGATTTTAAGTCTGCTAAGAGGGGGTGAGAAAAGAGATGGAGATATTTACACTAGATCATGCATGCTTCAATTGCAACACACATGATCAAGGGAAAGAGAAAGGAAGAGGATAGGAAGAGGTGATTAAGATGATGGGTGGTTTATTTGGCCCATGCATGATTCCAACAAACCAAGCAAGGACCAAGAAAGGAAGAGAGCTAGGGTCTTGTATTAACCAAACAAGATTAAGCAAGGTAGAAGGATCCATTTAGAATCTCAACAAAACCAAAAGCTAGGAAAAGGATACTTGCATGGCCCATGCAAGACAATTAAAGCCAAAGGTCATATTGTGAAAACAACATTATTTCATGTGGCTTTTAATCCTTGCATTCCCAAAAGGTGGGCAAAGGCCAAGCAATAGATTAGGAGTGGATCCAACCAACAACATGGGCTAGGGAAACTCAATAAAAGGCCAAGCCCATATTATTGGATGGTGGAATTATAAGGTGGTGAAAGATAAGGTGGTGGAGTCAAAAGAGAGATGCCCCCAACTCAACTTGGGCATATAACAATGTATCAAGAGCCAAATACAATATCAAGAGGCAAATACAATTAATTATGCACATGAGATAAGAACCAAACAAGAAAGGGTTTTATATGATGCACAAATGCAAGGTGGTATGATGACATGAGCATGATATGATGATGATGCAACAATTATATGTTGGAAGTGGCCCATTTTATTATTATGACATGTAGCATTACAGGGGTTAGACGACTGGGATGCTACAACTCCATTGTCAATTGGGGCCGAGGCACCAACATGATCAGGAAACCTTGATCATATGTTGACCAATGAACCAGCGACTAGAGTTTCACTGGAAACTCCTAGGTGTTTGTATATGACACACAAAGACGGACCCAGAAATTTCTAGAAGCCTGGGCAGACATGTATATGATCCTAATTTTTTCAATAAAATTGAATAAAATACAGGATACCTGGCATCGCGCGACCGGCAAGCCTGGGCGGCCGCCCGGGCTATAGGGATGGTGGATCCGCCTATGATGACACATGCATTGACATTTTCAATCAATACAATTATAGCATGACATAAAATTTAATCATAAACTTTATGAAATATGATAATAATCTATATTGTTATTTGTCTTTAGAGCATATTTCCTTCATGCACCATGTCTGATGTTGTAGCCGCTACAACTGCCGCCTTGGCCTTCTTATTGCCGATGGGCTATCTGGCCAAGGCCACCGCGGTCATTGTCCACACTGATGATGTTACCATTGACACCTTTCATGAGTTTTTGTCACACGAGTTTCCGTTTGTCGTGGTCGGCGTTTTTTGTAGCAATGCATGGATTTTAAATCCTTCCCTCCTTGTTGTGCTCTTTGAATAGATTTAGTGTCGTGACCAATTGATTGACCAAGTTCGAGCTGCTATCGGGTCTTGCGTGCACGTTCTCAAAGAATCCACATAATTCGCTGACATCGTGTTGAATAAAATCATATTGGTTTGATATCTCCTTTTCGTTCCTCTTCATGTGCATGGCGATGTACTCGGGGTTAAGAAGCCTGCGTTCATCAAACATGTCCTTGATTCTCTTCTAGTAGGCGTTGTTAGTTTGATTGTTGCCGATGATGGGATCAAGAGATGGCAACCCATGCATCACACAAATACTTGTCCTCAAGGCTTTTCCACAAGGGTTCTCGATTCCTAGCCCTTGGCTTTCCTTGTTCCTCCTTTGCACCGTTATAATCATCATCTTGTTCCTCATCCTCATCCTCATATTGCTCTTCCTCCACTTAAATGCATGTTGGGTGTCGCCAGCTGAGTCACTGATCATGTCAAACATGATGGTGCTATGATCGGCCTATACACACAAACGCAGGGCACAAACTAAGTAATCAGTAAATGTATGTTCATAGAAGGCAATGATCACATACCTCATAGGCACACCGAAAAAGCTATGACTGGCAAAATCGCTTGGAGTAGTGTGTCGTCGCACCTTTGAGCTGCCGATGAATCATTATAGGCATCATTGAGGTCGATGCTTCCATGGCGACTGTCGTTGATGCTCGGGGGAAAAGGGCGTTTGGTCGAAAACGCGATGCTCACTTTCTCTGAGCTCGGGGGAGAATGTTGTTCTCGAGAGTGGCGCCCCCTCGCGCTTTCCTAGAAGTAGCCTAGGGTAAACGAAGACCACGTCTTGCAGGATGGAATCGTAGTCTCATGGAATGCCGACGTGGTGTTCCCCTGGCTACCGCTCCCCGTGCCGAACCCTTGGCCTATCGCATGGTTCACCCCTACCACGATATCCTTCTTCTCCTTGCGACGCCACACGTTGCATTCGTCCATGGCGAAATTCCGTCGCATGCAAATATCCTCCCACTCCAAATCCAACACCCCTCTAGCTTGACCTTCGGCACGGGCTTCTAGGGAGGCTTCTTGAAAGTCTCATTCGGCCCCTTGTTGAACCCCTTCGCCTTTCGCACCTTTGGCCATGATGGTGTGGCTGTACGAATGGGGCGCGCGACGAAAGCAACTCTGGGGAGAGGGGTCAGAAACTAGAGCGACGTGTGGGAGAAATAAATTGAGCTAGTGGAAGGAAAGTCAAACAGGCACACAAAATTGGCAACGTGTCGCTGCCAAGGCTGTCCAACGCGGCGCGTGTTCTGTCTGGCACGCCCAACTTCGTGTGGCTAGGACAGTAGGAAACATGGCTGGACACGACTTCGAGGCCGACCTCTTTAGGGCTTTCTAGTAGAGATGCTCTTAGTTGTTAAAGAGAAAGTACAAGATTGGGTGGACCTTCTTGTAAGTTCTTTTGTTTGATGGGCAATAAATCTTTACGGTCTCTTCCCGGGTCAAAATCCATCTCCACCACCGCTGCGACATTTCCTCCCCACCATCCCGTGCCTTTCCTCTTCCTCTCCCCACCTATTTCATGGTGGTCTGACCCACCCGAGCTCCAATCCTACCCAATGCAGCTCTAAAATCTCCCTGTACTCCACCACCGCTGCTCCCTGCACCTGCCGCCGTGCGGAAGCTTGGTGTCGCCGTGGACGCCACATCTCTTCAGCCCCTCCGCCGTCGCCGCTCCCGTTCTACCTCGTCGCGACATCGCGTCCCTGCTGTCTCCACCCTGTCCGCGATCTCGGACATTGGTGTTTGAGGTATGAGCTCGTAGTCACCCGGTGATTACTAAAACCCAAACCAGCATCCGCAAATTTTCCTAGATCCGCCCCTGCGTCCGGGAGCCGCAGTTAACTCAGTTTGTTACTCCGGCATTAATTGCTTCCGACTTAGCCGATATTGGAGTTCTCATAATTGATCCGTGATGGTTTGGTTTCGTAGTAGCATTTAAATCTTACTTTGATTGATTTTGTTCTGTTTCTTGCAAGGTATCGTGGAGGGCTTCTCAATTTCGTCCGTTTCTGTTCTTCTCGGCAAAGAGTGAGGATAATTTTTTCCTAATTGTTCTCAAAGATGCCTGGAATTATAGTGGATGGAGTTATAACAGAGGAGGTGCCAAACGAGGCGAGTTCCTCTCAAAACAAGGAGAATTTGTCTGCCCCACGGTCGCCTGTGGCCTCAGCCATGGTGCCAAGTATGCAAAGCGGGACCCTTGAGATGCACGTTGAGAATTCCGGTGCCGGGGAGCCCTCGATTGAGCAGCTCTACAACAATGTGTGTGAGATGGAGAGCTCAAGTGAGGGTGGGTCCCCATCGCGCGAGAGCTTCGGGTCAGATGGCGAGGAATCAAGGATTGACTCGGAGCTTCGCCACCTTGTAGCTGGGGAGATGGAGGCCGTGAAGGTTATTGAGGAGGAGGAGGAGAAGGACAAGGAGGGTGGAAGTGTTACCAATGCACCAACTACTGTTGAGAATGGGACCCCTGTCAAGACACAGTCTTCTAATTCCTCCAAGAAGTCAAAGAAGACTGCAAAATCGCAGCTTGAATCGGATGCTTCTGTTGGACCCAATGGCAAGGCATCCCCGGAGGAAGGCGAGAGCGAGGTCAGCAAACCTGGAAGCCGAGTTGGCCGTCGCCGGAAAGCTAGTGCCAATCCACAGAATGGAACAGAAGAAGCTGGGCTCGATAACCCAGACCTTGGTCCATTTCTTCTTAAGCATGCAAGAGACTTGATTGCCTCTGATAATCCACGCCGGGCACTGAAATATGCCCTCCGTGCCACCAAGTCATTTGAGAAATGTGCAGGTGGAAAGCCAAGCTTGAACTTGGTCATGAGTTTGCATGTTGTGGCTGCAATCCACTGCAACATGGGAAAATATGAAGAGGCTGTACCTGTGCTACAGAGATCCCTCGAGATTCCTGTGACTGAGGAAGGTCAGGAGCACGCCCTTGCGAAGTTCTCGGGTTGCATGCAATTGGGGGACACCTATGGTATGCTAGGTCAGACAGCACTATCGCTGCAATGGTATGCCAAAGGGCTTGATATCCAGAAGCAGACACTAGGGGAGCAGGATCCAAGAGTTGGAGAGACTTGCCGGTACTTGGCTGAAGCTCATGTGCAGGCACTGCAATTAGACGAGGCACAAAAATTGTGCCAGATGGCTCTTGACATTCACCGGGATAACGGTCAGCCAGCGTCACTTGAAGAAACGGCTGATAGGAGGCTAATGGGACTTATTTGTGACACAAAGGGTGACCATGAAGCTGCGTTAGAACACCTACTGATGGCGAGCATGGCCATGGTGTCCAATGGCCAGGAGACTGAGGTGGCCTCAGTGGACTGCAGCATTGGTGACATTTATCTCTCATTGGGTCGCTATGATGAGGCTGTATGCGCTTACCAGAAAGCTCTTACAGTATTCAAGACTAGCAAAGGGGAGAACCATGCGACCGTGGCTTCTGTTTTTCTGCGGCTTGCAGATCTATACAACAAAACAGGGAAGCTGAGGGAATCAAAATCATACTGTGAGAATGCTCTCAAAATTTATCAGAAACCTATTCCGGGCACGTCTCTCGAAGAAATTGCTACTGGTTTAACTGATGTTTCAGCCATCTATGAGACGATGAATGAGCATGATCAAGCACTGAAGTTACTCCAGAAGGCATTAAAGATGTACAACAATTCTGCTGGCCAACAGAGTACAATTGCTGGAATTGAAGCTCAGATTGGTGTTTTGCACTATATCTCGGGGAATTATGGTGAGGCGTATGACTCCTTCAAAAGTGCGATTACTAAGCTCCGCACATGTGGTGAGAAAAAGTCCGCCTTCTTCGGTATTGCCCTGAACCAGATGGGACTGGCATGTGTTCAAAGATACTCCATCAATGAAGCCGCAGAACTCTTCGAGGAAGCTAGAACCGTTCTGGAGCAAGAATATGGGCCATATCATCCAGATACTCTAGGAGTATACAGCAATCTTGCTGGAACTTATGATGCAATGGGAAGGTAAGCTCCGTACTGATTCCCTCGTTAAAGAATTTCTTCTACTACAAAATGAACTATACATCACTAGCTGTAACTGCAAGATATGTCTTTTGTTGTCTTGCAGTATATCTTGTGCTTTGGCAATACATTTATTCGACTTCTCATTGTTTCGATCAATCTAGGCTCTACCTATATGTATAGTTTTATAAAAGTGAAGTGTTTCCATAGCTCCTAGCCTTTCTTATTGTCTACTCCCTCCGTTTAGAAATATAAGACGTTTTAGCTTTGTGAATTGAATGTATCTAGACGTCTTTTAGTGTATAGCTTCGTAGAGGTTCCGAGTGAACCTATACACTAAAAGGCGTCTAGATACATTCATTTCAGAAAGCTAAAATGTCTTATATTTCTGAACGGAGGGAGTATGATTTATTGCTAAGTTAATATTGCAATCAATTTGGTTGCTCTTAAGCCTCAACTGGGGTGCTGCATACTGGTCCATGTTAGTGCTCAGATGTCCTGGATATAGTAGGGGATATGGTAAAGCCATAAAGTGCTCTTATAAATGGCAACTGTCGAGCCCTTGTTATTCTTTAGCATCTTCCAGCTTGGCATGATTAGTCTCTTTATGCAGCTTTTTGCAGCTCAATTGAGTTGAGCAGATACTGATTGCGATAAAGTTGGGTCTACTTAATTGAAGTAGGGCCATCCTAAAACCATCTTTACTTGCTTGTAGTTAGCTGTTCTCCAAAAGGAAGATTGCAAATACTCTATCCCCTTGCTTTATCTTTTCCATTTTCCTTTTTCTGTCCGTGGGGAAACTTCATGCTACTTTGTAAGACTTGTGTGACTGCCAGCTTTTGTAATATTCTTCCTAATCATGATGCGAGTTCTGAACTAAGAGTACAGCTGGCCTCTTAATAAAAAAATGTCAACACTCTGGTCTAGCTGGCCTCTTGATCAGATTTCTTAACCAACATGTTATGTTTTCTCATACACCTTTTCAAAGCAAATCTGAAATGAAGATCTTGAAAAGTCTCTCTCTTTGAATGACCAGTTGATGAGATTATATGTGCTCTTTTATTTTGCCAGACTGGATGAGGCCATTGAGATCTTGGAATACGTTGTTGGGATGCGTGAAGAGAAGCTAGGTACTGCGAACCCAGATGTCGACGACGAGAAGCGGAGGCTTGCGGAGCTACTCAAGGAGGCTGGTCGGGGGAGAAGCAGGAAGGCGATGTCCCTAGAAAATCTGCTCGAGACCAACAACCCATACACTGTCACGAAGAGGACTACAGTTGCAGCATGAATGAACTACTTTGAAAGACAAAGAACAATATAATGCTACGAATTTGTGTATCAATTGGTTTATTCAAATGTGGTGAGAGGGGGTACATGGGAATAGTAGGATTGGTTTTAAGAATCTAGAGACACAAAGTGTTCTGATTGATTGTTTGTAAAGTTGCAAAGGCTATTACCACTTGTTATTACATGTTCAGTGCCTAGAGCTCGTAACTGTGGTCGTTGAACAGCCCATTTCTTTTCTTTTATTGTGCTCCTGGAACAGGTTCTTTTGGCTGATTTCCCACTTTTAGATATATACAGATATAATGCACAGTTAGATGACATACTGATCTGACCCTGCAAGACTGCAAAAGCAAATCGCAAGCGAGACAGCACGTGCTGTTTTGATCAGCAAACAATCTAACTTCGGGAGTAGCAAACTGAGTTGACATTTATGAAAATACAACAAATGCAAGCCAGTAATGTCTAAGGATTTGTATTACTCCCTCCGACTCGATTTACTTGACGCGGCGGTATTTAAGCAAAACAGTCCTACACTAATCTCTGACAAACCGCATAGTCCTCATCCCCTTCCTCGAGCTCAGCCACCTGCTCCGCCGCTCACTCGGCCATGCCTCGCCCTCGCCCTCGCTGTCCTATCGCCCTCACGCTGCCGCTGAAGGTCCCCGCGCCTCCCAGCCTATTCCCCAGACAGCCCCCAGTGCCCACTCCTGGCCCATCCGCCTCCCCGTATTCTTCTTGAAAATTGATTCTTGGTGACGGTGGTGATTCCCCAACGGTGGCGAAGTGGGTGCATATAGCCACAGTCCGGTCGCCGACCAGCATCGCGGTCATCAAGTACTACGAGAAGCGGGAGGATGCGCTCGTCTTTCCCCGTCAACGACAAATGCCACTACTGTGTCAAGGACGGCCTTTACTTGGCCATTGCCGGAGATAGGAGTCTGGTTCTGCCGCCTGCTCATCTTTGGGAAGATCCCGTCCGTGCTGGGTTCATGCTAGGAAGACCCCATCTGTGCTGAAGGCCTCCTCCAAAAGTTCCTGCCCGTGCTCGCCGGCCTGAACCTTCAAGCCCCACGCCTCTCTCCACGTATGAGGACAAAATTGAAGAACTGAAAAATCAGATTCTGAAGTTCATGGCTGAGAAGAATGATCTTGAGGTCAGGGTTAAGGAATCCTTGCAAGATTCAGGTACGGAGTAATTGGTTCTGTCTTGGTAGCTTCTTAACAAACCTCTATACTCTGTCATCCTCTTCAGTAGAAATTATGAATAGCTAACCAGACCTCTAGTACATACAAAAACATCTGATGAAAGTATCTCTAATTTTCAGATCAATGAACAGAAGGAGATATCTGATAGATACAACACAGAACTCTATGAGATCAAGTCCCTGAAAGCATTGGTATGGTATAATGAATATCTCTCCTTGTGTATGCCATCACTATCTATGTTATGGAGTTGTCGGGCATCTACCATATCCCTGTTAGTTTCAATGGATACCGTTCTGAACTTAACATATTGGCAGTAAGATTTCAGTTGATGAAAACAGCGGCTTCTTTTTTCTGTTGAAAGAGGTTTATTCCCCTTGAGAACACGCATTGATTTGTGGTATAGAGCAGTACAAAAGATATAGCAGTACTAGATAATATTTGGCTATCATGATTCAGTATGTAGTAAGACATCCAAGGACATATTAGGAACTATATGGAAAATGACTAGTAGTGTCATGTTTCCTGAATCATGTAGACTGGCTTTATAAATACTCCTGTAGCAGTTTACAATATCACAGAAATGTAAGTATTCTTATTCAATGTATTGCAGCCTGGTAAAATTCAGCATGGGAAAATCAAAGGCAATGTTGTTTGAGCTTCAATTGACATGTGCATAACCCAAGTTAAAAGCATGATTCCATTGCTGTTATAACCCAAGTTTACTGATACCCTTTATATTTTTACCCATCATGTTAAACACTGCCATACATAATCAGAACCAGTTTGCTTTTGTCCTTTTTAGCCTAGGTGCTGAATATAGAACTATGCTTTTATAGGTTTTGTACCTCTGTAGGTCTAGTCTTGAAAATACAAACTGTAGGAAATATTCCTACGTATTTCCTATATATATATTTATCCATCAGATATTACATCATCACACATCATCCTGTCTACAATACAATGTATACTACATAGGAACAAATACATGATCTCTCTATGTAGTACTGAGGTGAGATTTTTCTGTTGAGTCTCACTCATTCTCTTTTTGGTTTGGATACTCCATTGGTCCAAAAATGGTCAAACCAACCCTGATTAATTTTTTGTAAATAGTAGTGTCGGTATCCACACCTTTGACTCGACGCCTTTTACGAATAAGGCCTGATGGGTCATTTAACCATGTCTCATATATACTTCCTGGGATAATTATGTGATCATCCAAAATTACTTGGCCTTTTCTCTTTGATGCTTTGGTTGTTTGTTTTTCCTTCATCTTCTCCTCCTCTTGTTGAGCCAATGCCTCCACGTGATCTGCTATAATCTCCAAGTTTTTCCAATAGCATTCACCATCAAATCTTAGAACCATAGGCAGCTTTTCCTCCTTTAGCAGTTGATCTTTGTCCATGTGTGTTATTGCGTACGTGTTGCCTCCTTCAACTTTCATCACCTGAATCATGACAGACTGGAGGCTTATGAACACTTTGAGCAAAGTGTCCATGTCATACCTATCAAATGATTGTTCAACCGACTCAATTAGTTCCTTCAGTGTGTTTGGTGCATAGCGAACCGTGAGGGATTGAATGGATCTGAAAAATCCAAGATCCAGGGCATTCAAGTCCGGTGAATTTGGAGGTTGTTGCAACAACTTAATATCCCGTCCCGATTCCTTCACGACAGCTAAGAAAACTGGATCATTTGGAAGAACGTGTGTTCTTGCGTGGTCTTGTTGAATATAGATGGTTCCCTCCTTATCTGGCCATAGATATGCAATTGCTAGAGTTACCATTTCACAAAGATACTCTCTCATTACATCTCTCGTAACTATTATTGTCTTTAGTTCCATCGTTCCTTTGACCCTATTCTTGGAGTTGTACTTAGCTGCAGTTTCTTTGACAAAAGCCCAGATTCCGATTTTTCCATCAAATGTGACTTCTCTTTTCTCATTGTATCTTGGTTTCGCAACCGCTGTTAAGAACATCACCTTTCCAATGCTATTCTTGTTTTGAATAGTTCGCACGGGATCTCGTTCTTCAGGTAGTAGATAATATGTTCTCCTCCGCATTGTCATGTCAAACCATTTTTCGTCTATATGAACTATGTTCTCCATACTGACGAATGATGGCTCTGCTTCGGTTATCGTTGTTTGATCAATCATTGAAGTGCAGAACTTGAGCCTTTCAATTTTGTTTTCAGGCTTCAAAGCTGTTTTGAGTGTACTTGTGTGGCGCTTTATTTTACCCCATTGGAATCTTCTCTGCAAGGTGGAATAGGTGACACCCAATTCTCTTGCTAGGGACCTCCGTGTAGACCTTTGATTTAGAGGAATGGAATTCATTCTTGACAGACCAAGATTTGCTCTCTTTCGTCCAACCCTCCCCTTCTTTTGATTTGAAACATCCACTTGTAGCCCTTCCTTCTCTTGACATGTTGCCTTTTTCCATATTCTATCAATTGTGCTGATACTTGTCTCTAAAAGAGCAGCTACAAGTTTTTTATCTGCCTTCTCAACTTTCCCGCCTTTACCGAGAGCTTTCAATGCAATGTATGCCGCGAATCTGTGAGAATCAGGTAGCTCTCTATGGTCTGGCTGCTCATGTTCTTCTTCTTGTATTTGTGCATCTCCTTGTATTTCCATATGTTCTTCTTCTTGTATTTGTGCATGTTGGTCACCATGTATTTGTGCATCTTCTTTTTCTTCTTGTATTTTTATATCTTCTTCCTCTTCCTCTTGTGGACTCAAGTTGAGATCCAAAAGAGCTCGTGGCACTTGAACCTGAACAAACAAGTGAATAAAGTTACTCCACTACGCAGACAATTGAATTTAAAGTTATTCAACAAACATTCAGTTATTCACATAACATTCAGTGAGCAGTGACTGTGCCCTTCTGGTTCTCCAGGGTTTATTGCTGATCCAGCTAAATGCCGTTTGCTGAGTGTCGATGCAAAGAGAAAACTTCTCTGTAAAGTGTCAAAGTGTCCAGATAGGGCACTTGAACTGCTGCATGAATGGACACGCCCTGATATTATACAGATTTATATGAATTCTAGCTCAGCTGTATATGGGAGATACAAGATCATGGATGATCAGACAGAGATACTGGACGAGTGTGACCTGGATGTGTTTCAGCTGAAGCAGAGTGAGGATGTTGTGCTGGAATGCGATCTGCCAAGAGATTCTGTGCACGGAGATGACCGTGTGGAGCAGAATGTTGTGGAGAGGGACCTTCAAATGCTCAGTTCATTTGATACTCCTGATGATGTTGATATTACTGCAAGTAAGTACTACTAGTATCCCATTTTTATGAATTCTACTGTACAAGTGTAATGTAAAATTTCTCAGCTTCACTCACTCCTGAAAATAATGAAAATTAAATTATTTACTTGGTTTAATGTGATGAAGGGGAATAATTACACCATTTATTAGTTTACGTACTGTCGAGGTTATCCATGTTGAACTGTGAAGACCTGAATCTCTGTCACCATTTTGCAAAAATGCAAGGATACAAAAATGCAAGTCAAAAAGTTTGCTGCTCCTATAGCTGAGGAACAAGAGCCAGAGTCAAATATTGATTTGGCCATCTCTAATTTTCACCGAGAATACGAGGTATTTGAACTGAGAATTGTCCACCGCAAGAACAGCTTCACATCAAATCTTTTTGTTCTTCTTCTTTTGGTTGTTGCTAAAAACATTCTTAGCTCATATAGCAGATATCCATTACAGGACTTTCTTCGAAGAAAACAAAGATTATAGGTAACCTAGGCTGCATTCAGCAAGGTTGCTCAGCTGCATTCAGCAAGGTTGCTATTATGTCACCGAATATAGCAGGAAGATATTATGTCACCGAATATCTTGGCTCGACTGCATTCAGCAAGGTTTCTCAAGCACATGACCTTCTGCAACTGCTGTTGTACAGGTTGGCTCTGTGCACATCAAGCTAAATGTGGCTGGGGGCTCATCATCAGAGATTATAGGTGCTGGAAGGGGTTCTCCGGAGACGAAGGGAGAGGGACGCTGAGCAGGCTCTCAACAAAAACGAGTTAAGTGGAGTCAGATGCAAATGGTGTGCAACTAATTTCTTTTTATTTCTGGGTGTCGTGTGTTCTTCATTTAAAGTCTCCTTGTGCTGGTCGGGTTTAGCTAGCTGTACTTTTTTTGCTTGTGGTACTGCAGTTAGTTTCTCAGCCTTATGTTCCTTATGTTGCTGGAATCAGACCAAAGGTGTTCCTTATGTTGCTGGAAAGTTAACAGAGGCATTAAGAAATGGCTAATTCCTGATATTGTTGTCTGATATAATCTGGAATCTCAGGTGAGAGGGAGTGGAGATCGCGTCACCTTTGGGGCAGTGGTCCTTGGCGACGGGAGAGCAAACGGCGAGGAGGATGTGGTCACCTCGAACACCAGCCGATCCCCTAGACATGGAGGGCGAGGCAGCAGCGGCGGCGGCCTTGTCCAGGTGCTTGTCAACCGCGTAGCGGATTATCGAGGACCGGTGGAGAGCGCTGAGTGGCCAGGGGTGGCACCGGAGCTGCTCGAGGTGGAGGGCTGCCGGCGGGGGAGCTCGCGACTCCTAGAGGCCCCGCCTCCTCTGCTCATCGAGGGGACGCGGTCGACTGGCGGGGGTGCGGGCGCTCGTCATAGGCGCCGACATAGACCAACTCGAGCCCAGCTCCGGCGCTGGACAGAGCTCCTCCGTCGGGGTGCGTTTCTGATTTTCAAATTGATTCAAGGACTTCGTTCGAGAAGAATTCATTCTGTAAGGGGGTTTTCGCAAAAAAACCAATATGCGTCATCTAAATCGGGCCGGAGGGAGTACAAACTTTGGCAAATTACTACTCCCTATGTACATCATTTTTAGCGCGGAGAGAGTACTAGTGTTTTTGCAAAAATGAGATTATATTTGACAAATTTATCAGATGAAAGGCCAATTTCATTGAATGAAAGAGAAAAAAAAAGTAGGCATGGCAGCATCGCTGTAGTGAAGTGCCACATGCAGACACAAAATGTTCAGCTTGTTAGCTGAGTTAACCATCAAATTGACACTTAATTTCTGCAACAGGGAGATCTTTCGGTAGCTCCAAGGGACGATTTGCTGAACAGTTCTCACCACAACAAGGATACATGTAGTTTAGACAAAAATTCAAGCTTCAGAAACATTAACCAACCATCCCCTATTTCTTAACCAGGGATAGCTTATCTATCACTACTAGCACTGAAGTCCGAGAACCATGAAGTGACTTCGCCCCCTGGCCATGACTGTCTTAGTTACCATACTTCTGGAACTCCCATTCGCTGTTGTCTGCAATGCAAATTGGAACGTCAGAATAAATGAATAATGAACAGGTACAGGTAGCAAGTAATAGCGATACTGGGGGAATCAGGAGCGCCACGGACCTAGAGGGCACACTTGACGGGTCTTGAGCCAACGGCTGATGCAGTGGAAGTGGAAGGCATGGTTGCAAACTCCTGCAAATTTCAAACTGAATATCAACTCTTTGTTGCAAGTCCTTCACCTCATAGTCCAATGTAGCAAAAATGTGATGTCAAAAGTAATGCGATGTTCAAGGAATCACTACAAACTATCATGCATCAGCAATGGTGAGTAAGAAGCTGATGTAGTCAAACTGGACACTGGTTTCATAAAACAGAAATGGTACAGACATGAAAGATCCAGAAACTATTTAACAACAAACAATCCCATCATAAGCATATTCTTGAAAGAACAACTTCTGATCTATACTACAAATCACTAATAGGCTGACGCTGTCCTAAATAGGGATGGTACTACAATTTACTTGTGATCAGTCCCCCCTAACATGACTCATGTGCTAACAAGGTTTAAGTATGTGGGAATTGGTGGATACTTCCCGGTACTGTACAAAAAAAATACTACTCAGCTGCCTATATCAAATATGGGAGGCTGCGAAGTCCAAGCTATCAATCCACATTCTAACATCTAGCCCTTGTAGTTCAAACCAGATGCCCTGTAATTACTTTCTGGTATAACTATAAGTGAATAATGATAGATGATTAATTTGGTATAATAATAAGCCAAGTAATTCAGCTATCTTGGCAAGTGTACAGTACAGCCCTCCTTTGGATGTAGAAAAAGATACGCCTGAATACAAGAAATGCCAAAACCAAACTTGAAGATTACAACTATATGGCGGAAGATTGCCAAAACTATTGGGCCTGGAAGTCCTAAATGCAGTTAAGAACATTAATTACAAAATAGTCTGATTTGTCTAGATTGAGTTTAGGCTGCAAAGCAAAGAACTACAATATGATGACCATTGTTCGCCTCCAGATAAACTCAGAGTTCTAATTATTCATAACCCTCAAACAGAAAACTATAGCATGTGGCGATATGAGTCATATGACTACAATCAGAAGTTCAGAACTAATAGGTCCAGTATAGATAGCAGAATGCAGGATATAAGGTGGTAGATTAATGTTCAAAAAAAGATAGTAGATTGAAAATATTACCCGCATTTCCTAAAGAAACATTTGCCACAATCGTCCCCCTTATCCCACCCAACAATTCAAATAGTAAAGCAATACTCCAAAAGTGATGATTTAGAAAAGCACTAGGCTGCTAAGCATGGTGTTAGGACTGTCAAACCATTATCAAATGACAAAAACCTCCCCAGCACAAGCTAACTGTTGTTGTAAAACAGTGCAGAACAACTAATTGATGCATAAGCAGCAGATGTAACTTCAGCCCAGCCAGATAAGGTGAATCAACGTTGCATGCTCAAACAATTAATATCTACACAGCTTCATGTAAGCAAGCTAAGAAATACTGCAATCCAGTGCCAAATAAGTAAATCCCCTCCCACGGAAACCAAGTAAACCCCATTCAAGGACTCACAAGGTATATGTGCTCTACTAAACAGTTAACAAGGCAAACAGCAGACAGGTAATATTGAGCAAACATGGTCTTGTATAATGCAAACACTAACTACTGACATCAGGACAAAACCAGATAAAGAAACATCGGCACAAACCTACCAAACATCATCAGGAAACACTCTCCAATAGTCCAATTAATTAATGAAACCTCAAATAAACCCATAACAGACAAGGAAACTTGTTACATAATCTACCATGGGTCCAAGCAGGTACACCGAGAATCACAGCATGATCAACGCCAGATTGATCATCTATCTATCAACACTATAATCCCCAATGGGCCACAACAACAGAACAAACACCCACTTACATTCACAATAACAACTAAGCAGTTGCAGCATTGCGTAGAACATTATATAGCAGTAGGAAACAGGAGACGCAAGGTAAGAAGATATGTCTCATACCCCAAGCGACGGTGCACTCCTCGCTGGTGGCGCTGGCCTGGTTCGCCTGGCACTCGATGCCTGCACACACATATAAACGCGCGCATCCACATTACCACGGCAGATTAACCACCAAAAAACCGTAGAACGCTATATACAAAATCGAAGGATGAGGCGAACGCGACGCGTGCTCACAGAGGTCCATGATGTGGTTGCGGCAGATGGCGCAGTTGTCGACCACGATGTCTGCGCAGCACACGAAAAACGAGATCAAAATGGCATCAAGGCGAAGCGAAACCAAGCGAAGGGGAGCGATCGAGAGAGTTGGGGGTCGATGGGGCGACTGGCGGTGGCGGTGGCGCTTACCCCAGGCCCAGAGCGTGACGGCGTTCCACTTCTTGATCTCGAGGCGCTTGGCCTTCTTGCAGTCGGCGCCAGCGCAGGAGGGGGAGGGGACGGGCGCGGGGACGGCCACGGCGACGTCACCCTGGTCCATCGCGAGCGAAACCTAGGAGCGAAGGAACCCTAGGAGAGCGGTGGGCAGGAAGAGGAGAGGGGACGCCGCGAGACAGGAGACCTGAAGGAAGAGAGCTTTCGCGTTTGCTTTTTTTTTTTTTTTTTGGAGGAATTTTCGCGTTTCGTGAAGAGGACGAGACCAATTGAAGGAAAGGGCCACGCGAGAGGGAGCGGGCCTGGGCTTGCCTAGATTTGCACTGTCGGGCCGTATCTTAGCCCGATTCTTTATAGAGACCGAAATTCTTTCTTTCCAAGGTTTTAAAAGAAAAGCAACGAAAAATTTGATAACCGTGCCGTGCATGAGGAACAAAAAATCCCCAAACATTGTCTCATTACACAAGACAGAAATCGTACTTGCAATTTCTAATTCTCCGAGTTCACTTGCTAGTGGACAGTTGGACACGCATGTTCATCGGCTGGGGAATACTTACTAATTTTTGGTTTTAAAAGAAAAGCAACGAAAAATTTGATAACCGTGCCGTGCATATAAGGAATAAAAAAATCCCCAAATATTGTCTCATTACACAAGACAGAAATCGTACTTGCAATTTCTAATTCTGAGTTCACTAATGTTTGGAACAAATGATCAGTCGAACAATCGGCTTGCATGTTTAAGAAGCAAGAAAGTGCTGCAAGTAAAATCACGATGCAGCAGTACTAAGACAGGCTTACACCCAGGGAGAAATCGGTTATTGTCGATTACTCAGAACCCTCTAGTATGTGGCAACATTATCAGGACTATTATCGGTAACCCCAAAATTTATTGATGCCGGGACTTTCCGTATCCGATTACAGGCAATGTAATGCTTCCGGTACATCATTTTTTTTCTCAACTATCTGAAGTATCTCTCTGCTAGATATCGAGACTGAGCTCTGTTGCTTGCGCTGGTATACGAGTTTTTTTTGCCTATCTTGGAAATTATACCCCATGGTGTCTAGCTTGAGGACCGTCTACACCTTTCAGGAAAAATGACAGTTTGGGAGCCTGGGCTCTGGGTACTGAAGATCAATTGAGACTGTTAGCCTCCTCTACCTCTTGACTGAACTTGGTGGTGAGCATCAAAACTGCAGACTTCGCACGATTCACCCTGCTCAGCTCCGGTAGAGATTCTTGAACACGAAATACCCGACACTGCCGATTGTCAGTATTATAAGCGGACAAATGGCCATGTCGATTCCTTCCTGGATCCGGTTTCTGCCAGTGGCATTTCCTCGGGTCACGACCAAATGCTCATGAAGCAGGTTGGTGAGGTTGTCGAGCTGATGTATTACTTGGCGCTGACCTCTTGATAAGACCATAATCTGCTTTGGCAATAAACCATCCAACAAAATGAAATGTTAAGACTTGTACACAATAATGTGTAGCATTAAGACCAAAGGATTAAATATAAGAGAACCAGCACTCATGTATTCAGAGCATTCTATGTCGAACTTTACCATAAGTACCCAAGAACCTACTGGGTAAAAGTTGTGTATATACCATAAACAAGTCAAGAGTATAAAAACGTTGACCCTTACTCATACAGTGTGGATTTTGCACTCTGCAACATGCATATAGTGATGGAAGTGGGTCAACAATAGGGTACCCTCTACCCTCTTTAGTTCAACAAAATGAACTAACTTTTGTGATGACATCATCATTTAGAAAAGGTCAGTTCATTTTGTTGAACTAAAGAGGGTAAAGGGTACCCTAATGTTGACCCACTTCCATGTATACATGCATAGGTCTACGGTTACATCCACAGTTCAGTAGCTACATTATATGTAACTATCCATTACTATAGTAGTTCAATTTCTTCATGTCTACATTGATCAGAAAAGGTTCATTTAGGTTGGGTACCAAGTTCATCAAATTGATTTGAGCTAACTGATGGCAACCATTAGCCTGTGTCACTGTTGCTAAAAGCTGAAGTCTCGTTGATTCTCAATCCATTCAAA
Organism: Avena longiglumis; assembly: GCA_030063025.1. Taxonomy (NCBI): domain Eukaryota; kingdom Viridiplantae; phylum Streptophyta; class Magnoliopsida; order Poales; family Poaceae; genus Avena; species Avena longiglumis. The sequence continues at coordinate 366,444,564 of CP125978.1, forward strand.
TCTCATGGATGTGAATAAAGGGTTGATAAAAGCCACAGTTCTTGTGTAGCTGCAAATAATAATGCAACACATCTCAACCAGTCCAATGGACTCAAAGAATCTTTTGACACAATTCTAATTCAATTGCCAGCTATTGTCGAGGTTTCAACTCTGATGGCGCGCTCAGTGCGCTGGCCCCCTCGCAGTACGTCCAACTATGGATATGACTGTGTGGCGTGGTACTCACGGATGTGCCCGACAAGCTTATCTGGAGATGGATGGCGGACAGGCAGTACTCGGCCAAATCTTGCTACGAGTTCCTCTTTCAGGGCTCGCTTGCTTCGAGATCTTGGAGGCTGAACTCGGCCAAATCTTGCTATGAGTTCCTCTTTCAGGGCTTGCTTGCTTCGAGATCTTGGAGGCTGAACTGGAAGGTCTGGGCACCCCCACGCGTCAAGTTCTTCATATGGCTGGCCTGTCAGGACCGGTGCTGGACGGCTGAGCGGCTTGCGCGATGGGACATGCCACACCCCCCGCGCTTCCCCCTATATGACCAAGCGGCCGAGACAATGACACACCTTCTGGTTGGTTGTCCTTTCTCCAGGACAATCTGGCACGAGGTGTTATCTTGGATTCGATCGACGGCCACCCCCCCAGATGGAGAGGACGACTTCGTGGATTGGTGGCTGCAGACGTCCTGATTGACCCCCCGAGCTCTTCGCAAGGGGACTTCCTCCCTCATCATGCTCACGGCATGGTGGATCTGGAAGGAGCGCAACTCGGTGGTTTTTGACAATGTGTCGCCAAACATTAGTAGTCTTCTCGTTACGATTCAATCTGAGGCTTGATCATGGGCTGCTGCCGGTGCACTAGGCCTCCGGGCCTTGGTCCCCGCGGCCCCGTAGATCTAGTGGGTTGAGTTGTAAAGGGTGTGCACCCTTCGGGCGCTTCTGCACAGTGTACAGAACTCTCTTTTTCTATCAATGAATCAAAACGCAAAGCTTTTGCGTTTTTACAAAAAAACTCTGATGACCAAATCTGATTCTTGCTTTAGATTATCCTATTATATATTCCATCAATTTATTTTGAAGAGAAGACTACTAGATTGCACCATCCAATTCAGAAGTACCATCAGTAACATAGTTTCAATAAAACGAAGGGTATAACTAGGGTTAGGGCACACTCAGGAAAACAGGTGGTAACAGCAGTAAAATACCTCTTCCATCAGTGGGGACTCTTTTGCAAGTTGGTTTGATGATGACGAATGAGGTATAAGGGTACCATTGCCCAACTGAGAAACAAAGAGATTTGTAGGTGCAGAACCATTACGAGTTTCACTTGGAAGAGCTAAGTTTTGCTGACTAGGTGAAGATTTTACAAGTGTAAATTTTGAGTTGAGATCTTCAACTCTACAAGTAAACTCATCCATCCTCTCATTCAATGTTGATATTTGTTCTGACAGTTGCTCGATTGCACCCTATGCAAGGAAACAAGTGTTAGAGCAAGAAGAATTTGCACATCAGCATCATTGAATGTCAAAATATCAAGACAGAAAAGAATTGATGTCCTAGTTACAAATTTACAAGAATAGAGTATACCAGAACAGTCACCTGGTCAATCGCAGGAGGTTCAGGTGTTCGCCGACTGCCAAACCTTCTGTTGGAATCTGTCAGTTTATCCAATTTCACCATACTTTTATCTCCGTGTGTTGAATATGAATGAGACAGCCCACTGGAAGGTATCCACAAGAGAATGTCAGCACTCAGGCTCCATGGCTTCAACAAATTATTTAATTGCAGGAGATTAAACTAGGAACAGAGATGACATGGAAACCTTTTCATAAGTTTGTTTCTCCTATCAGCAGAAGCCCGGGAAAAAGCTTCTTTTGGACTTGAAACCAGCTCATCATCAATGCTGAGCTTTGTCTTCAAATCATCTGGTAATGCCTGAACATCATCTCGTCACATACCATCGCAAAACTAAGCACTATAACCAGCAGTAAGGTGAAGATTTATTGTGAAATCAGCGTACATACCATAACATCGTTCATCAGTTTCTCCAGTTGGATTTGTTCAATATACGTGCGTGGAATATAAGAACCATCCAAACCTAACTGCTCCGCTACAAATTTGACATAAGTTCTATCTCTACCTTGCACCTTAACAGAAAGAGAAAGCACGGTAAGAAGTCTTACAAGTTGCTGGGTTAGAAAGAATGATGACTTTAGTAGTCAAGATGTGTGCAAAGATCATATTGAAACCATATAGACAGAAGCTGCAGCAGTAAAAAAAGCAAAGACGATCCTCACCTGTATATACCTTCGGCTAAGTTGCTCCAGCCAATCAATTTTAACAGTAGCCTTGCCATCAGAAAACACACGACTGCTTCTCTTCAGTATAGCGGCGATAGTGTATCCCAATGCCATCAAACCACCAAGAAGACGTACACTGACTTCGAAAGTAATTCTCGGTGATATGATAAAAGGATTATCAGTCACCCATTCCTTCAGATTATCAAAAACACAAGGCAGTCAGCAAACACGAACGCTGAAACTAGTGTCTATAGAGTATAAGAATAACTATGAAACACTAACATAGGGTGTATTATAGTATCTAAGCTAACTACTGTGGTAGAGAAATGCCATAAGTTTACAGAACAGATCACATAAAATGCGAGTTAAGAAGTTGCTGGTGATTATAAAAAGGGGAATATACTTAATGCTTGTCCATTCTTTCATCTTTTTTAGGCCCAGTACATAAGCTTTGGCTTTATGAACTACAGATGCTAACTCTGAAAATTTGGATGTTCTAATAAGGAGAAGGTCCCTAGAATCTACACATATATGGAATAAGGCAGCAACTAAGAAAGTGAGAATGCATAACATGAAGAATCCTGAAATGCAATACTAGTAAGTTGTAACATAACAATCAATAACACCCTTCACCAGTATATAGTACGTAACCATGAGACATAAGACGGCATACCTCAAACATCAGATTGTATTTCCCTTCCCTATTCCGCATTCTCAAATAAGATTGGCATGCTTCAGGATCTTCACCTGGCGGAAGTAAATATATATCATAAGTTTCTTCATTGCCTTCTGTTTGATCTTCACCGAGAGCGGATTTGATTTGATCAGGTGTTAGAGACCGTGGCGACTGTGAGAGCAGATACCAAAGAGTCAGGTCACCTTGCTAAATCATAAGATTAACTAACTATTATTCAAGATACAGCATTAAGATCAACACTCAGCCATCTTGCTATCATAAAATCCAAATTCCTTGGACATGGATGACAAAAAGATTGAACATAATTAAGAAATACTTACCTTCAGAATGTACATAGGATTTTGGAAACCTGAGAAAGGGTTGAACTTGTTGATAATTCGTATGTGCGCTGTCTTCAAATCCGGCTCAATGAAAGCCTTGTACATTGGATAAACCTGAAAATACCATCTTCCATCTTGTTAAACCACATGGATGGCTGGCAAAAAATAGGACACATTTAAATATAAACCTGTTAACTGCTGGTGAGTTTTTCTGTAGTGACCTTTTACAGAAGCAAGAAAACACAAGGAAAAAGTAGATATAGATTCAAGTTCAAAAGGTCAAGCAACCGTTTCTGATATCTGATGAATTATTTCCTCAGGCTCCTGACCAGCTCGTTGTATGTCCCTTAAGACTCTCTTCACCAAGTCAAAGTGAACACCACCAGTGACAGAAACACGCAGATCCAATATTGGCCGTAACTTATCACTCAGTGCATATATACCTTCAATAATAACAATCCTGGAGCTAGGGACATCAACTGTTCTGTTGGTGGCACGAAAATGATATAGTTAGATAAGATTGATCATGATGAAATATGAGCCTAACTTTCTAGTGCAATAATTATGCAAGAATTTTGTACCTGTATCCAGTCCGGCAGCTTGACTTGAAATCATATATCGGAACCTGAACAGACCTTCCTTCCTTCAGACCATGAACGTTTTCCAACAGTGTGTCATAGTCTGTTAGACGTGGATCTGACCAAATTTTAGAAAGTATAAACATCAGTTACTCTAGTTAGCACTTGGCACCACTACTGCCTCGATGAATACAGGCTCTCGCAAAATAATATTTCCATCATATCATAGATCATATGCAATGTTATGTAATTGTTACTGCAAAGGCATGTGGTTGAAGGTAATAACCACAACATATTGCATATATAATATGTAATGTAAATTATCTGTATTGCTTATTACAGGAATCTTCCCAATTGTAAACGAAGTAGCCAGCCAAAGTGGTCGATTTTACCATCAAAATTGCCGTCAACTATGCGGCTTGCATCATTGTAGTTGTCCATTGATATCACAGCAACACTGGGCATGAAATTGAGCACCTTCTCGGTAAAGACCGTCTTCCCAGCGCCAGAGGGGCCGGCAACTCCCACAAATACTATCCCTTCATTGTGCTGCACCAGAAGCTGGATGGCGCGGATCATTACAAAGAAGCCTTTCTCAAAAGACAATTGCTCTGGAAAGGGGACGATCTCATAGCGGTTTGTGTCCTTCCTTTTCACCAGCTGAACTTGGTCTCGCAGAAGGCCATTCCGCCTCCTTGGTGACTCGGCCATGGAGTCGCTCCGCTCCATTCAAAGGGAGTCTCCGAGACAATAACTTGACCTACAATGAAGAACCTTAATTATCAAGAGTCACGATGACACGCTGAAAAAATGTGATGTACCAGAACATAAAGTAACTGGAGTTGAAGTTGTCACACCATTGGAATGGCAGAATTCCCGAACGTCTCTAATTGCGTAACTGAACTCTATATCAAGAGACAGACATGACATGGACCCTCCACCTAGGGGGGATGGGTAACCACTACCAACCAAACATATACAGATTATATACAAAGATAGTGAAACCTTCCACGTGAATTGTCGGCTGAATGACTAACTCAACTCCTACAGATGGGTAAGTACTGACAGCTAAACTGGGAAGTGATCCAGACAATAAAGCAGAACTGCAGGGCCGGACCTTAACGTGGGGCATGTGGGTTCATATCCAAAAATATCTATAAAGCAGCGAGAGGAGGGGCCGACGCTCCAGGAGGCCGTCCCGAGAATCAACTGCTCCGTACTACGGGAGGAGGAGAAGCGGCGCAATGGGCGCGTGGCGGCGATTTTGGAGGCGAAGGGGAGGAGGCAGCGGCGGGGGAGAAGCGGGCGGTCCAGAGATGATCGAGAAAATGAGGATGTGAGCTCACCAGGGGAAGGCGGCGGGGGAGAAGGGCTCCGGTCGCCGGCGATTTGGGCGGTGAGGCGACTCCGCGCCCCTGTTCTCTTGTTCAGGCGCCGTTGCTTGGCTTCGATCGAGCAGCGGCTTAACAAGGGTATTTTGCTACTGGGGCAGGATGGGTATTTCGGGTCCAGAATATTGGGAGAAAAGAGGGTAGAGGAACTTTTTAGGTTTCTGAGTTGTAGAGGAATAGGAATGATTTCCTTCCTCTATTACAATTTTACTTACTCACCACGGTATTAATTTCTAGATTCGCAATTGATATTTTGGAGCGCCGATATGCATGTCAATTAAAGCTTTTAAATCAAGATCTCTCATAATAAATACAATATCATTATTATTTATTCTGAGGAAAGATCTTATTTTCTCAACCACCGAAACTATTTACTACACTAAACAACTATCTTGACTCCCACTAAAAGAACTTCCAAGGTAAACTTTAGAGCACCTCCATTCGTTTGGTGTTTTCTAGCATAAATCTAACGTTATTAGCGTCGGATAGATCAAACTTTCGGTCTAAAAATTGTTGAATTTCTACTCGTGTTCTCAGACGGGATATCCAGGATTGGTGTTTTTGACAAATTTAGTGATAGTTTACCATAATTCGGATCAAATTCACACAGTTTGGTACAAATATGAATACAGATCATTGTTTAACATAGTTCGGCATAAAATTAAAACACAACATAGTTCGGCATAGTTCATCATAGAATAAAACACAACAACATAGTTCAGCATAGTTCGGACAGATCATGTTCTCATCGTCCAATAGCATGGCAAACATATCGTCGTTGTTGGAGTCCATGACCAAACGACAAAACGCCGAACACTTCGCGGGCATGGTGGGCACGAGCTCGAAACGGAGTTAGAGCTGTCGGCGATGCCGCGAGAAGGAGAAACAAGGCCAACAGCGAGGGGAGGAGATGCGGCATTGGCGGTGGACCTTTTTGTTAGCGTGTACTCGGCTGTCAACACCCGGATTTTTAATCCCAGATGCCTGTTATGCCATACATCGCAATCTCAGGATTACCATTTTTGTGAGACATAACATATTGGATATCACGGTACACCATCCATTACAAACCATACATAAGGTCTTACACAAATAAGGATCTCATGATCCAGTCTTAATACAATTCAAGCAGCGGAATACGTAATAATAACGATAGAGTGGGCGAAGCTCCATCTTCAGGGTCACAGGCAATACTGACAATGGAAGATGATCCTAGTTGTCATAACCTTCCTGTTGTCCGTCCTCCTGATACTCCTCTTCATAGTCTGGCCACGGGAATAGCCAGGGACAAAGCCATGAGTACTCTTTAAGTACTCGCAAACTAGTACTAACAAGTGAAGTGGTTGTGTGTAGGATACTAAGCTCTAGATTGTTTTGCAAAAAGCTAGATTTACCTCTACTAAGTCCAGAAGCAAGAAAGATAATTGAAAGTTTTATAACACCTAAGCGGGAACTTGAATTTCATGTCACAACTCTGTTGTGGTCAAGTCAAAGTCATAAAACATTTCATAAGTCATTTTGGAAACATCTGACGATGGAACAATATGGCCACTCCAACTGTCCATAACCGCGGACACGGCTATTCGAATAGTTTGACACTCTACAGAGATTGTACACTTTCACCACAACATTCGATACATCCGTCAGGAACATTCCTGAATTCTCTGAAAAGGCAGAGGGGCCCTTAGGGACACAGTAGTACCATTTCAATTGTGCAAAAGGTCGTGTCCTGGTAGCCTCTCTGCTATAGTAAGATGAACGGTCTCATTGTATCAAACAGTCAATTCCATAGTAGGGCCCCTTTATCTCTTCCTAATTCAAAGATTTGAAAGGAAAATCGAAAACAGAAACTCTACATTATAGAAAAAAGAAATAAACAATAAGACAATAAGAAATGGAAATCCATACTCAGTATGCGGATAATCAATACTAACCTTTCAATTACACGCCCTAGTATAGGCACCTCTCCTGTGAGTTTGGCCTCCCAACCATGACCAACTGTCCATCTTGGGAACTGCACAGGTGGACAATCTTCACAAGATAGCCTCAGCTCAAACCTTGGCCGCAAGGGAACCCATACTAAGGTATATAAATTTCCAGTCAAGCCCTACCCAATTTTCAGGTATTGTGATTGTACGGTAAAATTTGAATGGTATCGCATCCAAACAACCAACAATTTTATAAAGAGCTAAGGCTCATGCCTTAACATTTTCATCATCAAAATCATCTGGTGTTCAAGAACACATGTCAAAACATTTCAGTAGAATGACTCATCATTCTAAGGTTTTCATAACCATTTTCTCCAAGTATTCCCATCTAAAGTTGATCAAGTTTTATGCTTAGCACTAGTATCTACAACTGGGGGATAAACACTAATGAAGGGTGGTAAGCAAGTGTATCTTATCTAAGTTCAATCTCATGCCTCAGGATGACATCAAGATTATCTAACTTAGGCCAAGTTTTATGCTCTTTATGCTACCTTCAAATATCTTTTGAAAATTTACAAGTCACTAAGTAAACTCAAATAAAAGCTTTGATAAAGAAATAAAATACTAAGCTTGTAAGTAAAACTAGGATTGGGTATCATCAAATGTATCTAACCAAGCATGCTTAATGCATTGCCTAGGTTATCTAACTTTCATAGTTGCAAATGTTAGCTGGCAAAGTCAATAGCTTGCCTTGTGCAGAGCAGTGGTTGAAGTTCTCCTCGGCTTCTTCCTCGTAGTATCCTCCTTCCTCCTCGTATCCTTGGTCGGTACTAGCGTCTATAAATAAATACGAGGTACACAATCACCACACAATTCTTAACTACTCTATTTAGCACACAAAGGGTCACACTAGATGATCTAGCATCATCACTATTATCACAAGGATTAAAGCACTTGTCTTATTTATTTTATTTTAGAAAAGTAATTTCTACTCATTAAAAAATTGCTTAAGATTTAATATTCTCCCTCTAAAATATGGGATCATGTTGATACATGTCATCACCATATATTTCAGTACATGGAAATATGATTTAAAGTGGTGTCACAATTTAATAAGGTTTAACCTTTTTATTTTAATTAATTAAAGTGACTAGAATGGCCTATGTGGCATTCTTTTATTACTTGATCATTATTTCTGTAAGTAAACCTATATATTTTTATATATTCTGAAAGGTATGGTTAAATGTGATTTTTGAGAGTTGGAATCAACTCAAAAGCTTTTATGGTTGAATTTTGAAAAATATTTGAATGCAGAAAAGCTTATGCCTTGTTATTTTTACCAAGGGTTATCTACAACTCCAATTGGTTTGAATCCAACGGGTTTGGATTAAGCACTCCGGTACCTTCCTAAAAAAATTGGTTTTATTCATTTTAGTTCAGTGAATCGAGCTAGGTTGATTTTTGAATCTAGGTACAGAACTGGGTTTGAACAAAATTGGAAAAATTTAGATTTAAACTACTGGGTCAAGCGGGAATGTTAACTGGGCCGGCCCACTACGCACAACGCGCGTGGGCTGGTTAAGTGAACGACCCCACTCGTCAGTGAGACAACAAGTGGCAAAGGGGTACGGGGTGATCTAGGCCGTGCGATCTAGTTATAATCCTACGGTTGTGGTTCATCGTCCACGCCTGAACAGGACGCAGCGAGGTTGAACCCTAGCGCGGCCAGTGGGGTCTCACCGGGGCTCCGGCGATGGGGGCGAACGACGAAGTCGACGACGGCGATCCTCCTGGTACCGACAGCTCCTCCTGGGGCGGCTCCAATCGACGGCGCCTCTCCTCCTCTGCAGCAGCGAACTCCGGTGAAATTTCGGCCACCTACTTCTCGCCTTGCTCCGGGGGTGAGTGGGTGTGATCAGTGAGAGGCGGGGAGTGAGATGGTGTGCTCAAATCGAACGGGGGTGGCCTCCTTTTATAGTGCCTGAAGGGGACCGACGGGCGCGGGTGGAGCTCGTCGTGGTCATCGGCACAGCGTGCTAGTGGCATGGGCAACGATAGGGGATGGTGCGTTGCCTCCTGGCGAATCTCAATGGCTTGATGGCGCGGCGTGGAGCGGTGAGGAACGGTCGGAACGTCGCGGCGCTCTGGGCGGGTCCAACGGTGATTTTAATGGCGCATAGCGTCCATGGTCCACACGGAGGCGAACGGGGATGTCTGGCGGGTTGCTGGGGTGCTGGCGATCACGCATGCAAGCGGTGAGGGCGGCGCGCGGTCTGTGGGCTCGTGTCACTGATGGCGCACTGGAGCGCTCTCGGCACGCACGCAGGAAAACTGGGCGCTATCTTGTCATGTGGTCTAAGGGCTGGCAAGGCTTGAGCGTTGGACAGGGGGTGGTGGTGGACGGTGGTTAGTGCTCCAGACAAGGTTGGCGAGGCTAGAGCTCCTCCTAGCTTGCTGGCGACATGGGGGTGGCAAGGGTGCTCTCGGCATGGTCACCATTAATGGCTATGCATGCTCACCGTGATGCTAAGGCTAGTTAGATTAGTTTGATCATCTACTGAGAGTTTAGAGTGAGCTAGAGAGGAGACAAGGTTGGCCAAAATTACTGCTACTAATAGTGTTTGTGGTTTGTTTGTTTGATGCTAGCAAGGTGTTTGATGAAATGGCCGAAAAATTCAAATTTGAATTTTGGATTCAAACTTGGTGGGTTTGCTAGGTACATACTAGGGAATCTCTGGTTAGTTGGATTGTTCAAGTGGAATTGGTTTGGTTAGGTTTTGAGAAATGGTGATCTTCACATATGAATCAGATTCAATTGTGAATTGTGATTTGAATCAAGTTGCCAAATGTTTCTGTAAGTTTGAAAGGTGGGATTTGATTCACTTTTACTTGGTCTTGCAAGGGGTGAAAAGAAATGGAAAAGTTTCTGTTTGAAATCTTGGTCTAGAAACACTCAAAGTGACCTAGTGAGCAAGATTGGCATAAATGACCATTTGCCTTATTTGTTTTGTTTTTTATTTTGTCTTGATTTGTTTCTGCTTGGAAATGTTTTAGATGATGTTATTATCATCTTTAAACCATTCCTTGCTATTTAGGTTAGTCACACAAGTCCTTTGGTTTTTATATAATCAAAGTTTTTGTTAACCCTAATTTTAGTGATTAGAATTTGATAATCATGATCAATATTTTTGGGATGTTACAAACCTTCCCTCCTTAAACAAAATCTTGTCCCGAGATTTGAAAAAGAAGAAAAAATATTACCTAGGATTTAAAGAGATTGGGAAACTCTGTCCTGATGTGATCTTCTCGCTCCTAGGTAGCTTCTTCTTTAGTGTGGTTGCTCCACTGAATCTTGAGAAACTTGATGCTTTGGGTTCTGGTGGTTCTGAAAGCTTTCTCTAAAATACGGATGGGTACTTCGGGATATTCAGGTCATCGTTGATCTCTATGGTGCGGTGATCAATGTTCTTGAAAACTTCGGTCTTCTCTAGAACTTCAAGGAATTTGTGGAGTAACGATATATGGAACACATTGTGCACTGCTGGCATCTCCTCTAGCAGTTCCAATTGATACGATACTTCTCCTCGATGATTTAGAATTTTGAAGGGTCTGATATATCTGGGGGCTAACTTTCCTTTGAGATAGAAACGTTGCATTCCCTTCAAAGGCGACACTTTGAGATACACAAAATATCCGATATTGAAAGCGAGGTCTCGACGTCTCTTGTTGGCGTAACTCTTCTGTCTTGACTGGGCAGTATTGAGGTGCTCACGAATCTTGTGAACTTTCTCTTCTGCTTCTCGTAGGATGTCTGGTCCGAAGATCTGATTCTCTCCTACTTCCGACCAATTTAAAGGGGTACGACACTTCCTTCCATACATGAACTCAAATGGGGCCATTTGCAAACTAGCTTGATAACTGTTGTTGTATGAAAATTCTGCGAAAGGCAGACAGTCTTCCCATTTATATCCATACTCTAGCACACATGCTCTCAACATATCTTCGAGTATTTGATTTACTCGCTCCGTTTGTCCATTGAGGGTGATACCCTGTGCTGAAATCCAGTCTTGTTCCTAGTCCTTCTTGGACTTTCTTCCAGAATCTCAAGGTAAATTGAGTTCCTCGATATGATATGATGTTCTTTGGGACTCCGTGCAAACTGACGATCCTAGCGATGTATAACTCTGCTAGATTAGAGCTCTGGTAAGTGATCTTGACTGGTAAGAAATGGTCTACCTTGGACAATCTGTCAACTATGACCCAAATAGAGTCATTTTCCCTACTAGAAGTAAGCAACCCGGTGATAAAGTCCATTCCTCCGCAATCCCACTTCCATTTCGGAATCTGCAATGGTTGCAACAGTCTTGCGGGTCTGCCCGCCTTGACTCTTTGACAAATATCACACTTAGGATGTAACTGCCGATTTCTCTCTTCATCTTATGCCACCAAAATTGCTCCTTCAAATCCTGATACATCTTCGTTCCTCCTGGGTGGATAGAATAAAGAGTATCATGGGCCTCCTTCAAAATATCATGCTTCAATTCTGAGTCTGCTGGTACACAGAGACATTATTTGTACCACAGAACTCCTTCATCCTCGGTGAATCCAGGTACTTTGCCTGTACCGATACGATGTTTGATTCCGTCGATATTGGCATTTCCTTTCTGTGCCTCCTTGATCTGACTGATCAAAGTGGGTTGAAGTTCTATGTTATCCAAAAATCCTTCACTTACTAATTCCATTCTGAAATCTTCCATCTCTTTGTGCAAGCTCGGTTGCTCCTTCAGAATCATGGAGTTCAAGCGGCACGGCAATCTGCTAAGGGCATCTGCTACCACATTGGCTTTACCAGGGTGATAGTGCATCTCCAGATCATAGTCCTTGATTAGCTCAATCCATATTCTCTGCCTCATATTCAGCTCCTTCTGAGTGAATATATACTTAAGGCTCTTGTGATCCGAATAAATGTCACAACGGTTTCCCATAAGATAATTCCTCCATGTCTTCAGGGCTAGAACTACGGCTGCTAGTTCAAGGTCATGGGTTGGATAATTCTGTTCATGTTGCTTCAGTTGTCGGGATAGATAAGATATAACTTTGCCTTCTTGCATCAACACACATCCGAGACCGATCTTGGATGTGTCACAATATACATCAAAGGGCTTCGTGATATCCGTCATGATCAAGATTAGGGCTGAAATAAATCTCCTCTTGAGTTCTTGAAAACTCGCTTCACATTTGTCCGTCCATTCAAACTTCTTGTCCTTCTTCAATAATTGGGTCATGGGTCTTGCGATACTCGAGAATCCTTCCACGAACTTGCGGTAGTATCCCGCTAATTCGAGAAATGCACGAACTTGGGTTTGAGTGGTTGGGGCTTGCCAATCTTCAACATCCTTCACCTTTGCAGGGTCAAAGGCAATTCCTCCTGGTGATACAATATGTCCGAGGAATCCTACCTCCTGTAACCAGAATTCACATTTGCTAAACTTGGCATACAGCTGATACTCTCTAAGGGTTCCAAGGATGGTCCTTAGGTGTAGCTCATGTTCTTCTTATGATTTGGAATAAATCAGAATGTCATCGATGAAAACAATGACAAACTTATCCAGGAAGTACATAAAAATCTTATTCATGAGGTTCATGAAATAAGTGGGGGCATTGGTTAATCCAAAAGACATGACAGTATACTCGTATAATCCATATCTGGTGGTAAAGGCAGTCTTTGGAATATCCTTTGCGCGAATCTTGAGTTGATGATAGCCAGTTCTAAGATCAATCTTAGAAAACACTTTGGCACCAGTTAACTGGTCAAACAGGTCTTCTATTTTTGGTAGTGGGTACTTGTTCTTGATGGTGACATCATTCAACTTCCGATAATCTGTACACAAATGGTTACCTCCATCTTTCTTATCCACAAATAAAATAGGTGATCTCCATGGTGATGCACTTGGTTGGATCAATCCTATTTCTAGCATGGCATCCAGTTGCTTCTTCAGTTCCGCTAATTCAGATGGGTTCATACTATATGTTCTCTGGGCTATGGGTCCGGTTCCAGGTATTAGTTCAATGATAAACTCGATATCCCGATCTGGGGGCATACCGGGAAAAACATCTCGAAATACATCGGGGTATTCACAGACTATCCAGACTTGGTCAATGGTTGGCTGGGCTATACTCTTGTTGCACTTGAATTGACGGGGCAAGGTTTTAGATATATGCTCGACTGATATTCCGGCTGTACTGGTCATTGTTATGGCTTTCTTGGCACAGTTAATTAATCCTTTATGTTTGGACATCCAATCTATTCCTAGTACTACTTCCAAACCTTTAGTTCCGAGTACTATTAGATTAGCATAAAAATCTATGCCATGGATTCGGATAGGTACGGCTTTGCAATTTTGTCTAGCTTTGGTGGTTTAACCAGATATTTGGACAATCATAACATGCTTCAGTTTGGTGGGTTGAATCTTACTAGTGCATGCAAATTCTTTAGTAACAAACGAGTGCGATGCTCCAGAATCAAACAACACTCTTGCAAGTATTGAGTTAACAGAAAACATACCCAGCACGACATCAGGCGCTTCTTGGGCTTCTTCAGCATGCATGAGAAAGAGAGGGTCGTTGCAGTTGAGCGAGTTACCTAGAGCAAACCTTATTCCGGTTGAACACGACGCTGCTGCTGAGCTGGGGCATTCGCATTGGGTGTTGCGGCAATCTTCTTGGGGCACTCATTGGAATAGTGATCCTTGGTTCCACATTCATAACAAATCACCTGAGGCTTGTACTTTGCTGCAACAAGCACAACATTGCTTCCAGTCCTTGGGGCAGTGTTGGTGGCGACATTGTTGTTGTTGAACTTAGGTGGTGCACGGTTGAAATTGCCGGGGTTGTTGTTGTTTCCTCCGAGTCTTGGGTTTCCACGGTTGGGATAGGTCGGACGGTTCATCGGGAGTCTGTTGGTCTCGGGGCAAATCCTGGAGATGGGTTGGGGCGATACTTTGGTGTATGGTGGGTTCCTGGTTGATTCATCATGCGACGCTTGCGGTTCTCATTAGCTTGGTTGATCTTTCCTTCCATCTAAATGGCAGAGTCAACTAAGGCTTCAATATCAGCAAATGGGATATTGACTAACACCGTTTGCATCTCATCGTGCAAACCATTCAGGAATATCTCCTTCTTCTTGTCTTTAGTGTCTATCTCATCTGGTGCATACCTAGCCAATGACAAAAATTTGTCACGGTACTCAACTACTGCCATCCTGCCTTGCTTCAGTTCCCTGAATTCATCTCTCATCCTATTGATCAAACCCGGTGGCACATGGGTTCTGCTGAACTTGACTTTGAACTCTTCCCAAGTCATCATCTGACCTCCTGTCATTGCGCGAACGCTGTTCCACCATGATCTTGCATCTCCGGCCTGGTAGTGGGTAGAAAACAACACTTTCTTGTTGGCTTCCACTCCTGTAACTTCCAGATTGTTCTCCATGGTTTGCAACCAATCATCTGCATCTAGGGGCTCTTCTGACTTAGTGAAAACGGGTGGATTAGTATTCTGGAAATTCTTGAGCTTAGATCCATGGTTTTCTTGATTTCCATGGCCTTGATTGTTGTTGGCCATTTGAGCTATTGGTTGATGGGTGTCTAAATTGGCTTGACGTTCGGCTCTTTTGGCTTCGCGGTCAGAAACCAACATTTGCAAGATTTGTAACATCAGTTCCGGGGATGAAGCGCTTCCTCCGCGAGGCATCTGAAGATTTAGATAGATCATGAGAAAAGAGGGAAATTTCTAAGGTTCGGAGTTTTGAAAAGTTTTTAAAGTTTGACTCGGATTTTTCTAGCAACTTGCTTTTCATTCATTCATAGCACACGATACAAACACACACCACAACAAAGGAAAACAAATGGTTTTTTAAGAACCATTCTGTGAAACTACGATACAGTGGGACCGAATACAACTCACTAACGCTAGTGCTCAAGTGCTACTACTCATCGGAGTCAGTGTCCTCATCATCCTCATCATCATCATCGGTGAAGGCGAAGTCATCCTCATAGGTGAAGAAGTCCATGGACTGATCCTCTGGAAAGTCATCATCATCGCTAAGATAGGAGTAGGGGTCTCCACAAAGGTCTTCCCCTGCATTATCCCTCTCCTCCAACTGCATATCTCTCTCGTGGATGGTCTCCTCCAATCCTGTGATCCGGTGGCAAAGATGGGCAATGATGCACTCCTTCTTGTCGAGCTGACGGTGACGAGACTGGCGATCCTTCACTAGCATGGCAATGGTCTGATCCTTATTGGCGGCGATATCGTACTTGTGGTTGGCGTAGGAGTGGGCATTTTCCAACTCCTTCTGACGATCATACATCATGAAGCTAAGGTGGTCCAATTGACTCTTCAGCTCGTGGTGGTATGGGGCCTCTAGTGGCTGTCCCATAACATAACGCCTTGGGTAGAACTCAAAGCGGGTACCCTTGATCTGATTGATACTCTGCCCACACAGACGGGCAAGAGCTTCCTGCATGGCCCTGGCAAGTCCATCGAGCCAGTTGTTCTCTCTCAAGGTGAACTGAATTCCCTCTGAAGTGGGGGCTTTAATATTTTCTTGGAGACTTGCAACAACTAGACACTTCAAATCCTCTCCTTCCTGGTCATTGACCCGAGCTCCGAAGAACTCGGGGTGCGGACGCTCCAGCATCTCTGCAAGCTGGTCCAAGTCACGCTCAAAGATGAGGTCTCCTCCATTCCCCAACTGATAAAACTTGTTGTACTTCACGTCCATCTATAAGAATATAGGATGAGTAAGTTAGTAGAGTGATCAAGGGTGTCGAATTTTATGTAATTTAGCAATAATTTTTTTGAGGAACGTGAATTTTCATTAAAGAGTCTAAGTGATGAGAATAAGTTTTCATAAATACTCACTTCATTGGTTTTGAAACTAAGTTTTTGATTCAAACGTCCATTCTAAACTAGGGTCTCCTATGGTCAGGATGACTCTGATACCAACTTGTCAACACCCGATTTTTTAATCCCAGATGCCTGTTATGCCATACATCGCAATCCCAGGATTACCATTTTTGCAAGACATAACAGATTGGATATCACAGTACATCATACATTACAAACCATACATAAGGTCTTACACGAATAAGGATCTCATGATCCAGTCTTAGTACAATTCAAGCAGCGGAATACATAATAATAACGATAGCGTGGGTGAAGCTCCATCTTCAGGGTCACAGGCAATGCTGACGATGGGAGATGATCCTAGTTGTCATAACCTTCCTGCTATCCGTCCTCCTGATACTCCTCTTCATAGTCTGGCCACGGGAATAGCAAGGGACAAAGCCATGAGTACTCTTTAAGTACTCACAAACTAGTACTAACAAGTGAAGTGGTTTTGTGTAGGATACTAAGATCTAGGTTGTTTTGCAAAAAGCTAGATTTACCTCTACTAAGTTCAGAAGCAAGAAAGCTAATTGAAAGTTTTATAACACCTAAGTTGGAACTTGAATTTCATGTCACAACTCTGTTGTGGTAAAATCAAAGTCATAAATCATTTCATAAGTCATTTTGGAAACATCTAACAACGGAACAGTATGGCCACTCCAACTGTCCATAACCGTGGATGCGGCTATTCGAATAGTTTGACACTCTGCAGAGATTGTACACTTTCACCACAATATTCGATACATCCGTCAGGAACAATCCTGAATTCACCATACTCAGTATGCGGATAATCAATCCTAACCTTTCAATTACACGCCCTAGTATATGCACCTCTCCTGTGAGTTTGACCTCCTAACCATGACCAACTGTCCATCTTGGAAACTGAACAAGTGGACAATCTTCACAAGGTAGCCTTAACTCAAACCTTGGCCTCAAGGGAACCCATACTAATGTATATAAATTTCCAGTCAAGCCCTACCCAATTTTTGGGTATTGTGGTTGTACGGTAAAATTGGAATGGTTTCGCATCCACACAACCATCAGTTTTATAAAGGGCTAAGGCCCATGCCTTAACATTTTTATCATCAAAATCATCTGGTGTTCAAGAACACATGTCAAAAAAATTCAGTAGAATGACTCATCATTCTAAGGTTTTCATAACCATTTTCTCCAAGCATTCCCATCTAAAGTTGATCAAGTTTTATGCTTAGCACTAGCATCTACAACTGGGGGATAAACACTAATGATGGGTGGTAAGCAAGTGTATCTTATCTAAGTTCAATCTCATGCGTCAGGATGACATCAATATTATCTAACTTAGGCCAAGTTTTATGCTCTTTATGCTACCTTCAAATATCTTTAGAAAATCTACAAGTCACTAAGTAAACTCAAATAAAAGCTTTGATAAAGAAATAAAATACTAAGCTTGTAAGTAAAACTAGGATTGGGTATCATCAAATGTATCTAACCAAGCATGCTTAATGCATTGCCTAGGTTATCTAACTTTCATAGTTGCAAGTGTTAGATGGCAAAGTCAATAGCTTGCCTTGTGCAGAGCAGTGGTTGAAGTTATCCTCGGCTTATTCCTCGTAGTATCCTCCTTCCTCCTTGTATCCTTGGTTGGTACTAGCGTCTATAAATAAATACGAGGTACACAATCACCACACAATTCTTAACTACTCTATTTAGCACAGAAAGGGTCACACTAGATGATCTAGCATCATCACTATTATCACAAGGATTAAAGCACTTGTCTTATTTATTTTATTTTAGAAAAGTAATTTATACTCATTGAAAAAGTACTTAAGATTTAATATTCTCCCACTAAAACATGGGATCATGTTGACACATGTCATCACCACATATTTTAGTACATGGAAATGTGATTTAAAGTGGTGTCATAATTTAATAAGGTTTAACCTTTTTATTTTAATTAATTAAAGTGACTAGAATGGCCTATGGGGCATTCTTTTATTACTTGATCATTATTTCTGTAAGTAAACCTATATATTTTTATATATTCTAAAAGGTATGGTTAAATGTGATTTTTGAGAGTTGGAATCAACTCAAAAGCTTTTATGGTTGAATTTTGAAAAAATGTTTGAATGCAGAAAAGCTTATGCCTTGTTATTTCTACCAAGGGTGATCTACAACTCCA
The DNA here is from genome assembly GCA_030063025.1 of Avena longiglumis. NCBI lineage: Eukaryota > Viridiplantae > Streptophyta > Magnoliopsida > Poales > Poaceae > Avena > Avena longiglumis. The sequence goes on from CP125978.1 coordinate 366,462,875, forward strand.
ATTGGTTTGAATCCAACGGGCTTGGATTAAGCACTCCAGTACCTTTCTAAAAAAAATTGGTTTCATGCATTTTGGTTCAATGAATCGAGCTGGGTTGATTTTTGAATCTAGGTACAGAACTGGGTTTGAACTAAATTGGAAAAATCTAGATTTAAACTACTGGTTCGAGTGGGAATGTTAACTGGGCCGGCCCATGATGGCGCCCAATACTTGTCGTGGAACGCTTCGTTGGAAACCCCAAGAGCAAGGTATGAAGCAGCACAACAGCAAGTTTCCCTCGGTAAGAAACCGAGGTTATCGAACCAGTAGGAGGAAGGAAACATCACACATGTGTTGTTGGCAACATGGAGACATGCACAACATAAACTCAAGACTTTGCTCCAACGAAACAGTGAGGTTGTCAAGCTCACCGGTTTGCTATAACAAAGGATTAAATGTATGGCGTGGAAGATAAAGGTTTGCAGCAAGTAAACAAGTAACAATGAAAGATGTATCAATGGTAAAGATTGGACCGGGGTCCATAGTTCACTAGAGGTGCTCTCCTTAGATAAACAACATGGCATGAAGGGTAAACAAATTACAGCGGGGCAATTGACAGGAACTGAGCAAGGCATAAGAATGCAATTACTAGCTAGAAAGATCCTATGAGGTTGATTGGCCAATACAACATTATACATAGACCGTAATCCAACTGCATCTATGACTAGAAGTCCACCTTCAGGTTATCATCCGAACCCCCTCCAGTATTAAGTTGCAAGCAACAGACAACTGCTTTAAGCAAAGTGTGTAAGGTAAACAGTCCACATGTTCCATGAACAAGAGACCATTGTTTTATCCCTAGTAGCAACAACACATCTACAACCAAAGAGATTTCAGTCACTTCCCTTGGAAACTAGAGGCATGAACCCACTATCGAGCATAAATACTCCCTCTTGGAGTCACTATCAACTACTTGGCCAAGATAACCACTAGCAATGGAGAGCATGCAAGATCACAAACAACATAGACATAATAGAATCATAAATATAGAAGCATTAATCAAACCAACATAATAATCTCAATATCCATCGGATCCCCGCAAACACAACATGCATGATTACAAATATATTAGATCTTGATCATGAACGGAGCTCACAAGATCTATACATGAAAGCACAAAGGAGGAGATACAACCATCTAGCTACTACATAGACCCATAGTCCAAGGTGGAACTACTCACAAATCATATCGGAGAGAAGGCCTCCGGGATGATCTCCCCTTCGGCAGGGTGCCGGGAAGGGCTTTAGACCCCCCGATCTAGGGACGATGGTGGCGGCGACTATAGACGGTTTCGTGGATTTCTGATCGGTACCAAGAGTTTCTGCATCGGGGGCTTCTTATAGGCGAAGGGGCGAGTTCGGGAGGCGACCAGGGCCGCCAAACCCTACCCAGGCGTGGTTCCACCTGACCCCACGCCTGGGGTGGGTCTTCCCCCCTGGCCAGCTCCTCCGGATCTCCTCTGGACTTCTTGTTCCCCATGGAAAGTAATTGACTTGGACGTTTGTCCCATCCAATTCCGAGAATATTTCTTTACTAACTTTTCTGAAACCAAAAACAGCAGAAAACAGGCATCTGGCACTGTTGCAACTTGTTAATAGGTTAGTACCAGAAAACATGTAAAAATTACCTCAAAGTGTAGACAAGTAAAGCAAAGTAGATACTAAACAAGCATGTAGCATAAAAAATTATAGATGCGTTTCCAACGTATCAGCATCCCCAAGCTTAACTCCGGTTCGTCCTCGAGTAGGTAAGTGATAAAAAAATAATTTTTGAGGTGACGTGCACCCTCACAATAAAGATCCAACCATTTGCAAGCATTGAAAGCTGGGATCAAAGAACTCTAAACATGTGCATGAAAGATGGAGTTCTAACAATAGTACATAGTAACTATGCATGCAACATGGCAAGCTACAAACAAAGATCATGAATAATATGCATTGAAAAACATTTGTTTGTTTCACATGCAGAAAACATAGCATAGTGGCAATCAGTTTGTCCCTCATAGAGTAGCAATATAATGCATAGGACACCTGCAAAGTTCACTAGGGTGACTAGAAACAAGTAGCACAAGAACAAGTAATAACACAATATACATCAATTAATAAGCTTTGGAACATTGCACACAGAATGACAACTATGCTCTCTTAATGGTGCCTAAAGGTAGAAGGTTGAGACTCAATAGTGGTGGTAGAAAGGCCTTTTTGTAAAGGAAGCAGGGATTACAAATTTCAAAAAGAGCTTCCAAAAAGTATGGTACTTGTTAGCTTTCAGCCCTCATTGCCCCTATCATAAGCATCTTGAAGTGGTTAAGGTTAAAGTGGCAATGCTGGAGTATATGCTTGACAAAGTATAAGTTGGCAATCTCAAGTCCCTTGACTATGAGGGCTACACCTCATGGATACTCAAATTAGGGCCCAAGCAAGTTCTTGTCACTGTAAGTATTTGCATATCATTGAGAACCGCCAACGGGGTACCCCTTGTACATGGCACAGGAGCTTTCCCATAACCAAAATGACAAGGAAAGCAGACAATGAGCATCTCAGCAATTCTTCTTATGTACCATGACAATATGGTGCTTTTTTCTCTCTTTCCTCTTTTCTCAATGTGTCTCTCTTTTTTTATAAGAAGAATGCTTCATAGACGTCACTATGGTGATGCTGCAAGTTTCCACCATGATTAGGCATGACTTAGGCTAGCGTCCCAGTCGTTTCTCTAACACAGAATACAAACTCCATGAACTTACAAGTTCCCACTTCATTTCACACCGGTAACATCCATAGACAAAAGAGCATGATATCAACGAAGTACAAACAGTACAAGTCAATGTTGAAAACGTTCCCCGTGACAGCACAGTTCTGCTAATCCCAACTTATAAGTGCAAGCATATACAACAAAGTTGCCTCAATGGTTCAAGTTTATTAGGGGCAAAGAATAAAATGTCCCATCAAGTTCGTGAGGGCTTCAATGACTAAGTTTTCACATAACAAAATAATTTTTAATTGGAAGATAGTTGAAAACAAGAATATACTTGGAATGGTGTAACACACCATGCATAGGAGTTTATAGTGGACACTTTCGAATAACTTGGTTTCTTGGGAGTTGGAAGCATGAGTAGAACTTACTCATACAAGTGGAGGCTAGCAAAAGACTGGGAGCAACCAACTAAGAGAGCAATAATGGACATAATTATGTAATGCAACAAAGCAAACTAATCAAAGCAAAGAGTGGTACTACAAGTCAAGGACTAAATGATCATAGAGTCTAATGGTGACTTGTCATAGTCATAACATGGTGTGAGCATGTGCCAAGTCAACCCAAGCAAAACATCAAAGGAGAATTCCACAATACTATGCTTTTGCATGCTAAAACAACGCATAATTTCTTCAAGGCACACTAAGCAATACCAATTGTTTGGAATAAGACACTCTACAGCAATAATCACTAAGCATAGTGCAAAAAAAACACCTAGTATGTCATGCTAAAGTCTTAGTCACAGTCAATGCAACCTCCTCTTGCACTTCAAGCAAGAACTTACTACTCCTTTCCAAACACCAAGCAAACTTATTTGCAAAACAACACAGCGAGAACGGGGGTACAAACTACTAAAGCAAACTAAACAAACTAAGCAAATCAAACGAAAACTAAGATGCTCCAAGAACAACACAACTGTGCATGAAACAATAAAAGTGAAGTGTCTAGACAGACCTGAGCTTTTTATTGATGAAGAAGGGGATGACGCTTGTACCTCTTGGATATTTCTTGGGGTGACACCATGGTGGCATCCCCAAGCTTGAGAATTTGTCCATCCTTTATCTCATTGCATCATTCTCCCTCTACACCTAAATTTTTTCCTTCATACAAAACTTCACACAATCTTCATTAGCAACATTACCTTTTTCAAAAGATATTAGACCACTGGAAAAGCTTTGGAACAACAAGGATTTTCACTAAAAACACAATCTACTGAAGTAACTTCTTCAAAGAAACTCAATTTACCCGAAGAGAGCTCAAAAAGGAATCAATAAGAAGCAAATGCAAATAATGGCAGAAATCTGTCAAAACATACCAGCAAGTAAAAACGAATTGTTTCGAACATCTTATGTTGCTCAAATCAAAAAGTGTTGAACTAACGAAAGTTAGCCAACATACTGGGGGATTTATTCGTAAATTTTGAGTTTAATACAAGTTACAGATCCTCCTCACGAATTTGTTTGGTGGAGGACAGAAATCTGTTTCAGGACAGCAACTCCCCAAATCTTAGTTCCCTCTCATTAGAGGTCATTCTTGGCACAAAAAGCAAAAAAAAAGGATAAGGAGAGGTCATTACAGTAGTAATAACTTCCAAGACTCAAGAAAACTCTTGGGTTATCTTCCAACAAGTACTTTTCTTTAACGCCTTTAAGTTAGGCACAAGAAGCAAGAAGAATCAAGTATTTTCAAATGAGGAAGCATTAACATTAATACTTGCAAAATATTCAACTATGAAAGATATCTCATCCAAATGGGTTTTAGAGGATCCTTTCTCATCTCTCTTTGGTCTACTACCTTAATCAAAAAGATTTTTATGGGTAATCCAATCAAAGTTATTTTCAAAGGCTTCATGCATTCCAACAAGCTTATAGGGTATGGGTATATTGAATTCCTATCTATGCTTAGTTATATCAGAAATACCCACAACATCTACACTTGAACCTAGCATATTGAAACGTTCAAAAACCTTTTTTGGCCTCCCTAGCAACATCATATAATTCTTTTGATAAAGTTTCAAGGATGAATTCCCTTTTTTCAATATTCTTCTCTTCTTTTAGTTTTAGGAATAAGAATTGTATGAAGGGGTTAAGGCTAACAAACCCAGCCTCCAACATATGAACTAAATAAGCTACATCAATCTCATAATTAGGAGCAAGTTCAGCTATAGATTTATCCTCAATATCCTCATGCTTGCTAACATAGTTAAAGAATTTTTCAATATTATCTTTCCCAAATATGGAACCACTACCTATTGCAAGATTTTTCAGAGAAAACTTGGCGAACAACATGGTGATCTAGAACAGGGTGACAACTAGAGCAAGAACTAATTTTTGTGTGTTTTTGAATAAAGCAAGCAAACCAAACTAGACTAAGGCCCAGTTCTTTTGGCGGCTTCTCCGAGAAGCTACCCTACCCCCAGCTTTCTGGGAAAGCCGGTTCAAAAAAATTATGAGGCTTCCAAAGTGGTTAAGGGTAAACTAATTTGGAAGCCTCACAAAATTTGGGAACCGGCTTCCCTAGGAAGCTGGGGGTAGGGTGGCTTCTCGGAGAAGCCACCAAAAGAACTGGGCCTAATTTTTTTTGGTTTTTTTGAAAAGAGGCAAACAAAACCAAGAAAAAGAAACAAAGCAAACTAAAAACAAAGTAAAGAGAAAGGAAGTGAAGGACTCCCCTAGTGAAGACGTCCTTAGCCTCCCTGGCAACAACGCCAGAAATTATCTTGATGGCGCCCAATACTTGTCGTGGAACGCTTCATTGGAAACCTCAAGAGAAAGGTATAAACCAGCACAGCAGCAAGTTTCTCTTAGTAAGAAACCGAGGTTATCAAACCAGTAGGAGGAAGGAAACATCACACAGGTGTTGCTGGCAACGTGGAGACCTGCACAACACAAACTCAAGACTTTGCCCCAACGAAAAAGTGAGGTTGTCAAGCTCACCGGTTTTCTATTACAAAGGATTAAATGTATGGTGTGGAAGATAATGGTTTGCAGCAAGTAAACAAGTAACAATGAAAGATGTATCAATGGTAAAGATTGGACCGGGGTCCATAGTTCACTAGAGGTGCTCTCCTTAGATAAACAACATGGCATGAAGGGTAAACAAATTACAGCGGGGCAAGTGATAGGAACTGAGCAAGGCATAACAATGCAATTACTAGCTAGAAAGATCCTATGAGGTTGATTGGGCAATACAACATTATACATAGACCGTAATCCAACTGCATCTATGACTATAAGTCCACCTTCAGGTTATCATCTGAATCCCCTCCAGTATTAAGTTGCAAGCAACAGACAACTGCTTTAAGCAAAGTGTGTAAGGTAAACAGTCCACATGTTCCATGAACAAGAGACCGTTGTTTTTTCCCTAGTAGCAACAACACATCTACAACCGAAGAGATTTCTGTCACTTCCCTTGGAAACTAGAGGCATGAACCCACTATCGAGCATAAATACTCTCTCTTGGAGTCACTAGCAACTACTTGGCCAAGATAACCACTAGCAATGGAGAGCATGCAAGATCACAAACAACACAGACATGATAGAATCATAAAGACAGAACCATTAATCAAACCAACATAATAATCTCAATATCCATCGGATCCCCGCAAACACAACATGCATGATTACAAATATATTAGATATTGATCATGAACGGATCTCACAAGATCTATACATGAAAGCACAAAGGAGGAGATACAACCATCTAGCTACTACATGGACCCATAGTTCAAGGGGAACTACTCACAAATCATACTGGAGAGAAGGCCTCCGGGATGATCTCCCCTCCGGCAGGGTGCCGAGAAGGGCTTCAGATCCCCCTGATCTAGGGACGATGGTGGCGGCGGCTACGGACGGTTTCGTGGATTTCTGATCGGGTACCGAGAGTTTCTGCATTGGGGGCTTCTTATAGGCGAAGGGGCGAGTCCGGGAGGCGACCAGGGCCGCCAAACCCTACCTAGGCACGGGTTCATCTGACCCCGCGCCTGGGGTAGGTCTGCCCCCCTGGCCAGCCCCTCCGGCTCTCCTATGGACTTCTTGTTCCCCACGGGAAGTAATTGACTTGGACGTTTGTCCCGTCCAATTTCGAGAATATTTCTTTACTAACTATTCTGAAACCAAAAATAGCAGAAAACAGGCATCTGGCACTGTTGCAACTTGTTAATAGGTTAGTACCAGAAAACATGTAAAAAGCACCTCAAAGTGTAGACGGGTAAAGCAAAGTAGATACTAAACAAGCATGGATCATCAAAAATTATAGATATGTTTCCAACGTATCATCCCACTACGCACAGCGCACGCGGGCTGGTTAAGTGAATGACCCCACTCGTCAGTGATACAACAAGTGGAGAAGGGGTACAGGGTGATCTAGGCCGTACGATCTAGTTCTAATCCTACAGCTGTGGTTCATCGTCCACGCCTGAACATGACACGGTGAGGTTGAACCCTAGCGCGACCAGTGGGGGTCAGTGGGGGCTCACCGGGGCTCCGACGGTGGTCGGCGATGGGGGCGAACGACGAAGTCGACGACGGCGATCCTCTCCTCCTGGGGTGTTGGGGATATGCTATATGGGTAGCCTTATAGCATGTCTCTTATCCGACTAACCCGGGTGGCCCATAGTCGGTAGCATGGCCTATGGCCTGCTGGGCGGCCCAGTTAGGTGGATCCAGAAGGGATGCCCATGCCGGATAAAGGAAGGCTACAGTGGAGTCACCAGCGTACCCGGAGCCTTGGAGTGCAAGATACACAAGACTAGTAATAGACGGTGTAGGACTCAGAACTGTCCGGCTAGGATTTTCCTGTAACCCTAGGACTGGCGACTATATAAGTCGGGCCTATGGGAGCCTTTAGGGCATCGACTCGAACAACCTCGCATGACAAACCTATCTCGTAACTTCGGCGTATTGCCCTTATAGTGATTTATAGCGGAGTAGGATTCCACCGTTGTGGGATCGAACAGGTAGCTGTGTTACCTCGTACCCATCAACCGTTTGCCTTACCCCACGTCTCTAAACACGCACTGTGAGGACCCCTCCATGGCGTACTCGTCGGCAATACCACGACAGTTGGCGCCCACCATGGGGCAAGAGGCGCTTCAGGCTCTTCGGCGGGCGAGGACCACGATCTTCGCGGGAATCGGCGAAACCGTAGCCATCGGTCGAGTTCTCTTCTCCGGCAACGTTTCAATCGTCCCTCCCGACGAGTTCTGGATCCCGGCGAAGATGAACCCTACGTGGTGTTCGATCGTTCCTATCAGAGACATCCACCTCTTCATCGGCGAAACCGACTCGGGCGCTAGTTCCCTGGGAGTCGGAGGAGCATCAAGACCCGAACGGACCGCCTACGGGCAGGATACGTTCGCGGAAGGATCGATGTCGGATCTCTCTTCAGAGCTTGCCGACAAAGATCAATGAAGCAGCCGTTGCAGAAGCTGTCCTCTACAGCGAAGAATTCAAAGAGATCCAGAGAAAGGTCGACGACTCAGAGATGCCCGCGTCGAAGAAACAAATCTTCGACTCTGCTCCTGCATTCAAGGCCGCCATCGAGACCAAGCCGGTGGAACTTGTGGTAGGCGATGCCTCTAAGGTCACCGTCGTTGGGACGAACCTGGATCCCAAATAGGAAAGCGCGCTCGTCGAGTTCCTCCATGAGAACAGGGACATCTTTGCCTGACAACCTGCCGACATGAAAGGTGTACCTAGGGAACTTGCCGAGCACAGCTTAAACATTGATCCAAAATCCAAACCAGTGAAACAACCTCTACGACGCTTTGGAGATGAGAAGAGACGCGCCATTGGCAAAGAGATAGCTAGGTTACTTAAGGCTAGATTTATCCGAGAAGTCCTTCACACCCAATAGGTGGCCAATCCTGTACTTGTCCCCAAAAAGGGAACCAATGAATTAAGAATGTGCGTTGATTACACCGGCTTGAACAAAGCATGTCCCAAAGATCCGTTTACTTTGCCTCGCATTGACCAAGTCATTGACTCGACGGCTGGCTCGGAACTTTTGTGTTTTCTCGACGCATACTCAGGATACCACCAGATCAAAATGAGGAAGTCGGACCAATTGGCCACTTCATTCACTACCCCATACGACACGTTTTGCTATGTCACGATGCCCTTTGGGCTGAAAAACGCAGGTGCTACCTACCAGCGGACAATGCAACGTTGCCTTCACGACCAAATTGGTCGGAACGTTCACGCCTACGTGGACGATATCACGGTGATGTCTAAAAAGTCAAACGACTTAATCTCTGACTTAAAAGAAACCTTCGATAATCTCCGGAAATACAACATGATGCTTAACCCTAAGAAGTGCGTCTTTGGGGTTCCAGCCGGCAAATTGTTGGGCTTCATCATTTACCAGCGTGGAATCGAGGTCAACCCGGAGAAAATCAAGGCCATCTTAAACATAAACCATCCGACATGCCTAAAGGACATTCAACGACTAACAGGTTGTGTTGCAGCAGTTAGTCGGTTCGTCAGCCGACTTGGAGAGAAGGCCCTGCCGCTGTACAAGTTGCTGAAAAAGGCAGACAAATTCACGTGGACGGACGAGGCAGATGCAGCATTGAAGCAGCTCAAGGAGATTCTTTCCTCAGCGCCCATCCTTGCAGCACCCGAGCCTGGAGAGCCCCTGTTAATTTACATGGCGGCAACCAACCGGGTTATCAGCATCGTTGTCGTCATAGAGCGGAAGGAACCAGGCCATGAGCACGGAGTTCAACGACCAGTTTACTATGTAAGCGAGGTCTTGACAGAGTCTAAGCAGCGTTACCCGCACTACCAAAAGATAGCTTATGGAGTATTCCTTGCTTCTCGGAAGCTGAGGCATTACTTTCAGGAGCACCCAATCACAGTGGTGAGCAAGACTCCATTGTCGGACATCATCAACAACGGCCTTCTGAGGAAGGGTCACGAAGTGGGGCATTGAACTTGCCGCCTTTGAGATCACCTACAAGAGACGCGACGCTATCAAATCACAAGCCTTGGCGGATTTTGTTGCAGATTGGACGGAGATGCCAGACGTTACTCCGTTGCGTAACCAGTCTTGGGTGATGCACTTTACGGATCAAAGCTGCTCAAGGCTCGGGGCTGGTGTATTGCTCTGATCACCAATGGAGACAAGCTACACTATGTTCTGCAGATCCACTTCGAGGCTACAAACAACATGGCGGAGTATGAAGCACTCATTCACGGACTACGTGTAGCCAAGGAAATTGGCATCAAGCGCATAGTTTGCTGTGGAGATTCCGACTTGGTTGCCCAGCAGGTGGATGGCACCTGGAATGCGCGGAACCCTATGATGGCAGCATATCGAGACGAAGTGGACGAGATAGCCAAGAGCTTCTTGGGCTACGAGGTTAAGTATGTGCCTAGGGAACAAAACGAGCCGGCTGATTTGCTGTCTAAGATAGGGTCAGGGCGCAAGCGAATTTCGCCAGGAGTTTTCCTCGAGCACCTGCGTACACCATCCGTGAAGGGAGCCGACATCGACAATCCGGATAGAGCTGACTCTTTCGTCAACATGGTGACTAAGGTCCCTCCGGCTTGGACAAAACCGTTCATGGAATACCTTGAACACAGAACTTTGCCCGACGACGACATCGAAAGACGACAAATAGTACGACGAGCAAAGGGTTATACCATAATCAATGGGCAACTATACAAAAGGAGCACTACTGGTGTATACCTAAAGTGTGTTCCCCAGCTAGAAGGTATGGAAATCCTACGCGAAATCCATCTCGGAGATTGCGGTCATCACGCCGCTCCTCGATCGTTGGTCGCGAAAGCCTTCCGGCAAGGATTCTCTTGGTGACCCGCGGCGACGACAAGCTGGTTGAGACATGCATGGGATGCCAGTATTATGCCCGACAACCACATGTTCCTGCTGAAGAACTGCGAACAATACCAATAACTTGGCCGTTTGTGGTCTGGAGGCTAGACATGGTGGGACCGTTACAGACGGCACCTTGTGGGTTTACACATCTGCTTGTAGCAGTTGATAAATTCACCAAATGGATAGAAGCTAAACCCATTAGAAAGCTTGATGGGGCAACTGCCTTCAGGTTTGTCCGGGATCTAGTGGTGAGATTTGGTCTCCCACATAGCATTATCACCGACAATGGCAACAATTTATCACTCGGAGAAGTGGAGGCATATTGCTGGGAGAAAGGCATCCGACTTGACCTTGCATCTGTGGCACAACCATAATTCAATGGTCAGGTTGAGCGAGCCAATGGATTAATTCTGCAGGGAATCAAGCCACGTCTTGAGGCACCGCTACATAGAGCAGCTGGAGCCTAGGCGGAAGAATTGCCATCTGTGCTGTGGAGTTTACGAACTACACCCAACAGATCTACCGGCTACACTCCTTACTTCATGGTATATGGAGCAGAAGCTATCCTACCTTCCGACATCCTCCACGATGCACCAAGAGTTGCCGCCTACGACGAGGATGACGCTGAAGAATCCAGACGCCTGGATGTGGACCTTCTTGAGGAGGAACGCGTTTTAGCATGCCAAAGATCTACCATCTACCAGCAGAAGCTACACAGCTACCATAGTCGCCGCGTTCGGCATCGCTCGTTTAAAGAGGGGGATTTGGTGCTCCGACTTAAGCAGAAAAAGTCACACAAATTATCCCCGCCATGGGAAGGACCGTTCATCATAAGCAAGGCGCTGCTCAATGGGTCTTACTACATTGTTGACAATCGTGAACTAAAGGATAGACCCAACAAGGATCATAAGCGTAAGCGACGTGACCCGGATGATGACTACCCGGAGCTTGATCGGCCATGGAACATAGCACAACTACGTCCTTTTTACACTTAGCACTTTTATCTAATTGTGTATCTCTTATATGATCAATGAAATAAATCTCTTTGGTTCACTTATATTTCTGAGTCTTTTACCTCCTTTAGTATTTATTTTTGGATCATATAAAACCTTTATGCACAAGCTTTGCGTTTGCAATTATGAAAATTCCGCCTACGGGCGTTAGCTTAAGTTTTCTGGTCTACACGTTCTTTGTCGTTTTTATGTGGATTCTGGAGTAGTGACTTTCGGCACTTATTTTCGGTGATTTTGTGCTCAGGTTATTGACGGTGCCATTGGGAATCATCACCTAAGCACATGGTTCCGACAACGAGTCTTCCGACTCACGAAAAGTCAAGCATAAGAACCAAAGTAATGGATAAGCCAACACTTGCTTAAAAAATATATGCATGTTGGGAACTAAATTCTTAAGTAGCAGGACATAACAACCATTGTTTTCCGCCTTAAGTTACACCATCAAGTTTTTTTCCCCCGCGCATCCACCAAAGGCAAAACAAATATTACATAGTGTTTTTCACTCTTTGGGCGCATGAGACTTGGAAGCAGCATCGTCCCCAGCCGGAGAATCACCCTCAACATCGGCACTATGATGAGACTCGGAGAAATCTTGGTTGACGGTGTCGATGGTGTTCATGGGCACGAAGACGTCGATGTCCACCAACTCGGCGACTCTGGTGTCATAACCCGCGGGTGATGACAAGATAGCTTCGTGATCAATCTCTTTGCCGTCATCATCAACGACGGGGATGCCATAGGTCACTGTATCGATGTCGGCATCTTCGTAGTGTGCCTTCACCATTGAGAGCACCATCCTCGCGCCAGCCAGTGCACATGAAGCTTTCCAGCTTATAACACGCTCGGGGGCTCGACGCAGAATCTCCGAGTACTTCGTCACGGAGTACGATGCCTTGATATATATCTGGAGGGGCTTAGCAATCTCCTTGGCTTGGGTGATGGCGGTGTTGATGAAGTTTTCGGCAAGAACCATGCATTCCTTGTCCGAAGGAGGCGAGCGGGTTAAACCTATAGGCGCCAAAAATTCCGACAAGGAGCGTATGAGTTCAATAAACTCTAAGTATCTAGACTACAGAAATACAAGGCGGAGGACACTTACTGAAGATGCTGGCCTTATCCTGCCAGATGGTGTCCGCCAGGGATTCCTTCTCTTGTTGGAGGAGCTTAAACGCCTCGCTGTGGCGATGGTTTTGCTCATCAGCAGCTTGCTTCTGATCTTTTAAGATCGCAAGCTCCTCCTTCAAGCGATTGATCTCCGCGGAGGCGGAATCTTGCAGGGATTTCATGGAATCCTCGTGCATCTTCAACATATCTTCCCTCTCCTTCTTAAGGATTTTGTTCTCATTGTCCAGCTGCTGAATGTGCTTGGGCTGCTCGACAATATTCTTGGCCTTGGCGACATGCTCTGCAAGTTGGAGAAAACAAAACACACAGTGAGTACTCGAAGAAGGAAGGCATAAAACCAAGACAGAATGCGCAAAAAAGAAAACAGACTCTTGTTTTTGATGATCTGTTCCTTCAAGATGGAAGTTTTACCCTTTTCGGCTTCAAGATCTGCGCGCATTTTCTGGTACTTGTCGTTGGCCATGCCCCGCCGAGCATTCTCATTCTGTGAAATAAAGGAAAAAGTTAAAACTGTTGTTTAGTCTGCTTGGAGCACCTAGTCGGAAACTTTCCATCTAGGCGCTCGGGGGCTACAGCGAAAGTTTTTTAACTTAGCAATATGCTTAGCTTTTTTTTAAAGCATCTAGTCGGAGCTACTTCAGTTCTCGATTAGAAGCTTGGGGGCTACAGTATAAAGTTTTAACTCGGAAAATGCTTAGATTTTCTTTAAGCATCTAGTCGGAACTAATTCAGTTACAACTAGAGGCTTGGGGGCTATATATTGAAAAATATAAACACTACGTATGCTACTCTTACAAAATCTAGTCGAAATAGTTTCTTCCATCTAAATGCTTGGTGGCTACAGTGAGAGCTCTTTCTAACTTAGTCACTCTTAGATCATATAGATGCAAAACCTATGGTTTTCCGTCTACATCCTCGGGGGCTACAGTGGATACTCATAATGAAATGCAAAAGGCAAAGTAAAACTTACAAGTGCAATAATCTTGAGGTTTGTAGCACTCTCGGTCAGCAGCTTGCCAAATGAAATGCTATTTCCCCACAAGATATCTGCTTGTCGGAGCAGCTCCTCAATACCGCACGTCGGAGATGACGGCACTCCTCCATTAATCATAGTTGTGTTACTCGGCAGGAGCACCGGGTAAACTATCTTCGGGGACTCGAAGGGTTTCTGTGGAGTAGGGGCGTCGCCTTCGGCAGAGGTACCAGCTCCCACTGCCGCCTTGCCGCTACCGATGGCATCCTTAGCCGGAGCTTCAGCCATTTGTAGAGCAACCGCTCTCCTGCGTTGCCTGTTCGCCGACAACAGCGAGTTCGGTAGAAGCGCTAGAATCCACTTCCATGGCGGAAGGGCCTGGTGCCTCCTAGGCTTGAGAGCTTGTCGGGGCAGAGGAAGGCTTGACGACAGGAGTAGCAGGGGCGATGGAGGGGGAGGAGTCGCGATGCAGCATATCATTGATATTTCTAGAAGCCACCAAAGTCTTGGAGGTCTTCTTGAGGCTGGTTGTGGATTTCTTCCTGAAACGTGCAAAGTGCGTAAGTACAGGAACAAGACAGATAAATAAGACAATGTCGGAGAATGAGAAGCTCACACTAATGGGGGTGCTTTGGCAAAAATCCCGGTGGATCTTTTCTTTTCCACCTCCAGGGCGGCGGTAGTCTTCTTGGAGGCTCCACCCTCCGTCTTCTTCTTCTTGCCTCCGTCGATAGCGTCAGAGGTGGAGCTCTTCTGCTTTCGCGCCAATGGGACATCGTCGTCGGACACAACCGTGACTTTCTTCATCTTCGGATCGTAGATTTGGGCAACCAGGTTGTCCTCATCTAGATCGCTAAGCTGTTAAGTTAGAAATCACCGTGTTAGATGAAGTGGTAATGGCAAGACGGAGAAATTGGAGTATATGTCGTACACAGAAAATACATATCTACCTTTGGGCACTTGCTGTCTACGTACATGTCGCAGGTGATGGTGAAGCCACGCTTCTTATCCTTCAACTTGACGATGTCCTTCAGGCGGAGCTTGACGGAGTCGCTCGAGAAGTTATCCACGGAGATCCGGAGGGTATCCCTTCGATCACTGGTATACTCGTGCATGAACTTCGCGCGGTGCCGCAGAGGCTGGATTCGCCCGATGAACCATCACATGGCCAGGTCCAAGCCGGTCAAACCCGTCTCTACGAACCATTCGATCCACCTTATTGCTCGAGAAGCGTCGAGGTCGGAGGGAAGGGAGGCATGGGATCTCCATGTGGAAACTTCAGCGGCGGCTCCATCCGCGAAGTCCGGGTATGTTACTTCTTGGCCCGCCAAAGGAATGTCGGGGCCGTAGAAGTACGTCCGCTGCCAATTTTTGCATGACTCGTGGCCGACGATGTCGGGGAACCGCCGGCCAGGTCAGATCTTGAAGCTTATGGTACCGCAGTTCCTAAGCTCCTCCTTGCTATGTCCGGCTTCACGTTTGACGGTGAAGAAGTACACGAACAAGTCTAACCTAGGCCTAATCCCTAGGTAACCCTCACAAAGTGCCGCGAAGTTGCTAAGCACTAAGATGCTATTGGGGGAGAGGTTATGGGGTTGGACCTTGTAGTGGTTCAAGACGGAGAGAAAAAAGTGGGAGATTGGCAGAGAAACGCCGCGTACCAGCTGAGCCTTGAGGTACACCTTTTCTCCGGCTTGGGGAGAAGGTGTCACCTCGCCGGCCGGCGCCGCCCGCCAGGCGAGCCCCTCCGTCGCGGGGAGGTAGCCTGCGGCGACCATCTCTTGGATGTCGCGATCAGTGATGTCCAAGCCGCGCCAGTCGCCCTTGTGCGAGTCTGGCTCTTCTTCCAGAGGCTCTAGCGCCGCCAGATTATGGTCGCCGCCGGTGGTTTCAATCACCGCCGATGCGGGGATGACCAGGCCCTCTGGGGAGCGGCAATGAGCTCGCCGGCTTCGCTAACCGCTCGACGTCGCCATCGATGGGGAGGAGCTGCTGCTGGCCATGGGGTGCTAGAAGGATGCGACTGACGCAGAGGGAGGCTAGGGTTTTCGAGGTTTCTCGCGGAGAGCTCGAGGAGGCGTGCGGCTGGAGGAAGAAGACGATGACGCGAGAGGAATGGGGTAAAAGGTGGAAAGTGTCCCACGGTTACTATTTATCATGCTCTGCGTCAAGATTCGTGCAGCTAATCGGACGGTTGCCGCGTAGACGACGTGTTCGTGAGCATGCGCGGTAATTTCGCCACGCCTCCAACCGTCGCCGCCAGCGGTTCGTATCACTCGCGCGGGAAAATCGGATATGATTGCGTTCTCTGCATGTGTGAGTTACGAGGCGTCGCTGACCTAAGCCTACGTCGTCCTAGCTGACACGGGTAGATGAGCCGTCGCATCGAAGATTCTAGCATGAACGGATTTAATCCGACTACGGAAGAGTACGATGGAAGATTCAGCATTTCTCCGGCTTACCATTCGAAGATGGAGAAAACCTGACAGGGTTCTTTGGGAGGACTACAAGATATTGCTTGACGATTTGCCGACATCCATCTAGACAGAGCATTCAACGTGAAGAGGCAAGAAGACGCAAGATCTCGGAGTTCTCCGGGGGCTACTGTTGGGGATATGCTATATGGGTATCCTTATAGCATGTCTCTTATTCTACTAACCCGGGTGGCCCATAGTCGGTAGCATGGCCTATGGCCTGATGGGCGGCCCAGTTAGGTGGATCCAGAAGGGAGGCCCATGCCGGATAAAGGAAGGCTATGGTGGAGTCATCAGCGTACCCGGAGCCTTGGAGTGCAAGATACACAAGACTAGTAATAGACGGTGTAGGACTCTGTAACCTGTCCGTCTAGGACTTTTCCCTGTAACCCTAGAACCTGGCGACTATATAAGTCGGGCTTATGGGAGCCTTTAGGGCATCGATTCAGACAACCTCGCACAGCGAACCTATCTCTGTAACTCGGCGTATTGCCCTTATAGTGATTTATAGCAGGAGTAGGATTCCACCGCCGTTGTGGGATCTGAACCTGGGTAAGATGTGTTACCTCGTACCCGTCAACCGTCCGCCTTACCCCACGTCTCTAAACACGCACTGTTAGGACCCCTCCATGGTGTACTCGTCGACAATACCAAGACATGGGGCGGTTCCAATCGACGGCGCCTCTCCTCCTCTGCAGCGGCAAACTCTGGTGAAATTCTGGCCACCTGGTGCTCGCCTTGATCCAGGAGTGAGTGGGTGTGATCAGTGAGAGGTGGGGAGTGAGATGGTGTGCTCAAATCAAACGGGGGTGGCCTCCTTTTATAGTGCCTGAAGGGGACCGACGAGCGCGGGTGGAGCTCGTCGTGGTCGTCGACACAGCATGCTAGTGGCATGGGCAATGATAGGGGACGGTGCGTTGCCTCCGGGCGAAGCTCAACGGCTTGATGGCGCGACGTGGGGCGGTGAGGAACGGTCGGAACGTCGTGGCGCTCTGGGCAGGTCCGATGGTGATTTTAATGGCGCACAACGTCCATGGTCCGCGCTGCGGTGAACGGGGCTGTCTGGCGGGTTGCTGGGGTGATGGCGATCACGCACGCAAGCGGCGAGGGCGGCGCGCGGTCTATGGGCTCGTGTCGCTAATGGCGCACTAGCACGCTCTTGGCACGCACGCAGGGAAGATGGGCGCATGCTTGTCGTGTGGTCCTGGGGCTGGCAAGTCTCGAGCGTTGGACAGGGGGTGGCGGTGGACGGTGGTTAGTGCTCCAGACAAGGTTGGTGAGGCTAGAGCTCCTCCTAGATCGCTGGTGACATGGGGGTGGCAAGGGTGCTCTCGGCATGGTCACCATTAATGGCTATGCATGCTCACAGTGATGCTAAGGCTAGTTAGATTAGTTTCATCATCTACTGAGAGTGTAGAGCGAGCTAGAGAGGGGACAAGGTTGGCCAAAATTACTGGTACTAATAGTGTTTGTGGTTTATTTGTTTGATGCCAGCAAGGTGTTTGATGAAATGGCCGAAAAAATTTGAATTTTGGATTCAAACTTGGTGGGTTTGGTAGGTATATACTAGGGAGTCTCTGGTTAGTTGGATTGGTCAAGTGGAATTGGTTTGGTTAGGTTTTGAGAAATGGTGATCTTCACATATGAATCAGATTCAATTAAAATTTGAATTGTGATTTGAATCAAGTTGCCAAATGTTTCTGTAAGTTTGAAAGGTTGGCTTTGATTCACTTTTACTTGGTCTTGCAAGGGGTAAAAAGAAATGGAAAAGTTTCTGTTTGAAATCTTGGTCTAAAAACACTCAAAATGACCTAGTGAGCAAGATTGGTAAAAATGACCATTTGCCTTATTTGTTTTGTTTTGATTTTCTCTTGATTTGTTTCTTCTTGGAAATGTTTTAGATAATGTTATTTTCATCTTTAAACCATTCCTTGCTATTTAGGTTAATCACACAAGTCCTTTCATGCATTCACACAATCATCACATACACACATGCATTCATTTGGTTTTTATTTAATCAAAGTTTTTATTAACCCTAATTTTAGTGATTAGAATTTGATAATCATGATCAAGATTTTTGGGATGTTACATCGGCTAAGCAGGGCGGGGCACCTCTGGTGGTGACATGGCGACAAGGGGTAAGTGGGGAGATGGCTACGCGTCGCGGGAGAGCCAAATCGCGGTGGGAAAATAAGATGTCTCGACGACAAGGTTTGTCCACCAGTTTTTTTTTCATCCGACGTTTCGAGGCGACACCCGACGCATCGGGTTCGGCCTGTAAACGCCGTATAAAAGTTGGGAAAATACGGCGAAAAATGGCGTCCTAGGAACGCGACTAGACGAAAACTCACTGTCGGATGAAAAAACGGCCTGTGGGAGGCCATCTGGGAATGCTAGTGGGGTTCTCTTACCATTATATCTCGGAGAATATGGGGTGCTACTAAATCATTTTTTTGCAAAATTTCAGTGATCTATTAATAATCATCAACGGTAGTACAAAAGAATACAAAAATAATAAAATTACAAATAGTACATTAGACCATGTAGTGATGACTACATACACTAGAACGAGCCGAAGGCCCTCCGCCATCCTCGCCCCTCCATTACCGGAGCCGAACAAAGATTGTCATAGTACAATTTGTTGTGGTAGGCTAACGGAAAGTCGTCGTGGTAAGACCCCAAAGAATCAATACATCATAACCGCCAAAGATGACAACCATTGATCGAAAAAAACTAGCCTCAAACCACATCAATGAATACGAAAAATGATTGTACAAAGTAATTGTACAAAGATGGATGATATTTTTATAATAAAGACATGGATAAAATCCCACGTTAAGCCTTACCGTTGTATCTTGGAGAAGTCGACAAGTGTCCTTCCCCAGTTAGAGGCACCGGTGGCATGGGATTGATGACAAGTACTGTGATATCATGATAGAGGATGTCTACATAGGACATATGAGATACATGTTGAACTAAAAGTTATCGGCAAGGGAAGGATAGAATAGGAGCTTAATCTTGTTGAGCGAGACTATCACCCCTTCCATGGCCCAATAAAAAAAATAAGTATTGAAGTTTTGGTGTTATCATGTCATGTGTTCCGACATGTATCAACACAAATATTAGCTACAAAAGCAACACAAATGACAAATGTTGGGTGTAATGAAAGGCTCGTCTTGACCCATTTCCCATGCCTAGATAAGTATGAATATGACGTGTGTTTTTTATTTCATAATGTTCTCTTTCCTGCAAAAATATGTGATGATGGCAACGTGGTTGTAGCATATATTTAGGTTGTGTCTGGCATTGCGGTGAAGTATGATACTCCCTTCGTCCGGAAATAACTGACTTAGTTTTGTCTAGATTTACATGTATCTAGACGAATTTAAGTATATATAACATTTAAATCTAGGCAAAGTCAGGTTAGTTATTTCTGAACTGAGAGAGTGGAAGTTATTATTCTTTTCCTAAAGGACAACTTCTTGTTTTAATATCTACTAGCTAGCTGTTAATTTTTTACAACTATTTCACTATAGATCCTTAAGTAAATCCAACACATCACTGTTCTACTATTAAAAACAGATTTAAAAAGGAGAAGAGAATCATCACTAATAATTCACATTTTTCAAGACTAATTACCTTTAAGACCCCAAATTTTAACTCAAAGCGGCCAGCTCCTGTCATGAGTGTGCATAAAATATGACTACATTGAACTCAATTATTCGTTTGTAATCCAATGATACTTCATAACATAAAAGAATGAAACTTTTAGCCACAAGTACCAGATAAAATGGAAGCTGTCAACTTCTACACCATTCTTTCACCTCAATATTTCTACCAATAGAATCTGTTAATGGGTTAGCATGGTTACTCTAGATACCGAAGTCATACAGTTTAATTGTAGTAAACAAAAACATGCATCAAGCTATTCCGGCAACAAAGATGTACCAAGCTATGTTTAAGAAAAGGTATGTGCGTGATCTATTGTAAGCTCTACCGGTTATAGCTCATTTACATGTGATACTGTCAACTTTTTATATATCCCTTGGATTGTGGAGTAAGCGTAGATGTACGAAAAGAGCAATATCCTTCAGATAAACCCTCCTAAGAGCATGTTTATTGTGGTGTTTTTGAGAAGTGTGCACTACAGAGCCAACTAGGCACTGATCATGCCATGGTGGTAGCTAATAATAGCTTCCAACATCGAACATTTAAAATTGGAAGGAAGAAAAATATTTGAGAGAAGATTGATGGAGAGAGACCATTGGAAGATGCATGGAGCTCTGTGAATCTGGGAATAGACAAGCTTGGAATAATGGAATTATCTAATACATGTTCGAAGAACATTGTGCAAGTTGCTAAAACATTTGTGGATGTTATTTGGAACAAGAATTAGCTACATCCCACATTTTTCTAGTTATTACTAAACCTCTAGACTCGGTTAAAAAACTAGTGAAACCATAGCAAAATTTAAAACCCATGCTAGAGCCACACTAAAATTACACCAAACATATAGTATGTAATTCCTTTGAATTATGATTGAAACATTTTGGTAAGTATCATCATAGTTTTGAATTGTTTCTGAATTTAATATATGCCATTAGAAATTGTAAAAAGACATTAACAGGACATTTACAAACTTCAGTAAATGAATATTTGAATAAAGGTTAGAAGTGTTGATGAGTAAATTTAAATATCTATATGCCATGGTTTTACTTGTGATGGTAGGGGCCATGTGATAAACTATATGATGTAATGGGGAAGGTGCTAGACCTATATGTAGAGTAATATCAATACATGCAAGGAAATACATGATAGAGCAAAGATTACGATAAATAATTGAATACTCCCTCCGTTTCAAAATATAAGACGTTTTAGGTTTGTGAAGAAAATGAATCTAGACTTTTTTTTAGTGTGTAGATTCATTCCAAAGTTGAATGAACTACATACTAAAATAAGTCTAGATTCGTTTTCTTCACAAAACTAAAACGTCTTATATTTTGGAACAGAGGGAGTAGTAGACACCTATTTTACACGATAAATAAGCGTTACTCATGTTATTATCTGAAACTCGAATGATGTGCGACCTTATGGTAGTAGCACGATGTGACCATCCACTTAGACCAAATAAAATAGAAGTTTTTTTTTGTAACTGAAATTATGGGCTCTCTCTTACTTTTAATCTAGAGATGTGGTGGATAAACCACACAAGACTACACAATAGTACCAATTTCTTAGGTATCAATTCAATGATTACATAAATAATAAACTTACCGAGCATATGCAGCCTAAACCAACATAAGTTTTCTGCCATACATTATTCGAACTCCTATTTTTTGCCTTTAAAAAGGCAGACATATGCGCATCCTCGTGTATACACAACATAGATTTATCAAAATCAACATCAATAATTCTTTTGAAAGAAAAGAAGCACGAATATCATTCGATATTTGTTTAGTCAATACTATATTCTCTAAAGTCGAGGCAAAGGACTTGCATTGACTTACTACCAATTAAGACGTACTATATCCACTTCTGAAAAGAAATTGCATAATTTTTCAGAAGTCAAACTATGTGAAAATTTAACCAAGTTTTTTCTATAATTTGATCAAACTTTATATTATTTAACTTGAAAAACATCATAAGCCTTGTTTTCAAGAACGGGGAATAGTTGGTGGAATATTTTTGTACATAACATATTGTCCTTTACCAAACCGGTACAGCTAGAAAAGACGAAGCTAAACCCCATCTAGGGTTCCTACTCCCACCGGCGACATTGCCGGTCTGCTTCGCCTTGAGTGGCCTTAGGGCCTCGGGAGTGTGGCGGACCATGGTCCCTCGTCGGCGGAAGGTTTCTTGTTCTTTGTTTAGGTATTTTGTAAGTGTTTTTCTTGGGACGTTGAGGTGATGACTACATCTTGAAGTCACAATAAGGTCCTTCCAGCCCTATCCTTACTCCGGTTGTGCATCTAGCGCTGGCGGAGGACGTGTGGAGTCGTGTATCCGAAGGATCTCTTGGGATCTAGTCCTTTTTCGTGTTCGTTTGTGTGAATTCAGGTCAGTCTCTTCTGATTTATGCATGTCATCATTGACGATGGTTGCTGCTCTAGTGCACTGGCCCTTGGGGTCTTAGCACAACAAATTCATGTCTGTCTATTATAACAAGGTCTACTACGACAAGCTTTGTCTGACTCCAATGATGAAAGGGCGGGAACGGTGGCGTGCATTCGGCTCGTGTTAGTATTTGTAGTCATCTTTAGGTGGTCCATCTATCTATTTGTATTTTTTACTACTTTTAGGTTTTTTTACTACTATTGATGTTTTTTAATAAATTTGTGAAATTTTGAAATTTATATATTGAAAAACCCTACACGGCATGGACTTCTAGTCTCCTTAGGATACATTCGCCTAGAAACAAGTGGATACGACAGTTGCCACCAGTAACAAAACCCTAACATTTTTTCTGCTATTCCTATTAGAAATAATGGATCCAATTCTTGTGGGCCGTGTAGGATTTTAGAATTTCTATTAAATCTCAAAATCCATGTTTATGGCCGTTCATGTGTGTGACAAGAGGTGGGATTCTAAGTTTAGTCACGTTGAAAGTTGAGAGAGTTAGACCTCCTTAAAAGAAAGAGTTCACCGCTTAGTAAGTGAGCGAGAGGTGGTACATGCACGCTCTTCTTTCTCCCCCGCTGCTCGTCTCGTCATGACACGCTATGTCGGGTTTTGGGAATGAGCCTCGAGTTGGGTGTCACAGCTAGTTGGTTTGGATTATCCTCGGATCGTGGTCTGTGATAACCAACGCTAGCAAAACGTGTGATGTGTTGTATCCGTTAGGGTCTTCTAGACCACTCTATCTAAAGTATTGCCAACGTACACCATAGAACACACAAAAAATGAGGTGGACTTTTGCCACCTCTCTACTTGCACCACCAGTATAGTCTACTCCATGTTGCCATCATGAGCACCGGCGAACGGGAGAACAAGTCTCTGATACCTCTCGCCTTTGTGATTCTGGAGAGTGCGAATAAGATTTTTGGGGGTTTCGCATGACTACTTGTGTTCTTCACCACGATCGTCTACCATCCAAGTCGAGTGGTGTTGTGTTTCATCGTCTTCTTCGACATGTCTTCACCAACGTTTTCATCAGCAATGTAACCACTACATCAACAACTACTTTGTCCATAACTGATTAGTAGGTGTGACATATTCCACTCGTATGTTATGGTTGTTGTTGCGTATGCACTGCTACTATTCATGTCGATTAATGCATCTATTTTGTTTGAGTTTCACATGGTAGTAGACGTTGTTATCATGATTAATACTTCCTCCGTTCACTAATTTAAGACCTATTTTTTTGGAAATGCATGTATCTAGACTCGTTTTCTTGTCTAGGTTCACCCATTTTATTATGAATTTAGTCAATTTTAAATATGTATAAGGTCTTACATTAGTGAACGGAGGAGTATTATAAAATGAATCATGGAATTATTGCATAATTCGCGGAAGCCGATCCAGAAGGGGTCGGCTGCCCGTGACGTTGGAGACGGGCGCGTGGACACGGACTTTGCGGGGCTGGCCGAGGAGTGGTCAGCTGCCCGCGACAGTGGTGTTGGGCGTGTGCACGCAGACTCAGCAGGGCTGCCGGGTGCGGTCAGGGAAGACCAGGGGTATCATGTTGATGAGGGGCCTCCCTTGGCGACTCATGCGGCCCAGCCTGGGTAGTTAGTGGATGGGGGTGGCCGGACCCAGGAGAGGTTGGGGCTTCCCCTGTCTTCGATGCGCGCTTCGACTACCCGGCTGCTACACCGACTGTTGTATAGGAGGTGGTACTCCTTTCAGGCGGAGCACTCGCCACGTGGTTGATGCCACTGGTGCGTTCACGAAGGATGAAGACTCTTTGGTCAAGGAGATGCGTCGTAAGGCTGTGAAGAATTTAGATTCGTCTGGTATAATGAACTCTTCAAAATCTTTTTTTTCTTTTTATACTTCCGTTATTACTTCTAAGCTGGCCAATATTGACGTTAGTTTGGGTAGTTTTGTACATGAGGTTTTTTGTTCTTCTAATATTTTGCGACACATGGAGGTTGATCGTCTGATGGTTACTCCTAAGGCGTTGTTGTTCCTGATTCTTTACAAATGGAGGAGGATGAGTTTCATATCACAATAAATGATCAACTTCTTTCTCACTTAGTTGGTAAAGTATTGGAGGTGGACTTTGATAAGACTGGGCTTGTCTCTGTGTATGAGCTAAAAGCATCCGGTGGTAAATCAAAGAGCCATAAGTCTCACAAGAGACCCCTTGTGTCCATAATTTCTATACTTTCTCAATGAATGGAATATTTTCAAATAGAAGAGGCCTTAGGGACTTGGCTAAAACATTTGTTCTTTGCCGATATGTGAGAGATTATAAGTTGGATTTTCTGGGTATTTTTGAGACTGGTAGACGTGATTTTTCACAAGCCTTACTCAATCGCCTATCTGGTGGAGTGGACTTTACGTGGATATCACGTCTATCGCGTGGTCATTCTGGGAGGACCATGTTAGGCGTCCGATATGAGACTATGGAAGTTTTAGCTTGTTCGGTTGGAGATTTTTTCATAAAAGTCTATATACGAAACAAGACTGATAATTTCACATGGTCTCTAGTCGTTGTTTATGGGGCCGTCCAAGATGTCTATAAATCTGACTTTTTACATGAGCTGGTGAATCTGGCAGAGGATAATCCATATCCTATACTTATAGGTGGTGGTTTTAATTTGCTAAGATTTCCCCACGAGAAAAGTCGGGGCCATTTTTATGATCATTGACATTTCTTGTTCAATGCTGTCATAGACAGCCTGAACTTAAAAGAGGTTACAATGTTAGGAAGACAATTTACCTGGGCTAATTGTTTTCCGGAGCCAACATATAAAAAACTAGATAGAGTGCTCATGGATACCGAGTGCGAAGAGAAGTTCTCTATGATAATTGTTCGCGCTCTAGAGCGTATTAAGGCTTTGTTGGATCACGCTCCTTTCATTTTATATGTTGGCACCGCCACGAAAGTCTATGAATGAGTTCAAATTTGAACTCAGATGAATGATTCGTGATGGTTTCTATGATATGGTCAAGGATATTTGGGAGAAACCTGTTAGTGGTCAAACACCTATACTGTGATGGAATAATAAAATTTGTGCTGCGATGGAATAATAAAACTCGTGCTTTACATAAGTTCCTTCGAGGTTGGGCTAGACATACTGCTGATATTCATAAAAAAGAAAAATACACCTATTATCTATTATTGATGACTTAGAAGCTTCTGCGGAAGTCAGGCTGTTATCTGTATAAGAAATTAAGTTTAAAAGCCAACCGAATGCGAAGATAGCCCGACTATTGCGTAAAGAGGAACTCAAATTGTACCAACACTCTAAAGCAAAATTCATTCTGAAAGGATATGCGAATACAAGATACTTCCATGATGTTGCCAATGGCAAGCATAAGCAGAAATTTATTCACTCTCTGAATCAAGAAGGTATGATTAAGAGACAGAGCAATTGAAGTTTATATTATATCTTATTATAAATCCTTGTTTGGGGATCCACTTAAAAACTTTTTTCTATGAATGAGTCTCAAACGGTGGATATCCCACAAGTTTCTGTTGAGGAAAACAACTTTCGAACTGCCTCTTATACTGTGGAGGAGGTTAAGAAATCTGTTTTTCAAATGGAACATAACAAAACGGCAGGGCCGGATGGTGTTCCAGTGGAATTTTACCAAAAAATCTGGAATGTCATCAAGGAGGACCTGATGAATTTGTTTAGATTTTTACAGGTCGGTCAATTGGATTTTGGTAATATAATTTTACTGCTAAGGTTAATAATGCAGAATGTATACAACAGTATTATACAATCTGCCTTCTTATCGTTAGTTTTAAAATTTTCACAAAAGTTATCATGATTAGACTAAAATCAGTAGTTGATCATGTTGTTAGATCTTCTCAAAGTACGTTCATGCAAGGTAGAAACATTATAGATGATGTAGTAATCCTGCATTAAATAATCCATGAACTACACTAAAAAAACTAAATGGTGTACTATTCAAGATTGAATTTGAGAAGACGTATGACAAAATTAATTGGTATTTTCTCCAGCAAACACTCCGCATGAAAGGTTTTTCTGAGGAAGGGCGTGCTCTCATACATTCTTTTGTGTCTGGGATAATGTTTCCATTAAAATAAATGATGACATTGGCAGTTACTTCTAGACCAAGAAAGGACCGAGACAGGAGGACCCACTGTCGCCTATACTATTTAATATAGTGGCTGATATGCTGGCTATCCTTATTGAGAGAGCCAAGGCTGATGGCCAAATTGAAGGACTAGTTCCACATCTTGTTGATGGCGGACTCTCTATTCTTTAATACGCTGACAACACAATCTTATTTATAGAACACGATCTGGAGAAAGCTAAGAATCTGAAATTAATATTATCGATATTCGAGCAGCTCTCTGGACTAAAATTAAACTTCCATAAGAGTGATTTGTATTATTTTGACGAGGCTCAAAACGAGGCATACCTATATGCTGAACTTTTCGGCTGTGATCAGGGGCAATTTCCAATCAACTATCTAGGAATACCGATTCACTATGGGGTCTCACAATTGCTGAATGGAAACTCGTTGAAGAAAGACTCCAAAACGTCTTAGTAGTTGGAAAGAAAAGTTGCTATCCTTTGGGAAAAGACTTATACTCATAAATTTAGTACTCACCAATATGGTACTATATGATTTTGTTTTTTAAGTTATCAAAAGGTGTCTTAAATAAAGTGAATTATTTTTTATCAAGATTCTTTTGGCAAGGGGATAGTGAAAAAAAAGAAATATCGACTGGCCATGTGGTTTACCGACCGAAAGAATACGGTGGACTTGGCATACATGATTGCAAGTTAAAAATTCCGTGCTCTTGGGTAAATGGCTTTTCAAACTACTAACTGAATATGGTGTCTGGAAAAACACTATATGGAGGAAATATGTTGGATCCAAAGCATTGTCTCAAGTGGTTTGAAAATGGTATGACTCACATTTTTGGGCGGGACACTAATGGCGCCCAAAAAACATTTCTTCCGTTTTGGTGCTTGCAATATTAAGGATTGATCGTAGATTAGATTTTAGGAGGATAAATATTTTGGCTAAACTTCTTTTCACGAACAATATCCAGCTCTATATTCGATTGTTAGGCATAAAGGAATACACTTTCCATAATGATGGAATCTAATCCTTTTAATGTGTTTTTCAGAAAAAGTCTCATAGATCCTCGGCTGGTATCTTGGAACAATCTTTTATTACGATTATCCATGATACAACTGTCGAACGATGTGGATGAGTTCATATAAAAATTACTAGAAAGTGGTAAATTTTCCGTTGACTCGTTCTATAGAGCATTGATTCAACCTGATATTCCGGTCGATGATAATAGTAAAATTTGGAAAATAAAAATACCCCTAAAGACGAAGATATTCGCTTGGTATCTCCGTAAGAAAGTAATTCTTACTAAAGATAATCTTGTAAAGAGGAATTTGCATGAAAGTACATAATGTGTTTTTTGTCACCATGATGAGATAATCTATCATTTATTCTTCCATTATAAATTTGCTCGCTTTATATGCTCATTCATCCAAATAGCCTCTGATTTATCTCCTCCATGTTCGGTGGTCAATGTTTTTGGTAACTGGTTGCATGGGATAGATGATAAATACAAGACTTTGTTTAGGGTGAAGCACTTGTCATTATTTGGTCGATATGACTATGTAGAAATGATAATTTTTTTAATAATATTGTATCTTCTTCCATGCAAGTTATTTATCGGGCAATGGCTATCCTCCTATTATGGATTATTCTCCAATGTTTTGAGTTTCACGACTTGTTTATGGAGATATGTACGCGATCGGAGAATACGGCGAGAGATATTTTCTTCCGACATGGGTGACCGCGTGATTTATGGATTGATCTGCCATAGTCTGAGGCCGTTGTTTTTATTCATAATTTTTGTAATTTTACTCAACTTTCTGTTTTTTATATGGTTTGTGCGGTTGTGTGCATTCTAGTTATATAGAGACCGAAGGTACACACTATTCAAAATAATAAAAACGTCCATTTCATAAAAAATCCAACAGTTACGACACCACCACCCCTGGCTTAGAGCCGTGGCATCTTAGAAAGACAAACACTTTTTTTTGGCAAAAAAAGACAGACACTTTTCGGATAAACGGAAAAGGTTGCAAGACGTGGTCCATGCACGTATGGGAAGAAGATCTCAACAGCACCCTGCCCATCCCCATAAAAAAAGCATGGCGGTTTGCTCTCAGAGAAAAGAAAATTGGCAGTAGCGTGAAGCACTTGAACATATCCATCCAAGTAGGAAGTACTAGTAGCAGATAAATTAGCTTAGAAAAGATAGCAACTCTGAGCCGTTGTTGTTTGCTGGCCCTTCCTGGCCGCCTCGATCGAGTTGAGTAACAGGGCGTCCGAGTTAGGCGTGCCGTCGTCTCCTGTCGCGGTGTCACCTGTACGATGCCTAGTAGAACTGATAAGATGGAGCAGCATCCGTCCTAGTGTATGTACTTACGTACGCATCACGGCTGTGCAAATGGACGATAACGGACGGAACGGCTGTACTATCTCACAACCACAAACCTGAAAAATATCTTTGGATTCTGTACTACTCCGCTAAACATGGTTTACTTGCGCCAAGCATCCTATTCCGAACCCTTGGCCCGAGCACCAGAGCGTCGAGAAAAGGGAGGACACTTGGAAATGAAACATTGACGGGAGCATATGTCGCGCCGCTGCATCTCACCTTTTCTTTTAGCTGCTCTCCGTACATCTATTTCATTTGATCACTCCTGCTTATTCAAAAGCTTTATTGTTGTAAGCAAAATGCTGCTTCACGGCAGGTCATGAAAATAACCAACTCAGAAAAAAAAGAACTCCCACGTCGCCCTCCTCTCGCAACACCTCCTCTGGCGACATTGGGGAACCCTGGCCACCGCCGCCTCTAGAGGCCACCACCCGCCCTCCCACGCATCGCCGCCGCCGGAGGGGGTGCCGGCGAAGCCACGCACACCCCAAGGTAGGTGGCGGCGGGGCGTCTTTTCTCCTCCCGTGGCCCCGACCATGATGACCAGGAGCTCTTCTTGCGGTGCGTGGCGATGAAGGGACGGTGGGCGTGTGTGGCAGCGCTACGACAGTGCAGAGGCGGGTGGGCGCGGCGGCGCATCGGCTGTTGGGGAGCGGGGCGGCTCGCACGCAGGCAGGCTGGATCTAGGCCGCGTGGGCCGGCTCCGGGCTTGGCAGCGTGGGCGTGGCGCATGGGAGGGCCTCGCCGGAGCGGGAAGATGCAGGGCGTGGCGCTGGTGCTGCCGACGTGATACCATCGATCCGGATTGCAGATATAGACCTAGGTTTAATCGAATCTTGGGAAACAACGTTAATAGGAATAAAAATAAGAACACGTCTACAAGATTTTGTTTTTTTGTTTTACCTTTGTTTACCGGATTAATCTAGTTTACTTTATATTATGGGTTGAATCAATTGATAAAGATAGGCCAGGTTTAAAGATCCACTTGCAGCTGCACATCATATGGAATGAAGGATAATAATAAGCATAGTCATGTGTAAGGTTTCAATAGAGATAATCTTTGTGGGCAACACATCATAATATTCTAGATCTCCTGAGAGTCACAGGTATAGAAATAGTATTTTGATCCAACCGAATGTACCGCGAAGCACCGGGTTACAAATAATTATTAAGTGTAAAACACGAATTAAAAAATTAAGTGATAATATTGTTGTGATCTCGAATGGGTCGCTAAGCGAAGACCGTATAGCCCTTTATGCCACTGGGTTTCCTATGAGATCCCGCTAGCCAAGTATCTCACCTTAAGCTTGATCGATATGGGGGGTTATGGGTACCTACAAGTCTAAAGATCGAGGCAAGAGACAAAGAAACAAATTATACAAATCCCTCTTACAAACCTATACATAATTCTCCCATAGATTAGATGTACATAAATGCTGCGAGGTTTCTGCCCAATCCGTAGACCGTGAGGACTACTCACTCATAAAAATAATATCAAGGATAGAAAATATTGTGCAAAATACTTAGATTAAAATTGAATATTCTTACAGTGGTTGCCGAATCACAAGAAAATCTCAAGTGCAAAGTAATGGCTATGGCTAATGGAGAGGATGGGGGGTGGATCTCTTTTGGTGTTGTTGTGGTGAAATCTGAGAATGACGGCCCTCTACACGGCGGATGGGACCTTGAAATATATAGGCGTCTTCACGATAGTTGTAGGGTTTGATGAGGCGGAGCCTCCGCCACCCCGTACGGGCGGAGCACGCATGTACCAGTGGTCGTTATGTTGAGTGGCGCCTGGTTATTGCTCCAGGAATATTTGGTCATCAATACTTCCACGAAATCATCATTTATGACTCTAGATTTCTCAATAAAAGTGTGATTTCCTGCACAATATAAATCAAAAGAAGGTTTTGTATATCTTTGTAATAATTAGTCATTAGTGGTAAACAAGAGAGAATAATGTCAATTGTTTGACAAAAACAATGTTTAAACATGGAGAAAGATGGCGATTTTTGGAGCCATCAACCTCCCTAGAGCTCAAACCTTGATCGCCCTCGGGAAAGAAGAAAAAAAGAACTATAAGGAATTCAGCGTTTAAACTTGAAACAACGAGAATATGAATTCACTTACGGTCAGTAGCCATATGCGTCTAACACTTCTTTTATATTGAAAAACTTATCAAAGTTAGAGAGATGTGATGAACCACAAGTATAGGGGATCGCAATAGTCTTCGAGGGTAGTATAACCCAATTTATTAATTCAACACAAGGGGAGCCAAAGAATATTTATAAACCTTAACAACTATGTTGTTAATTCATCTGCACCTAGAAATAGTCTTGCTCACAATAGTTTATCAGTAGCAACAGTTTTGTAGTAGCAATAGCAAAGTAACAGTAGCAGTAAAATAAAGGCAGTAGTAACAATAGTAGCAAACAACGGGATTTGAGTGCGGTAGGCATAGAGATGGATGGACGGGTGTTGTATGGACAAGACTATTCATGTAATATCAAGATCTAGGGCATTTGTAGATAAATAAGATAAAGAATCCAAGTACTAAATAATCATAGGCATGTGTTTCATATATAGTCATACGTGCTCGTAATGAGAACTTGCACAACATCTTTTGTCCTGTCAGCCCGTTGCAGTGGGGCCTCAAGGGAATCTACTAGCAATTAAGGTAATCCTTTTAATAGAGTATCGGAGCAAAGCATTAACACTCCATGAACACACATGATCCTCATATCACAGTCATCCTCTCCGGTTATCCCAATTTCTGTCACTTCGGGGCCTCGGGTTTCGAACAATAATACGTGTAAACAACTTGCAGATAAGATCACAAATAATACTATCATCATGAATCAATAACATGCTCAGATCTGACATAATGGCACTCGGGCCCTAGTAACAAGCATTAGGCATAACAAGTTGCAACAATGTGAAAAAGCACTAACAAAGATACTAGGCACCATGCCCTAGCAATCTTATTCGATTACATGATAGATCTCATCCAATCCCTATCATCCCCATAGCCTACAGCGGGAGATTACTCACTCATGGATGGGGGAAACATGGATGGTTGATGGAGAGGCGTCGGTGATGATGATGACGATGATCTCCTCGAATTCCCCATCCCGACAGGGTGCCAAAACGAAGTTCCTTGTTCCGAATCGCGGTTTCTGTTGGTGGCGGCATAGCGGAACTCTATCTAGAAAAACATCGAACCCCCCTCTGTTTTTAGGTCAGATGGCTTATGTAGGTGAAGGGGGTGACCGAGGGGGTGCCCGAGGTGGCCACACCACCCCTAGGCATGGCGTAGACTGGCCTGCGTGGCCAGGTGGTGTGGGCCCCTCGTGGACATTCTCCGTCTCGTCTTCTGGTCCCGTGAGTCTTCTGGTAAAATAGGAGTTTTGCGATATTTTTTAGGAATTTTCCTGAAAATTGATTTCCTGCAGAAAAACTAGACACCAAAGCAATTCTGCTGAAAACAGTGTCAGTCCATGTTAGTTGCATCTAAATCACACAAATTAGAGGAGAACAATAGCAAAAGTGTTCAGAAAAGTAGATACGTTTTGTACGTATCAACTCCCCCCAAGCTTAGCTTATTGCTTGTTCTCAAGCAATTCAGTTGAAAACTGAGTGCGATAAAAGAAACTTTCACGAACACATTTGCTTCATATGATGTATATATTCTCAGCATATGATCAATACTTAGACAATTCATAATAAGGAGTATGCAAATAAGTCTACTCAATAGTCATGCAAGCTATGAAGAGGTTCCAACACAATAATAGTAAGCAGCATGGAACATAAGCATAAGCAACATTGTAATGCTCATAAGAAGGTATGATAAAGTGGTATCTCGCTTGCCTTTGATTGTGGAGCAAAACATAGATGCCAAGGCACCTCTGAAGTTCAAGTGAAGACTAGAAGTAAAGATATCAAAGATACATGCATCAAAGTTATGTCACAATTAACCGAGTTTTGAGACAAGCACATTACACTAAGAATGACAACTATGCTCTCAATAAGATGCTCATATAATAAGTGGTGACTCAACAAAGAAGTGAAATGGTTTTGAAAAGTTTGAAAGGCTTCCAAATGCTGAAAGTATGGTACTCAATAGCTTTGAGATCTCATTGCCCCTATCATGGGCATCTTTAAGTGGTTAAGTTTAAAGTGAGGTTCAATATGAGTTATATGCTTGACAGACCATAAAATGGAAATCTCATGTCCCTTGAGTACGAGGGCCGTTCCTCATGCTACTCAACTTTAGTTACATGTAAGTTCTTGTCATCGTAAATACATGTGTATCATAGAGTACCGCCAACGGGGTACCCCTTGCCCCATGATACAGGAGCTATCCCATATCAAAATGACAAGGCAACAGATAGTGAGCATCTCAACGATCCTTTTATTTACCATAAGCATGGTGCATTTTTTCTCTTCTATTTTTTTTCTATATATTTTTTCTGAGGATGCTTCATAGATTGCTCATTATGGTTATGCTACAAGTTTCCACCATGATTAGGGATGACTTAGGCTAGCGGCCCAGGCGTTTCTCTAACACATATACATAACTCCATGGACTTACAAGCTCCCCTTTTATTTCACACCGTCGACATCCGTAAACAAAAGAGCATGATATCAACGGGATAATATTTACAGGTGTTGAAAGCGTTCCCCGTGACAGCACGGTTCTACTAAGTCCCAGCCTATAATTTGCAAGCATATAACTTTCATGGATAGTCACAATGGTTCAGGTTTATTAAGTGCAAGAAAATAAAGTGTGCCATCAAGTTCGTGAGAGCTTTACTAACTAACTTTATCATAACAAGCAAACATTTTATTTGGAAGAAAACCAAACATAATAAATATGCACGGAATAGAAATGATGATAATAGGTAGATATGGTTGACACTTTTTTGACAATTTTGGTTTTGAGGAGTTAGACGCATGAGTAGAGCTCATACTCAGTGCAAGTGAAGACAAACGAGAGAGAAATAAATGTCATAATCATGCTTGCAACAAAACAAAATTAATTATGGCATAAAAGTGATACAAGAACTCTGAGGCAAAATAAATCATCGAGGCTTAACTAACTTTTGTTTAGTCATATGCATGCGTGAGCATGTGCCAAGTCGATTCAAATGAAGCATTCAGAGGAGGATACCACAATGTCATACCAAGTTATGAATAGAACAAAGCAAACATTCATATGACTTGCTACAAACTATTAGCAAGTTGGAGCTAATCATAAGAGAGAAAGAACTACTAAGAATCCGATAAATAACATACACCTTACATGAACAGACTAAGAATACCCACAATGATGAGTATATGTACAAAAATGAAGACACATAGAGTTCATTATCAGCCTCTTACCACACCTCGAGTTGTCATAAATCATCATTATTGTCTTTCACTTGTGTGGCTTGAATAATAACATGAAACCAAACTCCAAAGGAGTCACTGAGCATCGCTGAACCCTGCAACAAACTTAACAAAACCAAATAAGAACAATAAATATTTTTGGGTTTTAAATTTTATTAAAGCAAGCACTCAAAGCAAAAGCAAACAAAGCAAAATATTTTTGGATTTTTCTTATAACAAACCAAAGATAAAAGAAGGAAAATCAAACCAAAGCTAAAAGACAAAGAAAGAAACAGAGAGAAATAATGAAAATATTTTTGGTCCTTTTGTGTTTTGGAAGTAGAAACAAAAACTAAAAAGAAAGCGAAACATGGATATACAAAGTACCAACAAAACATGATATGTAGATGAGTGTGGTGTCGGTATACCTCCCCCCAAGCTTAGGCTTTTGGCCTAAGTAGAGATCAACCAAAACACGGGTAGTAGCCCCAAGCTGGTGGATCATCGTAGGAATGATCATAATTAGGCCCTCGTGATGAAGAAGAAGCACCCCAATCATAAGAGGGCCGCTGGTATGAAGACTCCCCCATGTTGGAGGGCTGAACCGAATTATATTTGTCTTCCTCTCCAACATTCTCCTCTTGCTGGGGGAGTTCCACCATGTATGTGTCAAGTTCTTCCTCCGTGAGTGACCATCCTTTCCTGGTATCAAAGTTAAACAAAGCAGGTGCAGGCAAAGGGACTACTTTCTCAGACTTACCCCCTCTCCAACCACTCTTGAGAAAGGTTATTTCATAAGATAAATCGCTCAAACTAGCCCAAGAAGAAATAAATTTATGTTGTATCATGGAATTGAGATCAAGTCTCTCTATGGGAAACTGCAAGTCTGAATGATGAGGCGCTAAACCAAGCAAAGCTAATAAACAAGAGGCAATGAGACCTCCACAAATTCCACCTTTCTCACGGTTAGCGGCAAGACAGAAGGCTATCAAAGCACCCCAAGTTATAAGTTTTATCCCTTTTCAAAGCAGCTGAGATAAAAGCTAGATCAAATGAAGATAACTTACTAGAAGTCTTCCTAGCAACAACACATTTGGCAATGAAATAAGAAAAATATCTAATGGATGGGAGATGCATATTCTGAATTTTACCACTCTCCTTTGAGAAGCTGCATCCTTGGAAGATCTCCGCATATAAGTCCATGAATGGCGCGGGCCTCTCCCTAATCTTCTCGCATGAACCCCACTGTGGCACTCCGATAGCTGCACAAAAATCATCAAAAGGGAGGTTGACAGCTATTTAGTAAATTTTGTAGTGAACCATGGGGTTAGGTAAGGACCAACTAAATCGAAAATCCTGCACCACAGACATAGTTAGTTTCACATATTGGTGAGGTTCTTCTCCAACAAAATGCTCCAACCCTGCATTAGAAATCAGAATTTGGAAATCCTGAAATATCCCTGCAGCTCTCATGAATTCTGGGCATGGATAAATGGAAGATAAAACTTCCTCCTCACGGTGGACTTTCATAATCTCCGGTACCCTTAATTCATATTGATTCAGCTGGTAATCACTCATCTTCTTTTCTGAAATTTTTAGACTAATATCAAACCAAGTGATTTCCATGTTAATAAATGATGGGGAACTACTATAGGAACTTGCTAGAGGGCTAAACATGCATCAAAATGAAATCTCTAAGCATAAAACAAGCATGCAAGCTCACATAACCTGTCACCTACAGTAGCAAAATATTCAAGATAAAATCCACCAATCAAAAATCTAATTGGACAAGCGGA
Organism: Avena longiglumis; assembly: GCA_030063025.1. Taxonomy (NCBI): domain Eukaryota; kingdom Viridiplantae; phylum Streptophyta; class Magnoliopsida; order Poales; family Poaceae; genus Avena; species Avena longiglumis. The sequence goes on from CP125978.1 coordinate 366,498,877, forward strand.
GGAGGCACATACCGGAGAGCAATCCCTCAAAATATCAGCAGCAAAGATGGGCTGAGCAAGGAGATCTAAAATTGGGAGAAAGAACAACAAGAACTCGAGCTATGTGAAGTTTTCTGGTGTTTTTCGGGAGATAGAAATAAGTGGTCGGAAAGAGGCTAAGTGGAGGGCCAGGGGTGGCCCACACCAGGGCCAGGCACGCCCTTGGGCTAGCCACGCTACCAGGGGGTGTGCCTGCCTGGTGGGTCCCCCTGGGTCACTCCAGGTTCCAATATGCCCCTTCTTTGGCATAAAAATTTAATATGAATTTTCTAGAATTTTTCTGGAAACTTTATTTCCGGGCAATTTTCAAGTTACGAAAATTGATTTTCTCGCAGAAAAAGATTTTGGAAAGATGCAAAAGCAAACCAAAAATAAAACTACAGAAGTTCCAAGACACTCTAACAAGCAAACAACTAGCAAAACTAAGACTAACAAGACAAAAAGCAAAGATTAGAATGGAGAAAAATAAAAGTGAGCAAGGATAAACATTGTGAAAACATTGTTTTGTTCATTAAAATCTCTTTGTTAACAAGGTTTATCAAGTCTTGTTACCAAAACAATCTTATATGAAACAAAACTTTGCATTCCACTAAATGATTATGTTACCTCAATCTTGATAGCAATAGTCCCAATCATAATAGTTTCAAAATTTTCTTGTGGAATGGGACAATATATTTCTCCAACTTTGATGCCCTCAATATTCTCAATTGAATTTAGGCCATAACTCTTATCAATCTTCTTTGGGAAATAGACAGTATGCTCTTTGTCATTAATACTAAAAGTTACCTTCCCTTGATTACAATTGATGATAGCACCTGCAGTATTAAGAAAAGGTCTCCCAAGAATAATAGACATATTCTCATCTTTAGGAATCTCAAGCGCAACAAAATCAGTTAAGGCCAAGCAATTATGAGCCACTTGAACAGGAACATCCTCACATATACCAATAGGAATAGTAGTAGACTTATCAACCATTTGCAAAGATATATCAGTTGTATCAATTTTTCTAATTGAAGTATCTTGTAGAGAGAAAAAGGCATAACACTAACTCCAACTCCCAAATCACACAAAGCAGTTCTAACATAATTATTTTTAATAGAGCAAGGAATAGTTGGAATACCTAGATCCCCAAGTTTCTTTGGAACCTTACCATTGAAGGTATAATTAGCAAGTAAAGTAGAAATTTCCTCATTAGGAACCTTCCTTTTATTAGAGACAATATCCTTCATATACTTTGAATAAGGAGGCAACTTAATAGCATCAGTCAAAGGAATTTGCAAAATAAAGGTTTCATCCACTCACAAAACTTGTTATAGTGTTCTTCTTCCTTTGACTTGTGTTTATTATTAGGAAAATGCATTGGTTTTTGAACCCAAGGATCACTTTCAATACCATGTTTATTAGCAACAAAATCTTCCTTAGTGTACTTAGTGTTCTTAGTGTGCCTCTCAGGTTGCTCTTCAATTTATTCCTTATTAGGAGCATCATTTTTATCATTACCACTTTCAGTTTCAGCATTAGAGACAGATATACTATTAGGATCTATAGTAGGTTCAGAAGGTTCCTTAACTCTTTTATGTTTCTTTTTCTTTCTCTTAGAAGAAGTACCACTATTTTCAGCTTGTTGAGAATCTTGCTAAATTATTTTACGATGTCCCTCAGGATATAAGGGATCCTGAGTGGTAGCACCACTCCTAGTTCTAATTTCATAAGCATGTTTATCTCTAGAAGCATTAACTAGCATATCTTTTTGTACTTTAGCAAGTTGATCAATTTGAGTTTGAACCATTTGGAAATGTTTAAAAAGCATTTTAACATCATTAAAAGTTCTTTCCACAATATCTTTCAACTCATTAATAGCTCTAGAGTTTTCCATTAAATGATTCTGAACTTGTTTATTAAAATTACCTTGTTTAACAATAAAAGTATCAAGTTACTCTAAGCATTGATCGGGAGGTTTACCATAAGGAATATCACCTTCATCAAAATGTTGGAGAGAGTGTACCTCAATAGTGGATGAGTGGGAAATTGTCTTACATAATTCTTCTATAGGAGGTAAATTCTTCACATCTTCAGATTTAATACCCTTCTCCTTAAGACATTTGTTAGCTTCTTTTAGCACTTCATCATTTAGATCAATCACTCCCCTCTTCTTGGGTGTTGGTGTTGGGGTTAGTTCAGGCACAATTGGTTCAGGTGTAATTGGCTCAGTTGTAGTCCAATCATGTAACACCCTCAGAATCGAACCTATGCAGATTTGGCAAAATTCACCAAGCCCGCATAGAAACGATTCAAAGGTGCCCACCAGGCACTTTCGTGCGGGTGGAAAACGAAGTAATAACATTACACAACAGTCCTCGATGGGACCCACAGAACAGATAGATATACAGAGGCGACTCAAAGGTCAAGCATACAGATAAAATATACAAGATCCAAATCACCTTGAAAACGATAGGGCGTCCAGCTACGGACAAGATGCAAATGGGGCTAAGAGCCCTGAAGAATAACCAATGGCGTCCATAACCCTGCCCAGGCCAAGCCGGAAGGGTAACCCTGCTAACGACGTCGATCTCAAAACCTGCTTAAACAAAAGGGGTTCCGACAAAGGGCAAAGGAAAAAGAAGGAGCGTCAAGATCTTGAGGCCGATTACAGCGAGGCTAGAATTGGCGGTCCTCGCCTACATAGGTATGGTGGACTCGAGCGGCGGCAAAGATGCACTAAACAACCTATAGAGACTCGATACAACTGGCGGTTATCAGAGAGGGATGAGATTGACCTAACCGGATCCAACCTGAAGCTAGCACCAAACAAACCCATCCTGGTGTTTCCCCCCTCGAGACCAAATGAGGAGGTCAACCGAGGAACTCACACCGTTGGCAGTTTTATTTACTCAGTTATCGTTGCAGCAATTACTAGTCGGGTTTAGATAATCATCCTGATAAAGTAAACAGTGGGCACTTTTAGTTGACCATTCCGTTGTAGTTGCAACAATTACTAATCAAATACAGATAGCATGAGATAAACCCAAAACCCAGCAGTTGTTGGAACTTTTATTCAGCCATTCCGTTGTAGTTGCAAGATTTACTAGTCAGGTACAATTGTCGCAAGCGACAACCAAACAAGCAATTGTGGGCAGTATTAATTAGCCATTCCATTATAGTGAAGCTGATTACTAGTCATTATAAGTCAAATTTATAACGTAAACTTTAGTTATGCTTGTCTATGATCGAGAATCTTATGCTCCAAGTCGTCCATAACATGGACACGGCTTTGAAAGTTTTAACCGGCGGTGCACCAATAGCAACACACACACGATCAACCTCGGAAAACCAAATCAAAACCCAACGAGGTCTCACGACAGAGCAATCGCAAGATTCAGAAATATTTCAGGGGCCACCCATTAAGCTACCATAGCAAGTAAGCTAGCTCGAGACGGACTCAAGGTCTGCGTCGATGGTCATACGACAATGAGATCCCCAATCGGGGTACCGATACCGAAAACATCCGCTTCCAAAGCGATGCGATTAAGACCTCGCTGTCGTAAATAAAGCAGTAAAGCATGGCATAAGTACATGATAGTAATAAAGCCCCAAACTAGTTGTGGCCCCAAGAAATAAGACGGAATCAAGCTCTGGCTAGGGGGGCCCATACTCCCCATATGTGGATAGCGCGATAAATCAAGGAACAGGTATCAAGTACTCGGGGTCTCACGGGACACAAGTGGGCGTTCGGAAACCAAAATATTATCTATCACCCACCGATGCCTCTGCTTATTCAATTTTAGTTGTTAAACAGAAATTAAAGTGATGATAAATAAAACTAGAGTCATCTCCAACATCAACATGCGGCAATACATCAGCAACTGTGACATATGACGACACGCGACAGCACTTGAGCAATCGACTACGACGCGCAAGTCCAACTATCTACCAAACAACAGGTAATAGGGTGTGTCCAAGGCAATATAGGGCTGCACGGTATATCACAGGTACGGAAACTAAAGCATCGCAGCACAGATAGCAATAGATCAACAGGAGGGAATAAAGATTATAAAAGTAAGATAGGTAGAAAGAGGGAGATGCTCGCCTGAAAACATTGTCGAAGGATTCAACCGGAGATCGGGGCGAAGCTCACATCCACTCAACGGCCTTATCCGCGAAGAAGCAAAACACTAGAAGAAACACCGGATGCGATATTTAATTCAACGGCAGAAGATCGGCAGGATGCATGTATGATGGATGACATGGCAAAGATGCGATGCATTTAGGTCATATTAAGCGGAACCGGGGTCCCGACAATTAATTAGACGGTTCAAGTTATTTAGGTACCCCGCAAATTAAATGTTGTTTAGCAAGACAACAGATGGATCCGGTTCGCTACACATGTTTCAATGAGGCCAATATGAGACTAGATTTGCCCGCATATGGGCCCCATATTTAATTATTAGGTGAATCGGCATAAGGCCCCCAAACCACAGATATGCATGCTAGATGAATGACAATTAAATATGCGACAAGTTGTAATATGTTATGAAATCGGGTTTGAGGAAAAGGTTCACACAATAGAGGGGGCTCGACGATCTTGGGGTTCCGGGGGTCGGGGTTGGTCTCGGGGTCCAGGGTTTGACGGTCCGGTCTCGGCGGGAGCGCTATCGGATATCGGGGTCGATCTTGTCGAATCCGGGTGCGGGACTTGGGGGAATGTCGACGGTCATGGCGTTCAGGGGGAATGTTCTCGGTGTCCGGGTGAAGCACTCGGCGTTCTACGGTTCCGCGTCGACGGCCTTGGTTTCCTCGATGGAGAACTTGGTGTGTCCGTGAAGGAGAACTTGAGGGTCCAGCGTCTCGGTGTCCTCGGATCCGAGCGGAAGAACTTGTCGGGCCGGGTTCGGTCTTCGGAGTTCGGAGGAGAACTTGGCGTTGGTCACGGCATCCTCGGATCCGTGATGAAGATCTTGGTGGCACCATGTACATGTACATCCTTCGCAACCATCGGCCGAGCGGTCTTGTCGTGAGCTACCGTGGGCGAAGATCTTGATTTTCCGTGGGTTCTGGCGTCCATCTTGAGCATCGAGGATGTTGTCCGGTACTATCGACTCCTCGAGCTGCGACCTTCGTCGATACTCCGTTCGCTCCAGCCTTATACGCACATGCCCACGTGTTACCTCGAGAACAACTCCGGACAGGTCCGCCACTTGTTGAGCTCGGCAGAACACACACAAAGCGTGTCTGACGACGCCTTACGCATCGGAAGGCGGCGGGGCCCGCGAGCGGTTGGGACGGGCAGGACACCGGTGGCGGCGGGAGCAGCTCGAGGCGACGCGGCCGGGCTCGGAGAGAGGGCTCGTCTTGAGGCTGCCGCGGGAGCCTTGTGAGAGGTTACTGGCGAGCCGGCGAGAGGCGTGACGGCGGAGGAGTGGCTCGCTGGCGAAGCGGGCAGGCGGGCAGGCCCGGAGGTGGCTCGGGGCGCGGCAGCTGCGTCTTGGCGGCAAGGTCGAGGCCTGGCTAAGCAGTGGGCGGCGCGGCTCGGGGACGAGGCGGCGGTGTGAGGCGAACAGCCGGCGCTCGAGGCGGCCAGCGGCGGACAGCGAGCGGCGGGCAACGAAGCGGCCGCGTAGCTCAGCCGGCGAACATCGAAACCAGACCTTGTGAGCCGAGAAACAGGGGCGGCGAGGTTGGCAAGGCGGGGCGTGGAGGTCAGCGGCGCTGGCTTGCCGAGGATGCTAGGCGGGCGGCGGTGGGAGGTGAGGTTCGGGAGGTCTGGGAAGAAGGCGGGCGGGGGCGGAGGAGAAGAAGGAGGCGGCGGTTCTTTGGGAGAGAGAGGAGGGAGCGTGCGGCGCGGGGCTGGTGGGGGTCTGCTGGTGGGCCAGGGGGACAGATGGGGTCGCGTGGGGCCGGGGGCGTGCGTGGCGTGCACTGGGGGTGGGATCTGGGGCCGGCGCTGCGTGTGTGAGGCGTGTGCGTGAGTGTGTTGTGTGTTGTGTTGGGGTGTGAGTTGGTAGGTGGGGGTTAGGTGGCAGGGGGTGATTGGTGGAGGGGGAGAGGTGTGCTGAGGTGGCGCATGGGGATTGGAGGGAGTGAGGTGGCCAGGGGTTTGGGTAGGAAAAAGGGTAGGTTTAGGAATTAGAGGGGCAGATTTGGGGCGGACCGATTTTAGTTTTTGGGGCGGTCGTTCGGGTCAATCGGCCCGTTCGACTGCCCCTAACAAAATAATTTAACTTTTTATTTAATTTAATTGGTCCATTTGCAAACCGATATCAACAAACAAAAATAATTCCGGAGACCCGGTGTTTGGCGTTTGAATAAAGATGGGGCGTTTGGAAAACAAATCGGGGTTTGCCAAATAGTTTTATGCAAACTATGCATGATGATGACGATGCAATGCACAAATTCAACGCGATTTTCTAGTAGTGGTTTTGCGGGATGCCACAAATCATCATAATTCTTGCTTATTTTAGCCATTAATTCTTCAGCTTCTGTAGGATTTCTTTTCCTGAAAACAAAATCAGCAAAACTATCCAGGAATGTCCTAGATTCATCAGTTAGTCCATTATAATATATTTCAAGAAGCTCATTTTTAGGTAATTGACATCCAGGATGTGCATGAATCAAGGCATGGAACCTTGTCCATGACTTAGGCAATTTCTCCTCTTCTCCCTGTTTAAAATCAAAAAGTTTCTGCAAAATAGCATGTCTAGCACTAGGAGGGAATGTTGGGAATATGCCCTAGAGGCAATCATGTATGATGATATTTCCCATTGTATTCATAAAATTATTAAGTAGTCCTTGTATAAACTTCTGATGTGTATCATTGAATATGTGATTCAGTTGTGGAACTATGCATTCATGTTGTTTGTACTAAATATCCTTGGTCATTGAGGTTGTGCTGGACACACAACTTAGACCAATGTGAAAGTTGGCTTGATGACTCGGTTCCACTTGTCATGGGCATGGAGATGCCATTCCAACTTACAGACTAGGCTAAAGAGTTTAGCGAGTCGGATTGACCCATATTGAGGTACAACGAACTAAGCTCATTTGTATATCTCAATCAATGTAATCCTTAGACCGAGGTTGTTGCATAGTCGAGTTGAGGATCACCGACTTAGGTTACATCAAGCTGATCCGTGGCGCAGTTATAAAGGCGGGGGTTGGTCGATGAGAATCAAGCTGCGTGATGTGAATAACTAAGATGGGATTTTGCCCCTCCACTCGGAGAGATATTCTCTGGGCCCTCTCGTGAGATATTATTCGGAAAGCATGGCCATGCATGACTCGGTTAAGTGTTAACCGAGGCGATCGACTAAGAGTTAGTCGGGTGAGTCACTTATCTCGGATCGAGAAGAGAGTCGGACTATTTAAGGGATGACATATATTCGCCTATAGTCTGACAAGGTATATCGTGAGGCAAAAGGGACTCGGACGTAAGTCGCATTGGAAAGGCAAGTCGTCATGACTCTTTGGTACTTGGGAGTCGGCACGTTCTGCTAGGAGCCGCTACCGACTGATCGATTGTGAGTCGGACTCTAATCGTGTCCAAGTAACCATGAGCCTGCGGGGTCACACACTTAAGAGCGGGAGCAAGTTTGGATTGGATCCGAATCTGTAATCTGGTTGGGTTGGACCTAAACCAGTTAGGGATCGAAGTTAGTGAGTTGGACTCACGGTGACTAATGTTATATGGGCTTTAGTGAATGGGTCGCGAGCCCACGTTCACTCCTATATATAGTGGAGCACGAACCCGAAGGTTAATCGTTGTTCGGTTAGGTCATTCCATGTGTTGAAACCCTAGCTCCACAGTCCGGCCCGGCGTAACGAACCTAGCGATTCGCCGGTGCTCATCCTTATGCGTGTGGATACCAGCGGAGGTGCTGTCGATCAGCACCGGGACGATCGGATCGTGAGGACTGCCTTTGCATCAACCGACGCGCTTCATCGGTAATCCGCAACCGCGTCTAGTGGTAAACCTCGTGGCCTTCTACCTCGCTAGGTCTTGGGATCACCACGTTAGAGGAAAAGTTTTTGTTTATCTGCGTGGCCCCAGCGATGGTATCAGAGCGATAGCTTCTGGTTTTAGGCTCGAGATCTCGCATATGTGATATGCGGTAGGCTATAGATGAGATCTATGTGATGTTTTGGTGGTCGATCTATGAGATAGATCGGTTTTGTATAAAGTTGATTGGATCAACTGTACTCGGGGAATGGTAGATCTGATTTCCGTGATCATACTGCTGAGGTCGTGGAATGACATACCCCTACCGGTTGGCTTCCGCCATCGGGGTAGATTGTGACACGTAAATCCAGGAGCGGTGATCGAAGATCAAAGATTGGGACCGCCGGCTTCGCCCTGTCGTAGCGCCTTAGATGTCGTTGCGAGTTTCACAACGCCGGTAGATATTGTATCTATGCATAACTTGTTTTTGCAGGAAGTTGTGAATGGTATGGTTCATGTGCATGTGATGTATGTGTGTAATCCATACGTGATCTGCGAATCACGGTTTTTGTCGACAATGGAGCCTAGGTCTTTGTCATTTTATTGTATAACGACCTGCGTGTCGGATTCTCTATGTAATTTACTTTACTAAGCTAGTGTAGCTCTTTGGACAACCCGGAAGGCATGCAAGGCGTTGTACATGTCGACGACATGGAGTAAGACGGCAAGTGACAAGAGTTGGCACGAGTTGGATTACAGGCTTTGTGGAGATGGAGATCGCCATGAAGAGAGCCATACCATTTCACATTATAATTGCTTTATTTTGTGTTATTGTTATGTCTCAGTTTTACCTCTATTAGATAGTCGGTAAAATTTAATCCCTCAAAGAAGGTCTAGTCGGTTTTCCATGATGTTTGCACCATCACAAGTTGGACATTTTTGGTAGTGGGCTCATAAAATTGAGGTGCTGCCAATTCTTTCCGACTAGGTGGGTTCGAGTCGGACTCTTCTGCAGAAACACTTGGTAAGCTAGGCGGGTCTATCACAACAGTTGTGGGACTCGGGAAAAGTCGGATGGGAGCCGGGGCATGTGATGCCACCCGTCCAACAGGAGTCGCATGAGATGCGATTGACAAGGAGTTGTCTACCTAGATCACTTGGAGGCTAGCGGTGATGCTAAAGCTCACTAGCCGACTTGCTTATTTAGGATCTGAATCACTAAGTAACCATCGGAGGGTGTTGGTTCTAGTGGGAGCATAAAATATTAAAATGTTTAATATGCTTGCTCTTTTATGAATACATGTCTTAAGTGTTTTGCATATTTTCTGTTGTAGATCATGGCACCAAGTAGCAGTCACTCTCAGATATCCGGTTTTGCGTTGAGAACCATTCTTGAGAAAGATAAACTGAACGACACTAATTTTACCAACTGGTATCGAAATTTGAGAATTGTTCTCAAACAAGAAAAGAAGGACCATGTCCTAGACAACCCACTTCCAGATGATCCGAATGAGAATGCGACTGTCGCAGCCACCAATGCCTACCGTCGGGCTAAGGATGAGTCCACGGATATTAGCTGTCTTATGCTTGCTCACATGGAACCGTACTTGCAAAAGCAGTTTGAGCATGTTGAGGCCTACGATATGATCGAAAGCCTCAAAAGTATGTTCGAGCTCAAAGGACCGAGAGGTATCAAGTCTCTCAGGCTCTGCTGAGTTGCAAGCTTAAGGATGGTGATCCACTGAGTCCGCATGTGATCAAAATGGTTGGTTACGTGCTTGGCTACCCCATAAGCGAAGAGTTCGCTACGGATATAATTCTGAACTCTCTTCCTAGTGCATATGGGCAGTTCATTTCTAACTACCACATGCATGGTATGGATAAGAAGCTCACTGAATTGCATGGGATGCTCAAGCAGGCAGAGGCGGATCTCAAGAAGGGCACCAGTCAAGTGTTGATGGTGCAGAATAAGGCTAAGTTCAAGAAGAGTTCTTGGACTAAGAAGAAGGCTAAGTCAGGAGGAAAGCAGGCTCAGGACCCTGTCCCAAGCGCTTCCTCAGGGACTAAGCCATCTCCTTCAGTCGGATCCACTTGCTTCTACTGCAAGGCGGATGGCCACTGGAAGAGGAACTGCAGCAAGTACTTGGCCGACAAAGCCAAGAGTGGAGGTATGACTTCCGACTCAGGTACACTTGTTTGCAATGTTATAGACATATATCTTGCTGATGCACCTAATAGTTCTTGGGTATATGATACCGGATCGGTTATTCACATCTGCAATTCGTTGCGTGGACCGGTAAGAACTAGGAGCGTAGCAAGAGGCGAGGTTGATATTCGATCGGCAACAAAGCAAGAGTTGCTGCATTGGAAGTCGACGATGCAACTTCATTTACCTTCCGGATTCATTATGGAACTAAATAATTGTTATTATGTTCCGATTGCTCGATCGAAACATTATTTCTGCTTCATGTTTGATGAGGCAAGGCTTGAGTCGAATATCAAGAATAATGGTTGTTCTTTGTATTTGAATGATATGTTTCACGGCATTGCACCCGTCCAGGACGGGGTATTTATTTTGAATCTTTATGGTGAGTCGGTTTATAACATAAATGTTAAAAGGTTGAAACCAAATGATCTGAATATGACTTACTTTTGGCACTGTCGGCTTGGTCATATAAGTTGGAAACGCATGAAGAAGCTCCATGATGATGGACTCCTAACCCGTTCGACTTGGAGTCGTTCGAGACATGCGAATCTTGCCTACTCGGCAAAATGACCAAGACACCTTTTGCAAAGAGTTGCGAAAGGGCGTCCGACTTGTTGGGACTAGTACATAGTGATGTATGTGGACCAATGAGCACGACATGAGGGTGGTTATGAGTACTTCATTACCTTCACTGATGATTTGAGTAGGTATGGATATGTCTACTTAATGAAACATAAGTCGGAAGCCTTTGAAAAGTTCAAAGAATTCCAGAATGAAGCACAAAATCAACTCGGCAAGAAAATAAAGTTTCTTCGGTCGGACCGAGGAGGCGAGTACATGAGCCATGAGTTTGATGACCATCGAAAAGTTGTGGAATAGTTCCTCAACTTACTCCGCCAGAACGCCATACAAAGGAATGGTGTTAGGAAAGGCGGAATCGGACCTTGTTGGACATGGTACGATCAATGATGAGTCGACAGATGCCTTTATCATTTTGGGGTTATTGTCTAGAAACAACGGCGTTCGCACTAAACAAAGTACCATCAAAATCGGTAGAGAAGACACCGCATGAGATGTGGACAGCAAAAGCCGAGTTTGTCTTTTCTTAAGATTTGGGGTTGTGAAGCTTTTGTCAAGCGACTTGATCGGACAAGCTTACGGCCAAGTCGGATAAATGTATTTTCGTGGGTATCCGAGGAAACCTTGGGTTACTACTCCTACAACCGAGAAGAGGGCAAAGTGTTTGTCGCTCGGAACAGTGTCTTCCTTGAGAAAGAGTTTCTCAGTCGGGGAGTAAGTGGGAGCACGGTGCAACTCGAAGAAATTCGAGAGGAATCGGCTAATAGCGAATCGGATAATAGCGAATCGGCAAAAACCTTGGAGGTTGAGCCGATCGTGGCAGCTGAGCCGACAGCAGCACCTGTACTACGAAGATCGGCAAGATTACGAAGTGTTCGTGATGTGTTACTGTTAGACAGTAATGAGCCGGCAAATTATTCGGAAGCGATGGTGGGATCTGATTCCGAGTCATGGCTTGGAGCCATGAGATCCGAGATAAAGTCCATGGATGAGAATCAAGTTTGGAACTTGGTTGATCTGCCAGACGGTGCAAGACCCGTCGAGTGCAAATGGGTCTTTAAGAAGAAGACTGATATGGATGGAAATGTTTCAATCTATAAAGCACGCCTTGTCGCGAAGGGGTTCCGACAAATTCAAGGAGTTGATTACGACGAGACTTTCTCGCCCGTAGCGATGCTTAAATCAGTTCGGATCATGTTAGCTATAGCGGCCTATTTCGTCTATGAGATATGGCAGATGGATGTCAAAACGGCTTTCCTTAACGGAAATTTAACCGAGGACGTGTATATGATACAGCCCGAGGGTTTTGTCGATCCGGCTAATGCTGACAAGGTATGCAAACTTCAGAAATCCATTTATGGGTTGAAGCAAGCATCTCGGAGTTGGAATATTCGCTTTGATGAGGTAGTCAAATCGTTTGGCTTCATCAAGAGTGATCATGATTCTTGTTTGTACAAGAAGTTTAGTGGGAACAAAGTAAATTTTCTAATCTTATATGTGGATGACATATTACTGATTGGAAATGATGTCCAGATGTTGCAAGAAACCAAGGAATCATTGGAAAGGAGTTTCTCAATGAAAGACTTGGGTGAGGCAACATACATCCTCGAATCCGGATCTATAGAGATAGATCAAGGAGGCTCATTGGATTGAGTCGAGTACTTATTTGGACAAAGTGTTGGAAAAGTTCAACATGGAATCGTCTAAGAAGGGGTTCTTACCGATGTCCCATGGTGTAAAACTTAGCAAGACTCAGTGTCCTTCGACAACTGATGAGCGAAGTCGGATGAGTGCGATTCCATATGCTTCTGTAGTCGGATCCATCATATGCCATGATTTGTACTAGGCGGATGTTTCCTATGCTCTAAGTGTTGTGAGCGGATACCAGTCGATCTGGAGAGATCCATCGATGGCTAAAAATATCCTAAAGTACTTGAGAAGGACTAAGGATATGTTCTTGGTTTATGGTGGTGAAGATGAACTTAGTGTAAAGGGTTACACGGATGCAAGTTATCTCACCGACTGATGATTCTCGTTCGCAATCCGGATACGTGTTTATTATAAAGCGGAGGTCTTGTGAGCTGGAAAAGTTCCAAGCAAGAGACGTATGCGTCTACAACAAAGGTGAGTATATTGCGCCTCGGAGGCAAGCAAAGGAAGCTGTTTGGATGAGGAATTTCCTCATGGATCTTGGTGTGGTTCGGCTCGTCCAATCCGTTGGACGTGTATTGTGACAACAATGGTGCTATTGCACAAGCCAAGGAACCTAGACAACACTAGAAGAACAAGCACATACTCATGCGGTACCACCTAATTCGCCGGTTGTGGATCGTGGTGATATCAAGTTATGCAAGGTACACACGGATGCAAATATTGCGGATCCGTTGACAAAGCCGTTACCCGGCCGAGCATGAGGCGCACTGAAACCATGGGCATTAGATGCTTAGACATGTGATGTCGGAAGATTGACTCTAGTGCAAGTGGGAGACTGTTGGGAATATGCCCTAGAGGCAATCATGCATGATGATATTTCCCATTGTATTCATAAAATTATTAAGTAGTCCTTGTATAAACTTCTGATGTGTATCATTGAATATGTGATTCAGTTGTGGAACTATGCATTCATGTTGTTTGTACTAAATATCCTTGGTCATTGAGGTTGTGCTGGACACACAACTTAGACCAATGTGAAAGTTGGCTTGATGACTCGGTTCCACTTGTCATGGGCATGGAGATGCCATTCCAACTTACACAGACTAGGCTAAAGAGTTTAGCGAGTCGGATTGACCCATATTGAGGTACAACGAACTAAGCTGTCATTTGTATATCTCAATCAATGTAATCCTTAGACCTGAGGTTGTTGCATAGTCCGAGTTGAGGATCACCGACTTAGGTTACATCAACGCTGATCCGTGAATCGGGCAGTTATAAAGGCAGGGTTCGGGTCGACTGAGAATCAAGCTGCGTGATGTGAATAACTAAGATGGGATTTTGCCCCTCCACTCGGAGAGATATTCTCTGGGCCCTCTCGTGAGATATGATTCGGAAAGCATGGCCATGCATGACTCGGTTAAGTGTTAACCGAGGCGATCGACTAAGAGTTAGTCGGGTGAGTCACTTATCTCGGATCGAGAGAGTCGGACTATTTAAGGGATGACATATATTCGCCTATAGTCGACAAGGTATATCGTGAGGCAAAGGGACTCGGACGTAAGTCGCATTGGAAAGGCAAGTCGTCATGACTCTATGGTACTTGGGAGTCGGCACGTTCTGCTAGGAGCCGCTGCCGACTGATCGATTGTGAGTCGGACTCTAATCGTGTCCAAGTAACCATGATCCTGCGGTGTCACACACTTAAGATCGGGATCAAGTTTGGATTGGATCCGAATCAGAATCTGGTTGGTTGGACCTAAACCAGATTAGGACTGAGTTAGTGAGTTGGACTCACGGTGACTAATGTTATATGGGCTTTAGTGAATGGGTCATGAGCGAGCCCACGTTCACTCCTATATATAGTGGAGCACGTAACCCGAAGGTTAATCGTTGTTCGGTTAGGTCATTCCATGTGTTGGAAACCCTAGCTCCACGATCAGTCCGGACGTAACGAACCTAGCAGTTCGCCGCCGGTGCTCCTCCTTGTACGTGTGGATACCAGCAGAGGTGCTGTGCGATCAGCACCAGGACGATCGGATCGTGAGGACTGCACTGCATGACGCGCTTCATCAGTAATCCGCAACCGCGCGTCTAGTGGTAAACCTCGTGGCCTTCTACCTCGGCTAGGTCTTGGGATCACCACGTTAGAGGAAAAGTTTTTGTTTTATCTCTGCGTGGCCCAACAGGGAAATATTTCTAAAAGAAAGTAGCAATCAAGCAATCAGGGCTATCAATGGATCTAGGAGGTAAATTATTAAACCAAGCTTTAGAAATTTTAGCAACAAAGTAGGTGCGCATCTTAATATCATCAGAAAATAAGGCACTCATAGTAGAAAGTTCAGTCATATGTGCCACAGCCCTTTCATTCTCAGTCCCACAACAAGGTTCTTTATCAACAATGTTTATATAGGATAAATCAAGAGAGAAACAATAATATTTATCTTTAATATCTATGGGAGACGTGGCAAACTTAGCATCAGAGAATAGTTTAGGTATAATAGTACGTTTCTCAAGAAGACTCTTAATAGCACTAGCACCACGTGTGTTTCGATATTCTTCAATAAGTTCATCAGTCATTTTAATATAACCATCATTAATATCATAACTATCTCTGGACTCAGGTGAGCTAACAGGTGTAATAGTGTCTTCATTAGGAGTTTCAGTGTTTCCCAATATAGTTCTAGAAATAGTAGCATCTAGGAAAGGACCTAATGAACCACTTTCATCAAGCACAGTAGAAGTAACATCATGAGCATCAGAAGAAATTTCAGATTCAGTAGTAGTAGCAGTGTGTGTAGCAGGTGTATGTGGTGGTGGTGTAACAAGCTTACTTATAACAGATGGTGAATCAAGAGCAGTAGAGGTGTTTAGAACTATACCTCTTCTTGTAGTGGATGGTAATATATGAAATTTTCCATCACGAGTTTTCCCCATGATGAAAAGGATAGCAGCGAATAATCCCAAGTGAACTTACGAATAAAGATATGCTCCCCGGCAACGGCATCAGAAAATAGTATTGATGACCCACAAGTATAGGGGATCGCAACAGTCTTCGAGGGTAATATAACCCAATTTATTGATTCGACACAAGGGGAGCCAAAGAATATTTATAAGCCTTAACAACTAAGTTGTCAATTCAGCTGCACCCAGAAATAGTCTTGCTCATAGTAGCTTATCAGTAACAACAGTTTTATAGTAGCAATAAAATAAAGGCAGTAGTAACAATAGTAGCAAACAACATGATTTGAGTGCGGTAGGCATAGGGATGGATGGACGGGCGTTGCATGGACAAGACTATTGATGTAATATCAAGATCTAGGGCATTTGCATATAAATAAGATAAAGCATCCAAGTACTAAATAATCATAGGCATGTGTTCCATATATAGTCATACATGCTCGCAATGAGAACTTGCACAACATATTTTGTCCTGCCATCCCGTTGCAGCGGGGCCTCAAGGGAATCTACTGGCAATTAAGGTACTCCTTTTAATAGAGTACCGGAGCAAAGCATTAACACTCCGTGAACACATGTGATCCTCATATCATAGCCATCCCCTACGGTTATCCTAATTTCTGTCACTTCGGGGCCTTGGGTTCCGGACAATAATATGTGTAAACAACTTGCAGATAAGATCACAAACAATACTATCATCATGAATCAATAACATGTTCAGATATAAGATCATGGCACTCGGGCCCTAGTGACAAGCATTAATCATAACAAGTTGCAGCAATGTCAAAAAGCACTAACAAAGATACTAGGCACCATGCCCTAACCATCTTATTCGACTACATGATAGATCTCATCCAATCCCTACCATCCCCATAGCCTACAGTGGGGGATTACTCACTCATGGATGGGGGAAACATGGATGGTTGATGGAGAGGCTTCGGTGATGATGATGGCGATGATCTCCTCCAATTCTCCGTCCCGGTAGGGTGCCAGAACGGAGTTTCTGGTGGTGGCGGCACATCAGAACTCTATATGGAAAAACATTGAACCCCCCTATGTTTTTAGGTCAGAGGGCTTATGTAGGCGAAGGGGGAGACCAAGGGGGTGCCCGAGGTGGACACACCACCCCTAGGCGTGGCCTAGACTAGCCCGCGCGGCCAGGTGGTGTGGGGCCCCCGTGGCCCTTCTCCGTCTCGTCTTCTGGATCTATGATTCTTCTGGTAAAATAGGAGTTTTACGATATTTTCCGGGGAATAACATTAGTTCTCTTTCTTCTATGGATGAGACTAGTAGGTTATTGCTATAAGTGGTTGCGGAGGCAATAACAATTATGGATGCATTGCCCACATATAATTATCTTGTTGTAACAATTACATGCATACTTTATTATTGTCTTTTATTCCCATTAGATGTTTTGCACAACTATAGGTTAAACCGAAAGCCCTAGGCCCTCTCTCTCCATAATCGACAACAAAAAAATATCACAAACTCTTGGTCTGGTAAAACATAAAAAGAATTCTAAAATTCTGGAAGGTCCATTAAAGTAACTTTACTACGCTTTCTGCTTCCCGAGGATTCGATAACCTAGGACTACTAGGGAAAAAGAGCTATACTACATCTGTAATCCGGATCGAAGGTATCAACCCTTTTTCTAGCGCCATTGCCGGGGAAGCAATAGCTACCCTGGTGAGGTTATTAGGAACCTTGCTAGTTTTAATTTTTGTTTCTAATTTTGTTAGTTTGCTTTCAGTCTTTATTTGAAAAACGAAAAAAATTAGTTAGCCTTTAAATTCTTGTTTTTACTATCATAATTTTTGTTTAATAGAACCCAAAAACGGCGTCACATTTCCCCTCCCCTCCCCTCCCCTCCCTAGCTGCTTTGAGAGTCATGCGTGAGAAGCCGGTGCTCTCCCGTGCCCTTCTCACCGGAGTAGCCAGCGGGAGGTGGCGGTGGGGAGTCGCCAGAGTAGTCCTAGGTTGTAGAGTAGGTTTTGTAGTTGGACTTGTGCCGATAGTGGGATCTTTGCCCGGATGTGCAACTCTAGATCTAGCCCGGATCTTAGCTCTAGGGTTCCTCATAGGTGTCCTAAAGCTCCTCTGGTCAGAGCTTTGGAAGGCGACGGAGGCCACCGCATCGTTTAATAAAGCTAGGGCATGTTGCCTCTTGGCCTGGTATGCTATTTGGCTTCGGCTTCTTCCGCTGTCCGGCCATGGTGGTGTGGAGTGGAAGAATTGGAGCTTGGTGGTGCTCGGCGCTGGAGGCGACAAGTGAGTCCTCATGCTGGCGTATGTGCACGACACCGGCGTGCGGCTTCTCTAGTCTCCTTCTGCTTCTCTTCTTCTTCCGGCCAGCCGTGGCGGTGAGGAGATCAAGAAGGATGCGCAGAGGCGGACGACCATCTCCCTCTGCATCTCACGTGGCTGCCGTGCCGCTGTCAGCGACCCTCCTGCTACTTGAGAAGACCTGGCCTGTCATGGTGGCGAGGAGGTTCTGAGTGTGCGGGGTGCTTCTTGTAGGGTTCGCAACATAGAAAACAAAAATTTCCTACGATGGGAACAACTATGTACCAAGATCTATCTACTAGATACAAACAATGGGCGGATGTATATCCGTAGAGAACTGATACGTTAGAAACATATCTATAATTTTTGATGCTCCATGCTTGTTTAGTATCTACTTTGCTTTACTTGTCTACACTTTGAGGTGCTTTTTACATGTTTTCTGGTACTAACCTATTAACAAGTTGCAACAGTGTCATATGCCTATTTTATGCTATTTTTGGTTTCAGAAAAGTTAATCAAGAAATATTCTCGGAATTGGACGGGACGAAGGACAAAGTTAATAACTTTTAGCGGGGAACAAGAAGTCCAGAGGAGAGACGAGGAGGCCGGCCAAAGGGGCCAGACCCCCCAGGCTTGGGTGGGCCCTACCCCGCGCCTGGATAGGGTTTGGCTGCCCTGGCAGCCGCCTCGGTCTCCCCCTTCGCCTATAAGAAGCCCCTGATACAGAAACTCTCAGCACCCGATCAGAAATTCACGAAACCGTCTGTGGCCGCCGCCACCATCGTCCCTAGATCGGGGGGGTATATGAATCTCTTCCCGGCACCCTGCTGGAGGGGAGATCATCCCGGAGGCCTTCTCTCCGGTATGATTTGTGAGTAGTTCCACCTTGGACTATGGGTCCATGTAGTAGCTAGATGGTTGTATCTCCTCCTTGTGCTTTCATGTATAGATCTTGTGAGCTCCGTTCATGATCAAGATCTAATCTATTTGTAATCATGCATGTTGTGTTTGCGGGTATCCGATGGATATTGAGATTATTATGTTAGTTTGATTAATTGTTCTATCTTTATGATTCTATCATGTCTGTGTTGTTTGTGATCTTGCATGCTCTCCGTTGCTAGTGGTTATCTTGGCCAAGTAGTTGCTAGTGACTCCAAGAGGGAGTATTTATGCTCGATAGTGGGTTCATTCCTCTTTCCAAGGGAAGTGACAGAAATCTCTTCGGTTGTAGATGTGCTGTTGCTACTAGGGAGAAAACAACGGTCTCTTGTTCATGGAACATGTGGACTGTTTACCTTACACACTTTTCTTAAAGCAGTTGTCTGTTGCTTGCAACTTAATACTGGAGGGGGTTCGGATGATAACCTGAAGGTGGACTTCTAGTCATAGATGCAGTTGGATTATGGTCTATGTATATTGTTCATTACCCAATCAACCTCATATGATCTTTCTGGCTAGTAATATCATTGTTATGCCTTGCTCAGTTCCTGTCAATTGCCCTGCTGTAATTTGTTTACCCTTCATGCCATGTTGTTTATCTAAGGAGAGCACCTCTAGTGAACTATGGACCCCGGTCCAATCTTTACCATTGATACATCTTCTACTGTTACTTGTTTACTTGCTGCAAACCATTACCTTCCACACCATACGTTTAATCCTTTGTTACAGCAAACCGGTGAGCTTGACAACCTCACTGATTCGTTGGGGCAAAGTCTTGAGTTTGTGTTGTGAAGGTCTCCACGTTGTTTGCAACACCTGTGTGACGTTTCCTTCCTCCTTCTGGTTCGATAACCTCGGTCTCTATTAAGGGAAGACTTGCTGCTTCACACCTTGCTCTTGGGGTTTCCAACGAAGCGCTTCCACGTTAAACACCAGGAGCCATCAAGATTTCTGGTGTTGTTATTGGGGAATCTACTTCAACCTCTTCCACCTCGTCAAGCGCTATCAACAAGTTTTCTAGCGCCGTTGCGGGGGAGGCTAAGGACGTCTTCACTAGGGGAGTCCTTCACTTCCTTTCTCTTTACTTTGTTTTTAGTTTACTTTGTTTCTTTTGCTTGGTTTTGTTTGCCTCTTTCCAAAAAAAACCAAAAAATTAGTCTAGCTTGGTTTGCTTGCCTTATTCAAAAACACACAAAAAATAGTTCCTGCTCTAGTTGCCACCCTGTTCTATCTCACCATGTTGCTCCCCAAGTTCACCCAGAAAGACCTTGCAATAGGTAGTGGCTCCATAATTGGGAAAGACAATATTAAAGTATTCTTTAACTATGTTAGCAAGCATGAGGATACTGAGAATAAATCTATAGCAGAGCTTGCTCCTAATTATGAAATTGCTTCAGCTTCTTTAGTCCATATGTTGGAGGCTAGGTTTGTTAGCCTTAACCCCTTCATGCAATTCTTATTCCTAAAACTAAAAGAAGAGAAGAATGTTGAAAAAAAGGGAATACATCCTTGAAACTTTATCAAAAGAATTCCATGATGTTGCTAGGGAAGCCAAAAAGGTTTTTGAACGTTTCAGTATGCTAGGTTCAAGTGTAGATGTTGTGGGTATTTCTGATAAAACTAAGCCTAGAGAGGAATTCAATATACTCATACCCTATAAGCTTCTTGGAATGCATGAAGTCTTTGAAAATAACTTCGATTGGATTGCCCCTGAAAATCTTTTGATGAAGGTAGTAGACCAAAGAGAGATGAGAAAGGATCCTCCAAAACCCATTTGGATGAGATACCTTTCATAGTTGAAGATTTTGCAAGATTTGATGTTAATGCTTCCTCATTTGAAAATACTTGATTTTTCTTCCTTCTTGTGCCTAACTTAAAGGCGTTAAAGAAAAGTACTTGTTGGGAGATAACCCAAGAGTTTACTTGAGTCTTGGAAGTTATTACTACTGTAATGACCTATCCTTATCCTTTTTGTTTGCTTTTTGTGCCAAGAATAAGCTCTAATGAGAGGGAACTAAGATTTGGGGAGTTGCTGTCTCGAAACAGATTTCTGTCCTTCACCAAAAAAATTCTTGAGGAGGCTATGTAACTCGGATTGAGATCAAAATTTACGAATAAATCCCCCAGTATGTTGGACAACTTCCTTTAGTTCAACACTTTTTGATTTGAGCAACATAAGATGTTCGAAAAAATTCGTTCTACCTGCTGGTCTGTTTTGACAGATTTCTGCCATTATTTGCATTTGCTTCTTATTGATTCCTTTTTGAGCTCTCTTCAGGTAAATTGAGTTTCTTTGAAGGAGTTAATTAATTAGCTTGTGTTTTTAGTTAAAAGCCTTGTTGTTCCAAATCTTTTCCAGTGGTCTAATATCTTTTGAAAAAGCTAATGTTGCTAATGAAGATTGTGTGAAGTTTTGTATGAAGGAAAAATTTCAGGTGTAGAGAGAGAATGATGCAATGAGATGAAGGATGGACAAAATCACAAGCTTGGGTATGCCAACATGGTGTCACCCCAAGAAATATTCAAGAGGTACAAGCGTCAAAGCTTGGGGATGCCCAAGGCATCCCCTTCTTCATCAATAAAAAGCTCAGGTCTATCTAGACACTTTGTTTTATTGTTTCATGCACTGTTGTGTTGTTCTTGGAGCGTCTTAGTTTTCGTTTGCTTTGCTTAGTTTGTTTAGTTTGCTTGAATAAATTATTTTGGACCCCCGCTCTCGCTATGTTGTTTCAAATAAGTTGCTTGGTGTTGGAAAGGAGTAGAAAGTTCTTGCTTGATAAGTGCAAGAGGAGCTTGCATTGACTGTGACTTAGACTTTAGCATGACATGCTAGGTGTTATTTTAGAATTATGCTTAGTGATTATTGCTGTAGCATGTCTTGTTCCAAACAATTGGGATTGCTTAGTGTGCCTTGAAGAAATTATGCATTGTTTTAGCATGCAAAATCATAGTATTGTGGTATTCTCCTTTGATGTTTTGCTTGGGTTGACTTGGCACATTCTTACACCATGTTATGACTATGACAAGTCACCATTAGCCTCTATGATCATTTATTCCTTAACTTGTAGTACCACTCTTTGCTTTGATTAGTTTGCTTTGTTGCATTGCATATTTATGGCCATTATTGCTCTCTTAGTTGGTTGCTCCCAGTCTTTTTCTAGCCTCCACTTGTATGAGCAAGTTCTACTCATGCTTCCAACTCCCAAGAAACCAAGTTATTCCAAAGTGTCCACTATAAAATCCTATGCATGGTGTGTTACACCATTCCAAGTATATTCTTGTTTTCAACTATCTTCCAATTAAAAACTATTTTGTTATGTGAAAACTTAGTGATTAAATCCCTCACGAACTTGATGGCACACTTTATATTCTTTGCCCCTAATAAACTTGAACCATTGAGGCAACCTTGTTGTATATGCTTGCACTTATAAGTTGGGATCAGCAGAACTGTGCTGTCACGGGGAACATTTTCAACATTGCACTTGTACTTTTTGTACTCCGTTGATATCATGATCTTTTGTCTATGGATGTTAACGGTGTGAAATGAAGTGGGAACTTGTAAGTCCATGGAGTTTGTATTCTGTGTTAGAGAAACGCCCGGGCCACTAGCCTAAGCCATGCCTAATCATGGTGGAAACTTGTAGCATCACCATAGTGAGCTATCTATGAAGCATCCTCAATAAAAAACTATGCATATGGTAAATAAAAAGATTGCTGAGATGCTCATTGTCTGCTTGCCTTGTCATTTTGGTTATGGGAAAGCTCATGTACCATGTGCAAGGGGTACCCCGTTGGCGGTTATCAATGAGATGCAAATACTTATAGTGACAAGAACTTGCCTTGGCCCTAAGTTGAGTATCCATGAGGTGTAGCCCTCATAGTCAAGGGACTTAAGATTGCCAACTTATACTTTGTCAAGAATATACTCCAGCTTTGCCACTTTAACCTTAACCACTTCAAGATGCTTATGATAGGGGCAATGAGGGCTGAAAGCTAATAAGTACCATAATTTTTGGAAGCTCTTTTTGAAACTTGTAATCCCTGCTTCCTTTACAAAAAGGCCTTTCTTCCATCATTATTGAGCCTTCTACCTTTATGCACCATTAAGAGAGCAAAGTTGTCATTCTGTGTGCAATGTTCCAAAGCTTACTAATTGATGCATATTGTGTTATTACTTGCTCTTGTGCTATTTATTTCTAGTCACCCTTGTGAACTTTGCAGGTGTCCTATGCATTATATTGCTACTCTATGAGGGACAAGCTGATTGCCACTATGCTATGTTTTCTGCATGTGAAACAAACAAATGTTTTTCAATGCATATTATTCATGATCTTTGTTTGTAGCTTGTCATGTTGCATGCATATACTATGTCCTATTGTTAGAAATCCATCTTTTATGCACATGTTTAGAGTTCTTTGATCCCAACTTTCAATGCTTGGAAATGGTTGGATCTTTATTGTGAGTATGCATGTCACCTCAAAAATTATTCTTTTATCACTTACCTACTCGAGGACGAGCAGGAGTTAAGCTTGGGGATGCTGATACGTTGGAAACGTATCTATAATTTTTATGCTCCATTCTTGTTTAGTATCTACTTTGCTTTACTTGTCTACACTTTGAGGTGCTTTTTACATATTTTCTGGTACTAACCTATTAACAAGTTGCAATAGTGCGAGATGCTTGTTTTCTGCTGTTTTTGGTTTTAGAAAAGTTAGTAAAGAAATATTCTCGGAATTGGATGGGATGAAGGACAAAGTCAATAACTTTTCGTGGGGAACAAGAAGTCTAGTGGAAAGACGAGGAGGCCGGCCAGAGGGGCTAGACCCCCCAGGCGCGGGTGGGCCCTACCCTGTGCCTGGCTAGGGTTTGGCCGCCCTAGCGGCCGCCTCGGTCTCCCCCTTTGCCTATAAGAAGCCCCCGATATAGAAACTCTCAGCACCCAATCAGAAATCCACGAAACCGTCTGTAGCCACCGCCACCATCGTCCCTAGATAGGGGGGGGATCTGAAGATCTTCCTCGAGGCCTTCTCTCCGGTATGATTTGTGAGTAGTTCCACCTTGGACTATGGGTCCATGTAGTAGCTAGATGGTTGTATCTCCTCCTTATGCTTTCATGTATAGATCTTGTGAGCTCCGTTCATGATCAAGATCTAATCTATTTGTAATCATACATGTTGTGTTTCAGGGATCCGATGGATATTGAGATTATTATGTTAGTTTGATTAATGGTTCTATCTTTATGATTCTATCATGTCTATGTTGTTTGTGATCTTGCATGCTCTCCGTTGCTAGTGGTTATCTTGGCCAATTAGTTGCTAGTGACTCCAAGAGGGAGTATTTATGCTCGATAGTGGGTTCATGCCTCTAGTTTCCAAGGGAAGTGACATAAATCTCTTCGGTTGTAGATGTGTTGTTGCTACTACGGAGAAAACAACGGTCTCTTGTTCATGGAACATGTGGATTGTTTACCTTACACACTTTGCTTAAAGCAGTTGTCTGTTGCTTGCAACTTAATACTGGAGTGGGTTCGGATGATAACCTGAAGGTGGACTTCTAGTCATAGATGTAGTTGGATTATGGTCTATGTATATTGTTGTATTGCCCAATCAGCCTCATAGGATCTTTCTGGCTAGTAATTGCATTGTTATGCCTTGCTTAGTTCCTGTGAATTGCCCCATTGTAATTTGTTTACCCTTCATGCCATGTTTTTTATCTAAGGAGAGCACCTCTAGTGAAATATGGACCCCGGTCCAATCTTTACCATTGATACATCTTTCACTGTTACTTGTTTACTTGCTGCAAACCTTTACCTTCCACACCATACGTTTAATCCTTTGTTACAGCAAACCGGTGAGCTTGACAACCTCACTGATTCGTTAGGGAAACGTCTTGAGTTTTTGTTGTGTAGGTATCCACGTTATTTGCAACACCTGTGTGACGTTTCCTTCCTCCTTCTAGTTCGACAACCTCGGTCTCTACTGAGGGAAGACTTGCTGCTTGCTTCTTCACACCTTGCTCTTGGAGTTTCCAACGAAGCGCTTCCACGTCAAACACCAGGCGCCATCAAGATTTCTGGTGCCGTTACTGGGGAATCTACTTCAACCTCTTCCACCTCGTCAAGCGCTATCAATAACATACCCTTGAAGACCGACAAAGCTTAACGAGTCAAACTCGTGGTTGATGTAGACGATCTCTTGCCGATCTCAAGATCGAGAGGAAGTCCTTAGCACCGCAACTTAGTGGCGCATCCGTGCTCGCACACACGTTCGAGGCACCGAGCAACCTCCGCCTCCTCGCTCCAGTGATGCAGCGGAAGCACAACTCTTTATTGTCGAATAGCCACTGGGAACATGTATCTCGCTAGTCCGAGACCATGGGGGATAAATACTAGAGGGGAGAGAGATCCTTCACGAGGAGGTGTGAGTGAGAAGTGAGGAGGGGTGCCTTTTATAGGAGAGGGGGAACCCCAAGGGGGTGGCCGGCGCATGGGGCTGCCCCCTTGCCCTCCCCCCATTCATGTGGGTGGACACTCCACTCACAAATATCCTTTCAATTCCCTCCACTCAAATTCCCATTAAATTTCCACCAAATTTAATGCAAACTCTCATTAAATAAAACTCCTTTTATTTATTCAGAATTTTGTCAATTACTTTAATGACAAACATTCACATATAACCCCTTGCTAGTATTTCATTTCACATGCAAAAACACTTTCTGCAATTTCACTCGAAAACCTGTTTCGGTATCTAGTGAAATAAATTCCTGTGCTTGTTATTCTTTCCGGCATGAAACTTTTGCTCCAAATGGATGTCGGTGTCTCTTAAGTGTGTCACCCTACGGTTCGCGAATAATGTGGACATGATCGAGACCCTTCACCGATCAACAAAAGCGGGATCTGGAGACCCATACCGACTCCCACACATTCAATGATGACTTTCTTGTGATCGTCGGAACCTTTTACGCTAGTATCTTAATCCTTTTGTTTCGCGATATATTACATGTCTGAGATTCGATCATCAGTATCTCCATACCTAGTTTGATCTCATTACTGACATGTACTCTTTTCTTGTTCCCGTGATATAACATTTTAGTGATCAAATCACTTGCTTGCAAGCTAATCAATGTGATATCACCGAGAAGGCCCAGAGCATATCTATCCGTCATCGGGATGAAAAAATTCCACTCTCGATCCATGGGCCTCAACATAACACTTTATTAGTTTTGAAACCATCTTTATAATCACCCTTTTACGGTGTGATGTTTGATGTTATCAAGAAACTCTTCCGGTGTTAGTGATTGACATGATCTCATTGTCTAAGGATTAGGATCACTTTGTAAGTTGTTATAGCAATATAAACTCAATGACTTTGATAATAATGCTATACTTCGGATGAATGTTCATCACACCATTACACTAATGTTGTGACCTCGTTATTAACAACATCCAATGTCCATGATCAGGAAACCTTGATCATCTTGTTAATCAACGAGCTAGTTTATGAGAGAGGCATAACTAGAAACTTTCTGTTTGTTTATTATACACACATGTATTAACGTTTCCGTATTAATACAATTATAGCATGCAAAATAGACATCTATCATATACTTGGAATATACATAATAAACACTTTATTAATGCCTCTTAGGGCATATTCCCTTCACTGCTGCTGCTGCGCGGAGCTCTGGGGAGCCTCTGGAGATTCCTCTCCCCGCGGCGTTCTCCAAGCGACGACGATGTACTGCCACCGCTATCCATGGCCAGAGGGGTGGCCACGTCGTGCTCGGCAACATGGTTTTCTCGAGCTTCTCTATCCTCTTCGGGAGGATCTTCCTCAGCGGCGGAGCTGCACAGAAGTCCCTCGCCCAGCCAAGTGGTCTCGTCCCCGTCCGGAGCAGAGGTGGTGCTTCTTCGTCGTTGTCAGTCACCGGCGGTTGCATTGGACTCAATTGCGTTGCAATCTCTGCTAGGGTGTTCTTTGTAAAATGTAGGGGTCAGTTTTTAATTTTCTTTCTGGTTGGACCTCTTTGTATTTGTACACCCACCGCTGAATGAATCTCCTGGGCCCTTCGAGGCCGTTCCGTTAAAAAAAACCCAAAAACATAGGAAATATGGCTAAAAAGAAGCTTGGGGAGTTTGCAACTCCCAACAATTATTATTTGCGTACTCCTATTACCCAGCCAACAATTATTGCTGAGGAATATGAAATTAAGCCCCACTATTTAAGTTTAGTTCAACGGAATCAATTTGGAGGCTCTGCTGTTGAGGACGCAGGTATGCACTTGAACACTTTTACTGAAATATGTGATATGATGCGCATTAAAGATGTTGACCCCGATGCGGTCAAGTTGCGCTTATTTCCTTTCTCTCTTAGAGGAAGAGCAAAAGAATGGTTGCTATATTTGCCTAGAAATACTATTGCATTATGGGTGAAATGTACTTCTTTATTTATGACTAAATTTTTCCCACCTACAAATACTATGCAACTAAGATCTAATATTACTGGTTTTAGACAAGAAGAGCGTGAGCTAGTGCTTGCATGGGAGAGGATGAAAGAATGTATGAGAAACTGTCCCAGCCATGGGATGGAAGATTGGTTAATTCTCCATCTATTTTATAATGCTCTTAACCATGTATCTAAGTCTATGCTTGATACTACAGCTAGAGGAACATTTATGGGCAAACAAATTACCAAAGCAAAGCAGCCGCTAGAAAATATGCAAGACAACAATGCCCAATGGCATGTGGAAAGACCAAACACAAAGAAGGTAAATGCCGTCACACCACAAGAAAATGAATAACTCAATGCTAAGTTGGATGAGCTCATATTAGCCGTCAAGGGCAAGGAAACCTAGGTAAGAGTTATCCCAGAACCAAATATTGAAGAAATACACTTCATAGCTCGTAATGATTATAACCCTACTTGGAGGAAGAACTATAATCCAAATTTCTAAAAACATTATTCTAGCCATGCAGGTAACTCTAGTAACAATATGGGATCAAGTAATGGCAGTCTCCAAGAAACTCTTAAGTCCTTTATGGACTCGGAAAATGAGCAAAATAATATCCTTGTTAAGATAACAGATAACCATGATAATATGCTTGGAAAATTGTCTAACCAAGCTATGAGTTTGAGGAATGAATTGCAGGCCCTCCAAGAAAGAACAAGGATTGTTGAGGCACAGCTAGGTAAGATAACCAAGAGTCAAACTCTCATTCTACCTAAATTTGCAGGTAAAGCTGAGTCCAGTCCGGTGGAAGACCTCAAGATGATAATAATCCAAAGGGAGGAGCCTGAAGAACTTGACTATAGCAATGCTCCTTCACCAAATTACACGGTTGAAGATCTTGTGAAAAGGATCAATATCAAGATTCCTTTAAGTGAAGGAAATGAGGAAGGTATGTATCAACACTTCGTTAATCTGGTAGCAATAAAGGTACGTGACATTAAGGAAGAATATAAATAAAGGTGCCTGTTAAGCTTGATAATATATTTGAGCCTACTATTAAAATTAAAATTGGGACTAATGAGATAGCTGCACTTTGTGATTTAGGTGTAAGTGTTTCAACAATTCCAAAGAGTCTTTTTTAATAAGTTAAATCTTGGCTCTTTTGAATTCACTGAGCTAAAATTACATCTAGCAGATTCTACCTATAAACAAGCTATAGGAATTAAAAAAATACTTTAGTATATATTAAAGGCTGTCCTGCTCTTATTGATTTTGTTATTGTTGACATGCCTAAATATGCTACTGCTCCTATCATATTAGGTCGTCCGTTCTTAAGAACTATTAAGGCCTTGATTAATCTGCATGAAGGGAACGTGGAGCTTCAAATGCCTTCGCGGGATCCTTTTGTTATTCATTTTCCTAGTAAGAAGAAATCCAAGCATGATGAGAAACAACCCATCAATAAATGTTTGATTAAAGTTTTTAAGTTTTAGTTTAAGTTTCTTGTTGAATAAAGAGTGCTAGAAAAGTCCAGTTGAGGAGGAGAAGATCAGTGGTACTAAAATCCTGTTTTATATAGGCAGATGTTGGTAGATAATTTAGTCTGTTAATTTTCTGTCAAAACATGGTGTTTCGCTAAGTTTCGGGTCAAGAAATAATTCTCAAAGAAACAGGTAAATTTTGACGACTCCAGTAGGTTTAACGACCAACCATACAACGGAAATAAAAATTCGAGCTGTATAGTTCTGGTCGTATAAATATCTATGCCTTCGTCAAATTTCTTTTCCAGGTACAGAAGGTTTAACGACCAACTATACGACAGGGATAAAAATCCTGGCCATATAGATATCGCCTCCAAGAAGAAACCCTATTTTTCCGCCGTCAGACCAACTATACAGCGGGAATAGATGTTCCGGCCGTATAAGTTCCGGTCGTATAGTTCATGCGACCACAAAAACTCCACGAGAAGGTACCCCCAACACCAAAACTTTAATCCCTTTTCTCTCTTCTACCTCCATACTCTCTAGAAACCTCAAGAGATATTCATCTCTACTCAATTTCGTTTTATTTCCTCGCACACAAGTGATTTACAGTGTGTTTCTCCTCTGATCCTCCAATTACTTTTTGCAAATTCATATCCGATCTGTTGTCATTATCAATCTAGGGTGAGACTTATTTTGAACTAATTTCCATGTTTCTCTTGCCTAGATTATTATTTTGACTAGATTCTTTAGTGTGTTATAATTTCCATGTTATGCTTATTACTGTTGGATCAAAAAGTTTTATTTTTTGTCTTTCTTATTAATTTAGAAGATGAACATAAGGAGTCAAACGCATGCTCGTGCCGTGATGACTGCAAGTGCACAGATCATTTGTATCTAGTTTCAAAATAAATATATCGATCTCATAGGGAGTAGGAGTCTGAAGTCTAATAACTCTTGAAATAAATACTAAAAATACAAATGCTAAATAAAGTTCTAAGTAACAAGATAAAATGCGAGTGTTGTGTAAAAAGGTGTTTTGGGGGTTTTGGTATAAGATAACAACAAGTAAAGTAAACAAAACTGAATACATAAAGTAAATATCGTGTATGTAAAAGAGATTTGAAACTTCAGTGGGGAAAAGCGTTCTCAAGGATTAGCGGATACACCACTAGAATTATAAAGGACTAAGGTAAAGGTTATTATCATGAACATTCTCAACTATGTATGTGTGAGCGAAACTCCGTATTTGGACAAATAGGCAACAAACACTGCTCACATCATCCTCATAACCACAGCAGACAACAATCAACATCGTAGAGGGAGTGCCCCAACCTTTATTCAACATAAGGTGGAGTCCCCTGTGTTTACATTGCTAGTCCCTAAATCAATAGCTAGCATCCACAGTTTAGATGTAATATCAAGAAACAAAGGTCATAATATAACTTTATAACCAGGAATAACATAATTTTATTACATCATACATAGCTCATTTGGCTATTACATTACATTGCAGCGGAATAACTATAGTCATGGGGTCCTTCATCTTCAAAGTGCCACAGGAAAATGCTGGTTGTAGACTTTGTAATCCTAATCAATCAAACTTCACTAAAATCAATCAAACCTGCAACATTACAAGTTACATCCACAAGGGTCAATACATTTGAATTGTATTGGCAAGTTTCACTACTTTGTGGAATATAAGTGGATCCTATCATTACATGCAATTTTGGCTAAGTAGAGTTTAAGGCTTATTTGCATAAAGCAATATTTATCCTATCTTTTCAAAATGGGTTTGGTCCTTTGTCAAATCTCTTTTCCAAGTTCCTTGAACTCCTTGGTAGAAACTCACGTGTTCAAGTCCTTGTCAAAATCCCTTGAGCTCCTTGGTAACCCCAAGTGCAACAAGTTTTATCAAAATCTCATGAGTTCCTTGGTAACCCCAAGTACATCAAGCTTTAAGCAAAATCTCTTGAGCACCTTGGTAACCCCAAGTGCATCAAGCTTAACAAAATCTCTTTTAATTCCTTGGTACCCCCAAGTGCATCAAGTTTTTATTTTATAAGTTGGAATGTCGAGATCTCCCATAGTTCAAACTTTAGTTGCTCAGTATTGTCCATAACCGGGGACACGGCTAAGTACTTAGATTTTATTATCTTCTGCAAAAGGAGTACACTTTACCCACATGTCACAATCCCATCCTTTTGCCACCAGTGGCCCTCTTGGACTAGTGCTCACCAAGATGGAGTCTTGTGATTGAGATTGTGACGAAGTCTTTCCAAAGGGTCCTCCCATGCACCATTGCTAGCTTGCCTTGACACCCATGAAGGATTCAGTCCCCATGTCCGATTATCAAGACTGTGCATGGGTCTTCCCTTTGTAGTTGACTAAGACAGAGCCATAATAGCATGTGGTTGCACACGAAAGCCACAATTGGAGAAACATGTTCAATCTCTATGTTTCCTAGGTGGTTTTCTTTTGGAGCACAACACAAAGTGATTCCCATAAACATGGTTCCTTTTGTTGCCACCTTCTCCAAAACTTAAAGTATCCTCCACCTAGGTGGTTCATTGAGTCCTTGTTTTATTATGTAAAACACAAGTCCTTTTCTCAACCTTTGTAAAATCTCAACATGTATCTCTTTTCAAAATATAGCATGGCTAAGCATGTGGCAACTACATTGTTTTCTCTAAGGAATGTATAGAGAATCCTATTAGGATTTAGCATAGCATAAGTATAAAATTTTGTTTTCATGCATGTTTCAAAATCCACTAAGTATAATGAAAATAGTAGGACTTTTAGATGATAGTGCAACTTGCCTTTTTGGTAGGGAATGATGGTTCACTCCTTGATCTTTCTAGTCTCACTCTTTTCTAATTTCACTACAATCAATCAAGCAAGCATAGGATCAAGTAGCATTCCAAACCATTAATAATTCAACAATTCACACACACAAAACAATGGGATCTAAGTCATGCATGTAAGCATGCAAAAGATGGTTCTATTTGTAAAGATGGTCTCCACCAGGCTTCTAAATTTTGTAAGTCCCAAATTTGGTCATTTTCCAAGGTGGCAAAGTCATTTGTAAAAGGGTTTTATCCATAAACCATTTTTAAATCCAATCATTATTTTATGTGATGGAACAATATTTTTATCAAAGCAACAACTTCAAGTTGTTCACCAAATAAGTTGTTGTTTCCCAAAACTTGGTGTTTAGGGTCAGTAGGTTTGATCAAAACATTTTCCCAAAGTTTTCTTTACAAAAACATTTTCATAACAAAAATCTTTATTTTCATTTGGCTAGAAATGGACCAAATCAATTAATCAAACCTAAATTTCACCAAATTCATTTTTTAACTCCATGGGTTGGTTCCTAGGGTCAGTGAGTTTACAACAAACCATTTTGCAAAGGTTTTAACCCTAAAAACATTTTTAAACAATTTTTCTAATCTAAACAAGCACACAAAAGTATCTGCAAAACAAGCAAACTAAGAGATACTATTTGCTAAACAAATTCCATGGTTGGCTAGGGTTTGTTCCACTGATTCCAACGGTATCAAATTTGTAAATTTTGGACGTGTGGATCAAAAGTTATAGTGTTTTCAAAACTGCAAACAATTCTGTTTTCAAATTTCTGTTTTTAACAATACCGCCACGTCATGATTAGATTGACGTGCGGTTCGTTCGGATTGACAGACGCAGACCGCAGGATCCAACTTGATTGCACGGCACAGATTCACTTTTACCCTTTCGCTCTGGTTCTATTCCTAACCGCTGGATCGAGATCGAACGGCTGCTGCAAGCTCGACCTAAAACTAGCGGCACTGCGGCGGTGGCTGGCGGCGGAGCGGCCAGACGGTGGCGCTATGGCGGCTACAGGAAGCAAAGTAGACAGGGGGGTGCTTACCGTGTTCGCGAGGTCGAGGTGGTGCTTGTCGTGTGGTCAACGTGGTAAGGGGCGCTCTGGTATAGCAGCGATTGCTCGCCGGAGTAGAGAACTGCGTCGGGTGGTCCTGGTTGCGGTCGGAGGCGACTCTGTAGATCACGTGGAGGCAAACAGAGGGCGTAGTTAGGTACGCAAGACCAAGGCGAAGATGCTCGCATGATTGAGAAGCAGAGGGGCGGTCGGATTCTACCTGGGGAACTTGACGGAGGCGAGACAGACGGCGGAGCTCAGTCGAGTTGGTTGCCGATGTTCTGGAGCACCCGCGGTTGAATGGGAGGTACAGGGAGATGCGTCTAGGTCTGGGGAGTGTGTGTGTGCGTGGTCGATGAGGCAAGGGGCGGCAGAGGTTAGCCGGAATTGACCGGAGACGGTGGTCGGAGCAGAGGGTGTGCAAGCTCGATTCAGGCAGCCTGGGGGCGCATTTGGGGGAGGAGACAGAGGGGAAAGGAGGAGAAGACGCTGGCGTTTTAACGTGCGTGGTCGCCGCGAGATTAAAGCTCGGTATTATGGCGAATTGAACGCGCGGATTGAATGGCAGCAACGGCAGCGAGGTTTGGGGGAAGGAGGTCGCGCGGGTGAGGAGGATGAACAGGAGAGTGGGGTCCAGTCGTCAGTGGGAAAAGAAGTGAGAGGGAGGTCCACCAGTCATCGTCTGTCTGAGTTAGATTCTGAGTACAAAACGTTTTCCTTGGGAGGGGAAGCTGGGCTGGTTTGCTGGGCTTGTGGGCTTGGCCGGCTGGGCTAGGTCCAATTCCATTTTTTTCTTCCTGGAACCTTTTTCCTTTTCTAATTCTTTTTCTCTTTTTGAAATTCAAACAATCAAACAACACTCAATTTGATTCAAACAATCACTAAACTTTGTACTTTGAATTTGGTTCTGTTTATCAACATAAACCAAATTCCAAAATAAAATAATAATTTTTATTCTTTTTAGGATCCATTCTTTAATTAAATAAAATGGATCTTTAGTTATTTAATAAAATAGGGTTTGATTTAATTAATAAAATATCCATTTGAAATCCAAATATTTTCAAAACCAAATTAGTAGGTTTTATTTGGAAATAAAGAATACTTGGAAACTTGTTTAAAACAAAATAACCTTTTATTTTAGGGTCCATTAATAATTAAATACAATAGACCTTCATTATTAAATCAAATAGGATTTATTTTATTTAAAATATTTATTTTGAAACCTAAAATAAAGCCAAAACACTTCAGTAGGTTTTATTTGAGAATATAAAATATTTGGAAAACTTATTTAAAATAATTTAATAAGTTTTTGATGTTTTAATTAAAATGGTAAAACCTTTTATTTAGATAAAATTGGATTTTAAATCCTTATTAATTTATTTAAATAAACTTTTGCTATTTTTATTCAAAACAAAATGTTTTAATTCCAAAGCTTGGCCAAGGTTTAATTTGGCTTTATAAAATAATCTTTATTTATGAATCCACCTTTTCTTTTGAAAACCAAATCTTTTATTAAAAGATCCAAAATAGTAATTCCAAAACATTTTAATTTCCTTTAATAAATGTTTATCCTTATAAATCCCTTTAGGATTTATTTGATTCAAATTGGTTTGAAGTTTCCAATTAAATTCAAAAAGTTTCTTCTGGCCCTGAAAATCAAACAAAGTTTTATTTCATTCATTTATTTTTACATTACAAGATTTGGAAAATCTTGGGATGTGACAAACATCAATGGAATTACTGCGCTATTAAGGGACTTAATCCCGCAGGACGTATCCCATGGAATGGATAATGTTTCATGAGTTTCCTCGATTCCCAAGTTGATACGTAAGGAGTGCTGATGCTGTGAAATATAGCCATTCATGTTCACATTTAAACTAGATATTTTTCATATATTTGATGAAATATCTCTCTAAAACCTGCCACTAATGCCTAATGATCAAAGGAGTATGCAATTCTTTCTTGCTATTTTCCTTGCACAGATAATGATGTATGATGATGGGAATCACTACATAAATGCTAAATATACGAGATTTATAACACGTCAGAAACCAGGAGCCGTGAAGTCAATGCTGAAGCTTTAACGACCATCCGACCGTATAGTTGGCATCGACCTCATTAGGTCAAACAGAACAACTTTCGTTAAGGGACCCTATATAAAGAGGCTTCGGGCGACGGGAAACAAGCGCTTCTTTTCGACCTCAACTCTCCCTGCCACCAGAAGCCGCCACGCCGGAGGAATAGATCTAGATCGAAACCTCTGAACCCTTCTCCACCACCATAGCCATCTTCCACCACTTGTAATTGTAGATCTCTTCTCCAATTGGCGACATTGTAAGACTATTTGCTATCAACCTTATGATCTCTATTACAGTGTTTATGATATTTGATTTCATCTCTATGTGTGAGTAATTCTCCTTGGGCTAAGGACTTCAGCCTAGCCATGTAGCTTTTGTTCAAGTTATTTATCATAAATGGGATCATGTATTACTGTGTATGACATGATGATTGTAGTACCCTCTCTTGACTCAATCTAAGGACTTGTCAGGTACCCAAGACCCCGAGGATTGATCCAGGTAAAGGGAGTGTGAGTAATGACTGATTTGCAGGATACGAAACCTAGTGACAAAAAGGGTAATACGGATGTATGTGAGGAATTTACTTGGGATTAACGGTGACATCATGATGCATATTATTAGTTATCTTTCTTCTATGGATAAGACTAGTTGGTTATTGCTATAAGAGGTTGCGGAAGCGATAACATTTATGGATGCACTGCCCACATATAATTATCTTGCTCTAACAATTACATGCATACTTTATTATTATCTATTATTCCCATCAGATGCTGGTGAACACCGAAGAACCTATGCCCTCTCTCTCTCCATCGTCAACAATAACAAAAAGATCGCAAACTCTTGGTCTGGTGAAAATGCAATAGGAATTCTAAAACTCTCGAAGGTCCGTTTAAGTAACCTCACTTTGCTTTCTGCTTCCCGAGGATTCGATAAACCTAGGTCTACTAGGTAAAAAGAGCTATACTACATCCGGAATCGGAATTGAAGGTATCACATGCCAACAGCTTTATAGTCACTGTAAGTGCTAACACACCCCCGTCTACCAACAAGTAGTTCCCTCCATCAAGTCCCCACAAGAGGCAAATACTGAGAGGTCGACTTCTCCCAACATCAAGATGAAGACAATCTAACACATGGTCACAGCGACGAATATCATAATAAACTTTATGTTATTTCAATATCATGCTAGGGTTTCTCCATCTCCCCAAGAACTAATGATCTACTCGTACATGGAGGTAATCAAAATCATGGCAAAATTAATGGAATCTATCATTGATGAATAATACTTGTATAAATCCACAACAAGTACGGAAATTACAACAAGATCTAGACAAGATATAGATGGGATGGATGGATATGGTGGTGATTCAATGGTTGATGATAAAGATCGATGCCTTAGCCTCCTGGATATGCATAGGCTAATACGTCGTAAATGTATCTATAATTTTTGATGCTCCATGCTTGTTTTGTACCAACTATCTTATGTTTTGTCTACACTTTGAGGCATTTTTATAAATTTCCTGGAACTAACCTATTGACAAGATGCCATAGTGCCAGTTGCCTATTTTCTGCTGTTTTTGTTTTCAGAAAAGTTAGTAAGGAAATATTCTTGGAATTTGATGAAACAAAAGCCAAAGTTCCTATTTTTTCAGACGCAACACAGAGCCCGAAGGAGAGACGAAGTGGAGCCACGAGGTGGCCACACCTAGGGCTGGCACGAGTCCACCCTAGGCTGCACCGCCCTATGGTGTGGCCCCTCGAGGCTCCGACGACCTTGCCCTTTCGCCTATATATACGTCTCCCCAAGACGAAAACCCTACCCAGATCAGAAATCCACAAAAAGTTCTGCAGCGCCGCCACCACCGTAGAGGAGATTCGGGGGACATAAGTCTCTGTTTCGGCACCCTGCCGGGACGGGGAATTGCCCTCGGAGCCATATCCATCAACTCCACTGCCATCTCCATCACCGTTGTTGACTCCCAGGATGAGGAGGTTGTAGTTCTCCCTCGAGGCTAAGGGCTCTATCGGTAGCTATGTGTTCATCTCTCTCTCTATGCGTGATCTTATTGTGATCATGATCTTTGTAATCTAGTTGAATAAGTAGATCTATAATGTGATGCAGATCAGTTGTAGAGCTTTGTTGGGAGACCCCAATAGGAAGGTATGATGAGCACATTGGAAAATTTTCCCTCAGTTATGATATTTCTAGGCAAGGATAGAAACCATTCTTTAGCTTTTCCTCTCAAGGAGAAAGGAAACAATTTGAGCGTAATAATATCTCCATCTACATCCTTATATTTTTGCATATCACAGAGTTCAACAAAGTTATTAAGGTGGGAAACAGCAGCATCAGAACTAGCATCAGAAAATTGCTCTTTCATAACAAGATTCAACAAAGGAGGCTTAATTCCATAAAAGGTAGCATCAGGAGCAGGTGGATCAATAGGTGTGCAAAGGAAATCATTGTTGTTTGTGCTAGTGAAGTCACACAACTTGGTGTTCTCAATAGAATTCATTTTTGCAAAGGTGGAGCAAACCAACAGCAACAACAACTAGCACAGAAACTAAATTTTTTGTGTTTTTGAAAATAAAAGGCAAACCAAACAAAACTATTTTTTTTTAATTTTTGATAAAAAGAAGCAAACAAAACAAAGCAAAAGGAACTAAGCAAAACAAAAACAAAGTAAAGAGAGTGGTTGCTAAATGCTCCCCTTGTGAATATGTCCTTAACTCCCCGACAATGGTGCTAGAAAATATCTTGACGCAGCTCAGTTGTAGAGCTTCGTTGGGAGACCCCAAGAGGAAGGTATGATGAGCACAACGGCAAATTTTCCCTCAGTTATGAAACCAAGGTTATCGAACTAGTAGGAGCAAGGAAACAACTCCAAGGTGTTGCTAGCAACTTGGAATCATGCACAACACAAACTCAAGACTTTGCCCCAACTTAGAGTGAGGTTGTCAATCTCACTGGTTTGCTGAAAACAAAGGATTAAACGTATAGTGTGGAAGGTAATGGTTGATTGTAGAAAGTAAACGGTAACAGTAGATAATGTAACAATGGTAAAGATTGGACCGGGGTCCACAGTTCACTAGAGGTGTTCTCCTTACGATAGATAACATGCTGGGTGAACAAATTACAATGGGGCAATTTACAGGACTGAGCAAGGCATAACAATGCAAATACTAGACATCATGATTCCTATGAGATTTGATTTGGAATTACAACAATATGCATAGACCGCCATACAACTACATCTATGACTAATAATCCACCTTCAGGTTATCATCTGAACCCCTTCTAGTATTAAGTTGCAAGCAACGGATAACTGCATTAAGCAATGTGTGTAAAGTAAACAATACAATTGTTCCATAAACAAAAGATTGTTGTTTTCTCCCTAGTGGCAGCAACACATCTACAACCTTAGAGATTCCTGTCACTTCCCCAGATTACTAGAGGCATGAAACCACTATCGAGCATAAATACTCCCTCTTGGAGTCACTAGCATCTACTTGGCCAAGATAGCTACTAGCAACGGATATCATGCAAGATCACAAACAACACATACATGATAGAATCAATAATAAATAAGACATGATAGAATCAATAATCAGTATCTAAATATCCATTGGATCCCCGCAAACACAACACGCATGATTACAAATAGATGATCTTGATCTTGAACGGAGCTCACAAGATCTAAACATGATAGCACAAAGGAGGAGAAACAACCATGTAGTTGTTGTATGGACCCATAGTCCAAGGGTAAACTACTCACACATCATACCGGAGGCTGGCATGGTGATGAAGAAGGCCTCTGGTATGATCTCTCCCCTACGGAAGGGTGCCGGGAAGAGCTTCGAATCCCCCCGATCTAGGGATGATGGTGGAAGCGGCTACAAACTGTTTCGTGGAGATCTGAATGGGTACTTAGGGTTTCTGCATCGTGGGGCTTTTATAGGCGAAGAGGCGAGGCAGGGAGGTGGCCAGGGCGCCCACACCATAGGGCGGCGCGCCCTAGGGGGGCCCGTGCCACCCTAGGGCGTGGCGGCCTCGTGTCCCTCCTTCGGTTTCCCTTCGGTCTCTGTGTTCTCTTCGGTAAAATATTGACTTTGGATTTTTTCCCGTACAATTCCGAGAATATTTCCTTACTAGATTTTCTGAAACCAAAAACAGCAGAAAACAGGCAACTAGCACTACGACATTGATACGTCGGAAACATATCTATAATTTTTGATGTTCCATGCTTGTTTAGTATCTACTTTTCTTTGCTTTGTCTACACTTGAGGTGTTTTGATATGTTTTATGGAACTAACCTATTAACAAGTTGCCACAGTGCCAATTGCCTGTTTTCTTCTGGTTTTGGTTCCAGAAAGGCAGAAAATATATTTTTTCAGAATTGCACGGGACAAAAGCCAAAGTCAATATTTTACCATGGGCAAAACAGAGTCCAGAGGAGAGACGGAGGGGCGCCACAGGGCGGCCAGACCCCCTAGGCACGGGCCCACCCTGGGCCACACCTGGGCAGGGTGTGCCCCCCTGGCTGCCTCCCAGCCTCGCCTCTTCGCCTATAAGAAGCCCCGATGCAGAAACCCTACGGACCCGATCAATATTTCACGAAACCGTTTGTAGCCGCCGCAACCATCGTCCCTAGATCGGGGGGATCTGAAGTTCTTCCCGGGACCCTGCCGGAGGGGAGATCATCCCGGAGGCCTTCTTCTCCGGTATGAGGCGTGAGTAGTTCCACCTTGGACAACGGGTCCATGTAGTAGCTAGATGGTTGTATCTCCTCCTTGTGCTTTCATGTATAGATCTTGTGAGCTCCATTCATGATCAAGATATAATCTATTTGTAATCATGCATGTTGTTTTTGCGGGGATCCGATGGATATTGAGATTACTATGTCAGATTGATTAATGGTTTTGTCTTATTGATTCTATCATGTCTGTGTTGTTTGTTATCTTGCACGCTCTCCGTTGTTAGTAGCTATCTTGGCCAAGTAGTTGCTAGTGACTGCAAGAGGGGGTATTTATGCTCGATTGTTGGTTCATGCCTCTAGTTTCCAAGGGAATTGACATAAATTTCTTTGGTTGTAGATGTGATGTTGCCACTAGGGAGATAACAACGGTCTCTTGTTCATGGAGCAAGTGGATTGTTTACCTTACACACTTTGCTTAAAGCAGTTGTCTGTTGCTTGCAACTTAATACTGGAGGGGGTTCGGATGATAACCTGAAGGTGGACTTCTAGTCATAGATGTAGTTGGATGGAGGTCTATGTATATTGTTGTATTTCCCAATCGAATCTCATAGGATCTTTTTGTCTAGTATTGCATTGTTATGCCTTGCTCAGTTTCTGTTAATTGCCTTGCTGTAATTTATTTACCCTTCATGCCATGTTGTTTATCTAAGGAGAGCACCTCTAGTGAACTATGGACACTGCTCCAATCTTTACCATTGATACATCTTCCACTGTTTACTTGCTGCAAACCGCTCATCACCTTCCATACCATACAGTTAATCCTTTGTTACAACAACTTGTGAGATTGACAACCTCACTGTTCGTTGGGGCAAAGTCTTGAGTTTGTGTTGTGCAGGTTTCCATGTTGCTTGTAACACTTGTGTGACGTTTCCTTCCTCCTAATGGTTCTATAACCTCGGTTTCTTACTGAGAGAAGACTTGTTGTTGTGCTGCATCACACCATGCTCTTGGGGTTTCCCGATGAAGCACTCCTACATCAACCAAGCACATCAACAAGTTTTCTGGCGCCGTTGTCGGGGAGGCTAAGGACGTCTTCACAAGGGGAGTCCTTCTCAACCTTTCTCTTTACTTTGTTTTTAGTTTGCTTAGTTTCTTTTGCTTGGTTTTGTTTGCTTATTTTTATAAAAAACTCCAAAAAAAAATTAGTTTAGTTTGGTTTGCTTTCTCTATTCAAAAACACAAAAAAATTAGTTTCTACCTGTTGCTACCATGTCTGGTTTTGGTCCAATCTCTATGACACCTATGGAAGAGATCTTCACTTTTAAGCAAAAAAGTGAAGAGAGTTTTAAATAAGCTTGGTCCAGAATCTCTGCTTCATAAAGGGAAACTGTAAGATCCCTCCTTTGTAAAGGAAAAGGATCCCTGTGATTGCAATGCTAGTCCCTGGATCATTGCTAGCATCCATAGTTTAAGATGAAGTACACAGATACAAAGGTCATTTATTACATCCATTCCAGAGATAAAACATAGTCTTTTACAACTCAAGGCCACATGCCTAGTACAAGAGTTTTGGAATAAGTAATTAAACATAAGTCTTCATCTTCATGTGCCACAGGCAAGCATGTTGAGTGTAGACTCATGACACCTAATCATCTTCGGAGTAACCTGCAACATCACAAGTGACAGCCATAGTGGGTCAATACTTTGGAATAGTATTGGCAATTGATACCTTAGTAAATTTTAAGTGGACTATATTACTATATGCATTTTGGCTAAGTGTAGCTTGGCTTGCTTTGCTCAAAATAGGTTTTTCCTATTAGCTGAAATCACTAAGTTTTTCTTTGCCAAAACATTTCCCAAGAAACCACGAATAGACATTGGGGTCCTTCACCCTTGTTTCCCACCAGTTTTTACTTAGAAGTTGGAGTGATGAGATTCTTGATAGCTTCCATGTCTTGATGCTCAAGTTGTCCATTGCCATGGACTTGGCTAAGTACTTAGATTTTCCATCTGCAGAGGTTGTGCACTTTCCCACCGACTTGGTTTCCCAAGACAGACCTTTCGAAGCCTTCCCTTAGTCAAATGGACGCGTTCCAACCTATCATTCCCACTACCACCAACTGTCCAAATGACTAAGTTCTATCAACCTATGTGATCAAGGCAGAGCCCATATTGCCAAGTGGCTGCACTATAATCTTCTCAACATTTGGCCTCTAAAATCCCTTTGTGCCTAGGTGGCATACCACAAGTGAGATACACAAGGTAAACCATGTCCATGGGCCTTGTGTAACCACTCAACCAAAATCCACCATTCAAGTCCCATTCCACCCAGGAGGTTCATTGACTTAGTTGTTTTATTAATAAAAACATAAGTCCACAGACTTAGAAACATTTTCATCATAGCATGTATATACTTTACCAACCCTTGTTTGCTACTAGCTAGGCTAAGCATGGCATAGTAACTTAACTTAGGAAATTTCCTAGCAATTCTACAACTACTTAGGATTTCCCAACATAGCACTTGGCAAAAATAGTAACATGCAAGACTTAGAAAAATATTTCTAATGCTTGTACAAAATATAGGGATGGAAATATTCATGAAGTACCACTTGCCTTGGTAATGGGGAGAGTAGCACTCTTCACAATCACAATCACTAGCACCAAAATCTACACAAAATTGGTAGCACAAAATTACACACAATTCATATACAAACATAAATATATGCATGCATGCAAAAAAATGCTAAGTGATGATTTTAAAACCCCAACCAAGCAAGTGCAAGATGCTGAAACATAACTAAGTCAAAAACTTGCTAAACTAAACTTATTTAGCATTAAAACAAATTACTAAACAAATTCTATACTCAAACTAGTCCTAAACAAGTTTCTGCATAAAATGTCATTTTAACAGAAACTTTTTACTAAAAACATTGCATAAACAGAAAGGGCTTGTCTCCCTAATTCCGACGGTATAAAATTTGCAAAAATCTAACGTGGAAATCAAAGGTTATATCCATTTCAATTTTGGATCAAAATCTGATTTCAAAACTGTTTTTGAATCAAACCCTAGCCATGTGTCTTAACCCAACTGGCGCGTACCGGTTCGGATGGATCGAGCTCTGCGGGCCGTAGGATCTAAGTCAGATCTGGTGGCTCATATGCGTGCTTACCTCTTCGCTTAAGTTCTAATTTCAGCCGCAGGATCTGCATCTAACGATCCTAATCTCTTTGACCAAATACGAGCTGGCGGCTAGGCGGCGGCCATCGATGGCTGCCGCTGGCGTTCTAGGTTGCCCGGGGAAGAAAGGGTGTGCTTACCAGAACCGCAGGGGGCTGCTGATGCTCAAGGTGGCGATGGTTTGGGAAGGGGCGCACGGGTACGGTCGCTGGGGCTCGTCGGAGTTGCGGGCGGCGTCTGTCGCTTGCAGTCGAGGTTGTTTCCGAGGTGTGGCATCGCCCTAGCACGAACCAGAGGGGTCAGGAGATGCACAAGACGAACATTCGTATGAAAGAGGGGCAAGGCGCTGGGTTTTACCTCAATTGATCGTCGAGTCAAGCAATGGCGCCTTGCAGTTCGCTGACGGGACGGCCCGGGTCACGAGAATGCAAACAAAGGGTATCAGGAGGTGCGCAAGATCAAGCTGGGCGCGATTGTTTGAACCAGAGAAAGGGGGGCGGTCGAGGCTCACCGGAAGTAGTCGCCGGAGTCGTCAGTACTGCGGGGTTTCGGGGTTAAATGCGCGCAGCCTGGTGGCGGAGTGAGCGAAGAGAGTGGGGGAAAATGACCGCGGCGGGGTGTGGTTTAAATAGTCTCAAGCGCGACAGGAAACGCTTG
Source organism: Avena longiglumis (assembly GCA_030063025.1). Taxonomy (NCBI): domain Eukaryota; kingdom Viridiplantae; phylum Streptophyta; class Magnoliopsida; order Poales; family Poaceae; genus Avena; species Avena longiglumis. The sequence goes on from CP125978.1 coordinate 366,541,919, forward strand.
CGGCATCAATGCTAATTACGCCATTACCAAAGATCAACAGCGGCGGCGTGGTCTCAGGCGTGTTTTGGGGAAGAAGGTGTGACGTGGAGGGCCACCGGTCGTGAGTGCTACGGAGAGGGTGGGGTCCGAGTGTCGGCGTCGGTGAGTGCGTCTGTAGCGTCTGCGGCGAGAGTGGCCGGGTGGGCTAGCTGGGCCGGTTCTGCTGCTGGGCTAGATTAGGAGCGCCTGGCCTTTTTCTTTTCTTTTACCTTTTTATTTTTCTGTTTTGATTTTCAGGAATGGTTTTCAAATGAATTAAAGTCCCATTTGAATTCAAATCAATTTGAGATTTTTGCAGTGTGCAATAGTATCAAATATAGGCCTAAAACCATGTGGTTACTTTGCAAAGGCTTGGTCACTTTTGGAGAAACAAAATAACAGGAGCTTTGCACTTGATTTGCAAATGTTTGCAAAATGATTTTTGAAACCATTTCCATTTGTAAGGCTTGGTTCAAATTCCACACTCAAACCATTCAACAAGGGAGACAAACAATCTAGGTTTAAAACATTCAAACTCTCAAATGGGGATGGCCATTTGATTTAAGTTTGCTCACATGAAATGATAGCACTATGTGCTTTGTTTTTCTGAAATGAGTTTTGAAATTGATCTCAATTCTATATGCATGCATGAATGATATGCAAACTTTGAAATCATGATTTTAGGGATGTTACAAATCTAACCCCCTTAAGGTGAATCTCGCCCTCGAGATTCAGATTGGCTAGCAAATAGGTGAGGGTGGTCTTTCCGAAGATCATCTTCTCTTTCCCATGTTGCTTCCTCTTCGGTATGATGATTCCACTGTACTTTGCAGAACTTGATAGTCTTTGTCCTTGTGACTCTTTCTGCAGTCTCAAGAATCTTGATAGGTTTCTCCTCATATGTGAGGTCACTTTCTAGTTGCACTTCTTCCAAAGGTATTGAAAGGACTATATCTTCCCATGATGTTTTTTGGTGTTAAATGACAATCCCAACCTTGTTTTTAATTGTGCTCTTGAGTTTCAGGGGAAACGTCGTTGTTGTCTCTTTGTATTGTGATGGATGCTCTCTTGTGATCTTTTGAAGACGGTGGCCTTTTTAGTCTTCTCCTAGTTTCTTTCTGGTTGATGTTTTTAGGTCACCGTACTATTAAGAGGGGGTCCATGTTGGAGGGCTGTGGGAAATCACTTGTTTTTGCACAAACCTATATGCACCGCCACAGCCATCCCATTATTCCGCGAGAGAGAGATTTTTACTGTTCTGTTGGGGCCTTTTGTGTCTCACCGGAACTTCCGGTCATAGGCCGGAAGTTCCGCTCAAACCTTTTCTCATGGACTTTGCAGCTTTGTTCGATGCTAGTTCGCCCAAGTTCCGTGGCGATTCAGTAACCTTCGTGTTGAAGTGTGCTATTTGCGGAACTTGGCGAAACTGACGAACTTGCTCGAACTTTTCTGGCAAAGTTCTTGAGCGGAACTTCGCTCAAGGCGGAACTTCGGTCGACTCGCCATGACCAGAAGTTCTGCCCCTGTTCTGCCCCAAGTTCCGGTGAAGGCTCAGAAAGTTTCTGTTTTGAAACGTGCTATTTGCCGGAACTTGATCGGAACTTGCTCGGAAGTTCACCAGAACTTCCGGTCTGCTTTGACCGGAACTTCCGGTTGCGCTTCTGGAGCGGGCGTCAACGGTCTGATGATCGTTGGAGCCAGGCTCAGGCGGAACTTCCGGCCTCTCACCGGAACTTTCGGTGAGGTCACGGGGGCTGTAACGGTTCAGTGCGAGGGGGGCCTATTTAAGGCACCCCTCTTCTTCCTCCCACTCTCTCTGGAATTTTTCTCTCTCCTCCATTAATGCTTGAGCTTCACCTCACTAGATCTCTCTCTCTAGCCACTCAAACGACCTGATCTTTTGAGAGGTGAGGGAGGAGACCTAGATATACACTTCCACCAAAGAAGATTTGATTTCCCCCACCCATCCTTTGTGGATCTTGTTACTCTTGGGTTTCTTGGAACCCTAGACAGTTTAGGGCATCCCCGGAGCTGAGGCATGTGTTGTAAAGCTTCGAGGTGTCGTTGAGGGCCTCCAATTCAGTTGTGGAGCCTCCCCCTCAACCTTGGTGTAAAGGTCTCGGTTGGCGCCTTCAAGGTCACCGGTTAGTGGATTGTGAGGCCTCCTTTGTGGGGGAGCTCACCGGAGAAGAAGGTGAGGCCTTTGTGGCGCTCGGGTGACCTTGTGTGGCCCCGACACCTCTCCAACGTAGACGTAGCTCCTTGGGAGTGAACTACGGGAATTACATCTCCGTGTCCCCTCGCTGGTTACTTCGTTCCCTTCCTTTACTCCTCGCTATTTACTGTTTTTGTGGTTTGTGTTCGCTTTCTTGCATTTAGGTTGCTCACTTAGTTGCATCTCTAGATAACTTCTTTTCTCGTTGAGCCTAAAAGTGTGAAACAAATTAAAATTGGTAGACGCCTATTCACCCCCCCTCTAGTCATATCAAGTCGGTACTTTCAATTGGTATCAGAGCCCAGGGTCTTATTTCGGGCTTTACCGCCTAAGAGACTATGGCCGACGAAGGGGGTAGTGAAACTGAAAAAGCCAAGAACTTGGCCACTATGGATGACCTCAAGCAATTGGAGTCATCCATGATGTCCAAGTTCGAGGAAATGATGACTCTCTTGCAGTCCCTCAAGCCAAACCCCATGGTTGCTTTTGACACACCCCAATCCAACGAGGTTCCTCCCACTGTTCTGTGTCGCCCCGGTAACTCCATGGTGCCACCACTCATTTGGGACTTGGTTTTGTTGCTCAAACCTCTACCAAGGTTCCAAGTGAGAACATCGAGGAGCCCGAGAACCCAACTTCAAAAGGGGAGAATGGAGGAAAGGACTACTCGGCGGTACCCCCACCGCCGAAGTACACTCCGGATCCACCCATTCCCATGCCACACATTATCCCTCAAGGAGCACCACCTATGCTAGATACGTATAATTTCGCCAATTGGCAATATCTAATGCGCTCACATATTTCCAGCTCATCCATTGAGTTAATGAGGATTGTGGAGGATGGATTCTCTCCATTTGACCCAAAGAAGTTGACACGAGGTGAAGTGGTGGACAAGCAACTCAATGCTACAGCTTTGGGAATGATTCAAAAGGCCTTGACTCCAAAGGATTTTGCTCACATTCGCCAATTTGACACTGCCAAGGAAGCTTGGGATCAACTCACCTAGCTCTTCGCTGGGAATGCTAGCATCCAAAGCTCCAAGTTTGACGAGATCAACAACGAGTGCGATGGTTTCGCAATGCAAGATGATGAGACCCCTGAAGACATGTATAGGCGCCTTAAGGTCCTTTGTTCCACTATGAGGGACCTTGGGGCTCACTATGTTGATGACAAGTTTATGAAGAGAAAGTTCATTCAAGCTCTTCTCCCATTTGAAGAACAAAAGCTCAAATCTATCAAGGGAAGAACCAACTTTCACTTAATGACCTCCCAAGAAGTCTTGAGTGAAGTAATTTCCATGACTATTGCTAAGAAGAATGCGGAGTCCGCTCGAGCTAGAGCCATTGGATCAACAAAAGTGAACCTTGCTTTGAAGGCCAAGGCTATTGAAGTTGATGATGATGATACATCAAGTGAGTGGTCTCAAGAAGATCTCAAATGTGCCTTCAACGAACATCTTGCTCTCGCTTCAAGGGCCTTTTGGACAAGTCCGGATTCAAGTCAAGATCAAGGGACAACTCAAGATTCAACTCACCCAACAAGTCTCCCAAAGCAAGATCATGCTACAATTGCAATGACAAGAGTCACTTTGTGGCCAAGTGTCCCTTTGAGAACCGTGAAGACAATGGTGGTCGTCTCATTCTCAAGGTCAAGTCAAGATCTCCTCATCCCATAAACAAGAACTACACCGTCAAGAACGCCACCAACAAGGAACGATCAATTGTGGTCCATGAAGAATATCTTTCGGGCACGAATGAAGATGATGATGATGAAGGTCATGGTGGAGAGATTGTGGGGGTTGCTGCCATTGCCACTACCTCAACTCCACGTCTATCCCTCTTCGACTCGCCAAATGAAAATGTCATCTCCTCCAACCAAAAGTGCTTCATGGCCAAGGCCACCGAGGTATCACCAAAACCCACTCCTCAACCCATCTCTAGTGAGCCTTCCTCTCTTGATCTTGTTGGTCTAGAGGTGAAGAAAGAGATGATTGGCATGTGTGAATTTGTTGCTACCTTAAAAACTGCTTTGAGTCCTTACTTGCACAACTTGAAAATGCTAGAGATGCCTTAGATGAAAAGGAAGAACTTCTTGACTTGCTAAGTAAAAATGAAAGAGATGCCTCCGATGAAATTGCCTCTCTCACTCAAAGTCTTGAGGATGAACAAAATATGAGAATTAATCTTGAAGAAAATGTGTCTAAGCTTGTAGATGATCATAACAACACTTTGACCTCTACTATTAAAGAACGTGACCATGCTCTTGCTTTGATTAAGGTTCTCAAGAAAGAAAATGCTGAGTTTGTAGGTGGTCATGATAAGACTCAAGAGGAGCTTGAGAAACTCCAAAGGGAACACAAAGCCTTGGAGAGTAAATTCTCAAGTCTTTTTGAGGCTCATGAACAACTTCAAACTCAATCAACTTGTGATCTTTCTAAGTCTTCCGCTGTGCAAATTATAGACTTGTCTAGCTCTCCTAACCCTTGTTGCAAGCATGAGCATCTCATAGAGGAGGTCAAGGTTTTGAAGGATCAACTTGCCAAGACTAAGAAGAAGAAGAAGAAGAACAAGAAGAAGAAAAAGAACAAGGGCATGGCCCAAGGAGTTCCAAATGGCCTAACCCTCTTGCAAAGTGACAACTTTGCCGGAAAGAACAATCCCTCTTATATTCTTTGCAAATCTTATGATGGTCATGTATATGCTAGATATGTGGGGACATCTTACACGCATGATTATCATTGGGCCATTTGGGTGCCAAAGGTTCTTGTCACTAACAAAAGGGGACCCATTGCAAAATGGTTACATAAAACCAAGGCTTGATTTTCTTGTAGGACTATGCTTCCGGCGGTTCAAAATGGGTGCTCGATAGTGGTGCCACAAGTCATATGACCGGAAGCAAGTCTATCATGATCGAGTTGAGACCCAATATTGCCAACACCATGGTCTCCTACGGTGACAAAACAAGCTCTCAGGTTTTGGGTTTTGGCAAAGTGGTGGTAACCCCGGATGTATCCTTGGTTGACGTCATGCTTGTCAAAACTCTTGGTTACAACTTACTCTCAGTTCGTGCTCTTGCTCTTATGGGTCTTTCTTCTTTCTTTAATTCTCATTCCGTGGTCCTCATGTGGAGCAAGTCTCTCATGGTGGCTTTTGTAGGGTATGTAGAACATGACTTGCGTGGTGGACTTTTCAGGACCACTACTCCTCATGCTCTATGTCTCTATGCTAAAGCCGACAAGGGCTGGTTGTGGCATCGCCGCCAGCCCATGTTAACATGAGAACTTTGCAAAGACTCCACTCAGGGCCACATCCTTGAATTAACGATGTTTCTTTTGCCAAAGATCGTGTTTGCGGGGCTTGTATTGAAGGAAGATGCATGAAACTCCTCACAAAGCTCAATCAAATCACCACCGAGAGATGTTTGGAGCTCTTGCATATGGATCTCTTTGGTCCTCCCTCTCATGATAGTCTTGGAGGCAAGAAGTATTGCTTGGTTATTGTGGATGATTTCTCAAGATACACTTGGGTGTTCCTTTTCAAGTACAAAAGTGAGACTCAACAAACCGTCATTGACTTTGCAAATGAGGTTCAATGGAAGCACAATGCAACTATTCTCTCTATTCGAAGTGACAATGGCATCGAGTTCAAAAACTATACCTTGGATGAGTTTCTCAGTGATGAAGGAATCAAGCATCAATACTCCACTCCCTACACCCCTCAACAAAACGGTGTTGCTGAAAGGAAGAATCACACTTTGATGGATGCGGCTCGGTCTATGCTAGCTGAGTTCAAGTCTCCATACAACTTTTGGGCCGAGGCCATCTCCACCGCTTGCCATGCAACCAACCGGCTTTATCTCCGCAAGAATAAGAACAAGACCCCCTATGAACTTCTCACCGGGAAAAAGCCTAATGTTAGCTACTTTCGGGTGTTTGGGTGCAAGTGCTACATACTCAAGAAAGGAGTTCGGTTGTCAAAGTTTGAATCCAAGGCTCAAGAAGGAATTTTTGTTGGTTACTCAAATCAGTCCCATGCTTATAGAGTCTACAACAAAGCCAATGGAAGAGTTGAAGAGACGAGCAACGTGAAGTTTGATGAAAATCATGAGTCTCTTGTTAGGCAAGATGGTGTTTGTGATCCAAGTGATGAAATTCCTCCCAAGGCCATAGGAAGAATGGGTGTGGGTTTCCACCTCCCCATTGAGGATCCCTTATGGACGAAGGAGAAGGACCAAGCTCTACTCAAGTGGAGCCCTCACTCTCACAAGATCATCTTGCACCTCAAGGACCTACCTTCTTGGCACAAGCTCCCTCAAGCTCTTCTGAAGCTTCCCATGCTCATGATTCTCCAAGCTCTAAAGAACAAGATCTTCATCAACAACATCAACCTCCCCTCGATGGGGCTCATCCTCAAGGCACCTCTCACGGACAAGCTCTTCATCAACCTCCCCAAGATGGGGCTCCTCCTCAAGATCACGTTTCTCCCCAAGGTCAAGCTCGTCGAGATCAAGATCAAGTCAATGATCCTCAAGGATCCTCTCCAAGTGATGACTCTGCCGAAGTGGAAATTGATGAAGATGACCCTCGTGTTCGTGCTTATAGTCAAGGGGGCGGCTCAATTGGTGGAAATGACCAAGTGGTAGCTCAAGAATCTCGAATTGAAGCACAAGCCCGTCGTCAAGCCTATCGTCTCGCCAAGCTTGTTCGAGATGGCCATATCCTTGATAATGTCTATGGAGATTTCAATAAAGGTTCCACTACTAGGAGGCAACTAGCTTAATTTTGCTCTCACCATGCGTTTATCTCTCTTGTGGAACCACAGAAAGTCTTCGAAGCCCTTGAAGATGACGATTGGCTTGATGCTATGAACGAGGAACTTCACAACTTTAAGAGGAACAATGTTTGGACATTGGTTGATCGGCCCAAAGATTGTCAAAACGTCATTGGAACCAAGTGGGTCTTCAAGAACAAGTGCGATGCGAATGGTATTGTCGTGCGCAACAAGGCAAGGTTAGTTGCCCAAGGATACTCACAAGTTGAGGGCATCGACTACGGTGAGACTTATGCCCCCGTTGCTCGCCTTGAATCCATTCGCATGCTCCTTGCCTTTGATACCCATCATAACTTTAAATTGTATCAAATGGATGTTAAGAGTGCTTTTCTTAATGGTCCTTTGAAAGAGTTGGTATACGTCAAGCAACCTCCGGGCTTTGAGGATCCAGTTTTTCCGAACCATGTCTACAAGCTCAATAAGGCACTCTATGGCCTCAAGCAAGCCCCACGTGTGTGGTATGATTGCCTTAGGGAGCTCTTGTTAGACCGTGGCTTCGAAGTGGGTCTCATTGATCCCACTCTTTTTACTAAGAAAGTTGGAGGCCACTTGTTCGTATGCCAAATCTATGTTGATGACATTATATTTGGGTCTATTAACAAAAATTTAATGAGGATTTTGCCAAGCTCATGACCGACCGCTTCGAGATGTCCATGATGGGGGAGTTGAAGTTTTTCCTTGGATTTGAAGTCAAACAATTGAGGAAAGGGACTTTCATCAACCAAGCCAAGTACATCCAAGACATGCTCAAGAAGTTCAAGTTTGATCAAATTAAAGGTGCCAAGACTCCCATGCCAACTAAGGTTAATCTTGATCTCGATCCCAAGGGTAAGGAGGTGGATCAAAAACTCTATCGTTCGATGATTGGTTCTTTGCTCTATCTTTGTGCATCCCGGCCGGATATTATGTTGAGTGTGGGTATGTGTGCAAGATTTCAATCCGCACCAAAGTAAAGCCACATGGTGGCTGTCAAGAGGATCTTTCGATATTTAGTTCATACCCCAAACTTTGGGTTGTGGTACCCCAAGGGAGCCAGCTTTGATCTGATTGGTTACACAGACTCGGACTGGGCTGGTGACAAAGTGGGAAGAAAGTCAACCTCCGGAGCTTGTCAGTTTCTCGGAAGATCTTTGGTTTGTTGGTCATCGAAGAAGCAAAACTGTGTGTCTATGTCTATCGCCGCCGAGTATATCTCCGCAAGCTGCTGTGCTCAATTGCTATGGATGAAGCAAACCTTGAGGGATCTTGGACTATCTTTTGACAAGGTGCCTCTTCTTTGTGACAATGAGAGTGCAATTGCTATTGCTCACAATCCCGTGCAACACAACCGGACCAAGCACATTGAGATTCGTCATCATTTCATTCGGGACCATGTTGCTAGAGGAGACATTTCTTTGGAGTATGTTCCCACCAAGGCAAATCTTGCGGATCTTTTCACGAAGCCTCTTGATGAAGCATGGTTTCGAGAGTTAAGGCATGAGCTAAATATCATTGATTCGAGCAATGTTGCTTGAGCCCTTGCACACCTACCCGTGTCTCATTGTGTATCTTGTTTGGATGTAGGCATGGATTTAGGGGGAGTGTAGTTCCTCTTATGAACAAACACTATCCCTATTATGCGCACATTAAAGTTCTCATACTCTATTGTCTCTAAAGGAGACCATTTGAGCTTCTTGTTGAGTGTTGGTAATGAACCCAAGATATATATTCGCGGTGTCAAGCCATTTACTCTTATATAAGGTGGCTTCGGCCACCGACTTCTTTTATTTGGTTCATTTTTTATCTTTTTCGTGTTTATTTGTGTTTTCTCGTTTTGGTGTTTTTGGTTCTTCACAGTTTGAGCTATCTATCCTAAGCCTTTCCTTACCTCAAGCCCTCTCTATTCCCTGCACAAGTTCCTCCTTGTTATCCTTTCCTGAGATGTTCCTACCGGTGTCAGCGGAACTTCCTAGTTCGGCCGGAAGTTCCGGATCCTGACCGAACTTCCGATGGTGCTCCTGTCCTATATAAGTTGGGCCCTGGGGGAAAACGGGATCTTCTTCCTTTTTTCCCCCAAGACCCATCTTCTATCAGGAGCGCCGCCGGCCAGGACGTCTCCAAGAGGGCGCTCCGGCCTCCTCTTCTCCAACCGCTCCTCTCCAGATCTGCTCCGTGGGATCCTTCCTGTTGGGCCACGCGGAGATAAAATAATTTTTTTTCTCTAACGCGGTGATCCCAAGATCTAGCTGAGGTAGAAGGCCACGAGGTTTACCACTAGACGCGCGGTTGCGGATTACTGATGAAGCGCGTCAGTTGATGTAGTGCAGTCCTCACGATCCGATTGTCCTGGTGCTGATCGCACATCACCTCTGCTGGTATCCACACGTACAAGGAGGAGCGCCGGCGGTGAACTGCTAGGTTCGTTGGCATTTGGACTGCTATGGAGCTAGGGTTTCAACACATGGAATGACCTAACCGAACAACGATTAACCTTTTGGGTTCTTGTGCTCCATTATATATAGGAGTGAACGTGGGCTCGCCATGCGACCCATTCACTAAAGCCCATATAACACTAGTCACCGTGAGTCCAACTCACTAACTCAGTCCTAATCCGGTTTAGGTCCAACCAGATTATATGTTCAGATCCAATCCGAACTTGCTCGCTCTTAAGTGTGTGACCCCACAGCTCATGGCTACTTGGACACGATTGAGTCCGACTCACAATCGATCACAGATGGTGGCTCCTAGCGTAACGTGCCAACTCCCAAGTACCAAAGAGTCATGACGACTTGCCTTTCCAATGCGACTTACGTCCGAGTCCCTTTTGCCTCACGATATACCTTGTCGACTATAGGCGAATATGTCATCCCTTAAATAGTCCGACTCTCTTCTCGATCCGAGATAAGTGATTCACCCGACTAACTCTTAGTCGATCGCCTCGTTAACACTTAACCAGTCGCATGGCCATGCTTTCAATCATATCTCACGAGAGGCCCAGAGAATATCTCTCCGAGTGGAGGGCAAAATCCCATCTTGGTTATTCACATCACGCAGCTTGATTCTCAACGACCAACCCGCCTTTATAATCGCCCGCCACGGATCGAGTTTGATGTAACCTAAGTCGGTGATCCTCAACTCGGACTATGCAACAACCTCAGGTCTAAGGATTACATTGATTGAGATATACAAATGACAGCTTAGTTCGTTGTACCTCAATATGGGTCAATCCGACTCGCTAAACTCTTTAGCCTAGTCTGTGTAAGTTGGAATAGCATATCCATGCCCATGACAAGTGGAACCGAGTCATCAAGCCAACTTTCACATTGGTCTAACCTCAATGACCAAGGATATTTAGTACAAACAACATGAATGCATAGTTCCACAACTGAATCACATATTCAATGATACACATCAGATGTTTATACAAGGACTACTTAATAACTTTATGAATACAATGGGAAATCTCATCATACATGATTGCCTCTAGGGCATATTCCCAACAGGCTCCCACTTGCACTAGAGTCAATCTTCCGACATCACATGTCTAAGCATCTAATGCCCATGGCTCTCAGGTGCGCCTCATGCTTCGGCTGGGGTAACGGCTTTGTCAACGGATCCGCAATATTTGCATCCGTGTGTACCTTGCATAACTTGATATCACCGATCCACGAACCGGCAAATTAGGTGGTACCGCATGAGTATGTGCTTGTTATTCGGTGTTGTCTAGGTTCCTTGGCTTGTGCAATAGCACCATTGTTGTCACAATACACGCCCAACGGATTGGACGAGCCTGAACCACACCAAGATCCATGAGGAAATTCCTCATCCAAACAGCTTCCTTTGCTGCCTCCGAGGCAATATACTCAACCTCACAGTAGACGCATACGCCTCTTGCTTGGAACTTTTCCAGCTCACAAGACCTCCGTTTATAATAAACACGATCCGGATTGCGAGCGAGAATCATCAGAGTCGGTGAGATAACTCGCATCCGTGTAACCCTTTACACTAAGTTCATCTTCACCACCATAAACCAAGAACATATCCTTAGTCCTTCTCAAGTACTTTAGGATATTTTTAGCCGCTGTCCAGTGGATCTCTCCAGGATCAGCCCGGTATCTCGCCACAACACTTAGAGCATAGGAAACATCCGCCTAGTACAAATCATGGCGTATATGATGGATCCAATCGCGAAGCATATGGAATCGCACTCATCCGACTTCGCTCATCGCTTGTCGAAGGACACCGAGTCTTGCTAAGTTTTACACCATGGGACATCGGTAAGAACCCTTCTTAGACGATTCCATGTTGAACTTTTCAACACTTTGTCCAAATAAGTACTGACTCAATCCAATGAGCCTCCTTGATCTATCTCTATAGATCCGGATTCCGAGGATGTATGTTGCCTCACCCAAGTCTTTCATTGAGAAACTCCTTTCCAATGATTCCTTGGTTTCTTGCAACATCTGGACATAATTTCCAATCAGTAATATGTCATCCACATATAAGATTAGAAAATTTACTTTGTTCCCACTAAACTTCTTGTACAAACAAGAATCATGATCACTCTTAATGAAGCCAAACGATTTGACTACCTCATCAAAGCGAATATTCCAACTCCGAGATGCTTGCTTCAACCCATAAATGGATTTCTGAAGTTTGCATACCTTGTCAGCATTAGCCGGATCGACAAAACCCTCGGGCTGTATCATATACACGTCCTCGGTTAAATTTCCGTTAAGGAAAGCCGTTTTGACATCCATCTGCCATATCTCATAGTCGAAATAGGCTGCTATAGCTAACATGATCCAAACTGATTTAAGCATCGCTACGGGTGAGAAAGTCTCGTCGTAATCAACTCCTTGAACTTGTCAGAACCCCTTCGCGACAAGGCGTGCTTTATAGATTGAAACATTTCCATCCATATCAGTTTTCTTCTTAAAGACCCATTTGCACTCGACGGGTCTTGCACCGTCTGGCAGATCAACCAAGTTCCAAACTTGATTTTCATCCATGGACTTTATCTCGGATCTCATGGCTCCAAGCCATGACTCGGAATCAGATCCCACCATCGCTTCCGAATAATTTGCCGGCTCATCACTGTCTAACAGTAACACATCACGAACACTTCGTAATCTTGCCGATCTTCGTAGTACAGGTGCTGCTGCCGGCTCAGCTTCCATGACCGGCTCAACCTCCAAGGTTTTTGCCGACTCGCTACTAGCCAGTTCCTCTCGAATTTATTCGAGTTGCACCGTGCTCCCACTTACTCCCCGACTGAGAAACTCTTTCTCAAGGAAGACACCGTTCCGAGCGACAAACACTTTGCCCTCTTCTCGGTTGTAGAAGTAGTAACCCAAGGTTTCCCTCGGATACCCCACGAAAATACATTTATCCGACTTGGCTGTAAGCTTGTCCGACTGAAGTCGCTTGACAAAAGCTTCACAACCCCAAATCTTAAGAAAAGACAAACTCGGCCTTTTGCCTGTCCACATCTCATGCGGTGTCTTCTCTACCGATTTTGATGGTACTTTGTTTGGTGTGAACGCCGCTGTTTCTAGACAATAACCCCAAAATGATAAAGGTAGATCTGTCCGACTCATCATTGATCGTACCATGTCCAACAAGGTCCGATTCCGCCTTTCCGAAACACCATTCCTTTGTATGCTCGGCGGAGTAAGTTGAGGAACTATTCCACAACTTTTCGATGGTCATCAAACTCATGGCTCATGTACTCGCCTCCTCGGTCCGATCAAGAAACTTTATTTTCTTGCCGAGTTGATTCTGTGCTTCATTCTGGAATTCTTTGAACTTTTCAAAGGCTTCCGACTTATGTTTCATTAAGTAGATATATCCATACCTACTCAAATCATCAGTGAAGGTAATGAAGTACTCATAACCACCCCTGGCTGTCGTGCTCATTGGTACACATACATCACTATGTACTAGTCCCAACAAGTCGGACGCCCTTTCGCAACTCTTTGCAAAAGGTGTCTTGGTCATTTTGCCGAGTAGGCAAGATTCGCATGTCTCGAATGACTCCAAGTCGAACGAAGTTAGGAGTCCATCATCATGGAGCTTCTTCATGCGTTTCCAACTTATATGACCAAGCCGACAGTGCCAAAAGTAAGCCATATTCAGATCATTTGGTTTCAACCTTTTAACATTTATGTTATAAACCGACTCACCATCAAGATTCAAAATAAATAACCTGGCCCCGGACGGGTTCAAAGCCGTGAAACATATCATTCAAATACAAAGAACAACCATTATTCTTGATATTCGACTCATAGCCTTGCCTCATCAAACATGAAGCGTAAATAATGTTTCGATCGAGCAATGGAACATAATAACAATTATTTAGTTCCATAATGAATCCGAAGGTAAATGAAGTTGCATCGCGTCGACTTCCAACGCAGAACTCTTGCTTTGTTGTCGACTCAATATCAACCTCGCTTGCTACGCCTCCTAGTTCTTACCAGTCCTCGCAACGAGTTGCAAATGTGAATAACTGATCCCAGATCATATACCTAAGAACTATTGGGTGCATCAAGAAGATATATGTCTATAACATTGCAAACAAGTGTACCAGTCGAAGTCATACCTCCACTCTTGGCTTTGTCGGCCAAGTACTTGCAGTTCCTCTTCCAAGGGCCATCCGCCTTGCAAGAGAAGCAAGTGGATCCGTGAAGGAGATGGCTTAGTCCCCGAGGAAGCACTTGGGACCGGGTCCCGAGCCCGCTTTCCTCCCGACTTAGCCTTCTTCTTAGTCCAAGAACTCTTCTTGAACTTAGCCTTATTCGCACCATCAACACTTGACGGTGCCCTTCTTGAGATCCGCACCGCTTGAGCATCCCATGCAATTCGGAGATTCTTATCCATACCATGCATGTGGTAGTTCAAATGAACTGCCCATATGTACTAGGAAGAGAGTTCAGAATTATATCCGTAGCGAACTCTTCGCTTATGGGGTAGCCAAGCCTCCGTAGACTGCACGTAACCAACCATTTTGATCACATGCGACTCCGTGGATCACCATCTTTAAGCTTGCAACTCAAAGAGCCCGAGAGACTTGATACCTCTCCTTCTTTGAGCTCGAACATACTTTTGAGGCTTTCGATCATATCGTAGGCCTCAACATGCTCGAACTGCTTTTGCAAGTCCGGTTCCATGTGAGCAAGCATAAGACATCTAATATCCGTGGACTCATCTTTAGCCCGACGGTAGGCATTGGTGGTCGCGCAATGCATTCTCATTCGGCTCATCCGAAGTGGGTTGTCTAGGACATGGTCCTTCTTTTCTTGTTTGAGAACAATTCTCGATTTCGATACCGCTTGGTAAAATTAGTGTCGCAGTTTATCTTTCTCAAGAATGGTTCTCAACGCAAAACCGGATATCCGAGAGTGACTGCTACTTGGTGCCATGATCTACAAATGTAAAATATGCAAAAACACTTAAGACATGTATTCATAAAAGAGCAAGAATATTAAACATTTTAATATTTTATGCTCCCACTAGAACCAACACCCTCCGATGGTTACTTAGTGATTCAGATCCTAAATAAGCAAGTCGACTAGTGAGCTTTAGCATCACCGCTAGCCGCCAAGTGATCTAGGTAGACAACTCCTTGTCAATCGCATCTCATGCGACTCACATTGGACGGGTGGCATCATATGCCCCGGCTCCCATCCGACCTTTCCCGAGTCCCACAACCGTTGTGATAGACCCGCCTAGCTTACCAAGTGTTTCTGCAGAAGAGTCCGACTCGAACCCACCTAGTCGGAAAGAATTGGCAGCACCTCAATTTTATGAGCCCACTACCAAAAATGTCCGACTTGTGATGGTGCAAACACCAAGGAAAACCGACTAGACCTTCTTTGAGGGATTAAATTTTACCGACTATTTAATAGAGGTAAACTGAGACATAACAATAACACAAAATAAAGCAATTATAATGTGAAATGGTATGGCTCTCTTCATGGCGATCTCCATCTCCACAAAGCTCAGAATCCGACTCGTGCCAACTCTTGTCACTTGCCGTCTTACTCCATGTCGCCGACATGTACAACGCCTTGCATGCCTTCCGGGTTCTCAAACAGCTACACTAGCTTAGTAAAGTAAATTATATAGAGAATCCGACACGCAGGTCGTTATACAATAAAATGACAGCACCTAGGCTCCAGCCGGCTAACAAAAACCGTGATTCGCAGATCACGTATGGATTACACACATACATCACATGCACATGAACCATACCATTCACAACTTCCTGCAAAAACAAGTTATGCATAGATACAATATCTACCGGCGTTGTGAAACTCGCAACGACATCTAAGGCGCTACGACAGGGCGAAGCCGGCGGTCCCAATCATTGATCTTCGATCACCGCTCCTGGATTTACGTGTCACAATCTACCCCGATGGCGGAAGCCGACCGGTAGGGGTATGTCATTCCACGACCTCAGCAGTATGATCACGGAAATCAGATCTACCATTCCCCGAGTACAGTTGATCCAATCAAATTTATACAAAACCGATCTATCTCATAGATCGACCACCAAAACAGCACATAGATCTCATCTATAGCCTACCGCATATCACATATGCGAGATCTCGAGCCTAAAACCAGAAGCTAACGCTCTGATACCACTGTTGGGCCACGCGGAGATAAAATAATTTTTTTTTCTCTAACGTGGTGATCCCAAGATCTAGCTGAGGTAGAAGGCCACGAGGTTTACCACTAGACGCCACGGCCGGATTACATCGATGAAGCGTCGCTTGATGCAAAGGCGATCCTCACGATCCGATCGTCCCGTGCCGATCGCAAAGACCTCCGCTGGTATCCACACGCATAAGGAGGAGCGCCAAGTGAACTGCTAGGTTCACACGGCCGGACTGTGGAGCTAGGGTTTCAACACATGGAATGACCTAACCAACAACGATTAACCTTCGGGTTATCGCTCCATTATATATAGGAGTGAACGTGGGCTTCGCTGTGACCCATTCACTAAAGCCCATATAACACTAGTCACCGTGAGTCCAACTCACTAATCTCATCCTAATCCGTTTAGGTCCAACCTAACCAGATTATATGTTCGGATCCAATCCGAACTTGCTCCGCTCTTAAGTGTGTGACCCCACAGCTCATGGCTACTTGGACACGATTGAGTCCGACTCACAATCGATCAGTAGCGGCTCCTAGTAACGGTCGACTCCCAAGTACCAAAGAGTCATGACGACTTGCTTCCAATGCGACTTACGTCCGAGTCCCTTTTGCCTCACGATATACCTTGTCGACTATAGGCGAATATATGTCATCCCTTAAATAGTCCGACTCTTCTCGATCCGAGATAAGTGATTCACCCGACTAACTCTTAGTCGATCGCCTCGGTTAACACTTAACCGAGTCGTGCATGGCCATGCTTTCCGAATCATATGTCACGAGAGGGCCCAGAGAATATATCTCCGTGTGGAGGGGCAAAATCCCATCTTGGTTATTCACATCACGCAGCTTGATTCTCAATCCCAACCCGCCTTTATAATTGCCCACGGAAACCTAAGTCGGTGATCCTCAACTCGGACTATGCAACAACCTCAGTCTAAGGATTACATTGATTGAGATATACAAATGACAACTTAGTTCGTTGTACCTCAATATGGGTCAATCCGACTCGCTAAACTCTTTAGCCTAGTCTGTGTAAGTTGGAATAGCATCTCCATGCCCATGACAAGTGGAACCGAGTCATCAAGCCAACTTTCACATTGGTCTAAGTTGTGTGTCCAGCACAACCTCAATGACCAAGGATATTTAGTACAAACAACATGAATGCATAGTTCCACAACTGAATCACATATTCAATGATACACATCAGATGTTTATACAAGGACTACTTAATAAATTTATGAATACAATGGGAAATCTCATCATACATGATTGCCTCTAGGGCATATTCCCAACACTTCCCCACCTCGATCTCCCGCCATGGACTCCGGTATTTGCCCTTAACTCCCTCCATTAATGGAGATCTTGCTCTCACCATGGCTTGAGTTAGGGCACACCTTGTCTAGGCTAGTTCTTTGGCTAGAACTTGTTGGAAGATCTTGGTAGGCCTAGGGTATCATGCTAGAGTAGATTGGTCCAATACATCCTTGGAAAAATTTGTGCATTGGTGGTCTTTAGATCTACATCTAGGGAACTCCTGTTG
Organism: Avena longiglumis; assembly: GCA_030063025.1. Classification (NCBI taxonomy): domain Eukaryota; kingdom Viridiplantae; phylum Streptophyta; class Magnoliopsida; order Poales; family Poaceae; genus Avena; species Avena longiglumis. Next base: position 366,559,161 of record CP125978.1, read on the forward strand.
AAACTGTCAGTTCGTGGCCTCACCGGAACTTTCGGTGAGCCACGACCGGAACTTCCGGTCTAGACCGGAAGTTCCGACGTTTCAGCGGAAGTTCCGGCTACACTGCATTTTCTTTTCCTATTTGTATTTCTCCAATCTAACTCTTTTGTTTCCTCTTCCGAACTTGTGCACTTATCCCAACTTCCCTCCCTATTCTTGTTCTTTTTTCTCAGGGGAAGGAGAGACTCGCCAAGGCAAGCGTGCCCGCCGACCATCCGTTGACATTCCTCCTGAGATTGATGAGGAAGATGCTGAAGTTGTGCGTCCAACCACACAAACTTCTCGCCAGAAGGCTGCTGCTGCTCGCCGTGCTGCTGCTGCTGCAGGGAAGAGGCCCGCTCTTTCTCAGAAGGCCACTGCTGCAGGGCCAGATATGACCAAAGACAAGATTTCCAAGTGGACTCAGAAGGCTTACGCTGCATTCAGGGCTATAGATCCCTACCTCGTGCCTCGTGATCGTCTCTGCTTGGACCCTCATTTTCACACCCTGGTCAGAACAGATTTATGAAGAAATCTATGCATCAAAGAAGAAGTTCGTGGTTGCTCCTCAGAAGTACATCAATGTGCCTCACATGGAAGAGAAGCAAGTCTACTTTGGGGAGGCTCTTGATATCTGCAAGAAGTTTGGACTGATTCCTCTCATGGAGCACCGCCAGAACTTTGATGTAACTGCTATTGCTCAGTTCTACTCAACCCTGTTTCTTCACATGCATTCCTCTACTGAAGGTGAGATGAAGTGGATGACCAGAGATGTGTACCTTACCGCTACTTGGGCTGAGTTTGCTGAGCTTCTGGGCTATCCCATTCAGCACGGCCTTGAGCGAATGGTTGGCATGTTCATGGTCCTACTGCTGCTGATCCTGAGGTTCTGGAGCCTCTCTACATTGAAGGATGGGGAAGTGTTGGGTTTGTGAATCATCTGCTGCCAGCTTATGACATTATGCGCAGGGTGTACTTGAACACCATCTCTCCCAAAGCTAGCAACTTTGATCAACTTCATGGATATCAGGTTGACCTCATGCATCAGACTCATCTTCGCCGCGACACTGACATGTCAATGGATGTTATGCACTTCATCCACTCAGAGATGTGGGGGGCTCTCATCGAAAAGCGCTCCTGCATCTATGCTCGCTACATTCAAACTCTCATCAATCACAAGTGGCTCGAGAAGACTGGCACTCACTTCCCTCAAGACAACATCACCATTCATGAAGAGATAAGGCTCCGTGTGAGTAAGCACCAGACGCCTCGTACTCAGGAAGAAAAGGAAGCTGCTCTCAAGAAGACTCAAGGTGTTTCTAGTGGTCCCTCCTCTGCTCCGGGTGGCTCTAGTGCTGGTGGCCCTTCTCTTCAGAGGCAGCCATCTTGGGCAAAGAAGCTGCTTGGGAAAGTGAAGAAGACTTTACTTTCTGCAGACCGCATGATATCAGCTTATGTTGATCAGCGTCACAACGTTCGATGCGGAAGGCCATCATGACAGCCCTCAATATTCCTTGCTCACGGTCTCTAGCTCATCACTGCTCCCAAGGAGGATTGGGTTCAATAACAATCGGTGCGAAGATGAGTCTGAGGAGGAGGTCACTGGTCCGCATGAGTCATCCCCTCCTTCCCCTTCTCATGGCTGGGACGAGTAGTTTGATCTCTTCTTCCTTTTTGGTTTCTCGATGCCAAAGGGGGAGAAAGATGTCTATTAGGTTGTCTACGGGATTTGCATGGGTTGAGTCGCGAGCCTGTTCTTGCCTTTGATCTTCTCTTACTCGCGAACTCTCTAGTTTATTTGTGTGCTTGTGGACCATGTGGTATGTTATGTTTGAGACTATGTGATATCCTTGTGGTATCTTATACTTTGCCGTGAGTATGGTATCTTATTGACATCTCTTGGGCTGTTGCTATGGTGGTGGAGCCTCATTGATCTTGTTATTGTTATTACTCTGTTTGTCTCCACCACTTTTAGTTGGTTCTGGTATGATCTCTTTCCCTTTTTGTATTTGTGCTATCTTTACAATTGTTGGGGGGAGCCTCCGTGTATGTGTGATAGTTCAATCCTTAGGGGTCTTATCTCTACCTTGCACACATACAGGGGGAGCCTGTCCCGCCCATTGCAAAGATTGCTTTGTTTCTATGCAAATCTGTGGGATTGTCATCTAACACCAAAAAGGGGGAGATTGAAAGGACTATATCTTCCCATGATGTTTTTTGGTGTTAAATGACAATCCTAACCTTGTTTTTAACTGTGCTCTTGAGTTTTGGGAAGCGTCGTTGTCTCTTTGTATTGTGATGGATGCTCTCTTGTGATCTTTTGAAGATGGTGGCCTTTTAGTCTTCTCCTAGTTTCTTCTCGTTGATGTTTTTAGGTCACCGTACTATTAAGAGGGGTCCATGTTGGAGGCGTGGAAATCACTTGTTTTGCACAAACCTATATGCACCGCCACAGCCATCCCATTATTCCGTGACTAGAGCTTTTTCCTGTCGTTGGGGCCTTTTGTGTCTCACCGAACTTCCGGTCATAGGCCGGAAGTTCCGCTCAAACCTTTTTCTGCGGACTGTTCTGCAGTTTGTTCCGACGCTAGTTCCGCCCAAGTTCCGGTGGCAGTTCAGTAACCTTCTGTGTTGAAGTGTGCTATTTGCCGGAACTTGGCCGGAACTTGACCGAAACTTGCTCGGAACTTTTCCTGGCAAAAGTTCTTGAGCGGAACTTCCGCCTGAAGGCCGGAACTTCCGGTCAGACTTCGCTCACGACCAGTTCGCCTGTTCCGCCCAAGTTCCGGTGAAGGCTCAGAAAGTTTCTGTTTTGAAACGTGCTATTTGCCGGAACTTGATCGGAACTTGCTCGGAAGTTCACCGGAACTTCCGGTCTGCTTTGACCGGAACTTCCGGTTGCGCTTCTGGAGATGGCGTCAGCATGTCGATGACCGTTGGAGCCGCTCAGCGGAACTTCCGGCCTCACCGGAACTTCCGTTGAGGTCGCGCTGTGATTCGATCGCGAGGGGGCCTATTTAAGGCACCCCTCTTCTTCCTCCCATTCTCTCGGAATTTTTCTCTCTCCTCCATTAATGCTTGAGCTTCACCTCACTAGATCTCTCTCTCTAGCCACTCAAACGACCTGATCTTTTGAGAGGTGAGGGAGGAGACCTAGATCTACACTTCCACCAAAGAAGATTTGATTTCCCCCACCCATCCTTTGTGGATCTTGTTACTCTTGGGTTTCTTGGAACCCTAGACGGTTTAGGGCATCCCCGGAGCTGAGGCATGTGTTGTAAAGCTTCGAGGTGTCGTTGAGGGCCTCCAATTCAGTTGTGGAGCCTCCCCCTCAACCTTGGTGTAAAGGTCTCGGTTGGCGCCTTCAAGGTCACCGGTTAGTGGATTGTGAGGCCTCCTTTGTGGGGGAGCTCACCGCAGAAGAAGGTGAGGCCTTTGTGGCGCTCGGGTGACCTTGTGTGGCCCCGACACCTCTCCAACGTAGACGTAGCTCCTTGGGAGTGAACTACGGGAATTACATCTCCGTGTCCCCTCGCCGGTTACTTCGTTCCCTTCCTTTACTCCTCGCTATCTACTGTTTTTGTGGTTTGTGTTCGCTTTCTTGCATTTAGGTTGCTCACTTAGTTGCATCTCTAGATAACTTCTTTTCTCGTTGAGCCTAAAAGTGTGAAACAAATTAAAATTGGTAGACGCCTATTCACCCCCCTCTAGTCGTATCAAGTCGGTACTTTCAGGTATGGTATCCTTCAAAGAAGTTTCTTCCATTTCTGGGTGACATTTCTTAAGATGACTCACATGAAGATTCCGGTAGTTCAATTTCATAAGCAACTTCTCCTTTGCGACTTAGAACCTTGAATGGCCCAACATATCTTGGTGCCAACTTTCCTTTGACTCCGAAACTTTTCACTCCACGGACTGGTGATACTCTAAGATAAGCTCTATCACCAACTTCGTAGGTGACTTCTCTACACTTAGGATCTGCGTAGCTTTTCTGTCGGGACTGTGCTATCTTCAACCTGTCCTTAACCAATTTGACCTTCTCTTCGGCTTATTTGATAAGATCTGGCCCGAATAAACTTCTTTCTCCCACACCATTCCATAACAATGGGGTGGTACATTTTCTTCCGTAGAGAAACTCAAACGGTGCCATCTCAATGCTGGCTTGATAGCTGTTGTTATAAGAAAATTCTGTGTAAGGCAGACTTTCATCCCAACTGGCTCCATAGTCTAGGGCACATGCCCTCAACATGTCTTCCAGAATTTGATTAGTCCTTTCCGTTTGTCCATCGGTTTGAGGATGAAAAGCAGTACTGAATTCCAACCTCGTTCCCAATGACTCATGTAGCTGTCTCCAAAAATGGGAAGTGAATTGAGTTCCCCTATCAGACACAATACTCTTGGGCACACCATGTAGACATACAATTCTACTCATGTAGATTTTGGCTAACTTGGCACTTGTATAAGTTGTCTTTACGGGTATGAAATGAGCCACTTTAGTTAAGCGATCCACTAATACCCATATGGAATCATATCCAGATCTGGTCCTTGGTAATCCGGTAATGAAATCCATACCAATCTTGTCCCACTTCCAATCAGGAATAGGTAGTGGTTGAAGCAAACCTGCTGGTTTCTGATGCTCCTCTTTTACTCTACTACACACATCACACAAAGCAATATGTTCGGCGATGTCCCTCTTGAGATTGTTCCACCAAAATCTTTCTTTCATGTCCATGTACATTTTGGTGTTACCCGGGTGAATAGAATACGGAGAGTTGTGTGCTTCCTGCAAAATCAGTTTCCGTAACTCCGGATCTTGTGGAACACAGATACGTTTCCCATGCCATAAAGTACCCTGTTCGTCTTCATGGAAATTTTTAGCTTTCCCTTGGCCAATCTTTTCCTTAATCTCTTCAATTTCCTTATCGGTCTTCTGAGCTTCTCGGATCTTGTCCAACAAAGTGGGTTGAACATCCAAAGACATGAGATGTCCTTCAGGCACAATCTCCAATCTGAGTTTTCTGAATTGGGTACACAAATCATCTGGCAATTCTCCTTTGGTAAGGCCATTCACAAATACCTTACGACTTAGAGCATCTGCTACAACATTTGCTTTACCGGGGTGGTATTGCAAACTTAAGTCATAATCTTTGATAAGCTCTAACCATCTTCTTTGCCTCATATTGATTTCCTTCTGGGTGAAGATATACTTCAAACTCTTGTGATCTGTGAACACTTCACAATGCTCTCCCAAAAGGTAGTGCCTCCATGTTTTGAGTGCATGGACGACAGAGGCTAGCTCCAAATCATGAGTAGGGTAGTTTACCTCATGAGTTTTGAGTTGTCTCGAGGCATAAGCCACAACTTTACCGTCTTGCATAAGTACTGCACCCAAACCTTGATGAGATGCACCACAATATACTTGGAAATCCTTTTCCAAATCTGGCAGACACAGAACTGGTGCTGTCACAAGTCTCTTCTTCAATTCTTGAAAGTTGACTTCACAACCTTCAGACCAAGCAAACATCTTGTCTTTCTTTAACAACTCAGTCATAGGCTTAGCAACCTTTGAGAAATTCTCAATGAACCTTCTGTAGTAACCTGCTAAGCCAAGGAAACTACGAACCTCTTTCACATTCTTAGGAGATTCCCATTCAGTCACAGCTGAAACTTTAGCAGGATCAACTGCTACACCATCCTTTGTCATAACATGACCAAGAAAACCAACTTCTTCTAACCAGAATTCGCACTTGCCGAATTTGGCATAAAGTTTATGCTCTCTTAATTTCTCAAGTATCAAACGCAAATGTCCTTCATGTTCTTCTTTGCTCTTGTAGTAGACTAAGATGTCGTCGATGAAAACTACAACAAACTTGTCAAGAAATTCCATGAACACCTTGTTCATCATATTCATGAAGTATGCTGGAGCATTGGTCAAGCCAAAAGGCATCACAGTATACTCATACAACCCATACCTTGTGGTGAATGCTGTTTTAGGTATGTCTTGTTCTCTTATCTTGAGTTGAAAATAGCCTGACCGGAGATCAATCTTTGAGAACACACATGCTCCTTCTATTTGATCAAACAAGTCATTGATTCTAGGAAAAGGATATTTGTTCTTGATAGTTACCTCGTTGAGTGAACGGTAATATATGCATAACCTTTGGCTCCTATCCTTCTTCTCCACAAACAAAACTGGGGCTCCCCAAGATGAAGAACTTGGTTGAATAAATCCTTTCTGCAACTGTTCTCCTAGTTGCTTCTTGAGCTCTTTCAGTTCATCAACTGACATTTTATATGGTATCTTAGCTATTGGTCCAGAACCTGGTACCAAATCTATCAAAAACTCCACATCTCTATCTGGTGGCATTCCCGGCAATTCTTCCGGAAACACATCCGGATACTCACTCACAATTGGCACACTGTCCATGCTAACCCCCTTAAGAGAATTAAGCATACTCCTTTTTGCTTCAAAGCTGGTCTTGAATCTGATCCTTTTATTTTCCGGAGTTGTGAGTGAGACAGTATGGCTGGCACAATCTATCACTCCTTTGTACTTAGTCATCCAGTCCATTCCCAGAATGACGTCCAATCCTTGGGAGTTTAGTATTATCAAGTTAACGGGAAACTTATACTTCCCGAATTCTATGACTAGATCATGGCATCCTGAATTCACTATCATTTCTCCACCAGGAGAACTTACTTTTATAGGACACCCAATAGTTTCTACCGGTAGTTCATTTCTTTCAACAAATGCTCTTGATATGAATGAATGAGATGCACCAGTATCAAAGAGTACAAATGCTGGAATGGAATTGAGTCTGAACTTACCAGCAACAACATCAGGCTCCTCATAGACCTCCTCCACATTGATGTGGTTCACCTGTCCTTTCTGGAAAGGATTGGGCTTGACAGGTCCTTCAACTTTATTTTCGGCGCACTCATTTGCATAGTGTCCCATCTTCTTGCATTAGAAGCATTCAACCTGACTGATGTCTCTCTTAGCAGGCTGACTTCCACTCCCACTACCATTACCACTGTGGTGGCTCTTATGTCCACTCTTGTGGTTCTTGTACTTGTCATTGTCATGACTACGATGATGCTTGTTGTCCTGACGGTTGTGGTTGTGGTGCTTGTTGAATTTCCCATGCTTGTGGGATCCTGAGCTTCCACTGTCATCATAGTGAGATCGTTTGTGAGACGACCTCGAGTTGTGCTTGTCGGAGTGCTTTCTCTTTCTACTCTCGACTTGCTTCATTTTGTTCTCCAATATAGCAGCCTTGTCACAGAGCGACTGATAAGTGGGAACATACGCCACAACCAGCTGCAGATTCAGCTCATCATTCAAGCCTTCCAGAAATTTTTCCTTTCTCTTGGCATCCGTGTCAACCTCATCTGGTGCATAACGCGCTAGATTGTTGAACTCTTCAATGTATTCAGCCACGCTACGGTGGCGCTGCTTCAGATTGTGGAACTCCTTCTTTTTCAGGCTCATTATTCCTGATGAGATATGAGCAGTGAGAAAGCCATCCTCAAAGATAGCCCAAGTCACCTCATCTATAGGAGTGGTGATTTGGAAGTTGTCCCACCAAGTGGCGGCTGGCCCTTCCAGCAGATGTCTTTGAATCGACCTTTTTCAAGATCCGTGCGTACGGTTACTAAGTCCTTGTTTACAGAACGTAGTCAATCATTGGCCACCATGGGATCAGTCGTCCCCGAGAACTTAGCTGGCCTCAATCGCAAAAATCTGGTGAGCATATCAAAGCCCGGAGGGTTGTTGTTGTTATTGTTGTTATTGTTGTTGTTATTGGGGTTGTTGTTGTTGTTGTTTTGGTTCTGAATGAATGTTGTCATCATCTGCATGAGCTGTGTTTGAGCATTCATCATTTGCTGCATTTCTGGAGTGATGTTGTTGTTTTTGGGGTTGGGGTTTGCGCGACGGGGAGGCATCTGTGGTTTGTTCAAATAGAGATAAGAATGAGATACCCATAGATGTTTTCATGCACATTACATCACATAAGCAAACACAAGCATGCAACGGAAAATAAAAGTTCAACAACAAGATAACAAGTTCTCAAAGTAAAACACAAAAGTGGAAAGCCATCCACATGTCGGATGGTCCAATAACAAGTTCACAAATAACAAGTACGATAATAAAAGATAAACGAGTAGTCAAGTCTACTCATCAGCATCAATCTCCTCCTCGACAAAGGTAAGACCTGCGTTCTCCATCGCGGTCTTGTTCTCCTCAATAGTAGTGGTCAAGGACTCAATCTTGGCCTTGAGAGCCCTCTTCTAGGAACGAAGCCTCTCAATCACCGTCTGCTGCTGCTCCAGCTCGAAGTCCTTGGACTGCAGTTCTTCAGTCATGTCCCGGATCTTCTTGTTCCTATCCTGGACACGTTTCTCCTGAATCTTGAACTTCCAGTCCTGGGTCTCGAACTTCGCCTCCATTTCCTTGACTATCTCGTCCTGCTGCGCGAAGAGCTTGTCCTTCTCGCAAAGCTGCACCTAGAGCTCGTCATTACTGAGCATGACATTGGTCCTGTCCGTGTCCACGTGCCTAATGAGAGACTCTAAGTCCTGGAGATACAGACGTATCGGCTCTGCTGCATCCCTCGAGTCGTCCTCGAAGTCGATGGACTCTCCATCCTCATCACGTCTTCCGAAGACGTGGAAGTGGGTGCCTCTAACCTGTCGGGAGTGCCGGCCTAGCAGACGTCCTATCAGGTCCTGCATGACTACCTCCATGCCTCTCTCCCTGTCATCGTGCAAAAGATTAAAGACGATGGCCTCTGTAGTAGGCTCTGTCTGGCGTCCGGGCTGGTTCACCTTGAAGCCCCAGAGGTCCTTCCTCTCGAACTTGCTGAGTGGATGCACCATGATGGTGGGAAGAGGGAGATTGAGCAAGGTGGTAAGCTCAACGATACGAGGACCAAAGCGGGTAACCTGGAACTCCTCAACAGTGCTGATGGTAATAGGCATCTATTTATAAGACAGAAAAGTTAGAACAACACAATTTAAGATAAAACAAAGACAAACATCTCATACATATCCTTGGAACACAAATTCACACAAGTCATGCATACATGAATCCATTACATCAACCAAGGTCCAAACTTATTTAAGGTATCATTTTGGAAAATAAGGTGATAGGTGGTGGTCCAACTAACGAAGTACGTTTACAATCCTATCTCACTGGATCTGTTGGCTAACACAATGCCCCTAGAGGCAATCAGTCTATCCTGCTCACATGATTCCATCACTAAGTCTATAATATCTCCTCTTAAGGTTTGGTTGGTGGCTTCCAACTTTTGGGTATGTTCTTTCTCTTTCTCTAAGTCTTTTTGGAGGTTGATCATTCTGCACTTGACTTTAGCACTAAGTTCTTTGATAGTCCTCCAAGCTGCTTCTCTTGCTGACTCAAAGAATGTGGTATGCACCACAGTGTTGGTGTACATGCAGAATCCTTTTTCTTTGTGGTTGTCTTCCTTGTTTTTGTACAAGTGAAGTTGCACCCACCAGTACTCAACTCCTTCATCCATCACTGGAAAGCCTTTTTGTTTGCACCATGTATTTCCATTGCCACCATGAGGTCCTTGAGAATTTTGGGAAACTCAGTCTCACACTCCAAGGTCATGGTCATGAGTGGTCCTTTCTTTACAGCTTCGTTGATGGAGTTCATCTACAAATAGAGATGAGAATGAGAAGATTAGAAAAGTTTATGAGAAGAATAGACAAGTGTAGAAGTAGTTGAAATTTTTTCCTTAGTGGTTTCCAATCCTAGGGTCATAATCCTACAGGCAACACAGTGCTCTGATACCATCTGTAAGATCCCTCCTTTGTAAAGGAAAAGGATCCCTGTGATTGCGATGTTAGTCCCTGGATCATTGCTAGCATCCACAGTTTAAGATGAAGTACACAGATACAAAGGTCATTTATTACATCCATTCCAGAGATAAAACATAGTCTTTTACAACTCAAGGCCACAGGCCTAGTACAAGAGTTTTGGAATAAGTAATTAAACATAAGTCTTCATCTTCATGTGCCACAGGCAAGCATGTTGAGTGTAGACTCATGACACCTAATCATCTTCGGAGTAACCTGCAACATCACAAGTTACAGCCATAGTGGGTCAATACTTTGGAATAGTATTGGCAATTGATACCTTAGTAAATTTTAAGTGGACTATATTACTATATGCATTTTGGATAAGTGTAGCTTGGCTTGCTTTGCTCAAAATAGGTTTTTCCTATTAGTTGAAATCACTAAGTTTTTCTTTGCCAAAACATTTCCCAAGAAACCACGAATAGACATTGGGGTCCTTCACCCTTGTTTCCCACCAGTTTTTACTTAGAAGTTGGAGTGATGAGATTCTTGATAGCTTCCATGTCTTGATGCTCAAGTTGTCCATTGCCATGGACTTGGCTAAGTACTTAGATTTTCCATCTGCAGAGGTTGTGCACTTTCCCCACCAGACTTGGTTTCCCAAGACAGGACCTTTCAGAAGCCTTCCCTTAGTCAAATGGACGCGTTCCAACCTATCATTCCCACTACCACCAACTGTCCAAATGACTAAGTTCTATCAACCTATGTGATCAAGGCAGAGCCCATATTGCCAAGTGGCTGCACTATAATCTTCTCAACACTTGGCCTCTAAAATCCCTTTGTGCCTGGGTGGCATACCACAAGTGAGATACACAAGGTAAACCATGTCCATGGGCCTTGTGTAACCACTCAACCAAAATCCACCATTCAAGTCCCATTCCACCCAGGAGGTTCATTGACTTAGTTGTTTTATTAATAAAAACATAAGTCCACAGACTTAGAAACATTTTCATCATAGCATGTATATACTTTACCAACCCTTGTTTGCTACTAGCTAGGCTAAGCATGGCATAGTAACTTAACTTAGGAAATTTCCTAGCAATTCTACAACTACTTAGGATTTCCCAACATAGCACTTGGCAAAAATAGTAACATGCAAGACTTAGAAAAATATTTCTAATGCTTGTACAAAATATAGGGATGGAAATATTCATGAAGTACCACTTGCCTTGGTAATGGGGAGAGTAGCACTCTTCACAATCACAATCACTAGCACCAAAATCTACACAAAATTGGTAGCACAAAATTACACACAATTCATATACAAACATAAATATATGCATGCATGCAAAAAAATGCTAAGTGATGATTTTAAAACCCCAACCAAGCAAGTGCAAGATGCTGAAACATAACTAAGTCAAAAACTTGCTAAACCAAACTTATTTAGCATTAAAACAAATTACTAAACAAATTCTATACTCAAACTAGTCCTAAACAAGTTTCTGCATAAAATGTCATTTTAACAGAAACTTTTTACTAAAAACATTGCATAAACAGAAAGGGCTTGTCTCCCTGATTCCAACGGTATAAAATTTGCAAATATCTAACGTGGAAATCAAAAGTTATAGCCATTTCAATTTTGGATCAAAATCTGATTTCAAAACTGTTTTTGAATCAAACCCTAGACACGTGTCTTAACCCTACTGGCGCGTACCGGTTCGGACGGATCGAGCTATGCGGGCCATAGGATCTAAGTCAGATCTGGTGGCTCAGATGCGCGCTTACCTCTTCGCTTAAGTTCTAATTTTAGCCGCAGGATCTGCATCTAACGATCCTAATCGCTTTGACCAAATACGAGTGGCGCTAGCGGCAGCGACTGGCGGCGGCGCTCCTGTCAGCGGCGGCGCTGGCGTTCTTAGTTGCCCGGGGAAGAAAAGGTGTGCTTACCAGAACCGCAGGGGGCTGCTGATGCTCAAGGTGGCGATGGTTTGGGAAGGGGCGCACGGGTACGGTCGCTAGGGCTCGTCGGAGTTGCGGGCGGCGTCTATCGGTTGCAGTCGAGGTTGTTGCCGAGGTGTGGCGTCGTCCTAGCACGAATCAGAGGGGTCAGGAGATGCACAAGACGAAGGCGAACATTCTCGTATGAAAGAAGGGGCAACGGGCGCTCGGGTTTTACCTCAATTGATCGTCGGAGTCAAGCGGTAGCCTTGATCGATTCTTGCACGACGGGACGGCCTGGGTCACGAGAATGCAAACGAAGGGTATCAGGAGGTGCGCAAGATCAAGCTGGGCGCTATTGTTTGAACCAGAGAAAGGGGGCGGTCGAGGCTCACCGGAATTAGTCGCCGGAGTCGTCAGTACTGCGGGGTTTCGGGGTTAAATGCGCGCAGCCTGGTGGCGGAGTGAGCGAGGAGAGTGGGGGAAAATGACCGTGGCGGGGTGTGGTTTAAATAGGCTCAAGCGCGACAGGAAACGCTTGCGGCATCAAGGCGAATTACGCCGCGCCATTACCGGCATCAACAACAGCGGTGACGTGGTCTGCGGGCGTGTTTTGGGGAAGAAGGTGTGACGTGGAGAGGGCCACCAGTCAGCGAGTGCTACGGAGAGGGGGTGGGGTCCGAGTGTCAGCGTCAGTGTGGGTGCGTCTGCGCGTGCGAGCGAGCGAGAGAGTGGCCGGGTGGGCTAGCTGGGCCGGTTCTGCTGCTGGGCTAGATTAGGAGCGCCTGGCCTTTTTCTTTTCTTTTCCCCTTTTCTTTTTCTGTTTTGATTTTCAGGAATGGTTTTCAAATGAATTCAAGCCCCATTTGAATTCAAATCAATTTGAGATTTTTGCAGTGTGCAATAGTCTCAAATATAGGCCTAAAACCATGTGGTTACTTTGCAAAGGCTTGGTCACTTTTGGAGAAACAAAATAACAGGAGCTTTGCACTTGATTTGCAAATGTTTGCAAAATGATTTTTGAAATCATTTCCATTTGTAAGGCTTGGTTCAAATTCCACACTCAAACCATTCAACAAGGGAGACAAACAATCTAGGTTTAAAACATTCAAACTCTCAAATGGGGATGGCCATTTGATTTAAGTTTGCTCACATGAAATGATAGCACTATGTGCTTTGTTTTTCTGAAATGAGTTTTGAAATTGATCTCAATTCTATATGCATGCATGAATGATATGCAAACTTTGAAATCATGATTTTAGGGATGTTACAAAAACTGAGCCTAAGATGAGTCTTAGCTTGGTTATTAATAGTTTCTACCGCGGTATTGCTATTTGTTATAGATATGCTTTGGATTTTGTGGCTGAGAAAGATATTTTGATATGTACTGAGGATGAAACTTTTGATTCCATAAAGAAATTGATTATAATTTATAATATGTCTGGCAAGTCTGATTCCTCTTTCATAGATATTTTTGCTAGCTTGAACACTCTTGAGTCCAGTACTGCTGATTTGAACAGTTGTTATCACACACTTAGGGCATACCATGATTATGTTCCAATAAATTCTGATCCTTCAAAGTGGTTTCCCACAATAAAAGTCTCTACAAATACTACACTTTTTGATGCTCGCTATGATATCATGTCTGAATTTTGCCTTATGCCTAAAGATATTTATAAGTCTTTGAGTCTTTGGGGGCTTTCTAAAGGAGGAGAGGAAATATCTCTTACTAATAATGCCACTTTATTACCCATTGGAATAGATGAAGGTGTGTTTACAAAAATTTCAGGAAAAATGGTGTCTACTGATTATCTTGTTATTGAATGTGTAGGCAAAGGATAGACTACACTTGGAAGATCCCTACTGAAACACCTTGGAGCAATAATAGATGTGGGAAAAGGCATTATGCATTTTTCTCCTCTAGTAAGCAATCATATTTTCCCTAAAGAGAAGAAGAAAGGTAAGAAAGGAAAGAACAAAAGAGTTAATGCTTCCTCATTTGAAAATACTTGATTTCTTGCTTCTTGTGCCTAACTTAAAGGCGTTAAAGAAAAGTACTTGTTGGGAGATAAACCAAGAGTTTTCTTGAGTCTTGTAAATTATTACTTCAGTAATGACCTCTCCTTATCCTTTTTGTTTGTTTTTTGTGCCAAGAATGACCTCTAATGAGAGGGAAGTAAGATTTGGGGAGTTGATGTCCCGAAACAGATTTCTGTCCTCCACCATAAAAATTCGTGAGGAGTCTCTATAAGTCGGATTGAGCTGAAAATTTATGAATACATCCCCCAGTATGTTAGCTAACTTTCGTCAGTTCAGCACTTTTTTATTTGAGCAACAGAAGATTTTGGAAAAAATCGGTTTCTACCTTCTGGTCTGTTTGACAGATTTCTGCCATTATTTGCATTTGCTTCTTATTGATTCCTTTTTGAGTTCTCTTTTGGAGAATTGAGATTTTTGAAGGAGTTGCTACAATATCTTGTGTTTTTAGTGAAAAGTCTTGCTATTCCAAAGCTAAGCCTAAAGGTCTATTATCTTTTGAATACACTAATGTTGCTAATGAAGATTGTGTAAAGTTTTGTATGAAGGAAAAATTTCAAGTGTAGAAAGAGAATGATGTAATCAGATGAAGAATGGACAAAAGCTCAAGCTTGGGGATTCCACCCCGGTGTCACCCCAAGAAATATCCAAGAGGTACAAGCATCAAAGCTTGGGGATGCCCAAGGCATCCCCTTCTTCATCAATAAAAAGCTCAGGTTTGTCTAGACACTTCGTTTTTATTGTTTCATGCACTGTTGTGTTGTTCTTGGAGCATCTTAGTTTTCGTTTGCTTTGCTTAGTTTTTTTAGTTTTCTTGAATAAAGTAGTTTAGACCCCCGTTCATGCTGTGTTGTTTCAAATAAGTCGATTGGTGTTGGAAAGGAGTAGAAAGTTCTTGCTTGAAAGTGCAAGAGGAGCTTGCATTGACTGTGACTTAGACTTTAGCATGGCATGCTAGGTGTTGTTTTGACCTCATTCTGAGTGATTATTGTTGTAGCATGTTTTGTTCCAAACAATTGGGATTGCTTAGTGTGCCTTGAAGAAATTATGCGTTGTTTTAGCATACAAAAGCATAGTATTGTGGTATTCTCCTTTGATGCGTTGTTTGGGTTGACTTGGCACATGCTCACACCATGGTATGACTATGACAAGTCACCATACCCTTTATGATCATTTAGTCCTTGACTTGTAGTACCACTCTATGCTTTGGTTAGTAATGTTTTGTCGCTCTGCATGATTATGGCCATTATTGCTCTCTTAGTTGGTTACTCCCAGTCTTTTGCTAGCCTCCACTTGTATGAGTAAGCTCTACTCATGCTTCCAACTCCCAAGAAACCAAGTTATTCCAAAGTGTCCACTATAAATTCCTATGCATGGTGTGTTACACCATTCCAAGTATATACTTGTTTTCAACTATCTTCCAATTAAAAAGTATTTTGTTATGTGAAAACTTAGTGATTAAAGCCCTCACAAACTTGATGGCACACTTTATATTCTTTTCCCCGAATAAAATTGAACCATTGTGTCATCTATGTTGTATATGCTTGCACTTATATGTTGGAATTAGTAGAACCATGCTGTCATGGGGAACGTTTTCAAAATTGCACTTGTACTTTGTACATAGTTGATATCATGCTCTTTTGTCTATTGTTGGGGATATGCTATATGGGTATCCTCATAGCATGTCTCTTATCCGGATAACCCGGGTGGCCCACAGTTGGTAGCATGGCCCATGGCCTGCTGGGCGGCCCAGTTAGATGGATCCAGAAGGGTGGCCCATGCCGGATAAAGGAAGGCTACGGTGGAGTCACCAGTGTACCCGGAGCCTTGGAGTACAAGACACGCTAGACTAGTAATAGACTATGTAGGACTCTGTAACCTGTCCGGCTAGGACTTTTCCCTGTAACCCTAGGACCTGGCGACTATATAAGTCGGGCCTATGGGAGCCTTTAGGGCACAACTTCACATAACCTCACACAGCGAACCAATCCCTGTAACTCGGCGTATTGCCCTTATAGTGATTTATAGCAGGAGTAGGATTCCGCCACCATTGTGGGATCTAAACCTGGGTAAGCTGTGTTACCTCGTACCCGTCATCCGTCCGCCTTCCCCCACGTCTCTAAACACGCACTATGAGGACCCCTCCATGGCGTACTCGTCGGCAATACCACGATAGTTGGCGCCCACCGTGGGGCAAGAGGCGCTTCAGGCTCTTCAGCGGGCGAGGACCAAGATCTTCACGGGAATTAGCGAAACCGTAGCCATCGGTAGCATTCTCTTTGCCGGCAACGTTCCGATCATCCCTCCCGACGAGTTCTAGATCCCGGCGAAGACGAACCTTATGCGGTGTTCGATCGTTCCTATCAGAGACATTCACCTCTTCATTGGCGAAACCGACTCGGGCACTAGTTCCCTGGGAGTTGGAGGAGCATCGAGAGCCGCACGGACCGCCTACGGGCAGGATACGTTCGCGGAAGGATCAATGTCGGATCTCTCTTTGGAGTTTGCCGGCAAAGATCAGAAAAATTCAAGGCCCACCCAAACCGCCCCTGTGCAGGATATAACGGTGGAAGATCACTGCAAATACGTCGGCTTCATCCGTGCGTCTGGACATCAGAGATCCAAGTTCGTCGGCGTGGTTACCATCTTCGATCTGGCGCGTTGCATTCAGAAAGAGGGCGAAAACCCCCGCGATTACCTTGCCAGGTGGCTCCGTATACGAGACGATCTGGCCCACTACCCCAATGATGATGCTATGTATCACTTTGTGGAAGGACTGGACCAGGGAACGCTTCTCCGACATTCTCTAAGGCGGCAGCAAGCTTCAGGACGCCTCACCTTTGAAAGCATGGTGAACACCGTCAACATCTACGTGGAGGCCGAGGGGGCAGCTCAGGCAGATCTTGCGCTCGTTGGCGGAGCACCACCGCCTCAGCAACCGCCACCACCGCCTCCGGTCGTCATCGCCGCAGTTGCACCACCACCTCCAGTCATCGTCGCAGCTATCGCACCTCCACCCCCATCATCGAGGAAGTCCTGGCACCCTCCGACTCTGTGATTGACGCGCTATACGCCGACTTCAGTGCAGATTCAGAGGAGATAGATTTTAGTCCAGAGGAACTAGAATCCTCCATGCAGGAGATGGAGGAGGAATACACGCGCGACGAACAAGCCAACAACACCGTCACGTCTCGAGAGGTGTTCGTAACCATTGGGACGGCAATGGATGAAGATCAACCCGGACGAGCTCCGCCTACAACTCTGGACAAAGGGAAGGGACCACCTGTCGATGGCTACATTGATCGCGCAAAGGTCATGCCCCCTCCGCCTAAACCAGTGCAACAGCCGCAGGAACTATGCACCAGCCCGAGCAACAACAACACCGCAAACTTGCCACCTCCGGCATCTACGTCTGCTGCTGCCCAAGTTACTCCAGCTGATAGAGTGATTTATGGAAATCTCCTCATCGAGCCAATGACCGTAGCTCATATCCGAAACGTGACCCAGCTTGACGAGAAGCGCCAGCAGCTGCTGGAGGAAGCGCAGGCCATCGCGGAGCAAGACTCTAAGCTAGATCAAGATCTGGTCAATGCGCAGAAATCCATAGAGAAAGCTAGAGCAATGGAGGCCGAGTACAAGACTCTGCTGCAGCAGCAGAAGGCCAAGAAAGCTCCGGCTCGCGTCATCAATGATCCTGGTGTACGACGAAACCTAGGATGGGCTCCCCCGAAGCCGGCACAAGCCAAGCCATACATTGACGGTGAAGGCAGGCAGGTGATGCCCACTCCTCTCCACAACCTCGCCGTCGCCAAGACCCTTCTGGAGAAGGATAGATCGCCCGAGGCGGTGGACCAGGTCTATGACGTAGTGGCCAAGGCGGTGAAGCAGCAGGAAAAGGCCACCTCTTAGAGGCTTGAGTCTGACCCAGCGTTTTGCGAGTCTATCTAGCATAAGCTGCCAAGGGACAGATCTCCTCTTGATGTCGGGTCCTAGACGGGTTCATCAGAACGAAGACAGAGGGGTGCGTGCAACAGGAAGGGTGATATCCCCATATCCTACGACCAGGGAGAAAAGGCCAAACATCGTCGCCCATCGCCACCTACCCGCTCCCCTCGACATCGCGAAGACCCCAAGGCTCAGCACCGTACGGATATGCCCATGCCAAGGCAGAGCGGCATCGTCATCCGCGACAACGCAGAGCAGACCCATCATGACGGAGAGCGCAACCAGCGACACAAGAGCAGGTCGCGCCATGACCCTCCACGTCCGGCAAGCAATCGCGACAGGCGTGAGGCGTCGCGGGAGGGTAATAGCAAGAAGTCTTACCCACCGCCACTTATGCCTCCGTTGCCACCCAGCAGTCACCATGGCGGAGGAGGCCCACGTCATTCATTTAGCCCATCCCCTGTTGACAAGAAGAAAAGAAACCCGGAGCCATACGATGCACGCTAACGGATCGATAAGATCCACGAGGCCCGGGAAGGACCATACCTAGGACCACGTTACTTTGGACCTGCGATACGGTCTGCAACTTACCCCAAAGGTTTCCGGATTGACAAGACCATCAAGCCCTATGACGGCACCGCTAAGCCAGCTACATGGTTGACGGATTACGGCAACGCGATAGAGATTGCCGGGGGTAACCCCAACATTGCCGTCAAGTACCTCCCATTGATGTTGGCGGGCACAACCCGTCAATGGATTGATGACCTGCCGGAGAAATCCATCTGCAATTGGTTGGACATGCAAGAAGCATTGAGCAAGAACTTCGAGGGTACATACAAACGTCCCTGCACTGTTGGCGATCTACAACGGTGCGTGCAAGAGAAATACGGGACATCTCGCGCCTACCTCTCCCGCTGGCTAGATATGAAAAATTCCTGCGCAGGAGTGCACGCTCAGACCACCATGGCCGCCTTCATTGATGGGTTGGAAAGGGGCACGGTTCTCAAATCATAAGCTAAAGCGCGAGGCAAGGGCAAGGGGAAGAAGAAGGAGGAGGAGTCCAAGGATTCAAGTGACATGGACAAGGATATTGACCCCAAGCACGCCGCCAAGAGCGACGGCAAAGGCAAGAACCCCTTCGAGAAGAAGGCGGCAGTTTAACTTTCCTTGGCACCCCTACCGTCCGGCAACAGAAAACCTCTATGAGGATACCGATGGCTACTCTACCCCCAGTTCCCCAGTACCTGCGCTGGTCGGAGGTTCCAATTACTTGGGACAGGAAGGATCACCCAGACCTTATCCCTACGGAGAACCAATATGCCATGGTCATCAACCCCTTGCTTGACGGCATTGAGTTCACCAAATGTATGGTGGATAGTGGAAGCAGCATCAACATCATGTACCTGGATACACTGCAAAAGATGAACTTGATGGAGGCAAACCTAAGGCGGACCAACACCATCTTCCACGGCGTAGTTCCTGGTCGGGAGGCTCGGTCCCTTGGGTGCATCACACTTCAGGTTGCCTTTGGCGATGTTAATAATTAACGCCAAGAGCGCATGACCTTTGAGGTGGTACCTTTCAAGAGCGTGTACCACGTCATATTCGGCCGCGACATATTCCACACCTTCATGGCCAAGCCATGCTTCGTCTACAACAAACTCAAGACACCCGGACCAAACAGTGTCATCACCGTATCCGGAAGCTTTACCAAAGCAAGGGACTGCGAGATTAATGAAGCAGCCTACGCGGAAGCTGTCCTCTACAGCGAAGAATTCAAAGAGATCCAGAGCAAGGTCGATGCCTCAGAGATGCCCGCATCGAAGAAACAGATCTCCGACTTCGCTCCAGCATTCAAGGCCGCCATCGAGACCAAGTCGGTGGAACTTGTGGTAGGCGATGCCTCCAAGACCACTGCCATTGGGATGAACCTGGATCCCAAATAGGAAAGCGTGCTCATCGAGTTCCTCCGTGAGAACAGGTACATCTTTGCCTGGCAACCTGCCGACATGAAAGGTGTACCTAGGGAACTTGCCGAGCACAGCTTAAACATTGATCCAAAATGCAAACCGGTGAAGCAACCTCTACGACGCTTTGGAGATGAGAAGAGACGCGCCATAGGCAAAGAGATATCTAGGTTACTTAAGGATAGTTTTATCCGAGAAATCCTTCACACACAATGGGTGGCCAATCCTGTACTTTTCCCCAAAAAGGGAACCAAATAATTAAGAATGTGCGTTGATTACACCAGCTTGAACAAAGCATGCCCCAAAGATCCGTTTACTTTGCCTCGCATTGACCAAGTCATTGACTCGACGGCCGGCTCGGAACTTTTGTGTTTTCTCGATGCATACTCAGGATACCACCAGATCAAGATGAGGAAGTCAGACCAATTGGCCACTTCGTTCACTACTCCATACGGCACGTTTTGCTATGTTACGATGCCCTTTGGGCTGAAAAACGCAGGTGCTACGTACCAGCGAACAATGCAACATTGCCTGCACGACTAAATTGGTCGGAACGTTCACGCCTATGTGGACGATATAGCGGTGATGTCTAAAAAGTCAAATGACTTAATCTCCTACTTAAAAGAAACCTTTGATAATCTCCGGAAATACAACATGATGCTTAACCCCAAGATGTGCGTCTTCGGGGTTCCAGCCGGCAAATTGTTGGGCTTCATCGTTTCCCAGCGTGGAATCAAGGTCAACCCAGAGAAAATCAAGGACATCTTAAACATAAACCGTCCAACATGCCTAAAGGACATTCAACGACTAACAGGTTGTGTTGCAGCAGTTAGTCGGTTCGTCAGCCGACTTGGAGAGAAGGCCCTGCCGTTGTACAAGTTGCTGAAGAAGGCGGACAAATTCACGTGGACGGACAAAGCAGATGCAGTATTGAAGCAGATCAAGGAGATTCTTTCCTCAGTGCCCATCCTTGCAGCACCCGAGCCTGGAGAGCCCATGTTAATTTACATGGCGGCAACCAACCGGGTAATCCGCATCGTCGTCGTGGCAGAGAGGAAGGAACCAGGCTATGAGCACGGAGTTAAATGACCAGTTTAATATGTAAGCGAGGTCTTGAAGGAGTCCAAGCAGCGTTACCCGCACTACCAGAAAATAGCTTATGGAGTATTCCTTGCTTCTTGGAAGCTGAGGCATTACTTTCAGGAACACCCAATCACAGTGGTGAGCAAGACTCCACTGTCCGACATTATCAACAGCAGCGACGCTATGGGAAGGGTCGCGAAGTGGGGCATTGAACTTGCCGCCTTCGAGATCACCTACAAGAGAAGCGACTCTATCAAGTCAAGCCTTGGCAGATTTTATCGCAGATTGGACGGAGATGCCAGATGCTACTCCATTGCCAGAACCAGAGTACTGGGTGATGCACTTTGACGGATCAAAGCTGCTCAACGGCTCGGGGGCTGGTGTAGCACTACAGTCACCAACTGGGGACAAGCTACCCTACGTTCTACAGATCCACTTCGAGGCTACGAACAACATGGCGGAGTATGAAGCACTCATTCACGGATTACGCGTAGCCAAGGATATTGGCATCAAGCGCATAGTTTGCTGTGAAGATTCCGACTTGGTTGCCCAGCAGGTGGTTGGCACCTGGAATGCGCGGAACCCTATGATGGCGGCATATCGAGACGAAGTGGACGAGATAGCCAAGAGCTTTTTGGGCTACGAGGTCAAGTATGTACCTAGGGAGCAAAACGAGGCGGATGATCTGCTGTCTAAGCTTGGATCAGGGCGCAAACGAATTCCGCCAAGAGTTTTCCTAGAGCATCTACGGACACCATCCGTGAAGGGAGCAGACATCAACAACCCGGATAGATTTGACTCTTTCGTCCACATGGTGGCAAAGGTCCTTTCGGCTTGGACAAAACCGTTCATGGAATATCTCAAACAAGGAACTTTGCCCGACGACGAGGTCGAAAGACGGCAAATAGTATGTCGAGCGAAGGGCTATACCATAATCAATGGACAGCTCTACAAAAGGAGCACTACTGGTGTATACCTTAAGTGTGTTTCCCAGCTAGAAGGTATTGAAATCCTACGCGAAATCCATCTCGGAGATTGTGGGCATCACGCCGCTCCTCGATCGTTGGTCGCGAAATCCTTCCGGCAAGGATTCTACTGGCTGACCATGAAGGCGGACGCCGACTAGCTGGTTGATACATGCATGGGATGCCAGTATTATGCCCGACAACCACATGTTCCTGCTGAAGAATTGCGAACAATACCAATAACTTGGCCGTTTGCAGTCTGGGGGCTAGACATGGTGGGACCGTTATAGACGGCACCATGTGGGTTTACGCATCTGCTAGTAGCAGTTGATAAATTCACTAAATGGATAGAAGCTAAACCCATTAGAAAGCTTGATGGGCAACTGCCCTCAGGTTTGTCCGGGATCTGGTGGTGAGATTTGGTCTCCCACATAGCATCATCACCGACAACAGTAGCAACTTGTCACTCGGAGAAGTGGAGGCATATTCTTGGGAGAAGGGAATCCGACTTGACCTTGCATCTGTTGCACATCCACAATCCAACGGTCAGGTTGAGTGAGCTAATGGATTAATTCTGCAGGGAATAAAGCCACGTCTTGAGGCACCGCTACATAGAGCAGCTGGAGCCTGGGCGGAAAAATTGCAATCTGTGCTGTGGAGTTTACGAACTACACCCAACAGATCCACCGGCTACACCCCTTACTTCATGGTATATGGAGTAGAAGCCATCCTACCTTCCGACATACTTCACGAGGCACCAAGGGTTGTCGCCTACTACGAAGATGACGCTGAAGAATCCAGACGCCTAGATGTGGACTTTCTCGAGGAGGAGCGCGTTTTGGCATGCCAAAGATCCGCCATCTACCAGCAGAAGCTACGCAGCTACCATAGTCTCCGTGTTCGGCATCGCTCGTTTAAAGAGGGGGATTTGGTGCTCCGACTTAAGCAGAAGAAGTCCCAAAAATTATCCCCGCCATGGGAAGAACCGTTCATCATAATCAAGGAGCTACTCAATGGGTCTTACTACCTCTTTGACAATCGTGAACTAGAGGATAGACCCAACGAGAATCATAAGCGTAAGCGACGTGACCCGGATGATGACTACCCAGAGCTTGATCGGCCACGGAACATAGCACAAATACGTCCTTTCTACACTTAGCTTTTTTTATCTAATTGTGTACCTCTTATATGATCAATGAAATAAAGCTCTTTGGTTCACTCATATTTCTGAGTCTTTTACCTACTTTAGTGTTCATTTTTGGATCGTATAAAACCTTTATGCACAAGCTTTGCAATTGCACTTGTGAAAATTCTGCCTACGGGCATTAGCTTAAGTTTTCTGGTCTACACGTTCTTTGTCGTTTTTATGTGGATTCTGGAGTAGTGACTTTTGGCACTTATTATCGGCGATTTTGTGCTTAGGTTATTGACGGTGCCATTGGGCATCATCACCTGAACGCATGGTTCCGACAACGAGTCTTCCGACTCACGAAAAGTCAAGCATAAAACCAAAGTAACGGATAAGACACCACTTGCTTAAAAAATATATACATGCTAGAACTAGTTGTTAAGTAGCAAGACATGCACCATTGTTATCCGCCTTAAGTTAACACATAGTTTTTTCCGCATACACATTACAGAGTAAAAAAATATTACAAATTGTTTTTCATTCCTCTGGTGCAGGCGACTTGGAAGCAACATCATCGGCAGTAGGAGAGTCACCCTCGAAGTCGACAGTGTCAAGGGACTCAGAGGAGGTTTGGTTGCCGCCATCGATGGTTTTCATTAGCACGAAGACGTTAACGTCGACCAACTCGGTGACTCTGGTGTCATAACCCGCGAGTGACGCCAAGATAGATTCGTGGTTTATCTTTTGGACTTCGTCATCTACGTCGGGGATACCAGAGGTTACCGTGTCGATGTCGGAATTCTCGTAATGTGCCTTGACCATGGATAGCGCCATCCTTGCACCGGCCCGTGCGCATGAAGCTTTCCAGCTTGCGATACGCTCGGGGGCTCGGCGCAGGATCTCCGAGAACTTTGCCACAGAGTCCGATGCCTTGATATTGATCTGGAGGGGCTTGGTAATCTCTTTGTCCTATGTGATGGAGGTGTTGATAAAGTTGTCGGCAAGGACCGTGCATTCCTTTCGCGGTGGAGGTGACCGGGTTAAACCCATAGGAGCTGCGAATTCCCGACAAAGGAGCGCATGAGTTCAAAAATTCAGAGTATTCAGACTACAAAAATCCAAGACGGAGAATCACTTAATAAAGATGATGGCTTCAGCCTGCCAGAGAGTATCCGTGATATGGGGTCCCGTTCTTGTTGGAGGAGCTTGTACGCTTCATGATGGCGTTGATTTTGCTCATCAACAGCTTACTTCTGCTCTTTCAGGATAGTGATTTCCTCCTTCAAGCGGTTCATCTCCTCGTTGGTGGAGTCCTGCAGGACTTTCATGGATTCTTCATGCATCTTCAGCATGTCCTTCCTCTCCTGCTTGAGGATCTTGTTCTCGCTATCCAGCTGCTGAATGTGATTGGATTGCTCGACAATATCCTTAGCTTTGGAAATGGTTTCTGCAAGTCGGAGAAAATATAGTACACTGTGAGTACTCGGAGAATGCACAAGACCAAGCCAGAGTACGGAAAAAGAAAGGAAAAATAGACGCTTTCTCTTGATGATCTGTTCCTTCAAGAAGGCAGTTTTACCCTTTTCAGCTTCAAGTCCACACGCATCTTCTGGTACTTGTCGTTGGTCATGCCCCTCCGAGCATTCTCATTCTGTGGAAAGAAGAAAGTTAAACGTTGTTTGGTCTACTTGGAGAATCTAGCCGGAAAATTTCCACCTAGACGCTTGGGGGCTACAGCGAGAGTTTTTTAAGTTAGCAATATGCTTAGTCTTTCTTTAAGAATCTAGTAGGAACTAATTCAGTTTTCGATTAGAAGCTTGGGGGATACAATATAAAGTTTTTAACTCAGATGAATGATTAGCTTCTCTTTAAGCATCTAGTCAGAACTAATTCAGTTACAACTAGAAGCTTGGGGGCTACAGTATTGAAATTTACAAACACTGTGTATGCTACTCTTAAAGTATCTAGTCGGAATAATTCATTCCACCTATATGCTTGGGGGATACAGTGAGAAGTTTTCTAGCTTAGTCACTCTTAGAGCATTTAGACGCAAAGACCTATGGTTTTCCGTCTAAATCCTTGGGGGCTACAGTGGGATATTCATATGAAATGCAAAAAGGCAAATATAACTTACAAGTGCAATGATCTTGAGATTGGTAGCACTCTTAGCCAGCAGCTTGCCGAAGGATACACTGTTTCCTTGCAGGATTTCTGCTTGCCAGAGAAGCTCCTCGAGACCGCACGTTGGAGATGTCGGCGCCGCACCAGGAACCAGAGAGGTGCTACTCGATGTAAGTGCCGGATAGACTATCTTCGGGAACTCTATGGTCTTCCTGGGGGCGAGGGCGCCGCCTTCAGAAGATGTACCACCTTCCACCACCGCCTTACCGCTACCCATGGCATCCTTAGCCGGAGCTTCAGCCATTTGGTGTGCGGCACTCTCCTGCATCACCTTTTCGCCGACAACAACGAGCTCTATAGAGGCTCCTGAGTCCACTTCCATGGAGGAAGGGCCAGTTGCTTCTTTAGCTCGTGAGATTGTCAGGGCGGACGAGGGCTGGACGATGGGAGGGACAGGGGCGATGGCGGGAGATACGTCGCGATGTAGCATATCCTTGATGGTTCTAGAAGCCCCCAAAGTTTTGGAGGTCTTCTTCAAGCTGGTCGTGGCTTTCTTTCTGAAACGTGCAAAATGCATAAGTACAGGAATAAGATAGACAAATGGACAATGTCGGAGGGAAAGAAGCTTACACAAGAGGGGGTACTTTAGCAAAAGGGATCCCAGTAAACTTTCTTTTATCCGCCTCCAGGGCAGCGGTAGTCTTTTTGGAGGCTCCACCCTCTGTCTTCTTCTTCTTGCCTCCGTCGGCAACATCAGAGGTGGAGCTCTTTCGCTTTCGCGCCAACAGAGCATCGTCGTCGGACACGACGGTGACTTCCTTCATCTTTGGATCATAGATTTGAGGAGCCATGCTATCCTCGTCTATGTCGCTAAGTTGTTAAAGTGAAGAAACCACCGTGTTAGATGAGATGGTAATGGCTAGACAGAAGAACTGGAGTATATGTCATAGATGGAAAATAAACAGTTACCTTTGGGTACTTGCTCTCTACGAACATGTCATAGGTGATGGCGAAGCCACGTTTCTTGTCCTTCACCTTGACGATGTCCTTGAGACGGAGCTTGACAGAGTCGCTCGAGAAGTTGTCCTCGGCGATGCGGAGGCTATCCCTTCTATCGTTGGAATACTCGTGCATCAGCTTCAAGCGGTACTGCAGAGGCTGGATACGCCTGATGAACCAGCACATGGCTAGGTCCAAGCCGGTCAAACCCGTCTCTACGAACCACTCTATCTGCCTTATAGCACGGTAAGGGAGGCCTGGGATCTCCATGTCGAGGCTTCAGCGGCTGCCCCATCGACAAAGTCCGGGTAAGTGACTTCTCTGCCAGCCAGAGGGATATCTAGGCCATAGAAGTATGTCTGCTGCCAATTCTTGCAGGATTCATGGCCGACGATGTCGGGGAAGTGCCGGCTAGGTCGGATCTTAAAACTAATGGTTCCACAATTCCTAAGCTCGTCCTTGCCGGCTCCGGCTTCGCGCTTGATAGTAAATAAGTATATGAAGAGATCTAGCCTAGGCTTGATTCCTAAATAACCCTCGCAGAGCGTCGCTTAATTGCTGAGCGCTAGGATGCTATTGGGGGATAGGTTTTGTGGCTGTACTCGGTAATGATTCAGGACAGCAAGGAAGAAGTTGGAGATGGGCAGGGAGACGCCGCGTACCATCTGTGCTTTGAGGTACACCTTTTCTCCGGCTTGGGGAGAAGGTGTGACCTCGTCGGCCGGCGCCGGCCGCCAGGCGAGCCCCTCCATCGCGGGGAGGTAGCCCTCGTTGATCAGCTCTTTGATGTCGCGGTTCGTGATGTCCGAACCGTGCCAATCGCCTTTGTAGGAGTCATACTTCTCCTCCAGCAGCTCCAGCGCCGCTGTATTATGGTCGCCGTCGGTGGCCTCAACCACCACAGACCTAGGGATGACCAGGCCCTCTTGGGGCACGACGACGGAGCTCGCCAGCTTCACCGTGGCTTCGTCCGACGCCGCCATCAAAGGGGAGGAGCTGCTGCTGGCCATTGGGTGTGTTGGATGGTGGCTGGGGAAGATTGAAGAGTTAGGGTTTTTCGCACGTTGAGCGGAGAGCTCGAGGAGGCGCTCGCTGGAGGAAGAAGACGATGTAGGGGAGAATGAGGTGAAAAAGTAAATTTTCCACCGCGGTTTCTATTTATGTTCTCCGGCATCAAGATTCGTGCAGCTTGATCGAATGGTTGCCGCATAGACGATGTGTGCGGAGACGTGCGCGGAAATTTTGCCACGTACCAACCGTCGCCGCAAACGGTTCGTATCGCTCGCGCAGGAAAAGTGGACATGATTGCGTTCTCTGCATGTGTGAGTTACGAGGCGTTGCTAACCTATGTCTACGTCGCCCTAGCTGACATAGGCAGATGAACCATCACATCAGAAGATTCTGGCATGGACGGATCCAATCCGGCTATGGAAGAGTACGATACAAGATTCATCAATTCTCCGACTTATGATTTGAAGGCGAAGAAAACCTTGCAGGGTTCTTCGGGAGGACTACAAGATGTTGCTTGACGATTTGCGGACATCCATCTAGACGGAGCATTCAACTTGAAGAGGCAAGACAGCGCAAGATTTCGGAGTTCTCCAGGGGCTACTATTGGGGATATGCTATATGGGTATCCTCATAGCATGTCCTCTATCCGGATAACCCGTGTGGCCCACAATTGGTAGCATGGCCCATGGCCTGCTGGGCGGCTCAGTTAGATGGATCCAGAAGAAAGGCCCATGCCGGATAAAGGAAGGCTACGGTGGAGTCACCAGCGTAACCCGGAGCCTTGGAGTACAAGACACGCTAGACTAGTAATAGACGGTGTAGGACTCTATAACCTGTCCGGCTAGGACTTTTCCCTGTAAACCTAGGACCTAGCGACTATATAAGTCGGGCCTATGGGAGCCTTTAGGGCACAACTTCACATAACCTCACACAGCGAACCAATCCCTGTAACTCGGTGTATTGCCCTTATAGTGATTTATAGCAGGAGTAGGATTCCGCCACCATTGTGGGATCTGAACCTGGGTAAGCTGTGTTACCTCGTAGCCATCAACCGTCCGCCTTACCCCACGTCTCTAAACACGCACTGTGAGGACCCCTCCATGGCGTACTCGTCGGCAATACCACGACATCTATGGATGTCCCTGGTGTGAAATAAAGAGGGAGCTTGGAAGTCCATGGAGTTATGTATTTTGTGTTAGAGAAAAGCCTGGGCCGCTAGCCTAAGCCATGCCTAATAATGGTGGAAACTTGCAACATCACTATAATGAGCTATCTGTGAAGCATCCTCAATAAAAATCTATGCACATAGTAAATAAAAAGATCGCTGAGATGCTCATTGTCTGCTTGCCTTGTCATTTTAGTTATGGGATAGCTCCTATACCATGTGCAAGGGGTACCCCGTTGGCGGTTCTCTATGATACGCATGTACTTACTATGACAAGAACTTACATGTGGCTGAAGTTGAGTAGCATGAGGTGTGGCCCTCGTATTCAAGGTACATGAGATTGCCAACTTATACTTTGTCAAGCATATACTCCATAGTTTGTTCACTTTAACCTTAATCACTTCAAGATGCTTATGATAGGGGCAACGAGGGCTGAAAGCTAACAAGTACCATAATTTTTGGAATCTCTTTTTGAAACTTGAAATCCCTGATTCCCTTATGAAGGGCCTTTATTCCACTATTATATTGAGTCTCCACCTTCTACCTTTAGGCACCATTAATAGAGAATAGTTGCCATTCTTAGTTCTATGTGAAGTGTTCCAAAACTTATTGATTGATGCATATTGTGATATTACTTGTTCTTGTGCTACTTGTAGCTAGTCACTCTTATGAACTTTGAAGGTGTCCTATGCATCTATTTGCTACTCTATGAGGGACAAGCTGATTGCCACTATGCCGTGTTTTGTGTATGTGAAACAAACAAACGTTTTTCAATGCATGCTATTCATGATATTTGTTTGTAGCCTTTCATGTTCCATGCATATTTACTTTGTCTTATTGTTAGAACTCCATCTTTCATGCACATGTTTAGAGTTCTTTGATCCCAGCTTTCAATGCTTGCAAATGGTTTGATCTTGGTTTTGATGGTGCATGTCACCTAAAAAATTATTCTTTTTACCACTTACCTACTCGAGGATGAGAATGAGTTAAGCTTGGGGATGCTTGATACGTCGGAAACGTATCTATAATTTTTGATGTTCCATGCTTGTTTAGTATCTACTTTGCTTTGTCTACACTTTGAGGTGTTTTTATATGTTTTCTGGAACTAACCTATTTACAAGTTGCCAAAGTGCCAGTTGCTTGTTTTATTCTATTTTTGGTTCCAGAACGGCAGAAAATCAATATTCTCAAAATTGGACGGGACAAAAGCCAAAGTCAATATTTACCGTGGGCAACACGGAGTCTAGAGGAGAGACGGAGGGGCGCCACAGGGCGGCCAGACCCCCCTGGCCGCCTCCCATCCTCGCCTCTTCGCCTATAAGAAGCCCCCGATGCAGAAACCCTAGGCACCCGATCAAAACTCCACGAAACCGTATATAGCCGCCGCCACCATCGTCCCTAGATCGGGGGGATCTGAAGTTCTTACCGGCACCCTGCCGGAGGGGAGATCATCCCGGAGACCTTCTTCTCCGGTATTAAGCGTGAGTAGTTCCACCTTGGACTACGGGTCCATGTAGTAGCTATATGGTTGTATCTCCTCCTTGTGCTTTCATGTATAGATCTTGTGAGCTCCGTTCATGATCAAGATCTAATCTATTTGTAATCATGCATGTTGTGTTTGCGGGGATCCGATGGATATTGAGATTACTATGTCAGATTGATTAATGGTTTTATCTTATGGATTCTATCATGTATGTGTTGTTTGTGATCTTGCATGCTCTCCGTTGTTAGTAGCTATCTTGGCCAAGTAGTTGCTAGTGACTCCAAGTGGGTGTATTTATGCTCGATAGTGGGTTCATGCCTCTAGTTTCCAAAGGAAGTGACAGAAATCTCAATGGTTGTAGATGTGTTGTTGCCACTAGGGAGAAAACAACGGTCTCTTATTCATGGAGCAAGTGGATTGTTTACCTTACACACTTTGCTTAAAGCAGTTGTCTGTTGCTTGCAACTTAATACTGGAGGGGGTTCGGATGATAATCTGAAGGTAGATTTCTAGTCATAGATGCAGTTGGATGGTGGTCTATGTATATTGTTGTATTGCCCAATCGAATCTTATAGGATCTTTTTGTCTAGTATTGCATTGTTATGCCTTGCTCAGTTCCTGTCAATTGCCCTGCTGTAATTTGTTTACCCTTCATGCCATGTTGTTTATCTAAGGAGAGCACCTCTAGTGAACTTTGGACCCCGGTCCAATCTTTACCATTGATATATCTTCCATTGTTTACTTGCTGCAAACCGCTCATCACCTTCCACACCATATAGTTAATCCTTTGTTACAGCAACCGGTGAGATTGACAACCTCATTGTTCATTGGGGCAAAGTCTTGAGTTTGTGTTATGCAGGTTTCCATGTTGCTTGCAACACTTGTGTGACGTTTCCTTTCCCCTACTGGTTCGATAACCTCGGTTTCTTACTGAGGGAAGACTTGATGCTATGCTGCATCACACCTTTCTCTTGGGGTTTCTCGATGAAGCGCTCCTACATCAACCAAGCGCATCACTTCTCCTTGATTAATTAATAAAAGAGCCGCCATCTCCTCAATATTTTCTCTTTCTCTTCTTCCTGTATAAGTAGAGGTTTGTTTTTAAATTTTGAAAAGTGGAATTCTTTTTCCGCTTTCCCAAGCTTAAGGGATACAATCTCCTTTTTTTAAGTCGACTATGCCCCCTACATCGCTGAAAAAGTTTCTTCCAAATATAATTGGGCAGATAGTTTTAGTTGGCATATAAAAAACTACAAAATTGATAGGAATTTTTTATTGCCAATTGTGATAGTTGCATTTTCAACTACTCCCATTGAAACTCTAAGATTTTTATTGGCTAACATGATTGTCATATCAGTATTTTATATTGTAGCCAGTGTTATCTCTAATTTTATTTCTAAATAAAAATCAGAATATATAGCATTAACTGCAGTGCCAAGATCATATAAACCATAATGCAAGGTTTCTTTAAATATGCAGGAAAAAATAGGCTTACCCACATTTTTGACCTTAGTTTTACCTTCAACCAATACAGAAGTCTCTTCATCAAGTTCAACTATGTTACAATGTGCATACATAGCCATAATTGCTTCCTTGGTTACCTCTTCATCTTGGGTTTCATCTAGATGTTCTTCCACTTTTGGCAAACTTTCCTCTTTTTTATTCTCTTGTACTGCTTTAACTTGTTCATATTCCAAAATATGCTTCTATGCAATGTTAGGGAAAGGTATCACATACATTGGTTCTAGGGATACCAATGTTGCTTTAACTTCTCTTGTCTTCTCAGGTTCGGGTGGTGGATCATACTTGGCTGAAACCTCTTTTGGAGATTTGATGTGTTCTGTAAAAGCTTTAACTACTTACAACACAAGATCTGAATCTAAATAAAGATCTTTAGATAATTCATTAACATGGCCCTTCTTATTATAGTCATGAATACAATCATAATATATTTATGTGCCTCCTTCACTTCCTAACCAAAATTCCATGAAACTCTATGATTGCGGATTCTATTAAGTAAATCCCAAGCTTTAGTTATGGGTAAATCCATAAAAGTTCCTCTTGCGCAAGAGTCTAGTTCAATTTTATTAGGTTCAATTAAACCACCATAAAAGATATGCAATAAATACCATTCAGGCAAATCATGATGAGGACATTGATTAAGTAAATCTTTATAAAAGCTCTTACTAGTCATTCATTAGGACGGTTCCTCCAAGTCATTATAAGACGCCTGATTCCAAAAGATTTTGATAATGGATAATATTTGGATAGAAATTCACGAGCTAAATTATCCTAGGTAGTAGTGGATTCTGAGGGTAAAGATCTATACCATGAGAGAGTTATACTTGTCAAAGTTTGACTAAAGAGTTTCAGCCTTACCTCATTAGCAGTATACCCCAGTAATTGGAAAGTGCCACATATGTCTTCAAAACATGCAATATGCTCATACAGATCAGGATCTTCTTCATCTCCAGTAAATTGCTTCTTATGTAGAATACCAAGTAGTAGAAGATTTATTTCAAACCACCTTGTCTTCTCACTAGAGTTATATAGAGGTCCCAACCTGATAAGGTAGAGATCCCTGTGTTCACAATGACAGTCCCTGGATCGAATAACTAGCATCCACAGTTTAAGATGTAATATCAAGAAACAAAGGTCATAATACAACTTTATAACCAGGAATAAAATAATTCATTACATCTTACATAGCTCATATGGCTATCTTATTACAATGCAGCAGATATAACTATATAGCATGGAGTCCTTCATCTTCAAAGTGCCACAGGCAATCATGTTGGTTGTAGACTTGTAATCCTATTCAACACACTTTACTAACATCAAACAAACATGCAACATAATAAGTTACAGCCACAAGGGTCAATACATTTGAATTGTATTGGCAAGTGATACTATGGTAGAATAGTGGTATCTATCATCTATATGCATTTGGCTAAGTGGAGCTTAGGCTTGCTTTGCTCAAAATAAGGTTTTCCTTATTAGTTGAAAACACTAAGTTTTTGTTTGTCAAAAACTCCCAAGGAACCACCAATGAATATTGAGGAACCTTTAACCCTTGTTCAACCAAAAGTTTTTAACTTAGAAATTGGGATGAGTAGATCCTTGATAGCTTCCATGTCTTGATGCTCAAATTGTCCATTATCGGTGACACGGCTAAGTACTTAGATTTTTCCTTCTCGAGAGGTGGTGCACTTTCCCCACAAGACTCGACAAGCATCGAGACAAGATCTTTCAGAATCCTTCCCTTAGACCAAATGGACACTTTCCCAACCTATCACCCCTACCACCTTCTGCCCATCTGGCTAAGTTATTGCAACCTATATGATCCAGGCAGAGCCCATATGCCATGTGGCTGCACTAGAAGCTTCTCAACATTTGACATCTGAAATCTCTTTGTTCCTGGGTGGCTTTCCACAAGTGAGATACACTAGGGAGGCCATTAATATGGGCCCTGTGTAACCACTCAACATAATCCATTCACACCATTCCACCCAGGTGATTCATTTGCATAGTTGTTTTATTAAAGAAAACACAAGTCATAGACTTAGAAATATTTCATAGCATGAATATAATCCACACCTGTTTTATACTAGCTAGGCTAAGCATACTAGTAGCAGGAATCTTAACTTAGGGAAAATTCTACTAAAGCATCATCTACTAGGATTTCCCAAGGCATAGCATACTTAGTAAAAATTCCATGCAAGTCCTACTCAAAATATCACTAATGCATAGTGAAAATAATAGGACAAAATGTATGAAGCACCACTTGCCTTTTTGGTAGAGAAACTAAGTTCACTCCTTGATCTTGCAATTGTCACACTCTTCAATGTTCACTACAATTCAATCAAGCAAGGCACAAATTCAAAACTAGCATTCAAACAATTCATCACATAAAATAATCAAAACAAAGCAATGCATGCAAGCATGCAACAGATTTTTTTATTGAAAAAGTGGTTTCTAATAAGGTTATAAACATTTTAGGACACCTATTGGTCATTTATAACAATGGCAAAACCCTTTAAAAACAAGTTAGTGGAAATGGCCATTTTAAATCATTTTTGTTTTACTAGAAATGATTTTAATCAAGGGAATAATTTCTAGTATTAACCAAATATGTTTTTAAACACAAATATTAGTGTTTATGGTCAAAGTGTTTAAAACAAATCCATTTACACTCAAAAATCATTTTTAAATAATAGCAGCATTTTTGTTTTACTAGAAATGCCTTTATTCAAAGGAATAATTTTCCTAGTGTTAATAAAATATATTTCATAACCCAAAAGTTTGTGTTTCTGGTCAGTAGGTTCAAATCAAATCATTTGCAAAAAAAATACCCAAAAATCATTTTTAGAATAATTTTTTATATCCAAAATAGCCGTTGAAATGTTTCTGCAAAAACAAAATTTTCTAGAAGTAAAATACTAAACTAAGGGCATGGTTGCAAAGGCTTATTTTTCCTGATTCCAATGATATAAAATTTTCAAATTTTAGCCAAGCAGATCAGAAGTTATGATTTTTTCAAATCCAAACATCGAATAGTTCTAATTCTATTTTTAAATAAAGGCTAGGCCATGTGGTTGTTTCTTACTAGTCCATACCGGTTCATGAGGATCATGCCACTCGGAGCGTTGGATCTAATTAGATATGTGCGGCTTAGATCAAACGATAACGGTTTGTTAAGTCATCTAACTTACACCATACGATCTGCATCTAATGGTCCTGAGCAAGCTAACCATAGATGGGCGGCGCTGGCTTGACGGCGAGCGGCGGCGGTGCTCGGACAGAGGTGTTCCAGATATTCTAGGAAGCGAGGGAGAAAGGGGATAGGCTCACCATGTTCGCAGGGTCGCGCTGATGCTCAACGTTGTCGCCGTCGACGAAGGGGTGCACGGGGTCGCTGGTGATTGCTCACCGGAGTCTCTGTCTCCGTCGGGCACGCACGGCTGTGGTCGAAGGCGCGGCTACAGGCCACGGGAAAGCAAGAGGAGAGGTGAATTGGATGCGCAAGGAAGAGGAGATTGTAGGAGAATCAACCAGAGAGGAGGGGGTGGTCAGGTCTTATCGGGGAAGGTCGTCGGAGTGGACGCAGTCGATGGTGGGCTCAGATGATAGACCGAGGAAAGCTTTTGGGTCACGCACGACCAAGTAGAGGGTATGGGTAGGTGCGCGAGGCGATGTCGATCATTCTTGTGTGGTCCAGGAGAAATGGGGAGGTATTGGTTCGCTGGAATTGGTCGGGGTAGCTCGTCAGAGCAGTGTGGTTTTGAGCAAGATTGTGGGCAGCCTGGGGGCGGAGAGGGGCTGGAGAGTGAGGGGAAAGAGAGAGGGGGAGGAGGCGCTTATGAGGGCGTGGTTGCAGGGAGAGATTAATGCGGCATTGACGCGAATTGACGACGCGACATCGACGCTGGAAACGGCCCGGGGAATTGGGGGGAACGGGTCATGCGGGTGGAGACGATGATGAGCTGGCCAGGTGGGGCCAGGGGATCAGCAGGGTGAGGGGTAGGGCTGCGGGTGAGAAAACGTTTCGCGGGGGAGAAGAGAGGTGGGCTGCGCTGGTCTGTAGTTGGGCCAAGGAATGGGCTAGGTTAGATGGGCTCTACCCTTTTCTATTTTTTTCTGTTTTATGTTTTCTTTTTCTTTTTCTTTTTCTGTTTCTATTTTCTATTTTGATTTTTATTCAAATGATTCAAACACTCATTTGTTTTCAAATCTTTCCCAAATTTTCAGTATGTTTTTTATACTATTTAACAATGTATTTTAAAGTCTATTTTAGAATATTTTCTTATATTCTCTTAGGGTTTATTATTTATTTAAAATAGACATTTGTCTTTATTTAAATAAGATTTAAATATGTTTCCTAACCATATTATTAAACATCTATTTAAATTCAAATGTTTCTCAAACCTTTTCAGTAAGTTTAATACTTGTTTAATAATGTGTTTGAAATTCCATTTTAGAATATTCAAATATTCTTTTATGGCTTAATATTTATTTAAATGAGGCTTGTGTCTTTATGCAAACCATTGATTCAGGCTTTTATTTGATTTCAAATTTTCATCAAACCTTTTCAGTAGGATTTATTTATTCATTAGTGTGTTTAAATAATTCACTTTGAATTATTTCAAATAATTTAATATGATTTAATAATTATTTAAATTGGGCATTTGACTTTATTTTAAATAAAATTTGAATATGGTTCCAAACCATATAATCTTATTTAATTATTCTTTTTAAGTTAATTAGATAACTTTTAATCCACTTTGGCAATTCCAATTTATTAATTTTTAGGATTTAATTAATCATTTTTATTAGGGATTTTGTATTTATTCAAATAGGATTTAATTTTATTAAAGCCCATATACTTTTATTAAATAATATTTATTCTTTTAATTTATTTGTATTATCTTTATTCCATTTGCTTATGGATTTAATTCAAGTTTTAAATTGTCTTGTAAATAATTTTCTTGGGATTTATTTTTTAGTTTAGGCAATTTGTCTTTATTTAAATAAAAGTGAATATGGTTTAATTCAAATAATTTTATTTAAATAAACTTTTATTCCTTTTTATTATTCACTAATCTTTCATTCCATTTGTTTATGGATTTGGCCAAGATTTAATTTGGATTTTAAATATTCCTTATTTCTTTCTTTCTTTCTTTGTTTTATAAAATCCATATCCTTTTATTTATAGTTCCAAAATTGGTGATTCCAATTTGTATAATTTTATTTAATAATTGTTTATCTTTTTAAATCCCTTTAGGATTAATTTTCTCACAATTTGGTATGGATTTTAGTTAGGAGCTTTATTAGCTTTGGGAATTAATTCATTTTTATCTTATTAAATTCATAAGTTTTTATCCATGGTTCCAAATTGAATGAAACCAATTTCTATGGTTTTATAATATTTTTATTTATCATTTTTGAGCATTTATAAATATTTGTTGCTAAATTTTTATATGGATCAGATCCATAGTCTTAGGGAGATCTTGGAAATGCTTTCTTTCATTAAGATTTGGGGTTATGGTTTAACTTTCCCAAGTGTTTAAATTTCAAGATACATTCATTGATGAATGCATTTCACTTTATTGAAATTTTGTTGGATGCCCTTTTCATTCAAATTTTGTTCAAGAGGGGTTTTGATGTTTTCGTTTAGAAGCAAAAAGTTTCTTTTCACCCTAAATTTCAACAATTGTTTCTTTTCTTTATTTAGTTTTCACATTTCAAAATTTGGAAAATTTTGGGATGTGACAAGTTATCTCTTCTATAAATATCATAGGGCTTCCCAAAGTGGCTGAGTGGGTTAGCACTAGTAAAATGCTCAAACTCCATCATGTTGGTGGAAACCTGTAACTCAAAACGAAACTTATCAAAACTAAAATAAATAAGAAAAAACTAAAAGACCTACAACGCTTAGCTCCCGGAAACAGCGCCAGAAAATAGCTTGATGACTGCAAGTGCATACATCGTTTGTAGCTAGTTTCAAAATAAATATATCGATCCCATAGGGAGCAGGAGGCTGAAGTCTAATAACTCTTGAAATAAATACTAAAAATAGAAGTGATAAATAAATTTCTAAGTAACAAGATAAAATGCGAGTGTTGTGTCAAATGTATTTTTGGGTTTTTGGTATAAGAGAACAATGAGTAAAGTAAACAAAAATGGATACAGAAAGTAAGTATCGTGTATGTAAAAGAGATTTGAAACTTCAGTGGGGAAAAGCGTTCTTAGGGATTAGTGGATACACCACTAGAATTATAAAGGGCTAAGGTAAATATTATTATCATGAACATTCTCAACTATGTTTGTGCGGGAGGAACTCCGTATTTGGACAAATAGGCATCAACCACTGCTCACATCATCCTCATAACCATAGCAGACAGCAATCAATATCAATTGAATTACATTGCTATTAAGGGACTTAATCCCGCAGGATGTATCCCATGGCATGGATAGTGTTTCGTGAGTTTCCTCAATTCCCAAGTTGATACGTAAGGAGTGCCAACAACTTTATAGTCACTGTAAGTGCTAACATACCCCCCGTCTACCAACAAGTAGTTCCCTCCATCAAGTCCCCACAAGAGGAAAATATTGAGAGGTCGACATCTCCCAACATCAAGATGAAGACAATCTAACACATGGTCACAACGATGAATATCATAATAAACTTTATCTTATTTAAATCTCATGCTAGGGTTTCTCCATCTCCCCAAGAACTAATGATATACTAAGACATGGAGGCAATCAACATCATGGCAAAAGTAATGGAATCTATCATAGATGAATAGTACTTGTATAAATCCACAACAAGTATGGAAATTACAACAAGATCTAGACAAGATGTAGATGGGATGGATAGAGATGGTGGTGATGCAGCGGTTGATGATGAAGATCGATGCCTTAGCCTCCTGGATCTGCGTAGGGTGAAGATGGACCGCCGGTGGATGAGTTCCCCCTCTAGATGCCTTCCGAAGGTGAGGTTTCGGCGATTTTTGGGTGTTCTATATGTCGTCTCTCTAATCCAGTTGCACAGGGTGAAACTATTTGAGGAGGCGGTGTTGGCGCCAACTATACGGAGGGAACTATACAGCCGGAATATTTATTCCCGCCGTATAGTTTGTTGTTAAACCTAATGTATCCTCCAATTGTTTCGGGTTTTCTTTTGGTGTTATTAATATTTCCCAAATAAGCAATTTACATTGTTTTTGGATCCTTTTCACTGCAATATAACTGGTCCAAGAATTGTGTTTCTCGTATCCATCATCAGATCTGATCCTGGTGAAAATAAACATAAATGGTGTGCGCGAACGCCGTAAAATACCAAGATCCTACCACTACAATGCAAAATAATAATATAAAACATGATGCAAATATGCACTCATCATGCCGCTGTGAGTTCTTCTCAGGCTGCCGCTGCAGCTCAGGACCGCACGGGGATACAGTTCAGGAATGAGCTCCAACGTGATCGCTTTAACAGGATCAAGAACAAAGAAGTGAAGACAACCAGGTGGGCTTGTCCCGTTATATTGAATCAACTCAGTATTTCTAATGACTTCAATTTACTTTGCAATAGAGTTGGCCTACAAAACTTTGTATTCCAAGATGTGCCTACTTATCACCGGTTAACTCTTGAATTTTTAAGTTCTTTGAAAAGCACCATTAATGAAGGGAATATGCCCGAGAGGCAATAATAAAGTGGTTATTATTGTATTCCTTATTTATGATAAATGTTTATTTTACATGCTATAATTGTATTAATACGGAAACGTTAATACATGTGTGTTTAATAAGCAAACAGAAAGTTTCTAGTTATGCCTCTCTCATAAACTAGCTCGTTGATTAACAAGATGATCAAGGTTTCCTGATCATGGACAATGGATGTTGTTAATGACGAGGTCACATCATTAGTGTAATGGTGTGATGAACATTCATCCAAAGTATAGCATTACTATCAAAGTCATTGAGTTTATATTGCTATAACAACTTACGAAGTGATCCTAATCCTTAGACCATGAGATCATGTCAATCACTAACACCGGAAGAGTTTCTTGATAACAACAAACGTCACACCGTAACAGGATGATTATAAAGATGGGTTCGGAACTACTAAAGTGTTATGTTGAGGCCCATGGATCGAGAGTGGAATTTATTCATCTCGATGACGGATAGATATGCTCTAGGCCCTCTCGGTGATATCACATTGATTAGCTTGCAAGCAAGTGATTTGATCACTAGAATGTTATATTACGGGAACAAGAAAAGTGTGCATGTCAGTAACGAGATCAAACTAGGTATGGAGATACCGATGATCGAATCTTGGACATGTAATATATCGCGAAACAAAGGGATTAAGATACTAGTGTAAAAGGTTCTCGCGATCACAAGAAAGTCATCGCTGAATGTGTGGGAGTCAGAATGGGTCTCCGGATCCCGCTTATGATTATTGATCCGAGAAGGGTCTCGATCATGTCCTTATTATTCGTGAACCATAGGGTGACACACTTAAGAGACACCTACATCCATTTGGAGCAAAAGTTTCATGCCGGAAAGAATAACAAGCGCAGGAATTTATTTCACTAGATACTGAAACGGATTTTCAGGTGAAATTGCAAAAAGTGTTTTTGCATGTGAAATCAAATACTAGCAAGGGGTTATATGTGAATGTTTGTCATTAAAGTAATTGACAAAAAATTTAATAAATAAAAGAAGTTTTATTTAATGAGAGTTTGCATTAAATTTGGTGGAAATTTGATGGGAAATTGAGTGGGTTTTTGAGTGGAGGGAATTGAAAGGCATTTGTGTGAGTGGAGTGTCCACCTACATGAATGAAAGGAGGGGAAGGGGCAGCCCCATGGCTGGGCGCATAGCTCCTTGGGTGCCCCCTCTCCCTATAAAATGAGGCCCCCTCCCTCTCTCTCACTCACACCTCCTCGTGAAGGATCTCTCTCCCCCTCTAGTATTTATCCTCCATGGTCTCGGACTAGAGAGATACATGTTCCCGGTGGCTTTTCGGCAAGAAAGAGTTGTGCTTCCGCTGCATCACTGGAGCGAAGAGGCGGAGGTTGCTCGGTTCCTCGGAAGTGTGTGCGAGCATGGATGTGCCGCTAAGTTGTGGTGCTAAGGACTTCCTCTCGATCTTGAGATCGGCAAGAGATCGTCTACATCAACCACGAGTTTAACTCGTTAAGCTTTGTCGGTCTTCAAGGGTATGTTCTCTACGGATATACATCCATCCGTTGTTTATATCTAGTAGATATATCTTGGTACATAGTTGTTCCCATCGTAGGAAATTTTTTGTTTTCTATGCTGCGAACCCTACAGTGGTATCAAAGCCGGATCTATGCATAGATGCATTGCACGGGTAGTACACATATAAGTATATGGGCTATGATGATCATTTTATTGCTTCTTAGTTGTACTTTGGATATTGGTGGCATAGTGGGATGAAGCGGCCCGGACAAACTCATGTCCTCGCACATGAGACCTGTTCCACGCTTGACATGCAACTAATTTTGCATAAGTGGCTAGCGGGTGTATGTCTCTCCTACTATAGTCAATATCTAATTTGCAACGAGTTGTGAACAATTTGGTTATCCTCGTTGTGGTTCATGTTCGTAGGTAAGAATGGTTCTATCTTTGAAAGCCCTAAGCCACGTAAAACTTGCAATGGATAAATTAGAGGCGTCTAGTTTAGATTGTTGCTGGGCTAGTGTCATGATATGGTGATGTTGTAAGTAGAAGTATAAGTCGATACTCTTACAACACACATAACGTGTAATTTCC
The DNA here is from genome assembly GCA_030063025.1 of Avena longiglumis. Classification (NCBI taxonomy): domain Eukaryota; kingdom Viridiplantae; phylum Streptophyta; class Magnoliopsida; order Poales; family Poaceae; genus Avena; species Avena longiglumis. The sequence continues at coordinate 366,600,148 of CP125978.1, forward strand.
ATAGACCTTAGCCTTACACATAGAGGTATAATGGCAATCATACCATGATGCACATGATGGAGATCAAGTGCAAGAACCATATCATTTCACTTATTAACATGTGATGTTTGATTGCATCTTATATTGATTGTTTGGCGTTTTCTTAGCATAATAAGATGATCTCTCATTTAGATATCAAGACAAAATGTGTTCTTCCTTAAGTATGCACCAATTATGTTTCTTCGCTCCAAGACATCACGTGATGATCGGGTGTTCTTAGATCCACGATCATATTTCGGGTGTAAGACAGTTACACACGCGGATACTAAGGTTCTTACTTGGCGAGCCTAGCATGTACAGACATGGCCTCGGAACACGGACCGAAAGGTTCAGCATGAGTCATATGGAAGATATGATGCTCATTTGATACTCGCCTTTGAAGATACACCGACTCACGTGATGATCGGACTTGGTGTAGTGGATTTCGTTCATGTAATCACCAAAAAGGCATGAGGGATGTCATTTTTTAGTGGGAGTTCATTTCTAATTTGGATTTCTAGAACTCAATTTATCATAAATTAAATCAAAGTGAATTTGCATAGTTTGTTGTAGTCATTGGCATTCGTTCACCATCTTATGCATAGTTGTAATTGAGATAATAGAACTATAGAATTCTGGATATTTACTTTACGAACTGGTATCGTATTGTGTTGAGTGTCAATCTAAGGTGTAAAGTCCTATTGCAAACTTTCAGCAAACTCTGTTTACTCAGTGAAGTTTAATAATTAGTATTAAATCGAGAGTAACAATTCCAGTGTTAGTATCTTAAGTATCATGTTTGCCTCCATGATTCTTGATTTAACTATCGAGATTATCTAGGAGCTGAAAGAATTGTTTCAGAAACCATCATGTGTGGTAGATATAACGATATCTGAAACAATGTTTTGGTTGCAATATGATAGAGTATAATATAAGTTCTCATATTGGATGAGAATTTGCAAAGGTTGGAGATGCTAGACATCCTAATCATCCAAAAGGGTTTTGGAAAGTAATGTTATACCCACGATTTGGCTTTATAAGCTACAGTAGCTTGATCATGAAAGTCGTCATGATAAGGATGAATAGAAGATGTATGTAAAGTGTTTACTACACTAAAAAATTACTAAAGAATGGATTTTGAAAGAACGACGATCATTTGATGATGGTGATCTACTTCAAAGTGCAAGTCCAAAGGTATTATTATTTGAATATACACTCTTTGGACTATTTGTCATGTATATGGAGCCACTATTGATGTTGATAGATTCTTTTAAAAAGGAAAAAGAAATGCTGAAAGAGAATCTATAAAATATATTTGGCAGAAAAGAAAAGACTGGAAATATCTAGTTTAGGTATATAGATGATATACATGTTATGGTTGTATTCTTTGCTTGTTAAATAATGTGGTTCTTGGGTATTGGATACCGAATTGGTTGCTATGAAATTTCATATAGAACGACGCTATTCATGAACCATAATGGCTAAGTAACTAGCAAGAGAATATGTGATGATGTTCATCGAAAACAAACAAACCGTTGTTTATATTTATCGTTGACATCAAAGCTTGCCTTCAAGATTTTTTTTAATAATAGTTATTTAAATCAGGTATTATGAGAACAAAGATTGTTCAAATAATTACCCTATTCCATATAAGATGGATGATTTATAAATCTTGTTGGAGAAATCGCATCCATAAAACTAATGCTAAAATGTCGCAAGACAAATGATTGGAAGATCACTTATGAAGTGACATCGCCGTTTAAATTATATTGGAAAGAAAACATGAAGAAACTCCATTTTCATGGATTTTTGGAGTCTTTGATTTGATCAAGTGACGCTTGTGAGACTTTCCTCGGGATAATTAAAGAAGAATGAACGAATAAAATATTGGAATTTATACATATCGATGTATGTAGTCCACTATGTATAGTCGTAAGCGATGGATTTCAACTTCATATGCTTTCTCCGGAAATTTGAGTGAATATTCACTTGATGAGAAAGAAGTATGAAATATTTGAAAATGTTCAAAGACTTTCAAGATAAAGTGGAAAATCATTATAACAAGAAAATAAATGGTTTATGATTTTATCATAAGGGATTTATTTGAGTTGCAAGTGTAACAAAAAATAAATGATTTATGATTTTATCATAAAGGGATTTATTTGAGTTACAAGTTTAGCAAAAACACCTAGATTTGCATCTCCCGAAACACCATAGGAATATGGAGTGTTGGATATTTGTAATGAAACCTTGTGTGACATGGTTGGATCAAAGGTGTTATTTATAAAACTTCCATTATGTTTTAAAAGATTAAAGATTTAGAGACTACCGCTTTTACACTTAAAAGAGCTCCATCTTGATCCGTTGAAATGACACCTGGTTTGGGGTAAACCCAAGTTGTCCTTTCTTAATATTTTGGTATGCCAAGCATAAGAAAGATGTTTACAACCAAAGTCTGATGAGCATATCTTTGTAGGTTATTTTGAATAACCATTGGGTATTCCTCCATAACACCGAGGACAAAAGGGTTTGTAGCTTGAAATGTGAAGTTTCTTGAAAAAGGAATTTTTCACAAAAGTTAAGTGGGAGGACAATAGAACTGTGATAAGGTTAACGAACCTTAGATATATGTGCTGAGTTGCGCAGTGCCGGAAAATGTTCCGGAGGCAGCCACAATGCTCATGGCTTATGTGCCTCAAAGGTCGTGGTCACGGAGATCTAAGTTCCTATTGAACCAAGTAGGTCGGATAAACAATCAAATGCTAAAATTTGAGAGTAAATCATTATTGTTTGAAAATGATGAACCGACTACACGCAAAGAAGCGATGATGGGCCCTGACTCCGTCAAATGGCTTAAGCCATAAAATCCGTGATAGTTCCATACACGAGAAATCAAGTTTTGAACTTGAAAGACCCTCCGGAAAGGTGTAAAAACCTATCGGTCGTATTTGGATCTATAAAGAAACAGACATGGATGTTTCACATCTATGAAATAATTTACATTTCGGTAAAGTATTTTACGACAATTTTCAAGGAGTTGACTATGACAAGATTTGATCTTTCATAGCGATATTTAGTCTGGACGGATTAAAGTAGCAACCACTACCTATAATTTGGTATATGGTAGATGAGTAAACAAAACAAAATTCTTCTAAAAGAATGGTTACCTAGGACGTGTGCATGACATGATCCAAAGGGTTTTGTTAATTCAAAAGATGCTAAAAGGGCATGCAAACTTCAATGGTTGAATTAAGCATCGCGGAGTTGGAATCTTCACCGTGATGAAAAAGGAGTTTTTATCAGGAGACGATGAAGATGCTTGCATTTGCAAGAAATTAAGTGGGAGCGCTAAGACATATTTCTAATACATTATGTGGAGGATATCTTGTTGATTGGAAATGATATATCTTTTATTAACAAAGGTTAAGGATTTCATTTCGATGAAAGACTTAGGCAAAACCCGAATATTTAGCATGAATGTCTACATGTATAGACTGTGACGCTAATATGGTTATGCTAAACATACATATATGAGATATTGAAGGAGTTCAAATAGAAATAACAAGAAAATGTTCTTGTCGCATGGAAAAAATTGAATCAAGATTCAAGTGTATCGACACTTGATAAGTGAAACAAGATTCAAGTGCTTTGACACTTGATGAGTGAAATCACAAGAATGTTTTGATCAATCATACCATGATATGTACACATTCAGATATGTCCTATGCTCTAAGTGTTATGAGCATATACCAGAATGAATCATAAAATGATCATTGGACGATAGTAAGGATATTCTTATAATCTTTTGGAAGAATTAAGATTATATTACATTTGTATAAGAGACAAATAGTTCATTGTAAAACGTTACATTGATACTAGTTTTGTCACAAGATACAAATTAAGTTTATCTCAATTTAAACTATGGGTGGCACAATGTAATGGAAAGGATATTCCATGATGGATTTGGATGAATTCCAAAGTTAATACACTGTGACGGATACTACAACAAAAGGCTAAGTATATGACTGCTATAGTAGCAGCAAAGGAGGGCATTTGTGTCAAATAGGTTGTTATCAAACTAAGGTGTGGTTTGCAGTGGGATAACACTAAAGATATATTGTACGACAATAGTATCGACATGGTTTAACCCCAAGGAACTAAATGTCTCACCAAAAGACCAAATTTATACAATGCCATATCATTAGAGAATGAGTGATGCGTGGAGACGCAAAGACATGCAAATACACACAGACCTGAAAGCGTCAGATCTATAGATTACATTAACCACTTGCAATTGCGTATATGGAACACCAAAAAGCCATAGGTGTTCAATACGCAAAGTTTTCAAACTAGATTATTGTCTCTAGTGCAAGTGGGACACTGAAGGGAATATTCCCGAGAGGCAATAATAAAGTGGTTATTATCGTATTCCTTATTTATGATAAATGTTTATTTTACATGCTATAATTGTATTAATACGGAAACGTTAATACATGTGTGTTTAATAAACAAACAGAAAGTTCCTAGGTATGCCTCTCTCATAAACTAGCTCGTTGATTAACAAGATGATCAAGGTTTCCTGATCATGAACATTGGATGTTGTTAATAACGAGGTCACAACATTAGTGTAATGGTGTGATAAACATTCATTCGAAGTATAGCATTACGATCAAATTCATTGAGTTTATATTGCTATAACAACTTACGAAGTGATCCTAATCCTTAGATCATGATATCATGTCAATCACTAACATCGGAAGAGTTTCTTGATAACATCAAACGTCACACCGTAACAGGATGATTATAAAGATGGGTTCAGAACTACTAAAGTGTTATGTTGAGGTCCATGGATCGAGAGTGGAATTTGTTCATCTCGATGACGGATAGATATGCTATGGGCCCTCTCGGTGATATCACATTGATTAGCTTGCAAGCAAGTGATTTGATCACTAGAATGTTATGTCACGGGAACAAGAAAAGAGTGCATGTCAGTAACAAGATCAAACTAGGTATAGAGATACCGATGATCGAATCTCGGACATGTAATATATCACGAAACAAAGGGATTAAGATACTAGCGTAAAAGGTTCTCGCGATCACAAGAAAGTCATCGCTGAATGTGTGGGAGTCAGTATGGGTCTCTAGATACCGCTTCTGATTATTAATCCGAGAGGGGTCTCGATCATGTCCGCATTATTCGTGAACCATAGGGTGACACACTTAAGAGACATCGACATCCATTTGGAGCAAAAGTTTCATGCCGAAAAGAATAACAAGCGCAGGAATTTATTTCACTAGATACCAAAACGGTTTTTTGGGTGGAATTGCAGAAAGTGTTTTTGCATGTGAAATGAAATACTAGCAAGGGGTTATATGTGAATGTTTGTCATTAAAGTAATACAAAATTTTGAATAAAAAAACTAGTTTTATTTAATGAGAGTTTGCATTAAATTTGGTGGAAATTTAATGGGAATTTGAGTGGGTTTTTTAGTGGAGGGAATTGAAAGGCATTTGTGTGAGTGGAGTGTCCACCTACATGAATGAAAGGAGGGGAATGGGCAGCCTCGTGGCTAGGCGCATAGCCCCTTGGGTGCCCCCCTCTCCCTATAAAAGGAGCCCCCTCCCTCTCTCTCACTCACACCTCCTCGTGAAGGATCTCTCTACCCCTCTAGTATTTATCCCCCATGGTCTCGGTCTAGAGAGATACATGTTCCCGGTGGATTTTCGGCAAGAAAGAGTTGTGATTCCGCTGCATCGTTGGAGCAAGGAGGCGGAGGTTTCTCGGTGCCTCGGACGTGTGTGCGAGCACGGATGCGCCGCTAAGTTGCAGTGCTCAGGACTTCCTCTCGATCTTGAGATCGGCAAGAGATCGTCTACATCAACCATGAGTTTAACTCGTTAATCTTTGTCGGTCTTTAAGGGTATTTTCTCTACTGATATACATCCACCCGTTGTTTGTATCTATTAGATAGATCTTGGTACATAGTTGTTCCCATCATAGGATTTTTTTTGTTTTCTATGCTGCAAACCCTACAGTTAAATCATGGCACAGAGAGGACATGATTTCTTTCTGACTTATGAACAACATTTATACATTATCACTTGATGAATGGTGCAATTGTTTTAGTTTACCAAACAATGATGTTAATGCCTTACGAGCATCTTATGCCGACATGCACTCTTCCCCAGATCATTATTATAATAAAATGAGTTTCACTTCTAGAGTCAACAAGGGGAAGAATATTTAGCATACTGCTATTCACTATTTGTTATATGTTATTGCTAACACCTTGCAGGCATGAATGAGTTTACAAGACTCAATGAGGAGGACATCTTGGTCCTCGCAAAAGCTTCTTTCAACAACATCAACTTGTCACTCAACTTGAGCGCAATTCTTGTGCGCTACTTGGAGCACAAATTGTAACTACCTCGGTGAATTACGCTCCTAGATACAAGCCTGGATGAGTGGTAGTGGTTGAAATAGTACGGTGGGGCCCCAAAAGCCACTCACTGGTAGTCCTTTCGGACGTCCCAACCACTACCCTCTCAACGGGACCTGTACGGGCGGCGTAATCGGCGGTGAAGGATCAACTACGTACACAAGTGGGTATGTCATAAGCCACCATACAAGAGTACATCAGAGCCATACCATCTAGAAAGAAAGGAAATATAGCAACGCCATACGGCAAGATTCAAATGACCTAGATAGATCTATATTTTAGGATACTTCCTCATACAACACATGTCGTGGGAATGACCACGGCAGATGCTGCAATCGGCAGCGAGTAGTAGAACGAAGGGCAAGGGCGGCCAGCCATCTGCGGTGCGAGATGAGGGCAAAGACACAGGGTTTTACCCAGGTTCGGCCCCCGGAGGTAAAGACCTACTCTGCTAGATTGTATTATGGAGGTGTTTACAAGGCGAACTCGGCGACTAGGCGGCGAGTTGCTTGGGTATGAGGAACGATCTCTACTCACCCCTTAGGGAGGTTTATATAAGCTTACCTCCCTAGGGTTTACATATCTCAACCGATTCGGTTACAACTTTGTCAATCGTTTAACTTAGACCATTTGGGCCTATCTACTGCTTTGGGCCTTGACCTCCGATGCTGGTACCTGATGGGCTTTGATCCACTCGCCGTTCTGCGGGCCCACTGCCAGCCCTTGGGCGGTCGGAAGCGTCCGAGGATACCCGGTAGGCATATCCCCATCGGTAGTCCCGAGGCCGTCGTTGATTAGGCGCGGGTGGCTGCTGGCAATGGAGTATCTGACTTCAAGTTGGCATCCGGTCGAATCGTCGGCGGGCTCCTCGAAGGAAAAATCCGGCAACCGAGTTGCGTCTTGGGTGAATCGAACCAGCGGGTCGACCTCGGCGAGTAACTCAGCGAGCCGGGTGGCGAGGCGGACCGTCGGGCGTGGTCAAACTAGCGTTAAGGTAACTTAACGGTAACTTTCGGCGTAATCATCGCGATAACGGCCCCCTAATTTGGCGGGCAGCTTCCGCTATATAAGAGGAATGGTAGGCTATCGGGAAAGCCAACCGCCCACCATTTCTTCCGAGTACGCACATCTTTGCCCTGATCTCGATCGACCGACCCGCAATCCTCCGACCTCCAAGCAAATCCTCATCCATGGCCTCTCCCGAACCTTGGGTAGATCCAAGTGCACCAGGCAGCTGGCCTCCTTGAGGAGGCGGAATCCTGCGGGCATTCTGGCGAATCCCAGCCGAGGGCGACCCGAACCAGCGAGAGAGTTCATCTGCTTCACTAGTCACCTCGGCGGGGCTTAGGGTTTCCCACTTCTCTGTTCTTCGGCGCCTGCGCCTACTCGAGATCCAACCCTCGGATCTGGGTCCCCATAGTATCGAGCAGCTCGCCATCTTTGTGGCGTTGCGAGTGTTACTGGTGTGGCCCTATTTTCCCTTGTGGCAAGATCGGTTCCACAGACGGATCAGCCCGAGGAAGCGGCCCAATGCTAGCAGGCGGCTAACCTTCCAACTCAAATCCAAAGCCTCCTTCTTGACCGATCTGCCGGCCAAAGCAGCGGCGGGAAAAAGTCTTGGTTTATGTGACCGAGGCGACCCGAAGGGCGGTGATCCCACGGTACTCGGCCGACCGTTCCGAGCCGCGCAATCTCCAGGTCGTCAAGCTCCCCGACGACCAGCGGATGGTCGTCGACGAGATGCTCCAGACCATTCGCGGTCTGAAGAAGAAGGGGCTCCAGACGGTGAACCTGTACAACTGTTGGCTTGGGCGGCGGCTCGTTCCGCTCGCCCAACGCGAGCATTATATGTACCAGTACACGGGCCGAGAAGACTCGACGAAGGCCTGCCTCGCCGAGTGGAAGCTGGAGGACTATCTCCTGGCGCTGAAGAGGATCACCCAGGCGGCATACACGGATGCGCAGGCCGGGGTCCCTCCATACACCGCGAAGCGTCCGGCTCCGACGGTAATCATTTTATCTTGTTCGCAGTCGCAGCATGTGCAGTCGCGGTAATTCTAATCTTTACTTCGTGTTTAACGCAGCTATTCCAAGTGGTGGAAGGGTGGCTACCACCCGCCGACGACGAGAGCTCCGGGCCATCCGCCCAGGACACAAGCGAGTCGCCTCCCACCAAGGGTAACGAGGACGATGAGGACGAATCCGAAGAGGAGATCGCCCCACTGGTCCGAAAGACCAGGCAACGTCGTATGAACTCGAGCGGCAGAGCCTCGGCGTCATGACGATGACGAGGAACTCCGGAGACCACCTCGCTCGTCAGGCCACTCCCGAAGAAGAAGAAGGAGAAAGAGGCGAGGCCCCCCGAGGAGGAGGGCGAAGCCTCGAAGATGGCCTCACCGCCCGCTCAGCGAGCAGCTCCGATGCCCACAGCTCGGCGGTGGCGGCGCCCGGCAACAACCGCGCTAGATCGCCATCCATGGAGGCACCGCTGGCCTCGATGCCCGCCCTTCGCGGTCTCCGGGCTAGGAAGGCTCGGTGGCGACCGCCTCGCAAAGGTCCGGCGTGGCGGTCTCGCCGCAAGGAGGCTCGATTCGGCAGCTCCTCGCAAGGAAAACTCCGGAATGCGCCGGGCGCCAACCGCTACCTCAACATCAAAGAAACCGTCCGTATCCACAGGCCCTGGCGCCACAGGCGGGCTCGATCGCCTTGGCTTGAGCTGGAGAAAACCGGCGGCCTTGCATGAGGCTGCGTTTCATTCCAGTCGCCAAGTGAGTGTACTCGGCTTTCGCCTTTCTCTCTTAGTATTTTGAATGTTTTTCCTGAATTGTCTCGATGCGTAGGACCGGAGTGAAGAAGATGGGCCACCCGACGGTGGTCAAGGTGCCCTCCGCCACTAGCGAGGAGGACCCTTCCCGTAAGAGGAAGGTGGACGAGGTCGCCGCTTCCACGGAAGGCAGCAAGAAGGCCAAGGGCGATGACATCGTCACTGTCTCTGACGACACGGCGATGCAGCTGGGCCATGGAAGCGACGCGTCCACGAAGGAGGCATTCGTTGCCTGAACCGGAGGCGAGCTCCTTTGGGCGGGTCGTCAATCGCTACCTTCCCGCTTCATGACCAAGGCGGCCACGGCGAGTGAGGCTGCGACTCGAACCCGCTCCGAGACGCCGACGCTGAGATTGACCAACGTCGCGGGCACACACCGCGCTGCTTGCGTCCGTGGGCCAGCGCAACTGCGGCATGCTTGGCGGCCATCCGGTACCTCGGTCCCGAGGATCAGGTCGGTGCTGCGGCCTGATTCTTCTAGTTACTTGTTTTACGTTCGAGTCCGGTCCCGAGTGCGCTCGCTAAATTGTAGCGGTGGGCACCGAGTAATTTTCGAACCGCCTAGTCCCGAAGTGCGCACCCGCTAAATTGTAGCGGGTGGGCCTTTAATATTCGAACCGCCAGCTTAGTGCGCACCGCTAAATTGTATCGGGTGGGCAGTAAATTTCGAACCGCCAGTCCCGAGTGCGCATCCGCTAAATTGTAGCGGTGGGCCTTGAAGTTGTTCGTGTGTCTTGACTTTGAAAATTTGCGGTTTACAATGAGTCGGCGAGCGATTAGGCGGCAGCGTCTTGAAAGGAGTTGGCTCTCCAAGTAAACAAGGAGCTCGAGGCAATTGCTGCGAGCAGGTGGCTCGCCAGAGCTTGTCCTGTGGCGAAGCTGATGGCGGCGATCTGCGTTAAACATCTGCTGAGCAAAGGATCGCCGACCTCGGCCTTGAACTGCGGGAGGCGAAGAAGAAGCGAGCTCGTGAGCAGGCGAGCTAAGGCCGCCGTTCTGCCGCGGAAGACGGAAGGTGTCGGAAGCCCTCATCGTTGGGCTTCGGGGCGAAAACGTCGCTTCAAAGCTTCATCACGGGCTCGCCCGTTGCTTGGTGAGTGCATCTTCCTCTTGTAGTTATATTGTTTGTGGTTTCCGTGGTGCTCACAACTGGCTTTCCGTCTGGCAGGCCATGTGATTGGTAGCCATGAAGAAGCGAGTTCTCTTGATGCGAGGAATGCGTGAGCATGCTCGTCGACTTCGGCGGCGCTGTCGGCGACTTGCATCCGCGCCTACCTTCAAGAGATATCGCCCACGGAGGTTATTCGGTGACCTCGTTGAGGTGTGGGAGTACTTGGAGAAAGGCGCCAGCGGTCGTGGAGTTCATGGCGGTCGGCGTTTGACGTGGGCGTCGGGCTCGAGCAGGACTCGCCCACTTCCCGAAGACTTCGACCTCGGCGATGTGACGAGTGGTTATCCTTCGTAAATCGCAGCGCGGTGGATCTGCGAAGTTCTTAAAGCGAGGGCGTGCGCGCGTACTCGGGCGTGTTTGGGCGATGGCGACCTTCTTCCGTGCCAGGAAGCGGTCGTCGCGAACGACCCGAGCCGCATCGCGACTTCAGGTCGAGCAGCCCTTCCGGCGGCGATGGCGGGCGGTGACGACTTATCCATCGAACCCGTAATCGCATTCATCCGGAGCGCCGGCTGGTGCATCATCGTCGAAGCTGCGGAATAGTGTTAGCAGCGATTCTGCCGGTAGGCATATTTTGTAATGTAAGACAATGCGATATGCGTTGAATGGAACGTTGTGTTCATTTTGCTATTTGTTTGCGTGTTTTGGATTGATTTTGGGTGAGTCCCGGTAGCGTCCGCCCTTTGCGGGGTTCACCTTAGATATGATGTTTTGTTGTTTATCATGTGTGTTGTTGGTTGAGTCGACTTCGCGAGCTCGGAGAGCGATCATGCGACTCCTCGAGTGCTCATGCTTTACCGTTTTCCGTCTGTGAATGGGGCGGGTGGCGAGTCCCGGCGTGGTACTTGGTAGTTCAAAGCGCGACTCGAGGGTGGTTGAGGACTGAGCGTTGTGTGGCGCGTCACTCCTGCCTGGCCCGGTGGGTCGATCGCGTGGCAGTCTGAGCACGCTCTTACTTAGCGTTTTCCTGTCCGATCGAGGCAATGGTATCCGTCCCCGGCGTGGTACTTAGCCGTTCGTCGCTATGCCGAGGATGCGGAGGACCAGAATTGTGGGAAGCGAGGAGATGTCTTGGTTCGTAAAACCAGTCGAGCTAAGCGACTCCGATGGGGCTCGGATTGGCGTTTTGTGGGCGATGCAAGACCTGAAATGACTCGGTGCTCTTACATCGCACTACTTAGCCGTCGGCCGCTGTACCAAGGGTTGACTTCATATTTTAGCATGGCTGTTAATTACGAGTCTGAGTGGCACAAGGCATGGAGAGTAGACGAATTTTGCGATGCGTTTCTTTTATTCATAGCATTGGAGAGTACATATGTGGGGTTCTAGGTATAGAACTTCGGAGGAGATTTACATTCCACGGCCGCTTGTCGAGTTCCCGTCCGCAGACGTCGGAGGTAGTAGGCGTCGTTGCACTGCGCCCGATAGCGAGCAGGCCTTCCACGGAGGAGAGCTTGTGCATGCCCTTCTTGTCTGGATGAGGCGTAACACCAAGTCGCCTTCTGGAAGGTGCGGGTTTTCACCCGTCGGTGTGGTAGCGACGGAGCCCTTGCCGATAGATAGCGGTCTTGCGATCGGGCGGTCGCGCTTCGTCGAGTTGGTCGAGCCCATCTTGGCGGGCCAGTTCGTTCTGACCTCCGTATAGTGGACGATCCGGCGAGTCGTGTTCGAGGTCGGTTGGCATGACGGCTTCAGCGCCGTAGACCATGAAGAAGGGGTGAATCCGTCGACTGTTGACCGAGGTGCGGATTCCCCGGATGACGGAGGAAGCTCTTGACCCAGCATCCGGTGTGCGCTCGAGTGGTACTTGGAGTCGCGGCTTCAGCCGTGGAGGATGCTTTGGTTGGCTCGTTCCGCTGGCCGTTGGATTCGGGTGTCTGCGCGAGGTCGAGCGGATGTGGTGCTCTCGCAGAACTCGGCCATTGCTCCCTTGGCGAAGTTTGTGCCGTTGTCCGTGATGATGCTGTTGGGGAAACCGTGGCGGTATATGAGCTCGCGTAGGAACTTAGTGGCGATCTTCCGTCGCATTTCGGACTGGCTTGGCTTCTACCCACTTTGTGAATTTGTCGTGGCGACCAGCGGTGGGTGTAGCAGAGGGCCTTCTTGAAGGGCCTACCATGTCCATGCCCCACACGGCGAATGGCGGTGATGGGGATTGTTTTGGCGCCGAACTTGGGCGTCGTCTGGTTGGCGTGCCACGGCACCGGCGCATCGCTGGGCGATCGGCAATGTCGGCATGTCGGTGGGCGGAGAAGCTGTCGCATGGCTTTGGCGACCGAGGAGCGGCGGCAGCGTGGTGGCAGATCGCTGAGTGGATGTCGTGTAAGATTTTGCGTCCTTGACCGGTTGGGCAGCGTTGAACACGCCGGTGACGCTGCGCTTGTGTAGCTCGCCGTCGATGATGGTGTAGGACTTGCATCGGCGGCGATCATTCTAGCTCTTGTCTCGTCTGCGGGCAGGTTACTGTCTCGGGTAGGCGATGTAGGGCTTGGTCGATCGTGCGGCTCGGTGATGAGTGCGACCAAGGTTGCCTCTGGTTGGGCGGGACTCAATGTCGATCTCCTTCGGGAGAGGCGATGGCGTGAAGATGGTGTCGAGAACACGGCAGGTGGTGAGAGTCGAGCCGACCCGATCGAGAGAGGCGTCGGCCTCCTCGTTCTTCCTCCTGTCGATCCACTCGGCGAGTAGCGATGAAGTGGCCGCCCACCTTGTCCACCTCTTGGCGGTATGCCGCCATGGTAGGGAGAGGCGTCGCGGTGCGGCGACTTGACCCGCACGAGGTCGGAGTCTCCGTAGCAAGGCGATTGGCGCTCATCTCCTTTGCGGCTCGCATGCCGTGGAGTAGGGCCTCGTGTTCGGCCATGTTGTTGGTGCGGGCGTGAATTGGCGGAGGATGTGGCGGAGCTTGTCGCCTTTGGTGAGGTCGACTATCCCGCTCTGCGCCGTCCGTTCTTGGACCCGTCAAGTGCAGGCTCCATGGTGGAGGTCTGGCGGCTTCTCGGCTTGGGCCTCCTCCCGGTCGGCGAGGAAGTCGGCCGATGCCTGCGACTTAATCGCCTGCGTGCTCGTACTTAATGTTGTGGACGCCGATCTCGGCGGCCCACTTGGCGACCGCCGGTCGCCTCGCGATTGCGGATGATGTCTTGTAGTGGAGCTGAGGCGACCGTGATGGGGTGCTCCTGGAAGTAGTCGCGCGGCGCGCTGAGCTCTGAACCGCGTATACCAGCTTTTGTGCTGTGGGTATCGTGGCGACTCGGTTAGGACCTCGCTGATGTAGTATACGGCATTTGGGCGCTCTTTTCCTTCCTCTGGTTCGACGACCATTACTGAATGACGGCTCGGACGGACGCGACGTAAACCAGCATGGGCTCCTTGTCGACCAGTGCGGCGGTAGTGGTCGCGAGTAGCACCTTTTGAGGTCGCGGGCGCGTCGTCCTCCTTGTCCCCTTTGGAAGGTGGGATTCTTGCGCATCGAGGCGGTATAGGGCATCGCCTTTTCGCCCGGCGGGGATGAAGCGGCGAGGCCTACGCCCGGCCAGCTTCTGGACGTCGCGCAGGCACTCGGGTTTGCCGAGCCGGGCGATCGTGTCGATCTTCGTTGGGTTTGCCTCGATCCCTCGTTTGGAGACGACGTACCCTAGTAATTGCCCGGCGGGTACACCGAAGGTGCACTTGCCTGGGTTGAGCTTTATCTTGTACCTCCGCAGGTTGGCGAAGGTCTCTGCGAGGTCGGCGAGTAGGTCGCCTTGGCGAGCGGATTTTACGACCACGTCGTCGATGTAGACGTGGATGTTGCGGCCAATTTGGCTCGCGAGGCATTCTTGCATGCACGCTGATACGTTGCTCGGCGTTCTTGAGGCGAAGGTCATGGCGGTGTAGCGAAGGCTCGAATGGCGTGATGACGCCGTCTTCTCCTCGTCCTCGACAGCCATTTTGATCTGGTTATACCGAGTAGGCGTCGAGAAACACGACTCCGAGCCAGCGGTGGAGTCGATTATCTGATCGATCCGCGGGAGGACGAACTGCTCCTTTGGGCGTATTTGTTCAGGTTTGTGTAGTCGATACACATTCTCCGGTACCGTTCTTCTTCTCGACCGGACTGGGTTTGCCAGCCACTTGGAGTATTTAATTGGCGGATGAAGCCGGCCGCGGTAGACTGCACTTCCTCGGCGATTGCCCGGCAGCGTTCTTCGTTGAATGGCCGTAGCGATCGCTGACTGGTCGCACTTTGGGGTCGGCGTTTAATTTGTGCTCAGCGAGCTCCCTAGGGACACCGGGCATGTCGGAGGGTTTCCATGCGAAGATGTCCCTGTTCTCACGGAGGAACTTCGATGGCGCGCCTTCCTATCTTTGGGCTCATGCATCCCGATCGTCAACGTCTGGTGGGTCGCTGGGACCAGCTCGGCCAGTGCGTGTCGTCGTGGCCTCAAAGGTTGAGGTGTTTGTGCCCCTCGAGTTGGGCTTCTTGAGTATTGTGGGGTCGTCATTGTTGACCCGCTCGCGTGTTAAGCGAGCTCATCGGCGTGACTAGCTTCCGCCGCGATGGCGGCATCGGCGAAGTTCGGCTCCTTTGGCCTCGCATTGGCGGCCATGTCGGGTCGCCGTTAATGGTGATGACGCCGCGCGGCCGGGGAGCTTCATCGCGTTATGCAGCGTAATGGGGTGCCGCCATGAATTTGGCGACGCTGGCGCCCAGGGCGCAATGGTAAGGCTGTCGAAGGGCACCAGCTCGAAGGCGATCCGCTCGGTCGCGGAAGTTTGCGAGTGCGAAGGTGACGGGTAGCGTGACCTTGCCGATCGGGTCGCCTTCCGACCGGGGGCGATGCCGTGGAACGTGGTGTGGGTTGTCTCGATCATCGATTGCGGGAGTCGCGATCGCTGAAGGTGTCGGTAGAGGATGTTGATGGAGCTGCCGCCGTCCATCGAGTCTTGGGAGCAGATCGCCGACCTTGGGCTTGACCACCAGGCGACTCGTCCTGGATACTCGATGCGTGGCGAGTGGTCTTGCCGGCTCGGTGATGGGCTGCTCGACCGTTCGAGGCGGGGGCGTCTGTCTGGGCCACCGCGTTGTGGCGGCAGCGGCGATGACCTTCTTATCGCGCTTCGTGTTGAAGCCGGTGAAGGTGTGGAGCGAGCCGGCTACTTTGCCGAATTTTCCGCCATTTTGCGGGTCGTTGTTGGTGTCCTCCCGCGCGTGCCGTGCCTTCTCGATCTCCCTGAGGGTGTGGCAGTCGGCGGTGGTGTGCGTGGCGGGCTTTCCTTCCCTGCTGTGAAACGCACATGGTTGGTTAAGGAGGGCCGCGGGATCGAACCTTGGCTTGTTCTTGTAGTTCCCGCCGTCGCGTCGTTGCCCTCCGTCGCGGCGGTAGCTCTTGGGGTCGCGTTGTGCGTGTCCAGCATTGGCGACGAAGTCGACTCGCCCATCGTTGCGGCGCTTGCACGTGGTAGTGCGCTGTAGCGTAGGTCGGTTCGGCGGCCGCCGTCGTTGCCGCCCGTGCGTCGTTGCCCTCCGGACTCGTCGTCGACGTCTTGGTTGGGATCTTCCTCGGCGTACCGTTTGGCGATCTCGAGGAGGTCGGGGATGTTGTCGAGTGTGCGGGCGTGTCGCTTGAGCTTGGCGACTAGAGGCTCGTAGCGGCACGAGGTCTTGAAGCAATGGATCGCGGTGTCGGGTGGATGCCGACGCGTTATGCAGCTCTTGCCACCGTTGGACCCGATTGCGGGTCGACTCGCGGGTCCTGGGCGCATCGTTCGGGTCCTCGATGGTGGTGGCGGGGTGTAGCACTCGAAGTGCACGGCGAAGGCGTCTCGCATTTCCTCCCGTGAGTCGATCATCACGGGGGCGTGTTGATCCATTGCCGCACGTCCCTCCATCATTAGTGGGAGGTAACAGGCGGCGGTAGGTCGATGTGACCCGCGATCCCCATTGCCATGAGGTATGTGTCGAGCGGACCGGGGTCGTCTGAGTCGTATTTTTCGATCTCCTTTGGCGCCTTGAAGTTGGGTGGGTACTTTTCGCCTCGGATCATTGGTCCGAAGCACTTGGGCTCTAGTCGACTGAGCGATCCCATAGGCTCGCCATCGCGGCGAGTAGTTAGGGTGTGCCGCAGTCGTCTGGCGTCGCGCCGATTTTGGTTGTTGATGATGTGAGTCACGGCGTCGATTGGCTCTCCATTAGCGGCGGCGAGGTTGGTCGCCGATGCAGGATCGTTGGTGGAGAGTGCCGCATTCGCGGGTCGCCGTTGGAGCTGATGGCTCTGGCGGCGGCAATTGAGGTGTTTGCCACGGCTGGGCGGCGCTTGAGGCCGCCCTGCTTCGAGGAAGCGAGTACACTGCCTGCGGTCGGCGCCTTTTTGCTGTTCCGGCCTTGCGAGTAGGGCCTGACGTCTTGGATCTGTAAGGCGCCGTCGCGGTCGCCGTGATGCTATCGGCGCGGCTCGGCACGAGGTTGTCCATCGGGTGGAGAACGTGGAAGGCCGTTCGCATCTCGCTCCGTGAGAGCGACTATCCGCGGCTGGTCCACAGGGTGCGGTTGGGTGGTGGTGGGGCACCCATCGCCGCGTTGATCTGGCGGTCGGCGCTTCCCTGGTGGCGCGTTCTCGCGAATCGCGCTCGGCTATCTGGCGGGTCGTTCGTCGTCGAAGTTCGGCGCCCTGAGCGGTGGGGTTCAGCGTGACCTGATCCGCTGGTGGTAGCGTGACAGTTCTGCTGTCACCTGCTCGGCGAAATTTTTTCGCTCGGCCTGCGTCTTGCCTCCGCCAGTTTTAGGCGGAGTTCTCGACCTCCGTCGCCGTGGCGTTAGGAGAGGATCGGTGGAGAAAGGTCCTCCGGATCGGTGCGGTGGCCATGTAGGTCATGGCGTGGCGGCTGGTTCCGTCATGGAGGTCGGGAGTTTTCCGACCGAGTCGAAGTCGAAGATCCGAGGATGGAGGGTCCTCGAAATCTCCCGTTGGAGACTGGCGATGGAGCCCGCGACGAGCAGCGGTGATGGATCCGGCGAGTGGCCGGGGTGGTCGGCGTCGTCGGTGGTCGCGTCTTCGCGGCCGCGAGTTCTCGGCCACGTTCTTTGTGGGCGAGTTGTACTCGGAGGCGGTGGATCGTGCGGATCGGCTCTCGGAGAGCCGATCGCGTGGCGGCGACTTCGCGGATGCGAGCGAGTCCTCCGAGGTGATGACGTCGGTGAAGCCGGCGAAGAGGCTGATCGTGCCGACGGCGGGATCACGCGTGTGACGGGTCGCGCCGGGGCGTAGCTGCTCGGCAAGATCTGGAGCATCTCGCCGATCGCTATCATGCGGCGGTGGCGGCAAATCTCGTTGATGGGCGATTGGATCTCGCCCGCGGAACACCGGCAGACAGGCCAGGCCCCACGGTGGGCGCCACTTCGTGGGAATGACCACGGCGATCTGCAATCGGCGTGTAGTAGAAACGAAGGGCAAGGGCCCAGCCATCTGCGGTCGAGATGAGGGCAAAGACACGGGTTTTACCGAGTTCGGCCCGGGTAAAGACCTACTCTGCTAGATTGTATTATGGAGGTGTTCATGGGCGAACTTCGGCGACTAGGCGGCGAGTTGCTTGGTGTATGAGGGCGTATCTCTACTCACCCCTTAGGGAGGTTTATATAAGCTTACCTCCCTAGGGTTTACATATCTCAACCGATTAGGTTACAACTTTGTCAATCGTTTAACTTAGACCGATGGGCCTATCTACTACTTTGGGCCTTGACCTCCGATGCTGGTACCTGATGGGCTTTGATCCACTCATGTTCTGCAGCCCACTCGACCCTTGGGCGATCGGAAGCGTCCGTGAGGATACCCCAAGTAGGCATATCCCCATCAACACACATCGTAGTATCATGCAGCGCAAACAAAATCCGATACGGATAAGAAGCAAATCGGCATAAGATGCCATAGAAATAAGCACATCCCAACTCTGGTCTCACGGATCCCCGTTCCCGGAATCTCTACACCGAACGATCGTTGCCCATGTCCTCGGCTTCTTCCACCCAGTATCCGTCCTGTGAGGGTACCTGTCCATCTGAACCAATAATTTATCGTGTGAGACCCTAAGGGTACTCAGCAAGTCTTAATGCCTCTAAAGGGGACACAACCTGGGGTGACGCAATTGCAGCGAAAGATAAACCCTAGCAGTTCTCTGGATAACGCATAAACCATCCGCCTAACCAATGATAGCGGATGTCGTGAATTAAGAACAACAGTTATAATGGTAATCTCATCAGATCCATCCTCCTCCTCGCTTACCAACGAGGAAGCGGACGAACAACCCCCCATCCGTTGGCAATTTTATTAACCATTCCATGAGTGTTGCACTATTTACTAGTCAAATCACTTAGTCAGATTAAAGCGGTACTTTAGTTATGCTTGTCTATGATCGAGAAACTGTGCTCCAAGTCGTCCATAACCGCGGACACGGCTTTCAAAAAGTTTTACCCGGCCGGGGTGCACCAATAGCAACACACGCTCGATCAACCTCGGAAAAACCAAATCAAAACCCAACGAGGCCTTCACGACTGAACAATCACAGGATTCCGAAATATTTTAGGGGGCCACCCCTTGGAGTCTACCCAAGCAGTAAGCAAGCTCCGAGACGGACTCAAGGTTTGGGTGGACGGCTGTGAACGACTGGGAACCCAAAACTGGGCTTGTCGACACCGCGGAATCGTGTCCCGATCCTAAACAGTACAGTGTGCTCCTCGCACAATTTAAATACCGAAAATAGCACGGCATAAGTACAGGATAGTAAATAAAACCTCAAACTAGTTTGTGGCCCCAAGGAATAAGACGGAATCAAGCTCTGGCTCAGGGGGGTCCCATATACCTCCCGGATGTGGATAGCGCGATAAAACAAGGAACAGGAATCAAGTACTCGGGGTCTTACGGGACATAAGTGAGCAGGAAAAACCAAATAGCAGATGTTGCTCACCGGTGCCACTTTCATTAGTTATCCCATACTACTCAGGTTAAGTTGTTTAGGTACCTCGTTATCCATCAGACGCTCACATACCCTACACATGTTGTTCTACGACTCGCATGGCTCAAACAACTCCTGTAGTAATGGCCCATGGGATGGGGGAACAAGCTTGGTGGGGTTTAAAAGTAAAGGCTATGCATACTTGGGATTCAATTTAATGCAATTCGCTACTCAATGATGCAAGAATATGATAGAGGCAATAGGTACTGTATGTATGCAAGCATGTGGAAGTGCTTGCCTGATAACTCAGTTGAAGCGAGGGACGGATCTGGGTAGTGCTCCTGGTTCTCTTGATATAACCCCTGCTCAGTGTCTATCCGAGAAAAACCAAACAAACAGGGCCAACATGAATATAGATCACAAGCATATGAATAAGATGCGTCAAGCAAACAATCATGCCATGATGAATGATGCACAATTTACATGGCAATAAGGTAGCATGGCATGGTGAGGTGTGGAAGACAAGTAATAACATTTTAATGGGGTTTTGGATCACATTTGGTTGTCATAACAATTTCTGTTCACTATATATTTATATGATGAATGCTGCAATTGAAGTTATGGATAGCATAAACAGAAAGGTCTCGTCGAGCTGATCATTTTAGACATATCATTTGTTAAATTTGGAATTATAAATCAAAAGTTGTGAAATTATTTAGTTCCAGTGGCATTTGTGTAAATTAACTCAACTTGGAATTTTTAAAATGTTCAAATAATATTTTGAATGGCATATTTGAATTCCTCACATTTTCTGATTCAAAACATATATTATTTGTATTATTTGGAATTATGAATTTAATTTTATTTTTAGTCAAAATTAGTCAAATTGGGTCAAAGTCAAAGGTTAATTAATTAAATTAATTTTTGAAAATATTTGAATAAAGATTTGAATTAACATTCAAAAACAAATCATTTTTCATATAAGGTTTGAATTCCAATTCTAAACCAGGAATAAGTTATGAATTCAATTAAATTTGGATCAGGTTTGAATTTATTTGAAACTTGTTTGAAAATTTTGAATCAGTAAGCCATGGACTTTTGTTACTCAGCAGAAAACCGCACTAGAGGATGATTGGGGTCACTAGGCTGGCTGGCGATCACACACGCCAGATTTCCTCAGCTCACCTTAGCCGAGGTCAGTGAGGCAGCGCCAAGCGCCCCAGTTCTGCTGGCTGCCCGTGGCGATCGTGGTCGATCCGAGGACATGGTGAAACAAAGAACCTGAGGATCCTTTTTGCAAAAACCATCAGACGCTGGTAGGTGGGGTCGAGGGCTGCGGGTTTTAGGCGGGAAAAAGGGTGAGGACCTAAACGCAAGATGCCAAACGCTGTCGGACGGCAGCGGCGCAGCGCTCTGCCGGCGACTGCGACCGGCCGTCGTTTGATCGACGATGGCGACGCCGTTGCCGAACAAAACGACATGGCCCCAAAACGAAAATTGTAGAGGGAGCCACGGACTACAACATTGGCTCAGGGTTCTAGCGCGGAGGAGGGCCGTAGCGCGCGGGGCAGGGCGTGGAACTTCGTCTGATCTACTGCTGCAGAGGCTCGTCATCGGCCTTGTGCGCAACACGCAGAGCTCGGCGGAGTCTTGGCGGGCTACTCTGGCGAGAGGGTGAGGATCTTATGCAGGAGGAAGAGGAGCTCACCAAGCTCGGCGATGCGGTTGGCTAGGCTCGGAGTCGGATCTGCCGGGCTCGTGGCGAGCAGCGTCAGATCTCTCCGGCCATGGCGACGGCGGCGGTGCTCGGTGGGCTTCCAGCTGTCTCCTCCGGTACTAGCCGCCTGGGAAGGTGCAGAGGAACTCGTCGGCGCCTCCGTGGTCCTGGGGAAGCAGCAGAGCGCGCAGATCGCAGCAGGCTGAAGGACTAGGGTTTGGAGAGGTTGCTCGCTGGGAGAAAGAAGAAGGAGGCGGGGAGGAAGAGAGGCTGAGGGGGATCTGGGATGCTAGAGACGAGGGGGAGGATAAGAACGGAGGGGCAGGTAGATGCGTAGATGCTTGCGTGGGGGAGGGGTTGATGGAAAGGTGGCCTTGGTGCCACCTTGTCCATCACGTGCATGGGCGGGCAGGGCGAGCCGGGGCTGGGAGGCTACTGGTGGGGCGAGTCTGCAGGTGGGCCAGGGGGAGCTCGAGGGCAGGTAGGAGGAGAGGGAATAGGTGGTTCGGGCTAGGGTTAGGTGAGGGGTGATTTTGGTTGTGAGGGTGGTTAGATAGGATCATGGTGAGGTGTGGCCATGCTAGATTAGGGTTAGGGGTGGTTTAGCTAGAGAGGGTAGGGGGAGGGGCACTTTGGGTTGTGATAGAATAGGTGTGGTTTAGGGTTTTTAGCTAGGATGGTTAAGGGCATGGGGTAGGTATAGGGTTTTTGCTTAGAGGGGTATGGTAGATTAGGGTTTTGGAGATTAGAGGGTATAAGACTAAGATAAGATGAGAGGGACAAGAGGTACTTGACTTGATCATGCATGCTCTAGACAAGTTCACACAAGATCAAGACAAGGAAAAGAGAGAGAGAGGGAGAGAGATGTGGTGATGGGGTTTTCTTTTGCTCACACATGATCACATGTGTATGCAAGGAGAAAGGTGATGAGGTTTCAGCTATAGGAGGGTAGAGAGGTAGATGATATGGTGAAGAAAAACTACAAGCCCAAAACAAGATTTAAAACAAAGGAGAGATGATCCATGCAAGCAAAACCAAATATCATTCCAAGATCAAAAAAAAGGTGGCACTTGCATGGCCCATGCAACAATATTTGCCATGTAGTTATATTGTGAAAACAACATTAATTTATGTGGCATTATTCCTTGCATTCCCAAAAGGTGGGCAAAGGCCAAGCAAAAGATTAGGTTGGAAACCAACCAACCAACATGAGCTAGAGGTAAACTCCAATTAAAATACTAAGCTCAAAATTAATTGGATGATGGAATTAAAAAGGTGGTGAAAGAAAGGTGGTGGAGTTTAGAAGAGATATGCCCCCAACTCAACTTGGGCATTTAACAATATATTAAGAACCAAATACAATATCAAGAGGCAACTACAATTAATAATGCACATGAGATAAGAACCAAACAAGAAGGGGTTTTATATGATGCTCAAATGCAAGGTGGCATGATGACATGAGCATGATATGATGATGATGCAAGAATTATATGTTGGAAGTGGCCCTTTTTATTATTATAACAAGTAGCATTACAGGTGTTGAACAATGGGATGCTACAACTCTCCCCACTAAACAGGAATCTCGCCCGAGATTCTAGGAAGAAGAAGAAGAAGATACAAAGAGAAGGATGGTTGTACGGAGTTCATCTTCACGCTCCCATGTGGATTCATCAGCAGAATGGTGTGACCACTTGCACCTTGCAGAACTTGATGGACTTGTTGCGGTCCTTCGCTCTGCGATCTCAAGGATTTTGGTGGGGTGTTCTTGATAAGACAGATCTTCTTGGAGGTCGATTAGCTCATGATCCACGGTCTGCGGGATCTTTGAAGCACTTCTTGAGCTGAGATATGTGGAAAACATCATGGACTTTGAGTTTTCCGGGAGCTCGAGGCATAAGCAACTTCTCCTCTTCTACCACGTATCTTGAAAGGACCGATGTATCTAGGAGCCAACTTTCCTTTGATCTGAAGCGGTGTGTTCCTCTCATGGGAGTGACACGAAGGTAAGCGAGATCACCAGGGCATATACCATATCCGTGTGCTTCTGTCATAGTTGCTCTTGATGACTTTGAGCAATCTTGAGTTCTCGAGAATGATATGCACCTTCTCCTCTACGAGTTACAATGTCGGGCCAAACCAGATTCTTTCTCCGCACTGACCAACCAATCGGAGTTACGCACTTCCGACCATAGAGAGCCTCGAATGGTGCCATCTTCAGACTCTTCTGGAAGTTGTTGTTGTAGGAGAATTCAGCATATGGCAGACATTCCTCCCACTTCATGCCAAACAAGATGCAGCAAGCCCGAAGCATGTCCTCCAGAATCTGATTGATCCTTTCCACTTGTCCTTGCGGTGAGGGTGGTAGCGATCTTTGAAGTTCAACTTTGTTCCCAAAGCTTTTGGAAACTCTCCCGAACTTTGAGGTGAAGATGCTCCACAGTGCAGGCTGATTTCAAGTGGAACCCCATACAGGGAGACAATTCTGTTGATATAGAGCTCAGCCAACTGAATTCCAGAAATTGTTTCTTTGACTGGGAAGAAATGCGCCACTTTAGAAAGCCTGTCGATGACAACAAAAATTGCATTGTTGCCCTTCTGCGACCTTGGAAAGCCAGTGATGAAGTCCATCTCTACTTTCTCCCATTTCCATTCCGGAGGTTTCAATGGCTGTAGAAGACCAAATGGTTTCTGATGGACAGCCTTGACTCTGCGACAAACATCACATTCTGAGACATACTTGGCACAATACCGTTTCAACCCAGGCCACCAGTATTGTGTTTTCAAGTCCATGTACATCTTTGTGCTGCCAGGGTGGATAGAAAGAACCGAATCATGCGCCTCCTTGAGAATTTGGTCTCTCAGACCCGGGTAGTTTGGAACAAACATCCGGTGTTCAAAGAAGAGCGTGCCTTGATCATCCACGTGGAAGGACTCATACTTCGGAAGGTCAAGCTTAGCGATGAGCTTTTTGGTGTGCGGATCACCAAGTCGATGAGAGCGAATCTGTTCTTCCAAGAGAGGGTAGCGGAAGATTCAGAGATGCCCTTGTTCCACAATTTCAGTTGAGTCGCGGAATTCCTCGCACAAGAGAGGTTGCTCTTCCACCATGAGGTTGTTGACATAAGCTTCTGGCTAAGCGCATCTGCCATGACATTTGCTTTGCAGGGGTGTAGTTGATGGTCACATCAAAGTCATTGATTGCTTGATCCATCTCCTCTGCCGAAGGTTGAGATCAGCTGTGTGAAGATATACTTCAAACTCTTGTGGTCGAGAAGATCTCTAGCGGTTACCAAGGTGTAGTGCCTCCATAGCTTCAAAGCAAAGACAATCGCTGCTAGCTCAAGGTCATGTGTGGGATAGTTGATCTCATGCGTCTTCAAGCGGACGAGGCATAAGCAACCACTGTTTCTCTTGCATAAGGACCGCACCCAATCCTTGCAAAGAGGCGTCCACAGAATATCTGGAAAGGCTTAGATGTATCTGGAGGAACCAAGACTGGTGTGGAAGTGAGCTTCTCTTTGAGTGTCTCAAAACTTTCTTGACAAGCGAGTCCACAGTACTTCTTGCCTTTCTTGAGGATATCGGTAAGAGGCTTTGCTATCTTGAGAAGTTCGAACAAAGCGACGGCAATAGCTAGCCAAGCAGAAAACTCCGCACTTCCTTTACATTAGCGGAGGAAGCCATTCAACTATTGTCTTCACGGTTTCGGGTTGACTGCAATGCCCTTGGCGAGAGATAACATGACCCGGTATGTTACTTGAGCAGCCAAAACTCACACTTTGAGAACTTTGCATACAAGCGATTCTCACGAAGCTTGTTTAAGACACACCAGTGTTCTTCATGCTCTTCCTTGGACTTAGAGTAGACCAGATGTCATCCGGATATACTACCACGAACTTATCAAGGTACTCCATGAAAGCGGAGTTCATCGACCTCGAGAAGGTAGCAGGTGCGTTGGTGAGACCGAAAGACATGACCGTGTACTCATACAGGCCATAGCGGGTGGTGAAAGCTGTTTTGGGCACATCTTCTTTGCGAATCTTGATTTGATGATAACCACTTCTCAAGTCCAGCTTAGAGAACACCACAGCTCCTGCTAGCTGATCAAATAGATCATTTATCCGTGGAAGAGGATATTTGTTCTTGATGGTTTTAGCATTTAGAGCCCGGTAGTCAACACATAGCCTATCGGTTATGTCACGCTTCTTCACAAAGATTGTTGGGCTACCCCAAGACGAAGTGCTATGTTGAATGAAACCCAACTTCTCTTGTTCATCAAGTTGTCGTTTGAGTTCAGCCAACTCAGAAGGACCCATTTTATATGGCCGCTTGGAGATAGGAGCCGTTCGAGTTCAAGCTCAATCACGAATTCAACCTCGCGATCCGGAGGCATACGGCAACTCTTCAGAAAGACATCTGGAAACTCACAGACCACTGGTACACTCTGAATAGCTTGCATAACATCATTATTCAGAGCCGCCAAGGAAAAGAGCTGGACAGCAGGAGTCAGACTTGGAGAAAAGACTATATGGCCTTCAGGAATCTTCAGAGACACTGAGCGTTCAGCACAATCAATCACAGCTGCATTTGCTGTCAACCAATCCATGCCCAAGATGACATCAATATCAGAATCGCCCAGAACGATTAAAGAAGCCATGAATGAAGAGCCACCAATATCAACTTTATTGCCATGGCTGATATGAACAGCCCTCATGTTTGCTCCAGGAGAAAGAACCATTAACCGCTTTTGGAGAGGAACCATGACTAACTCATTCTCATTTGCAAACTTGTGAGACACAAAAGAATGCGATGCACCAGAATCAAAGAGAACTCGTGCAGGGACTGAGTTAACGGAAAGCATACCCATCACAACTCCAGGTGCGAGCTCAGCTTGAGAGGCGTTAGCGATTAGCACGAACAACGCATACCGGGCTTGGTGTTGATGTTGAGAGCCCAAGGCGGTGGTGCACGAACGAAGGAGAGCTTGTTGCGAGATCTTGGCGGGGTGGAGGAGAGCTTTGTTCTTCATTGGACAGTTCGTGAGATGTCCAGGATCTCCACACGTGAAGCGAGCACTAGGCGGGCGTGGAGCGAGTAGCGAGGACTCCGCCAGCGCTCGGGGTAGTGGTTGTTGTAGCCCACAGGCCGCAGTGGTGAAGTTTGGTGGCCTTGGCGCGAAACTTGCAGGTCTTGGTGGAGCCGGGAGCGACGGTGGGGTGTTAGGAACCCAGACACGCCGCTTAGAAGGAGCTGCCATAACTGCAGAGCTTGATGCATCCCTGTTGTGTTTCTTGGACTCCTCAAACATTTGCCTGCTTGCCTCCTCTTGCAGTGCTGTGTGTTGGAGTTCCAGGAAAGTTGCCGGCCTTGCATGTGTGATCGCATACTTGATCGACGCATTGAGCCCTTGCCTGAACCTTTTCTGTTTCTTCTTGTCATCAGATACCTCATCACCACCATAACGAGAGAGATTCATGAAGTTCCTGATATAGGTGTTGACGTTATCATTTCCCTGCTTCAGGTTGAGGAAAGCCTCCTTCATCCTTTCCATTACAATCTCTGAGAGAAACTGCTCTTTGAACGCTCCAGTGAACCTCTCCCAAGTTGGCTGGAACCCAGTGCAGCTTGCCTTCAAGTAGTTCTCCCACCAAAGAGCTGCATCTCCCTTGAGAAGGTGGGTAGCACACTTGACCCACTCCTGCTCCGGAACATCAGCAGTCTCGAGCAACCTTGAGTTCTCACGCAGCCAATCATCCGCGTCCAAAGGTCGGTCAGAAACATCAAACTGACGAGGGTTGAATTTGAGGAAGCTCTTGATGTCTCCACGCTTGGGAGGTGGAGGAAGTGGAGCAAACTCGTTTCTTCTGACACTCTCCTCAAAGTGCTGCTGGTTCTCTTGCATTGCTGCCAAAGCATTAGCTATGTTTGACAGCGCGGAGCCCAGTTCCGGAGGTATGTCCTCTTCGGTACAGCGTGGTGGAGCCATCCTGTCATTGATATAAAACTCAAGTCAGTACTATAATGGAGAATGATAATAATCCAAAATAGTACCAAGATGGAATTAACCAAGATTAAAGGATACAATTTACTGAGATGATATTAAAATATCAACAAAGTTCAAAGCACCTAGAAGATTTTAAGCATATCGCATGTGAAAAGTGTGGTACACAAATATATCAAAGAAAAATTTTCCACAAATGTCGGCATTAAAATACCAATAGATGCATAAAATTACTTAACGAATCAAGATTAGTGACTCTACCGATTCAATATACAAAAGCGAATGATAAAAGTAGTGGTATGGTCGACTCCATCCGCACTCAAATCATTACTCCGCACATGAACAAGTGGAACACATATCCTAACCCCTTCTTCTCACGGCATGAAACCTAAAGATTGGTAACTACGAGCGAACACCCCAAACAAGATAGCGTCGGATACAAAGAGGAAGATAGATTGCGTCGGTTTGCAAAGCACATCGGTATGGAATGTACCAACAGTTGATAACCAAAGGTAGATAAGATAACAACTTGGATGCACAGATAGACAAGGGATTACACACACACACACAACCTATGGTACTACGAGCGAACACGTGAATCCTAGTTTGAATTTTGAGAAGAGGATTGAAAAGCGTTGCACTTCCTTACCGAGAAGGGTGGGTGGGAGGTAAGAAGAAAAGTGGCAGTCCTACTCTGCGTTTTGTTTTCCCTAGTATACATAACTACCAAAATATTTGCTAGATCGACAACGACCGTTTGGCTGAAACCACGAAGGTCGGGATGGCTCGATACCAATTGTAACTACCTCGGTGAATTACGCTCCTAGATACAAGCTGGATGAGTGGTAGTGGTTGAAATAGTAAATTGGGGCCCCAAAGCCACTCCTGGTAGTCCTTTCGGACGTCCCAACCACTACCCTCTCAGGGACTGTCAGAGGCGGCGTGTCGGCGGCGAAGGATCAACTACGTACACAAGTGGGTATGTCATAAGCCACCATACAAGAGTACATCAGAGCCATACCATCTAGAAAGAAAGGAAATATAGCAACGCCATACGGCAAGATTCAAATGACCTAGATAGATCTATATTTTAGGATACTTCCTCATACAACACACATCAGAGTATCATGCGGAAGCGGCAAACAAAATCTGAGTACGGATAAGAAGCAAATCGGCATAAGATGCCATAGAAATAAGCACATCCCAACTACAGGTCTCACGGATCCCCGTTCCCGGAATCTCTACACCGAACAATCGTTGCCCATGTCCTCGGCTTCTTCCACCCAGTATCCGTCCTGTGAGGGTACCTGTCCATCTGAACCAATAATTTATCGTGTGAGACCCTAAATTTTCGGCAAGTCTTAATGCCTCTAAAGGGGACACAACCTGGGGTGACGCAATTGCAGTGAAAGATAAACCCTAGCAGTTCTACAGATAAACGCTAACCATCCGCCTAACCAATGATAGACGGATGTCCGTGAATTAAGAACAATAGTTATAATGGTAATCTCATCAGATCCATCCTCCTCCTCACTTACCAACGAGGAAGCGGACGAACAACCCCCCATCCGTTGGCAATTTTATTAACCATTCCATGAGTGTTGCACTATTTACTAGTCAAATCACTTAGTCAGATTAAAGCGGTACTTTAGTTATGCTTGTCTATGATCGAGAAACTGTGCTCCAAGTCGTCCATAACCGCGGACACGGCTTTCAGAAAGTTTTACCCGGCCGGGGTGCACCAATAGCAACACACGCTCGATCAACCTCGGAAAAACCAAATCAAAACCCAACGAGGCCTTCACGACTGAACAATCACAGGATTCCGAAATATTTTAGGGGGCCACCCCTTGGAGTCTACCCGCAACGAAGTAAGCAAGCTCCGAGACGGACTCAAGGTTTGGGTGGGCCGGTGTGAACATTGGGAACCCAAAAGCGGGCTTGTCGACACCAGAATCGTGTCCCGATCCTAAGATCTGATGTGCTCCTCGCACAATTTAAATACCGAAAATAGCACGGCATAAGTACAGGATAGTAAATAAAACCTCAAACTAGTTTGTGGCCCCAAGGAATAAGACGGAATCAAGCTCTGGCTCAGGGGGGTCCCATATACCTCCCGGATGTGGATAGCGCGATAAAACAAGGAACAGGAATCAAGTACTCGGGGTCTTACGGGACACAAGTGAGCAGGAAAAACCAAATAGCAGATGTTGCTCACCGGTGCCACTTTCATTAGTTATCCCATACTACTCAGGTTAAGTTGTTTAGGTACCTCGTTATCCATCAGACGCTCACATACCCTACACATCTTTGTTCTCGACTCGCATGGCTCAAACAACTCCGTAGTAATGGCTCATGGGATGGGGAACAAGCTTGGTGGGGTTTAAAAGTAAAGGCTATGCATACTTGGGATTCAATTTAATGCAATTGACTCAATGATGCAAGAATAAGATAGAGGCAATAGGTAATGTATGTATGCAAGCATGTGGAAGTGCTTGCACGATAACTCGATTGAAGCGAGGGACGGATCTGGGTAGTGCTCCTGGTTCTCTTGATATAACCCCTGCTCAGTGTCTATCCGAGAAAAACCAAACAAACAAGGCCAACATGAATATAGAGCACAAGCATATGAATAAGATGCGTCAAGCAAACAATCATGCCATGATGAATGATGCACAATTTACATGGCAATAAGGTAGCATGGCATGGTGAGGTGTGGAAGACAAGTAATAACATTTTAATGGGGTTTTGGATCACATTTGGTTGTCATAACAATTGCTGTTCACTATATATTTATATGATGCATGCTGCAATTGAAGTTATGGATAGCATAAACAGAAAGGTCTCGTCGAGCTGATCATTTTAGACATATCATTTGTTAAATTTGGAATTATAAATCAAAAGTTGTGAAATTATTTAGTTCCAGTGGCATTTGTGTAAATTAACTCAACTTGGAATTTTAAAATGTTCAAAAAATATTTTGAATGGCATATTTGAATTCCTCACATTTTTGATTCAAAACATATATTATTTGTATTATTTGGAATTATGAATTTAATTTTATTTTAGTCAAAATTAGTCAAATTGGGTCAAAGTCAAAGGTTAATTAATTAAATTAATTTTGAAAATATTTGAATAAAGATTTGAATTAACATTCAAAAACAAATCATTTTTCATATAAGGTTTGAATTCAAATTCTAAACCGGGAATAAGTTATGAATTCAATTAAATTTGGATCGAGTTTGAATTTATTTGAAACTTGTTTGAAAATTTTGAATCGATAAGCCATGGACTTTTGTTACTCAAAGAAAACGCACTAGAGGATGAGGTGGGGTCACTAGGCCGACTGGCGATCACACACAGCCAGATTTCCTCCCAGGCTCACCCTAGCCGGTGAGGCGACAGTGAGGCCAGGCGCAGCTGCCTTTGCCAGTGGCGACACGTGGTCGATCCAGGGACCGCGGGCGGAAACAAAAGAACCTGAGGATCCTTTTTGCAAAAACCATCAGACGCTGGTAGGTGGGGTCGAGGGCTGCGGGTTTTAGGCGGGAAAAAGGGTGAGGACCTAAACGCAAGATGCCAAACGCTTTGCCGGACGGCGTGCCCTTGCGACCGTCGTTTGATCGACGATGGCGACGCCGTTGCCGAACAAAACGACATGGCCCCAAAACGAAAATTGTAGAGGGAGCCACGGACTACAACATTGGCTCAGGGTTCTAGCGCGGAGGAGGGCCGTAGCGCGGGCAAGGGCGAACTTCGTCGATCTCTGCTGCAGAGGCTCATTGCCATCGGCCTTGTGCGCACGCACGCGCAGAGCGCCGACGAGTGCGGCGGGCTACGGCCTTGAGAGGGTGAGGATCTTGTCTGGAGGAAGAGGAGCTCACCATCAGCTCGGCGACGCGGTTGGCTAGGCTCGGGAGGTACGGATCTGCCGGGCGGCTCGTGGCGGCGTCGGATCTCGGCCATGGCGACGGCGGCGGTGCTCGGTGGGCTTCCAGCTGTCTCCTCCGGTACTAGCCGCCTGGGAAGGTGCAGAGGAACTCGTCGGCGCCTCCGTGGTCCTGGGGAAGCAGCAGAGCGCGCAGATCGCAGCAGGCCGAAGGACTAGGGTTTGGAGAGGTTGCTCGCTGGGAGAAAGAAGAAGGGAGGCAGGGGGAGGAAGAGAGGCCTGAGGGGGGATCTGGGGATGCTAGAGACGAGGGGGGGAGGATAAGAACGGAGGGGCAGGTAGATGCGTAGATGCTTGCGTGGGGGAGGGGTTGATGGAAAGGTGGCCTTGGTGCCACCTTGTCCATCACGTGCATGGGCGGCCAGGCAGGGCAGGCACGGGCTGGGCAGGCTGCCAGGTGGGGCCAGGGTACTGCAGGTGGGCCAGGGGGAGCTCGAGGGCAGGTAGGAGGAGAGGGGATAGGTGGTTCGGGCTAGGGTTAGGTGAGGGGTGATTTTGGTTGTGAGGGTGGTTAGATAGGATCATGGTGAGGTGTGGCCATGCTAGATTAGGGTTAGGGGTGGTTTAGCTAGAGAGGGTAGGGGGAGGGGCACTTTGGGTTGTGATAGAATAGGTGTGGTTTAGGGTTTTTAGCTAGGATGGTTAAGGGCATGGGGTAGGTATAGGGTTTTTGCTTAGAGGGGTATGGTAGATTAGGGTTTTGGAGATTAGAGGGTATAAGACTAAGATAAGATGAGAGGGACAAGAGGTACTTGACTTGATCATGCATGCTCTAGACAAGTTCACACAAGATCAAGACAAGGGAAAGAGAGAGAGAGGGAGAGAGATGTGGTGATGGGGTTTTCTTTTGCTCACACATGATCACATGTGTATGCAAGGAGAAAGGTGATGAGGTTTCAGCTAT
This sequence comes from Avena longiglumis, assembly GCA_030063025.1. Classification (NCBI taxonomy): domain Eukaryota; kingdom Viridiplantae; phylum Streptophyta; class Magnoliopsida; order Poales; family Poaceae; genus Avena; species Avena longiglumis. The sequence goes on from CP125978.1 coordinate 366,632,100, forward strand.
AGGAGGGTAGAGAGGTAGATGATATGGTGAAGAAAAACTACAAGCCCAAAACAAGATTTAAAACAAAGGAGATATGATCCATGCAAGCAAAACCAAATATCATTCCAAGATCAAAAAAAAAGGTGGCACTTGCATGGCCCATGCAACAATATTTGCCATGTAGTTATATTGTGAAAACAACATTAATTTATGTGGCATTATTCCTTGCATTCCCAAAAGGTGGGCAAAGGCCAAGCAAAAGATTAGGTTGGAAACCAACCAACCAACATGAGCTAGAGGTAAACTCCAATTAAAATACTAAGCTCAAAATTAATTGGATGATGGAATTAAAAAGGTGGTGAAAGAAAGGTGGTGGAGTTTAGAAGAGATATGCCCCCAACTCAACTTGGGCATTTAACAATATATTAAGAACCAAATACAATATCAAGAGGCAACTACAATTAATAATGCACATGAGATAAGAACCAAACAAGAAGGGGTTTTATATGATGCTCAAATGCAAGGTGGCATGATGACATGAGCATGATATGATGATGATGCAACAATTATATGTTGGAAGTGGCCCTTTTTATTATTATAACAAGTAGCATTACAGGTGTTAGACAACTGGGATGCTACACCAATCCTCCCAAATCCAAGGGCCAATCACATGTGGAGGCGTCATCACCGTGATTGCCATTGCCTTGGCATCAACCTAGGTAAGTTGCAACCATTGCTAGGTGAGCGACATGTTTCTTTCTCTACTTTAAAAGCTTGTAGAATGCTCACTAGGAGAGGTGGAGGTTATTACTTGCATATTGCAGGAGCCGGGCGTCTCTACCCCACTCCTTTGCATAATGGTCTTTTCTCTATCGAGGAAGGGCGTTTGCATATGATGTGCAGTTTGAACAACACCAACCCGAGGAGGAGATTCCTGATGAGGATGAGGACCAAGAAGAGGAGCAAGAAATTCCTGATCAAGAGGAGCAGCCACCAAACTGATTTGCTACATATCAAGACTTCCAAGAACTTGGAGGAACTGTGGAGGGGATGCATAATATCACCCTAAACCTCCGAGAAACCACTAGTAATTTATGAACTCAGTTTGCAAACTGGAGCCACAATTTTTTCCCACCACCACAATGATTTGAAGGGCTTGCAAAAGCCTAAGCTTGGGGAAGTTTCCCATTATCTTTATTTGGCGTTCGTTTGTTTTTTAATATTTCGAGGTTATGCTTTTAGTTTGAGTTTATAAGCACTCGTGTTGGTTTCCCCAACATTTTATCTTCAGTTGTTTTTATTTGTTTTCGAGATTTTCTAGCCGAGCTTTGTCACAAATTTTCTATTCTTTAAATCCCTCTCTTAAAAAAACAACAACAAAAAGATTTTTCCATTTATCTTTATGTTCCCTTTTCTTTTTCTTTTTTTCTATTCTCCTTGTGGTTCTCGTATATTTTGCGAGAGAGTGATAGATTTAAAGTTTCCAAGAAACGAATAAAAAGGGAAGAGAGAAGTGGAACCAATCATGAGAGGTATGCCTTATGACTCCCCCTTTTGAAGTTTGAGAAACCCATGCTAGTTAGTAGTAAATGTAAATATATTATATTGGTGGAGTGAGTCTTTATATTGGAGTAAAATTTTGTTTGCATGGGTATTTAGTTGAGTATATTTTGTTCCAGCTCTTGTAGTTAACCAAGTCTTGCCTAAAAATTTGCTAAACAATTGTAATAAGAAAAAGTCTCACAATTGAAAGCTTGGGTATTGTAGTGATTAGTCTTGAAAGCTTATTCCTAGAGACACTCAACACCAAAGAAAATAATGATTGACTTGATAGCTCTCTTTGAAAAGATTTGTTCAATTGAATTAATGTTTATCGGTTCTTGTGAGCATGCCAAAGTTTGACTTGTGAATCATAAGAATGATATAGCTTTATGCGTGTCAAACTTCATTGGATGCCAACAACTCCGCTAGCCTACGAACGATCTTCATGGGGGAAACTCCTAGATTTCGGCTATGAGTTGATTAAACATATGTAGAAGCAATGCTATAATGGGTAATATTCTTGGCATTCTCGTGTTGCTGGATTCAAGATGGAATCACTCCTCTGGCTGATATGAGTAATCATTATGCAAAAAGAACAAAAAACTTGGTAATGCCACGAGTGCCGATAAACTAATTAATATTTTTTGGCATGCTCTCAATTACTTAAGAACTAAAATTCTTGAAGGACAATGAATAGAAAAGTAGTGCTTGAAAAGTCTTGACTTATTGATGTGGGAAAATTGAGATACTTTAGTGTATATGATTTTCATGATAAACTCTCACACTCTCAATTTTACATGATTATATTTTATTGTTCAAAGGCAAGCTTACGAGTTGATTACATGACATGGAATAAAGTTTACTCATTTGAATCATCCATGCTAACAATAATCTTGTTGCGCTATAAGGATTCATTAAAACCTATATGATATGCTTGCCATTACTCTATCTATGTTGAAGTTTTTCAGATTAGTAAAGTGGAGGAAACATGAGACTACCAATCATGAGTAAGATCATCATCTCGTTATTTCAGTTTAAATGCTGAGTTCCTTTTTGATTTTGGTTTTCTTGCTCGAGGATGATCAAGTTTAATCTTGGGGAGGTTGATGGTTGTGAAATATAGCCATCCACATCCACACTTAAACTAGATATTATTCATACTTTTGATGAAATATCTCTCTAAACCCTGCCACTAATGCCTAATGATCAAAGGGGTATGCAATCCTGTCTTTGTATTTTTGCCTGCACAGGAAATGATGGTTGATGATGGGAATCAAAACATTAAATTCAATGATACGAGAATCCCAACAACCCAAAGAAACCAGGGGTCATGAAGAGGAGGCAGAACCTTTAACGACCAACTATATAGCAGGAATAAAATTCCGACCATATAGTTTCCACCCACACCGCTAGGTCAAACAAAACAACTTTCATGAAGGGACCCTTATATAAAGAGGCCTCGGGCGACGAGAAAAAGCGCCTGACTACACCAAGCCATCACAAACCACAATGCCGGAGGGATAGATCTAGATCCAATCTCACAACCCTTTTCCACCACCATAGCCATAGTCCACCACTTGTAATAGTAGATCTCATCTCCAATTGACGACATTGTAAGACAATTATTATCAATCTCATGATTTCCATTACAATGTTTATGATTGCTGATCTCATCTCTTTATGTGAGTAATTATCCTTGGGCTAAGGGCTTTGGCCTAGCCATGTAGTTTGTGCATGTTATTTTTCATAGATGGGATCATGTATTAGTTTGTATTACATGATGATTATTGCATCCTCTCTTGCCTCAATCTAAGGACTTGTCAGGTACCCAAGGCCCCAAGGATTGATCCAGGTATAGGGAGTGTGAGTAATGACTAATCTGCGGGATGGAAACCCCAGTGATAGAAAGGGTGGTACGACTATATGTGAGGGATTTACTTGGGATTAACGGTGACGTCACTATCCATATCATTAGTTCTATTTCTTCTAAGGATAAGACTAGTAGGTTATTTCTATAAGCGGTTGCGGAGGAAATAGCAATTATGGATGCACTGCCCAAATATAATTATCTTGCTCTAACAATTACATGCATACTTTATTTGTATTATATTTTATTCCCATCAGATGTTTTGCACAGCTAGAGGTTAAATCGAAAGCCCCATGCCCTCTCTCTCCATCATCGACAACAACAAAATATCACAAACTCTTGGTCCGGTAAAACACAAAAATAATTCTAAAACTCCCGAAGGTCCGTTAAAGTAACTTTACTAGGCATTCTGCTTTCCAAGGACTCTATAACCCAGGTCTACTAGGGAAAAAGAGCTTTACTACATCCTTAATCTGGATCGAGGGTATCAAGAAGGAAAAGGGAGGATAATAAGAGGAGAAGGAGAAGAATGGGAGGGAAAGGAGAGGGTAGGTGGACGGGTGGTGATTCGAATTTCGAATGCCGCCCATTTACTCGTGGCACACTAGGGGTGGTGCGCCACGGGTAAGTGGCCTCCATTTTTTCTGCAAGAAAAAATGATCTTTTGATCATAACTTTTTACTCTTTTCGAATTTTGACAATCTAAAAATCGCTAAATGACCAGAGGTCGTTGCGAGCGAATGCGGAATTTCGTTCTCGTAATTTTGGTATATTAAAATTTTTTCGACTTCACATGCAAAAGTTATGGCCATTTTACCTTGGCATGACCTTTTTTTGCAGAAAAAGTCGAAATTCTTGGTTGTTAATTTTCCTACAAAATAGACCACATTACCTACCTACATGTGAAAGGATTTTATTTGTTGAAGTGTCTATCATTTTCTTTTATTTTTTGCAAGGCTAAAAAGGCGATCCACCTAGGGGTGGAGTTGGTGCACACTACTTTAGCCGTGGCGCACTGTAACATCCCAAAAATACCAAACTTAGATCATCAAACACTAATCCTCAAGATTAGGGTTAACAAAAACTTTTCTAAATAAACTCATGAATGCAATATGTGTATGCATGGATTTTGAATTTCTTTAAAAACCACCTTGTTTGTGTGATCCATTGCTTGTAAAATGTTTCTTAGGTGAAATGAACATCATCTAAAACATTTCCCACACTTTTCCTAAATACAAGTAAATCAAAACAAATATATTAAGTGAATGGTCATTTTGACCAATTTAACTCCCATGCCTACTTTGGCTGTCTCAAACTTTCAAAACCTAACAGAAACTTTTCTGGATCTTTTCACCCCTTGAATGTACTCATAACAAGGTATCAAGGCCCACTTTGTGATCATCCGGAAACTTTCAAATCCATAGTTTAAATGACAATTCAAAATTGAATCTTCTTCATATGGGAAGATCCCACTTTTTCAAAACCCACTCAAACAAGCTCAACTTTCAAAACCCAAGCATCTGCAGACTCACCAGCACCAATCTAGCAAACCCACCAAAATTCATTTCAAAATTCAAAACTTGATTTCATGCGGCCATTTCATCAAATAGGTTGCAGACACCAATCAAACAAAACATCAAACACTATAGTGTGCAGTGATTCCTGCCTAACTTGTTCCCTAGTTAGCTCACACACAACCCAGTAGATCATCTAGAAAGATTAGCCCAACACTAGCACCCCTGTGAGCTTGCCATTGTCATTAATGGTGAACAATCGAGCACCCCCATGTCACCCCATTGTGGACAGCAAGCTAGGAGCAGCAGCAAGCCTAACCAGCATGTCTGGGAGGCAGCCCACCGTCCATCGCCACTGCCTGTCCCAACCGCGAGCGTTGCCAAGCCCTGGACCACGCGCACGAGACACGCCTAGACCATGCCGAGCGTGCGCCAGAGCACCACCCTCGACCAGCGTCCACAGACCGCGCGCCGCCCTCACCGCGTGCACACACGATCACCACCGACCCAGGAGACCGCTAGACACCCCCGTTTGCTGCCCCGTGCCATACAGCCACCGCCCGCCGTCAAAGACGCCGCCTCTGCAGCTCAGAGCACCGCACGTTCCAGACAAAACCACACCGCCCCATGCCTCGCGACCATGTCATTGAGCATCGCCAGGAGACACAGCACCGTCCCCTACTCTTGCCCATGCCATTAGCCGCCTGTGCGTCGCTCGACGAGCTCACGTCTTGCCCCGACGGTCCCCTCGCTCGACTATAAATAGAGGCCACCCCCGCACGATTTCTTCACACCATCTCACTCCCCTCTCCCCACTGACCGTGCCACACCATCCTCAGAGCAAGGCGAGCACCACATCGCCGGAATTTCACTGGAGCCTGCTGCTGCCGGAGAAGAAGGGAGCCAGCGATTGGAGCCGCCCCAGGAGAAGCCACCGGTACCAGGAGGTTCGCCGTCGTCGACTTCGTCGTTTGCCCGCCTCGCCGACCCTCGCTCGTACCCCGGTGAGCCCCCAGCACCCCTCACTGGCCGCGCTAGGTTTCGTTCTCGCCGGAGTTATCTCGCGTCGACGATGACCCCCAGCCGTTGGATTAGAACTAGATCAAATGATCCACGTTGCCCCATACCGCTTCGCCCAGCCCCGTGTCACTGACGAGTGGGGACACCCACTTAAGCAGCCGTGAGCACCAGGTGTAGCAGCCGGCCCAGTAACATTTCCCGTGCAGCCCAGCAATTCAAATTAAATCTTTTTCTATTTCAATTCAAAAACACTTCAGCACCCAACTTCAAAAATCAACCCAGATCGATTCAGTGCATCAAATTGAATGAAACCAATTTTGTTGGAAAGGTCTGTGAATGCTTAATCCAAGCCCGTTGGATTCAAGTAATTTGGATCTGTAGATCACCAATAGTAAAAATAACAAGGCAGAAGCTTTTCTGCATTCAAACATTTTTCAAATTTCAACCATAAAAGATTTTGAGTTAATTCCAACTCTCAAAAATCACATTTAACCATACCTTTCATAATATATAAAAATATATAGGTTTACTTGCAAAAATAATGTTCAGGTAATAAAAGAATGCTTCATAAGCATTTCTAGCCACTTTAATTAATTAAAATAAAAGGGTAAAACCTTATTAAATTGTGACACCACTTTAAATCACTTTCCCATGGACTACAATATGTGGTGATGACATGTGTCAACATGATCCCATATGTGGTTTGGAGAATATTAAATCTTAAGTAGTTTTTCAATGAGTAGAAATTACTTTTCTAAAAATAAAAAAAGTTTTAAACCAAGCTTTAACCTTGTAATGTTAGAGATGATGCTAGATCATCTATAGGACCCTTGTGTGTGATGATTGCAAGTAGTTAAGTATTGTTTGGTGATTGTGTACCTCGTATGTATTCATAGACGCTAGTACCGACCAAGGATACGAGGAGGAAGGAGGATACTACGAAGAGGAAGCCGAGGAGAACTTCAACCACTGCTCTGCACAAGGCAAGCTTATATTGACATTGATGCAAGCTGATACTATACCTATGCAAGCTAACACTTGCAAGATACCTTACTGATGCCACAAACCCATACTTGTGAGATGACTACTTTATGCCTTAAGCATATGTGATCATACCCACTTGCTAAACCAATCCTAGTTTTATGGCAAGCTTCTTACTTTATTTTCTTTATCAAAGCTTACTTAGAGTCTACCTAAGAGTTTGGTAGATACTAGACAGTTGTGCTGCAGGTTGCATAAAGAGCATAAAATTTGGCCTAAGCTAGAAAACCTTGATATCATCCTAAGATATAAGGTCGGACTTAGTTGAAACTCCACTAGTTACCACCCCTCATCATTACTACCCCCACCTGTAGATGCTAGTGCTAAGCATAAAACTTGATCAACTTTTAGATGGGAGTACTTGGTGGAAAAATGGTTATGAAAACCTTGGAATGATGGATCATTCTATTGAAATGTTTTGGACATGTGTTTCCAAACACTTGATGATTTTGGTGGTGAAAATGTTGAGGCATGAGCCTTAGCCCTTTATAAAACTGATGGTTGTCTGGATGCGATACCATTCCAATTTTAGCGTACAACCACAATACCCGAATATTGGGTAGGGCTTGACTAGAAACTTATATACCTTAATATTAGTTCCCTCACGGCCAAGGTCTGAGCTGAGGCTACCTTGTGAAGATTGTCCACCTGTGTAGTACCCAAGATGACAGTGGTCATGGTTGGGAGGCCAAACTCACAGGAGAGGTGCTTATACTAGGGAGTGTAATTGAAAGGTTAGGATTGATTATCCGCATACTAAGTATGGTGAATTCAGGATTTGTTCCTGACGGATGTATCGAATGTTGTGGTGAAAGTGTACAATCTGTGCAGAGTGTCAAACTATTCGAATAGCCGCGTCCGCGGTTATGGATAGTTGGAGTGGCCATACTGTTCCCCCGTCAGACTTTTCCAAAATGACTTGTGAAATGAAGTGAGACTTTGACTTGAACACAACAGAGTTGTGACCGGGATTACAAGATCCCATTTAGGAGTTATAAAATGGTGACTAGCTTTGGAACTTAGTAAAGATAAACCTGGCTTTTTGCAAAAACAACCCTAGAGCCTAGGGTCCTATTATCCAAAAAACCCCTTTACTTGTTAGTATTAGTTTGCGAGTACTTAAAGAGTACTCATGGCTTTGTCCCTGGCTATTCCCATGGCCAGACTATGAAGAGGAGTACCTGGAGGATGGACCCCAGGAAGGTTACGACAACTAGGATCATCTCCCATCATCAGCATTGCCTGTGACCGAAGATGGAGCTTAGCCTCGCTACCGTTATTATTACGTATTCATTTGCTTGATGTTGTATTAAGAACTGGATCATGAGATCCCCATTTGTGTAAGAACTTATGTATCGTTTGTAATGGATGAAGTACTATGGTATCCAATTGTTATGTCTCGCAAAAATGGTAATCCCGGGATTGCGATGTATGGCATAAGGCATCTAGGATTGAAAAATCAGGTGTTGACAAGTTGGTATCAGAGCCATCCTGACCATAGGAGACCCTAGTTAGATTGGACGTTGAACCAAAAACTTAGTTTCAAAACCAAAGAACAAAAATATTTACAAAAACTTATTCTCATTCTTACCTCTTTAACTCTTTAATAAAACTTCATGTTCCTCAAAAACTCTTACAAAATAGATAAAATTTTGACACACTTGATCACTCTGCTAATCTACTCATCCTCTATTTTTATAGATGGACGTGAAGTACAGCAAGTTTTATCAACTCGGAAATGGAGGATACCTTATCTTTGAGAGGATCTGGATCGACTTCGGAACTTCGGGCGTCGCACTTTGAGTTCTTGAGCTCAGCTCAATGACCAAGGAGGAGAAGATCTGCAGTGGCTAATTGTTGCAAGTCTCCAAGGAAAGATTGAACCTCCCACTGCGGAGGGAATTCAGTTTACCTTGAGGGAAAACAACTGGCTCGATGGACTTGCCAGAGCAATGCAGGAAGCTCTTTCCCGTCTGTGTGGGCAGAGCATCAATCAAATCAAGGGTACTCGCTTTGAGTTTTGCCCAAGACGTGATGCAAATGGCCAACCACTGGAAGCCCCATACCACCCCGAGCTGAAGACTCAATTGGACCACCTTAGCTTCATGATGTATGATCGTCAGCAAGAGTTGGACAACTGCCGTGACTATTGCAACCACAAGTTTTCCATCATCAAGGTGAAGGATCAGACCATCGCCATGCTAGCAAAGGATCGCAAGTCTCGCCGCCGTCAGCTCGACAAGAAGGAGCGCATTATTGCCCGTCTTCGCCATCGCATCTCATCTCTGGAAGAGACCATCCACGAGAGAGACATGCAGTTGGAGGAAAGGGAGAATGCCGGAGAAGATCTTCTTGGAGACCCTTACTCCTATCTCAGCGATGACGATGATTTTCTGGAGGATCAGGCCATGGACTTCTTCACCAATGAGGATGATTTCGCCTTCATCGATGATGCTGAAGATGATGAAGCCACAGACTCCGAGGAGTAGTAGCACTGAGCACTAGCGTAGTGAGTAGTAGTCGATCCCAGATCGTAGTTCGAATGGTTCTTAAAACCATCTGCTTTTCCTTCTTTGTGGTGCGTTGTATCGAGTGAATGAATGAATGAAAAAGCAAGTTGCTAGAAAACCTGAGTCAAACTCTAAAAACTTTTCAAAAACCCAAAACCTTAGAAATTTCCCTCTTTTCTCATGATCTATATCAATCTTCAGATGCCACGTGGAGGAAGTGGTTCAGCCCCGGACCCGATGTTGCAAATCCTGCAAATGTTGACTTCTGACCGCGAAGCTGAAAGAGCAGAACGTCAAGCCAACCTAGCCACTCTGCAACAGATAGCCCAGCTAGCCCACAACAACCAAGGCCATGGAAATCAGGACAACCACGGATCTAAGCTCAAGAATTTCCAGAATACCAACCCACCCATTTTCACCAAGTCAGAAAAACCCCTAGACGCCGATGATTGACTGCAAACCATGGAAAATAACTTAGAAGTAGCCGGAGTGGAAGCCAATGAGAAAGTCTTGTTCGCCACCCATTATCTAGCCGGAGATGCCAGGGCATGGTGGAACAGTGTTCGTGCAATGACCGGAGGCCAAATGATGACCTGGGAGGAATTCAAGGTCAAGTTCAGCAGAACCCATGTGCCCCCAGGTTTGATTAAGAGAATGAGAGACGAGTTCAGGGAGTTAAAGCAAGGAAGGATGACTGTAGTGGAATACCATGACAAATTTTTGTCATTAGCTAGGTATGCCCCGGACGAGATAGACACCGAAGCCAAGAAGAAAGAAAGATTCTTGAATGGTCTGCATGACGAGATGCAGACAATGTTAGTCAATATCCCTTTTGCTGATATTGAAGCCCTTGTCGACTCTGCTATCCAGATGGAAGGAAAGATCAACCAGGCCAATGAAAACCGCAAGCGTCGCATGATGCATCAACCAGGAACCCATCAGACCCCAAAGTATCGCCCCAACCCATCTCTAGGATTTGCCCCAAGAACCAACAGACCCCCTATGACCCGTCCGACCTATCCCAACCGTGGAAACCCTAGACCCGGAGGAAATCACCACAACCCCGGCAACTCTAGCAATTTCACCCGCCCCCCACCCAAGTTCAACCCCAACAATGCTCGCAACCCCAACACCGCCGAGGACTGGAAGCAATGTTGTGCTGTCATGACCAAGGACAAGTCACAAGTGACCTGTTATGACTATGGAAATAAAGGCCACTATTCCAACGAGTGCCCCAACAAGAAGAATGCTACATCCCCCAACGCCAATGTCCCAGCTCAGCAGCAGCGTCGTGTCCAGCCAGGGAGAAGATTTGCCCCAAGGAATTCACTCAACCGCAATGGCCGTCTTTTTCTCATGCATGCTGAAGAAGCTCAGGAAGCGCCAGACGTCGTGCTGGGTATGTTTTCTGTTAATTCAGTACTTGCAAGAGTGTTGTTTGATTCTGGTGCATCGCATTCATTTGTCACCAAAGAATTTGCCTGCACTAGTAAAATTCAACCAACTAAATTGAAGCATGTGATGATTGTACAAATTCCTGGATCAACCACCAAGTCTAGGCAAATTTGCAAAGCAGTCCCTATCCGAATCCATGGCATAGATTTTTATGCTAATCTAATAGTACTCGGAACTAAAGGTTTGGAAGTAGTACTAGGAATGGATTGGATGTCCAAACATAAAGGATTGATTGACTGTGCCAAGAAAGCCATTACCATGACCAGTATCACCGGAATATCAGTCGAGCATATATCTGAAACCTTACCTCGTCAATTCAAGTGTAACAAGAGTATTTCCCAACCTACATTGACCAAGTTCGGATAGTTTGTGAATACCCCGATGTATTTCCAGATATTTTTCCCGGTATGACCCCAGATCGGGATATCGAGTTTATCATCGAACTAATCCCCAGAACAGGACCCATAGCCCAGAGATCCTATAGTATGAACCCGTCAGAACTAGAAGAACTGAAGAAGCAACTGGATTCCATGTTAGAAATCGGATTGATTCAACCGAGTGCGTCCCCATGGAGATCACATGTCTTGTTTGTGGACAAGAAGGATGGAGGTAACCGTTTGTGTACGGATTATCGAAAGTTGAATGATGTCACCAAGTACCCCTTGCCTAAGATAGAAGATTTGTTTGATCAGTTGACCGGAGCCCAGGTGTTTTCTAAGATTGATCTTAGGACTGGCTATCATCAACTCAAAATTCGTGCAGAGGATATTCCCAAGACTGCCTTTACCACCAGATATGGATTGTATGAGTATACAGTCATGTCTTTTGGATTAACCAATGCCCCCGCTTATTTCATGAACCTCATGAATAAGATTTTTATGGACTTCCTGGATAAGTTTGCGTTGTTCTCATCGATGACATTCTGATTTATTCCAAATCAGAAGAAGAACATGAGCTACAGCTAAGGACCATTCTTGGAACCCTTAGAGAGCATCAGTTGTATGCAAAATTTAGCAAATGTGAATTCTGGTTACAGGAAGTAGGATTCCTCGATCACATTGTATCAGCCGGAGGAATTGCCGTTGACCCTGCTAAAGTGAAAGATGTAGAAGATTGGCAAGCCCCAACCACTCAAACCCAAGTTCGTGCTTTTCTCGGATTGGCGGGATATTACCGCAAATTCGTGGAAGGATTCTCGAGTATCGCCCGACCCATGACCCAATTGCTGAAGAAGGACAAGAAGTTTGAATGGACAGACAAGTGTGAAGCGAGTTTTCAATAACTCAAGAGGAGATTGATTTGAGCCCCAATCTTGATCATGCCGGATATCATGAAGCCCTTCGATGTGTATTGTGACGCATCCAAGATTGGTCTCGGATGTGTGCTAATGCAAGAAGGCAAAGTTATATCTTATCTAGCGCGACAATTGAAGCAACATGAACAAAATTACCCAACCCATGACCTCGAACTTGCAGCTGTAGTTCTAGCCCTGAAGACATGGAGACATTACCTGATGGGAAACCGTTGTGAGATTTATTCGGATCACAAGAGCCTAAAGTATATATTCACTTAGAAGGAGCTGAATATGAGGCAGAGAAGATGGATTGAGCTAATCAAGCATTACGACCTGGACATTCACTATCACCCTGGTAAAGCCAACGTGGTAGCCGATGCCCTTAGCAGATTGCCGTGCCGCTTGAACTCCATGATTTTGAAGGAGCACCCAAGTTTGCACAAAGAGATGGAAGATTTTCGAATGGAATTAGTAAGTGAAGAATTTTTGGCTAGCATAGAACTTCAGCCCACTTTGATCAGTCAGATTAAAGAGGTGCAGAAGGGAAATGCCAGTATCGACGGAATCAAGCGTCGTGTCGGTGCAAAGTACCGGATTCACCGAGGACGAAGAAGGAGTTACGTGGTACAAAGGACGCCTTTGTGTACCAAAGAGATTCGGAGTTGAAAGAAGTTATCTTGAAGGAGGCTCATGATACTCTTTATTCTATCCATCCCGGAGGAACTAAGATGTATCAATATTTGAAAGAGCAATTTTGGTGGCATAAGATGAAGAGAGAAATCGGAAGCTATATCGCCAAGTGTGATATATGTCAGCGAGTCAAGGCAGGACATCAAAGACCCGCTGGATTGTTGCAACCTTTGCAAATTCCGGAATGGAAATGGGATTCTGTAGGAATGGACTTTATCACTGGACTACCTACTTCTAGTAGGGGAAATGACTCTATTTGGGTCATAGTGGACAGATTTTCCAAAGTCGCCCATTTCTTGCCCGTTAAAACTACCTATCAGAGTTCGAAGCTAGCGGAGTTGTACATCGCTAGGATCGTTAGTTTGCATAGAGTCCCCAAGAATATAGTATCGGATCGAGGAACTCAGTTTACCTCGAGATTCTGGAAGAAAGTCCAAGAAGGTTTAGGAAACCGCCTAGATTTCAGTACCGCGTATCACCCTCAGACCGATGGACAAACGGAGCGAGTAAACCAAATACTCGAAGATATGCTTAGAGCATGTGTGCTAGAATATGGATCCAAGTGGGAAGACTGTCTGCCGTTTGCAGAATTTTCATACAACAATAGTTACCAAGACAGTTTGCAAATGGCCCCATTTGAATTCATGTACGGAAGAAAGTGCCGCACCCCTTTGAACTGGTCGGAAGTAGGAGAGAGTCAGATTTTCGGACCCGACATCCTACGAGAAGCAGAAGAGAAGGTTCACAGGATTCGCGAACACCTCAAGACAGCCCAATCCAGACAAAAGAGTTACGCCGACAAGAGACGTCGAGACCTCTCCTTCAACATCGGAGATTTTGTTTATCTGAAAGTGTCGCCATTGAAGGGAATGCAGCGTTTCCAACTCAAAGGAAAGTTAGCCCCCAGATATATCGGACCTTTCAAAGTTCTGAACCGTCGAGGAGAAGTATCGTATCAATTGGAACTACCTGAAGAGATGTCAGCTGTGCACAATGTGTTCCATATCTCGTTACTTCGCAAATGTCTCGAAATCCCCGAGAAGACCGAAGTGTTCAAGAATATCGATCACCGGACCATAGAGATCAACGATGACCTGACCTATCCCGAAGTACCCATCCATATATTGGAAGAAGCCTTTCGAACTACCAGAACCCGAAGCATCAAGTTTATCAAGATTCAGTGGAGCAACCACGTAAGAGGAGGCTACAGGAGCGAAGATCACATCAGACGGAGTTTCCGATCTCTTCAAATCCTAGGTAATCTTTTGTCCTTTTTCAAATCTCGGACGAGATTTTGTTTAAGGAGGAAGGTTTGTAACATCCCAAAATACCAAACTTAGATCATCAAACACTAATCCTCAAGATTAGGGTTAACAAAAACTTTTCTAAATAAACTCATGAATGCATGTATATGTGTATGCATGGATTTTGAATTTCTTTAAAACCACCTTGTTTGTGTGATCCATTGCTTGTAAAATGTTTCTTAGGTGAAATGAACATCATATAAAACATTTCCACACTTTTCCTAAAGACAAGTAAATCAAAACAAATATATTAAGTGAATGGTCATTTTGACCAATTTAACTCCCATGCCTACTTTGGCTGTCTCAAACTTTCAAAACCTAACAGAAACTTTTTGGATCTTTGCACCCTTGAATGTACTCATAACAAGGTATCAAGGCCCTTTTGTGATCATCCGAAACTTTCAAATGCATAGTTTAAATGACAATTCAAAATTGAATCTTCTTCATATGGGAAGATCCCACTTTTCAAAACCCACTCAAACAAGCTCAACTTTCAAAACCCAAGCATCTGCAGACTCACCAGCACCAATCTAGCAAACCCACCAAAATTCATTTCAAAATTCAAAACTTGATTTCATGCGGCCATTTCATCAAACAGTTGCGACACCAATCAAACAAAACATCAAACACTATAGTGTGCGTGATTCTGCCTAACTTGTTCCCTAGTTAGCTCACACACAACCAAGAGATCATCTAGAAAGATTAGCCCAACACTAGCACCCCCGTGAGCTTGCCATTGTCATTAATGGTGAACAGCGAGCACCCCATGTCACCCCATTGTGGACAGACAAGCTAGGAGCAGCAACAAGCCTAACCGGCATGTGCGGGAGGCAGCCCACCGTCCATCGCCATTTCTGTCCCAACGCGGCGTTGCCAAGCCTCGACCACGCCAGACGAGACACGCCCGAGACCATGCGGCGTGCGCGGAGCACCACCCTCGACCAGCGTCCACAGCGCGCCCGCCCTCACGCGTGCACACACGATCACCACCGACCAGAGACCGCTAGACACCCCGTTTGCTGCCCGTGCCATACAGCCACCGCCGTCAAAGACGCGCCGCCTCTGCAGCTCGAGCACCGCGTTCGAACAAAACCACACCGCCCATGCCTCGCGACCATGTCATTGAGCATCGCCAGAGACACAAAGACCCCTACTCTTGCCCATGCCATTAGCCGCTTTAACGTCGCCCCGACGAGCTCACTGCGTCTTGACGGTCCCCTCGCCGACTATAAATAGAGGCCACCCGCGATTTCTTCACACCATCTCACTCCCTCTCCCCCACTGCCGTGCCACACCATCCTCGAGCAAGGCGAGCACCACATCGCCGAATTTCACGAGCTTGCTGCCGGAGAAGAAGGGAGCCAGCGATTGGAGCCGCCCCAGGAGAAGCCACCGGTACCAGGAGGTTCGCCATCGTCGACTTCGTCGTTTGACCGCCTCGCCGACCCTCGCTCGTACCCCGGTGAGCCCCCAGCACCCCTCACTGGCCGCACTAGGTTTCGTTCTCGCCGGAGTTATCTCGCGTCGACGATGACCCCCAGCCGTTGGATTAGAACTAGATCAAACGATCCACGTTGCCCCATACCGCCCAGCCCGTGTCAGCGACGGTGGGGACACCCACTTAAGCAGCCAGCGAACGCTTAGCAGGCCGGCCCGATAACATTTCCTGCAGCCCAGCAATTCAAATTAAATCTTTTTCTATTTCAATTCAAAAACACTTCAGCACCCAACTTCAAAAATCAACCCAGATCGATTCAGTGCATCAAATTGAATGAAACCAATTTTTTTGGAAAGGTCTGTGAATGCTTAATCCAAGCCCATTGGATTCAAGTCATTTGGATATGTAGATCACCCATAGTAAAAATAACAAGGCAGAAGCTTTTCTGCATTCAAACATTTTTCAAATTTCAACCATAAAAGCTTTTGAGTTAATTCCAACTCTCAAAAATCACATTTAACCATACCTTTCAGAATATATGAAAATATATAGGTTTACTTGCAGAAATAATATTCAAGTAATAAAATAATGCTTCATAAGCATTTCTAGCCACTTTAATTAATTAAAATAAAAGGGTAAAACCTTATTAAATTGTGACACCACTTTAAATCACATTCCCATGGACTACAATATGTGGTGATGACATTTGTCAACATGATCCCATATTTGGTTTGGAGAATATTAAATCTTAAGTAGTTTTTCAATGAGTAGAAATTACTTTTCTAAAAATAAAAAAAGTTTTAAACCAAGCTTTAACCTTGTAATGTTAGATATGATGCTAGATCATCTATAGGACCCTTGTGTGTGATGATTGCAAGTAGTTAAGTATTGTTTGGTGATTGTGTACCTCGTATGTATTCATAGACGCTAGTATCGACCAAGGATACGAGGAGGAATGAGGATACTACGAAGAGGAAGCCGAGGAGAACTTCAACCACTGCTCTACACAAGGCAAGCTTATATTGACATTGATGCAAGCTGATACTATACCTATGCAAGCTAACACTTACAAGATACCTTACTGATTCCACAAACCCATACTTGTGAGATGACTACTTTATGCCTTAAGCATATGTGATCATACCCACTTGCTAAACCAATCCTAGTTTTATGGCAAGCTTCTTACTTTATTTTCTTTATCAAAGCTTACTTAGAGTCTACCTAAGAGTTTGGTAGATACTAGACAGTTGTGCTGCAGGTTGCATAAAGATCATAAAATTTGGCCTAAGCTAGAAAACCTTGATATCATCCTAAAATATAAGGTTGGACTTAGTTGAAACTCCACTAGTTACCACCCCTCATCATTACTACCCCCACCTGTAGATGCTAGTGCTAAGCAAAAAACTTGATCAACTTTTAGATGGGAGTACTTGGTGGAAAAATGGTTATGAAAACCTTGGAATGATGGATCATTCTATTGAAATGTTTTGGACATGTGTTTCCAAACACTTGATGATTTTGGTGGTGAAAATGTGTAGCATCCCATTTGTCTAACAACTGTAATTCTACTTGGTTTAGTAATAAAATGTCTACTTCATATGTACAATTGTTGCATCATCATCATATCATGCTCATGTCATCATGCCACCTTGCATTTGAGCATCATATCAAACCTTGCAATGTTTTGTCTTGATTGTATAATGCTATCACCATTACCTTCTTCTCTCTTTTTATCTCTCACTATTTTTGTTCCTACAAGATGGGATCCACTTGCTAGGGTCCATTATTTTTTCAAATGTTTTTGTTCCATTTTCTAAACCCTAAATCCCAATTCTAGTAAAATGCCCAAAATGAATATGTATGTGGGCATTCTCTCTCCTTATGCCTCTTGTTATCTCTTGCCTCTCCTCATGGTCAAACCCTCTGTTCAAAACCCCCTGGGAAAAAGTTCAAAAGAATTTGAAATTAGAAGCTGGTTTGAAATTGTAATAGAATAAAAAGAACAAACAAACAATTATTAAACAAAAGAATTAAGAAAGGAGAGAACCAAACTCAATGGCAAGAACCTTGGGCCCAGCCCAGCAGCCACCTGGCCCGTTTCCTCTCCCTCCCTCTTGGGCCGGCCGTAGCATGCCACCAGCGGCCTGGTACCCCTCCACCCGACGCCGTCGCCCCTGTGCCTCTTCTCCGTTCGCCCCCTCCTCTCTGAAGAACAGCAGACGGAGCAGGTCGCCGTCCCTTCCGTCAGTCGCGTCACCACAGCCACCTGGCCTTCTTATCCATCCCCAGATCGAGCCTTGGAACCCTAGCTTCCCCCTTTCTCCCTTCCCCACGCCGCCGGTCCCTTGCTATCTGCCTCCCTCTCTTCTCTTCGAGTTCTTCAGACCAGAGGGGAAGCTGAGCATGACCTCACCGCCCGTTGGTCCTCTTCCACCGGGGCTACAATAGGAGAAGAAGAAGGCCGCAACCCCGACGTCGCTGTGAAGCACCAGCAGGAGCCAGACGCGCCCAGGAGCAGCTACCATCTTCTTCCATCTGAGAGCAAGAGCACCTCTGCCGCTGTTCGTCGCTTCCTCCACCTCGCCTCCTTCCACCCCCGAGCCCTCCGAGACCACCGCCGGCCTCGTGGTAAGCCCCCCTTTCCATTCCCCTCCTTCCTATGCCTCCCTGCCGCACGAGAGCTCGCCACCGCAGCCCTGGTTCCCCTCCCTCGTCACCGTCGCTCACGTCAGGCCAGACAGGAGCTCGACAGTTCAGCAACAGCCCCGAGAACACCCTCTGTTTTTCACCTTGCCCCGTCCGCTGCAGTCCTCCTTCGCAAAATCCCCAAACACCAAAGTTGTAGCCCTTGGCCCTCTCTACATCTTTGCTTTTTGCGTCGTCGACAGATCTGTCTTAGTTTGCTCGCCATCATCCTCGAAAGATCAATCGATCTAGCAGTTTTCGGGTGCAGAAAATTCAGTTTCCGACAGCCTCTGTTCGCCATCCGTTTCCGGCTCATACAGACATCGTGCGGGGAAACCTTGAACACCAAACTTGTAGAACATTAAACCCTTTTCATCTTTTGTTTTTGTGGCATGTCGAAATTCTCGATGGATTTGTCACCATCGTCCTCCGAAGTTTAGCTCAGCTAGCAGGTTTCGCGTTGTTTTTCAGTTTCGTCAGAGAGTAGCGCAGCCGCAATTTTGCAAAAGGGCCCCTCGCTTTTTGTTCTTTCCAACCATGTCCTCGGCTCAGACGCAGTGGGCCTCCCCGCTTGCTGGCCCACCTGTCAGTGTCGTTGGCTGGGTCTGTCTGAGTAACAAAAGTATATTCCGAATTCTTGTTTAATTTAATCTTTTCAAATTAATTCAATTCAATTCAAATTTCAAATCTGTTTAAACCTAAAGGAATTCATAACTTTCCAATGGTTTAGAATTTGAATTCAAACTTAATATGAAAAATGTTTTATATTTGAATATCAATTCAAATCTATTCAAATCTTTAATCAAATATTTTCAGAATTGATTTAAAATAGTCAACCCTTTGACTTTGACCTAATTTGACTAATTTTGACTTTAAAATAAAATTAAATTCATAATTCCAAATAATACAAATAATATATGTTTTCAAATCAGAAAAATGTGAGGATTACAAATATGCCATTCAAAATATTATTTGAACACTTAAAATTTCAAGTTGAATTAAATTACAATAAAATGCCCTTCGCCTTAATTAATTAATAACTTTTGATTTATAACTCCAAATTTAACAAATGATATGTCTAAAATGATCAGCTCGACGAGACCTTTCTGTTTATGCATTCCATGTTCTGTTTTGCAGCATGCATCATATAAATATAATGTATACAGCAACTAATATGAGTATAAAATGTGGCCAAAACTCAATAAAATGTTTATTTCTTGTATTCTACACCTCACCCATGCCATGCTACATTATTGCCATGCAAATTGTGCATCATTCATCATGGCATGATTGTTTTCTTGCTGCATTTTATTCATATGCTTGTGCACTTTATTTATATTGGCCCTTGTTTGTTTGGTTCTTCTTCGAATAGACGCTGAGCAGGGGATATATCAAGAGAACCAGGAGCACTACCCAGATCCTTCTCTCGCTTCAATCGAGTTGCCAGGCAAGCACTACCACATGCTTGCATTCATATAGTACCTATTGCCTCTATCTTATTCTTGCATCATTGAGTCGTGATTGCATTAAACTGAATCCCAAGTATTGCATAGCCTTTACTTTTAAACCCCACCAAGCTTGTTCCTCCATCCCATGAGCCATTCCTAAAGGAGTTGTTTGAGCCATGCGAGTCGTAGAACAGCATGTGTAGGGTATGTGAGTGTCTGTTGGATAACGAGGTACCTAAACAACTTAACCTGAGTAGTAATGGGATAACTAATGAAATTGGCACCGGTGAGCAATATCTGCTATTTGGTTTTTCCTGCTCACTTGTGTCCCGTAGGACCCCGAGTACTTGATTCCTGTTCCTTGATTTTTCGCGCTATCCACATCCGGGAGGCTTATGGGACCCCCCTGAGCCAAAGCTTGATTCATTCTTATTTCTTGGGGCCACAAACTAGTTTGAGGTTTTATTTACTATCCTGTACTTATGCCATGCTTTACTGCCTTATTTACGATTGTGCGAGGAGCACCTGTACTGTTTAGGATCGGGACACGATTTCGCGGTATCGACAAGCCCAGTTTTGGGTTCCCAGTCGTTTACAGCCGTCCACCCAAACCTTGGGTCTGTCTCGGAGTCAGCTAACTTCGTTGCGGGTGTACTCAATGGGGTGGCCCCCTAAAATAATTCTGAATCCTGTGATTGCTTTGTTGTGAAGGCCTCGTTGGGTTTTGATTTGGTTTTTCCGAGGTTGATCGAGTGTGTGTTGCTATTTGTGCACCCCTGCAGGGTAAAACTTTCTGAAAGCCGTGTCCGCGGTTATGGACGACTTGGAGCACAGTTTCTCGATCATAGACAAGCATAACTAAAGTACCGCTTTTAATTTGACTAAGTAACTGACTAGTAAATAGTGCAACACTCATGGAATGGTTAATAAAATTGCCAACGGATGGGGGGTTGTTCGTCCGCTTCCTCGTTGGTAAGCGAGGAGGAGGATGGATCTGATGGTATTACTGTTATAACTGTTGTCATTAATTCACGGACATCCGACTATCTTTGGTTAGGCGGATGGTTAGCGAGTATCTATAGAACTGTTAGGGTTTATCTTTTGCTGCAATTGCGTCACCCCAGGTTGTGTCCCCTTTAGAGGCATAAAGACTTGTTGAGTACCCCTAGGGTCTCACACGATAAATTATTGGTTCAGATGAACAGGTACACTCGCAAGATGGATACTGGGTGGAGGAGGCCGATGATGTGGGCAACGATCGTTCGGTGTAGAGATTCCGGGAACGGGGATCCGTGAGATCTGTGGGCGGGATGTGCTTATTTATGGGGCATCTTATGCCGATTTGCTTCTTATCCGTACTCGGATCTTGTTTGCCGCTCACCGATACTCTGATGTGTGATGTATGAGGAGATATCCTAAACTATTATATCTATCTAGGTCATTTGAATCTTGCCGTATGGCGTTGCTATATTTCATTTCTTTTTAGATGGAATGGCTCTGATGTACTATTGTATGGTGGCTTGCATACATACTCATTTGTGTATGTAGTTGATCCCTTCGCCTGCCGATTACGCCGCCCGTACTTGTCCTGATGATTGGAAATGGTTGGGATGGCCGAAAGGTCTACCTGTGAGTGGTATTTGGGCCCCACCGTACTATTTCTACCATTTCCGCTCATCCAGGCTTGTATCTAGGAGCGTAATTCACCGAGGTAGTTACAATTGGTATCAGAGCCATCCCGCCCTTCAGGGTCTCAGCCAAATGGTCGTTGTCAGTCTAGCAAATATTTTTGGTAGTTATGTATACTAGGGAAAAACAAAACGTGAGAGTAGGACTGCTTCCATTTTTCTTCTTACCCACCCACCCACCCTTTTCTGGTAAGGAAGTGTAACGTTTTCAATCCTCTTCTTAAAAGTTCAAACTAGGATTCACGTGTTCTGGGTTTCCGTAGTACCATAGGTTGTTTATTTTTGTGTGTGTGTGTGTGTGTGTGTGTGTGTAATTCCTTGTCTATCTGTTGCATCCAAGTTGTTATCACAATCGGCCTTTTGGTTATCAACTGTTGGTACATTCCATACCGACAGGCTTTTGCAAACCGACGCGATCTATCTGATTCGTTGTATACCGACGCGATCTGTCTTACTCTTGGTTATCCGACGTTATCTTGTTTGGGGTGTTCGTTTTCGTAGTTACCAATCTTTAGGTTCAAGGTGAGAAGAAGGGGTTAGGATATGTGTTACACTTATTCATGTGCGGAGTAATGATTTGAGTGCGGGATGGAGTCGCGACCATACCACTACTCTTATCATTCGCTTTTGTATATCGAATTGGTAGAGTCACTAATCTTGATTCGTTAAGTAATTTGCACATCTATTGGTATTTTAATGCCGAAATTTGTGGAAAATTTTTCTTTGATATATCTGTGTACCACACTCCTTTTCAGTCGTGTGCGATATGCTTAATATCTTCTAGGTGCTTTGAACTTTGTTGATATTTTAATATCATCTTAGTAAACTGTATCCTTTAATCTTGGTTAATTCCATCTTGGTACTATTTTGGATTATTATTATTCTCCATTATAGTACTGACTTGTGTTTTATCAATCACAGGATGGCTCCACCACGCCGTTCTGATGAGGACATACCACCTGACTGGGATCCGCGTTGTCAAACATCGCCAACGCCTTGGCAGCAATGCAGCAGAACCAGCAGCGCTTTGAGGAAAGTGTAAGGAGGAATGAGTTTGCTCCGCTACCTCCACCTCCCAAGCGAGGAGCCATCAAAATCTTCCTGAAGTTCAACCCTCGCCAATTTGATGTTTCTGATCAACCACTTGATGGTGATGATTGGTTGCGTGAGATGTCAAGGCTACTCGAGACTGCTGATGTTCCTGAGCAAGAATGGGTAAAGTGTGCTACTCACCTTCTGAAGGGGGATGCAGCTCTCTGGTGGGAGAATTACCTGAAGGCAAACTGTGTTGGTTTTCAGCCTACTTGGGAACGGTTCACTGGAGCATTCAAAGAGCAGTATCTGTCAGAAATTGTCATGGAAAGGATGAAGGAAGTGTTTCTCAACCTCAAGCAGGGAAATGATAATGTCAATACCTACATCAGGAACTTCATGAATCTTTCTCCTTATGGTGGCGATGAGATCTCCGATGACAAGAAGAAGCAAAAGAGGTTCCGGCAAGGGCTCAATGCATCGATCAAATATGCAATCACACATGCAAGGCCGGCATCTTTTCTGGAACTTCAGCATACAGCTCTGCAGGAGGAAGCAAGTAGGCAAGTGTTTGAGGAGTCAAAGAAACACAACCGTGATGCACCAAGCTCTTCAGCTATGTCAGCTCCTTCTAAGCGGCGTGTCTGGGTTCCTAACACCCCACCGTCGCTCCCGGCTCCACCAAGACCTGCAAGCTACACGGCAAGGCCACCAAACTTCCTCACTGCTGCTCCCAGGGGCTACAACCACCACTACCCTGGAGCGCCTGGCGGAGTCCCTGGCTACGTTGCTCCACGTCCACCTGGTGCTTGTTTCACGTGTGGAGACTCTGGGCATCAAAGCTGGAACTGTCCGTTGAAAAACAAAGCTCTTCCTCCACCCCCTCCAAGATCTCGGCAAGCTCTCCTTTGGTTCGTGCACCACCACCTCGGGCTCTCAACATCAACACCAAGCCCGGGTCTACTGTTGCTCGTGCCAACTGTGTCAACGCTGCTCAAGCTGAGCATGCACCTGGAGTTGTGATGGGTATGCTTTCCGTTAACTCAGTCCCTGCACGAGTTTTGTTTGATTCTGGTGCATCACATTCATTTGTTTCTCACAAGTTTGCAAATGAGAATGAGTTAGTCTTGGTTCCTCTCCTTAAGCGGTTAATGGTCCTTTCTCCTGGAGCAAACATGAGGGCTATTCATATCAGCCATGGCAATCAAATTGAGATTAGTGGCTCTTCGTTCTCGGCATCCTTAATTGTTCTGGGCAATTCTGATATTGATGTCATCTTGGGCATGGATTGGTTGACAGCAAATGCAGCTGTGATTGATTGTGCTGAACGCTCGGTTTCTCTGAAGATTCCTGAAGGCCATATAGTCTTTTCTCCAAGTCTGACTCCTGCTGTCCAGCTTTTCTCTTTGGCGGCTCTGAATGATGATGCTATGGAAGTTATTCAGAGTGTTCCGGTGGTATGTGAGTTCCCAGATGTCTTTCCTGAAGAGTTGCCGGGTATGCCTCCGGATCGTGAGGTTGAGTTTGTAATTGAGCTTGAACCTGGAACGGCTCCTATCTCCAAGCAGCCTTATAAAATGGGTCCTGCTGAGTTGGCTGAACTCAAACGACAGCTTGATGAACAAGAGAAGTTGGGTTTCATTCAACACAGTACTTCTTCTTGGGGTAGCCCAACAATCTTTGTGAAGAAGCGTGACAGGACTGATAGACTTTGTGTTGACTATCGGGCTCTCAATGCTAAAACCATCAAGAACAAATATCCCCTTCCGCGGATTAATGATCTCTTCGATCAGCTAGATGGAGCTGTGGTGTTCTCTAAGCTTGACTTGAGAAGTGGTTATCACCAAATCAAGATTCGCAAGGAAGATGTGCCTAAAACAGCTTTCACCACCCGCTATGGCATGTATGAGTACACGGTCATGTCTTTCGGCCTCACCAACGCACCTGCTACCTTCTCAAGGCTTATGAACTCGGTTTTCATGGAGTACCTTGATAAGTTCGTTGTGGTCTATCTGGATGACATCCTAGTCTATTCTAAGTCAAAGGAAGAGCATGAAGAACACCTTCGGTATGTCCTAAACAAGCTTCGTGAGAACCGCTTGTATGCAAAGTTCTCCAAGTGTGAGTTTTGGCTACCTCAAGTAACCTATCTTGGTCATGTCATCTCTGCCAAGGGCATTGCAGTCAACCCGGAAAATGTGAAGACAATTGTTGAATGGCTTCCTCCTGTTAATGTCAAAGAAGTGCAGAGTTTCCTTGGTTTGGCTAGTTATTGCCGTCGCTTCGTTCAGAACTTTTCGAAGATAGCGAAGCCTCTTACCTATCTCCTCAATAAAGGCAAGAAATACCTTTGGACTCCTGCATGTCAAGCAAGCTTTGAGACACTCAAAGAGAAGCTCACTTCCACGCCAGTCTTGGTTCCTCCGGATACATCTAAGCCTTTCCAGATATTCTGTGACGCCTCTTTGCAAGGATTGGGTGCGGTCCTTATGCAAGAAAAACAAGTGGTTGCTTATGCCTCTCGACAGTTGAAGACGCATGAGATCAACTATACTACACATGACCTCGAGCTCGCAGCAGTTGTCTTTGCTTTGAAGCTATGGAGGCACTACTTGCTTGGCAACCGTTGTGAGATCTTTTCTGACCACAAGAGTTTGAAGTATATCTTCACTCAGCCTGATCTCAACCTTCGCAGAGGAGATGGATTGAAGCAATCAATGATTTTGATTTGACCATCAACTACACCTGTGCAAAGCTAATGTCATGGCCGATGCTCTCACCGCAAAGCTTATGTTAACAACCTCATGATGGAAGAACAATGACCTCTCTTGTGCGAGGAATTCCGTCACCAACCTTGAAATTGTGGAACAAGGGCATCTCCTAACCTTCGCTACTCCTCTCTTGGAAGAAAAGGTCCGCTCGTCGACTTGGTGATCCGACACCAAAAGATCATCTCCAAACTTCAGCTTCCAAGTATGAGTCCTTCCACGTCGATGATCAAGGCACGCTTTTTGAACACCGGATGTTTGTTCCAAACTACCCGGTTTGAGAGAGCAAGTTCTCAAGGAGGCGCACAATTTGTTCTATCTATCCACCGGCAAGACAAAGATGTACATGGACTTGAAAACACAATATTGGTGGCCGGGTCTGAAACGATATTGTGCCAAGTATGTCTCGGAGTGTGATGTTTGCCGCAGAGTGAAAGCTGTCCATCAGAAACCTTTCGGTCTTCTACAGCCATTGAAACCCCCAGAATGGAAATGGGAGAAAGTAGAGATGGACTTCATCACTGGTTTTCCAAGGTCGCAGAAGGGCAACAATGCAATCTTTGTTGTCATTGACAGACTTTCTAAAGTGGCTCACTTCTTCCCCGTCAAGGAAACAATTTCTGGAATTCAGTTGGCTGAGCTCTATATCAACAGAATTGTCTCTCTGTATGGGGTTCCGCTTGAGATCAGTTCAAACCATGGGAGCATCTTCACTTCCAAGTTCTGGGAAAGTTTCCAAAATTCTTTGGGAACAAAGTTGAACTTCAGCACAGCTTACCACCCTCAGTCGCAAGGACAAGTTGAAAGGATCAATCAGATTCTGGAGGATATGCTTCGTGCTTGTGTCATCTCTTTCGGCATGAAGTGGGAGGAATGTCTTCCTTATGCTGAATTCTCTTACAACAACACTTAAAAAGTCAAAAGATGGTGGCACCATTTGAGGCTCTCTATGGCCGCAAGTGCGTAACTCCGATTGGTTGGTTAGGTGCGGAGAAAGAATTTGGTTTGGCCCCGACATTGTAACTCAAGCGGAGAAGGTGCATATCATTCTTGAAAATCTGAAGATTGCTCAAAGTCGCCAGAAGAGCAATTATGACAGGAAGCACACGGACATGGTGTATGTCCCTGGTGATCTCGTTTACCTTCGTGTCACTCCCATGAAAGTCACACACCGTTTTGGTATCAAAGGAAAGCTGGCTCCTAGATACATTGGTCCTTTCAAAATTCGTGGTAGAAGAGGAGAAGTTGCTTATGCTCTTGAGCTCCCGAAAAAACTCAAAGTCCATGATGTTTTCCACATCTCCCAACTCAAGAAGTGCTTCAAAGATCCCGGCAGGACCGTGGATCATGAGCTAATCAATCTCCAACAAGATCTGTCTTATCAAGAACACACCACAAAAATCCTTGAGACTGCAGAAAGAAGGACTCGCAACAAGTCCATCAAGTTCTGCAAGGTGCAGTGGTCGCACCATTCTGTTGATGAAGCCACTTGGGAGCGTGAAGATGAACTCCGTGCCAACTATCCTACCCTCTTTGTGTCTTCTTCTTCCTAGAATCTCGGGGCAAGATTCCTGTTTAGTGGGGGAGAGTTGTAGCATCCCATTTGTCTAACAACTATAATGCTACTTGGTTTAGTAATAAAATGGCTACTTCATATGTACAATTGTTGCATCATCATCATATCATGCTCATGTCATCATGCCACCTTGCATTTGAGCATCATATCAAACCTTGCAATGTTTTGTCTTGATTGTATAATGCTATCACCATTACCTTCTTCTCTCTTTTTATCTCTCACTATTTTTGTTCCTACAAGATGGGATCCACTTGCTAGGGTCCATTATTTTTTCAAATGTTTTTGTTCCATTTTCTAAACCCTAAATCCCAATTCTAGTAAAATGCCCAAAATGAATATGTATGTGGGCATTCTCTCTCCTTATGACTCTTGTTCTCTCTTGCCTCTCCTCATGGTCAAACCCTCTATTCAAAACCCCCTGGGAAAAAGTTCAGAAGAATTTGAAATTAGAAGCTGGTTTGAAATTGTAATAGAATAAAAAGAACAAACAAACAATTATTAAACAAAAGAATTAAGAAAGGAGAGAACCAAACCTGGCAGCATTAACCTTGGGCCCAGCCCAGCCACTGCTTTCCTCTCCCTCCTCTTGGGCCGGCAGAGCATGCCACCAAGACTGGTACCTCCACCCGACGCCTGCCGCCTCAGGCCTCTTCTCCGTTCGCCTCCTCTCAAGAACAGCAGACGGAGTGTGTCGCCTTCCCTGGTCAAGGCCACCACAGCCACCTGGCCTTCTTATCCATCCCCAGATCGAGCCTTGGAACCCTAGCTTCCCCCTTTCTCCCTTCCCCACGCCGCCGGTCCCTTGCTATCTGCCTCCCTCTCTTCTCTTCGAGTTCTTCAGACCAGAGGGGAAGCTGAGCATGACCTCACCGCCCGTTGGTCCTCTTCCACCGGGGCTACAATAGGAGAAGAAGAAGGCCGCAACCCCGACGTCGCTGTGAAGCACCAGCAGGAGCCAGACGCGCCCAGGAGCAGCTACCATCTTCTTCCATCTGAGAGCAAGAGCACCTCTGCCGCTGTTCGTCGCTTCCTCCACCTCGCCTCCTTCCACCCCCGAGCCCTCCGAGACCACCGCCGGCCTCGTGGTAAGCCCCCCTTTCCATTCCCCTCCTCTATGCCTCCCTGCCGCACGAGAGCTCGCCACCGCAGCCCTGGTTCCCCTCCCTCGTCACCGTCGCCACGCCAGCCGCACAGAGCTCGATAGCTCAAAGAATGACCCGAGAACACCCTCTGTTTTCACCTTGCCCCGTCTGGCTGAGTCCTCCTTCGCAAAATCCCCAAACACCAAAGTTGTAGCCCTTGGCCCTCTCTACATCTTTGCTTTTTGCGTCGTCGTGATCTGTCTTAGTTTGCTCTCCATCATCCTCGAAAGATCAATCGATCTAGCAGTTTTGGTGCGAAAATTCAGTTCGACAGCCTTGTCTGACCTCATTGCCATCCGTTTCCGGCTCATACAGACATCGTGCGGGGAAACCTTGAACACCAAACTTGTAGAACATTAAACCCTTTTCATCTTTTGTTTTTGTGGCATGTCGAAATTCTCGATGGATTTGTCACCATCGTCCTCCGAAGTTTAGCTCAGCTAGCAGGTTTCGCGTTGTTTTTCAGTTTCGTCAGAGAGTAGCGCAGCCGCAATTTTGCAAAAGGGCCCCTCGCTTTTTGTTCTTTCCAACCCGCGGTCCCTGGCCTGCACGCGCGCAGTGGGCCTCCCCGCTTGCTGGCCCACCTGTCAGTGTCGTTGGCTGGGTCTGTCTGAGTAACAAAAGTATATTCTGAATTCTTGTTTAATTTAATCTTTTCAAATTAATTCAATTCAATTCAAATTTCAAATCTGTTTAAACCTAAATGAATTCATAACTTTCCAATGGTTTAGAATTTGAATTCAAACTTAATATGAAAAATGTTTTATATTTGAATATCAATTCAAATCTATTCAAATCTTTAATCAAATATTTTCAGAATTGATTTAAAATAGTCAACCCTTTGACTTTGACCTAATTTGACTAATTTTGACTTTAAAATAAAATTAAATTCATAATTCCAAATAATACAAATAATATATGTTTTCAAATCAGAAAAATGTGAGGATTTCAAATATGCCATTCAAAATATTATTTGAACACTTAAAATTTCAAGTTGAATTAAATTACAATAAAATGCCCTTCGCCTTAATTAATTAATAACTTTTGATTTATAACTCCAAATTTAACAAATGATATGTCTAAAATGATCAGCTCGACGAGACCTTTCTGTTTATGCATTCCATGTTCTGTTTTGCAGCATGCATCATATAAATATAATGTATACAACAACTAATATGAGTATAAAATGTGGCCAAAACTCAATAAAATGTTTATTTCTTGTATTCTACACCTCACCCATGCCATGCTACATTATTGCCATGCAAATTGTGCATCATTCATCATGGCATGATTGTTTGCTTGCCGCATTTTATTCATATGCTTGTGCACTTTATTTATATTGGCCCTTGTTTGTTTGGTTCTTCTTCGAATAGACGCTGAGCAGGGGATATATCAAGAGAACCAGGAGCACTACCCAGATCCTTCTCTTGCTTCAACCGAGTTGCCAGGTAAGCACTACCACATGTTTGGATTCATATAGTACCTATTTCCTCTATCTTATTCTTGCATCATTGAGTCGCGATTGCATTAAACTGAATCCCAAGTATTGCATAGCCTTTACTTTTAAACCCCACCAAGCTTGTTCCTCCATCCCATGAGCCATTCTTACAGGAGTTGTTTGAGCCATACGAGTCGTAGAAAAGCATGTGTAGGGTATGTGAGTGTCTGTTGGATAACGAGGTACCTAAACAACTTAACCTGAGTAGTAATGGGATAACTAATGAAAGTGGCACCGGTGAGCAATATCTGCTATTTGGTTTTTCCTGCTCACTTGTGTCCCGTAGGACCCCGAGTACTTGATTCCTGTTCCTTGATTTTTCGCGCTATCCACATCCGGGAGGCTTATGGGACCCCCCTGAGCCAGAGCTTGATTCAGTCTTATTTCTTGGGGCCACAAACTAGTTTGAGGTTTTATTTACTATCCTGTACTTATGCCATGCTTTACTGCTTTATTTACGATTGTGCGAGGAGCACCTGTACTGTTTAGGATCGGGACACGATTTCATGGTATTGACAAGCCCAGCTTTTGGGTTCCCGATACGTTCTGACGCCCACCCAAACCTTGGGTCCGTCTCGAGTCACTAACTTCGCTATGGTGTACTCAATGGGTGGCCTGAAATAATTCTGAATCCTGTGATTGATTTGTCGTGAAGGCCTCGTTGGGTTTTGATTTGGTTTTTCCGAGGTTGATCGAGTGTGTGTTGCTATTTGTGCACCCCTGCAGGGTAAAACTTTCTGAAAGCCGTGTCCGCGATTATGGACGACTTGGAGCACAGTTTCTCGATCATAGACAAGCATAACTAAAGTACCGCTTTTAATTTGACTAAGTAACTGACTAGTAAATAGTACACCACTCATGGAATGGTTAATAAAATTGCCAACGGATGGGGGGTTGTTCGTCCGCTTCCTCGTTGGTAAGCGAGGAGGAGGATGGATCTGATGGTATTACTGTTATAACTGTTGTCATTAATTCACGGACATCCGACTATCTTTGGTTAGGCGGATGGTTAGCGAGTATCTATAGAACTGTTAGGGTTTATCTTTTGCTGCAATTGCGTCACCCCAGGTTGTGTCCCCTTTAGAGGCATAAAGACTTGTTGAGTACCCCTAGGGTCTCACACGATAAATTATTGGTTCAGATGAACAGGTACACTCGCAAGATGGATACTGGGTGGAGGAGACCGATGATGTGGGCAACGATCGTTCGGTGTAGAGATTTCGGGAACGGGGATCCGTGAGATCTGTGGGCAGGATGTGCTTAGTTATGGGGCATCTTATGCCGATTTGCTTCTTATCCGTACTCGGATCTTGTTTGCCGCTTCCGCCTGATACTCTGATGTGTGATGTATGAGGAGATATCCTAAACTATTATATCTATCTAGGTCATTTGAATCTTGCCGTATGGCGTTGCTATATTTCCTTTCTTTTTAGATGGAATGGCTCTGATGTACTATTGTATGGTGGATTGCATACATACTCATTTGTGTATGTAGTTGATCCCTTCGCCTGCCGAGTACGCCGCCCGTACTTGTCCCGATGATTGGAAATGGTTGGGACGGCCGAAAGGTCTACTTGTGAGTGGCATTTGGGCCCCACCGTACTATTTCAACCATTTCCGCTCATACAGGCTTGTATCTAGGAGCGTAATTCACCGAGGTAGTTACAAAATGTTGAGGCATGAGCCTTAGCCCTTTATAAAACTGATGGTTGTCTGGATGCGATACCATTCCAATTTTAGCGTACAACCACAATACCCGAATATTGGGTAGGGCTTGACTGCAAACTTATATACCTTAGTATTAGTTCCCTCACGGCCAAGGTCTGAGCTGAGGCTACCTTGTGAAGATTGTCCACCTGTGTAGTACCCAAGATGACAGTGGTCATGGTTGGGAGGCCAAACTCACAGGAGAGGTGCTTATACTAGGGAGTGTAATTGAAAGGTTAGGATTGATTATCCGTAACGAGTATGGTGAATTCAGGATTTGTTCTGACGGATGTATCGAATGTTGTGGTGAAAGTGTACAATCTGCAGAGTGTCAAACTATTCGAATAGCCGTCATGATTATGGACAGTTGAGGGCTGGCCACTGTTCCCCCGTTAGACTTTTCCAAATTGACTTGTGAAATGAAGTGAGACTTTGACTTGAACACAACAGAGTTGTGACCTGGATTACAAGATCCCATTTAGGAGTTATAAAATGGTGACTAGATTTGGAACTTAGTAAAGATAAACCTGGCTTTTTGCAAAAACAACCCTAGAGCCTAGGGTCCTATTATCCAAAAAACCCCTTTACTTGTTAGTATTAGTTTGCGAGTACTTAAAGAGTACTCATGGCTTTGTCCCTGGCTATTCCCATGGCCAGACTATGAAGAGGAGTACCTGGAGGATGGACCCCAGGAAGGTTACGACAACTAGGATCATCTCCCATCGTCAAGATTTCGTGACCCAAGATGGAGCTTCACGCCATGCTATTATTACGTATTCCGCTGCTTGATGTTGTATTAAGAACTCGATCATGAGATCCCCATTTGTGTAAGAACTTATGTATCGTTTGTAATGGATGAAGTACTATGGTATCCAATTCTGTTATCTCTCGCAAAAATGGCAATCCTAGGATTGCGATGTATGGCATAACAGGCATCTAGGATTGAAAAAACCGGGTGTTGACACGCACTAGGGCACGGTGCCCTACGGGGAAGTTGACCTAGCTGCACAACAGGCCGCAACCCACATACCCGTAGGGCACTAGGTCAGGATGCGCCACTACTAAGTTTCACACCTGTAGCGCACCATGCACAAGTGCGCTACGCCTAGGTGGTCTGCGGCGGCCTGTGCCCTAGACCACACATAGCCGTGGCGCACCATCCCCATGTGCGCCACGCTTACAAAAGTTTGTTGTAGGGCACCTGTGGGCAGTGCGGCACGCCTACTCGTGGGGCACCACTAGCACGTGCGCCATGGATGTGTGGATTACCTATAGCCATTTTCTTAGTAGTGGGTTATGTGCTCCTGGGTGCGAACTTCATAGAGGTAGACGAGCAGGGGGCCGCTGGCAAGCCGGCCGGTGGATTGGACCAACACTGACCAAGTCGTGCGTGCGGGTCGGGGCCTGTCCGCCTTGGGGTGAGTTGCTGGGAGGAGGAGGGACAGGCCATGGCGGAGGAACCTTGAGTCCGCGCGCTCAGATAGTCCTCCAGTGGTGGGAGCTCGAGACCACGAGCTAGAATCGGACCGTCCTCCGTGCTATCCAAGCGGCACCTCTGCTGCGGGGCATACAACAACGACGCACCTCTAGGAAGGCAAGATAGCGGGGCAGAAAGAGCAAGTTCACCTGGTGATTTATTTTCTTATCTACACGGGAACAACGAACCGTCCAATTGAATCAGCGGTGGCGTGCCATGTTAAAACTACAAGGGTAAACCGGTCAAAAAAAGTGTAGGAACAGGAAGAAACACTCCTTTCTTTAATACTAGGTATAGAGTATAGATATAGAGGTAGTCGTATGCACACATCCAAAAGGAGGTGGAAGCACACTTGTCTTTGCACTTTACACAAAAGACCCCCAAAGAAAATAAATAAAAAACATGTTCCTAAGAATCCCTATGTCTCGGGCCGGCCCATTGCTCGCCACCTGTCTTTGGTGTCGTTGGAGCAACCACCAGAAGCAAAGGAGACGAACAACCATCCAATTTGAATCTAATGTGGCTCCCTCCCTATTCCTTGGCTTTATGGACCTCAGGAGTGGCTCGCTAGCGATGAGGTCGTATTCTTTGTGGCACATTGGTCGGGGCCTAGCCCCGAAACCACCACCGGATTCCAGACCTGTTGCCGATGCACGACAACATCGACGAAGAGAGCTGGTCTGCTGACCCACTTCCTCAAACCCATCGCAGATCCCACAGCCTTCCAACATCCACTTGTGTTGCTGCTGAAGGTGACACCACCAGGACCAAGATCATCTATAGCATCACAAACTCCACAACGTCGCTAGAGCGCATGCCACAGTGGATCTAGGGAATCAAAATCCACCAGGAGGACAACGCCACCACCACACAAAACACGCTCGAAAAATCTAACACCCTGATCCATCCAAAACAAGGATGAAAGGATACAGATGTCGCCTAGAGAGGGGTGAATAGGCGATTAAAACTTTTCCGAGAGTGTCTCGACAAAGGCGGAATTAAACTAGCGTTTACTTTGTCAAGCACAAAACCTAGAACAATCTAGGGTTCACCTATGTGCACCAACAACTTATGCTAAGCAAGAACAACAACTATGTGATAGCAAAATATATACTTCAAGCATGAAGGCTATCACAAAGTAAAGTGCATAAGTAAGAGCTCGGGTATAGAGATAACTGAGGCACGCGGGGACGATGATATTTTGCGGAGTTCCTCCCAACATGGAGTACGTCTCGTTTGGAGAGGGGATGGTATCTAACCACCTACGCCACAAAAGGTCTCCCTTATTCTCTGGTGAATCTCACCCCAACGGGATTGATCCATGCTTCCACTATCGGTGAACTTGTCATTGGCAACCGGAACCTCTCACAAGGTTGGGGCACTTCTCCACAACTTAATTGGAGGCTCCCAACAAACGCCACAAAGGCCACAAGGTTGGGGCACTTCTCCACAACTTAACTGGAGGTTCCCAACAAACGCCACAAAGGCCACAAGGTTGGGGCACTTCTCCACAACATAACTAGAGGCTCCCAACAAACGCCACCAAGGCCTCAAACTGCAACACAACAAACCGTCTAGGGTTCCAAGAACCCAAGAGTAAAAAGCTTCTCAACTTTCACTCACCAAATCCTCCAGGGAGAACTCAAACCGATGCACCGAATGCCTCACTCTCAAGTTCCAACAAAGCTACTAAAGCTATTGGGGCAACAAGAGAGGAGGAATCAAAGAGGAACACAAAATCCCCCAAAATCTAGATCCCAAGGATACACTCACAAATAGATATTTTGGTTTGGTCAAAATGTGGATCTAGATCTCCTTTCTCTTCCACTCAAATATGGGCAAGAATCATTGGAGGGATTGAGAGACAGCAAGCTTTGGAAGGTCAACAATGGAGGGGAAAACTTGCAAGAATAGTTGGGGGACCATTGGGGAAGAAGGCCCCTTAAATAGGTCCCCCCAAAATCCAACTGTTGAAGCCCAAAAACGCGAATCCCGGTACTACCGGACTTTTCCCGGTAGTATCGTACATTCCCTAGGGATCCCAGGACGCCAAATACACCTTATTCAGTACCAACCGGTACTAAGGGGCGGTACTACCGGACCCTGGTCCGGTACTAAGGGGTGGTACTACCGGACCCTGGTCCGGTACTACCGGTCACCCCTGGACGAAAACGGCCATAACTATTGCATTCGAACTCCGATTTTGATGATCTTGGGCTCGTTTAGAAGAGGACAACAAGCTCTACAAGATCATGCAAAAAAACATCATATTACAGCAAGGGATGATAGATCCAAATACGAAAGGTTTAACCTCTCTCAAAAAGACGAACTGATAAAACCTCCAACATAAAAAACGTAATAGAAAATGCATATGAAATCCGTTTTCGATGAACTAGAGCTTGTCATGGAGATTAACACAAGCTCTAAATCCTCACATGAGTAAGAACCAAATAATGTAAGGTTTTACCTATCTCTAAAATACAAACCGGTAAAACCTCCAAGATCAAAATGCAATAAGATATAAAACGGAAATCCGATTTTGATGAATAAGAGCTTGTTATGAACATTACCACAAGCTCTATATCCTCACATGGACAAGACCAAATAAAAACCAAATACGATGATGCAAGTATGCAAAGGTTTGAGATCTCTCTGAACAATGTGACCGAGTTACTCATTCGAGAGCCCCTCTTGATGCTAATTTTTTTTAAATAATACATTTTTTATTGATTTTCACAAATAATACGCAAAACGGGCAAATTGCAATTCTGTCGGTCCGTCGTCCGTTCAACGGACGACACAGCAGCTTCGTCTATTCAAAAGACGACCGACATGTCTTCTTTTGTTCAAAAGACGACCGAGTTGTCTTCTTTTCTTCAAAAGACGACACGTCTTTGTCGAGCTATCGGGTGACAGAGGGTCGTTCGTCTGCATTGAAGGGACGAAGGCGTTCGTCCGATTGAACAGACGACGCCCAAAGATATAGCTAGCTCACACGCCTGCCCGTGCTTGCCCGTCGTCTTCCTTCCCAGCTCGCGCGCCTCTCTCTCTGGTTGTTCTTCCTCTCTCGCTTGCTCTCATTTTCTCAGTTGTTGCACCGATTTGTAGCCCAGATTTCTATCCAAACTCGCTGCTCTAACACATTAGCAAGCTAGTAGAGTCCCGATCTACTAATGGGATAGCCTAGTGTAGTGATTTGAGTCGTTTTGGTGGAGGGATCTGGTGGTGTTCTTGTTGAGAAATGTCCATCGTGGAGGCTGGTGCTGGGACTTGAGGAAGGTGCATGGTGGAGGTGCTGATCCGTTGACCTGAGGCAACAGATGGCGTGACTCAGACGCTTCAAGGGTAAACCCTAATTTCTTTATAATTGCAGTCATGTGTGTATGTTTATAGGTAGCCTTTGATGGGGTCTTAGATGCAAGATATTTGTAGAGTATTATGTGTCAATGTACTGTTTTGACTATTTTCGGTATTTTTAGGTCGAAAATCATGTCAAATAATGTAGTGTTTAGGTTCTTGTATGGTCCTGGTTCACGTAATAAACCAAAGATGGAGTTGATTTGAGCGAGTTTAGATTTATGGATGAAGTGCTTGAATCCTCAACAAAGGCTCGTTACTCAGCTTGAAGGATTGTTATGTGTTCGTTTAGGGCTCCTCCTACCCATACGCTTGTGTGCATGCTTTATGGACTAAGTCAAGGCAAACCCCTAATTTTTATTTAAGGCCAATAGAAGCGCAATAGAAATGGGTCAAATTTGTGCAAGCTTGCCAGAAAAGAGAAGTTAACCCTAGTCTCTTAGTGTTACCTGTGGCGAAAGAGGCTGGGTATGATCATGGCCATAGTAGTCAGACCGATCATGCTGGAGGTAGTTATGATCATGGCCAGAGTAGTCAGACTGGTCATGCTGGAGGTAGTTATGATCATGGCCAGAGTAGCCAGGGCCAAGAGGGTGGCGGCGGTTATGAATCAGGTCACAGTAGATATGCACACACCGGGGGTGATGGTTATGTATCAGAGGACGGTGGTGAAGGATTGGGGGAAGAAATATTCAGTGGCGAAGCTGATGAGGACGAGATATATGATGGTTTGTTGCAACATCAAATGGAAACCGAAGACTCAGAAGGCAACAGTGATACGGCTGATGATTCTGGCGAGTCTGATCAAGAAGAGATCGGCCAACCTATTCCGGCATCATGGAATAATGATAACACAACATCAATGACTGTGAACGATGGGCATGATTCGGCGTGGCATTATCACGCAAACATCATCTCTCTGGGTGCATTATATCCTAGCAAGAGACATCTGCAGGAAGCAATTGTC
This sequence comes from Avena longiglumis, assembly GCA_030063025.1. NCBI lineage: Eukaryota > Viridiplantae > Streptophyta > Magnoliopsida > Poales > Poaceae > Avena > Avena longiglumis. The sequence goes on from CP125978.1 coordinate 366,669,099, forward strand.
GAGTGTTCAATGTCCATGCAACGGGTCTTGAAAACGAAGATGTCATCACAACAATATTTGACATTGGTTTGTGAGGAAGCTGGATGTCCTGCAAGGGTGCATGCCCATGTCCCTAGGTATGACACAAACTGGAAGGTCACCGATGTTGTGATGCACACATGCACACTTGAAAGTGTCCTTCAGGACCATCGTAACCTCACGCCACCCTCCCCGGCTAGACTGTTGTACAGAGATAGTGGAGGGCAAAGCCATGGGGTGAATGCTATCATTCACAAAGTTTCACGATTCCGCTACAATATTTCATACGGGAAGGCTTGGAGGACTAAGCAAAGGGCACTAGAGGCAAGGTTTGGTTCGTTTCGAGACGGGTATGACTGTGTTGTTAGGATGATCCAGACACTGCAGGCTAGGAATCCAGGCACCTACGTGGACATCCAACACTTTACATTGCCACAGGAACCTAATTTGAGAGTACTTCATCGAGTGTTCTTCTCATTTGCTATATGCATAGAAGCTTTCACTCACTGTCGACCAGTCATCTGTGTGGATGGTACATTTCTCATTGGCAAGTATAGGGGTCAGATATTGACTGCCATAGGCCAAGCTGGAAACAATCAAGTTGTTCCACTTGCTTTTGCTTTCGTGCATGTCATCGCCATCGCTAATCAGGAAAGAAGGTTCGAGGTACGCCTCCCTTCCAACCGGATTGGAACAGGAGAAGAGGTAAAGACACAGGAGGTGAGGATAGGCAATGAAGCCTGGCCAACGTGTGAGTGCACGTGCAATAAACCCAAGCTGTTGCATCTGCCTTGCTCTCATGTACTAGCTGCATGCGGGCTCATGGGTATGGATGCGATCTCGTTTGTGTCTCCTTATTTCCTTAAGGACGCGGTGGTCAATACGTGGACAGGCGAGATGATGGGAAATAGGGCATGGGAAATTTCAATAAAGTAAATCCAGGTGAAAGGGTTTACATCCCAGATCCTGAACTGATGCGGACAGGAAGAGGAAGGAGAGAATGTGTCCGCACCCGTAATGATATGGATGAATCTGAAGCCGGAGGCCCTACTAGGCAATGTTTTCTGTGTAATCAATTTGGTCATATAGACACCAGTTGCCACATCTTACAGAGTACTCTCGGAAAAGTAGCAAGACCACCACTCAATGGCTCCAGCGGGTGGGGATTTACGTCAACGAGTGGCAGAATGCACCAACACAAGTGTGGCACGCTGGCCCGTTTGATATGGAGCTATTCCACGGATACTTACAGAGGTACATGTCGATGACACGGCTACGTCCCATTCCACACGCACATGATGATGAGATATACCCTAGCCAGTCAACACTGGAGTCCAGACAGTCAGCGGTAAGTACTTTATTTAGAGCATAATCAACATGAGTGCCTATGTAGTGCATACCTAACTATGATACAAATGCAGGCCGATATGACGTGGGAGATACAGACTAAGGTGGCTCAGTACGGACGATCGCTTTTGACCGTTCCTCTTGTGCCCCGTCAGCAGGCTCAGTCCTTTGCCCGGCGGGTCGAGGAGAAGCTGTGGCGTATCTACGCGGCCATCACGTGCACCAGCGTCTCAGACGTCGTTCAACACCGAGAAGCACAACGCCCACCGCGTCACTCGGTGGAGGAGCGCGCCCCACGTCGATCCACGTAGCAGCGCCCTCCGCGTCACTCGGTGTAGGAGCGCGCCCCACGTCGATCCATGGAGCAGCCACCTTCTCCAGACCATGCACGAGGAGCATATTTCTCCACCACTCCGCCACGGGCCTCGTCCACGACTCTCACAGCAGGCGTCGCCTAGAGCACCACCTCCAGATCAGGCTGGAGGCTCGGGGTGGCAGCAATCACAGTTTACTTCTGACCCGTGGCAGCAATCGCAGTTTAATATCGACCAGTTGCAGCAGAACCAGATTACTTTCGAACAATGGCAGCATCAGCAGCCGATCCCCTACATGGACTTCTCTTATCGACCACAATCTCATCCTCATGGTAAGTGTGTCCCTTCCTACTATTGTTAGATGCAGTATGACATTGTTCAGTACTTAATTTCTTGTACACTAGCAGGAGACTCCGTTACATGGGACAAGATCTTGACGACCGTGATCAGAGACACAAGACGAAGCGTGTAGACTGGTTTGGCCAAGATGTCGAGTACTCCACCACCTATCCCCACACAGATACACATGATCAAGGTGAAGGGTCAATCACCTCGCCGTGATGTGATGCCACCCACGATATGGATGGAGTACACCGAGGCCTCCGCCACCTCGTCGTCGACACCTGATATCTACTTATGTATCAGTCATTTACCTATCTATGTATGAGACATCATTCTATTATTTCATGATTTTATTCGACAAACTACTCAACATAACTTGCAACATAGTTCAACATAACTTGCGGTACATAAATAAGAGTCCTATCTATCCCTAGCATGATGCCTTTCCCTTTCCCTTCGATGATGCCTCGCCCTTTCCCTTGGACGATCCCTCGCACTTGCTCTTCTTGGCCTGCGCTTTCTTCTTCTCCTGCCTCTTGTCCCACTCAGCTCTCGCCTTGCTTCCAACGGGTGGCGGCATGAAGATATCATCCTCATATTCGCTCTCTTCTATCCAGGCCCTAAGTGCCACAACCTGCTCCGTCATGTCATCTTGACTCTTCTTGGCCTGCTCTTTATTCTTCTCCTGCCTCTTGTCCCACTCAGCTCTTGCCTTGCTTCCAACGGGTGGCGGCATGAAGATATCATCCTCATCTTTGCTCTCTTCTATCCAGGACCAAGGTGTATCAAACCACTCCCTCATGCGAGATTCACTCTTGAAGGTGAGCTTGTCCCACCTTGCCTGGATCCTGAGAAGCTCTGCTCGTACCTGATTTGGGGTCTTCAGTTTCCACCCTCTTCGATGAAGTGACTCACCAAGCAGAACGAGAGCATCATGGTTCGTTACCAACGTATCCCAGGTGCCTGGTTCATCGCCTATCACAACAGTTCTAGCTATTTGGAGAAGCCCAATGGACATATCTAGAGGCCAGGGAGACGCGTCGGTCATAGTGGAGAGGAGTGGAGGGAAATGCGAGAGCAAGAGGAGAGGAGGGAAATGAGAGAGTAAGAGGAGGAAGAGATGAACTGGGTTAAAGGATACATCTCGTTGCCCGGATTTATAGAGGCATCGAAACGAATAGGCGGGAAAAAAGGGCGGGAAGTTGTGGCGGGAAAAAAGGGCGGGAAGTAGTGGCGGGAACAAAGGGCGGGGAGTACTGGCGGGAAAAATTGGCGGGGAGTACTGCCGGGAAAAATCGGCGGGGAGTACTGGCGGGAAGGATTGGTGAGGAAAACTGCGGCGGACGATTATTTAGCGGCAGTACTGCCGATCAGTGCAAGCTTGCATGAGCAATGCACCCTTCGTCCTTCCAATAGACGATACACTGTGTCGTCTCTTCAACAGACGAAGCTCTGGGCCGTCGTCCTCTCAACAGACGATACACTGTGTCGTCTCTTCAACAGACGAAGCATCTATGTCGTCTGTTGAACGGACGACGGACCGACAGAATTGCAATTTTCCCATTTTGCGTATTATTTGTGAAAATCAATAAAAAAATTATTATTTTAAAAAAAATAGCCCTCTTGATAGCACGGCTATCTATCCTAAACCCGGTCTCCACTAACAACATGAGACCGGCAAAAGGGAAAACCTATCAAGATTATACCTTTGCATTGAGCATTCCACTTAAGCTCAATGTAGACGAACTTGACCTTCTCAAGATGGAACTCCTTCCTTGATTTCTCATCATCGATCCATGATCACCGAGGATGGCAAGCATCAAACATGAGATCTTCTATAAATGGCGCATTTTAAGCTTGCACAACACATCTTCTTCTTATTTCCTCTATCTTGAAGCGAACACATGCTCCAAGCAATGCCAATGGACAATTCCTACAAGTACAACTTAATACACACATTAGTACATAAAGATTTTCATTAATTACCAAAACCACACATGGGGGCCCACATGTTCTTTCAATCTCCTCCATTTTGGTAATTGATGACAATCCCTTTAAGAGGGTTTATATAAGGAATATTAACAAATAAAATGGTAATACCAATATCAAATACTACATAAGTATGTGATATTGGTACCACCACCATATATAGAGCAAACTCCCCCCACAATACTATGCATGTGTGATGAACTTGAATTTCGTTGCATATATTGCCAATAATTATCATTGGCGGAGTTTCCTCTATATAACACATGCAAAGCAACAACAAATATGCAAGAGCATGGAAGGAAAATGCTTAAGAACAAACTCAAAGCATAAACCATTTCCCTTAAACCCTCTAAAACTTCTCCCCATTGGCATCAATTTCCGAAATGGGTGACAAGTTCTAGAAGGCCAATATAGTGATAAATCCTCCAAAGGTGTGCATTCGCACATATCCAATGATGAATACTTGGGAGTAAGTAGAACTATATCGAGGACCCAAAGATTGCCAAACAAAATAAAAAAGAAGAGGCATCTACAAATGATGCAAGCAATTACAAGGTCCGACAAACCAAATGAAAACAACAAATGGGTCCAAATGGAAATAACAAGATATTATGAAATGAGCAAAAGAGTGCTTTAAATAACAAATAGAGAATAAGCTCCCCAAGATTTGTGCATAATTCAAAATAAATGCATTAGAATACATATTGCACAAATATGGAATCCTCGCTCCCCCATAAGCATTTAAAACACAATAAATGAAAGATCAAATAAATGCTTAAATAAAATAGAGAAGCTCTCCAAGATTTGTGCACACTTTAGAATCGTTGTATTTCAATACAAAAATGCACAAATATGGAATCCTCACTCCTCCATAAACATTTAAGGCTCAATAAATGAGAAAGAACACAAATGAGCATTATTAAATGAATTAGATGAGCTCCCCAAAGATAATGCACCAATTATGATAATTGCATTTGGGAACAAGGTGCATAATCATGGAATCCTCACTCATCCAAGTTCATTTAACAATACAAGGCATGAGAGAATAAATATGAGTTCCCAAAGATGCAAACAAGAGGGACAAGCACTCATAAGCAATTAAGTTTGGAAGCCACTGAAGAATCAAAAGGAATAGAAAGGTGGTTTCCAAGGATTAAAAATCAACTGAAATTATCTTCTCATATGTGTATATGTCTCTAAGTGGAAAACATCACAAAAACATATGCCAACAAATAAATATTGATGGGGATATGCCTACCAGGGTATACCCAGCAGGATGTTTCCTACTAGCCCAAGCGTCAGCGAGTGGACCTGCAGGACGGCGACTGGATCAAGACTTGGCGTGGACTCAAGCGACTGGAAGCTGAAGGCCCAGAAGAGTAGTTAGGCCCAGTCGGACTTGGTCATAGAATCTCCGAATCCTTAACTAATTCGGTTGTGATCTGTAAACCCTAGCGAGGTGAGTCTATATAAACCTCCCTAGAGGACGCATAGAGGATACGTTCCATCATACACCCAAGCGACTCGCCGCCTAGCCGTCGAGCTCTCCCCATTGTACTCTCACCATAATACAATTTAGCAGGAGTAGGTCTTTACCCTCCGGGGAGCCGAACCTAGGAAAACCCTTGTGTATCAGCCCTCATCTCGCACCGCAGATGGCTGGCCGCCCTTGCCCCATGTTCTACTACTCGCTGCCGATTGCAGCATATGCCGTGGTCATTCCCACGATAGTGGCGCCCACCATGGGGCCTGGCCGGTCAGGCCGGTGTTCTGCGGCGAGATCCAATCTGCCCATCAACGAGTCGATCATCACCGGCCGCATGATCGCGGTGAGATGCTCCAGATCTTGCCGAGCAGCTATGTCCCGGCGGCGCGACCCATCACACATAGCGTGATCCTGCCGGACGGCACGATCAGCCTCTTCGTCGGCCTCACAAGACGTCATCGTCTCGGAGGACTCGGCTCGCATCCGCGAGTCGCCGCCACGCGACCGGCTCTCTGAGAGCCAGGTCCGCACGATTCACCGCCTCGCCTCCGAGTACGACTCGGCCCACAGCAACATGGCCAAAACCACCGCGGCCGCGGACGACGTGGCCCTCAACAAAGACACCGATTCGGTGACCCCGACATCACGCGCCGGATCCATCATCGTCGCGTCACCCGCAGGCTCCATTACCCAAGTCTCCAACGTTGGAGACTTCGAGGATCCCTCCATCCTTGGGATCTTTGACTTCGACTCTGGGTCGGAGAACTCCGCCGACCTCCACGACGGAACCGGTCGCCACGCCGCGACCTACATGGCGACTGGCGCCGACCCACCGGAAGACCCCTTCTCCATGCCGATACCACCAAACACGACGGCAACGGAGGTCGAGGAACTCCGCCTGAAGCTGGCGGAGGCAGTCTGCAAGGAACAAGCCGAGCGCGAAAAATTTCGCCTCGAGCAGGTGACAGCGCAGGAGTTGTCGCGCTACCACCAACTCCAAATCAGGTCGCGCCTGAACCCTACCGTCCATGGGCCGCCCTGAATTTTGAAGATGAGAACGAGTCAGCCCGCGCGGCCGCGCGATCTACGAGAACGCGCCGCCAGGAGGAAGCACTCGGCCCCCACCAGGGGCAACGGCCAATGGTGCTCCACCACCACCCAACCGCGCACCCCCCAGGGACCAGCCAAGGATTGTGGTCTCCTCACAAGAGCGAGACGCGAATGGCATCCCGCTGTTCTCCACCCCAATGGACAAACTCGTCGCGGGCCGAGCAGCAGTAGACAACATTGCAACCACTGGGGAATGCGCCCTACAGATCCAGTACGCCAGGGCTCTGCTCGCCAAAGCGGTCGAGAAACAAAACGCAAGCGCCGACTCATAGGGTCGAATGTACTCACGTTCATCAGGCAGCAGAGCGGCCTCGAGCGGCCGCCCCATGGCGGCGAACACTCTCAACTGCCCGCCACCCGAACCCCTACAGCTCCAACACCGACCCGCGAACGCGTCACTCTCCACCAACGACCCTCGGCCGGTGACCAACTTCGTCGCCCCCAATGGACAACCCGTCGATGCCCGCACCCACATCATCAACAAACAGAGCTGGCGCGCACGCCAGCCTGACGACCTACGGCACACCCTCACCAACCGCCGCGATGGTGAACCAAGGAGATCGCTAAGCCAAATCGGGCCCCAGTGCTTCGGACCGATGATCCGAGGCGAAAGATACCCGGTGAATTCAAAGCGCCGAAGGAAATAGAGAAGTACGACCCCTCGTACGATCCCTCTGTGTGGCTGGATACCTACCTCATGGCAATGGGGATTGCCGGACACACCGACCTACTAGCCGCCCGCTACCTCCCACTAATGATTGAGGGGGCGTGCAGGCAGTGGATTAACACCCTCCCCGCGGATAGCATCGACTCCTAGGAGGAGATGCGCGATGCCTTCGTCAGGCACTTCGAGGGTTCATACACCCGCGCCACCAAAATCGAGGACCTAGAACGGTGCGTCCAGGGACCCCGCGAGTCGACCCTCGGCTGGGTCCAACGGTGGCAAGATTTCTAGTACAACGCGGTCGGAATCCACCCGGACACCGCGATCCACTGCTTCAAGACCTCGTGCCGCTACGAGCCCCTGGTCGCCAAGCTCAAACGAGCGTACCGCACACTCGACAACATACCGAACCTCCTGGAGATCGCAAAAAGGTACGCAGAAGAGGACCCAAACCAGGAAACCGACGACGAGTCGGGAGGACATCGCCGCACGAGCGGCCACGACAACAGGAGGCGGCCTGAGCTACGATACAGCAGCACTCGCCTCACCGGCAAACGCCACGGTGACGCGCGAGTCGACTTCATCGCCAACGCCGGGTACGTGCAGTGCGAGCCCAAGAGCTTTTGTCACGACGGAGGACAGCGCCGCGACGGCGGCAACTACAAGGCAAAGCCGAGGTTCGATCCCACAGCCCTTCTCAACCAACCCTGTGTGTTTCATAGCAGGGAAGGAAAGCCCGCCACGCAGACGACCGCCGAATGCAACTCTCTCAAGGAGATCGAGAAGGCACGACACGCGCGGGAAGACCCCGACAACAACCCGCCAAACGGCGGAAAGTTCGGCAGCGTCACCGGCTCGCTCCACACCTTCACCGGCTTCAACACGAAGCGTGAGAAGAAGGTCATCGCCCGCGTCTTCGCCGTCAACGCGGTGTCCCAGATAGACATCCCTCAGTTCCTCAACTGGTCTGAGCAACCAATCACTTGGAGCCGCGAGGACCACTCGCCGCGGATCGAGTATCCGGGCCAAGTCGCCCTGGTGGTCAAGCCAAAGGTGGGGGACTACTGGCTCCCCAAAACGCTGATGGACGGCGGCAGCTCCATAAATATCCTGTACTTGGACACCTTTAGGCGACTGCGGATCCCGCAGTCGATGATCGAGACGACCTACACCACTTTCCACGGCATCTTCCCTGGTCGGAAGGCGTACCCGATCGGCAAGGTGACGCTGCCAGTCACCTTCGGCACACCAGAAAACTTCCGCACCGAGCGGATCATCTTCGAGCTGGTGCCCTTTGACAGCCCTTACCACTGCGTCCTAGGGCGCCAGGCGTTCGCCAAGTTCATGGAAGCGCCCCACTACGCGTATAACGCGATGAAGCTACCCGGGCCGTGCGGCGTCATCACCATCCACGGCGACCCCAACATGGCCGCAGAGTGCGAGGCCAAAGGGGTCGAACTTGCTGACGCCGTCATAGCGGCAGAGGTCAACCACGCCGAGGAGCTCGCCAAGTACGCGAGAGGGGTCAACAACGACGACCCCACCATACTCAAGAAGCCCAACTCGGAGGGCGGCAACTCCACCGCCTTCGAGGCAACGACGCACACCCGCACCGTCGAGCTGGTCCCAGGCGACTCCAGCCAGACGGTGACGATCGGGACGGGCATGAGCCCAGCATAGGAAGGCGAGCTCATTAAGTTCCTCCGTGAGAACAGGGACATCTTCGCATGGAAGCCATCTGACATGCCTGGTGTCCCGAGGGAACTCGCTGAGCACAAACTCAACGCCGACCCCAAAGTGCGACCTGTCAAGCAGTCGCTGCGGCCCTTCAATGAAGAGCGTTGTCGAGCCATCGCCGAGGAGGTGCAACGTCTACTCGCTGCAGGCTTCATCCGGCCAATCAAGTACTCCAAGTGGCTGGCAAACCCAGTCCTGGTCGAGAAGAAAAATGGGACCTGGAGAATGTGTATCAACTACACGAACTTAAACAGCGCCTGCCCGAAAGAGCAATTCGTCCTCCCGCGGATCGACCAAATCATTGATTCCACCGCGAGCTCGGAGGCGCTATGCTTCCTCGACGCCTACTCTGCCATGACCTTCGGCCTCAAAAAACGCCGGGGCGACCTACCAGAGGTGCATGCAGGAGTGCCTTGCGAGCCAGATTGGCCGCAATATCCATGTCTACATCGACGACGTGGTGGTGAAATCCGCTCACCAGAACGACCTACTCGCCGACCTGGCGAAAACATTTTCCAACCTGCGGAAGTACAAGATAAAGCTAAACCCAGGGAAATGCACCTTCGGTGTGCCAACTGGACAGCTACTGGGATACGTTGTCTCCAAGCGTGGGATCGAGGCGAACCCCGCCAAGATCAACACGATCGCTCGACTCGGCAGACCCGAGTGCCTGCACAGCGTCCAGAAACTGGCCGGGCGAGTCACGGCTCTCAGTCGCTTCATCCCCCGGTTAGGCGAAAAGGCGATGCCCCTCTACCGCCTAATGCGCAAGAACCCCACCTTCCAGTGGGACAAGGAGGCAGATGACGCGCTCCACGACCTCAAGGAGGTGCTTCTCGCAGCGCCGCTACTCGCCGCCCCCGTCAACAAGGAACCCATGCTGGTCTATGTCGCGGCTTCCGAACGCGTCGTCAGCGCCGTCATGGTCGTCGAACGGCCAGAGGAAGGAAAGGAGCGCCCGGTGTAGCGACCAGTGTACTACATCAGCGAAGTCCTCACCGAGTCACGCCAGCGCTACCCGCAATACTAGAAATTGGTATACGCGGTCTTCAGAGCACAGCGACGACTACCGCACTACTTCCAGGAGCACCCAATAACAGTCGTCTCCTTAGCACCGCTGCAAGACATCATCCGCAACCGTGAGGCGACCGGGCGAGTCGCCAAGTGGGCCGTCGAGATCGGAATCCACAACATCAAATACGAGCCGCGCAAGGCGATCAAATCGCAGGCTCTCGCAGACTTCCTCGTCGATTGGGAGGAGGCCCAGCAGCCATAGAAGCTGCCATACCTCCACTATTGGAACCTACACTTCGATGGCTCCAAGAACGCGGACGGGGCAGGGGCAGGGATCGTGTTAACGTCTCCGAAGGGCGACAAGCTCCACTACGTCCTCTACCTCGACTTCACCCCCTGCACCAACAACATGGCCGAGTACGAGGCGATACTCCACGGCATTCGAGCTGCCAAGGAGATGAACGTCAATCGCCTGCGCTGCTACGGAGACTCCGACCTCGTCGCTGGGAAAGTCGCCGGCACCTGCGATGTCGTCTCCCCCACCATGGCGGCATACCGCCAAGCAGTGGACCAGCTGGGTGGACACTTCGCAGGCTACTCCGTCGAGTGGATCGACAAGCGGAAGAACGAGGAGGCCGACGCACTCTCTCGCATCGGCTCGGCTTGACTCGCACCACCCGCCGACGTCTTCCTTGACACCATCACCAAGCCTTCCGTCTCTCCCCCAAGGGAGATCGACATCGGAATCCCGCTGCAACCAGAAGCAACCCTGGTCGCACTAATCGCCGAGCCAAACGTCTGGACCGCGCCATACGTCGCCTTCTTGGAGGGAGGCACCCTGCCCGCGGACGAAACGGACGCCCGGATGATAGCACGCCGCTGCAAATCCTTCATCATCATCAACGGCGAGCTCCACAAGCGCAGTGTGACCGGCGTGTTCCAACGCTGTGTTCAACCCGCTGAAGGACGCAAAATCCTCCAAGACATTCACTCCTGTGACTGCAGCCACCACGCCAGCGCCCGCTCTTTGGTCGCAAAGGCTATGCGACACGACTTCTACTGGCTCACTGCACACGCATACGCTGTCGACATCGTCCAGCGATGCGTCGGATGCCAGAAATACGCCAACCAGACCCACGTGCCGAGCTCGGCGCTCAAGACAATCCCATCACCTGGCCATTCGCCGTATGGGGCATGGACATGGTAGGCCCCTTCAAGAAGGCCCCCTCCGGCTTCACCCACCTCCTAGTCGCAGTCAACAAATTCACAAAATGGGTGGAGGCCAAGCCAGTCCGCAAGTGCGACGGGAAGACCGCCACCAAGTTCCTACGCGAGCTCATCTATCGCTACGGCTTCCCAAACAGCATCATCACGGACAATGGCACCAACTTCGCCAAAGGAGCCATGGCCGAGTTCTGCGAGGAACACCACATTCGACTCGACCTCCCCTCAGTCGCGCACCCGGAGTCCAATGGCCAGGCGAAACACGCCAATCAGAGCATCCTCCATGGCCTGAAGCCACGGCTCCAAGTCCCACTTGAGCGCACCGCCGGGTGCTGGGTCGAGGAGCTACCCTCCGTCGTCTGGGGCATCCGCACCTCCGTCAACAGGTCGACAGGATTCACCCCCTTCTTCATGGTGTATGGCGCCGAGGCAGTCATGCCCACCGACCTCGAGCACGATTCACCAAGGGTGGTCAACTACACGGAGGCCGCAAACGAACTCGCACGACAAGACGTCATCGACCAGCTCGACAAGGCACGCGATCTAGCTCGCTCCCGCACCGCCGTCTACCAGCAAGGGCTCCGCCGCTACCATAGCCGGCGAGTAAAGACTCGCATTTTCCAGGAAGGCGACCTGGTACTTCGCCTAATCCAGGACAAGAAGGGCGTGCACAAGCTCTCCCCCCCTTGGGAGGGATCATTCGCCATCGGGCGAGTCCTAGGCAACGACGCCTACTACCTCACCGACGTCCGAGGAGACGGAAAACTAGATGTCAAGCGGCCATGGAATGTAAACCTCCTACGGAAGTTCTACTCCTAGAACTTCATACATGTACTCTCCACCCGCTATGAAATAAAACAGATCGGTTACCGAAAATTGTGTCTACTCTCCGTGTCTTGTTCCACTCGCACTCGTAATAACAGCGTTATGCTATTCGCAGAAGTCAACCTCTGGTAAAGCGACCGGCACGGCCAAGTAGTGCGGTACGAGGGAACTGGGAAACTCCAGGCCTCGTAACGTCCATGAAAAACGCCAACCCGGAGCCCCATTGGAGTCGCCTAGCTCGACTGGCTCACCGAGCCAAGACAACTGCATTCGCTCCTCCCAGCGACCAAGGTCCTCCGCATCCTCGGCACAATGACCCGAATAGCCAAGTACCATGCTCGGGGACTGACACCCAGCCAAATACGAGCGACTAGGGGAAAACGCCAAGTATGAGAGCGCGCCCAGGACTCGCCACGCGACTGATCCTCCGGATCAGGCAGGAGAGACGCGCTAACAAAGACGCGCTTAGTCCTCACCTACCTTGGAGCTGCGACTAGAACCACCAAGTACCACGCTCGGGGACTCGGCAACCCGACCTCGTTCGCGCCCGGGAAAACGGTCAAGTAAAGAGCACCCCTGGGAGTCGCCTTGCGACTGGCTTTCCGAGCCATGGCGAGTTGACCTCAACTCATTAAAAGTTAACAGACATATAACAACGAGGTAAACCCCATAAAAAGGTCGGACGCGCTCGCGGACTCGTTCAATCAAAATCCAAAATCGCAAAACGAATGACAAAATAACATGAGTTTCCTTTATAGCAGCACAAAGTTGTTCCAAAATACAAGGAAAGTTCAATAGTTATCTTGTACTAACGCCCAAGGGCACAACACTTCTACTCCACAGGTTTTGACGCAAACGTGCCACCATTCCTGCGGCTACGGATGAAGGGCACGTAAGGGTTCGACGGGTACGTCGTCAGCTCGCCCGCCATCTCCGCACGGAACGGCTGCTCGACCTTGAAGTCTCGATGCTTCAGTTCAGGATCATTGGGGGAGACAACCGTCTCCTGATAGGGGATGAGGTCGCCCATCGCCCAAACGCAATTGGAGTACACCGCGGCCCGGTCCGTCAGCTTCAGCACCTCGGCAATCTCCACCGAGCCCGTTGACGAGGGGTAGACGCTCGTGACATCGTCGAGGTCGAAATCCTCCGGGAAATGGGCAAGCCCAAGGCTGAGCGCCGTCGCTGCCCCACGCCGGAAGACCGACCGCGTCATGAACTCGACGACCGATGGAGCCTTTTCCAGGTAGCGCCATACCTCGACAAGATCACTGGGTATCACCTCCGTGGGCGATATCTCCTGAAGATATGATCGAAGGCAAGTCGCCGACAACGCGGTCGAGTCGACCAGGGTGGTCACGCACTGCCCCGTGTCATACGACTGCGCTTCTTCCACGTTGTCAGTAATCCGGCCTGCAGCACATCAACAAGCAGTAAGCGAAATGTCGACATCACAATACAGTTAGTGTCGCCGAAAATTGGTTGAAGGAGAGTTTACCAATTAGCGGGCGATAGAGGTCCGTGATGAAACTTTGAAGAGAAGAAAGGTCGTCCTGCAGCCCAGCAACGAGCGAATCAGATACTTTCCGTTCTTCAGCGGCAGAAGTAACAACAGCTTTCGCATGCCCTTCCGCCGAGCTTGCTTCCGCCCTCGCCTCCTTGAGCTCACGCTCCAGGTCAGCGACTCCCTTTTTGGCCGCGCTCAAAGCGGACTGAGCCGCCGCCAAGTCACCCACCGGGACAAGGCCCTGACGGACCTCCTTCACCTCGGCTGCAACCTCTTGAAGCCCCTTGTTCTCCTCCTGGACGACAACGAGCTCCTTCTCCAAGCGACACTTCGCAGCGAGCCGTTCGGTCGACTCGCATTGCAGGCCCTGAGCACACACTACAATGTCAACAACAAACAATTCATAAGTGCCTACCCGCTGAAATTCAGCGACTAGGCACTCGGGGACTGGACAATGAAAATCCTCAGTGCCCACCCGCTGAGATTCAGCGACTAGGCACTCGGGGACTGGATGATATAAAAACATTAAGAATCCGACCATTGAAATTCAGTGGCCCGATCCTCGGGGACTGGACATACCTGGATGGCAACGCCTAGCATGCCGTGAAGCTCCAGTGCATCCACAGACGCAAGCACGACCGGAGTATGGCCGCGACACTGCTCAACCTCCACCTCGGCGACCCCAGTCATCTGGCTCGTCGGTGCTGAGGCACTCGCTGCGGCCGCCTTTGCCATGAAGCGAGGGAAGGTCACTGCAGATGCCGCTACGCCACTCGGAGCCAGCTCGGCCACATCGGGTGAGTCAACACCCTCCTTGGTTTTCGAGGCCACTTCCACTGCAGTTGGAGATCACTTGGAGCAACCGCCGGGTCATTAGAGACCGTGACGACGTCGTTGCCTTTCGTCCTCTTAACACCTTCAGCGGGAGCAGCGACGTCGTCGGTTTTCCTCTTCCGCGAGGAATCCGCCGACACCTCGGTGGCGACTGGCGGAACCTTGGCCACAGAAGGATGGCCGATCTTTTTAACACCAGTCCTGTGAAACAGTTTTATGAATAAGACTGTCCGACTAAAACGGAAAATAAGCAGACAAACAACACTCACTTGGCGACTGGTATGAACTGTAGACCGGTGCGGATACTGGCCGGCTTCTCCATCTCGGGCCCTAGCCTTCGAGTAAGGCCCATCTCGAACACGTCGTGTGCCCAAGACACTGATGGCTTCTTCGAAGATGAAGCCGTGGCAGGAGCCTTCGAGCAAGCTTTGTAAGGTCAACAATGGAGGGGAAAACTTGCAAGAATAGTTGGGGAACCATTGGGGAAGAAGACCCCTTAAATAGGTCCCCCCAAAATCCAACTGTTGACGCCCAAAAACGCGAATCCCGGTACTACCGGACTTTTTCCCGGTACTACCGGACATTCCCTGGGGATCCCAGGACGCCAAACGCACCTTATTCAGTACCAACCGGTACTAAGGGGCGGTACTACCGGACCTCCGGTACTACCGAACCCTGGTCTGGTACTACCCGTCACCCTTGAACGAAAACGACCATAACTTTTCCATTCGAACTCCGATTTTGATGATCTTGGGCTCGTTTCAAAGAGGACAACAAGCTCTACAAGATCATGCAAAGAAACATCATAGTCCAGCAAGGGAGGATAGATCCAAATGACGAAAGGTTTAACCTCTCTCAAAAAGAGAACCGATAAAACCTCCAACATCAAAAACGTAATAGAAAATGCATATGAAATCCGTTTTCGATGAACTAAATCTTGTCATGGAGATTAACACAAGCTCTAAATCCTCACATGAGTAAGAACCAAATAATTAAAGGTTTTACCTATCTCTAAAATACAAACCGGTAAAACCTCCAAGATCAAAATGCAATAAGATATAAAAGGGAAATCCGATTTTGATGAACAAGAGCTTGTTATGAACATTACCACAAGCTCTATATCCTCACATGGACAAGACCAAATAACAACCAAATATGATGATGCAAGTATGCAAAGGTTTGATCTCTCTCCGAACGATGTGACTGAGTTACTCATTCGAGAGCCCCTCTTGATAGCACGGCTATCTATCCTAAACCCGATCTCCCACTAACAACATGAGATCGGCAAAAGGGAAAACCTATCAAGATTATACCTTTACCTTGAGAATTCCACTTGATCTCGATGTAGACGAACTTGACCTTCTCAAGATGGAACGCCTTTCTTGATTTCTCATCATCGATCCATGATCATCGAGGATGGCAAGCATCAAACATGAGATCTTCTATACATGGCGCATTTTGAGCTTGCATAACACATCTTCTTATCGATTCATCTATCTTGAAGCCAACACATGCTCCAAGCAATGCCAATGGACAATTCCTACAAGTACAACTTAATACACACATTAGTCCATAAAGATTGTCATTAATTACCAAAACCACACATGGGGACCCACATGTTCTTTCAGAGGACAAATCGGAGGCATCTTCATTCAGCGCCGCCATCGTCGCCCTAAAGCCACTCCGTCGGATGACCGAAACCCTAAGCTACTAGGCCCTAACCTAATAGGGATGTTATGACCGAAACCCTAAGCTACTAGGCCCTAACCTATGTTATGACCGAAACCCTAAGCTACTAGGAAAAATCAGAGGTATCTTCATTTTGTGTTGTACATCGGTTAATCTCCTAGGGATCGGATGAAACTATTCTTCTCACTTAATCTCCGTCAAAACTTCTCAGTGTGTGCGTAGAGAGAGTTTGTAAAAATCTAGAAGAAGGAAGCGTTTTAGTTTACATGCCTATGTGAGTGTTTTGGATGATATTTTGGGGTCTAGCCCGTCCAACCCAGACTACAAAACATGATATAAGGGCATTTTTACTGGGATGATCCAATCCGTCTGAACATGTCCATACCGGTCGACACGTATTGGAGCCATACAGACCAACTCATACGGACCAACCCATCCATACACCAAACTTAAGGCACGGGTACGTCGGCCTAGAAATCGCGCTTGTCCTCCCATATTCTCTCCTAGTTCGTCCAGACCCTCTCGCCGGTGGCATAAGAGCTATTCTACTTTCGATTGGACATGGCTGGTCGGACATACTAATGAATCGTCGTGATAAGAGCAACTCCAACAACTTACCTATAAATGGGTAAGCAAAAAACCATTTAGGTAAGATGAGAAAGAAGATATAGGTAAGTAAAACATGTCTTGCTTTTCCAACTTACCCATACAAGCTTACCCAAAATTTGTTTTCAACATTTTCTTTCCTATACTACTCTCACACATATGACATATATCAATTGAATTAACACAAGATAATTGAAATTATTCATCAGAAGTAGAAATATTATAAGTCCAACATAATAAAAATGCATCATCAATCATAGAAGTAGTAGGACAGTAGTCCATCGGTGCATAGAACAACACCACATAATAGATAGTTCATTGGTGTATAGAACAACACCACAAAATAGATAATTCATCGATTCATACTAGACCATCACTCTCAAATGCCGCCACCCCCACCATTGCCATCACCACCATAGCCTTTTGCCATCAATATTTGGTCACGGCAAAGCTCCCAATAAGCTCATCCCTTCTCATCTAGACTACTTGGGTCCATGAACATGAGCTTTTGATCTTACTCCATCCTCTTGAGCATTTCTTCATTTGCCACCTTCCTCTCTTCGATCTCAAGACGCTCCTCCTCGGCCGCCGCCCTTCTCTCCTCGGTGTCCACCTTTCTCTCCTCAAACAACTTCCTCTCTTCAATCTCTTTGTGCCTCATCTCCCTCCTTTCGTTGGCAAGCTCCTTCCTCACCGCCATCATGTTGTCCAAAGAGTCCTTGTACATGTTCTCACCTCCTTTTGCCCTTGCTTCTTTAGCTTTATTTCTACCTTCGACGATCCTCTTCCTATTGACCAAAGAGAGAGGATTGGGGCTACTTGAGCCTTCATCATTGGTGTCAACAACCAAATCTTCTCCAATAGTGGTAGTTGGTGTCTTCCTTTTGTTTGGAATCTCGTTGGAGGGGCGACTCTTCCATTTATCTTCCTTCTCAAGAATGGTAAAACAATGGAACAAAGTGAAAGATTTCCCTGGTTTGCCACCTTTCTTTTTTTGGTTTTCCCATGAACAATTTTTGAGTAATATTGAGCTACAAATAAGAAAAATAGAACACGTTTATTTGCTATAATAAGAACTAGAGAACAAGTTTATTGAGCTACAAATAAAAATAAGAGAACAAGTTTATTTGCTATAATAAGAATAAGAGAACAAGTTTATTTGCTATAATAAGAACTAGAGAACAACTTTGTTTGCTACAATAAGAACTAGAGAACAACTTTATTTGCTACAATAAGAACAATAGAACAAGTTTATTTGCTACAATAAGAACAATAGAACAAGTTTATTTGCTACAATAAGAACAATAAAACAAGTTTATTTGCTACAATAAGGACAATAGAGCAAGTTTATTTGTGCATACCTTGTCTACGGGACTAGTCCCACTTGGATTGAGACAATCAAGTTGGGCTAAGCAAGTGGACCATCTGAAACACTCGGAGTTGATGGTTGACCAACGGTGTTGTAGGGAAATGATAGTCCTAGCTTTCTTAGAGTGTTGCCGGTAATACTCATGGATATGCTCCCAATATGTGGTGCTTTGTTGTTCATTCCCGGTGATGGGATCGACGCCAATAAAAATCCATGCATGGCACAAGGTCTCATCTTCCTTTTTAGTGAAATTAGCTCCTCGGCGAGCCTTTCGTGGAGTTGGATCATTGACAAAACCATCACCATATGGCTCACCAAGAAAACCCTCACCATATGGCTCACCAACAAAACCCTCACCATCACCATCTCCCTCTCCCATAATATCATCTTGTGCAAATTCTTGAGATGGATCATTTTGTGGAAATTCTTGAGATGGTCCATTTTGAGCAAATTGTTGACTAATTGAGAAAGGACTCATCATCCATACTACATACAAATAAACATTCTCAATTAGATAGAATTTAAGCATATTGTGCAAACTGGACTTTACAAATCAATTATGGCAACATAACATATTGTGCAAGCCATATTATACAACCAAAACTATTGCAAAACATTGTGCCTTTGCCTAAACTTGGATACACATTCAAAATTGACAAAAAAAATGCAGCAAAGAAAATCAAGTGTGCAAATTCGAACCTTGGAGCCATTTCACCAAACACCGTGAGTGCGCAGGAGCCACCAACGAGCTGTGGAGATGCTATCTGTCTCGACGATGGCGTGGGTGCTGCAAGAGGTGGGGGAGGCGACATCAGAGCAACGGGAGGTGGTGGAGGCGGGGCCTCCATGGCCAGAGCATACGGTGGTGGAGGCGGGGCCGCCTTTTTGGCCGTGCGCGCAGCTGCTGCCGCGGGGACCTTCTGCGCCCTCTTCCGGGGCGGTTTCTTCGCAGGGGCAGGCAGAGGCGTGGCCAAGGTGTCCCCAATGCTCGCCGGGTCGCCGGCGGAGCCTCCAGCGCCGGCGGGAGCCCGAGGCGGCGGAGCCAGATCCAGGCGTCTGGCGGCGCTAGGCTTGCTCCTCGCGGTCGCTGGGAGGACAGGATGCGCACGAGGATGGGCGAAGGGGGCTTGCGGGAGTGGGGCCGGCTCGTCCATGGCGTGCTGGCGGCTGGAAGAACCGCGGCGAGCACCGCCTGCGTCGGGTGGGCGCGAGCGAAACTTCCGCCCGAGGCGGTTTCCCCTCCCTGCGTGCATTTTGGGTAGAATCGTGGCTTACCCAAAAATTGACTCTATCTACCCATATATGGGTAGGAGATGACAAAATATGGGTAATCACCCAAAAAATTAGTGGAGGACCACATATGGGTAAGCTGTTGGAGCTCTTATTTTGTCCATCTTACCTATAAAAGCAGTTTTTTGCCCTCTTACCTATATATGGGTAAGATTTTGGAGTTGCTCTAAGCCGAACAGACTGAACTAGTGCCCAAAATTATCCACAATCCGATCTAAACTCCTCGAAACAGGCTTTCGCCCAGCTATATAGATATAGCAATCGTTTGAGACCGCTGCTGGGCCAGACAGCATAACGCCCAAAAGAAAAACAAAGAAAAAGAAGAAGAAAAAGAAGAGAAAACAAAGCCGACAACAGTGGCTCGACGAACAAGGATGACCCGCCACCATTGCGCCCTCCGGAGAATTCCACCACGCTCCTAGCGCTCCGAAGCGTCACGTACCAAGCAGCACCCCCAAGAGGGAAAGCGACGACAACGACGCTGCTGTCCGGACTAGGCCTAGGGTTTCCCCCGGTACGCTACGGGAGGTGGGGAAGAGATACACCCGACGCCCTTCAAGAAGGACGATGACACCCACAGGCGTCACCGCGTCGGTGTCAAGACGACAAGGATTTCTCCCGACCTCTCAAAAAACCACACTCCCGGATGCATCGAATTGCTCCACCAAGCTCGCCGCCCACCAGCACACACCACCATGATCTTGCGGTCACCACCGCCGTCTCACCGTGACCCACAATGTGAGGCTGGTCCGATCGAAAAGAAGAAACTTCAGCGGGGTCGGTGGAACAGTAACACGCGGGAGGGAACAACCTCCACCGTCGGAAAGCGATAGCCGACCGGATATAGCAGCAGGGACAGACCAGGCCCTCTCTGGCCCGGCCGAGTCCAAATGGACTCGTTAAGCCCCGCGCCACACTGCAGCAGGGGTGTCACCGTCGCCACCAACCCTATCCCAAGTCCCGACTAATCCATCCACCAGTGGATCTGCCGCCACCGCAGATCCCCGCCGCCAAGTAGCCGCGCCAACGCCACCGTGGTCACCCGGGTCAACCGGACCGCTGCCGGTCTAAGGAGCACCGGACTCGAACCATCAGCCAAGAGCCTAGACTACAGCTAACCCATTGGTACGGACAAGGGGTATTGGTGAACAAGCCGATGACAACAAGCAGACCGGACACGACAACCTCCGCGCCGTCCGCAGGCCAGACCTAGCAACAGTGGCAACCAAACATGAGCCCATCTGGCCATGCCACCAACGTGGCTGGGCAGAGCCCGCAGCACCCAGACCGGGCCCAGATCTGGGCCCGCCTGGCCTAGATTGAGCCCAAATTGAGCCCGCAGCTCCCCACATCCAAGACACGCCGCCAGACGACCTCGCTGTCCCCTGCCTGCACCTCACCGTCGCCACCTCCGCCGCCAATCAGCCGAGCCTCGCCACCGGGAGAAGGGCCAAGCCCGCGCCGTCCAGATCACCGCCGCCGCTTAAGAACAAACCATGCCAGCCGCCACACCGGGGACCGACTGCCGACGCGTCCCTAGCCTGTAGCGCCGCTCCATGGCTGCCACGGCGCGCCACCATCTCCATGCGAGGAAGGAGCTCGCCGTCGGCCGGGCTTTGCCGACGCCGGCGGCATTTAGACCGAGGGAGGCGGAGGAGGGCTCATGGTGGCGGTAAGGTTCTCCCGCCGCCACAGGAGCGACGCGGGAGGGGTCCTAGAATTGGGAGCCGTCATGTTGAGATCTTCACATCGATCCGATCTAAACTAACAAAATCGAATCATTTGCTTCGTCCTTTTGAGTCGTGCCGGTGATGCGCTGAAGGAATACGGAAAAGACCGTTGCTCCATGTCCATGGTGAACCCACGTGGACCGCGATTGACGTGATCCATGGGCCACCCGACCGCGTCACGACCTTTCTTCTGGCCACGTTGGCCCCATAAAAGCAGGACCGGCTCTGGCCCATGGCAACATTGTGCCATAGCCAAGGGCCCATTGCTGTCGGGGGTCCATAATTCTGAAAAAAAATCTAAAGCCTAAACGGCCATGTCGAGGAAGGGAGGAAGCCCGAGCGAGGAGCCGGAGACGTGCAGTCGAAACGGCGCAATCAACGCCGGTTGCCGTTTGGACTTTTGTTCTAATCGATCTAACCTCTCTCACAGCCTGCCCCTGACTCCTCATGTGGTTCGGCAATTCGGCAGCCAATTTCTGACAAGTCTAAGGGCGACGATCGGACGTACACGTATATCTGAAGCTGTCCTGCTCCTGCACTTCTGCTGGCGTGCGCGGTGCCATGGTGCCAGACTGCCACCGCCAGTGTGTGTGCGTCCCCCGAAGTATTGGCATGGTGTTCGCCTGACTGATTCTCTCGGTAAATCATTCAATCCCATCTGTAATATGTTGTAATCACTATGCTAGCTAACTAGTTTCAATTAGTTTTCTCTAAAAAAAATTGTGTAAAAAAAACTAGTTTCAATTAGTTTGGCATTAGCACCGGCCGTGTAAGAGCATCTCAGGAAAGAACAAAAAATACTTACTCCCTCTGACCCATATTAGTTGACTTTAATTTATCTAAATATGAATGTATCTAGTTAAGTTTTAGTGTTAGATATAACATTATCTAAACAAATTTGAGCTAATATGGATGAGAGGGAGTAGTTCAATTAATTGTAACATGATGTATTGAGAAGGATATATTAGACAACATTAATTTTGATAGTGTCCTCGATGATTTTGTATCTAGAAATATACCAAAAAAGCTTTTTTCGAAGCACCAAAGCTTAATTGTCAATGAACTCATTGGAGGCTGAGTATTATTGAGGTATTCGGTAGCATGAAACACTTGTTATCTTTTCCTACCATTTTTTTCTATCTAAATATCTTTCTATCTAAATATCACAATGCTTTAGTGCTTGACAATTATTTATAGACATCTTGATTATTAACGTGTGGTTATATGCTTTTAAATATTTTGCAAGTAAAATTGACATATATATCGTCTATATATATATATCTAACATATATATATATAATCACTAGGGGCCTTTTGTCGACTTCGCCCAAGGGACCGAAAAATATAGAACCGGCCCTGCATAAAAGATGCGTCGGACTATAGCTGCCACCTACGTCTGGAATCTGGAAAGTACCAAAGAGATCACGGGTATCAATTGTAATCAATTGACTAATTGCTAAGCAAGAATAATGCTCCACGCACACCATAATGCACCAAAGGGGTATATGCTTTGAAAAAAAGTCTGCCACAAAAATACACCAATGAAATATTTAACACCTTATTAACCATTTTAGTATTTTCTTAGTACTGGTAAATTGTACTATAGTCCATATACATTATATTTTATTAAAAACAAATTGCATGCAATGGTTCATATATGAGATTAATTTGCGTTGGTATATAATAGCAAGAATTGTTCTATCATGATCGTCAAACAAATATTATGCAATAGTTTTGAATTTTTCACTGCCAAACAAGTATCACAACTACACAATTTAAATACTCTCCCCGTTCCAAGTTAATTGACTTAGATTTGTCTAAATTTAAATATATCTAAATCTAAAACATGTTTAGATATATCTAATTTGTATCAGAGGAAGTACAAAATCCATGACTACACATCTATAAGTTTACGAATTTACTCTAATGTGTCTAGATGTCCTTGTTAATTGAATGGCTAAAGAAATATCTTCTACACAATAATACGTATTTCTCCAATTTTTTGACATTCAAATTATGGACCAAGAAAAACCAGCTAGGTAGCCGAATTTCATATGGACATCCAAAAATTGTCGGAAGATCATCTCCCAAATAAGTTTATGTGTCCATTGGATCTATGGTTCACCATAGTCTTCTGATCCACTAATAAGATTTCGCGCTCAAGATGATGTGATTTGAACGAAAAGATAGATACATTCGAGCCACCCAAGGATATGGTCTGGTACCAATCTGCTAGGATAGGGGGTAGAAGTATTCATGTGTGATGGTTTCGAATGGAAGAGTGATTAGTGGAATCACCTGAGTTGGGTTTACATGTGAAATCTAGGCCCGATTTTTTCGGCTTTGGCTTATGCATATGCCACCTTGGCAATGGTTGTCTAGCGAAACCAGCAATAAAAATAAGCTATCTATAAACTATAGTCCGTCTCTTTTTGGCTTCGTCTATCCTAGCTTATTTCTGATTTGTATTGTGAAAAGACTATAATGCCCTTGGAATGAATTTATGTTCTTTTTTTTGGAATGAATTTATGTTCTGACTAATTATTTTGAGACATCTTGTAATATTTCCGCATATGTGATCACAAAGTTAATATTTTGATCATGATAAATTGCTAAATATCTCAATTTGAATTAGAGAGTAATGCATACAAATGATATACAAGTCCTGCCATTTATTTCTATACGGGTACTAAAATATCCAATTAGCAAATCAATCTGAAGAAACAACTCGCCTTCCATGGTACAGGCCACACGTGCGGCGGCGGGAGCAGGCTGCACTGGCAGAATCGTGTACGCAGCGCTCGAGCTCCATCTGGGCCGACTCGTGGCCACAGCTATCCCATGAAATCGATCTGTGCGGCTCGGGTGATGTTTTTCACGGCGGCGCAGGCTGGATGTGGCGGCGGCGGAATAGAGGAACCCTTGATAGAGAAAAGTAACTTCGTGAAACTTATTTGGGTTCTAAGCAGTTCAACATGATGGCAATTGTTTGTAAATAGCACGAGTCATAGGGGTATCAACGTATACCGGAAGCTGGGGTAGAGCAGCTTCCCCAATCGTGAAGAAATGGCCCAAGGGCTGTGGCCAAAAAGGCTTAAATTCAAGTTCTTTTAGGCTTAGGTTTATTTCTACCATTAAGCTGTCAAGAAGCTCTAAAAGAACTAGGCCCTAACGCATTAGGGAAGGAAATCGTTGACGTAGAAGCTAACACATAAGCCATCTCTGGCTCTCTACTTTAAATTACCACGCTATAAAACATGTTCTTACGGAGATGAATAAACATCCTCGGATAAGTCAACTTAGAGCAAAGGATAAGTCAATTTAGAGCAAAGAGAAAACGATAACAATACTATCATATTTTCTTGCTCCTTCTAGTCGGCATATGAGATGTTGACTCACCTAACCCATTTCTCTCAGTTATCTATCTCGTTCGAGTCAATGATCAATAGCTCTACAGTTAAATTGATTGACTAAAGGTATCTTGCAAAAACAATTATTTTCTCCATTTTTTACATCCTCTCTCCATTTATATGGACTAAGAAAAACCAAGCGAATAACCGAAATTCATATGGAGATCCCAAAACTGAAGGGGTCTGCGGGATCAGCCAAATGCAAAAAAAAAAGTTATTCTCATGTAGCCATAGCTAAATTGGACGAAAATGATTAGGACCCATATAAATGAAGGAGGAAAGGCGTAACTTGCTTTTTGTCCTCTCCTCAAAATTTCCCCAAAACTCCTCTTCTTCTTGGCGAGGAAGCAAACGAGCAGAGCGAGGGCGTGCGCAAATGGCGGATTCGTCGGCGCCGACGCGTGTGATGATGGCGGTGAACGAGTCGTCGCTCAAGGGGTACCCGCACCCCTCCATCAGCTGCCGCGCCGCCTTCGACTGGATGCTCTCCAAGCTCGTCCGCTCCAACACCGACGGCTTCCACCTCCTCTTCCTCCACGTCCAGGTCCCCGACGAGGACGGTACGTGTAACTGCGCGCACCTCTCGTTCGTTCCGCGGGATACCCCACCGGTGGATTTGCTTGCTTGTCGCGTACTCGAGGTGCTCGATAGAATGCGTCGGTTCCTTCCCTCTCGGTCGCGCCGGGTGGTGTTTGTGTCGCCTTAGTAGTGATGTAGCGATGTTGGCGGTAGATTTTCTTCGAGCCACGGTGTAGTTGTTCGTAGCACGACCTAATGGCGTTACTATATGGCATGCATTATGATAAATTCTTAGTATCAATCGATGATATCCTTACTGCAATCCCACTGTTTATGCTCACGGGATCCGCTGCTGTTGCGACCTGTGTACACTGTAGTGTTTGGTATGAATCACACGAACTGTCTGGAATTAAGTCTGAAGAGTCCGGCCACTAGCTCGGTTTGTAGCATCCTATTTTGGTTGCGTATGGTGTTGTTTGAAAAGTTACTTTATGCGGGGTTCGTTATGTTTCAGGGTTAGTCAACGGTATGTACACTTGAAGTAAGCTACTCATACTAGCTGGTGGCTGTTGCCTTGTTGGTAGTTATTGAGGCATCTTCCTCTGATTCAATGACCTGTTCTGAAGCCAATGTGTACCCTTGATAATGTACCAGATTGCTTGTTATGTGGCTTTTGCTGTTTCTGGATAGAGGCTTCTGCATGGTTTTCTTTTTGTGCATAACTGGTGTGATGCTAGTGCTTTGTAGTAGTGTAAGTGCAGATTGCAGAGGTATTATCCTCCAATCTTAAAAAAATGTATGCTGGGGTACTGCATAGTCTATGTTTGAACTGAAGGCATACTGCATAGTTTGGATGAGCATGTCATTTGATCTATGCAGTTAGGTTCACTTGTTCAGGATTGCGAAGTTCTTCCTGTTTCTGGATAGAGGGTTCTGCATTATTTCTTTGGGCGGTTGCATGTAGTGCTGTATGACAAGTCAATGGTATCTATTTTAGTGCATACAGTGTTCTATGACAGGGTGCTTACTGCTTTGTGCGGAAATTGTTCTGTTTCAGAAGTAGCCAGTGGTATGTACAATTGAAGTAGTCTACTCATACTAGGTGGCCGTTGTTGCCTTGTTGGTAGCTGTTGCGGAATCTGAATTAAGTGTACCACTACAAACGCCATGACCAGAACTTGTGTTGGGTGTACTGAGTTGATCTAATTCTATTCCCTGTTCGTAAGCTAATGTCTACCTTGATAATATACTGGATTGCTGGTTATGTAGTCTTTGCTGTTTCCAGATAGACGGTTCTGCGTAGTTTTTATTTCTGCATGATTGGTGTGGTTCTAGTGCTTTCTAAGTAGTGTAAATCCAGATTGCAGATGTTTTATATCCTCCAATCTTGACAAATGTATGCAGGGGTACTGCATAGTGTATTTTTGAACTGAAGCATACTGCATAGTTTGGATGAGCATGTCATTTGTCTGTGCAGTTAGGTTCACTTGTTCAGGATATGCGAGGGATTCTGTGTAAACTTTGTTAATGCTGTTCTTTTGTACAGATGACACTTTACCAAATGTATATGAATATGGAACAACTTATCGTTTCTGACCTCATTCTTCTTCTTTTTATGATTCTGTAATTTTATATTGCTACCCTGTTTGGAAAATGCTCAATGATATTGCTGCAATAGGGTGTTTTTGTGTGGCGGGGGAAGGTGTGCTAGTACTTTGATGGAAATAGTGATTTATCTCATACTTTTATCTCAATAGCTCTTTGCCGCTTCAGACTATCCATTTGTCAGCAAATAACATATTGTTTCAGCTTACAGCTTACACTTTTCTCTTGAAATATTACACACCGCTCCTTGGCTGTTTCTCTGCCCAGCATTATTACAGCAACACCTTACTTGTTTCTAGTGTTTGAAGAAATGCTGCTGTTGCAGCAACATTTGGCCAGTACCTATATCTGTGCAGTATCCTAGTTGGCCAGTTTGACATGGAAGAGTATCCTTTTGCCTTGTGCTATTATAACATCACAATTTGCCTTTTGGTTCATTCTACTATTCTTCAAGAATACAGTGACTTGATTTATCCAGCATACTATGTTTTTCTCATCATGCCCTTAGGTGTGTACCTTCAACAAAATTCTGAGAAGAATTTGTGCAAATTGATTCCAAATATTCCAAACATAAAAAATGATTTGCAAGAAGAGTTTTCCTTCAGTTGTATACTAGGACGCATAAAGAGAAATAGCTCCAAATAATCAAGCTATTTAGTTTGCTTTGCAAAGGAATGAGAACATTAATTCATACGGTAGTTTGGTAGTGTGTCTGCAACATCTAGTCTTTTCCTTTCCTGAAGAATGGCCCAATGAATGTGAAGGCACGTTCTGCCATTATAATAGAAACTGCAGGCTAATACGCATCCACATGGGATTGACTGCCTGTTGAGTTGTTACCAACTTTGCATGCTTTTTTTCCTCCATGTTTGTTATGCCCTCTGAACTAGTGTCTGAGACGAAATAGATTTTGTGCTTTCTGGTGGTACGTCCATTATAATAGCAACTGCAGGCCAATATGCGTGTTGCGTGCACATGAGATTTGCTGCCTGTTGAGTTACTCTTCCCATGCTAATTTTTCTCCATGTTTGCTAGGCCTTCTGAACTAGGGTATAAGATGGAACAGTTTTTGTGTTTTCCGGTTGTTTGATCTTAATCTTGTTTTGTTTCTCGTGTATTTTTGGGCCAAAAGGCACTTCAGCCAATACTTCTCTTGATGCCACATAATTGTTTCCCCTCTTTGTATGTTTAAACTCTTTTTTTTAATCTTGTTGCTGCCAGAAATAGCTACCGTTTCTCAAAAAGAAAAAAAACTCCTTGCTTGTAAGATATCTAGCTAGTAAACTAGGTCAGTCTGTGCTAGTGCTCTATCTTATAATATACTCATCCTGTCCAGAAAAAAATGTCGCAGACTCCCAACATCCTTTTCTGGACGGAAGGAGTACTATAAATGATGTCTGGCTAACAAATTGTTTGCATAGAGATCATCCCTTGAGATTCATTGTCAGGCTAAAGGGCTCACTTGATGTTATTCTGATTTGTAAATGAGTTCTCGTATACTCGTGTTACATTCGTTTGCATGTACTATTTTCTCCCATTTTATTGTGCAACAATCCAATATGGAGTACTTGCTTAAACTTTAGATATTTGGAATACAATTTTTGCGTGCTACTTATTGCCTCTTTGTTGCCAATCCAAAGGATTTGATGATGTGGATAGTATATATGCATCACCGACGGACTTCCAGAGCATGAAGCAGAGAGACAAGATAAGAGGGATTCACCTACTTGAGTACTTCGTGAACCAGTGCCATCAATTGGGGGTAGTTGCACAATTTAGTGTTTTTCTTCAGTAAGGAATAGTTGCATTTCGGTCCATAACGGTTTATCTAATTATGCTGCAGATAAAATGTGAAGCTTGGACCAAACAAGGGGATCCAAAGGAGGTTATCTGCCATGAGGTGAAGAGAGTCCAGCCTGATCTTCTAGTTGTGGGAAGTAGAGGCCTTGGACCATTTCAGAGGTAATATATGTCAAAATCACTTGGTATTTTTGCTTGAATGGCATTTTTTACAGAAGGGTGAAGTAATTTTCATTGTCTAATATCGATAAAACGATTTGTCAACTAGGTGTGCAACTCATTCAAACTAAGATAAATTACTGCTCACTCCGTTCCATAATTCTTGGAACTACAACCATTGAACTACAACCACACCAAGAATTATGGAACAGAGGGAGTGTGAACTTTTTTTTGGCAAAATTAGGCTGGATTGGGTGTAAGGTGTTTTTGACAGGGGCCTTTGAACAATTGATTTAATCATATTGTTATGATTTTACATTATGTCCCTCCTCTGTTTGTAACCTTACTATCATGGCAGGTTAATTTTTCTGTATTTTGAAGCAAGACATGTATCTTAATCACATGCCAAACAGAGAAAATATCATACTGCTAATTTTCTTCCATGCTGGCTGATGTATCCAGAACAACTGTATTTCTCTTACCAAATGTTATTTACGGTATCCCTTTGTTCTGGATAGCCATTCTATGCAAGTATATATTGTCAAATTCGCTTATATAGTTATGATGGAGATCTAAGCAAATTGTCAAATGAAGGAACTTACATCTATTGAATAACCCACAGCTGTGTCTTACAAAACAAGGGAAAATAGCAAGCATATTTTTCCCTCAAATTTGTGTTGAACACCTTGGTAACTATTGAAAAACATTTCTGTAAATACATCAAACACAGTTAACACTGAATATTTAAAGCTGACTGTGAAATAGTGTGTAGATAACCATATGGATGTTATGCTTGGTTTGCTGACCTTGCACTCGAATCTGAGCGTACTAGAATAAATCTGTTACTCTTGAACACTTTACATGGGTCTCGTTCTAATGAGTTGTATGCATTTTATCCTCTGCATTTGACATACTCCCTCCGATCCATATCAATTGTCGTGGAAATAGATGTATCTAGACATGTTTTAGTGTTAGATATATCCATTTCAGCAACAATTAATATGGATTGGAGGGAGTAGCAAAAATCCTTCCCAGTCTTTTATATATTCCATGCTGTACTTTTCTTAAAAAATGGTATTATTTCTTTCGTTTCTGTAATAGAAAAAAAGTTAACCATCTTAGATAGTAGATTAAATGATCAGAGAGGACGTAAGGCTTTTTTTTGCGCATGCACCTTCTAGTGAAATCTTGCATGTTGAGATTTAAATTGTGGCCTTTCCTGTCATTCTTTCTCGTTTGTCTTGGTGCTAAATATGAAAAGTCACTTTTTAAAATTTCCAAGTGCATAGAAGCAGGGTGTAAGTATTTTGATACTTTGTGCGCACGCCTGTGCTTGTGTCATTATGATTATGAAGAAGGATTTTGATATCCGTGCTCCCTAGACAAGACGCTGCCTTGTAAGTGAAGCAGCAGTAGAAGCGTGCCTATCAATTGTGAAAAGGCCTATGGACTAACCCTGTTGATAAACACTCTTTTAGTACAGTATGTCTTTAGGGGAGGGCGTACTACTGATAAAAAGCTTTGGCGATTTAATGTCCTATTCGTAGAAAACTAATCATAACCATTCCTATGATGTAGTGGTCTAGCTATGTAGAACTAGTACTGTAAATGATACACAGGCAACGTTCATGTACGTGTTTGCTACTGCCCTACGTCATTGAGCTATTTGGCTACTACAGTATTCAGTAGTTAGTTTGATCACAAATCTTGCCAGCTCACTGTTTTTCTCCCATTTACTCACAGCTTTTCTTCCAATTTAAGAGATGTAATTGTGACAATAATGTATGAAGTGTTTCTCTGCAACACTTCATAACACTAATGCAAAAAAAAACACTATTTACTTTGTTAGCTGATTTTTAATTTTCATATGGTGTATGAGTAAGCGGTGCCGATACTGACACCATCAGATGGACTGATGTCATGTTTGCATCCATAGCTTAGCTGTAACTTAATGCGATTTTTTTGCAACCTATTTTTATCTTTCGAGAGTATGCCAGTTGCATTTGAGAGTTTATCTTCCCAGATTTTGTTTAATCCAAGTGCTCTTTTGTACTGTATGTCACCGTTTGTGAAGTGTGAACGAGAAACTTGGCTAGTATTAAAATTTGGTTGAGTTGTTTAGGATTTAGAATTTGAGACCATCACCTGCATCCCTGGAATCCAGCCTATACGTAAGATTTTTTTATGTTTTCAGTTTCAGTTATCTCCCTTCCTATGTGACTAGTGACTAGAGTATTTTCATATGCAACTTAGATTCTTCTTCTGACAAAGTGTACATTACTGAAAGATGCCCCGCAATTCTTTTCTGAATTATATTGTGGTCGATTCCTATGGGTAAAACTAAAGCAAATTCCACTTCCTTCCTTTTCGAGAAAAATGATAAAATTCCACTAGAATTGATTGGTTGGTGTTTTTACTTGCAGGGTTTTCGTGGGCACGGTGAGCGAGTTCTGCGTTAAGCATGCTGAATGTCCAGTCATCACCATCAAACGCAAGGCCAATGAAGCTCCCCGCGACCCTATCGACGATTGATGCTGCTTCCGTGCAGCCACAGTGCTTGAGAATTGAGATATTCTTCATCACTGCTTAATGGGTCAATGTACAAATAGAATATGGAAGTGACTGAGAACTAGTACAAACTTATGCAGAGCGCGCCCCAAAACTAGCTAGAGTGAAGAAGAAAACGCTATCGCCCGATGGAGACATCGGGTATCATTCGGAGATACATCCAAGTTGTGAACCTAAGCTACCACTACTACTTTGATGATGGAATCATGTACTACTACTACTAGGGCTTTGCAGAGACGAATGTTCCGCCCCTTACTTGGCCTTGCCTGGCCACGCCGTTTGCAGCTGCAGGGTACCTGAAACCTGCGTACTCTTTGGGCATGCCGATGCCAGCATGGGGGTGGTGCTGCTGCTGCTGGCGCCCTCTGGCGTCGGGCTGCTTGCTGTCGTTCTTCCACGCCGCAGGTTTCCCGGGGGCGAACTTGATCTCGAAGCCGTCGTCCATGTCGTGGATCACGGCACGGGAGCTCGGCATGGGCTTCATCGGCGGGTACTTGACCTCGAAGCCGCCCTTCTCTAGGTCGCCGCCGACGTCGTTGGTGCCGTAGTAGTGCTGGTCGGAGTAGGAGGACTTCTTCCTGGAGAGCCGGCGGCCGCACAGACGCCCCGCGACGCAGGCGGCCACGGCAAGGAAGGAGATGACGCCGAGCACGGTGAAGACCGGCACGAAGGAGCCCCTGGACGTGGTGGCCGGCTGCGCGTGCATGATGGAGCTGGAGGTGGGGTAGTACGGCATGGGCTGGGTTAAAGAAGACATTGCTTCCTCTCTTCTCTGCTCAGCTCTCGCAAGCTACAGGGCTCTCTCTTCCACTCGAGGAGATGGGTCTGTGATGGAGCGTGCTGGTTTGCGGAGGGAGTAGCGGTGTCTGTGGTCCTTTTTATGATGGTCGCGAGCCAAAGCCCCGGATTTGAATCGAGCAAAATTCCTTTCCGTTCTCTCACAAGCCAGCCAAGTGCTGGTATGATGATGTTGCATCGCCCATCTTTTCACTTGTTCCTTTCCCCCCCTCTCTCTCCCTCTCGCTCTCCCTCTCTATCTCCCTCGCTCGCAGCAGAGATCTTTGAACGCATCGGACCCCGAGAAAGGCGCGTGCTCCGGGATCTCTTTGGAGCAGTTCAATGCGCGGGCTTGGCATAAAACGTCTCTGCATGCAGCAGTGCAGCCTGCCCGGTTGGTCCGCCCCTCTCACGCTCCCTGTACCGTACTGTGCTGCCGCTGCGTTCTTGCTTTCGCTTTTGGACGTTGCATCGGATCAAAGCAACCGTAGCATAGCAGCGGCGGGCAGGGCAGGGCAGGGACATCACATCGCTTTGGCTTCTTTGATTGCTTTCCGACCCCGCTTTGGCAGGTTGTGGGGCCGCAGAGGAATGAACGCCTACTTGACTAGTCGCCTTTCTTGGGCATGCCAATGCCACATCTCACATATGCATACTGTGAGGGGATATCTTAGCCTAGGCCTGTTCACCATAGGTTTTTTTGCTCTTCCATGATATGTGTTCGAATACGGTCTACTAGTGCTAGACATCTTCAGTGTAGGTTGAGGCTCTGGATGGAGTTTTGGGACCGTGTAGGAAGCACAATAATTCTGCCTAGGTACGTAGCGACGTGGTCACGCAGATAGATTCTACTGATTGAACCACGAACGAGAAGCATGCGTTGCATTAAGGATTGCAAGAAGGATGAAAGTCTATAGCCCTTTTGGTTGAGGCCGAGATTTTTTTTCTCTCGCTGCTCGCGCAGGAATTGTGAAATTCTGCGAAATTCCTACATTCGGCATATTAGAGCATCTCTAGCGGATTCTGTAAAACAGTCCAAAACCAAAAGCTCTGCCTGTTTTTTTTTTTGGTTTTGAGCCGGTTTTCTGTCTGAACAGATTCTAAAAAAAGCCTGGATAAATTATCCAGGGCACCTGATACCGGTCCGCCCCATCGCTATATACTCGGATTGGATGGGGATTTAGGGTTGTAATCCCCGAGCCCTCCGCCGCAATCCTCTCTCCTCAGTCGTACCACCTCTCTCCCACTGACGAGAAATCCCACCCAATTTTCCCATGGCTTCGGGCTTCGCCAGTCATCGTGAAGGCGCTTCAAACGCGACTCCCTCCTACGACGTGGAGGCGGGGAGTTCATGTGCTTTCGGAGCAGCGGTCGCAGCTTCGCGTGGGGCATCCTCCGTAAGGTCTTCTTGCCAGGATGCAATAAAAGCAACATGCTAACAAGGCACTCTTGGACAGTTGACTCGAGGCGCGCTGGCACGGCTGCGTGTATGTAACATCCCAAAAATATTAATCAAGGTTATCAAGTTTTAATCATCATAATTTATGGTTAACAAAAACTTTTGTTAATTAAATCCATATGAATGCATGTGTGTATGTGATGAATGCATGAATACTTGTATGGACTTGTGTAATTGTTATGAATAGCAATGATTGGTTTAAAGATGAAAACAACATCATATAAATCATTTCCAAGCAGAATCAAATCAATAGAAATTCAAAAACAAACCAAATAAGCAAATGGTCATTTTTGCAAATCTTGTTCATTAGACCACTTTAAGTGTTTCTAGTCCAAGATTTCTAACAGAAACAAATCTAATTCTTTTCACTCATTGCTAGACCAAGTAAAAGTGAACCCAAACCCACCTTGCAAACCCACAGAAACATTTGGCAATCCTATTCAAATGACATTTAAAAATTGAATCTAGTTCATATGGTAAGATCATCATTTCTCAAAACTCAACCAAACCAGTGCACCTTGACAAATCCAATCAACCAGAGACTACCTAGTATGTGATCATTGCACCCACCAAGTTTCATCCAAAAAATTTAAATATGAATTTCTTTCGGCCATTTCATCAAACACCCGGAGACACAAACCAAATTTGGCCAAACTTCACTGTTTTGAGCAGTGATCACCCTAAACCTTGTCTCCCATTGATCACCCTTGTCTCCCCCAGTGACAACCGTGGCATTAAACCAGCTAGAACCCTACCCAATTGATGGCTTCCAACACTTGTCGTGGGACGCTTCGTTAGAAACCACAAGAGTAAGGTATGAAGAAGCATAGCAGCAAGTTTCCCTCATTAAGAAACTGAGGTTATTGAACCAGTAGGAGGAAGGAAACGTCACACAGGCGTTGCTAGCAATGTGGAGACCTGCACAACACAAACACAAGACTTTGCCCCAACGAATCAGTGAGGTTGTCAAGCTCACCGGTTTGTTGTAACAAAGGATTAAACGTATGGTGTGGAAGGTAATGGTTTGCAGCAAGTAAACAAGTAACAGTGGAAGATGTATCAATGGTAAAGATTGGACCGGGGTCCATAGTTCACTAGAGGTACTCTTCTTAGATAAACAACATGGCATGAAGGGTAAACAAATTACAGCAGGACAATCGACAGGAACTGAGCAAGGCATAATAATGCAATTACTAGTCAGAAATATCCAATGAGATTCGATTGGGTAATACAACAATATACATAGACCGCCATCCAACTGCATCTATGACTAGAAGTACACCTTCAGGTTATCATTCGAACCCCCTCCAGTATTAAGTTGCAAGCAACAGACAACTGCTTTAAGTAAAGTGTGTAAGGTAAACAGTCCACATGTTCCATGAACAAGAGACCTTTGTTTTCTCCCTAGTGGCAACATCACATCTACAACCGAAGAGATTTCTGTCACTTCCCTTGGAAACTAGAGGCATGAACCCACTATCGAGCATAAATACCCCCTCTTGGAGTCACTAGCAACTACTTGGACAAGATAGCTACTAACAACGGAGAGCATGCAAGATCACAAACAACACAGACATGATAGAATCATAAAGAAAAAACCATTAATCAAACCAACATAATAATCTCAATATCCATCGGATCCCCGCAAACACAACATGCATGATTACAAATAGATTAGATCTTGATCATGAACAGAGCTCACAAGATCTATACATGAAAGCACAAAGGAGGAGATACAACCATCTAGCTACTACATGGACACATAGTCCAACGGTGGAACTACTCACGCATCATACCGGAGAGAAGGCCTCCGGGATGATCTCCCCTCCGGTAGGGTGCCGGGAAGAACTTCAGATCCCCCCGATCTAGGGACGATGGTGGCGGTGGCTACAGACGGTTTCGTGTAGATTTGATCGGGTGCTTAGCATTTCTGCATCGGGGGCTTCTTCTAGGAGAAGGGGGAGGCCGAGGCGGCGACCAGGGGCCCCACACCCCTCTCAGGTGCGGGGCAGGGCCCACCCGCGCCTAGGGGGGTCTAGGCGCCCTAGCCCGCCTCTCCGGCTCCCCTTTGGACTTCTTGTTCCCCACGGAAAGTAATTGAATTTGGCGTTTGTCCCGTCCAATTCCGAGAATATTTCTTTACTAACTTTTCTGAAACCAAAAACAGCAGAAAACATGTAACTTGCACTGTGGCAACTTGTTAATAGGTTAGTAGCAGAAAACATGTAAAAAGCACCTCAAAGTGTAGACAAGCAAAGCAAAGTAGATACTAAACAAGCATGGAGCATCAAAAATTATAGATATGTTTTCGACGTATCAGCATCCCCAAGCTTAACTCCTGCTCGTCCTCGAGTAGGTAAGTGATAAAAGAATAATTTTTGAGGTGACATACACCCTCACAATAAAGATCCAACCATTTGCAAGCATTGAAAGCTGGTATCAAAGAACTCTAAACATGTGCATGAAAGATGGAGTTCAAACAATAGGGCATAGTAACTATGCATGCAACATGACAAGCTACAAACAAAGATCATGAATAACATGCATTGAAAAACGTTTACTTGTTTCACATACAGAAAACATAGCATAGTGGCAATCAGCTTGTCCCTCATCGAGTAGCAATATAGATGCATAGGACACCTTCAAAGTTCACAAGGGTGACTAGAAACAAATAGCACAAGAACAAGTAATATCACAATATGCATCAACCAATAAACTTTGGAACACTGCACATAGAATGGCAACTATGCTCTCTTAATGGTGCCTAAAGGTAGAAGGTGGAGACTCAATAATGGTGGAAGAAAGGACTTTTTGTAAAGGAAGCAGGGATTACAAGTTTCAAAAAGAGCTTCCAAAATTATGGTACTTGTTAGATTTCAGCCCTCATTGCCCCTATCATAAGCATTTTGAAGTGATTAAGGTTAAAGTGACAAAGATGGAGTATATGCTTGATGAAGTATAAGCTGGCAATCTCAAGTCCCTTGAATATGAGGGCCACACCTCATGCATACTCAACTTTGGGCCCAGGTAAGTTCTTGTCATTGTAAGTATTTGCATATCATTGAGAACCGCCAACGGGGTACCCCTTGCACATGGTATAGGAGCTTTCCCATAACCAAAATGACAAGGGAAGCAGACAATGATCATCTCAGCAATCTTTTTATTTACTATATGCATAGCTTTTTATTGAGGATGCTTCATAGATAGCTCACTATGGTGATGCTGCAAGTTTCCACCATGATTAGGCATGGCTTAGGCTAGCGGCCCAGGCGTTTCTCTAACACAGAATACAAACTCCATGGACTTACAAGTTCCCTCTTTATTTCACACCGGTGACATTCATAGACAAAAGAGCATGATATCAATTAGTACAAAGTACAAGTGCAATGTTGAAAGCGTTCCCCGTGACAGCATGGTTCTGCTAATTCCAACTTATAAGTGCAAGCATATACAACAAAGTTGTCACAATGGTTCAAGTTTATTAGGGGCAAAGAATATAAAGTGTGCCATCAAGTTCGTGAGGGCTTTAATCTCTAAGTTTTCACATAACAAAACAGTTTTTAATTGGAAGATATATAAAACAAGAATATACTTGGAATGGTGTAACACACCATGCATAGGAGTTTATAGTGGACACTTTGTAATAACTTGGTATCTTGGGAGTTGGAAGCATGAGTAGAGCTTACTCATACAAGTGGAGGCTAGCAAAAGACTGGGAGCAACCAACTAAGAGACCATAATGGCCATAATCATGCAGAGCAACAAAACATTACTAATCAAAGCATAGAGTGGTACTACAAGTCAAGGACTAAATGATTATAGAGGCTAATGGTGACTTGTCAAAGTCATAACATGGTGTGAGCATGTGCCAAGTCAACCCAAGCAAAGCATCAAAGGAGAATACCACAATACTATGCTTTTGCATGCTAAAACAACGCATAATTTCTTCAAGACACACTAAGCAATCCCAATTGTTTGGAACAAGACATGCTACAAAAATAATCACTAAGCATAAAGTCAAAAAAACACCTAGCATGTCATGCTAAAGTCTAAGTCACAGTCAATGCAAGATCCTCTTGCACTTCAAGCAAGAACTTACTACTCATTTCCAACACCAAGCAACCTATTTGCAAAACAACACAGTGAGAACGGGGGTCCAAACTACTTTATTCAAGCAAACTAAACAACCTAAGCAAAGCAAACAAAAACTAAGATGCTCCAAGAACAACACAACTGTGCATGAAATAATAAATACGAAGTGTCTAGACAGACATGAGCTTTTTATTGATGAAGAAAGGGGATGCCTTGGGCATCCCCAAGCTTTGACGCTTGTAACTCTTGGATATTTCTTGGGGTGACACCATGGGGGCATCCCCAAGCTTGACCTTTTGTCCATTCTTCATCTCATTGCATCATTTTCTCTCTACACCTGAAATTTTTTCCTTCATACAAAACTTCACACAATCTTCATTAGCAACATTAGTGTATTCAAAAGCTATTAGACCTCTAGCAAAGCTTTGGAACAACAAGGCTTTTCAATAAAAACACAAGATACTGTAGCAACTCTTTCATAAAGCTCAATTTCCCAAAAATAACTAAAAAAAGAATCAATAAGAAGCAAATGCAAATAATGGCAGAAATCTATCAAAACAGATCAGCAGGTAGAAACCGATTTTTTCAAACATCTTCTGTTGCTCAAATTAAAAAGTTTTGAACTAACAAAAGTTAGCTAACATACCGGGGGATTTATTCGTAAATTTTGAGATCAATCCTAGATATAGAGACTCCTCACGATTTTTTTTTGGTGAAGGACAGAAATCTGTTTCGGGACAACAACTCCCCAAATCTTACTTCCCTCTCATTAGAGGTCATTCTTGGCACAAAAAGCAAACAAAAAGGATAAGGAGAGGTCATTACTGAAGTAATAACTTATAAGACTCAAGGAAACTCTTGGGTTATCTCCCAACTTTTCTTTAACGCCTTTAAGTTAGGCAGAAGAAGCAAAAAAAATCAATTATTTTCACATGAAGAAGCAACGTTCTTGTTCTTTCCTTTCTTACCTTTATTCTTTTCTTTAGGGAAGATATGATTGTTTACTGGAGGAGAAAAATGCATGATGCCTTTTCCCATATCTATCACTGCCCCAAGGTGTTTCAATAGAGATCTTCCAAGTGTGATCTGTCCATTGCCTACACATTTAATAACAAGATAATCAGTAGTCACCATTTTCCCTGAGATTTTTGTAAACATACTTTCAGCTATTCCAATGAGTAATATAATAGGATTGTTGGTAAGAGAGATTTCCTATCCTCCTTTAGTAAGCCTCCAAAGACTCAAGGAATCATAAATATCTTTAGGAATGAGGCAAAATTCAGACATGATATCACAACGAGCATCAAAAAGTGTTTTGAAGGCTCAGAATTTATGGGAACATAATCATGGTAAGCCCTAAGTGTGTGATAACAACTATTCATAGTAGCAATACCGGTCTCAAGAGTGTTCAACCTAGCAAAAATATTTGTGAAAGAGGAATCAGACTTGCCAGGTGTACCATAAATCATGATTAATTTCCTTATGGCATCAAAAGCTTCATCCTCAGTACATAGCAAAAAATCTTTCTTAGCCACAACATCCAAAGCATATCTATAAAGAAGAGCAATACCGCGGTAGAAACTATCAATAACCAAGCTAAGGCTTACCTTAGGCTCAGTTTCCCTCTGGAAAACAGAGATTCTAGACCAAGATTTTTTAAAACTTTCTTCACTTTTTTGCTTAAAAGTGGAGATTTCTACCATAGGGGAAATAGAGGTTGGTCCAAAACCAGACATGGTAGCAACTAGAGTAGGAACTATTTTTTTTATGTTTTTGAATAAAGCAAGCAAACCAAACTAGACTAATTTTTTTTGGGGGTTTTGAAAAGAGGCAAAAAAACCAAGAAAAAGAAACAAAGCAAACTAAAAACAAAGTAAAGAGAAAGGAAGTGAAGGACTCCCCTTGTGAAGAAGTCCTTAGCCTCCCCGGCAACGGCGCCAGAAAATAGCTTGATGGCGCTCAGCACTTGTCGTGGGACGCTTCGTTGGAAACCCCAAGAGCAAGGTATGAAGCAACACAACAGCAAGTTTCCCTCAGTAAGAAACCGAGGTTATCGAACCAGTAGGAGGAAGGAAACGTCACACAGGTGTTGCTAGCAACATGGAGACCTGCACAACACAAACTCAAGACTTTGCCCCCACGAATCAGTGAGGTTGTCAAGCTCACCGGTTTGCTGTAACAAAGGATTAAACGTATGGTGTGGAAGATAATGGTTTGCAGCAAATAAACAAGTAACAGTGGAAGATGTATCAGTGGTAAAGATTGGACCGGGGTCCATAGTTTACTAGAGGTGCTCTCCTTAGATAAACAACATGGCATGAAGGGTAAACAAATTACAGCAGGGCAATTGACAGGAACTGAGCAATACATAACAATGCAATTAGTAGTCAGAAAGATCCTATGAGATTCGATTGGGCAATACAACAATATACATAGACCGCCATCCAACTGCATATATGACTAGAAGTACACCTTCAGGTTATCATCCTAACCCCCTCCAGTATTAAGTTGCAAGCAACAGACGACTGCTTTAAGAAAAGTGTGTAAGGTAAACAGTTCACATGTTCCATGAACAAGAGACCGTTGTTTTCTCCCTAGTGTCAACATCACATCTACAATAGAAGAGATTTCTGTCACTTCCCTTGAAAACTAGAGGCATGCACCCACTATCGAGCATAAATACCCCCTCTTGAAGTCACTAGCAACTACTTGGCCAATATAGCTACTAACAACAGAGAGCATGCAAGATCACAAACAACACAGACATAATAGAATCATAAAGACAAAAGCATTAATCAAACCAACATAATAATCTCAATATCCATCGGATCCCCGCAAACACAACATACATGATTACAAATAGATTAGATCTTGATCATGAACGGAGCTCACAAGATCTATACATGAAAGCACAAAGGAGGAGATACAACCATCTAGATACTACATGGACCCATAGTCCAAGGTGGAACTACTCACGCATCATACCGGAGAGAAGGCCTCCGGGATGCCCTCCGGCAGGGTGCCGGGAAGAACTTCAGATCACCCTGATCTAGGGTCGATGGTGGCGGCTGCTATAGATAGTTTCATGGAGATTTGATCGGGTGCTTAGGGTTTCTGCATTGGGGGCTTCTTATAGGCGAAGGGGGAGGCCGAGACGGCGACCAGGGGCCCCACACCCCTCTCAGGCGCGGTGCAGGGCCCACCCGCGCCTAGGGGGTTCTAGGCGCCCTAGCCCGCCTCTCCGGCTCCCCTTTGGAATTCTTGTTCCCCACAGAAAGTAATTGACTTTGACATTTGTACCGTCCAATTCCGAGAATATTTCTTTACTAACTTTTCTGA
The DNA here is from genome assembly GCA_030063025.1 of Avena longiglumis. NCBI lineage: Eukaryota > Viridiplantae > Streptophyta > Magnoliopsida > Poales > Poaceae > Avena > Avena longiglumis. Next base: position 366,709,922 of record CP125978.1, read on the forward strand.
AACCAAAAACAGCAGAAAACAGGCTGGCACTGTGGCAACTTGTTAATAGGTTAGTACCAAAAAACATGTAAAAGCACCTTAAAGTGTAGACAAGCAAAGCAAAGTAGATACTAAACAAGCATGGAGCATCAAAAATTATAGATACGTTTCCGACGTATCACCAATGCACCATGCCGTGCATGCCCGAGCCTCCCCTTGCCAGCCGACCATGGAGAGCTAGCCAGAGCCAACACCGCACGTAGCCACCATGTCCAGGAGGCACGCCACCATGCACTGCCACCCTCTGTCCAGCCCTCGAGCACTACCAAGCCGTGAACCACCGAGAACACGCCGCACCCAGTTCGTCTCTGCCATGTCCAGAGCGCGCCAGCTCGCCAAAGCCGACCGCCTCGCACAGACCGCGCCTCGCCTTCTCCGCCCGTCCACACGATCACCACCGTCCCAGGAGACCACCAGACATGCTCGTTCGCCGTTGCGCGACCAAGAGCGCCTGTGCATCGTCAAAAATGTCGTCAGTGCCGCTCAGAGCATCCCCGCGTTCTGACCGAACCGCACCGCCCATTGCCACGCCATCAAGCCGTTGAGCACCGCCAGGAGACAGCACACCGTTCCCTAGCCTCAGCCATGCCCGTAGCTCGCTGTAACGCCGACCCCGACGAGCACTACCCATGCCGCTCGGCCTCTCTCGCTCGCCTATAAAAGGAGGCCTTCCCTGCTCGTTTTATTCACACCAGTTCACTCCCCACCTCTCACTGATTCTTCCCACTTCTTCCCGGAGCAAGTCGAGCTCTCTCTCGTCGGAATTTTGCCGGAGCCTACCGCTGCTGGAGGAGAAGGGCGCCGTTGATTGCTGCCACCCTAGGAGGAATCGCTAGTACCAGGAGAACCGCAGTCGTTGACTTCGTCATTCGCCCCCATCGCTGACCATCGCATGAGCCCCGGTGAGCCGCCCTAGACCCCCACTGGCCGTGCTAGGGTTAGCCCCCGTCGTGTTCTATTTCGACGACGACGACAGCCGTGAGCCGTTGATCCTTAGTCTAATCCTACGGTCGTAATCGCCACATACCCATTCACACCCCTCTGTCTCACTGACTAGTGGGGACACCACTTAACCATCCCATGGCCAGGCGATGGGACGACCGATTAGAATTCACGACCAGTTAGTTTGAATTTAGATTTTTCCAATTAGTTCAAACCCTAGTTCTGTCTGTTGATTCAAAAATAAATTCAGAGAGATTCACTGAACCAAATTGCATGAAACCAATTTTATTAGAAAGATATGGAAATTATTAATCCAATCCCATTGGATTCAAACCATTTGAAATTATAGATCACCTATAGTAAAAATAACAATGCGGAGACTTTTTTTGCATTCAAACAATTTTCAAAATTTAACCATAAATGCTTTTGAGTTGATTCCAACTCTCAAAAATCACATTTGACAAGACCTTTATGAATATATAAACATATCTAGGTTTACTTGCACTAATAATGGACTAGTATTAAAAGAATACCCCATAGGCATTTCTAGTCACTTTAATTAATTAAAATAATAATGTTAAACCTTATTAAATTGTGACACCACTGTAAATCACATTCCCAAGTATTAAAATATTTGGTGATGACATGTGTCAACATGATCCCATATTTTAATTAGAGAATATTAAATCTTAAATAGTTTTTTAATGAGTAGAAATTACTTTTCTAAAATAAAATTAATAAGACTAAGCCTTATTTCTTACGAATGATTGTGACGATGCTAGATCATCTAGTGTGAACCTTTGTGTGCCAAATAGAAGTAGTTAAATATTGTTTGGTGATTGTGTACTTCATATTTATTTATAGACGCTATTACCGACCAAGGATACGAAGAAGAAGGAGACTACTACGAGGAAGAAGCAGAGGATAACTTCAACCACTGCACTGCACAAGGCAATCCTAACACTACAAGTTGACTTAGCAAGCTAATACTTGCATGATAAATATGCAACTAGATGGCTTAGGCATATTTGGTTATACCACTTGATTATACCAAATCCCAGTTTTACTTGCAAGATTTATTCTTTTTATTTCTTTATCAAAGCTCTTTGTTTATGTTTATTTAGTGACTTGTGAATCTTGGAAGGTTATTATAGGTAGCATAAAGAGCATAAAACTTGGTCTAAGTTAGATAGAATTAGATGTCATCCTGAGTGTACCACCTCTGCAGAGTGTCAAACTATTCTAATAGCCGCGTCCATGGTTATGGACAGTTGGATTGGCCATACTGTTCCGTCGTCAGATGTTTTCAAAATGACTTGTGAAATGAATCATGACTTTGACTTGACCACAAGAGGGTTGTGATATGAAAACTTAAGTTCCCACTTAGGTGCTATAAAACCTTAAACTAGTTTTCTTTGCTTCTAAACTCAGTTAGAGATAAATCTGGCTTTTTTGCAAAACAACCCAGAGCTTAGTATTTCTACTTGAAACCTCTTTACATGGTAGTGATAGTTTGCGAGTACTTAAAGAGTACTCATGGCTTTGTCCTTGGCTATTTCCGTGGCCAGACTATAAGGACTATCAGGATGATGGACAACAGGAAGTCTACGACAACTAGGATCATCTCCCATCGTCAGGATTACCTGTGCCCTGAAGATGAAGCTTCGCCCACGCTACCGTTATTATTATTATTTCGCTGCGTTGATTGTATTAAAACTGGATCATGAGATGCTTTATTTCTAAGACCTTTATTATGGTTTGTAATGGATGATGAACTATGGTACCAATCCGTTATGTCTCGCAAAAATGGTAATCCTGGGATTGCGATGTATGACATAACAGGCATTTGGAATTAAAAATTCGGGTGTTGACAGTGTCGCCGCGTCGAAAAGGTAGCGGAGGGGCTTGACCTGGCGACCCGCGACCGTGATAGTCCGCTCGCTCGAGGTGGAGTGGGGACTGGTTCGTACGGGTCCGCCGAACCAACATGACGAGGTGGTCTGCAATGAATTTTTTGTTCAAGAAATTTCATGGCGCCAACATGTTTTAAATTTTTTCTCTTCTTATTTCCATTTTCTGTTCGGCCAAATCATACTCTCATACGGGTTTCGAATATACAGCTTCCTGATACATGTTTTACGGGTTCGATTTAATCCGTGTCTGCTAGAGATGTTCTTGGGCCATCACGGATATTTGTTTGTGACACAATGTTCATGGGATCTCGGGTAGCTCCAGGAGTAATTTACAGTTGAATCAAGCTGAAACGGATGCCCACCGAGTGAATGGATGGGGTACTGCGTGAATTGTCCTGAACAAAAAGAAAAGGAAGTGCTTCCTCCATCTAGGCGACCGGGGCCGAGGATCATGGTGGAGTACATCCGCTCTGCACGGCGCCACGATTTGGTCGCGTCACGCGCCGCTGCCGCTGCTTTGCTCGGCCGGGCTGTCCTGTCCGCACTCGCATTCGCACTCGAGAGGGAGAGATTCCTGCCAGGTCCCAGGTGTCGTGTCTCACCCATGCATGCATGCTCGTGTTGTCACTTCGCCCAGGTTATAGGGTCTAGTGGTCGTTCGGCTAGGACACGAGAAAAAGCTACCACCGCTACTGAGCGCGTCTCCTCCGGGACCACGCCCATCGACTTAAATGGTCTATTTCTATTGTTTGGGTTATATTGTGGTTCTTTTTGAGTCGTGGTTAGGTCTGTTCGGCAGACAGCGTTTGTCGGTGCGATTTATTTGTTCGTGCTTAGACATCGTCATGTCGATGTATTTTCAGTGTCTCCCGCCCTTACGTCGTCTTCCGCCTTTTTTCTCACCGTTTTTCGTTGGTTCTAGGCGTTTTTCGCCGCGTCCAAGCACAACGATAAAAAGGAAAGTTTGCCGAGATATCTTCGACCAGACCCGCACCACCCCAAGCACAAAACCACCATGTCTGGCTATTGTCATCATCCCGACGAGCTCCGTGGCAACTCCGACGTCGGTAGAGAAGAGGTGCCTGAGCAGCCGCTACCGTCGTGGTGGCCGAACCCTCCGGTGGCACCGGACGTGGAGCCGCCTTCGATTCCGGGACGCCCGCATATATTCCATATTCCACTGCAGTCGCCGCGTGTAGGGTTCGCAGCATAGAAAACAAATTTTTTCCTACGATGGAAACTATGTACCAAGAACTATCTACTAGATACAAACAACGGGAGGATGTATATCCGTAGAGAACATACCCTTGAAGACCGACAAAGTTTAATGAGTTAAACTCTTGGTTGATGTAGACGATCTCTTGCCGATCTCAAGATCAAGAGAAAGTCCTAGCGCCGCAAAATAACAGCGCATCCTTGCCCGCACACACGTACAAGACACCGAGCAACCTCCGCCTCCTCCCTCCAGCGATACAGCGGAAGCACAACCCTTTTTTGCCGAATAGCCACCGGGAACATGTATCTCGCTAGTCCGAGACCATAAGGGATAAATTCTAGAGGGAGAGAGATCCTTCACGAGGAGGTGTGAGTGAGAAGTGAGGAGGGGGTGCCTTTTATAGGAGAGGGGGGGACCCCAAGAGGGTGGCCCGCGCATGGGGCTGCCCCTTGTCCTCCCCTCATTCATGTGGATGGACACTCCACTCACAAAAATCTCTTCAATTCCCTCCACTTAAAATCCCACTCAAAATTGCAATTAAATTTCCACCAAATTTAATGCAAACTCTCATTAAATAAAACTCCTTTTATTTATTCAGAATTTTTTCAATTACTTTAATGTCAAACAATCACATATAAACCCTTGCTAGTATTTCATTTCACATGCAAAAACACTTTCTGCAATTTCACCCGAAAACCTGTTTCGGTATCTAGTGAAATAAATTCCTGTGCTTGTTATTCTTTTTGGCATGAAACTTTTGATCCAATTGGATGTCAGTGTCCCTTAAGTATGCCACCCTAAGTTCGCGAATAATGCGGACATGATCGAGACCCTTCTCCGATCAATAATCAGAAGCGGGACCTGGAGATCCATACTAACTCCCACACATTCAACGATGACTTTCCTGTGATCGTCGGAACCTTTTACGCTAGTATCTTAATCCCTTTGTTTCATAATATATTACATGTCCGAGATTCGATCATCGGTATCTCCATACCTAGTTTGATCTCGTTACTGACATGCACTCTTTTCTCGGTCCCGTGATATAACATTCTAGTGATCAAATCACTTGCTTGCAAGCTAATCAATGTGATATCACCGAGAGGGCCTAGAGTATATCTATCCATCATCGGGATGAACAAATTCCATTCTCGATCCATGAGCCTCAACATAACACTTTAGTACTTCTAAAGCAATCTTTATAATCACCCAGTTACGGTGTGACGTTTGATGTCATCAAGAAACTCTTCTGGTGTTAGTGATTGACATGATCTCATGGTCTAAGGATTAGGATCACTTCGTAAGTTGTTATAGCAATATAAACTCAATGATTTTGATCGTAATGCTATACTTCGGATGAATGTTCATCACATCATTACACTAATATTGTGACCTCGTTATTAACAACATCCAATGTCTATGATTAGAAAACTTTGATCATCTTGTTAATCAACGAGATAGTTTATGAGAGAGGCATAACTAGGAACTTTCTGTTTGTTTATTAATCACACATGTATTAACGTTTTCGTATTAATACAATTATATAATGCAAAATAAACATCTATCATATACTTGGAATATACATAATAAACACTTTATTATTGCCTCTTAGGGCATATTCCCTTCAGTCTCCCACTTGCACTAGAGACAATAATCTAGTTACATGGTGATGTATCTAACACCCCTGGAGTTCTGGTGTTGATCATGTTTTGCTCTAGGGAGAGTTTTAGTCAACGGATCTGCTACATTAAGATTCGTATGTATTTTACAAATATTTATATCTCCATCCTTGACATGTTCACAGATGGAGTGAAACCGGCGCTTAATATGCTTGGAATACTTGTGAGACCTTAGTTCTTTGGCATTGGCAATGACACCATTGTTGTCACAATAGATCACCATTGGGTCCAACGCGCTTGCAACCACACCTAGTTCGGATATGAACTTCTTCATCCAAACTGCTTCCTGAACCGCTTCCGAAGCAGCAACATATTTGGCCTCTATTATTGATCCCGCTACCACAGGTTGTTTGGAGCTCCTCCAACTAACCGCTCCGCCATTCATTAGAAATACGTACCCGGATTGAGACTTAGATTCATCCGGATCGGTGTCAAAGCTAGCGTCGACATAACATTTAGCGACGAGATCTTCTTCACCTCCGTATACAAGAAACATATCCTTAGTTCTTCCTAAGTACTTAAGGATATTCTTGACCACTTTCTAGTGTTCCGAACCTGGATCCGATTGGTACCTACTAGTCAAACTAATAGCATGTGCCACATCTGGTCTTGTACATAGCATGGCGTACATTATAGAGCCTATGGCCGAAGCATAGGGGACTTTGTCCATTATCTCTCTTTCTTCCGCCGTGGCCGGACTTTGAGTCTTACTCAATGTCGTGCCTTGCAACATAGGTAATAACCCCTTCTTACTTTCGTCCATTTGAAACTTCTTTAAAATCTTATCAAGGTATGTACTTTGTGATAGCCCTATTAGACGCCTAGATCTATCTCTATAGATCTTTATGCCTAATATGTATGACGCTTCACCTAGGTCCTTCATTGAAAATTTGTTGTTTAGATAACTTTTAACACTATTTAAAAGATATATATCATTTCCGATTAATAATATGTCATCCACATATAATATCAGAAATGCCACATTGCTCCCACTCACTTTCTTGTAAATACAAGCTTCTCCATAAGTTTGGACAAATCCAAACTCTTTGATCACCTCATCAAAGTGGCGATTCCAACTTCGTGATTCTTTCTTCAATCCATAGATGGATCGCTGAAGCTTTCACACCTTGTTAGCATCCTTAGGATCGACAAAACCCTTTGGTTGTATCATATACAACTCTTCTTCAATATTACCATTGAGAAACGCGGTTTTTACATCCATCTGCCATATCTCATAATCTAAATATGCAACAATTGCTAACATAATCCTAATTGATTTTAGCATCGCTACGGGAGAGAATGTCTCATCGTAGTCAACTCCTTGAATTTGTCGAAACCCCTTTGCGACAAGTCGAGCTTTATATATGGTCACATTACCATCAGCATCCGTTTTTATTTTGAAAATCCATTTATTCTCCACGGCCTTTCGGTCGTGAGGTAAGTCCACCAAGTTCCAAACTTGATTTTCATACATGGATTCCATCTCGGATTTCATGGCTTCTAACCATTTGTTTGAATCCGGGATCATCATTGCTTCTTCATACGTCGCCGGGTCATCTTTTTTATCAACCATGAAATTCATGACAGGATTTCCGTATAGCTCGGGAGTTGCACGCGTCCTGCTAGACCTGCGAGGTTCGGTAGTACTCTCTTTCGGAGTTTCATGATCATTATCATTAGTTCCCTCTTCAGCTGGTGAAGCCAACTACGGAACGACTTCCGGCGCTGCGCTACTCGCCATACTTTGAAGAGAAGGTTCAATAACCTCTTCGAGTTCTACCTTCCGAATACTCACACCTTTCGCGAGAAACTCTTTCTCTAGAAAGGATCCATTCTTGGCAACAAAAACCTTGCCCTCGGATCTGTGATAGAAGGAATACCCAATAGTTTCCTTAGGGTATCCTATGAAGACGCATTTTTCCGCTTTGAGTTTGAGTTTATCCGGTTGAAGTTTCTTCACATAAACATCGCATCCCCAAACTTTAAGAAATGATAGCTTAGGTTTATTTCCAAACCACAATTCATATGGTGTCTTTTCAACGGATTTAGATGGTGCACGATTTAAAGTGAATGTAGCAGTTTCTAGTGCATAACGCCAAAATGACAACGGCAAGTCCGTTAGAGACATCATAGATCGAACCATATCCAATCCATTTCGCAATGGTGTTCCGGTAGGTGTGAGTTGTGAAACAATTCCACACTCTTTCATGTGAGTGCTAAACTCGTAACTTAGATACTCACCTCCATGGTCAGACCGTAGAAATTTAATCTTTCTATTGCGATGATTTTCCACTTCATTCTACAATTCCTTGAACTTTTCAAAGGTTTAAGACTTGTGTTTCATCAAGTAAATATAACCGTATCTACTTAAATCATCCGTGAAAGTAACAAAATAACAATATCCACCTCGCTCCGACACACTCATTGGACCACATACATCAGAATGTATGATTTCCAATAAATCTGTCGCCCGTTCCATTGAACCAGAAAACGGCGTTCTAGTCATCTTGCCCATAAGGCATGGCTCACATGTATCAAATGATTAAAAATCAAGTGATTCCAAAAATCCATCCGAATGGAGCTTCTTCATGCGTTTAACACCAATATGACCTAGACGGCAGTGTCACATATATGCGGATATATCATCATTAAGTTTAATCCTTTTAGCATCAACATTATGAATATGTGTAACACTATTATCGAGATCCAATAGAAATAAACCATTCATCATCGGTGCATGACCATAAAAGATTTCATTCATATAAATAGAACAACCATTGTTCTCGGATTTAAATGAATAACCACTTCGCATCAAACATGATCCAGATACAATGTTCATGCTCAGTGCTGGCACCAGATAACAATTATTCAAGTTTATTACTAATCACGACGGCAAGTGGAGAGGCAGCGTTCCGACGGCGATCACATCAACGCTTGATCCATTGCCGACATGCATCTTGACCTCACCCCTTGCTAGCGGTCGCTTGTTCCGCAACCCTTGATTCGAGTTACAAATATTAGCAACTGAACCGGTATCAAATGCCTAGGTGCTGCAACGAGCACTAGTCAAGTACACATCAATAACATGTATATCATATATACCTTTGTTTGCCTTGCCGGCCTTCTTGTCTGCCAAATACTTGGGGCAGTTGCGCTTCTAGTGGCCAGTCCCCTTATAATAGTAGAGCTCGGTATCAGACTTAGGTCCAACTCGGGGTTTCTTTTTAGGCACGACAACCGACTTGCCGCCCTTACTTCCATTCGTTTTGCCTTCTTGTCTTTCTTGAAACCAGTGTTCTTATTGACCATCAACACTTGATGTTCCTTCTTGATATCCACTTCTGCAGTTTTAAGCATTGACAGAAGCTCGGGGAGAGACTTATTCATGCCTTGTATATTATAGTTCATCATGAAGATCTTATAGCTAGGTGGCAGAGACTGCAGAACACGATGGATGCCTAAGTCAATGGGAATCGTTATTCCCAAGGACACAAGCTTATCGGCGTAACCCGACATCTTGAGTACATGCTCACTTACGGAGCTGTGCTCTTCCATCATGCAGCTAAAGAACTTTTCTGAAGCATTGTAGCTCTCTACAACAGCATGTGTGTCGAAAATCATTTTCAACTCACCCATTGTATCAAATGCATTGCCGTCTTCGAAACGCTTTCGAAGTTTTGGCTCTATCCCATATAATATGCCACAATGAACTAAATTGTGGTCCTCCTGACGAGTCTGATAGACATTCTTCTCCCCGTTAGGGGCATCATCGAAAGGTGGGGGGACTAGCGGCGCGTCTAGCACATATTTCTTTTTTGCAGCAGAGAGGAGAATCCTCAAATTCATGGCCCATTCGGTAAAGTTGCTACCGTTCGTTGCAAGTTTCTTTTTCTCCATGAACACATTGAAATTAAAAGCAGGTGGTGCCATATACAATAGAATTTGTAAAGTTTAGACTAAGTTTATGATAAATTTAGTTCAACTAATCCACGTTACGAATGAACTCCCACTCAAAAACGACATCCCTCGTGCCTTTTTGGTGATTACGTGAACCAAATCCACTACACCAAGTCCGATCATCACGTGAGTCGGTGTAGATTCAAAGGCGAGCATCAAATGGACATCATATCTACTATATGACTCATGCTTAACCTTTCGGTCCGTGTTTCGAGGCCATGTCTATACATGCTAGGCTCGCCAAGTTAGAACCATAGTATTCGCGTGTGTAACTGTCTTACACCCGAAATATGGTCGTGGATCCAAGAACACCTTATCATCATGTGATGCCTTGGAGCGACGAAAACATAATCGGTGCATACTAAAGGAAGAACACATTCTTATCTTGATATTTAAATGAGGGATGATCTTATTATGCTAATAAAACGCCAAACAAGCAATATAAGATGCTATCAAACATCACATGTTTATAAGTGGAATGATATGTTTTCCGCATATGATCTCCATCATGTGAACCGTGATATGATCACTATCATACCTCTATGTGTAAGGACAAGGTCTATGGATCTTACACGTTATGTGTGTTGTAAGAGTATCATCTCATACTTCTACTTACAACATTACCATATCATAACACTAGCCCAGCAACAATCTAAACTAGACGCCTCTAATTTATCCATTGCAAGTTTTACGTGGCTTAGGGCTTTCGAATATAGAACCGTTCATATCTACGAACATGAACCACAGCAAGGATAACCAAATTGTTGACAACTCGTTGCAAATTAGATACTGACTATAGTAGGAGAGACAGACACCCGCTAGCCACTTATGCAAACTAGTTGCATGTCAAGCGTGGAACAGGTCTCATGTGCGAGGACATGTAAAGTTTGTCCGGGCCGCTTCATCCCACTATGCCTCCAATATCCAAAATTACAACTAAGAAGCAACAACATGATCATCATCGCCCACATACTCATATGTGTACTACCAGTGTAAAGGATCTACGCATAGATCCGGCTCTGATACCACTGTAGGGTTCGCAGCATAGAAAACAAAATTTTTCCTACGATGGGAACTATGTACCAAGATCTTTCTACTAGATACAAACAACGGGCGAATGTATATCCGTAAAGAACATACCCTTGAAGACCGACAAAGTTTAATGAGTTAAACTCTTGGTTGATGTAGACGATCTCTTGCCGATCTCAAGATCGAGAGAAAGTCCTAGCGCCGCAAGACAGCAGCGCATCCTTGCCCGCACACACGTACAAGACACCGAGAAACCTCCGCATCCTCGCTCCAGCGATGCAGTGGAAGCACAACCCTTTCTTGCCGAATAGCCACCGGGAACATGTATCTCGCTAGTCCGAGACCATGGGGGATAAATTCTAGAGGAGGAGAGAGATCCTTCATGAGGAGGTGTGAGTGAGAAGTGAGGAGGGGGTGCCTTTTATAGGAGAGGGGGGACCCCAAGGGGGTGGCCGGCGCATGGGTCTTCCCCTTGTCCTCCCCTCATTCATGTGGATGGACACTCCACTCACAAAAATCGCTTCAATTCCCTCACTTAAAATCCCACTCAAATTGCAATTAAATTTCCACCAAATTTAATGCAAACTCTCATTAAATAAAACTCCTTTTATTTATTCAGAATTTTTTCAATTAATTTAATGACAAACAATCACATATAACCCCTTTCTAGTATTTCATTTCACATGCAAAAACACTTTCTGCAATTTCACCCGAAAACCTGTTTCGGTATCTAGTGAAATAAATTCCTGTGCTTGTTATTCTTTTTGGCATAAAACTTTTGATCCAATTGGATGTCAGTGTCCCTTAAGTGTGCCACCCTACGGTTCGCGAATAATGCGGACATGATCGAGACCCTTCTACGATCAATAATCAGAAGCACGACCTGGAGATCCATACTGACTCCCACACACGATGACTTTCCTGTGATCGTCGGAACCTTTTACGCTAGTATCTTAATCCCTTTGTTTTACGATATATTACATGTGCGAGATTCGATCATCGGTATCTCCATACCTAGTTTGATACCGTTACTGACATGCACTCTTTTCTCGTTCCCGTGATATAACATTCTAGTGATCAAATCACTTGCTTGCAAGATAATCAATGTGATATCACCGAGAGGGCCCAAAGTATATCTATCCGTCATCGGGATGAACAAATTCCACTCTCGATCCATAAGCCTCAACATAACACTTTAGTAGTTCTGAAGCCATCTTTATAATCACCCAGTTACGGTGTGATGTCTGATGTCATCAAGAAACTCTTCCGATGGTAGTGATTAGCATGATCTCATGGTCGAAGGATTAGGATCACTTCGTAAGTTGTTATAGCAATATAAACTCAATGACTTTGATTGTAATGCTATACTTTAGATGAATGTTCATCACATCATTACACTAATGTTGTGACCTCGTTATTAACAACATCCAATGTCTATGATTAGGAAATTTTGATCATCTTGTTAATCAACGAGCTAGTTTATGAGAGAGGCATAACTAGGAACTTTCTATTTGTTTATTAAACACACATGTATTAACGTTTCCGTATTAATATAATTATAGCATGCAAAATAAACATCTATCATATACTTGAAATACACATAATAAACACTTTATTATTGCCTCTCAGGGCATATTCCCTTCAACGCGCTCTCATTACGACTACAACAGAACCACTGGCGAGCATTTCTCGTTGGAGGTGATGAACCGCGTCTTCTGCCGGAGCACCGGCGGTGTCTAGCGCTCAAAGAAGTGTGTGATGACCTCCGGGAAGCATTGCGATCCAATCCCGATGACGCGTACCTGCATTCCCGCCTCCCCCAAGCCGAAGAAGAGCTACAGACGCAAGAAGCGATCTACCGCCCCCTTAGTGAAGAATGGGGTTTTGTTGACCCGCCGGCGCCAGCGCCATAGGCAACGCATAGCTAGGATGGTGTTGTAGTGTTGTTTGTAATATATTTGGCAGTCGAATAAAACTTTTCTTTGCTAATGGCCGCTGCCCACATTGCTACATCTTACAACACGAATGCAAATGGCCTAGCCTACTCGTTAGAGTTGGAGGAAGAGGCGGAGCGGTAGTAGCGACGGCACATGGTGTCGTCAAAGACACTGACGACGAACATTGCTTCGTCGTCATACTTGAAGACGATGATGTTTACCACCTCGATCTGGTGTGTGCGGGCGAAGCACTCCCAGCAGTCACCGAGGTACATATGGCAGAGGTGGTCAAACATCAACTCCATCGGGTACCTGGTGGTCCTGAAATTGTTCGCCCCAGAAAGACAAGATGGGGCGGTGGGTCAGTGACCAGCGACGCGAACTTGCGGGGGAGGAGCAGCCTGTCAGGCGCCATGCCGAAGTGGATGGCCACGGAGAACTGAATGCCTGTATCGACCTCGTCAGGTGACGACGTCGATGAGCGAGAGCATGGTGGCGCGCTACTTTGGCCGTGTCCTCCGCGCCTCCCTCGATGTCAACGGCCGGGACTCCCTCCCCTCGATCTATTGCCGCCGGCCATGGCTAGCTACCGATAGTGGAGAACGAAAAGTAGGAGGAGAGTGTGGTGTGGTGTGGTGTGGTGTGGGGGAATATGGCCGCAGGCGACCAGTTTAAAAGGACCGGCATTGGATGCCGACGCGGAGGCCAAAGATACGACATTGAAGTGTCCACTCAAGGGGGCAGGCGTCGGACGGAGCCTCCAGCGCGGTGGAGAGCATGGTGTCCAGTCAATCAGTGTGTTGTCTCATCGGCATTGATGGCGCAGGCTGCCACCGGTCAGCCTTCCGTCATCTTATCTGAATCGCTGTCGCGGTTGCGTCTAAATCGGTACCACTGCATGCGTCTAAATCAACGCCGTGGTGGCTGACAGATGGGCCAGCGGCACCAATAGAGAGGACACGCCCTCTGTTCGCGCGCGTCCGGGCCGACGCAACCGTTGCCCAGATTTGGTGCATGGATGAGTCAAACAGACGCGTTTGTCCGAATAGGTCGGGACGCTGGAGCACCGCGCATGTCTCGCGCGTCCGTGCAGATGAGTTCGGATACACTCTGACAGAATGTGTCGGTCCGATGAAGATAGCATGAGGACTAGACTACTACTGCTGTCCGTCACGAGCAAAGACGAGAACACGTCATCTGATTCACAAACTCGACGAGCTTAAGGCTAGCCATAAGAGCAAGTATAATAGTATCCAGTCAGCTAGCTATAAGCAGTCCATGTTATCAAAATCTTAGCTCGAATAGGAAGGAAATAGGAGAGAGACGCGGGGCGGGCGCTTGATCTGTCGCCCGATTACGGTACATAAAATTGGTGAAGTGTGTCACCGGTAGGGAGGTTTGGAGCTTGTGTGCACAGAGAACTGGCCTGTGGTTTCAACACTCCACGGCTAGTTGCACTCTACAGGAGTGGTGGTTGCGCGAGTGCCAAGGGCCGACAACTAGGAAGAGGAAAGATTTTGACTGACTAGTGTGTCTCACCTGCTATGGGTTGTGGAATCTATGAAATGCCCAATTCTTCAACAACACCCGTCTGCAACACTTAGCAACGAGGCTCACATCTATGATTGTGGTTGAGTATGAGTAACTTCAATGTATTAAAGATGGTGAGAGAGTAGAATCCCATACAATAGCGCGAGAGTAGGCTTTAGAGCTTCTGGGTGAGGTTTTTGATCTCTTATGGCTGTACGAGGAATCAACTCTTATAAATAACATTCTGTCATCTATAAAATTAAGGTACACATTCACGTACTATCAGGAAAAAAAGTATAGAAAATTAGGACAACTGCCACCACTAGGCTATATTCAAGTATGCAAATATTAAATATATAAATATTCAATAGAGCCAATCTAGTAGCTAACATATTGTATGGATGTTTTTCAATAATAGCTTTAGGTAACATGTCAAGATTATATAGTCAGTAGCCGGCTGCGCTATTATTCTTACTCTAATGGGAGTAACTTGAGTGGTGATATACATGCTAACTAAATAAAAATGATAATGTGACACATAATTAATGAGGAGAGAGATGAATGTAATAACATATTATGTTTATCAATGTATGATAAGTTTATAGAACAATAAATGAGAGTTTTTATGTTACTAGATCTATATTATTATGCACTATAAAAGCAGTAACTTAAACTAGTAAGATATGCATGTTACTAGTCTAAGTTACTCCTCACTATGACTAGTCTAAGTGTATCTAGAGCATATCCATCCGTGTTCCCAAACCAGTGACTAGCAAAGCGCCGATAGTTGATTTGAGGGTGCTGTTGAAACTGTAGGCGACTTACTCTTGAGTAAGGGCATCTCCACCGGAGCACCCCATCCGGCTGACCTAAACGGTACTTTTCTGTTCGCTTGGATCGGTTCGCGGTTGCTTTTGGGTCGGGGTCCGTCCTGCCCGACCAGCCGCGCGCCCAGGGACGCAACCCATTTGTCCGGCCAGGGTGAGGCTTTTTTTTCCAAATTCAAACATAAATCGTTTGCGCTAAAAACTATCAAATTTATACATTTCTTGCATAATTTACACTCAAAATATAAAAAATGAAATT
Source organism: Avena longiglumis (assembly GCA_030063025.1). Taxonomy (NCBI): domain Eukaryota; kingdom Viridiplantae; phylum Streptophyta; class Magnoliopsida; order Poales; family Poaceae; genus Avena; species Avena longiglumis. The sequence goes on from CP125978.1 coordinate 366,725,250, forward strand.
TAAACTAGCCCTAACCCTAGAAACCGATCTTCGTGTGCCAGCACCGCCTCGTCCATCTATGGGTCGAGGTTGATGTACTCCGGCAGTGTCTAGAGGTTGGGCAGTGGCAGGGTCAAAACGGGCACGGGCGCGGGTGGATTGATCACCTGCCCAGGCCACGCCGCCCAACCTCCCATGCGGTGATCGAGGTGTGCCAGATCAATCCCCACCTCCGCAGCGACACACGACGCCCACCCTGGCAACGGAGGTGGTGGAGGCAGTTGGGCGTTTTCCTGCACCATCAGGTCAGTGAGCTAGACGACTTCTTCATAGCCGCCCCACGGGGCGTTCTCGTCCCGCGTGCTGGATGCAATGTCCTTCTCGGTCAACGCGTCCTCATCGTAGCCCCATGCCAGGATCTCGCGGTATTCCGGGCAGATTCGCGGTGATGTCGTCCACCGCCTCCTGTTTGACAACGACGTCGTCCTCGCCATCGTCGTCCTTGCTGTCGAGGTTGGTGTCAGAGTGGTTAAAGGCACCCTCGTCTTCCGGGTCGATGTTAGGGATGGGGTAGACCTCTCCCGGTTGCAGGTTGATACATCATAAACGTATCTATAATTTTTGATGCGACATGCTTGTTTAGTATCAACTTTGTTATGTTTTGTCTATACTTTGATGTATTTTTATACATTTTATGGGAATAACCTATTAACAAGATTCTGCAATGCTAGTTGCCTGTTTTATGATGTTTTTGGTTTTAGAAAAGCTAGTAAGGAAATATTCTCGAAATTGGACGGGACAAAAGCCAAAGTTAATATTTTACTAGAAGAAACACGGAGTCCGAAGGGTAGCCGAAGGGGGTCCACAAGGTGGCCACACCCTAGGGCCACGCGGCCCAGGGGGCATGCCCCCACCAGGTGTGGGCCCCTCGGGCGCCCACCGACCTTGCCCTTTCGCCATAAAAGCACCCCGATGCAGTAACCGTAAGTACCCGATCAAATCTCCACGAAATAGTCCATAGCCGCCGCCACCATCGTCCCTAGATCGGGGGGATCTGAAGCTCTTCCCGGTACCCTGTCGAAGGGAGAGATCATCCCGTGGGCCTTCTTTATCACCATGCCAGCCTCCAGAGTGATGCGTGAGTAGTTCACCCTTGGACTATGGGTCCATACAGTAGCTAGATGGTTGTTTCTCCTCCTTTGTGCAATCATGTTTAAATCTTGTGAGCTCCGTTCATGATCTAGATCATCTATTTGTAATCATACATGTTGTGTTTGCAGGGATCCGATGGATATTGAGATACTATGTTAGATTAATTATTGATTCTATCATGTCTGTGTTATTTTTTATCTTGCATGCTCTCCGTTGTTAGTAGCTATCTTGGCTAAGTAGATGCTTGCAACTCCAAGAGGGAGTATTTATGTTCGATAGTAGGTTCATGACTCTAGTAATCTGGGGATGTGACAGAAATCTCTAAGGTTGTAGATGTGCTGTTGCTACTAGGGAGAAAACAATAATCATTTGTTCATGGATCAATTGTATTGTTTACTTTACACACATTGCTTAATGCAATTATATTTTGCTTGCAACTTAATACTGGAAGGGGTCCGGATAATAACCTGAAGGTGGATTATTACTGATAAATGCAGTTGTATTATGGTCTATGTATTATGTTGTGTAACATCCCTAAATTCATATTCCAAAACTCATTCACATCATCCTTGCATCCATCATCATTTAGGGTTTTTCTCAAAATCATTTCAGAAACAGAAGCTTGTGCTATGATTTCATGTGAGCAAATTTACTCAAATAACCATCACCCTTTGAAACTTGATTGTTATGAACTTGTTTGCTTGCCTCCATTGTTGGCAAGTTTAAGTGTAAAAGTTTGACCAAAGTTTTCAACTTGGAAATAAATTCAAAACCTCTATTTCAAACATTTGCAAAATAGAAGCAAAGTCTCTGTTTGTTTGAAATCCAAGTTGACCAAGCCCTTGCAAAGTAGCCCATGAGTTTTTGACCCATTTCTGAGACCAAATCACCACTGCAAAACCTCAGGAGGATTTGAATTTAAATTGATTTTGAAACCATTTGAAAACCCATTCAGAAAATCAAAATAGAAAAGAAAAAGAATTAAACAAAGGAAAAAGGCCGCGCGCCAGGTTTTAGGCCCAGCATCGAATCGAGCCCAACAAGCCCACCCGGGGGTTTTCTTTTCCTCTACGCCAAGACCTCGAACGGTCGTGACGATCGGACCCTCACTTCAAGACATCGGCCCTGCCCACGCTGTCCTCGTCTTCCCCAAACCGCGCTCGCGACCACGTCGCAGCAACAGTCATGGCCGGTAATGGCGCGGCATAATTGGGCATTAATCCGCGAGCGTTTCCTGTCGAGGCTCCGGCTATAAGATCCCCACTTCCTAGCGACCATTCCCCGATCATTACGCCTTCACGCCACCAGGCTGCCCACGACTCACACAACACCGCCGCAGACAGAGCTCACTCCGGCGATCGATTCCGGTGAGTTCCGTGCGCCCCTCCCTCTCTGACTCGTTCGAGCCATTTCGCAATCTTCTTGCGCACCTCCTGATCCCACCAGTTCATCCTGTACTGCCTCAGATCACCGTTCCCGCTCGACGCCGCAAGCATCTGACAACCACCTCGACTCCGGCGACCAAATTCCGTAAGTCCCGTGCGCCCCTTCATTTCTGACTCACACGAGATTGTTCGCCACTTTCTTGCGCATCTCCTAAACCCCTTGGCTTGTGTTAGGGCGACGCGGAACCTCGGTAACTACTCCGACAACAACCACCCGACGTTGCCCGTAACTCCGACGAGCAATCCTCGCCGTGTCAGCACACCCCTTCGCAAACCGACGCTACCTTGAGCTTCAGCAGCCTCTTGCGAATCTGGTATGGCCCTTCTCCCTCTCGCCGACAACCTGGAACGCTAGCGCCAGAGACCGGCGCTCATTCGCTGGCGCCAGGACATGGTCGCTTGCTCGCGCGCCGTTGGATCTTGATCCAAGAGTTAGGATAGATTCATTAAACGGCGAAGAGGTACGCGATCTGGAGCGTACGATCTATTTAGATCCTGCGGCTACAGAGCTCGATCCGGTGCGAACCGGTACGCGCAAATCACAACACGACGCGTGGCAAGTGTAAAAACTAAAAACAGATTTAAAATCAGAATTTGATCCAAATTTCAAATGCTTATAACTTTTGATTGCCACGTTGGATTTTTGCAAACTTTATACCATTGGATTCAGTGAAACAAGTCCTTTCTGAATATCCAATGTGTTTAACAAATAGTAACAGTTAAAATGACTTTATTTGTAGAAACATGTTTAAGGCTATTTTAAATATAGATTTATTTTGGTAAATTGTATTAGTGCCAAATAAGTTTAGTTGGCAAACTTGTGACTTGTTAAGTTTCTGTAAACATGTGCATACTTGGTAGAGTTTTCAAAATCACCACTTGGTAAATTCTAGCATGCATGCATTCATATTATTTTTGATTGTATATAATTGTGTGTAATTGTATGCTATGATTTTTGTAGATTTTGCTAGTGATTGTGATTGTGAAGAGTGCTACTCTCCCCACTACCAAGGCAAGTGATATTTTCATCAATATTTCTATCCTATGTTTTGTACTAGCATTAGATATTTTGCTAAGTCTTGCATGCTATTTTTGCCTAGTGCTAAGTTGGGAAATCCTAAGTAGTGTAGAATTGTAGAATTTCTAGGGAATTTTCCTAAGTTAAGTTATCCTACCATGCTTAGCCTAGCTATTTAGCAAACAAGGGATTGGTGAAAATCTATACTTACTATGATGAGAATATTTCTAAGTCATGAGACTTATACTTTCCTAATAAAACAACTAAGTCAAATGAACCTCCTGGGTGGAATGGAAGGATTGGGTTATGTTGAGTGGTTACACAAGGCCATGGACTTGGGTTGTGTATCTCACTTGTGGTATGCCACCCAGGCACAAAGGGATTTGGAGGCCAAGTGTTGAGAAAGCTTACAGTGCAACCACTTGGCAATATGGGCTCTGCCTTGATCATATAGGTTGCTAGAACTTAGTCATTTGGACAGTTGGTGGTAGTTGGGATGATAGGTTGGAACGCGTCCATTTGACTAAGGAAAGGCTTCTGAAAGGTCCTGTCTTGGGAAACCAAGTCTGGTGGGGAAATTGCACAACCTCTTTAGATGGAAAACCTAAGTACTTAGCCTAGTCCAAGGCAATGGACAACTTGAGCATCAAGACATGGAAGCTACAAGAATCTCATCACTCCAACTTCTAAGTAAAATTTGTGGGTGAACAAGGGTGAAGGACCCCAATGTCTATTGGTGGTTTCTTGGGAAGTTTTTGATAAAGAAAAACTTAGTGATTTCAACTAATAGGTAAAACCTATTTTCAAGCAAAGCAAGCCAAGCTACACTTAGCCAAAATGCATATAGTAATATAGTCCACTTAAAATATACTAAGGTATCACTTGCCAATACTATTCCAAAGTATTGACCCTCTGTGGCTGTAACTTGTGATGTTGCAGGTTACTCCGATGATGAGTAGGAGTCATGAGTCTACACTCAACATGCTTGCCTGTGGCACATGAAGATGAAGACTTATGTTTATTTACTTATTCCTTAAACTCTTGTATTAGGCCTATGGCCCCGAGTTGTAAAAGACTATGTTTTATCTCTGGAATGAATGTAATAAACGACCTTTGTATCTGTGTACTTCATCTTAAACTGTGGATGCTAGCATTGATCCAGAGACTAGCATTGCAATCACAGGGATCCTTTCCTTTACAAAGGAGGGGTCTAAAAGATGGTATCAGAGCACTGTGTTGCCTGTAGGATTATGACCCTAGGATTGGAAAACCACTAAGGAAAAGTTTTCAACTACTTCTACACTTGTCTATTCTTCTCGTAAAACTTTTCTAATCTTTTCGTTCTCAACTCCATTTGTAGATGAACTCCATCAACGAAGCCGTGAAGAAAGGACCACTCATGACCATGACCTTGGAGTGTGAAACTGAGTTTCCCAATATTCTCAAGGACCTCATGGTGGCAATGGAAGCACATGGTGCAGCTGTGTACAAGGGCTTTCCAGTGATGGATGAAGGAGTGGAGTATTGGTGGGTGCAACTTCACTTGTACAAAAACAAGGAAGACAACCACAAAGAAAGGGGATTTTGCATGTACACCAACACTGTAATGCACACCACATTCTTTGAGTCAGCCAGAGATGCAGCTTGGAGGACTATCAAAGAACTAAGTGCTAGAGTCAAGTGCAGGATGCTCAACCTCCAAAAAGACTTAGAAAAAGAGAAGGAACTTACCCAAGAATTGGAAGCCACCAACCAAGAGTTAAGGGGAGACATAATAGACTTAGTGATGGAATCATGTGAACAAGATAGGTGGATTGCCTCTAGGAACATTGTGATAGCCACCAGATCCAGTGAGATAGGATTGTGAGCACACACTTCGTTAGTTGGACACCATCTATCACCTTATTTTCCAAAAATGATACCTTAAATAAGTATGGACCTTGATTGATGTAATGGACTCATGTATGCATAACTTGTGTGATGTTTGTGTTCCATGGATATGTATGAAATGTTTGTCTTGTTTTATCTTAAATTGTGCTGATCTAACTTTTTAATCTTATAAATAGATACCTATTACCATCAGCACCGTTGAGGAGTTACAGGTTACCTGTTTTGGTCCCCGTATCGTTGAGCTTACCACTTTGCTCGATCTCCCTCTTCCCACCATCACGGTGTACCCACTCACCAAGTTCGAGAGGAAGGACCTCTGGGGCTTCAAGGTGAACAAGCCCGGAAGCCAGGCAGAGCCGACTACAGAGGCCATCGTCTTCAAGCTGATGCACGACGACAGGGAGAGAGGCATGGAGGTAGTCATGCAGGACCTGATAGGGCGTCTGTTAGGCCGTCACTCCCGACAGGTTAGGGGCACCCACTTTCACGTCTTCAGAAGACGTGATGTTGATGGAGAGTCCATCGAATTTGAGGACGACTCGAGGGACGCGGCAGAGCCGATACGTCTCTATCTCCAGGACTTAGAGTCTCTCCTCAGGCACGTGGACACGGACGAGCGTCATGCTCGGCAATGACGAGCTCAGTGCAGCAGCGAGAAGGACAAGCTTTTCGCACAGTAGGATGAGATGATCAAGGAAATGGAGACGAAGTTCGAGGCCTAGGACCGCAAGTTCAAGAGTCAGGAGAAACGCGTCCAGGATAGGAACAAGAAGATCCGGGACATGACCGAGGAACTGAAGTCCAAGGATTTCGAGCTAGAGCAGCAGCAGATGGTTATTGAGAGGCTTCGCTCACAGAAGAGGGCTCTCAAGGCCAAGGTCGATTCCTTGACCACTACGATTGAGGAGAACAAGACCGTGATGGAGAACGCAGGTCTTACCTTCGTCGAGGAGGAGATTGATGCTGATGAGTAGACTTGACTACTCGTTTATTTTTCATATTCGTACTTGTTATTTGTGAACTTATTATTGGACCATCCGACATGTGGATGGATTGCCACTTGTGTGTTTTATTTCTAGAACTTTGTTATTCCGTTGTTGAGTTTTTATCCTTGAGTTGCATGTTATGTGTTTGCTTGTGATGTATTGTGCATAAAACATCTATGGGTATCTCATTCTTATCTATTTGAACAAACCACAGATGCCTCCCCGTCGCGCAAACCCCAACCCCAACAACATCACCCCGGAAATGCAACAAATGATGAATGCGCAAACACAGCTTATGCAGATGATGACAACATTCATCCAAAACCAGAATAACAACAACAACAATAACAACAACAACCCTCCGGGTTTTGATATGCTCACCAGATTTCTGCGTTTGAGGCCAGCAAAGTTTTCGGGGACGACTGATCCCATGGTGGCCAATGATTGGCTACGTTCTGTGAACAAAGACTTAGTGACCGTGGGTTGCACGGATGCTGAAAAGGTCAGGTTCGCAGCGCATCTATTGGAAGGACCAGCCGCCACATGGTGGGACAACTTCCAAATCACCACTCCTATAGATGAGGTGACTTGGGCTATCTTTGAAGATGGCTTTCGCACTGCTCATATCTCATCAGGAATGATGAGCCTGAAAAATAAAGAGTTTCACAACTTGAAGCAGCGCCACCGCAGCGTGGCTGAATACATAGAAGAGTTCAACAATCTGGCGTGCTATGCACTGGATGAGTTCGACACAGATGCCAAAAGAAAGGAAAAGTTTCTGTAAGGCTTGAATGATGAGCTGAACCTACAGTTGTCTGTGGCATATGTTCCAACTTACCAGTCTTTGTGTGACAAGGCTGCTATTTTGGAGAGTAAAATGAAACAAGTCGAGAGTAGGAAGAGGAAACACTCCGACAAGCACAACTCGGGATCGTCGCACAAACGATCTCACTATGATGATGATGGCTCAGGATCCCATAGGCATGGGAAATTCAACAAGCACCACAACCACAACCGTCATGACAACAAGCATCATCGTAGTCATGAAAATGATAAGTACAAAAACCACAAGAGTGGACATAAGAGCCACCACAGTGGGAATGGTAGTGGAAGTGGAAGTCAGCATGCTAAAAAGGACATAACTCAGGTTGAGTGCTTCAAATGCAAGAAACTGGGGCATTATGCTAATGAGTGCCCTGAGAAGAAAGTTGAAGGACCTAACAAGCCCAATCCTTTTCAGAAAGGACAGGTTAACCACATCAATGTGGAGGAGGTCTATGAGGAGCCTGATGCCGTTGCTGGTAAGTTCAGACTCAATTCAATTTCAGCATTTGTACTCTTTGATACCGGTGCATCTCATTCATTCATATCAAAATCATTTGTTGAAAGAAATGAACTACCGGTCGAAACCATTGGGTGTCCTATAAGAGTAAGTTCTCCGGGTGGAGAAATGATAGTAAACTCAGGATGTCATGACTTAGTCATAGAGTTTGGAAAACATAAGTTTCCAGTGAACCTAATAATCCTGAATTCCCAAGGATTGGATGTGATTTTGGGAATGGATTGGATGGCTAAGTATGAGGGAGTACTAGATTGTGCCAATCGTACAGTTACACTCACAACCCCAGAAGGAAAAAGAATAAAATTCAGGTCAAACTTTGAATCCAAAGGAAGTAAGCTGAATTCTCTTAAGGGGGTTAGCATGGATAGTGTACCAATTGTGTGTGAGTATCCGGATGTATTTCCGGAAGAATTACCAGGAATGCCACCAGATAGAGATGTGGAGTTTCTGATAGATTTGGTACCAGGTTCTGGACCAATAGCAAAAAGACCGTACAAAATGTCAGTTGATGAACTGAAGGAGCTCAAGAAGCAACTAGGGGAACAGTAGCAGAAATGATTTATTCAACCAAGTTCTTCATCTTGGGGAGCCCCAGTATTGTTCGTGGAGAAGAAAGATAGAAGCCAAAGATTATGCATAGATTACCGTTCTCTCAACAAGGTAACTATCAAGAACAAATATCCTTTGCCTAGAATCAATGACTTGTTTGATCAGCTAGAGGGAGCATATGTGTTCTCAAAGATTGATCTTCGGTCAGGCTATTTTCAACTCAAGATAAGAGAGCAAGACATACCTAAGACAGCATTCACCACAAGGTATGGATTGTATGAATACATGGTGATGCCTTTTGGTTTAACCAACGCTCCAGCATACTTCATGAATATGATGAATAAAGTGTTCATGGAATTCCTTGACAAGTTTGTTGTCGTTTTCATCGATGACATCTTAGTCTACTCCAAGAGCAAGGAAGAACATGAAAGACACTTACGCTTGATACTTGAAAAGTTAAGAGAGCATAAACTTTATGCCAAATTCAGCAAGTGTGAGTTTTGGTTAGAAGAAGTTGGTTTTCTTGGTCATGTTATGACAAAGGATGGTGTGGCAGTTGATCCTGCTAAAGTTTCAGCTGTGACTGAATGGGAATCTCCTAAGAACGTAAAAGAAGTTCGTAGTTTCCTTGGTTTAGCAGGTTACTACAGAAGGTTCATTGAGAATTTCTCAAAGGTTGCTAAGCCAATGACTGAATTGTTAAAGAAGGACAAGAAATTTGCATGGTCTGAAGGATGTGAAGTCGTTTCAAGAATTAAAGAAGAGACTTGTGACAAAACCAGTTCTATATACATGATTTGGAAAAATATTTCCAAGTATATTGTGATCGTCTCATCAAGGTTTGGGTGCGTACTTATGCAAGACGGTAAAGTTGTGGCCTATGCCTCGAGACAACTCAAAACTCATGAAGTAAACTATCCTACTCATGATTTGAGTTAGCCTCTGTCTCCATGCACTCAAAACATGGAGACATTACCTTTTGGGAAAGCGATGTGAAGTGTTCACCGATTATAAGAGTTTGAAGTATATCTTCACCCGTATGAAATCAACATGAGACAAAGGAGATGGCTAGAACTTATCAAGGATTACGACTTGAGTTTGCAATACCACCCGGTAAAGCAAATGTAGTAGCAGATGCTCTAAGTCGTAAGGCATTCTAAATGGCCTTACCAATGGGGAATTGCCGGATGACTTGTGTAAGCAATTCAAAGAACTCAGTTGGAGATTGTACGAAGGACATCTTATGACTTTGGATGTTCAACCCACTGCTGGATAAGATTAAAGAAGCCCGGAGACGGATAAAGAAATCAAGATATTAAGGAAAGGATTAGCCAAGGAAAGCTAAAAGTTTCCATATTGAACAACAAGGTACTTTATGGCACGGAAAGCGTATTGTGTTCCACAAGACACGGAGTTCGGAAACTAATTTCTGAGAAGCCCACAACTCTCCGTATTCTATTCACCCGGGTAACACCAAAATGTACATGGACATGAAAGAAAGATTTTGGTGGAACAATCTCAAAAGGGACATCGCCGAACATATTGCTTTGTGTGATGTGTGTAGCAGAGTGAAAGCGGAGCATCAGAAACCAGCAGGTTTGCTTCAACCACTGCCTATGCCTGAGTGGAAGTGGGAAAATATAGGTATGGATTTCATTACCGGATTACCAAGGACCAGGTCAGGGTATGATTCCATATGGGTAGTAGTGGATCGCCTAACTAAAGTGGCTCATTTTATACCCGTGAAGACAACTTATACCAAGTTAGCAAAGATCTACATGAGCAGAATTATATGCCTTCACAGTGTGCCTAAGAGTATTGTGTCAGATAGAGGAACTCAGTTCACTTCTCACTTTTGGAGACAGCTTCATGAATCCTTAGGAACGAGGTTGGAATTCAGCACTGCTTTTCATCCTCAAACTGATGGACAAACGGAAAGGACTAACCAAATTCTTGAAGACATGTTGAGGGCGTGTGCCCTAGACTATGGAGTGAGTTGGGAAGAAAGTTTGCCTTACGCAGAGTTCTCTTACAATAACAGTTACCAATCTAGCATTGGGATGGCACCATTTGAGTTTCTCTACGGAAGGAAGTGTACCACCCCATTGCTATGGAATGGTGTGGGAGAAAGGAGTTTGTTTGGACCCGATCTCATCAAAGACGCTGAAGAAAAAGTCAAATTGGTTAAGGACAGGTTGAGGATAGCAGTCCGACAAAAAGCTACGCTGGATTCTAAGCGTGAGAAGTCACCTCGAAGTTGGGGATAGAGCTTATCTTAGAGTATCACCACTTAGTGGAGTGAAAATATTTGGAGTCAAAGGAAAGTTGGCACCAAGATATGTTGGGCCATTCAAGATTCTAAGTCGCAAGGGAGAAGTTGCATATGAGGGTGAATTGCCAGAGTCTCTGTCAGCTGTCCATAATGTGTTTCATGTGAGTCGACTTAAGAAATGTCACCCGAGATGGAAGAATCATCTTTGAAGGATACCATACCCTTGGAAGAAGTCCAACTAGAAAGTGATCTCACCTATGAGGAAAGCCTGACAAGATTCGTGAGACCGCAGAAAGAGTCACAAGGACAAAAACTATCAAGTTTTGCAAGGTGCAATGGAATCATCATTCCGAAGAGGAAGCAACATGGGAAAGAGAAGATGATCTTCGGAAAGACCACCCTCACCTATTTGCTAGCCAATCCGAATCTCGAGGGCGAGATTCATCTTAAGGGGGTTAGATTTGTAACATCCCTAAATTCATATTCCAAAACTCATTCACATCATCCTTGCATCCATCATCATTTAGGGTTTTTCTCAAAATCATTTCAGAAACAGAAGCTTGTGCTATGATTTCATGTGAGCAAATTTACTCAAATAACCATCACCCTTTGAAACTTGATTGTTATGAACTTGTTTGCTTGCCTCCATTGTTGGCAAGTTTAAGTGTAAAAGTTTGAACAAAGTTTTCAACTTGGAAATAAATTCAAAACCCCTATTTCAAACATTTGCAAAATAGAAGCAAAGTCTCTGTTTGTTTGAAATCCAAGTTGACCAAGCCCTTGCAAAGTAGCCCATGAGTTTTTGACCCATTTCTGAGACCAAATCACCACTGCAAAACCTCAGGAGGATTTGAATTTAAATTTATTTTGAAACCATTTGAAAACCCATTCAGAAAATCTAAATAGAAAAGAAAAAGAATTAAACAAAGGAAAAAGGCCGCGCTGTGTTTTAGGCCCAGATCGAATCGAGCCCAACAAGCCCACCGGGGTTTCTTTTCCTCTCGCCGCCAAAAGACCTCAGACGGTCGCCGACGATCGGACCCCACCTCACTTCCCGCACACATGAGCGGGCCACGCTGTCCTCGTCTTCCCAAACCGCTCGTGACCACGCCGCAATGCGATCATGGCCGGTAATGGCGCGGCATAATTGGGCATTAATCGCGGCGTTTCTGTCGAGGCTCCGCTATAAGATCCCCACTTCCTAGCGACCATTTTCCCCCACAATTACGCCTTCACGCCACCAGCTGCCCACGACTCACACAACACCGCCGCAGACAGCTCACTCCGCGATCGATTCCGGTGAGTTCCGTCGCCCTCCCTCGACTCGTTCGAGCCATTTCGCAATCTTCTTGCGCACCTCGACCCACCAGTTCATCTGTCAGACGCCTCGGTCGCCGTTCGCCGACGCCAAGCGCGTCGACAACCACCTCGACTCGGCGACCAAATTCGTAAGTCCGTCGCCCCTTCACTTCGACTCACGAGATTGTTCGCCACGTTCTTGCGCATCTCCTAAACCCCTTGGCTTGTGTTAGGCGGAACCTCGGCAACTACTCCGACAACAACCACCCGACGCTCAGAATTCCGGACGAGCAATCCTCGCCGTGTCAGCACACCCCTTCGCAAACCGACGCTACCTTGAGCTTCAGCAGCCTCTTGTGAATCTGGTATGGCCCTTCTCCCTCTCGGACAACCTGAACGCTTAGCGCCGCTGAGACCGAAAGCGCCCGCCACTGATGCCGCCAGCCGCCAGACATGGTCGCTTGTTCGCTCATGCTGGATCTTGATCCAAGCGTTAGGATAGATTCATTAAACGGCGAAGAGGTACGCGATCTGGAGCGTATGATCTATTTAGATCCTGCGGCTACAGAGCTCGATCCGGTGCGAACCGGAACGCGCAAATCACAACACGACGCGTGGCAAGTGTAAGAACTAAAAACAGATTTAAAACCAGAATTTGATCCAAATTTCAAATGCTTATAACTTTTGATTGCCTCGTTGGATTTTTGCAAACTTTATACCGTTGGATTTAGTGAAACAAGACCTTTCTGAATATCCAATGTGTTTAACAAATAGTAATAGTTAAAATGACTTTATTTGTAGAAACATGTTTAAGGCTATTTTAAATATAGATTTATTTTGGTAAATTGTATTAGTGCCAAATAAATTTAGTTGGCAAACTTGTGACTTGTTAAGTTTCTGTAAACATGTGCATACTTGGTAGAGTTTTCAAAATCACCACTTGGTAAATTCTAGCATGCATGCATTCATATTATTTTTGATTGTATATAATTGTGTGTAATTGTATGCTATGATTTTTGTAGATTTTGCTAGTGATTGTGATTGTGAAGAGTGCTACTCTCCCCACTACCAAGGCAAGTGATATTTTCATGAATATTTCTATCCTATGTTTTGTACTAGCATTAGATATTTTGCTAAGTCTTGCATGCTATTTTTGCCTAGTGCTAAGTTGGGAAATCCTAAGTAGTGTAGAATTGTAGAATTTCTAGGGAATTTTCGTAAGTTAAGTTATCCTACCATGCTTAGCCTAGCTATTTAGCAAACAAGGGATTGGTGAAAATCTATACTTACTATGATGAGAATATTTCTAAGTCATGAGACTTATACATTCCTAATAAAACAACTAAGTCAAATGAACCTCCTGGGTGGAATGGAAGGATTGGGTTATGTTGAGTGGTTACACAAGGCCATGGACTTGGGTTGTGTATCTCACTTGTGGTATGCCACCCAGGCACAAAGGGATTTGGAGGCCAAGTGTTGAGAAAGCTTACAGTGCAACCACTTGGCAATATGGGCTCTGCCTTGATCATATAGGTTGCTAGAACTTAGTCATTTGGACAGTTGGTGGTAGTTGGGATGATAGGTTGGAACGCGTCCATTTGACTGAGGAAAGGCTTCTGAAAGGTCCTGTCTTGGGAAACCAAGTCTGGTGGGGAAAGTGCACAACCTCTGCAGATGGAAAACCTAAGTACTTAGCCTAGTCCAAGGCAATGGACAACTTGATCATCAAGACATGAAAGCTACAAGAATCTCATCACTCCAACTTCTAAGTAAAATTTGTGGGTGAACAAGGGTGAAGGACCCCAATGTCTATTGGTGGTTTCTTGGGAAGTTTTTGATAAAGAAAAACTTAGTGATTTCAACTAATAGGTAAAACCTATTTTCAAGCAAAGCAAGCCAAGCTACACTTAGCCAAAATGCATATAGTAATATAGTCCACTTAAAATATACTAAGGTATCACTTGCCAATACTATTCCAAAGTATTGACCCTCCGTGGTCAGTAACTTGTGATGTTGCGAGTTACTCGATGATGAGTAGGAGTCATGAGTCTACACTCAACATGCTTGCCTGTGGCACATGAAGATGAAGACTTATGTTTATTTACTTATTCCTTAAACTCTTGTATTAGGCCTATGGCCCCGAGTTGTAAAAGACTATGTTTTATCTCTGGAATGAATGTAATAAACGACCTTTGTATCTGTGTACTTCATCTTAAACTGTGGATGCTAGCATTGATCCAGGGACTAGCATTGCAATCACAGGGATCCTTTCCTTTACAAAGGAGGGGTCTAACATGTTGTAATGCCCAATCAAATCTCATAAGAGTCAAGATGTCTAGTATATGCATTGTTATGCTTTCTCAATCTGTCAATTGCTCCGCTGTAATTTGTTCACCTAGCATGCTATCTAACTTAAGGAGAACACCTCTAGGGAACTGTGGTCCCTGGTCCAATCTTTATTATTGATATTCCATCTATTGTTAATGACAAGGTTGGAAAAAGGGTTAGGCGTAGGCGAGGCGTTTGGCCTTCGCCTAGTGCCTAGGCGGCCCTTAAGCGCCCTAGGCGTGGCCTAGGCGAGCATATAGTTTTTACCATCAAGGGTATATATGGGTTATTATATGTGATATACATTAATTTAGAGCATGTAAATGAGTAAACAACCAACAACTGCCATTGGAATATGGCCTAGCTAGCTAAAAAGTGAAAAAAATTCATGATTTCTTGCTCGATAAGAAAATTTATTAGTTACCCTGCCTAGACTTCCGCTTATGCTCTAGGCGAGGCGTTTGTCTACCGCCTAGTGCCTAAGCGTGCTTAAGAGTTGCCTAGGCGCCGCCTAATCCAACAGTGGTTACTGTTCATGTTTACCTTATGCAAGCAAACTATTATCTTCCATACTATACATTTAATCCTTTGTTTTCAGCAAACCAATGAGATTGACAATCTCACTGTAAGTTGGGGAAAAGTATTGAGTTTGTGTTGTGCTGGTTCCAAGTTGTTAGCAACACCTTGGAGTTGTTTCTTTACTCCTACTGGTTTGATAACCTTGGTTTCATAACTAAGGGAAAACTTTTTGCTGTGCTCATCATACCTTCCTCTTGGGGTTTCTCAACGAGGCTCTACAGTTAACTGAGCCGCATCAAGACTTTTTGTGGCGCCATTGCCGGGGAGTTAAGGACAACTTTAATCTATTCCTCCTCGTCATTCATCTTTAAAGGAGAAAGAAGATTCTCGCAAGGGGAGTCTCTCACAACCAATATCCTTACTCTATTTTTGTTTTGCTTTGTTTCTTTTTCTTTGTTTTGCTTGTTTCTTTCTATCAAAAATACAAAAAATAGTTTTGTTTGGTCTGCTTTTTCTTATTAGAAACAAAAAAAATTAGTTCCTGCTTTAGTTGCTATTGCTGTTGGCTTGCTTCACCTTTGAAAAAATGAACACTCCTGAATACACCAAGTTGTGTGACTTCACTAGCACAAAAAACAATGATTTCCTTTGGACACCTATTGATCCACTTGCTCCGGATGCCACATTTTATGAAATTAAACCTGCTTTGCTGAATCTTTTTATGAAAGAGAAATTTTCTGGTGCTAGTTCTGATGATGCTGCTGCTCACCTTAATAACTTTGTTGAACATTGTGAGATGCAAAAATATAAGGATGTAGATGGAGATATTATTAAGCTTAAATTGTTTTCTTTCTCTTTGAGAGGAAAATTTAAAGAATGGTTGCTATCCTTGCATAGAAATAGTATTGATTCTTGGATTAAATGCAAAGATGCTTTTATTGGAAAATACTATCCTCCTGCTAAGTATATCTGTGAGAAGTGAAATAATGAAATTTAAAAAACTTGATAGTGAACATGTTGATCAAGCTTGGGACATAATGGAATCTTTGGTAAAGAATTGTCCCACTCATGGACTGACTGCTTGGATGATTATCCAAAGTTTTTATGCAGGGCTAAATTTCTCTTCAAGAAATCTGTTGGATTCTACTGCTGGAGGTACCTTTATGACCATTACTTTGGGTGCTGCAACAAAGCTCCTTGATAATATGATGGTTAACTATTCCGAATGGCACACTGAGAGAGCTCCATAAGGTAAGAAGGTAAATTCTGCTGAAGAAACCTCCTCTTTGAGTGACAAAATTGATGTTATTATGTCTATGCTTGTTAATGGAAAAGCTCATATTGATCCAAATAATGTTCCTTTAGCCTCTTTGGTTGCTCAAGAAGAGAAATTTGATGTGAACTTCCTTAGAAATAACAATTTCAGCAACAATGCCTATAGGAATAATTTTGGTAATAATAATTATAGGCCTTATCCTCCCAATAATGGTAATGCTTATGGAAATTCTTACAACAACAACAGAAGTGCACCCTCTGAACTTGAAGTCATGCTTAAAGACTTTATTAGTAAACAAACTACTTTCAACAAAACCATGGAGGAAAAGCTTTTGAATTTTGAGAAAAATATCCCATCTTTGTCTGAAGCACAATCTTCTTTGATTAATAAAATGGCTTCTAAACCTGAAACCATGGAAAATACCTTTGCTGCTACTCATGCCATACAAGTTAGAATTGATGAAA
The DNA here is from genome assembly GCA_030063025.1 of Avena longiglumis. Lineage (NCBI taxonomy): Eukaryota > Viridiplantae > Streptophyta > Magnoliopsida > Poales > Poaceae > Avena > Avena longiglumis. The sequence continues at coordinate 366,741,769 of CP125978.1, forward strand.
ATGTTAGACTGTTAGCTAAATTGCATGCTAAGTGGGAAAGAGAAGATGAAATTGCTAGAAATTATAGTATTTGTACTATTATCACCACCATTGTTGATGCTAGAAAACCACAAGAAGTCCCCACTCCTAAACCCAATAAGAATGCTGAAATTTTTCGAAATATAGGAAACAATGGTTCTACTACCTTGGATTCTAAGTTTGATTTTGATCTTGATGGTTGCAATATTTTTTAAGTAATTATGTTCCTACAAAATCTTGCTAGAAGTCCTAATGCTAGTGCTATGAATATGGCTTTTACAAAACACATTACAGATGCTCTCATTAAAATTAAAGAAGAGAAATTGAAACATAAAGCTTCTATTCCTAGGAAATTAGAAGATGGTTGGGAACACATCATTAATATGAAAGTGAATGATTTTGATCTCAAAGATTTATGTGACCTTGGTTCTAGTGTCTCTATTATGCCTAGAAATATTTATGAAATGCTTGATTTGCCACCTTTGGAAGATTGCTATTTAGATGTCCAACTTGATGATAATGCTAAAAAGAAACTTATGGGGAGTATTAATGATGTTCTTATTATGGTTATCAATGCCTTTGTCCATGTTGATTTATATGTTTTGGATGTTTAATGCAATGCTTCTTGTCCTATTATTTTGGGAAGGCCTTTTCTTAGAACTATTGGTGCCATTATTGATATGAAGGAAGACACCATTAAATATCAATTCCCACTCAAGAAAGGTATGGAACACTTCCCTAAGAAGAGAGAGAAGATGCCTTTTTCCCCTCCTATTAAAGCAAAATATGATGTTAATGCTTCTTCATTCAAAAATATTTGATTCTTGCTTCATGTGCCTAACTTAAAGGCGTTAAAGAAAAGTACTAATTGGGAGATAACCCAAATTTCAGTAGGTTTTTATTTTGTTGAGTCTTGGAAGTTATTACTTCTGTAGTATCCTCTCCTTATCCTTTTTGTGTGTTTTTTGTGCCAAGAATAACCTCTAATGAGAGAGAAGTAAGATTTGGGGAAGTTGCTGTCCCGAAATAGATTTTTGTGCTTCGCAGTAAAATTTCATGAACAATCCCTGTACGTCGTATTGAACTGTAATTTAATGATATTATGCCCCAGGTTGTTATTTAACTTTCGTTAGTTCAACACTTTTCGATTTGAGAAACAAAAGGTCTTCGGAAAAATCGGTTTTTACCTGCTGGTCTATTTTGATAGATTTCTGCAATTATTTTCATTTGCCTCTTAATCGGTTTTTTTAGTTCTCTTTGATCACTTGAGATTTTAAAAGGAATTTCTACAGTAGCTTGTGTTCTATACGTTGGGATTAGCAGAACCGTGCTGTCATGGGGAACACTTTCAACACCTGTAAATACATATCCAGTTGATATCATGCTCTTTTGTTTGCGGATGTCGTCGGTGTGAAATAAAAAGGGAGCTTATAAGTCCATGGAGTTATGTATATGTATTAGAGAAATGCCCGTGCCGCTAGCCTAAGCCATGCCTAATCATGGTGGAAACTTGCAGCATAACCATAGTGAGAAGTCTATGAAGCATTCTTCTTATAAAAAAAGAGACAGATATTGAGAAAAAAAGAAAAAAAAGAGACATATTGAAAAGAGGAAAGAGAGAAAAAAGCGCCATTTTTTCCATGACAAATAAGAAGATTGCTGAGATGCTCACTGTCTGCTTGCCTTGTCATTTTGATTATGTGATAGCTCCTGGATCATGTGCAAGGGGTACCCCGTTGGCGGTTCTCTATGATACGCATGTATTTACTATGACAAGAACTTACTGGTAACTAAAGTTGAGTAGCATGAGGAGCGACCCTCATACTCAAGGGACATGAGATTTCCATCTTATATTTTTTTAAGCATATACTCCATATTTGTTCACTTTAACCTTAATCACCTCAAGATGCTTATGATAGGGGCAATGAGAGCTCAAAGCTAGTAAGTACCATAATCTTTTGAAAGCTCTTTATGAACTTGAAATCCCTGCTTCCCTCTATGAAGGGCCTTTCTTCTACTTCCAAGTTGAGTCAGTAAACCTATTCCTCTCTATATCTAGCAAGCATTTGAGTTGTTGTGTTTCAAGCATTCATATGATGATTTATTCAATCATGTTCTTTATCTTCCTTGTTTGCACAAGACTCTTATCTAAATGAGTATTACTTTGAAAGCCATCATTGTGAAAAGCCTTTTATGTTTGAGCAAAGAGTACTCCTGTTGTAAACTTCTTTACAAAATATTTACTTGAAAACTGTTTGCCAACTGTTCTCTGACCAAGAGCAAAGTTTGCCAATCCCAATTATGAGTTATCTTTATGCATCTTTGTTGTGACTCCTATACTTGTTGCAAGATAAGTTATATAATGGTGAGTTGCTTTCTTCTATGAGTTGTGTATTGGTAAGTGTGATGCTTCTTGTCCATATTCTTTTATCGTCACTTCACTCCATAAACCCGTGGACATGTTTACTAAGCTCAGTTTTCGCTTGGGGACAAGCGAGGTCTAATCTTGGGGGAGTTGATATGTCCAATTTGCATCACCATTCTATATCATAAATTGCCTCTATTCATTGATATATTTCATATTAAGAGGTGATACTTATGTCTTTTTTATCTGTTTTTGCATGTTGGATGATTCTTGGAGGATGAACTGCGGAGTCAGGATTCTGATGGAAAAAGCGGTGTTTTGATACAATTTCGCGAAGATAAGAAAAATACCAGAAAAACTACGAATTTTTTTATTTTCCCAGAAGACGAAGGATGCCAGAAGGGGAGGCAGAGTTGGGTCATAGGGGGCCCACACCCCCAGGCACGGTCCACCCTAGGCCAAGCCTACAGGGGGTGTGGCCACCCTAGCCCACCTCTGGCTCCGCCCTCTCGCCTATATCTTCTCCTCGAAACCTAATACATGGGGAGTGACCATAGAAAGATTCTGCCGCCTCTGCGGGGCAGAAAACACTGAGAGAGAAAGAGCTCTCCGACAGACAGATTTCTGCCGAGGAAATTCCTTTCCGGAGAGGGGAGATAGTCCCCATCAACACCATCATCAAGCTAGAATTTATTGGGATCATCATCATCATCATCCACACCATCATCTCCACCAGCACCATCATCTCCACTCCATCCCGCTGTAACAGTTGTGTTGAATCTTGCATAGTTCTTAGGGGAAACCTTCCTGATGTTAATTACTATTGTAGTTGATGCTTATGAGTGGAACCATTGAATTATTGTTTATGTTCAGATTGTTATCCATCATTATATCATCTCTGATCTTGATCCATATGATGTCTCGTGAGTAGTTCGTTTAGTTCTTGAGGACATGGGAGAAGTCATGTTGTTAGTAGTTGAATTGTGTTGAGGTATTATTCAATGGTTTAATATTTTAGTTGTGGTTCTATTCTTCTAGTGGTGTCATGTGAACGTCGACTACATGATACTTCACCATTTATGGGCCTAGGGGAATGCATTGTGTATCTGGCTACTAATTTTGGGGTTGCCGGAGTGACATAAACCTAAACCCCCGTTAGGAAACCATTGCACAAGGGAGAGTGTAGGGTCTTAGAATTTAAGGCCATGGTTAGGTTTATATCTTAATTGCTTTCTTGTAGTTGAGGATGCTTGCAAGGGGTTTAATCACAAGTATGTATTAGTCCAAGTAAGGTCGGTACATTAGCACAGGTTCACCCACACAACACTTATAACACCAAAGAAGACTACTCAGCTATATGAAGCGAAAACACTTGACAGTATTCCCATGTGTCCTCAAGAACGTTTGGTCCTCATTAGTATTTCCACCGGCTTGTCCTTTGCTAAGAAAGGATTGGGCCACTTGCTGCAATTATTTGATGTTTTACTTACTTGCACTTTATTTCTTTGCTTTATCAGAAAACCCCTAAAAATCCGTTTGCTAAGTATTTACAGAGATTTCCTGCTCCATACCACTAGTCAACACCTTCTGCTCCTCGTTGAGATCGACACTCCTATTTATCAAAAGTACTATGATACACCCCCTATTCTTGTGGGTCATCAAGACTATTTTCTAGCGTCGTTGCCGGGGAGTGAAGTGCTATTGAAGAGTGGAACTGGTAAAGGAAGCTTCTACTGTGAGTACTGCTTTTTATTTCTGTTTGTTACTTTGTTTCCAATATGGATAACCCACTTGGTTTTCTATTTGGGAAAACTACTACCACTGTGAAGGTAGTAGATGAACCACCACCTGTTGAGATAGATCCTTTTAAGATACCTACAAGTATTGTTGATCATGTTATGGATAATTATTATTTAGGGGATGGGACTGTCCATCCTGGTGATCATTTGCTTTTTATCTATGAATTATGCGGGTTGTTTATGTGTGCAGGTATCACAACTGAACATGTGAAGAAGGAGTTACTCTCTATATCATTGAAAGGAAGAGCTGGAGAATGGTATAAGCTGCTGAAGAATGGACAATCCATGGAATGAGAGGAAATAGTACCTCTCTTTTATTCTAAGTTCTATCCTACCAGTGAGATTCATAAGGATAGGAATCAAATATATAACTTTTGGCCTCGTGATGGAGAGAGTACTGCTCAAGCTTGGGGGAGATTGAAGTTACTAATGCTTAAATCTCCTATTCATGAACTCCCTAACAATATTATTATCAATAACTTTTATGCTAGGCTTTCTCTTCATGATAAAGATTTACTAGATGCTTCTTGTGCTGGATCATGCACACATATGGAGGAAGAATCTAAATGGGATCTCCTAGACCGTATTCAAGAGAACACTAGCATGGGAGAATGACAAAGGAAGAAAGTCAGGTACAAACTATGATTATGAATGCATTAATTTTTTTATGGGAACTGATGACTTCCGTGATATTAGTACTGAGTATGGTCTTGATTCTCAAGTTCTTGCAAAATGTTTTAAGGCCTTTGCCTCTTATATTGAAATTCCCAAAAAGGAGTGGGACAATTACCATGCACCTTATAAAGATATTGTTACCCATGTTCCTGCTAGCATTAAAGGTTATACTGTTGATCCTATTTTGCCCGAACCTTATGCTGAGAAAATCCCTTTTCCTGCTAAGGTAAAGGAATATTATATCATAGCTAATGTGGTTAGCAAAAGTGCAAAGAAAATTGTGGAACCTGATGAGCAGACAAACATTGAACCTGTAGTAGCCCTTATGAAAGATCTTGTCACTAAAAATATAAAGGATGAGCACATTGTCTTCTGTGAAGACGCTTCTAATATTGTCTCTCATCCTAGGAAAATTAGGAAAACTAGTGTCCTTGTGCTTTCTGTTAGAATTGGTGATCATTTCTACTATGGTTTGTGTGATATTGTTGCTAGTTCTAGTGCTATTCCTTATGAGCTTTACAAGGAAATTATGCATGAAATTGGTCCTTCTAAACTTGAGGACATAGATGTGGTTGTTCACCTTGCTAATAGAGAGATAGTCTGTCAAATTGGCATTGTAAGAGATGTGGAGGTTCTTTGTGGTAAGATTAAATATCCTGCTGATTTTCTAGTACTTGGTTCTGAAGCTAGTAAAACCTGTCCTATTATCTTTGTTAGACCCTTCTTGAATACTTGTGGGGCTATCATAGATTGTAAGAAGTAAAAAGTTTTGACTAAGTTTGATGGAGAGTCTTATGAGTTTAATTTTTCCAAATTTACTAAAACTCCTTATGAAAATGAATTTCCTAATGAGGATTTCAGGGTTGAACAACTTTCTGCTATTTCTCTTGCTCCTAACAATGCTTTGCAGCAGTTTATGGAAGATCATGAAAGTGAAGTCTTCATGAAGGAAAGAAATGAGATTGACGAGGTTTTCCTTCGTCAACCTGGATTAGTTAAGCATAACCTACCTGTGGAAGATTTGGGTACCACACTACCACCTAAAGGAGACCCTGTTTTCGAATTAAAACCTCTACCTGATGATCTTAAATATGCTTATCTAGATGATAAGAAAATATATCGTGTTATTATTATTTCTAAACTTTTAGGGAAGGAAGAGGAAAGATTATTAGAAATATTGAAGAAACACCGAGGAGCTATGGGGTATACTCTTGATGATTTAAAAGGGATTTCTCCTACTATATGCCAGCATGCTATTTATATAGAACCTGATACAAACCAGTTGTTGAACACCAACACCGTTTAAATCCTAAGATGAAGGTTGTGGTAAGAAATGAGGTATTAAAACTCCTTGATGCTGGTATTATTTACCCTATTGCTGATAGTCAATGGGTTAGCCCTGTCCATTATGTCCCAAAGAAAGGGGGAATCACTGTTTTTCCTAATGAAAATAATGAGCTTATACCTCAAAGAGTAGTGGTTGGGTATAGGATGTGAATTGATTTTAGAAAGGTTAATAAAGTTACTAAAAAATATCATTATCCTCTGCCCTTTATTGATAAAATGCTAGAAAGGTTGTCTAAAAAGACCCACTTTTGTTTTCTTGATGGTTATTCTGGGTTCTCTCAAATTGCTATGAGAGCACAAGAACAAGAGAAAACCACCTTCACTTTTCCTTATGGAACTTATGCTTATAGGCATATGCCTTTTGGTTTATGTAATGCTCCTGCTACCTTTCAGAGATGTATGTATGCTATCTCTCATGGTTTTTGTGAAGAAATTGTGGAAGTTTTCATGGATGATTTCTCCGTTTATGGAACTTCTTTTGATAGTTGTTTGCACAATCTTGATAAAGTTTTCCAGAGATGTGAAGAAACTAACCTTGTTCTTAATTGGGAGAAATGCCACTTCATGGTTAATGAAGGGATTATTCTTGGACACAAAGTTTCTAAAAGAGGTATTGAAGTAGACAGAGCCAAAATTGAAGCAATTGAGAAGATGCCTTAACCTAGGGATATAAAAGGTATTCGTAGTATCCTTGGTCATGCTGGTTTCCATAGGAGGTTTATTAAAGATTTCTCCAAAATTTCAAAGTCCCTTACCAATCTTCTTCAAAAAGATGTACCTTTTGTTTTTGATTATGATTGTAAGGAAGCTTTTGAAACTTTGAAGAAAGCTTTGACTACTGCTCCTATTGTGTAACCACCTGATTGGAATTTACCTTTTGAAATTATGTGTGATGCTAGTGATTTTGCTGTGGGTGCTATTCTTGGGCAACATGTTGATAAAAAGTTGAATTTTATTCATTATGCTAGCAAGACACTAGGTGCTGCTCAAAAGAATTATGCTACTACTGAAAAGGAGTTCTTAGATGTAATCTTTGCCTGTGATAAGTTTAGACCCTATATTGTTGATACAAAGGTTACTATTCATACTGATCATGCTGCAATTAAGTACCTTATGACAAAGAAAGACGCTAAGCCTAGGCTTATTAGATGGGTGTTGCTTTTACAAGAGTTTGATCTGCATATTATAGATAGGAAAGGTGCTAAAAGTCATGTTGCTGATAATTTATCTAGTTTCAAAAACATTTCTTTTGACCCTATGCCTGTTAATGATAGTTTTCCAAATGAACAGTTGGCTGCAATAAGGGTAGGCCCGCATGAGTCTTTGGTATGCTGATTATGTTAACTTTATTGTTTCCAAGTATTTGCCTCCAACCTTTACAGCTCAGCAAAGAAGGAAATTCTTTTATGATCTAAGGCATTACTTTTGGGATGACCCACATTTACATAAAGAAGGAGTAGATGGTATTATGCGAAGATGTGTCCCAGAATATGAACAACATGAGATATTGAGAAAATGTCATGGCAATGCTTATGGAGGACATTATTTCGGGGATAAAACTGCACAAAAAGTAATAAAATCTGAATTTTATTGGCCTACTCTTTCCAAGGATGCAAGGAAATTTATTTTATCACGTGACAAATGTCAAAGAGTTGGTAACATTTCTAGACACAGTGAAATGCCTATGAATTATTCTCTTATTATTGAACCTTTTGATTGTTGGGGATTTGACTTTATGGGTCCTTTTCCTCCTTCAAAAGGGTATACTCATATTCTTGTTGTTGTTGATTATGTTACAAAGTGGGTAGAAGCCATACCTACAAACAGCGCTGATGGTAAGACCTCTTTAGAAAAATGCTTAAAGAAGTTATTTTTTCCTAGGTTTGGTGTGCCTAGATATCTCATGACTGATAGAGGTTCTCATTTTATTCATGTTGGTTTTAGGAAGACTCTTGCTAAATATGATGTTAACCGTAGAATTGCTTCCGCTTCTGACCCCCAAACCAGTGGGCACGTAGAACTTTCTAATAGAAAAATTAAATCTATCTTGTAAAAGACCGTTAATAGATCTAGGAAAAATTGGGCTAAAAAGATGAATGACGCTTTATGGGCTTATAGAACTGCTTATAAAAATCCTATGGGAATGTCTCCTTACAAAATGGTTTATGGGGAAGTTTGTCACTTGCCTCTAGAATTAGAACACAAAGATTATTGGGCAGTGAAAGAACTGAATAGAGATTTTAAACTTGATGGTGAGAAAATATTGTTTGACTTGAGTACCTTAGATGAGTGGAGAAGTGAAGCTTATGAAAATGCTAGACTCTTTAAGGAAAAAGTAAAACGATGGCATGATAGGATAATTCTCAAAAGGGAGTTCCATGTTGGTGAGAAAGTTCTTTTGTATAGGTCTCGTCTCAGTTTTTTTTCAGGTAAACTACTCTCAAAATGGGAAGGACCTTTTGTTATTGAGGAGGTGTATCGTTCATGGGCTATTAAAATATCCTCCTTGAGGAACAACACTACACAGGTGGTGAATGGTCAACGACTCAAACATTATATTTCTAGAGATTCTTACAATGAAGACGTTGATAGTATTCAAATGGCAACTCCGAAAGAATTTATTAGAAAACAAACTCCAAAATCTGCAGAGTCCGTCTTTGAATAGGTAAAAAGTGGTGAAAACTAAAGGTTCGTGAAAACCTTATCTTTTTATTTTTTTTGATGTTTTTATTACATACGGAAGGTTACGAGACGAAACAGAGGAGGAAACGGATGCCAGGTGGGCCACACCCACAAGTGGCGCGGGCCCCAGCTGACCAAGCCACCAGGGGGCGTGAGCCCCCTAGAGTCCATCTCCGCCTCGTTTTCGCACAGTACCTTCCTTATGCAGTGAAACTTCATAATATATAACCCCCCAGATCCCCTGATGTTCGTATATCGTGTTCTATGTTTTTGTTTCGATCTGTTTCTGTCAAGCAGATTCTCAGTTTTGGAGCCACGATGTCTTCCTCTATATCACCCATGGAGGATTCCTTCACGAATTCCATCAACCTGTACATGTATGAGTTGAAGATTCATCCCAAGGAGTTGATTCTCAAGGATGGGAAGGTGCAGATGAAAGAAGTTCAAGGCCGAAGGAAGTCTGGAAGATAGGATGGAAGCATTGGAGCAGGAAGTTTTCAGGTATAAGAAGATGGCGGAACGCGAAGTGGATGTCATCCATAAGATAAATTTGGAACTCATCGCCAAGCACAAGAGGGAGACTGCCGAGCTTCGAGACGAAATCTGTTGGGGGATGACCCCAGGTTGGTTTAAGATAAGTGAGAGAGGGGAGAAACCTTTCTTACCCTGGGCCGGGTCTTGAGCTGATTCGGTCGGGTTATGCAAGGATCGGCCGAATAAGACATGGCTTACCCTGAATTGAGCAGTTGATACCTTACTCGGCCGACATATGGGTAGGTCGGCCAGATGAGGTTGATTAGCTTAAATACAGATGAAGGTCGAGCCGAGTTACGCGAGGCAGGGCCGAGGTAAAGGAAGCTTGCAGAAGAAGGAGGTGGTTCCCGAAGTCAAACCCTAGCTACTCTTTAGGTGGAATCTGCACAGAGCCAAGTGCTAGAGACAAGGAGCAGAGCCGCAGAGGAGCAGACGGGCGTCACGGAGGTGACAGTGGGTAGGCCCGAGGCTCACATGTGGTGAGTTCTGGGTCTTTGTCGTCAATAGAAGGGGGACACAGAAAGAGGTCCGCCGAGTTACCGCTTTGGGACAAGCATATTCCAAGAATATGCTTGTCCATGTCAGCCCTAGAGTGAACCAAGGGACTCCTTTATAAGGAGAGGCGGAGCTTTCTAGAGATGGGATTGATTCATTTTTACTCTAGAGGGCTCACGTCATAACGTTCTTCCTCTTCTCTCTGATACAGCTCAAGGAGCACGTGTAGCTCGATAGAGGTGAAATAAAGATCTGTGTTCTAGCTTATTGTGTGTAGAAATCACTGCATCTTCCCTCCCTAGATCCCACTAGCATCCATTGGCCCCCAACTTAAGCCTACCCATGGCATCTACCGTGCCACCACGACGATAGTTGGCGCCCACCGTGGGCCCAGCAGCGGTGCTAGCTGGAGTCAAGATCCGGACGGGAAACTTCATCAGCACGGGTGAGCGCGTCGTCTCCGGCTTAGTCCAGAGGTTCGACATCTGGGACTATGTCAGCGACAACGTAGGCAACTTTAGAGCGAAGCCGCCCCCGCGCAATGGAGTCTTCATCAACCTGGGCTCTCACAAGATCTACGTCAGCGTCGACACTTCCTGTATCTATCCACGTCGAGTCTTCCTCGCAGGAGATCCTCTCCTCAGTACTGCCAGCAGTCAGCGAGGGACTCGCCCCACGGGAAGTGTTGAGGTGATGATGACGGCTCCGAGACCAGCAACAGGAGCAGGAGCTGGGCGAGCAAGGACCCGGCGACAACCGGTCAGGTGGCAGCTAAGCCGGCAACCACAAAGCCAGCAGCAGTAGATTCGCCAGCAGCTGGACCATTCGAGGTACAAGAGGTAACTCCAAAGGCACCAAGGGTAAGGTGGCCACCTCTGGAGAGGCTAGAGAATATCCTGCAAGCATCCATAGATAACTTAATTACACCTGTAGCACCGATAGTTAACCCGACAAATGCACAAGCAAAATTAGAAGAGACCAGGCTGAAAATGTTAGAGAAGGCAAAGAAAGTGTCGGTACTGCAGGAGTCCTTTAACTGGACTCTACGAGAGTATGCCGGGGCAAACAAGCTAGATACAACCACTGGCCGGGTAGATGATCTGAGATTGAGAGGAAAGAACCTCATGGATGACATCAACAAAGAGCATGAAGCTCAGCAGGGCAATTCGGCTGACCCAGGCTTGAAGAAGGTACAACACCCCGACAAAGAACCTCAGGGCATCGAATGCGGTAGCCTTGGAATTGGAAGGACTGACCAGGGAAGCCCGGCAGAGACAACAAGAAAGAGTAAATGAGCTGGTACGCATCGCGAACCAGCAAAATGAGGAGATACTCAGGGCTAACCCGGCAAAGCCAGGAGCTTCACGCATGGTTCATTCGGCAGGGGCTGCCCCATTATCTGCGGCGGCGGCATCCTCACCCGGAAACGGTGCACGAAAAGATAAAGCAGTAACTTCGGGAAAAAGAAACAAGCAAATTGTCCCGTATGACCCGGCAGTGGCCAAAAAAGTCAATGAAAATAGGGGCAATGGAAGCCGAGGTAATAGCGGTGACAGAAACCCCGACCGCGGCAACATAGAGCATGGGAATCTCGGAAGGGGAAACCCAGAGAACAATAACCCGACAGAAGGAAGGAGAGACCTTCCGCAAGATCATCAGCCGAGACATGAACCTCAGCAAGACCGAGACGCAAGACATGTTCCGCATAACCAAGCAAATGACAGATATAACGACGATTATTCGGAAATGGAGAATGCAGAGCAAGGTGGGCAAAATCGTTATGGAATGTAGGAAAGAATTATCTATAGAAACTTGCCGTCAACTGACGCAATATTGAAGCTGGATAGGCTATATCGGTCCAAGTTATTGGAAGAGCAGGGTCCGCCTGGCCCGGCGTGTTTTGGACCTCGGATTATGGGCGAACCAGCCGTGCCGAACTTCCAGTTATTAAGAGGCACAAAAACATACAATGGAAGTACAAAATCACAAGATTGGCTAATTGATTATTCCACAGCAGTAAAAATAGCAGAAGGAAATTTGAGATGGGCTGTGAGATACGTGCCCCAGATGTTGGAAGGGCCGGCCAGGGTTTGACTGAATAATTTGCCAAGAGGCATTATCAACTGCTGGTTGGATTTTGATGAAATGTTTGTCAGTAACTTCACCAGTACGTATAAGAGGCCAAACATGCCACAACAGCTCGCAATATGCAAGCAGAAACCAAATGAGACTGATAGAGAGTTCTTAACTCGATGGTGTAACCTCAAAAATTCATGTGAAGGAGTTATAGAATCTCAAGCAATTGCCTGGTTCGCTCAGGGATGCAGAAATGGAAGTGTGTTGTGGTAGAGGATGCAAAGAGATATGCCCACCAGATTGGCGGAGACTATCAGGGTAGCAGATTCATATGCCTTGGGTGATCCAACCCAACCTGAGCTTTTGTCGACTGAGCAACATGAGCAGCATGACCATTACGTTCGAGATGGCGCGGGTTCATCTCGGCGCAATGAATACCGAGGTAGAAGAAGGGATGAGATGCCAGATTACATATATAGTTCAAATCAAGTGGCAGCAGTCGTGCAGGATCATCCGAGTCTTGGGGGCAATCAACATCAGAAGAATGGTCCTCAACAGTGGACACCGAGGAACGATGAGAAGAAACAGTGGACACCTGAGCAGAAAAACAATGGAAAGAGAGGCCAAAGTACACGTTTGAGTCGATGTTGGATCAACCGTGTAAGTTTCGCACGCCTAACCCGGCCAAGCCAGCCAACCACACCACTCGCCAATGCGCCTGGATGAAGAGCACAATGGGAAGCCCGACAGCTATACAAGTGCCGCAGCATCAAGCACATCACCAACAGCAGCCACAACTGACAAGGGGAAATGCGCAGCAGCTAATGTTACCTCCACCACCTCCGAGGTATGAAAATTAGGATCAGAGGGATACAATTCATCAAGTAATAAATTAGAACCAAGATGGTAGGGGAAACCTCGGAAATAATTTACGCAATGATTAAAGGGAACATCACCAATCATACTGTGTGTTCACAATAGAACAACAAGATAGACAGAGCATACATCACCGACATATGGAAGTGAATGCAGTTATGCCAACAGTTTCGAGGTATGTGCCATGGTCGGATCAGGAGATTACCTGGAGCATAAGAGGTCACCCTAAAATCATGCCAAACCCAGGATCATATGCTTTATTGTTGGATCCGACATTTGTTGGGCCTAGTATTAATGTGAAGTTCTCAAAAGTACTCATAGATAATGGGAGCAAGATCAATATTATGTACAAAGACACAATGCATAAACTTGGAATAACTCCGAATATGCTGCAGTCGACTAGGACAACATTCCATGGGATAGTGCCAGGACTGTCCTGCGAACCCATTGGAAAGGTCCAAGTAGATGTATTATTCGGCACCAGAGAAAATTGCAGAGCTGAAAATCTGGAGTTTGAAGTGGTGGATATGGAAAGTTGTTATCATGCCTTACTCATATGGCCGACATTGGCCAGGTTTATGAGCAGCTGTCACATTAGTTACTTGAAAATGAAGATGTCAGGACCTCAGGGGGTGATAACAATAGCAGGAGACTATAGGAAATCAATGGAATGTGCTTCAGCCGGATCAAACCTGGCCGAGTCTTTGGTAATCGCAAGGGAGAAAAGGAGAATTGAGGAAGTGGCAGCTTTAGATCAGTCGTCACAACTTAACATGCCGGCACTTGCCAACCCACACGGAAGTGTATCATTCCAGCCGACTAAGGAAACAAAGAAGATCCAAATTGATGATCAATTCCCAGAGCGCACCATCACTATTGGTGTCGGCCTGAATGACAAATAGGAAAGCGAGCTCACCAACTTCCTCCGTGATAATCGGGATATATTTGCATGGTCCACAAAGGATCTGTAAGGAGTGCCGAGGGAGTTGGCTGAGCACTCTCTGCATGTAAGGCCAGTAGCAAGACCGGTGAAGAAACCTCTCCGCCGCTTCGCCGAAGACACGAGAAAAATAATAGGGGATGAGATAGCTCGGCTCCTTGCGACCGAGTTCATCATGGAAGTACTTCATCCGAATTGGTTGTCAAACCCGATGTTGGTAGAAAAGAAAAAGGATGATCCAAATGTAGCTGTCTTTTGGCGAATGTGTATCGATTACTCGAACCTTAACAAGGCATGTCCCAAAGATCCCTTTCCTTTGCCTAGGATAGACCAAGTCATTGATTCAACGCAGGTTGTGAGCTGTTATCATTTGTAGATTCATACTCTGGTTTCCACCAGATACCGTTAAACCTGGCTGATCAAATAAAGACTGCGTTTATCACCCCGTATGGGGCTTATTGCTATCGCACCATGCCATTCGGCCTGCGTAATGCAGGAGCCACATACCAAAGATGCATGCAATAATGTCTGCATGACCAGATTGGAAAAAATGTGAAAGTGTATGTCGATGATGTGGTTATAAAAACCAAAGAGAGCAACACGCTCCTAGAAGATATTCGGCAGACATTCGCGAATCTAAGAAGGTTTCGAATGAAGCTTAAACCGAAAAAATGTACCTTTGGTGTACCATCCAGAAAATTACTCGGTTTCCTCGTGTCCATCCGAGGTATAGAGGCAAATCCGACTAAGATTCATGCGGTTGAAAGAATGGAACTGCCGAGATGCCTAAATGATGTTCAAAAGTTTACAGGATGCCTTGCATCCCCAAGTCGGTTCGTGAGTCGGCTAGGTGAAAAAGCATTGCCTTTGTATCAATTAATGAAAAAATCCGACAAATTCACCTCAGGCCCTAGTGATTTTCATGAGTTAAAAAAGATGTTGGCTACAACGCCTATCTTGTCTTCTCCGTTATCAAAAGATCCTATGCTGCTCTATGTGGCAACAACAAATAGGGTGGTAAGTGTAGTAGTTGTCGTGAAATGAAATGAAGAAGGTAAGTCAGTGCAAAGACCGGTGTATTACCTGAGCGAGGTATTATCGGCCTCCAAGCAGAACTACCCACACTACCAGAAAATGGCTTACAGAGTATATATGTCGGCAAAGAAGCTCAAACATTACTTTGAAGAACACCCCATAAAGGTGATTTGTGAAGCACCAATAGCCGAGATACTGAGCAACAAATATGCAAGTGGATGAATAGCAAAATGGGCAATTGAGTTATCACCTTATGCCCCGCAATTTGAGAGGAGAGATGCAATCAAGTCTCAGGCAGTGGCAAACTTTTTTGTAGACTGGGCCGAGGTGCAGTATGAACCCCCATTGCCAGATCCGAACTATTGGACGATGCACTTTGATGGATCCAAGTTAAGAAATGGGTTAGGAGCAGGGATAGTGTTAACCTCTCCAAAAAGTATCAGCTGAAATATGTATTGCAGAAACATTTCACTGCATCAAACAATGTAGCCTAACATGAGACACTTGTCCATGGCCTAAAAATGGAAAAGAGATCGGCATACATCGGATTATCTGTTATGGAGATTCAGACCTCGTAGTCCAGCAAGTATTAGGAAATTGGGACGCATTGGATGCAAACATGGCTCTATATCGGTTTCAAGTACAGAAAATTAGTGGTTATTTTGACAGATGTGAATTTCATCACATACCTTGGGCAGAAAATGACGCTGCGGATACACTTTCAAAACTCAGATCAACCAGACAGTCAATTCCGCCTGATATCGCCCTAGAACACCTAAGAAAGCCATCAATTGTACCATCGCCAGAATCCGAGTCAATTCGCATCTCGTCATATCAGTTACCCGAGTGCGTCCCAATGGAAATTGACAAAATACATGAGCCGAATTACTCTTGGACTGATTCACTTAACCCAAAATGGGATTGGGAAAAGCCGGTGGATGTTATGTCGGCAGAAATAATGGAAATTGACAAAACAATTTTCCTGCAAAAAGTCATGCCGGAATGGGCACAACCCATATTATCTTTCCTCAAAAATAAGGTCTTGCCGGATAATGATGTCATGACCAGGCAAATAGTAAGAAGAGTAAAAGCTTACATGATCCTAAATAATGAGCTCTATAAGATAAGCGTGACAAGTGTGCTGCAACGATGCGTTGACTCGGTAGAGGGACAAGAGATCCTCTTGGATATACATCAAGGAGAGTGTGGGCACCATGCCTCCTCTAGAGCCCTCGTGGCCAAAGCATTCAGGCATGGGTTTTACAGGCCAAGTGCACTAAAGGAAGCAAAGAAATTGGTAACAAAGTTTAATGGCTGCCAGAGGTATGCCAGCAAAATACGTATGCCTTCATCCGAGTTAAAAACAATACCAATCACTTGGCCATTCTATGTATGGTGTTTAGATATGGTAGGTCCATTTAAGCCGGCTCGCGGCGGCATGACTCACATTTTGGTCATGGTGGACAAATTCACAAAGTGTATAGAAGTAAAACCAATAAGAAAATGTGACGGGCCCACGGCGGTAAAATTCCTCAAAGATATCATTCTGAGATATGGTTACCCACACAGTATCATCACGGATAATGGCACAAACTTCGCTGAAGGGGCTTTTGCTCGATTTTGTCAAGAGAAGCACATAAGACTCGATGTTGCTTCGGTGGCTCACCCGGCATCAAATGGGCAAGTAGAAAGATCGAATGGACTAGTACTGTCTAGAATAAAACCTCGGCTGATAGAACCGCTTCAGAGACCGGCAAGATGCTGGATAGAGGAACTCCCAGTGGTACTATGGAGCCTGAGAACTACCCCGAATAGATCAACGGGATACACCCCGTTCTTCCTCATGTATTGGGAAGAAGATACTACCAGCCGACATACTGCATGACTCGCCAAGAGTCACCCAATACACGAGCGCCGAAGTAAACGAGATATCTTGGCAAGATGATGTGGATCTACTAGAAGAAGCAAGAGAATTGGAACTATCAAGATCAGCTGTTTATCAACAGGACCTCAGACGGTATCATAGCAAGAAAGTAAATACAAGAGTTTTCAAGGAAGGAGATCTAGTTCTTCGGCTGGTGCAATGCACGGCCGGCATGCATAAACTCTCACCCCCATGGGAAGGGCCATTCATCGTGAGAAAAGCATTGCACAACGATGCATACTACCTAATCGATGCTCCAGCGCCAGAAAAGAACAAGGCGGATAAATCTGGAGGCGAGTCAAAAAGACCGTGGAACATGGCGTTACTTCGCCCATTTTACACTTAGAGGAAGTGTATTGTATCCAGCAATATTATGTATCAATTTGATGTATTAGACATGAATGAATGAAACCTCGGTAGCCCGAGCAGTGACTCGGGGACTACCCCATATTGTTTATCATTTTGATTATGTATGAACCTTTGGTAGCTCGAGCAGTGACTCGAGGACTACCCCGTATTGTTTATCATTTTGATTACGTATGAAACTTCGGTAGCTCGAGCAGTGACTCGGGGATTACCACGTATTGTTTATCATTTTGATTATGTATGAAACTTCGGTAGCTCGAGCAGTGACTCGGGGAATACCCCGTATTGTTTATCATTTTGATTATGTATGAAACTTCGGTAGCTCAAGCAGTGACTCGGGGACTACCCCGTATTGTTTGTCACCAATTATATGTGTAATATGAATGATCACTGTGGCAACCCGAGCAATAACTCGGGGACTGCCCCATGATTTTTTACTATTATAATCATACGAGTGATAACCTCGGAAATTCGAAATATAATTTGGGAAATACCCCATTTATATTATCTTACCATTTGATAACTCGGAGGGGTGGTAAGTCTACCCGAATAACTGATATATGGACAAAGAAGTCATAGTACTTGATTCAAACACGTAGAAATGTGATTCAAACTTATGAAATTAAAATTTTGCAAACGAGGATACACACCACACAAACTCAACTAGAAGAATGATAACATAGCGATCGCTATAACATATGATGCCAAAGATATACGGATCACATAGTACCAAAAAGAGGCAGATTGTTTTAGGACAGCATACATCCGACATACCGGGGACTTAAACAAATAAAAGTTTTTTAAGCTCAGGCATCAGCAGTTGCCGACTCACCCACAGGAGGAACAACAACATCAGCGGAAGTTTCCGACATTGGTATCTCGGATGCGATAGAAGGAGCCTCAGCTTCTGTAGGAGTAACAACTTCAGGAGTTCCCCGGGCCTCTGCAGAAGTTACTTCGGCGTCGACCAAGGCAACCAAACCATCTTTGGCAGGGATTGTTCACTGTGAGACTCCACCCTGCGCTTGGGAGGCTTCAGTCCCCTTGGAGGAGGATCAAGCCTCAGCGTCCTGTCCGATCTGCCACTAGACTCGTCCGACTCCCCAGAATTTTCATCCGAACCACCTTCATCACCGGAATCTCCATCGGATTCATATTCACCCATAGCTCAACATCATCTTCAGCATCATCAGGGAGAAAGCTCGGCCCTTCGTTCCATTGATGAACATTGGCATACACAATGAGCTGATAGGAACGGGCTTGGCGACGGGCAACATACTCCGGATTATCGACCCAAGGAGAGCCGATGCGCAAATTCATCAAGGTATCGAGGGAGATATCCTCATACCATGATAGAACAACGATAAGCGCCATGTCAGCCCCGACTCATCCGGCCGATTCTCTCCAAAGATTCAACTGAACCTGAGATTCCATTAGCTTCGCCACAAGTACTTCCACCTCGTTGATCTTCGATTCATTCGGCCAAAGCACGTTGAAAGCACGAATGGCCGCTTTTACCAAATCTTTTCCCATAATCTTCATTGGCTCAATAGCAGCAGCAACGACAACAAAGAAATCTTCAATGGAATATTCTTGATTCGGAATAACGGGAACACCTCGACGGCGGCGAGAAGCGATCACAGCCTTAGAACTCACAGATTTGGCTGCTGGAAAACGATCTGCAAGAAAAAACATAAAAAAAAGTCAAGGAAAGCAACAAGCAAAGAATGATTCGGCTAGAAACAAAAAATTATGGTGGATGTATCGCAGCATTTTCTGCAGATCCATGGCCTAGTTCGCCCTATTCTTCTCAAAATAAGTCATTTCTTTGCTCATCGCCTAATTCTTTAGCTCGGCAGTGTCAAGAAGTTCCTTGTGTAGGGGTTCGTAGCATGGAAAACAAAATTTTTCTATCGCATACAAACAAACAAGCCAAGATCTATCTACTAGATTGTAGCAACGAGTCGATGGAATAACTTACCCTCAAAGATTCCAAAGTGTTTAACGAGAGCGGATTCTCGTGGGTGATGTAGTCGTACTCTTTCCGATCTCAAGATCGTGTAGACGATCCTTCCAAGTTCGGCAGCTTCATGATCGGTCACACGCGTACTCGACGAAGACCTTCCTCTCCCTTGTTCCAAAGCAACGGAGGTTGTAGCACTCTCCTCGCGATTCTGGCAAAGACAGGCGTGGTACCTAAGTAGAGGAAAATCTGAGGCTTCGCCTTAAGCCGAGCGAGTATGGTGGAGTATGAGAGAGGGCTATTAGTGGTCTAGAGATTAGACACACCAATTAGAAGGCTCTAAACCGCAGGATAAAGCAATTAGAAGCTCTAAACCAAAACGGCTCTAAACCGAGATTAGAGGATAGGAACTTGTGTGTCTAGAGGAGGCCCCTCCTTTTATAGGTGGAGGGGCCGGCGCCAGGAGGGAGGAGTCCTCCCCAACTCGGCCTAGGTGGGCCGCCGGCTTGGAGGAGGAGTCCTCCTCCAAGTTGGTTTCAACCTCCTCTTTCTTGTTTCCCACAGTTTCCTGTATTCCACAGTTTCCTGTTTTAGCCGTTTGACTTTCAAACTAGCAGTTTGACTTTTCAGTTTTGGAACAGCAAGAACACTTAGTACATGATGCAATCATTCAATGACACATTCATGTACCCTCCCCCCCGGAGTCTTGGACAATCCGAACCTTCTAGAACATTCCGATGAAAACACCTAATCATTCCCGAACTCAAACGGGACTTTCCTTATATGAATCTTATTCTCGGACCATTCCGGATCACCTCGTGATATCCGGATCCCATCCGAGACTCGAACAACATTCGGTCTCTTTCTCATAATACCATAACTACTCAAAACAACGTCGAATCCTTAAGTGTGTCTCCCCTCGTTCGTGAATTATGCGGACATGATCGAGAAACTTCTCCGAACAATAACCAATAGAGGAATCTGGAAATTCATATGGCTCCCACATATTTCTAAAATTACTTTGCGATCGAATGAACCACTTACATACGATACCAATTTCCCTTTGTCTCACGATAGTTTACTTATCCGAGGTTATGATCGCTTGTATCTCTGCATACCTAGTTCAACCTCGTTACCGATAAGTACTCTTTTCTCGTTCCCGTGATATGTGATCCCTTGTGACCCAGTCACATGCTTGCAAGCTAATTGGATGACATTCCACCGAGAGGGCCCAGAGTATATCTATCCGTCATATGGATGGACAAATCCCACTCTTGATCCATGTGTTTCAACCAATACTTTCCGAACACTCAATGCCACCTTTATAGCCACCCAGTTACGGTGTGGTGTTTGATGTCATCAAAGCATCCATCCGGTAAAGGTGATATGCATGATATCATGGTCGAAGGAATTAGGTTACTATGTATCAGAAAACATATAGCAATTGAACTATTGAAATGACTTGATCTTTATGCTATGCTTATCTATAGGAGTATGTCCACCATATCATTCTTCTAACGATATGATCTTGTTGTTGATAACATCTCAATGTTCATGATAGGGAAACCATAATCATTAATCAACCAACAAGCTAGTGAAGTATAGAGGCTATACTAGGGATTTCAAATTAAGTTTACAAATCACACAAGTATTAATGTTTCCTTGTTAATAATATTATAGCATGAATGTAAACATTTATCATAAACACAAAGATATAATAATAACTATATTTATTATTGCCTCTAGGGCATATCTCCAAAAGTCTCCCACTTGCACTAGAGTCATCTAATCTAGATTACATGGTAATATACCGAACACCCATGGCAGTTTGGTGTTGGTCATGTTTTGCCCTCGGGAGAGGTTTAGTCAACGGATCCGCCACATTCAGATCTGTGTGTACTTTGCAAATCTTTATATCCCCATCCTGGATATGTTCTCGAATAGCGTGAAAACGCAGCTTGATATGCTTCTTGTGTGACCTTGGTTCTTCGCATTGGCTATGGCTCCCATGTTATCACAAGAGATAGACATTGGGTCCAGTAGCACTAGGAACCACACCCACTCTGTAATGAACTCTTTCGTCCATATCGCTTCTTGTGAAGCCTCAAGCGACCATGTATTCCGATTCGGTTGAAGATCTCGCCACAACGCTTTGCTTTGCACTCCTCTAGCTAATCGCTGCACCATTCAAAATAAATATTATCCAGTTGTGATTTAGAATCATACGGATCGGTGTTCCAACTAGCATCGGTGTAACCATTAACAACGAGTTGTTCATCACCTCCATAAGAAAGAACCATATCCTTAGTTCTTCTCAAGTACTTAAGGATGTTTTGATCACGTCC
Organism: Avena longiglumis; assembly: GCA_030063025.1. Lineage (NCBI taxonomy): Eukaryota > Viridiplantae > Streptophyta > Magnoliopsida > Poales > Poaceae > Avena > Avena longiglumis. Next base: position 366,763,209 of record CP125978.1, read on the forward strand.
AATGATCCACTCTGGATCACTTTGATATCTGCTAGTTAAACTAACGGCATATGCAATGTCGGGTCTAGTACATAGCATGGCATACATTAGAGATCCTATGGTCGAGGCATAGGAGTCTTACTCATCCTTTCTCTATCTTACGCCGATGTTGGACTTTGAGTTTTACTCAAGGTCGATTGAGCAACATGGGCAAGAACCCTTTCTTGCTTTCTTCCATTCCAAACCTCTTTAGAACTTTTTCCAAATATGTACTCTGTGACAATGATATTTGGCGTTTGATCTATCTCTATAAATCTTTATGCCTAATATGTAAGTTACTTGCCAAGATCCTTCATTGAAAAACTATTATTCAAATATTCCTTGACACTATTAAGAAGGTCTACATCATTCCCAATCAACAATATGTCATCCACATATAGTATTAAGAATGCTACAGAGCTCCCACTCACTTTCTTGTAAATACAAGCTTCTCCATAAGTTTGTATAAAACCAAAACTTTTGATCACCTTATCAAAACGTTGATTCCAACTTGGGATGCTTGCTTCAATCCATAGATGGACCGTTGAAGTTTGCATACCTTGTTAGCATCTTTAGGATCGACAAAACCTTTGGGTTGCATCATATACAACTCTTCATCAATATCTCCATTGAGGAATGCTGTTTTGACATCCATCTTCCATATATCATAATCATAATATGCAGCGATTGCTAACATAATCCTCCACAGACTTTAGCTTCGCTACGGTGAGAAAGTCTCATCGTAGTCAACTCCTTGAATTTGTCGAAACCCTTTTGCGACAAGTCGATCTTTATACGATAACATTACCATCAAGATCTGCTTTCTTCTTGAAAATCCATTTGTTCTCGATGACCTTCCGCCATCCCATAAGTCAACCAAAGTCCATACTTGGTTTTTACATGGATCCAATCTCGGATTTCATGGCTTCTTGCCATTTATTGGAATCTGGGCTCATCATCGCTTCCTCATATGTCTCGGGGTCATCGGTGTTGTCCACCAACATGACACTCATAACGGATCATACCAATGGAGTGGTACGAGTTCTCGTTGACCTCCGAGGCTCTGTAGCAACTTCAACCGTTTCATGATCATCATCATTAGCTTCCTCTCTAATTGATGCAGCACCACAGAACTTCTTCGGTCTTTGCGCTACTCGCAATTCGAGAGAAGGTTCGACAACCTCGTCGAGTTCTACTTTCCTTCCAGTCACTTCTTTTGAGAGAAATTCCTTCTCTAGAAAGGATCCATTCTTGGCAACGAAGATTTTGCCTTCGGATCTATGATAGAAGGTATACCCAATAGTTTCCTTCGGGTATCCTATGAAGACGCATTTTTCCGCTTTGGGTTCAAGCTTGTCCGGCTGTAACTTCTTTACATAGGCTTCGCATCCCCAAACTTTAAGGAATGACAATTTAGGTTTCTTCCCAAACCAAAATTCATACGGTGTCGTTTCAACGGATTTAGACGGTGCCCTATTTAAAGTGAATGCGACTGTTTCTAATGCATAACCCCAAAATGATAGCGGTAAATCTGTAAGTGACATCATAGAACGAACCATCTCTAAAAGAGTTCGATTACGACGTTCGGACACACCATTACGCTGTGGTGTTCCTGGCGGTGTCAACTGTGAAAGTATTCCGCATTTCTTCAAATGCTCGCCAAACTCGTAACTTAGATATTCACCTCCACGATCAGAACGTAGAAATTTAATCTTCTTGTTACGTTGATTCTCTACCTCACTTTGAAACTCCTTAAACTTCTCGAAAGTTTCGGACTTATGTTTCATGAAATAGATATACCCATATCTACTCAAGTCATCCGTGAAGGTAAGAACATAACGATAACCACCGCGCGATGCTACACTCATTGGACCAGACACATCGGTATGTATGATTTCCAATAAGTCCGTAGCTCGCTCCATCATACTAGAAAATGGAGTCTTAGTCATTTTTCCCATCAGACATGCTTCGCATCTTTCAAGTGATTCAAAATCAAGTGATTAAAGAAGTCCATCGGAATGGAGTTTCTTCATACGCTTCACTCCAATGTGACCAAGACAGCGATTGCCACATATAGGTCGAATTATCGCTTGATTTCAAACGTTTAGCCTCAATGTTGTTGATATGTGTATTTCCACTATCGAGATTCAATAAGAATAGACCATCTATCAAAGGTGCATGTGCATAAAACATATTACTCATATAAATCGAACAACCATTATTCTCTGATTTAAACAAGTAACCGTCTTGCAATAAACAAGATCCCGATATAATGTTCATGCTCAACACAGGCACTAAATAACAATTATTTAAGTATAAAACTAATCCCGATGGTAGATGAAGGGGTAGCGTGCCGACCGCGATCACATCAACCTTTGATCCGTTTCCCACGCGCATCGTCACCTCGTTCTTCGCTAGCTTCCATTTATTCTGCCGCACCTGTTTCGAGTTACAAATATGAGCAACCAAACCAGTATCAAATACCCAGGCACTACTACGAGTACTAGTGAGATACACATCAATAACATGTATATCAGATATACCTTTCTTCTTGATGTTGCCGTTCTTCAGATCCGCTAAGTACTTTGGGCAATTCCGCTTCCAGTGACCTTCTCCCTTGCAGTAAAAGCACTCAGTTTCAGGCTTGGGTCCAGCCTTGGTCTTCTTCGCCGGCGTGGTAACTTTCTTACCACCCTTCTTGAAGTGTCCCTTTTGCTTAGACTTGCCTTTCTTGAGTTTGGTGGTCTTATTGACCAACAACACTTGGTGCTCTTTCTTGATCTCCACTTCTGCAGATTTTAACATAGCAAACAGTTCTGGCAACTCTTTGTTCATGTTCTGCATGTTGTAGTTCATCACAAAGTTCCTGTAACTTGGTGGCAGTGACTGGAGGACACGGTAAATCCCCAAAGCATTAGGAATCACTATACCCAAGCTTTGAAGTTTGTTTGCGTGCCCAGACATCTTAAGCACATGCTCACTGACGGAGCTGCCCTCTTCCATCTTGCAGTTAAAGAACTTTTCAGAATCCTCATAGCTTTCAATTGCCGCATGAGTCTCAAAAATCAATTTGAGATCCTCGACAATATCATATGGGTCTGACTCTTCAAACCTTTTACAAGCTTCGATTCTAAACCATACAAGATAGCACATGAACTATGGAGTACCGATTCTTCCGAGCGAGGTAAACATTCTTTACTTCATCGGAAGCATCAGCCGCAGTGGGTCACCAATGTGCATCCAAAGACATAGGTCAAATTACCGGTGTGAGGACAATCCTCAAATTGCGGAACCAATCCATGAAGTTGCTTCCATTGTTTTTCAACTTTTCTTTCTCTAGGAGCATTAAAATTGATGGTAGGGGCTGCCATTGATCTACAACATATTTGCAATAGTTTAGACTAAGTTTATGACAAATTGAGTTCAAATTAATTAATGAAATTAAACTAGGTGAACTCCACTCAAAACAACATCCCTCACATTGTTTTAGTGATCACACGAACCAAATCCACTACATCAACACCGATCATCACGAGAGTTGATATAGTTTCAATGGCGAACAATCGTCATGTTCATCATATCTACTATGATTCATGCTTTACCTTTCGGTGATCCGTGTTCGAGACCAGGTCTGTACATGCTAGGCTCGTCAAGATCAAACCTTAGTTTCCGCATGAGCAAATCTGGCTTGCTCACGTTGTATACACTTGCAGAATCTAACACACCCGATCATCACGTGGTGCTTCGAAACAACAAGCTTTAGCAACGGTGCTAACTAAGGGTGAACACTTTATGACTTGAAATTGATGTGCATGAGGGATCATCTTATAATGCTACCGTCGTCTACCAAGCAATACAAGATGCATAAAGGATTAACATCACATGCAATTCAATAATATGTGATATGATATGGCCTTTCTTCTTTGTGCTTCCGATCTCCATCTTCAATCACGAACATGATCTCCATCATCACCGGCATTGCATCAAGGTCAATGACGCTTCACCATGGTTGTCGTCCACCGGCTTCAACTATTACAACTACTTTGAATAGACACGCGAGTCTTAACATAAATTAAAGACAACCATATGGCTCCTGCCGGTTGCCAACTTACAATAAGGAACATTGCATACATCAAATATAATCACAATCATGGCCATATCACATCACTACACACCCCTGCAAAACAAAGTTAGACGCCTCTACTTTCTTTGCATATTTTACGTGGTTTGGGGCTTTCAATAAGTGTCGTTCTAACTTACGAACAAGAACCACAACATTGATACTAGCATTGTTGATCACCCGTTGTAAATTGGATCTTAACTATGCTAGGAGAAACAGGCACCCGCAAAGCCACTTATGCAATACAAGTTGCATGTCAAGCGTGGAGCAAGTCTCATGAACGATGTCATGTAAGTTTATCCCGGGCCGCTTTATCCCAACATACCGCAAGATGCAAAGTACACAAGAAGCAATCGACAATAAAAGTATCAACTCCCACAATGACCATTGTGTTCTATTCGTGCAACAGATCTACATATAGACACGGCTCTGATACCACTGTAGGGGTTCGTAGCATGGAAAACAAAAAATTTCTATCGCATACAAACAAACAAGCCAAGATCTATCTACTAGATTGTAGCAACGAGTCAATGGAATAACTTACCCTCGAAGATTCCAAAGTGTTTAACGAGAGCGGATTCTCGTGGGTGATGTAGTCGTACTCTTTCCGATCTCAAGATCGTGTAGACGATCCTTCCGGCGCTGCGTTCCGGCAGCGCTTCCGAAGTCGGTCACACGTTCGGTACTCGACGAAGACCTTCCTCTCCCTTGTTCCAAAGCAATGGAGGTTGTAGCACTCTCCTCGCGATTCGGCAACACAACGGCGTGGTACCTAAGTAGAGAAAATCCCGGGGCTTCGCCTTAAGCCGGAGCGAGTATGGTGGAGTATGAGAGGGCTATTAGTGGTCTAGAGATTAGACACACCAATTAGAAGGCTCTAAACCGGGCTAAAGCAATTAGAAGCTCTAAACCAAAAGCGGCTCTAAACGGAGATTAGAGGATAGGAACTTGTGTGTCTAGAGAGGAGGCCTGCCCCTCCTTTTATAGGTGGAGGGCCAAGGCGCCAGGGGGAGGGAGTCCCTCCACAACTCGGCCTAGGTGGGCGCCCGGCTTGGAGGATAGGAGTCCTCCTCCAAGTTGGTTTCAACCTCCTCTTGCTTGTTTCCCAGTTTCTGCTTCCCACGCTTTCGCTTTCCACGTTTCTGTTTTAGCGTTTGACTTTCAAACTAGCAGTTTGACTTTTCAGTTTTGGAACAGCAAGAACACTTAGTACATGATGCAATCATTCAATGACACATTCATGTACCCTCCCCAGTGCGGACAATCCGAACCTTCTAGAACATTCCGATGAAAACACCTAATCATTCCCGAACTCCGCGGGACTTTCCTTATATGAATCTTATTCTCCGGACCATTCCGGACCTCGTGATATCCGGATCCCATTCGAGACTCGAACAACATTCGGTCTCTTTCTCATAATACCATAACTACTCAAAAGAACGTCGAATCCTTAAGTGTGTCTCCCTACGGTTCGTGAATTATGCGGACATGATCGAGACACTTCTCCGAACAATAACCAATAGAGGAATCTGAAATTCATATGGCTCCCACATATTTCTCGATTACTTTGCGATCGAATGAACCACTTACATACGATACCAATTTCCCTTTGTCTCACGATAGTTTACTTATCCGAGGTTATGATCGTCGGTATCTCTGCATACCTAGTTCAACCTCGTTCGATAAGTACTCTTTTCTCGTTCCGTGATATGTGATCCTTGTGACCGTCACATGCTTGCAAGCTAATTGGATGACATTCCACCGAGAGGGCCCAGTATATCTATCCGTCATATGGATGGACAAATCCCACTCTTGATCCATGTGTTTCAACCAATACTTTCCGAACACTCAATGCCACCTTTATAGCCACCCAGTTACGGTGTGGTGTTTGATGTCATCAAAGCATCCATCCGGTAAAGGTGATATGCATGATATCATGGTCGAAGGAATTAGGTTACTATGTATCAGAAAACATATAGCAATTGAACTATTGAAATGACTTGATCTTTATGCTATGCTTATCTATAGGAGTATGTCCACCATATCATTCTTCTAACGATATGATCTTGTTGTTGATAACATCTCAATGTTCATGATAGGGAAACCACAATCATTAATCAACCAACAAGCTAGTGAAGTATAGAGGCTATACTAGGGATTTCAAATTAAGTTTACAAATCACACAAGTATTAATGTTTCCTTGTTAATACTATTATAGCATGAATGTAAACATTTATCATAAACACAAAGATATAATAATAACTATATTTATTATTGCCTCTAGGGCATATCTCCAACACGTTGTCCTTTTGAAGCTGAAGGCTTAGTCAGTTCTTCTCCTCGGAAAACTCTTGGTCAACTTTTTCTAACTCAGATTTCTGAGAAAGATTGAGGGATTCAACCTCGGCACGGAGCCAGGCTATCTCGTCATCCTTTTACTTAAGTTGCGCCGATTGAGTGCCCGCTTGCTCTAAAAAATGCAGCATCATATTAGGCATAGGTATGCACTCTTGATGCGATGCTGCAAATCTTTGTAACTCGGCTGAGCCAAAGATAGGATACCATAAGACACTCGAGATTTACTTTGAATGTAAACAGAAGAATAAAGGATGGAGGGGCAACTAACCTTCAAGAGTGGCAACCTTCTTCGTAAGCCAGCTATTTAGATTATTAATGTTAGCTGCACAACAATACACCAGAAATTAGCCGAGAGACTGGGTCTTGTACAAAGATAGAGGACACTAAAAGCCGAATAATTTACCAGTCTTCTTCACAATAGGAACCATTTTGTCGAATTTATCTTGAAGCTTTTTATGCGAGAAAAGTAACCTCTGGAATTCCGTCGTACACCGATTATGAGCAACCTGAAATAACACCAAGTTATACAAAAAAAACCACAATAAAGATCCGAATCAAGAAGAACTTGACTCAGATCTAGGTGGTTGGATATTCAAAACTTAAACAGATTCGAATCAAGAAAAATCTAGACTCTGATCTAGGTAGCCGGATTTTCAAGGCTAAAAGAAGCAAGATCCGAATCAAGTAAAACTTGACTCGGATCTAGGCGGCTAGATGTGTTTTAATTCAAAACATGCACAACAAAAACTATCTATTACGCAAGCAAGTAGCTGTATTTTATGCAAGGAAAGCTTCCAAACGAATAACAAGTCATTCGGTTGCAAGATCGGGGACTAGTTGGCATATAATATCTTCTAAGTAAAAGACGAAGTATAAATTGAAGCACATACCTCGTTCATCTTGTCGCTTTTAATGACAACCTTGGAAGCCATGTGTAAACAGCTGCTGATATCGGATAGCTGGAAGGACTGATTACTCGGATTGCCTTCAAGTTGATCAGCATCATTCCAATTGTTGGCATATTCTACCAATGATCTGAGGATGTTCCCGCTTTTTGTGCGTGTCAACACCTTGCCTCTGGCCTCTTGCGCCTGTTGCGTGACTGCCTCGGCCGACGGGCTCTTGTGAAGCACGAGTTGCATGTCGGCGGCGAGGGCAGCCCCAGGTTTAGCCGTAGAGGCTCCCTTGCGGAGCATATGGGCAACTCTTGGCTGAGAGGAACCTGCTTTCCCTTTTTGGGATGGCAAGGGTTTGGCAGCGACATTTTTCTTGCTCTTGGCATGAATCTTGGTAGGGGAAATAACCTCGGTGCTGGGAGCAACGTCCTTTACAGTAGAAGGGGCGACAGTCCCCAAAGGAGCCGAGGTAGCGGAGACCTCATCAGATGTCTGATCAGAAGCTGGAACTACGATAGACGAAGGATCGGTGGGAGTAACTTCAGGAGTCTTGGGAGGAGATGCTGAATCAGTCGGGCGATCCGGCGTTGTAACATCATCAGAAGCAACAGGGGGGCTCTGGGCTCATATCGTTGAGGAGAGACGTTAGTCGGCCCAGGAGGAGATTCATCACGAGGAGGACTAGGAACTCGGACATCTTCCGGAGGCGATGGTGAAAGTGGCCGAGTAAGATCAGATGTCATACTCGGACCGCTAGGTGTGGCAGAAAGAGGAGCACTGCAAAGACAAGAATGAAAATTAATTCAGAAATAGAAAGAGAGAAATAAGAAATACAATTGCAAATGTAAAATGAAACTTACCCAAAGACTCCAGGCATAACTTTGCGCTTCGGAACATGCTGGGAGGATTTCTTGAATTGTTTCCTCTATGATCATTTAGTTTTTGACTTGTGGTACCACTTTATGCTTTGATTAATATTTTTTTGTCGCTCTGCATGATTATGGACATTATTGCTCTCTTAGTTGGTCGCTCCCAGTATTTTTCTAGCCTCCACTTGTACTGAGTGAGCTCTACTCATGCATCCAATTCCCAAAAAACCAAGTTTTTCAAAAGAGTCAACTATAAATTCATATGCATGGTGTGTTACACCATTCCAAGTATATTCATGTTTTATCTATCTTCCAAATTAAACTTGTTATGTGAAAATTAGTGATTAAAGCTCTCACAAACTTGATGGCACACTTTATTTATTTCACCTAATAAAATTGAACCATTGTGTCATCTATGTTGTATATGCTTGCACTTATAAGTTGGGAATTAGCAGAACCATGCTGCCATGGGGAACGCTTTCAACACTTGTACATATTACCCAGTTGATATCATGATCTTTTGTTTATGGATGTCAGCGGTGTGAAATAAAATGGGAGCTTGTAATTCCATGGAGTATTGTATATGTGTTAGAGAAACACCTGGGCGGCTAGCCTAAGCCATGCCTAATCAAGGTGGAAACTTGCAGCATAACCATAGTGATAAATATGTGAAGTATCCTCAATAAAAACCTACGCAAATAGCAAATAAAAAGATCGCTGGGATGCTCATTGTCTGTTGCCTTGTCATTTTGATATGGGATAGCTCCTATGTCATGGGGCAAGGGGTACCCCGTTGGCGGTTCTCTATGATACACATATACTTATAATGACAAGAACTTGCTTTTGACTAAAGTTGAGTAGCATGAGGAACAACCCTCGTACTCAAGGGACATGAGATTGCCAACTTATGATTTGTCAAGCATATACTCCATACTTGTTTCACTTTAACCTTAATCACTTCAAGATGCTTATGATAGGGGAAATGAGAGCTGAAAGCTAATAAGTACTATAATTTTTGGAAGCTCTTTATGAAACTTGAAATCCCTGCTTCCCTCTATGAAGGGCCTTTCTTCTTACTTTTATGATGAGTCTCCACCTTCTATCTTTATGCACCAATTAAGAGAGCATAGTTGTCATTCTTAGTTTTATGTGCATTGTCCCAAAACTTATTGATTGATTCATAATGTTGATATTGATTGTTCTTAAACTATTTGTACCTGGTCACCCTTATGAACTTTGAAGGTGTCTTATGCATTTATGTTTTGCTACTCCATGAAGGACAAGCTGAATACCACACATGCTATGTTTTCTATATGTGAAACAAACAAACGTCTTTCAATGCATTGTTATCCATAATCTTTGTTTGTACCTTTTCATTTTACAACATAGTTACTATGTCTTATCATTAGAACTACATATTTCATGCTCATGTTTGGAGTACTTTGATCCCAGTTATCAATGCTTTACAATAGTTTGATCAAGATTTTCATGGTGCATGTCACCTAAAAAATTATTCTTTTTATCACTTACCTACTCGAGGACGAGCAGGATTTAAACTTAGGGATGCTTGATACGTCGTAAACGTATCTATAATTTTTGATGCTCCATGCTTGTTTAGTATCAACTTTGTTATGTTTTGTCTGCACTTTGCGGTATTTTATACATTTTATAGGACTAACCTATTAACAAGATGCTGTAGTGCCAGTTGCCTGTTTTCTGCTATTTTTGGTTTCAGAAAAGCTAGTAACGAAATATTCTCGGATTTGGACGGGACAAAATCCAAAATCAATATTTTACCAGAAGGAGCACGGCGTCCAAAGGTCAGCTGAATGGGGGCCATGAGGTGGCCACACCCTAGGGCCGCTCGGCCCAAGGGGGCGCTGCCACGAGGTGTGGGCCCCTCGGGCACCCACCGACCTTGCCCTTTCGCCTATAAAAGAACCCCGATGCAGAAACCCTAAGTACCTGATCAAATCTCCACGAAACAATTCGTAGCCACCGTCACCATCGTCCCTAGATCGGGGGGATCTGAAGCTATTCCCGACAGCCTGCCGAAGGGGAGAGATCATCACGTAGGCTTTCTTCATCACCATGCCATGCGTGAGTAGTTCACCCTTGGACTATGGGTCCATACAGTAGCTAGATGGTGTTTCTCCTTGATGACCCACAAGTATAAGGGATCACAACAGTCTTCAAGGGTAGTATTACCCAATTTATTGATTCGACACAAGGGAGCCAAAGAATACTTGCAAGCCTTAACAACTAAGTTGTCAATTCAGCCGCACCTGGAAATAGTTCTTGCTTACAGAAGTTTATCAGTAGCAACAGTTTTGTAGTAGAAATAGCAAAGTAACAACAACATTAAAACAAGAGGAATAGTAACTATAGTATAAAATAGTAGGATATGAGTGCGGTAGGCATAGGGATGGATGGACAGGCGTTGCATGGATGAGTCTAAACATGTAACTTCAAGATCTAGGGCAATTGCAGATAAATAAGAATAAGCATCCAAGTACTAAACAATCATAGGCATGTGCTCCATATATAGTCATTCATGCTCGCAATGAGAACTTGTACAACATCTTTTGTCCTGCCAGCCCGTTGAAGCGGGGCCTCAAGGGAACTACTGGCAATTAAGGTGCTCCTTTTAATAGAGCACTGGATCAAAGCATTAACACTCCGTGAACACATGTGATCCTCACATCACAACCATCCCCTCAGGTTATCCCAATTTATGTCACTTCGGGGCCTTTGGATCCGAACAATGATATGTGTACACAACTTGCAGATAGGATCACAAACAATACTATCATAATGATTCAATAATAAGTTCAGATCTGTGATCATGGAACTTGGGCCCTAGTGACAAGCATTAACCACAACAAGTTGCAACAAAGTCAAATAGCACTAATAGAGATACTAGGCACCATGCTCTAACAATCTTATTCGATTACATGATAGAACTCATCCAATCCATACCATACCCATAGCCTCGAGCGGGGGATTACTCACTCATGGATGAGGGAAACATGGATGGTTGATGGCGAGGCGTTGATGATGACGATGGCGATGATCCTCTCCAAATCCCCGTCCCGGCAGGGTGCCAGAATGGAGTTTCTGGTTCCGAATCGCGGTTTCTGGTGGTGGCGGCACAACGGAACTCTTTCTGGAAAAAACGTCGAACCCTCCTCGGTTTTTAGGTCAAGAGGCAACTTGTAAGAGGGAGGCCGAGGGGGTGCCTAGGGTGGCCACACCCCCTCCAGGCACGGCCAAGCCTGGCCCGCGCGACTAGGGGTGTGGGCCCCCTAGGGCCCCACTCCGCCTCGTCTTCTGGCTCCGTGAGTCTTCTGGTGAAATAGGATTTTTGGCATATTTTCCGGGATTTTTCCTAATAGTTGATTTTCTGCACAAAAACTAGACATCAAGGTAAATCTGCTAAAAACAACGGCAGTCTGTGTTAGTTGTATCCAAATCACACAAGTTTAGAGGAGAAACAATAGCAAAAGTGTTCGGGAAAGTAGATACGTTTTGGACGTATCAACTCCCCCAAGCTTAGCTTATTGCTTGTCCTCAAGCAATTCACTTGAAAACTAAGTGCGATAAAAGAACTTTCACGAACACATTTGCTTCATATGATGTATATATTCTCAGCACATGAGTAGATACTTAAACCATTCATCATAAAGAGTATGCAACTAAGTCTACTCAATAGTAATTGCAAGCTATGAAGAGAAACCAACTCAATAATAATAAGTAGGATGAAACATAAACATAAGCAACATTGCAATGCTCATAAGAAGGTATGATAGAGTGGTATCTCGCTTTCCCGTGTTTGTAGAGCACAATATAAATGCCAAGGCACCTCTGAACTAAAAGTAAAGATATCAGAGATACAAGCATCAAAGTAATAACATAATTAACCAAGTTTTGAGACAAGCACAAAAATGACAACTATGCTCTCAAGAAGGTGCTCATAGAATAAGTGGTGACTCAACAAGGAGGTGAAAAGGTTTTGAAAAGTTTGAAAGGCTTCCAAATGCTGAAAGTAAGGTACTCATTAGCTTTGAGTTCTCATTGCCCCTATCATAGGCATCTTTACATGGTTAAGGTGAAAGTGAGGTCCAATATGAGTTATATGCTTGACAGACGATAAACTGGAAATCTCATGTCCCTTGAGTACGAGGGTCGCTCCTCATGATACTCAACTTTAGTTACCGGTAAGTTCTTGTCATAGTAAATACATGCGTATCATAGAGAACCGCCAATGGGGTATCCCTTGCACATGGTATAGGAGCTGTCCCATAACCAAAATGACAAGGCAAGCAGACAATGAGCATCTCAGCAATCTCCTTATTTGCCATGGGAAAATGGCGCTTTTTTTCTCTCTTTCCTCTTTTCAATATGTGTATCTCTTTTTTTATAAGAAGAAAGCTTCATAGATTTCTCATTATAGTTAGGTTGCAAGTTTCCACCATGATTAGTCATGGCTTAGGCTAGGAGCCTAGGCGTTTATCTAACACATATACATAACTCCATGGTGTTATAAGCTCCCCTTTTATTTCACACCAACGACATCCGCAAACAAAAGAGCATAATATCAACTGGGTATATATTTACAGGTGTTGAAAGTGTTCCCCGTGACAGCACAGTTCTGCTAACTCCCAGCCTATAATTTGCAAGCATATAACTTTCATGGACAGGTCACAATGGTTCAAGTTTATTAAGTGCAGGAAATAAAGTGTGCCATCAAGTTCGTGAGAGATTTACTAACTAACTTTCTCAAAACAGACAAACATTTTATTTGTAAGCAAACAAGGCATAATGAATATGCACTCGAATAGCAAATCATGCTAATAGGTAGGTATGGTGGACACTGTTGGCAATATTGGTTTTTGGGAGTTGGATGCACAAGTAGAGTTCATACTCAGTGCAAGTGAAGGCTAGCAATATAGAGGGAGCGACAAACGAGAGAGCATTAACTGTCATAATCATGCTTGCAACAAAAAAAATACTAATTATGGCATGAAAGTGATACAAGAACTCTGAGGCAAAATAAATCACCGAGGCTTACTTACTATTGTTTAGTCATATGCATGCGTGAGCATGTGCCAAGTCGATTCACATAAAACATTCATAGGAGGATACCACAATATCATACCAAGTTATGAATAAAACAATGCAAGCAAACATTCATATGACATGCTACAAACTATTAGCAAGCTCGAGCTAATCATAAGAGAGCAAGAAATACTAAGCATCCATAAATAACATACACCTTACATGAACATACTAAGCATGCTCACAATGATGAGTATATGTACAAAAATGAAAACAAATAGAGTTCACTACCAGCCTCTTACCACATCTCAAGTTGTCTTAATCTTCATTATTGCCCTTCACTTGTGTGACTTGAATAGTAACATGAAACCAAAATCCATTGAGGACGTCTGAACCCTGCAAAGAAATTCACAAAACCAAAGAAGAACCACAAATATTTTTGGTGTTTTAGATTTTTTAAAGAAAGCAAACAAAGCAAAACCAAACAAAGAAAAAGAAAATAAAGCAAAATCCTTTTGGATTTTTCTTTAAAGCAAACCAAAGCTAAAAAGAAAAAATAAACAAGAGAAACAACGAAAATATTTTTGGTATTTTTGTGTTTTGAGAAAGCAGAAACAAAATACAAAAAAAAGCGAAACATGGATATACAAAGAACTAACGGAACATGATATATAGATGAGTGTGATGTCGGTATACCTCCCCCCAAGCTTAGGATTTTGGCCTAAGTGGGGATCAACCCCATGGTGACCAAGAAGGTGCATATCTGTAGTACGATGAGGAGGTCCTTCATCCTGGTAAGAGCTCGAGGACTCCCCTGTGTAGTGCACAGAGGGGTCGTATGAGGGCGCGTCCCCCTGATAGTGTCCATGGAAGCCAAGGATGCGCAACTTCTCGTCCATCTCCTCCTTGTAGCATGACAAAGGTATTTGGGAAATACTGAACAAAGTGGTTTGGGGCAGAGGGATCTCTCTCTTCCCTGTTTGTAAACAACATTCTATAAACCAGGCTCTCAAGGGTAGAGACAGCAGTGACAAAGTGATGTGATTTCATAGCAGCATGATCAAGCCTCTGACGAGCCAAAACTGTATCATTTGGATCATCAGCAAGGTCCAAGGCAGTAACAACACGTGTAGCAATAATTCCCCCATAAATGGGTCCCTTAGCAGCTAAGCAACGAGCAATGAGAGAACCAAGATTGTACCTAGTTTCATTGTTGAGCGCAACATCTAGGAATGCCAAATGGTAGTTGGAAATATTTCTAGTGTTCTCCCTACCAAGAACACTAGTGACAAGATAATAAGCAAAGTACCTGATAGCTGGGAGTTGAATATTTCTTATCTTTCCCCGCTGGGCTCTACGGTCATCATCATTATTATCCCGTGGTAGAGCTCCAACAAATCAGTGGGTTGAGCTAGAATCTTATTCACCGTCCCAACCGTACCAATACCCAGGATCTCACAAAATTTCTTCAATGTCATGGAGTAAGGCCTGTTATAGATTTTGAAAGACACATCTGGCTTGAAAGCGCTATTAGAAAAAGAGAAAATCCCCACAAAGGTTTTAGTGAGCATAGCATACTGCACGCTCTCATCATGCATATAACTTTTTAGTCCAACCCTCCGAACCAAGGTTAGAAAATCATTAAGAATCCCAGTAGCCTGCAAAAAGGTTGGACAAGGAAAGGTAGAAGCGTGTGCATCCCCCTCATCTCCCTCGTCGCCAAATCGCGGTGTAATGAGATCGTTATTGTATGAAGGCCTGGCTCGGGAGGATGATTTTGAAGGCCTTCTCCTTCTAGGTGCATCACTCTCAAATATTTCACCATAGGTGTGGTTGTCCATGACCACTTTTTTCTGAAATTTTTAGACAAAGATCAAACCAAGTGATTTCCAAGTTGATAAATGATGAGAAACTACTATAGGAACTTGCTAGAGGGCTACACATGCATCAAAATGAAGTTTCTAAGCATAGAACAAGCATGCAAGCTCACACAGCCAGACACATATAGCAACAAAATACTCAAGATACAATCTACCAATCACAAATCTAATTGGACAAGTGGAGGAGGCACATACCAAGGAGAAATCCCTCCAAAAATCAGCAGCAAAGATGGGCTGAGCAAGGAGATCGAAAATCGGGAGCAAGAACTGCAAGAACTCTAGCTTGAGAAAGTTTTCCGGTGTTTTTCGGGAGAGAGAAAGAAGGTGGTTGGGCGGAGACAACTTGCAGGGCCTCAGGTGGGTCCCACCCATGCCAGGCGCGCCCTTGGCACTGGCCGTGCCACCAGGGGGTGTGATGGCCTGGGGCCCCCCTGGGCCACTCTAGGTGTCCCTCTGCCACTTTTTTCGAGGAAAAATTTAATATGAATTTTCTGGGAATTTTCGGAAAACTTTATTTTTAGCCAATTTTCAGGGTATGAAAATTGATTTTCTCGCAGAAAAGATTTTTTTAGAAGAATAAAAAGCAAACCAAAACCAAAACTACAGAAGTTCTAAGACACTCTAACAAGTAAGAAACTAGCAAAACCAAAGCTAACAAGAGAAAAACCAAAGGCTAGGAAGGAGGAAAAGTAAAAATGAGCAAGTATAACCATTGTGAAAGCATTGTTTTGTTCATTAAAAGCCCTTTGTTAATAAGGTTTATCAAGTCTTGTTACCAAAACAATCTTACATGAAACAAAACTTTGCATTTCACAAAGTGATTATTGTAACATGCCAATTTCAGCAACCCTGATTAAATGTCCAAAAGGCAAAAACCAGGGGAACAAAAACTTTTTCTTGCAGTGTGTGCATACTTGTTTGCTTGTGCCCAAGCAACTGTTTGTGTATTTGTTGTGTACTCCTCATCTCAACACTAGTTTACAAAAACTATTTCACAAAAGATAAGTCTTGGCTCATCTTTCATATTCTCAAATGTTCTGGCACTTCAAAACCTGAGCCAAGATGATTTTGACAAAACCAATTACTTTACTAGTCTCCATTTATAAAACTATGGAGAAATATATATACTCTCCTTATGTTTTCAAGATAGAACCTTCAACTACCCTTATCCCTAGGTTTCCCAAAACCTGATTAAAATCTTTTTCATCTCAATCTTGGTAGGGATACCAAGATGGTACTTATCTTACTTCAAAGCAAAACCCCTTTCAAAATACCCATCCTTACCTCAAGCTAGGCTTGATGGTAACCCTAGTAGTAGTTAGATAAGTAATAAGATGGATTGCCTTGATCTGCTGGTTGATGAATTGCCTTGATATGCTGATTGCCTTGTTTGCTTAGGAACTAGAGTGATCTAATCTAGTATCTCACCCCTTAGTCCCAATCTAGGCTTGTGATCATCAATATCAAAGCAACCATCCAAGTCTGGATCTATCCTAAGCCACTCAAGTGATCATCTCATCTCAGGCTCAGATCAATCCAAGGATAATCCCTCTGGATGGTTTCCAACTCAGTGGAGACCCAATCTAAGCATGAATCATATCTACTTAATTAGTAACTCAACATCATCTCCTTGATCATGAGTTTGGCACCTACCATCCTCTCAAACGTTTCTACACTTGCACTCTGGTCTAAAACCCTAAATCTGCCAAAATGGCTAAGTCTGGATTTCTTATCTGGATACCATTTTTGGAGCTCTACCTTTTCCAACCTAGGTGCATTCTTGAGAATGCATTTGAACCATCTTGTAGTAAATCAGTAGTACTAGCAAAGACCACTCTTTCCCTTGGATAATCCATTCTAATTCTCACTCATCCATGATGGTTTTGTAGTCAAGATAATAATCTTTTCTGCAAATCTTATCATCTTGCCTACTTTGGCAGAAGCTCACATCTATATACCACCTCCCCTTGACCAAATATTTGCTTGGTTATGATCTAATAGTCATTTACTATCAACTCCCACTTCAATTTTTTCCATTGGAGCCTTGTGCTTCTTAAACCCACATGGTTTAGGAGGTTACCTGATGTATCTGTTATGGCAGCCTTATTTCCAACAAAGTTTGCCATCACTCAAAAACCACCTCAAATCAAACCAATCCCAACTCTTGCATCCATGGTAATATATATGACATTGTATATTCATCCATATAACCCTTGTACCAAGGTGAGATCTGAGCTCCCTAATCCAACCCTGTTTAGGAGGCATCCGAATAACCAAACCCTAGATCCTCCAAGAATCTAGTTTCCACCCTTTACACCATGTTACTTCAAAACCAAGGTTGACCTTGATTCCTACATCAAGTTTACATCATCTACATTAGATATAAGCATCCCCAAATAATTCTCACAATTATTTGGATTATTAATCTATTTTAATTCCTTCACTTACCATTTTCTTAAAACCTTTGCCAATAAAGGCAAGTTTGTTTTTCTCCAAAGAACCTTGCCAACTCAAGGCACGTTTGATGCCTATATATCATATCACATCTTCCCAACTCAAAAATAAATATTTTTGAGATTCTTTATCATTTCTTTTTGCCCTTTTTCTTAAATGGCAGAAACAAGAAATAATTCTCCAAAAATACTTTTCCACTTCAATAAATTCCAATAAAATCCTCCAATGTGTGTAATGGTATTTAGGACAATATCACATAAAAAACCAAGCTTTCCCAATGTAAAAATATCATTTTTGCTTCCAGAATCTACTTCAGCACTTTTTGAAGAAGTGCATTTAAATGGGATTATTATCATCAGAAAAATCCCATTTAAATCATGGTGAGATTATTTAACCTATACCACCTACCGGTACCATTTACACACTTTGCTCAATGCAACTTTTGCAACTTCCTTCACAAGCCTTCCTTTGATCAAATTTGCAAAACCAATCAAGTATGGATTCAAACAAACTTCAGTCACCACCAAAGCTTGTCAAGTACTACTCCCCAGCATCATCCCATCCTCCTGGTCGTGTGCACTGTAGCACTACAGTACCTAGACCCTCTTTGTCCCCTAGTGCTTGAGAGAGAGAGCATCATATCTTGCAAAGATCTTTGTATTAAAGGGGACATCAGCTACCCCACTCCTCCTCTCCCTCTCTGGTCGAGCTATTGGCCCCACACCACCCCTAGCACCGCCTCTCTCGCCCAATGGACATCCCCCACCTTCCCCATGTCCAAATGGACCTTGTCCACCCCTCTCGTTTATAAGGCCACATGCCACCCTAGCTCGCCCCTCTGCCCTCATTTTCCCCCTCTCCCCTCCACTTACCTCCCCAGTCCCTAGAGCTCCCCTCTCCTCCCCTTGCTCTGTCTTGCTCGAGATAAGGAGAGAAAGAAGCTTCGGCCTCCTTCACGAAATCGAGCATAGCTCCACCTCCCGTGCTCTTCTGGCCCTGCATGTCATCTTGCAACACTCCTATCCTCCTACTCTATCTAACCGTGCCCTTTTCTTCGACATGCAGCCGCTCCCGAAGCTGCCCTGACAAACACCGACGAGCCACCTTTCAGCCATCATCGCGCGAGCTCCTCCCCAACGACAAACCACCTCATGTCGCCCATCCCCAGACTCGTAGTCATCGACCGCGTCGCCTCGTCGCCTCCACGACCACCCTCGAGCCCCGGGTGAGCCTCCCCGCCTCTCTCTGTGGCCTCTAGGGTTTCTGCTCCGGCGAGCTGACCCGCGCGAGGACGACACCTCGCGTCCGTCAGATCCCGCCAGATCCGATGGCCGGGAACGCCCCGTACCCCTTCACCCGAATCCTCGTGGGCAGGCCCGCCACTAGGCCACGGCTGGCTGCATGACGCCCACGCGCGAGCGTTGCGCCTGGGCCGATTTGGCTTCTCGAGCCCATTTCCCCCTAAGTTTGGCCCGACTGCTGTTCTTCCTCTTTTCCTTTTTATTTTCCACCGGATCTGCAGAATACTAGTTTGGTTTAATTCAAAATAAAAAGGGAAAATGAACCAAACTGCCCAGATCTAAATTTTCTGACGTGCCAGGATGTTTTCCCCAACATACAGACCAAGATTTACACTAAATAGATAAATAAAATAAATATTATAAATCACACCCTCAGATCTATCCAGTACATTAAACAAATTCTCCAGAAAAGTTTACAAACCCAATTGGTGTTGAAAGGTATAAGCCATACCTTTCATATCCCACTGGCCCCACCCTAATTTGCTTCCTATATTACTGGTAACAAAAATAACAAATTAAAGCCATTTCTGACTTTAATAATTTCTCTAGGCCAAACCAAATCGGGTTTGGACCTAATTACAACTCTCAGTAGACACACATAACCATATATTCATGAATACACCAGCTCATAATTTTATGAGTCTCTGTTGATTTTTAGTGAATTAAACCCTTCTATGCATGGTTTATTCACTAATATAAACATTACAGTATCTCTGCAAATCCAAACAAGTTGATTCAAATTTCTACAGAAAGGTACTCTCAGTACCTAGCACGGGTCCTTGGAATCAACTAAAAAGCTTCTGTAAAATAAATCTTATGAAAATGACAAATCCCAGCCAGTACTGCCTTTGGGAATTTCTCAAGGGCATTCTGGTAATTGTTTTGAGGTGATTCCAACTCCTCTTGATTAAGTGCATCAAATACTACCCAATCACCCAAGTAAATAATTTTTGGAACTCCAGAGAAGTTCCGGTGAATTATTTCCTGAAACTAGGGTTTTATCCACTATAAAATCCATTATAAATTCTAGGGAATTGATAAAATAGTGAAACCACTTTTGTTGGCTTCATTTTATCAATACCTATCTGATGTTATCATTTTTACACAATGGTATCATACAGATCAATTCTTTGGTCAAAAACCCTTCCTTAAGTAGTCATAGACTATAAATCCAAAGGGAGACTTTCTCCTAATGCCTCCAAATCCTTGGCTAATCTCATCAAACCATCATCCCACATCCCACTGCCTCATATCATGAATCTATCCTTTACTTGTTGTATGATTTCATTCTTGTATACTTGCATTGATTGGTGTATTGCTTGTTTGCATGTATACTCGATAATGCCGATTGTTGCGATTGTGTGACGCTAAGAAGAAGGAAGCATCGGGGTTTCTCTTATTATTATTGTACTTGGTATTCTAGTTATTTAACGCCGTCAAGGGACTTCTCGTTGGTCACAGGCAAGCCACCTTCCTAAACTCCTATATTAACCTACTTCTGTTTATCAACTGTTTTAATCCCGTTTATGAATTGCATGATCAAAGGCATGAATTGTATCAAATAAAAAGACGTGAGTAACTTGGATCCTCCAAGTTACGGATGATTGTACATTAGGACACCTACTCTATCTATACCTATCTTTACCCCTTAGAACGGGGCTAAGATGATTAGCATCTTCCCTCTTGGAACCCACGGATTTTCAATGCTAAAACTATTTTGGATTATACCCAACTACAAAGTTTTCAAACTAAAACCCTTGGAAATAAGCATCATTTACAAGTGAAAGTTTTACTAAAAGAATATATGAGGTGGATGAATAGAAAGTCAAGAAAGAGAAAGAGAAGGGATGTTCTAAGCCAATGTCCGGAACAATTTTATCCGTGCAACCACATTACCCCAGACGCTGGGGCTTAGCTCGTAGTTTGTGATCCTTAGCCGGGGCTTCTTGTACTTGCTTAAGGGGAGAAATCCCTGGAAGCCTAGGTGGACTCTACAACAAATCTTTGGATTTGGGGTCTATTGCTTGCTTCGGCAAGAGTGAGCCTGTCTCGATAGGAGGCTGGTGCAACAATTGGGTCTCCCGCGGACGGTATGGTTTAGGAGTGGAGAAGGAAGTGGAGTAACCGAGGTTATTGTATATTGCCAAGCTATGAGTTTGGGTATACGGGAGGGCAGAAGGAAGGACTATCGCCGTCGTGCCACATACTCGAGCCAGGGAGAACAAACCCAAAAGGAAAAGCCGCCTTTGATAGGGATGGACAAATGAAAAGTTTAAGTTTGATTATCCGAGCCCTTGTCTACCGTGTGTAGCAGGCCGTGGTTTTATCCCGACAGATGTATTGATTCTTTTGGGTAAAGTGCACAAACTCTGTAGAGTCTAATCTATTCGAATAGCCGTGTCCACGGACAAGGACGGTTGGAATGGCAAGTGCTAGGAGGACCCTTCGGTTAATTTGAGATGAAACTAAGGATGTGACTTGGTCACGAGGAAAGATAAGAATGAGTTTCGTTTTGTTTAGAGATGGTCGATAAGGTTTTAAAAAGGGGTTTTACTACAAAACATTTTCTAAATCTTTTTAACAAGTATGTGGAGTTGTCCAGGTTTTCAAAAAGGAGGCATATTTCACAAAAACTCTTTTTCAACAAAGATATAGAGATGCCAATGTAGGTATTTCAAAAAAACTTTAGTCTAGAGCTATTTCGCCACAACCAAATATGCATTTTCTTATTACCCTTGTCTCGGTGGTTTGCAAGTACATTCAAAGTACTCACCGACATTGTCCCTGGCTATTTAATTGGCCAGATTGCAGATGTTAAGAAGGAACGAAGGTGTCAGCGTCTATGCGAGCTAGGCCGTCTTCCCAGTCAGTTGCCTATAGGTTAAGGCACGGGCTCTACGCTGAAGACTTCTGCTACTTGTGTTGTAATCGCCATAATGGCCACTCTGTAAGTTTTGTACTCGTTAATGTAAGGATGATTTAATGATACTAGTCGGTTATGCTCACGGCTCACTGATCATGGGAGCGTGAATTGTATGCATAACGGATATTCTCGGACCGTAAATTCGGGGTGCCAGAATTATGTTACCTCAAACTTGATAGCAATGGTCCCAATCATAATAGTTTCAAAAATTTCCTGTGGAATGGGACAATATATTTCTCCAACTTTGATGCTCTCAATATTTTCAATGGAATTCAAGAAATATCTCTTAGAAACCTTGTTGGGGAAATAAATAGTATGCTATTTTTCATTAATATTAAAAGTTACTTTTCCTTGATTACAATTGATGACAACACCTGCAGTATTAAGAAAAAGTCTCCGAACAATAATCGACGTATTATCATCTTCAGGCATTTCAAGCACAACAAAATCAGTTAAAACCAAGCAATTATGAGCCACTTGAACAGGAACATCCTCACATATACCAACAGGAATAGTACTTGACTTATCAGACATTTGCAAATATATATCAGTTGGTATCAACTTTTCTAGTTGGAGTCTCTTGTAGAGAGAAAAAGGCATAACGCTAACTCTAGCTCCCAAATCACATAAAGTAGTTCTAACATAATTATTCTTAATAGAGCAAGGAATAGTTGGTATACCTGGATCACCAAGTTTCTTTGGAACCTTACCATTAAAGGAATAATTAGCAAGCAAAGTAGAAATTTCCTCATTAGGAATCTTCCTTTTATTAGAGACAATATCCTTCATATACTTTGAATAAGTGATGGCGCCTGAGAGCGCTTCGTTGGGAAACCCCAAGAGCAAGGTGTGATGCAACACAACATCAAGTCTTCCCTCAGTAAGAAACCGAGGTTATTGAACCAGTAGGAGGAAGGAAACGTCACACAGGTGTTGCAAGCAACGTGGAAACCTGCACAACACAAACTCAATACTTTGCCACAACTAACAGTGAGGTTGTCAATCTCACTGTTTGCTGTAACAAAGGATTAATGTATGGTATGGAAGGTGATGATGGTTTGCAGCAAGTAAACAGTAACAGTAGAAGATGTATCAATGGTAAAGATTGGACAGGTGTCCATAGTTCACTAGAGGTGCTTTCCTTAGATAAACAAACATGGCATGACGGGTAAACAAATTATAGCGGGGCAATTGACAAGACTAAGCAAGGCATAACAATGCAATACTAGACAAAAATATCCTATGAAATTCGATTGAGCAATACAACAATATACATTGGCCAAGATAGCTACTAACAACGGAGAGCATGCAAAATCACAAACAACGTAAACATGATAGAATCAAATAGACAAAACCATTAATCAATCTGACATAGTAATCTCAATATTGTAACATCACAAAAATATCAAAAAATGATTATCCAATTCCAATCACCAAAATTAGGGTTAACAAAAACTTTTGTTAAGTAACATCAATATGAATGCATGTGTGTATGTGATGATTGTATGAATGAATGGACTTGTGTGATTGATCTAAATATCAAGGAATGGTTTAAAGGTGAAAAAAACATCCTCAAAAACATTTCCAAGCAGAAACAAATCAAGAGAAAATCAAAAACAATTCAAATAAGGCAAATGGTCATTTTTGCCAATCTTGCTCACTAGGGCACTTTGAGTGTTTCTAGTCCAAGATTTTAAATAGAAACATTTCCATTTCTTTTCACCCCTTGCTAGACCAAGTAAAAGTGAATAAAAGCCCACCTTTCAAACCTGCAGAAACATTTGACAAATTGATTCAAATCACATTTCAAAATTGAATCTGATTCATATGTGAAGACCACCCCTTTATCAAAAACCAACTAAACCAATTCCAATTGACCAATCCCACTAACCAGAGACTCCCTAGTATGTAACCAACACACCCACCAAGTTTGAATCCAAAATTCAAATTTGAATCTCTTTCGGCCATTTCATCAAACACCTTGTAATCACCAAACCAAGAAACATCAAACACTATTAGGAGCAGTGGTTTGGGCCTAACTTGTTCCCTCTCTGGTTAACAACAAGCTATTAGTAGATCATCTAGCCCATTTAACAAGCTTTAGCACCACTGTGAGCTTGCCATAGCCGTCAATGGTGACCAGGCCGAGCTCAACTTGCCAACTCTCAGTCGACACCAAGCTAGGAGAAGCACCAAGCCTAGCAACCATGTCTGGGACACTCTCCACCGTCCACCGCCACCCCCTGTCCAAGCCTTGAGCGCAGCCAGCCCCTGGACCACATAGCCCGAACATGCCAACCCTCTCTACGAGCGATCTGAGAGCGCGCCAGAGCGCCAACCGCGACACACGCCCATAGACCGCGCGCCGCCCTCACCGCGTGCACGCAGGACCGCAGCACCCCAACAACACCGCAGACATGCCCGTTCGCCGCCGCGCGGACCGTAGACATTGTGCGCCATTAAAACTGCTGTAAGACCCGCCTAGAGCGCCGCGACGTTCCGACCGCTTCGCACCGCCCCACGCTGCGTGACCTTGCCGTTCAGATTCGCTAGGGAGCACAACACCGCCCCTATCTTCGCCCATGCCTTTAGCTCATTGTGCCAACGACCATGACGAGCTCAGCCCGTGCCCGTTAGTCCCCTTCAGGCACTATAAAAGGAGGCCACCGCAACATGAATTCTTCACATCATCTCACTCCCCTCTCTCTCAGAATAACCCCACCTCACCCCCGGAGCAAGGCGAGCAGCACATCGCCGGAATTTGGCCGTAGTCTGCCACGGAGGAGGAAGAAATGAGCCAGCGATTAGATCCGCCCCAGGAGAAGCCACCGGTACCAGGAGGATCGCCGTCGTAGACTTCGTCGTTTGCCCCCATCGTCGACCCTCTCCTGAGCCCCGGTGAGCCTCCCACGACCCCCACTGGTCGCGCTAGGGTTCTGTCTTGCCGGCGTTGCCCGACGTGGACGATGAACCACATCCATAGGATTAGAGCTTGATCGTGCGGTCCACATCCCCCATACCGCTTCGCACCCCCTGTCTCACTAACTGGTGGGGTCATTCACTTAAACCCACCCGCGCGTGCGCTATGCACCGTGGGCTGGGCCAGTTAATATCCCGTGCGACCCAGTAATTAAAATTTAGGTTTATTCTTTTAGTTTCAAACATAGTTCTGTACCTAGATTCAAAAATCAACCCAACTCGATTCACTGAACGAAAATACATGAAACCAATTTTGTTAAGAAGGTATTGGAATTCTTAATCCAAGCCCGTTGGATTCAAACCAATTGGATTTGTAGATCACCCATGGTAAAAATAACAAGGCAGAAGCTTTTATGCATTCAAACATTTTTCAAAATTCAACCATGAAAGCTTTTGAGTTGATTCCAACTCTCAAAAATCACATTTAACAAGACCTTTCAGAATATATAAAAATATCTAGGTTTACTTGCAGATATAATGGTTGAGCAATAAAAGAATGCCCATAGGCATTTCTAGTCACTTTAATTAATAAAAATAAAAATGTTAAACCTTATTAAATTGTGACACCACTTTAAATCACATTCCCATGTACTGAAATATGTGGTGATGACATGTGTCAACATAATCCCATGTTTTAGTTGGAGAATATTAAATCTTAAGTAATTTTTCAATGATTAGAAATTACTTTTCCAAATAAAATAATTAAAACCTTGCCTTAATGTTTGTAATGTTTGTGATGATAATAGATCATCTAGTGAAAACCCTGGTGTGATAAGTAAGAGTAGTTAAGTATTGTTTGGCGATTGTGTACCTCGTATTTATTTATAGACGCTAGTACCGACCAAGGATACAAGGAGGAAGGAGGATACTACGAGGAAGAAGCCGAGGAGAACTTCAACCACTGCTCTGCACAAGGCAAGCTTATACTTGCAATTAGGCAAGCTAACACTTGCAACTATGAAAGTTAGATAACCTATGCAATGCATTAAGCATGATTGGTTAGATACATTTGATGATACCAAATCCTAGTTTTACTTGCAAATTAGTATTTTATTTCTTTATCAAAGCTTTCTTTTAAAGTTTACCTAGTGAATTGTAGAGTTAGAGAAATTGTTAAAGGTAGCATAAAGAGCATAAAACTTGACCTAAGTTAGATAATCTTGATGTCATCCTAAGGCATGAGATTGAACCTAGATCATTCACACTTGATTACCACCACTCATTAGTGCTTACCCCCATTGTAGTTGCTAGTGCTAAGCATAAAACTTGATCACTTTAGATGGGAATACTTGGTGAAAATTACTATGAAAACCTTAGAATGATGAGTCATTCTACTAAAATGTTTTGACATGGGTTCATGAACACCAGATGATTTTGATGATGAAAATGTTAAGGCATGAGGCTTAGCCCTTTATAAAACTGATGGTTGTCTGGATGCGATACCATTCCAATTTTACCGTACAACCACAATACCCAAAATTTAGGTAGGGCTTGACTGGAAATTTATATACCTTAGTATGGGTTCCCTTGCGACCAAGGTTTGAGTTGAGGCTACCTTGTGAAGATTGTCCACTTGTGCAGTTCCCAAGATGACAGTTGGTCATGGTTTGGAGGCCAAACTCACATGAGAGGTGCCTATACTAGGGCATGTAATTGAAAGGATAGGATTGATTATCCGCATACTGAGTATGGTGAATTCAGGATTTGTTCCTGATGGATGTATCGAATGTTGTGGTGAAAGTGTACAATCTCTGCAGAGTGTCAAACTATTCGAATAGCCGCGTCATGATTATGGACAGATTAGATGGCCATCTTATTCGTCAGATGTTTTCAGAATGACTTGTGAAATGAATCATGACTTTGACTTGTCCACAACAGGGTTATGATATGAAATTCAAGTTCCCACTTAGGTGTTATAAAACTTTCAACTAGCTTTCTTTGCTTCTGAACTCAATAGAGATAAATCTGCGTTTTTGCAAAACAGCCTAGATCCTAGTACTACCTATTCAAAAACCACTTCACTTGTTAGTATTAGTTTGCGAGTACTTAAAGAGTACTCATGGCTTTGTCCCTGGCTATTCCCGTGGACAGACTGTGAAGAGGACTATCAGGAGGAAGGACCGCAGGAAGTTTACGACAACTAGGATCATCTGCCATCGCCAGCATTCCCTGTGACCATGAAGATGGAGTTTCGCCTACGCTATCATTATTAATACATTATTTCGCTGCTTGAATTGTATTAATACTGGATCATGAGATCCTTATTTGTGTAAGACCTTATGTATGGTTTGTAATGGATGATGTACTGTGATATCCAATTTGTTATGTCTCGAAAAATGGTAATCCTGGGATTGCGATGTATGGCATAACAGGCATCTGGGATTAAAAATTCGGGTGTTGACACCATCGGATCCCTGCAAACACAACATGCATGATTACAAATAGATGATTTCTTGATCATGAATGGAGCTCACAAGATCTAGATTTCTGTCACTTCCCTTGGAAACTAGAGGCATGAACCCATTATCGAGCATAAATACCCCCTCTTGGAGTCACTAGCAACTACTCAACCAAGATAGCTACTAACAACGGAGAGCATGCAAGATCACAGACAACACAGACATGATAGAATCAATAAGACAAAACCATTAATCAAACCAACATAATAATCTCAATATCCATCGGATCCCCGCAAACACAATATGCATGATTACAAATAGATTAGATCTTGATCATGAATGGAGGTTACAAGATCTATACATGAAAGCACAAAGGAGGAGATACAACCATCTAGCTACTACATGGACCCGTAGTCCAAGGTGGAACTAATCACTCTTCATACCGGAGGCTAGCATGATGAATAAGAAGGCCTCCAGGATGATCTCCCCTTCGACAGGGTGCCGAGAAGAGCTTCAGAGCCCCCCCGATCTAGGGACGATGGTGGTGGTGGCTACAAACGGTTTCATGGAATATTGATCGGGTACTTAGGTTTTAGGCATCGGGGGACTTTATCGGTGAAGAGGCAACTTTTTAATAGGTTAGTTCCAGAAAAGATATAAAAACACCTCAAAGTGTAGACAAAGCAAAGCAAAGTAGATACTAAACAAGCATGGAACATAAAAAATTATAGATATGTTTCCGACGTATCAAGCATCCCCAAGCTTAACTCCTTCTTGTCCTCGAGTAGGTAAGTGATAAAATAATAATTTTTGAGGTGACATGCACCATCAAAACCAAGATAAAACCATTTGCAAGCATTGAAAGCTGGGATCAAATAACTCTAAACATGTGCATGAAAGATGTAGTTCTAACAGTAAGACAAAGTAACTATGCATGCAACATGAAAGGCTACAAACAAAGATCATGGATAACATGCATTGAAAAACGTTTGTTTGTTTCACATACGGAAAACATGGCATCGTAACATTCAGCTTGTCCCTCATAGAGTAGCAAGTAGATGCATAGGACACCTTTAAAGTTCATAAGAGTGACTAGATACAAATATCACAAGAATAAGCAATATCACAATATGCATCAATCAATAAGTTTTGGGACACTGCACATAGAACTAAGAATGGCAACTATGCTCTCTTAATGGTGCCTAAAGGTAGAAGGTGGAGACTCAATATAATAGTGGAAGAAAGGCCCTTCATAAAGGAAAGCAGGGATTTTAAGTTTCAAAAAGATCTTCCAAAAATTATGGTACTTGTTAGCTTTCAGCCCTCATTGCCCTTATCATAAGCATCTTGAACTGATTAAGGTTAAAGTGAACAAAATATGGAGTATATTCTTGACAAAGTTTAAGTTGGAAATCTCATGTCCCTTGAATACGAGGGCTGCACCGCATGCCACTCAACTTTGGTCACCTGTAGGTTCTTGTCATAGTAAGTACATGTGTATCATAGAGAACCGCTAACAGGGTACCCCTTGCACATGGTACAGGAGCTATCCCATAACCAAAATGACAAGGTAAGAAGACAATGAGCATCTCAACGATCTTTTTATTTACTATTTGCATAGATTTTTATTGAGGATGCTTCACAGATTGCTCATTATGGTGATGCTGCAAGTTTCCTTTCACATCCCAAAATTTTCCAAATTTTGAAATGTGAAAAATAAATAAACAAAATAAATAAATGTTGAAATTTAGGGTGAAAAGAAACTTTTGTTTCTAAATGGAAACTAACAAAAACCATCTTGAACAAACTTTGAATAAAACTAGAATCGAGCTAAATTCAAATCAAGTGAAATGCATTCTTCATAAAGGCATCTTGAAATTTAAACACTTGGAAAATAAACCAAAATTCTAATACCTCTCTGACCCTAAACACCATGTTTTGAGATTTAAAAATATATTTGATGAACCCTATAAATTATTACTTTGCTAAAAAGCATTTTCAACAACATAAAATATTGATTTGGTATAAAAATGGTTTATAGGTAAAGCCTTTTGCAAATGGTTTCAATATTAACACTTGACCTTAAAACACTAACATTTGTGTTGAAATTATATTTGGCAAACACTAGAAAATCTTCCTTTGATTTAAATCATTTCTAGCAAAAAAAAATGATTTAAGTGGCCATTTTTCACTAACTTAATATCAAATGGTTTTACCACTTTTGTAAATGACCAATAGGTGTTTTCAAATGTTTATAACCTATTATAAACCACTTTTCCAAATAAAAAAATCTTTGGCATGTTTGCATGCATTGCCTTGTTTTTATTATTTTATGTGATGTTGGCTTGAATGGTAGATTGAATATTGCTTGCTTGATTGAATTGTAGTGGAATTTGAAGAGTATGACTATTGCAAGATCAAGGAGTGAACTTATATTCTCTACCAAAAAGGCAAGTGGTGCTACATACTTTTGTCCTATTATTTTCACTATGCATTAGTGATATTTCTAAGTAGGACTTGCATGGAATTTTGCTAAGTATAAACTATGCCATGGGAAATCCTAGTAGATGAAACCTTAGTAGAATTTTCCCTAACTTAAGATTCCTACTACCATCATGCTTAGCTTAGCTAGTAGAAAACAAGGGTGGATTATATTCATGCTATGGAATATTTCCAAGTCAAGGACTTGTGTTTTGTTTAATAAAACAACTAAGTGAATGAATCACCTGGGTGGAATGGAAAGAAAGGTTTGTGTTGAGTGGTTACGCAAGTCCAGTATACTGGGGAAAACTTGGGCATCACCAAGTCCAGTATACTGGGGAAAACTTGGTATCTCACTTGTGGAAAGCCACCCAGGAACAAAGAGATTTGAGATGTCAAATGTTGAGAAGCTTCAAGTGCAGCCACTTGGCATTATGGGATTTGCCTGGATCTTATAGGTTGCAATAACTTAGCCAAATGGACAGTTGGTGGTAGGGAATGATAGGTTGGAACGCGTCCATTCTGGTCTAAGGGAAGGCTTCTGAAAGATCTTGTCTTGGTGAAACCAAGTCTTGTGGGGAAAGTGCACCACCTCTGCAGAGTGTAAAATCTAAGTACTTAGCCATGTCCCTGGCAAAGGACAATTTGAGCATCAAGACATGGAAGCTATCAAGAATCTCCTCATCCCAATTTTTTCTAAGCTAAAAACTTGTGGTTGAACAAGGGTTGAAGGATCACCAATTTCTATTGGGAGATGCCTTGGGTGATATTTGACAAACAAAAACTTAGTGTTTTCAAATGATAAGGAAAAATATATTTTGAGAAAAGCAAGCCTAAGTTCCACCTAGCCAAAAGCATATAGATGATAGACTCCACTATACTACCATAGTATCACTTGCCAATACAATTCAAATGTATTGACCCTTGTGGCTGTAACTTATTATGTTGCAGGTTTGTTTGATGTTAGTGAAGTGTGTTGAATAGGATTACAAGTCTACAACCAACATGATTGCCTATGGCACTTTGAAGATGAAGGACTCCATGCTATAGATATTTCTGCTGCATTGTAATGAGATAGCCAAATGAGCTATGTAAGATGTAATGAATTATTTTATTCCTGGTTATAAGGTTGTATTATGACCTTTGTTTCTTGATATTACATCTTAACTGTGGATGCTAGCTATTGATCCAGGGAGTAGCATTGTAAACACAGGGATCTCTACCTTATTAAAGGTTGGGACCTCTACATTTCCACCATGATTAGGCATGGCTTAGTCTAGTGGCCCAGGCGTTTCTCTAACACAAAATACATAACTCCATGGACTTACAAGCTCCCTCTTTATTTCACACCGACGACATCCATAGACAAAAGAGATGACATCAACTGTGTATAAAGTGCAAGTGCAATGTTGAAAACATTCCCCATGACATGTAACATCCCAAAATTTCATGAAATACAAAATCATGTATTGCATTCATATCATCATAGCATGTTAGTCTTGCACAAAACTTTTCAAACCAAAACCCTATTTGAAACCATATTTAAACCCCACCTTATATTTCATATATGGGGCATGGTTTATTTTTATTTTCAGAAGACCAAAGTGTTTTTGAGTGAATAGATGTGTTTGACACACTTTTGAATGCTAGGATCACAGTACAGAAATATGGAAAAGGTTTGAATACAAACAGATTTTAATTAGGGTTTTAAAACCATCCTAAAAATCAAATTGGAAAAGAAAAAGAGCAAAAGAAAAAAATAAAACATGCGCTGCCTAACTAGCCTAGAGCCACTTTCGGCCCAACAAGCCCACCCGGGCCACCCTCCCCCTCCCTCTTTTCTCACCGTGTCATCCACACCACACGCTCATTGACCACTGCGCCCGACGCCAACTCACCCCTTCGTCCCCAAATCCCCCGCCCACAGACCACGTCGTCGCCGTCGTTTCCTCCCTTCACTGCTGCAAATGAATTCGCTTCAATTCGCGTTGATTGCTCGTGTGACTGCCGCTCCAGCCCCGACTACTTAACCCCCTCTGCCTCGTGGTCATTTCCCTGCACTCGCCACCGTCTAAGCGCCCCCAGGCTGCTCACAATCAAGCTTGCACCGCCGCGGACCCGAGCACCTCCAGCGAGTGATTCAGGTGAGCTCCGTCCACTCCATGCCCTCTGGTTCACCCTATCATGCTCGCCACCCTCTTGTGCTTCTTATCATAATTTCTGTTTGCCTACTTGTGACCTAGAACGTCGACGCCGTCAACCCCTACGAGCACCCGACACCGACCACGACTCCGATGAGCGATTCTGGTAAAATCCGCACGCCCCTTGCCTTCTATTTCAAACTAGCATGTGTGTCATGACCTTGTGCACCTCCTGATGCCCTTCGCTTGCCTTCTCGTGACCTAGGTCGTCGCCTCCGTCGCCGTTTGTGAAAGCCTTGCGCCAGCAGCAAATCCAACGAGCTCCTACGCCTACGTTCGTGCGCCCCTGTCCAAACCAACGACACCTTGAGCTTCCTTGCGTCCGTGCGAAACTGGTAAGCCTCGCCACCACCCCTAGCCCCCTATGGATTTGCCGAAACATCGCCGGCAGTAGCTCCGCCGCCGCCAGCGCCATCAGCCCCGCTCGCGTATGGTCGCTTGGTCCAGGGCCGTTAGATCTAAATCGTGCGCTCTAGATTAGATCTTTTAGTGAACCGTTTTGTTTAGATCTGGCGTGTAGGATCTGACTTGATCCAACGGCGCGGAAACATGATCCGCGCGAAGCGGTACAGTCCAATCAGGTGCAGCCACGTGTCTGGCTGTTTGATTTAAAATCTGTTTTTGAATCTATTACACTGTGTTTGGATGTAGGAATTTTAGCTCAGAATTGAATTGGACTGAAAATTCCAAATCCAAGATGGAAAGGAAATGGTCTTCTATTTCAATTTTGTTGTTTGGATGTGCATGTAATTTGCTGTTGAAATCAAAGGGTAGCACCCAATTCTAATTCGTGTTTGGATGTACAAACCATGAAATTGAATATTTAGTTGAGTCTGAACAATATAGAGTTTACTAAATGTATGAACAATACTATGTGCATATTTGATGTTTATATATTATTTTCCATACATAGTAAAAATACTATGTGCATATTTTCCGCTATAAAAATATATAGTTATATTCTATATCTGACAATATGATTACAAGCAGGTTTTATCTAGATATAGATTTACATTGTGAGGCCTCAATCTCACTTTCAGTAAGCACGGAAATGGAACGATATTGTCTTTCATTTATTTTGTAATAAGACCTATACCAGCCAACTACCATGCCACATGAACTAAGGATGAAAAGGAACTGGTCATTTACAAAACATTTTCCCAACAACTGACTATATCATCAGTAGTTATACAACAAAACCACTGTAGTGGCTAATCAAATACAGTCTACACTCTATAGGGCAAAATAATTCTGAGCATGATCTGCAAACAGAAAGTAACCGACTCAATCCTGATATTGTAATACAATACTAGAAGGGCAGAGAAAACACAAAACATTCTTGCACAAAGAGAAATTATAGAAATTCAGACATGGCAGTCTGAATGATGGAAGCATTCTCTAAAAAATAACGGGAAACACCACAACAATCGGATGTTCTCCACTGTAAAAGGTAACATAGAAAATCAATTCATAAACTTCACGAATCATAGTTCAGTTGGGTAAAGGTTTACTACTATTCAATCAGATACGCCCACTAAGTTCTCGTTCACTATCAAACCAATAGTTCTATAGTTGCATACGCCCACTAAGTTTTGTTCTTGTTCACAAATTCGTATGCACACAACAAACTAGGTGTAGAGAATATGAAGTTTGTACCTTCAATTGGACTCACGTGGTACTAAATCTTTTGGAAATTTGCAGTTGAATTAGAACAAATTTTTAGGCAACAAAACAATGGAGAAATTTGCTAGATTGAGAGGAATATTAGGGGAAGAGGAGGGACAGGGACAAGCCGGCTAGGGAAGGGCCAGGGATCCGCCACCGTTCCCCCTCCCTCCGCCTCTCCACACGCCGGCGCCGGTGCCCATCCCGCCTGGGAACTAGGGTTTGAGGGGCATGGAGGGGACAGGGATAGAATGGAAAGGGGACAGGGAGAGAATGACGAGGAATGAGAAGGGGAGAGGGAGAATATGGAGGGGAGGGGTGAGGGAGAACGAGGACTCACCGGAGCTAGCCGCCGAGTGACGACGTTGGGAGAGGTCATAGGCAAGAGCGGTCGAGCGGAGCCTCGCTCTCGAAGACACAGCCACGCGGGGACGTTTCCGACCTCAGCGGCTCGGAATCTCGGGAGGCTGCGCGGCACGCAGACGGGCACGCCCGTGGAATTTCCTCTATTTTCCGGGCTGAAATTCCATCGCCACCCAAACAAAGGAATTAGGTCGAGGTAATTCCATATGGACGATTCCGAGGTTAGATTCCAACATCCAAACACAGTGTTGATTTAACTTATAAAATTCTTAACTTTAGTTCTGTTTGTCCAAAATTTGCAAATAATATATCAATGGATTCAGAAAATCAAGCCCTACACTTATGTGGCCTTGAATTAGTATTTTGCTTCTGGAAAAATAGGATTATTTGCACAGCCAATTATATGCTTATTTAGACTATATAAAATGTTTAGAAAAAATGTTTTAGAGTAAAACTTGTTTTATTTGAACCTTAGAAAGTTTAATTTGTGTTCAGTACTGTTTGGTTTCACTTGTTTAGTGTAGAAAATCGTTCCATTGCATTTGCATGCATTCATATATATTTTTTGTTTGAATATTTGAATGTGAATTTAATGTTATGATTTTATGTGTAGATTTTGGTGATAGTGGTGATTGTGATTGTGAGGATTGTTGCTACTCCCCCAACTATCAAGGCAAGTGATGCTTCATATATTTTGTCCTATTATTTTGACTATGCATTAGTGATATTTTGAGTAGGACTTGCATGGAGATTTTTGCTAAGTATATACTATGCTATGCCTTGGGAAATCCTAGTAGTTGTAGTCTTAGTAGATTTTTCCCTAAGTTAAGAAAACTTGTTATGTTATCATGCTTAGCCTAGATAGTAGAAAAAAAGGGTGGAATATTCATGCTATGAAATTTTGCTAAGTCTATGACTTCTGTTTTTGATTAATAAAACAACTAAGTGAATGAACCACCTAGGTGGATTGGTATGTTGGTTTATGTTGAGTGGTTACACAAGGCCCATGTCTATGGTTTACCTTGTGTATCACACTTGTGGATTGCCACCCAGGAACAAAGGGATTTGAGATGTTTAGTGTTGAGAAGCTTCTAGTGCAACCACATGGCATATGGGCTCTGCCTTGACCAAATAGGTTGCAAGAACTTAGCTAGATGGACAGTTGGTGGTAGCGTGATAGGATGGAACGCGTCCATGGTGGTCTAAGAGAATGCTTCTGAAAAGTCTCGTCTCGCTGCATGTAGAGTCTTGTGGGGAAAGTACACCACCTCTCGAGAGGGTAAAACCTAAGTACTTAGTCGTGTCCCTGACAACGGACAATTTGAGCATCAAAGATATTGAAGCAATCGAGGATCTCTTCATCCCAATTTCTAAGTTAAAAACTTGTGGTTGAACAAGGGTGATACGTTGGAAACATATCTATAATTTTTTATGCTCCATGCTTGTTTAGTATCTACTTTGCTTTACTTGTCTACACTTTGAGGTGCTTTTTACATGTTTTCTGGTACTAACCTATTAACAAGTTGCAACAGTGCGAGATGCTTGTTTTCTGCTGTTTTTGGTTTCAGAAAAGTTAGTAAAGAAATATTCTCGGAATTGGACGGGACGAAGGACAAAGTCAATTACTATCCGTGGGGAACAAGAAGTCCAGAGGGGAGCCCAGAAGGCCAGCCAGGGGGGGCCAGACCCACCCTAGGCGCGGGTGGGCCTAGCCCCGCGCCTGGCTAGGGTTTGGGCACCCTGGCCGCCTCCCGGTCTTGCCCCTTTGCCTATAAGAAGCCCCCGATACAGAAACTCTTAGTACCCGATCAGAAACACACAAAACCGTCTGTAGCTGCCGCTACCATTGTCCCTAGATCGGGGGATCTGAAGCTCTTCCCGGCACCCTGCCGGAGGGGAGATCATACCGGAGGCCTTCTCTCCGGTATGATTTGTGAGTAGTTCCACCTTGTACTATGGGTCCATGTAGTAGCTAGATGGTTGTATCTCCTTCTTGTGCTTTCATGTATATATCTTGTGAGCTCCGTTCATGATAAAGATCTAATCTATTTGTAATTATGCATGTTGTGTTTGCGGAGATCCGATGGATATTGAGATTATTATGTTGGTTTGATTAATGGTTCTATCTTTATGATTATATCATGTCTATGTTGTTTGTGATCTTGCATACTCTCCGTTGCTAGTGGTTATATTGGCCAAGTAGTTGCTAGTGACTCCAAGAGGGAGTATTTATGCTCGATAGTGGGTTCATGCCTCTAGTTTCCAAGGGAAGTGACAACAATCTCTTCGGTTGTAGATGTGATGTTTCTACTAGGGAGAAAACAACGGTCTCTTGCTCATGGAACATGTGGACTGTTTACCTTACACACTTTGCTTAAAGCAGTTGTCTGTTGCTTGCAACTTAATAGTAGAGGGGGTTCGGATGATAACCTGAAGGTGGAATTCTAGTCATAGATGCAGTTAGATTACGGTGTATGTATATCGGTGTATTGCTGAATCAACCTCATAGGATCTTTCTAGCTAGTAATTGCATTGTTATGCCTTGCTCAGTTCCTGTCAATTGCCCCGCTGTAATTTTTTACCATTCATGCCATGTTGTTTATCTAAGAAGAGCACCTCTAGTGAACTATGGACCCCGGTACAATATTTACCATTGATCCATCTTCCACTGTTGCTTGTTTACTTGCTCCAAACCATTACCTTCCACACCATACGTTTAATCCTTTGTTACAGCAAACTGGTGAGCTTGACAACCTCACTGATTCGTTGGGGCAAAGTCTTGAGTTTGTGTTGTGCAGGTCTCCACGTTGTTTGCAACACCTGTGTGACGTTTCCTTCCTCCTTCTGGTTCGCTAACATCGGTCTCAACTGAGGGAAGACTTGCTGCTTGCTGCTTCACACCTTGCTCTTGGGGTTTCCAACGAAGCGCTTCCACATCAAACACCAGGCGCCATCAAGCTTTCTGGTTCCATTACTAGGGAATCTACTTCAACCTCTTCCACCTTGTCAAGCGCTATCAACAAGTTTTCTGGCACCGTTGCCAGGGAGGCTAAGGACGTCTTCACTAGGGGAGTCCTTCACTTCCTTTCACTTTACTTTGTTTTTAGTTTGCTTTGTTTCTTTTGCTTGGTTTTGTTTGCCTCTTTTAAAAAAAACCAAAAAAATTAGTCTAGTTTGGTTTGCTTGCTTTATTCAAAAACATAAAAAAAAATTAGTTCCTGCTCTAGCTGCTGCTGCTGTTTTTGGCTTGCCCACCTTTGCCAAAATGAACTCCGCTAAGAACACTAAGTTATGTGACTTCACTAGCACCAACAACAGTGGTCTCCTAAGCACACCTATTGCCCCACCTGCTCCTGATGCTATCTTTTATGAAATTAAGCATGCTTTGTTGAATCTTGTGATGAGGAGAGCAATTTTTTGGTGTTGGTTCTGATGATCCTTCTGTCCATCTTAATAGCTTTGTTGAACTTTGTGAGATGCAAAAGTATAAGGATGTAGATGGAGATATTATTAATCTCAGGCTTTTTCCTTTCTCCTTGAGGGGAAAATCTAAAGAATGTTTGCTTTCTTTGCCTAAAAATAGTATTGATTCTTGGACTAAGTGCAAAGATGCTTTTATTGGAAAGTACTATCCTCCTACTAAGATTATTTCTATGAGAAGTGACATTATGAAATTTAAACAACTTGATAGTGAACATGTTGCTCCTGCTTGGGAAAGAATGAAATCTTTGGTTAAAAATTGCCCTACTCATGGACTCACTGCTTGGATGATTATCCAAACTTTTTATGCAGGTTTGAACTTCCCCTCAAGAAACCTCTTGGATTCTCGCTTTGGAGGTACTTTTATGGGACTCACCTTGGGTGCTGCAACAAGGCTCCTTGATAATATGATGGTTAACTACTCTGAATGGCATGTTGAGAGAACTCCACATGGTAAGAAGGTAAATTCTGTTGAGGAAATTCCTCTTTGAGTGAAAAGATTGATGTTATTATGGCTATGCTTGTTAATGGGAAAGCTCCTCTAGACCCTAATAGTGTTCCCTTAGCCTCTTTGGTTGCTCAAGAACATCAAGTTGATGTGAACTTCATTAGAAACAACAATTTCAACAACAATGCCTATAGGAATAATTTTGGTAGCAACAACAATTATAGGCCTTATCCTCCTAATAATGGAAATTCCTATGGAAGCTCCTACCATAATGCTAGAAGTGCCCCCTCTGAACTTGAATTCATGCTCAAGGACTTTATTAGTAAACAAACCACTTTCAATAAGACTATTGTGGCATCCCGCAAAACCACTACTAGAAAATCGCGTTGTTTTTGTGCATTGCATCATCCTGACCGCATGCTCATGTCATCATGCCGCATTGCATTTGAGCATCGTCATCATCTTGCATTTGCTCGCATAAAACTATTTGCAGAAAAACCTATTTTGTGTTTTCTAAAACGCCCCGTCTTTGTTCAAACACAAAACCCGGGTCTCCGGATTTATTTTGTTTTGTCTGCTATCGGTTTGCAAAAGCCCTGTTTGAAATAAATAAAATATTTAATTATTTTAGGGGGCAGTCGAACGGGCCGATTCGACCCAGTCGACCACCCCCAGTATTAAAATGGTCCACCTAAACCAGACACCCTAATTCCTATTCCTACCTAGTCCTAACCTACCCACCCCTCCAGCCACATCACCTCCTCCACTCGCAGCGCGCCACATCATCCCTGGCCAAGTCCCCATCCCACCACACCCCAACACACATTGCACCAGCGGCCCCACCCCCACACCGACCCACCCCTGGCCCCACCCCTGGCCCCGCTCCCCCACCAGCCCGCTCGCTCCTCTCCCTCCTTCTTCCTCCCTAC
This sequence comes from Avena longiglumis, assembly GCA_030063025.1. Classification (NCBI taxonomy): domain Eukaryota; kingdom Viridiplantae; phylum Streptophyta; class Magnoliopsida; order Poales; family Poaceae; genus Avena; species Avena longiglumis. Next base: position 366,802,031 of record CP125978.1, read on the forward strand.
CCGACGCGCCTCCCTCCCCACCTTCCTCGTCAGAGGCCCCCTCGACGCCGCTCGCGCCTCACGCCGCCCACCCTTCTCCTCTCTCCCTCCCTCCTCTCGCTTCATCCTCTCCCTCTCGTGGCCAAGGCCGTCCTCGCGGGCCCGCTTCCTCGAGCTTCGCCTCGTCAGCGCCGTGACCTCTCCTCGGCCAGCGTGCCGTCACGCCGCCTCACCATCGCGGCAAGCCCGCCAGCGTCGCGTCTCAGACGAGCTCCTCCGCGCCTCCTCCTCGTCCCTCACCGTGACCTCGCCCGAGCTCAAGGCCGCCACCTCCTCCGATCCCTCCGCTGGACCGCGAGCAGCCCGCCGTCCTCCGTGCGCCGACGCCACCCGCCTCCTCTTCTCCGGCCGTGCACTGCTCCCGCTGGCCTCGCTCCTCCGCTCGCTCCGCCATGGCCTCCTCGGCGCGTGCCGCGCCGACCGCCGGGCCGCCGCCCCGAGCCCCTTCGCTGCTCAGCGTCGCCAAGCCGCCAAGTCTTGCTCTCGCTGCCTCGCCAGCTGCCGTCGGGCTGCCAGCGTTCGGTCTCCTTCGTGTGTGCGCCTGCAAGGTCAAGCTCTGCATGCCTGTTGGTACATCGTGTTGAGGCTAACGTGTTCAGTCCTCGATGTGGTGTTTTCCTCTGGACATGTTGTGTTTGGATGTTGCCTCTGTCTTGGTTTTGCAATTCTCTGTGTGGTTGCAACCTTGGTGCTACCAAGTCCAATACGAAGACCCTACCCCGATCTAAGTTGGCACGGACTGTCAAGTCGGATCCGAAGCCGCCAAGATCGCCGTGGAACGACAAGCACTTCACCCCGGACGCCAAGTCCGACCCGACCTGCGGACCCGACAAGATCTTCGCGACGATAAGAACGACACCGACCCGGAAGAATCCGATGCGCCCCTGACACAGAACACCAAGTTCTGCATCCCGCACGACAAACCCTCGACACGACCCGGCGACCACGGATACAACAAGACCGGCCGATCCGTGAACCCGACAAGATCGACCGCTTGGAACCAAGATCTCCGGCACGTCACGACAAGTTCTCCGTCTTGTATCCGCTCCCGCCGTTTCCGTCGAACCCTGAACCTGAGACCGACCCCGAACCCCGGAACCTCAAGTTCGTCGAGACCCCTAATGTGTGAACCTTTTTCCGAGCCCTATTTTATAAATGCTATACATAAAACCTGTTGCATATTAATCATTCATCTCGCATGCATTTTTGTATGGTTTGGGGGCCTTATGCCGATTCACCTTATAATTAAATATGGGGCCCATATGCGGTCAAATATAGTCTTATATTTGCCTCATTTAAATTTGTTTAGCGAACCGGTGCTACCTTTTGCCATGTTAAAACAACATTTAAATTCCGGGGTAGTTAAACAACTTGAACCATTTAATTAATTGTCGGGACCCCGGTTCCGCTTAATATGGCCTAATCGCATCGCATCTTTTCCATGCCATACATCATACATGCATCATGCCCGATCTTTTGCCGTAGTATTAAATAGTGCATCCGGTGTTTGTTCTAGTGTTTTGGTTCTTCGAGGATAAGGCCGTTGAGTTGATGTGAGCTTCGCCCCGATCTTCGGTTGAACCTTCGGCAATGTTTTCAGGCGAGCATCTCCCCCTTTCTACCTATCTCACTTTTATAGTATTTATTCCCTCCTGTTGATCTATTGCTATCTGTGTTGCGATGCTCTAGTTTTCGCGTTCGTGATACCCCGCAGCCTTATATTGCCTTGGACACCTCCTATTACCTGTTGTTTGGTAGATAGTTGGACCTGCGTCGTAGTCGCTTGCTCAAGCTGCTATGCGTGTCGTCAAGTACCACAGCTTGTTGGAGTATTGCCGCTGTTTAATGTTGGAGATGATCATGGCTTTACTTTTCGCTCACTTTAATTCTTTATAACAACTAAAATTGAAGTAGGTAGCGGAGGCATCGGTGGGTGATAGATAATATCTGGTTTCGATCGCCCACTTGTGTCCCGAGGACCCCGAGTTCTTGACACTGTTCCGAGATCGAGCGCGCTAACCACGTGGGGAGATATGGGCCCCCATTGATTAGTACCTGATTTCAAAGTATTGTCTGGGGCCACAAACTAGTTTGAGGTTTTATTTAGTATCCTGTACTTATGCCATGCTTTACCGCTTTATTTACGATTGTGTGAGGAGCACTGTCATCGTTTAGGAAGCGGAGTGTTTTCGCTGTATCGACATCCAGCTTTTGGGATTTGTCGTCATGTACCATCATAAACCCTAAGTCCGTCTCGGAGACCGGCCGACTTGCTATGGTAGACTTAGTGGGGTGGCCCCCCGTGCTTGCTTTGGGTCTGGAAACGTCATGACTTAGGCCCCGCCGACATACCAATGGGTGTATGTTAACTGATCTGGCAAAAAGGGTCGAAGTGCTTGTGGATACTTTGGTGCACCCCTGCAGGGTTAAATCTTTTCGAGAAGCCGTGTCCGCGGTTATGGACGACTTGGAGCACAGTGCTTGATCATAGACAACTATAACTAAAGTTTATTGTTATAAATTGACTTGTATCCGATATGACTAGTAATCAGCTTCACTACAACGGAATGTCTAAATAAAAGTATCAACAACTGCTGGGTTTTGGGGTTATCTCATGCTAATTGTATCTGACTAGTAAGTGTTGCAACTATCACGGAATGGTTAACTAAAAGTGCCCACTGCTTACTTTATCAGGATGATTATCTAAACCTGACTAGTAATTGCTGCAACGAGAACTGAATAAATAAAACTGCCAACTGTGTGAGTTCCTCGGTTGACTTCCTCGTTTGGTCTCGAGGGGGAATACCAGGAAGGGATTGTTTGGTGTTAGTATCAGTCTGGTTCCGAATAGGTCTTTCTCACCCCTCTCTGATAGCCGCTAGTTATATCGAGTCTCTATAGGTTGTTTAGTGCATGCTGCCGCTGCCGCTTCGGTCCACCATACCTACGTAGGCGAGGACCGCCGAATTCTAGTCTCGCCGTGTCGCCTCGATCTTGACCGCTCTCTTTTTCCTTTGCCCTTTGTCGGCACCCCTTTTGTTTAAGCAGGTTTTGAGATCGACGTCGTTAGCAGGGTTACCCTTCCGGCTTGGCCTGGGCAGGGTTATGGACGCCATTGGTTATTCTTCAGGGCTCTTAGCCCCATTTGCATCTTGTCCGTAGTTGGACGCTCTATCGTCTTCAAGGTGGTTTGGATCTTTGTATATTATATCTGTATTCTTGACTCATTGAGTCGCTGTTATATATATCTGTTCTGTGGGTCCCATCGAGGACTGTTGTGTAATGTTATTACTTCGTTTTCCACCCGCACGAAAGTGCTTGGTGGGCACCTTTGAATCGTTTCTATGCGGGTTTGGCGAGAATCGCTGAAACTTGCATAGGTCCGATTCTGAGGGTGTTACAACTATAGAGGAAAAGCTTTTAATTGTTGAGAAAAATATATCCTCTTTGTCTAAATCTCAAACTTCATTAGTTAATAAAATGGCTGCTAAACCTAAAACTATGGAAAACACCTTTGCTACTGCTCATGCCATACAAGTTACTATTGATGAAAATGTTAGGCTGTTATCTCAACTTCATGCTAGGTGGGAAAGGGAGGCTGAAATTGATAGAAATAATAGTGTGTGCACTATCACCACTAAACCACAAGTAGCTCCTATTCCTCCTCCTACTATACCTAAGCCTATTAATCCTACTACTAGTGATGCTAAGTTTGATTTTGATATTGATGGTTGCAATATTTATGAAGTGATTATGTTCCTACAAAAGCTTGCTAGAAGTCCTGATGCTAGTGATATGCATGTTGCCTTTACCAAACACATCACAGATGATCTTGTTAAGATTAAGGAAGAGAAGCTAAAACACAAAGCTTCTATTCCTAGGAAAGTAGAAGATAGTTGGGAACCCATTATTAATATGCAAGTGAATGACTTTGATCTCAAAGCTTCATGTGATCTTGGTTCTAGTGTCTCTATTATGCCTAGGAAGATTTATGAAATGCTTGATTTGCCACCATTAGAAGATTATTATTTGAATGTCCCACTCAATGATAATGCTAATAAGAAACTCATGGGGAGTATTAATGTTGTTCTCATTATGGTTAACAATGCTTATGTCCCTGTTGATTTCTATGTTTTGGATGTTGAATACAATGCTTCTTGTCCTATTACTTTGGAAAGACCTTTTCTTAGAACAGTTGGTGCCATCATTGATATGAAAGAAGGCAACATTAAATATAATTTTCCATTCAAGAAAGGTATTGAACACTTCCCTATGAGGAGAGATAAGTTGATTTTTTTCTCCTCCTTTAAAAGCAAGGTTTGATGTTAATGATTCCTCATTTGAAAATACTTGATTCTTCTTGCTTCTTGTGCCTAACTTAAAGGCGTTAAATAAAAGTACTTGTTGGGAGATAACCCAAGAGTTTCCTTGAGTCTTGGAAGTTATTACTACTGTAATGAACTCTCATTATCTTTTTTGTTTGATTTTTGTGCAAAGAATGACCTCTAATGAGAGGGAACTAAGATTTGGGGAGTTGCTGTCCCGAAACAGATTTCTGTCCTCCACCAAAAAAAATCGCGAGGAGGCTCTGTAACTCGGATTGAGCTCAAAATTTACGAATAAATCCTCCAGTATGTTGGCTAACTTTCGTTAGTTCAACACGTTTTGATTTGTGAAACAGAAGATGTTTGGAAAAATTCGTTTCTACCTGCTGGTCTGTTTTAACAGATTTCTGCCATTATTTGCATTTGCTTCTTATAGATTCCTTTTTGACCTCTCTTCAGGTAAATTGAGTTTCTTTGAAGGAGTTACTTCATTACCTTGTGTTTTTAGTGAAAAGCCTTGCTGTTCCAAAGCTTTGCCAGTGGTATAATATCTTTTGAATACACTAATGTTGCTAATGAAGATTGTGTGAAGTTTTCTATAAAGGAAAATTGCAGGTGTAGAGAGAGAATGACGCAATGAGATGAAGAATGGACAAAAGCTCAATCTTGGGGATGCCACCATGGTGTCACCCCAAGAAATATCCAAGAAGTACAAGTGTCAAAGCTTGGGGATGCCCAAGGCATCCCCTTCTTCATCAATAAAACGCTCAGGTCTGTCTAGACACTTCACTTTTATTGTTTCATGCACAGTTGTGTTGTTTTTGGAGCGTCTTAGTTTTTGTTTGCTTTGCTTATTTTCTTTAGTTTGCTTAAATAAAGAAGTTTGGACCCCCATTCTTACTGTGTTGTTTTGAAAATAAGTTTGCTTGGTGTTTAGAAAGGAGTAGTAAGTTCTTGCTTTAAGTGCAAGAGGATCTTGCATTGACTGTGACTTAGACTTTAGCATGACATGATAGGTGTTGTTTTAGCATTATGCTTAGTGATTATTGCTATAGCATGTATTGTTCCAAACAATTGGGATTTCTTAGTGTGCCTTGAATAAATTATGCGTTGTTTTAGCATGCAAAAGCATAGTATTGTGGTATTCTCCTTTGATGTTTTGCTTGGGTTGACTTGGCACATGCTCACACCATGTTATGACTATGAAAAGTCACCATTAGCCTCTATGATCATTTATTCCTTGACTTGTAGTACCACTCTTTGCTTTGATTAGTTTGCTTTGATACATTGCATAATTTTAGCCATTATTGCTCTCTTAGTTGGTTGCTCCCAGTCTTTTCTAGCCTCCACTTGTATGAGCAAGTTCTACTCATACTTCCAACTCCCAAGAAACCAAGTTATTCCAAAGTGTCCACTATAAACTCCTATGCATGGTGTGTTAGACCATTCCAAAGTATATTCTTGTTTTCATCTATCTTCCAATTAAAAACTATTTTGTTATGTGAAAACTCAGTGATTAAAGCCCTCAGAACTTGATGGCACACTTTATATTCTTTTTCCCTAATAAACTTGAACCATTGAGGCAACTTTGTTGTATATGCTTGCACTTATAAGTTGGGATTAGTAGAACCGTGCTGTCACAGGGAACGTTTTCAACATTGCACTTGTACTTTTTGTACTCCGTTGATATCATGCTATTTTGTCTATGGATGTTACCGGTGTGAAATGAAGTGGGAACTTGTAAGTCCATGGAGTTTGTATTCTGTGTTAGAGAAACGCCTGAGCCGCTATCCTAAGCCATGCCCAATCATGGTGGAAACTTGCAGCATCAATATTGTGAGCTATCTATGAAGCATCCTCAATAAAAATCTATGCATATGGTAAATAAAAATATTGTTGAGATGCTCATTGTCTGCTTGCCTTGTCATTTTGGTTATGGGAAAGCTCCTGTACCATGTGCAAGGGGTACCCCGTTGGCGGTTCTCAATGATATTCAGATACTTACAGTGACAAGAACTTGCCTGGGCCCTAAGTTGAGTATCCATGAGGTGTAGCCGTCATAGTAAAGGGACTTGAGATTGCTAACTTATACTTTGTCAAGCATATACTCCATCTTTGCCACTTTAACCTTAACCACTTCAAGATGCTGATGATAGGGGCAATGAGGGCTGAACGCTAATAAGTACCATAATTTTTGGAAGCTCTTTTTGAAACTTGTAATGCCTACTTACTTTACAAAAAGGCCTTTCTTCCACTATTATTTGAGTCTCCACCTTCTACCTGTAGGCACCATTAAGAGAGCATAGTTGTCATTCTGTGTGAAATGTTCCAAAGCTTACTAATTGATGCATATTGTGTTATTACTTGCTCTTGTGCTACTTGTTTCTAGTCACCCTTGTGAACTTTGCAGGTGTCCTATGCATTATATTGCTACTCTATGAGTGACAAGCTGATTGCTACTATGCTATGTTTTCTGCATGTGAAACAAACAAACGTTTTTCAATACATATTATTCATGATCTTTGTTTGTAGCTTTCCATGTTACATGCATAGTTACTACGTCCTATTGTTAGAACTCCATCTTTCATGCACAAGTTTAGAGTTCTTTGATCCCAGCTTTCAATGTTTGCAAATGGTTGGATCTTTATTGTGAGGGTGCATGTCACCTCAAAAAATATTCTTTTATCACTTACCTACTCGAGGATGAGCAGGAGTTAAGCTTGGGGATGCTGATACGTTGCAAACGTATCTATAAATTTTTGATGTTCCATGCTTGTTTAGTATCTACTTTGCTTTACTTGTCTACACTTTGAGGTGCTTTTTACATGTTTTCTGGTACTAACCTATTAACAAGTTGCAACAGTGCCATATGCCTGTTTTCTGCTATTTTTGGTTTCAGAAAAGTTAGTAAATAAATATTCTCGGAATTGGACGGGACGAAGGACAAAGTCAATTACTATCGGTGGGGAACAAGAAGTCTAGAGGGGAGCCCGAAAGGCCAGCCAGGGGGGCCAGACCCACCCTAGGCGCGGGTGGGCCCATCCCCGTGCCTGGCTAGGGTTTGGGCACCCTGGCCGCCTCCCGGTCTCGCCCCTTCTCCTATAAGAATCCCCCGATACAGAAACTCTCAGTACCCGATCAGAAATCCACGAAACCGTCAGTAGCCGCCGCCACCATCGTCCCTAGATCGGGGGATCTGAAGCTCTTACCGGAGGCCTTCTCTTCGGTATGATTTGTGGGTAGTTCCACCTTGGACTATGGGTCCATGTAGTAGCTAGATGGTTGTATCTCCTCCTTTGTGCTTTCATGTATAGATCTTGTGACCTCCGTTCATGATCAAGATCTAATCTATTTGTAATCATGCATATTTTGTTTGCGGGGATCCAATGGATATTGAGATTATTATGTTGGTTTGATTAATGGTTTTGTCTTTATGATTCTATCATGTATGTGTTGTTTGTGATCTTGCATGCTCTTCGTTGTTAGTAGCTATCTTGGCCAAGTAGTTGCTAGTGACTCTAAGAGGGGTTTTTTATGCTCGATAGTGGGTTCATGCCTCTAGTTTCCAGGGAAAGTGACAATAATATCTTCGGTTGTAGATGTGTCGTTGCTACTAGGGAGAAAACAACGGTATCTTGTTCATGGAACATGTGGACTGTTTACCTTACACACTTTGCTTAAAGCAGTTGTCTGTTGCTTGCAACTTAATACTGGAGGGGTTCGGATGATAACCTGAAGGTGGACTTCTAGTTATAGTTGTAGTTGGATGGCGGTCTATGTATATTGTTGTATTTCCCAATCGAATCTCATAGGATCTTTCTGACTAGTAATTGCATTGTTATGCCTTGCTCAGTTCCTGTCAATTCCTCTGCTGTAATTTGTTTACCCTTCATGCCATGTTGTTTATCTAAGGAGAGCACCTCTAGTGAACTATGGACCCCGGTCCAATCTTTACCATTGATACACCTTCCACTGTTACTTGTTTACTTGCTGCAAACCATTACCTTCCACACTGTACATCTAATCCTTTGTTACAGCAAACCGGTGAGCTTGACAACCTCACTGATTCGTTGGGGAAAAGTCTTGAGTTTGTGTTGTGCATGTCTCCACATTGCTTGCAACACCTGTGCGACGTTTCCTTCCTCCTTCTGGTTTGATAACCTCGGTCTCAACTGAGGTAAAACTTGCTGCTTGCTCTTCGCACCCTGCGCTTGGGGTTACCAACGAATTGCCACATCCAGCACCATCACCTCACCGCAGTGAGGCAGAATATATTGAGGAGTTCAAAAATCTAGCACGCTATGCACTTGATGAAGTTGGCACTGATGCTAAGAGGAAGGAAAAATTCCTGGAAGGGCTGAATGATGAGATGAACATGCAGCTATCTATTGCATATGTCCCAACTTATCAATCACTGTGACAAGGCCACCATCTGGGAAAGCAAGATGAAACAGGTGGAGAATAGGAAGAGGAAGCATCACTTTGATAAGCACAGTTCGGGATCGCCACACAAGCGTTCCCATGGTGATGATAGTGGATGTTCTGGATCCCACAAGCATGGAAAGTATAACAGCCACCACAACAGTAACTGTCACCATGACAACAAGCACCACCGCAGTCATGACAATGATAGATATAAGAACCACAAGAGTGGACACAAGAGCCACCATAGTGGGAATGTCAATGGAAGTCAGCCTGTAAAAAGGTACATCAGTCAGGTTGAGTGCTTCAAGTGTAAGAAAACTGGGCACTATGCAATTGAATGCCCAGAAAAGAAGGCTGATGGAGCCAACAAGCCATACCCATTTCAGAAGGGTCAAGTGAACCACATCAATGTGGAGGAAATCTATGAGGAACCTGATGCTGTGCCTAGTAAGTTCAAGCTTAATTCTTTTCCAGCACTTGTTATTTTTGATACCGGCGCATCAAATTCATTCATATCAAGAGCATTTGTTGATAAAAATGGACTTCCAAGTGAAACTATTGGGTGTCCAATTAAAGTAAGCTCTCCCGGTGGAGACATGATAGTAATAGATTGTGCCAATCGTACTATGACACTCACAACCCCGGATAAGAAACGGATTAGGTTCAAGTCTAACTTTGAATCTAAAGGGAGTAAGATAAATTCTCTTAAGGGGGTTAGCATAGACAGTGTACAAATTGTGAAAGAGTACCCGGATGTGTTTCTGGAGGAATTACCAGGAATGCCACCAGATAGAGATGTGGAGTTTCTGATTGACTTACTGCCAGGATCTGGACCAATAGCAAAGAGACCCTACAAGATGTCAGTTGATGAGTTGAAAGAACTCAAGAAACAACTTGGAGAAAAGTTATAGAAAGGATTTATCCAACCAAGTTCTTTGTCTTGGGGTGCACCATCTCTGTTTGTTGAGAAGAAGGATAGAAGTCAAAGTTTATGCATATATTACCGTTCACTCAATGAGATGACTATAAAGAACAAGTACCCTTTGCCCAGAATCAATGATCTATTTGATTAGCTCCCGTGTGTTCTCAAAGATTGATCTCTGATCAGGCTATTTTCAGCTAAAGATTAGAGATCAAGACATACCTAAGACTTCTTTTACCACCAGGTATGGATTGTATGAGTATATCGTGATGCCATTTGGATTGACAAATGCACCAGCTTATTTCATGAACATGATGAACAACGTGTTCATGGAGTTTCTTGACAAGTTTGTTGTCGTATTTATCGATGACATTTTGATCTATTCCAAGAGCAAATAAGAGCATGAAGAACATTTGCGTTTGATACTTGAGAAGCTCAGGGAGCACAAGTTTTATGCCAAGTTCAGCAAGTGTGAATTTTGGTTGAGTGAGGTTGGATTTCTCGGACATATTTTGTCGGGAGATGGTATAGCTATCGATCCCGCAAAGGTGTCAGCTGTAACTGAGTGGGAATCTCCCAAGTCAGTTAAGGAAGTTCGTAGTTTCCTAGGCTTGGCAGGATACTATAGGAGGTTCATTGAGAATTTCTCAAAGGTAGCTAAGCCAATGACGGAGTTACTTAAGAAGAAAAAGAAGTTTGATTGGACTGAAGGATGTGAAATCAGTTTCCAAGAATTTAAGAAGAGACTAATATCAGCACCAGTCTTATGTCTGCCAGATTTGGAGAAGGATTTCCAAGTATATTGTGATGCATCTCACCAAGGATTGGGTGGAGTTTTGATGCAAGAAGGGAAAGTTCTGGCTTATGCCTCGAGACAACTCAAAACTCATGAAGTGAATTATCCTACTCATGACTTAGAGTTAGCCTTTGTTGTCCATGCACTCAAAACATGGAGACACTATCTTTTGGGAAAGCGTTGTGAAGTGTTCACGGATCACAAGAGTTTGAAATATATTTTCACGTAGAAAGAACTCAATATGAGACAAAGAAGATGGCTAGATCTCATCAAGGACTATGAATTGAATTTGCAATACCATCCCAGTAAAGCAAATGTTGTAGCTGAAGGGATACGGGTAGGCTACACTAGCGCAAATCAAATTGTTCTACTGCGTAAACCAGGAATACTGTTGTCATAGATCACGGGATTACCACTAGATGCACAGTTGTGGAACTTGATGAAGCGCGTCGATGCAGTGTAGATGTTCTACGTATCCTCCTTGTCATTGTCCCACGAGCGACTCCCAAGCGCTACAGATGCAGTGCCTCCGAGGTATCCACATGTGCGGGGTGGAAGCGTCAGACGCCGGACTGCTAGGTCCGCGCGTGAAACACAGGAGTGAGGAGTGGCGGCTGGGTGGAATGGATCAACCCTGGTCAGCTCGCCCCACCCTCTCTTATATAGACGTCCCTAGTGGGCTTCTACATTAGCAGCCCATTAGTAGCCTAAGCCTGGTCTAATTCGAATCTAATCCTCATTAGGCTTCCAGCCCCTTAAGTGTGTGACCCTATAGGTTCATATATGTATAGACATGACACGAATACACTTATTCTATCAATAGTTGGTAGCGGACTCTAGAAAGACGTTCCAACTCCTAAACTCATACAAAGATCATATCGGACGAACCATCACAAGGTTTAGAACATGTGTTTCCCTTTTCCTCATGATATTTGGTCTAGCTCCAAGCTGACCTCCCTTTCTCGATACCATGATTCAGAATCCCTTTACTAGGTTAACTCTTAACCTTATGTAGCACGGACATGCATTTATGGATCCGATCACTCGAGGGGCCCGGAGATATCTCTCTCAAGTAGAGAGAGGCAAATCCCATCTTGATTGACCATGCCTTGTAGCATGCTTCAGGACAAACCCAAAAGCTACCTTTATAACTACCCAGTTACAGAGTAGCGTCTGATAGCCCCAAAGTAGGTCGATCCACATCTCAAGTACATGCGATAATCTCAGGTCTAAGTACAAAACGTACATGATGTGTAGAGAGAGAGAGCTGCAATCACAATTGCCAATCTCAAGTTGGGTCAGTCCAACCCCATGTTCATAACATGTGTCCACAACATTGGTTTGACATCTCCATGTTTATGACTTGCAAAACATAGTCATCAACCAATCGATGTGCTAGTCTAATATTCACGTGTGTCCTCACACGAACTCCGACTAGGGACAACTATTAAATAACCATACAAGTATAGAGTTTCACAAACAATTCACATAATTGCCAATCAATACAAGTTGCCTGATATGGATATTCAAGGAACATTACAATAACTCATGGATACATAAGAAATATAATCATCTCTATGATTGCCTCTAGGGCATATTTCCTTCAGTCTCCCACTTGCACTAGAGTCAATCTAGATTGTATCTAATACCTATTTATCTTGCGTGCGCCTCATGCGTAGGCTGCGGGAGTAGCTTTGTAAAAGGATCAGCAACATTTGAGTCCGTATGTATTTTGCATATCATGACACTACCATCCTAACGAACTCTCGAATCTGATGGTAACGCATGTGAATATGTTTGTTCTTCTGGTGTTGTCTAGGTTCCTTGGCTTGTGCAATAGCACCATTGTTGTCACAATAAACGTCTATGGGATTGGACGTGCCCTGAACCACACCAAGAGCAATCAGGAAATTCCTAATCCAAACAGCTTCCTTTGCAGCCTCCGAGGCGGCAATATATTTGTATCATCCCAAAAATATTAAACTAGAATCATCAAACTCTAATCACCAAATTTAGGGTTAATAAAAACTTCTCCAATTAAAATACGAAAGCATTCATATGAGTGTGCATTAAAATTTGGATTCTTTTGAATTGCCATGATTATGTGTTTTCTTGCTTGTAAAATGATTCTTAGGTGAAATAAACATCATCTAAACAATCCCCAAACTTTTCCCAAAGAAAAATAAATCAAAACAAACAAATTAAGTGAATGGTCACATTGGCCAAATTAACTCCCATGCCTACTTTGGCTATCTCTAACTTTCAGAACTTAACAGAAAATTGTTTGGATCTTTGCACCCCTTGATAGTACTCATAACAAAGTACCAAGGCCCACCTTGTGATGATCCAGAAACATTCAAATGCATAGTTTAAATGACAGTTTAAACTTGAATCTATTTCATATGGGAAGATCCAACTTTTTCAAAAACCACTCAAACCAACTCAACTTTCAAAACCCAAGCATCTACAGACTCACCAGCACATGCCTAGCACACCCACCAAAAATAATTTCAAAATTCAAAACTTGAGTTCATGCGGCCATTTCATTAAACACCTTGTAGATGCAAATCAAACAAATCCTAAACACTATAGTGTGCAGTGATTCTGGCCTAACTTGTTCCCTCTCTAGCTCACAGCAACCTCAGTAGATCATCTAGACAACTTAACTAAGATCTAGCCCCATTGTAAACTCACCAATATCATCAATGGTGAACAACCCGAGAACACCCATGTCACCCCAGTGTGGACAGCAAGCTAGGAGAAGAACTAGCCGTGCCAACCTTGCTGGGAGGTAGCCCATGCCTCACTGCCCCCTCTCGACCAGCCCTGCTTGAAGACAACAACCAGAACCGCCAGGAACGCCGCGCCCGCGCTGCTGTCGACCATGCCGAAGCGCACCACAGAGCACGCGCCGTTCCCATGCAACCCGACCACCTCGAGCCCTCGCCGCCCGCCAGCATGCACCCCACTGTCCCAGGAGACCGCCAGACATGCCCATTTCACCACCCGTACCATGTAGCCACCGCTCGCCGAAGAGTTTGCCGCCTCTGCCTCTTAGAGCATCGCGCGTTCCCGACCGTTTGCCACCGCCCCTACACGCGCATTAAATCCCTAGAGCATCGCTAGGAGACCACCGATCGATCGCCAACATCGGCCATGCCTCTAGCTGCCCGTAGCCGTGTCGCCACCGTCGCCTGCCCATCCCATTCGGTCTCGCCGTCGAGACTATAAATAGAGGCCTCCCCCGCTCGAATTCTTCACAACACCTCACTCTCCTCACCTCACTCATTGTTCCACCCTGTAGCCAGAGCAAGGCGAGCAGCGCATCACCGGAATTGCGCCGGAGAAGGCCGCCTCTGGAGAAGAAGGGCGCCGTCGATTTCGTCCACCCCAGGAGCTGTCGCAACCGCCCCTGAGTTCGCTGTCATCGACTTCGTCGTTCGCCCGCATCGCCGACCTTCGCCTGAGCCCCGGTGAGCCCCCGACGACCCCCACTAAGCCGCTAGGGTTCGAGCTTGCCGGTGACTAGTTCATCGTCGACGACGACCCTCAGCCGTCGATCCTCATTCTAATCCAACGCACCATATCGCCCCATACCGCTTCGCGTGTTAAGAGTCACTGACCAGTAGACCCGCCCTGTCAGTCGCACCCTGCACCGCGGAGTGACACTGGGCCGGCCCATTAGCAGTTCCCGTGCAGCCCACTCGTTTGAATTTAACTTTTTCCATTTTAATTCAAACATAGTTTGTACCTAGTTTCAAAAATCTACCCAGCTCGATTCAGTAAACCAAATTGAATGAAACTAATTTTGTTAGAAAGGTTTTGAAATGCTTAATCCAAGCCCGTTGGATTCAAATCATTTGAATCTATAGATCAACCTTGGTAAAAATAACAAGGCAGAAGCTTTTCTGCATTCAAACATTTTTCAAATTTAAACTATAATAGCTTTTGAGTTGATTCCAACTCTCAAAAATACTAATTGATCATACCTTTCAGAATATATAAAAATATATGGGTTACTTACAGAATTAATTTTCAAGTAATAAAAGAAGGCCACATATGCATTTCTAGTCATTTATTGTTATTTAAAATTAAAGGTTAAATCTTATTAAATTGTGACACCACTTTAAATCACATTACCATGTACTGAAATATGTGGTGATAACATGTGTCAACATGATCCCATGTTTGGTTTGGAGAATATTAAATCTTAAGTAGTTTTTTAATGAGTAGAAATTACTTTTCTAAAAATAAAATAAATAATCTTGTAATATTAGTGATGATTCTAGATCATCTATAGAACCCTTGTGTGTGATGATTGAAAGTAGTTAAGTATTTTTTGGTGATTGTGTACCTCGTATTTATTCATAGATGCTAGTACCGACCAAGGATACGAGGAGGAAGGAGGATACTACGAAGAAGCCGAGGAGAACTTCAACCACTGCTCTGCACAAGGAAAGCTAACACTTGCAAGATACTCTACTTGTGCAAGCCTAATACTACTAGTTGATTGTGCAAGCTAACACTTGCAAGATACTCTACTTATGCAAGCCTAATACTACTAGTTGATTGTGCAAGTTAACACTTGCAAGATACTATACCTATGCAAGCAAATACTTGATTGTTACCATGCCAACTATATGCCTTAAGCATATGTGATCATGCCCACTTGATAACCCCATTCCTAGTTTTACTTGCAAGATTTCTACTTTATTTCTTTATCAAAACTCTTACTTAGAGTTTACTTAAGTGAATTGTAGATCCTAGGAAGATAATTGAAGGTTGCATAAAGAGCATAAAACTTGGCCTAAGCTAGATAATCTTTATGTCATCCTAAGGCATGAGATTGAAATTAGTAAAACTCCACTAGTTTACCACCCCTCATTAGTACTTACCCCCACTTGTAGATGCTAGTGCTAAGCATAAAAATTTATCAACTTTAGATGGGAATACTTGGTGGAAAAATGGTTATGAAAACCTTGGAATGATGGATCATTCTATTGAGATGTTTTGACATGTGTTTCCGAACACCAGATGATTTGGATGATGAAAATGTTAAGGCCTGAGCCTTAGCCCTTTATAAAACTGATGGTTGTCTGGATGCGATACCATTCCAATTTTACCGTACAACCACAATACCCGAGATTTGGGTAGGGCTTGACTGGAAACTTATATACCTTAGTATTGGTTCCCTCACGGCCAAGGTCTGAGCTGAGGCTACCTTGTGAAGATTTTCCACCTGTCTAGTACCCAAGATGACAGTTGGTCATGATTGGGAGGCCAAACTCACAGGAGAGGTGCTTATACTAGGGCGTGTAATTGAAAGGTTAGGATTGATTATCCGCATACTGAGTATGGTGAATTCAGGATTTTTTCCTGATGGGTGTATCGAATTTTGTGGTGAAAGTGTACAATTTCTGCAGAGTGTCAAACTATTCGAATAGCCGTGTCCGCCGTTATGGACAGTTGGAGTGGCCATACTATTCCCCCGTCAGATGTTTTCACCATGACTTGTGAAATGGATTGAGATTTTGACTTGACCACAACAGAGTTGTGATATGAAATACAAGTTCCTACTTAGGTGTTATAAAATTTCAACTAATTTTTCTTGCTTCTGACCTTAGTAGAGGTAAATCTGGCTTTTTGCAAAGCAACCCTAGAGCTTAGTGTCCTACTACAAAAACCCCTTCACTTGTTAGTATTAGTTTGCGAGTACTTAAAGAGTACTCATGGCTTTGTCCCTGGCTATTCCCGTGGCTAGACTATGAAGAGGAGTACCTGGAGGATGGAACCCAAGAAGGTTACGACAAATAGGATCATCTCCCATCGTCAGCATTGCCTGTGACCCCGAAGATAGAGCTTCGCCTACGCTACCGTTATTATTACGTATTTCCGCTACTTGAGTTGTATTAAGAACTGGATCATGAGATCCTTATTTTTGTAAGACCTTATGTATGGTTTGTAATGGATGATGTACTGTGGTATCCAAATCTGTTATGTCTCGCAAAAATGGTAATCCTGGGATTGCGATGTATGGCATAACTGGCATATGGGATTAAAAATCCGGGTGTTGACAATATTCAGCTTTTGTTGAAGAGGAGGCCACCGTATCTTGCTTGGAAATTTTCCAACTCATAGCACCACCATTCATGACAAACACATAACCAGATTGAGATCTGGAGTCATATGAGTCGTTAAGGTAACTCGCATCTGTGTAACCCCTTACACCGAGTTCATCCTCACCTCCATAAACTAGGAACACATCCTTAGTCCTTCTCAAGTACTTAAGGATATTCTTTACCGCTGTCCAGTGACCTTCACCTGGATCAGCCTGGTATCTGATCATAACACTTAGAGCATAGGAAACATATGGGAGAGTACATATCATTGCATACATGACGGATCCAATAGCCGAAGCATATGGAACCCTGCGCATGCGCTCATGCTCATCAGTAGTCGAAGGACACTAAGCCTTGCTGAGTTTAATGCCGTGAGACATGGGGAAGAACCCCTTCTTAGCCTCTTCCATGCTGAACTGTTTCAACACTTTGTCAATGTATGTACTCTGGCTTAATCCAATTAGCCTCCTTGATCTATCTCTATAGATCTTGATGCCCAGAATATATGCCGCTTCTCCTAAGTCCTTCATCAAAAAACTATTTTTCAACGAGGTCTTAACAGACTCGAGCATAGGAATGTCATTTATAATCAGCAATATGTCGTCTACATATAAGATTAGAAATACAAGCGCTCTCCCACTTTCCTTCTTGTAAACACAAGATTCTTATTCATTTTTGATGAAGCCAAACTCCTTTACAACTTCATCACATCGAATGTTCCAACACCGAGATGCTTACTTCAGCCCATAAATAGAATTTAGAAGTTTGCATACCTTTCCAGCATTGTTTGGATCGATAAAACCTTCGGGTTGCATCATATACACGTCCTCAGTTATGATTCCATTTAGGAAAACCGTCTTGACATCCATCTGCCATATTTCATAGTCGAAATGTGAAGCAATGGCTAGAATGATCCGTATAGATTTAAGCATTGCTACGGGCGAGAAAGTCTCGTCGTAGTCAACTCCTTGAACTTGTCGAAAACCTTTTGCAACAAGTCGAGCTTTATGGATGTGAACATTTCCATCCATATCAATCTTCTTATAGATACATTTGCACTCGATGGCTTTAAAACCATCAGGCATGTCAACCAAGTTCCAAACTTGATTGTCTCCCATGGACTCTATCTCGGATCTCATGGCGATCAGCCATTTCTCAGAGTCTGGGTCCACCATTGCTTCTGCGTAGGTCGCAGGCTCATCATTGTCTAACAATAATAATTCCCATGTTTCGCGGAGCCTCGCCGACCTTCGTGGTTGTGGTGCTTCTATTGCCACGGGTTCATCAACTTTTTCTGCTACAATAGCATCACTCGTAGAAGCATCCCCGACTGGCTCATCTTGAACCTCTTCAAGTCGCACCGACCTTCCACTCGTTCCCTTTGTGAGAAACTCTTTCTCTAGGAAAACACCGCTAAGAGCGAAAAACACTTTGCCCTCTTCTCGGTTGTAGAAGTAATACCCTAAGGTTTCCCTCGGATATCCCACAAAAATGCACTTATCCGATTTGGGTGTTAGCTTGTTCGACTGAAGCCGCTTGACAAATGCATCACAACCCCAAATCTTTAGAAAAGACAAACTTGGATTCTTTCCAGTCCACATCTCATATGGTGTCTTAACTACGGATTTAGATGGTACCCTATTAAGTGTGAAAGCTGCCGTTTCTAGAGCGTATTCCCAAAATGATAATGGCAAATCTGACTGGCTCATCATCGACCGAACCATGTCCAACAAAGTTCGATTGCGCCATTCAGAGACCATGTTTCTTTGAGGCGTTCCAGGCAGCGTGAGATTTGGAACAATTCCGCAACTCTTAAGATGATTGCTAAATTCGTGACTCAAATATTCACCTCCACGATCGGATTGCAAGGCCTTTATTTTCTTGCCACGTTGATTCTCTACCTCACTCTGAAACTCCTTGAACCTTTCAAAAGTTTTAGACTTATGCTTCATTAAGTAGACATAACCATATCTACTGAAATCATCAGTGAAAGTAATGAAGTAGTGATATACTCCTCTGGTTGTCATGCTCATTGGTCCACATACATCAGTATGTATGAGTTCCAACAAGTCTGTTGCTCTTTCGGGTAAACCCAAAAAAGGCTACTTGGTCATCTTTCCAAGTAAACAAGTTTGTCATGTCTCGTATGATTCAAAATCAAACGAAGTTAGAAGACCATCACCATGGAGCTTCTTCATGCGCTTTTCACTTATATGCCCCAAACGACAATGCCATAAATAGGTAGGACCCAAATCATTAGGCCGAAGCCTTTTAGCACTAACATTGTAAACAAATGCATCATCAAGATTTAAAATAAATAACCCATTCACAATGGGAGCATCAGCCATAAACATAGCATTCTTAGAGATTACACAACCATTGTTTGCACTCGCGAATGACTAACCATCCCTCATCAAACATGAAGGTGATAAAATGTTTCGACCCATACTAGGAATGTAATAACAATTATTCAACTCCATAATAAATCCTGACGGAAGGTGAAGTTGCATGACATTGATGTATAATGCAGCAACCCTTGCTTTATTTCCGACGCGAAAATCCACTTCGTATTTTTGCACTTCTCTAGTCCTTATTATCCCCTGCATCAAATTGCAAATATGAGCAACCGATCCGGTATGAAATACCCAAGAGTTAACATAGGAAATCTACGAGAAGAATGTCCACAACATTTACAACAAGCGTACCTGAGTGGGAAGTACTCTTACTTCCACTCTTCTTCAAAGAAGCCTGGTACTTGTAGCAATTTCTCTTCCAGTGGCCATGTTCATGACAAAAGAAGCACTGAGTGTCTTCTATAGGTCCAACATTTTGCTTGGGTGCAGGCTTAGGGATCGTATCCTTAGCCTTGCCCTTCTTATTCCAAGAAGTATCCTTTTTCTTGAAGCTAGGCTTGTTCTGCACAGCCATCACATGGCTATGCCCTGCACACTTCTTCATGTCACTTTCTGCTGTTTTTAGCCTCCCGCATAACTTATTAAGGCCCTTCTCCACCCTATGCATATGGTAGTTCGAAATGAACTGCCCATAGTAGATGGAAGAGACACCAAAATGAAATCAGTAGCCAACTCTTGGCCTAGTGGAAAACCAAGCTTTTCCAAAGTCTGACTGTAACCAACCATTTTAATCACATGGGGGCCTACACATGCTCCCTCTGCCAGCTTGCATCCCACAAAGGACTTGGCGACATTGTACCTCTCAGTCCTTGCCTAAGTCTGGAACATGTCCCTAAGCACGATGATCATATCGTATGCTTCCTGATCCTCAAAATTCTTTTGGAGTTTAGGTTCCATGCATGCAAGCATGAGATATCTAACCTCAAGAGAATCATCACATGCTCTCTTGTAGGCATTCTTGAGGGCAACAGATGCATTTTCAGCAGGTTCATCGAAGATTGGGGTATCCAGAACCGTCCCTTTTTATCAGACCTGAGAACAATTCTCAGGTTACAAACCTAGTCCTAATAGTTTGTTCCATTTATTTTATCTTTATCAAGAATCGAACGCAAAGAAAAAGGTGATGAAGTGTTCGGTGCCATTGATCTACGACAGAAAACATGCAAAATACTAAGCCATGTAACCATGAAAGAGTAAAACATATTAAAAAATTTAATAGCATATACTCCCACTTAAATCAATATCCCTCTATTGATACTAAGTGATTCAAGATCCACAATTAACAAGTCGACTAGTGAGGTTTAGCATCACTGCTAGAAGACAAGGTAAATCGGTAAGGAACACTTTCTAATCATATCACATATGACTCTTGTTGTTGGGTGACATCTGTATGTCAAAACTAGACGCCTAAACTTTATGCCCCAAGGTCCTTAACTGTTAAGATGACCTTGTCAAGCTCACTAACCCTTATGCGTGTAGGTATTCGATATAAACCCATCCAGCTAAGGAAAACCGTGGCACCCTAATTTCATAGGCCCACCAACGATTATACATGGTATAGGATGGTCCAAGGTTTGGTTGGGAGGGCATGGTTTAACTTAAACTTTGTGAGGGATCGTTCTACTTCTATCATCTAAGCATGTATAGAGTAAAACACATAAGAATAGCATTCACATAGTTGTGACACAGTATGGCCCATTTTCTCATGGTGATCTCTATCGCCATAGAACCTGTCCACCATGATGATCTCCATCTTCATGTTCCATGTGAGCCATCCTCCAATTGATGAGTCCTCCAAGAAATAATACAATCTATTACTCCTAACGGCTAGTAATCAAAATTACATAGTATTGGGATCATCACAAGTTGGCACACAAGCCATTACAATAATTGACAACACATATGACTCCAGCCGTGTTGCCCTACTCACGACACGCAGGTCAAGATAAAATTCATACATGCATCACATACATATATGGGCCATACTGATCACATACATCCTGCAAAAACAAGTTATGCATAGAATCGCATTCTAACGAATCATGTGAACTCGCAGCACCTAGTTACCTTAACGAGATACAAAAAGATCTACAATTAAGGGGGGTCTAGGGGGTCTCCCTCTGAGGAGTTCGAAGGGGCAGCGTCCCTCGCGGTATTGTTCTAAAACTGTGAAAAATGAGAGATTGAATCTACACAATTTTCTTTAAGGATTTTGATCAGCAAATAAAATTTACCATAAACCGAATATTATTCCAATTCGATCAAACTCCTTTGATCATGGTACATCGATTTTAGATATAGGTTCCGATTCGATCAATCATATTTATCTTCGCGTGATTCAACAGGATTTATGTGTCACTGTCTACCCCGATGGCGGAAACCGATCGGTAGGGGTAAGTCGTTCGACAACCTCAGAATCACGATCACGGAAAGCAAGATCATAGATCAATCCTAAACCACTGCAATATAAACGATCACATCATTCATATCAATCTGCATATCACCATATGCAAACATCCCGAGCCTATAACTGAACAGCATCGGATCTGATACCGCTGAAGGGATACGAGTAGGCTACACTAGCGCAAATCAAAATTTTCTACCGTGTAAACCAGGAATACTATTGTCATAGATCACGGGATTACCACTAGATGCTCAGTTGCGGAACTTGATGAAGCGGGTTGAGGCAGTGTAGATGTTATACGTCTCCTCCTTGTCCTTGTCCCACGAGCGACTCCCAAGTGCTACAGATGCAGCGCTTCCGAGGTATCCACACGTGCGGGGTGGAAGCGTCAGATGCCGGACTTCTAGGTCTGCGTGTGAAAAATAGGCGTGAGGAGTGGCGGCTGGGTGGAATGGATCAACCCTGGTCAGCTCTCCCCACCCTCTCTTATATTGACGTCCCTAGTGGGCTTCTACATTAGCAGCCCATTAGTAGCCTAAGCCTGGTCTAATTCGGATCTAATCCTCATTAGGCTTCCAGCCCCTTAAGTGTGTGACCCTATAGGTTCATATACGTATAGACATGACACGAATACACTTATTCTGTCAATAGTTGGTAGCGGCCTCTAGCAAGACGTGCCAACTCCTAAATGCATACAAAGATCATATCGGACTAACCATCACAAGTTTAGAACATGTCTTTCCCTTTTCCTCACGATATTTGGTCTAGCTCCAAGATGACCTCCCTTTCTCGATACCGTGATTCGGGATCCCTTTACTAGGTTAACTCTTAACCTTATGTAGCACGACCATGCATTTCTGGATCCGATCACTCGAGGGGCCTAGAGATATATCTCTCAAGTAGAGAGGGGAAAATCCCATCTTGATTGACCATGCCTTTTGCGGCATGCTTCAGGACAAACCCGAAAGCTACCTTTATAACTACCCAGTTACGGAGTAGCGTCTGATAGCCCCAAAGTAGGTCGATCAACATCTCAAGTATATGCGACAATCTCAGGTCTAAGGACAATCTCATGTCTACATATACGATGTGTAGAGAGAGAGCTGCATTCACAATTGCTAGTCTCAAGTTGGGTCAGTCCAACCCCATGTTCATAACATGTGTCCACATCATTGGTTTGACATCTCCATGTCTATGACTTGCGAAACATAGTCATCAACCAATCGATGTGCTAGTCTAATATTCACGTGTGTCCTCACATGAATTCCGACTAGGGACAGCTATTAAATAACCATACAAGTATAGAGTTTCACAAACAATTCACATGATTGCCAATCAATAAAAGTTGCCTGATATGGATATTCAAGGAACATTACAATAACTCATGGATACATAAGAAATATAATCATCTCTATCATTGCCTCTAGGGCATATTTCCTTCACTAGGAGATGCTTTAAGTCGTATGGTTTATGTGAATGGCCATACTAAGGAAGAATTGCCAGATGATTTGTGTGCCCAGTTCAAAGATCTCAGATTGGAGATAGTGCCTGAAGGATATCTCATGTAATTGGATGTTCAACCAACATTGTTGGACAAGATCAAAGAATCCCAAAAGTTGGACAAGGAAATAGAGGAGATTAAGAGAAAAATTAGTAAAGTAAAGGCTAAAGGATTCCATTAAGATAAACAAGGTACTTTATGGTATGGAAAATGTATCTGCATTCCGCAAGATCCAGATATTCGGAAATTGATTCCGCAAGCAGCACACAACTCACCATATTGCATTCATCCGGGTAACACCAAAATGTACATGGATGTGTGCGGTGACCCAGCATACCATTGCATGTTGTACTATACTATAGTCGTGGACATAACATAACTCTGAGAATAAGATAAAGAAAAAAACTAAACTTTAAGGTTTATATGATATTTAATATAGATATAGAATAGAGATCTATGCTACTGGAATTGATCACTATATATGACACATCTAAGCTTTCGATACTTCGGTATCCATTCCATAGATGTTTTCGTAATTGTCCCCTTTGACGCTTCCGGATATTTCTCATTCTTCATAGCGGAATTCTTCTTGGTCTTCAATTGGATATAGTATTTCCTCTTCCTGACCATTAATGTCTTTAGAATCTAGCAAGGGTTAAGAAGATACGTTGAGTACGAGCGTACTCAGCAAGTTCACTAAAAATGAGTGTTTGATGCACTATATCTACAGCCACAGACCATAGGTCGTAGGCAATGCAGGTTTTCATAAACATTTATTCAAAGGTTGCTTCTATTCTAAAAAGCTATGTCCGTCAGCCTTCACAGGTTTACCAGAACTTTCATGGAGTTCCTTTCCTGCATCATTCGCAGCTCCTTCCCGGAACAGGGAGTAACAAGTTACAGTTCTTACACTCTATAGAGGTGCGTTGATTTACCCATGAGAGATCAAATCCTTGATGCACAACCGTGCGAATATTTCCCGTCCACACTTCCTATGGTGTGGGGCCCAGTAGATTATCCAAGACAATCATTGTCCTTCTCCGCGACCCCGCATACACCGCAATTGTTGTATGCCCAAACTCAAGGTAGACCTTTCCCCGTATAAAACGTTTATACCTTTGTTGGATACACACAACAACCATTAACACTAGAAATCGGTCTTTTGTAAGCCCAGATCCACGGTAGATCTTTCCCCGTATAAAACGGCTATACCCATGATCTGCAACTTACAAATGCCTAGAACAATGTCAAATGTATGCGAAAGGGAGCCGATCCGACTGACTTCTCCGTCCCATTCCAAATCTCATGGTTAACGCGTAATATACGGTGCAAGAATCACTGGCGACATTGGTTGTTAAGTCCTAGATGATACATTCCTGTGCAGTGATATTCCAATTGCAGATTTAATAGATTAGCTGATCACCCTGGACCAGTATCGATACTTCAAGTTTATTATGAAAATAGTGTTTTTGATCTTTTTGAAATGCAGGTGATGACAACACTGGATTTGCAAAAACTTTACAGAAAATAATCAAAGCACATGAGCAAGTATGAACTTACCTTGATAAAGCGAAGTATTGTAGTCGAATGTATCGACTTGACCCTGAACCTCAGGTTCTACAAAAATATCATCATTGCCCCGTAAGGAAAATGTTTAAAGAAGCAATATGCTGTTATGCATAAGTAATGAGATGCATAATGCAAAGTCCCAAGTAATTCCTCAATCATTACCAGTGAGATGGACTTAGATGGTTTATTTAAGATTTGCTTTATTTCAAGTTTACTTCATAAAAAAGATACACAAATAAAATATGAAGAGTAAAGTACAATCATAATATTATTCTAAGGTTCCATGATATTATATAATTATTACAAAGTTCATGTTTTAAGTTGTTATGGTTTTAAAGAAATGGTATAGTGTTTCTTTTGAAGTGGCAAAAAGAATAACATTTGAACAAAATATTATTTATGTTAAGTTATTCAACTTTGGAGATTAATAGGATTGAAGCTATGGTTTTACAATAAGGTTTAAATGATTTTGAGACATTATATATATAGCTTAGGATATCTCAGACCAAAGTAAACTATAAAAATGTAATTGGTCTTAAGATATAACATACGCAGCATTATCAATTATTAGGGTTTTTCATAAGCATAATTAAGAATGAAATCTTATAATTATGGAACTTTGTTTTAAAGATGTAGATTTAGCATGTGTAATATTTATAGATCATACTATAAGATTTTTATTCATAAAGAAAAATAGATGGATTATATTGTAATTTATTTAGTGAATTTCAAGTTTGTTAAATATGATTATTTATGAATTGTTAATGATTTGCAAAAAAAATAACTTTGTAAACCTTTGACTTATAGTTAGTTAAAGATTTTAAAAGAATATTATAAAGTTAATTGTTTACACCTAGATTTTATATTAAATTATAATTATGGTTTAGACTAGTTAAAGGATTGTGTTTTGAATATGATTATTTCTTACTTAGGAAATATCATTAAATAATTAACAAAACAATTATCTTATTTTAATAACTTAGATAATTCAACTTATATGATCTAAGAATTTTTAAAATGTTTTTATAATAACATATTTAGTATTTTTCTAGTAAATATACTTACTTAAAATCTTAAAAATGAATTTTATTTATTTTTAGGTATTATCTTTATTTTCATAAAATTTCTTAATTATTTAATGTCTTTAAATATTTGTTTTAAATTTGACTATAACATTTTAAAGTTAGTATTTGTTATGAGATAACATATTTTTTTATGCATAAAAGTGATTTTTATTTATTTTTAGAATTTTTTCTAAATTTATTAAATTTCATTTAGATATTTAAGGGTGTTAATATTTATTTGCATTTTATTAAACTTAAACAAATATGATTACATTTTTCTTAGGTGGATATTATTTTATTAAACATTTTGATATATTAAATATATTTTTAGGTTTTTTCTACATTTTTCTAGGGCTTAAAATGTTTAGAGGATATTTTGGTCACTTAATATTTAGCTTAATTTTATTGGGCCTAGTTCTTGGGCCCATCTAGCCCAAAATATAGCCCAATCTACCTAGTGGGTCTAAACCACAGAACCCAACAGACTGAGTCGGTCAACCCGATCCATTCGACCCCTTCTTCACTTGCATGCGAGCTCGATCATGTCCTCCTCCCTCTCTGGCAACCTGGTGTTGTCGTCGCCGTCAGCGCCACTCCGGCCGGTAGTCGGCTGACTTCGACCGCGCCACATGTCGGCGAGCCTCCGGCTTGTACTTCTCTGTCAGTTCCCCACCGCCACAATGCTCTACACCCCTGCATCGGTCCCCTCTGATCCTCTTTCAATCATCCCCTGTCGTTCGTGATACTGGACGACGCCGACTATCCCGGATCTACCGCTATGGTGGCCTGCCTCCGGTGCCCTCCCAAGCCACCTACAGGTCGCCTCTTATTAGATATGTACCCTGCGCCTCCTGCTGACCCTCGAAGAATCCTAGGGTTCGTCGGCAGGCTCGGCGTCGATGGCGACGCAGCTCAGCCCTCCTGGCTTCTCTCGGACTACTACCCCTTGTCGGGCTCCTGCTCCGCCATGCCCTCCTCGAGTCGATGACGGCGGGACGACAGCGTGGCTGCAACCCCAGCATTCACGGCCTGCTACTTATGTGTCCATGATGTGGTGTTGATGCACGTGTGGTGGTGATGTTGCTAGTGCTGCTACCGACGGAACGACAGTGATGTCGTCACCGCAACCTCACTGCTACGTTGCGCTCAGGATTTGTCACACCTACTCTACAGGTGCATGGAACCCATGGTGATCTTTGGTTTGTTATGACCAGCCTTCGTACTGATGGCTTTAATCCATGGGTCTGCTATAATGGTTTGTTGTTGATCTATTGCTAGTTAGAAATTTTTAACTTGGATGATAAAGTGCTCTAGTGGTACTGATTTGGGTTGGTAATTCTGTTGTTGACATCATGGCAGGGTTTATGTGATAATGCAACAATCCTTTCAAAATGCTTTCTGTTAACTAGCAGATAAATCA
The DNA here is from genome assembly GCA_030063025.1 of Avena longiglumis. NCBI lineage: Eukaryota > Viridiplantae > Streptophyta > Magnoliopsida > Poales > Poaceae > Avena > Avena longiglumis. The sequence goes on from CP125978.1 coordinate 366,829,029, forward strand.
AGTTATACAAGATTGCGGCTGAGTTATCCCTGTGGTAGTAAGCTGTGTGGAAAACACAGAATAGCCTGATACTACTCTGTTTATTGTCATTACTATATGTAAATGCATATATACTTGATTCCTAATCTAGTTGTTAGGAAGATGATAGATCATATTTGGAGGGATTTTACTAAATGGTTATCTAGTTATAAAAGGATCTAGTGTTTGTTATTATGATGTTTGCCACTGTGGTGCCTTCTTCTAGATTGAGCATAGTGGTAAACAATATACAACCATTTATGAGGCTTGACTACTTTGCAAGGAATCTAAATTTAGCTGCCAATGATACATGTATGACTGAGGCTCAAATGGTATTTAAGAACAATTTTTATGATTTGTTTCCTTAGCTCTATGATGAGTTTTGGGGATATGTCTTGGCTGTCAATCAGGCAGCATAAACAAATATGATTCCTAGTAGGGAAATGATTATGCTTTTCCTACTGAGATTTTCTAGAGTGCTTCTAGTAGTGTATATACCACTGTGGTACCTCTAACTAGAGTGGCACAATAGGTATGTACTTAACCTAGTTTGCTACACTCAATCTATGAATATATGAAATTGAGATAATTTATTAGATATGATTTATATGGAGGGTAATGATTTTGGGGAGTTCCTGGCTAGTGATGCAAAATACCGAGGCCTTGATTTGTGTAGGATAAGAAAAAATGTTGATCTTTGATGGCTTATAATATTCTGTGATGATCTTGCAAAGTAATTCTTTGCAAGACTGAGAGTAATCTCCTCACAATCCCAAGGCTTTGGATTACATATTGACTTATTGTCTGGATTCTAGACATGGTTAATTTTCTGGTCTTGTCTAATAGCTTAAGATCTGATGGTTGCTTAGTTTTACTTGCATTTGTGCCCATGTGCTTCTGCTAGACTGGATTTACACCTATGGTGCCCCTCATGAGTGTGCATAGTGTAAATATTTGTTTTAGCATGAATTGGTGTTGTTGGTGCTTATGCTTGTAAAGAAACAAATCTTGTGATTTCAATCTGATATTAGTGTGATGTCACACTACTACATATAATGAAACCTATTCCCATACACTCCTGCTGGCTTGGTGATGAATAACTACTTGGTATGTAATCTTGATGATGTTGTTCCCAAGATTTATGCTTGATCAGCTGGCTCTTCTTATTCCTGTGCTTAAGCTAATCCTCCTTGATCTTCTGTTGGCTTGATTCTTGTGCTTTTGGCCTACTCCTTGTGCTCCTAACCTCCTCCTGGTGTCCTTGGATGGTTTCTTTGAGCAACCAGGGTGCTAGTGATGTGGTTTGATATGTGTATTATTGGGAAAATCTAATAAGAATAGGTGATGCTCTAGAGATAGTGGAGGAACTATGGTCTAGTGGAGTGTGTGTAAAGTATATGCTAGCAGCCCTGCTACGGCTGGTGTTGTCTCTCCATTTGCTGCTCTCATGTGGTGTTGACAACACACATAGTTGCATGTGTTGTGTGAGATGCTTGTATGCTTGCCTCATGTGTGTGGATCAGATAAGGTAAAAGGCTTGGTATTTCCTTTGATCTTATCTCATTTCCTTTTACCTTCCCTTGGTGAAACTTGCCCCAGTCTGCCTATGATGTGGTTCTGAGGCTAAGTTGGCAATAAGAACAGATACTATTTCATTTGGTGAAACTTGCCCCTTTTTCTAAATAAGCTCAATGATGAGTAGTGGCAGTGCATTTCACTGCAAACACTGAGTGCACACTATTTAACACTAACCCCTTTATTTTTGTATTATTAGTATTTGTTTGCAGGTACCAAGAAAAATATAGGAATATCAATATTAGATAGGAATTTAGTTTTAGGTGTTTTCCTTTTTACCCATTTTTTTGTAATTTCCTTTTCTGTCAAGAAATTATGTAAATACATTGTAATACATTAATTTTTCTTATTATTTTTATTGTAACCATTTCTTGTTATTCCTTTGTTATAAAAGGATAATGTAATATACATATATTATTTTAATAAAGAATTCTTCTATTTGTTTCATTATTGTAATTCATTTTCCATTTTCCTTATTCATTTAATTACTTTATTATAATCTTTTCTTTATTCTTTTATTGTGAAATAACAATGTAATGATGGTCTTAAAGAATCTTTATACGTTTGTTGATAGCACTTGTGTTTGTCTTATTGTGAATAATTATTTATAATTAAAATTCCTCCCCTCATAATTCAACATAAGAATAGAGGTCATGTCAAAATTCATCACACTCCCTCTTGGATGATACTAAACCTAATTCATCGGAGTGAGAATTCTGATCACTCTAGTTTTTTAATTTGGCGAAAAAATTACCCGGATTTTCAGATGCACACAATCCTAGATCTACCCTTCGTTTATTCCTAAATGCTGGGATGTTACAATGTGAAGGAAATATTTTGGTGGAACAATCTCAAGGACATCGCAGAACATATTGCTTTGTGTGATGTGTGTAGTCGAGTGAAAGCGGAACATCAGAAACCGGTAGGGTTATTGCAACCACTACCTATTCCCGATTGGAAGTGGGATAAGGTTGGTATGGTTTTTATCACCGGACTGCCAAGGACCAGATCTGGATACGATTCAATTTGGGTTGTTGTGGACCGTCTAACTAAAGTGGCTCATTTCATACCCGTGAAGACAACCTATATAAGTGCTAAGTTAGCTAAGATCTATATGAACAGGATTGTATGTCTGCATGGAGTACCTAAGAGTATTGTGTCTGATAGAGGAACTCAGTTCACTTCGCATTTTTGGCAACAACTACATGAATCATTGGGAACAAGGTTAGCGTTCAGCACAACTTTTCACCCTCAGACTGATGGATATACAGAAAGGACCAATCAGATTTTGGAGGATATGTTGAGGGCTTGTGCACTAGACTATGGTGCTAGTTGGGATGAAAGTCCGCCTTACGCAGAATTATGTTACAATAACAGCTATCAAGCAAGCATTGAGATGGATCTGTTTGAATTTCTTTTTGGAGGGAAGTGTACTACACCATTGCTATGGAGTGGAGTACGAGAAAGAAATTTGTTCGGACCATAACTGATCAAGGAAGCTGAAGAGAAAGTCAGATTGGTAAAGGACAGATTGAGGATAGCCCAGTCCTGAAAAAAGAGCTACACAGATCAAAAGCGTAGAGAAGTTACCTATGAAGTAGGTGATAGAGCTTATCTTAGAGTCTCACCACTTAGTGGTGTGAAGAGATTTGGAGTCAAAGGAAAATTGGCACCTAGATATGTTGGACCATTCAAGATTTTGAGCCACAAAGGAGAAGTGGCTTATGAGGTTAAATTTCCTGAATCACTGTCAGCAGTTCAAAATGTGTTTTATGTGAGTCAGTTGAAGAAATGTCATCCGGAGATGGAAGAAACTTCATAGAAGGACACTATACCTTTGGAAGAAGTACAGTTGGAGAGTGATCTCACTTATGAAGAGAAGCCTATCAAGATTCTCGAGACAGCAGAAAGAGTTACTTGTACTAAGACTATCAAATTCGGCAAAGTACAGTGGAATCACCATACCGAGGAAGAAGCAACTTGGGAAAGACAAGATGACCTTCAGAAAGATGACCCACACCTATTTTCTAGCCAATCCGAATCTCGCCATCTTAAGGGGGTTAAATTTGTAACATCCCAAAATTTCATGAAATACAAAATCATGTATTGCATTCATATCATCATAGCATGTTAGTCTTGCACAAACAATTTCAAACCAAAACCCTATTTGAAACCATATTTAAACCCCACTTTATATTTCATATATGGGGCATGGTTTATTTTTATTTTCAAAAGACCAAAGTGTTTTTGAGTGAATAGATGTGTTTGACACACTTCTAAATGCTAGGATCACAGTACAAAAATTTGGAAAAGGTTTGAATTCAGATTATAATTAGGGTTTTAAAACCATTCCTGAAAATCAAATTGGAAAAGAAAAGGAGCAAAATAAAAAAAAACCTGCGCTGCCTAACTAGCCTAAAGCCACTTTCGGCCTAGCAAGCCCACCTGGGCCACCCTCCCCCTCCCTCTTTTCTCACCGCGTCAACCACACCCCACGCTCACTGACCACTGGGCCCGGCGCCAACTCACCCCTTCGTCCCCAAATCCCGCGTCCGCAAACCACGTCGTCACCGCTGTTTCCTCCCTTCACGGCCGCGAATGAATTCGCTTCAATTCGCGTTGATTGCTCGCGTGACTGCCGCCCCAGCCTAGGCTACTTAACCCCCTCTGCCTTGCGGTCATTTCCCCTCACTCGCCACCTTCTAAGCGCCACTAGGCTGCTCACAATCAGGCTTCCACCGCCGCGGACCCGAGCACCTCTGTCGAGTGATTCAGGTGAGCTCCGCCCACCCCGTGCCCTCTGGTTCACCCTGTCGTGCTCTCCACCCTCTTGATCTTCTTATCATACTTTCTTTTTGCTTACTTGTGACTTAGAACGTCGACGCCGTCAACCCCTGCGAGCACCCGACGCCGACCACAACTCCGATGAGCGATTCTGGTAAAATCCACACGCCCCTTACCTTCTAGTTCAAACTAGCATGTGCGCCATGACCTTGTGCACCTCCTGATTCCCTTCGCTTTCCTTCTCGTGACCTAGGTCGTCGCCTCCGTCGCCGTTTGTGAAAGCCCGACGCCACCAGCAACTCCGACGAGCTCCTACGCCTACGTCCATGCGCCCCAATCCAAAACAACGGCACCTTGAGCTTCCTCGCGTCCGTGCGAACCTGGTATGCCTCGCCACCACCCCTATCCCCCTCTGGATTTGCCGGAACATTGCCGGCAGTAGCGCCACCGCTAGCGCCATCAGCATCGCTCGCGTATGGTCGCTTGGTCTAGGGCCGTTAGATCTAAATCGTGCGTTGTAGATTAGATCTTTTAGTGAACCGTTTTGTTTAGATCTGGCGTGTTAGATCTGACTTGATCCAATGGCGCGGAAACGTGATCCGCGCGAAGCGGTACGGGCCAATCAGGCACAACCACGTGTCTGGCTGTTTGATTTCAAATCTGTTTTTGAATCTATTAGAAGATTTAACTTGTAAAATTCATAACTTTAGTTTTGTTTGTCCAAAATTTGCAAATAGTATATCATTGGATTCAGAAAATCAAGCCCTACACTTCTGTGGCCTTGAATTAGTATTTTTCTTCTGTAAAAATTGGATTATTTGCAGAACCAATTATAGGCTTATTTAGACTATATAAAATGTTTAGAAAATTGTCTTAGAGTAAAACTTGTTTTATTTGAACCTTAGAAAGTTTAGTTTGTGTTTAGTACTGTTTGGTTTGACTTGTTTAGTGTAGAAAATCATTCCATTGCATTTGCATGCATTCATATATATTTTTTGTTTGAATATTTTAATGTGAATTTAATGTTATGATTTTATGTGTAGATTTTGGTGATAGTGGTGATTGTGATTGTGAGGAATGTTGCTACTCCCCCAACTATCAAGGAAAATGATGCTTCATATATTTTGTCATATTGTTTGACTATGCATTAGTGATATTTTGAGTAGGACTTGCATGGAGATTTTTGCTAAGTATATACTATGCTATGCCTTGGGAAATCCTAGTAGTTGTAGTCTTAGTATATTTTTCCCTAAGTTAAGAAAACTTGTTATGTTATCATGCTTAGCCTAGCTAGTAGAAAAAAAGGGTGGAATATTCATGCTATGAAATTTTGCTAAGTCTATGACTTCTGTTTTTGATTAATAAAACAACTAAGTGAATGAACCACCTAGGTGGATTGGTATGTTGGTTTATGTTGAGTGGTTACACAAGTCCCATGTCTATGGTTTACCTTGTGTATCACACTTGTGGATTGCCACCCAGGAACAAAGGGATTTGAGATGTTTAGTGTTCAGAAGCTTCTAGTGCAACCACATGGCATATGGGCTCTGCCTTGACCAAATAGGTTGCAAGAACTTAGCTAGATGGACAGTTGGTGGTAGCGTGATAGGATGGAACGCGTCCATGGTGGTCTAAGAAAATGCTTCTGAAAAGTCTCGTTTCGCTGCATGTAGAGTCTTGTGGGGAAAGTACACCACCTCTCGAGAGGGTAAAACCTATGTACTTAGTCGTGTCCCTGACAACGGACAATTTGAGCATCAAAGATATTGAAGCAATCAAGGATCTCCTCATCCCAATTTCTAAGTTAAAAACTTGTGGTTAAACAAGGGTAAAGGTTCACCAATGTCTATTGGTGGTTCCTTGGGTGATTTGAAAAACAAAAACTTAGTTTTTTCAACTAATAAGAAAACCTTATTTTGAGCAAAGCAAGCCTAAGCTACACTTAGCCAAATTCATATAGATGTTAGATACTACTATTATACTATGGTATCACTTGCCAATACAATTCCAAATGTATTGACCCACTATGGCTGTAACTTATGATGTTGCAGGTTACTCTGATGGAGAATAGGTTGTGAGTCTACACTCAACATGCTTGCCTGTGGTTGTTATGAACTTTTTGTATTAGCCTTGGGCTATTGAGTTGTAAAGACTATGTTATCTCTAGAATGACGATGTAATAACGAACTTTGTTTCTGTGTACTTAATCTTAAATTGTGGATGCTAGCATTTGATCCAGGGACTAGCATTGCAATCACAGGGACCTTTACCTTAAAAGGTGGGGTCTTACATGACAGCATGGTTCTACTAATTCCAACGTATAAGTGTAAGAATATACAACATAGATGACACAATGGTTCAAGTTTATTAGGGGCAAAGAATATAGTGTGCCTTCAAGTTCGTGAGGGCTTTAATCACTAAGTTTTCACATAACAAAATACTTTTTACTTGGAAGATAGCTGAAAACAAGAATATACTTGGAATGATGTAATACACCATGCATAGGAATTTATAGTGGACACTTTGGAATAACTTGGTTTCTTGGAAGTTGGAAGCATGAGTAGAACTTACTCATACAAGTGGATGCTAGCAAAAGACTGGGAACAACCAACTAAGAGAGCAATAATGGCCATAATCATGCAAAGCGACAAAACATTACTATTCAAAATATAGAGTGGTACTACAAGTCATGGACTAAATGATTATAGAGGCTATGGTCACTTGTTCATAGTCATAACATGGTGTGAGCATGCGCCAAGTCAACCCAAACAAAGCATCAAAGGAGAATACCACAATACTATGCTTTTGTATGCTAAAACAACGCATGATTCTTCCAAGGCACACTAAGCAATCCCAATTGTTTGGAACAAGTCATTCTATAGCAATAATCACTAAGCATAAGGTCAAAAAAAAACACCTAGCATGACATGCTAAAGTCTAAGTCACAGTTAAAGCAAGCTCCTCTTGCACTTCCAAGCAAGAACTTTCTACTCCTTTCCAACACCAATCAACTTATTTGAAACAACACAACGAGAACGGGGGTACAAACTACTTTATTCAAGCAAACTAAAAAAACTAAGCAAAGCAAACAAAAACTAAGACGCTCCAAGAACAACACAACAGTGCATGAAACAATAAAAATGAAGTGTCTAGAAAGACCTGAGCTTTTTATTGATGAAGAAGGGGATGCCTTGGGCATACCCAAGCTTTGACGCTTGTACCTCTTGGATATTTTTTGGGGTGACACCGGGGTGGCAGCCCCAAGGTGGAGCTTTTGTCCATTCTTCATCTTATTACATCATTCTCTTCCTACACCTGAAATTTTCCTTCATACAAAACTTCACACAATCTTCATTAGAAACATTAGTGTATTCAAAAGATAATAGACCTTTGGGTTTAGCTTTAGAACAAAATTTTTTTTCACTAAAAACACAATCTACTGTAGCTACTCCTTGAAAAAGCTTAATTTTCCAAAAAGAACCCAAAAAAAGAATCAATAAGAAGCAAATGCAAATAATGGCAGAAATCTGTCAAAACATACCAGCAGGTAGAAACCGATTTTTTCGAACATCTTATGTTGCTCAAATCAAAAGGTGTTGAACTAGTGAAAAGTTAGCTAACATACTGGGGGATTTTTTCGTAAATTGTGAGCTCAATTATAGTTACATAGCCTCCTCACGAATTGTTTTGGTGGAGGACAGAAATCTGTTTCGGGACAGCAACTCCCCAAATCTTACTTCCCTCTTATTAGAGGTCATTCTTGGCCCAAAACGCAAACAAAATGGAAAAGGATAGGTCATTACTGAATTAATAACTTCAAAGACTCAAGGAAACTCTTGGGTTATCTCCCAACAAGTACTTTTCTTTAACGCCTTTAAGTTAGGCACAAGAAGCAAGAAATCAAGTATTTTGAAATGAAGAATTAAGATCAATACTTGCGAAGTCTTCAACTATGATAGGTATCTCATCAAAATGAGTCTTGGAGGATCCCTTCTCATATCTCTTTGGTTTACTACTTTCATCAAAAGTATTTTCAGGAACAATCCAATCAAAATTCCTTTCAAAGGCCTCATGCATCCCAACAATCTTAAAGGGTATGGGTATCTTGAATTCCTCTCTAGGTTTGGTTTTATCTGAAGTACCCATAACATCTACACATGAGCCTAGCAGTATAAAATGCTCAAAGACCTTTTTGGCTTCCTTAGCAACATCATGTAACTCTTTTAGTAGAGTTTCAAGGATAAATTCTCTCTTTTCAGCGTTCTCTTCTTTTAGTTTTAGGAACAAAATTTGCATCATGGGGTTAAGGCTAACAAACCTAGCCTCCAACATATGAACTAAAGAAGCTGCAGCAATTTCATAATTAGGAGAAAGTTATTCTATAGATATATCCTCAATATCGTCATGCTTGCTAACATGATTAAATAATTGTTCAATATTATCTTTCCTAATTATGGAGCCACTACCTATTGAAAGATCTTTCAGGGTGAACTTGGGGAACAACATGGTGAGCTAGATCAAGGTGGCAACTAGAGTAGGAACTAATTTTTTGTGTTTTTGATAAGAGGAAGCAAACCAAATTAAACTAATTTCTTTTGGAGTTTTTGATAAAAAAGGCAAACAAAACAAAGCAAAAGAAACTAAAAAAACTAAAAAAAGTAAAGATAAAGGTTGAGAAGGACTCCCCTTGTGAAGACGTCATTAGCCTCCCCGACAATGGTGCTAGAAAACTTGTTGATGGCGCTTCAGAGCGCTTTGTCGGGAAACCCCAAGAGAAAGCTGTGATGCAGCACAACAGTAAGTATTTCCTCAGTTAGAAACCGAGGTTGTCGAACTAGTACGAGGAAGGAAACGTCACATAGGTGTTGCAAGCAATGTGGAAACCTGCACAATACAAACTCAAGAGTTTGCCCCAACTAACAGTGAGGTTGTCAATCTCACCGGTTGCTATAACAAAGGATTAACTGTATGGTGTGGAAGGTGATGATGGTTTGCAGCAAGTAAACAATAACAGTGGAAGATGTATCAATTGTAAAGATTGGATCAGGGTCCATAGTTCACTAGAGGTGCTCTCCTTAGATAAACAAACATGGCATGAAGGGTAAACAAATTATAGCGGGGCAATTGACAGGACTGAGCAAGGCATCACAATGCAATACTAGACAAAAATATCCTATGAGATTCGATTGGGCAATACAACAATATACATAGACCGTCATCCAACTGCATCTATGACTAGAATTCCACCTTCAGGTTATCATCGAACCCCCTCCAGTATTAAGTTGCAAGCAACATACAGCTGCTTTAAGCAAAGTGTGTAAGGTAAACAATCCACTTGTTCCATGAACAAGAGACCATTGTTTTCTCCCTAGTGGCAACAACACATCTAAAACCGTAGATATTTTTGTCACTTTCCTTGATTAAGTAGAGGCATGAACGCACTATGAGCATAAATACCCCATCTTGGAGTCACTAGCAACTACTTGGACAAGATAGCTACTAACAACGGATAGCATGCAAGATCACAAACAACACAGACATGATAGAATCAAATAGACAAAACGATTAATCAATCTAACATAGTAATCGCAATATCCATCGGATCCCCGCAAACACAACATGCATGATTACAAATAGATGAGATCTTGATCATGAACGAAGCTCAGAAGATCTAGACATGAAAGCACAAAGAAGGAGATACAACCATCTAGATACTACATGGACCCGTAGTCCAAGGTCTACTCACGCTTCATACCGGAGGCTGGCATGATGAAGAAGAAGGCCTCCGGGATGATCTCCCCTTCGGTAGGGTGCCGGGAAGAGCTTCAGATCCCCCTGATCTAGGGACAATGGTGGCGGCGGCTATAGACGGTTTCGTGGAATATTGATCGGGTACTTAGGGTTTAGGCATCGGGGGACTTTATACACGAAGAGGCGAGGCTGGGAGGCGGCCAGGGGACCCACACCCTGCCCAGGCGCAGGCCCACCCTGGGTCGCGCCTAGGGGGTGTGGCAACCCTGTGGCGCCCCTCCGTCTCTCCTATGGACTCCGTGTTCTCCTCGGTGAAATATTGACTTTGCCTTTTGTCCCGTCCAATTCCGATAATATTTTCTTACTAGCTTTTCTGGAACCAAAAACAGCAGAAAACAGGTGACTGGCACTGTGGCAACTTTTTAATAGATTAGTACCAGAAAACATGTAAAAAGCACCTCAAAGTGTAGACAAAGCAAAGCAAAGTAGATACTAAACAAACATGGAACATCAAAAATTAGAGATACGTTTCCGACGTATCAATAAGGAGGCAACTTAATAGCATCATTCAAAGGAATTTGCAAAAATAAAGGTTTCATCCACTCACAAAACTTGTTGTAGTGTTCTTCCTCCTTTGACTTGTGTTTTTTATTGGGAAAAGGAATAGGTTTCTGCACCCAAGGTTCTCTCTCACTACCATGTTTATTAGCAATAAAATCTTCCTTAGTGTATCTAGTATTCTTAGTGTGCTTATCAGGTTCTTCCTGAACTTCTCCTTATCAGGAGCATCATTTTTATGATTACCACTCTCAGTTTCAGCATCAGAGACAAATATACTATTAGGATCTACAGCAGGTTCAGAGGGTTCCTCAACTATTTTATGTTTTTTTCTTTCTCTAACGAGGACTATCTGATGGGGGAATACCAATCGGGGTATACCCATGAAGAGGAATCGCCAGCTGGATCGCTGATCCCAGAGCGGGTCGACTTGCCGAATACGGCGACTGACGCATACTGGACCCAGGCGACTGGCGCCGACTGGAGGCCCAAGATGGCGACTCGTATACAAAGCCCACCAAATACTTGTAAACCCTAACTGGCTACATATATAAAGCCACCAGGGGCACCCCCACGGGGTATGCTCTCCCATATTAGATTAGATCTAGTCTCTCCCTCCGCCTACGGCGGCTCCCGTGTAACCAATCTATGATCATATACTGGATTAATAGCAGGACATAGCGATCCTCCACCGAGGAGACGTGAACCTGGGTACATCGTGTGCCAATCTCGCTCCCGGATTCTCCTACGTCGCCTAGCTCCCTCTACGTAAGCTACCCCTAGTAGCATCTGCCATGCAATACCACGACAGTTGGCGCCCACCGTGGGGCAAGCGCTGCTTGGAGGGTGATAATCCGAGCGAGATCCTTCATCAACATCGGCAATATCGCGCGCAACGCCGAGTACTGCTAGGCAAAGAGATTGGAAGCTGATCGATCTGGCTTGCCTTGCATCCAAGGCACACGCGGATCTGGCTTGCCTTGCATCCAAGGCACATGCGGCTGCATAGATCGATTCACGTGACTGTTAGATGATTTTTCTATTCGATTTCCTCTCTCTAATTAATTGTTCTACCCACTAGTTATTTTATTTAGATTTAATCTCACATGCATGACTACTTGTGCGTATTGTTTGGTACTCACATGCATGATTACTTGTGCCTATTGTTTGGAGGACCAATCTATGAACGCGAGATTGATCGCTGGTAGCGGTCAGATCACTCGATCAATTCTCAAGATGCCACAGATCAATCTCTGCGTCAATGCTAAATTGATTCTACATCCAAAAACAGCTCGCAAGATACCATGCGGCAGGAATCCACGCTGATCGGCCGTCTTTAATCTTCTTGAAGCTGGCGAGTGCGTGCAAGCAATTTCTCTGATACATCAAAATATCGATCCTCCACACCAGTAGCAAAAGCGGCGACGAGTTGATTTAAAATTTGTGCTTCTCTCTCTTACGTATTGATTACCATGTGAGTCAACTATTTTATTCTGATCAGATCTATTTTTTCGCATGTCTTTTTTATGCATGCCCCACCTTGAGATCGAATTATGGTGTTCTGGGACAAGAGCCACCTCTTGCTCATGGCCAGCGTGCCGACGAGCAGGCTTTTTCTTTTGCCTCAGTATTAACAGGTGATCGGGAATAGCGCGTGCGTGACATGAGGACTCGGCGTCTTCGGCAACTCACATGTTGCGAACTTGTCATTGAAGACTCGCCATCATGGACTCTTGGTGACTCGCCCGTCGCACACTCGCCACACCAGACGACTCGTCCATCGCGGATTTGGTACGTCCGGCGACTCGTCCATCACGGACTCGCCATGCTCCGGACCTTCGCCTAAACGCGGACACGGTTAAACGCGGACTCGCTAGGCTCGGAGACTCGCCCGCCACGGACTCGCCTGCCACGTCGACTTCGCCATAGCGCGACCTCCGTCCGCCGCGTCGACCCCGTGTCCGCCGCGTCGACTTCGCAACAGCGACCTCCGTCCGTCGCGTCGACATCGCCATAGCGCGACCTCCGTCTGCCGCGTCGACCCCGTGTCCGCCGCGTCGACTTATCCAAAGCGCGACCATACGTCCGCCGCGTCGACTCCTTGTCCGTTGCGACAACTTTTTCTAGCTAAACGCCATGCGACCCATGTGTACGCCACGCCTAGTAAGGGACATTCATCGTCCGAGTCGCCAGAGAGGGTCACATGCCACGCTGCATGGACTCACCACTGGGTGTCTCTTCCCCCCGGGAAAAATCTATTCGCCTTTGTCAACCTTTGAAAGAGCGACTCGCAATGGCCAAGTAGTGCGGACGAGGACTCGCAAACTGAGCCTCGGATCGTCCACGAAAAACGCTAACCGAGAGCCATCACTGGAGTCGCCTTGCTCGACTGGCCTTTCGGGCCAAGACAAATGGTAGTGCTACACAAACAACACCATGTCCTCATCAACCTTAGACAGTGCGACTCGCACGGCTAAGTACTGCGGACGAGGACTCTCAAACCGAGCCTCGGATCGTCCAGGAAGAAAGCCAAGCCGAGAGCCATCTTTGGAGTCGCCATGCGACTGCCCCCCCCCCCCCCGGGCCAAGACGAGAGACTCGCTAACAAAAACAGCGGAATCAACATCCTCGCGGACTCGCAATCATCGCGGACTCGCCACACTCGGGGACTGTCCCCTCGCGGACTCGCAATCATCGCGGACTCGCCACGCTCGGGGGCTCTCCCCTCGCGGACTCGCCACACTCGGGGCCTCTCCCCTCGCGGACTCGCGATCATCGCGGACTCGCCACGCTCCGGGACTCTCCCCTCGCGGACTCGCAATCATCGCCGGTCGCTCGGCATCGCCGCTCGCCGCGCTCGGGGACTCGGCGCCCGTCGGTCGCTCAGCCTCGCCGCTCGCCGCGCTCGGGGACTCGGCGCCTGCCAGTCGCTCGACCTCAGCACTCGCCGCGCTCGGGGACTCGATGCTCGCCGGTCGCTCGACCTCGCCATTCGCCGCGATCGCGGACTAGCTCAACCTCGCCACTCGCCATTCTCGGAAACAACTACTACTAAAGAGCCTCAAGTCGCCTCTACAAGCCAACTCAATCCTCGGGGACTACTCCTAGGCATGCTGCGTGTACGCGTGGTTCCACGACCGTGGCTCACCCTCGTCGACTCGCCACCACAGATTCGCTCTCGCGTACTCAACACGCTCGTCGACTCTCCACCGCAGACTCGTCCTCGTGTACTCAACACGATTGGGGACTCTCCACTGCGGACTCGCCCTCGCGTATTCGACACGCTCGGGGACTCTCCACCGCGAATACTCGCCACGCTCGGGGGCTCTCCCCTCGCGGACTCGCAATCATCGCGGACTCGCCACACTCGGGGACTCTCCCCTCGTGGACTCGCAATCATCGCGGACTCGCCACGCTCGGGGGCTCTCCCCTCGCGGACTCGCAATCATCGCGGACTCGCCACACTCGGGGACTCTCCCCTCGCGGACTCGGATCATCGCGGACTCGCCACGCTCCGGGACTTTCCACTCTCGTACTCTCCACGCTCGGGGACTTGCCACCGCGAACACTTTCCCTCGCGTACTCGACACGCTCAGGGACTCGCCACCACGGACTCGCCTTCGCGTACTCAACACGCTCGTCGACTCTCCACCGCGGACTCGTTCTCGTGTACTCAACACGCTCGGGGACTCGCCACCGCGGACTCGCCCTCGCGTATTCGACACGCTCGGGGACTCTCCACCGCGGACTCGCCCTCACGTACTCAACGCGCTTGGGGACTCGGCGTGCTACAGACAGCGCCACTCGCTGATCGCTCGACCTCGCCACTCGCCACGCTCGGGGACTCGACACGCTCCATGTTCAGGGACTCGCTGCAACTGGCGGCTTCACCGACACCTGGCGTCTTTTGCCAACTGGCCATCACCAACGGGCTCACGCCGACCGCCTCATGCTTCACGGTTCTTTTTTCTATTCAGGAGCTCATCGCCGATTCGCCACGACCCATCGTCAAGACTCTCCTCGCCCTGCCTCAAGCCCGCGTCGAATCGACAACGCGCTCGGGGACTACTGATGGGGGAATACCAATCGGGGTATACCCATGAAGAGGAATCACCAGCTGGATCGCCGATCCCAGAGCGGGTCGACTTGCCGAATACGGCGACTGACGCATACTGGACCCAGGCGACTGGCACCGACTAGAGGCCCAATATGGCGACTCGTATACAAAGCCCACCAAATACTTGTAAACCCTAACTGGCTACATATATAAAGCCACCAGGGGCACCCCCACGGGGTATGCTCTCCCATATTAGATTAGATGTAGTCTCTCTCTCCGCCTACGGTGGCTCCCGTGTAACCAATCTATGATCATATACTGGATTAATAGCAGGACGTAGCGATCCTCCACCGAGGGGACCTGAACCTGGGTACATCGTGTGCCAATCTCGCTCCTGGATTCTCCTACATCGCCTTGCTCCCTCTACGTAAGCTACCCCCAGTATCATCTGCCGTGCAATACCACGACACTACCACTACTTTCACCTTGTTGAGAATCCTGCTCAATTATTTTAGGGTGTCCTTCAGGATATAAAGGATCTTGAGTAGCTATACCACTCCTAGTTATAAGTCCATAAGCATGTTTATCTCCTGAGGCATTAACTAGCATATCCTTTTGTACCTTAGCAAGTTAATCAATTTGAGTTTGAACCATTTGAAAGTGTTTACAAAGCATTTTAATATCATTGGCAGTTCTTTCCATAATATCTTTCAACTCATTAATAGCTCTAGAGTTTTCCAATAAATGATTCTGAACTTGTTTATTAAAATTACCTTGTTTAACAATAAATGTGTCAAGTTCATCTAAGCATTGATCAGGAGGCTTACCATAGGGAATATCACCTTCATCAAAGTGGAGAGAGTGTACCTCAATAGTAGATGAGTGGGGAATTGGCTTACATAATTCTTCTATAGGAGGTAGATTCTTCACATATTCAGCTCTAATACCTTTCTCCTTAACACATTTCTTAGCTTCCTTCATCACTTCATCATTTAATACAATTACTCCCCTCTTCTTTGGTGTTGGTATTAGAACTGGTTCAGGCACAACTGGTTCAGGAGTAATAGGCTCAGGTGTATTTATCTTAGTTGAAGTCCAATCATCATAATTATTGCTTATTTTAGCCATTAATTCTTCAGCATCTGTAGGAGTTCTTTTCCTGAAAACACAATCAACAAAGCTATCGAGGTATGTCCTAGAATAATTAGTTAGTCCATTATAATAAATATCAAGAAGCTCATTTTAGGCAATGGACATCCAGGATGTGCATGGGTCAAGGCACAGAACCTTGTCCATGACTCAGGCAATTTCTCTTCTTCTCCCTGTTTAAAATCAAAAATTATCTTCAAAGCAGCATGTGTATCACTAGGAGGAAAATATTTCTGGAAGAAACAAGCAATCAAACAATCAGGACTATCAATGGATCCTAGATGTAATCTATTAAACCAAGCCCTAGCTTATCCTTTTAGTAAAAAAGGGAAGATCTTAGAAACAAAGTACTTGCGCATCTTAAAATCATCAGAGAATAAAGCACTCATAGTGGAAAGCTCATTCATATGAGCCACATCACTCTCATTTTCATTCCCACAAAAAGGTTCTTTCTCAACAATGTCTAAATAGTATAAATCAAGAGAGAAATCATAATCTTCATCTTTAATATCTATGGGTGTAAGATCCCTCCCTTTATAAAGGTAAGGATCCCTGTGATTGCAATGCTAGTCCCTGGATCAATGCTAGCATCCACAGTTTAAGATGAAGTACACAGAAACAAAGGTCATTATTACATATCATTCCAGAGACAAACAGTCTTTTACATACTCCATGGACAAAGGCCTAATACAAGAGTTTCACATATATAATAAGATAAGAAAGTCTTCGTCTTCATGTGCCACAGGCAAGCATGTTGAGTGTAGACTCATAACCCTCTAATCACCATCAGTGTAACCTGCAACATCACAAGTTACAGCCACAGTGGGTTGGTACATTGGAATAGTATTGGCAAGTGATACCTTAGAATAATATTGGTAGACTAGTTACTATATGCATTTTGGCTAAGTGTAGCTTAGGCTTGCTTTGCTCAAAATAGGTTTTACCTATCAGTTGAAATCACTAAGTTTTTCTTTGTCAAAATCTTTCCCAAGGAACCACCAATAGACATTGGGGAACCTTCACCCTTGTTCAACCACAAGTTTTTACTTAGAAATTGGGATGAGGAGATTCTTGATAGCTTCCATGTCTTGATGCTCAAGTTGTCCAATACCAGGGACATGGTTAAGTACTTAGATTCTTCCATCTGCAGAGGTTGTGCACTTTCCCCACAAGAATTGATTTTCACCAAGATAGTGTTGGAATTATGCCCTAGAGGCAATAATAAAGATGTTATTATTATAATTCTTGTTCATGATAAAGTTTATATTCCATGCTATAATTGTATTAAGCGGAAACATTAATACTTGTGTGGTTTGTGAACAACACCGTGTCCCTGTTACGCCTCTAAGGACTAGCTCATTGATCAATGATGGTTAAGGTTTCCTAACCATAGACATGAGTTGTCAATTGATAATGAGATCATATCATTGGGAGAATGATATGGTGGACAGACCCAAACTAAGCGAAGCAATTAGATCGTTTCATCGTGTTCATCTTTGCGAAGCTTTTCCTATGTCAAATATTGTATTCCTTAGACCATGAGATAATGCAACTCCCTGGTACCGGAAGAAAGCTTTGAGGTCATCAAACGTCATCCTATGAGAGGGTGATCATAAAGGTGTCTCTCAGGTGATCGGAAAGTATCTGTTGGGTTGTATGTATCGAGATGGAATTTGTCCCTCCCAAGTCGGAGAGATATACTTGGGCCCCACTGTAATCGATATCAACACCGCTTGCAAGCATGTGGTTAAGGAGTTAATCACAAAGTGATATCGGATTACGGAACGAGTAAAGTACTTCTTGTGAGAGATTGAACTAGGTATGACGGTACAAGCGATCGAATCTCGGGCAAGTAAAATATCGCGACGAAGGGAATATATATATGGGATTGATTGAATCACGGCATCGTGGTTCATCCGATATGATCATCGATGAATGTGTGGGAGTCAATATGGGTGCAGACCCGCTATTGATTATTGATAGAAGATCATGTATACGCATATTCTCGAACCGCAGGTCACACATAACGTATCTCGACGCTAGGATAGATTGGATAATTGGTTTATGAATTTTTGTTCGAGTCTCGGATGGGATCCGGGATATCACGAGAGGTTCGGAATGGTCCGGAGAATAAGATTCATATAAGGCGATTGCAGTTTTGGAGTTCGAATTGTTCCGAGTTAATCGGTATTGTAGGAAGCTTCTAGAACCTTCCGGAAGGGACCAACGTGGCCCCACCTTCCGGGAGGGGGCATGGGCCTATGAGGGAGTGTCCTGGCCGCATTGGGCCAGGGGCACAAGGCCCCATAGGGCCCAGCCGATCCTAGATAAGTTTAAACTCGTTTAAACTAGAGATAGGATTTCTAGATAAGGGAGAGTTTAAATCGTTTAAACTAGAGATAGGATTTCTAGATAAGGGAGAGTTTAAATTGTTTAAACTAGAGATAGGCTTGGAGGAGGGGCAAGGGCTGGCCGCCCCCCCTCTATATATAGAGGGGTGGTGCGCCCCTCCCCCTACACACACCTTCCTCCAAGCCCTAGCAGCCTTGCTACCTTCCTCTCTCCCTCCCGACTGTTTGTAGGCGAAGCCCTGCAGCAGAAATTCTCCACCATATACACCACGCCGTCGTGTTGTAGATCCAATCTATCTCTCCACCATACTCGCTGGTCCGAGGAAGGAGGAGACGTCGAGTCTTTGCGTGTGCATCTCACGGAGGCACCGCCACTTGTGGTGCTAGATCGGATCGGATCGCGAGGAGGAGAAGCGAGTATGACTACATCACCCACGTTCCGACGAACGTTTCGCTGTGCGAATCTTCAAGGGTATGAAGATCTAATCTAATCTCTCTCGTTGTTTTCATCTCCTAGATTAGATCTTGGCTTTCCCTCTGTTCGCTCCGTAGAAAATTTTGATTTACTATGCCGCGAAACCCTTGATGGTATCAGAGCTAGATCTTTGCGTAGATGTGTTTCACGAGTAGAACGCAACATGGTTGTTGCGGGCGTTGATGTTTTCTGTTGCAAGCCTCTTGTTTGTGTTCTTCTTATGACGCGGGATAGTGAGATTGAAGCGGTCCAGGCCAACCTTACGCGACGTCGTTCGCGAGACCGGCTCCGCACTTGACGTGTGGCTTGTTCCACACATGCGGCTGGTGGATGTCAGTTTCTCTCACTATAGTTGTCATGGTATTAACACCGGAGTTTGGAACCATAATATCACCGTTGTGGCTTTCCGTAGGTAAGAATCGTTCTTAGCATCTACTCCCATAAGCCACGTAAAACATGCAACAACAAAGTAGAGGCGTCTAACTTGTTTTTGCAGGGAGTGTTTTCTGTGATATGGTATGGCCCAAGATGTGATGTGTATATTGTATGCGATGATCATGTTTTGTATTGTTTCACGACTTGCATGTCGATGAGTACACAACCGGCAGGAGCCATATGGTTGTCTTTATAATTGTGTATGACCTGCGAGTCAACTTCTTATACGCCATGTAATAGCTTTACTTTATCGCTAAGTAGTTAGCAATAGTTGTAGTTTCTATTCGTGGTGGAGGCAATCATGGTGGAGTGATGGAGATCATGCCGGAATGCACAAGATGGAGATCATTGCGCGAGGATTGGCTATACCATGTCACATAAAGTTATATGCATGTGATGTTTATCCCTTTATGTATCT
The DNA here is from genome assembly GCA_030063025.1 of Avena longiglumis. Taxonomy (NCBI): domain Eukaryota; kingdom Viridiplantae; phylum Streptophyta; class Magnoliopsida; order Poales; family Poaceae; genus Avena; species Avena longiglumis. The sequence goes on from CP125978.1 coordinate 366,848,600, forward strand.
TATTATGCTTAGATCACGACGGTAGCATTATAAGATGATTCCTCACTTAAAGATCAAGATAAAACTGTGTTCTCCCCAAGTATGCACCGTTCGAAAGTTAAATCGTGTCCAAGCATCACGTGATGATCGGGTGCTATAGACTCTCATACACATACGGGTGCAAGCCAGTTTTGCAGCGGACATACTTGGGTCTAGCTTGACGAGCCTAGCATGTCTGACATGGCCTCGGAACACAAGAACCGAAAGGTTAAGCATGAGTCATATGAATGATATGATCGACACTTTGTTGTCCACCATTGAAACCACATCTCTTCTCGTGATGATCGGATTAGGTGTGGTGAATTTGGATCGTGTTCACTAAACAACTTGAGGGATGTTGAATTTAGTGGGAGTTCATCTAGTAATTTGATTAAGTTGAACTATTTATCATGAACATAGTCTAAATTGTACTTGCAAATCTTGTAGATCACATGGCCAAATCCAACTTCAACTTCAACGTTTTTCTTTGAGAAGGAAAAGCTTAGAAACAATGGGTCTAACTTCACCAATTGGTTCCAATCTAAGAATCATTCTCTGGCGGACAAAGGACTATGTCCTTGGTAAAGCGTTAGGTGACCCCCTGCAATCGCTACCGATGAGAAAGCTGTCTATCAGTCGTGCAAAGATGATTATGGTGTGATTAAGAGCACCATGTTGTTTGCTATGGAACCGGAGCTTCAAAATCGTTTTGAAACCTATCCGGGCCCTTTGAGATTCTCGAGGCTGAAAACCATGTTTCGACTCAAGCCCGTTCGAGAGATATGAGATCTCGAGAAGTTCTTTAATCGCAAGATGGAGGAAGGGAGTTCCGTTAGTGAGCACGCCATAAAGATGTCGGGCTACACTCAGCTTGAGCAACTGGAATGCACGATTCGGAGGAGCTCAAGATTGACAGGATTCTGCAATCACTCCTCCCAGCTACAAAAGTTTTGTAGTGACTCATAATCAGATTGGTTCCATCGATACGATCACCGAGCTCTTCAAAGTCAAGGCTGCGAAGTGGACATCAAGAAGGATAATCATGTGTTGATGGTCAACAAGCCCTCCTTTAAGAAAGGTAAGGAGCAAAGAAGCCCTTCAAGAAGGCGGCGACAAGCGAATGCCCTGGCTGAGAAGAAGCTCGGTCTGGTCCCAAGCCGGACCGAGTGCTTCTATTGCAAGGACAAGGGTCCTTTGGGCATCGTCCGAAATACTTAGCGGACAAGAAGGCTGGCACCATCAAAGGTATATTTGATATACATGTTATTGATGTTTTCCTTACTAGCCCTCGTTGTAGTGCACAGGTATTTGATACGGTTCGGTTGCTAATATTTGTAACTCGAAATAGAGCTACGGAATAGGCGGCTTGCGAGGATGAGGTGACGATGCGCGTTGGCAACGGATCAAGAGTTGATGTGATGGCCGTCGGCACGCTCTCCTTAGTTTTACCTTGGGATTAGTTTTAAACATTAATAAATGTTATTATGTGTACTGCGTTGAGCATGAACATCATTTCGGATCATGTTTATTGCAAGACGGTTATTCATTTAAATCGGAGAATAATGGTTGTTCTATTTATATGAGTAACATCTTTTATGGTCATGCACCTCTTGTAAATGGTTTATTTCTTCTAAATCTCGAAAGGGATGAAACACACATCCATAACATTGAGGCTAAGAGATGCAAAGTAGATAGTGATAATACTACTTATTTGTGGCAATCGTCGTCTAGGTCATATTGGTGTAAAGCGCATGAAGAAACTCCATTCTGATGGACTTTTGGAGTCTCTTGATTTTGAATCATTTGACACATGCGAACCATGCCTCATGGGCAAGATGATCAAAACCCCGTTCTCCGGTATGATGGAGCGAGCAACGGACTTGTTGGAAATCATACATACCAATGTATGCGGACCGATGAGTGTTTCGACGCGCGGTGGATATCGCTATTTCCTCACTTTTACCGATGACTTAAGTAGATATTGGTATATCTATTTAATGAAACATAAATCTGAAACATTTGAAAAGTTCAAGGAATTTCAGAATGAAGTGGAGAACCATCGTAACAGAAAGATTAAGTTTCTATGATCCGATCGTGGAGGTGAATATTTGAGTTATGATTTTCTCACGCATCTTAAAGCAAGTGGAATCGTTTCACAACTCACGCCACCCGGAACACCACAGCGCAATGGTGTGTCGAGCATGGAATCGAACCCTATTAGATATGGTCCGATCAATGATGTCTCTTACTGATTTGTCGTTATCATTTTGGGGTGATGCATTAGAAACCGCTGCATTCACTTTAAATAGGGCTCCATCTAAATCCGTTGAGACGATACCGTATGAACTGTGGTTTGGTGCTAAACCTAAGTTGTCGTTTCTTAAAGTTTGGGGATGCGAAGCTTATGTCAAGAAGTTGATGCCGGACAAGCTCGAACCCAAAGCGGAGAAATGCGTCTTCATAGGATACCCTAAGGAAACTATTGGGTATACCTTCTATCACAGAACCGAAGGCAAAGTGTTTGTCGCAAAGAACGGTTCCTTTCTTGAGAAGGAGTTTCTCTCGAAAGAAGTGAGTGGGAGGAAAGTAGAGCTAGACGAGGTTATTGAACCTTCTCTTGAATTGGAGAGTAGCGCAAAGACTGAAATTGTTCCAGATGCCTTTGCACCAACAATAGAGGAAGCTAATGACAAGGATCATGAAGCTTGGACGATCTTGCTCTTGAGCGTCGCAGGTCGACAAGGTCGCGTGCCCCTCTGAGTGGTACGGCAACCTGTCTTGTTGTCTTGTTGGTAGAAGACGGTGAACCTCGAACTATGAGGAAGCGATGATGAGCCCAGACTAGAAATGGTGGAAGCCATGAAATCCAATTTGGATCCATGGCGAAAACCAAGTATGGACTGTGGTGGACCCTCATAGCGACCGAAAGGCCGTTGAGTGCAAATGGATTTTCAAGAAGAAAACGGACGCGGATGGTAATGTTACCGTCTATAAAGCACGGCTTGTCGCAAAAGGTTTTCGACAAGTTCAAGGTGTTGACTACGATGAGACTTTCTCTCCGTAGCGATGTTTAAGTCCATTCGGATTTTATTAGCAATTGCTGCGTTTCATGATTATGAAATATGGCAGATGGATGTCAAGACTGCTTTCCTCAATGGGAACATTGATGAAGAGTTGTATATGATGCAACCCGAAGGTTTTGTCGATCCTAAGGATGCTAGTAAAGTATGCAAACTTCAGCGTTCCATTTATGGACTGAAGCAAGCATCTCGGAGTTGGAACCTTCGTTTTGATCAAGTGATCAAGAGCTTTGGATTTGTTCCAAATTGCTGAAGCTTGCATCTACAAGAAAGTGAGTGGGAGCTCGGTGGCGTTTACGGTCTTGTATGTGGATGACATATTGATTATCGGAAATGACATCAACATGCTTAACGATGTGAAGAGTTATTTGAACAAGTGTTTTTCAATGAAAGACCTAGGTGAAGCTACTTATATATTGGGCATCAAGATCTATAGAGATAGACAAAGACGCCTGATAGCTTTAAGCCAGAGTACATACCTAGACAAAGTTCTGAAAAGGTTCAGAATGGATAAGGCAAAGAAAGGTTCAAAGGCCTATGTTGTCGTAAGATATTGAGCAAGGCTCGGTGTCCACTACGGTAAATGATAGGGAAGCTATGAGCAAAGTGCCTTATGCCTCGCCATAGGTTCCATCATGTATGCCATCTTGTGTACAAGACCGGATGTGTCCAATGCTCTTAGTTTGACGACGAGATATCAAGTGATCCAGAGTGGAACATGGACACCGTGAAGAACATCCTAAAGTACCTAAATAGAACTAAAGAAATGTTCTTAGTCTATGGGGGTGATGAACGACTTGTCGTAAAGGTTACGTCGATGCTAGTTTCGACACCGACAAGGATGATTCCAAATCTCGAACGGGATACGTTTATATTTTGAATGGAGGAGCTGTGAAGTGGAGAAGCTGCAAGCAAAGCGTGATCGCGGGATCTACGATGAAAGCGGAATACATGGCTGCCGCAGCGTCAAGTGAAGGAGTTTGGATCGAAACTTCATCACTGAGCTTGGCGTGGTTCCAAGTGCATTGGACCCTTTGGAGATATTATGTGACAACACTGGCGCCATAGCACTCGCTAAGGAACCAAGATATCATCCAAAGACCAAGCATATCAACCGCAAGTTTCATATAATCCGAGATTATATAGCATATGGAGATCTGAAGATTAGCAAAGTACATACGGATCTGAATGTCGCAGATCCATTGACTAAACCTCTTCCACGTGTAAAACATGATCAACACCTCGATTGCCATGGGTGTGAGATTGTTGCCAGATGTAAACTAGATTATTGACTCTAGTGCAAGTGGGAGACTGTTGGAATTATGCCCTAGAGGCAATAATAAAGATGTTATTATTATAATTCTTGTTCATGATAAAGTTTATATTCCATGCTAGAATTGTATTAAGCGGAAACATTAATACTTGTGTGGTTTGTGAACAACACCGTGTCCCTGGTACGCCTCTAAGGACTAGCTCATTGATCAATGATGGTTAAGGTTTCCTAACCATAGACATGAGTTGTCAATTGATAATGAGATCATATCATTGGGAGAATGATATGGTGGACAGACCCAAACTAAGCGAAGAAATTAGATCGTTTCATCGTGTTCATCTTTGAGAAGATTTTCACATGTCAAATATTGTATTCCTTAGACCATGAGATAATGCAACTCCCTGGTACCTGAAGAAAGCTTTGAGGTCATCAAACGTCATCCTATGAGAGGGTGATCATAAAGGTGTCTCTCAGGTGATCGGAAAGTATCTGTTGGGTTGTATGTATCGAGATGGAATTTGTCCCTCCCAAGTCGGAGAGATATACTTCGGGCCCACTTTCGGTGTCGATATCAACACCTTGCAAGCATGTGGTTAAGGAGTTAATCACAAAGTGATATCGGATTACGGAACAGTAAAGTACTTCGTGAGCGAGATTGAACTAGGTATGACGGTGACGATCGAATCTCGGGCAAGTAAAATATCGCGAGATGAAGGGAATATATATATGGGATTGATTGAATCCTGGCATCGTGGTTCATCCGATATGATCATCGATGAATGTGTAGAGTCAATATGGGTGCCTGCACCCATGTTGATTATTGATAGAAGATCATGTCCGCATATTCTCGAACCCGCAGGGTCACACACTTAACGTATCTCGACGCTAGGATAGATTGGATAATTGGTTTATGAATTTTTGTTCGGAGTCTCGGATGGGATCCGGGATATCACGAGAGGTTCCGGAATGGTCCGGAGAATAAGATTCATATAAGGCAGTGTAGTTTTTGGAGTTCGGAATTGTTCCGGGTTAATCGGTATTGTACCGGAAGCTTCTAGAACCTTCCGGAAGGGGACCAACGTGGCCCCACCTTCCGGGAGGGGGCATGGGCCTATGAGGGAGTGTCCTGGCCGCATTGGGCCAGGGGCACAAGGCCCCATAGGGCCCAGCCGATCCTAGATAAGTTTAAACTCGTTTAAACTAGAGATAGGATTTCTAGATAAGGGAGAGTTTAAATCGTTTAAACTAGAGATAGGATTTCTAGATAAGGGAGAGTTTAAATTGTTTAAACTAGAGATAGGCTTGGAGGAGGGGCAAGGGCTGGCCGCCCCCCCCCCCTCTATATATAGAGGGGTGGTGCACGCCCTCCACACACCTTCCTCCAAGCCCTAGCAGCCTTGCTACCTTCCTCTCTCCCTCCCGACTGTTTGTAGGCGAAGCCCTGCAGCAGAAATTCTCCACCATATACACCACGCCGTCGTGTTGTAGATCCAATATATCTCTCCACCATACTCGCTGGTCCGAGGAAGGAGGAGACGTCGAGGTGCTGCACGTGTGCATCTCACGAAGGCACCGCCACTTGTGGTGCTAGATCGGATCGGATCGCGAGGAGAAGGCGAGTATGACTACATCACCCACGTTCCGGACGAACGTTCACTGTCTCGAATCTTCAAGGGTATGAAGATCTAATCCAATCTCTCGTTGTTTGCATCTCCTAGATTAGATCTTGGCTTTCCCTCTGTTCGCTCGTAGAAAATTTTGATTTACTATGCCGCCAAACCCTTCAAAGGGTATCGAGCTAGATCTATGCGTAGATGTGTTTCACAGTAGAGCAACATGGTTGTTCTTGGGCGTTGATGTTTCTTGCAAGCCTCTTGTTTGTGTTCTTCTTATGGCGGGATAGTGAGATTGAAGCGGTCCAGACAACCTTACGCGGCGTCATGAGACCGCTCCGCACTTGACGTGTGGCTTGTTCCACACATGCGGCTGGTGGATGTCAGTTTCTCTCACTGTAGTTGTCATGGTATTAACACCGGAGTTTGGCAACCATAATATCACCATTGTGGCTTTCCGTAGGTAAGAATCGTTCTTAGCATCTACTCCCATAAGCCACGTAAAACATGCAACAACAAAGTAGAGGCGTCTAACTTGTTTTTTTTGGAGTGTTCTGTGATATGGTATGGCCCAAGATGTGATGTGTATATTGTATGCGATGATCATGTTTTGTATTGTTTCATGACTTGCATGTCGATGAGTACACAACCGGCAGGAGCCATATGGTTGTCTTTATAATTGTGTATGACCTGCGAGTCAACTTCTTATACGCCATGTAATAGCTTTACTTTATCGCTAAGTAGTTAGCAATAGTTGTAGTTGCTATTCGTGGTGGAGGAAATCATGGTGGAGTGATGGAGATCATGCCGGAACGCACAAGATGGAGATCATTGCCCGAGGATTGGCTATACCATGTCACATAAAGTTATATGCATGTGATGTTTATCCCTTTATGTATCGTATTATGCTTAGATCGCGACGGTAGCATTATTAGATGATTCCTCACTTAAAGATCAAGATAAAAACTGTGTTCTCCCCAAGTATGCACCGTTGCGAAAGTTCGTCGTGTCCAAGCATCACGTGATGATCGGGTGCTATAGACTCTACGCTCACATACAACGGGTGCAAGCCAGTTTTGCACACGCAGAAATACTTGGGTCTAGCTTGACGAGCCTAGCATGTACAAACATGGCCTCGGAACACAAGAACCGAAAGGTTAAGCATGAGTCATATGAATGATATGATCGACACTTTGTTGTCCACCATTGAAACCACATCTCTTCTCGTGATGATCGGATTAGGTGTGGTGAATTTGGATCGTGTTCACTAAACAACTTGAGGGATGTTGAATTTAGTGGGAGTTCATCTAGTAATTTGATTAAGTTGAACTATTTATCATGAACATAGTCTAAATTGTACTTGCAAATCTTGTAGATCACATGGCCAAATCCAACTTCAACTTCAACGCGTTTTTCTTTGAGAAGGAAAAGCTTAGAAACAATGGGTCTAACTTCACCAATTGGTTCCGCAATCTAAGAATCATTCTATCTGGCGGACAAAAGGACTATGTCCTTGGTAAAGCGTTAGGTGACCCCTACGCAAGCTAGGCTACCGATGAGAAAGCTGTCTATCGATCACAAGAAAGATGATTATGGTGTGATTAAGAGCACCATGTTGTTTGCTATGGAACCGGAGCTTCAAAATCGTTTTGAAACCTATCCCGGGCCCTTTGAGATTCTCGAGGAGCTGAAAACCATGTTTCAGACTCAAGCCCGTTCTGAGAGATATGAGATCTCTAAGAAGTTCTTTAACTGCAAGATGGAGGAAGGGAGTTCCGTTAGTGAGCACGCCATAAAGATGTCGGGCTACACTCAACGCCTTGAGCAACTGGAATGCACGATTCCAGAGGAGCTCAAGATTGACAGGGTTCTGCAATCACTCCCTCCCAGCTACAAAAGTTTTGTAGTGACTCATAATCAGATTGGTTCCACTGATACGATCACCGAGCTCTTCGCAGCTGAAGGCTGCGGAAGTGGACATCAAGAAGGATAATCATGTGTTGATGGTCAACAAGCCCTCCTTTAAGAAAGGTAAGGGAGCAAAGAAGCCCTTCAAGAAGGGCGGCGGCAATGCCCTCTGAGAAGAATCTCGTGTCGGTCCCAAGCCGGACATCGAAAGTGCTTCTATTGCAAGGACAAGGGTCCTTTGGGCATGTCGTCCAAATACTTAGCGGACAAGAAGGTGGCACCATCATAGGTATATTTGATATACATGTTATTGATGTTTTCCTTACTAGCCCTCGTTGTAGTGCACGGGTATTTGATACCGGTTGATTGCTAATATTTGTAACTCGAAATAGGAGCTACGGAATAGACGGCGGCTTGCGAGGGATGAGGTGACGATGCGCGTTGGCAACGGATCAAGAGTTGATGTGATGGCCGTCGGCACGCTCTCCTTAGTTTTACCTTCGGGATTAGTTTTAAACATTAATAAATGTTATTATGTGCCTGCGTTGAGCATGAACATCATTTCCGGATCGTGTTTATTGCAAGACGGTTATTCATTTAAATCGGAGAATAATGGTTGTTCTATTTATATGAGTAACATCTTTTATGGTCATGCACCTCTTGTAAATGGTTTATTTCTTCTAAATCTCGAAAGGGATGAAACACACATCCATAACATTGAGGCTAAGAGATGCAAAGTAGATAGTGATAATACTACTTATTTGTGGCACTGTCGTCTAGGTCATATTGGTGTAAAGCGCATGAAGAAACTCCATTCTGATGGACTTTTGGAGTCTCTTGATTTTGAATCATTTGACACATGCAAACCATGCCTCATGGGCAAGATGATCAAAACCCCGTTCTCCGGTATGATGGAGCGAGCAACGGACTTGTTGGAAATCATACATATCTATGTATGCGGACCGATGAGTGTTTCGGACGCTGTGGATATCGCTATTTCCTCACTTTTACCGATGACTTAAGTAGATATTGGTATATCTATTTAATGAAACATAAATCTGAAACATTTGAAAAGTTCAAGGAATTTCAGAATGAAGTGGAGAACCATCGTAACAGAAAGATTAAGTTTCTATGATCCGATCGTGGAGGTGAATATTTGAGTTATGATTTTCTCACGCATCTTAAAGCAAGTGGAATCGTTTCACAACTCACGCCACCCGGAACACTACAGCGCAATGGTGTGTCTGAACGCCGGAATCGAACCCTATTAGATATGGTCCGATCAATGATGTCTCTTACTGATTTGTCGTTATCATTTTGGGGTGATGCATTAGAAACCGCTGCATTCACTTTAAATAGGGCTCCATCTAAATTCGTTGAGACGATACCGTATGAACTGTGGTTTGGTGCTAAACCTAAGTTGTCGTTTCTTAAAGTTTGGGGATGCGAAGCTTACGTCAAGAAGTTGATGCCGGACAAGCTCGAACCCAAAGCGGAGAAATGCGTCTTCATAGGATACCCTACGGAAACTATTGGGTATACCTTCTATCACAGAACCGAAGGCAAAGTGTTTGTCACAAAGAACGGTTCCTTTCTTGAGAAGGAGTTTCTCTTGAAAGAAGTGAGTGGGAGGAAAGTAGAGCTAGACGAGGTTATTGAACCTTCTCTTGAATTGGAGAGTAGCGCAGCACCTGAAATTGTTCCAAGGTGCACCGCACCAACAATAGAGGAAGCTAATGACAAGGATCATGAAGCTTCGGACGATGCTGCTACTGAACGTCGCAGGTCGACAAGGTCGCGTGCCCCTCCTGAGTGGTACGGCAACCCTGTCTTGACTGTCTTGTTGGTAGAAGACAGTGAACCTACGAACTATGAGGAAGCGATGATGAGCCCAGACTCTGAGAAATGGCTGGAAGCCATGAAATCCGAATTTGGATCCATGAGCGAAAACCAAGTATGGACTGTGGTGGACCCTCATAGCGACCGAAAGGCCGTTGAGTGCAAATGGATTTTCAAGAAGAAAACGGACGCGGATGGTAATGTTACCGTCTATAAAGCACGGCTTGTCGCAAAAGGTTTTCGACAAGTTCAAGGTGTTGACTACGATGAGACTTTCTCTCCCGTAGCGATGTTTAAGTCCATTCGGATTTTATTAGCAATTGCTGCGTTTCATGATTATGAAATATGGCAGATGGATGTCAAGACTGCTTTCCTCAATGGGAACATTGCTGAAGAGTTGTATATGATGCAACCCGAAGGTTTTGTCGATCCTAAGGATGCTAGTAAAGTATGCAAACTTCAGCGTTCCATTTATGGATCAAGCAAGCATCTCGGAGTTGGAACCTTCGCTTTGATCAAGTGATCAAGAGCTTTGGATTTGTTCCAAATTGCTCTGAGCTTGCATCTACAAGAAAGTGAGTGGGAGCTCGGTGGCGTTTACGGTACTATGTGGATGACATATTGATTATCGAAATGACATCAACATGCTTAACGATGTGAAGAGTTATTTGAAAAGTGTTTTCAATGAAAGACCTAGGTGAAGCTGCTTATATATTGGGCATCAAGATCTATAGAGATAGACAAAGACGCTGATAGCTTTAAGCGGTACATACCTAGACAAAGTTCGAAAAGGTTCAGAATGGATAAGGCAAAGAAAGGTTCAAAGGCCTATGTTGTCGGGTAAGATATTGAGCAAGGCTCAAGGTCCAGCTGATAAATGATAGGGAAGCTATGAGCAAAGTGCCTTATGCCTCGGCCATAGGTTCCATCATGTATGCCATCTGTGTACAAGACCGGATGTGTCCAATGCTCTTAGTTTGTGACGAGATATCGAAGTGATCCAGAGTGGAACCTTTGGACAGCAGTGAAGAACATCCTAAAGTACCTGAATAGGACTAAAGAAATGTTCTTAGTCTATGGGGGTGATGAACAGCTTGTCGTAAAAGGTTATGTCGATGCTAGTTTCGACACCGACAAGGATGATTCCAAATCTCAGACAAGATACGTTTATATTTTGAATGGAGGAGCTGTGAGCTGGAGAAGCTGCAAGCAAAGCGTGATCGCGGGATCTACAGAGGAAGCGGAATACATGGCTGCTGCAGAAGCGTCAAGTGAAGGAGTTTGGATTAGAAACTTCATCACTGAGCTTGGCGTGGTTCCAAGTGCATTGGACCCACTGGAGATATTGTGTGACAACACTGGCGCCATAGCACTCGCTAAGGAACCAAGATATCATCCAAAGACCAAGCATATCAATCGCAAGTTTCATATAATCCGAGATTATATAGCAGATGGAGATCTGAAGATTAGCAAAGTACATACGGATCTGAATGTCGCAGATCCACTGACTAAACCTCTTCCACGTGTAAAACATGATCAACACCTCGATTGCCATGGGTGTGAGATTGTTGCCGATGTAAACTAGATTATTGACTCTAGTGCAAGTGGGAGACTGTTGGAATTATGCCCTAGAGGCAATAATAAAGATGTTATTATTATAATTCTTGTTCATGATAAAGTTTATATTCCATGCTAGAATTGTATTAAGCGGAAACATTAATACTTGTGTGGTTTGTGAACAACACCGTGTCCCTGGTACGCCTCTAATGACTAGCTCATTGATCAATGATGGTTAAGGTTTCCTAACCATAGACATGAGTTGTCAATTGATAATGAGATCATATCATTGGGAGAATAATATGGTGGACAGACCCAAACTAAGCGAAGCAATTAGATCGTTTCATCGTGTTCATCTTTGCGAAGCTTTTCCTGTGTCAAATATTGTATTCCTTAGACCATGAGATAATGCAACTCCCTGGTACCGGAAGAAAGCTTTGAGGTCATCAAACGTCATCCTATGAGAGGGTGATCATAAAGGTGTCTCTCAGGTGATCGGAAAGTATCTGTTGGGTTGTATGTATCGAGATGGAATTTGTCCCTCCCAAGTCGGAGAGATATACTTCGGGCCCACTCGGTAATCGATATCAACACCGCTTGCAAGCATGTGGTTAAGGAGTTAATCACAAAGTGATATCGGATTACGGGAGTAAAGTACTTGCTGTGAACGAGATTGAACTAGGTATGACTGCAAGCGATCGAATCTCGGGCAAGTAAAATATCGCGAGATGAAGGGAATATATATGGGATTGATTGAATCCTGGCATCGTGGTTCATCCGATATGATCATCGATGAATGTGTAGAGTCAATATGGGTGCCTGCACCCATGTTGATTATTGATAGAAGATCATGTCGCATATTCTCGAACCCGAGGTCACACATAACGTATCTCGACGCTAGGATAGATTGGATAATTGGTTTATGAATTTTGTTCGAGTCTCGGATGGGATCCGGGATATCACGAGGTTCCGAATGGTCCCGAGAATAAGATTCATATAAGGCGTTGTAGTTTTGGAGTTCGGAATTGTTCCGGGTTAATCGGTATTGTACCGGAAGCTTCTAGAACCTTCCGGAAGGGGACCAACGTGGCCCCACCTTCCGGGAGGGGGCATGGGCCTATGAGGGAGTGTCCTGGCCGCATTGGGCCAGGTGCACAAGGCCCCATAGGGCCCAGCCGATCCTAGATAAGTTTAAACTCGTTTAAACTAGAGATAGGATTTCTAGATAAGGGAGAGTTTAAATCGTTTAAACTAGAGATAGGATTTCTAGATAAGGGAGAGTTTAAATTGTTTAAACTAGAGATAGGCTTGGAGGAGGGGCAAGGGCTGGCCGCCCCTCTATATATAGAGGGTGGTGCGCCTCCCTACACACACCTTCCTCCAAGCCCTAGCAGCCTTGCTACCTTCCTCTCTCCCTCCCGATCGCTTGTAGGCGAAGCCTGCAGCAAATTCTCCACCATATACACCACGCCGTGTTGTAGATCCAATCTATCTCTCCACCATACTCGCTGGTCCGAGGAAGGAGGAGACGTCGAGGTGCTGCGTGTGCATCTCATGGAGGCACCGCCACTTGTGGTGCTAGATCGGATCGGATCGCGAGGAGGAAGCGAGTACGACTACATCACCCACGTTAAAACGTTCATTGTCGTAATCTTCAAGGGTATGAAGATCTAATCCAATCTCTCTCGTTGTTTGCATCTCCTAGATTAGATCTTGGCTTTCCCTCTGTTCGCTCCGTAGAAAATTTTGATTTACTATGCCGCGAAACCCTTCAGACAGGACCTTTCAGAAGCCTTCCCTTAGACCAAATGTACGCGCTCCAACCTATCATCCCACTACCACCAACTGTCCAAATGGCTAAGTTATTGCAACCTATATGATCCAGGCAGAGCCCATATTGCCAAGTGGCTGCACTAGAAGCTTCTTAACATTTGGCCTCTCAAATCCCTTTGTTCCTGGGTGGCTTTCCACAAGTGAGATACACAAGGTAAACCATAGAAATAGGCCTTGTGTAACCACTCAACATAAACCATTCCTTCCATTCCACCCAGGTGTTTCATTCACTTAGTTGTTTTATTAAACAAAATACAAGTCCAAAGACTTAGAAATATTTTCTTATAGCATGAATATATAACCACCCTTGGTTGCTACTAGCTAGGCTAAGCATGGCATTGACAAGAATCTTAACTTAGAAATTTCTAGCAATTCTACAACTACTAGGATTTCCCAAGCATAGCATATAGATCAAAAATATCCATGCAAGACTAGCAAAATATTTCTAATGCATAGTTGAAAAACATAGGTATAAAATCATGAAGCACCACTTGCCTTGGTAGTTTGGAGAGTAGCTACAATCCTCCCAATCACAATCACTATTTGCACCAAAATCTACACATAAAATAATGGCACAAAATCACATACACAATTAATACAAGCAAAAATACATGAATGTATGCAATATGCCATGTGATGATTTTCTACACCAAACAAGACAAGTGCACTGTACTGAATCATAAACAAGTAAAAAACAAGCTAAATAAACTTTATTTGAACATTAAAACATTTTTTAAATAATTATTATACCCAATTTGTGCCTACAAATGTTTCTACAAAAACAACCATTTTAACAGAAGCAAAACATTAAACACATTGCATAAATGGAAAGGGTTTTCTCTCCTGATTCCATTGATATAAAATTTGTCAAATTTGGACATGGGAATCAAAAGTTATGAATTAAACAAGTTTAAACATCTAATAGATTTAATTCAGAATTTTAAAACGAAGAACATGCCACGCGGCAGCTTCTGGTTGGCTGGTACCGCTTCGCGCTGGATCGTGCTCGCGCACCATCAGATCTACTTAACATCTATGGCTCAGATCTACCCATACCTCTTCGACTACGTTCTATCGCGTTCGTCCGATCTACATCGCACGGCTCATAGAGTCTGACCATCGAGTGGCGGCGGCGATAGGAGACGGCGCGCTCTGGCTGCAAGCTTGCCGGTGAACTAGGTCGCTTGGGGAGGTGTGAGGATGCTCACCAGAATCTCCGTGGCGAGGGGATGCTCAACGTGTGCTCGGTTGGCGAAGGGGCGTACGGAGTCGATGTCGATTGCTCGTCGGAGATCGAGACGGCGTCGGTTGTTCTCGGTTGGCGACGAAGAGGACGTTCTGGGCCACGCTAAGACAAGAAAATGGTTCCGTTAGGTGCGTAGGATGATGGGGATTACACGCGTATCAAACAGAGGGAGAGGGGAAGCTGGGGCTTACGGGGAACAGTCACCGGAGTTTGAGCAGACGGTGGCAGAGCTCAGTCGATGACGTTGCCGAGGCTACAGAGCATGCGCGAGCAAGCGGAGGATGTCAGTAGGTGCGTACGAGGATGCAGAAACAACTAGACTAAACCATAAGCAGAGGGGAATACGGTGCTCACCGGAATTTGACGACGAGCTCGTCGGAGCAGAGGGGAGTCTCGAGACGATTCCGAGCAGCCTGGGGGCTCTCTCCGGGTGTGGCTTGGGGGAAAAGGAGAAGGGGAGCATGGCGCTTAAGTAGGCGAGGACGTGGGCGTGAATTACTCGAGCATTCAACGGGAATTGAAGACGCAGAATTAAACAGGAAACGCTCAGAGTGATTTGGGGAAGAACTGGTCACTGGGGGTGGAGACGATGACTGACGTGTGGGCCATGGTTGTCAGCGAGAGAAAATAAAAGAAGGTGGGTCCAGGCAGTCAGCGAGAGGGGGGGTAGGTTTCTAAGTGCGAATCGTTTTCTTCGCGGGAGAGAGTTGCTGGGCTAGATGGGTCGAACTGGGCTGGGTTGGGCCAGATTGGCTGTTTGCTTTATTTTTTTCCTACCTTTCACTTTTCTTTTTCTGTTTGATTTTCTATAAATGATTTTTCAACTCTAATTCAAATAAGTTTGAATCCAAATCTTCTCTAGATTTTTATATAGTGAACTTTGTACTCAAATGTGTGTCAAACACTTCTGTTTACTCAAACACACTTTGAACATTTGAAAAAATAAAATAAACGAAGCCTTTATGAGATATAAATAATAGGTACAAATTTGGTTTTATAATCATACTTTGTTTTGAAACTTTGCCCAGGTTTTGAAAAACCCTTAAGTTGAACTCAAAACATTACTGAATAAAATAAGTACCTTTCTTATTAGATAGAAAGTAGCACTAAGGCTAGAGCATACTCACATAAAATAATGAGCAACATATGCTCCTGTTTTGAAATGGTTTTGAAATGGAACCCTAAATGCTCATGGATGCATGGATGATATGCATGAGTTTTGAAACATGATTTTAGGGATGTTACAAATCTAACCCCCTTAAGGTGAATCTCGCCCTCGAGATTCGGGTTGGCTAGCAAATAGGTGAGGGTGGTCTTTCCAAAGATCATATTATCTTTCCCATGTTGCTTCTTCTTCGTAATGATGGTTCCATTGAACTTTGCAGAATTTGATAGTCTTGGTCTGAGTAACTCTTTCTGCTGTCTCAAGAATCTTGATAGATTTTTCTTCGTCAGTGAGATCACTTTCCAATTGAACCTCTTCCAAAGGTATAGTATCCTTCAAATAAGTCTCTTCCATTTCTGGATGGCATTTCTTAAGCTGACTCACATGAAACACATTATGAACAGCTGACAAAGACTCTGGCAATTCAATCTCATAAGCTACTTCTCCTTTACGACTCAGAATCTTGAATGGTCCAACATATCTTGGGGCCAATTTACCTTTGACACCAAATCTCTTTACTCCACGAAGTGGTGACACTCTAAGATAAGCTCTATCACCCACTTAATAGGTGACTTCTCTACGCTTAGGATATGCGTAGCTCTTTTGTCGGGACTGTGCAATCTTCAACCTGCCCTTAACCAGCTTGACTTTCTCTTTAGCCTCTTTGATTAGTTCTGGCCCGAACAAACTTCTTTCTCCCACACCATTCCATAGCAGTGGGTGGTACACTTTCTCCCATAGAGAAACTCAAACGGTGCCATCTCAATACTGGCTTGATAGCTGTTATTGTAAGAGAATTCTGCGTAAGGCAGACTTTCATCCCAACTGGCTCCATAGTCTAGAGCACATGCTCTCAACATATCTTCAAGAATCTGATTGGTCCTTTCTGTCTGTCCATCAGTTTGAGGGTGAAAAGCAGTGCTGAATTCCAACCTCGTTCCTAATGACTCATGTAATTGCCTCCAAAAATGGGAAGTGAATTGAGTTCCCCTATCAGACACAATACTCTTGGGTACTCCATGTAGACATACAATTCTACTCATATAGATCTTGGCTAACTTAGCACTTGTGTAAGTTGTCTTCACGGGTATGAAATGAGCCACTTTAGTTAGGCGATCCACTACTACCCAAATAGAATCATATCCTGACCTGGTCCTTGGCAATCCGGGGATGAAATCCATGCCAATCTTGTCCCACTTCCAATCAGGAATAGGTAGTGGTTGTAACAATCCTACTGGTTTCTGATGTTCCGCTTTCACTCTACTACATACATCACACAAAGCAATATGTTCGGAGATGTCCTTCTTGAGATTATTCCACCAAAATCTTTCTTTCATATCCATGTACATTTTGGTGTTACCCGGATGAATGGAATATGGTGAGTTGTGGGCTTCTTGTAAAATCAGTTTCCGAAGCTCCGGATCTTGTGGAACACAGATACGTTTTCCATGCCATAAAGTACCCTGTTCGTCTTCATGGAATCCTTTGGCTTTCCCTTTGCCAATCTTTTCCTTAATATCTTAAATTTCCTTATCTGTCTTTTGGGCTTCTTTGATTTTGTCCAACAAGGTGGGTTGAACATCCAAAGACATGAGATGTCCCTCAGGCACAATCTCCAATCTGAGATCTCTAAATTGGGCACACAGATCATCTGGCAATTCTCCCTTAGTAAGGCCATTCAAAAAAACCTTACGGTTTAGGGCATCCGCTACAACATTTGCTTTACCGGGATGGTATTGCAAACTCAAGTCATAGTCCTTGATGAGTTCTATCCATCTTCTTTGTCTCATGTTAATTTTTTTCTGGGTGAAGATATACTTCAAACTCTTGTGATATGTGAACACTTCATGTCGCTTTCCCAAAAGATAGTGTCTCCATGTTTTGAGTGCATGGACAACAGAGGCTAACTCTAAATCATGAGTAGGGTAGTTTACATCATGAGTTTTGAGTTGTCTCGAGGCATAAGCTACAAATTTCCCTTCTTGCATAAGTACTGCACCTAATCCATGATGAGATGCATCACAATACAATTGGAAATCCTTCTCCAAATCTGGCAGACATAAGACTGGTGCTGTCACTAGTTTGTTCTTCAATTCCTGAAAGCTGAGTTCACAACCTTCAGACCAAGCAAATGTCTTGTCTTTCTTTAGCAATTCTGTCATAGGCTTAGCTACCTTGGAGAAATTCTCAATGAACCTTCTGTAGTAACCTACTAAGCCAAGGAAACTACGAACCTCTTTCACTGTCTTAGGAGATTCCCATTCAGTTACAGCTGAAACTTTAGCAGGATCAACTGCCACACCATCTCCTGACACAACGTGTCCAAGAAATCCAACTTCATTCAACCAAAATTCACACTTGCTAAATTTGGCATATAGTTTATGCTCTCTAAGTTTCTCAAGTATCTGACGCAAGTGTCCCTCATGCTCTTCTTTGCTCTTGGAGTAGATCAAAATGTCATCGATGAATACGACAACAAACTTGTCAAGGAACTCCATGAACACCTTGTTCATCATATTCATGAAGTATGCTGGTGCATTGGTCAAACCAAATGGCATCACGGTATACTCATACAATCCATACCTAGTGGTGAAAGTTGTCTTAGGTATGTCTTGTTCCCTTATCTTGAGCTGGAAATAACCTGATCGGAGATCAATCTTTGAGAACACACAAGCTCCTTCTAACTGATCAAACAAGTCATTGATTCTAGGCAAAGGGTATTTGTTCTTGATAGTCACCTCATTGAGTGAACGGTAAACAATGCATAACCTTTGAGTTCTATCTTTGTTTTCCACAAACAAAACTGGTGCTCCCCAAGATGAAGAACTTGGTTGGATAAAACCTTTCTGCAACTGTTCTCCAAGCTGCTTCTTGAGTTCTTTCAACTCATCAACTGACATCTTGTACGGTCTTTTTGCTATTGGTCTGGAACCTGGTAGCAGATCGATCAAAAATTCCACATCTCTATCTGGTGGCATTCCCGGCAATTCTTCCGGAAACACATCTGGATATTCACTCACAATTGGCACACTGTCTATGCTAACCCCCTTAAGAGAATTTAGCTTACTTCCTTTTGATTCAAAGTTAGACTTGAATCTAATCCGTTTCTTTTTCGGGGTTGTGAGTGCAACAGTACGATTGGCACAATCTAGCACTCCTTCATACTTGGTCAGCCAATACATTCCCAAAATTACATCCAGTCCTTGGGAATCTAGGATTATCAGACTCACTGGAAACTTATGTTTTCCAAACTCTATCACTAGATCCCGGCATCCAAGACTTACTATCATATCTCCACCTGGAGAACTTACTTTTATTGGACACCCAATGTTTTCAGTTGAAAACCCATTTCTATCAACAAATGCTTTTGATATGAATGAATGCGATGCTCCAGTATCAAAAAGAACAAGTGTTGGAATAGAATTGAGTTTGAACTTACCAGCCATAGCATCTGGCTCTTCATAGATTTCCTCCACATTGATGTGGTTCACTTGCCCTTTCTGGAAAGGGTTGGGCTTGTTGGGTCATTCAAATTTCTTTTCTGGGCATTCATTTGCATAATGCCCCATCTTCTTGCACTTGAAGCATTCAACCTGACTAAGATCCTTCTTGACATGCTGGCTTCCACTGCCACTTCCACTTCCATTGTGGTGGTTCTTATATCCACCCTTGTGATTCTTATATTTGTCATTGTCATGACTATGGTGGTGCTTGTTGTCATGATGACGGTTGTGGTTGTGGTGCTTGTTGAACTTCCCATGCTTGTGGGATCCAGAACTCCCACTATCATCATAATGGGAACGCTTGTGAGACGATCCCGAGCTGTGCTTGTCAGAGTGCTTTCTCTTCCTTCTTTCCACTTGTTTCATATTGCTCTCCAATATAGCAGCCTTGTCACAAAGAGACTGGTATGTGGTAACATAGGACATAGCCAACTGCAGGTTCAATTCGTCATTCAACCCTTCAAGGAACTTTTCCTTCCTCTTAGCATCAGTGTCAACTTCATCCGGTGCATATCGCGCCAGATTGTTGAACTCCTCAATATATTCAGCCACGCTGCGTGGCGTTGCTTCAAGTTATGGAACTCTTTCTTCTTCAAACTCATCACTCCGGATGAGATGTCAGCAGTATAGAAACCATCTTCAAAGATAGCCCATGTCACATCCTCAATGGGAGTGGTGATCTGGAAGTTATCCCACCAAGTGGTTGCTGGTCCTTCCAACAAGTGAGCTGCAAATCTGACTTTCTCTTCATCAGTACAACCAACAGTTACCAAGTCCTTGTTCACAGAGCGTAGCCGATCATTGGACACCATAGGATCAGTAGTTCCTGAGAACTTTGCTGGCCTCAGTCTTAAGAACCTGGTAAGCATGTCAAAACCCGGTGGGTTGTTCTGATTGTTGTTGTTGTTGTTGTTGTTGTTGTTGTTGTTGTTGTTGTTATTGTTGTTGTTGTTATTGTTCTGATTCTGGATGAACATGGTCATCATTTGTATCAACTGAGTCTGAGCTGTCATCATCTGCTGCATCTCAGGGGTGATGTTGTTGTTGTTGGGGTTGGGATTGGCACGTCGGGGAGGCATCTATGGTTTTCAATAAGGATAAGAATGAGATACCCATAGATGCTAACATGCACAATACATCACATAACAAATCACAATCATGCATCATAGTAGTAATAGTTCAACAACACAGACAACAAGTTCTGAAAAGTAAACACACCAATATCAAGCCATCCACATGTTGGATGGTCATTGCGACTCAATAATCAAAAGCATGGTAAATAAATGATAAATGAGTAGTCATCACTACTCCTCTGCATCAACCTCCTCATAAACAAGTGTAAGACCTGCATTCTCCATTGCGGTCTTGTACTCCTCGACATTGGTGGTCAAGGTCTCTACCTTGGCTTTGAGAGCCCTCTTCTATGCACGAAGCTGTAACACCCTCAGAATCGGCCCTATGCAAATTTTAGCGAAACCCGCCGAACCTGCATAGAAACGATTCAAAGGTGCCCACCAGGCACTTTCGTGCGGGTGGAAAACGAAGTAATAACATTACACAGCAGTCCTCGATGGGACCCACAGAACAGATATATATATACAACACGACTCCATGAGTCAAGAATACCGATATACAGAACAAAGATCCAAATCACCTTGAAAACGATGGAGCGTCCGACTACGGACAAGATGCAAATGGGGCTAAGAGCCCTGAAGAATAACCAATGGCGTCCATAACCCTGCCCAGGCCAAGCCGGAAGGGTAACCCGGCTAACGACGTCGATCTCAAACCTGCTTAAACAAAAGGGGCGCCGACAAAGGGCAAAGGAAAAAGAGGCGTCGATCGAGGCCAAGACGGCGAGGCTAGAATTCGGCGGTCCTCGCCTACATAGGTATGGTGGGCTGAAGCGGCAGCGCAGCATGCACTAAACAACCTATAGAGACTCGATATAACTGGCGGCTATCAGAGAGGGGTAAGAAAGACCTATTCGGAACCAACCTGATTCTAACACCAAACAAACCCATCCTGGTATTTCCCCCTCGAGACCAAACGAGGAAGTCAACCGAGGAACTCACACGGTTGGCAGTTTTAGTTATTCGGTTATCGTTGCAGCAATTACTAGTCAGGTATAGATAGTCATCCTGATAAAAATAAGCAGTGGGCACTTTTATTTAACCATTCCGTGATAGTTGCGACACTTACTAGTCAGATACAATTAGCATGAGATAACCCCAAAACCCAGCAGTTGTTGATACTTTTATTTAGTCATTCCGTTGTAGTGAAGCTGATTACTAGTCATATCGGATACAAGTCAATTTATAACAATAAACTTTAGTTATAGTTGTCTATGATCAAGCACTATGCTCCAAGTCGTCCATAACCGCGGACACGGCTTCTCGAAAAGATTTAACCCTGCAGGGGTGCACCAAAGTATCCACAAGCACTTCGACCCTTTTTGCCAGATCAGTTAACATACACCCATCGGTATGTCGGCGGGGCCTAAGTCATGACGTTTCCAGACCCAAAGCAAGCACGGGGGGCCACCCCACTAAGTCTACCCGCAACAAAGTCGGCCGGTCTCCGAGACGGACTCAGGGTTTGCGACAGTGGCTGTAAACGACAGCGAATCCCAAAACTGGGACTGTCGATACCGCGAAAACACTCCGCTTCCTAAATAGTACAGTGTGCTCCTCGCACAATCGTAAATAAAGCAGTAAAGCATGGCATAAGTACAGGATAGTAAATAAAACCTCAAACTAGTTTGTGGCCCCCAGTACAATACTTTGAAATCAGGTACTAATCAATGGGGGGCCCATATCTCCCCACCTGTGGTTAGCGCGCTCGATCTCGGAACAGGTGTCAAGAACTCGGGGTCCTACGGGACACAAGTGGGCGGTCGGAAACCAAATATTATCTATCACTCACCGGTGCCTCTGCTTACCTACTTCAATTTTAGTTGTTAAACCGTCATTAAAGTGAACAATAATTAAAGCCATGATCATCTCCAACATCAACATGCGGCAATACTCCAACAACTGTGGTACTTGACGACACGCAACAACACTTGAGCAAGCGACTACGACGCGCAAGTCCAACTATCTACCAAACAACAGGTAATAGGATGTGTCCAAGGCAATATGAGGCTGCAAGGGATATCACGGGTACGAAAACTAGAGCATCGCAACACAGATAGCAATAGATCAACAGGAGGGAATAAATACTATAAAGGTAAGATAGGTAGAAAGGGGGAGATGCTCGCTTGAAAACATTGCCGAAGGTTCAACCGAAGATTGGGGCGAAGCTCACATCAACTCAACGGTCCAATCCGCGAAGAAGCAAAACACTAGAATAAACACCGGATGCAATATTTATTACTACGGCAAAAGATCGGGCATGATGCATGTATGATGTATGACATGGCAAAGGTGAAATGCGATTAGGCCATATTAAGAGGAACCGGGGTCCCGACAATTAATTAAACGGTTCAAGTTATTTAACTACCCCTCAATTTAAATGTTGCATTATCAAGACAAAAGATAGCACCGGTTCGCTACACAAATTTAAATGGGGCCAATATGAGACTAGATTTGCCCGCATATGGGCCCCATATTTAATTATTAGGTGAATCGGCATAAGGCCCCCAAACCACAGACAAGGATGCATGCATGAACAATTTAATATGCGACAGTTTTATATATTATTATAAAAATAGGGCTTAGGGTCGCACATCTAGGGTCGAAGGTCTTGGGGGGTACGGAGGGGTTCCGGGGTTCGAGGTCGGTCTCAGGGTTCAGGGTTCGACGGGATCGTTCTCGGACTCCGGGACTTAGGGTCTTTGGATCGGGGAAGTGGACCTTGTCGCACGAGCGTCCATGCTTCCGGGAAGGAGAAATTGTCGTCCAGGGTCTCGGTGCCCGGGGTGAAGTACTTGGCGTCCTCGAGGAAGTGCTGGTCGCATCCGTGAAGGAGATCATGTCGGTTCACGGGGTTCGGTCTCGACAGGATCGGTCTTCAGACACGAGGCTTCAGGGTTCGACCATCTGATCCATGTCGACGATCTTGGCACTCCATGGAAGGGGACCTTGGGTCGAGCATCGCTGTCCCCAAATTCTGGATCCCGGTGGTTGATGTCGGTCTCGAGTGGCACCGGCGGTAGTCGAACTTGGCAGATCCCGGCGGTCTTGTCATCGATGAAGATCTTGTCGTTTTGTCCAGGTTCTCCATGTTCAGTTGCTCTTGGCATCGGTTGTCGTGGTACTTGGGTCTTTGGACGATCTTGTCGAGATCTTGCCAAAGAGGGTCCACGGACTTGCCTTTCTTCTTGGAATCTTCCTCTTCTTTGCAACTCCAAATGCTTGAAGCAGCTTGAGAACCATCCTGTAACAACAAGCCCGGCTGGCTGGCTGTTCGAGCACTTGCTCTAGCGGCGCTGAGTCGAGCTCGTCTGCAAGGGACGAGGGCATCTGGCGGTCGCAGGCGAGGAGACGGAGGGGTCCGGCAGGGAGGAGGCGGACCGGGAGGGACGTTGGTGAGGTGGCGGTTGTCAGGCGAGGGGAGGAGCCGCGAGGCCGGTGGCTGAAACGGGCGCCATGGCCAGCGGAGCTTGCAGAGAGGAAGGAGAGGAAGCGGCGCGTCGGTCAGGCGCGGCAGCAGGGCTCGCCGGGAGAGCCTGGGCGGGACGGCGAGGAGGTGTGGCCCGGACGGCGAGGGCAACAGGAAGGCGGGGGTCGCGGAGGTTCGTGGCGAAGCGTGCGGCGCCTTGAGGCGGCGGGGAGCTCGAGGCGAGGCGAAGAGCGCGGAGGCGGAGCTCGGTGGCGAGGTCGGCCTGCCGACGACTGCGGAGGAACTCCGGGGAGGCGCTGGCGGAGCCGCGGCCGAGGAGGAGGGCGACGGCGGCGGAAGACGGAGGCGCAGGTCGCGGTGGCGGTGGACGCCGAGAGGCGGCGGGTGGTCTCATGGAGAGGCGCGGGCGCTCGGAGGCGCGGAGGCTGCGGCGGCCGAGCGGTCTCAGAGGAGAGGTGCGGGCGCTCGGCCGGGGAAGGAGAGCAGCGAGCGGCGGGGAGCGCTCGGGCTCTGCGGGGGCGAGGGGAAAAGGAGCGTGCGAGCCGTGTGGGGCAGGGGCACGCGGGATGGGGAGGTGGGACCGGGCGGCAGGCGTGCGTGTGTGCGTGGTGTGCTGCGGGTGTGCTGCGGCAGGTGGGATGGGTGTGGGACGGACGTTTGGGGCCAGACGAGGGGGAGGTTAGAGGTGGGTGGGCTGTGGGGTGGAGATGCGGTGTGGGGAGGAGAGGGTTGCGGGGTCAGGTGGTGGGCCAGCCGGGGTGGTGAGAGAGGGAGTGGGGGTGGGCCAGGTGGCAGATGGGGATTGGGTAGGGCTTGGCCAGGGATGATGTGGCGCGCTGCGAGTGGAGGAGGTGATGTGGCTGGAGGGGTGGGTAGTCTAGGATTGGTAGAAAAAGGCTTCTAGGTTGGACCGTTTTTAATTGGGGGTGGTCGACTGGGTCGAATCGGCCCGTTCGACTGCCCCCCTAAAAGTAATTAAATGTTTTATTTATTTAAACAGGGCCTTTGCAACCCGATAGCAGACAAAACAAAATAATCCGGAGACCCGGGTTTGAATTTGAAAACAAGACGGGGCGTTTTAGAAAACAAAAACAGGCTTTGCGAAAATAGTTTTAGACAAACAATGCATGATGATGACGATGCAATGCACAAAAACAACGCGATTTTCTAGTAGTGGTTTTCCGGGATGCCACAATTCGACACCACTAACAATGGATCTCGCCCTCGAGATCCGCCTCATGGTACCGGAAGAAGGTCGGCGATCTGAATCTTCTCGCTTCGTGTAGATCCTCGCGACACCACTAACAAGAGGTCGTTGTCCGTGATCGTCGAGAGAACACTCCGGAAACAAAAGGTCGAAGGTAGAGGTATCAACAAATAAAGCCACCTCTAGCTTCCGTGGACGGAGTAAAATTGCATCGATCCACCATTCAATATACAAAGCAAATGATAAGAGTAGTGGTATGGTCGCGACTCCATCCCGCACTCAAAGCATTACTCAGACACAGATAGGTTATGCAACCAACCCTCAGGATTCAGACTGAAGATCTCGACAAACAAGGTTCAGGAACAAAGGGGTGATGCAGACTCTGCATCGGATCTGGCGTAGATGATGTCGTCGCGTCGGAAAACACCGGTAGGCATGAGAAGGAACAAAGAGAAATCCAACAGATGAAGGATTCCTCGGATAGCATGAAGACCGGATGTAGAATCATCGTTACCAAAGGAGGAAGCGAAACCCTGAAGGTACGACGGAAAACCCAACCACGAGAAATCCTGGACTAGAAGAAGGAAAGAGGACAGATCCAAAACACGCAGAGGTAAGAGGAGAACAGCAGAAGGTAAGGAGTAAAATCAGACCTAATCAGAACTATCCAACCGATTTTGCAAAAATAGTTTTGACACTCTACATCGGCCGTTAGCTAGGTTATCCTACAGGCTGGACTTGTGGGGTATCGTAACTGCTGAGCTCTGATACCACTCTGTAACACCCTCAGAATCGGCCCTATGCAAGTTTTAGCGAAACCCGCCGAACCTGCATAGAAATGATTCAAAGGTGCCCACCAGGCACTTTCGTGCGGGTGGAAAACGAAGTAATAACATTACACAGCAGTCCTCGATGGGACCCACAGAACAAATATATATACAACACGACTCCATGAGTCAAGAATACCGATATACAGAACAAAGATCCAAATCACCTTGAAAACGATGGAGCGTCCGACTACGGATAAGATGCAAATGGGGCTAAGAGCCCTGAAGAATAACCAATGGCATCCATAACCCTGCTCAGGCCAAGCCGGAAGGGTAACCCGGCTAACGACGTCGATCTCAAACCTGCTTAAACAAAAGGGGTGCCGACAAAGGGCAAAGGAAAAAAGAGGAGCGTCGATCGAGGCCAAGACAGCGAGGCTAGAATTCGGCGGTCCTCGCCTACATAGGTATGGTGGGCTGAAGCGGCAGCGCAGCATGCACTAAACAACCTATAGAGACTCGATATAACTGGCGGCTATCATAGAGGGGTAAGAAAGACCTATTCGGAACCAACCTGATTCTAACGCAAAACAAACCCATCCTGGTATTTCCCCCTCGAGACCAAACGAGGAAGTCAACCGAGGAACTCACACGGTTGGCAGTTTTAGTTATTCGGTTATCGTTGCAGCAATTACTAGTCAGGTATAGATAGTCATCCTGATAAAAATAAGTATTGGGCACTTTTATTTAACCATTCCATGATAGTTGCGACACTTACTAGTCAGATACAATTAGCATGAGATAACCCCAAAACCCAGCAGTTGTTGATACTTTTATTTAGTCATTCCGTTGTAGTGAAGCTGATTACTAGTCATATCGGATACAACTCAATTTATAACAATAAACTTTAGTTATAGTTGTCTATGATCAAGCACTGTGCTCCAAGTCGTCCATAACCGCGGACACGGCTTCTCGAAAAGATTTAACCCTGCAGGGGTGCACCAAAGTATCCACAAGCACTTCGACCCTTTTGCCGATCGCTTAACATACACCCATCGGTATGTCGGCGGGGCCTAAGTCATGACGCTTCTGCACCAAAGCAAGCACGGGGCCACCCCACTAAGTCTACTCAAGAAGTCGGCCGGTCTCCGAGACGGACTCGTCGGGGTTTGCATATCGTAACGACAAATAATCCCAAACTGGACTGTCGATACCGCGAAAACACTCCGCTTCCTAAACAGTACAGTGTGCTCCTCGCACAATCGTAAATAAAGCAATAAAGCATGGCATAAGTACAGGATAGTAAATAAAACCTCAAACTAGTTTGTGGCCCCCAGTACATGTGGCATCCCGCAAAACCACTACTAGAAAATCGCGTTGAATTTGTGCATTGCATCGTCATCATCATGCATTGTTTGCATAAAACTATATTCGCAAAACCCGTTTTGGTTTCTAAAACGCCCCAACTTTTATTCAAACGCCAACCCCCGGATGTTCCGGATATTTTGTTTGTCTAAAACTAGTTACAAAGATATTTGAAAATAAAATAAATATAAAATTATTTTTAGTGTGGGGCAGTCGAACGGGCCGAGTAGACCGAACGACCGCCCCAGATTTTTACAAACGCTCCGCCTCTAAATCCTATTCCTACCAACTAATCTACCCACCCCCAACCAGCCACCTCACCCCACCCAATCGGATCCCGCCACCTCACCTCCTCCCTCCCCCTCACCCTCTCACATGCTGACACCTCACCCCTCCCTCTCTCTCTCCCCCACTCCTCTCTCTCCTCACCCACACGCATGCAGCCCCACAACCCCAACCTCCCACACACGCCAGCACCCCCCCACAGACTCACGCACGCACTACACACGCGTTCGCCCCCTAGCCACTTGCCCCCCGCCCCTGGCCTCCCTGCCCACGCCCAGCCCGCCCCCGCTGACCCACCCCCTGCACCTCCCCGCTCCCGCCTCTTCCCCTCTTCCCTTGCACGCACCTCCTTCCTCCTCCTTCCACCGCCTCAAGACTTCGCTGGCTGACGACCTTCCAGTCCTTCGCCGCCTCCGCTGCCTGCTGCCGAGCCTCCGCACCGAGCCTCCCGGCCTGTCTGCCCAGCAAGGCCTGCTCATGCCGAAGCCAAGGCTTCCTCATGGCCTCGCTCGCCCGCTGCAGATCCTCCGCCGCCTGTCGCTCTCACCGCCCGGCCTCGACCCCGACTGGCCAAGCCTGGCTGACGCAAGCCGCCAGCTTCTCCCTCGCTCACCGCGCCGTGCCGCCGCCCATCTCCTCCTGTCACGCACATCGCCGCCGCCAGTGCTCCCCACCGAGCCGCCTCTGCCCCGCCGCCACCGCCGCCAGACCCGCGACCCCTCCGCGGCCTCCTGCGCCACCTCCTCCGCTCACCCGGCGCCGCCCCTGCCGCGCCGAGCGAGCCGCCTGCAGTGAACCTCGACGACCCGCCGTCGAGCTCCGCGCCACCACCTCGCCGCGTCATTCGTCCCGCCTCCCCGCCGTCCTCCCGAGCTCGCCCGCCGTCGGCCACGTCGGCTTCGCGCTTCGTCTGCAGCAGGAGGTCACCAGCAGCTGCGATGGTCCCCACCTAGGCACGCGTGTATGTCCTTCTTGTGTGTTTGGAGACGTCGACGCCAGCTTCGGTTCAACTGGTGTGAAATCTGCTGAACCAGGCACCCCTTTAGTCGGCGTGCTAATCGCCAACATGCCCATCTTCGACATGACCGGCTAATAAGCGCATCGTCCAAGACCCCGAAGGCCGGTCTCACCGAATCCGAACCCTGAAACCCCTCGCCAAGACCTTCAATGCCGAGACCGAGGAACCGACACGATCGCCATCCTGGACCCCAAGGACTTCCTCAGGGACATCGAGCGACAAGGTCGTCTCACGGAATCCGAAACGCGAACCGTCAAGATCTCCGTCACCGAACCCTCGCGGTCTTCCTCACGGAACTCGAGAACGCCAAGTGCTCCTTTCCGGATCCGAAGACCGAACTCGAACGCCAAGACCGTCTCGACCCCGTGGAACCCGACAAGATCTGCACGACGACAATAACGACACCGACCCGGAAGATCCGATGCGCCCCGACACCGAACCAAGTCCGGCTTCCCGGAACGCCAAGATCTACCCCAGAAAAACTGAGAGCGATCCCGGAGTCAGTGAACGTTTCCGCCGAGACCGTTCCGTCGGACCCTGGACCCTGAGACCGACCCCGAACCCCGGAACCCCAAGATCGTCGAGCCCCCTCTGATGTGTGACCCCTTTTTCCTCGAACCCTATTTTATAAGATATTAACAACTTGTTGCATATTGAATTGTCATACTTGCATGCATAATCATGTGGTTTGGGGGCCTTATGCCGATTCACCTAATAATTAAATATGGGGCCCATATGCTGGCAAGTCTAGTCTCATATCGGCCTCATTTAAATTTGAGTAGCGAACCCGGTGCTATCTTTTGCCATGCTAATACAACATTTAAATTGCGGGGATCTAAACAACATGAACCTATTAATTAATTGTCGGGACCCCGGTTCCGCCTAATCTGACCTAATTGCATCGCACTTTTGCCATGCCATGCATCATGCATGCATCATGCCGAGCTTCTGTCGTTGTATTAAATATTGCATACGGTGTTTCTTCTAGTGTTTTGCTTCTTCGCGGATAAGGCCGTTGAGTGGATGTGAGCTTCGTCCCGATCTTCGGTTGAACCCTTCGACAATGTTTTCAGGCGAGCATCTCCCCCTTTCTACCTATCTTACTTTTATAGTATTTATTCCCTCCTGTTGATCTATTGCTATCTGTGTTGCGATGCTCTAGTTTTCCGTACCCGTGATATACCGTGCAGCCCTATATTGCCTTGGACACATCCTATTGCCTGTTGTTTGGTAGATAGATGGACTTGCGCGTCGTAGTTGCTTGCTCAAGTGCTGATGTGTGTCGTCATATGCCACAGTTGCTGAGGTATTGTCGCATGTTGTTGTTGGAGATGATTCTAGTTTTTCTTATCGTCACTTTAATTTCTGTTTAACAACTAAAACTGAAATAAGCAGAGGCATCGGTGGGTGATAGATAATATTTGGTTTCCGAACGCCCACTTGTGTCCCGTAAGACCCCGAGTACTTGATACTTGTTCCTTGATTTATCGCGCTATCCACATCCGGGAGGTATATGGGACCCCCGAGCCGAGCTTGATTCATTCTTATTTCTTGGGGCCACAAACTAGTTTGAGGTTTTATTTACGATCTGTACTTATGCCATGCTACTTTTCTCAGTATTTAAATTGTGCGAGTACCTAATCGCATCGCTTTAGGATTTGTGACCCGTTCGTGGTATCGATACCCCGCTGGGATCTGCATTGCCATCACCGCCCCACAAACCATGGGTCCGTCTCGAAGCTTGCTTACCGTGCTTGGTGTACTACAAGGTGGCCCCTGAAATATTTCTGAATCCTGTGATTGTTCATGTGAAAGCCTCGTTGGGTTTTGATTTGGTTTTTCCGAGGTTGATCGAGCGTGTTGCTATTGGTGCACCCCGGGTAAAACTTTCAAAGCCGTGTCATGGATATGGACGACTTGGAGCACAAGATCTCGATCATAGACAAGCATAACTAAAGTTTATCGCTATAAATTTGACTTATAATGACTAGTAATCAGCTTCACTATAATGGAATGGCTAATAATACTGCCCACAATTGCTTGTTTGGATTGTCGCTGCGACCATTGTACGACTAGTAAGTATGGCAACTACAACGGAATTGGCTGATTAAAAGTACCAACAAGCTCTGGGTTTCGGGATTACATCATGCTATCTCAATTTGATTAGTAATTGCTGCAACTACCACGGAATGGTTAATTAAAAGGCCCACCGCTTATTTTATCAGACAATTATCTACACCGGACTAGTAAAGTGCCGCAACTATAATCGAATAAATAAACTGCCAACCGTGTGAGTTCCTCGGTTGACTTCCTCGTTTGGTCTCGAGAAACGCCAGATGGGTTTGTTTGATGATAGAATCAGGTTGGTTCAATAGGTCCTTCTTACCCTCTCGCTTGACGCCTTGATGTATCGAGTCTCTATAGGTTGTTTAGTGCATCTTTGCCGCCGATCCACCATACCTATGTAGGCGAGGACCGTCAATTCTAGCCTCGCTGTAATCGCCTCGATCGACGCTCCTTCTTTTCCTTTGCCCTATGTCGGCACCTTTTGTTTTAGCAGGTTTGAGATCGGCGTCGTTAGCGGGGTTACCTTCCGGCTTGGGCGGGGGTTATGGACGCCATTGGTTATTCTTCGTGGCTCTTAGCCCCATTTGCATCTTGTCCGTAGTGGACGCCCTATCGTTTTCAAGGTGATTTGGATCTTTGTATATTATATCTGTATTCTTGGCTCATGGAGTCATTTATATATATCTGCTCGTGGGTCCCATCGAGGACTGTTGTGTAATGTTATTACTTCGTTTTCCACCCGCACGAAAGTGCCTGGTGGGCACCTTTGAATCGTTTCTATGCGGGTTTGGCGAATTTTGCTCAAACTTGCATAGGTCCGATTCTGAGGGTGTTACAGTACAATACTTTGAAACCAGGTACTAATCAATGGGGGGCCCATATCTCCCCACCTGTGGTTAGCGCGCTCGATCTCGGAACATGTGTCAAGAACTCGGGGTCCTACGGGACACAAGTGGGCGGTCGGAAACCAAATATTATCTATCACCCACCGGTGCCTCTGCTTACCTACTTCAATTTTAGTTGTTAAACCGTAATTAAAGTGAACAATAATTAAAGCCATGATCATCTCCAACATCAACATGCGGCAATACTCCAACAACTGTGGTACTTGACGACACGCAACAGCACTTGAGCAAGCGACTATGACGCGCAAGTCCAACTATCTACCAAACAACAGGTAATAGGATGTGTCCAAGGAAATATGAGGCTGCAAGGGATATCACGGGTACGAAAACTAGAGCATCGCAACACAGATAGCAATAGATCAACAGGAGGGAATAAATACTATAAAGGTAAGATAGGTAGAAAGGGGGAGATGCTCGCCTGAACACATTGCCGAAGGTTCAACCGAAGATCGGGGCGAAGCTCACATCAACTCAATGGTCCAATCCGCGAAGAAGCAAAACACTAGAATAAACACCGGATGCAATATTTATTACTACGTCAAAAGATCGGGCATGATGCATGTATGATGTATGACATGGCAAAGGTGCAATGCGATTAGGCCATATTAAGCAGAACCGGGGTCCCGACAATTAATTAAACGGTTCAAGTTATTTAACTACCCCTCAATTTAAATGTTGCATTATCAAGACAAAACATAGCACCGGTTCGCTACACAAATTTAAATGGGGCCAATATGAGACTAGATTTGCCCGCATATGGGCCCCATATTTAGTTATTAGGTGAATCGGCATAAGGCCCCCAAACCACAGACAAGGATGCATGCATGAACAATTTAATATGCGACAGGTTTATATATTATTATAAAAATAGGGCTTAGGGTCGCACATCTGGGGATGAAGGTCTTGGGGGGTACGGAGGGGTTCCGGGGTTCGAGGTCGGTCTCAGGGTTCAGGGTTCGACGGGATCGTTCTCGGACTCCGGGACTTAGGGTCTTCGGATCGGGGAAGTAGACCTTGTCGCACGAGCGTCCATGCTTCCGGGAAGGAGAAATTGTCGTCCAGGGTCTCGGTGCCCGGGGTGAAGTACTTGGCGTCCTCGAGGAAGTGCTGGTCGCATCCGTGAAGGAGATCATGTCAGTTCACGGGGTTCGGTCTCGACAGGATCGGTCTTCAGACACGAGGCTTCAGGGTTCGACCATCTGATCCATGTCGACGATCTTGGCACTCCATGGAAGGGGACCTTGGGTCGAGCATCGCTGTCCCCAAATTCTGGATCCCGGTGGTTGATGTCGGTCTCGAGTGGCACCGGCGGTAGTCGAACTTGGCAGATCCCGGCGGTCTTGTCATCGATGAAGATCTTGTCGTTTTGTCCAGGTTCTCCATGTTCAGTTGCTCTTGGCATCGGTTGTCGTGGTACTTGGGTCTTTGGACGATCTTGTCGAGATCTTGCCAAAGAGGGTCCACGGACTTGCCTTTCTTCTTGGAATCTTCTTCTTCTTTGCAACTCCAAACAGTTGAAGCAGCTTCTTGAGAACCATCCTGTAATACAACAAGCCCCGGGCTGGCTGGCTTGTTCGAGCACTTGCTCCCCTAGCGGCGCTGGAGTCGAGCTCGTCTTGGGACGAGGGCATCTGGCGGTCTCAGCGAGACGAGGAGGTCCGGCAGGGAGGAGGCGGACCGGGAGGGAGGACGTTGGTCGCGGGGGTGGCGGTTGTAGGCGAGGCAGAGGGGAGGGAGCCGCGAGGCTGGTGGCTGGAACGGCGGCGCCATGGCCAGCGGTGGAGCTTGCAGAGGAGGAAGGAGAGGAGCGGCGGCGTCGGTCAGGGGCGGGGGCCGCGGCACCAGGGGCTCGCCGGGAGGAGCCTGGGCGGGGCGGACAGCGAGGGGAGGAGGCAGAGGTGACGCCGGACGGCGAGGGGACGCAACAGGGGAAGGCGGGGGTCGCGGAGAGGTTCGTGGCGAGCAACGCGGGCGCCGGTGCTGACCAGAGGCGGCGGACGGAGCTCCAGGGAGGGGCGGAAGAGGCGAGCGAGGCGGAGGGCGGTCGGAGCTCGGTGTCAAGGTCGGCCTGTCGACGATGGCGGAGGAACTCCGGGGAGGCGCTGGCGGAGCCGCGGCCGAGGAGGAGGGCGACAGCGGCGGAGGACGGAGGCGCAGGTCGCGGTGGCGGTGGACGCCGGAGACGGCGGCGGCGGGTGGTCTGCGGAGGGGGAGAGGCGCGGGCGCTCGGAGGAGGCGCGGAGCCTGCGGCCGGCGGCCGAGCGGTCTGCGGAGGGGGAGAGGCGCGGGCGCTCGGCCGGGGAAGGAGAGCAGCGAGCGGCGGGGAGTGCTCGGGCTCTGCAGGGGCGAGGGGAAAGGGCGTGCGAGCCGTGTGGGGCAGGGGCACGCGGGATGGGAGGTGGGACCGGGCGGCAGGCGTGCGTGTGTGCGTGGTGTGCTGCGGGTGTGCTGCGGCAGGTGGGATGGGTGTGGGTCGGACTTGTGGGGCCAGACGAGGGGGAGGTTAGAGGTGGGTGGGCTGTGGGGTGGAGATGCGGTGTGGGGAGGAGAGGGTTGCGGGGTCAGGTGGTGGGCCAGCCGGGGTGGTGAGAGAGGGAGTGGGGTGGGCTGTGGTAGATGGGGATTGGTTAGGGCTTGGCCAGGGATGATGTGGGCCAAGCAGTGGAGGAGGTGATGTGGCTGGAGGGGTGGGTAGTCTAGGATTGGTAGAAAAAGGTTTCTAGGTTGGACCGTTTTTAACTGGGGGTGGTCGACTGGGTCGAATCGGCCCGTTCGACTGCCCCCCTAAAAGTAATTAAATGTTTTATTTATTTAAACAGGGCCTTTGCAACCCGATAGCAGACAAAACAAAATAATCCGGAGACCCGGGTTTGAATTTGAAAACAAGACGGGGCGTTTTAGAAAACAAAAACAGGCTTTGCGAAAATAGTTTTAGACAAACAATGCATGATGATGACGATGCAATGCACAAAAACAACGCGATTTTCTAGTAGTGGTTTTGCGGGATGCCACAGAAGCCTCTCAATCACACCTTGTTGATGCTCGAGCTCGAAGTCCTTAGCCTCTAGTTCTGCAGTCATGTCTCGAATCCTCTTGTTCCTATCTTAGACTCGCTTCTCTTGACTCTTGAACTTTCTATCCTGACTCTCAAACTTGGCCTCCATCTCCTTGACTATCTCATCTTGCTCCGCGAAGAGCTTGTCATTGCTGCACCTAGAGTTCGTCATTGCTGAGCATGACGTTGGTCCTATCAGTATCTAGGTGCCTAAGAAGAACCTCTAAGTCCTGGAGGTATAGACGAATCGGCTCTGCCGTCTCTCTAGAAGTATCCTCGAAGTCAATGGCCTCAGCATCCTCATCACGTCTACCAAAGGCGTGGAAGTGAGTACCTCTAACCTCTCGAGAGTGTCTCCCTAGTAAACGTCCAAGCAAATCCTGCATGACTACCTCTAGGCCTCTCTCCTTGTCATCATGCATGAGCTTTAAGATGATTGCCTCCATGGTAGGCTCAGTAGGGCATCCTGGCTGATTAACCTTGAAGCCCCAAAGGTGTTTCCTCTCAAATTTGGTGAGGGGAAGCATCATGATAGTATGAAGAGGGAGATTGAGCATACTAGTGAGCTCAATAATACGAGTGCCAAAATGAGTTCGCTTGAACTCTTCAGCCGTGCTGATAGTAACATTAGGCATCTATTTAATAAGATAGAAAAAGTTAGAATCAACACAATTTAAGACAAATCACAAGACAAGGCATCACATGCATAACTTTGGAAATCAAAACACACAAGTCATGGCACACATGGATTCATTACAAACAACCAAGGTTCAACTTATTTTAAACAACATTTGGGAAATAAAATGATAAGTGTGGTGGTCCAACTAACGAAGTACGTTACAATCCCATCTCACTTGCCAAGTTGGCTAACAGGGCATCCCTAGAGGCAATCTGTTTATCTAGATCACATGACTCCATTGCTAAGTCTATGAGGTCTTTCCTTAAACTTTGGTTTGTAGCCTCTAACTCTTGGGTATGCTTCTTTTCTTCCTTAAGGTCATTCTGGGTGTTAAGCATTCTGCACTTGATTCTATCACCAAGTTATTTAATGGCCTTCCAAGCTGCATCCCTTGCTGAATCAAAGAATGTGGTGTGCATCACTGAATTGGTGACCATGCAGAATCCTGAGTCCTTGTGGTTGTCTTCCTTGTTTTTATACAAGTGAAGTTGCACCCACCAGTACTCAACTCCTTCATCCATCATAGGAAAACCTTTGTACACAGCTACACCATGTATTCCCATGGCAACCATGAGGTCCTTGAGAGCCTTAGGGAATTCTGTCTCACATTCCAAAGTCATAGTCATGAGTGGTCCCTTCTTCACGGCTTCGTTGATGGATTTCATCTACAAATAGAGATGAGAAAGAAGATTTGAAAAGTTTATGAGAAGAAAAGACAAGTGTGGAAGTTGTTGAAAATTTTTCCTTAGTCATTTCAAATCATAGGGTCATAATCCTACAGGCAACATAGTGCTCTGATACCATCTGTAAGATCGCTCCCTTTATAAAGGTAAGGATCCCTGTGATTGCAATGCTAGTCCCTGGATCAATGCTAGCATCCACAGTTTAAGATGAAGTACACAGAAACAAAGGTCATTATTACATATCATTCCAGAGACAAACATAGTATTTTACATACTCCATGGCCAAAGGCCTAATATAAGAGTTTCACATATATAATAAGATAAGTAAGTCTTCATATTCATGTGCCACAGGCAAGCATGTTGAGTGTAGACTCATAACCCTCTAATCACCATCAGAGTAACCTGCAACATCACAAGTTACAACCACAGTGGGTCAAAACATTGGAATAGTATTGGCAAGTGATACCTTAGAATAATATTGGTAGACTAGTTACTATATGCATTTTGGCTAAGTGTAGCTTAGGCTTGCTTTGCTCAAAATAGGTTTTACCTATCAGTTGAAATCACTAAGTTTTTCTTTGTCAAAATCTTTCCCAAGGAACCACCAATAGACATTGGGGAACCCTCACCCTTGTTCAACCACAAGTTTTTACTTAGAAATTGGGATGAGGAGATTCTTGATAGCTTCCATGTCTTGATGCTCAAGTTGTCCAATACCAGGGACATGGTTAAGTACTTAGATTCTTCCATCTGCAGAGGTTGTGCACTTTCCCCACAAGACTTGATTTTCACCAAGACAGGACCTTTCAGAAGCCTTCCCTTAGACCAAATGGACGCGCTCCAACCTATCATCCCACTACCACCAACTGTCCAAATGGCTAAGTTATTGCAACCTATATGATCCAGGCAGAGCCCATATTGCCAAGTGGCTGCACTAGAAGCTTCTTAACA
This sequence comes from Avena longiglumis, assembly GCA_030063025.1. Taxonomy (NCBI): domain Eukaryota; kingdom Viridiplantae; phylum Streptophyta; class Magnoliopsida; order Poales; family Poaceae; genus Avena; species Avena longiglumis. The sequence continues at coordinate 366,885,180 of CP125978.1, forward strand.
TTTGGCCTCTCAAATCCCTTTGTTCCTGGGTGGCTTTCCACAAGTGAGATACACAAGGTAAACCATAGAAATGGGCCTTGTGTAACCACTCAACATAAACCATTCCTTCCATTCCACCCAGGTGTTTCATTCACTTAGTTGTTTTATTAAACAAAATACAAGTCCAAAGACTTAGAAATATTTTCTCATAGCATGAATATATAACCACCCTTGGGTGCTACTAGCTAGGCTAAGCATGACATTGACAAGAATCTTAACATAGAAATTTCTAGCAATTCTACAACTACTAGGATTTCCCAAGCATAGCATATAGATCAAAAATATCCATGCAAGACTAGCAAAATATTTCTAATGCATAGTTGAAAAACATAGGTATAAAATCATGAAGCACCACTTGCCTTGGTAGTTTGGAGAGTAGCTACAATCCTCATAATCACAATCACTATTTGCACCAAAATCTACACATAAAATAATGGCACAAAATCACATACACAATTAATACAAGCAAAAATACATGAATGTATGCAATATGCCATGTGATGATTTTCTACACCAAACAAGACAAGTGCACTGTACCGAATCATAAACAAGTACAAAACAAGCTAAATAAAATTTATTTGAAAATTAAAACATTTTTCAAATAATTATTATACCCAATTTATGCCTACAAATGTTTCTACAAAACAACCATTTTAACAGAAGCAAAACATTAAACACATTGCATAAATGGAAAGGTTTTTTTGTCCTGATTCCACTGATATAAAATTTGTCAAATTTGGACTTGGGAATCAAAAGTTATGAATTAAACAAGTTTAAACATCTAATAGATTTAATTAAGAATTTTAATACGAAGAACATGCCACGCGGCAGCTTCTGGTTGGCTGGTACCGCTTCGCGCTGGATCGTTCTCGCGCACCGTCAGATCTACTTAACATCTGCGGCTCAGATCTACCCATACCTCTTTGACTACGTTCTATCGCGTTCGTCCGATCTACATCGCACGGCTCGCAACGTTTGACCATCGAGTGGCGGCGCTGGCGGCGGCGACAGGCGGCGGCGCACACTGGCTACAAGCTTGCCGGCGAACTAGGTCGCCCGGGGAGGTGTGAGGATGCTCACCAGAATCTCTGTGGCGAGGGGATGCTCAACGTGTGCTCGGTTGGCGAAGGGGCGTACGGAGTCGATGTCTATTGCTCGTCGGAGATCGAGACGGCGTCGGTTGTTCTCGGTTGGCGACGGAGAAGACGTTTTGGGCCATGCTAAGACAATAAAATGGTTCCGTTAGGTGCGTAGGATGATGGGGATCACACGCGTATCAAACAGAGGGAGAGGGGAAGCTGGGGCTTACGGGGAACGGTCGCCGGTGTTCGAGCAGACGGTGGCGGAGCTCAGTCGATTACGTTGCCGAGGCTACAGAGCATGCGCGAGAAAGCAGAGGATGTCAGTAGGTGCGTACGAGGATGCAGAAACAGCTAGAATAAACCATAGGCAGAGGGGAATACGGTGCTCACCGGAATTTGACGACGACCTCGTCGGAGCAGAGGGGAGTCTCGAGACGATTCCGAGCAGCCTGGGGGCTCTCTGCGGGTGTGGCTTGGGGGAAAAGGGGAAGGGGAGCATGGCTCTTAAGTAGGCGAGGACGTGGGCGTGAATTACTCGAGCATTCAACGGGAATTGAAGCCGCGGAATTAACAGGAAACGCTCGGAGTGATTTGGGGAAGAACTGGTCGCTGGGGGTGGAGACGATGACTGACGTGTGGGCCGCGGTTGTCAGCGAGAGAAAAGAAAAGGAGGTGGGTCCAGGCACTTAGCGAGATTGGGGGTAGGTTTTTGAGTGCGAATCATTTTCTTCGCGGGAGAGAGTTTCTGGGCTAGATGGGTCGAACTGGGCTGGGTTGGGCCAGATTGGCTGTTTGCTTTATTTTTTTCCTACCTTTCACTTTTCTTTTTCTGTTTGATTTTCTAAAAATGATTTTTCAACTCTAATTCAAATAAGTTTGAAGCCAAATCTTCTCTAGATTTTTATATAGTGAACTTTGTACTCAAATGTGTGTCAAACACTTCTGTTTACTCAAACACACTTTGAACATTTGAAAAAATAAAATAAACCAAGCCTTTATGAGATATAAATAATAGGCACAAATTTGGTTTTATAATCATACTTTGTTTTGAAACTTTGCCCAGGTTTTGGAAAACCCTTAAGTTGAACTCAAAACATTACTGAATAAAATAAGTACCTTTCTTATTAGAAACAAAGTAGCACTAAGGCTAGAGCATACTCACATAAAATAATGAGCAACATATGCTCCTGTTTTGAAATGGTTTTGAAATGGAACCCTAAATGCTCATGGATGCATGGATGATATGCATGATTTTTGAAACATGATTTTAGGTATGTTACAATGGGAGAGGTTGCAAACTTACGATCAGAGGACAGTTTAGGAATAATGGTACGTCTCTCAAGGAGACTCTTAATAGCACTAGCACCATGTGTGTTTTCGCACTCTTCAATACATTCATCAGTAAACTCAATGTAATCATCATTAATATCATATTTCTCTCTAGACTCAGGTGAGCTAACAGGTGTAATAGTTTCTTCATTAGGAGTTTCAGTATTTCCTAGACTAGCCATAGTAGCATCTAGGAAAGTGTTGGGGATATGCTATATGGGTATCCTCATAGCATGTACTCTATCCGGGTGTCCCACAGTTGATAGCATGGCCCATGGCCTGCTAGGATGCCCAGTTAGATGGATCCAGAAGGGAGGCCCATGCCGGATAAAGAAAGGCTATGGAGGAGTCACCGACGTACCCGGAGCCTTGGAGTGCAAGACACGCTAGACTAGTTGCAGGCAATGTAGGACTCTGTAACCTGTCCGGCTAGGAATTTTCCCTGTAACCCTAGGACCTGGTGACTATATAAGTCGGGCCTATGGGAGCCTTTAGAGAAGACAACACTAGACGATAGTTTAGACTTTCCAGTGACCTCGCACAACGAACGAATCCCTATAACTCGACGTATTGCCCTTATAGTGATTTATAGCAGGAGTAGGATTCCGCCACCGTTGCGGGATATGAAGCTGGGTAAGCTGTGTTACCTCGTACCCGTCAACCGTCCACCTTCCCCCACGTCTCTAAACACACACTGTGAGGACCCCTCCATGGCGTACTCGTCATCAATACCACGACAGTTGGCGCCCACCATGGGGCAAGAGGCGCTTCAGCGGGCGAGGACCAAGATCTTCGCGGGAATCGGCGAAACTGTAGCCACCGGTCGTGTTCTCTTCTCCGGAAACATTTCGATCGTCCCTCCCGACGAGTTCTAGATCCCGGCAAAGACGAACCCTACGCGGTGCTCGATCGTCCCAATCGGAGATATCCATCTCTTCATCGGCGAAACCAACTCGGGCACTAGTTCCCTGGAAGTCGTAGGAGCATCAAGACCCGCACGGACCGCCTATGGGCAGGATACGTTCGCGGAAGGATCGATGTCGGATCTCTCTTCGGAGTTTGCCGGCAAAGATCGGAAAAATTCAAGGCCCACCCAAACCGCCCCTGTGCAGGATATTATGGTGGAAGATCGCTGCAAGTACGCCGGCTTCGTCCGCGTGTCTGGACAACAGAGATCCAAGTTCGTCAGCGTGGTTACCATCTTCGATCTGGCGCGTTGCATTCAGAGAGGGCGAAATCCCCCGCGATTACCTCGCCAGGTGGCTCCGTATACGAGCCGATCTGGCGCATTACCCCAATGATGATGCCATGTATCACTTTGTGGAAGGAATGGACCAAGGTACGCTTCTCCGACATTCTCTAAGGCGGCAGCAGGCTTCGGGACGTCTCACCTTCGAAATCATGGTGAACACCGTCAACATCTACGCGGAGGCCAAAGAGGCAGCTCAGACAGCTCTTGTGCTCATTGACGGAGCCCCTGCGATTCAGCCACCGCCACCACCGCCTCCCGATGCCATCACCGCAGCTGTGCCACCACCTCCAGTCATTGTCGCTGCTATTGCACCTCCACCCCCCGTCATCGAGGAAGCCCTGGAACCCTCCGACTCTGTGATTGACACGCTCTACGCCGACTTCAGTGCAGATTCGGAGGAGATAGAATTCAGCTCAGAGGAGCTAGACTCTGCCATGCAGGAGATGGAGGAGGATTACACGCGCGACGAGCAGGCCAACAACGTCATCACGTCCCGAGAGGTGTTCATCACCATTGGGACGACAATGGATGAAGATCAACCCGGAAGAGATCCGCCTACAGCACTGGACAAGGGGAATGGACCACCTGTTGCTGCCGACAATGATCACGCAAAGGACATGCCCCCTCCGCCTAACCCAGTGCAATAGCCGCAGGAACTCGGCACCGGCCCGAGCAACAACAACACCGCAAACCCACCGCCTCCGACATCTACGTCTGCTGCTGCCCAAGTTACTCCAGCTGATAGAGTGATGTACGACAATCTCCTCGTCGATTCGATGATCGTGGCTCATATTCGCAGTGTAGTCCAGCTTGACGAGAAGCGCCATCAGCTGCTGGAGGAAGCGCAGGCCATCGTGGAGCAAGGCGCAAAGCTAGATCGAGATCTGGCCAATGCGCAGAAGTCCATAGAGAAAGCTAGAGCAATGGAGGCCGAGTACAAGACCTTGCTGCAGCAGCAGAAGGCCAAGAAAGCTCCAACTCGCGTCATCAACGATCCTGATGTGCGGGGAACCTAGGATGGGCTCCGCCAAAGCCGGCACAAGCTAAACCATACATTGACAGTGAAGACAGACATGTGATGCCCACTCCTCTCCTCAACCTCGCCGTCGCAAAGACCCTTCTGGAACATCATAGATCACCTAAAGCGGTGGACCAGGTCTATGACCTAGTGGCCAAGGCGGTGAAACAGCAGGAAAAGGCCACCACTAAGAGGCTTGAGTCTGAACCAACGTTTTGCCAGTCTAGCCAACATAAGCCGCCAAGGGACAGATCTCCTCTTGATGTCGGGTATCAGACGGGTTCGTCAGAACAAAGACGGCGGGATGCGCGCAACAGGAAGGATGCTATCCCCATATCCTCCAACCACAGAGGTAAGGCCCAACCTCGTCGGCCATCGCCACCTCCCCGCTCACCCCGACATCGCGAAGAAACCAAGGCTCACCGTCGTATGGATATGCCTCCGCCAAGGAAGAGCGGCATCGTCATCCGCGACAACACGGAGCAGACCCGTCATGACGGAGAGTGCAACCAAGGCCACAAGAGCAGGTCGCGCCATGACCCTCCGCGTCCGACAAGCAACCACGACAAGCGTGAGGCGTCATAGGAGGGTAACAGCATGAAGTATAACCCACCGCCACCTCCGCCTCCGTCGCCACCTAGCAGCCACCATGGTGGAGGAGGCGCAGCCCATCCCCTGATGGCAAGAAGAAAAGAAGCCCGGAGCCATACGATGCACGTTCGTGTATAGACAAGATCCACGAGGCCTGGGAAGGACCATGCCTGGGACCATGTTGCTTTGGACCTGTAATACGGTCTGCAACTTACCCCAAAGGTTTCCGGATTGACAAGACCATCAAGCCCTATGACGGCACCCCTAAGCCAGCTACATGGCTGCAGGACTATGGCAATGCAGTGGAAATCGCTGGGGGTAACTCCAGCATCGCCTTCAAGTACCTCCCATTGATGTTGGCGGGCATGGCCCGTCAATGGATTGATGACTTGCCGAAAAGATCCATCTCCAATTGTTTGGACATGCAAGAAGCGTTCACCAAGAACTTCGAGGGTACGTACAAGTGTCCCTGTACTGTTGGCGGTCTACAATGGTGCATGCAAGATAAAGACGAGGCATCTCGCGCCTACCTCTCCCGTTGGCTGGATATGAAGAATTCCTGCGCAGGAGTGCATGCTCAGACCGCCATGGCCGCCGTCATCGGTGGGTTGTAAAGGGGTACGTTGCTCCGACATAAGCTGAAGCGCTTGCAGGACAATCAGGAGCTAGACTTGAACAAGATGATTCAGTTGGCCAGTGAGTTCGCAGCTGCTGACGATGATGCTCGCGGCTCTCTGCTGGCAACGACCGTTCCAACTCAAGCTCAGAGGAACAGCAGAACAAAGAGGAAAACCGCACTATAAGAAAAGCAAACTCCCGACATGGTCGCTATGACCTTCGCAGGATGAGGTGATGGCGGACAGCATGGCCGAGGACAGGAAGCTGGTCGTGGGCAGCAGCGAGGAAGTGAAACTACCTCGGTAGCACTCCACGTTCCCCAAACCTACGAGGAGTACCGCGATATGCCGTGCCTCGTACACCTCGATGCCAACGGCAAGGCCACCCACATCAATCGCCACTGCAAGTTCGTCAACGACCTCAAGGAGGACCCGGAGTCCGGCTACAAGCAAAGTCGGAAGAACAAACTGCGAGGCAAGGGTAAGGGGAAGAAGAAGGAGGAGGAGTCCAAGGATTCAAGTGACATGGACAAGGACGTTGACTCCAAGCACGCCGCCAAGAGTGACGACAAAGGAAAGAACCCCTTTGAGAAGAAGGCGACAGTTTTACACACTTTCCTTGGTACCCCCACCATCCGACAACAGAAGACCTCCATGAGGATACTGATGGCTACTCTCCCCCCAGTTCTCCAGTTCCTGCGCTGGTCGGAGATTCCAATTACTTGGGACAGGAAGGATCACCCAGACCTCATCCCTATGGAGAACCAATACGCCATGGTCATCAACCCCTTGATTGACGGCAATGAGTTCACCAAATGTATGGTGGATAGTGGAAGCATCATCAACATCATGTACCTGGATACACTGCAGAAGATGAACTTGACAGAGGCAAACCTAAGACGGACCAACACCATCTTCCACGGCGTAGTTCCTGGTCGGGTGGCTCGGTCCCTTGGGTGCATCACACTTCATGTTGCCTTTGGTGATGTTAATAATTACCGGCAAGAGCGCATGACCTTCGAGGTGGTCCCCTTCAAGAGCGTGTACCACGTCATTTTCCGTCGCGACATCTTCCACACCTTCATGGCCAAGCCATGCTTCGTCTACAACAAACTCAAGATACCCGGACCAAACAGTGTCATCACCGTATCCGGAAGCTTTGCCAAAGCTAGGGACTGCGAGATTGGAGAAGCAGCCTACGCGGAAGCTGTCCTCTACAGCGAAGAATTCAAGGAGATCCAGAGCAAGGTCGATGCCTCGGAGAAGCCCGCATCGAAGAAACAGATTTCCGACTCTGCTCTAGCATTCAAAGCCGCCATCGAGACCAAGCCGGTGGAAATTGTGGTAGGCGATGCCTCCAAGACCACCGCCATTGGAACAAACCTAGATCCCAAATAGGAAAGAGCGCTCGTCGAGTTCCTCCATGAGAATAGGGACATCTTTGCCTGGCACCCTGCCGACATGAAAGGTGTACCTAGGGAACTTGCCGAGCACAGCTTGAACATTGATCCAAAATGTAAACCAGTGAAGCAACCTCTACGATGCTTTGGAGATGAGAAGACACGCACCATAGGCAAAGAGATAGCTAGGTTACTTAAGGCTAGTTTTACCCGAGAAGTCCTTCACACCCAATGGGTGGCCAATCCTGTACTTGTCCCCAAAAAGGGAACCAAAGAATTAAGAATGTGCGTTGATTACACCGGCTTGAACAAAGCATGTCCCAAAGATCCGTTTGCTTTGCCTCGCATTGACCAAGTCATTGACTCGACGGCTCGGAGATTTTGTGTATTCTCGATGCATACTCAGGATACCACCAGATCAAGATGAGGAAATCGTACCAATTGGCCACTTCGTAAACTACACCCTACGGCATGTTTTGGTATGTCACGATGCCCTTTGGGCTGAAAAATACAGGTGCTACGTACCAGCGGACAATGCAACATTGCATGCATGATCAAATTGGTCGGAACGTTCACGCCTATGTGGACAATATAGCGGTGATATCTAAAAAGTCAAATGAGTTAATCTCCAACTTAAAAGATGATGCTTAACCCTAAGAAGTGCATCTTTGGGGTTCCAGCCGACAATTTTTTGGGCTTCATCGTTTCCCAGCGTGGAATCGAGGTCAACCCTAAGAAAATCAAGGCCATCTTAAACATAAACCATCTGACATGCCTAAAGGATATACAACGACTAACATGTTGTGTTGCAGCAGTTAGTCGGTTCGTCAGCCGACTTGGAGAGAAGGCTCTGCCATTGTACAAGTTTCTGAAGAAGGCGGACAAATTCACGTGGACGAATGAAGCAGATGCAACATTGAAGCAGCTCAAGGATATTCTTTCCTCAGCGCCTATCCTTGCAGCGCCCGAGCCAGGAGAGCCCATGTTAATTTACATGGCGGCCACCAACTAGGTAATCAGCATCATCGTCGTGGTAGAGCGGAAGGAGCCAGGCTATGAGCACGGAGTTCAACGACCAATTTACTATGTAAGCGAGGTCTTGACGGAGTCCAAGCAGCATTACTCGCACTACCAAAAGATAGCTTATGGATTATTCCTTGCTTCTCGGAAGCTGAGGCACTATTTCCAGGAGCACCCCATCACAGTGGTGAGCAAGATTCCACTGTCCGACATTATCAACAACATCGATGCTATGGGAAGGGTCGCGAAGTGGGGCATTGAACTTGCCGCCTTCGAGATCACCTAAAAGAGACGGGACGCTATCAAGTCACAAGCCTTGGCGGATTTTATCGCAGATTGGACGGAGATGCCAAATGCTACCCCATTGCTGGAGCCAGAATACTGGATGATGCACTTTGACGGATCAAAGCTACTCAACGGCTCAGGGGCTGGTGTACTGCTACATCACCAACTAGGGACAAGCTACACTATGTTCTGCAGATCCACTTTGAGGCTACGAACAACATGGTGGAGTATGAAGCACTCATTCACGGATTACGTGTAGCCAAGGATATTGGCATCAAGCGCATAGTTTGGCGTGGATATTCCGACTTGGTTGCCCAGCAGGTGGCTGGCACCTGGAATGTGCGAAACCCTATGATGGCAGCATATCGAGACGAAGTGGACGAGATAGCCAAGAGCTTCTTGGGCTACGAGGTCAAATATGTACCTAGGGATCAAAACGAGGCGGACGATATGCTGTCTAAGCTTGTATCAGGGCACAAATGAATTCTGCCTGGAGTTTTCCTGGAGCATCTACGGACACCATCCGTGAAGGGAGCAGACATCGACAACCCGGACAGAGTAGACTCTTTCGTCCACATGGTGTCAAAGGTCCCTCCGGCTTGGACAAAACCGTTCATGGAGTATCTCGAACACAGAACTTTGCCCGACGACGAGGTCGAAAGACGGCAAATAGTACGTCGAGCAAAGGGCTATACCATAATCAATGGACATCTCTACAAAAGAAGCGCTACTGGTGTATACCTTAAGTGTGTTTCCCAGCAAGAAGGTATTGAAATCCTAAACGAAATCCATCTTAGAGATTGCGGGCATCACGCCGCTCCCCTATCTTTGGTCTCTAAAGCCTTCCGGCAAGAATTCTACTAGCTGACTGCGAAGGCGGACGCTGACAAGCTGGTTGAGACATGCATGGGATGCCAGTACTATGCCCGGCAACCACATGTTCCTGCTGAAGAATTGCGAACAATACCAATAACTTGGCCGTTTGCAGTCTGGGGGCTGGACATGGTGGGTCCGTTACAAACGGCACCATGTGGTTTTACGCATCTGCTAGTAGCAGTTGATAAATTCACCAAATCGATAGAAGCTAAACCCATTAGAAAGCTCGATGGGGCATCTGCCCTTAGGTTTGTCCGGGATCTAATGGTGAGATTTGGTCTCCCTCATAGCAGCAACGGCAGCAACTTGTCACTCGGAGGAGTGGAAGCTTATTGTTGGGAGAAGGGCCTCCGATTTAACCTTGCATCTGTGGCACACCCACAATCCAATGGTCAGGTTGAGCAAGACAATGGATTAATTCTGCAGGGAATCAAGCCACGTCTTGAGGCACCACTGCATAGAGTAGTTGGAGCCTGGGTGGAAGAATTGCCATCTATATTGTGGAGTTTACGAACTACACCCAACAGATCCACCGGCTACACCCCTTACTTCATGGTATGTAGAGCAGAAGCCATCCTGCCTTCCGACATCCTTCACGATGCACCAAGAGTTGTCGCCTAAGACAAAGATGACGCTGAAGAATCCAGATGGCTAGATGTGGACCTTCTCGAGGAGGAGCGCCTTTTGGCATGCCAAAGATCTGCCATCTACCAGCAGAAGCTACGCAGCTACCATAGTCGCTGCGTCCGGCATCGCTCGTTTAAAGAGGGGGATCTGGTGCTCCGACTTAAGCGGAAGAAGTCACACAAATTATACCCTCCATGGGAAGGACCGTTCATCATAAGCAAGGCACTGCTCAATGGGTCTTACTACCTCGTTGACAATCGTGAACTAAAGGATAGACCCAATGAGGATCATAAGCGTAAGCGACGTGACCGGGATGATGACTACCCAGAGCTTGATCGGCCATTGAACATAGCACAGCTACGTCCTTTCTACACTTAGCAACTTTTATCTATTGTGTATCTCTTATATGATCAATGAAATAAATCTCTCTGGTTCACTCATATTTCTGAGTCTTTTACCTCCTTTAGTGTTCATTTTTGGATCATATAAAACCTTTATGCACAAGTTTTGCGATTGCACTTGTGAAAATTCCGCCTACGGGCGTTAGCTTAAGTTTTCTGGTCTACACGTTCTTTGTCGTTTTTATGTGGATTCTGGAGTAGTGACTTTTGGCACTTATTATCGGCGATTTTGTGCTTAGGTTCTTGACAATGCCATTGGGCATCATCACCTGAGCGCATAGTTCCGACAACGAGTCTTCCGACTCACGAAAGGTCAAGCATAAAAGCCAAAGTAATGGATAAGCCAGCACTTGCTTAAAAACATATACATGCTAGGACCAGTTCTTGAGTAGCAGGAAATAACAACCATTGTTTTCCGCCTTAAGTTAAAACATAGTTTTTTCCGCATACACATTACAGAGGAAACAAATATTACATAATTTTTTTTGATTCCTCTGGTGCAGGCGACTTGGACGCATCATCATCAGCAGCAGGAGAGTCACTTTCCTCGAAATCAGCAGTGTTGAGGGACTCGAAGGAGCTTTGGTTGCCGCCGTCAATGGTTTTCATGGGCACAAAGACATTAAGGTCGACCAACTCGACGACTTTGGTGTCAAAACCCACGAGCGACACCAAGATACCCTCGTGATCTATCTTTTGGCCTTCGTCGTCTACGCCGGGGATACCGGAGGTCACCGTGTCGATGTCAGCATTTTCGCAGTGTGCCTTGACCATTGATAGCGCCATCCTTGCGCCGGCCCGTGCACACGAAGCTTCCAGCTTGAGATACACTCGGGGGCTCGGCGCAGGATCTCTGAGAACTTCGCTACAGAATCCACCGCCTTGATATAAATCTGGAGGGGCTTGGCTATCTCCTTGGTCTGCTTGATGGCGGTGTTGATAAAGTTGCTGGCAAGGACCATGCATTCCTTTGGCGGAGGAGGCGACCAGGTTAACCCCATAGGAGCTGCAAATTTCTGACAAAGGAGCACATGAGTTCAATAACACAAAAAGTTTAGAGTATCTAGCTTACAGAAGTCCAAGACGGAGAATCACTTACTGAAGATGCTAATCTCATCCTGCTGGAGAGTTTCTGCCATGGAGTCCTGTTCTTGTCGAAGGATCCTGTATGCTTCAAGATGGCGCTGATTTTGCTCATTAGCAACTTTCTTCTGATCTTTCAAGATCACGATTTCCTTCTTCAAGCGGTTCGTCTCCTTGTTGGCGGAGTCTTGCAGGACTTTCATTGAGTCTTCATGCATCTTCAGCATGTCCTTTCTCTCCTTCTTAAGGATCTTGTTTTAGCTATCCAGCTGCTGAATATGCTTGGATTGCTCAACAATATCCTTATCCTTGGAAATGGCTTCTGCAAGTCGAAGAAATAACAGTACACATTGAGTACTCGGAGAAGGTTGGTATAAGAACAAGTCAGGAATACAAAAAATAAATGAAAAACAGACGCTTGCTCTTGATGATTTGTTCCTTCAAGAAGGCAGTTTTACCCTTTTCGGCTTCCAAGTCAGAGCGCATCTTTTGGTACTTATCGTTGGCCACGGCCCTCCGAGCATCCTCATTCTGTGGAAGAAAAAGTTTAAACGTTTTTTAGTCTACTTGGAGCATCTAGCCGGATAAATATCCACTTAGAGGCTTGGGGGCTACAGTGAGAGTTTTTAACTTAACAATATGCTTGGTCTTTCTTTAAGCATCTAGTCAGAAGAAGTTTTAACTCAGTCATATGCTTAGTCTTTCTTTAAGCATCTAGTCGGAACTAATTCAGTTACAAATAGAAGCTTGGGGGCTATAGTATTGAAATTTATAAACACTGTGTATGCTACTCTGAAAGCATCTAGTCGGAATAACTTATTCAAACTATATGCTTGGGGGCTACAGTGAGAAGTTTTCTAGCTTAGTCACTCTTAGAGCATTCAGATGCAAATACCTATGGTTTTCTGTCGAAATCCTCGGGCGCTACAGTGGGATACTCATATGAAGTGTAAAATTCAAATAAAACTTACAAGAGCGATGATCTTGAGGTTTGTAGCACTCTCAGCAAGCAACTTGCTAAAGGACAAACTATTTCCTTACAAGATTTCTGCTTGCCGGAGAAGCCCCTCAAGACCGTATGTTGGAGATGTCGGCGCCGCACCAGGAACCAGAGCGGTGCTACCCGGCGAAAGTACCGGATAGACTATTTTCGGGAACTCTATGGTCTTCTTGGGTGCGGAGGCGCCGCCTTCGATAGACGGACCACCGCCTTACTGTTACCGATGGCATCCTTAGCCGGAGCTTCAGCCATTTGGTTTGCGGCACTTTCATGTGTCGCCAGTTCGACGACAACGACAAGCTCCATAGAGGCACCTGAGTCCACTTCCATGGCGGAAGGCTGGACGCTAGGAGTGACAGGGGCGATGGCAGGAGATGTGTGGGGATAAACGTCACGATGCAACATATCCTTAATATTTCTAGAAGCCTCCAAAGTTTTGTAGGTCTTCTTCAAACTAGTAGTGGCTTTCTTACTGAAACATACAAAAAGTATAAGTACAGGAGTAAGACAAACAATGGACAATGTCGGAGAGAAAGAACCTTACATAAGAGGGCATCCTTTGGCAAAGGGGATCCCAGTAACCTTTCTTTTCTCCGCCTCCAGGGCGGCGGTAGTCTTCTTGGAGGCTCCACCCTCCCTCTTCTTGTTCTTGCCTCCGTCGGCAGCGTCAGAGGTGGAGCTCTTCTCCTTTCGCGCCAACGGGACCTCGTCGTCGGACACGACGGTGACTTCCTTCATCTTTGGATCATAGATTTGGGCAGCCATGCTATCCTCATCTATATCGCTGAGCTATTAAGTGAAAATAAACCGTGTTTGATGAGATGGTAATGGCTAGACGGAAGAACTGGAGTATATGTCATACACGGTAAATAAACAGATACATTTGGGCACTTGCTCTCTATGAACATGTCGTAGGTGACGGTGAAGCCACGATTCCTATCCTTCACCTTGACGATTTCCTTGAGGCGGAGCTTGACGGATTCGCTCGAGAAATTGTCCTCGGAGATGCGGAGGCTATCCTTCCTCTCGTTGGTATACTCGTGCATCAACTTCAAGCGATGCTGCAGAGGTTGGATCCACCTGACGAACCAGCACATGGCTAGGTACAATCCGGTCAAACCCGTATCTATGAACCACTCTATCCGCCTTATAGTGCCGGAAGCGTCGATGTTGGAGGGAAGGGAGGCCTGGGATCTCCATGTCGGGGCATCAGCGGAAGCTCCATCGAAAAAGTACGGGTACGTCACTTCTCGGCCAACCAGAGGGATATCTGGGCCGTAGAAGTATGTCTGTTGCCAGTTCTTTCAGGACTCATGGCCAATGATGTCGGGGAACCGCCGGCTAGGCCGGATCTTAAAACTGAAGGTGCCACAGTTCTTGAGCTCGTCCTTGCCGGCTCCGACTTCGCGCTTGACGGTGAAAAAGTATATAAAGAGATCTAGCCTAGGCCTAATCCCTAAGTAACCCTCACAAAGCGCCGCGTAGTTGCTAAGCGCGAGGATGCTATTGGGGGAGAGGTTCTGAGGTTGTACTCTGTAATGGTTGAGGACAACTAGGAAGAAATTGGAGATCGGCAGGGAGACGCCGCTTACTAGTTGGGCTTTGAGGTACACATTTTCTCCGGCTTGGGGAGAAGGAGTGACCTCGTTGGCCGACGTCGCCTGCCAGGCGAGCCCCTTTGTCGCAGGGACGTATCCCTCGATGATTAGCTCCTTGATGTCGCGGTCCGTAATATCCGAACCGCACCATTCTCCCTTGTGGGAGTCGTACTCCTCCTCTAGCAGCTCCAACGCCGCTAGGTTATGGTCGTCGCCAGTGGCTTCGACCACCGCGGATTTAGGGATCACCAGGCCCTCTGGGGGCACGATGACGGAGCTCGCCGGCTTCGCCGTGGCATCGCCTGACGCCGTCATGGAGGGGGAGGAACTGCTACTGGCCATTGGAGGGGTTACGATGGTGACTGGGAAGGTCGAGGAGTTAGGGTTTTTTGCACAGTGCGCGGAGAGCTCGAGGAGGCGCTCGCTGGAGGAAGAAGACGATGCAGAGGAGAATGAGGTGAAAAGTAAAATTTCCACCGTTGTTACAATTTTAACCTCCGGCATAAATATCCGTGCAAAACGATCGAATGGTTGACGCGTGGACGACGTGTGCGGGAGCGTGCACGGAAATTCGCCATGTTGCCAACCGTTGCCGCCAATGGTTCGTATCGCTCACGCGGGAAAATCGGACATGATTGCATTCTCTGCATGTGTGAGTTACGAGGTGGTGGTGACCTATGTCTACGTCACCCTAGCTGTCACTGGCAGATGAACCATCACATCGGAAGATTCCGGAATGGACGGATCCAGTCCGGCTACAGAATAATACGATGGAAGATTCAGCAATTCTCTGACTTACAAGTTGAAGACGGAGAAAACCTTGCAGGGTTCTTTGGGAGGACTACAAGATGTTGCTTGACGATTTGACGACATCCATCTAGATGGAGCATTCAACGTGAAGACGCAAGACAACGCAAGATCTCGGAGTTCTCCGGGGGCTACTGTTGGGGATATGCTATATGGGTATCCTCATAGCATGTCCTCTATCCGGATAACCCGGGTGGCCCACAGTTGGTAGAATGGCCCATGGCCTGCTGGGCGGCCCAGTTAGATGGATCCAGAAGGGAGGCCCATGCCGGATAAAGGAAGGCTACGGAGGAGTCACCGACGTACCCGAAGCCTTGGAGTGCAAGAGATGCTAGACTAGTTGCAGGCAGTGTAGGACTCTGTAACCTGTCCGGCTAGGACTTTTCCCTGTAACCCTAGGACCTGGCGACTATATAAGTCGGGCCTATGGGAGCCTTTAGGGCAGACAACACAAGACGATAGTTTAGACTTTCTAGTCACCTCGCACAGAGAACCAATCCCTGTAACTCGGTGTATTTCCCTTATAGTGATTTATAGCAGGAGTAGGATTCCGCCACCATTGTGGGATATGAACCTGGGTAAGCTGTGTTACCTCGTACCCGTCAACCGTCCGCCTTCCCCCACGTCTCTAAACACGCACTATGAGGACCCCTCCATGGCGTACTCGTCGGCAATACCACGATAGACAGGACCTAATGAACCACTTGCATCAAACACAGTAGAAGTAACATCATGAGTATCAGAAGAAATTTTAGATTCAGCATAGTAGCAGTGTGTGTAGCATGTGTATGTGGTGGTGGTGTAACAAGCTTACTTATAACAGACGGTGAATCAAGAGCAGCAGAGGTCTTTTGGAATGTACCTCTTCTTGTAGTGGATGGTAAAATAGGAAACTTTCCATCACGAGACTTCCCCATGATGAAAGGAGTAGAAGTGAACAATAATAGATCCAAGTAAACTTACAAATAAAGCTATGCTCCCCGGCAACGACGCTAGAAAATAGTCATGATGACCCACAAGTATAGGGGATCGCAATAGTCTTCGAGGGTAGTATTACCCAATTTATTGATTCGACACAAGGGGAGCCAAAGAATACATGCAAGCCTTAACAACTGAGTTGTCAATTCACCTGCACCTGGAAATAGTTCTTGCTCACAGAAGTTTATCAGTAGAAACAGTTTTGTAGTAGCAATAGAAAAGTAACATCAGCATTAAAATAAGATCAATAGTAACTGTAGTAGCAGATAGTAGGATATGAGTGCGGTAGACAAAGAGATGGACAGACGGGCATTGCATGGACAAGTCTAAACATGTAACTTCAAGATCTAGGACGATTGCAGATAAATAAGAATAAGCATCCAAGTACTAAACAATCATAGGCTTGTGCTCCATATATAGTCATGCGTGCTCGCAATGAGAACTTGCACAACATCTTTTGTCCTGCCAGCCCGTTGCGGCGGGGCCTAAAGGGAACTACTGGCAATTAAGGTGCTCCTTTTAATAGAGCACCGGATCAAAGCATTAACACTCCGTTAACACATGTGATCCTCACATCATAGCCATCCCCTCAGGTTATCCCAATTTATGTCACTTCGGGGCCTTTGGATCCGAACAATGATATGTGTACACAACTTGAAGATAAGATCACAAACAATACTATCATAATGATTCAATCATAAGTTTAGATCTGGGATCATGGCACTCGGGCCCTAGTGACAAGCATTAACCACAACAAGTTGCAACAAAGTCAAATAACACTAATAGAGATACTAGGAACCATGACCTAACCATCTTATTCAATTACATGATAGAACTCATCCAATCCCTACCATCCCCATAGCCTACAGCGGGGGATTACTCACTCATGGATGAGGGAAACATGGATGGTTGATGGAGAGGCGTTGATGATGACGATGGCGATGATCCTCTCCAAATTCCCCGACCCGGCAGGGTGCCAAAACAGAGTTTCTGGTTCCAAATCGCGGTTTCTAGTGATGGCGGCGCAGCTAAACTCTTTCTGGAAAAACGTCGATACTCCCTCGGTTTTTAGGTCAAGAGGCAACTTATAGGGGAAGAGGGAGGATGAAGGGGTGCCTAGGGTGGCCACACCCCCTCCAGGCGTGGCCAAGCCTGGCCCGCGCGGCTAGGGGGTGTGGGCCCCCCAGGGCCCCACTCCGCCTCGTCTTCTGGCTCCATGAGTCTTCTGGTGAAATAGGATTTTTGGCATATTTTCTGGGATTTTTCCTGATAGTTTATTTTCTGCACAAAAACTAGACACCAAGGTAAATCTGCTGAATATAGTGTCAGACCGTGTTAGTTGTATCCAAATCACAAAATTTTAGAGGAGAAACAATAACAAAAGTGTTCGGGAAAGTAGATACGTTTTGGACGTATCACTCCTCCTTTGTGCTATCATGTTTAGATCTTGTGAGATCCGTTCATGATCAAGATCATTTATTTGTAATCATACATGTTGTGTTTGTGGGGATCCGATGGATATTGATATACTATGTCAGATTGATTATTGATTCTATCATGTATGTGTTATTTGTGATCTTGCATGCACTTCGTTGTTAGTAGCCATCTTGGCCAAGTAGATGCTTGCAACTCCAAGAGGGAGTATTTATGCTCGATAGTAGGTTCATACCTCTAGTAATCTGGGGAAGTGACAGAAATATCTAAGGTTGTAGATGTGCTATTTATACTAGAGAGAAAACAACAATCCTTTGTTTATGGAGCAATTGTATTGTTTACTTTACACACATTGCTTAATGCAATTATCTGTTCCTTGCAACTTAATGCTGGAAGGGGTTGAGATAATAACATGAAGGTGGATTATTAGTCATAGATGCATTTGGATTACGGTCTATGTATTATGTTTTAATGCCCAATCAAATCTCATAGGATTCAAGATGTCTAGTATATGCATTCTTATGCTTTCTCAATCTGTCAATTGCCCTGCTGTAATTTGTTCACCCAGCATGTTATCTATCTTAAGGAGAACACCTCTAGTGAACTGTGGACCCCTATCCAATCTTTATCATTGATATTCCATCTACTGTTACTGTTCTTGTTTACCTTCTACAAGAAAATTATTATCTTCCACACTATATGTTTAATCCTTTGTTTCCAACAAACCAGTGAGATTGACAACCTCACTGTAAGTTGCGGAAAGTATTGAGTTTGTGTTGTGCAGGTTCCAAGTTGTTAGCAACATGTTGAGTTGTTTCCTTACTCCTACCGGTTTGATAACCTTGGTTTCATAACTGAGGGAAAACTTGTTGCCGTGCTCATCATACCTTCCTCTTGGGGTTTTCCAACGAGGCTCTACAGTTAACTCAGCCGCATCACAGGTCAAGACGGATGGTGGTTGCGCTCCACGCCTTGTGCTCCCACTCAAGGAAATTTATCTAGTAGTCCTTGTTGTGGTAGCCCCTCTCCCACCGTTGGGCTTGTGGGAGGTTGCTAATCCGGCGGTGGACATCCTCCTCCATCCCTTTGCCCTTCTTGGGCACGAGCGGCACCAGGACACGGTCCTGGTTGAGGTGCTAGCCGGTGGGAAGGGAGACATCCGTGTACTTGATACACTGGCCCTCTCCCCATCGTCGCTCGCACTCCGCAATGTGGAACTAGCGCCGACTACGGCGGTCCCGTGGTGGAGGGTAGTCCCCCACGGGGCAGCACCTGAACTCCTCTGGTCGTGACGGAGGCGGCATCGATGCATCGCTATAAAGGCTGGCTAGCGAGAGCGTTGGCCGCTAGAACTAGATGCCTCGTGGTCGTTCTTGCTCCTCCCCTTCTTCATCCATGATGGCGCCTTCATCGTTGGTGGTGGCGGCGGATGCTAGGGTTGCAATGGCGAGAGGTGAGGAGTGCGGCACCGATGCACGCATGGTTAAATATCCCCTTCGCCCGCGAACACGCACATGTTCCCACTCCTTCGCCATCAATGTCGACGCGGGAACGCAAGCGGCATACAGTCAGTCAGCATGACGTATCGTCGCTATTGATGGCGCAGGCTGCCCGCCAGTCATCCTTCCGCCAACGCCTTTGAATCACTGCGGCAATTGTGTCTGAATCGGTGCCGCTGACCACATCTGAATCAATGTCACGCTAAGCGGTGGATGACGGGTAGGACAATAGCCGCGCGGGCAGGACACGCCCTCCATTCGCGCACATTCGGGTCGACCCAACCGTTTCCCGGATTTGGTGCACTGATGGGTCGAGCCGGATGGGTCGTGCCGCTTGTGTGCTGTGCTTGTTTCGCGCATCCGCATGAACGGGTTGGGTCGGCATGGTGGAGATGCAATAAGTCTCCCCACACTTGCATCCCATAATGATTACGTTCCCAACGATCCGATCCATGTTATGAGGCCAAATCTTGAATATTTAAGCATTCAAAATCGGCAAAAAAACTCTTCAAATCCATGGCCATAGCATCCCAAAATGCTCCAATCCGACAACAAAATATTACATGCCAATGAGATCAAATGAAGCCCTTGGTATTGGCTTTGTCGATGTCGAGGCCGACGTTGATGATGAATCCCATGCCTGTGCCCATAGTGGTGCGGTACTCCGTCCTCACGCATG
The DNA here is from genome assembly GCA_030063025.1 of Avena longiglumis. NCBI lineage: Eukaryota > Viridiplantae > Streptophyta > Magnoliopsida > Poales > Poaceae > Avena > Avena longiglumis. Next base: position 366,904,795 of record CP125978.1, read on the forward strand.
GATAGCACTGTGTGGTGCCCTTGCTGCCCTGATGGTCGCCACGATGCGTACACGGGCATCGGAGTTACCAACTCTTGGCCACGTTGTTCATGTTGGAAGTATCGGTGATCATGATCCTCACCTCCAAGGTCATTTGTACATTCATCGCCTGGAGCATGCCGGCTTGGGTGGTGACCTAGGCGGCAACGACCTTTGCCTCGTTAGTCTTAATCTTGGCAAGGAACAACTTTGGGCAATGATACGTCCAAAACGTATCCACTTTATCGAACACTTTGCTATTGTTTTTCCTCTATACTTGTGTGATTTGGATACAACTAACACGGACTAACGTTGTTTTCAGCAGAATTACCTTGGTGTCTTGTTTTTGTGCAGAAAATGAACTATCAGGAAAAATCCCAGAAAATATGCCAAAAACTATTTCTCACCAGAAGATCCTCGGAGCCAGAAGGGGAGATAGAGGGGAGGCATGGGGGGCCGAGACCCACCCCAGGAGCGGGCCCACTGACCCCGCGCCTGGGGGAGGTTTGGCCACCCCAGGAAGCTTCTCGGCCTCCCTCCGCGTCTATAAGTTGCCATATGACCTAAAAACAGAGGGGGGTTTGATAGTTTTCCAGAAAGAGTTCCGCTCCGATGCCGGCACCAGAAACCAAGATTCGGATCCAGAAACTCTATTCTGGCACCCTGCCGGGATGGGGAATTTGGAGAGGATCATCGCCATCATCATCACCAACGCATCTCCATCAACCACCGATGTTTCCCTCATCCATGAGTGAGTAATCCCCCGATGTAGACTTGGGGATGGTAGCGATTGGATGAGTTCTATCATGTAATCGAATAACATCTGTTAGGGCATAGTGCCTAGTATCTCTATTAGTGCTATTTGACTTTGTTGCAACTTGTTATGCTTAATGCTTGTCACTAGGGCCCGAGTGCCATGATCTCAGATCTAAACTTATTATTGAATCATTATGATAGTATTGTTTATGGTCTTATCTGCAAATTGTGTACACATATCATTGTTCAGATCCAAAGGCCCCAAAGTGACAATAATTGGGACAACCGGAGGGGACGGCTGTGGTGTGAGGATCACATGTGTTCACGGAGTGTTAATGCTTTGCTCCGGTGCTCTATTAAAAGGAGCACCTTAATTTCTAGTAGTTCCCTAGAGGCCTCGCTGCCATGGGCTGGCTGGACAGAAGATGTTGTGCAAGTTCTCATTACGAGCACGTATGACTATATTTGGAGCACATGCCTAGGATTGTTTAGTACTTGGATGCTTGTTATTATTTATCTCCAATGCCCTAGTTCTTGAAGTTACATGTTTAGACTCGTCCATGCAACGCCCGTCCATCCATCCCTATGCCTACAGCACTCGAATCCTACTATTACCGTTACTGTTACTATTGCTGTTGTTTCACTGTTGCTGTTACTGTTACTGTTGCTTTGCTGTTGCTACTACAAACTGTTTCTACTGATAAACTTCTATGAGGAAGAACTATTTCCAGGTGTAGCTGAATTGACAACTCAGTTGTTAAGGCTTGCAAGTATTCTTTGTCTCTCCTTGTATCGAATCAATAAATTGGGTAATACTACCCGCGAAGACTGTTGCGATCCCCTACACTTGTGGGTCATCAAGAGTATTTTCTGGTGCCGTTGCCGGGGAGCATAGCTTTATTTGTAAGTTCACTTGGATCTATTATTGTTCACTGCTACTTCTTTCATCATGGGGAAGTCTTGTGATGGAAAGTTCCCTATTTTACCATCCACTACAAGAAGAGGTACAGTCCTAAACACCTCTATTGCTCTTGATTCACCGTCTATTATAAGTAAGCTTGTCACACCACCACCACATACTCATGCTACACACACTTCTACTACTGCTAAATCTGAAACTACTTTTGATACTCATTATGTTACTTCTACTGTGCTTGATGTGAGTGGTTCATTAGGTCCTTTTCTAGATGCTACTATGGCTAGTCTAGGAAATACCGAAACTCCTAGTGAAAACACTGTTACACCTGTTAGCTCACCTGAGTCTAGTGAGAGTTTTGATATTAATGATGGTTACATAGAGCTCACTTATGAATTTGTTGAAGAGTGCCGAAACACACATGGTGCTAGTGCTATTAAGAGTCTCCTTGCTAGACATACTATTATACCTAAGAAGTCCTATGATCCTAAGTTTGCCACCTCTCCCATAGATATTAAAGATAAAGATTATGACTTCTCTCTTGATTTATCTTATTTAGATATTGTTGAGAAAGAACCTTTTTGTGGTACTGAAAACGAGAGTGCTGTGGCTCATACGAATGAGCTTTCTACTATGAGTGCTTTGTTCTCTGATGATTTTAAGATGCGCAAGTACTTTGTCGCTAAGATCTTCCATTTTTCACTAAAAGGAGAAGCTAGGGCTTGGTTTAATAGATACCTCCTGGTTCCATTGATTGCCCTGATTGCTTTATTGCTTCTTTCTTCCATGAATATTTTCGTCCCAGTGCTAGACATGCTGCTTTGCAGAGACTTTTTGATTTTAAACAAGAAGAAGAAGAGAAATTGCCTGAGTCATGGAAAAGATTATGTTCCTTGATTCATGCATATCCTAGATGTCCATTACCTAAGAATGAGTTGCTTGATATTTATTATAATGGACTAACTGATGATTCTAGGACCTACCTAGATAGCTTTGCTGATTGTGTTTTCAGGAAAAGTACTCCTATAGATGCTGACGAATTAATGAACACGATAAGCAAGAATTATGATGATTGGACCTCAACTGAGCTGAATACACCTGAACCTATTACTCCTGAACCAGTTGTTCCTGAACCAGTTCCAACACCAACAACAAAGAAAAGGGGATTTATTGCATTAAATGATGAAGTGATGAAGGAAGCTAAAAAGTGTCTAAAGGAGAAAGGTATTAGAGCTAAAGATGTGAAGAATCTACCTCCTATAGAAGAATTATGTAAGCCAATTCCCCACTTATCTACTATTGAGGTACACTCTCTCCAATTTAATGAAGGTGATATTCCTTATGGTAAGCCTCCTGATCAATGCTTAGAGGTACTTGACACATTTTGTCACATCCCAAAATTTTCCAAATTTTGTAATGTGAAAAATAAATAACCAAAATAAATAATTGTTGAAATTTAGGGTGAAAAGAAACTTTTTGTTTCTAAATGGAAACTTAAAATCCCATCTTGAACAAACTTTGAATAATGTTTAAATCCAACTAAATTCAAATCAAGTGAAATGCATTCTTCATAAATGCATCTTGAAATTTAAACACTTGGAAAATAAACAAAACTCTAAAACCCTATTGGAGGAAAATCATTTCCAAGATATCTCTAAGACCATGGATTTGATACATATAAAAATTTGTCAAAAACATTTATAAATGATCAAGAATGACAAATAGAAATATTATAAAACCATAGAAATTGATTTCCCTTAATTTGGAGCCATAGATAAAATCTTATGAGATAAGGAAATTTAATTTCCAAAGCTACTAAATCACCTATCTAAAAATCCATACCCAATGGTGAGCAAATAATCCTAAAGAGATTTAAAAGGATAAATAAATATCAAATAAGATTTACAAATTGGAATCACCAAGTTTGGATCTTTAAATAAAAAGATATGGATTTTATAAGATAAAGAAAGAAATAATAAATAAGGACTATTTTAAAAAGGCCAAATTAAAACTTGGCCAAGCAAATAAAACAAAATATTTTTGTTTAATAAAAAGAGTAAAGGATTATTTAAATAAAATCATGAGGATTTATTATTATCCAAATTCATTTAAGCAAAGACTTTTCCCATTTTAAATGAATATTAAAAACAAAATAAAGTATTTTAAATAATAATTCAAAGTGTTTTATTTTTAAATAAAACCAGCTGAAAATATTTGGAAAAATTTAGATTTCAAATGGAGTTTGAAAACATTAATAAAATATTATTTGAATTAATACAAGGGCCTATTTTAAATAATTAATATACCCTAAAAAGAATAAAAGAGATATTCTAAATTTGACTTTAGAATGTATTAATAAACAGTATTTGAATATACACAAAGTTTGGTAGAGGTTTGAATTTAAAGGGAGTTTTAATTGTTTGAATAAAAATCAAAACAGAAATTCAAAATAGTAAAAGAAAAACATTTTGTACAAAAAAATAGAAAGGAGCCAGCCCAACCCAGATAGCCCACTAATCCCAGCAGAAGCCCATCCCCCTCTCCCCGAACCGTTTTCTTTTACTCGCAATCGAACCCGCAGAGTCACTGACTGCTGGCCCCCACCTCTCCTCTCTCTCTCACTGACCAGCCAGCCCCATGCTGTCAGCCTTCTTCCTCACCCCGCGACGACCACGCTCGGCCGTTTCCTGCTGATGAATGCCGAGATTAATTCGCATCAATGCCTCGCTTAACCTCGCCGCGACCACGCTAGATTAAACGCCTGCACCTCCTCTCCATTTCCCCCCAGAAGCCACCCACCCTCTTCCACCAGGCCGCTCAGATATTGCTCGAGAACGCACACTGCTCCGGCGAGCATTTTCTTCAATTCCGGCCAGTCCTCGCCGCGCCTTGCCCCCTCGACCACGCGAGCCTGTTACCCACCAACCTCTGCACCTCCCAGTAGCCTCGGCTTGCCCGCGCTTGACCCACAGCGTCGGCAACGACGACAACCGAGCATCGCCACCGTCTACTCCTCCTCCGGCGAGTTCCCCAGGTAGTGTATGACCGCCCCTCTCCCCATCTTTCACATGCGTGCGTTCTCTGAAACCTTGCGCATCTAACCGCACTCATCTCGTGTCTTCGCATGCTCCGTAGCCTCGCCTTCAACAACGTCTGACCGTGCCCGAGCCCGAACGCAACTCCAACGAGCGATTCAGGACGAACCAGTGCACCCCCTGTCTCCCCACGAGCACGTTGAGCATCAGCAGTCTTCAGCGATTCTGGTGAGCTTCTCCCCTCCTCCTCTCGCCTCCTGTATCACCGGCAACCTCACCGCCAGAGCTGCGCCGCTGCTAGACACCGTCGCGCGCCGCCCAACTCTGGTCACTCGTCTGTGCACTGTTCGATTTAGATCCAGTGGTCATGATAGAAACTTAATCGAAGAGGTATCATTCAATCAGATCCGTGCGATCCACTTTAGATCCTACGGCCTGTATCGTTTGATCCGTGTGAATCGGTATGGACCAATGAAAACACGATGTGTGGCCTGTGTGTTGTTTTAAAAACAGATTTGACTCTATTAAATATGAGAATTTGTAAATTGCATAACTTTAAATCTACATGTCCAAATTTTGCAAATTTTATATCAATGGAATCAGCAAAACAATCTCTATCCAACCATGCACTTTGTTTAATGAATTGCTTCTGTTAAATTGGTTGTTTTTGCAGAAACTTGTGTAAGCATAACTTAAAGTAAAATCTTCGGAAAATGGATTTTTTTGAACCTACTGAACATAGAGACCAACTTGTGGATTCAAAAACATATTTTGTGAAGTTAAAGAATAAATCTTTGAATTGAAACATTTCTAGTCAAATAAAAATGTTGTTTATATGTTAAAAATGCTTTTTGGAGAAAACCTTTGGGAAATGATTTGAATTAAACTCTCTGACCGTAAACAAAAAGTTTTATGATTAAAAGTATAATTGGTGAACCCTATAAAAATTATTACTTTGCTGAAGGCATTTCCAACAACATAAAATATGGTTTTGGTATAAAAATGGTTTATAGGTAAAACCTTTTACAAATGATTTTAATATTAAACACTTGACCGCAAAACACTAACATTTGTGTTAAAAATATATTTGGTAAACACTAGAAATATTCCTTGGATTTAAATCCTTTCTAGCAAAACAAAAATGATTTAAAGTGGCCATTTTTCACTAACTTGATATCAAATGGTTTACCACTTTTATAAATGACCAATGGGTGTTTTCAAATGTTTATAACCTAATAGAAACCACTTTTCCAAATAAAACAATCTTTGGCATGCTTGCATGCATTGCTTTGTTTTTATTATTCTATGTGATGAATGCTTGAATGGTAGATTGAAATTGTGCCTTGCTTGATTGAATTGTAGTGACATTTGAAGAGTGTGACTATTGCAAGGTCAAGGAGTGAATTTATAATTCTCTACCAAAAAGGCAAGTGATGCTTCATACTTTTGTCCCATTGTTTTCACTATGCATTAGTGCTATTTCCATGTAGGACTTGCATGGAATTTTGCTAAGTATAAACTATGTCGTGGGAAATCCTAGTATATGAAACCTTAGTAGAATTTTCCTAAGTTAAGATTCCTACTACTATCATGCTTAGCCTAGCTAGTATAAAACAAGGGTGGTTTATATTCATGTTATGGAATATTTCTAAGTCAAGGACTTGTTTTTTGTTTAATAAAACAACTACGTGAATGAATCACCTGGGTGGAATGGAAAGAATGGTTTGTGTTGAGTGGTTACGCAAGTCCAGTATGCTGGGGAAAACTTGGGCATCACCAAGTCCAGTATACTGGGGAAAACTTGGTGTCTCACTTGTGGAATGCCACCCAGGAACGAAGAGATTTGAGATGTCAAATGTTGAGAAGCTTCAAGTGCAGCCACTTGGCATTATGGGCTCTGCCTAGATCATATAGGTTGCAATAACTTAGCCAAATGGACAGTTGGTGGTAGGGGATTGATAGGTTTGGAGCGCGTCCATTTTGGTCTAAGGGAAGGCTTCTGAAAGGTCATGTCTTGGTGAAAATCAAGTCTTGTGGGGAAAGTGCACCGCCTCTGCAGAGTGTAAAATCTAAGTACTTAGCCATGTCCCTGACAAAGGACAATTTGAGCATCAAGACATGGAAGCTATCAAGAATCTCTTCGTCCCAATTTTTTCTAAGTAAAAACTTGTGGTTGAACAAGGGTGAAGGTTCACCAATTTCTATTGGTGGTTCCTTGGGTGTTTTTGACAAGCAAAAACTTAGTGTTTTCAAATGATAAGGAAAATCTATTTTGGGCAAAGCAAGCCTAAGATCCACCTAGCCAAATGCATATAGATGATAGACTCCACTATACTACCATAGTATCACTTTCCAATACAATTCAAATGTATTGACCCTTGTGGCTGTAACTTATTATGTTGCAGGTTTGTTTGATGTTAGTGAAGTGTGTTGATTAGGATTACAAGTCTACAACCAACATGATTGCCTATGGCACTTTGAAGATGAAGTAATCCATGCTATAGTTATTTCTGTTGCATTGTAATGAGATAGCCAAATGAGCTATGTACGATGTAATGAATTATTTTATTCCTGGTTATAAAGTTGTATTACGACCTTTGTTTCTTGATATTACATCTTAACTGTGGATGCTAGCTATTGATCCAGGGACTAGCATTGTAAACACAGGGATCTCTACCTTATTAAAGGTTGGGACCTTTACACATTTATTGTTAAACAAGGTAATTTTAATAAAAAAGTTCAGAATCATTTATTGGAAAACTCTAGGGCTATCCATGAGTTGAAAGATATTGTAGAAAGAACTTCTAATGATATTAAAATGCTTTGTAAACACTTTAAAATGGTTCAAACCCAACTTGATCAACTTTCTAAAGTACAAAAGGATATGCTAGTTAATACTTCGGGAAATAAACATGCTTACGGAATTAAAACTAGGAGTGGTGCAGCTACTCAAGATCCTTTATATCCTGAAGGACACCCTAAAATAATAGAGCGAGATTCCCAACAAGGTGAGGATAGTGGTAGTCCTCGTAAGAGGAAGAAAAAGAAAGTTGAGGAACCACTTGAACCTACTATAGATCCTAATAGCATATCTGTCTCTGATGCTGAAACTGATAGTGGTAATAATAATGATTCTCCTGATAAGGAGGAAGCCGAGGAAGAACCTAAGAAACACACTAAGAACACTAGGTACACCAAGGAAGATTTTATTGCTAATAAACATGGTAAAGAGAGAGAACCTTGGATGCAGAAACCTATGCCTTTTCCAGGTAAGAAACACAAGTCAAAGGAGGAAGAACATCACAACAAGTTTTGTGAGTGAATGAAACCTTTATTCTTGCAAATTACTTTGACTGATGCTATTAAATTGCCTCCTTATTCAAAATATATGAAGGATATTGTCTCTAATAAAAGGAAGATTCTTAATGAGGATATTTCTACTTTGCTTGCTAATTACTGCTTCAATGGTAAGGTTCCAAAGAAACTTGGTGATCCAGGTATACCAACTATTCCTTGCTCCATTAAGAATAATTATCTTAGAACTGCTTTATGTGATTTGGGAGCTGGAGTTAGCGTTATGCCTTTTTCTCTCTACAAGAGATTCCATCTACAAAAGTTGATACCAACTGATATATCTTTGCAAATGGCTGATAAGTCAACTAATATTCCTATTGGTATATGTGAGGATGTTCCTGTTCAAGTTGCTCATAATTGCATGGTCTTAACTGATTTTGTTGTGCTTGAAATGCCTGAAGATGATAATATGTCTATTATTCTTGGGAGACCTTTTCTTAATACTACAGGTGCTGTCATCAATTGCAATCAAGGAAAAGTAATATTCAATATTAATGACAAGGATCATACTGTCTATTTCCCCAAGAATGTTGTTAGAAGCTATTGCCTGAATTCTATTGAAAATATTGAAGGCATAAAGGTTGGAGAAATATATTGTCCCATTCCACAAGAAAATTTTGAAACTATTATGATTGGTACCATTGCTATCAAGTATGAGGTAACATAATCATCTTGTGGAATGCAAAGTTTTGTTTCATATAAGATTGTTTTGGTAACAAGACTTGAGCAACCTTGTTAACAAAAGGATTTTAATGAACAAAATAATGTTTCCACTGTGGTTATACTTGCTTTCTTTTTTCCTTTCTCCTTCCTAGTCTTTGCTTTAGCTTTAGTTTTGCTAGTTGTTTGCTTGTTTGTTTTCTTAGAGCTGCTGTAGTTTGGCTTTTGTTTTGCTTTTGCTTCTCCTGAAAAACTGTTTCTTTGAGAAAATCAATTTTCATACCCTGAAAATTGTCCAAAATAAAGTTTCCCGAAAAATCCCAGAAAATTCAAAATAATTTTTTCCTCGAAAAAAGGGGCAGAGTGGCACCTGAGATGACCCAGGGGGGCACCCCTAGGCCCCACACCTGTGGTAGGCGCGTGCCCACCACTAGTGGCGCCTAGGGGGGTTTAGCCCACCTGGGCCCCTCCAGGCTGCCTCCACAAAGACACCTTCTTTCTCTCTCCCAAAAAACATCGGAAAACTTGCTCAAGCTCGAGTTCTTGCTATTCTTGCTCATGATTTTTTATCTCCTTGTTCGGCCCATCTCAAGTGCTGATTTTTGGAGGGTTTGCTCCTTGGTATGTGCCTCCTCCACTTGTCCAATTAGATTTGTGATTGCTAGATTGTATCTTGAGTATTTTGCTACTGTAGGTGACAGGTTGTTTGAGCTTGCATGCTTGTTCTATGCTTAGAAACTTTATTTCTAATGCATGTGTAGTACTCTAGCAAGTTCCTATAGTAGTTGCTCATCATTTATCAACTTAGAAATCACTTGGTTTGATGGTTGTTTAAAATTCAGAAAAGGGAAGTCATGGACCACCACACTTTTGGTGACATTTTTGAGAGTGATGCACCTAGAAGGACAAGGCTCCCAAGGTCATCTACCAGTTCTAGACCCTCATACAATGAGGATCTCATCACTCCGCGGTTTGGTGAAGAGGGAGATGAAGGGGATGCTCACCCCTCCACCTTTCCTTGTCAAACTTACTTGTGAGCTGCTGTGATTCTTAATGATTTCATGGCTTTGATTGAGAGGGCTGGTCCAACAAGTTTCATGTAGGATGAGAGTGCATAATATGCTTCACTTACTAATACATGTGTGGAGAGTTTCTCCTTCACCAATACTTTGTTCAATCCTTGTGTGTCTTTTAGACTTTATGATAGGGCGCATTCTATGCCTTTGAAGAAATTTTGCAAGGCCCTGGGACTTGGAACAAAGGGGTCATCAAAGAAGATTACAGCTCTTCCCGCTGATTTGTTGGAACTATACCGAGGAATAACCAATGATGATGACCGCAGAGCTCAACAAGGGAAGATAAAGAACATTCAACTTCCAGCCATCAGGTACTTCACCTACTATCTTATCACCAGTGTTCTTGGTAGGGAGAACACTAGTAATATATCCAACTATCAATTGGCCTTCTTAGCTGCTGCGCTCTACAATGAGGATAAGTATAATCTTGGCTCCCTCATTGCTCCTCGTTTAGCTGCTAGGGGACACATTTATGGGGGAATTATTGCTACTCGTATTGTTGTTGCCTTGGACATTGCTGTTGATCCCCATGATACAGTTTTGGCTCCTCAGAGACTTGATCTTGCTGCCATGAAGGCGCACCACTTTGTCACCTCTAGCTCTACTCTTGAGAACTTGGTTTATAGAATGATGTTTACTGACGGAGAAGAGAGAGATCCCTCTACCCCAAAACACTTTTTTTAGTATTTCTCAGGGACCTTGGTCACGTTGGAAGGCGGAGATGGATGAGTTGCTGCGTTTTGTCAACTTCCACGGGCACTATCAGGGGAGAGCGCCCGCTTATGACCTCGTTGTGCACTACACGGGGGAGGCCTCGATCTCGTACCAGGACGAGGGAGTTTCCTCGACATACTATGGAGGTGCATCTACTTGGGCACCATGGGATTGATCCCCGCTTAGGCCAAAAAGCTAAGCTTGGGGGGAGGTATACCGACATCACACTCATATATATATCATGTTCGGTTGGTTCTTTGTACATCCATTGTTTTCGCTTTCTTTTTGGTTTTTGTTTGCTTCTTTCTAAAAAACACAAAAATACCAAAAATATTTCCGTTGTTTCTCTTGGTTTGTTTCTTTGCTTTGGTTTGCCTTAAAAGAAAAATCCAAAAAGATTTTGCTTTGTTTGGTTAGCTTTGTTTTTGTTTGCTTGTTTCTAAAAAAATCGAAAACACCAAAAATATTTGTTGTTCTTCTTTGGTTTTGTGAGTTCTTTGCAGCGTTCAGCCGTCCTCGGTGGATATTGGTTTTCATGTTGATTATTCAAGTCACACAAGTGAAGGGCAATAATGAAGATTGAGACAACTCGAGGTGTGGTAAGAGGCGGGTAACGAACTCTATTTGTTTCATTTTTGTACATATACTCATCATTGTGAGCATGCTTAGCCTGTTTGTGTAAGGTGTATGTCATTATGGATGCTCAGTTGTTCTTGCCTGTCTATGATTAGCTCCAGCTTGCTAATAGTTTGTAGCATGTCATATGAATGTTTGCTTGCATTGTTTTATTCATACTTTGGTATGATATTGTGGTATCCTCCTCTGACTGTTCATGTGAATCGACTTGGCACATTCTCATGCATGCATATGACTAATCAATAGTCGGTAAACCTTGATGATTTATTTTGCCTTAGAGTTCTTGTATCACTTTCATGCCATAGTTAGTCCTGTTTTGTTGCAAGCATGATTATGACAGCTATTTGCTCTCTCGTTTGTCGCTCCCTCTCTATTTTTAGCCTTCACTTGCACTGAGTATGTGCTCTACTTGTGCTTCCAACTCCCCAAAACCAATATTGCCAGCTGTGTCCACCATACCTACCTATTAGCATAATTTTCTACTTGAGTGCATATTCAATATGCTATGTTTTCTTCCAAAATAAAATGTTTGTCTGTTTTGAGAAAGTTAGTTAGTAAAGCTTTCACGAACTTTATGGCACACTTTATTCTGTGCACTTAATAATCCTGAACCATTGTGACTAGTCCATGAAAGTTATATGCTTGCAAATTATATGCTGGGATTCAGCAGAACCGTGCTGTCATGGGGAACGCTTTCAAAACATTTTAGATACATTTATATCTAGTTGATACCTTGCTCTTTTGCTTGCTGATGTCAACGATGCGAAATGAGAGGGGGGCTTGTGAGTCCATGGAGTTTGTATTCTGTGTTAGAGAAACGCCTGGGCCGCTAGCCTAAGCCATGCCTAATCATGGTGGAAACTTGCAGCATCACCATAGTGAGTCATCTATGAAGCATCCTTAATAAAAAACTATGCATATAGTAAATAAAAAGATTGCTGGGATGCTCATTGTCTGATTGCCTTGTCATTTTGGTTATGGGAAAGCTCCTGTACCATGTGCAAGGGGTACCCCGTTGGCGGTTCTCGATGATATGCAAATACTTACAATGACAGGAACTTCCCTGGACCCAAAGTTGAGTAGTATGCGGAGTGGCCCTCGCACTCAAGGGACTTGGGATTTTCAGTATATGGTCTATCAAGAATATAATTCAGAGTGGACCTCACTTTCACCTTGACCACATGAAGATTCCTATTGTGGCATCCCGCAAAACCACTACTAGAAAATCGCGTTGAATTTGTGCATTGTATCATCATCATCATATGTTGTTTGTCAAAAACTATTTTCGCAAACCCCGATTTGTTTTCCAAACGCCCCATCTACATTCAAACACGCAAACCCGGGTCCCCGGATTATTTTGTTTTATCCGCTGTCGGATTACAAAAGCGCTGGTTGAAATAAATAATTTAATTAAATTATATTTAGTGGGGCAGTCGAACGGGCCGAATTGACCCGAACGACCACCCCAGAAAATAAATCGGTCCACCTAACCGCCCTTCTAAATCCTACATCTACCCACCTATCTACCCAGCCCCCCCTCCACCTCACCCCAACCACTCCCCTCACGACACCTCACCTCTCTTCCTCTCCCCCTCCAATCAGAAGCTGCCACCTCATCCTCACCTCCTCCCAACATACAACACACACAACCCACACCCCACACACCAGCACACAACACACGCACGCAGCCCCCGCGCGCAGCAGATCCCCACCTGGAACCGTCCCCGCGTGGACCCCACGCCCTGGGACCCACCACCTGTCCCGCCCCGATCCTCACGCCACCAACCCGCCCGCAGCCTTCTCCCTCGCACGCTCCTCCTCCACCCCGCACGCCTCCCTCCTCTCCTCCTTCCACCGCCCCTCACCTCACCACCGCCGGCGCCCCCACCCCACCGACGCCGGCCGCCGCGCTTTCCCACCTCCGCCTTCTCCCCCTTTCGCTTCCCAGCTTCCTTCCTCCCCCACGGCGCTCCACCGACGCCACCGGAGTCGCCGCCTCGTCCCCTCCTTCATCTGCCCCGCGCCCCGCTCGAGGCCGCGCCCGGCCGAGCCAAGCCGCCACGCCACCTCGCCGCCGACGCTCGCCTCCATCTCCTCCCGCCAACCGCCTGGTCCCGCCGCTGCTCGCCCAGCACCCCGCCCCGCACGGCTCCCCGACCACACGCCGCCTGCCCCTCGTCGACCCTCCCCAGTCGCCACCGCCGGGCCGCCTCAGCGTGCGCCGCCCGCGGCCGCTCTCCATGACCCCGCCGCCGCTCACCTTCTCCGGCGCCGCCACCTCTCGCGAGCCGCCCTGCCTGCGAGCGCCGCCCTCCTCCTGCCGCTGCAGGGGACCCTCCCCGAGCCCGCTTCGTCCGCGAGCCGCAAGCACCTCTGGCCGCCGTCTCCTCTGCAGGCCGCCCCAGGCTCCTGGCCGCCTCTGCTCCCATCTGCCCCACCTCAACACCCTCCGGCCTGCGCCGTCCTCCGGCGAGCAGCGCATGCGTCGGCCTCCTCCGTGCCTCTGGTTGACCTGACCGTGCGTTCTCCAGGAGTACCGAATTCTAGCCTCCGTTGAGCCAAGTGTGACCATGTTATACCGCAGGAAAGACCAGTACAAGAGCTGCAAGCCGGACTAGTACCCCGTTAAAACCACCCGAACACGCGCTGCTAAGTCCAAGTTCGACATCAACAATGGCACCCGAGGATGCGACAAGATCTCCGGGCCGATGAACCACGTCAAGCATCCGCGTGCTCCGTAGACCGAACCGTACCCGATGGCCGAGACGTTGAAGACCCCGTTCCCGGAGTCCAGTTGTCGAGCCGAACCCGTGGAACCCGAACCTCCCCAAGATCTACGCTGCGGACCGACACGATCTTCTTCTCGGACGCCAAGGTTCGTCGAGAGTCCGGAACACCAAGTACTTCCCCCGGACGACAAGTTCTCCATCCCGGTTACGCCAAGACCCGAACCGGGAGGACGCAAAGATCGCCACGAGAACGACAAGCACTTCACCCCGAAGCCAAGGCCGACCCGACTTGAGGACCCGACAAGATCTGCGCAACGACAAGATCGGCACCGACCATGGGCGGACCCGCTACGCCCCGACGCCAAACCAAGTCCTCCTTCACGGATGCGACAAGACCTACCCCTGTAATTCGAGAACGACCCCGGAGCCGAGAACGTTCCGTCGAACCCTGGACCCTGAGACCGACCCCGGACCCCGGAACCCCAAGCTCGTCGAGAACCCTAATGTGTGAACCCCTTTCCGAGAACCCTATTTTATAACATAATATAACTTGTCGCATAATAATTGTCTTGCATGCATACATTCATGTGGTTTGGGGGCCTTATGCCGATTCATCTCTAATTAAATATGGGGCCCATATGCGGGCAAATCTAGTCACATATCGGCCTCATTTAAACTTGTGTAGCGAACCGGTGCTATCTTTTGTCTTGATAATGCAACATTTAAATTGCGGGGTTTATAAATAACTTGAACCGTCTAATTAAATTATCGGGACCTCGGTTCCGCTTAATATGACCTAATTGCATCGCACCTTTGCCATGCCATACATCGTTCATGCATCATGCCGATCTTCTGTCGTTGTATTAAATATTGCATCCGGTGATTGTTCTAGTGTTTTGGTTCTTCGCGGATAAGGCCGTTGAGTTGATGTGAGCTTCGCCCAGTTCTTCGGTTGAACCTTCGACAATGTTTTCAGGCGAGCATCTCCCCCTTTCTACCTATCTTACTTTTATAGTATTTATTCCCTCCTGTTGATCCATTGCTATCTGTGTTGCGATGCTTTAGTTTCCGTACCTGTGATATCCCTTGCAGCCTTATATTGCCTTGGACACATCCTATTACCTGTTGTTTGGTAGATAGTTGGACTTGCGCGTCGTAGTCGCTTGCTCAAGTGCTGTTGCGTGTCGTCAATTGTCACAGTTGTTGGAGCCTTGCCGCATGTTTGTTGTTGGAGATGATTATGGCTTTACTTATCGTTCACTTTAATTCCTGTTTAACAACTAAAATTGAAGTAAGCAGAGGCATCGGTGGGTGATAGATAATATTTGGTTTCCGAACGCCCACTTGTGTCCCGTAGGACCCCGAGTACTTGATACCTGTTCCTTGATTTATCGCGCTATCCACATCCGGGAGGTATATGGGACCCCCCTGAGCCAGAGCTTGATTCAGTCTTATTTCTTGGGGCCACAAACTAGTTTGAGGTTTTATTTACGATCCTGTACTTATGCCATGCTACTTATGTATTTACTATTGTGCGAGGAGCACACTGTACTGTTTAGGTAAGCGGAGTGTTTTCGCGGTATCGACAAGCCCAGCCACACTTTCGGGTTCCCAGTCGTTTACAGCCATTGACGCAAACCTTGAGTCCGTCTCGAAGCTTGCTTACTTCGTTGCGGGTCTACTCAATGGGGTGGCCCCCTGAAATATTTCTGAATCCTGTGATTGTTCAGTCGTGAAAGCCTCGTTGGGTTTTGATTTGGTTTTTCCGAGGTTGATCGAGCGTGTGTTGCTATTGGTGCACCCCGGCCGGGTAAAACTTTCTGAAAGCCGTGTCCGCGGATATGGACGACTTGGAGCACGATTCGACCATAGACAAGCATAACTAAAGTTTATTGCTATAAAGTTGACTTTATAATGACTAGTAATCAGCTTCACTATAATGGAATGGCTAAATAATACTGCCCACAATTGCTTGTTGGAGTGTCGCTTGCGACCATTGTACCTGACTAGTAAGTATGGCAACTACAACGGAATGGCTTAATAACGGTACCAACAACTGCTGGGTTTTGGGTTTATATCATGCTATCTGTATCTGATTAGTAACTGCTGCAACTACAACGGAATGAATAACTAAAAGGGCCCACTGCTTCTTTTATCAGGACAATTATCTATACCTGACTAGTAATTGCTGCAACGATAACTGAATAAATAAAACTGCCAACTGTGTGAGTTCCTCGGTTGACTTCCTCGTTTGGTATCGGAAACACCAGATGGGTATGTTTGGTGTTAGCTTCAGTTGGTTCGGATAGGTCCTTCTTACCCTCTCGATTGCCGCCATTGTATCGAGTCTCTATAGGTTGTTCGAGGCATGCCGCCGCCGCTTGATCCACCATACCTATGTAGGCGAGGACCGCCAATTCTAGCCTCGCTGCATCGGCCTCGATCTTGACGCTCCTTCTTTTTCCTTTGCCCTTTGTCGGCACCCCTTTTGTTTAAGCAGGTTTTGAGATCGACGTCGTTAGCAGGGTTACCCTTCCGGCTTGGCCTGGGCAGGGTTATGGACGCCATTGGTTATTCTTCAGGGCTCTTAGCCCCATTTGCATCTTGTCCGTAGCCGGACGCTCTGTCGTTTTCAAGGTGTTTTGGATCTTTGTGCTGTATATCTGTATTCTTGACTCTCTGAGTCGTTGTTGTATATATATCTATTCTGTGGGTCCCATCGAGGACTGTTGTGTAATGTTATTACTTCGTTTTCCACCCGCACGAAAGTGCCTGGTGGGCACCTTTGAATCGTTTCTATGCGGGTTTGGCGGGAAGCGCTGAACTTGCATAGGGTCGATTCTGAGGGTGTTACACCTATGATAGGGGCAATGAGAGCTCAAAGCTAATGAGTACCTTCCTTTCAGCATTTGTAAGCCTTTCAAACCTTTCAAAACCGTTTTCACAATTTTGTTGAGTCACCACTTATTCTATGAGCACCTTCTTGAGAGCATAGTTGTCATTCTTGTGTTTGTTCCAAAACCTGGTTAATTATGTCATGACTTTGATGCATGTATCTCTGATATCTTTATCTCTAGTCTTTATGTGAACTTCAGAGGTGCCTCAGCATTTATATTGTGTTCTTCAAACAAAGGCAAGCAAGATACCATTCTAGCATACCTTATTATGAGCATTGCAATGTTGCTTATGTTTATGATTCATGCTACTTATTATTATTGAGTTGGTTTCTCTTCATAGCTTGCAATGACTATTGAGTAGACTTAGTTGCATAATATTTATTATGAATTGTCTAAGCATCTACTCCTGTGCTGAGAATATATACATCATATGAAGCAAAGTGTTCGTGAAAGTTATTTTTATCGCACTCAGTTTTCAACTGAATTGTTTGAGGACAAGCAATAAGCTAAGCTTGGGGGAGTTGATACGTCCAAAACGTATCTACTTTCTCGAACACTTTGTTATTGTTTTTCCTCTATACTTGTGTGATTTGGATACAACTAACATGGACTGACGCTGTTTTCAGCAGTATTACCTTGGTGTCTTGTTTTTGTGCAGAAAATGAACTATTAGGAAAAATCCCGAAAATATGCCAAAATCTATTTCTCACCAGAAGATCCATGGAGCCAGAAGGGGAGACAGAGGGGAGGCCTGGGGGGCCTAGACCCACCCCAGGCGCGAAACCACTAACCCCGTGCCTGGGAGAGGTTTGGCCACCCCAGGCATCTTCTCGGCCTCCCTCCGCGTCTATAACTTGCCTTTTGACCTAAAAACAGAGGGGGTTCGCTAGTTTTCCAAAAAGAGTTCCGCTCCGCCGCCGCCACCAGAAACCAAGATTTGGATCCAGAAACTCTGTTCTGGCACCCTGCCGGGACGGGGAATTTGGAGAGGATCATCGCCATTGTCATCACCAACGCATATCCATCAACCACCGATGTTTGGCTCATCCATGAGTGAGTAATCCCCCGCTGTAGGCTTGGGGATGGTAGTTATTGGATGAGTTCTATCATGTAATCGAATAAGATCTGTTAGGGCATAGTGCCTAGTATCTCTATTAGTGCTATTTGACTTTGTTGCAACCTGTTATGCTTAATGCTTGTCACTAGAGCCCGAGTGCCATGATCTCGGATCTGAACTTATTATTAAATCATTATGATAGTATTGTTTATGGTCTTATCTGCAAGTTGTGTACACATATCATTGTCCGGATCCAATGGCCCCAAAGTGACAATAATTGGGACAACCAGAGGGGATGGCTGTGGTGTGAGGATCACATGTGTTCACGGAGTGTTAATGCTTTGCTCTGATGCTATATTAAAAGGAGCACCTTAATTGCCAGTAGTTCCCTAGAGGCCCCGCTGCCACGGACTGGCTGGACAGAAGATGTTGTGCAAGTTCTCATTACGAGCACATATGACTATATTTGGAGCACATGCCTAGGATTGTTTAGTACTTGGATGCTTGTTATTATTTATCTGCAATGCCCTAGTTCTTGAAGTTACATGTTTAGACTCGTCCATGCAACGCCCGTCCATCCATCCCTATGCCTACCACACTCGAATGTTGCTGTTACCGTTACTGGTACTATTGTTGTTGTTTCACTGTTGCTGTTGCTACTACAAACTGTTGCTACTGATAAACTTGTGTGAGCAAGAACTATTTCCAGGTGCAGCGGAATTGACAACTCAGTTGTTAAGGCTTTGCAAGTATTATTTGTCTCTCCTTGTGTCGAATCAATAAATTGGGTAATACTACCCGCGAAGACTATTGCGATCCCCTACACTTGCGGGTCATCAGGCAACATCTCCTTCCACCATCCGTCGTTCTTGACATCACGACTTTGGGTGTTGGAGGTCACCTCAACAATCATCTTCTCAAAGGGGGCCTCTATCGAGGCCATTGACGCTGCGTTGTTCCTCTTCACCTACACCTTCTTGTCGATGGGCGGCCGACCGAGGAATCGGCTGGTGCATCCACTTTAAAGGGATTACCATTTGTGAGATCATACCGGAGTTTCTCCCATTTCTTGCATTTCTCAGTTTTCGTGAAGGCATGCATGCAGGGGAAATCCTTCTCCCCGTTGTTGCTCTTGTACATAGCCATCATGTCTTTCAACTAGCAAAACAAAAATAAAATGAAGCAAATGCACATAGCATGTGCATACTACATGAAACAAGCATGGGTTTCGATATCTCCCCACATCGGCTTGGTTTTGGCCACTTGTTTTCCTAGTGCAGACTTTATTTACACTGAAGAGATTGCACACATTTTGAATGTCAGGCCACCTATGAGACGAGGAATTTTGGTTGTGGATCATGTGAAACTTCACGTAATAACCATAAAGTTTGTGTTCTTCAAATTGGACGAAGATCCTCTTTCAATATGTCATGCCGGTTCGGTTTGCCCCAATGATTGGGTAAAGGATCATGGCCTTCCAAGCATTGGACAAGCATAAGTACTCTACCATGTTCCAACAAATTCCCTTGCCACCTAGGGTCGGCTCTATGTTTTGTGGGGCCCTAGGCAAATTCGACAGCATGGGCCCCTAAGGATAATGCATATGTAGCCATATCTAGAAATATATATATGTGTATCCACTTTCACTAACAAAATAAATGTTGACATCTATCCGTACATTTTAGTCCCAAAATATAACAAGTGGTATTTGTTGCTAGTTTATTACCTAAAATAACAAATAATTCCAATGAGCCCAATGATAATAATATTTCACAAAAAAAGCTTCTTCGGGCATTTCTATATGCAAAATCATTTAGTACAATATCAGTATCAGTTTTATCCAACATACCCTTCTCAATAAAACATGTAGCCAAGTCATTCAATTTTTTCTTATAGTACCTCAAACAATTCTTCAGTAGTTAAGGTTTAGAGACACTTGTTTGAACAGAGGTTATAGTCAAAGTTATAGTCAAAAGAATTCGATAGGCACTAACACATTTGAATAGCAATCTGCAGTAGTAACAAACTAAAAATGTCAGGTGCTGACATCAAAGCATCTGTCAAAATTACATGCAACATTTCTGAAAGAGCATGTGGGCCCCATGTGTGGTTTTGGTAATTAATGACAGTCTTTATGGACTAATGTGTGTATTAAGTTGCACTTGTAGGAATTGTCCATTGGCATTGCTTTGAGCATGTGTTGGCTTCATGGTCGATGAAATGAAGAAGAAAATGTGTTGTGCAAGCTCAAAATGCGCCATCTCTAGAAGATCTCATGTTTGGTGCTTGCCATCCTCGGTGGTCTTGGATCGATGAAGAGGAATCAAGAAAGGTGTTCCATCTTGAGAAGGTCAAGATCGTCTACATCATGCTCAAGTCTCATGTTATTAATTGGGAGACCGAGTTTAGGATCGAAAGCCGTACTATCAAGAGGGGCTCTCGAGTGAGTATCTCGATCATATCGTTCGGAGAGAGCTCAAACCTTTGCATACTTGCATCATCGTATTTGGTTTTTTATTTGGTCTTATCCATGTGAGAATATAGAGCTTGTGGTAATCCCCATAAAAATCGCTTGTTCATCAAAATCGGACCTCCCTTTTATATCTTGTTGCAATTTTGATCTTCGAGGTTTTCCGGTTTCTCACCAAGGGAGGTATCTCACTTTAAAATACATGAAATATTCTCACTTGGGTAGCTCATGTCGTCCTATTTCCAACGCAATTGGAATCAGGTCAATCGGAGTTACCAATCAAAAGTTATCACCGTTTGTATTTTGCCTATTTGTTTTGAAAAAGAAAAAAGAAAAGTTTTTTTCTGGGTCGATCAGTACTACCGTGGGCCAGTAGCGGTCACGCCTGTTGCGCCACACAACCTTCTATGCAGCCCGGTACCCCCGGCCCAGCTCTATCGGCTCTTCCCGGTAGTACCGCTTGTATGGTCGATACTACCGCCAGCCCAAGAAGCCGCCACCACCGCTTGCTTTTGCGTCGGCGCTCGCCTCATGCCCGGCTGGCCACACTCGCTGCTTTGCTCGCCCGATCGCCAGGCTGCATTGACCTTGCTCGTCGGCTTGTTCGTTCGCTGGGCCTGGGTCGGGTGCGATAGTACCGGCCCAGACCGAATAAAAGGCCTCCAACAGGCAGAATTCTGTAGCATCCTTTATAATCCTTCTCCTTTGTCTTTTTAGTTACTTCTTCCTCTATTTTTCCCAATCTTTGTCCCATTTTCTCTACATCTATTGAGCTTGATTTAGTCATTCCCCTCTGATGATTCTTTCCCATATTTGAGTGGGGGATAGAGGATATCTAGATCTTTATTTTGACCAAACCATAATCACCTCTTTGTGAGTGATTCTTTGGGATCTAGATCTTGGGGGATTTTGTGTTCCCCTTTGTGTTCTTCCTCTCTTGTTCCCCCAACTGCTTTAGTAGCTTTGTTCGAACTTGAGAGTGAGGGATTGGAGCATCTTTGTGGTGTTCTTGCCTTTTGCATTCGGTGCATCGGTTTGAGTTCTACCTGGAGGATTTGGTTGGTGATATTCATTGAAGCTTGTCCCTCTTGGGTTCTTGGAACCCTAGACGGTTGTGTGGCCTTGGTAGTCTGTTGTTGGGGCCTCCAATTAAGTTGTGGAGCTATCCTCAAGTTTGTGGTCTTGGTGGCATTTATTGGGAGCCTCCAATTAAGTTGTGGAGACTGCCCCAATCTTTGTACGAGTTTGGTGACCGCCCTCAAGTGTCCCATAGTGGATCGGGTGTGAAAGGGCATTTATTGTCATAATCACTTTTGGTGTTCGTTAACAACAAGTAGATCATTTTACAGTTTGTCACTGTCCACAGGTTGGTATTATGATAAGTGAAAAGCACCCTCACACTTGGGAAAAGTCCATACTCGTGTGACACATTTCTTGAAACTCTAGACCGGAGTCTCCGGTCTGCCAAGACCGGAGTCTCCGGTGTGGTCCAGAGTTTCCGGATCTGTCTTCGGTGGTGACTTCAGGATCTAGGTTCGGACATTCTGACTAGGGGTCCGGAGCCTGCACCGGAGGATACTCCGGAGTCTCTGGTGCTGTCTCAGTCCGGAGTCTCCGGTGTTGGAAGACCGGAGTCTCCGGTCATACTAGGTCGTGGATGGCCTTGGTCATTCAGATGGGCGGTCCGGAGATTGGCCGGAGTCTCCGGTGCTGTCTCAGTCCGGAGTCTCTGGTGTTGGAAGACCGGAGTCTCCGGTCATGTTGGGTCGTGGATGTCCTGGGTCATTCAGATGGGCGGTCCGGAGGCTGGTCCGGAGATTGGCCCGAATCTCTGGTGTAGACCGGAGTCTCCGGTCTACAGACTGGAGTCTCCGGTCTGACTTTTCTACAACAGTCAGAAAATGGGTCCAGAGCCTGCACCGGAGGATACTCCGGAGTCTCCGGTGATGTCTTAGTCCAGAGTCTCCGGTGTTGGAAGACCGGAGTCTCCGGTCATACTGGGTCGTGGATGGCCTCGGTCATTCAGATGGGCGGTCCGGAGATTGGCCGGAGTCTCTGGTGCTGTCTCAGTACGGAGTCTCTGGTGTTGGAAGACCGGAGTCTCCGGTGATGTTGGGTCGTGGATGTCCTGGGTCATTCATATGGGCGGTCCGGAGGCTGGTCCGGAGATTGGCCCAAATCTCTGGTGTAGACCGGAGTCTCCGGCCTACAGACCGGAGTCTCCAGTCTGACTTTTCTACAACGGTCAGAAAATGGTTCGTGGAGGAAGCTGCCTATAAAAGGGGACCCTTATCTTCTTCCTCCAGCTGCTCGAGCTTCTCAAGAACACCAACTCCATTAGATCCACCAAATCTACAAGATCTCTCCATCCCACCATCCTAAGTCATTTATCTTTGGAGAATCGAAGGAGGAGGCCTTGATCTACATCTTCACCAAGAGAGATCTTCATTTCCCCCTCATTCACTTGAGGGCCCCCAAGCTCTAGTGTTTCATTGGAAACCCTAACTTTGATTTGGTTCTTAAAAGCTTGTCTTTGATTTTTCTTGACAGCTTGCTTGTATTTGGGAGCCCCCAATTAAGTTGTGGATGTGTGCCCCGAACTTGTTGCAAAGGTGCCGGCTTTCACCTCGAAGGTTGCCTATATAGTGGAAGGTGGATCGAGCCCGTTGGGGTGAGATTCATCGGAGAACAAGGGAGGCCTCTCGTGGCGTTGGTGGTTTGAAACCACCCCCTCTCCAAACGTAGATGTACTTCCCCTCAAAAGGAAGGAACTACGGGAAACAAATCCTTGTGTCTCCGCTTCCACTCCTTTGGTTACTTCTATCCTTTACCACACTTTACTTACTTGTTCTTGCTTAGTGTTGTGATAGTTATTGCGTGGTTGACATATAGGTAAATTCACCATAGTTGCATAATCTAGAGAATTTACCTTTCTTGTCAAACCCTAATTTGAAAAAGAAGAAAATTTGAAGTAGCACCTATTCACCCCCCCCCCTCTAGGTGCCCATACGATCCTTACAATTGGTATCAGAGCCTTGTATCTTTATTTTGGATTCACCGCCTAAGAGAATATGGGTAGCCAAGATGGTGATGGTGATGGTGAGCCTACCACGATGACCATGGAAGATCTCAAAAACTTGGAAACAAGATTGAGCTCTTATTTGGCCAACAAAGTCAAGAAGATGCTTGAGCAACTTCTTAAAGACAAATATGGCTCTTCATCCCCCTCTCCTCAAGAGGATCCTCCATCCGTTTTACCCAAAGGGAATACTCCGGTATCCCCCGGGGATATAATGGTTAGGGGTAAACAAGATAACACTAATTCCTCCACACAAAATGATGGTGGGAAGGGTGAGCACCGTGATTCATGGTACTCTACCGACCCTCCAATCCCTCACCCTCATGTATACAATAGAGGTGACCCACGTAAGCTTGAAGAATCTTCTACTTTTGCTCAATGGCAATCACTAATGAGAACTCATATGCGCAGCTCTTGCATTGAACTATGGAACATCATCGAGCATGGACTCTTTATTGGGGATCCAAACAACATGACAAGAAGAGAGGTTTTCAATAGTCAACTCAATGCCACTGCCTTGCATATGATTCAACAAGGCTTAGTTACAAAGGATTATCCACACATTGAGCACTTTAACATTGCCAAGGAAGCTTGGGATGCCCTCACGGTATTGTTTGTTGGAAATGAGAGTATGAGGAGGAACCGGTATGATGCTCTAAGCAATGAAGCCGAAGGCTTCTACATGAAGGAAGGTGAAGATCAAGACATGTACCGAAGGCTCAAGACCACCTCCACCGCTTTTAGAAATGTGGGTGCCTCACATGTGGATGATGCATGGATAAAAGGGAAATATGTGAGTGCACTCATGCCCTTTGAGCCCACCGACTGAAGAGCCTACAAGGAAGACACAACTACCATATCATGACCTCAAATGAAGTTATGCAAGATATGTACGCCTTCAAAGTTGCCGCCAAGAATGCCAAAGATGCTCGTGCCCGTGCCCTTGGTATGAGCAACGTTGTTAATGTTGCTTTGAAGCCCAAAGTTGTGGACCATGGGGATGAACATGATAGTGATGAAGGCCTCTCCATGGACCACCCTGATGAATTCAAATTGCTCATAGTCAATATATGGCCTTCTATGAAAAGAACTTTTGGAAGAACCCCGCCAAGGCCAAGATGGGAATGCAACAAAGAAGCAACCCAAATGGGAAAAGAGAAAATACTACTAGATCGAGAACTTGCTTCAATTGTGGTGACCGCTATCACTTTGTGGCAAGTTGTCCCTATGAGAAGAGAGAAGATCATGGGGGTAAGCTTGTGTTGAAAAAGACTCTCAAAGCACCTTACAAGAAACCCTTCATCAAGAAGAATCCCATCAACAAGAAGTCGGGAGTAATTGTTTTGATCACTCATGAAGAATACTCCTCCAACAATGAAGATGATGAAGATGAGGAAGAGGAAACTTCTAATGGTGTGGAGGCTCTAGCCACTACTTCTACTCTGACATTCTCTCTCTTTGATTCTCCAAATGAGAATTCTCCCATCAAGAACGTCACTTGCCTTATGGCAAGAGGAACGGAGGTATCCTCATAATCTCACTCCACTCCCTTAGCTAATGATGAAACTGATGATGAGATGTCTCTAGATGTTAAAAGGGAATTAATTGATTTTGATGAGTTTATGACTAAACTACAAGGGGATGCTAAGATACATCTTGGTAACATCCTAGATCAACTTTCCCACACACAAGAGCGCCTAGATGTAAGATGTAAACTTGGACATGAACACATGATTGAGCTAGAGGCTTTAAACAATGCTCTAGAAGAAGAACAGGAAACTAGGATGTCCCTTGAATTAAAACTTGAAGGTCTTGATGATGCCAATGACATTATTGTGAATAAACTCATCAAAGAGCGTGATCATGCTATTGCTAAATACAAAAGGGCTAAAAAGGACAAGATTGAGTTTGGTGTAGTTCATGAAAAACTTGCCGAGTACTTTAGTTTGCTTCAAAAGGCCCACAAGGCTTTGGAGAGTGAACTCTTGTCACTCACAAAGTCCCATGAAACGCTTCAAACTCAATTTGCCAATATTCCTTCACCTAGTAACTTCATTCCATCTAGTAGTACAACTATTCTAGAAGAGAATGCTAGGTTGAAGGGGGAGCTTGCTAAGGCCAAATTTCCACAAGGCAACAAGTCCATTGATGATCTTTTGAGTAAGCAAAGGCCTAGTGGTGATAAAGGGGGAATTGGTTTTGTCTCCAATGCTAAGAAGAAGAAGAACAAGAACAAGAAGAAGAAGGCCAAGCCACACGTGAGACTAAGAAGGCCACTGTGGATAGTAAGACCACAAGTGGTAAAACTATGTCTCATGATGACTTTGCGGGAAGTGCTAACCCTCACTATGTTCTAATGCATGATCATTATGGTGATGTGTATGCACAATATGTTGGCCCATATGATGGTTATATTGCTCGTTCTATTTGGGTTCCCAAGACCCTTGTTGCTAACAAAAGAGTACCCATTGAAAAATGGGTACCTAAAAATTAGCTTGATCTTTTGTAGACTTATGCTTCCGGAGGGTCAAAGTGGGTGCTTGATAGTGGTTGCACAAGTCATATGACCGGAAGCGCGTCTATTGTCAAGGACTTAAAGCCAAATGATGATCAAATCACTGTGACATATGCCAACAAGTCAAAGTCTAAGGTAATGGGTTTCGGCAAGGTAGTGATTGCTCACGACATTAAACTCGTGAACGTCATGCTTGTTGAGACCCTTGGATACAATTTACTTTCAGTCCGTGCTCTTGGAAATATGGGTTTTGTCGTATTTGTTGATGATGATATTGTGGTCCTCATGTGGAGCAAGTCTCTCAAGGTCGCTTTCGTTGGGTACGTCGAACATGACTTGTATGTGGTGGAATTTTAGGGGCAAGCCACTACAAGTGTGATGTGCTTATCCGAAAAGGCCGATGTGGGTTGGTTATGGCATCGCTGACTAGCCCATGTCAATATGATAACTTTGCAAAGTCTCCACAAGGAGGGCCATATTGTTGGACTAAAAGAAAATATTTCCTTCGCCAAAGATCGTGTTTGCAGGGCATGTGTTCTAGGGAAGATGCATGATGCTCCTCACAAGCCTAAGAACCCCATCAAGTCCACCAAGATCTTGGAGCTCCTCCATGTGGACCTCTTTGGTCCTCCGTCTCATGCAAGTCTTGGTGGGAAGAAATATTGCTTAGTGATTGTTGATGACTTTTCAAGATACTCTTGGGTTTATTTCTTCAAGTTGAAGAGTGAGACTCAAAATACCTTCCTCGACTTCATCAATTTGGTTCAACGGCAATACAATGTTCCCGTGTTGGTTATAAGAAGCGACAACGGCACCGAGTTCAAGAAATACACCTTGAATGATTTCCTTAGCGACGAGGGGATTAAACATCAATATTCCGCTGCATACACCCCTCAACAAAATGGTGTGGCCGAAAGGAAGAACCGGACTCTTATTGAGATGGCTAGGACCATGCTGGCGGAGTTTAAATCTCCATACAACTTTTGGGCCGAAGCCATCTCCACCGCTTTCCATGCTTCAAACCGGCTCTACCTCCGCAAAGAAATCAACAAGACTCCATATGAAATACTTACCGGTAACAAGCCCAACATATCTTACTTTCGGGTGTTCGGTTGTAAGTGTTTCTATCTCATAAAAGTTGTTCGCTTGTCCAAATTCGAGTCTAAAGCATTAGAGGGTATTTTTGTTGGATATGGTCTCGAATCTCACACTTATAGAATCTATGATAAGCTCTCCTGAGCCGTCATAGAATCTTGTAGTCTGACCTTCGAAGAATATGATGGTCCCCAAGGGGGACGTGTTGATGCTTGTGATACAGATGATGAAATGCCTTAGGAAGCCATAGGAAGAATGGGTGTGGGATATATCCGTCCCATTGAGGAACCCCTTATGGTGGATCGAGAAGAACTATGCTCCACTCAAGTGGAGCCCTCATCTTCACAACATAAACAAGCTCCACCCACCGAGGAGGACAATGACTCAAGCCAAAGATAAGATGTGGCCACTCAACATGATGATCATAGTGACAACTCTAGTCAAGGGGAGCTTGATTCATTCGCCAGAGTATCAAGTGGTGCCA
Source organism: Avena longiglumis (assembly GCA_030063025.1). Classification (NCBI taxonomy): domain Eukaryota; kingdom Viridiplantae; phylum Streptophyta; class Magnoliopsida; order Poales; family Poaceae; genus Avena; species Avena longiglumis. The sequence goes on from CP125978.1 coordinate 366,932,286, forward strand.
AGGAAATTGCTCAAGTAAGATCCGTACAAACTGCTTTGAGACAAGCTCAAATTGATGCTAGAAGGGAACTTGATCAAGACCAAGGTCAATCTTTGCCTCTAAATGAAGAGAATGATTCTGATGATGATCAAGGTCAAGTTGATGGTCAAGACGAGGATCAAAATGATGAAGAGGGTCCCCCAAGAAACAACACGGAGATCCACGCTCATCGCGAAGCTAGAAAGGAAATAATGTTGGAATTAAGAGACCACTCTCTACAAAATGTAGTTGGTGACCTAAGGAAAGGTATTTCCATAAGAGCACAATTGAAGAGGTTCAGTGTGGGAAGTGTGGGAAGCACAATTTCCACCAAGCACACATCTCCCTGATTAAACCAAAGAAAGTGTGGGAAGCACTTGAAGATTCGGATTGGTTAGAAGCTATGCACAAAGAGCTCAACAACTTTGATAGAAACAAAGTATGGAAGTTAGTAGAGAAGCCAAAGGATTGCCGCAATGTTATTGGAACAAAGTGGATATTCAAGAACAAGCAAGATGAGCATGGAATTATAGTAAGGAACAAGGCTAGATTGGTTGCACAAGGGTTCTCTCAAATTGAAGGCATTGACTATGGAGGGACTTATGCACCCGTGGCTCGCCTTGAGTCCATCTGTATCCTTCTTGCTTATGCGGCACATCATAACTTCAAGTTGCAACAAATGGATGTAGAAAGTGCATTTCTTTATGGCCCACTAAATGAATTGGTATATGTTAAGCAACCCCCGGGATTTTAGGACCCCAACTTCCCAAACCATGTCTACAAACTTGATAAGGCGCTCTATGGGCTCAAGCAAGCCCCACGCACGTGGTATGAGTACCTTAGACAGTTATTGTTTGACCGCGGATTTGAGGTTGGGAAAATATATCCCACTCTTTTTACTAAGAAAGTCAATGGGGAGATTTTTGTATGCCAAATATATGTTGATGATATTATCTTTGGCTCATCTAACAAAGCTTTTAATGATGAATTCTCAAAGCTTATGACTAGTAGGTTTCGGATGTCTTTGATCGGGGAGTTGAGAGTATTTCTTGGTTTTAAGATCAAGCAAGTTAGAGGATGGACATTCTTCAATCAAGCCAATTATACTCGAGATATGCTCAAGAGATTCAAAATTCAAGATCTAAATGGAGCTCCTACTCCCAAGTCTACAAATACTCATGTAGAACAAAATCCAAATGGTAAATATGTGGATCAAAAGGTATACCGGTCTATGATTGGCTCTCTGCTTTACCTTTGTGCATCTAGACCCGATATTGTGTTGAGTGTAGGTGTGTGTGCAAGATATCAAGCGGCTCCTAAAGAAAGCCATTTAATGGCGGTCAAGAGAATCTTTCGATATTTAGTTCTTACCCCATTTTATGGTCTTTGGTATCCTCGAGGTTAAACATTTGCTCTTTGTGGATACACGGATTCGGATTGGGCGGGTGATAAGGATGACATAAAATCAACTTCCGGGGCTTGCCAATTCCTTGGTATGTTGGTATTCTAAGAAGCAAAATTGTATATCTCTCTCCACCGCCGAAGCCGAGTATGTGGCAGCTGCTAGTTCTTGCACCCAATTGCTATGGATGAGGCTAACTTTAAAGGAATACGGTGTCCATTGTGACAAAGTGCCTCTTCTATGTGACAATGAAAGTGCCATCAAGATTGCCTACAACTCGGTGGATCACACAAGGACAAAGCATATTGAGATTCTCCATCACTTCATTAGAGATCATGTTGATCGAGGTGATATTGATCTATCATATGTGTCAACCAAAGATCAACTTGCCGATATCTTCATGAATCCACTTGATGAAGCAAGGTTTTGCTATTTGAGGAATGAACTAAATGTCGTAGATTCAAGGATCTTGACTTGATTTTCTTGCATTCTCACCTATGTTTCGACCCATATTTGGTTTAGGTGTAGGCATGGATATAGGGGGAGTGCGGTCCTAATTGATTGGACCATCCCTCCCCCCATTATGCCCAAAGCAATCAAAATCATTCCTCTTAATATCATGTTGTGATATGTGAGCTTAATGATGAGTTTCAGTAATGGACCCAAGATATATCTTCGTGGTGCCAAGCTGAGTATACTCAAATATGGTGGCCTAGGCCACCACCCTCTTACATTAGAGAGGTTGGCACTTACTCATGTTTGTCATTCGCTTGATCTTAGTCTCTTGGAGCTTTTCTGAATATTTTTATGAATTCCTATGGCTCTTGTTGGCTCTTCGTAGTTTGATGTCTCAACCCAAGCCCTTTCCCTATCTTCAACCTGTCTATCTCTCATATGTGTCCCCAAACACCCATCCTGGAGCTTTTGGTCAAGGAGGACCGGAGTCTCCGGTGTATATACACCAGAGTCTCCTGCGACTTAAAGTAGGGGGGGCGGGGTGAACTGGTACAACAGTTCCTCATTCTTCACCCCGTCCCCTACCTCCAAACCCGTCGCCTCCTCTTCCAAAACTCCTCCACGGAGGTCAAGAAGCCCCCGGGATCCGCCGTGCCGCCGACCAACCTTCCCATATCCTCCATTGGGTCATTCCCACCGGAGGAATCCCATGGACAGATATGGTACCTCTCCTCTACTTTTTCTCCTAGGGTTCATCTCTAGATGTGTTTTTGAGGATTGATGCTGATTTGTCCATTGGAATCACTTGTTTGCGGGCACCCTAGTACTTTAGCCTTGTTGCATTGCCCGATATACTAGATTCACCCTCACCAGCATCTCCCCATCTCATGCTCGAGCCTCCCGACCGGAGACTCCGGACTTAGGTCTAGAGACTCCGGTCCCCAGGACCGGAGACTCTGGTATAGGGTGCGGATACTCCGGTGTTGGGTGAATCAAAACAGACCAGAAATGCATCAAAGCTCTTGTACTGCGCTATTGGGACATATATACTCATCTCCATTCTATCTCCCTCACTACTGTTCACAGGTGATGGTTCTAGTCGTCCTCGTCGTACCAAGGCCAAGTCCCAAAGGGGCAATCCTCGCTATGATGAAGCTCGGGTCAATTTATTGTGCCTCCGTCCAACCGGAAACAGCAGGCACGTGATGCAGATTACTTGAAGAGGGAACAAGAGAGGGCTAAACGAGAGCACCTTGCCAAGAAGGCCAAATATGATAACCTTCAGTCCCTAACCAAAATGTCAAAAGAGGAGTACCGTGAGCTGAGAAAGACAGATTTCTATGCACTACCTCGTACCAGTGATGACCCTCATTTCTGGAGGAAAGAACAGGCTGTGTTCATGAAGGATGTGTATGGTGTGCTCACCAAATCACCTGTCTCCCCTCAGAAGTTCATGAGTGTTGAGCAAATGCGCCTCATCCCCTACTTCAATGATGCTTTGTGGATCTGTGAGAAGCTGGGACTGTATAACGTGATGGAGCTGGGTGAAGACTACAATGTCCACCTTGTACAGTAGTTCTATGCCACCGTTGTGTTTGGGTCTGATCTAGACAGGACCATGGTGTGGATGTCTGGTACCACTTGCTGCACAGCTACATTTCATGACTTTGCCAACGTCATTTTTGAGATCTTTCATGGAGTATCCACTCCCGTTGGGTTGCGTATGCACTCTGCAGCTTTGGGTGAGAACAAGTTGAAGCTGGCACCTCTGTATGACGATGGTGTTGTGGGGGGAGGGGTTCAAGGGACTCAATACCCTCTACAACCTTATGTTGAGGATTTTCCGTCATACCATTGCACCAAGTGTTGGGAATGATGATGCTATTAGGGGTGGGCTTGTCAACCTTCTGTACCACACTCACCGGACCTACAATGCTGGACCAGAGGCAGATGCTACACCTATTGATGTGATGGACTTTATTTTCGAGGATATGTTCCATGCCATTCTTTACAAGAAACCTCCTCCATATGCACCCTTGGTTATGAGGTTCATCATCTCCCAGGAGCATGATTCTCCATATGGCATACCACCTGTCAACACCCGGATTTTTAATCCTAGATGCCTGTTATGCCATACATCTCAATCCCAGGATTAGCATTTTTGCGAGACATAACAGATTTGGATATCACAGTACATCATCCATTACAAACCATACATAAGGTCTTACACAAATAAGGATCTCATGATCCAGTTCTTAATACAACTCAAGCAGCGAAATAACGTAATAGTAAAGATAGCGTAGGCGAAGCTCCATCTTCGGGGTCATAGGCAATGCTGACGATGGGAGATGATCCTAGTTGTCGTAACCTTCCTGCGGTCCATCATCATGGTACTCCTCTTCATATCTGGCCACGGGAATAGCCAGGGACAAAACCATGAGTACTCTTAAGTACTCGCAAACTAATACTAACAAGTTAAAGGGATTTTTGTAGTAGGACACTAAACTCTAGGGTTGTTTTGCAAAAAGCCATATTTACCTCAACTAACTTCAGAAGCAAAGATATCTAGTCGAAATTTTATAACACCTAAGTGGGAACTTGAATTTCATATCACAACTCTGTTGTGGTCAAGTCAAAGTCTCAATTCAATTCACAAGTCGTTTTGAAAACATCTGACGGGGGAACAGTATGGCCACTCCAACTATCCATAACCACGGACACGGCTATTCAAATAGTTTGACACTCTGCAGAGGTTGTACACTTTCACCACAACATTCGATACATCCGTCAGGAACAAATCCTGAATTCACCATAATCATTATGTGGATAATCAATCCTAACCTTTCAATTACACGCCCTAGTATAGGCACCTCTCCTGTGAGTTTGGCCTCCCAACCATGACCAACTGTCATCTTGGGTACTGCACAGGTGGACAATCTTCACAAGGTAGCCTCAGCTCAGACCTTGGCCGTGAGGGAACCCATACTAAGGTATATAAGTTTCCAGTCAAGCCCTACCCAATTTTTGGGTATTGTGGTTGTACGGTAAAATTGGAATGGTATCGCATCCAGACAACCATCAGTTTTATAAAGGTCTAGGGCCCATGCCTCCATTTTCATCATCAAAATCATCTGGTGTTTGGAAACACATGTCAAAACATTTCAGTAGAATGACTCATCATTCCAAGGTTTTCATAACCATTTTCTCCAAGTATTCCCATCTAAAGTTGATCAACTTTTATGCTTAGCACTAGCATCTACAAGTGGGGTTAATTACTAATGAGGGGTGGTAAACAAGTGGAGATTAATTAAGTTCAATCTCATGCCTTAGGATGACATCAAGATTATCTACCTAGGCCAAATTTATTGCTCTTTATTCAACCTTCAATTATCTTCCTAGAATCCACAAGTTACTTATGTAAACTCTAAGAGAAAGCTTTGATAAAGAAATAAAGTAGAAAGCTTGCAAGTAAAACTAGGATTGGGTATCATCAAATGGGTCTAACCAAGCATGCTTAATGCATTGCATAGGTTATCTTACTTTCATAGTTGCAAGATAAATAAATACGAGGTACACAATCACCAAACAATACTTAACTATTTTCAATCATCACACAAGATGTACTATAGATGATCTAGCATCATCACCTATAATTACAAGATTAAAACATTAGTCTTATTTATTTTAATTTGAGAAAAGTAATTTCTACTCATTGAAAAACTACTTAAGATTTAATATTCTCCAACTCAAACATGGGATCATGTTGACACATGTCATCACCACATATTTCAGTACATGGGAATGTGATTTAAAGTGGTGTCACAATTTAATAAGGTTTAACCTTTTTATTTTAATCAAATAAAGTGACTAGAAATGCCTATGTGGCATTCTTTTATTACTTGAACATTATTTCTGTAAGTAAACCCATATGTTTTTATATATTTTGAAAGGTATGATCAAATGTGATTTTTGAGAGTTGGAATCAACTCAAAAGCTATTATGGTTGAATTTGAAAAATGTTTGAATGTATAAAAGCTGCTGCCTTGTTATTTTTACCAAGGTTGATCTACAGATCCAGATGATTTGAATACAACGGGCTTGGATTAAGCATTTCAGTACCTTTCTAACAAAATTTGTTTCATGCATTTTGGTTCATTGAATCGAGCTGGGTTGATTTTTGAATATAGGTATAGAACCGAGTTTGAATTAAAATAGAAAAATCTAAATTCAAACGATTGGGTCGCGTGTGAGAGGTTAATGGGCCGGCCCAGTGTCACTCCGCAGTGCTGGGCTCAGCTGATAGGGGGGTTCCACCAGTCAGTGGCTCATAACATGCGAAGCTCTACGGGGCTGTGTCACATCCCAAATTTTTCCAAATTTTGTAATGTGAAAAATAAATAAACAAAATAAATAATTGTTGAAATTTAGGGTGGAAAGAAACTTTTGTTTCTAAATGGAAACTTAAAATCCCATCTTGAAAAAACTTTGAATAAAGTTTGAATCCAACTAAACTCAAATCAAGTGAAATGCATTCTTCATAAAATGCATCTGGAAATTTAAACACTTGGAAAATAAACCAAAACCCTAAAACCCTAATGGAAGAAAAACATTTCCAAGTTATCTCTAAGACCATGGATTTTATCCAAATAAAAATTTGTCAACAAACATTTATAAATGATCAAGAATGACAAATAGAAATATTATAAAACCATAGAAAATGGTTTCACTTAATTTGGAGCCATAGATAAAATCTTATAAATTTAATAAGATAAGGAAATTGAATTTTCCAAAGCAAATAAAGCACCTATCTAGAAATCCATACCAAATGGTGAGAAAATAATCCTAAAGATATTTAAAAGTATAAATAAATATTAAGTAAGATTTTGCAAATTGGAATCACCAAGTTTGGATCTATAAATAAAAAAGATATGGATTTTATAGAAATATTAAATGAGGAATATTTAAAGACCAAATTAAATCTAGGCCTAAATCCATAAGAAAATGGAATAAATATAATCCAAATCCAAATAAAATAATGGATAAAGAGTTTTCAAATTAATTGAAAGGGCATTAACCAAATTCTAGATCTATTTGAATAAAGACAAATCCCTAATAAGAAGGATTAAATTAAATCTTGGAGAAATAGTATTTGGAATTTACCCAAGTGGAATAAAAGTCATTTAATTAACTCAAATGGAATCAATGAAATATCCTAAGTAAAAATTATGGAAACTAAAACCATAATTGATTTTATTGGAATAAAAACAATTACCCAATTTTAAAATGATTAATAAACCATATTAAAAATATTCCAAATAAATCAAAGTGAATTATTTGACACCCTGATAAATGAATAAAACTTACTGAAAAGGGTTTTGTGAAAATTGAAATCAAATAAGGGTTAAAGATTTATTTGATATTAATTGAATTTAAAACAAGGGCTTGTTTTCAATAATTAAAAGACCCTAAAAAGAATAAGTGAATTATTCTAAATTTGACTCTAAAATGAACTATTAATCAATATTAGAATACACACAAAGTTTGGTTGAAGTTTGAAATCAAATTGTTGTTTGAAAAGATTAAACAAAATCAAAACAGAAAAATGAAAACAGAAAAAAGAAAAAAATGAAACAGCACAAAAAAATGGAAAGGGGTCAGCCCAGACCAACTAACCTATCTGGCCCAGCATCAGCCCATCCCTCACTCCCCGCGGTGAAACGTTTTTCACTCAGATGGATACCCACCCAATCGCTGACTAAGTGGACCCACTTTCCCCTTCTCTCTTTAACCGACAGGTGGACCCCATCGCCACCTCAGCGTCTTCCCCAGCGCGACCCATTCCTCCCCCAAACTTCTCGCCGTTTGTTCGTTGATTTCATAGTGTTAATACGCATTAATGGCCGATTAATTCCTCGATGCAATGATGCCCTCATAACCGCCCATGCCCCCTCTCTCTTTCCCCCTCAGACGTCACACACTCTCCGCCCCTAGGCTGGAAGAATTTCTCCATGCGACCCCACTACTCCGACGAGCACTTCCGACGATTCCGGCCAGCCTCTGTCGCCCCTCGCCTCCTCGTTCACACGAACACGCTCCCCACTGTCCTGCGAACCTCCCAGTACCTCTTATTTAGCCACGCGCGCCTCAAACGCTCGGCAACAACGACGACCTCTCGCCATCGTCCACTGCCTCTACTCCGTCGAGCTCTCCAGGTAAACTCCGACCAAGCCTTTCCCTCTCTCTGATGCTCCTAGACTCGCGATCCTCGTGCGCACCTAACAGAGCATCTACTTTGTCTTAGCGCGGTCTAATAAGTCGCCCACGACGACAACCAGAGGAGCCCGACGCGGACACGAACTCCGGCGAGCTCGAGCCAACACCGTGCGCCCCTGTCCATCCTGTGGCCACCTTGAGCATCACCACGACCCCGCGAACCCGGTGAGCCCCTCCGTTCCTCTTCTCGCTTCCTAGATTCACCGAACCACCACCACAAGACATGCCGCTGCCAGTCGCCGCCTCAAGCGCCGCCCATTCCTGGTCAACCACGCTGCAACCGTTGGATCTTGATTAAACGCATTAGATTAGATTTAACCCGAAGGGTTAGGTATCCACCAGAGCCGTGCGATCCCACTTAAATCCAACAGTTGTCCTATGTCAATCCAACCGAACCGGTATCAGCCAGTAACAAGCAGCCACGTGGCCAGACTGTTTTAAATAAAAACCAGAATGATCTATTAGATGTTCAATTTTGTAAAATCTATAAATTTTGATCCACACGTCCAAATTTTGCAAATTTTATATCAATGGAATCATCAATACAAGTACTTTCCAACCATGCACTTTGTTTAGTACATTGCTTCTGTTAAATTGTTTGTTTTTGCAGAAACTTGTGTAGGCATATCTTGGATACAAAATTTGTTCTAAAATTATTTTTGTGATAAAATCTTTGGCAAATGGTTTGTTTTGAACCTACTGACCATAGAAATCAATTTCTGGTTTCAAAAACATATTTTGTGAAGCAAAAGAATAAATCTTTGTTTTAGACCATTTCTAGTCAAATAAAAATGGTGTTATATGTTAAAAATACTTTTTGGAGGAAAATCTTTGGGAAATGTTTTCATTTAAACTCTCTGACCCTAAACACAAGGATTTATGTTTTGAAAACATATTTTGTGAACCCTATAAAATTTATTGCTTTGCTAAAGGCAATTCTAACCACATAAAATATTGATTTGGTTTAAAAATGGTTTATAGGTAAAATCTTTTTCAAATAGTTTTGCCACATTATAAAATGACCAATAAGTGTTTTAGAATGTTTATAACCTATTAGAAACCACTTTTGTAAATAAAACAATGTTTGGCATGCTTGCATGCATTGTTTTGTTTCTATTATTTTATGTGATGTTGCTTGAATGGTAGATTTAATTCTTGTTTGCTTGATTGAACTGTAGTGGAATTTGAAGAGTGTGAATATTGAAAGATCAAGGAGTGAACTTATATTCTCTACCAAAAAGGCAAGTGATGCTTCATACTTTTGTCCCATTATTTTCACTATGCATTAGTGATATTTCTAAGTAGGACTTGCATGGAATTTTGCTATGTATAAACTATGCCATGGGAAATCCTAGTAGATGAAACCTTAGTAGAAATTTCCTAAGTTAAGATTCCTACTACTATCATGCTTAGCTTAGCTAGTAGAAAAAAAAGGGTGGATTATATTCATGCTATATAATATTTCTAAGTCAAGGACTTGTGTTTTGTTTAATAAAACAACTAAGTGAATGAATCACCTGGGTGGAATGGAAGGAATGGTTTGTGTTGAGTGGTTCACAAGTCCCATTTATATGGTTTACCTTATGTATCTCACTTGTGGATGGCCACCCAGAAACAAAGATATTTGAGATGTCAAATGTTGAGAAGCTTCAAGTGCAACCACTTGGCATTATGGGCTCTGCCTGGATCATATAGGTTGCAATAACTTAGCCAAATGGACAGTTCGTGGTAGGGGATGATAGGTTGGAACGCGTCCATTCTGGTCTAAGGGAAGGCTTCTGAAAGATCTTGTCTTGGTGAAACCAAGTCTTGTGGGGAAAGTGCACCACCTCTGCAGAGTGAAAAATCTAAGTACTTAGCCATGTCCCTGGTAAAGGACAATTTGAGCATCAAGACATGGAAGCTATCAAGAATCTCCTCATCCCAATTTCCAAGTTAAAAACTTGTGGCTGAACAAGGGTTGAAGGATCACCAATTTCTATTGGGAGATGCCTTGGGTGATTTTGTCAAGCAAAAACTTAGTGTTTTCAAATGATAAGGAAAATCTATTTTGAGCAATGCAAGCCTAAGCTCCACTTATCCAAATGCATATAGATGATAGACTCCACTATACTACCATAGTATCACTTGCCAATACAATTCAAAAGTATTGACCCTTGTGGTTGTAACTTATTATGTTGCAGGTTTGTTTGATATTAGTGAAGTTTATTGATTAGGATTACGAGTCTACAACCAACATGACTGCCTGTGGAACTTTGAAGATGAAGGACCCCATGCTATTGCTATATTCTGCTGCATTGTAATAAGATATCCAAATGAGCTATGTAAGATGTAATGAATTATTTTATTCCTGGTTATAAAGTTGTATTATGACCTTTGTTTCTTGATATTACATCTTAACTGTGGATGCTAGCTATTGATCCAGGGACTAGCATTGTAAACACAGAGATCTCTACCTTATTAAAGGTTGGGAACCTTACAGGCTATGTGGTTCGTTGGATTAGAAGGGAGATCAACGGCTAGGGATCGTCGTCGACGATGAACATGTCACCGGCGAGCTCGAAACCTAGCGGCACAGTGGGGGTGCATAGGGGGCATACCAGGGCTCCAGTGACGACGGCGAGGCGGGAAAACGAACGAGTGGTCGACGGCGAGCTTAGGGACGGTCGAGGCAGCTCCGGGGGTGGTCGAAATCAACGGGCCCCTTCTTCTCCAGAGGTGGCCTGCTCCGGCGCAATTCCGGTGAGCTGCTGCTCCTCGTGCTCCGGCTAGAGGGTGGAACGATCAGTGAGGTGAGGGGAGTGGAATGGTGTGCTTAAAACGGCTGGGGGTGTCTAACTTTTATAGGCTCGACGGCGAGACTGAGAGGGATGGGCAGGCGACGGTGGCGACATGGCTATGAGCGGTTAGGGGCATGGCTAAGGTTCGCTGTCGACGGGCGGTCTCCTGGCGATGCTCTACAGCTTAAATGCGCGCTTAGGGGCGGCGGCAATTGGTCGGGAACGTGTGGTGCTCTACGCGGCAGAGGCGGCGTCTTTTACGGCGAGCGGTGGCTGTGAGGCACGGGGCGGCGAACGGGGGTGTCTGGCGTGTTCCTGGGATCATGGCGAAGCGGTGTGCACGGGCTGCGGTCGAGGGGCAGCGTGTGCACGCGTGCCGGGTGCGGCGCTCTGGGGCGGGCTCGGCATGTCGTAGTGGCACTGGGCGCGCAGCGTTCCTGGTGGTCCACGGCTTGCACTGGCTTGGGGAGGGGACAGTGAGCGGCAGTGAGGTGTTGGCTACCTCCTAGACAAGGTTGGCAAGGCTAGGGTGGTTGCTAGCTGGTCGGCAACAATGGGGTGGCATGGTGAGGCTCGGCCTGCTCACCATTGATGGCAAGGCAAGCTCACAGTGGTGCTAGATGTTTACAATTGATCTAGATGATCTACTAAAGACTAGCTGCAACCAGAGAGGGAACAAGTTAGGCCCAATTTACTGCACACAATAGTGTTTGTGATTTGTCTGATTTGAGTCTGCAAGGTGTTTGATGAAATGGCCGCAAGAAACTTACTTTTGAATTTTGAAAAGATTTTTGGTGGGTGTGCTAGGCATGTGTTGAGGATTCTGTGGGTGCTTGGGTTTTGAAAATTGAGCTTGTTTGAGTGGTTTTTGAAATAGTGGGATCTTCCCATATGAGATAGATTCAATTTTAAACTGTCATTTAAACTGAGCATTTGAATGTTTTCGGATGATCACGGAGTGGTCCTTGGTACCTTATTATGAGTACTAACAAGGGGTGCAAAGATCCACAAATGTTTCTGTTAAGTTTTGGAAACTAGGGATAGCCAAAGTAGGCATGAGAGTTAATTTGGCAAAAATGACCATTCACTTTATTTGTTTATTTTGAGTTGTTTGTCTTTGGTAAAAGTTTGGGGAATGTTTAGATGATGTTTATTTCACCTAAGAATCCTTTTACAAGTAATGAAACACAGAACCATGGCAATTCAAAAGAATCCAAATTTTGAATACACACATATGAATGCTTTCATATTTTTAGTAGGGAAAGTTTTTTGTTAACCCTAATTTTGATGATTAGAGTTTGATGATCCAAGTTTAATATTTTTGGGATGTTACAAACCTTCACCTCTTAAATAAAATCTCGTCCCGAGATTTGAAAAAGGACAAAAAAAGATTACCTAGGATTTGAAGAGATCGGGAAACTCCGTCCTGATGTGATCTTCGCGCTCCCAGGTAGCTTCTTCTTCAGTGTGGTTGCTCCACTGAATCTTGAGAAACTTGATGCTTCGGGTCCTGGTGGTCCTGAAAGCTTCTTCCAAATTACGGATGGGTACTTCGAGGTATGTCAGGTCATCGTTGATCTCTATGGTCCGGTGATCAATGTTCTTGAAAACTTCAGTCTTCTCCGGAACTTCAAGGCACTTGCGAAGTAACGATATATGGAACACATTGTGCAATGCGTACATTTCCTCTGGTAGTTCCAATTGATATGATACTTCTCCTCGACAATTCAAAATCTTGAAGGGTCCGATATATCTGGGGGCTAATTTTCCTTCAGTTGGAAACGTTGCATTCCCTTCAATGGCGACACTTTCAGATACACGAACTCTCTGATGTTGAAGGTGAGGTCTCGACGTCTCTTGTCGTCATAACTCTTCTGTCTTGACTGGGCGGTCTTGAGGTGCTCACGAATCTTGTGAACCTTCTCTTATGCTTCCACTATGATATGTGGTCTTGACTGGTAATAAATGGGCGACTTTGGTCAATCTGTCCACTATGACCCAGATAGAGTCATTTCCCCTACTAGAAGTAGGCAATCCGGTGATAAAGTCTATTCCAACGGAATCCCATTTCCATTCCGGAATCAGCAATGGTTGCAACAATCCAGCGGGTCTTTGGTGTCCCGCCTTGACTCGCTGACATATATCACACTTGGCGATATAGCTTCCGATTTCTCTCTTCATCTTATGCCACCAAAATTGCTCTTTCAAATCTTGATACATCTTCATTCCTCTGGGATGGATAGAATAAGGAGTATCATGAGCTTCCTTCAGAATAACTTCCTTCAACTCAGAATCTGCTGGTACACAAAGGCGTCCTTTGTACCATAGAACTCCTTCTTCGTCTTCGGTGAATCCGGGTACCTTGCCTGTACCATTACGGCGCTTGATTCCTTCGATACTACCATTTCCTTTCTACGCCTCTTTGATCTGGCTGATCAAAGTGGATTGAAGTTCTATGCTAGCCAAAAATCCTTCACTCACTAGTTCCATTCGGAAATCTTCCATCTCCTTGTGCAGACTTGGTTGCTCCTTCAAAATCATGGAGTTCAAGCGGCACGACAATCTGCTAAGGGCATCTGCTACCACATTGGCTTTACCGGGGTGATAGTGAATGTCCAGATCGTAATCCTTGATTAGCTCAATTTATCTTATCTGTCTCATATTCAGCTCCTTCTGAGTGAATATATACTTCAGGCTCTTGTGATCCGAATAAATCTCACAACAATTTCCCATCAGGTAATGCCTCCATGTATTCAGGGCTAGAACTACAGCTGCGAGCTCGAGGTCATGGGTTGGATAGTTCTGATCATGTTGTTTCAGCTGTCGAGATATATAGGATATAACTTTTCCTTCTTGCATTATCACACATCCAAGACCGATCTTGGATGCGTCACAATACACGTCAAAGGGCTTCGTGATATCCGGCATGATTAAGATTGGGGCTGAAATCAATCTTCTCTTGAGTTCTTGAAAACTCGCTTCCCATTTGTCCGTCCATTCAAACTTCTTGCCCTTCTTCAGCAATTGGGTCATGGGTCTGGCGATACTCGAGAATCCTTCTACGAACTTGTGGTAGTATCCCCCAATCCGATAAATGCACGAACTTGGGTTTGAGTGGTTGGGGCTTGCCAATCTTCGACATCTTTCACCTTTGCAAGGTCAACAGCAATTCCTCCGGCTGATACAATATGTCCGAGGAATCCTACCTCCTGTAACCAGAATTCACATTTGCTAAACTTGGCATACAACTGATGCTCTCTAAGGGTTCCCAGAATGGTCCTTAGGTGTAGCTCATGTTCTTCTTCTAATTTGGAATAAATCAGAATGTCATCAATGAAAACAACGACAAACTAATCCAGGAAGTCCATAAAAATCTTATTCATGAGATTCATGAAATAAGTGGGGGCATTGGTTAATCCAAAAGACATGACAGTATATACTCGTATAATCCATATCTGGTGGTAAAGGCAGTCTTGGGGATATCCTCTGCATGAATCTTGAGTTGATGATAGCCAGTTCTAAGATCAATCTTAGAAAACACTTTGGCACCGGTCAACTGATCAAACAAATCTTCTATCTTGGGCAACGGGTATTTGTTCTTGATAGTGACATCATTCAACTTCCGATAATCCGTACACAAATGGTTACCTCCATCCTTCTTATCCACAAAAAAGACAGGTGATCTCCATGGTGACGCACTTGGTTGAATCAATCCAGTTTCCAGCATGGCATCCAGTTGCTTCTTCAGTTCTGCTAGTTCAGACGGGTTCATACTATATGGTCTCTGGGCTATGGGTCCTGTTCCGGGGATTAGTTCAATGATAAACTCGATATCCCGATCTGGGGGCATACCGGGAAAAACATCTGGGAATACATCGGGGTATTCACAGACTATCCAAACTTGGTCAATGGTAGGTTGGGCTATACTCGTGTTGCACTTGAATTGATGAGGTAAGGTTTCAAATACATGCTCGACTGATACTCCAGCTGTACTGGTCATAGTTATGGCTTTCTTGGCACAGTCAATTAATCCTTTATGTTTGGACATCCAATCCATTCCTAGTACTACTTCCAAACCTTTAGTTCCGAGTACTATTAGATTTGCATAAAAATCTATGTCATGGATTCAGATAGGGACGGCTTTGCAAATTTGCCTAGATTTGGTGGTTGATCCGGGGATTTGAACAATCATAACATGCTTCAGTTTGGTTGTTTGAATCTTACTAGTGCATGCAAATTCTTCGGTGACAAATGAGTGTGATGCACCAGAATCAAACAACACTCTAGTGAGTACTGAATTAACAGAAAACATACCCAGCATGACGTCTTGCGCTTCCTGAGCTTCTTTAGCATGCATGAGAAAAAGACGGCCGTTGCGGTTGAGGGAATTCCCTGGGGCAAACCTTCTTCCGGGCTGAACACGACGTTGCTGCTGAGCTGGGGCATTTGCATTGGGGGCTGCGGCATTCTTCTTGGGGCACTCATTGGAGTAGTGACCCTTATTTCCACAGTCATAACAAGTCACTTGCGACTTGTCCTTTGCTGCAACAGGCACAACATTGCTTCTAGTCCTCGGGGCAGTGTTGGTGTTGGCGGCAGCATTGTTGTTGTTGAACTTGGGTGGTGCATGGTTGAAATTGCCTGAGTTGCCGGGGTTGTTGTGGTTTCCTCCGGACCTTGGGTTTCCACGGTTGGGATAGGTCGGAGGGTTCATCAGGGGTCTGTTGGTTCTCGGGGCAAATCCTGGAGATGGGTTGGGGCAATACTTTGGGGTATGATGGGTTCTTGGCTGATGCATCATGCGGCACTTGCGGTTCTCATTGGCTTGGTTGATCTTTCCTTCCATCCGAATGGCAGAGCCGACGAGGGCTTCAATATCAGCAAAGGGGATATTGACTAACACCGTCTGCATCTCATCATGCAGACCATTCAGGAATCTTTATTTCTTCTTGGCTTCCGTGTCGATCTCATCCGGGGCATATACCTAGCTAATGACAAGAATTTGTCACGGTATTCCACTACGACCATCCTTCCTTGCTTCAGTTCTCTGAATTCATCTCTCATTCTCTTGATCAAACCCGGTGGCACATGGGTTCTGCTGAACTTGAACTTGAATTCCTCCCAGGTCATCATCTGTCCTCTGGTCATTGCACAAACGTTGTTCCACCATGCTCTTGCATCTCCGGCTAGATAGTGGGTGGCGAACAGAACTTTCTCGTTATCTTCCACTCCGGCGACTTCCCGGTTGTTTTCCATGGTTTGCAGCCAATCAGCTCCATCTAGGGGCTCTTCCGACTTAGTGAAAACAGGTGGGTTGGTGTTCTGGAAATTCTTGAGCTTAGATCCATGGTTGGCCTTGATTGTTGTGGGGCAGCTGAGCTATATGCTGAAGGGTGGCTAAGTTGGCTTGACGTTCTGCTCTTTCAACTCCACGGTCAGAAACCAACATTTGCAGGATCTGCGACATCGGGTCCGGGATGAACCACTTCCTCCGCAAGGCATCTGAGGATTGAGATAGATCATGAGAAAAGAGGGAAAATTCTAAGGTTTAGGGACTTTGAAAAGTTTTTAAAGTTTGACTCAGATTTTCTAGAAACTTGCTTTTCATTCATTCATTCATAGAACACGATACAACACACACCACAACAAAGGAAAAACAGATTGTTTTAAGAACCATTCTGGAAACTATGATACAGTGGGACCGAATACAACTCACTACGCTAGTGCTCAAGTGCTAATACTCCTCAGAGTCGGTGTAATCATCATCCTCATCATCATCGATGAAGGTGAAATCCTCCTCATCGGTGAAGAAGTCCATGGCATGATCCTCCAGAAAGTCATCATCACCGCTGAGATAAGAGTAGGGGTCTCCACGAAGATCTTCTCCGGCATTCTCCCCTTTCCTCTAATTGCATGTCTCTCTCGTGGATGGTCTCCTCCAAATCCGAGATACGGTGGCGAAGACGTGCAATGATGTGCTCCTTCTTGTCAAGCTGACGGCGACGAGACTTGCGATCCTTCGCTAGCATGGCGATGGTCTGATCCTTAATCTTGATGATGGCGGACTTGTGGTTGGAGTAGTCATGGGCATTGTCCAGTTCCTGCTGACGATCATACATCATGAAGCTAAGGTGTTCCAACTGAGTCTTCAGCTCGTGGTGGTATGGGGCTTCCAGTGGCTGTACCATAGCATCACCCCTTGGACAAAACTCAAAGCAGGTACCCTTGATCTGATTGATACTCTTCCCACATAGACGGGCAAGAGCTTCTTGCATGGCTCTGGCAAGTCCATCGAGCCAGTTGTTCTCTCTTAAGGTGAACTGAATTCCCTCGGCAGTGGGAGGTTCAATCTTTCCTCGGAGACTTGCAACAACTAGCCATTGCCGATCTTCTCCTTCTTGATCATTGAGCTGAGCTCTGAAGAACTCGGGGTGCGGACGCTCCAGAAGTTCCGAAAGCTGGTCCAAATCCCGCTCAAAGATGAGGTCTCCTCCATTCCCCAACTGATAAAACTTGTTGTACTTCACGTCCATCTATAAAAATATAGGATGAGTATGTTAGTAGAGTGATCAAGTGTGTCAAATTTTATGTATTTTGCAAGAGTTTTTGAGGAATATGATTTTTTTGAAAGAATCAAAGTGATAAGAATGAGAATAAGTTTTTGTAAATAATCACTTCCTTTGGTTTTGAAACTATGTTTTTGATTCAAGCGTCCAGTCTAACTAGGGTCTCCTAATCTGATACCAACTTGTCAACACCCGGATTTTTAATCCCAGATGCCTGTTATGCCATACATCGCAATCCCAGGATTACCATTTTCGCGAGACATAACAAATTTGGATATCACAGTACATCATCCATTACAAACCATACATAAGGTCTTACACAAATAAGGATATCATGATCAAGTTCTTAATACAACTCAAGCAACGGAATAATGTAATAGTAAAGATAGCGTTGGCGAAGCTCCATCTTCGGGGTCATAGGCAATGCTAATGATGGGAGATGATCCTAGTTGTCGTAACCTTCCTGCGGTCCATCATCCTGGTACTCTTCTTCATAGTCTGGCCACGGGAATAGCCAGGGACAAAGCCATGAGTACTCTTAAGTACTCGCAAACTAATACTAACAAGTTAAGGTGGTTTTTTTAGTAGGACACTAAACTCTAGGGTTGTTTTGCAAAAAGCCAGATTTACCTCTACTAAGTTCAGAAGCAAAGAAATCTAGTTGCAATTTTATAACACCTAAGTGGGAACTTGAATTTCCTATCACAACTCTGTTGTGGTCAAGTCAAAGTCTCAATTCATTTTGAAAACATCTGACGGGGGAACAGTATGGCCATCTAATCGTCCATAATCATGACGCGCTATTCAATAGTTTGACACTCTGCAGAGATTGTACACTTTCACCACAACATTCGATACATCTGTCAGGAACAAATCCTGAATTCACCATACTCAGTATGCGGATAATCAATCCTAACCTTTCAATTACACGCCCTAGTATAGGCACCTCTCATGTGAGTTTGGCCTCCCAACCATGACCAACTGTCATCTTGGGTACTGCACAGGAGGACAATCTTCACAAGGTAGCCTCGGCTCAGACCTTGGCCGTGAGGGAACCCACACTAAGGTATATAAGTTTCCAGTCAAGCCCTACCCAATTTTAGGGTATTGTGGTTGTACGGTAAAATTGGAATGGTATCGCATCCAGACAACCATTAGTTTTATAAAGGTCTAAGACTCATGCCTCACCATTTTCATCATCAAAATCATCTGGTGTTCGGAAACACATGTCAAAACATTTCAGTAGAATGACTCATCATTCCAAGGTTTTGATAACCATTTTATCCAAGTATTCCCATCTAAAGTTGATCAACTTTTATGCTTAGCACTAGCATCTACAAGTGGGGTTTAGTACTAATGAGGGGTGGTAAACAAGTGGAGATTAATTAAGTTCAATCTCATGCCTTAGGATGACATCAAGATTATCTACTTAGGCCAAATTTAATGCTCTTTATGCAAACTTCAATTATCTTCCTAGAATCTACAAGTCACTTAAGTAAACTCTAAGAGAAAGCTTTGATAAAGAAATAAAGTATAAAGCTTGCAAGTAAAACTAGGATTGGGTATCATCAAATGGGTCTAACCAAGCATGCTTAATGCATTGCATAGGTTATCTAACTTTCATAGTTGCAAGTGTTAGCTTGCAAGGTTTTAAGTATTGGCTTGCATAAGTATCGGTATAAGCTTGCCTTGAGCAGAGCAGTGGTTGAAGTTTTCCTCGGCTTCTTCCTCGTAGTATCCTCCTTCCTCCTCGTATCCTAGGTCGGTACTAGCGTCTATAAATAAATACGAGGTACACAATCACCAAACAATATTTAACTATTTTCAATCATCACACAAAGGTGCACTATAGATGATCTAGCATCATCACTAACATTACAAGATTAAAGCTTTTGTCTTATTTATTTTATTTTTAGAAAAGTAATTTCTACTCATTGAAAAACTACTTTAGATTTAATATTCTCAAACGCAAACATGGGATCATGTTGACACGTGTCATCACCACATATTTTAGTACATGGGAATGTGATTTAAAGTGGTGTCACAATTTAATAAGGTTTAACCTTTTATTTTAAATAATTAAAGTGACTAGAAATGCCTATGTGGCCTTCTTTTATTACTTGAACATTATTTCTGTAATTAAACCCATATGTTTTTATATATTCTGAAAGGTATGATCAAATGTGATTTTTGAGAGTTGGAATCAAGTCAAAAGCTATTATGGTTGAATTTTAAAAAATGTTTGAATGCAGAAAAGATTCTGACTTGTTATTTTTACCAAGGGTGATGTACAGATCCAAATTATTTGAATCCAACGGGCTTGGATTAAGCATTTCAGTACCTTTCTAACAAAATTGGTTTCATGCAATTTGGTTCACTGAATCGAGTTGGGTTAACTTTTGAATCTAGGAACAGAACTGAGTTTGAAATAAAATAGGAAAATCTAAATTCAAACGGTTGGGCTGCGCGGGAAAGGTTAATGGGTCAGCCCAGTGTCACTCTGCAGCGCAGGGCTCAGCTGACAGGGGTTCCACCAGTCAGTGGCTCATAACACGCGAAGCGGTACAGGGATGTGTGGTTCGTTGGATTAGAAGGAAGATCGACAGCTGGGGATCGTCGTCGACGATGAACATGTCACCGGCGAGCTCGAACCCTAGCAGCTCAGTGGGGGTGCATAGGGGGCGTACCAGGGCTCCAGCAACGACGGCGAGGTGAGCAAACGAACGAGTGGTCCACGGCGAGCTCAGGGATGGTCGAGGCAGCTCCGGGGGTGGTCGAAATCAACGGCTCCCTTCTTCTCCAGAGGTGGCCTGCTCCGGCGCAATTCCAGGGAGTTGCTGCTCCTCGTGCCCCGGCTAGGGGGTGGAATGATCAGTGAGGTGAGGGTAGTGGGATGGTGTGCTTCAAACGGCTGGGGGTCGCCTCCTTTTATAGGCTCTACGGCGAGACCGAGAGGGATGGGCAGGCGACGGTGGCGACATGGCTACGGGCGGCTAGAGGCATGGCTGAGGTTGGCGATCGACGTGTTGTCTCCTGGCGATGCTCTAGGACTTGAATGCGCGCTTAGGGGCGGTGGAAAATGGTCGGGAACGTGCGGTGCTCTGAGCGGTACCGATGGCGAGCTCCGCGGCATGCGGCGGCTACGGGGTACGGGCGAGGAAACGATCATGTCTAGTGGTCTCCTGGGACGGTGGGGTTCATGCTGGCGGGCGACAAGGGCTCGAGGTGGTCGGGTTGAGTGGGAATGGTGCGTGAACGGTGGTGCGCATTGGCATGGTCGACAGCAGCACGGGCATGGCGTTCCTGGCGGTTCTTGTCTATGTCTTTGAGATAGGGCTGGTCGAGAGGGGGCGGTGAGGTGTTGGCTACCTCCCAGACAAGGTTGGCAAGGCTAGGGTAGCTGCTAGCTGGCCGGCGACAATTGGGTGGCATGGTGAGGCTCGGCCTGCTCACCATTGATGGCAAGGCAAGCTCACAGTGGTGCTAGATGTTTACAAATGAGCTAGATTTTCTACTAAATACTAGTTGTAACCAGAGAGGGAACAAGTTAGGCCAAATTTACTGCACACTATAGTGTTTGTGATTTGTTTTATTTGAATCTGCAAGCTGTTTGATGAAATGGCCGCAAGAAACTTACTTTTGAATTTTGAAAAGATTTTTGGTGGGTGTGCTAGGCATGTGCTGAGGATTCTGTGGTTCTTGGGTTTTGAAAATTGAGCTTGTCTGAGTGGTTTTTGAAATAGTGGGATCTTCCCATATGAGATAGATTAAATTTTAAACTATCATTTAAACTTAGCATTTGAATGTTTTTGGATGATCACAAAGTGGGCATTGGTACCTTATTATGAGTACTAACAAGGGGTGCAAAGATCCACAAATGTTTCTGTTAAGTTTTGGAAACTAGGGATAGCCAAAGTAGGCATGAGAGTTAATTTGCCAAAAATGACCATTCACTTTATTTGTTTATTTTGAGTTGTTTGTCTTTGGGAAAAGTTTGGGGATTGTTTAGATGATGTTTATTTCACCTAAGAATCCTTTTACAAGAAATGAAACATAGAACCATGGCAATTCAAAAGAATCCAAATTTTGAATACACACACATATGAATGCTTTCATATTTTTAGTTGGGAAAGTTTTTTGTTAACCCTAATTTTGATGATTAGAGTTTGATGATCCAAGTTTAATATTTTTGGGATGTTACGAACCTTCCCCCCTTAAACAAAATCTCGTCCTGAGATTTG
Source organism: Avena longiglumis (assembly GCA_030063025.1). Classification (NCBI taxonomy): domain Eukaryota; kingdom Viridiplantae; phylum Streptophyta; class Magnoliopsida; order Poales; family Poaceae; genus Avena; species Avena longiglumis. The sequence continues at coordinate 366,954,022 of CP125978.1, forward strand.
AAAAAGGACGAAAAAGATTACCTAGGATTTGAAGAGATCGGGAAACTCCGTCCTGATGTGATCTTCACGCTCCCAGGTAGCTTCTTCTTCTGTGTGGTTCTCCCAGGTAGCTATGGGGATGATGATGAGGAGATTGAGACTGAGAGGGCTCCCTCCCCACCTAGAGTTCGTAGGAAGAATGCCTCCAATGCCCCTATGCCTACTATGACTCGAGACTATGTGCATGAGCGGGTCAAGAAGGCCAGCTTTTGGGAAAGGACCCTTTGTTGCATGAACGTCGACATCCGTAAGCAGCAGCATGCATCCTATCAAAGCAACTGTCGCATTGAGAAGATCCTCAAGGAGATCAAGGAACAAGGTGCTGAGGATAATGAGGAAGGTGAGGATGAATACAATGATAAGCATTGGGCTCAGCAGTCCACAGAGTCTGATCACACACACTCTCATTTGGGGCAAGAAATTCCCAACAGGATAGTCTGGTGGATTGGAAAACCTTTGCAGATGTCACCTCCGGTTTCGGGTACCAGGGTACCTCCTCTTCTCGCCCTCGCGGCAAAGGGCCTGCTGTCCCTGAGGACGATGATGATGACTATGATGAGGGTGGTGATGACCAGGATGAGGATGAGGATGCCAAGGATGACGAGGATGACAATGACTACTGAACTGTTGGGGCGCTAGTTTAGGTCTTTTCCCTTTTTCGGAGTTTCGATGCCAAAGGGGGAGAAGACATTCTCATCGTTTTGCATGGGTTTGGGACTTTGGATTTGCTACTATCTGCTTTTATTTTCCTTATTCGAACTTGAACTTCATGTGTGTTATTTTTTGTTCATGTGTGTGACTATGTGCTTGCATGCACTATCTATTATAACTCATGTGAGTTTTATGTGTGTTACCGTTGATACTATCTACCGTGCATGATTTACTTAATTATCTTGTTGCACATAGTCAGGGGGGGCCATATATATTTTTATTCCATGCAAATCACTTGTTGTCATTGAACACCAAAAAGGGGGAGATTGAAAGGGCATTTATTGTCATAATCACTTTTGGTGTTCGTTAACAACAAGTAGATCATTTTACAGTTTGTCACTGTCCACAGGTTGGTATTATGATAAGTGAAAAGAACCCTCACACTTGGGAAAATTCCATACTCGTGGGACACGTTTCTGGAAACTCCAGACCGAAGTCTCCGGTCTGCCAAGACCGGAGTCTCCGGTGTGGTCCGGAGTTTCCGGATCTGTCTCCGGTGGTGACTTCAGGATCTGGGCTGGAACATTCTGACTAGGGGTACGGAGCTTGCACCGGAGGATACTCCGGAGTCTCCGGTGTTGTCTCAGTCCGAAGTCTCCGGTGTTGGAAGATTGGAGTCTCTGGTCATGTTGGGTCGTGGATGTCCTGGGTCATTCAGATGGGCAGTCCGGAGGCTAGTCCAGAGATTGGCCGGAGTCTCTGGTGCTATCTTAGTCTGGAGTCTCCGGTGTTGGAAGAGCGGAGTCTCCGATCATGTTGGGTCGTGGATGGCCTGGGTCATTCATATGGGCGGTCCAGAGATTGGTCCGGAGATTGGTCGGAATCTCCGGTGTAGACCGGAGTCTCCAGTCTGACTTTTCTACAATAGTCAGAAAACGGTTCGTGGAGGAAGCTGCCTATAAAAGGGGACCCTTATATTCTTCCTCCAGCTGCTCGAGCTGCTCAAGAACACCAACTCCATTAGAGACACCATATCTACAAGATCTCTCCATCCAACCATCCTAAGTCATTGATTCTTTGGAGAATCGAAGGAGGAGGCCTTGATCTACATCTTCACCAAGAGAGATCTTCATTTCCCCCTCATTCACTTGAGGGCCCCCAAGCTCTAGTGTTTCATTGGAAACCCTAACTTTGATTTGGTTCTTACAAGCTTGTCTTTGATTTTTCTTGACAGCTTGCTTGTATTTGGGAGCCTCCAATTAAGTTGTGGATGTGTGCCCCGAACTTGTTGTAAAGGTGCCGGCTTCCACCTCTAAGGTTGCCGATATAGTGGAAGGTGGATCGAGCCCATTGGGGTGAGATTGATCAGAGAACAAGGGAGGCCTCTAGTGGCGTTGGTGGTTTGAAACCACCCCCTCTCCAAACGTAGACGTACTTCCCCTCAAAAGGAAGGAACTACGGGAAACGAATCATTGTGTCTCCGCGTCCACTCCTTTGGTTACTTCTATCCTTTACCGCAGTTTACTTACTTGTTCTTGCTTAGTGTTGTGATAGTTATTGCATGGTTGACATATATGTAAATTCACCATAGTTGCATAATCTAGAGAATTTACCTTTCTTGTCAAACCCTAATTTGAAAAATAAGAAAATTTTAAGTAGCACCTATTCACCCCCCCTCTAGGTGCACATACGATCCTTACAGGGTGCTTGCCATGCGGCGGGTGGTCGGGAGAATATGGTGAGGCCTTTTGTGGCGCTGGAGGTCTTAGTACCGCCCATATCCCTCCAACGAGACATACTTTCATTGTGGAAGGAACTTGGTAAAATATCGACGTCCCCGCGTGCCTCGGTTATCTCTATACCCGAGCTCTTTACTTATGCACTTTACATTGTGATAGCCTTCGTGCTTGAAGTAATCTATATCTTGTTATCACATTGTTGCTTGTCTTTCTTAACATAAGTTGTTGGTGCACATAGGTGAATCTTAGTATATATAGGCTTTGTGCTTACCAAAATAAAATGATAGTTTTATTCCGCCATTGTTAAGCCCATCTCGTAAAAGTTTGAAAACGCCTATTCACGCCCCCCCTCTAGGCGGCATCCGTGATCTTTCAACTTCCAACTCAGATAAAAAATCATCAAGATCAACATCACATGGATTCTTATGAGTAAACACTTCTGCAAAAGTAGTACAACATTTTCCTAGATTTCTATCATTCAAAGACTTCAGAATATTTGAGTTGAATAAGAAAACAAACACCTTTTCAAATTCCTTCAGCTGCTCAAATCGACTAGACAATGAAGCAATGTGTCAACAATGACAAGAAAGTAAGTAACTTTGAAGGATTAAATAGCTGATAGTTGTAGTTTTTCATCTTCATCATTATTTCATCAAAATGCTTCTTCCTTTTACTTTGACATTTTGTACGAAATTTTGTCTCTATGTCCATATCCAATGCAATGTCTTTGGCACTCTCAATACTTGAATGAAAACCTACATCTCTAAACTTATGAAAATATGAAATGACTCTTTCAATGTGTTTGAGAGTGGCATCGATGCACACAATTTTTCTATTGTAAATTTCTGCTCACGAAATTTATATAAAATAGTACATCATGCCAAATAATCATACCGACTAAAGTCTGAAATGTCCCAACTGCCTTGAACAAAGATTGAGCATCACGTATCGTAGCTGCATCATCACTAGAAGCACTACTAGGAAAAGGCCTATCAGTGGCGCACCATTTTGGGACTTCTGTGGCGCATATGGGATACGCCACTATTATCTCGCCACTAAATTGCAGTTTTGTGGCGCATATTGAAATGCGCCACAGAAGTCTAAAAAACTTCTGTGGCGCATATTGCCAAAATGCGCCACAGAAGTCCCGAACCAGATCTCAAACTTCTATGGCGCATTTGGCCAATATGCGCCACAGAAGTTTTTTTCAAATTTCAAAAAAAAAAACCCGACCAGATCTGGCCGGAGGTGGTGCTCGCCGAAGGTGGGGGTCGCCGATGGAGGAGAGAAGGAGGTCGCTAGTGGAGGAGGTGGAGGTCGCCGGTGGAGATGAGGAGGAGGAGGCCGCCGGGGTTGAGGAGGAGGGAGGTGGGAGGAGGAGGAGCTCACCGGGGTGGAGGAGGAGGAAGGTGGGAGGAGGAGGAGCTCGCCGGGGTGGAGGAGGAGGGAGGTGGGAGGAGGAGCTCCCCGGGGTGGAGGAGGAGGGAGGTGGGAGGAGGAGGAGCTCGCCGGGGTGGAGAAGGAGGGAGGTGGGAGGAGGAGATCACCGGGGTGGAGGAGGGAAGATCTCATCGGAGTGGAGGAGGGAGGAGCTCACCGGGGTGTTGGTGGAGGAGGAGGAGGAGGAGGAGAAGGTGAGGAGAATGAGAGAAGAAGGTGAGAAGGGGAAAGATGGAGGAGTGGAAGAGTATAAGAGAGGGAGAAGGGGCGGGATTCAAATTTCGAAATTTGGCCAAGACTTCTGTGGTGCATATGGAAGAAATGCGCCACAGAAGTTTGTCCTCCTTTTTTTATTATTTTGCAGGAAAAAACGATATTTTGGCCATAATTTTTTACTCTTTTTCGAATTTTGAAAATCGAAATAATCGCTAAACGACCATAGGTCGTTGCGAGCGGATGCGAAATCTCGTTCTCGTCATTTTGGTATATTATACGTATTTTTCTGACATCGTATGCAAAAGTTATGGCCGTTTTACCGTGGCATAAATTTTTTTTGCATAAAAAGTGGAAATGCATGTTTGTTAATTTTCCTACAAACTAGATCATATTACCTATCACTATGTGAAAGGATTTTATTTGTTGAAGTGTTTTTCATTTTCTATTATTTTTTGCAAGGCTAAAAAGGCGATCCTCGGGGGATGGGGGTAGAATATGTTTTTCCTACTCCATCTTCTGTGGCGCATGCCTCTATATGCGCCACAGAAGATGAACTTCTGTGGCGCATATGGTCATATGTGCCATAGAATATTGGTCAGAGTACATTCAATGAGATTTCGTGATAGGGTTCACCCGAGCTTTCTGTGGCGCATACGTCCACATGCGCCACAGAAATTCCAACTTCGGTGGCGCATTTTTCCTATATGCGCCACAAAAATGTGAAGACTTCTGTGGCGCATTTGCTGAAATGCGCCACTAGACAACTTTTGTGGCGCATGGTCAAAACCATGCGCCATAGAAGGTTTATCTATCTATAGCTAGTTTCCTAGTAGTGAAGCCTTCTACAATTATTTCAAAGATGATATTTCACGCATATGCATTTGATACAAGGTATAGAGAAGTATGTATTTTTGTGCCCCACTAGCATGGGCCCTTGGTTGTTGCACTAGGTCACGATGTGCCAGAGCTGACCTTGTTGGTACCAGCGTGCTTCCTCCTCAGATTTCCCTTGTCATCAAGCTCCACCAATTCGTCCATGTCCACCTCACTCTCTCTCTATGCCTCATCATCATCCTCACACCCTTACTCCTCCTCCATGTCCATACACCCCCTGTTGCCGGTGTAGTACCTTTCATGACCACAGATTAGGCCATTCATGGTGCTAGCACTCTCTCTCTCTCTCGGACATTCCGTCGAGAACCTAGCGGGCATCACTGAAGGGAATATGCCCCAGAGTCAAATATTAGATGGCATATTTCATAAAGTTTATGATCAAGTTTTATATCATGCTATAATTGTATTGATAGGGAAACATCAATACACGTGTGATATACAAACAAACAGTAGTTCCTGATGAAACTCTAGTTACTGGTTCATTGGTCAACTAATGATTAAAGGTTTCATGATCATGAAGGTTCCTCGGCCCCTAATTGACAATAAGATCATTTCATTGGGAAATGAGATGGTGAACATACCCTAACTATAGCATCGTATCACGATCATGTCATGAAGTTCAGGTTATGATGTTTAGGAAACATAGTGACTTTTTCCTTAGACCGTGAGACCATATCAAATCACTATCACCCAAGGATGCTTTGATGGCACATAACGTCACTTAGTAATATTGTGATAATAAAGATGTCGTTGGGTATCTGGAGGAACAAGTAGAGGAGATTGCGTTAAGAGCGGGATTTTTTCATCCGCGTGGCAGAAGATACTCTAGGCCCACTCAGATAAGCTATATCTATAAGTTGCGCAGCGTGTGACTAGGTCATGGGGATATCACTTATCGGATGGTAAATAAGGTATTATCGGTAACGGGTTTGAACATTTACATAGGGATGTCACTTGATCAAAACCTCAGACAATACAGTATCACAGAGACAACAGGAGAAAGACACAATGTTTACGGTTCAACGACAAATATTGTTGAGCACATAGGTGGTATTTATGGATATTCAGATACCAATGTTGATCATTGGTCATAGAGGAGTCTTGGCCATGTCTGTAGTATTCTCGAACTGTTGGATAGCATGCTTATGGGCTTGACGAAGCTTGGAGATCGTTAATGGCTAGTTTGAATCATCGAAGAAGTGAGAGGAGAGAAACCAGAAAAGTTCTAGGGCGATCCGAAGGTGTTCGGAGAAAGAATAAGGAAAATGACAGGAAATGGGTTTTTGGATAAATGGTTATTTAAATATGATTATTAAAAGAATGTTTAAATAAATATTTATAAAAGGCGTCCTAAAAGCTAGGCAAAATCCTGGTGGGATTTTACCTGAAAGAAACAGACGAAAAGGTCAAAAAGGAAACAACAGAGGGGCCATTTTGGAAAAAGCCCAAATGGGCAGCGGATTATACGGGCCGTGACAGTCGGAAATGTATCTATAATTTTTTATGTTCCATGCTTGTTTAGTATCTACTTTGCTTTGCTTTGTCTACACTTTGAGGTGTTTTATATCTTTTCTGGAACTAACCTATTAACAAGTTGTCACAGTGCCAATTGCTTGTTTTCTTATGTTTTTGATTCCAGAAAGGCAGAAAATAATATTCTCGGAATTGTACGGGACAAAATCCAAAGTCAATATTTTACCGTGGACGACACGAATCCAGAAGACGAGACGGAGGGGCGCCACAGGGTGGCCAGAACCACCCCCCCCCCAGGCGCGGCTAGGGCTGGCCCATGCCTAGGCAGGGTGTGGCCCCCCTGGAGGCCCCCCTACCACGCCTCTTCGCCTATAAGAAGACTTCGATGCAAAAGCCCTAGGCACCCAATCATAACTCCATGAAACCGTCTGTAGCCGCCGCCACCATCGTCCCTAGATCGGGGGGATCTGAAGTTCTTCCCTGCACACTGTCAGAGGGGAGATCATCCTAGAGGCCTTCTTCTCCGGTATGATGCGTGAGTAGTTCCACCTTGGACTACGGGTCCATGTAGTAGCTAGATGGTTGTATCTCCTCCTTGTTATTTCATGTATAGATCTTGTGAGCTCCATTCATGATCAAGATCTAATCTATTTGTAATCATGCATGTCGTGTTTGCGGGGATCCGATGGATATTTAGATTATTATGTCAGTTTGGTTAATGGTTTTGTCTATTTGATTCTGTCATGTTTGTGTTGTTTGTGATCTTGCATGCTCTCCGTTGTTAGTAGCTATCTTGTCCAAGTAGTTGCTAGCGACTCCAAGAGGGGGTATTTATGCTCGATAGTAGGTTCATGCCTCTAGTTTCCAAGGGAAGTGGCCGAAATCTCTTCGGTTGTAGATGTGTTGTTGCCACTAAGGAGAAAACAACGGTCTCTTGTTCATGAAACAAGTGGATTGTTTACCTTACACACTTTGCTTAAAGTAGTTGTCTGTTGCTTGCAACATAATACTGGAGGGGGTTCAGGTGATAACCTGAAGGTGGACTTCTAGTCATAGATGCAGTTGGATGGAGGTCGATGTATCTTGTTGTATTGCCCAATCGAATCTCATAGGATCTTTCTGACTAGTATTGCATTGTTATGCCTTGCTCAGTTCCTGTCAATTGCCCTGCTATAATTTGTTTACCCTTCATGCCATGTTGTTTATCTAAGGAGAGCACCTCTAGTGAACTATGGACCCCGATCCAATATTTACCATTGATACATCTTCAACGGTTACTGTTTACTTGCTGCAAACCATCATTACCTTCCACACCATATAGTTCATTCTTTGTTACAGCAAACCGGTGAGCTTGAAAACCTCACTGTTCGTTGGGACAAAGTCTTGAGCTTGCGTTGTGCAGGTTTCCATGTTGCTTGCAACACCTTTGAGACGTTTCCTTCCTCCTTCTGGTTTGATAACCTCGGTCTCTACTGTGGGAAAACTTGCTGATGTGCTCATCACAACTTGCTCTTGGGGTTCCCAATGAAGTGCACCACGCACAGCCAACAAGACTTTCTGGCGCTGTTGCCGGGGACGCTAAGGACGTCTTCACAAGGGGAGTCCTCCACTTCATTTCTCTTTACTTTGTTTTTTTTGCTTAGTGTCTTTTGCTTGGTTTTGTTTGCCTCTTTTTATCAAAAACTCAGTTTAGTTTGGTTTCCTTTCTCTTATCAAAAACACAAAAAAATTAGTTCCTGCTCTAGCTGTTGCTGCTATTTTTGGCTTGCCCACCTTTGCCAAAATGAACTATACTGAGAACACCAAGTTGTGACACTTCACTAGCACAAACAACAATGATTTCCTTAGCACTCCTATTGCTCCACCTGCTCTTGATGCTACCTTTTATGACATTAAGCCTGCATTGTTGAATATTGTGATGAGAGAGCAATTTTCTGGTGCTAGTTCTGATGATGCTGCTGCCCATCTCAATAACTTTGTTGAACTTTGTGAGATGCAAAAGTATAAGGATGTAGATGGAGATATTATTAAGCTCAAGATTTTTTCGTTTCTCCTTGAGAGGAAAAGATAAAGAATGGTTGCTATATTTGCCTAGAAATAGTATTGATTCTTGGACTAAGTGCAAACATGCTTTATTGGAAAGTACTATCCACCTGCTAAGATTATATCTATGAGAAGTGACATTATGAAATTTAAACAACTTGATAATGAACATGTTGCTCAAGCTTGGGAAAGAATGAAATCTTTGGTTAAGAATTGTCCCACTCATGGACTCACTGCTTGGATGATTATCCAGACTTTTTATGCAGGTTTGAACTTCTCTTCAAGAAACTTATTGGATTTAGCTGCTGGAGGTACCTTTATGGGCATCACTTTGGGTGCTTCAACAAAGCTTCTTGACAATATGATGATTAACTACTCTGAATGGCATACTGAGAGAGCTCCACATGGTAATAAGGTAAATTCTGTTGAAGAAACCTCCTCTTTGAGTGATAAGATAGATGTCATTATGTCTATGCTTGTTAATGGGAACGCTGCTTTAGATCCAAATAATGTTCCCTTAGCCTCTTTGGTTGCTCAAGAAGAGCAACTTGATGTGAACTTCATTAGAAACAACAATTTCAACAACAATTCCTATAGGAGTAATTTTGGTGGTAACAACTATAGGCCCTATCCTCCTAAAAATAGCAACACCTATGGAAACTCCTACAACAATACTAGAAGTGCCCCTTCTGAACTTGAAGTCATGCTCAAAGAATTTATTAGTAAACAAACCACTTTCAACAAGGCTATAGAGGAAAAACATTTAACTATTTAGAAAAATAATTCCTCTTTGTCTGAAGCACTGTCCTCCTTGATTAATAAAATGGCTGCTAAACCTGAAACCATGGAAAGTACCTTTGCTGCTACTCATGCCATACAAGTTACTATTGATGAAAATGTTAGACTGCTAGCTCAAATCCATGCTAAGTGGGAAAGGGAAGCTGAAATTGATAGAAAAAATAGTGTGTGCACCATCACCACTAAACCACAAGTAGTCCCTATTACTCCTCCTACAATGCCTAAGCCTATTGAGTCTACTACTAGTGATGCTAAGTTTGATTTGGATATAGATGGATGAAATATTTCTGAAGTGATTATGTTCTTGCAAAAGTTTGCTAGAAGTCCTGATGCTAGTGATATGCATGTTGCTTTCACCAACACATTACTAATGCTCTTGTTAATATTAAGGAAGAGAAGTTAAAACACAAAGTTTCTATTCCTAGGAAAGTAGAAGATAGTTGGGAAACCATTATTAATATGCAAGTGAATGACTTTGATCTCAAAGCTTCATGTGATCTTGGTTCTAGTGTCTCTATTATGCCTAGGAAGATTTATGAAATGCTTGATTTGCCACCTTTGGAAGATTGTTATTTGAATGTCCCACTGGATGATAATGCTAAGAAGTAACTCATGGGGAGAATTAATGATGTTCTCATTATGGTTAATAATGCTTATGTCCCTGTGGATTTCTATGTTTTGGATGTTGAATACAATGCTTCTTGTCCTATTACTTTGGGAAGACCATTTCTTAGAACTGTTGGTGCCATCATTGTTATGAAAGAAGGCACCATTAAATATCAATTTCCATTCAATAAAGGTATTGAACACTTCCATATGAGGATAAAAAAGTTGCTTGTTGCTCCTCCTTTGAAAGCAAGGTTCGATGTTAATGCTTCTTCATTTGAAAATACTTGATCTTCTTGCTTCTTGTGCCTAACTTAAAGGCGTTAAAGAAAAGTACTTGTTGGGAGATAACCCAAGATTTTCCTTGAGTCTTGGAAGTTATTAATTCAGTAATGACCTCTCCTTAACCTTTTTGTTTGCTTTTGTGCCAAGAATAACCTCTAAAGAGAGGGAAGTAAGATTTGGGGAGTTGCTGTCCTGAAACAGATTTCTGTCCTCCACCATAAAAATTCGTGAGGAGTCTCTGTAAGTAATATTGATCTTAGTATATACGAATAAATCCCCCAGTATGTTAGATAACTTTCTTTAGTTCAACACTTTTTGATTTGAGCAACAGAAGATTTTTGAAAAAATCAGTTTCTACCTTTGTCTGCTTTTGATTTACGCCATTATTTGCATTTGCTTCTTATTGATTCCTTTTTGAGTTCTCTTTTGGGGAATTGATATTTTTGAAGGAGTTACTATACTAGCTTGTGTTTTTAGTGAAAAGTTTTGCTGTTCCAAAGCTTTGCCCAAAGGTCTTATCTTTTGAATACACTAATGTTGCTAATGAAGATTGTGTGAAGTTTTGTATGAAGGAAAAAATTCAGGTGTAGAGAGAGTGATGTAATGAGATGAAGAATGGAAAAAGATCAAGCTTGGGGATGACACCATGGTGTAACCCCAAGAGGTACAAACGTCAAAGCTTGGGGATGCCCAAGGCATCCCCTTATTCATCGATAAAAAGCTCAGGTCTGTCTAGACACTTCGTTTTTATTATTTCATGCACTATTGTGTTGTTCTTGGAGCGTCTTAGTTTTTGTTTGCTTCGCTTATTTTGTTTAGTTTGCTTGAATAAATTAGTTTGGACCCCCGTTCTCGCTGTGTTGTTTCAAATAAGTCAATTGGTGTTGGAAAGGAGTAGAAAGTTCTTGCTTGGAAGTGCAAGAGGAGCTTGCATTGACTGTGACTTAGACTTTAGCATGACATGCTAGGTGTTGTTTTGACCTTATGCTTAGTGATTATTGTTGTATCATGTCTTGTTCCAAACAATTGGTATTTCTTAGTGTGCCTTGAATAAATCATGCGTTGTTTTAGCATACAAAAGCATGGTATTGTGGTATTCTCCTTTGATGCTTTGTTTGGGTTGAATTTCCACATGCTCACACCATGTTATGACTATGAACAAGTCACCATAGCCACTATGATCATTAGTCCTGGACTTGTAGTACCACTCTATGCTTTGATTATTAATGTTTTGTCGCTCTACATGATAATGGCCATTATTGCTCTCTTAGTTGGTTGCTCCCAGTCTTTTGCTAGCCTCCACTTGTATGAGTAAGCTCTACTCATGCTTCCAACTCCCAAGAAACCAAGTTATTCCAAAGTGTCCACTATAAATTCCTATGCATGGTGTGTTACACCATTCCAAGTATATTCTTGTTTCAGCTATCTTCCAATAAAAAACTATTTTTTTATTTGAAAACTTAGTGATTAAAGCCCTCACAAACTTGATGACACAGTTTATATTCTTTGCCCCTAATAAAATTGAACCATTTTGTCGTCTATGTTGTATATGCTTGCACTTATACGTTGGAATTAGCAGAACCATGCTGTCATGGGGAATGTCTTCAACATTGCACTTGTACTTTGTACACAGTTGATATCATGCTCTTTTGTCTATGGATGTCACCGGTGTGAAATAAAAAGGGAGCTTGTAAGTCCATGGAGTTATGTATTTTGTGTTAGAGAAACGACTGGGCTACTAGCCTAAGCCATGCCTAATCATGGTGGAAACTTGCAGCGTCACCATAATGAGCTATCTGTGAAGCATCCTCAATAAAAAGCTATGCACATAGTAAATAAAAATATCGTTGAGATTCTCATTGTCTTCTTGCCTTGTCATTTTGGTTATGGGATAGCTCATGTACCATATGCAAGAGGTACCCCGTTGGCGGTTCTCTATGATACACATGTACTTACTATGATAAGAACTTACAGGTGGCTGAAGTTGAGTAGCATGAGGTGTGGCCCTCATATTCAAGGGACTTGAGATTGCCAACTTATACTTTGTCAAGCATATACTCCATAATTTGTTCACTTTAACCTTAATCACTTCAAGATGCTTATGATTGGGGCAATGAGGGCTAAAAGCTAACAAGTACCATAATTTTTGGAAGCTCTTTTTGAAACTTGAAATCCCTGCTTCCCTTATGAAGGGACTTTCTTCCACTATTATGTTGAGTCTCCACCTTCTACCTTTAGGCACCATTAAGAGAGCATAGTTGTCATTCTTAGTTCTATGTGCAGTGTCCCAAAACTTATTGATTGATGCATTGTGAAATTACTTGTTCTCGTGCTACTTGTATCTAGTCACTCTTATGAACTCTGAAGGTGTCCTATGCATCTATTTTCTACTCTATGAGGGACAATCTGATTGCCGCTATGCCATGTTTTCTGTATGTGAAACAAACAAACGTTTTTCAATGCATGTTATTCATGATCTTTGTTTGTAGCCTTTCATTTTGCATGCATAGTTACTATGTATTATTGTTAGAACTCCATCTTCCATGCACATGTTTAGAGTTCTTTGATCCCAGCTTTCCATGCTTGCAAATGGTTTGATCTTTGTTTTGATGGTGCATGTCACCTCAAAAATTATTCTTTTTATCACTCACCTACTCGAGGACAAGCAGGAGTTAAGCTTGGGGATGCTTGATACGTCGGAAACATATCTATAATATTTTATGTTCCATGTTTGTTTAGTATCTACTTTGCTTTGCTTTGTCTACACTTTGAGGTATTTTTATATATTTTCTAGAACTAACATATTAACAAGTTGCCACAATGCCAGTTGCTTGTTTTCTTCTATTTTTGGTTCCAGAAAGGCAGAAAATCAATATTATCGGAATTGGACGGGGCAAAAGCCAAAGTAACTATTTTTCCGTGGGCGACACGAATCCAGAAGACAAGACGGAGGGGCGCCACAGGGCGGCTAGACCCCCCCCCCACCCAGGCACGGCTAGGGCTGTCCTATGCCTGGCAGGGTGTGGCCCCCCTGGTGCCCCTGTCTCGCCTCTTCGCCTATAAGAATCCCCCGATGTAGAAACCCTAGGCACCCAATCAAAACTCCACGAAACCGTCTGTATCGCCGCCACCATCGTCCCTAGATCGAGGGGATATGAAGTTCTTCCTGGCACCCTATCGAGGGGAGATCATCCCGGAGGCTTCCTCCTCCGGTATGATGCGTGAGTAGTTCCACCTTGTACTACGGGTCCATGTAGTAGCTAGATGGTTGTATCTCCTCCTTGTGCTTTCATGTATAGATCTTGTGAGCTCCATTCATGATCAAGATCTAATCTATTTGTAATCATGCATGTTGTGTTTGCAGGGATCCAATGGATATTGAGATTATTATGTCAGTTTGGTTAATGGTTTTGTCTATTTGATTCTATCATGTCTGTGTTGTTTGTGATCTTGCATGCTCTCCGTTGTTAGTAGCTATCTTGGCCAAGTAGTTGCTAGTGACTCCAAGAGTGGTATTTATGCTCGATAGTGGGTTCATGCCTCTAGTTTCCAAGGGAAGTGACAGAAATCTCTTCGGTTGTAGATGTGTTGTTTCCACTAGGGAGAAAACAATGGTCTCTTGTTCATTGAACAAGTAGATTGTTTACCTTACACACTTTGCTTAAAGTAGTTATCTATTGCTTGCAACTTAATACTGGAGGGGGTTCGGATGATAACCTAAAGGTGGACTTCTAGTCATAGATGCAGTTGGATGTCAGTCTATGTATCTTGTTGTGTTATCCAAGCGAATCTCATAGGATCTTTTTGACTAGTATTGCATTGTTATGCCTTGCTCAGTTCCTGTCAATTGCCCTGTTGTAATTTGTTTACCCTTCATGCCATGTTGTTTATCTAAGGAGAGCACCTCTAGTGAACTATGGACCCCGATCCAATCTTTACCATTGATACATCTTCCACTGTTACTATTTACTTGCTACAAACCACCATTACATTCCACACCATACAGTTAATCCTTTGTTACAGCAAACCGGTGAGCTTGACAACCTCACTGTTCGTTGGGACAAAGTCTTGAGTTTGTATTGTGCAGGTTTCCACGTTGCTTGCAACACCTTTGAGACGTTTCCTTCCTCCTTATGGTTCGATAACCTCGGTATCTACTGAGGGAAAACATGATGTTGTGCTCATCACACCTTGCTCTTGGGGTTTCCAACGAAGTGCACCACGCACAGCCAACAGGCCGCTCTGCCCTGGCCCACCTGGGCTCCGCCGCCGTTGGGTGACGCGCGGGCTGGTGCTCTAGCAGGCCGGCCTACCCGGGCCAGCGCAAGATGACGCCGCCGTCCGCCTTTCGGGCCGCTGGACGCATGCACGGCCCGCTCGGCTGGCGACCGTCTCTGCTGGTGGGCCTGGCGTGGGTGAGATTCGTCCCACTCGGCCGGCAAGTTTTTTCTGCCCCTTTCTCGTATTTTTTTAGTCCCACATTAGGACCTAAAGGTGGAGGTACCCCCTCCCTCCGCCTATATAAAGAGGTGCCCATGGGAGGATTAAAATACACCAATTTCTACGAGGAAATCAATAAAAGGCTTGTGTTGCCTCTCTCTCGCGCGCGCGCGCACGCAACGACTGCGGAGCCCTTGTCAGGGTTGTGCGAGCGAGGATTTCTTCACCGCGGAGCACCGTCGCTCTGCGGGTTTTGGAGCCGGGAGATCTACTTCCGCAATCTAGGCTGGATCGGGGAGAAGCGGTCATCATCGTCAAGCACCATACGTGTGTGACTCCCTCTGGTGGCACCGTGCTTTCGGTGCTAGGAGTTATCGTGGAGCCGCAAGGACAACATGACCTCGAGGTCATCATTTGGGCGTATTCTTCATCCACATTCCTCGCGGTACATTAACCACGCTCGGTCTTCAAAGGTATGAATAATGTATCCCTCCCATTACTGCATTACTAGTAGATAGATCTTGGACTTCCGGGGTTTGCCGCGCAGTAATTTTTCGGATTTTCTGCACCGAACCCCAACAATCACCACTGATCAGGATGCGCTCATCCTACCATGTAACCACGTGATGACCCACAAGTATAGGGGATCACAACAGTCTTCAAGGGTAGTATTACCCAATTTATTGATTCGACACAAGGGGAGCCAAAGAATACTTATAAGCCTTAACAACTGAGTTGTCAATTAAGCTACACCTAGAAATAGTCTTGCTCATAGTAGTTTATCAGTAGCAACAGTTTTGTAGTAGCAATAGCAAAGTAACAGAAGCAGTAAAACAAGAGCAATAGTAACAGTAGTAGCAAACAGTAGGATATGAGTGCGGTAGGCATAGGGATGGATGGAGGAGTGTTGCATGAATAAGTCTAAACATGTAAATTCAAGATCTAGGGAAATTGCAGATAAATAAATTAAGCATTCAATTACTAAACAATCATAGGCATGTGCTCCATATATAGTCATATGTGCTCGCAATGAGAACTTGCATAACACCTTTTGTCCTACCAGCCCGTTGCAGTGGGGCCTCAAGGGAATCTACTGGCAGTTACGGTACTCCTTTTAATAGAGCACTGAAGCAAAGCATTAACACTCCATGAACACATGTGATCCTCATACCACAGCCATCCCCTCCGGCTGTCCCAATTTCTGTCACTTCGGGGCCTTTGGTTCCGGAGAATGATATGTGCACACAACTTGCAGGTAAGATCACAAACAATACTATCATAATGAATCAATAATAAGTTCAGATCTGAGATCATGGCACTTGGGCCCTAGTGACAAGCATTAAGCACAACAAGTTGCAACAAATTCAAATAGCACTAATAGAGATACTAGGCACCATGCCCTAACAATCTTATTAGATTACATGCTAGAACTCATCCAATCCCTACCATACCCATAGCCTATAGAGGGGGATTACTCACTCATGGATGAGGGAAACATGGATGGTTGATAGAGAGGCGTTGGTGATGATGATGGCGATGATCCTCTCCAAATTCCTCGTCCCGGCAGGGTGCCAGAACGGAGTTTCTGGTTCTGAATCGCGGTTTCTGGTGGTGGCGGCGCAGCGGAACTCTTTCTAGAAAAACATCGAACCCCAATGAGTTTTTAGGTCAGAAGGCAACTTATAGGGGAAGAGGGAGGACGAGGGGGTGCCTGAGGCGGCCACACCCCCTCCAGGCGCGGCCAGGCCTGTCCCGCGCGGCAGGGGGTGTGGTCCCCTCAGAGCCCCACTCTGTCTCGTATTCTGGCTCCGTGAGTCTTCTCGTGAAATAGGGTTTTTGGCATATTTTCCCGGATTTTTCCTGATACTTGACTTTCTGCACAAAAACTAGACACCAAGGTAATTCTGTTGAAAACTGCGTCAGTCCGTGTTAGTTGTATCCAAATAACACAAGTTTAGAGGAGAAACAATAGAAAAAATGTTCGAGAAAGGAGATACGTTTTGGACATATCAAATCCCTCCAAGCTTAGCTTATTGCTTGTCCTCAAGCAATTCAGTTGAAAACTGAGTGCGATAAAATACTTTCACAAACACATTTGCTTAATATGATGTAAATATTCTCAGCACATGAGTAGATACTTAGACAATTCATAATAAGGAGTATGCAACTAAGTCTACTTAACATTCATTGCAAGCTATGAATAGATTCCAACTTAATAATAATAAGTAGCATGAAACATAAACATAAGCAACATTGCAATGGTCATAAGAAGGTATCATATAGTGGAATCTCGCTTGCCTTTGTTTGTAGAGCACAACATAAATGCCAAGGAACCTCTGAAGTTCAAGTGAAGACTAGAAGTAAAGATATCAAAGATACAAGCATCAAAGTCATGACATAATTAACCAAGTTTTGAGACAAGCACATTACACTAAGAATGATAACTATGCTCTCAAGAAGGTGCTCATAGAATAAGTGGTGACTCGACAAGGAAGTGAAAAGGTTTTGAAAAGTTTGAAAGGCTTCCAAATGCTAAAAGTATGGTACTCATTAGCTTTGAGCTCTCATTGCCATATCATAGGCATCTTCGGATGATTAAGGTGAAAGTGAGGTCCAATATGAGTTATATGCTTGAAAGACCATAAACTGGAAATCTCATGTCCCTTGAGTACGAGGGCCTCTCCTCATGCTACTCAACTTTAGTTACCGGTAAGTTCTTGTCATAGTAAATACATGTGTATCATAGAGAACCGCCAACGGGGTACCCCTTGCACATGATACAGGATCTATCCCATAATCAAAATGACAAGGCAAGAAGACAGTGAGCATCTCAGCAATCTTCTTATTTACCATGGGAAAATGGTGCTTTTTTCTCTCTTTCCTCTTTTCAATATGTATCTTTTTTTCCTTTTCTCAATCTCTATCTCTTTTTTATAAGAAGAATGCTTCATAGATTTCTCATTGTGGTTATGCTGCAAGTTTCCACCATGATTAGGCATGGCCTAGGCTAGCGGCCCAGGTGTTTCTCTAACACATATACATAACTCCATGGACTTACAAGCTCCCCTTTTATTTCACACCGACGACATCCGCAAACAAAAGACCATGATATCAACTAGGTATATATTTACAGGTGTTGAAAGCGTTCCCCGTGACAGCACGGTTCTGCTAACTCCCAGCCTATAATTTGCAAGCATATAACTTTCATGGACAGTCACAATGGTTCAGGTTTATTAAGTGCAAGAAATAAAGTGTGCCATCAAGTTTGTGAGAGCTTTACTAACTAATTTTCTCATAACAGTCAAATATTTTATTTTGAAGAAAACAAGGCATAATAAATATGCACAGAATAGCAAATGATGCTAGTGGGTAGGTATGGTGGACACTTTTAACAATATTGGTTTTTGGAGTTGGAAGCACGAGTAGACCTCATACTCCATGCAAGTGAAGGCTAGCAATAGAGAGGGAGCAACAAACGAGAGTGCAATAACTGTCATAATCATGCTTGCAACAAAACATAACTAATTATGGCATAAAAGTGATACAAGAACTCTCAGGGAAAATAAATCATCAAGGCTTACTGACTATTGCTCAGTCATATGCATGCGTGAGCATGTGCCAAGTCGGTTCAAATGAATCATTCAGAGGAGGATACCACAATATCATACCAAGTTATGAATAGAACAATGCAAGCAAACATTCATATGACATGCTACAAACTATTATCAAGCTGGAGCTAATCATAAGAGAGCAAGAACTACTAAGCATCCATAAATAACATACACCTTACATGAACAGACTAAGCATGTCCACAATGATTAGTATATGTACAAAAATGAAAACAAATAGAGTTCGTTACCAGCCTCTACCACACATCAAGTTGTCTTAATCTTCATTATTGCCCTTCACTTGTGTGGCTTGAATAATAACATGAAACCAAACTCCACTGAGGACTGCTGAACCCTGCAAAGAACTTCACAAAACCAAAGAAGAACAACAAATATTTTTGGTGTTTTTGATTTTTAAAGCAAGCACACAAATAAAAAACAAACAAATCAAAACCTTTTTGGATTTTTATTAAGGAAAACCAAAGCTAAAAAGCAAAGAAACAAACCAAGAGAAACAACGAAAATATTTTTGGTCTTTTTGTGTTTTGATAAAGAACAAACAAAAACCAAAAAGAAAGCGAAACATGGATATACAAAGAACCGACAAAACATGATATATAGATGAGTGTGATGTCGGTGTACCTCCCCCCAAACTTAGGCTTTTGGCCTAAGTGGGGCTCAATACCATGGTGACCAAGAAGGTGCACCTCCGTAGTATGACGAAGAGGCCCCTTCGTCCTTGTAAGAGCTCGAGGACGCCTCCTGTGTAGTGCACAAATTGGTCATAAGAGGGCGCGTCCCCCTAGTAGTGTCCGTGGAAACCACGAATGCGTAGCTGCTCGTCCATCTCCTCCTTGGAGCATGACCAAGGTCCCTGACAAATACTGAACAAAGTGGTTTGGGGCAAAGGAATTTCTCTCTCTTCCCCGTTAGTAAACATCATCCTGTAAACCAAACTCTCAAGGGTAGAGCTAGCAGTGAAAAAGTGATGTGCTTTCATGGCAGCTAAATCAAGCCTCTGAGGAGCCAAAATTGTATCATTTGGATCAACAGATAGGTCTAAAGCAGCAACAACATGTGCAGCAATAATTCCCCCATAAATGGGTCCTCTAGCAGCTAAGCGACGAGCAATAAGAGAACCAAGGTTATACCTGGTTTCATTGTTGAGTGCAGCAGCTAGAAAGGCCAAATGATAGTTGGAAATATTGCTAGTGTTCTCCCTACCAAGAAACTAGTGGCAAGATAATAAGCAAAATATATGATAGCTGGGAGTTGAATATTTCTTATCTTTCCGTGCTGGGATCTGCGGTCATCATCATTAGTCACCCCATAGTAGAGCTCCAACAAATTAACAGGTTGAGCTGAAATCTTCTTCAACGTCCCAGCATGCCAATACCCAAAATTTCACAAAACTTCTTCATTGTCATGGTGAAAGGCCTATTATAGATTTTGAATGACACATATGACCTGAAAGGGCTGTTAGAAAAAGAGAAACTCTCCATAAAATTTTTGGTGAGCATAGCATATTGCTCACTCTCATCCTGCATATAACTTGTTAGTCCAACCCTCCGAACCAAGGTTAAGAAATCATTGAGAATCCCTACAGCCTGCAAAAAGGTAAAACAAGGGAAGGTAGAAGGGTGCGCATATCCCTCGTTGCCAAAATCCGGTGTAATAAGATCGTCATTGTATGATGGCCTAGATCGGGAGGATGATCTCGAAGGACTTGTCCTCCTAGGTGCATCACTCTCAAACACTTCTCCAAAGGTGTGGTTGTCCATGACCCTTTTTTCTCAAACTTTATAGCAATAGTCCCAATCATAATAGTTTCAAAACTTTCTTCTGGAATGGGACAATATATTTCTACAACCTTGATGCTCTCAATATTTTCAATGGAATTCAAGCAATAGCTCTTATCAATCTTCTTGGAGAAATAGATAGTATGCTCTTTGTCATTAATATTAGAAGTTACTTTTCCTTGATTACAATTGATGACAGCACTTGCAGTATTAAGAAAAAGGTCTCCCAAGAATAATAGATATATTATCATCTTCAAGCATCTCAAGCACAACAAAATCAGTTAAAACCAAGAAATTATGAGCTACTTGAACAGGAACATCCTTACATATACCAACAGGAATAGTAGTAGACTTATCAGCCATTTGCAAAGATATATCAGTTGGCATCAACTTTTCTAGCTGGAGTCTCTCGTAGAGAAAAAAGGCATAACACTAACTCCAGCTCCCAAATCACATAAATTAGTTCTAACATAATTATTCTTAATAGAGCAAGGAATAGTTGGTATACCTGGATCACCAAGTTTCTTAGGAAACTTACCATTGAAGGAATAATTATCAAGCAAAGTAGAAATTTCCTCATTAGGAATCTTCCTTTTATTAGAAACAATATGCTTCATATACTTTGAATAAGGAGGCAACTTAATAGCATCACTCAAAGGAATTTGCAAAAATAAAGGTTTCATCCACTCACAAAACTTGTTATAGTGTTCTTCCTCCTTTGACTTGTGTTTCTTATTGGGAAAAGGCATAGGTTTATGCACCCAAGGTTCTCTTTCACTACCATGTTTTTAGCTATAAAATCTTCCTTAGTGTACTTAGTGTTCTTAGTGTGCTTCTCAGGTTCTTCCTCAACTTCCTCCTTATCAGGAGCATCATTGTTATTATCACCTGTAACATCCCAAAAATACTAAACTTGGATCATCAAACTCTAATCATCAAAATTAGGGTTAACAAAAACTTTTCTAAAATAAAAATATGAAAGCATGCATGGTGTATGCATTTCATTTGGAATTCTTTTAAACCACCTTTTTTGTGTGTTCCTTTGCTTGTAAATGGATTCTTAGGTGAAATAAACATCATCTAAACAATTCCCCAACTTTTCTCAAAGACAAATAAATCAAAACAAATAAAATAAGGGAATGGTCATTTTGACCAATTTAACTCCCATGCCTACTTTGGCTGTCCCAAACTTTCAGAACTTAATAGAAACTTTTCTGGATCTTTGCACCCCTTGATTGTACTCATAACAAAGTATCAAGGCCCACTTTGTGATCATCCAGAAACTTTCCAATGCATTGTTTAAATGACAGTTCAAAATTGAATTTTATCATATGAGAAGATCCCACTTTTTCAAAAACCACTCAAACAAGCTCAACTTTCAAAACCCAAGCATCTGCAGACTCACCAGCACCAACCTAGCACACCCACCAAAAATCTGTTCAAAATTCAAAACTTGAATTCTTGTGGCCATTTCATCAAACACTTTGCAGACACAAATCATCAAAATCTTAAACACTATTGTGAGCAGTGATTGAAGCCTAACTTGTCCCCTATCTAGCTCACAACCATCTCAGTACATCATCTAGCAAGTTAAACCAAGCACTAGCCTCACTGTAAGCTGGGCAATGACATCAATGGTGAACAGCCGAAGCTCACCATGCCACCCCAAGGAGACAAAGAAGCTAGAAGGAGATTTAGCCGTGCCAACCTTGTCTAGGAGGCAGCCAACACCCCACCGCCACTCCCTGTCCTAGCCGCGAGCGTTGGCAAACCCTGGACCACCCGCACGGACCGCGCCCAGTTCGCCAGCAACCGTGCCAAGCATGCGCCAGAGCGCCACGCTCGACCGAAGCCCACGCGCATCACGCCTTGCCGCGTGCATACATGATTGCCACCAACCTGTGAGACCGCCAAACATCCCGTTCACGCCCCATGCCGCACACCACCGCCGCCGTCAAGACACCGCCTGCCAGCAGAGCATCACGTGTTCCAGACCAAATCGCACCGCCCCTACACGCGCGTTAAAGCCGTAGAGCATCGCCAGGAGACCACCAAGCGATCGCCACCGCCGGCCATGCCTCTAGCCGCCCGTAGCCATGTTGCCACCGTCGCCTGCCCATCCCGTTCGGTCTCGTCGTCGCGACTATAAATAGAGGCCACCCCCAGCCGAATTGAGCATACCATCTCACTCCCCTCTCCTCACTGATCGTGCCACCGTGTTCCCGGAGCAAGGCGAGCAAAGACTTCGCCGTAATTCACCGTAGCTCGCCGGAGAAGAAGGGCCGATTGAGCCACCCCAGGAGAAGCCGCCGTACCAGGAGGTTCTCCGTCACTTCGTGCTCGCCCGCCTCGACCGCCTCGGCCGGTGAGCCCCCGATGACCCCCACCTGCCGTGTTAGGTTTCTGTCTCGCCGGCGTTGCCCAACATCGACGATGACCCTCAGTCGTTGGATTAGAACCATATCTAACGCACCACATCGCCCCATACCGCTTCGCACCCCCTGGCTCACTGACGCTTGGGGACAGCGACTTAACCAGCCCGCGTAAGCGCTGTGCTTAGAAGGCCGACCCAGTATCGTTTCCTGCGCATCCCAGTTATTTGAATTAAACCTTTTCCATTTTATTTCAAACACACATCTGTAACCAGTTTCAAAAATCAACCCAGGTCGATTCAGTGAACCAAATTGAATGAAAACAATTTTGTTAGAAAGTTCTGGGAATGCTGAATCCAAGCCCATTGTTCAAGTCATTTGGATTTGTAGATCATCCATGGTAAAAATAACAAGGCAGAATCTTTTCTGCATTTCAAACATTTTTCAAATTTAAACCATAATAGCTTTTGAGTTGATTCCAACTCTCAAAAATCACATTTAACCATACCTTTCAGAATATATAAAAATATATAGGTTTACTTACAGAAATAATGACCAAGTAATAAAAAATGCCACATAGGCATTTCTAGTCACTTTATTTATTTAATTAAAATAAAGGGTTAAACCTTATTAAATTGTGACACCACTTTAAATCACATTCCCATGGACTAAAATATGTGGTGATGACATGTGTCAACATGATCCCATGTTTGGTTTGGAGAATATTAAATCTTAAGTATTTTTTCAATGAGTAGAAATTACTTTTCTAAAAATAAAAGGAATTAAACCAAGCTTTAATCTTGTAATATTAGTGATGATGCTAGATCATCTATAGGACCCTTGTGTGTGATGATTGCAAGTAGTTATGTATTGTTTGGTGATTGTGTACCTCGTATTTATTTATAGACGCTAGTACCGACCAAGGATACGAGGAGGAAGGAGGATACTACGAAGAAGAAGCCGAGGAGAACTTCAACACTGCTCTGCTCAAGGCAAGCTATTAACCTTGCAAGCTAACACTTGTAAGATATTCTACTTAAGCAAGCCTTACTATACAAGTTAACCTTGCAAGCCTAATACTACTAGTTGAATGTGCAAGCTTATACTTGTAGTTGGGCAAGCTAATACTTACTTGCTACTATATCAACTATATGCCTTAAGCATATGTGATCATACCCACTTGATAAACCAATCCTAGTTTTACTTACAAGCTTTATACTTTATTTCTTTATCAAAGCTAGTACTTAGAGCTTACTTAAGTGAATTGTAGATATTAGAAAGATAATTGAAGGTTGCATAAAGAGCATAAAATTTGGCCTGAGCTAGATAATCTTTATGTCACCCTAAGGCATGAGATTGAACTTAGTTCAAACTCCACTTAGTTACCACCCCTCATTATTGCTTACCCCCACTTGTAGATGCTAGTGCTAAGAATAAAACTTGATCAACATTAGATGAGAATACTTGGTGAAAATGGTTATGAAAACCTTGGAATGATGGATCATTCTATTGAAATGTTTTGGACATGTGTTTCCGAACACCTGATGATTTTGGTGATGAAAATGTTGAGGCATGAGCCTTAGCCCTTTATAAAACTGATGGTTGTCTGGATGCGATACCATTCCAATTTTATCGTACAACCATAATACCCGAAGATTGAGTAGGGCTTGACTGGAAACTTATATACCTTAGTATTAGTTCCCTCACGGCCAAGGTCTGATCTGAGGCTACCTTGTGAAGATTGTCCACCTGTGCAGTACCCAAGATGACATTTGGTCATGGTTGGGAGGCCAAACTCACAGGAGAGGTGCTTATACTAGGGCGTGTAATTTAAAGGTTAGGATTGATTATCCGCATACTGAGTATGGTGAATTCGAGATTTGTTCCTGACGGATGTATCGAATATTGTGGTGAAAGTGTACAATCTCTGCAGAGTGTCAAACTATTCGAATATCCGCGTCCACGGTTATGGACAGTTGGAGTGGTCATATTGTTCCCCCATCAGATGTTTTCAAAAGACTTGTGAAATGAATTGAGACTTTGACTTGACCACTTCAGGGTTGTGATATGAAATACAAGTTCCTACTTAGGAGTTATAAAATTGTGACTAGCTTCTCTTGCTTCTCAGCTTAGTAGAGATAAATCTGGCTGTTGCAAAACAACCCTAGAGCCTAGTGTCCTATTATCAAAATCCCCTTTTACTTGTTAGTATTAGTTTGCGAGTACTTAAAGAGTACTCATGGCTTTGTCCCTGGCTATTCCCGTGGCCAGACTATGAAGAGTAGTACCTGGAGGATGGACCCCAGGAAGGTTACGACAACTAGGATCATCTCCCATCGTCAGCATTGCCTGTGAACCCGAAGATGGAGCTTCGCCTACGCTACCGTTATTATTACGTATTCCGCTGCTTGAAGTTGTATTAAGAACTGTATCATGAGATCCCTATTTGTGTAAGACCTTATGTATGGTTTGTAATGGATGATGTATTGTGGTATCCAATTTTGTTATGTCTCGCAAAAATGGTAATCCTGGGATTGCGATGTATGGCATAACAGGCATCTGGGATTAAAAATCCGGGTGTTGACAAGTTGGTATCAGAGCCATCCTGACCATAGGAGACCCTAGTTAGACTGGACGTTTGAATCAAAAACTTAGTTTCAAAACCAAAGGAAGCAAATATTTATAAAAACTTATCCTCATTCTTACCTCTTGGACTCTTTCATAAAAATTCACGCTAGCAAATATTTACAAAAACTTATTCTCATTCTTACCTCTTGGACTCTTTCATAAAAATTCACGCTACTCCAAAATTATTTCAAAGCTTACATCAAATTTTGCACCCTATATCACTTTTAGTAAAACTCACAACTACGCTAGTGCCCAAACATAGTGAGTAGTATTTGGTCCCACTGTATCGTAGTTTCCAGAATGGTTCTTAAAACCATCTGTTTTTCTTGTTTTGTGGTGTGTTTTTGTATCGTGTGCTATGAATGAATGAATGAATGAATGAAAAGAAAGTTGCTAGAAAATCTGAGTCAAACTTTAAAACTTTTCAAAGACCCTGAACCTTAGAAATTTCCCTCTTTTCTCATGATCTATCTCAATCTTCAGATGCCACGCGGAGGAAGTGGTTCATCCCCTGACCCGATGTTGCAGATTCTGCAAATGTTGACTTCTGACCACGAAGCTCAAAGAGCGGAACGTCAAGCCAACCTAGCCACTCTGCAACAGATAGATCAGCTAGCCCACAACAACCAAGGCCATGGAAATCAGGACAACCATGGATCTAAGCTAAAAAAATTCTAGAATACCAACCCACATGTTTTCACTAAGTCATAAGAACCCCTAGACACCGATTATTGGCTGCAAACCACGGAAAATAACCTAGAAGTCGCCAGAGTGGAAGCCAATGAGAAAGTTCTGTTCGCCACCCACTATCTAGCCGGAGATGCCAGAGCATGGTGGAACAGCGTTCGAGCAATGACTGGAGGCCAGATGATGACCTGGGAGGAATTCAAGGTCAAGTTTAGAAGAACCCATTTGCCACCGGGTTTGATCAAAAGAATGAGAGACGAGTTCAGAGAACTGAAGCAAGGAAGGATGACCGTAGTGGAATACCGTGACAAATTCTTGTCATTAGCTAGGTATGCCCCGGATGAGATCGACACCAAAGCCAAGAAGAAAGAAAGATTCTTGAATGGTCTGCATGATGAGATGCAGACAGTGTTAGTCAATATCCCCTTTGCTGATATTGAAGCCTTGGTCGACTCTGTTATCCATATGGAAGGAAAGATCAACCAAGCCAATGAGAACCGCAAGCGTCGCATGATGCATCAGCCAGGAACCCATCCGACCCCAAAGTATCGCCCTAACCCATCTCCCGGATTTGCCCCAAGAACCCACAGACCCCCGATTAACCGTCCAACCTACCCCAACCATGGAAAACCTAGACCCGGAGGAAATCAAAACAATCCCAGCAACTCTAGCAACTTCAACCGTGCCTCACCCAAGTTCAACACCAACAATGCTGCCACCAACTGTTGGAGATATGCCCAAGAGGCAATAATAAAGTAGGTTATTATCATATCTTCATACTTATGATAAATGTTTACATACCATGCTATAATTGTATTAACCGGAAACATTAATACTTGTGTGATTTGTAAACTAAAATAAGAGTCCCTAGTAAAGCCTCTTGTTAAACTAGCTTGTTGGTTAATATATGATCATGGTTTCCTGATCATGAACATAGAGATGTTATTAACAACAGGATCATATCATTAGGCGAATGATGTGATGGACATACTCCTATAGATAAGCGTGGCATAAAGATCAAGTCATTTCAATAGTTCAGTTGCTATATGCTTTCTGATACATAGTAACCTAATTCCTTCGACCATGAGATCATGCATATCACCTTTACCGGACGGATGCTTTGATGACATCAAACACCACACCGTAACTGGGTGGCTATAAATGTGGCATTGAGTGTTCGGAAAGTATTGGTTGAAACACATGGATCAAGAGTGGGATTTGTCCATCCATATGACGGATAGATATACTCTGGGCCCTCTCGGTGGAATGTCATCCAATTAGCTTGCAAGCATGTGACTGGCTCACAAGGGATCACATATCACGGGAACGAGAAAAGAGTACTTATCGAACGAGGTTGAACTAGGTATGCGTAGATACCGACGATCATAACCTCGGATAAGTAAACTATCGTGAGACAAAGGGAAATTGGTATCGTATGTAAGTGGTTCATTAGATAGCAAAGTAATCGAGAAATATGTGGGAGCCATATGAATTTCCGATTCCTCTATTGGTTATTGTTCGGAGAAGTGTCTCGATCATGTCCGCATAATTCACGAACCGTAGGGAGACACACTTAAGGATTCGACGTTGTTTGAGTAGTTATGGTATTATGAGAAAGAGACCGAATGTTGTTCGAGTCTCGGATGGGATCCGGATATCACGAGGTGATCCGGAATGGTCCGAGAATAAGATTCATATAAGGAAAGTCCCGCTTTGAGTTCGGGAATGATTCCGTGTTTTCATCGGGAATGTTCTAGAAGGTTCGGAATGTCCCAAGACTCGGGGAAGGGGTACATGAATGTGTCATTACTATTGGAATGATTGCATCATGTACTAAGTGTTCTTGCTGTTCCAAATAGAGGATTAAATTGAATCCTAAAACTGAAAAGTCAAATGGCCATTTGAAAGTCAAACGGCTAAAACAGAAACTGTGGGAAACAAGCAAGAGGAGGTTGAAACCAACTTGGAGGAGGAGTCCCTCCTCCAAGGCCGACTTGGGAGGGACTCCTCCCTTGGCCTCCCTCCCACCTATAAAAGGAGGGCAGGGCCTCCTCCTCTAGACACACAAGTTCCTATCCTCTAATCTAAATCCTAGCCCTAGACTCCTTTAGAGCCGCTTTGGTTTAGAGCTTCTAATTGCACTAGCCTTCAGACAGAGCCTTCTAATTGGTGTGTCTAAACCCTAGACCACTAATAGCTCTCTCTCATACTCCACCATACTCGCCCGCTTAAGGCGAAGCCTGAGATCTCCCTCTACTTCCGGTACCACGCCAGTCGCCGGAATCGCGAGGAGAGTGCTACAACCTCCGTCACCTGGAAAAGGGAGAGGAAGGTATTCGTCAAGCACCGAACGGTGACCGATCATGGAGCGCTGCCGAACGCAGGAAGGATCGCTACGCGATCTTGAGATCGGAAAGAGTACGACTACATCACCCACGAGAATCGCTCTCGTTAACCGCTTTGGAATCTTCGAGGGTAAGTTATTCCATCGACTCGTTACAATCTAGTAGATAGATCTTGGCTTGTTTGTTTGTATGATAGAAAATTTTTGTTTTCCATGCTACGAACCCCTACAAAGGGTATCGAGCCGTGTCTATATGTAGATCTCACAGAGTAGAACACAATGGTCATTGTGGGCGTTGATGCTTTTATTGTCGATTGCTTATTGTGTACTTTGCATCTTGCGGTATGTTGGGATGAAGCGCCCCGCTAACCTTACATGACATCGCTCATGAGACTTGCTCCACGCCGACATGCAACTTGTATTGCATAAGTGGCTTTATGGTGCCTGCTTTCTCCTAGCATAGTTAAGATCCAATTTACAACGGGTGATTAACAATACTAGTATCAATGTTGTGGTTCATGTTCGTAAGTTAGAACGACACTTATTGAAAGCCCCAAACCACGTAAAACATGCAAAGAAAATTAGAGGCGTCTAACTTTGTTTTGCAGGGGTGTGCAGTGATCTGATATGGCCATGATTGTGATTATATCTGATGTATGCAATGTTCCTTATTGTAAGTTGGCAACCGGCAGGAGCCATATGGTTGTCTTTAATTTCTGTTAAGACCCGCGTATCTATTCAAAGTAGTTGTAATAGTTGAAGCCGGTGGACGACAACCATGGATCAGCGTCATTGACCTTGATGCAATGCCGGTAATGATGGAGATCATGTTCGTGCTTGAAGATGGAGATCGGAAGCACAAAGAAAGGCCATATCATATCACATATTATGAATTGCATGTGATGTTCATCCTTTATGCATCTTGTATTGCTTAGTAGACGACGGTAGCATTAGAAGATGATCCCTCATGCACATGAATTTCAAGTAACAAAGTGTTCACCCTTAGTTAGCACCGTTGCTAAAGCTTGTTGTTTCGAAGCACCACGTGATGATCGGTGTGTTAGATTCTACAAGTGTATACAACGTGAGCAAGCCAGATTTGCTCATGCGGAAACTAAGGTTTGATCTTGACGAGCCTAGCATGTACGTACATGGCCTCGTGAACACGGATTACCGAAAGGTAGAGCATGAGTCATATAGTAGATATGATGAACATGTTGATTGTTCGCCATTGAAGCTATATCAACTCTCGTGATGATCGGTTTTGATGTGGTGGATTTGGTTCGTGTGATCACTAAAACAATGTGAGGGATATTGTTTTGAGTGGAGTTCACCTAGATTAATTTAATTATTAATTAGAACTCAATTTATCATAAACTAAATCAAGTGAATTTGCATAGCTGTTGTAGTCATTGGCATCCGCTACCACCTTGCGCTTAGTTATAATTGAGATAATAGAACTATAGAATTCTGGTTAGTTACTTTACGAACTGGTATCGTATTGTTTTGAAGTGTTAATCTAAAGTTTAAAAGTCCTATTGCAAACTTTCAAGAAGTTCCAAGCACTCCATGAAGTTTAATAATTAGTATTAAATCAAGAGTAACAATTCCAAGTGTTAGTGTATAAGTATCATGTTTGTTTCCATGATTCTTGATATTCAAAGGATTGTCTTAATATCAAGGTAATCTAGGATCTAAAAGAGTTGTTTTAGAAACCATGATGTGTGGAAGATATTGTGATATCTGAAACGAAGTTTTGGTTGCAACATGATAGAGTATAATATGGCTAAAGTCATGTTCTCATATTTGATGAGAATTTGCAAAAGGTTGGAGACACTAGTTGTCCTAATCGTCCAAAAGGATTTGGAGAGCAACATTATACTCATGATTCACCGTTATAAGCTAAAAGTAGCTTCATCATGGATAAATCCATGATGAGGGTGAATATTTGATGTAGGTAAAATGTTTACTACACCAAGAGATTACTAAAGAAAGGAATTTGAAAGAACACCAAACATTAGATAATGGTGATCTACTTCAAAGTGCAAATCCAAAGACATTGGTATTTAACTATACATGATTTGGACTATGTGTTATATGTATGACTCCACTATTGATGTTGATAGATTATTTCAAATAGAAAAGGAAATACTGAAAGAGAATCTCATAAATATATGGCAGAAAAGAAAAGACTAGAATTGTTCAGCTTGAGTATATAGATGATATACGTGTTATGGCTATATTCTTTGCTTATTAAACAATGTGGTTCTTAAGTATTTGATACTGAATTTGTTGGTGTGAATCGTCATACGAAACAACACAATTCATGAACTACAATGGCCTAAGTAACTAGCAAAAGAATATGTGATGATGTTCATCGAGAACAAATAAAGGGTTATTGTGTTGCTCGTTAAACATAAAAGCTTGCCTTCAAAGATTTGTTTTATCAGGTATTATGAGAACAAAAGTGTTATTCAAATAATTGTTGTAATCCATAAAAGATGGATTCGCAAATCTCGTTGGAGACATCACATCCATAAAACTAGTGCTAAAGATGTCGAAAGACAAATTGATTGAAAGATCACTTAGGAAGTGACATCGCCGTTTAAATTATACTGGAAAGAAAACATGAAGAAACTCCATGTGGATGGAATTTTGGAATCTTTTGATTTTTGATCAAATGACACTTGTGAAACTTTCCTAGAGATAATTAAAACTTCGTTCATAGGCCAAAAAGGGAACGAAAGACTAGCTTATTGGAATTTGTACATATTGTTGTATGAAGTCCATTATGTGTAGTCAAGAGCGATGGATTTCAACTTCATTTGCTTTCTCTGAAATTTTGAGTGAATATATGAATATTTACTTAATAAGGATGAAGTATGAAACATTTGAAAAGTTCAAAGACTTTCAAGATGAAGTGCAAAATCATTGTAACAAGAATATAAACAGTTTATGATAAAGATCATAAAGGAAGATATTTGAGTTACAGAATTTAGCATAATACCTAAGATTTAAGGAATCGTTCCGTGGATTTGCATTTCCCGAAACACCATAAGGGTATGGAGAGTTCGAGATATGTAATTAAACCTTGTTTGACATGGTAAGATCAAAGGTATAATTCATAAAACTGCCATTATATTTTAAAGATTAAAAGCTTTAGAGATTACCGTTTTTCCACTGAAAAGAGCTCCATCATAATCCGTTGAAATGACACCATATAAAGTTATGGTTTGGGATAAAACCCAAGTTGTCCTTTCTTAAACATTGGTTTGCTATGCATAAGAAAGATGTTTGCAACCAAAGTCGGATGAACCTGTCTTTGTATAACTGTTGAGTATTCCTCCATAACACCAGAGACAAAAGTGTTTGTCGCTTAGAACGTCAAGTTTCTTTGGGAAGGAATTTTTCGTGAAAAGTTAAGTGGGAGGACAATAGAACTTTGATAAGGTTAAAAGAACCTTAGCTATATGTGCAAAGTTGCGCAGCACCTAAAAGTGTTCCGGAGGTAGCAACAATGCTCATGGCTCACGTGCCTCAAAGGTTGTGGTCACAGAGATCTAAGTTCCTATTGAAACAAGTAGATCGGGTAAACAATCAAATACCAAGATTTGAGGGTTGAATCATTATTTGAGAATAATGAACTGACTACATGCAAAGAAGCGATGATGGCCCGACTCGGCCAAATGGCTTGAAGCCATAAAATCCGTGATAGTTCCATACACGAGAAATCAAGTTTTGAACTTGAAGGACCTCGAGAAAGGTGTAAGACCTTAGCTTGTGTTTGGATCTATAAATAAATAGACATGGATGTTGCACATCTATGAAATAGTCGACATGTTGGGAAAGAGTTCACAACTAATGTTCAAAGGTTGTATATGACAAGATTTGATCTTTCATAGTGATATTTAGTCTAGACGGATTAATGTAGCAACCACTACATATAATTTGTTATATGGTAGTTGAATAAACAAAACAAGTTCTTCTAATAGAATCGTTACCTAGGACATGTGCATAACACGGTCCATAGGGTTTTGTTAATTCAAAGGATGCTAAAAGCATATGCAAACTTCAATGGTTAAAGTGAGCATCGCGGAGTTGGAATCTTCACTGTGATGAAACTGTTAAAGGAGTTTAAAAGTTCATCTGGAGACGATGAAGATGCTTGCATTTGCAAGAAATTAAGTGAGCGCTAAGACATGTTTCTAATACATTATGTGGAAGACATATTGTTGATTGGAAATAATGTATCTTTTATTAACACATATTAAGAATTTCATCCCGATGAAAGACTTAGGCAAAACCCAAATATTTGGCATCAATAGACGCTAATATGGTTGTGCCAGTACATAGACAAGATATTGAATGAGTTCAATATAGAAACTACAAGAGAGGTTCTTGTCGCACAGAAAGGATTGAATGAGTTCAATGTTGATGATATATTCAAGTGTATTGTCATTTGGTAAAGTGAAACAAATAATCAAGTATAGATTGATACTTGATGTATGAAATCACAAAGAGTATTTATATCAATCATACTGTGATATGTACAAATCCAGATATGTCCTATGCTCTAAATGTTGTGAGCATATACCAGAATGATTCATAAGATGATCATTGGACAATAGTAAGGATATTCTTATGATCTTTTGGAAGAACTAAGAGTATAATATTTGTAGAAGTGATAAATAGATGGTTAGTTCATTGTAAAAGTACTACATTAATACTAGCTTTGTCACAAAGTACAAATTAAGTTTATCTCAATCTAAACTAAGGGTGGCACAATATAATGGAAAGTGAGTTCCATAATGGATTTGGATGAGTTCCAAAGTTAAGACATTGTGACAGATACTACAACAAAAGGCTAAGTATATGACTACTAATTTAGCAGCAAAAGAGGGCATTTTTGTCAAGTAGTTTGTTATCAAACTAGGTGTAGTTCACAGTGGGATAATACTATGAAGATATATTGTGCGACAATATTATCAACATGTTTTAACCCCAAAGAGCTAAAGGTCACACCGAAAGACCAAATTTATACAAAGCCATCTCATTAGAGAATGAGTGATGCGTAGAGACGCAAAGACATGCAATTACACACGGACCTGGAAGTGTCAGATCCGGAGATCAGTTGACCACTAGCAATCGTGTACATACAACACCGGAAAGCCATAGGTGTTGAATACACAAAGATTTGAAACTAGATTATTGACTCTAGTGCAAGTGGGAGACTGTTGGAGATATGCCCAAGAGGCAATAATAAAGTAGGTTATTATCATATCTTCATACTTATGATAAATGTTTACATACCATGCTATAATTGTATTAACCGGAAACGTTAATACTTGTGTGATTTGTAAACTAAAATAAGAGTCCCTAGTAAAGCCTCTTGTTAAACTAGCTTGTTGGTTAATATATGATCATGGTTTCCTGATCATGAACATAGAGATGTTATTAACAATAGGATCATATCATTAGGCGAATGATGTGATGGACATACTCCTATAGATAAGCGTGGCATAAAGATCAAGTCATTTCAATAGTTCAATTGCTATATGCTTTCTGATACATAGTAACCTAATTCCTTCGACCATGAGATCATGCATATCACCTTTACCGGATGGATGCTTTGATGACATCAAACACCACACCGAATCGGGTGGCTAAAGGTGGCATTGAGTGTTCGGAAAGTATTGGTTGAAACACATGGATCAAGAGTGGGATTTGTCCATCCATATGACGGATAGATATACTCTGGGCCCTCTCGGTGGAATGTCATCCAATTAGCTTGCAAGCATGTGACTGGCTCACAAGGGATCACATATCACGGAACGAGAGAAGAGTACTTATCGAACGAGGTTGAACTAGGTATGCGTAGATACCGACGATCATAACCTCGGATAAGTAAACTATCGTGAGACAAAGGGAAATTGGTATCGTATGTAAGTGGTTCATTCGATCGCAAAGTAATCGTGAGAAATATGTGGAGCCATATGAATTTCCAGATTCCTCTATTGGTTATTGTTCGGAGAAGTGTCTCGATCATGTCCGCATAATTCACGAACCGTAGGGAGACACACTTAAGGATTCGACGTTGTTTGAGTAGTTATGGTATTATGAGAAAGAGACCGAATGTTGTTCGAGTCTCGGATGGGATCCGGATATCACGAGGTGATCCGAATGGTCCGGAGAATAAGATTCATATAAGGAAAGTCACGCTTCGGAGTTCGGGAATGATTCCGTGTTTTCATCGAATGTTCTAGAAGGTTCCTAATGTCCCAAGACTCCGGGGAAGGGTACATGAATGTGTCATTACTATTGGAATGATTGCATCATGTACTAAGTGTTCTTGCTGTTCCAAATAGAGGATTAAATTGAATCCTAAAAGTGAAAAGTCAAATGGCCAGTTTGAAAGTCAAACGGCTAAAACAGGAAACTGTGGGAAACAAGCAAGAGGAGGTTGAAACCAACTTGGAGGAGGAGTCCCTCCTCTCCAAGGCCGACTTGGGGAGGGACTCCCTCCCCTTGTCCGCCCCTCCCACCTATAAAAGGAGGGGCAGGGCCTCCTCCTCTAGACACACAAGTTCCTATCCTCTAATCTAAATCCTAGCCCTAGACTCCGGTTTAGAGCCGCTTTGGTTTAGAGCTTCTAATTGCACTAGCCTTTGGATTAGAGCCTTCTAATTGGTGTGTCTAAACCCTAGACCACTAATAGCTCTCTCTCATACTCCACCATACTCGCTCCGGCTTAAGGCGAAGCCCTGCGAGATCTCCCCTCTACTTCCGGTACCACTACAGGCCGGAATCGCGAGGAGAGTGCTACAACCTCCGCTGCCTGCTGGAACAAGGGAGAGGAAGGTCTTCGTCGAGTACCGAACGTGTGACCGATTGCGGGAGCGCTGCCGGAACGCAGCGCCGGAAGGATCGTCTACGCGACCTTGAGATCGGAAAGAGTACGACTACATCACCCACGAGAATCTGCTCTCGTTAACCGCTTTGGAATCTTCGAGGGTAAGTTATTCCATCGACTCGTTGCTACAATCTAGTAGATATATCTTGGCTTGTTTGTTTGTATGCGATAGAAATTTTTTGTTTTCCATGCTACGAACCCCTACACCAACACCAACACTGCCCCGAGGACTAGAAGCAATGTTGTGCCTGTAGCAGCAAAAGACAAGTCACAAGTGACTTGTTATGACTTTGGAAATAAAGGGCACTACTCCAATGAGTGACCCAACAAGAAGAATGCCACAGTCCCCAATACCAATGCCCCAGCTCAGCAGCAGCGTCGTGTTCAGCCAGGAAGAAGGTTTGCCCCAGGAAATTCGCTCAACCGCAATGGCCGTCTTTTTCTCATGCATGCTGAAGAAGCTCAGGAAGCGCCAGACGTCGTGCTGGGTATGTTTTCTGTTAATTCAGTACTTGCAAGAGTGTTGTTTGATTCTGGTGCATCGCATTCATTTGTCACCGAAGAATTTGCATGCACTAGTAAAATTCAACCAACCAAACTGAAGCATGTCATGATTCTTCAAATTCCCGGATCAACCACCAAGGCTAGGCAAATTTGCAAAGCCGTCCCTATCCGAATCCATGGCATAGATTTTTATGCTAATCTGATAGTACTCGGAACTAAAGGTTTGGAAGTAGTACTAGGAATGGATTGGATGTCCAAACATAAAGGATTGATTGACTGTGGCAAGAAAGCCATAACCATGACCAGAACAGCCGGAATATCAGTCGAGCATATATCTGAAACCTTACCTCGCCAATTCAAGTGCAACAAGAGTATAGCACAACCTACCATTGACCAAGTCCGGATAGTCTATGAATACCCCGATGTATTTCCAGATGTTTTGCCTGGTATGCCCCCAGATCGGGATATCGATTTTATCATTGAACTAATCCCCGGAACTGGACCCATAGCCCAGAGACCATATAGTATGAACCCGTCGGAACTAGAGGAACTGAAGAAGCAACTAGATGCCATGTTGGAAATTGGATTGATTCAACCAAGTGCGTCACCATGGAGGTCACATGTCTTGTTTGTGGACAAGAAAGATGGAGGTAACCGTTTGTGTACGGATTATCGGAAGTTGAATGATGTCACCATCAAGAACAGGTACCCCTTGCCCAAGGTAGAAGATTTGTTTGATCAGTTGACTGGTGCCAAAGTGTTTTCTAAAATTGATCTTAGGACTGGCTATCATCAACTCAAGATTCGTGCAGAAGATATTCCCAAGACTGCCTTTACCACTGGATATGGATAGTACGAGTATACAGTCATGTCTTTTGGATTAACCAATGCCCCTGCTTATTTCATGAATCTCATGAATAAGATTTTTATGGACTTCCTGGATAAGTTTGTCGTTGTTTTCATCGATGACATTATGATTTATTCCAAATCGGAAGAAGAACATGAGCTACACCTAAGGACCATTCTTGGAACCCTTAGAGAGCATCAGCTGTATGCAAAGTTTAGCAAATGTGAATTCTGGTTATAGGAGGTAGGATTCCTCGGTCACATTGTATTAGCCGGAGG
Source organism: Avena longiglumis (assembly GCA_030063025.1). Classification (NCBI taxonomy): domain Eukaryota; kingdom Viridiplantae; phylum Streptophyta; class Magnoliopsida; order Poales; family Poaceae; genus Avena; species Avena longiglumis. The sequence continues at coordinate 366,990,623 of CP125978.1, forward strand.
AATTGCCGTTGACCCTGGAAAAGTAAAAGATTTCAAAGATTTGCAAGCCCCAACCACTCAAACCCAAGTTTGTGCATTTCTCGAATTGGCGGTATATTACCGCAAGTTCATAGAAGGATTCTCGAGTATCGCCAGACCCATGACCCAATTGCTGAAGAAGGACAAGAAGTTTGAATGGACCGACAAATGTGAAGCGAGTTTTCAAGACCTCAAGAGGAGATTGATTTCATCCCCAATCTTGATCATGCCGGATATCACGAAGCCCTTCGATGTGTATTGTGATGCATCCAAGATCGGTCTCGGATGTGTGCTAATGCAAGAAGGCAACGTTATATCTTATCTATCTCGACAACTGAAGCAACATGAGAAAAATTACCCAACCCATGACCTCGAACTGGCAGCCGTAGTTCTAGCCCTGAAGACATGGATACATTACCTGATGGGAAATCGTTGTGAGATCTATACGGATCACAAGAGTCTGAAGTATATATTCACTTAGAAGGATCTGAATATGAGACAGAGAATATGGATTGAGCTAATCAAGGATTACGATCTAGACATTCACTATCACCCTGGTAAAGCCAATGTGGTAGCAGATGCCCTTAGCATATTGCCGTGCCGCTTGAACTCCATGATCTTGAATGAGCAACCAAGCTTGCACAAAGAGATGGAAGATTTTAGAATGGAATTAGTGAGTGAAGGATTTTTGGCTAGCATAGAACTCCAGCCCACTTTGATCAGTCAGATTAAAGAGGCGCGGAAGGGAAATGCTAGTATCGACAGAATCAAGCGTCGTATCGGTACAGGCAAAGTACCAGGATTCACCAAAGACGAAGAAGGAGTTCTGTGGTACAAAGGACGCCTTTGTGTACCATCAGATTCTGAGTTGAAAGAAGTTATTCTGAAGGAGTCTCATGATACTCTTTATTCTATCCACCCCGGAGGAACTAAGATGTATCAAGATTTCAAGGAGCAATTTTGGTGCCATAAGATGAAGAGAGAAATCGGAAGCTATATCGCCAAGTGTGATATATGTCAGCGAGTCAAGGCGGGACATCAAAGACCCGCTGGATTGTTGCAGCCATTGCAGATTCCGGAATGGAAATAGGATTCCGTTGAAATGGACTTTATCACCGGATTGCCTACTTCTAGTAGGGGAAATGACTCTATCTGGGTCATAGTGGACCGATTATCCAAAGTCACCCATTTCTTACCCGTCAAGACCACATATCAGAGTTCGAAGCTAACAGAGTTGTACATCGCTAGAATCGTTAGTTTGTATGGAGTCCCCAAGAACATCGTATCTGATCGAGGAACTCAGTTTACCTCGATATTCTGGAAGAAAGTCCAAGAAGGTTGAGGAACCCCCCTAGATTTCAGCACCGCATATCACCCTCAGACCGATGGACAAACGGAGCGAGTAAATCAAATACTCGAAGATATGCTGAGAGCATGCGTGTTAGAATATGGATCTAAGTGGGAAGATTGTCTGCCATTCGCAGAATTTTCATACAACAACAGTTGGTTAGAAATGCTTTTATTCAAAGATTTATTCCTTAGCATCTCAAAATAAGTTTTTAAAACCAAAAGTTGGTTTCTATGGTCAGTAGGTTCAAAACAATCCATTTGCCAAAGATTTTATCACAAAAATAATTTTAGAATGAATTTATATTCAAATTATGCCTACAAAAGTTTCTGCAAAAACAACCATTTTACCAGAAGCAATTTACTAAACAAAGTGCATGGTTGGAAAGTACTTGTCTTGCTGATTCCATTCATATAAAATTAGCAAAATTTGGACGTGTGGTTTGAAAGTTATGCAATTTACAATTTTGAACATCTAATAGAATATATTCTGGTTTTTATTAAACAGAAAGGGCCACGTGGACTGTTCTGATTCGTCCATACCGTTTCACTCGGATCGGCAACATGGAGCGTTAGATCTAACTGAAACGTGCGGCACAGATCAGCATACCTCTTCGCTTTAAGTGGATCGATCGTAGCCCATGGATCTTCATCCTATGGTTCCAGTTACAATAACCAAAACCTGGCGGCGCCCGACGGTGGCGTGCGGCGGCGGCGTTCTGGCTATGGCGTAACGGCGATAACAGGAAGGGAGAGGAGTAGGGGAGATGCTCACCAGAATCGCCACGACGTACAGATGCTCAACGTGGTTGTCGCAGGGCAGGGGGCGCACGGGGTCGTCTTCAATCTCTCGCCGGAGTTCGCAACGGTGTCGGGCACGCTCTGGTCGTCGTCGGGGACGTTGCTACAAAGCACGAGAGAGCAAACGGAGGATGCGGTTAGCTTTATACGCGAGTCACGGACATGTGTGCATCAAAAGGAGGGCAAGGGGGCTCTATGCTTACCAGGAGGACTCACCGGAGTCGGAGCAGACGGTGGCGACGCTCGGTGGTCGTCGTTGCCGACGCTGTGGTTTAAGCGCGGGCAAGCCGAGGGTGCAGAGAGAAGCGCCAGGGGATGGGGAGCAGGCTCGGGTGGGCGAGGGGGAAAGGCTCGATGGTGACTGGCCGGAATTGATGGAGGTGCTCGCCGGGGCAGTAGGAGTTCTCAAGCTAATTCTGGGCGGCCTGGTGGCAGAATGGGGGGCGAGTGAGGGGAAATGGTGAGGAGGTACAGGCGCTTAATGGAGCGTGGTCGTAGGGGGTAAATTCTACGTCAATGCTGCGAATTTAATCGAGCTTTAATCGGCTGAAACGGTCGGCGAGGTGAGGGGTGAGGTCGTCGCGGGGTTGAAGACGCTGACGGGACAGGTGGGGTCTGGCGGCAGCGAGAGAGAGAGAGAGAGAGAGAGAGAGAGAGAGAGAGAGAGAGAGGAGGTGGGGGCCAGTAGTCAGCGAGGCTGCGGGTCACTTTTCTGGTACGAATCGTTTTCCTGCGGGGAAGAAGTAAATGGGCTAGCTGGGCCTGGCTGCTTGTTTCATTATTTTGTACAGAACTGTTTTTCCTTTTCTTTTTCTATTTATCTGTTTTGATTTTTTTAAAACTTTTCAAACAACAATTTGATTTCAAACTTCAACCAAACTTTGTGTGTATTCAAATACTGATTATTAATATATTCTGAAGTCAAATTTAGAATAATTCATTTATTCTTTTTAGGGTCTTTTATTTATTTTATAAATAGACTTTTGTCTTTAATTCAAATAGTTTTTAATATGTTTTAAAACTTTATTTGAAATCCAAATTTTTACCAAACCTATTCAGTAGGTTTATTTATTTGATAGGGTGTCAAATAATTCACTTTGAATTATTTGGAATATTTTTAATATGATTTTATTAATCATTTAAATTGGGTATTTGTCTTTATTCCAATGGAAATAGAATTTGATTAATGCCATTTTAATTTATTTGAAAATTATTTACCCATTATTTTATTTGGATTTGGATTATATTTATTCCATTTGCTTATGGATTAGGTCAAGATTTAATTTTGTCTTTAAATATTCCTCATTTAATATTTCTCTCTTTATCTTATAAAATCCATATCTTTTTTATTTATAGATCCAAACTTGGTGATTCCAATTTGTAAAATCTTAATTGATATTTATTTATCCTTTTAAATATCTTTAGGATTAATTGCTCACCATTTGCTATGGATTTTAGATAGGTGCTTTATTAGCTTTGGAAATTCCATTTCCTAATCTTATTAATTTCATAAGATTTTATCTATGGCTCTATATTAAGTGACCAATTCATATGGTTTTATAATATTTCTATTTGTCAATCTTGATCATTTATAAATGTTTGTTGACAAAATTTTATATGGATCAAAACCATAGGCTTAGAGATATCTTGGAAATGATTTTATTCCATTGGGGTTTTAGAGTTTTGGTTTATTTTCCAAGTGTTTAAATTTTCAAGATGCTTTTATGAAGGAAGCATTCCACTTGATTTGAATTTAGTTGGATTCAAACATTAATCAAGTTTGTTCAAGATGGGATTTTAAGTTTCCATTTAGAAATAAAAAGTTTCTTTTCACCCTAAATTTCCAACAATTGTTTACTTGTTTATTTATTTTTCACATTACAAAATTTGGAAAATTTTGGGATGTGACAAGATGAGTGGGGAATTGGCTTACATAATTCTTCTATAGGAGTTAGATTCTTCACATCTTCAACTCTAATACCTTTCTCCTTAAGACATTTCTTAGCTTCTTTCATCACTTCATCATTTAATGCAATCACTCCCCTCTTCCTTGGTGTTGGTTCAGGCACAATTGGTTCAAGAGTAATGGCCTCGGGTGTATTTATCTCAGTTGAAGTCCAATCATCATAATTCTTGCTTATTTTAGCCATTAATTCTTCATCATATGTAGGAGTTCTTTTCCTGAAAACACAATCTGAAGGGAATATGCCCGAGAGGCAATAATAAAGTGGTGATTATTGTATTCCTTATTTATGATAAATGTTTATTTTGCATGCTATAATTGTATTAATATGGAAACGTTAATACATGTGTGTTTAATAAACAAATAGAAAGTTCCTAGTTATGCCTCTCTTATAAACTAGCTTGTTGATTAACAAGATGATCAAAGATTTCATGCTCATGGACATTGGATGTTGTTAATAACAAGGTCACAACATTATTGGAATGGTGTGATCAACATTCATCCAAAGTATAGCATTACGATCAAGGTCATTATGTTTATATTGCTATAACATCATACGAAGTAATCTTAGTCCTTAGACCATGAGATCATGTCAATCACTAACATCGGAAGAGTATCTTGATAACATCAAACGTCAACCGTAACATGGTGACTATAAAGATGGGTTCAGTTCTACGAAGGTTTTATGTTGAGGCTCATGGATCAAGAGTGGAATTTGTCCATCCCGATGACGGATAGATATACTTTGGTCCCTCTCGGTGATATCACATTAGTTATCTTGCAAGCAAGTGATTTGATCACTAGAATGTTATATCACGGGAACAAGAAAAGAGTACATGTCAGTAACAAGATCAAACTAGGTATGGGGATACCAATGATCGAATCTCGGACATGTATTATATCGCGAGACAACGGGATTGAGTTACATGCGTATAAGGTTTACACGATCATAGAAATCATCGTTGAATATGTGGGAGTCAATACGGATCTCCAGGTCCCGCTGCTGATTATTGATTGGAGAGGGGTCTCGATCATGTCTGCATTATTCGCGAACCGTAGGGTGACACACTTAAGTTATACCGACACCATTTGGAGCAAATAATATGCCAGAGAAAGAAAAAGGAAAGCGCAAGAATTTATTTCACTAGACACCGAAACTGTTTCGGTTGAAATTGCTGAAACTGGTTCTACATGTGAAATTGAAATATTGTAAGGGGTTTTATGTGAATGTTTGTTAATTAGAGTAATTAACAAAATTCTTAATAAATAAATAAAAGATTTTTATTTAAATGAGAGCTTGCATTAAATTTGGTGGAAATTTAATGCATGTGAGTGGATTTTTGAGTGGAGGCATGTTTATGTGAGTGGAGGCTTTTCATTTTGAGTGGGAGCTCCACCCACATGAATGTGGAAGAGGTGGGGGCAGCCACCATGGGCTGGGCGCCATGCCCCTTGGGGTTCCCCTCCCTATAAAAGGCCTCCCTCTCCTCCTCTCAAAGCACACCTCCTCGCGAAGGATCTCTCTCCCTCTTTAGAATTTCCCCATTGTCTCGGATCAGCGAGATACATGTTCCCGGTGGATTTTTCTGGAAGGATTTTTTGCTTTCGCTGCTTCGCTGGAGCGAGGGCGCGGAGGTTGTAGGGGTACCCGGACGTGTGTGCGATCACGGATGCACCACTGCTTTGTGGTGCTGGACTTTATAGTGCTGGACCGGCTGGACCAGATGGACTTCATCACGGTCTTGAGATCGGCAAGCATTCGACTACATCATCCACGAGTATAACCTCATTAACGCTATTCGGTCTTCAAGGGTATGTATTCTATGGATGTATATCCACCCGTTTCTTGTATCTAAGTAGATAGATCTTGGTACTTAGTTGTTCCCATCGTAGGAAAATTTTGTTTTCTATGCCGCGAACCCTTCAGTGGTATCAGAGCCGGATCTATGCGTAGATGCTTTGCACGGGTAGTACACATATGTATTTGTGGGCGATGATGATCATTTTATCGCTTCATGGTTGTACTTTGGATATTGGTGGCATAGTGGGATGAAGAGGCCCGGACAAACTTTACATGTCCTCGCACATAAGACATGTTCCACGCTTGACATGCAACTAGTTTTGCATAAGTGGCTAGCGGGTGTCTGTCTCTCCTACTATAGTCAATATCTAATTTGCAACGAGTTGTCAACAATTTGGTTATCTTCGTTGTGGTTCATGTTCGTAGGTAAGAACGGTTCTATCTTCGAAATCCCTAAGCCACGTAAAACTTGCAATAGATAAATTAGAGGCGTCTAGTTTAGATTGTTGTTGGTCTAGTGTCATGATATGGTGATGTTGTAAGTAGAAGTATAAGTCGATACTCTTACAACACACATAACATGTAAGTACCATAGACCTTGGCCTTACACATAGAGGTATGATGGTGATCATACCATGATGCACATGATGGAGATCAAGTGCAAGAACCATATCATTTCACTTTTTCACATGTGATGTTTGTTGCATCTTGTATTGCTAGTTTGACATTTTATTAGAATAATAAGATGACCCCTCATTTAGATATCAAGATAAAATGTGTTCTTCCTTAAGTATGCACCGACTATGTTTCGCCGCTTCAAGACATCACGTGATGATCGGGTGTAAGACATTTTTACACACGCGATACTAAGGTTCTTACTTGGCAAGCATAGAATGTACAGACATGGCCTCGGAACACGGACCGAAATGTTTCATATGTTTTGATATGATGACCATATGTATGCTCGTCTTTGAAGCTACACCGACTCACGTGATGATCGGGCTTGGTGTAGCGGATTTGGTTCATGTAATCACCAAAAATACACGAGGGATATCTTTTTTAGTAGGAGTTCATTTCTAATTTGGATTAGTAGAACTCAATTTATCATAAATTAAATCAAAGTGAATTTCCATAATTTGTTGTAGTCATTGGCATTCGGTCACCACCTTATGATTAGTTGTAATTGAGATAATAGAACTATAGAATTCTAGATATTTACTTTACGAACTGGTATCATATTGTGTTGAGTGTCAATCTAAAGTTTAAAGTCCTATTGCAAACTTTCAGCAAACTCTGTTTACTCCATGAAATTTGATAATTAGTATTAAATCAAGAGTAACAATTCCAGTGTTAGTATCTTAAGAAATCATGTTTGCCTCCATGATTCTTGATTTAAATATCGAGATTACCTAGGAGCTGAAAGAATTGTTTCAAAAACCATCATATGTGGTAGATATAGCGATATCTGAAACAATGTTTTGGTTGCAATATGATAGAGTATAATGTATGTTCTCATATTAGATAAGAATTTGCTAAGGTTGGAGATGCTAGACATCCTAATCGTCTAAAAGGGTTTTGGAAAGTAACGTTATACTCATGATTCGCCTTTATAAGCTACATTAGCTTGATCATGAAAGTCGTCATGATAAGGATGAATAGAAGATGTATGTAAAGTGTTTACTGCACTAAAATATTACTAAAGAATGGATTTTGAAAGAACGCCATTCATTTGATGATGGTGATCTACTTCAAAGTGCAAGTCCAAAGGTATTAGTATTTGAATATACACGCTTTGGACTATGTGTCATGTATATGGCGCAACTTTTGATGTTGATAGATTCTTTTAAAAGGAAAAATGAAATGCTGAAAGAGAATCTATAAAATATATTTGGTAGAAAAGAGAAGACTGGAAACATCCAGTTTAGGTATATAGATGATATACACGTTATGGTTGTATTCTTTCTTGTTAAACAATGTGGATCTTGGGTATTGGATACCGAATTGGTTGGTATTAAATTTCATACAGAACGACGCAATTCATGAACCAAAATGGCCTAAGTAACTAGCAAGAGAATATGTGATGATGTTCATCAAAAATAAACAAGCCGTTGTTTGTATTTTTCGTTGACATCAAAGCTTGCCTTCAAGATTTGTTTAATAATCGTTATTTAAATCAGGTATTATGAGAACAAAGATTGTTCAAATAATTACTGTATTCCATATAAGATGGATGATTTACAAATCTAGTTGGAGAAATCACATCCATAAAAACTAATGCTAAAATGTCACAAGACAAATGATTGAAAGATCACTTACGTAGTGACATCGCCATTTAAATTATATTGGAAAGAAAACATGAAGAATCTCCATATTCATGGATTTTTGGAGTATTTTATTTGATTAAGTGACGCTTATGAGACTTTCCTCAGGATAATTAAAACTTTGTTCAAAGGCCAAAGAAGAACGATCGACTAAATTATTGGAATTTATACATATCGATGTATGTAGTCCATTATGTGTAGTTGTAAGCGATGGATTTCAACTTCATAGGCTTTCTCCGAAAATTTGAGTGAATATTCACTTAATGAGAAAGAAGTATGAAATATTTGAAAATTTTCAAAGACTTTCAAGATGAAGTGGAAAATCAATGTAACAAGAAAATAAATGATTTATGATTTTATCATAAAGGGATTTATTTGAGTTGCAAGTGTAACAAGAAAATAAATGATTTATGATTTTATCATAAAGGGATTTATTTGAGTTACAAGTTTAGCAAAACACCTAGATTTACATCTCCCGAAACACCATAGGAATATGGAGTGTTTCAGATTTGTAATGAAACCTTGTTTGGCATGGTTGGATCAAAGGTATTATTTATAAAAGCTTGGAAGCTTTAGAGACTACCGCTTTTATACTGAAAAGGGCTCCATCTTGATCCGTTGAAATGACACCATGTAAGTTATGGTTTGGGGTAAAATCCAAGTTGTCCTTTCTTAAATTTTTGTATGCTAAGCATTAGTAAGATGTTTACAACCAAAGTCAGATGAGCATGTCTTTGTAGGTTATTTCGAATAACCATTGGGTATTCCTCCATAACACCGAGGAAAAAAGGGTTTGTCGCTTGAAACATGAAGTTTCTTGAAAAAGAATTTTTTCACAAAAAGTTAAGTGGGAGGACAATAGAACTTTGATAAGATTAACGAACCTTAGCTATATGTGCTGAGTTGCATAGCGCCGGAAAAGTTCCGGAGGCAGCCACAATGCTCATGGCTCATGTGCCTCAAAGGTTGTGGTCATGGAGATCTAAGTTCATATTGAACCAAGTAGGTCGGATAAACAATCAAATGCTAAGATTTGAGAGTAAATAATTATTGTTTGACAATGATGAACCGACTACATGCAAAGAAGCGATGATGGGCCCTGACTCCGTCAAATGGCTTGAAGCCATAAAATCCTGGATAGTTCCATATACGGGAAATCAAGTTTTTTTGAACTTGGAAGACCCTCCGGAAAGGTGTAAAAACCTATTGGTCGTATTTGGATCTATAAAGAAACAGACATGGATGTTTCACATCTATGAAATAGTCGACATGTTGTAAATTATTTTATGACAATGTTCAAGGAGCTGAATATGACAAGATTTGATCTTTCATAGCGATATTTAGTCTGGATGGATTAATGTAGCAACCACTACATATAATTTTGGTATATGGTAGTTGAATAAACAAAAAAAAGTTATTCTAATAGAATGGTTACCTAGGATGTGTACAAGACATGGTCCAAAGTGTTTTGTTAAATTCAAAGGATGCTAAAAGAGCATGCAAACTTCAATGGTTGAAGTAAGAATCGCGGAGTTGGAATCTTCACCGTGATGAAATTGTTAAAGGATTTTTCATCAGGAGACGATGAAGATGCTTGAATTTGCAAGAAATTAAGTGGGAGCGCCGAGAAATATTTCTAATACATTATGTGGAGGACATCTTGTTGATTAGAAATGGTGTATCTTTTATTGACAAAGGTTAAGAATTTCATTTCGATGAAAGACATAGGCAAAACCCGAATATTTGGCATGAATGTCTACATGGGACTATGACGCTAATATGGTTATGCCAAATGTACATATATGAGATATTGAAGGAGTTCAATATAGAAACGACAAGAAAAGGTTCTTGTCGCATGGAAAAGAATTGAATCAAGATTCAAGTGTATTGACACTTGATAAGTGAAACAAGATTCAAGTTCTTTGACACTTGATGAGTGAAATCACAAGAATGTTTTGATCAACCATACCATGATATGTACACATCCAGATATGTCATATGCTCTAAGTGTTATGAGAATATACCAGAATGAAATCATAAAATGATCATTGGACGATAGTAAGTATATTCTTATGATCTTTTGGAAGAACTAAGAATATATTTGTATAGAGGTGACAAACAATTACAAATAGTTCATTGTAAAGCGTTACATTGATACTAGTTTTGTCACAAGATACAAAATTAAGTTTATCTCAATTTTAACTATGGGTGGCACAATGAAATGGAAAGGAAGTTTCCATGATGGATTTGGATGAATTCCAAAGTTAAGACATTATAACGCATACTACAACAAAAGGCTAAGTATATGACTGCTATAGTAGCAGCAAAGGAGGGCATTTGTGTCAAGTAGTTTGTTATCAAACTAAGTTATGGTTCGCAACGTGATAACACTAAAGATATATTGTAAGACAATAATATCGACATGATTTAACCCCAAGGAACTAAAGGTCTCACCAAAAGACCAAATTTATACAATGCCATCTCATTAGAGAATGAGTGATGCGTGAAGACGCAGAGACATGCAAATACACACGGACCTGAAAGCACCAGATCTATAGATCATGTTAACCACTTGCAATCGCGTATATGGAACACCGAAAAGCCATAGGTGTTCAATACGAAAAAAGTTTTCAAACTAGATTATTGTCTCTAGTGCAAGTGGGAGACTGAAGGGAATATGCCCGAGAGGCAATAATAAAGTGGTTATTATCGTATTCCTTATTTATGATAAATGTATATTTTGCATGCTATAATTGTATTAATACGGAAACGTTAATACATGTGTGTTTAATAAATAAATAGAAAGTTCCTAGTTATGCCTCTCTTATAAACTAGCTCGTTGATTAACAAGATGATCAAAGGTTTCCTGATCATGGACTTTGGATGTTGTTAATAACGACGTCACAACATTATTGGAATGGTGTGATGAACATTCATCCGAAGTATAGCATTACGATCAAGGTCATTATGTTTATATTTCTATAACATCATAAAAAGTAATCTTAGTCCTTAGACCATGAGATCATGGCAATCACTAACATCGGAAGAGTATCTTGATAACATCAAACGCCGCACCGTAACAGGGTGACTATAAAGATGGGTTCAGTGCTACGAAGGTGTTATGTTGAGGCTCATGGATCAAGAGTGTAATTTGTCCATCCCGATGACGGATAGATATACTCTGGGCCCTCTCGGTGATATCACATTAGTTAGCTTGCAAGCAAGTGATTTGATCACTAGAATGTTATATCAAGGGAACGAGAAAAGAGTACATGTCGGTAACGAGATCAACTAGGTATGGGGATACCGATGATCGAATCTCGGACATGTAATATATCGCGAGACAAAGGGATTGAGTTACATGCGTATAAGGTTCACACGATCACAGAAGTCATCGTTGAATATGTTGGAGTCAGTACGGATCTCCAGGTCCCGCTGCTGATTATTGATCGAAGAGGGGTCTCGATCATGTCTACAATATTCACAAACCGTAGGGTGACACACTTAAGGTATACTGACACCATTTGGAGCAAATAATATGCCAGAGAAAGAAAAAGGAAAGCGCAGGAATTTATTTCACTAGACACTGAAACTGTTTCGGTTAAAATTGCTGAAACTGGTTCTGCAAGTGAAATCGAAATATTGTAAGGGGTTTATGTGAATGTTTGTTAATTAGAGTAATTAATAAAATTCTGAATAAATAAATAAAAGAGTTTTATTTAAATGATAGCTTGCATTAAATTTGGTGGAAATTTAATGCATGTGAGTGGATTTTTGAGTGGAGGCATGTTTATGTGAGTGGAGGCTTTTCATTTTGAGTGGGAGCTCCACCCACATGAATGTGGAAGAGTTGGGGGCAGCCACCATGGGCTGGGCGCCATGCCCCTTGGGGTTCCCCCCTCTCCCTATAAAAGGCCTCCCTCTCCTCCTCTTAAAGCACATCTCCTCGCGAAGGATCTCTCTCCCCCATTTAGAATTTCCACATGGTCTCGGATCAGTGAGATACATGTTGCTGGTGGATTTTTTGGAATGATTTGTTGCTTCCGCTGCTTCGCTGGAGCGAGGGCGCGGAGGTTGTCGGGGTACCCAGACGTGTGTGCGATCACGGATGCACCACTGCTTTGCGGTGCTGGACCGGCTGGACCAGATGGACTTCATCACGATCTTGAGATCGGCAAGCATTCAACTACATCATCCATGAGTACAACCTCTTTAACGCTATTCGATATTCGAGCTTATGTATTCTATGGATGTATATCCACCTGTTGCTTGTATCTAGTAGATAGATCTTGGTACTTAGTTGTTCCCATCGTAGGAAAATTTTGTTTTCTATGCTGTGAACCCTTCACAGTCAGCAAAACTATCTAGGTATGTCCTAGAATCATCAGTTAGTCCATTATAATAAATATCAAGAAGCTCATTTTTAGGTAATGGACATCCAGGATGTGCATGAATCAAGGCACAGAACCTTGTCCATGACTCAGGCAATTTCTCTTCTTCTCCCTATTTAAAATTAAAAAGTTTCTGCAAAGCAGCATGTCTAGCACTAGGAGGAAAATATTTTTGAAAGAAAGAAGCAATCAAACAATCAGGGCTATCAATGGATCCAGGAGGTAATCTATTAAACCAAGCTTTAGCTTCTCGTTTTAGTGAAAAAGGGAAGATCTTTGTAACAAAGTACTTGCGCATCTTAAAATCATCAGAGAATAAGGCACTCATAGTAGAAAGCTCATTCATATGAGCTACAACACTTTCATTTTCAGTCCCACAAAAAGGTTCTTTCTCAACAATGTCTATATAGGATAAATCAAGAGAAAAATCATAATCTTCATCTTTAATATCTATGGGAGAAGTAGCAAACTTAGCATCAGAAGACAATTTAGGAATAATGGTACGTCTCTCAAGGAGACTCCTAATAGCACTAGCACCATGTGTGTTTTGGTACTCTTCAATAAATTCATCAGTCATTTCAATGTAACCATCACTAATATCATATCTCTCTCTAGACTCAAGTGAGCTAACAGGTGTAATAGTGTCTTCACTAGGAGTTTCAGTGTTTCCCAAAAAAGTTCTAGCAATAGTAGCATCTAGGAAAGGACCTAATAAACCACTCGCATCAAGCACAGTAGAAGTAACATCATGAGTATCAGAAGCAATTTCAGACTTAGCAGTAGTAGCAGCGTGTGTAGCATGTGTATGTGGTGGTGGTATAACAAGCTTACTTATAATAGACGGTGAATCAAGAGCAGCAGAGGTGTTTGGGACTGTACCTCTTCTTGTAGTGGATGGTAAAATAGGAAACTTTCCATCACGACACTTCCCCATGATGAAAGGAATAGCAGCGAACAATAATATATCCAAGTGAACTTACAAATAAATCTATGCTCCCCGGCAACGGCGCCAGAAAATATTCTTGATGACCCACAAGTATAGGGGATCGCAACAGTCTTCGAGGGTAGTATTACCCAATTTATTGATTCGACACAACGAGAGCCAAAGAATACTTATAAGCCTTAATAACTGAGTTGTCAATTCAGCTGCACCTGGAAATAGTCTTGCTCATAGTAGTTTATCAGTAGCAACAGTTTTGTAGTAGCAATAGCAAAGTAACAGCAGCAGTAAAACAAGAGCAATAGTAACAGTAGTAGCAAACAGTAGGATATGAGTGCGGTAGGTATAGGGATGGATGGACGGGCGTTGCATGGACAAGTCTAAACATCTAACTTCAAGATCTAGGACAATTGCAGATAAATAAGATAAATCATCCAAGTACTAACCAATCATGGGCATGTACTCCATATATAGCCATACGTTCTCGCAATGAGAACTTGCACAACATCTTTTGTCCTGCCAGCCCGTTGCAGCGGGGCCTCAAGGGAATCTACTGGCAATTAAGGTACTCCTTTTAATAGAGCACCGGAGCAAAGCATTAACACTCCGTGAACACATGTGATCCTCATACCACAGCCATCCCCTCTGGCTGTCCCAATTTCTGACACTTCGGGGCCTTTGGTTCCGGACAATGATATGTGTACACAACTTGCAGGTAAGATCACAAACAATACTATCATAATGAATCAATAATAAGTTCAGATCTGAGATCATGGCACTCGGGCCCTAGTGACAAGCATTAAGCACAAGTTGCAACAAAGTCAAATAACACTAATAGAGATACTAGACAAGATGCCCTAACAATCTTATTCGATTACATGATAGAACTCATCCAATCCCAATCATTCCCATAGCCTACAGCGGGGGATTACTCACTCATGGATGAGGGAAACATGGATGGTTGATGGAGAGGCGTTGGTGATGATGATGGCGATGATCCTCTCCAAATTCCCCGTCCCGGCAGGGTGCCAGAACGGAGTTTCTTGTTCCGAATTTTGGTTTCTGGTGGTGGCGGCGCAGCGGAACTCTTTCTGGAAAAATGTCGAACCCTAATGAGTTTTTAGGTTAGAAGTCAACTTATAGGCGAAGAGGGAGGCCGAGGGGGTGCCTGAGGCGTCCACACCCCCTCTAGGCGTGGACAGGCCTGGCCCGCGTGGCAGGGGGTGTGGGCCCCTTAGAGGCCCACTCCGTCTCGTATTTTGGCTCCGTGAGTCTTCTGGTGAAATAGGATTTTTGGCATATTTTCCGGGATTTTTCCTGATAGTTGACTTTCTGCACAAAAACTAGATACCAAGGTAATTCTGCTGAAAACAGCGTTAGTCCGTGTTAGTTGTATCCAAATCACACAAGTTTAGAGGAGAAACAATAGCAAAAGTTTTCGGGAAAGTAGATACGTTTTGGACGTATCACCGCGCTGGCGATGTCTAAGGAGAGTGTCCATCTGCGCATGGTTGGCGAGCCAATGAAGGCTTGGTTGAGGTCGAGCTGGGTGCCGCCTTGGTTCTACCAATTGCCATCATCATACGGGAGAATCTATGAGAACACGGTGTCGGTATCATCGGGGGTTATCTCGCTCTCGCCAACCTTGGAAGAAGAAAACCAAGACCGGGGAGGCGCCGCCTCCACTCCAAAGTTCTAGCTTTCCTCGAAGAAATTCACGTGGATGACGAGGTGCTACAGCGAGACAAGACGGCATTGCTTCTTCCATGCATACCGCCGTCTTGGATTTGCATCTAATATGTGATTAAAGCCTTCTCGTTGGTTGCCTTCTCCTTCTCCAGGGTGCGAACACAGAGGCTGTTCTGGTCGGCAGTGACGAGCTTCCTCATTGCCAACACCTTCACCCACTTCTCCACCGGCATTTCATTCGGTCTTGTCATGAGTCGCTTCTTTCCCAGCTTCCCCATCGACATCGAGACTCAGGCGAGGAGGGGTGGCGGCGGTGGGCGAGATCCAAAGCGGCTATGCGGGAGTAGGCGGGAGAAATGTCGAGTGGAAATTGGGGAGAAAAGTAGTTGAGCAACTTCTAGTTACTACCAAGGGGGCCGTGCGTGGGCTGTTCGACTTGGCGCATGTTGCCGACAACCCTAGCCTAGCCCCTGCATGTCAGGGGTGGCAAAAGAGTGTCAGATAGATTCCTAGACCTCCCCACCTGCCGACAACAAATGGGGTGTGCCAATGTAGGCCGTTTTTTGGCCTCAAACCCCAACGACCTTTGGGGGCCAGGTTGGGGGCAGTGGTGGATATGCTCTTAGGGAAAACCCAACAGGGCTCCCCATTTCGGTCAGGCAAACGGTCCAAATCGATCTGTTTTCATAGTGGGGAGGACCCAAATGGACAGCTGTCCTCCCAAATTTTCGCGGGTGTGTCCAGCCGTGTGACTCGTTTTTTTAGCAAATTCGTTTCTCTTGATGTTTCGTCCATCCAGGACAATTTTCCGCCAATTCAGATACACATGGTTATTTTTTACATTTTTTCTCAAATAGGATCAAATAAAACACACATAGTTTAAAAGGACCTAGTTCAACGAAATACAAACATTTCAACACACAAATAATTTAAATAAAGGTCCAACATAGGTCAACACACAAATATCATATTAATATGGAGTGATCACGTATCCCTTTGGAGAATCATCTAGCGCCTCCTCTCGATCCAAATCCACTGCCCAGATCCATCTTGCTCGTGACAATTTTTTTTTGAAAGGAATGCGGTAGGGGAAGCCCCTACAACGAGTTTTTTTTTAAATAATAAGAATCCAAATCTACGTCCGTGAGGACTTGAACCTGGGCGGTTGGGTTGTACATCCACTTCCCTAATCTGCTCGTGTCAACTATCATGATATGGTTCTTCTCGTTGAGTAGGTTGAGCTCAACTTTCTTTGACTTGAGCTGAAATTTTAGCCATTTGTTTGGCATTGAGCTTAATTTTTTTCTTTGATCTTAACCTCTTTGGTCCTAGCTTGGGCATTTAACTCAACCTTTTTGAGTTTGAGCCCGGTTTTATTTTGCTTCACTTGGAATTGGAGCTCAACTTTTATGGCCTTTGTCCGAGCTTTGGTCTCATCATGTTCAAACTTTCTCGTTTGGGAGTCTATGTAGCTTTTCAATTGGTCATCTTTTTTCCTTACGCTTTTTCTCACTTGAAAGATCCTTATCGGCAAAATTTTGACCAAATATTTAAGCTAAAACTTTAAAATAAAGAGACTTATGCGGGATTCCGCTCGCAATCCTAGTTGTAGGTGTATTTTGTGAGTCGTGTTACGAACTGCTGTGTGAACCCGTCGGTCGCGTTATTAATACTGGACGGGGGCAATGTGGGTACGAGGAACTCCAAAAAATGTCCTACGGAATATTATCTGGTGCTAGTACTAAGGATGGCAATTTTATCCATGGATCCGGGTATCCACGGATATCCGACCCGGTGGGCAAGGGTATGGAGGTCTAATTATATCCATGGATTTTACGGGGCGGATATCCGCTAATTCATGGGGTGGACATGGGTAGTGGTTTCGCTCCATGGATATCCAACAGATACCCGGCTGACACGTGGGACCCACATGTCAGTAAGATTGTTTTTTACACGTCCAATATGTACTCAATAAAGGCCCCAACTTCCAAGCCATAGGCCAAAAATCCCACCTAAGTAGTAATCCTAATTAACCATAATCCACCCCCCAATTACTATATTTTCAGCGAGGAAAGAGACTCTAATCATCCAAGTTTCAACTCAACATTTCTACTATGCATTGCTATATCTATTGAATGTATGAGATGTTGTATTGGAAACTTGTAATAAAAAGCATTCTCTAAGACTATTATGAGACATCTATGTACTTTGTGATGTTATTGTGTGAGATTTGACATATTTTAAGTACTGTGTGGTTAAAATATTGTTTTTTTGATATTTCTATATATTATCCATATAATATTTGCTGAAATGCTATCGAAAATTGCTATTATATTATAGTTATGCTGAATGTTGTGATGATTATTGTATATAGTGTGTAAACCAATGGATATCCGGCGGGTTTGGATCTGGAGCGACATCCATGCCCATGGATATCTTTGTGGACGGGGTAGAGTGAGGTTCATGGATTTGGATTTGGATTTGGATTTGGTTTTGGTATATCCGTCCTCTTGCCGTCCCTAGCTAGTACCGGGGGCATCTCCCCGTGTCTGTTCTTTTTTTTCCCTCGTGTTGTGTAGAAGAATTTGCATGCAAGGTGCCGAAGGCTGAAGCCTGAATATTTTACATGTCCCGGTACTACTACTCATTTTGAGGTAGTGCTGGTACCTTCTCACTCTCGCGTCAGAACCTACTCTTCTTTCTTTGGGACAGCGTAGACCGGTTTTTTAGGGCAGGGAAGAGTATGTAGCCTGATTGTCGCTGGTGAGGAGACAAGCGGACAAATATACTGAATATAGTTTCTGATCCTAGCTGGTATGATCTTAATTTTTTTGAATAATTGCACTGATTTATTAATAAATATCAGCAGTACAAAGAGTTTTAAAAATAATCTTTGAGACCATCGCCAACAATGGAATCTTAGATCATAAGAGATTGACCTGAATACGAAACCAAATGGATCCCATGAAATCTTTCGGACATATGATCTAAGGTTCCAGTTTTGAAAATTTCACCTCTGTTCCAGTTCATGATTCGCGATGCGAGAGGATTCTTGTAAGACTTTTTATTGTAAAAGTAACATAAGTAATACTCCCTCCGTTTTAAAATATAAGGCGCCTAAACTTTAGTCAAAAGTCAATATTTTCTAAGTTTGATCAAGTTTATACAAAAAATATGAATATCTGCAATATCGAATGGACATATTGGAAAACTATATTTTATAGTGAATCTATCGATATTGATTTAATATTGTGGATGTTTATATTTTTACATATAAATTTGGTTAAATTTAGAATTTGTTAACTTTTGACTAAAGCTTAGACGCCTTATATTTTGAGATAGAGAGAGTAACATATAACTATATGCATTGCCAAGTAAAAATTTAGTGACATAGCATGCTATTAAATAATGAGGGAACTGGTTATGGTAACTAGCTATGTTAGCATAACATCACACTTTTCTAAACAAAATAAGCTATGAGCTAATTAATGTAGTCATCTATGATACTATATATTGATTACTTATGCACTATAAAGATGGTAACTTAGACTAGTGTCATGTGCATGACACTAGTCTAAATTACTCTCCAGTATGACCAGCCTAAGATGTTTGTAAGGGCATCTCCATCTGGTCGATCCAACCAGTCTGAGCACGTCTGAACACGTCCACGGGGACGCGCGGGATGTCCCAGCGGCACGACCTATCTGTACAAACGCGCGCGGACCGATCCATCCATGCATCAAATCTGGCCCACGCTTGGGTCGGCCCAGGCAGCGCGCTTGTCCTCGCGCGTCCTCCCACTAGTTCGCCAGGGCCCTCTCGCCAGTGGCATAACAGACACTCTCCTCCCCTAAACCCTCGTCCTCCATATCTTGCGACCAGAGCAGGCGCTGTCGTTGCCACCGCCGTTGCCCGCTGCCGGCAACGCCCCCGCGAATTCGAGAAGCACCGCAGTCCACGCGCGTTGCCGGAGTTGTCTAAACGTGCCACAGGCAATCCCGCCGCCCCGGCCTCCGCCTGTCGACTAGACGCGTGACAACCTCTGTATGACGCACAACCTGCCCGGTCGTTTGCCTGACCACGGTTGAGGTACGTTCGCCGGTCCTTTCTAGGTTATCCGGCCCGCTACGGGAGTTGGGATCGCCATTGATGTTTGTATACTTTACAGATGGGTAGAAGTCGAAGGGCAATGGAGTTCTTCTACAAGAATTTCGTGAAGTCATCGTCCGAGGAGGGGTCCGACGATGTGACCAAGATTCTGTTGGCAGCTGCACAGATGGTGCACGACCACTACCTCCTGCCGTCGTGCAGAGGTGATTTGGCGCGAAGCCAACCATGAACGCGACCGAGAAGAAGGCCACATACGCCTTTACAAGGACTACTTCCACCCAACTACTTCGGTCCTCAAAAAGAAGGCATTCCATCGCCTCTATTGGATGTTCAGGAACTTGTGCTTGGACATTCTCAATAGGGTGAGGGGGTACAATGACAACTTCAAGGCCAAGTAAGATTGTACTGGTAAGATTGGCTTCTCTTCTTACCAGAAATATTCTGCTGCCATTTGCACCTTGCATATGGAGTGCTCGATGATATCCTAGACGACTACATGCGCATGAGCGAGTCCACATGCCATGAGGCAATGTACCGATTTTACAGCGTGGTTATTGTGGTGTTTGGCAAAGTTTACTTGAGAGAGCCAAACACCAAAGACATTGTCCGCCTTTGTCCATCAACGAGAGAAGGAGGGTTTCCTGGGATGCTTGGTAGCATCTACTACATGCATTGGCAGTGGAAAAACTATCCCTTTATTTGGCAAGGGCGGTTTAAAGGGCATGTGGAGGGGTGCACTGTCATACTAGAGGCTCTTGCATCACAGAATCTCTCGATTTTGCACTCCTCTTTTGGCATGGCTGGATCAAACAGTAACATCAATGTGCTGTCAGTGTTTGCTAGGATGGCAGAAGGCAATGCCCCACAGGTATATTAGGTATCTTATGAGATCAATGGAAATCCATATGATATGGGTTACTACCTAGCTGACGGTATCTATCCATCCTGGGTCACCTTTGTGAAGACAATCTGGAACCCTGCAGATGAGAAATACAAGAGATTTGCGAAAGAGCAAGAAGCCGCTAGGAAAGATGTGGAGCGAGTATTTGGTGTGCTTCAGTCAAGGTGGGCTATTATTCGATACCCTATTAGAACCTAGAGCATAGAGAGGATGTGGGATATGATGACTTTTTGTGTGATCATGCACAACATAATCGTCGAGAACGAGTGTGATGCCGATATCTTGGACCAAGGCTAGGACTTTTAGGGTCAGTTGGTTGAGCCAGAGCCGGGTCTAGCATCATGGAAAGATTTCATGCGAGTACATAAAAATTTACATCACAGGCAGACCCATGATCGGCTTCAACTAGATTTGGTTGAGCATATATGGGTTCGTGCGGAAAACCTAATCGTTTAATCCCTTAATTGTTTCTTGTAATTTGAATGATGTTTGGTTGTTTTCTATCAAACCATGTGAGCGTGAACTATTTGTATGTAAGCACTATTTAATTAAATTATCTAATCTAGTTTATTTGCTTATCAAAATTTATTTTGTGACAAAATCTGCATAACATATGAAATTTCTTTCCAGCGTGGACAAATGGGTTGCACGGATCACGACCCAAAACGCCTGCAGACAGATCCAAACAGACATAAGACGACTGTTTCGATCGGTCGGATGAGTTGACACGGTGGAGATGCTCTAAGACTTAAGTAAAAGATGAAAATTACAATATTTCCACTAACAAAATTACAACTATAAAAATGAGTGGAAGTCTTGAACCTTAAACTACATCATTCTCATTTTCTTATTTCTAGAATTCTTAAAAATCATCAGATTATTTAATAGCTCAATATCTATTTGCATGATGTTTTCGAGATTTTAAAAAATTACATTTTTTTAGATTCAGAGAGTGAGTGCCCCAACACCTTTATAATTACTAGTATTATTACTGTACAAATCTTCCTAGTGGATCGAAGTTGTGGTACTTACTCTGAGGTTACGCGTAGAACCATATTAGCATTTCAACAATTTCCAGTGCTTATACGGCTCAAAAGAGTTTTTTTATATATATGCTCAAAAGAGTTTTAAAAAAGGCTAGGACAAAAGCTTTTCGCATTTTCATTAACTAGCAAAATGCCCGAAAGAAGATACAATATGTTTATATACTTTTTCTTTGGGCGAACACATGTCCATCGCGGCCACGGGGAGCGAAAACGTGCGTGATACCAAGCTTGTACTCGTCGTTTCTACTTTTCATGTCGCCAACAGCCTCTTGATGACCTTTCGGTCACCATTGATGCCCTGGACCAGCTTAATACCGTGAGAATTGTTGCCGCGATATTTGTGTTGCCTGCTTGTGCCCTCTTCATGGCCATAATCCATCAATCCTCCTGGAAAAAAAATAGCGTCCCAATGGACACTCGAATCCGAGAGAAGCGGCAGTTGCGCGCTGGTCCTTCATGGTTCCGGCCGGCCGATGAGACATGGACGACGAATTCCGACTGGATCTGGATGGCCTCCAACTATAGTGTCTATAATACCATCAACGGGCTGAGCGTGGCACAACCAAGCAGGGCTGGTTCTATATTTTTTGGGCCCTTGGGCGAAGTCGACAAAAGGCCCCTAATGATAATATATATATGTATGTATAATTAGATATATATATATATAGACGATATATATGTCAATTTTACTTGCAAAATATTTAAAAACATATAACCACACGTTAATAATCGAGATGTCTATAAATAATTGTCAAGCACTAAAGCATTGTGATATTTAGATAGAAAAAAATGGTAGGAAAAGATAACAAGTGTTTCATGCTACCGAATACCTCAATAATACTCAGCCTCCAATGAGTTCATTGACAATTAAGCTTTGGTGCTTCGAAAAAAGCTTTTTGTATATTTCTAGATACAAAATCATCGAGGACACTATCAAAATTAATGTTGTCTAATATATCCTTCTCAATACATCATGTTACAATTAATTGAACTACTCCCTCTCATCCATATTAGCTCAAATTTTTTTAGATAATGTTATATCTAACACTAAAACTTAACTAGATACATTCATATTTAGATAAATTAAAGTCAACTAATATGGGTCAGAGGGAGTAAGTATTTTTTGTTCTTTCCTGAGATGCGCTTACACGGCCGGTGCTAATGCCAAACTAATTGAAACTAGTTTTTTTACACAATTTTTTTTAGAGAAAACTAATTGAAACTAGTTAGCTAGCATAGTGATTACAACATATTACAGATGGGATTGAATGATTTACCGAGAGAATCAGCAGGCGAACACCATGCTAATACTTCGGCAATACCGGGACGCACACACACTGGCGGTGGCAGTCTGGCACCATGGCACCGCGCACGCCAGCAGAAGTGCAGGAGCAGGACAGCTTCAAGTATACGTGTACGTCCGATCGTCGCCCTTAGACTTGTCAGAAATTGGCTGCCGAATTGCCGAACCACAGGAGGAGGAGGCAGGGGCAGGCTGTGAGAGAGGTTAGATCGATTAGAACAAAAGTCCAAACGGCAACCGGCGTTGATTGCGCCGTTTCGACTGCACGTCTCCGGCTCCTCGCTCGGGCTTCCTCCCTTCCTCGACATGGCCGTTTGGGCTTTAGATTTTTTCAGAATTATGGACCCCCGACAGCAATGGGCCCTTGGCCATGGCACAATGTTGCCATGGGTCAGAGCCGGTCCTGCAACCAAGGACGCTTAGCCTGCGCAGATGAGTCGCAAGTGGCGCCGAGGCGACGACTCGAGCGTGACCAGGAAACTGCGGCAGGTGGTCACTCCGACGAGACGACAACTCCGGCAAGCGGCAACTCGAGCTGCTCTAGCTTCGTAGAGGACGATTCGTCGATTCGGGACTTCCTTTGCCAACGAAAAAAGGTCGACCTAAGAAAATTGCTCTCTTAGACGGTTATTAATATAGCATGGGTGGTGAAGAATCGAGAAGGTTGCGAGCTGTGGCGGCAAGGTGATACGTGGTGTCCGTGAAGTTTGACTCTGTGTATGCGATCATGATGCGGCTTTTATTGAAGCGATTGTGTGCGCAAAGCGATATCATGGATACGTGATAGATTTTGTTTCAAATAAATATACTACCGTACATGCGAGACGTGTGTGTTTATGATACCGTAGGAGTATACGTAATCGTTCAAAACAGATCCGTGCAGATCGGTTGTATCTTGAGGAATTCGGACGTGACATTGGAGTAGAAACAAAAAAATAACAATTCAACAATTATCGTGACTTATGTGTGATATGGTGGGTAATACACCTAAATTATTAGGGGCAAAGTTGTCTAAAAAAGTGTTGAACCGGAAGAAACACTTCGTGCTTTATTATTAGACTAGCAAAAATGCCCGTGCGTTGCAACGGATTGACAAGTGATAAATAAAAAATGAAATAAATATCCGCTAGATAATTTGTACATTTATAATTTATATTTATATAAAAGTCTCCATGTTTCTTTTAAAAGAAAAGGATAAATTGACAGCAATCTCAACTCGTATATTTTATGCCCAACTAAAACAATGGAATTTTTTATTTTACCAGATTAGCATGCATATTTTGTCTCTAAAAATGTTTTTGATAAAAGTTCTATTTTATTTTCTAATTATTCCCCTTCATTATTTTAAATTAAAACTCCGCTCTTTTTGATTTTTTTGTTTATCTAAAATCTTTTTGCAAAGGTCTTTTAAAAATAATAAAACAAATAAAAACAAAATTGTTTTAGAGGACCCTAACCTATTTAATCCCACCGCTGCAACACACCACACAACCACACAAAACAGCACACTACACACACCGCAAACAGTCACGCACGCACCCATCACACATGATCAACACACCCACGCCATGAGGGAGCCTATTATGCACGCTCATCACCGAACTCAACACGACGCACCACATAGAGCCACACACACCTGATCAATCTCTCATATCCCCAATAGTCCATGTTCCTCTTCCTTCATCCCGGTGCAGCGCCGCGACCTGGCTTTGATCCCCGTCGTCGTCTCCCTATCCTCCCCCGCTTAGCTCGTCCACGCGAGCATGCCGCCATCGAGCTCTGCCCCTGCGCAGGCCGCCGCCCCTGCGACCGCGTCTGCACGTCATCGACCCTCCCCTGCCTCTCGTGTCTCCATCGTGAGCTCACAACACCGCCGGCCTAGAAGGCCGAGCTCCTCCTCTGCTCTCGCATACCCGCCATCAGCGGCCTCACCCAGTTCGTCGCCTTCCTCGCTCCTGCCTTTGAGCATGGGGACATCAAATCAGAAACATCAGGTTTGCCGTATGCCTCTCAGGCTGGAAGCATCCCACGACCGACTCAGCTGCTTGCTTTATCAATCTTCACGGCACACCATCTGCAGCATCTCTATCACTTCACTGTTTCCAAGGAGACCACGCATACACTCCGCCCCTCTCCTTCCGTGGGACTTCACTGTTTCCATTTCCATTCTAGAATCTGGCCGTCTTTATCTCTCTAATTGTTCCAGGCATCAGCGAATTTCAGATCGGCTTGTTGATTCTAGGTAATCTGCGAAGTATATAAAGTGGTGGATCTCAATTTAAAGAAGCAATGTGGGACTATTTTAGCGGAGGCTCCTATCCGGAATCAGGAGTTTGGGAAGAAGCGCATGTTGTGTTGGGCCGTAGAGAGAAAACGCTTCGCTGTGAGCAAACCGCACCGGGCCGGCGTCGAGCAGCACGTCCGCACGTGAAGAGCAGGGCCTGCCTTGCGAGCTAGCTAGCGAATAACGGATGGTTCACGTGCTTTTTTCTCCAATCGAAGGAAATCGTTCACGCATAAATTTACGGTGGATTTACTTACGGGTGGCTTGGGCAGTAATATGAGGTTTAGTAGGAGGGTAAAACGGTCTAAAAAAATGTTGGACCGAAAAGCAACTTATACCTGTTTATGGTTAATTTTTTTTACGTGGGGCGGTAATTATATATATTTTTTTTTATCAAATCGAAAAAAAAAGTGTTGGAAAGGAAACAGCTTTATTATTAGGTATAGATATAGATTAGACTAGCAAAATGCCCACGTGTTGCGGCGAAAGAAATTAGTCTTTGTTGTAGCGGTGGTTTTTTTTTTAATGAGTCACATCTCGCAGCATAAACAACTTTCTTTATCTTACTCGCTGACATTCGCTCCTCGATTAATTGATCGTTCCAATTCTCAAACATAATATTTCCTTTCTTCAAACCCCTATTCCTCCGTGTGCTTCCCTTTCATCTTCTTGTAAAGTGCGCTCCACTGTCGGCTCTGGCCAGCACCGTCCCGTTTAATTAGCTCACACATTTAATTTATTATCAATCTACACAATCTCTCACAATCAGTCTAGTTCCCGTTTAATTAGGCAGTCCATAGTTTTTTTTAAATTAGCCCATGATCCCTTCGCTTAGTTACTGCTTAGAGAATCCAATTTGCTGAAATTCTGACAAGAGGAAATTTGTCTGGAAGCTAACACGCACAGCATGCTAGGGTTTGTCCTTTTTAAAAAAACAAGCATGCTATGTAAATATTATATGCTTGATTTTGATTCTACCTAGGCAACCTTCCATCCATGCATGCGGCGTCAAGCGTCATCCAAAGAAAATATATAGATAGGATTAAATGGCAATCGATGTAGCTGCAGGAATCTGGTGTAATCACAGTACCCAATATAACTCCTTCCGAATCCTATATAACTAAGAAGATCACCCCTACTAACATATTTCTCTTGACATGCATCTTATCCACATTAGCAAGCAACCACATCATCCAACTAACTTAATTTTATGCCATGCAACTTGCCCGCGTGGCCGCGTCAAGAGATTGCCATGTCAAATTGGTTGTTAAGATCGCTTCCTTTATGGCCAATGCCCCACCATCTACTGTGTCTCTTGACTCTCTGGTTGCCATTCTTAATTCTTCCAATAAAGAAACTGTGTAACTCAACATCTTCCCCTGCCCTGCGAATTCTCGGTACATGTAGCTCGCCCGTATCGAAGTGGTCGTCTTCATCAGTCATCATCTGCCACTGCCACTAGGCAAGATCGGAGCTGCAACACTGGATCAATGCCTGTGCTGTTCATCATCCTCCGTTGTTCAAGATCATCACCACCGCAGATCAACACCTGCTCTGGTCATTGGTTTTCCAAGTACGAGGTTCTATTGCCAGCATCTGGTGCCTGCCCATGAATCATTTCGGTGTTCATAGTGATTATGTCTCCATGTGCACGGATGTCTCTCCCTGCACTGAAGCATATCAGATGCGAAGCTTTTGTATGATCACACAACATGTCTATCTTTTCACTTTGTGTTCTTTATATATTGATAAATCATGTCTCTGCTTCCCTTCTCGCCCTGAAAGTTATCTTCTGAGGTATCTTCCCTCAATTTCTTCTTGTAGATTGCATCAATTTTACCTCTTTACCCTAGACACTCTTCTGATTTGGGTGGGTACTGAACAATTTGGCCAGTAGTGTGGCAGCACCTTCAACATATAATTTTGTTGCTACTTTATCTTCAGATTTTGTATAGTATTTTATTGATTGTTTCACAGTCTGCAGATGCTATTAGGACTGATTCCCAGTCGGCTCACTAAGCATTAAGATGTTTCTTCATGAGTGAATCTCGACAGCCACCGATTGGAGGCACCCTTCATCTTCATCATATGAATTCTCAGGGAAAGCAAACAACGCTGCATTTTGTACTCATCCCAGTGATTTCTCAAAATAATTGCACACGAGCCCCCAAGAAGTTCTCGTATACTATATAGCAATTGGTGGAAGCAATGACATCAGCAGCTCTGGTGGCTCCAATCTACAAAAAAACATTGTGCCAACATCCAAGTTATGGTAGTGGCGCTGAGGGCCTCTTCCTTTCCTCGACGGAGCCGCCAATTCTCTCTTCACTGCATGGCACGTGGAAAAACTGCTGGATGCATTTTGTTCGTGTCTACATTCCACTGAACACTAAGACCTCCAGTCCAGAATATATGTCGTCTCTAGCATTCATGCCCTCCATACCCGCAACGAAATTCATGCCCTCGATACCCGCAAAGGAAGATTAGTCATCTGATTTAATTACAAAAATTATCGCTATAATTTGTGCTAATGTTGATCTTCTGATGTGTCTCTTATCTTCATGCCACTTTGGGCAACTGAAGCATTCGTTTTCCTCTCCTAGCTACTTGATAAAACTACCATGCGCACTGAGCTGATGGGCTGATCCTCCCTGTTCTAGGTTCTTTGTGTGTCCATTGTAAATGCATTGCTAAACTTACAATATTCTGAGCACGACGGTTCACAGTTTCATTTCAAGCCAATGTTGTCTTGGCAGCCTAATGTATTCCCGTTTGGATTGCCCGCACCATCAGTTTGGAGCTGCTCTCCTGCATTCTCCATCAGTGCACTCTGCCTGGTGTATCCATATAGATTGTACCTCCGTCCACTTTTGGTATATTTGACAGGTGAAAACTGTACAATTGGTTATCTAAGCACTTACTCTTCGTTTTCTTCTTGTAGGTTACGTGTGAAGAGCAACTAAAAAAAGAAGTGTCTTCCACCGTATTATTTTTTAGGGTGTTTTTCACCGTATCATTGTACGAGTGATTTGTGTTGATTTAGTACCACATGTCCATGTTGTCCAATAAGATTTGTTATTTTTTTGCTCAATTCATAAGCTACATGCACCTGTCACGGGTTCTAAGTCCTAGAAATAGCTTCTTGCAGAAATGAGACTACATACAAAGACCCAAAGTAGCCGGCCTCTTCCCGGGACCCAGCGCAAGAGGGAGCTATATGCACCGTCGGGCTGCCCTTTTATTTCACAAGCTCACCTGTGCAGGTACTGGCTACTATAGGTATATAATATCAGTTGTTGATAGTTTTTTCTATATGCTCGATTAACTTTTATGTTGTTTGACCTTAGTAAAAAATTATATGTAGTACATTGTAAAGTGGTGCATTAATTGATGAAGTTTTAGTTCATTTTGATTCCATTTTGTGCATTTGTTCTCTTCTATTTTACTTTGATCTTCTCTACAATTCAATTCATGGCATCTGTGCATCCCGCTACAACGCGCGGGGTATCATCTATTTGATAAAAAAAAACTGCCAGATCCATTCTTTCCTGCTACATCTGGAAGCAATCGGAAACATGCTGTCAGGTAATGGTGTGGCAGAGCTAGGCGTAGCTAGTCAGGGGATTAGCCAAGTGCGGAGTACAAGACACGCAAAGCGTTGAGGACACAGGCATAATATAGAAACCTTGTTCTCAACTACGCGAGTCGGTGCCATGATCGAGGAAAATTGCATGAGTCGGCTTAGGAATATACAACTTGTTTTTTTAACTTATCGGTGGCGCTGTGATATTATGTGGTTTTGTAGGAGGGTAAACTAGTTTAAAAAATTATTGGACCGGGAGAAACACTTCGTGCTTTATTATTAAATATAGATATAGATTAGGTATAGATTAAACATGAGGTTTGACATGTTACAAATAACAAACAAAAGGCTAGAAAAACTAAAAGAACTACTCACCATATGTTGTTAGGACAAATCCAACGGCTCAGTGGCGGAGCTAGGGGGACGAGCAGGGGCCTTGGCCCCCCCTATGCATGCTGCAGCAAGCCAATTTTTATACCTAAGCTTGGTTAAAAAATATTTTTTAAGTGATAATTACCATGGTTGGCCCCCCTAATAGCTGATTACCATGGTTGGCCCCCCTTAAGTTGTATTCCTGCCTCCGCCCCTGCAACGGCTACCCTAAATTCGGTTTTCGTTTTCCTTTTTGTTTTAGCGGACAAAAACTAGCACCAAATGGTGACTTCCATTTCAATTTTTCTAGTCTGTTTGCCCGGACACATGCTTCTCAGAGAAAAATTGGGACCATAAGGGCTTCTCCAACGACGGCTCGCATATCAGATACCAATCGGCTCCTATTTGGTCAGCTTGCAGGTCGGGGAGGACAGTGTGTCCTCGGGACGTACGTTTGCGGTGGTCCGTGCACTCATCAGGCTGCTCTATTTGCGGGGGGACCGCACAGCAGCGCTTTATAGCCGCACGAGGTGACATTATTGACCCTAAGAGAAAGTAGGAGTACAATAGAGTACAGTCAGCTGGCTATAAGGGATAAAATATTGTAGTTTTGATGATGTGGAGGAGCGATAAGAGGAGAGAGAATGTAAGCGGGCTGTAAATTAACAGCCGGCTCTAGCACGTGCTCCTAGGCAGCTTGTGTGAGTAAAATATGGGTCACATATTAATTAAGTAGTAGACTTGTGTAGCTAACTATTTTACTAGTGAACTATAAGGCTGGCTATAGATGACATGACACTTTCTTATAGCCAACGACTGGCTATATTAATGACAGCCAAATCGCATTGCGTCGCCCCATGCTTTCTCCCGCCCACGCCCCTTTTCCCACATGCTAGCTGTGTTGTTTCCCGCCCGGCCACGTCGTTCCCGCCCGAAGCGGAACTTCTCGCCTTCTTTTCCTGCCTAGGCCGCATGGCTAATAAAAAGACCAGGTCGCTAGGGAATGGAGGGCCACCATAGCCACCAAGTCTGGATGCCTCCCCATCACTTGGGCTGACCTTAGCAAGTACGCCCTTGCTTGCCATCCATCCTATCGTTGAACGGCGAGCCTGCTTTGTTTGTGGGGGAAGAGGAGCATGACGAGGTGGCGATGGAGTAGTGAGAGGTCAACGAGGAGGGGGAGGAGGAGGACATGGGCGACTAGGAAGACAGTGGCAAGGGAGGGCCTGACTGGCAGAAGGGCATCGTCTCCTCCTTGACACGGCACGACAGGAGGCAGCGCACGTTGCCATCTACTCCACAAATGTGGCCTTCGAGGGCCACGTTATGTGTCGTTGTCCAGGGCCTCGGCACTAAGCATATTGCCCATAAGCATATTTCCCCTAAGTTGTTTTATGAAGATGCAAACATGAATACATCAAGAGCAATAGCACTGAGCATATTGTTTATAAGTTGTTTTATCCTTATAGTCAGCGTGCATGTGCGACGCATGTTTAATTATTTTTAATTAAAATATTTGTCTTAAATTTTATTTCTCTTTTAGATAGATTTTTTATTGAGTCACAATTTGTCTCTTGCCCAAATATAGGAGTGCGCCATCCACACACATGCGTTCATAAAATTCGTTATCACATAAATGTACATCATATGTATAAAGATTACTCACAAAAATTCTTCAAAAACAATATCTAAGAAAAATTATATACTATTTATTCTTTGATGATGTTTATCTTTTGATGGTCCATCTCTTTATGCACTCTATAATGTTGTGCTCCATGTCTGGGATATTCTTTAGAGTTTCATTCCCTTCGAAACTCGTCTCCTGAGTTTGATGTTTTGAGTTTTTTTGGAGGGTCTATCTACAATCATACAATCCGTGGGATGTGCTTTGTTTTCATCGCATTTATCCTTTTTGCAGTCTCGATTTTTTATATTATCATCATTCAATTTAGAATCCACCAAAATGACAACTAATTTGCTTCTAAAATGTGTCATATGAGCCTACATAGTAGTAATTACAGCTACTTTTCAAAGCGAAATATACCTGTTCAAGAGAGAAGAGTGTTGAATAAGATATCTTCCTTGAAATACTCCATAAAATTTAACATCCAAAGCCCACACGATAACATGCATGCTTAATAATTTATGATACTGTTCTAAACAAATATCATTATGAACACAATGACCATAAATAGATTTTTTAACTCGACACGCCCATGTCCGACATATGTAAGTACGTACAACATCATTTAAAATGCACAAAACACAAAATAATTTCCTTCAACAATTGGTTGAAAAATATTATAATTCAATCATTGTTTGAAAAAAGTTATTCAAAGTTAACTATTAACATTATTCATAATTTATATTCTGGCTTTCTTAGGAGAACTATCTAATAAACCAGAACCATCATTTATGTTTGAACAAATAATAATGTACTCCTATGAAAGCCTAATGTTTCTTTCCTTCATAGTCCATTTTCTTCTTAGGAGTACTACATAGTATAGTCTAAATGTCTATAATTATAAACAAGATAGACGGTCAGGAGAAAGGGCATTAGCTAGTGGATAAGTGGCATGAAGGCACGCACAAGACAAAGCCAGCTTTTTGTCCAAAAAAAGGCAAAGCCAGCTAGTCAGCCACGGAACCGCGTCTCTTCACCTTCCTTGCTCCTTCACTCACTTCACTTTCTGCTCTCGATCCCCTTCCCTGCTAGTCTGGCATGCGGCCGGCAGCGCACCGAGTGCGGCGATGATGCGTGTTGAACGCCCCGTTGGGAAACCTCAAGAGCAAGGTATGATGCAGCACAGCAGCAAGTTTTCCCTCAGTAAGAAACCGAGGTTATCGAACCAGTAGGAGGAAGGAAACGCCTCAAAGATGTTGCAAGCAACGTGGAGACCTGCACAACACAAACTCAAGACTTTTCCCCAACTAACAGTGAGGTTGTCAATCTCACCAGTTGTTGTAACAAAGGATTAACTGTATGATGTGGAAGGTGATGATGGTTTGCAGCAAATAAACAGTAACAGTGGAAGATGTATCAATGGTAAAGATTGGACCGGGGTCCATAGTTCACTAGAGGTGCTCTCCTTAGATAAACAAACATGGCATGAAGGGTAAACAAATTACAGCAGGGCAATTTACAGGACTGAGAAAGGCATAACAATGCAATACTAGACAAAAAGATCCTATGAGATTCGATTGGGCAATACAAAAATATACATAGACCTCCATCCAACTACATCTATGACTAGAAGTCCACCTTTAGGTTATCATCCGAACCACCTCCAGTATTAAGTTGCAAGCAACAGACAACTGCTTTAAGCAAAGTGTGTAAGGTAAACAATCCACTTGTTCCATGAACAAGAGACCGTTGTTTTCTCCATAATGGCAACAACATATCTACAACCGAAGATTTCTGTCACTTCACATGGAAACTATAGGCATGAACCCACTATCGAGCATAAATACCCCCTCTTGGAGTGTGGCATCCCGCAAAACCACTACTAGAAAATCGCGTTGAATTTGTGCATTGCATCGTCATCATCATGCATTGTTTGCCAAAACCCTTTTTCGCAAAGCCCGTTTTCGTTTTCTAAAACGCCCCGACCTTCGTTCAAACGCCAAACCCCGGTTGTTCCGGATATTTTGTTTGTCAAAAACTAGTTACAAAAGATAATAGAAAATAAATAAAGTATTAAATTATTTTCAGAGGCGGTCGAGCAGGCCGTCCCGAACGACCACCCCCAGTTTATAAAACGGCCCAACCTGCCTACCCTACCTAAATTCTAAACCCACCTAAAAAGCTACCCAACCTACCCCTCCACCTCACCCTGGCCAATAGTCCCTCGCCACCTCACCCTCTTCCCTCACCCCCTCCTCTCACATGCTGCCACGTGGCCTCCCTCACCCATCTCTCTTCTCTCTCTCTTCCCTCCCTCACAGCGCGCCACACCCAGTCCTCTCCCCTCACCTGCCCCGGCCCCACCCTGGGACTCACACACGCTAGCGCGCATGCACGCACGCCAGACCCACCAACCGCACGCCAGCACGCCCCGCGCCGCGGGACCCACCCCCACGCCTGGCCCCGCACTCTCCTCTCCCCTCCCTCCCCGCGTCGGCCCCTGTTCTTCTTCCCCAGGCGCCCCGACCCCGGCCTCTCCTCTCCTCCGCTCTCGCTCTCGCTCTCCTCAGCTCCGCCTGCCTCCCCTCTGGTTCCCCTGCCCTTGGGCTCGCCAGCCTCCGTGGCCTCCCAGCGACCTCGGCTGCAGCCTTCCTCCTTCCCTCCGCAGCCGCTCCGCCCAAGGCTCCGGCCATGCGCTCCCTCCTCTCCCTCGCTCCCCGCGCCCAGCTTCCTCTCAGCCCAGCTGAGCCCGCCTCTAGCCTCAAGCCCGCGCCGCCGCGCCCTCACTTCCCTCGCCTCCGGCCCTCCTCCGACCTCACGCTGCCTCGCCCACCTCTCTCCCCGGCCAGCTCCTCCCGCCTCCGCCTGGCCCTCGACCCGAGCCTCCTGAGCCCCCTCAGCAGACCTCGCCGCCCGGCCATGCGCGTCCCGCCAAGCCTCTCCGTCGGCCTCGTCTGACCCCACCACGAGGACCTCGCTCCGCCGCGCCACTCGCCCATCCCCAGGGCCCTTTCGAGCCCTGTGCCTCCAACCACCGTCGCCTCCGCTGCGAGCTCCGCGACCTTCCTCCGACCAGCGCTCAGGCCCGCTTGCCGTGGTTGCCGCCGTCGACCGCCTCCAGCGCCGCCTCGGGTCGGCCCGACAAGTCTACCTCCGCCCGTGCGTGTCTCCTGCCAGTACCAGTTGGTGCTGAGGTGTTGAGTGTGGGGACAGCAGGACCGCGAGGCCGCATCGAGAGGATCTCGCAAGATGAGCATGGTGACGCCCGTTGGACCTTCGACAAGTAAGTCGGCATGGAACCCGAAGAGGCCGGTACCCCCAAGATCTACCACACGGACACATCCCGGACACGGAGAAAGGCCTCGCAACGGCAAGCTCGCCTCCCGGAACACCAAGTGCTTCCTCATGGATCAGACGACCGAACCCCAAAGGCTGAACCCGGGCAGGCCAAGTTCTTCGACCCGAAGGAAACAGACACGACAAGTACTTCATCACGGGCCCACGACCGTCTCGATGGCGCGACAAGACAAGACCAGCGCGGCAAGCTCGACCCCGTGGGAACCGACAAGATCTGCATGACCACAAGACCGACAACGCGACCCGAAGACCGGATGCGCCAAGACCTACCCCTGAGTCCGAGAACGACCCCGTCGAACCCTGGACCCTGGACCATGTCGAACCCCGAACCCCGGAACCCAAGATCGTCGAGCCCCCTCTGATGTGTGACCCCTCTTCCCTCGAACCCTATTTTATAACATAATAACAACTTGTTGCATATTGAATTGTCATTCATCTTGCATACATATCTGTGGTTTGGGGGCCTTATGCCGATTCACCTAATAATTGAATATGGGGCCCATATGCGGGCAAATCTAGTCTCATATCGGCCTCATTTAAACTTGTGTAGCGAACCGGTATCTTATCTTGCCTTGTTAAAACAACATTTAAATTGCGGGGTAGCTAAATAACTTGCACCACCTAATTATTTGTCGGGACCCCGGTTCCACTTAATATGACCTAATCGCATCACATCTTTGCCATGTCATACATCATACATGCATCATGCCGATCTTCTGCCGTTGTATTAAATATTGCATCCGGTGTTTATTCTAGTGTTATGCTTCTTCGCGGATAAGGCCGTTGAGTTGATGTGAGCTTCGCCCCGATCTTCGGATGAACCTTCGTCAATGTTTTCAGGCGAGCATCTCCCCCTTTCTACCTATCTTACTTTTCTAGTATTTATTTCCCTCCTGTTGATCTTTGCTATCTGTGTTGCGATGCTCTAGTTTCGTACCCGTGATATCCCTTGCAGCCATATATAGCCTTGGACACATCCTATTACCTGTTGTTTGGTAGATAGTTGGACCCGCGTGTCGTAGTCGCTTGATCAAGTGTTTTGCTTGTCGTCAAGTACCACCTTTGTTGGAGAATTGCCGCATGTTGACGTTGGAGATGATCATGGTTTACTTATTGTTCACTTTAATTCCTGTTTAACAACTAAAATTGAATTAAGCAGAGGCATCGGTGGGTGATAGGTAAGATTTGGTTTCCGACCGCCCACTTGTGTCCCGTAGGACCCGAGTTCTTGACACTGTTCGAGATCGAGCGCGCTAACCACAGGTGGGGAGATATGGGCCCCCCATTGATAATTACCTGATTTCAAAGTATTGTACTGGGGGCCACAAACTAGTTTGGGGTTTTATTACTATCCTGTACTTATGCCATGCTTTACTGCTTTATTTACGATTGTGCGAGGTACTGCACACTGTACTGTTTAGGAATTGTGACCCGTTTACGTGGTATCGACAGTCCCCGTTTGGGGACTCTTTCGTTACCACCGCCCCACAAACCCTAAGTCCGTCTCGGAGACCGGCCGACTTCTATGGGTATACTTAGTGGGGTGGCCCCCTGCTTGCTTTGGGTGCAGGAACGTCGTGACTTAGGCCCGCCGACATACCGATGGGTGTATGTTAACCGATCCGGCAAAAGGGTCAAGTGCTGTGGATACTTTGGTGCACCCTGCGGTTTAATCTTTTCGAAGCCGTGTCCGGTTATGGACGACTTGGAGCACGGTGTCGATCATAGACAACTATAACTAAAGTTCTTGTTTTAAAATGACTTGTATCCGATTTGATTAGTAATCAGCTTCACTACAACGGAATGGCTAAGTAAAAGTATCAACAACTGCTGGGTTTTGGGTTTATCTCATGCTAATTGAATCTGACTAGTAAGTGATGCCACTAAAACGGAATGACTAACTAAAAGTGCCCACTGCTTACTTTATCAGGATGATTATCTAAACCTGACTAGTAAAGTGCCGCAACTATAATTGAATAAGTAAAACTGCCAACTGTGTGAGTTCCTCGGTTGACTTCCTCGTTTGGTTATGAGGGGGAAACGCCAGGATGGGTTTGTTTGGTGATAGCTTCAGGTAGGATCCGGATAGGTCATTCACACCCCCCTCTCTGATAACCGCCAGTTGTATCGAGTCTCTATAGGTTGTTTAGTGCATGCTGCCGCTGCCGCTCAGTCCACCATACCTATGTAGGCGAGGACCGCCGAATTCTAGTCTCGCTGTCATCGGCCTCGATCGACGCCTCCTTCTTTTTCCTTTGCCCTTTGTCGGCACCCCTTTTGTTTAAGCAGGTTTGAGATCGACGCCGTTAGCAGGGTTACCCTTCCGGCTTGGCCTGGGCAGGGTTATGGACGCCATTGGTTATTCTTCAGGGCTCTTAGCCCCATTTGCATCTTGTCCGTAGTCGGACGCTCCCTCTTTTCAAGGTGTTTTGGATCTTTGTACCGTATAGTTGTATTCTTGACTCTTTGAGTCGCTGTTGTATATATATCTGTTCTGTGGGTCCCATCGAGGACTGTTGTGTAATGTTATTACTTTGTTTTTCCACCCGCACGAAAGTGCCTGGTGGGCACCTTCGAATCGTTTCTATGCGGGTTTGGCGAGTTTCGCTAAAACTTGCATAGGGCCGATTCTGAGGGTGTTACAGAGTGGTATCAGAGCTCAGCAGCCATGATACCCCACAAGTCCAAATCGAGGATAACCTAGCTAACGGCCAGTAGTAGTGTCAAAACTATTTTCAAAAATCGGTTGGATAGTTCGATTAGGTCTGATTTTACTCCTTACCCTCCGTTTCTCCTCTTACCTCTACGCGATTTGAATCTGCCTTATCTTTTCTTCGGTCCGTGGATTTCGTGGTTGGGTTTCCGCTGCACTTTAGGGTTTCGCCTCCTTTGATAACGGTGTTGATACCTCTGTGTTCAAGCCCGATGAATCCGTCTACGGTGTTACCATTCCTTGTTCCTTGTTTGAGCCTTCCGGTGTTTCCGACGCGACGACATCATCTTCATCAGACCCGATGCAGAGTCTGCATCACTCCTTTGTTTCCGAACCTCGCTTGTCGAGATCTTCAGTCTGAATTCTGAGGGTTGGTTGCATAGTCTGTCTATTCGTGTACATAGTAATGCTTTGAGTGCGGGATGGAGTCGCGACCATACCACTACTCTTATCATTCGCTTATGTACATTGAATGATGGATCGATGCAATTTACTCCTTCCGCTGAAGTAGAGGTGGCCTTACCTTTAACTTCGTCTGTTGTTTTCCGGAGTGTCTCTTGGCAAACAGGGACAACGACCTCTTGTTAGTGGTGTCGCGAAGATCTACACGAAGCGAGAAGACGCAGATCGCCGACCTTTCCTTCCGGTACCATGAGGCGGATCTCGAGGGCGAGATCCCTTGTTAGTGGTGTCGAATTGTGGCATCCCGCAAAACCACTACTAGAAAATCGCGTTGAATTTGTGCATTGCATCGTCATCATCATGCATTGTTTGCCAAAACCCTTTTTCGCAAAGCCCGTTTTCGTTTTCTAAAACGCCCCGACCTTCGTTCAAACGCCAAACCCCGGTTGTTCCGGATATTTTGTTTGTCAAAAACTAGTTACAAAAGATAATAGAAAATAAATAAAGTATTAAATTATTTTCAGTAGGGGCAGTCGAACGGGCCGTCCCGACCCGAACGACCACCCCCAGTTTATAAAACGGCCCAACCTGCCTACCCTACCTAAATTCTAAACCCACCTAAAAAGCTACCCAACCTACCCCTCCACCTCACCCTGGCCAATAGTCCCTCGCCACCTCACCCTCTTCCCTCACCCCCTCCTCTCACATGCTGCCACGTGGCCTCCCTCACCCATCTCTCTTCTCTCTCTCTTCCCTCACACAAGCCACACCAGTCCTCCTCTCACCGCCTGCCCCACCTCAGGACTCACACACGCTAGCGCGCATGCACGCACGCCAGACCCACCAACCGCACGCCAGCACGCCCCGCGCCGCGGGACCCACCCCCACGCCTGGCCCCGCACTCTCCTCTCCCCTCCCTCCCCGTGTCGGCCCCTGTTCTTCTTCCCCAGGCGCCCCGACCCCGGCCTCTCCTCTCCTCCGCTCTCGCTCTCCTCGCCTCCCGGCCCCTCTGCCTCCTCACCGCCCCACGCTCCCGGCCCTCCGCCCATGACCTCCAGCACCTCATGGCCCAGCCCTTCCTCCTTCCCTCCGCCGCCGCCCGCCTCTCCCGCCATGCTCCCTCCTCTCCTCGCTGCTCGCCGCCCGGCCTGCCAGCTTCCTCCCCAGCCCAGCCCGGCGCCGCCTCTAGCCCCTCAAGCGCCGCCCGCGCTGACCCTCCGCTCGCCCGCCTCGGCCCTCCTCCGACCTCGCCTTCCACCTCGCTAGCTCCTCCCGCCTCCGCCCGCTTGGCCCCGACCGAGCCTCCCCACAGCCCCCCCCGCCGCCTGGCCAGACCTCCGCCCGGCCATGCGTCCCTCACGCAAGCCTCTCCGCCCGGCGTCAGACGACCCCACCTGAGGACCTCGCTCCGGCGCGCCACCGCCCATCCCAAGGCCCCGCTGAGCCCGCCTCCAACCACTGCCGCCTCACTGCGAGCTCCGGCGACCTTCCTCCGACCGCCTGGGCCCGCTGCGTGGTTGCCGCCGTCGACCGCCTCCAGCGCCGCCTCGGGTCGGCCCGACAAGTCTACCTCCGCCCGTGCGTGTCTCCTGTGAAGTACCAGTTGGTGCTGAGGTGTTGAGTGTGGGGACAGCAGGACCGCAGGGCCTTCGCATCGAGAGGATCTCGCAAGATGAGCATGGTGACGCCCGTTGGACCTTCGACAAGTAAGTCGGCATGGAACCCGAAGAGGCCGGTACCCCCAAGATCTACCACACGGACGCATCCCGGACACGGAGAAAGGCCTCGCAACGGCAAGCTCGCCTCCCGGAACACCAAGTGCTTCCTCATGGATCAGACGACCGAACCCCAAAGGCTGAACCCGGGCAGGCCAAGTTCTTCGACCCGAAGGAAACAGACACGACAAGTACTTCATCCTGGACGCCACGACCGTCTCGATGGCGCGGTATCGACAAGACCCTCGCAACGGCAAGCTCGACCCCGTGGGAACCGACAAGATCTGCATGACCACAAGACCGACAACGCGACCCGAAGACCGGATGCGCCAAGACCTACCCCTGAGTCCGAGAACGACCCCGTCGAACCCTGGACCCTGGACCATGTCGAACCCCGAACCCCGGAACCCAAGATCGTCGAGCCCCCTCTGATGTGTGACCCCTCTTCCCTCGAACCCTATTTTATAACATAATAACAACTTGTTGCATATTGAATTGTCATTCATCTTGCATACATATCTCGTGGTTTGGGGCCTTATGCCGATTCACCTAATAATTGAATATGGGGCCCATATGCGGGCAAATCTAGTCTCATATCGGCCTCATTTAAACTTGTGTAGCGAACCGGTATCTTATCTTGCCTTGTTAAAACAACATTTAAATTGCGGGGTAGCTAAATAACTTGCACCACCTAATTATTTGTCGGGACCCCGGTTCCACTTAATATGACCTAATCGCATCACATCTTTGCCATGTCATACATCATACATGCATCATGCCGATCTTCTGCCGTTGTATTAAATATTGCATCCGGTGTTTATTCTAGTGTTATGCTTCTTCGCGGATAAGGCCGTTGAGTTGATGTGAGCTTCGCCCCGATCTTCGGATGAACCTTCGTCAATGTTTTCAAAGTAGCATCTCCCCTTTCTACCTATCTTACTTTTCTAGTATTTATTTCCTCTCATTGATCTTTGCTATCTGTTGCGATGCTCTAGTTTCGCATCGTGATATCCCTTGCAGCCATATATAGCCTTGGACACATCCTATTACCTGTTGTTTGGTAGATAGTTGGACCCGCGTGTCGTAGTCGCTTGATCAAGTGTTTTGCTTGTCGTCAAGTACCACCTTTGTTGGAGAATTGCCGCATGTTGACGTTGGAGATGATCATGGTTTACTTATTGTTCACTTTAATTCCTGTTTAACAACTAAAATTGAATTAAGCAGAGGCATCGGTGGGTGATAGGTAAGATTTGGTTTCGATCCCACTTGTGTCCCGTAGGACCCGAGTTCTTGACACCTGTTCCGAGATCGAGCGCGCTAACCACAGGTGGGGAGATATGGGCCCCCCATTGATAATTACCTGATTTCAAAGTATTGTACTGGGGGCCACAAACTAGTTTGGGGTTTTATTACTATCCTGTACTTATGCCATGCTTTACCGCTTTATTTACGATTCAGCGAGGTACCGCATCTTGCTTAGGAATTGTGACCGTTCGTGGTATCGACAGCCCCGTTTGGGGACTCATTGCGTTCCATCACCCCACAAACCCTAAGTCCGTCTCGAGACCGCCGACTTTGTTATGGTATACTTAGTGGGTGGCCCCGATTGCTTGCTTTGTCCAGGAACGTCGTGACTTAGGCCCCGCCGACATACCGATGGGTGTATGTTAACTGATCTGGCAAAAAGGGTCGAAGTGCCTGTGGATACTTTGGTGCACCCCTGCAGGGTTTAATCTTTTCGAGAAGCCGTGTCCGCGGTTATGGACGACTTGGAGCACAGTGTCTGATCATAGACAACTATAACTAAAGTTTACTGTTTTAAATTGACTTGTTTCCGATATGATTAGTAATCAGCTTCACTACAACGGAATGGCTAAGTAAAAGTATCAACAACTGCTGGGTTTTGGGTTTATCTCATGCTAATTGAATCTGACTAGTAAGTGATGCCACTAAAACGGAATGACTAACTAAAAGTGCCCACTGCTTACTTTATCAGGATGATTATCTAAACCTGACTAGTAAAGTGCCGCAACTATAATTGAATAAGTAAAACTGCCAACTGTGTGAGTTCCTCGGTTGACTTCCTCGTTTGGTTATGAGGGGGAAACGCCAGGATGGGTTTGTTTGGTGATAGCTTCAGGTAGGATCCGGATAGGTCATTCACACCCCCTCTCTGATAACCGCGCTTGTATCGAGTCTCTATAGGTTGTTTAGTGCATCTTTGCCACGCCACCACCATACCTATGTAGGCGAGGACCGCGAATTCTAGCCTCGCTGCATCGCCTCGATCGACGCCTCCTTCTTTTCCTTTGCCCTTTGTCGGCACCCTTTGTTTAAGCAGGTTTGAGATCGATGCCGTAGCGTGGTTACCCTTCCGGATTGGCCTGGGCAGGGTTATGGACGCCATTGGTTATTCTTCAGGGCTCTTAGCCCCATTTGCATCTTGTCCGTAGTCGGACGCTCCCTCTTTTCAAGGTGTTTTGGATCTTTGTACCGTATAGTTGTATTCTTGACTCTTTGAGTCGCTGTTGTATATATATCTGTTCTGTGGGTCCCATCGAGGACTGTTGTGTAATGTTATTACTTTGTTTTTCCACCCGCACGAAAGTGCCTGGTGGGCACCTTCGAATCGTTTCTATGCGGGTTTGGCGAGTTTCGCTAAAACTTGCATAGGGCCGATTCTGAGGGTGTTACATGGAGTCACTAACAACTACTTGGCCAAGATTGCTACTAACAATGGAGAGCATGCAAGATCACAAACAACACAGACATGATATAATTAAATTGACAAAACCATTAATCAATCTGACATAGTAATCTCAATATCGATCGGATCCCTGCAAACACAACATGCATGATTACAAATAGATTAGATCTTGATCATG
Organism: Avena longiglumis; assembly: GCA_030063025.1. Lineage (NCBI taxonomy): Eukaryota > Viridiplantae > Streptophyta > Magnoliopsida > Poales > Poaceae > Avena > Avena longiglumis. The sequence continues at coordinate 367,032,189 of CP125978.1, forward strand.
AACGGAGCTCACAAGATCTATACATGAAAGCACAAAGGAGGAGATACAACCATCTAGCTACTACATAGATCCGTAGTCCAAGGTGGAACTACTCACGCTTCATACCGGAGGCTGGCATGATGAAGAAGAAGGACTCCGGGATGATATCCCCTCCGGCTGGGTGCCAGGAAGAACTTCAGATCCCACCATCCGATCTAGGGAAGATGGTGCTGGCGGCTACAGACAGTTTCGTGGAGTTTTTATCGGGTCTTAGGGTTTCTGCATCGAGGGCTTCTTATAGGCGAAAAGGCAAGGCAGGAGGGCCACCAGGGCGGTTGCACCCCCCAGGCGCGGGGTGGGCCCACCTGCGCGGCCAGGGTGTGTGGCCCCCTGGTGAGACTTGATACATTGGAAACATATCTATAATTTTTGATGCTCGATGCTTGTTTAGTATCTACTTTGCTTTACTTGTCTACACTTTAAGGTGCTTTTTACATGTTTTCTAGTACTAACCTATTAACAAGTTGCAACAGTGCCAGATGCCTGTTTTCTTCTGTTTTTGGTTTCAGAAAAGTTAGTAAAGAAATATTCTCGGAATTGTACGGGACAAACGTCAAAGTCAATAACTTTCCGTGGGGAACAAGAAGTCCAGAGGGGAGACAAGGAAGTGGGCCAGGGCAGCCAGACCCCCTAGGCACGGATAGGGGTGGGCCCACGCCTGGCTAGGGTTTTCCCCTCTGGTCGCCTCCTCGTCCTCCCCCTTCGCCTATAAGAAGCCCCCGATGCAGAAACCCTAAGCACCCGATCGAATCTCCACGAAAACGTCTGTAGCCGCCTCCACCATCGTTCCTAGATCAGGGGGATCTGAAATTCTTCCCGGCACCCTACCGGAGGGGAGATCATCCCGGAGGCCTTTTCTCCGGTATGATGCGTGAGTAGGTCCACCTTGGACTATGGGTCCATGTAGTAGCTAGATGGTTGTATCTCCTCCTTTGTTCTTTCATGTATAAATCTTGTGAGCTCCGTTCATGATCAAGATCTAATCTATTTGTAATCATGCATGTTGTGTTTGCGGGGATTCGATGGATATTGAGATTATTATGTTGGTTTGATTAATGGTTTTGTCTTTATGATTCTATCATGTCTGTGTTGTTTGTGATCTTGCTTGCTCTCCGTTGTTAGTAGCTATCTTGGCCAAGTAGTTGCTAGTGACTCCAGGAGGGGGTATTTATGCTCGATAGTGGGTTCATGCCTCTAGTTTCCAAGGGAAGTGACAATAATCTCTTTGGTTGTAGATGTGTTGTTGCTACTAGGGAGAAAACAACGGTCTCTTGTTCATGGAACATGTGGACTGTTTACCTTACACACATTTCTTAAAGCAGTTGTCTGTTGCTTGCAACTTAATACTGGAGGGGGTTCAGATGATAACCTGAAGGTGGACTTCTAGTCATGGATGCAGTTGGATGGCGGTCTATGTATCTTATTGTATTGCCCAATCGAATCTCATATGATCTTTCTGACTAGTAATTGCATTGTTATGCCTTGCTCAGTTACTTTCAATTGCCCTGCTGTAATTTGTTTACCCTTCGTGCCATGTTGTTTATCTAAGGAGAGCACCTCTAGTGAACTATGGACCCCGGTCCAATCTTTACCATCAATAAATCTTCCACTGTTACTTGTTTACTTGCTGCAAACCATTACCTTCCACACCATACGTTTAATCCTTTGTTACAGCAAAACGGTGAGCTTGACAACCTCACTGATTCGTTGGGGCAAAGTCTTGAGTTTGTGTTGTGTAGGTCTCCGCGTTTCTTGCAACACCTGTGTGACGTTTCCTTCCTCCTTCTGGTTCGATAACCTCGGTCTCTACTGAGGAAAAACTTGCTACTGTGCTGCTTCACACCTTGATCTTGGGGTTCCCCACAAGACTCCACATCAAGCACAAAGTTCTCTGGCACCACCAAGGAGTCATCAACAAGTTTTCTGGCACCGTTGCCGGGGAGGCTAAGGACGTCTTCACAAGGGGAGTCCTTCACTTCCTTTATCTTTGCTTTGTTATTAGTTTGCTTAGTTTCTTTTGCTTGGTTTTGTTTGCCTCTTTTAAAAAACCCCAAAAAATTAGTCTAGTTTGGTTTGCTTGCTTCATTCAAAAACAAAAAAAAATAGTCCCTACTCTAGTTGCTGGTCTGTTGTTGCCTTGCTTGGTCATGCTTTCTATCAATGGATGGTTTCTTTGAAACTAGTTCTTATTGGCAAGGTTGCTTCACGGAAGAACAAAAGTATTATTATAAGGAACACCGTCTGTCACAAAAAGGGAAACACTTATGGGAACAAATTGATAAGTTGAATACTATTGCTAGAGACGTGTTCTCTACTTATAATGTTACTTATTTGCTTTGATAAATCTTATTGCTGTAGGAGGTATAAACACCTTCCTTTTTAGTGTGAGTATAATGACAATGTTACCATATCTTCTTATGTTAAGGGAAATTATGACTTTTATGATGTGGAACAAATTGAAGAATTTATTTTCTTCAAGGGTGCATTTGAACTTGCCAGTCTGCTTGAAAATACTGATGATACACCTTATGAACATGAGGTTTATGAGATACTTAAATTTTGCTTTGATAATTACAAGGATGAAAATGGCTATATTCTTGAATATTTTAATAGATGCTTTCCACATATGGGAAATACTAATGCCTTGCAGGAGCCTATGAAAGAAGAAATTGTTGAAACTAGAAGCTCATTAGATGAAAAAGAGGAGGAGAGTGATGGTCAAGAGGAGGAAGAATGGATCTACCATTCCCTACCTTCTAATGAGAGTAACTATTTACCTATTATATTATTTGATTGTCCCCCATGCTTACCAAAGGAGGATGAATGTTATGTTCCTATGGATCCTTTTGAAATATCTAATCTGGGTAAAACCTATGAAGGTTTTAATCCCACTATTTTTGAGCTTGAATGAAATTATGTGTTTGTAGATCATGAAAAGCATGCTTTATGTGATAGCTATATTGTTGAGTTTATTCATGAGGCTACTGAAAATTATTATGAGAGAGGAAAATATGGTTGTAGAAGTTTTGATGGTATTGAAACACCTCTCTTTGCGCTGAAAGTTTTGAAGTTACTCTTGTCTTACCTTCCTATGCCAGTCAATTTGTTCTTTGTGAATTTATTTTCATACAAGATTCCTATGCATAGGAAGTGGGTTAGACTTAAAGGTGTTTTGAATTTCCTTCTTGATGCTCTCTTTTGACTTCAATTCATATTTCTTATGTGAGCATCTTCTCAAGCTATCAAGTCTAATTTAAAGGCGTTAAAGAAAAGTACTTGTTGGTAGATAACCCAAGAGTTTCCTTGAGTCTTGGAAGTTATTACTTCATTAATGACCTCTCCTTATCCTTTTTGTTTGCTTTTTGTGCCAAGAATGACCTCTAATGAGAGGGAAGCAAGATTTGGGGAGTTGCTGTCCCAAAACAGATTTCTGTCCTCCACCAAAAAAAATTGTGAGGAGTCTCTGTAACTCGGATTGAGCTCAACATTTACGAATACATCCCCTAGTATGTTAGATAACTTTCGTTAGTTCAACACTTTTTGATTTGATTAACATAAGATGTTCGAAAAAATCGGTTTCTACCTACTGGTCTGTTTTGACAGATTTCTGCCATTATTTGCATTTGCTTCTTATTGGTTCCTTTTTGAGTTCTCTTTAGGTGAATTGAGATTTTTGAAGGAGTTACTACAGTCGCTTGTGTTTTTATTGAAAAGCCTTGCTGTTCCAAAGCTTTGACAGGGGTCTAATATCTTTTGAATAAACTAATGTTGCTAATGAAAATTGTGTGAAGTTTTGTGTGAAGGAAAAAATTTCAGGTGTAAAGAGAGAATGATGCAATGAGATGAAGAATGGAAAAAAGCTCAAGCTTGGGGATGCCACCATGGTGTCACCCCAATAAATATCCAAGAGGTACAAGCGTTAAAGCTTGGGGATGCCCAAGGCATCCCCTTCTTCATCAATAAAAAGCTCAGGTTTGTCTAGACACTTCGTTTTTATTATTTCATGCACAGTTGTGTTGTTCTTGGAGCGTATTAGTTTTCGTTTTCTTTGCTTAGGTTGTTTAGTTTGATTGAATAAAGAAGTTTGGACCCCCGTTCTCGCTGTGTTGTTTTGCAAATAAGTTGCTTGGTGTTGGAAAGGAGTAGTAAGTTCTTGCTTTAAGTGCAAGAGGAGCTGGCATTGACTGTGACTTAGACTTTAGCATGACATGCTAGATGTTGTTTTGAACTTATGCTTAGTGATTATTGATGTAGCATCTCTTGTTCCAAACAATTGGTATTGCTTAGTGTGCCTTGAAGAAATTATGCGTTGTTTTAGCATGCAAAAGCATAGTATTATTGTATTCTCCTTTGATGCTTTGCTTGGGTTGACTTGGCACATGCTCAAACCATGTTATTACTTGACAAGTCCCATTATCCTCTATAATCATTTAGTCCTTGACTTGTAGTACCACTCTTTGCTTTGATTAGTATGCTTTATTGCACTACATGTTTATGGCCATTATGCTCTCTTAGTTGGTTGCTCCTAGTCTTTTGCTAGCCTCCACTTGTATGAGTAAGTTCTACTCATGCTTCCAACTCCTAAGAAACCAAGTTATTCCAAAGTGTACATTATAAACTCCTATGCATGGTGTGTTACACCATTCCAAGTATATTCTTGTTTTCAAGTATCTTCCAATTAAAAACTATTTTGTTATGTGAAAACTTAGTGATTAAAGCCCTCACGAACTTGATGGCACACTTTATATTCTTTGACCCTAATAAACTTGAACCATTGTGACAACTTTGTTGTATATGCTTGCACTTATAAGTTGGAATTAGCAGAACCGTGCTGCCACGGGGAACGTTTTCAACATTGCACTTGTACTTTGTACTAAATTGATATCATGTTATTTTGTCTATGGATGTCACCGGTGTGAAATAAAGAGGGAACTTGTAAGTCCATGGAGTTTGTATCCTGTGTTAGAGAAACGCCTGGGCCGCTAGCCTAAGCCATGCCTAATCATGGTGGAAACTTGCAGCATCAATATTGTGAGCTATCTATGAAGCATCCTCAATAAAAAGCTATGTATATGGTAAATAAAAAGATTGCTGAGATGCTCATTGTCTGCTTGCCTTGTCATTTTGGTTATGGGAAAGCTCCTGTACCATGTGAAAGGGGTACCCCGTTGGCGGTTCTCAATGATATACAAATACTTACAATGACAAGAACTTAACTGGACCCAAAGTTGAGTATGCATGAGGTGTGGCCCTCGTATTCAAGGGAATTGAGATTTCCAACTTATACTTCGTCAAGAATATAGTCCATCTTTGCCACTTTAACCTTAACCACTTCAAGATGCTTATGATAGCGGCAATGCGGGTTGAAAGCTAACAAGTACCATAATTTTTGGAAGCTCCTTTTGAAACTTGTAATCCCTGCTTCCTTTACAAAAAAGGCTTTTCTTCCACCACTATTGAGTCTCCACCTTCTACCTTTAGGCACCATTAAGAGAGCATAGTTGTCATTCTGTGTGCAGTGTTCCAAAGCTTATTAATTGATGCATATTGTGATATTACTCGTTCTTGTGCTATTTGTTTCTAGTCACCCTTGTGAACTTTGAAGGTGTCATATGCATCTATATTGCTACTCTATGAGGGACAAGCTGATTGCCACTATGCCATGTTTTTTGTATGTGAAACAAACAAACTTTTTTCAATGCATGTTATTCATGATCTTTGTCTGTAACCTTTCATGTTGCATGCGTAGTTAGTATGTCCTATTGTTAGAACTCCATCTTTCATGCACATGTTTAGAGTTCTTTGATCCCAACTTTCAATGTTTGCAAATGGTTGGATCTTTATTGTGAGGGTGCATGTCACCTCAAAAATTATTCTTTTATCACTTACCTACTCGAGGACGAGCAGGAGTTAAGCTTGGGGATGCTGATACGTTGGAAACGTATCTATAATTTTTGATGCTCCATGCTTGTTTAGTATCTTCTTTGCTTTACTTGTCTACACTTTGAGCTGCTTTTTACATGTTTTCTCGTACTAACCTATTAACAAGTTGCAACAGTGTCAGATGCCTGTTTTCTGCTGTTTTTTGTTTCAGACGAGTTAGTAAAGAAATATTGTCGTAATTGGACGGGACAAACGTCAAAGTCAATAACTTTCCATGGGGAACAAGAAGTCCAGAGGGGAGACGAGGAAGCAAGCCAAGGCAGACCCCAGGCGGCTGTGGTGGGCCGTCTGGCTAGGGTTTGGCCCCCCTGGTCGCCTCCTCGGCCTCCCCCTTCGCCTATAAGAAGCCCATGATGCAGAAACCCTAATCACCAAATCAAATCTCCACGAAACCGTCTGTAGCCGCCGCCACCATAGTCCCTAGATCGGGGGGATCTGAAGTTCTTCCCGGCACCCTGTCGGAGGGGAGATCATCCCGGAGGCCTTCTCTCCGGTATGATGCATGAGTAGTTCCACCTTGGACTAGGGTCCATGTAGTATCTAGATGGTTCTATCTCCTCCTTTGTGCTTTCATGTATAGATCTTGTGAGATCCGTTCATGATCAAGATCTAATCTATTTGTAATCATGCATGTTGTGTTTGCGAGGATCCGATGGATATTGAGATTATTATGTTGGTTTGATTAATGGTTTTTCTTTATGATTCTATCATGTCTGTGTTGTTTGTGATCTTGCATGCTCTCCGTTGTTAGTAGCTAACTTGGCCAAGTAGTTGCTAGTGACTCCAAGAGGGGGTATTTATGCTCGATAGTGGGTTCATGCCTCTAGTTTCCAAAGGAAGTGACAATAATCTCTTCGGTTGTAGATGTGTTGTTGCTACTAGGGAGAAAACAACGGTCTTTTGTTCATGGAACATGTGGACTGTTTACCTTACACACATTTCTTAAAGCAGTTGTCTGTTGCTTGCAACTTAATACTGGAGGGGGTTCAGATGATAACCTGAAGGTGGACTTCAAGTCATAGATGAAGTTGGATGGAGGTCTATCTATCTTGTTGTATTGGCCAATCGAATCTCATAGGATCTTTCTGACTAGTAATTGCATTGTTATTCCTTGCTCAGTTCCTGTCAATTGCCCTGATGTAATATGTTTACCCTTCATGCCATGTTGTTTATCTAAGGAGACCACCTCTAGTGTACTATGGACCCGGTCCAATCTTTACCATCAATACATCTTCCACTGTTACTTGTTTACTTGCTGCAAGCCATTACCTTCCACACCATACGTTTAATCTTTTGTTATAGCAAACCAGTGAGCTTGACAACCTCACTGATTCATTGAGGCAAAGTCTTGAGTTTGTGTTGTGCTGGTATCCGTGTTGCTTGCAACACCTGTGTGACGTTTCCTTCCTCCTTCCGGTTCGATAACCTCGGTCTCTACTGAGGGAAAACTTGTTGTTGTTCTGCTTCACACCTTGCTCTTGGTGTTCCCAACAAGACTCCACATCAAGCACCAAGTTCTCTGGGGCCACCAAGTAGTCATCAAGACTCCTCCATCTCGTATTCTGGCTTCGTGTTGCCCACGGTAAAATATTGACTTTGGCTTTTGTCCCATCTAATTCCAATAATATTGATTTTCTGCCTTTCTGAAACCAAAAACAGAAGAAAACAGGCAACTGGCACTGAGGCAACTTGTTAATAGGTTAGTTCTATAAAACATATAAAAACACCTCAAAGTGTAGACAAAGAAAAGCAAACTAGATACTAAACAAGCATGGAGAATCAAAAATTATAGATACGTTTCCAACGTATCAAGAATAATTTTTTATGTGACATGCACCATCAAAACCAAGATCAAACCATTTGCAAGCATTGAAATCTGGGATCAAAGAACTCTAAACATGTGCATGAAAGATGGAGTTCTAACAATAAGACAAAGTAACTATGCATGCAACATGAAAGGCCACAAACAAAGATCATGAATAACATGCATTGAAAAACGTTTGTTTGTTTCACATACAGAAAACATGGCATAGTGACATTCAGCTTGTCCCTCATGGAGTAGCAAATAGATGCATAGGACACCTTCAAAGTTCATAAGAGTGACTAGATACAAATAGCACAAGAACAAGAAATATCACAATATGCATCAATCAATAAGTTTTGGGACACTGCACACAGAATGGCAACTATGCTCTCTTAATGGTGCCTAAAGGTAGAAGGTGGAGACTCAATATAATAGTGGAAGAAATGCCCTTCATAAAGGGAAGCCAGGATTTCAAGTTTGAAAAACAGCTTCCGAAAATTATGGTACTTGTTATCTTTCAGCCCTCATTGCCCCTATCATAAGAATCTTGAAGTGATTAAGGTTAAAGTGAACAACATATGGAGTATATGCTTGACAAAGTATAAGTTGGCAATCTCATGTCCCTTGAATACGAGGGCCGCTCCTCATGCTACTCAAGTTTAGTTACGTGCAAGTTCTTGTCATAGTAAGTACATGTGTATCATAGACAACCGCCAACGGGGTACCCCTTGCACATGGTACAAGAGCTATCCCATAACCAAAATGGCAAGTCAAGCAGACAATGAGAATCTCAACGATCTTTTTATTTAGTATGTGCATAACTTTTTATTGAGGGTGCTTCATAGAATGCTCATTATGGTGATGCTGCAAATTTCCACCATGATTAGGCATGGCTTAGGCTAGCAGCCCAGGCGTATCTCTGACACAAAATACATAACTCCATGGACTTACAAGCTCCCTCTTGATATGGGTTCCCTTGTGGGATTGACCCTAGGGTGGCCCGATCTTCACGGATTTGAGGCGGGGAGTGAGGGGAAACCCGATGAACGCGATGAACGCAACACAAATGCAAGGTAAAGATACAAACACACGCAAACACAACCCGATTCGATTTGCTCCCGTTGGCTCGAACAACCAATCCAATAGAATCCTCGGCAAGAGACCGTTAGGTAGAATCACCAAAGGAGAGATCGGCAAGCGGATGATAGAATCCAAATCAAAGGAGAGATTAGCAACCAAGTAGAATCCCAAAGGGGAGAGACCTATCACTACTAGAATTCTTGATGAGGAGAGACCAAACACTTGAGTAGGGTCTTGACGACTTGGAGACGAACACCGAACTCCAAGGCCTTGTACAACTCATAGATTAACTATAGAGAGGGGTTCCCATCTAGGGTTAGGCATAAGCCTTCATTCATCATCAACTCCAACTAGATCCGAGCCAAAAGAGGGCTATTTATAGTACTAGGGGAGAAGGGGTAGGTGGGAGGGAAAATTCTGGGCATCAAACCCTTCACAGCACACAGGCTGGCGTTTTCGGAGATTTCGCGCTTCGGAAGAATCCGTCATTGGCCGGGAAGTTCCGTTGAGACTTCTGGCGGCGCCGTGCCTGGCACCGGAAGTCTTCTTCCGTCTTCTCTTCCACGCCTCTTGCTTGGGGGTCTTGGTTCCTGGGGTCTTCTTGTCGTCTTCAGTTGGCGTCATGGTCATGGGCCTGGTCATAGCATTGGTACTTGTTTCAAGTAGGATCCCATTCTCGCACAACCAAAAGAGGGTGAGATATGGAATGAATTCACCTTTGTGGGCACAGTTGATGAAGCATGATGTGGACCAATGGTGAATGCCATGTATTGGGCTGCATCATCTCCCCCCGCTTCAAAACGAGTCGTCCTCGACGAAGTTCCATCATCATATAGGGAGAGAGGTGTGCACATGGTCTTGAGCTTGCAAGTTGTTGGATCTCCGGTGTCGTAGCCTTGTTCAAATTGGTTGAAGATCTTGAAGTTCACCTTGTCATCAAGATGTGGTTGGAGATCTTGTAGCGTGTTCCTTGTAGGTGGTGGGTGAGGTTGTGTATCCTGCAAAACCGACAACAAGGAGAAAGAGTTGTATGATGGATTGCTAGTATTGCTCACACTCAAATCACTCTTCTCACGTGTGGTGGCATGCGACGTGGCACTCATGATTTTTCCACTTATTTGGGGCTTGTAGCACTCACTCACGTGTTGGTGGATCACTCTCTCACCACTCATCTCATAAGGGTCCTTAGCTTGTTTTATCTTGGGCAGCAACGTCATGTTGGAAGTGATAATTTGGCTTGGCGTCATAGGTTGTAGCACCAACGTCTTGTCATTCCACCTAAAGGAGTATTGGTTGGAGGTACCATCCTGTAGTGCGCCCTTGTCGTGTTGCCATGGTATTCCAAGGAGCATGTGACACACGGCCATAGGCACGACATCACACTCGACGGTGTCTTGATATGGACCAATCTTGAAGGAGACGCTAACCTTGTGTTTGATTTGAATGGTACCATTATCATCAAGCCACTTGACATGGTATGGACGAGGGTGCTCCATGTATGGTAACTTGAGTTTCTCACAAAGATCGATGCTCGCAAGGTTGTGACAACTTCCTCCATCAATGATAACTTTTATAGACTTGCCATCAATTCCGGCTCGGGTTTGGAAGATGTTGAGGCGTTGGTCCTCTCTAGGGATGGAGTTGGTCGTCAAGACTTGGGCAATGACAAGTGAGGGGCTTTGATCATGTTCACGTAGAAGCGTGTCCTCATCTTGCATTGCGGAATCTTTTGTGATAGCGGCTTGGGTCATAGCTTCAAATTCATCTTCGCTCACGGAGTATGTTGCGCCGTTCTCATACGTTAGCATGACTCTTGTGTTGATGTACTCATAAGACTTGTGGCCCTTTCCTCCAAACTTGTAGCAAACTACTTGACTTTCCGTTGTTGTGTTGGAGGAGGATGCCATGGGTGTCTTGGATTGCTTGGAGGAGCTTGTTGCTTGGTTTGTTGGCTTGGAGGGGCTACTCGACTTAATGGAGGCGAAGTACGCCCTTTGCTTCTCATAAGCATGTTCCTTTTGTAAGTGGCGTTCGGCCTTGGTTGCTTGGTGAAGAAGGTTCACGAGAGTCTTGTAAGGTTGGAAATCGAATATCTTGCGTATTGGGCGGCTCAAACCGTTGAGGAACCTTGCTATTGTTTGCGCTTCGAGCTCCTTCACATCGGCTCTCATCATAGTCATCTCCATCTCCTTATAGAACTCTTCAATTGTCTTTGTGCCTTGCTTCAAGTTTTGTAGCTTGTCGAAGAGGTCTTGGCGATAATGCTCGGGGACAAATCTTGCATACATCACATTCTTCATCTCGGTCCAAGTGGTGACCGGTGGTTCTTCTTGTTTCTCACGATTGCTTTGTTATTCTTCCCACCAAACATTGGCGTAATCCTCAAACTCAAGAGATTCCATTGCCACTTTCTTCTCTTCGGAAAAGTTGTGGACTCGGAAGATCTTGTCGACTTTGAGCTCCCATTCAAGGTATGCATCGACATTTTCTTCTCCTTTTAACTTGGGCATAACGAACTTGATCTTCCCAAACTTGCCATCATCACGCTCATGGTGGTTGTTGCGACGTTCTTGGTGCATACTTGCATCACTTGGAGGGCGTGGAGGCGGAGGAGGAGGCTCTTGATTGCCTTGAGGTTGTTGTGGTGGATGAGCTTGATGATGCTCGAAGTCTCTTCTTTGCCGTTAGTCGGCATCATTGACATTCATATCTTGACGGTGTCGGTGCTGGTGTTGTGCATGCCGGTTATTGTGTCGAGCTTGGCGTGCATCCTCATCATCATCACTTGTATCCCATACCGGTTCTTGATTTTGTTGACGTTGCTCGTGGTGGTTATGAGGAGGATGACGACTCCTATCATTGTGGTTTGCTTCATCATGTCGTTCTCGAGGTTGGTGCACGTCGATGATTGCTTGTTGTGGTGGTGGACCATGCTCTTGTCGTTGTTGTTGAGGTTGAGGAGCATTTGGGTCCATCGCTTGGGGGCGACGATGATGATCTTGATGGTCCCCATTATGGTGGTGGGGTTCTCCACGGCGGGAGTGTGACCTTGAGGACTCGCCATGTCGACTTGAGGAGTGCGTGCGGGAGGAACTTGACGAGCTTGAACGATGACCGTGTCGGTTGCCAAGGTTGGCAATAGCTTGGTGAAGAGCTTGGAATTGGGCATGGTGCTCCTCTTGACGTTTCCGCTCACGGTACTCAAATTCTCGAAAAGTATCATCAAGACGGTGCTCAAGTCGCTCAAATTTATTGTTGAATTCTTGGCGTTTCGCCCATAAGTTTGGGCGCGTGGCAAAGCCATCTTGGTTGTTGAAATTGCTATCTCCACTAGCTCCACTTGCCCTATACATGGTGCACAAACACACTTGATAGATAGGGTGAGATTGGTGGAATGGTAATTGCTACCTTGTCTCACCGGAGTCAAAGATTGGAAAGATTGTTGTTGCCGAGAGCAAAGCGAATAGCGGGTACCCAAGACACACACACACAAAGGCCTATGGTGATAGGTTAGAAAGGTGGATAGCAAATGGAACAACCAAACGAAAAGGTTATTGTCAAAGGTGGTAACGGACCAAAGATCAAAAGAAAAAAGGATACGATCTACAAAAACACGGAGAAAACACACGCGTGGAGAAAAATGGGGTTAGCACGACTATGAAAATGAGCACAAAATGTACTAACGATGACTAAGCTCGGTGCCGTGCCAACACAAGGAGAGACCATAGCTCGTTTGCAACAAGATTGAGAAGCAACGGATTTGCACGCTTTCCTTGCTCTAACTCGCACTCTTGCTTAGAAGCTTTGGACTCTCTTTTGTATTGGTATCTTTCTTTTTCTTTTCTCTTTTTTTATATCTCTTTTCTTTCGATGCTATGGAGTCACCTTTTGCTATTTCCTATGCACTATCACTTTGCAAGAGCAAGCGCACAATGCTTCGGCAAACACAAAATGAGCTACTCTCGATAGGTTAGGTATCACACAAATGAAGAAAGGCTATACAAGGGTGGTGCAAGTTATACCTTTGGTATTGTTGATGACTTGCGACCGGTGTTGGGGAAGGTGTTCGGGTGTCGCGGTGTCGAAGAGTGCGTATGTACAGATGTTGCGGAAGCTTGAAGTTAGTTGTGACACGCACGCGAAACACGAACAAAACACAAAAGGAAAACAGTCAAAATTTGGGGCCTGAGAACTTTTCGGCAGAACAGCCGGCGGACCGGTGCTGGCGCCGGAAATTCCGATCGGGATTTCGGCGTCGCCGAAATTCTCGCCGGAATTTTCGGTGACAGGGCCGGTTCGCCGAGGTGCTCGCCGAAATTGGTTCGTGATGAACTTCCAAAAGTCAAATTGAGAAATTTGTCGAAAATTAGTGGAATTTGGGCTGGGGAATAGGGCAAGGAAGGTAGATCGACACCCAAAGCAACAGATTTGTGGACCAAAACCACGAAAAACTCACCAAATCGAGAGATCGAACCAAGAGCAAATTGGGTAATATTTTTGGTATTTTCGAATTTATGGTGGATATGGGTAAACGAGGTCAAATCCGTGGCAACCAAAAGTTGTTGATACCAGTTGACATGGGTTCCCTTGTGGGATTGACCCTAGGGTGGCCCGATCTTCACGGATTTGAGACGGGGAGTGAGGGGAAACCCGATGAACGCAACACAAACGCAAGGTAAAGATACAAACACACGCAAACACAACGCGATTCGATTTGCTCCCGTTGGCTCGAACAACCAATCCAATAGAATCCTCGACGAGAGACCGTTAGGTAGAATCACCAAAGGAGAGATCGACAAGCGGATGATAGAATCCAAATCAAAGGAGAGAGTAGCAACCAAGTAGAATCCCAAAGGGGAGAGACCTAACACTACTAGAATCCTTGATGAGGAGAGACCAAACACTTGAGGAGGGTCTTGACGACTTGGAGACGAACACCGAACTGCAAGGCCTTGTACAACTCATAGATTAACTATAGAGAGGGGTTCCCATCTAGGGTTAGGCATAAGCCTTCATTCATCATCTACTCCAACTAGATCTGAGCCACGAGATGGCTATTTATAGTACTAGGGGCGAAGGGGTAGGTGGGAGGGAATATTCTGGGCATCAAACCCTTCACAGCACACAGGCTGGCATTTCCGGCGTTAAGTCCGACGCCGCCAGAGTGGGCGCCGTTATTTCCGGCGGCGACCAGTTTTCTCGGTCGTCTGCCAGAAGGGCTCTCTATAAGCGATTTCGGCGGGAGGGCTGGTTCGCCGGGTGGGCGCCGGAGGTTCCGGCGGTGGGTCTGGTTCGCCGGGCTGGGCGCCGGAAGTTCCGGTGAGACTTCTGGCGGCGCAGGGCCTGGCGCCGGAAGTCTTCTTCCGTCTTCTCTTCCACGCCTCTTGCTTGGGGGTCTTGGTTCCTGGGGTCTTCTTGTCGTCTTCAGTTGGCGTCATGGTCATGGGCCTGGTCATAGCATTGGTACTTGTTTCAAGTAGGATCCCATTCTCGTCACAACCAAAAGAGGGTGAGATATGGAATGAATTCACCTTTGTGGGCACGGTTGATGAAGCATGATGTGGACCAATGGTGAATGCCATGTATTGGGCTGCATCACCTCTTTATTTCACACCGGCGACATCCATAGACAAAAGAGCATGATATCAACTGTGTACAACGTACAAGTGCAATGTTGAAAACGTTCCCCATGACAACATGGTTCTGCTAATTCCAACGTATAAGTGCAAGCATATACAACATAGATGACACAATGGTTCAAGTTTATTAGGGGCAAAGAATATAAAGTGTGCCATCAAGTTCGTGAGAGCTTTAATCACTAAGTTTTCACATAACAAAATACTTTTTAATTGGAAGATAGCTAAAAACAAGAATATACTTGGAATGGTGTAACACACCATGCATAGGAATTTATAGTGGACACTTTGGAATAAGTTGGTTTCTTGGGAGTTGGAAGCATGAGTAGAGCTTACTCATACAAGTGGAGGATAGCAAAAGACTAGGAGGAACCAACTAAGAGAGCAATAATGGCCATAATCATGCAGAGGGACAAAACATTACTAATCAAAGCATAGAGTAGTACTGCAAGTCAAGGACTAAATGATCATAGAGGCTATGGTGACTTTTTCATAGTCATAACATGGTGTGAGCATGTGCCAAGTTAACCCAAACAAAACATCAAAGGAGAAAACCAAAATACTATGTTTTTGCATGCTAAAACAACACATGATTCTTTCGAGGCATACTAAGAAATCCCAATTGTTTGGATCAAGTCATGCTACAGCAATAATCACTAAGCATAAGGTCAAAACAACACCTAGCATGCCATGCTAAAGTCTAAGTCACAGTCAATGCAAGCTACTCTTGCACTTCCAAGCAAGAATTTTCTACTCCTTTCCAACACCAATCAACTTATTTGAAACAACACAGCAATAACGGGGGTCCAAACTACTTTATTCAAGCAAACTAAACAAACTAAGCAAAGTAAACGAAAACTAAGACGCTCCATGAACAACACAACAGTGCATGAAACAATAAAAACGAAGTGTCTAGACAGACCAAGCTTTGACGCTTGTACCTCTTGCATATTTCTTGGGGTGACACCGGGGTGGCATCCCCAAGCTTGAGCTTTTGTCCATTCTTCATCTCATTACATCATTCTTTCTCTACACCTGAAATTTTTCCTTCATACGAAACTTCACACAATCTTTATTAGCAACATTAGTGTATTCAAAAAGATAATAGACCCTTGGGTTTAGCTGTAGAACATCAGAACTTTTCACTAAAGACACAAGCTACTGTAGCAACTCCTTAAAAAATCTCAATTCCCCAAAATAGAACTCAAAAAGGAATCAATAAGAAGCAAATGCAAATAATGGCAGAAATCTGTCAAAACAGACCAGCAGGTAGAAACAGATTTTTTCGAAAATCTTCTGTTGCTCAAATCAAAAAGTGTTGAACTAAAGAAAGTTAGATAACATACTGGGGGATTTATTCTTCAACTTTCAACTCAATACGACTTACAGACACTCCTTATGAATGTTTATGGTGGAGGACAGAACTCTGTTTTGGGACAGCAACTCCCCAAATCTTACTTTCCTCTCATTAGAGGTTGTTCTTGGCACAAAAAACAAACAAAAAGGATAAGGAGAGGTCATTACTGAATTAATAACTTCCAAGACTCAAGAAAACTCTTAGGTTATCTCCCAACAAGTAATTTTCTTTAACGCCTTTAAGTTAGGCACAAGAAGCAAGAAATCAAGTATTTTCAAATAAGGTAACATGAAACCTTGCTTTCAAAGGAGGAGAAAAAAGAAAATTATCTCTCCTCATAGGGAAGTGTTCAATACCTTTCTTGAATGGAAATTTATATCTAATGGTGCCTTCTTTCATATCAATGATGGCACCAACAGTTCCAAGAAAAGGTCTTCGCAAAGTAATAGGTCAAGAAGCATTGTATTCAACATCCAAAACATAGAAATCAACATGGACATAAGCATTGTTAACCATAATGAGAACATTATTAATAATCCCCATGAGTTTCTTCTTAGCATTATAATTAAGTGGGACATCCAAATAACAATCTTCCAAAGGTGGCAAATCTAGCATTTCATAAATCTTCCTAGGCATAATAGAGACACTAGAACCAAGATCACATGAAGCTTTGAGATCAAAGTCATTCACTTGCATATTAATAATGGGTTCCCAACTATCTTCTACTTTCCTAGGAATAGAAGCTTTGTGTTTTAACTTCTCTTCCTTAATCTTAACAAGAGCATTTGTAATGTGTTTGGTGAAAGTAACATGCATATCACTAGCATCAGGACTTCTAGCAAGATTTTGCAAGAACATAATCACATCGGAAATGTTGCAACCATCTATATAAAAATCAAACTTAGAATCACTAGTAGTAGACTCATTAGGCTTAAGCATTGTAGGAGGAGGAATAGGGACTTATTGTGGTTTAGTGGTGATGGAGCACACACTATTGTTTCTATCAATTTCAGCTTCACTTTCCCACTTAGCATGAAGTCGGGCTAACAGTCTAACATTTTCATCAATAGTAACTTGTATGGCCTGAGTGGCAGCAAAGGTACTTTCCATGGTTTCAGGTTTAGCAGCCATTTTATTAATCAAGGAGGACTGTGCTTCAGACAAAGAGGATATATTTTTCTCAACATTCAAAAGCTTTTCCTCTATAGTCTTGTTGAAAGTGGTTTGTTTACTAATAAAGTCTTTGATCATGACTTGAAGTTCAGAGGGGGCACTTCTAGAATTGTTGTAGGAGTTTCCATAGGTATTTCCAATATTAGGAGGATAAGGCCTATAATTGTTGTTCCACCAAAATTATTCCTATAGGCATTGTTGTTGAAATTATTGTTTCTAATGAAGTTCACATCAACTTTCTCTTCTTGAGCAACCAAAGAGGCTAAGATAACACTATTAGGATCTAAAGGAGCTTTCCCATTAATAAGCATAGCCATAATAACATCTATCTTATCACTCAAGGAGGAGGTTTTTTCAACAAAATTTACCTTCTTACCATGTGGAGCTCTCTTAGTGTGCCATTCAGAGTAGTTAACCATCATATTATCAAGGAGTTTTGTTGCAACACCCAAAGTGATGCCCATAAAGGTACCTCCAGCAGCTGAATCCAACAGGTTTCTTGAAGAGAAGTTCAAACCTGCATAAAAAGTTTGGATAATCATCCAAGTAGTGAGTCGATGAGTGGGACAATTCTTAACCAAAGATTTCATTCTTTCCCAAGCTTGAGCAACATGTTCATTACCCAGTTGTTTAAATTTCATAATATCACTTCTCATAGATATAATCTTAGAATGAGGGTAGTACTTTCCAATAAAATCATCTTTGCACTTAATCCAAGAATCAATACTATTTCTAGGCAAACATAGCAACCATTCTTTAGCTTTTCCTCTCAAGGAGAAAGGAAACAGCTTGAGCTTAATAATATCTTCATCTACATCCTTATTCTTTTGCATTTCACAAAGTTCAACAAAGCTATTGAGATAGGTAGCATCATCATCAGAACTAGCACCAGAAAATTGCTCTCTCATCACAATATTCAATAAAGTAGGCTTAATTTTATAAAAGGTAGCATCAGGAGAAGGTGGAGCAATAGGAGTGCTAAGGAAATCATTGTTGTTTGTGACAGTGAAGTCAGACAACTTGGTGTTCTCATCAGAGTTCATTTTGGCAAAGGTGGGCAAGCCAAAAATAGCAGCAGCTAGAGCAGGAACTAATTTTTTTTTGTTTTCGATAAGAGAAAGCAAACCAAACTAAACTAATTTTTTGGAGTTTTTGATAAAAAGAGGCAAACAAACCAAGCAAAAGAAACTAAGAAAACTAAAAACAAAGTAAAGAGAAAGGTTGAGGAGGACTCCCCTTGTGAAGACGTCCTTAGCCTCCCCGGCAAAGGCGCCAGAAAGTCTTGATGCATGTTGAACGCACTATTGGGAAACCCCAAGAGCAAGGTATGATGCAACACATCAGCAAGTTTTCCCTCAGTAAGAAACCGAGGTTATCGAACCAGAAGGAGGAAGGAAACGTCTCAAAGGTGTTGCAAGCAACGTGGAAACCTGCATAACACAAACTCAAGACTTTGCCCCAACTAACAGTGAGGTTGTCAATCTCACCAGTTGCTGTAACAAAGGATTAACTGTATGTTGTGGAAGGTGATGATGGTTTGCAGCAAGTAAACAGTAACAGTGGAAGATGTATCAATGGTAAAGATTGGACCGGGGTCCATAGTTCACTAGAGGTGCTCTCCTTAGATAAACAAACATGGCATGAAGGGTAAACAAATTACAGCAGGGCAATTGACAGGACTAAGCAAGGCATAACAATGTAATACTAGACAAAAAGATCCTATGATATTCGATTGGGAAATACAACAATATACATAGACCACCATCCAACTGCATCTATGACTAGAAGTCCACCTTCAGGTTATCATCCGAACCCCCTCCAGTATTAAGTTTCAAGCAACAGACAACTGATTTAAGCAAAGTGTGTAAGATAAACAATCCACTTGTTCCATGAACAAGAGACCGTTGTTTTCTCCCTAGTGGTAACAACACATCTACAACTGAAGAGATTTCTATCACTTCCCTTGGAAACTAGAGGCATGAACCCACTATCGAGCATAAATACCCCATCTTGGAGTCACTAGCAACTACTTTCCCAAGATAGCTACTAACAATGGAGAGCATGCAAGATCACAAACAACACAGACATGATAGAATCAAATATACAAAACCATTAATCAATCTGACATAGTAATCTCAATATCCATCGGATCCCCACAAACACAACATGCATGATTAAAAATAGATAAGATCTTGATCATGAACGGAGCTCACAAGATCTATACATGAAACCACAAAGGAGGAGATACAACCATCTAGCTACTACATGGACCCGTAGTCCAAGGTGGAACTACTCACGCTTCATACTGGAGGCTGGCATGATGATGAAGAAGAAGGCCTCCAGGATGATATACCCTCCGGCAGGGTGTCGGGAAGAACTTCAGATCCCCCCGATCTAGGGACGATGGTGGCGGCGGCTACAGACGGTTTCGTGGAGTTTTGATCGGATCCTCGGGTTTCTGCATCGGGGGCTTCTTATAGGCGAAAAGGCAAGGCAGGAGGGCCACCAGGGCGGCTGCACCTCCCCTAGGCGCAGGGTGGGCCTACCCGTGCTGCCAGGGGGTGTGTCCCCCTGGTGAGCCCCCTCCGTCTTGTATTCTGGCTTCGTGTTGCCCACGGTAAAATATTGACTTTGGCTTTTGTCCCGTCCAATTCCGAGAACATTGATTTTCTGCCTTTCTGGAACCAAAAAACAGAAGAAAACAGGCATCTGGCACTATGGCAACTTGTTAATAGGTTAGTTTCAGAAAACATATAAAAAAACCTCAAAGTGTAGACAAAGCAAAGCAAAGTAGATACTAAACAAGCATGGAGTATCAAAAATTATAGATACGTTTCCGACGTATCAGGCGACGGGTGGCGCCCCGTAGGAACTCCCGCATGTGGGCTTAGTCGTGGCCGCCGTTTCCGTCAAGCTCTAGGACGCGCCCTGTTCCAGGACCCGAGCTCCAATGGGAGGTTGCTGGAAAGGGATGGCGGCACTGGTTCGAGCTCTAGGCTACGCGCCTCCCTCGAGTTCTCTGCAAGGAATGAGGGGAGGGGGACGACAAGGATGGAAGGGTCGGATGGGAGAGACGTCCATGAGGGGAGGGCTGGAGGAGGACGACCATGTCCATTCAACACAACTCCCATCCATGTCACGAACTCACTATCCCCCATCCTCAACCATATGCTTTTGTCGCCTCGACCCACCTGTCTCCCCGTCCTCTACCTCTGATACCGCCCTACCCCAGGGCCCACGGCAACCATCCTAATGTCGCCGACATATCCACGGCCATGACCAACGCCTATGGCTCGGCTGGTCGCATCCCTCGATGACCCACGGCTGGCGACAACCATTTGCGGCCGGAAGACCCGCTCCACGCATGCGCTTCAGCTACTGCATCCGGGCAGATTCATCGTCTACAGAGTCTAGAGAAGGTAAAATCCTTCAACTTCCCTTTTTTATGTTGCCTTCATGAAAATAAGAGTCTTCTTGATTGTACATCATAGACAAAAATAAACACAAAATGCTATATTCAAATTGCTAGGAAAAATGGTACATATTTGTTTGGTAATTTGAATTTCAAAACAAAATCTTCATAAATAGTGGAAAACTTGCTCATTTATATACTGGATACTGAACACAAAAAAGTGGGGACATAGTATACTGTATGCTTCTGCAACAAATTTACATCCATGATACATCTCTAGGGTTCAATTGGATGCCGATGTGATTTCCAAGCTTAGTCATTTTTGGTTTCTTCATGAAGATCATGATTTTTCTGCAATTTCCACTCTCAGCTTATGTTTCACTGTTATAATCATTAGGATTATGTTAGAGAAGTTTTGCTTTTGTTGTGCGTTTGGCTAAATATATCTATTCATTATTTGCATGCTTTAATGTTTTTAATATCTTTAGGATTAGCAAATGATGAAGTTTGTACTATTCTTGGTTCTGATCTATCGCATGCCCCGCTTTTGATGAAGTAGCAAATGAGAATTGCAAGTCCCCGCCACTGCGTCCAATTAGTTGCGTCGGCGGCACGACCCTGCTATTCCCGGCCGCTCGTCATTGATTCCAGTAGCCGAAGAGCCGGAGGGGGCACCAGAGACCAGGTGGTATCAGTAGGCTTGCGGAAGGCCAGGTTACCCAGATCTAGGACACCTCACTCCGGCAGGCTGGAGGGAGACGGAGCAGACGAAGGATGGAATGTTCCCGAAGTGGACGATTGATGCGCCTACAACCTCTTTCGCGACTGGTAATTCCTCACCCACCTTCGTATCGATTTTTCTTGAATCCTCTCATAATTTTGTTTATTTTACAAGAGTTATTGTTACTGAAAGCAATGGATTAACTAAAATCCTCAATTCCGTTTAACTTTGATTCTCCACAACCAATGTTTTGTGTTATCTAGATACAAAGAACAAAGACAATCCTCGGTTCATGACCGTATTCATGAGAAAGCAATACATGGTCATGTTTTTCCTTGTTTGCTATAAATAGATTGGATTCTGTCCATTGTTTCTTTCCTTTGCAAGTCTATAGTATATTAGTATTGCATTATGTTCTTACTAAAGAATGGTGCTACACTATATGCTACTCATAGATAGCCATGATTCAGTGACGAACATGTGAAATAATCTAAAGGCAGCAAGCTATAATGTTGATTTAGTAAATTATCACCTACAGAGTAGGCGTTTGCAGAACTCAAAGATCCTTTTTTGTTGTTATTTAAGATTCATGGTTTCTAAACAACCAATGAACTTTGTCTGAACTTTTGAAGCACCAAAAGGAGATAGTAGTGTAGTACCAAGAAGGAATTAGTTCTCAAACTTCTGGTTGGTGTAAGGCATGTATCAATGGAAGTATGATATTAGTATTAAGCTATGTTTTTTAGGAGTAGTAACTCTGGTGGTAAATAGACAGGGTGTTGATTTTAGTGTTCAGTCTCTTATACATGATACATTGATATTTATAAATAGCACAAGGTAGGTTATTTCGAGGCCAACCTAGAATGATTATTTTTGTAGCTTAAAATATATAAATCACATAAAGTATGTCGCTGATCTTTATATTGGTTGCATGTTCATTATATCATTGTGTCCTTTTAAAATCATGAACCATAGTATGACGCTGATCTTTATTGCTTCTCCCTGTTGAAATCAAAAGTTTACTGATTCACCCTATAGAAATACACATATGTGTGAAGCCGACAGACTTTCTAGATGAATCTATAGAACTTTTATTGTAATCATATTTCTAGGGCTGTGTTGATTATTTCAAAACAACTAAAATGGCCTTCTTAAATCTGCTAATGGCTGATACAAAGCTGTATTTAAGCATTGTTAGTTTACTTGGATGTCTCGAATCAACTCCCATGTTATACATACATGATCTCTTTAATATGAAAAGCATATTTCATGTTTCTAAAAAATGTCATTGATAATGTTGTATGGTTGCTCTCAGTAGGTAGATATGGGCTCTTCCGTTGTGATAAGAGGAGTGATGATAAACCTTCTGAATATTATTTTGAGGCGTTATTAAAAAGAATTCATGCAGGTTATTGTGTTACTCTGCATTTACATACAGCTTGTTCCAAATTTTAGGTCTTTAGGTAAATAATATGCAACTTTTAGCCAGTGAAGTTATTCTCAAGTTTAGATATCAACATCAAAATTTTGTTAGTAGTATTCGCTGACTCAATTTTCCAATTGAAACAGAGCTCAAGTCACTGCCTGAGATGCATTTTGCACCTCGCACCAAAACCTTCTCTAGGTAAAAAAATTCTGCTTGTCTGATAGATCAGTGTCCAATTATGCTATTCGGAAGAATAAAACAATATGCATTTTGGCAGACATGCCATATGTTCTCTCGTTGTGTGTCCAAGTCAAACCTTAGTCTTTTTTTCTCGAGGTGTTACCAGTTCGTGTTGTATGCCGGAGGTGTACAGGTTCAAACTAAACTGTAGGAGAGAACATCTAATTTTGCACAACATACACTCTACTTGTACTTGAAGTCTATGCTCTTCGCAGTTCGAACTATTGCCTATAGGTTTCAGTATTGAATCTCCTGTTTCTGATGCCCTCACATGGGTTGGTAACACAAAACTTGTGCTTGTTCATGTGGTATAATTTATATTATTTTTCTCAAAGAAAACAATGGTTTATGGACACACCAGATTCGTACATGTCCTGCGGTGATGGCGAAGGCGAGGTTGCCGTTGAAGAAGGCGTTAAGGGCAGTGGTTAGAACGCCGTCCATCAGGCGCTCCAGGAACACGGTGATGGCGAAGGCAAGGGTGCCATCGAGGGTAGCGGCTAGGGCGCTGTCCGTCAGGCGGTCCAGGAAGGCATTGATGGCAAAGTCAAGGTTGTCATCGAAGAAGGCACCAAGGGCAGTGGCTAGGCGCCGTCCGTCAGGTGACATGGTTATACCCTATAGGTACACGACATTGGTATACCTGGTCCAGCCCAAGGAAGGCCCACGACAAGATATGCGGCGTGCGGAGATTTTTGGGTGGCCCAAGCCCATGACGTCTTCGCATCCTTGGAGAGCAAGATTAGAATAGATAGAATTTTGAAGGGGACAAACCCTAATCTGTAACCGACTCGACCTTTTCCCGGGACCTGCCTATCTATATAAAGGCTAGGAGGGCACGACGAGGACGACAACTCAACTCACCTCATACGCACCTCACGTCAGATTGCATTTGCGCACCCTTGTAACCTTCAGTTCCGCTGTAATCAAGAGCAGACAAGCAGGAGTAGGGTTTTCCCTTTAGGGGCCTGAAACTGGGTAAACATCATGTCTCTGTGTTGCTTGTCTGTTAACCGTTCTACGATCTCCAGCATCCCCATCTTCTCCAAAACCCAAGTCCATAACAATAGGCATTGACGAGATCGAACTTCGTCAATTGTCGCCATCTGTGGGAACTGGGGGCGTTGATTGTGCGATCGTGACGGTCCCATCCGAAGCGATCTACAACTCATCGTCCACGGAGAGCCATCTACTCTTCGGCACCTTCGACTTCATCGCCCACTCGCCAGCCACCATGAGGGATTTCGAGCCCGTCGGCGATGGTCTCGAGATTCTGTTCGGAAGCTTCTGCTTCCAGGTGGGACAGACTGGCACCCTCCACCTCCCAGAGTGGGTGCCGCCACCATCCATCAGGCCCGCTTCGTGGGTCCCACCCATCGGCATGCTACACACGTCGACGCTGACAGATGACTCATATGACAGCAGCAGCTGCAACTTAGATCTGTGTGGCCCTCCCTCAGACGTAGGAACCTACGGTTCCGGATTCGAAAGCTGCGGCAGCAGCGATCCAACCCGCGGATGCTACCAATGCGTCGTGGTCATCCAAAGCGAATTAGAACTGCCACCGGGTTCGAGTGTGGTAAATCCACCGCCCAACCCAACCCTCAACCCGCAAGCCGGGAACAGAGCAAACGGAGGAAACCCATCCCGCCAGCCCAACGAAGGCGACGCTAACGCCTACCAGAAGATCAATCTCAATGAGGACGGATGGCGCCAGTTATGCGAAGCCGTGGCGAGAAACAGGATCCTACCTGTGAATGCTTCACGGGGTCTGCTGATGGCACACCACCTCCTCCTCATCGGCGAGCATAACCGACAAGTAAAACTGCAGGAGGAGCTCGACAAACGCAAGCGGGCGGCTTCGGAGTCTAGAGCGCGGAGAGCTGCTCTCTCTGCCGCTTGTGGCTCCAGTTTTCATGGCAACCATGCCAACAAGCATCGCTCTCGCACAGAGCACATGGACCCCGCCGCACGACGCGAGGTCACCAGGACCCTCAACACGTCCTTCATGGCGATGGACACCAACGGCAACGTCACGCCAAAAATGCCATAGGCTGCGATCATGCCAGCCACCACCTATCTTGTGTCCCATCTGCCTCTGGCGGATGACCCGAAGATGGCCATGCACAAGTACGTACTAGCCGGGCTTGGACTCGTCAGAGTTGCGCTCCACGATGAAGCTCCTATGAAGCAGAAAAAGAAAGCCGCGGTCAGATTCAACCGCAGCCGCACACCCTCATCGAACGAGGACGAGCATGATCTGCCCCGACGTCGCAAGATCCCAAGGCGTCGCAGCAGCAACTACGATGCTCGAAACGACCTTACCCAACGCAAGATTGACAAGGCACACGCCAAGAGCGCGTGCTTGACCGAATCTGATGAAGAAGACGACGGAGAACTATGCGGAGCCAGTTGCTTTAGCAGATCCGTCCGGCGAATGCGTATGCCAAAAAAATTCAAGCTCCCTTCAGAAAATCCGAAGTTTGACGGGACACAGGACCCAAAGGCCTAGTTCACCGACCACCTCTCATTCGTTAAGCTACACAGTGGCAACAGGAACACCGCACTACAATGCCTTCAGCTGCATCTCACAGGCGCAGCTCGAATCTGGCTCAGCAGCCTCTCCTCAGGTTCCATCCGAAGCTGGGAAGAGCTAGCATATAGTTTCATCCGAAACTTCAAGGGCATCAGCAAGAGGCCAGCCTCGATCGAGGAACTGCGGTCCTGCACCCAACGAACAGACGAATCCATTCGCTCATACATACTACGCTGGTCCAAGATCAAGAACTCCGCCACACACATCTTCGAGGAGAGGACGATCGATGCCTTCAAGGAAGGTGTCAAGCGCCCAGACTTCAAGGAAAAACTTGGGCGCGTCAAGACCAAGACGCTCGACCACCTCATGGACATAGCCAACAGATGGGCAGAAGGCGAGGATTCCCTCCACCGAACGCATTCGGATGACGAGGATGACTACGGCCGCAGGTGCGAACGCTGCAGCAAACGAAGATCACGCATCTACGACGATCGCGACAGAGTCGATGTAGGGGTTCATAGCATGGAAAACAAAAAATTCTACCGCATGCACACAAACAAGCCAAGATCTATCTACTAGATTATAGCAACGATTCGATTAGAGTACTCACCCTTGAAGATTCCAAAGCGGTTAACGAGAGAAGATTCTCGTGGTTGATGTAGTCGTACACTTGCCGATCTCAAGATCGCGTAGACGATCCTTTCGGCGTTGTGTTCCGGCAGAGCTTCCACAGTCGGTCACACGTTCGGTACTCGATGAATACCTTCCTCTCCCTTGTTCCAGCAGGCAGCGGAGGTTGTAGTTCTCCCCTTGCGATTCCGGCAGCACAACGGCGTGGTGTAGGAAGTAGAGGGCAGATCCCGCAGGGCTTCGCCTAAGCTGGTGCGGGTTATGGTGGATCTAGGGTTTCCGGCAATCTAGGTTTAGAGGGCCGGAGAGGAGGAGGTGGAGTCGGCGGGGGCTAGGGCGACGGCTATAGGCCGGTGGCGGCACGGTGGCGCTGGGTGGCGGCTCGGCTAGGTGGGGAGGGGTGGTGTTGTGTCGTCTTGGGGCAGCCCCTCCCCTCTATTTATAGGAGGGAGGGCAGCTTGGCAGAGGGGAGTTTGAATCCTTCCCCAACTCCCTCTCCTAGTTGGATTGTGGTGGAGTGAAAGAAGGATTCTTTCCTTCCTCCACTAGGAAACCATTGTTCCAGTTTGACTTTTCGAACCTGCCTTTTGACTTTTAAATTTGGAGCTTTATTTCTCTCTTGAAAATGCCCAACCAAGTGACCTAGGACATGATCCAATCATTCCACTTAACCATGACACTTTCATGTACCATTCCCCTTCCGGTCGGGTGAACCTTCTAGACCCTTCTAGAACCTCTCCAATGAAAACATTGAAATCATTTGTGAACTCTGGAATTGGACTTTCCTTATATGAATCTTATTCTCCAGACCATTCCGGATCTCCTCGTGATATCCCGGATCCCATCCGAGAATCTGAACAACATTCGGTCTCCCTACTTGCATTCCATATCTACTAAACAGCATTGAATCCTTAAGTGTGTCTCCCTATGGTTCGTGAATTACGCGGACATGACCAAGACACTTCTCCGATCAATAAACAATAGAGGAATCTGGAAATTCATATGGCTCCCACATATTTCAATGATTACTTTGCAATTGAATGAACCAGTTACATACGATAACAATTTCCCTTTGTCTCGTGATAGTTTACTTATCCGAGGTTTGATCATCGGTATCTCTGCATACCTAGTTCAACCTCGTTACTGATAAGTGCTCTTTTCTCATTCCCATGATATGTGATCCCTTGTGATCCAATCACATGCTTGGAAGATAATTGGATGACATTCCACCGAGAGGGCTGATACGTCGGAAACGTATCTATAATTTTTGATGTTCCATGCTTGTTTTGTATCTACTTTGCTTTGCTTTGTCTACACTTTGAAGTGTTTTTATATCTTTCCTAGAACTAACCTATTAACAAGTTGTCACAGTGCAAGTTTCCTGTTTTCTTCTGATTTCGGTTACAGAAAGGCAGAAAATCAATATTCTCGGAATTGGATGGGACAAAAGCCAAAGTCAATATTTTTCCCAGAGCAACACGGAACCACGAAGCAGAGCCAGAGGGGGGCCATAGGGTGGCCGCGCCCCCTAGGCGCGGACAAGCCCTGGAGGCGCCTACAGGGGGTGTGGGCCCCCTGGACCTCCACCGACCTTGCCTCCTGTGCCTATAAGAAGCCTCCGACCCAAAAACGCTAAGGCATCTAGAAGAAATCCATGAAAACCTCCGTTGCACTGTCGCCACCGAAGGGGATATTCGGGGGACAGAAAGTCTCTGTTCCGGCACCCTTCTAAGACGGGGAAGTGCCCCCGGAGCCATCTTCATCGATCTCCACCACCATCTCCATCATCGTTGCTGATTCCCATGGTAAGGAGGGAGTAGTTCTTCCTCGAGGCTAAGGGCTCTACCCGTAGCTATGTGTTCATCTCTCTCTCTCTCTCTCTATGCATGGTCATATTGTGATCATGAGCTTTTGTAATCAAGTAGATCTACCTTGCTACTCAAGTGCTTTAATAGATCTCTGCTCTCCCCATGTGTGTGAAGTGACAGCGTGCACGCCATGGTGGCAATTATGCTTGAGTCTACATAAATACTCTTTGTGATTTAATAGATCTATGCTCTTCCCCACGTGTGTGAAAGTGACAGCGGGCATACCATGTATGGCACTTTGGCTAGATTGAATATTTATTATGAGTTATATTTGGAGTTGGATGTCACTATGAAATTGTGGTGTTTGTTGGAACCATCTAGCGCTCAAGTTGACAGTGTGGAGTTATCTAGATTGGGGAAGGCGGACTTTGAGGTGTGATGTTATAGCCCTACCATGGATTAGAGTGTCCAACCGGAGAGTAGTTAAGAGTAGTATCATGAAGAGAGGATATTTATATGGATAGTGTTCACTAGTGAAAGTATGATACCTAGGCCTTGTTTCTAAGCATTGAAACACCATTTGCTACTAGATTTGTTGCATGTTTTCTAGGCTAAGGGCTCTACCGGTAGCTATGTCTTTACCTCACCATCAAAGCTATTTTCTGGCACCGTTACCACTTGTATTTCACTATCTTTTCGCCGAACTAGTGCACCTATACACCTGACAAGTGTATTGGGTGTGTTGGGGACACAAGAGACTTCTTGTATCTTGATTGCAGGGTTTTTTGAGAGGGAATACCTTTGACCACTTCCTCCCTAAGTTCGATAAACCTTGGGTAATCCACTTAAGGGAAAATTGCTGTTGTTTTACTAACCTCTACACTTGGAGGCCCAACAACCGTCTACAAGAATAGAAGTGCGTAGACATCAAGCTCTTTTCTGGCGCCATTGCCGGAGAGGTAAGGTAAAAGGTACTCACATCCTCCGGTGTGAGTGCTCGAAGTTATTTCCTTTATATTCTGTAATTTTGTTTCTTGTTTTCACTAGTTAGGCTTAATGGAAAACAACAACAAAATTAGCGAGCTCTATAGTATTTATCTTGAGTTAGGACATGAAGTGTTTGAAGAGAAAATTAAAAAACCTATGGAACTTTATTTGCATGCTAATAGAAATGTTATTAGTATGAATCCTTTGGACACCATTATTGCTAATACTATGGAAACATCTAAGCTTGGGGAAGCTAGTTTTGATGAAAATGATCTTTTTAGTTCCCTAGCTTTGGAAGATAGCTATTCTATTGCTTATGATGATACCAAACGTCCGATATATGATGATTACAATGATGAATATGATATTTTCAGTCCACCTACTATTGAGGATAAAATTGATTGTGATTACAATCTGCCTCCTATATTTGATGATTATGGTGATGAGAATAACAATGATAGATATTTTTTTGAATATTCTCCCACTACAATTAATAAGAATGACTATTCTTATGTGGAGAGTAATAATTATTATATGCATGTGGCTCATGATAAGAATGTTTTATGTGATAGTTATATTGTTAATTTTATTCATGTTGCTACTGAAAGTTATTATGAGAGAGGGAAACATGGTTTTATGCATCTCAATAATATTAAGTTTCCCCTCTTTATGTCGAGAATTTTGAAGTTGCACTTGTTTTGCTTTCCTATGCTAGTTGCTTTGTGCTTTCATGACTTGTTTCTTTACAAGATTCCTATGAATAGGAAGTGGGTTAGACTTAAATGTGTTTTGAATTTGCTTCTTGATGCTCTCTTTTACTTCAATTCATATTTCTTATGTGAGCATCTTCTAAAACTATCAAGCCTAACTTAAAGGAGGTAAAGAAAAGTACTTGTTGGGAGATAACCCAAGAGTTTTCTTGAGTCTTGGAAGTTACTACTTAAGTAATAACCTCTCCTTATCCTTTTTGTTTGCCTTTTGTGCCAAGAATAACCTCTAATGAGAGGGAAGTAAGATTTGGGGAGTTGCTATACCGAAACAGATTTTTGTGATCCACCATAAAAATTCGTGAGGAATCTATGTAAGTCGGATTGAGCTGAAAATTTATGAATAAATTCTCCAGTATGTTAGATAACTTTCGTTATTTCAACACGTTTTTATTTGAGCAACAGAAGGTCTTCAAAACAATCGGTTTCTACCTGCTGGTCTGTTTTGACAGATTTCTGCCATTATTTGCATTTTCTTCTTATTGATTCATTTTTTGGTTCTTTTTGGGAAATTGAGATTTTTGAAGGAGTTGCTACAGTAGCTTGTGTTTTTAGTGAAAAGTTTTTCTATTCTAAAGCTAAACCCAAGGGTCTATTATCTTTTGAAAACACTAATGTTGCTAATAAAGATTGTGTGAAGTTTTGTATGAAGGAAAATTTTCAGGTGTAGAGAGAGAATGATGTAATGAGATGAAGAATGGACAAAATCTCTAGATTGCGGATGCCACTCCTGTGTCACCCCATAGAAATATCCAAGAGGTACAAGCGAAAAGCTTGGGGATGCCCAAGGCATCCCCTTCTTCATCAATAAAAAGCTCAGGTCTTTCTAGACACTTTGTTTTTATTGTTTCATGCACAAGTTGTGTTGTTCTTGGAGAGTCTTAGTTTTAGTTTTTGTTTTTATTTTTATTATTTTGCTTAGTAAGTTGGTTGATCCCAACACACTTCTTTTGGAGAGAGACACACTCTATTTTCATTGCCTAAAACACTATAGTTTTCATTCTTATTGTTTTGTGAGTGTTCTATTTTGCTAGCACTGTGTTTAGCCTTAGTTTTCTTGTGCTTATTGCTCAGAACTTTTTAGTTCTTCTTTGTGGATTTGTGAGACAAGCTCACTGATCTTTATTGATTATTATCTTTGTGAGTTGTTTCAAATAAGTTGCTTGGTGTTGGAAAGGAGTAGTAAGTTCTTGCTTGTTAAGTGCAAGAGGAGCTTGCATTGACTGTGACTTAGACTTTAGCATGACATGCTAGGTGCTGTTTTTACCTTATGCTTAGTGATTATTGATGTAACATGTCTTGTTCCAAAAAATAGGGATTGCTTAGTGTGCCTTGAAGAAATTATGCATTGTTTTAGCATGCAAAAGCATAGTATGATGGTATTCTCCTTTGATGCTTTGTTTGGGTTGACTTGGCACATGCTCACACCATGTTATGACTATGAACAAGTCACCATAGCCTCTATGATCATCTAGTCCTTGACTTGTATTACCACTCTATGCTTTGATTAGTAATGTTTTGTTGCTCTGCATGATTATGGCCATTATGCTCTCTTAGCTGGTTGCTCCCATTCTTTTGCTAGCCTCCACTTGTATGAGTAAGCTCTACTCATGCTTCCAACTCCCAAGAAACCAAGTTATTCCAAAGTGTCCACTATAAATTCCTATGCATGGTGTGTTACACCATTCAAGTATATTCTTGTTTTCATCTATCTTCCAATTAAAAACTATTTTGTTATGCGAAAACTTAGTGATTAAAGCCCTCACGAACTTGATGGCACACTTTATATTCTTTGCCCCTAATAAACTTGAACCATTGTGACAACTTTGTTGTATATGCTTGCACTTATATGTTGGAATTAGCAGAACCGTGCTGTCATGGGGAACGTTTTCAACATTCCACTTGTACTTTGTACTCAGTTGATATCATGCTCTTTTGTCTATGGATGTCATCGGTGTGAAATAAAAAGGGAGATTGTAAGTCCATGGAGTTTGTATTCTGTGTTAGAGACGCCTGGGCCGCTAGCCTAAGCCATGCCTAATCATGGTGGAAACTTGCAGCATCACCATAGTGAGCTATCTATGAAGTATCCTCAATAAAAATCTATGCATATAGTAAATAAAAAGATCGCTGAGATGCTCATTGTCTGCTTTCCTTGTCATTTTGGTTATGGGATAGCTCCTATACCATGTGCAAGGGGTACCCCGTTGGCGGTTCTCTATGATACGCAAGTACTTACAATGACAAGAACTTACAGGTGACTGAAGTTGAGTAGCATGAGGTGTGGCTCTCGTATTCAAGGGACTTGAGATTGCCAAATTATACTTTGTCAAGCATATACTCCATAGTTTGTTCATTTTAACCTTAACCACTTCAAGATTCTTATGATAGGGGCAATGAGTGCTGCAAGCTAACAAGTACCATAATTTTTGGAAGCTCTTTTTGAAACTTGAAATCCCTGCTTCCCTTTATGAAGGGCCTTTCTTCCACTACTATTGAGTCTCCACCTTCTACCTTTAGGCACCATTAAGAGAGCATAGTTTCCATTCTTAGTTCTATGTGCAGTGTCCCAAAACATATTGATTGATGCATATTGTGATATTACTTGTTCTTGTGCTATTTGTTTCTAGTCACCCTTGTGAACTTTGAAGGTGTCCTATGCATCTATTTGCTACTCCATGAGGGACAAGCTGAATGCCACTATGCCATGTTTTCTGTATGTGAAACAAACAAACGTTTTTCAATGCATGTTATTCATGATCTTTGTTTGTAGCCTTTCTTGTTGCATGCACAGTTACTTTGTATTATTGTTAGAACTCCATATTTCATGCACATGTTTAGAGTTCTTTGATCCCAGCTTTCAATGCTTGCAAATGGTTTGATCTTTATTTTGATGGTGCATGTCACCTCAAAAATTACTCTTTTTATCACTTACCTACTTGAGGACGAGCAGGAGTTAAGCTTGGGGATGTTTGATATGTCGGAAACGTATCTATAATTTTTGATGTTCCATGCTTGTTTTCTATCTACTTTGCTTTGCTTTGTCTACACTTTGAGGTGTTTTTATATCTTTTCTGGAACTAACCTATTAACAAGTTGCCACAGTGCCAGTTTCCTGTTTTCTTCTGTTTTTTGTTCCAGAAAGGCAGAAAATCAATATTCTCGGAATTGGACGGGACAAAAGCCATAGTCATTATTTCCCCGGAGCAACGCGGAATCACGAAGCAGATCCGAAGGAGGGCCACAGGGTGGCCGCACCCCCTAGGCATGGGAAAGCCCTGGAGGCGCCTACAGGGGGTGTGGGCCCCCTGGACCTCCACTGACCTTGCCTCCTGCGCCTATAAGAAGCCTCCGACCCAAAAACCCTAAGTCATCCAGAAGAAATCCACGAAAACCTCCGCTACACCGCCACCATCGAAGGAGAGATTCGGGGGACAAAAAGTCTCTGTTCCGGCACCCTGCTAGGACGGGGAAGTGCCCCCGGAGCCATCTCCATCGATCTCCACCACCATCTCCATCACCATTGCTGATTCCCATGATGAGGAGGGAGTAGTTCTTCCTCGAGGCTAAGGGCTCTACCAGTAGCTATGTGTTCATCTCTCTATGCATGGTCATATTGTGATCATGAGCTTTGTAATCAAGTAGATCTACCTTGCTACTCATGTGTTTTAATAGATCTCTCCTCTCCCCATGTGTGTGAAAGTGACAACGTGCACGCCATGGTGGCACTTAGACTTGAGTCTACATAAATACTCTTTGTGCTTTAATAAATCTATGCTTTTCCCCACGTGCGTGAAAGTGACAGCGGGCATACCGTGTGTGGCACTTTGGCTAGATTGAATATTTGTTATGAGCTATATTTGGAGTTGGATGTCTCTATGAAATTGTGGTGTTTTTTGGAACCATCTAGCACTCAAGGTGACAGTGTGGGTTATCTAGATTGGGGAAGGCGGACTTTGAGCTGTGCTGTTATAGCCCTACCATGGATTAGAGTGTCCACCGGAGATTAGTTAAGAGTAGTATCATGAAGAGAGGATATTTATATGAGAGAGTGTTCACTAGTGAAAGTATGATCCCTAGGCCTTGTTTCTAAGCATTGAAACACTGTTTGCTACTAGATCTGTTGCATGTTTGCTTGCTTTAGTCTTTAACTCACCGTCAAAGATATTTTCTAGCACCGTTACCACTTCTATTTCACTATATCTTTTCCGAACTAGTGCACCTATACACCTGACAAGTGTATTGGTGTGTTGGGGACACAATAGACTTCTTATATCTTGATTGCAGGGTTGCTTGAGAGGGAATACCTTTGACCACTTCCTCCCTGAGTTCGATAAACCTTGGGTAATCCACTTAAGGGAAACTTGTTGTTGTTCTACAAACCTCTGCACTTGGAGGCCCAACAACTGTCTACAATAATATAAGTGTGTAGACATAAAGGGCCCAGAGTATATCTATCTGTCATATGGATGGACAAATCCCACTCTTGATCCATGTGCCTCAACTCACACTTTCTGAATACTCAAAGCCACTTTTATAGCCACCCAATTACGGTGTGGTGTTTGATGTCATCAAAGCATCCTTCCAGTAATGGTGATTAGCATGATCTCATGGTCGAAGGAATTAGGTTACTATGTATCAGAAAGCTTATATCAAACAAACTATTGAAACGACTTGATCTTTATGCTACACTTATCTATAGGAGTATGTCCATCATACCATTCTCCTAATGATATGATCTTGTTGTTAATAACATCTCTATGTTCATGATCTAGAAACCATGATCATCTATTAACCAACAAGCTAGTATTACAAAGAGTATTTACTAGGGACTCTAATTTAGTTTACAAATCACACAAGTATTAATGTTTCCGGTTAATACTATTATAGCATGAATGTAAAAATTTATTGTAAACACAAATATATAATAATAACCACTTTTATTATTTACTCTAGGGCATATCTCCAACAGTCTCCCACTTGCACTAGAGTCAACTAATCTGGATTACATGGTAATATACCGAACACCCATGGCGGTTTGGTGCTTGTCATGTTTTTCCCTCGGGAGAGGTTTAGTCAACGGATCCGCCACATTCAGATCTGTGTGTACTTTGCAAATATTTATGTCACCATCTTGGACATGCTCTCGAATAGCGTGAAAACATAGCTTGATGTGCTTCAGCTTCTTGTGTGACCTCGGTTCTTGCGCATTGGCTATTGCGCCCATGTTATCACAGTAGATAGACATTGGGTCCAGCGCACTGGGAACCACACCGAGATCTGTAATGAACCCCTTCATCCATATCGCCTCTTGTCAAGCCTCCGAAGTAGCTATGTATTCTGATTCAGTTGAAGATCTCACCACAACACTTTTCTTTGCACTCCTCTAGCTAACTGTTGCACCATTCAAAGTAAATATGTATCCAGATTGAGATTTAGAATCATCTAGATCGGTGTTCCAACTAGCATCGGTGTAACCATTAACAACGAGTTGTTCATCACCTCCATAAGAAAGAACCATATCCTTAGTTCTTCTCAAGTACTTAAGGATGTTTTTGACCGTTTTCCAATGATCCACTCCTGGATCACTTTGATATCTGCTAGTCAAACTAACAACATATGCAATGTCGGGTCTAGTACATAGCATGGCATACATGATAGATCCTATGGCTGAGGCATAGGGAGTATTACTCATCCGTTCTCTATCTTCTGCCATCGCAGGACTTTGAGGTTTACTCAAGGTCATATTGGGCAACATGAGCAAGAACCCTTTCTTTCTATCTTACATTCCAAACCTCTTTAGAACTTTGTCCAGATATGTACTTTGTGACAATGATTTTAGGCGTCTTGATATATCTCTATAAATCTTTATGCCTAATATGTAAGCTGCTTTGCCAAGATCTTTCATTGAAAAACTATTATTCAAATAATCCTTCACACTATTAAGAAGGTCTACATCATTCACAATCAACAATATGTCATCTACATATAGTATTAGGAATGCTACAGAGCTCCCACTCACTTTCTTGTAAATACAAGCTTCTCCATAAGTTTGTATAAAATCAAAACTTCTGATTACCTTATCAAAACATTGATTCCAACTCCGGTATGCTTGCTTCAATCCATAAATGGACCGATGAAGTTTGCATACCTTGTTAGCATCTTCAGGATCGACAAAACCTTTGGGTTGTACCATATACAGCTCTTCATCAATGTCTCCATTGAGGAACGTTGTTTTGACATCCATCTGCCATATCTCATAATCATAATATGTAGCGATTGCTAACAAAATTCACATAGACTTTATCTTCGCTACCGGTGAGAAAGTCTCATCGTAGTCAACTCCTTGAATTTGTCGAAACCCTTTTGCGACAAGCAGAGCTTTATAGAAAGTAACATTACCATCAACATCCATTTTCTTCTTGAAAATCCATTTGTTCTCGACAGCCTTCCGGCCATTCGGTAAGTCTCCATACTTGGTTTTCGTACATGGATCCAATCTCGGATTTCATGGATTCTTGCCATTTATTGGAATCTGGGCTCATCATTGATTCCTCATATGTCACAGGCTCATCGGTGTTGTCCACCAAAGTGACACTCATAACGGGATCATACCAATCAGGAGTGGTACGAGTTCTTGTTGACCTGCGAGGTTCCGTAGTAACTTCAACCGAAGTTTCATGATCAACATCATTAGCTTCCTCTCTTATTGGTGTAGGCGCCATAGGAACTACTTACGGTGCTACGCTGCTCTCAAGTCCAAGAGAAGGTTCAACAACCTCGTCGAGTTCTACTTTCCTTCTAGTCACTTCTTTCAAGAGAAACTCCTTCTCTAGAAAGGATCCATTCTTGGCAACGTAGACTTTTCCCTCGGATCTATGATAGAAGGTATACCCAATAGTTTCCTTCGGGTATCCTATGAAGATGCATTTTTCCGCTTTGGGTTCAAGATTGTCGGGCTGTAACTTCTTAACATAAGCTTCGCAACCTCAAACTTTAAGGAACGACAATTTAGGTTTCTTCCCAAACCATAATTCATACGGCGTCGTTTCAACGGATTTAGATGGTGCCCTATTTAAAGTGAATGTGGCTGTTTCTAATGCATAACCCCAAAACGATAGCGGTAAATATGTAAGTGACATCATATAACGAACCATATCTAAGAGTTTCGAATACGACGTTCGGACACACTATTACGTTGTGGTGTTCCCGGCGGTGTAAATTGTGAAAGTATTCCGCATTTCTTCAAATGCTCGCCAAAATCGTAACTAAGATATTCACCTCCATGATAAGAATGTAGAAACTTAATCTTCTTGTTACGTTGATTCTCTACTTCACTTTGAAATTCCTTAAACTTCTCGAAAGTTTCGGAATTATGTTTCATGAAATAGATATACCCATATCTACTCAAGCCATCCATGAAAGTAAGAACATAACAATAACCATCGCGCGATTCTACGCTCATTGGTCCACACACATTGGTATGTATGATTTCCAATAAGTCCGTATCTCGCTCCATCACACCAGAAAATGGAGTCTTGGTCATTTTACCCATCAAACATGCTTCGCATCTTTGAAGTGATTCAAAATCAAGTGATTCAAGAAGTCCATCGGAATGGAGTTTCTTCATACGCTTCACTCCGATGTGACCAAGACGACAGTGCCACATATAGGTCAAGTTATCGATCAATTTATGTGTATTACTACAATCGAGATTCAATAAGAATAGACCATCTATCAAAGGTGCATGTGCATAAAACATATTACTCATATAAATCGAACAACCATTATTCTCGGACTTAAACAAATAACCGTCTCACAATAAACATGATCCGGATATAAAGTTCATGCTCAACGCAGGCACCAAATAACAATTATTTAAGTATAAAACTAATCCCGATGGTAGATGAAGAGGTAGCGTGCCGACCGCGATCACATCAACCTTTGATACATTTCCAACGATCATCGTCACCTCGTTCTTCGCTAGTTTCCGTCTATTCTGTAGCACCTGTTTCGAGTTACAAATATGAGCAACCGAACCAATATCAAATATCCAGGCACTACTATGACTACTAGTGAGATACACATCAATAACATGTATATCGGATATACCTTTCTTATTGATGTTGCCGTTCTTCAAAATCTGCCAAGTACTTAGGGCAATTCCGCTTCTAGTGATCTTCTCCCTTGCAGTAAAAGCACTCAGTATCAGGCTTAGGCCCAGCCTTGGTCTTCTTTGCCGGCGCGGTAACTTTCTTACCGCCCTTCTTGAAGTTTCCCTTTTTCTTAGACTTGCCTTGACCTTGAATTTGGTGGTCTTATTGACCATCAACACCTGGTGCTCTTTCTTGACCTCCACTTCCGCAGACTTTAACATGGAGAAGAGTTTGGGCAACGACTTGTCCATGTTTTGCATATTGTAGTTAACCACAAAGTTCTTGTAACTTGGTGGTAGTGATTGGAGGACACGGTGAATCCCCAAAGCGTTAGGAATCACTATATCCAAGCTTTGGAGCTTACTTGCGTGCCCAGACATCTTAAGCACATGCTCACTGACGGAGCTGCCCTCTTCCATCTTGAAGTTAAAGAACTTTTCAGAAGCCTCATAAGCCTCAAATATCATTTTGAGTTCACGGACAATATCATGTGGGTCATGGTTCTCAAACCTTTTCTGAAGCTCCGATTCCAAACCATACAAGATAGGACACTAAACTATGAAGTACTGATTATTTCGAGTGAGGAAAACATTCTTCACCTCATCAGTAGCATCAGATGCAGGTGGGTCACCTAGCGGTGCATCCAGCACATAGGTCAAATTACCAGCATTGAGGATAATCCTCAAGTTGAGGAGCCAATCCTCGAAGTTGCTCCCATTGTTTTTCAACTTTTCTTTCTCTAGGAACACATTAAAATTGATGGTAGGGTCCTCCATTGATCTACAACATATTTGCAATAGTTTAGACTAAGTTTATGACAAATAGTTAAATTAATCTAGGTGAACTCCCACTCAAAACAACATCCCTCGAGTTGTTTTAGTGATTACACGAACCAAATCCACCACATCAAAACCGATCATCACGAGAGATGATGTAGCTTGAATGGCGAACAATCAACATGTTCATCATATCTACTCTATGACTCGTGCTTTACCTTTCGGTGATCCGTGTTCTGAGACCATGTCTGTACATGCTAGGATCGTCAAGATCAAACCTTAACTTCCGCATGAGCAAATCTGGCTTTCTCCGTTGTATACACTTGCAGAATCTAACACACCCGATCATCACGTGGTGCTTCGAAACAATGAGCTTTAGCAATGGTGCTTACTAAGGATGAACACTTTATAACTTGATATTTTGTGAGAGGGATCATCTTATAATGCTACCGTCGTGAACTAATCAATACAAGATGCATAAAAGGATTAACATCACATGCAATTCATAATATGTGATATGATATGGCCTTTCTCTTGCTTCCGATCTCCATCTTCAAGCACAAACATGATCTCCATCATCACCGGCATTGCGTCAAGGTCAATGGCGCCGCTCCATGGTTGTCGTCCACCAGCATCAACTATTACAACTACTTTGAATAATAGACACGCAGGTCTTAACGAAATTAAAAGACAACCATATGGCTCCTGCCGGTTGCCGACTTACAATAAGGAACATTGCATACATCATATACAATCAAAATCATGGACATATCACATCACAACACACCCCTGCAAAACAAAGTTAGACGCCTCTAATTTTCTTTGCATATTTTACGTGGTTTGGGGCTTTCAATAAGTGTCGTTCTAACTTACGAACAAGAACCACAACGTTTATGCTTGAACTATCAAGTGCCCGTTGTAAATTGAATCTATACTATGATGGGAGAGACAGACACCTGCAAAGCCACTTATGCAATACAAGTTGCATGTTAAGCGTGGATCAAGTCTCATGAACAATGTCATGTAAGGATAGCCCGGGCCGCTTCATCCCATCATACCGCAAGATGCAAACACAAAAAGCAATTGATAATAAAAGCACCACCGCCCACAATGACCATTGTGTTCTACTTGTGCAATAGATCTACATATATACACGGCTCTGATACCACTGTAGGT
The DNA here is from genome assembly GCA_030063025.1 of Avena longiglumis. NCBI lineage: Eukaryota > Viridiplantae > Streptophyta > Magnoliopsida > Poales > Poaceae > Avena > Avena longiglumis. The sequence continues at coordinate 367,071,856 of CP125978.1, forward strand.
GTTCGTAGCATGGAAAACAAAAAAATTCTACCGCATGCACAAAAACAAGCCAAGATCTATCTACTAGATTGTTCCAATGATTCTATTAGAGTACTCACCCTCGAAGATTCCAAAGCGGTTAACGAGAGAAGATTCTCGTGGGTGATGTAGTCGTACACTTGCCAATCTCAAGATCGTGTAGACGATCCTTTCGGCGCTGCGTTCCGGCAGCGCTTCCGTAGTCGGACACATGTTCGGTACTCGATGAAGAACTTCCTCTCCCTTGTTCCAGCAGGCAGCGGAGGTTATAGTTCTCCCCTTGCGATTCTGGCAGCATGACGGCATGGTATCGGAAGTATAGGGAAGATCACGCAGGGCTTCGCCTAAGCTAGTGTGGGTTATGGTGGATCTAGGGTTTCCAGCAATCTAGGTTTAGAGGGCCGGAGAGGTGGAGGTTGAGTGGGCGGTGGCTAGGGCGACGGCGACGAGCCGGCGGCAGCGCGAGGTGGCGGCGACGCGAGGCGATGGCGGCGGTGCTAGGCGGCGGCGCACCTAGGTGGGGATGGGTGTTGTTGTGTCGTCTTGGGGCAGCCCGTCCCCTCTATTTATGAGAGGGAGGGCAGCTTGGGAGAGGGGAGTTTGAATCCTTCCCCAACTCCCTCTCCTAGTTGGATTGTGTTGGAGGGAAAGAAGGATTCTTTCCTTCCTCCACTAGGAATCCATTGTTCCAGTTTGACTTTTCAAACCTGCCTTTTGACTTTCAATTTGGAGCTTTATTTCTCTCTTGCAAATGCCCAACCAAGTGACCTAGGACAAGATCCAATCATTCCACTTAACCATGAAACATTCATGTACCATTCCCCTTCCGGTCCGGTGAACCTTCTAGACCCTTCTAGAACCTCTCCGATGAAAACATCAAAATCATTCCCGAACTCTGGTATTGGACTTTCCTTATATGAATCTTATTCTCCGGACCATTCCGGATCTCCTCATGATATCTCGGATCCCATCTGAGACTCCAAACAACATTCGTTCTCCCTACTTGAATTCCATATCTACTAAACAACATCAAATCCTTAAGTGTGTCTCCCTACGGTTCGTGAATTACGCGGACATGACCGAGACACTTCTCCGATCAATAACCAATAGAGGAATCTGGAAATTCATATGGCTCCCACATGTTTAAACGATTACTTTGCGGTCGAATGAAACACTTACATACGATACCAATTTCCCTTTGTCTCGCGATAGTTTACTTATCCGAGGTCTGGTCGTCAGTATCTCTGCATACCTAGTTCAACCCCGTTACTGATAAGTACTCTTTTCTCGTTCCCGTGATATGTGATCCAATCAAATGCGTGCAAGCTAATTGGATGACATTCCACCGAGAGGGCCTAGAGTATATCTATTTGTCATATGGATGGACAAATCCCACTCTTGATCCATGTGCCTCAACTCACACTTTCCGAATACTCAATGCCACTTTTATAGGCACCCAGTTACGGTGTGGTGTTTGATGTCATGAAAGCATCCTTCCAGTAATGTTGATTAGCATGATCTCATGGTCGAAGGAATTAGATTACTATGTATTAGAAAGCTTATAGCAAACAAACTATCGAAACGACTTGATCTTTATGCTACGCTTATCTATAGGAGTATGTCCATCATACCATTCTCCTAATGATATGATCTTGTTGTTAATAACATCTCTATGATCATGATCCAGAAACCATGATCATCTATTAACCAACAAGCTAGTATTATAAAGAGGTTTTACCAGGGACTCTAATTTAGTTTACAAATCACACAAGTATTAATGTTTCCGGTTAATACTATTATAGCATGAATGTAAACATTTATCATAAACACAAATATATAATAATAACCACTTTTATTATTGCCTCTAGGGCATATATCCAATAGTCAATATGGTTGCGGCCGGCTACGCCGACCGCCGCAACGACAACAACCGCAGCAGCGGATACCGCGGAGGCAACCTTCGCGATGGAGGACGATCCACACAGACGTGGCAACGTCACAACCACAACGACGAACCCTCGGCATACGACAAGTTGTCTGTCCCTTGCACCATCCACTTCTACATCGACAAGCAGGATGGCAAAAAGAAGGCCAGCCACATGCTAAAAGACTGCCGCGAGTTCCAGAAACTCAGTGAGGGCCTCACCCAAATGCGTCGCCACATCGTCAACCCTGGGTTTGGGCCCGCACCTGCACCATGTGATATCTCCCACGAAGCTCCTCCACCACCACCTGTTGGACCTTCGGATCCAGCAATCTCACCCGTGCCAAACAACAGCATGGGAGGGTACCCGGTGCCAAAGGGGTCCCTGATGATCCAGAAGGGGTGCCCGATAAACAGGATGCAAAAGAAGATCACCCGCCAATTTAGCCTGGCTCTGAGCGCTCCGCCTGCCATCCCTGAGTACCTCAGTGGTTCGGAGTCATGTATCATGTTCGGTCGTTCGGATCACCCCCGCCAGATCCCTCGCCCAGGTCATGCTTCCCTGGTGCTCGAGGCGTAGATCATAGGATTTGAAATGAGCCGTGTCTTCATGGACGGTGGTAGCGGCATCAACCTGATGTTCGCCAGCACCCTCACAGCAATGCGGATGCCGCTGTGCAGCCTGGAACAATCCTATACAATGTTCCACGACATTTTCCCAGGGAAGGGCATATATCCCCTGGGAAAGATATGGCTCGACGTCATCTTCGGCCAACCCGAAAACTTTAGGCGTGAGTGGCTAGAGTTTGAGGTGGAAGACTGCCCATCCCAGTACCACGCCATCCTTGGGGCGTGGCATTCACAAGATTTCTGGCAGTACCGCACTACGCGTATCTCCTACTCAAGATGCCAGGGCCCAGGGGCGTCATCACCATCCAGGGGAAGCTTCACCCGATCTGACCATTGCGATAGAGACTTCAACAGAATATCCCAATCATTCGGTATGCAGGAGGAACTCACGAGGCTCCGAGAGGTGACAGACAACGGGGCACCCCCAGTCTCCAGGAAAAACACACCTGACATGTCATTTGACTCCACAGTCAACACGAAAAAGTTGCAGGTCCACCCGACGGATGCATCCAAGACGGCGCTGATCGCCAACGACCTCAGCCCCGCATAGGAAAGCACGCTCGCCGAATTCCTCCGTGAGCGCTGGGAAATCTTTGCCTGGTGTCCTACGGACATGCCAGGGGTTCCCAGGGAATTCGCCGAGCACGCACTCAATGTGTTCCCCGACACAAAGCATGTCAATAAGTCAATCCAACGAATTTCCGAACCAAGAGCTGAAGTCGTTGGAATCAAAGTCAACAGACTGCTCGATGCCAACTTCATCCGAGAAATCAAGGAGAGAGAGTGGCTGGACAACACTGTGTTGGTCCCCAAGAAGGACACGGACATCCTGCGGATGTGCGTGTTGGTCCACGTAGAGATAAAACAAAAAACTTTTCCCTGTAACGTGGTGATCCCAAGATCTAGCTGAGGTAGAAGGCCACGAGGTTTACCACTAGAAGCGCAGTTGTGGATTACTGATGAAGCGCGTCAGTTGATGCAGTGCAGTCCTTTGCGATCCGATCGTCCTGGTTCTGATTGTACATCACCTCTGTTGGTATCCACATGTATAAGGAGGAGAACCGACGGCGAACTGCTAGGTTTGATACGACGGTAGGACTGTTGTGGATCTATGGTTTCCAACACATGGAATGATCTAACGATCAACGATTAACCCTTCTGGGTTGCTGTGCTCCACTATATATAGGGAGTGAACATGGGCTCCACTCTCGTGGCCCATTCACTAAAGCCCATATAACACTAGTCACCGTGAGTCCAACTCACTGACTCAGTCCTAATCCGGCTCGGGTTCAACCCAACCAGATTTCTGGTTCAGATCCAATCCGAACTTGCTCCTGCTCTTAAGTGTGTGACCCGGCAGGCTCTTGGTTACTCGGACACGATTGGAGTCCGACTCACAATCGATCAGTCGGCAGCGGCTCCTAGTAGAACGTGCCGACTCCCAAGTACCAATGAGTCATAACGACTTGCCTTTCCAATGTGACTTACGTCCGAGTCCCTTTTGCCTCACGATATGCCTTGTCAGACTATAGGCAAATATTTGTCTTCCCTTAAATAGTCCGACTCTCTTCTCGATCTGAGATAAGTGATTCACCCGACTAACTCTTAGTCGATTGCCTCAGTTAACACTTAACCGAGTCGTGCATGGCCATGCTTTCCGAATCATATCATCCGAGAGGGCCCAGAGAATATCTCTCCGAGTGGAGGGGCAAAATCCCACCTTGGTTATTCATATCACGCAGCTTGATTCACAGTTGACCCGAACTCTGCCTTTATGACTGCCCAGTTACGGATCAGCGTTTGACAGAACCAAAGTCGGTGATCCTCAACTCGGACTATGCAACAACCTTAGGTCTAAGGATTACATTGATTGAGATATACAAATGACAACTTGTTCGTTGTACCTCAATATGGGTCAATCCAACTCGCTAAACTCTTTAGCCGAATCTGTGTAAGTCAGAATGGCATCTCCATGCCCATGACAAGTGGAACCGAGTCATCAAGCCGGCTTTCACATTGGTCTAAGTTATGTGTCCAGCATAACCTCGATGACCAAGGATATTTAGTACAAACAACATGAAAGTATAGTTCCACAACCGAATCACATATTCAATGATACACATCAGATGTTTATACAAGGACAGCTTAATATCTTTATGAATACAATGGGAAAACATCATCATACATGATTGCCTCTAGGGCATATTCCCAACAGTCTCCCACTTGCACTAGAGTCAATCTTCCGACATCACATGTCTAGGCATCTAATGCCCATAGCTCTTAGGTGCGCCTCATGCTTTGGCTGTGGTAACGACTTTGTCAACGGATCCGCAATATTTGCATTCGTGTGTACCTTGCATAACTTGATATCACCCTGATCCACGAACTGGCGAATCAGGTGGTACCGCATGAGTATGTGCTTGTTCTTCTGGTGTTGTCTAGGTTCCTTGGCTTGTGCAATAGAACCATTGTTGTCACAATACACGTCTAACGGATTGGACGAGCCCTGAATCACACCAAGATCCATGAGGAAATTCCTCATCCAAACAACTTCCTTTGCTGCCTCTGAGGCGGCAATATACTCAGCCTCTGTTGTAGATGCAGACACAGTCTCTTGCTTGGAACTCTTCCATCTCACAGCACCTCCATTTATAATAAACACGTGTCCGGATTTTGAACGGGAATCATCAGAGTCGGTAAGATAATTCGCATCCGTGTAACCCTTTACACTGAGTTCGTCTTCACCACCATAAACCAAGAACATATCCTTAGTCCTTCTCAAGTACTTTAGGATGTTTTTAGCCGTTGTCTAGTGGATTTCTCCAGGATCAGCCTGGTATCTGCTCACAACACTTAGAGCATAGGAAACATCCGGCCTAGTACAAATCATGGCATACATGATGGATCCAACTGCAGAAGCATACGGAATCGCACTCATACGACTTCGCTCATCAGTTGTCAAAGGACACTGAGTCTTGCTAAGTTTTACACCATGGGACATCGGTAAGAACCCCTTCTTAGACGATTCCATGTTGAACTTCTTCAACACTTTGTCCAAATAAGTACTCTGACTCATTCCAATGAGCCTCCTTGATCTATCTCTATAGATCCGGATTCCAAGGATGTATGTTGCCTCACCCAAGTATTTCATTGATAAACTCCTTTCCAATGATTCCTTGGTTTCTTGCAACATCTGGGCATCATTTCCAATCAGTAATATGTCATCCACATATAAGATTAGAAAGTTTACTTTGCTCCCACTAAACTTCTTGTATAAACAAGAATCATGATCACTCTTGATGAACCCAAACGATTTGACTACCTCATCAAAGCGAATATTCCAACTCCGAGATGCTTGCTTCAACCCATAAATGGATTTTTGAAGTTTGCACACCTTGTCAGCATTAGACGGATCGACAAAACCCTCGGGTTGTATCATATACACGTCCTCGGTTAAATTTCCGTTAAGGAAAGCCGTTTTGACATCCATCTGCCATACCTCATAGTCGAAATAGGCCGCTATAGCTAACATGATCCGAACTGATTTAAGCATTGCTTCGGGCGAGAAAGTCTCGTCGTAATCAACTCCTTGAACTTTTCGGAACCCCTTCGCGACAAGACGTGCTTTATAGACGGAAACATTTCCATCCATATAAGTTTTCTTCTTAAAGACCCATTTGCACTCGACGGGTCTTGCACCGTCTGGCAGATCAACCAAGTTCCAAACTTGATTTTCATCCATGGACTTTAACTCGGATCTGATGGCTCCAAGCCATGACTCGGAATCAGATCCCACCATCGCTTCCAAATAATTTGCCGCCTCATAACTGTCTAACAGTAACATATCACGAACACTGTAAGATCCCTCCTTTGTAAAGGAAAAGGATCCCTGTGATTGCAATGCTAGTCCCTGGATCAATAGCTAGCATCCACAGTTAAGATGTAATATCAAGAAACAAAGGTCATAATACAACTTTATAACCAGGAATAACATAATTTTATTACATCTTACATAGCTCATTTGGCTATTACATTACATTGCAGCAGAATATCTATAAGCATGGGGTCCTTCATCTTCAAAGTGCCACAGGCAGACATGTTGGTTGTAGACTTGTAATCCTAATCAATCAACTTTACTAATATCAAGCAAACCTGCAACATAACAAGTTACAGCCACAAGGGTCAATACATTTGAATTGTATTGGCAAGTGATAATATGGTAGTATAGTGGAGTCTATCATCTATATGCATTTGGCTAAGTGGAATTGAGGCTTGCATTGCTCAAAATAGATTTTCCTTATCATTTTGAAAATACTAAGTTTTTGCTTGACAAAATCATTTCTCCCAATCAAAGATTGAAGATCCTTTAACCCTTGTTCAACCACAAGTTTTTAACTTAGAAATTTGGATGATGAGATTCTTGATTGCTTCCATGTCTTGATGCTCAAATTGTCCTTTACCAGGGACATGGCTAAGTACTTAAATTTTTACACTCTGCAGAGGTGGTGCACTTTCCCCACAAGACTTGGTTTCCCAAGACAAGATCTTTCAGAAGCCTTCCCTTAGACCAAAATGGACGCGCTCCAACCTATCAAACTCTACCACCAACTGTCCATATGGCTAAGTTCTTGCAACCTATATGATCCAGGCAGAGCCCATAATGCCAAGTGGCTGCACTTGAAGCTTCTCAACATTTGACATCTCAAATCTCTTTGTTCCTGGGTGGCCATCCACAAGTGAGATACACAAGGTAAACCATAAACATGGGCCTTGTGAACCACTCAACCAAAAACCACCAAGCAATTACCATTCCACCCAGGTGATTCATTAACTTAGTTGTTTTATTAAACCAAAAACATAAGTCCTCAGACTTAGAATTTTTTCCATAATATGAATGTATATTCCTCCCTTGTTTTCTATTAGCTAATCTAAGCTTGATAGTAGTAGGAATCTTAACTTAGGAAAATTTTACTAAGGTTTCATCTACTAGGTTTTCCTTTAGCAAGGTTTATACTTAGCAAAATTCCATGCAAGTTTTACTTAGAAAAATCACTAATGCATAGTGAAAGTAATGGGACAAAAAGTATGAAGCATCACTTGCCTTTTTGGTAGAGTATAGGTTCACTCCTTGTCCTTGCAACAATCACACTCTTCGATTCACTACAATTCAATCAAGCAAGGCAAAATCTCAATCTACCAATCAAGCAAAACAACACATAAAATCATAGAACTAAGATAATGCATGCAAGCATGCCAAGGATTGTTTTATTTGTAAAAGTGGTTCCTAATGGGACATAAACATTTGAAAACACCTATTGGTCATTTTATAAAGTGGAAAAAAGTCATTTGCAAGGGATTTCACTTCCTAAACCATTTTCAAAATAAAGTATCATTTTATGTGGTGTAGAAATGTTTTTACTAAGGCATTAATCTATAGGGCTCACAAAATCTGTTTTCAAACCACAAAACTTTATGTTTAGGGTCAGAGAGTTTAAAACAAAACATTTCCCAAAAGTTTTCTTCCAAAACCATCTTTAATAAATAAACTATATTTTTATTTGTCTAGAAATGGTTTTAAATCAAAGAATCATTCTTTTGTTTCACCAATTACATTTTGAATCCACAAAGTGTTTCCTATGGTCAGTAGGTTCAAATCACACCATTTTCCAAAGATTTTATCCCCAAAATCATTTTTGAACAATTTTTATAATCTAAACAAGCATACAAATGTTTCTGCAAAAACAAACATTTTAACAGAAGCTTTTTGCTAAACAAATTGCATGGTTGGCTAGGCCTTGTTCCACTGATTCCATTGATATAAAGTTTGCAAAAATTGGACGTCTAGAACTAAAGTTATGCAATTTACAAAATCACAAATCTAATAGATTCAAATCTGTTTTAAATCGAAGCCTGAGCCACGTGGCTGTTTCTGATTCGTCCATACCGTTTCGGTTGGATCGACTGCTCTGGCGCGTTGGATCTAATTAAATCGCACGGATCAGATTGCTTACCCCTTCGCTTTAAGTGGTTCTATCCTATCCACAAGATCGAGATCGGACGGCTGCTGCGAGCTTGACCTAAACGAAGCAATGGCCAAGGTGGCAAGTGCGGCCGGATGGTGGCGTGCCATGATACAGGAAGCTAGAGTGGCTGGGGAGATGCTCACCACGTTCACAGAAGCCTGGGGAAGCTCAAGGTGTTCTCGAGGAGTCAAGGGGCGCTCTGGTCCGACGTGGATTGCTCACCGGAGTCCACACGGCGTCGGGCGTGCTCTGGTCATCGTTGTGGGCGAGGCTACAGGGCATGCCGAAGCAAAGTAGAGGGTGTGTTAGACGCGCATGGTACTAAGGAGCATGTGAGCATCACTGAATGGCATCGGGGTGGTCCGAGCTTACCAGGAAGACTCGCCAGAGTTGTGGGGTTCTTCGGTGGCGCTCAGACAAAGACGGAGGTGAGGTTGCAGGTCACTCCCGTGCGAGCTGAGGCCACAGCGTGGTGCGCCAGAGTCTGGTGAACTTGCCTGCGTGCTCGGGGAGGCAAGGGGCAGCGTGAGGCTGCCGGAATCCTTGTCGGAGCGTCGTCGGACAGTGGGCGGTGTCGAGCGAAATTCGGCAGCCTGGGGGCGCACTTGGGGGAGGAGACAGAGGGGAAATGGAAGGGAGACGCTGGCATTTAAATGGGCGTGGTCGAGTGAGGGATTAATGGAGGCAATAATGCGAATTTACACCGGCTTCAATGGCCAGAAACGGCGAGGAGGCGTTGGAGGCGTGGTCACCGCGAGGTAGAATATGATGAGCTGGCTGCGTGGGTCCGCTTCGTCAACGAAGAAGAGAGAGGGGAAGCGGGTCCAGTAGTCAGCGACTTAGCGGGTGTGAGTTCGAGTGAAAGACAACGCTTCCGGAGGGGAGAGGGAAATGGGCTGCTGGGCTGGGATGGGCTTAGCTGGGCTGGGTCTTCTTTGCTCTATTTTTTCCTGTTCTAAATCTTTTTCTTTTTTTCTTTTGATTTTTCTGTTTTGAATTTCAATCAACAATTCAAACATTCAAAACAATTCATAAAAACTTCCAAAATTGTATTGAGTTTTGGTTCTGTTTAGCAACATAAACTAAAGTCCAAAAACAAAAATAATATTTTTAATCTTTTTAGGATCCATTTATTAATTAAATAAAATGGACCTTAGTAATTAAATCAAATATGGTTTGATTTATTTAATAAAATCTCCATTTGAAAACTAAATATTATCAAAACCAAATCAGTAGGTTTTATTTGAAAATATAAGATACTTGAAAAACTTGTTTAAAATAAAATAACATTTTTATTTTAGGGTCCATTAATAACTAAATAAAATGGACCTTAATTATTAAATCAAATAGGGTTTGTTTTATTTATTTTCAAAACTCTATTTGAAATCCAAAATAGTACCAAAACCATTCAGTAGGTTTTATTTGAAAATAATATACACTTGGAAAACTTATCTAAAATAATTTAATAAGTTTTGATGTTTTAATTAAAATGGTAAAACCTTTTATTTAAATAAAATTGGATATTAAATCCTTATTATTTTATTTAAATAAACCTTTACTATTTTTAATCAAAACAAAACATTTTATTTCAAAATATTGGCCAAGGTTTAATTTGTCTTTATAAATAATCCTTATTTATAAATCTACCTTTCCTTTTGAAAACCAAATCTTTTATTAAAAGATCCAAAAATAGTAATTTTAAATATTTTTAACTTTATTGTTTATTTAAATTTTTAAATCCCTTTAGGATTTTATTTGATCCAAATAGGTTTTGAAAGTTTCCAATTGGATTCAAAAAGTTTCTTCTCACCCTGAAAATCAACAAAGTTTTATTTTATTCATTTATTTTTCACATTACAAGATTTGGAAAATCTTGGGATGTGACAAACACTTTGTAATCTCGCCGATCTTCGTAGTACAGGTGCTTCTGCCGGCTCAGCTACCACGACCGGCTTAACCTCCAAGGTTTTTGCCGACTCGCTACTAGCCAGTTCCTCTCGAATTTCTTCGAGCTGCACCGTGCTCCCACTTACTCCCCGACTGAGAAACTCTTTTTCAAGGAAGACACCGTTCCGAGCGACAGACACTTTGCCCTCTTTTCGGTTGTAGAAGTAGTAACCCAAGGTTTCCCTCGGATACCCCACGAAAATACACTTATCCGACTTGGCCGTAAGCTTGTCCGACTGAAGTAGCTTGACAAATACTTCACAACCCCAAATCTTAAGAAAAGACAAAGTCGGCTTACTGCCTGTCCACATCTCATGCTGTGTCTTCTCTATCGATTTTGATGGTACTCTGTTTAGTGTGAACGCCGCTATTTCTAGACAATAACCCCAAAATGATAAAGGCAGATCTGTCTGACTCATCATTGATCGTACCATGTCCAACAAGGTTCGATTCCGCCTTTCCGAAACCCCGTTCCTTTGCAGCGTTCCTGGCGGAGTAAGTTGAGGAACTATTCCACAACTTTTCAGATGGTCATCAAACTCATGGCTCATGTACTCGCCTCCTCGGTCCGACCGAAGAAACTTTATTTTCTTGCCGAGTTGATTCTGTGCTTCATTCTGGAATTCTTTGAACTCTTCAAAGGCTTCCGACTTATGTTTCATCAAGTATATATATCCATACCTACTCAAATCATTAGTGAAGGTAATGAAGTACTCATAACCACCCCTGGCTGTCGTGCTCATTGGTCCACATACATCACTATGTAATAGTCCCAACAAGTCGGACGCCCTTTCGCAACTCTTTGCAAAAGGTGTCTTGGTCATTTTGCCGAGTAGGCAAGATTCGCATGTCTCGAACGACTCCAAGTCGAACGAAGTTAGGAGTCCATCATCATGGAGCTTCTTCATGTGTTTCCAACTTATATGACCAAGCCGACAGTGCCAAAAGTAAGTCATATTCAGATCATTTGGTTTCAACCTTTTAACATTTATTTTATAAACTGACTCACCATAAAGATAAAAAATAAATAACCCGTCCTGGACGGGTGCAAAGCCGTGAAACATATCATTCAAATAGAAAGAACAACCATTATTCTTGATATTCGACTCATAGCCTTGCCTCATCAAACATGAAGCAGAAATAATGTTTCGACTGAGCACTGGAACATAATAACAATTATTCAGTTCCATAATGAATCCGGAAGGTAAATGAAGTTGCATCGTGCCGACTTCCAATGCAGCAACTCTTTCTTTGTTGCCGACTCGAATATCAACCTCACCTCTTGCTACGCTCCTAGTTCTTACCAGTCCCTGCAACGAGTTGCAGATGTGAATAACTAATTCGGTATCATATACCGAAGAACTATTAGGTGCATCAGCAAGATATATGTCTATAACATTGTAAACAAGTGTACCTGAGTCGGAAGTCATACCTCCACTCTTGGCTTTGTCAGCGAAGTACTTGCTGTAGTTACTCTTCCAGTGGCCATCCGCCTTGCAGTAGAAGCAAGTGGATCCGGCTGAAGGAGATGGCTTAGTCCCTGAGGAAGCGCTTGGGACCGGGTCCTAAGCCAGCTTTCCTCCTGACTTAGCCTTCTTCTTAGTCCAAGAACTCTTCTTGAACTTAGCCTTATTGTGCACCATCAACACTTGACTGGTGCCCTTCTTGAGATACGCCTTTGCCTGCTTGAGAAACCCATGTAATTCAGTGAGCTTCTTATCCATACCATGCATGTGGTAGTTCGAAATGAACTGCCCATATGCACTAGGAAGAGAGTTCAGAATTATATCCGTAGCGAACTCTTCTCTAATGGGGTAGCCAAGCCTCTCTAGAGACTGCACGTAACCAACCATTTTGATCACATGCGGACTCAGTGGATCACCATCCTTAAGCTTGCAACTCAGCAAAGGCTGGGAGACTTGATACCTCTCAGTCTTCGCCTGAGCCTGGAACATACTTTTGAGGATTTCGATCATATCGTAGGCCTCAACATGCTCGAACTGATTTTGCAAGTACGGTTCCATGTGAGCAAGCATAAGACAGCTAATATCCGTGGACTCATCCTTAGCCCGACGGTAGGCATTGGTGGCAGTGACAGTCGCATTCTCATTCGGCTCATCTGGAAGTGGGTTGTCTAGGACATGGTCCTTCTTTTCTTGTTTGAGAACAATTCTCAGATTTCGATACCAGTTGGTAAAATTAGTGTCATTCAGTTTATCTTTCTCAAGAATGGTTCTCAACGCAAAACCTGATATCTGAGAGTGACTGCTACTTGGTGCCATGATCTACAACAGAAAATATGCAAAACACTTAAGACATGTATTCATAAAAGAGCAAGCATATTAAATACTTTAATATTTTATGCTCCCACTAGAACCAACACCCCTCCGATGGTTACTTAGTGATTCAGGATCCTAAATAAGCAAGTCGGCTAGTGAGCTTTAGCATCACCTCTAGCCGCCAAGTGATTTAGGTAGACAACTCCTTGTCAATCGTATCTCATACGACTCCTGTTGGACGGGTGGCATCACATGCCCCATCTCCCATCCGACTTTTCCCTGAGCCCCACAACCGTTGTGATATACTCGTCCAGCTTACCGAGTGTTTCCGGAGTAAGAGTCCGACTCGAACCCACCTAGTCGGAAAGAATTGGCAGCACCTCAATTTTATGAGCCCACTACCAAAAATGTCTGACTTGTGATGGTGCAAACACTGGCGGGGAAAACCGACTAGACCTTCTTTGAGGGATTAAATTTTACCGACTATCTAATAGAGGTAAAACAGAGACATAACAATAACACAAAATAAAGCAATTATAATGTGAAATGGTATGGCTCCCTTCATGGCGATATCCATCTCCACAAAGCCTGTAATCCGACTCATGTCAACTATTGTCACTTGCCGTCTTACTCCATGTCGCCGACATGTACATCGCCTTGCATGTCATTCGGATTCTCCAAACAGCTACACTAGCTTAGTAAAGTAAATTACATAGAGAATCCGACACGCAGGTCATTATACAATAAAATGACAGCACCTAGGCTCTAGCCGGCTGACAAAAACCGTGATTCGCAGATCACGTATGGATTACACACATACATCACATGCACATGCACCATACCATTCACAACTTCCTGCAAAAACAAGTTATGCATAGATACAATATCTACCGGTGTTGTGAAATTCGCAACGACGTCTCACGCGCTACGACAGGGCAAAGCCGGTGGTCCCGCTAGCCGGATAGCGGGCGGGGATCGAAGGGGCAGCGCCCGATGATTTTTCCAAAAACGTAGATCTCATCTACGATCCGGACATGGATTCCGACCATTGCTCCGATTCGATCAAACTTTTTGATCTTCGATCACCACATCTGGGTTTACGTGTCACAGTCTACCCCGATGGAGGAAGCCGACCGGTAGGGGTATGTCGTTCCACGACCTCAGCAGTATGATCACGAAAATCAGATCTACCATTCCCCGAGTATAGTTAATCCAATCAACCTCGTACAAAACCGATCTATCACATAGATCGACCACCAAAATAGCACATAGATCTCATCTACAGCCAACCGCATATCACATATGCGAGATCTCGAGCCTAAAACTAGAAGCTACCGCTCTGATACCACTGTTGGGCCACATAGAGATAAAACAAAAAACTTTTCCCTCTAACATGGTGATCCTAATATCCAGCTGAGGTAGAAGGCCACGAGATTTACCACTAGACGCGCAGTTGCAGATTACTGATGAAGCGCGTCAGTTGATGCAGTGCAATCCTTTGCGATCCGATCGTCCTGGTGCTGATTGTACAACACCTCTGCTGGTACCCACACGTACAAGGAGGAGCACCGGCGGCGAACTGCTAGGTTCGATACGACGGCAGGACTGTTGTGGAGCTAGGGTTTCCAACACATGGAATGATCTAACCGATCAACGAGTAACCCTTCTGGGTTGCCATGCTCCACTATATATAGGGAGTGAACATGGGCTCCACTCTCGTGGCCCATTCACTAAAGCCCATATAACACTAGTCACCGTGAGTCCAACTCACTGACTCAGTCCTAATCCGGCTCGGGTCCAACCCAACCAGATTTCCGGTTCAGATCCAATCTGAACTTCCTCCCGCTCTTAAGTGTGTGACCCGGCAGACTCTTGGTTACTCGGACACGATTGGAGTCCGACTCACAATCGATCAGTCGGCAGCTGCTCCTAGTAGAACGTGCCGACTCCCAAGTACCAATGAGTCATAACGACTTGCCTTTCCAATGTGACTTACGTCCGAGTCCCTTTTGCCTCACGATATGCCTTGTCACACTATAGGCAAATATTTTTCATCCCTTAAATAGTCTGACTCTCTTCTCGATCCGAGATAGGTGATTCACCCGACTAACTCTTAGCCGATTGCCTCAGTTAACACTTAACCGAGTCGTGCATGGCCATGCTTTCCGAATCATATCATCCAAGAGGGCCCAGAGAATATCTCTCCGAGTGGAGGGGCAAAATCCCACCTTGGTTATTCATATCACGCAGCTTGATTCTCAGTTGACCCGAACTCTGCCTTTATGACTGCCCAGTTACGGATCAGCGTTTGACAGAACCAAAGTCGGTGATCCTCAACCCGGACTATGCAACAACCTCAGGTCTAAGGATTACATTGATTCAGATATACAAATGAAAACTTGTTCATTGTACCTCAATATGGGTCAATCCGACTCGCTAAACTCTTTAGCCGAATCTGTGTAAGTCAGAATGGCATCTCCATGCCCATGCAAGTGGAACCGAGTCATCAAGCCGGCTTTCACATTGGTATAAGTTGTGTGTCCAGCACAACCTCGATGACCAAGGATATTTAGTACAAACAACATGAATGTATAGTTCCACAACCGAATCACATATTCAATGATACACATGAGATGTTTATACAAGGACAACTTAATATATTTATGAATACAATGGGAAAACATCATCATACATGATTGCCTCTAGGGCATATTGCCAACAGTGCGTGGACTTCACATCGCTCAACAAGTATTGCCCCAAGGACCACTTCCCTCTACCACGGATCGATCAGATCATCGATCGACTGCAGGATGCGAGAAACTCTCCTTCCTCGACGCCTACTCAGGCTACAACCAGATTCAGCTGAAGGTCGAAGATCAGAAGAAGACGGCGTTCATCACGCCGTTCGGAGTGTTCTGCTACAACACCATGCCATTCGGGCTGAAGAACGCAGGCGCCACGTACCAGAGGTGCATGCAAGCGTGCCTGAAAAACCAGATCGGTTGCAACATCCAACTCTATGTCGACGACATAGTCATCAAGACCAGAGAAGCCAAGACACTAATCGACGATATCCGCGAGACGTTTGATAACCTTGATCACTATAAGATCAAGCTGAACCCAGAAAAGTACGCCTTCGACGTCCCATCTGGCCAACTACTTGGCTACTTCATCTCCTAGCGAGGGATCAAGGAGAATCCGAAGAAAATTCGGTCCATACTGACCATGGAGAAGCCGAAGAACCTTAAAGGTGTCCAGCATCTCGCCGGGCGCATCGCGACGTTGAGCAGGTTCATCAGTGGCATGGGTGAGAAGGCCCTGCCTTTCTACCAGCTGCTGCGCAAAGCTGACAAGTTCGAGTGGACACCCGAAGCAAACGACGCATTCGAAGACCTCAAGCGGCTGCTCTCCACCTCGCCTGTCCTGGACTCCTAGTCACGCCAAAGGAGCGCGAGCCTCTGCTACTATATATCGCAGCCACACATCAAGTGGTCAGCTGTAACATCCCTAAAATCATGTTTCAAAACTCACGCATACCATCCATGCATCCATGATCATTTAGGGTTCCATTTCAAAACCATTTCACAAACAGGAGCATTTGTTGCTCATTATTTTATGTAAGTATGCTCTAGCCTTAGTGCTACTTTCTAAAAAGGTACTTAATTTTATCCAGTAATGTATTGAGTTCAACTTAAGGGTTTTCCAAGGCTTGGGAAAAGTTTTCAAAACAAAGTATGAATATAAAACCAAATTTATGCCTATTATTTATATCTCATAAAGGCTTGGTTTTATTTTATTTTTCAAATGTTCAAAGTGTGTTTGAGTAAACAGAAGTGTTTGACACACATTTGAGTACAAGGTTCACTGTATAAAAATCTAGAGAAGATTTGAAATCAAACTTATTTGAATTAGAGTTGAAAAATCATTTCTAGAAAATCAAACAGAAAAAGAAAAGTGAAAGGTAGGAAAAAATAAGGCAAACAGCCAATCTGGCCCAACCCAGCCCAGTTCGACCCATCTAGCCCAGCAACTTCCTCCCGCGAAACGTTTGCTTTTACTCGCAACCACACCCACAGAGTCACTGACTGCCTGGACCCACCTCCTCTTCTTTTCTCTCGCTGACAACCATGACCCACACGACAGTCATCGTCTCCACCCCCAGCGACCAGTTCTTCCCCAAATCACTCCGGGCATTTCCTGTTTAATTTCGTGGCTTCAGTTCTCGTTCAATGGTCGATTAGTTCACGCCCACGTCCTCGCCTACTTAAGCACCATGCCGCCCTTCTCCTTTTCCCCCAAACCCCACCCCATCGGAGCCACCAGGCTGCTCGGATTTCTCTCTGGACGCCCCTCTGCTCCGACGAGCTCGTCATCGAATTCCGGTAAGCACCGCGTTCCCCTCTGCCTGTGGTTCAGTCTAGCTGTTTCTGCATCCTCGTACGCACCTACTGACACGCTCCACTTTCTCGCGCATGCTTTGCAGCCTCGGCAACGTCATCGAATGAGCTCCGCCACCGTCTGCTCGAACTCCGGCGACCGTTCCCCGTAAGCCCCAGCTTCCCCTCTCCCTCTGTTTGATACGCATGAGATCCCTAGCATCCTACGCACCTAACAGCACTCTTTTCTCGTCTTAGTGAGGACCAGAACGTCGTCTCCATCGCCAACCGAGACCACCATCGCCAGAGACTTCTCCGACGAGCAATCCATGACGACCCCGAGCGCCCCTTCGTCAACTGAGGCATCGTTGAGCATCAGCACATCGCGACGACCTTGGTGAGCCTTGCCACTACCCTTTTTGCTTCCTGTATCGCCGGCTCCGCCGCTGACTGAGCGTGCCGCCGCTAGCGCCGCCCATTTAGGGTTAGCTACTTAGGGCCGTTGGATCTAGATCCACTGGACGCGATAGATTCAATCACCGAAGCGGTATGGATGCATCTGCACCGTGAGATCTAAATGAAATCCTACGGTCTATGTTAGCCGATCCAACCGAAACGGTATGGACCAATAGGAAGCAGCCACGTGGCATGTCTGTATAATAAAAACCAGAAATTAGATCTATTAGATGTTTAAACTTGAATAATTCATAACTTTTGATTCCCACGTCCAAATTTGACAAATTTTATATCAATGGAATCAGGAGAGAAAATCCTTTTCATTTATGCAATGTGTTTAAAGTTTTGCCTCTGTTAAAAAGGTTGTTTTTACAGAAACATGTGTAGGCCTAATTTGTGTATATTAATTATTTGGAAAATGTTTTGCTATTCAAATAAAGTTTATTTAGCTTGTTTTGTACTTGTTTATGATTCAGTATAGTGCACTTGTCTTGTTTGGTGTAGAAAAATCATCACATGGCATATTGCATGCATTCATGTATTTTTTCTTGTATTAATTGTGTATGTGATTTTCTGCCATTATTTTATGTGTAGATTTTGGTGCAAATAGTGATTGTGAGGATTGTATATACTCTCCAAACTACCAAGGCAAGTGGTGCTTCATGATTTATACCTATGTTTTTCAACTATGCACTAGAAATATTTTGCTAGACTTGCATGAATATTTTGATCTATATGCTATGCTTGCGAAAGCCTAGTAGTTGTAGAATTGCTAAAAATTTCTAAGTTAAGATGCTTATCTATACCATGCTTAGCCTAGCTAGTAGCAACCAAGGGTGGTTATATATTCATGCTATGATAAAATATTTCTAAGTCTTTGGACTTGTGTTTTGCTTAATAAAACAACTAAGTGAATGAAACGCCTGGGTGGAATGGAAGGAATGGTTTATGTTGAGTGGTTACACAAGGCCCATTTATATGGTTTACCTTGTGTATCTCACTTGTGGAAAGCCACCGAGGAACAAAGGGATTTGAGATGCCATATGTTAAGAAGCTTCTAGTGCAGCCACTTGGCAATATGGGCTCTGCCCGGATCACATAGGTTGCAATAACTTAGCCATTTGGAAAGTTGGTGGTAGTGGGATGATAGGTTGGAACGCGTCCATTTGGTCTAAGGGAAGGCTTCTGAAAGGTCCTGTCTTGGTAAAAATCAAGTCTTGTGGGGAAAGTGCACAACCACTGCAGATGGAAGAATCTATGTACTTAGCCATGTCCCTGGTATTAGACAACTTGAGCATCAAGACATGGAAGCTATCAAGAATCTCCTCATCCCAATTTCTAAGTAAAAACTTGTGGTTGAACAAGGGTGAAGGTTCCCCAATTTCTATTGGTGGTTCCTTGGGAAAGTTTTTGTCAAAGAAAAACTTAGTGATTTCAACTGATATGTAAAACCTATTTTGAGCAAACCAAGCCTAAGCTACACTTATCCAAAATGCATATAGTATCTAGTCTACCAATATTCTACTAAGGTATCACTTGAAAATACTATTCCAATGTATTGACCCACTATGGATGTAACTTGTGATGTTGCAGGTTATTCCGATGATGATTAGGAGTCATGAGTCTACACTCAACATGCTTGTCTGTGGCACATGAAGATGAAGACTTATTTATCTTATTACGTATTTAAACTCTTGTACTAGGCCTGTGGCCATGGAGTTGTAAAAGACTATGTTTGTCTCTGGACTTATTTATCTTATTACATATTTAAACTCTTGTACTAGGCATGCGACCATGGAGTTGTAAAAGAATATGTTTGTCTCTGGAATGACTTGTAATAATGACCTTTGTTTCTGTGTACTTCATCTTAAACTGTGGATGCTAGCATTGATCCAGGGACTAGCATTGCAATCACAGGGATCCTTACCTTTATAAAGGGAGGGATCTTACAGATTGTATCAGAGCACTGTGTTGCCTGTAGTATTATGACCCTAGGATTGGAAACCACTAAGGAATTTTCTTTCAACAACTTCCACACTTGTCTTTTCTTCTCGTAAACTTTTCTAATCTTCTTTCTCATCTCTATTTGTAGATGAACTCCATCAACGAAGCCGTGAAGAAGGGACCACTCATGACTATGACTTTGGAATGTGAGACAGAATTCCCCAAGGCTCTCAAGGACCTCATGGTTGCCATGGGAATACATGGTGCAGCTGTGTACAAAGGTTTTCCTGTGATGGATGAAGGAGTTGAGTACTGGTGGGTGCAACTTCACTTGTATAAAAACAAGGAAGACAACCACAAAGACTCAGGATTCTGCATGGTCACCAACTCAGTTGGACCACCACAATTATCATTTTATTTCCCAAATGTTGTTTAAAATAAGTTGAACCTTGGTTGTTTGTAATGAATCCATGTATGCCATGACTTGTGTGTTTTGATTTCCAAAGTTATGCATGTGATGCCTTGTCTTGTGATTTGTCTTAAATTTTGTTGATTCTAACTTTTTCTATCTTATTAAATAGATGCCTAATGTTACTATCAGCACGGGTGAAGAGTTCAAGGGAACTCGTTTTGGCACTCGTATTATTGAGCTCACTAGTCTTCTCAATCTCCCTCTTCCTACTATCATGATGCTTCCCCTCACCAAGTTTGAGAGTAAAGACCTTTGGGGCTTCAAGGTTAATCAGCCAGGACGCTAGACTGAGCCTACCACGGAGGCAATCATCTTCAAACTCATGCATGATGACAAGGAGAGAGGCCTAGAGGTAGTCATGCAGGATTTGCTTGGACGTTTGCTAGGGAGACACTCTCGAGAGGTTAGAGGTACTCACTTCCACGCCTTCGGTAGACGTGATGAGGATGGTAAGGCCATTGACTTCGAGGATACTTTGAGAGAGACGGCAGAGCCGATTCGTCTATACCTCCAGGACTTAGAGGTTCTTCTTAGGCACCTAGACACTGATAGGACCAACGTCATGCTCAGCAATGACGAACTCCAGGTGCAGCTTCATGAGAAGGACAAGCTCTTCGCGGAGCAAGATGAGATAGTCAAGGAGATGGAGGCCAAGTTTGAGTGTCAGGATAGAAAGTTCAAGAGTCAAGAGAAGCGAGTCCAAGATAGGAACAAGAGGATTCGAGACATGACTGCAGAACTAGAGGCCAAGGACTTTGAGCTTGAGCATCAGCAAGGTGTGATTGAGAGGCTTCGTGCACAGAAGAGGTCTCTCAAAGCCAAAGTAGAGACCTTGACCACCAATGTCAAGGAATACAAGACTGTTATGGAGAATGCAGGTCTTACACTTGTTGATGAGGAGGTTGATGCAGAGGAGTAGTGATGACTACTCATTTACCTTTATTTATCATGCCTTTGATTATTGAGTCGCAATGACCATCCAACATGTGGATGGCTTGATATTGGTGTGTTTACTTTTCAGAACTTGTTGTTGAACTTTTAATATTATGATGCATGTTTGGTGATTGTTTATGTGATGTATTGTGCATGTTAGCATCTATGGGTATCTCATTCTTATCTCTATTGAAAACCACAGATGCCTCCCCGACGTGCCAATCCCAACCCCAACAACAACAACAACATCACCCCTGAGATGCAGCAAATGATGACAGCTCAGACTCAGCTGATGCAAATGATGACTACTTTCATCCAGAATCAGAACAACAACAACAACAATAATAATAATAATAATAATAAGAACAACCCACCGGGTTTTGACATGCTTACCAGGTTCTTAAGACTGAGTCCAGCAAAGTTCTCAGGAACTACTGATCCTATGGTGGCCAATGATTATCTACGCTCTGTGAACAAGGACTTGGTAACCGTTGGCTGTACTGATGAAGAGAAGGTCAGATTTGCAGCACACTTGTTGGAAGGACCAGCAGCCACTTGGTGGGATAACTTCCAGATCACCACTCCCATTGCGGATGTGACATGGGCTATCTTTGAAGATGGTTTCCGTACTGCTCACATCTCATCCGGAGTGATGAGTTTGAAGAAGAAAGAGTTCCATAACTTGAAGCAGCGCCACCGCAGCGTGGCAGAGTATATTGAGGAGTTCAACAATCTGGCGCGTTATGCACCGGATGAAGTTGACACTGATGCTAAGAGGAAAGAAAAGTTCCTTGAGGGATTGAACGATGAATAGAACCTGCAGTTAGCTGTGGCCTATGTCCCCACATATCAGTCTCTTTGTGACAAGGCTGCCATCTTGGAGAGCAAGATGAAACAAGTTGAAAGCAGGAAGAGAAAGCACTCTAACAAGCACGGCTCGGGATCGTCTCACAAGCGTTCCCATTATGATGACAGTGGGAATTCTGGATCCCACAAGCATGGGAAGTTCAACAAACACCACAACCACAACCGTCATCATGACAACAAACACACCGTAGTCATGACAATGACAAATATAAGAATCACAAGAGTGGATATAAGAGCCACCACAGTGGAAGTGGAAGTGGAAGTGGAAGCTAGCCTGTCAAGAAAGATCTTAGTCAGGCTGAATGTTTCAAGTGCAAGAAGATGGTACATTATGCAAATGAATGCCCAGAAAAGAATGTTGAAGGACCCAACAAGCCCAACCCTTTTCAAAAGGGACAAGTGAACCACATCAATGTGGAGGAAATCTATGAGGAAACTAATGTTGTTGTTGGTAAGTTCAAACTCAATTATGTTCCGTCATTTGTTCTCTTTGATACTGGTGCATCTCATTCATTCATATCAAGAGCATTTGTTGAAAGAAATGAACTACCGGTAGAAACTATTTGGTGTCCTATAAAAGTAAGTTCTCCTGGCGGAGAAATGATAGTGAATTCAGGATGTCATGATCTAGTCATAGAGTTTGGGAAGTATAAGTTTCCCGTTAACTTGATAATCCTAAACTCCCAAGGATTGGATGTTATTTTGGGAATGGAATGGATGACTAAGCACAAGGGAGTGATAGATTGTGCCAACCATACTGTCTCACTCACAACTCCAGAAAACAAAAGGATCAGATTCAAGACCAACTTTGAAGCAAAAAGGAGTAAGCTAAATTCTCTTAAGGGGGTTAGCATAGACAGTGTGCCAATTGTGAGTGAATATCCGGATGTGTTTCCGGAAGAATTGCCGGGAATGCCACCGGATAGAGATGTGGAATTTCTTATTGATTTGCTACCAGGATCTGGACCAATAGCAAAGAGACCGTACAAGATGTCAGTGGATGAGTTGAAAGAACTCAAGAAGCAGCTTGGAACGATTGCGAAAGGTTTTATCCAACCAAGTTCTTCATCTTGGGGAGCACCAGTTTTGTTTGTGGAAAAGAAAGATAGAAGTCAAAGGTTATGCATAGATTACCGTTCACTCAATGAGGTGACTATCAAGAACAAATACCCTTTGCCAAGAATCAATGACTTGTTCGATCAGTTAGAAGGAGCTTGTGTGTTCTCAAAGATTGATCTCCAGTCAGGTTATTTCCAGCTCAAGATAAGGGAACAAGACATACCTAAGACAGCTTTCACCACAAGATATGGATTGTATGAGTATATCGTGATGCCATTTGGTTTGACCAATGCACCAGCATACTTCATGAATATGATGATCAAGGTGTTCATGGAATTCCTTGATAAGTTTGTTGTCGTTTTCATCGATGACATTTTAATCTACTCCAAGATCAAAGAAGAGCATGAAGGACATTTACGTTTGATACTTGAGAAGCTTAGAGAGCATAAGATGTATGCCAAATTCAGCAAGTGTGAATTTTGGTTAAATGAAGTTGGTTTTCTTGGACACGTTGTGTCAGGAGATGGTGTAGCAGTTGATCCTGCTAAAGTTTCAGCTGTAACTGAATGGGAATCTCCCAAGTCAGTGAAAGAGGTTCGTATTTTCCTTGGCTTGGCAGGATACTACAGAAGATTTATTGAGAATTCCTCCAAGGTAGCTAAGCCTATGACAGAATTGCTAAAGAAATCCAAGAAATTTGCTTGGTCTGAAGGTTGTGAACTCAGCTTTCAAGAATTGAAGAAGAGACTAGTGATAGCACCAGTCTTATGTTTGCCATATTTGGAGAAAGATTTCCAAGTGTATTGTAATGCATCTCATCATAGATTAGGTGCAGTACTGTAGTGACCTCGGATCAAGTAAGATCCTAAGTCCCTGTGAATAACATGCTAGTCCCTGGATCAATATCTAGCACTCACAGTCGATGAAATATCATGTAAAACACAAGTCTTTATTACATGAATCGAGTAATCCAGAGTTTACATTATTACAACAGAAGCGATATAAATACAACTTGGAGTCCCATCAATGCCACAGGCAGGTTGAGTGAAGACCCGCGATCCTAGCGCACCTTTCAACGATCTCCGAAATTCTGCACATGAAACGTGCAGCCAACAAGTTGGGTCAATACTTTGAATGTATTGGCAAATTACACCAAGGAGAGAAAAGACTATCTCTACATGCAAGGCTGGTATAGGCTGTAGAGTTCATTTGCTCAAAGCTAGTTTTCTTAAGTAGAGAGAAGAATAGAGGATTGTCCTACTTTGTAAACATTTGCTTAGATAAAATAAGGTCGAGTGGCACACAAGGATATTACGCACCAAGTGTCCAAACAACCAAACACTTGGATATTACGCACCAAGCGTCACTTGGATATTACACACCAAGTTCCCAAATTCCCACCCATTAGCGATATTACGCACGCCATGGGGTTTCAAAACTTTGTTTTAGAAAAGAGAGAGGAAGATCCTTCAGAGGCTCCGTCCTTCAGACGCTCATTGTTGTTACATTCGTGAACACGGCTGATCGATCAGATTGCAATACTCTCGAGAGTTTGTGCACTTTACCCACAATCCACGATCAAGCCCTTTTACAGACAAGACCATGGCGAGGCTTTCCCTTAGTAGCCCCTCTACCTTTCGGATCCAACCGTGCCAAGAATCCTCCAAATGTTGGTACCCAGGTGAGGTTTCCCACTAAGTACTAGGCCAAGACAGAGCCCATAATGTATTGTGGTTGCACTGGAAGCTTCTGAATTCAAACATGGCGAGACTTCTTTGATTCTGGCCGTCCTCCACCAAAATCACACTCGTTGACCCGACAACCATTCCGCCCAGAAGAAAACTTAGTTTTATTTTGAAGTGGATTTGAGAGGAAAAGTTTGCTCTAGAGAGCTTTTATACTTAGAAAATTCTTTGTCTTTCGAACCCCCCAACGGTACTTTGTATATATATAGCATAGCAAGCAATACTTAGCAAAAACAGGGGTAACCTATTAGGATGGGAAATCCTAAGTATAGAGCTACTCATGGCATTCTACAAAATCATCGCACTTGCAAAATAATACTAAGGAAAATTCTACTAGAACATCCTACACATGCATACTACAATTTTAAAGATCACATGCGTAGAATCAAAAGCGGGACAAAATTATGAACAAGTGGTGTAACTTGCCTTATGTTGATAATATGGGTGTTGATTGTATTTCTCCAAAGAATTGCACTCTCCTAACAATCTAATACGAGGACAAGGTAGTTCCAATCAAAACAATTGCAAACATAACAAACATGACAAGGATGATCGAAAACATGCATGATGATTTAACATAACACAATGGTTATAATTAGTTTTATGAACATTAATATATCATATGATGCATGTATGAATTCATTTAATGCAATAGGGTACTTGTGATTAATGATTACTTGCCAATATAAGGGTTTTGATAGTTCTTGTGTAACGCCTGTTCTAACTGTAGAATTAAATTTGTTTCTTGGGTTTACTGGATAGAGGACGTTAATACGAACCAGTAGGCGTTGGATTCACCCTAATCGGAGTTATAGATCTTTTTATATGATTTAAATAGTGTTTAATGGGTTTTAAATGATTCATATAGTTTCTGTTGCCTAAAAATAAAACTAAAATTATATCTGTAATCTCCACGGAATTGTGATTTCAGGGACATATTATTTGTAATTTTCTGAATAGTATTTATTTTCTTATGAATTTATTACTCTAAATAAGCCATTAAACCATTTATTTAATTGCTGTGAAACCTTATAGTATTTTACTGAACCATTTGCAGATTATTGATCTACATGGAACCAGCTTTCTATCGGTATATTATTTATATTTTTGGTACAAGCAATTAATTTACTATAAATTTAATGATTTATAAAGGCATTAAAACTAATTAAATTTCTACGGGTTAAATAATCGGCAAAGGCTAGATCCAACTAGATATTATTAAAGTACATTACAGTAGCTTCAAATTGATATATTATTCATATTTTTCGGAGTTACAGATAATATCTTATGAATTTATTAACCTAAAAGACTATTAAAACTAATTAAATTACTGCAGTAACTACGTACAGTGAAAGTTAGATCTATTCTGATAAGATGATTCTACGTAAAATTATCTTCAATTTGATATATTATACGTAATTTTTGGACATGGTATGAATTTCTAATGAATTTTACAAGTTAGATCTATAATATGCAATTTTAAATTCGAACGGAATATTCCAGGGAATATTCCGCTGACTGGACAGGTTGACTTTGCATGCTGACTGGGACTAGATGTTGACCTTACGTTGACGTGGCGTTGATGAGGAAGATGACCGGGATGACGACATGGCACGCATCGGTTTGATTGAATCTCGACCATCTGGATAGGATCCGTGGCTAGAAGAAGAGATTGACCGATTTTGGCTCGTAATAGACAAAAAAAATATATCTGTGTTAGAGAGACAAATCCGTAGGTCAAATCGAAAAACTCAGAACATGAAAGTTGTGGGGAATCATTATTCCTACCTTCTCACCAAAGGAATTTGGATTTGAAGAAACGAGCGCGAGTACATCTTGGATTTACACCGTAAGATCTGAAATATTGCGATACGAAATTCTCCGGCTGTGGTGGATGAAAAGAGGTGAGGTTTGTCGGGATTGAAAGATTTCGACGCGATCTTCAACTTTCGTTTTTTGACCGAAAGCAAACGACGAAGTCTAGATGGGTTAAAAAGCGAAACAAGATTCGGGAATAGGTAGATTCGGGATTTCGAGAATAGAAACTTATACAGCTGTGGCTCCACGAGTTTATATGGAGATTTAAGATGGTTTAGAGATAGGCCTTGGAGTAGGGAACAAGTAAAAACAAACGGAAGTCGATTCGGAGTTGTAGATAAAAAGTTACGAGAGTTTGAATAGAGATAGGTTTGAGAAAACTGATTTGCACGGTTTTTAAAGCACTCGGATCGATCACTCACGTACGTGCTCTGCCTGGTGCTCCCTCGGTCTGGGTGGGCCGGCCCGTTAGTTTTTTTTTGTTTTTTTTCTTTTTCTTTTTCTATTTACTTGTTTTCCTTATATCTTTTGCATACGAACTCCAAATGACATGATTCTTGTTTCTAAATTTTTTTAAAATCAAATAGATCATTGTAGGATCATATTTGTAATATTTTTACTAGTTTTAAAGTAGTGGGTTTATAAATCCTTGTATATTTCATTTTATTTATATCTTTATGTGTTTGTATTTGTTCCATAACTTTTTCATACTAGCTCCAAATGAGCTCAATTTTGTTTCTAAAATTTTGTAATATTAATTGGATCCTTTTAGGCTATAATTTAGCAATAATCGCTGTCTTAGCAATAGTGGGTTTTAAAAAGTCAATTTAATTTCCCCTTAGAAACATTTGGGCGAATCAACTATAGGATTTAGATACCAGGGTTTGGATTTAGCTTGTGAGAACTTTGCATGGATGAAATGCTTATGAATGCTTCATGATTTTCATTTTGAATCTTGCACACCAATTCTACAATCCATAATCAATCCATGCCCTTTTGCCTATATGGCTACTTAGGTCTTAACAAAAGAATATAAGATTTTGAATTCAAGGTTGAAAGGATTTTCTATTCAAAAAGTTTCTTCTCTTTGAGAATTTTCAACAAAGTCAAACAATCAATCAATCTTATTCATTTGTTTCACATTCCAAAATTAGGAAAATTTTGGGATGTGACAAGTACTTATGCAATAAGGGAAGGTTGTCGCTTATGCCTCGAGACAACTCAAAACTCATGAGGTGAATCACCCTACTCATGATTTAGAGTTAGCCTCTGTTGTCCATGCACTCAAAACATGGAGACATTATCTTTTCGGAAAGCGATGTGAAGTGTTCATAGATCACAAGAGTTTGAAGTATATCTTCACCTAGAAAGAAATTAACATGAGACAAAGAAGATGGCTAGAACTCATCAAGGACTATGACTTGAGTTTGCAATACCACCCCGGTAAAGCAAATGTTGTAGTGGATGCTCTAAGACATAATTTTTTTGTGAATAACCTTACTAAGGGAGAATTGCCAGATGATCTGTGTGCTCAATTAAGAGATCTCAGATTGGAGATTGTGCCTGAAGGACATCTCATGTCATTGGATGTTCAACCCACTTTGTTAGACAAAATCAAAGAAGCCCAAAAGTCGGATAAGGAAATTGAAGAGATTAAGGAAATGATTGGCAAGGGAAAAGCCAAAGGATTCCATGAAGATGAACAGGGTACTTTATGGCATGGAAAACGTATCTATGTTCGGCAAGATCCGGAGCTTCGAAAACTGATTTTACAAGAAACACACAACTCACCATATTCTATTCATCCGGGTAACACCAAAATGTACATGGATATGAAAGAAAGATTTTGGTGGAATAATTTCAAGAAGGACATCGCCAAACATATTGCTTTGTGTGATGTATGTAGTAGAGTGAAAGCGGAACATCAGAAACCAGCAGGATTGTTACAGCCACTACCTATTCCTGATTGGAAGTGGGACAAGATTGGTATGGACTTCCTCACCGGATTGCCGAGGACCCGGTCAGGATATGATTCTATTTGGTTAGTAGTGGATCGCCTAACTAAAGTGGCTCATTTCATACCCGTGAAGACAACCTACACAAGTGCTGAGTTAGCCAAGATCTATATGAGTAGAATTGTATGTCTACATGGAGTACCCAAGAGTATTGTGTCTGATAGGGGAAATCAATTCACTTCTAATTTTTGGAGGCAATTACATGAGTCATTGGGAACGAGGTTGGAATTCAGCACTTCTTTTCACCCTCAAACTGATGGATAGACAGAAAGGACCAATCAGATTCTTGAAGATATGTTGAGAGCATGTGCTCTAGACTATGGAGCCAGTTGGGATGAAAGTCTGCCTTACGCAGAATTCTCTTACAATAACAACTATCAAGCCAGTATTGAGATGGCACCATTTGAGTTTCTCTATGGGAGAAAGTGTACCACCCCATTGCTATGGAATGGTGTGGGAGAAAGAAGTCTATTTGGACCAGAACTAATCAAAGAGGCCGAAGAGAAAGTCAAGCTAGTTAAGGGCAGGTTGAAGATAGCACAGTCCCGACAGAAGAGTTACGCAGATCCTAAGCGTAGAGAAGTCACCTATGAGGTAGGTGATAGAGCTTATCTTAGAGTGTCACCACTTCGTGGAGTGAAGAGATTTGGTGTCAAAGGTAAATTGGCCCCAAGATATGTTGGAACATTCAAGATTCTAAGTCGTAAAGGAGAAGTAGCTTATGATATTGAATTGCCAGAGTCACTGTCTGCTATTCACAATGTATTTCATGTGAGTCAGCTTAAGAAATGACATCCAGAGATGGAAGAGACTTCTTTGAAGGATACTATACCTTTGGAAGAAGTTCAGTTGGAAAGTGATCTCACCTATGAGGAGAAACCTATCAATATTCTTGAGACTGCAGAAAGAATTACTCGGACTAAGACTATCAAATTCTACAAAGTTCAATGGAACCATCATTCCGAAGAAGAAGCAACATGGGAAAGAGAAGATGATCTTCGGAAAGACCACCCTCACCTATTTGCTAGCCAATCCGAATCTCGAGGGAGAGATTCACCTTAAGGGGGTTAGATTTGTAACATCCCTAAAATCATGTTTCAAAACTCATGCATACCATCCATGCAACCATGATCATTTAGGGTTCCATTTCAAAACCATTTCAAAAAGAGGAGCATTTGTTGCTCATTATTTTATGTAAGTATGCCCTAGCCTTAGTGCTACTTTCTAATGAGAAAGGTACTTAATTTTATTCAGTAATGTCTTGAGTTCAACTTAAGGGTTTTCCAAGGCTTGGGCAAAGTTTTCAAAACAAAGTATGAATATAAAACCAAATTTATGCCTATTCTTTATATCTCATGAAGGCTTGGTTTTATTTTATTTTTCAAATGTTCAAAGTGTGTTTGAGTAAACAGAAGTGTTTGACACACATTTGAGTACAAGGTTCACTGTATAAAAATCTAGAGAAGATTTGAAATCAAACTTATTTGAATTAGAGTTGAAAAATAATTTCTAGAAAATCAAACAGAAAAATAAAAGTGAAAGGTAGGAAAAAAATAAGGCAAACAGCCACAATCTGGCCCAACCCAGCCCAGTTCGACCCATCTAGCCCAGCAACTTCCTCCCGCGAAACGTTTTCTTTTACTCGCAACCACACCCACAGAATCACTGACTGCCTAGACCCACATCCTCTTATTTTCTCTCGCTGACAACCACGACCCACACGGCAGTCATCGTCTCCACCCCCAGCGACCAGTTCTTCCCCAAATCACTACGGGCGTTTCCTGTTTAATTTCGCGGCTTCAATTCCCGTTCAATGATCGAGTAATTCATGCCCACGTCCTCGCCTACTTAAGCACCATACCGCCCTTCTCCTTTTCCCCCAAACCCCACCCCATCGGAGCCACCAGGCTGCTCGGATTTCTCTCTGGACGCCCCTCTGCTCCGACGAGCTCGTCGTCGAATTCCGGTAAGCACCTCGTTCCCCTCTGACTGTGGTTCATTCTAGCTGTTTCTACATCCTCGTACGCACCTACTGAAACCCTCCACTTGCTCGCGCATGCTCTGCAGCCTCGGCAACGTCATCGGCCGAGCTCGCCGACCGTTCCCCGTAAGCCCCAGCTTACCCTCTCCCTCTGTTTGATATGCATGAGATACCTAGCATCCTACGCACCTAACGACACCCTTTTCTCGTCTTAGCGTGGCCTAGAACGTCGTCTCCGTCACCAACCGAGACCACCGTCGCCAGAGACTTCTCCGACGAGCAATCCATGACGACCCCGAGCGCCCCTTCGTCAACTGAGGCATCGTTGAGCATCAACACGTCGCGACGACCTTGGTGAGCCTTGCCACTACCCTTTTTGCTTCATGTATCGCCGGCTCCGCCGCTGGCTGAGCACGCCGCCGCTAGCGCCGCCCATTTAGGGTTAGCTGCTTAGGGCCGTTGGATCTAGATCCACTCGACGCGATAGATTCAATCACCGAAGCGGTATGGATGCATCTGCACCGTGAGATCTAAATGAAATCCTATGGTCTGTGTTAGCCGATCCAACTGAAATGGTATGGACCAATAGGAAGCAGCCACGTGGCCTGTCTGTTTAATAAAAACCAGAAATTAGATCTATTAGATGTTTAAACTTGAATAATTCATAACTTTTGATTCCCACGTCCAAATTTGACAAATTTTATATCAATGGAATCAGGAGAGAAAATCCTTTTCATTTATGCAATGTGTTTAAAGTTTTGCCTCTGTTAAAAAGGTTGTTTTTACAGAAACATGTGTAGGCCTAATTTGTGTATATTAATTATTTGGAAAATGTTTTGTTATTCAAATAAAGTTTATTTAGCTTGTTTTGTACTTGTTTATGATTCAGTACAGTGCACTTGTCTTGTTTGGTGTAGAAAAATCATCACATGGCATATTGCATGCATTCATGTATTTTTGCTTGTATTAATTGTGTATGTGATTTTGTGCCATTATTTTATGTGTAGATTTTGGTGCAAATAGTGATTGTGAGGATTGTATCTACTCTCCAAACTACCAAGGCAAGTGGTGCTTCATGATTTATACCTATGTTTCTCAACTATGCACTAGAAATATTTTGCTAGACTTGCATGAATATTTTGATCTATATGCTATGCTTGGGAAAGCCTAGTAGTTGTAGAATTGCTAGAAATTTCTAAGTTAAGATGCTTATCTATACCATGCTTAGCCTAGCTAGTAGCAACCAAGGGTGGTTATATATTCATGCTATGATAAAGTATTTCTAAGTCTTTAGCCTTGTGTTTTGCTTAATAAAACAACTAAGTGAATGAAACACCTGGGTGGAATGGAAGGAATGGTTTATGTTGAGTGGTTACACAAGGCCCATTTCTATGGTTTACCTTGTGTATCTCACTTGTGGAAAGCCACCCAGGAAAAAAGGGATTTGAGATGCCATATGTTAAGAAGCTTCTAGTGCAGCCACTTGGCAATATGGGCTCTGCCCGGATCACATAGGTTGCAATAACTTAGCCATTTGGACAGTTGGTGGTAGTGGTATGATAGGTTGGAACGTGTCCATTTGGTCTAAGGGAAGGCTTCTGAAAGGTCCTGTCTTGGTAAAAATCAAGTCGTGTGGGGAAAGTTCACAACCACTGCAAATGGAAGAATCTAAGTACTTAGCCATGTCCCTGGTATTAGACAACTTGAGCATCAAGACATGGAAGCTATCAAGAATCTCCTCATCCCAATTTCTAAGTAAAAACTTGTGGTTGAACAAGGATGAAGGTTCCCCAATTTCTATTGGTGGTTCCTTGGGAAAGTTTTTGTCAAAGAAAAACTTAGTGATTTCAACTGATAGGTAAAACCTATTTTGAGCAAAGCAAGCCTAAGCTACACTTAGCCAAAATGCATATAGTATCTAGTCTACCAATATTCTACTAAGATATCACTTGCCAATACTATTCCAATGTATTGACCCACTGTGGTTGTAACTTGTGATGTTGTAGGTTATTCCGATGATGATTAGGAGTCATGAGTCTACACTCAACATGCTTGCCTGTGGCACATGAAGATGAAGACTTATTTATCTTATTACATATTTAAACTCTTGTACTAGGCCTGTGGCCATGGAGTTGTAAAAGACTATGTTTGTCTCTGGACTTATTTATATTATTACATATTTAAACTCTTGTAGTAGGCCTGTGGCCATGGAGTTGTAAAAGACTATGTTTGTCTCTGGAATGACTTGTAATAATGACCTTTGTTTCTGTGTACTTCATCTTAAACTGTGGATGCTAGCATTGATCCAAGGACTAGCATTGCAATCACAGGGATCCTTACCTTTATAAAGGGAGGGATCTTACATCAGCACCGTACTCATGGTCCAATGACCCGAAGATGGCAAGACCCACGGGGTACAACGCCCAATCTACTACCTCAACGAGGTCCTAACACCAACAAAGCAGAGGTACCCTCACTACCAGAAGCTCGCCTACGGCGTATTCATGACGGCTCGTCGGTTGAGCCACTATTTCTAGTAGCATCAGATAATGGTTGTCAACGAGGCGCCACTGTCAAATATCCTGAACAACCCCGAAGACACGGCACGCGTAGCCCTCTGGGGAATCGAGTTATCCCCTCTAGACATAGTCTATGAGCGGCGCAAGGCCATCAAATCTCAGGTCCTCCCTGACTTTCTCGTCCAATAGATGGAGCTCCAGCTGCCAGACACTCCAGACATGACGTAGTCATGGATGATGCACTTCGACGGCTCCAAACGCGAGGCCGGAGCAGAAGCTGGCGTCATACTGACGTCCCTCAAGGAGATAAGATGAAATACGTCCTTCGGATGAAATTTGGCGCCTCCAACAACGAACCCGAATACGAGGCCCTCATCCACGACATGAGGATGGCCAAGATCTGCGTCGCAACGTGCCTAGTCATCTACGATGACTCGAACCTTGTCATCCAGCAAATGATGAACGAGTGCGACGCTCACAGCGCCAACATGATCGAGTACCGCGCGCTCTACAACTCACTCGAAGGAGACTTCGACGGCTGTGAGCTTCGGCATGTTGGAAGGGAAAGCAACGAGGAAGCCGATAGAATCGCCAACATCAGCTCCACCTGCGCACGGGTGCCACCAGGTGTGTTCTCGAACAAATCTGTGTACCCTCTATCAAAAGGAAATTCCCCAAGGGATCACCTGAAGAAGGAGAGCACTCGGGGGCTACACCACCCGATGGACATGAAGGACCCGAAAAGCTCGACATTGAGGCCGAGCTAGTCAGCCTGATACAGGTCATGGCGACTGAAGAAACGTGGACACAGCCGTACCTTCGGTACCTGATAAACAAAGAGCTGCCTGATGACCCGACAGATGCTCGACGCATATCTCGCTGGTCCAAGCCTTCACCATCATCAATGGCGAGATGTACAAGCGCATCATTTTGGGTGTACTCCAATGGTGCGTCACCATTGGGGACGGCAAAACCATCCTTCAATACATCCACGAGGGCATCTGCGGCCATCATGCAGGAAGCCGCGCCCTAGTCGCCAAAGCTCTGCGAGCTGGATTTTATTGGCCAACGGTCATGAACGACGCCAAGGACCTCGTCCAAAGGTGTAACTCCTGCCAGAGGTACGCGGACAAGCCACACGCACCAGGATCGGAGCTAAGGCCCATACCATTGGCCTAGTCCTTTTCCCAATGGGGCCTAGACATGATCGGCAAACTGCCTAAATCATCGAAAGGAAGCCACGTCTACCTCCTGGTCGCAGTCGACAAGTTTACCAGGTGGATTGAGGCTATGCCCGTCACTAACCAAAGTGGCAAAATTGCTGTCAAGTTCTTCGAGTCCATAGTGTATAGGTTTGGTGTGCCCCACAGAATCATCACAGCCAATGGCTGAAACTTCATCTCGAAGGAATTCCAGCACTTCTGCGAGGGCCTCGGCATCAACATATCATACGCCTCCGTGGCGGACCCGCAGACCAACGGACAG
The DNA here is from genome assembly GCA_030063025.1 of Avena longiglumis. Lineage (NCBI taxonomy): Eukaryota > Viridiplantae > Streptophyta > Magnoliopsida > Poales > Poaceae > Avena > Avena longiglumis. Next base: position 367,106,347 of record CP125978.1, read on the forward strand.
GTCGAAAAGTCCAACAGCCTCACAGGGAACAGCATCAAGAAATTCCTGCTTTGCCCACTCGAAAGGCTCGCGGGAGCTTGGGTGGAGGAGCTACCCTCCGTGCTTTGGAGCCCGCGTACAACAACAAACAGTTCAACTGGCTACACGCCCTTCTTCATGGTGCACGGAGCCGAAGCCGTACTACCTGCAGAAGTACGCCACAAGGCCCCGCGGGTCGTTGCCTATAGAGAAGCCGAATCATCGGCCGCACTTGAAGACACCGTCAATACACTCGACGAAGCACGCGACATTGTCGTGGCTCGCTCAGCGGTCTACCAGCAGAGCCTACGCAACTACCACAGCTGTTGGCTGCTCCCAAGGTCCTTCGTCGGAGGAGACCTCGTTCAACGACTCAAGCAAGAGCGGCCGAAGAAGCTCGAGTCACCCAGGGAAGGACCCTACATCGTCACCTAAGTCATCCGAGGTGGCGCCTACCTCCCCATGGACGTCAAGTCAGGAGTAGAATACTCCAACCCATGGAACGTCACACAACTGTGATGCTTCTACCCCTAGCTACCTCTTTACTTTAAATAAGGCTACTCAACCAAGGCTACTCAGCCGAATAATTTACCTCCTCGTTACGATATGAATAAAATCTAAGTTCCCCATCCGAAATTTCTTTTAGCTGATACGTCCAAAACGTATCTACTTTCTCGAACACTTTTGCTATTGTTTCTCCTCTAAACTTGTGTGGTTTGGATACAACTAACACGGACTGACGCTATTTTCAGCAGAATTGCCTTGGTGTCTAGTTTTTGTGCAGAAAATCAACTATCAGGAAAAATCCGGGAAAATATGCCAAAAATCCTATTTCACCAGAAGACACACGGAGCCAGAAGACGAGACGGAGTGGATGCCTGTGGGCCCACACCCTTGCCAGGCGCGGGTGGGCCCAACCCGCTCCTAGGGGGTGAGGCCACCCTAGGCACCCCCTCGGGCTCCCTCTACGCCTATAAGTTACCCCTTGACCTAAAAACCGAGGGGGGTTCGATGTTTTCCAGAAAAGAGTTCCGTTGCGCCGCCACCACCAGAGACCAAGATTTGGAACTAGAAACTCCGTTCTGGCACCCTGCCGGGACGGGCAATTTGGGGAGGATCATCGTCATCACCAACGCCTCTCCATCAACCATCAATGTTTCCCTCAGCCATGAGTGAGTAATCCCCCGCAGTAGGCTATGGGGATGGTAGGGATTGGATGAGTTCTATCATGTAATCGAATAAGATTGTTAGGGCATAGTGCCTAGTATCTCTATTATTTCTATTTGACTTTGTTGCAACTTGTTGTGCTTAATGCTTGTCACTAGGGCCCGAGTGCCATGATCTCAGATCTGAACTTATTATTGAATCATTATGATAGTATTGTTTGTGATCTTATATACAAGTTGTGTACATATATCATTGTGCGGATCCAAAGGCCCCGAAGTGACGGAAATTGGGACAACCGAAGGGGATGGCTGTGATGTGAGGATCACATGTGTTCATGGAGTGTTAATGCTTTGCTCTGGTGCTCTATTAAAAGGAGCACCTTAATTGCCAGTAGTTCACTAGAGGCCCCACTGCCACGGGCTGGCTAGACAGAAGATGTTGTGCAAGTTCTCATTGCGAGCACGTATGACTATATATGGAGCACATGCCTAGGATTGTTTAGTACTTGGATGCTTGTTATTATTTATCTGCAATACCCTAGATCTTGAATTTGCATGTTTAGAATCGTTCATGCAATGCCCGTCCATCCATCCCTATGCCTACCGCACTCGAATCCCACTGTTACTGTTACTGTTACTATTGCTCTTGTTTCACCGTTGTTGTTGCTTTGTTGCTGCTACTACAAACTGTTGCTACTGATAAATGTGGCATCCCGCAAAACCACTACTAGAAAATCGCGTTGAATTTGTGCATTGCATCGTCATCATCATGCATTGTTTGCATAAAACTCATTTTCGCAAAGCCCGTTTTGTTTTTCTAAAACGCCCATCTTTATTCAAACATCAACACCGGTCTCCTAATTATTTTTGTTATGTCGGGTTGCAAGCCGTGTTTTAAAATAAATAAAATTGAATTATTTTAGTGGGCGCGAGCGGGCCGAATGACCAATGACGACCACCCGAATTATAAATCGTCCACCTACCGCCTCTAAATCCTAAGTTCACCAACTAACCTACCCAGCCACCCTCCACCTCACCCCAACCAGAAGGCAGTGCCACCTCACACCCTATCCTCACCCAATCAACTCTCGCCATCACCCTAAACCTCTCTCTCCCAACTCAACTCACCCACTCACCACACGCACGCCAGCCCACACTCAATCCCACGTGGTGCTCCCAGGCGCCCGCTCACCACTCGCAACCCGTCAGCCGCCACCACATCCCTCCCGTCGGCGTCCGCCCAAACCCGCTCATGCCTCACCAGATCCTCCTCGGTCTACACCCGCCTTGACTGTACAGGAGGTTCCAGCCTTGTGACATGGTGATGGAGATGAGACTTGAGAGATCTGCAGACTCAGGGCGCCTCCACAGTTGTCAGCGTAAGATGCCCGGGATTCGAGCCGGTTCAGACCTTGAGACCCCAGACAGGAGACGAACCTGAGATCATCGCCAGATCGACAAAGTTCCGTGGGACGGTACTGCGACATGGACCGATTGAAGCAAACCGAGCGGTGAATCGACAAGTACTGATCCGATGCAGGGACCACGGATCGACAATGTCTACCTCACGGAACACGAGAACTTCCCGGAGCGTCAAGATCTCTCAAGCTCGCCGATCGTGCACCTGAACCAGACCGACCCGAACCAGTTACCGAGAACTTCCCTCCGGAACGCCAAGATTCACTAAGAGATTCATTTCCATCTTCGCCCCCGCCGACCCTGCCGTCAGCCAACCCCTAGACCGAACCCTATTCAACCCCGAACCCCAAGATCTGCCATTAACCCTAATGTGAACTCCTTCCCCTCAAACTTATTTTATAACATAATACAACTTGTCGCTTAATGTGTGAACCCCTTCCAAACCCTTATTTTATAACATAATACAACTTGTCAGATATTAAATTGTTCATGCATGCATCATTGTCTGTGGTTTGGGGGCCTTATGCCGATTCACCTAATAATTAAATATGGGGCCCATATGCGGGCAAACCTAGCCTTATATTGGCCTCATATAAATTTGTGTAGCGAACCCGGTGCTATCTTCTGCCATGTTAAGACAACATTTAAAATGCGGGGTAGCTAAACAACTTGAACCACCTAATTAATTGTCGGGACCCCGGTTCCGCTTAACATGACCTAATTGCATTGCACCTTCGCCATGCCATACATCATACATGCATCATGCCGATCTTCTGCCGTTGTATTAAATATTGCATCCGGTGTTTCTTCTAGTGCTTTGCTTCTTCGCAGATAAGGCCGTTGAGTTGATGTGAGCTTCGACCCGATCTTCGAATAACCCTTCGACAATGTTTTCAGGCGAGCATCTTACCCTTTCTACCTATCTTACTTTTATAGTATTTATTCCCTCCTGTTGATCTATTGCTATCTGTGTTGCGATGCTTTAGTTTCCGTACCTGTGATATACCGTGCAGCCCTATATTGCCTTGGACACATCCTATTACCTGTCGTTTGGTAGATAGTTGGACTTGCGCGTCGTAGTCGCTTGCTCAAGTGCTGTTGCGTGTCGTCAATCTCCACAGTTGTTGGAGCCTTGCCGCATGTTGATGTTGGAGATGATCATAGTTTTACTTATCGTTCACTTTAATTTCTGTTTAACAACTAAAATTGAAATAAGCAGAGGCATCGGTGGGTGATAGAAAATATTTGGTTTCCGAACGCCCACTTGTGTCCTGTAAGACCCCGAGTACTTGATACATGTTCCTTGATTTATCGCGCTATCCACATCCGGGAGGTATATGGACCCCCAGAGCGAGCTTGATTCATTCTTATTTCTTGGGGCCACAAACTAGTTTGAGGTTTTATTTACGATCCTGTACTTATGCCATGCTACTTATGTATTTCACGATTGTGCGAGGAGCACTGTATTGTTAGGATCGGGACACGACTCAGCGGTGTCGACAAGCTCGATTTTGGGTTCCCGATCGTTCACACGTCCACCCAAACCTTGGGTCCGTCTCGAGCTAGCTTCCTTCGCGTTGGTAGACTTCAAGGGTGGCCCCTAAAATATTTCTGAATCCTGTGATTGTTCGATCGTGAAAGCCTCGTTGGGTTTTGATTTGGTTTTAGAGGTTGATCGGCGTGTGTTGCTATTGGTGCACCCGCGGGTAAAACTTTCGGAAGCCGTGTCCATGGATATGGACGACTTGGAGCACGAGATCTCGACTACATAGACAAGCATAACTAAAGTTTATTGCTATAAATTTGACTTTATAATGACTAGTAATCAGCTTCACTATAATGGAATGGCTAATTAATACTGCCCACAATTGCTTGTTTGAGTAAACTTGCGACCATTGTACCTGACTAGTAAGTATTGCAACTACAACGGAATGGCTAAATAAAAGTACCAACAACTGCTGGGTTTTGGGTTATCTCATGCTATCTGTATCTGACTAGTAAGTGTTGCCACTATAACGGAATGGTTAACTAAAAGTACCCACTGCTTACTTTATCAGGATGATAAACTAAACCTGACTAGTAAAGTGCCGCAACTATAACTGAATAAGTAAAACTGCCAACTGAGTGAGTTCCTCGGTTGACTTCCTCGTTTGGTCTCTAGGGGGAACACCAGGACGGGTTTGTTTGGTGTTAGCTTCAGGTTGGATCCGGATAGGTCATTCTCATCCCTCTCTGATAACCGCCAGTTGTATCGAGTCTCTATAGGTTGTTTAGTGCATCTTTGCCGCTTGATCCACTATACCTTTGTAGGCGAGACCGATTCTAGCCTCGCTGCCTCGATCTTGGCATCGACTCCTTCTTTTTCCTTTGCCCTTTGTCGGCACCCCTTTTGTTTACGAAGGTTTGAGATCGGCGTCGTTAGAAGGGTTACCCTCCGCTTTTGGCAGGGTTATGGACGCCATTGGTTATTCTTCAGGGCTCTTAGCCCCATTTGCATCTTGTTCGTAGCTGGACGCTCTATCGTTTTCAAGGTGATTTGAATCTTTGTATATTATATCTGTATTCTTAACTCTTTGAGTCGCTGTTATATATATATCTGTTCTGTGGGTCCCATCGAGGACTGTTGTGTAATGTTATTACTTCGTTTTCCACCCGCACGAAAGTGCCTGGTGGGCACCTTTGAATCGTTTCTATGCGGGTTTGGCGAATTTTGCTCAAACTTGCATAGGTCCGATTCTGAGGGTGTTACAATAAACTTTTGTGAGCAAGAACTATTTCTAGGTGCAGCTGAATTGACAACTCAGTTGTTAAGGCTTGCAAGTATTCTTTGGCTCCCCTTGTGTCGAATCAATAAATTGGGTAATACTACCCATGAAGACTGTTGTGATCCCCTATACTCGTGGGTCATCAAGACTATTTTCTGGCGTCATTGCTGGGGAGCAGAGCTTTACTTGTAAATTCACTTGGATCTATTATTGTTCACTGCTACTCCTTTCATCATGGGTAAGTCTCGTGATGAAAAGTTCCCTATTTTACCATCCACTACAAGAATAGGTACAGTCCTAAACACCTTTTTTGCTCTTGATTCACCTTCTGTTATAAGTAAGCTTGTCACACCACCACCACATACTCATGCTACACACACTGCTACTACTGCTAAATCTGAAACTGCTTTTGATACTCATGATGTTACTTCTACTGTGCTTGATGCGAGTGGTTTATTAGGTCCTTTCCTAGATGCTACTATGGCTATTCTAGGAAATACCGAAACTCCTAGTGAAGACACTATTACAACTTGTTAGCTCACCTGAGTATAGAGAGAGTTACGATATTAATGATGGCTACATTGAGTTTATTGATGATTTTGTTGAAGAGTGCCGAAACACACATGGTACTAGTGCTATTAAGAGTCTCCTTGCTAGACGCGCCATTATTCCTAAGATGTCCTCTGATCCTAAGTTTGCCACTTCTCCCATAGATATTAAAGATAAATATTATGATTTCTCTCTCTTGATTTATCCTATTTAGATATTTTTGAGAAAGAACCTTTATGTGGGACTAAAAATGAGAGTGTTGTGGCTCATATGAATGAGCTTTCTACTATGAGTGCTTTATTCTCTGATGATTTTAAGATGCGCAAGTACTTTGTTACTAAGATTTTCCCTTTTTCACTAAAAGGAGAAGCTAGGGCTTGGTTTAATAGATTACCTCTTGGTTCCATTGATAGCCCTGATTGCTTGATTGCTTCTTTCTTCCAGAAATATTTTCCTCCCAGTGCTAGACATGCTGCTTTGCAGAGACTTTTTGATTTTAAACAGGGAGATGAAGAGAAATTGCCTGAGTCATGGACAAGGTTCTATGCCTTAATTCATGCACATCCTGGATGTCCATTACCTAAGAATGAGCTTCTTGATATTTATTATAATGGACTAATTGATGATTCTAGGACATACCTAGATAGCTTTGCTGGTTTTGTTTTCAGGAAAAGAACTCCTACAGATGCTGAAGAATTAATGGCTAAAATAAGCAAGAATTATGATGATTGGACTTCAACTGAGCTAAATACACCTAAGCCTATTACTCCTGAACCAGTTGTGCCCGAACCAGATCCAACACCAACAACGAAGAAGAGGGGAGTTATTGCATTAAATGATGAAGTGATGAAGAAAGCTAAGAAGTGTCTAAAGGATAAAGGTATTAGAGCTAAAGATGTGAAGAATCTACCTCCTATAGAAGAATTATGTAAGCCAATTCTCCGCTCATCTACTATTGAGGTACACTCTCTCCAACACTTTGATGAAGGTGATATTCCTTATGGTAAGCCTCCTAATCAATGTTTAGAGGAACTTGACATTTTTATTGTTAAGCAAGGTAATTTTAGTAAACAAGTTCAGAATCATTTATTGGAAAACTCTAGAGCTATTAAAGAGTTGAAGGATATTGTGGAAAGAACTTCTAATGATATTAAAATGCTTTGTAAACACTTTCAAATGGTTCAAACCCAACTTGATCAACTTGCTAAGGTACAAAAGGATATGCTAGTTAATGCCTCAAGAGATAAACATGCTTATGGAATTAGAACTAGGAGGGATATAGCTACTCAAGATCCTTTATATCCTAAAGGACACCCTAAAAGAATTGAGCAGGATTCTCAACAAGGTGAAAATAGTGGTAGTCCTCGTAAGAGAAAGAAAAAGAAACACAAAATAGTTGAGGAACCACATGAACCTGCTGTAGATCCTAATAGTATATATTTCTCTGATGCTTAAACTGAGAGTGGTAATGATAAAAATGATGCTCCTGATAAGGAGGAAGTTGAGGAAGAACCTAAGAAGCACACTAAGAACACTAGGTACACTAAGGAAGATTTTATTGCTAATAAACATGGTAAAGAGAGAGAACCTTGGGTGTAGAAACCTATGCCTTTTCCAGGTAAGAAACACAAGTCAAAGGAGGAAGAACACTACAACAAGTTTTGTGAGTTTATGAAGCCTTTATTCTTGCAAATCCCTTTGACTGATGCTATTAAGTTGCCTCCTTATTCAAAGTATATGAAGGATATTGTCTCTAATAAAAGGAAGATTCCTAATGAGGAGATTTGTACTTTGCGTGCTAATTATTCCTTCAATGGTAAGGTTCCCAAGAAACTTGGTGATCCATGTATACCAACTATTCCTTGCTCTATTAAGAATAATTATGTTATAACTGCTTTATGTGATTTGGGAGATGGAGTCAGTGTTATGCCTTTTTATCTCTATAAGAGACTCCGGCTAGAAAAGTTGATACCAACTGATATATCTTTGAAAATGGCTGATAAGTCAACTACTATTCATGTTGGTATATGTGAGGATGTTCCTGTTCAGGTTGCTCATAATTTCTTGGTTTTAACTAATTTTGTTGTGCTTGAAATGCCTGAAGATGATAATATGTCTATTATTCTTGGGAGACCTTTGCTAATACTGTAGGTGTTGTCATCAATTGTAATAAAGAAAAATTAACATTCAATATTAATGACAAAGAGTATACTGTCTATTTCCCCAAGAAGGTTGGTAAGATCTATTGCCTGAATTCCATTGAAAATATTGAGAGCATCAAGGTTGGAGAAATATATTGTCCCATTCCACAAGAAAATTTTGAAACTATTATGATTGGGACCATTACTATCAAGCTTGAGGTAACATAATCACTTTATGGAATACAAAGTTTTGTTTCATATAAGATTGTTTTGGTACCAAGACTTGATCAACCTTGTTAACAAAAGGATTTTAATGAACAAAATAATGGTTTCAATATGGTTATACTTGCTTTCTTTTACTTTTCTCATTCCTAGTCTTTGCTTTTGCTCTTGTTAGCTAGTTGTTACTTGTTAGAGTGTCTTAAAACTTCTGTAGTTTGGTTTTTGTTTGCTTTTGCTTCTTCTGAAAAAAAGTCTATTTCTGCGAGAAAATCAATTTTCATACCCTGAAAATTGGCCAAAAATAAAGTTTCCCGAAAAATCCCAGAAAATTTAAAATAATTTTTTCCTCGAACAAAGGGGCAGAGGGACACCTGGAGTGACCCAGGGGGCCACCCCAGGCACCCACACCCCTGGTAGGAGCGGCGTACCCAGAGGCGGCGCCTGGGTGGGGTGTGGGCCACCTGGGCCCCTCCAAGGTGCCTCCTCAAAGCCATCTTCTTGGTATACCTAGGCCACCTGAGGGGGACTTGGTATAGCTGCAAAGAAGATTTCAGCTCAACCCGCTGATTTGTTGGAGCTCTACCGCGGGATAACCAATGATGATGACCGTAGAGCCCAAGATGGAAAGATAAAAATTATTCAACTCCCAGCCATCAGGTACTTCGCTTACTATCTTGCCACTAGTGTTCTTGGTAGGGAGAACACTAGTAATATTTCCAACTATCAATTGGCCTTCATAGCTGCTGCGCTCAACCATGAAACTACGTACAATCTTGTTTCTCTCATTGCTCGTCGTTTAGCCGCTAAGGGACCCATTTATGGGGGAATTATTGCTAAACGTGTTGTTGCTGCCTTGGAACTTGCCGTTGATCCAAATGATACAGTCTTGCTTCTATGAAAGCACACCACTTTGTCACCACCAGCTCTACCCTTGAGAACTTGGTTTATAGAATGTTGTTTATTTACGGGGAAGAGAGAGAGATCCCTCTCCCCCGAACCACTTTGTTCAGTATTTCTCACAGACCTTTGTCACGCTCCAAGGTGGAGATGGATGACAAGCTGCGCGTACTTGGCTTCCATGGACACTATCAGGGGGAAGCGCCCTCATACGACCCCTTTGTGTACTACACAGGGGAGGCCTTGAGCTCATACCAGTATGAGGGAGCCTCCTCGACATACTACGAAGGTGCACCTTCTTGGGGACCATGGGATTGAGCCCCACTTAGGCCAAAAGCCTAATCTTGGGTGAGGTATACCGACATCACACTCATCTATATATCATGTTCGGTCGATTCTTTGTATATCCGTTGTTTCGCTTTGTTTTTGGTTCTTGTTGCTGCTTTCTCAAAAACATAAAAATACCAAAAATATTTTCATTGTTTCTCTTGGTTTGTTTCTTTGCTTTGGTTTGCCTTAAAATAAAATTCCAAAAAGATTTTGCTTTGTTTGCTTCTTGTTTGGTTTGCTTTTTCTTGGTTTGGTTTTGCTTTGTTTGCTTCTTGTTTGGTTTGCTTTTTCTTGGTTTGGTTTTGCTTTGTTTGCTTTCTTTAAAAAAATCGAAAACACCAAAAATATTTGTTGTTCTTCTTTGGTTTTGTGAGTTCTTTGCAGGGTTCAGCTGCGGTGACCCAGCATACCACTGCATGATGTAGTACACTATAGTCGTTGACATAACACCAATGAAACACCGTTCACTAGTATTACATCCCTCAGAGTGGTACAACAGAAACACAACAGGTCCAATACATGACTATAGGTTACAACTCAACTCTTTACACAAGATCCAGAGAACACTCTAGGTTAAAGAGAGAGAAAGAATCTTCTTACAAAGAAGAATTATAAATTATCAACTCAAATCTAATATAGTAATGGACTAGTATCTAAACTATTGGGGCTTGCATTGCTGCTATTGCAATACTCTACAGAATTAGGTTCTATGGTTAGAGATTCTATGCTTATCTAATCAGCAACTTCGTCTTCAATTGAGTTGATGTATATGTTGACTTTCTTGACTTCATTGAAGAACTTTAGCTTTTGATGATGATTTCTGGAGCATGACTTGATGTAGACATCGTCTGTACTGGCTTTAGAACCTATCAAGGGTTAAGAAGATACGTTGAGTACGAGCGTACTCAGCAAGTTCACTAGAAGAGGAGTGTTTGATGCACTATTTCTACAGCCACAGACCATAGGTCGTAGGCAATGCAGGTTTTTGTAAACATTTCTTCAAAGGTTGCTTTTATTCTGAAAAGCTATGTCTGTCAGCCTTCACGGGTTTACCAGAACTTTCATGGAGTTCCTTTCCCGCCACGTTCGCGGCTCCTTCCCGGAACAGGGAGTAACAAGTTACAATTCTTACACTCTACAGAGGTGTGTTACTTTACCCATGAGAGACCTTAGCCTTGTTGTACAACCAAGTCATGACCTTGTCCATACTTCCTTGGTATGGGGACCAGTCTAAGATCCAAACCAATCACTGCCCCCTTCGCGACCCCGCGTGCCTCCTTGGTGTACACCATGCCCACATATTGAATTACGGCAATGGTTTGTACAGATCGTTAGATGCTAGAACTATCGTGGGACGATGAGGGTTCCCACCCATATGCTGCATATCCTCTATGAATTACCAATTAATATGCACGCTACGAGTGGTAACAACCACGACCTGTACATCCAGCTACATGGGAGAGGAAGAAGATACAACTGACTTCTCTGTCCCATTCCAAATCTCATGGTTAACGCGTGATATACGGCGCAAGAATCACTGGCGACATTGGTTGTTAGTCCTAGATAATATGTTCCTTTACCACCAAAACTTTCATAGTAGGTTATTACCTCATGGTAAATAACCTATAATCACATTATTATGAAAATAGTGTTTTCAGACCTTTGTCAAATGCTGTTGATGACAACACTGGATTTGCAAAATACTTTATAGAAAATAATCAAAGTATATGAGCAAGTGTGAACTTGACTTTTGTGATTGCAAGATTATGCACTCACGGTCTTCGAGACGACGTAAGATCCAATATCTGAAATCTGCATCATTGGTCCGGTAAGGACTGGTGTTTAAAGAAGCAATATGAGTTATGTATAAGTAATGCTATGAATTTTTGTAAAACTCCCAAATTGAATCCCCAATACTTTGAGTGAAGTGAATTCAAGTGATTCTTTTCAGAGTTGGTTTATCTTTAAATTTGACTTTACAAGTAATGACCTTTATAAGGAACCTAAGTGTTAACAATTCAAAATATGTAAGTAAAGTATAAGATGATGTGATTATGGTGAATTCTCATGTGGTGACTATGATAAAAGTCCTTGGGATTGAGTTGTTAAGAGTTGAAGAACTTATTATAAGATTGTTATTTGAAGTGGCAAAAAGAATAACATTTGAAGAAAAGATTTCCTTTATAATGTTTAAGCAATCTTCGTTGTTAATAAAATGTGATCAATGCCTTCTGGTATTTGATTGATTAGTTTGGACTTGACATGCATTATGTATTAATTTGAATAGACCAAATTTAACTATAAAAACATAAGTAGTGTATTAGACATGATGTTTGTAAGCTTTGAGACTAAAATTAACTTTAAAAGGGTAAGTAAACTTAAGATGTAATATGTTTTAATTATTCCCAAGTTTTAGATTTATGATAGGTATAACTAAGGTACGGAATTATTCACTTTCTATTTAAGTGAATGATTAGATTAAATTTGTTTTGCTATTATGAAAGGAATATGTATTTATTTAATGGAAGCATAATTAGATGATCTTAGTAATTTGTTAGAATTTAAAGTTATGTTAATAGTGGTTAAGATATAATGATGATTCACCATATTATACAAATGGGTAATACCCAATGTTTATTTAAAAGGATTCTTAATAAGATTTTTAAAAGAATATTTTAAAGTTAAAAGTTATACTTAAGTTTGATTATGAATTCAAGTTATGGTTTTGTAATTAGTACTAAGACACTAATTGCTCAAGGTTTTATAAGAATTGTGATTATTTCTTACTTAAGAATTGTTTTTACAGAATTCACAAAATAGGTATTAGGTAAGGATTTATTATTTAAAATATTAAAGACTTTTCTAATAATATATTTAATATTTTTCTAGTGTAATATATTTATTCAATACCTTAAAAATGAATTTTATTTATTTTTAAGTACTATCTTTATTTTTATAAAATTCATCAAAGAATTAAGTGTCTTTAAATATTTGCTTTATGTTTTATTTGTAAAACTCTAAGTGAGTATTTTTATAAAATAATAGAGTTATTTTGATACACAAAAATGATTTTTATTTATTTTTAGGGTTTTTGTTTTATTTTAAATAATTTCATTTAAGATTTTATGGTGTTAATAATTATTTTACTTTAAATTTATTTTAAACACTTAAAATTATATTTTTATTAGGTAGATATTATTTTTGTGGTCATTTTGATATATCATATGTACTTTTAGGATTTTTCTATAGCCAAAAATGTTTGGAGGTTATTTTAGTAATTCATTTTTTTTTATTTCTAAACCTAATCAACTTGGGCCGTTTGGTTGGGTACATGGGCTGGCCACTTTGGACGGCCTGGCCCAGCTAGGCCAGGCTCGGGGCACTTCACCCCGGCCCACCCCCTCTTCTCGCACGCACACACCTAACCGCATACACACCCCTCGTTCTTCCTTTGGCTCCACTCTCCACCGCTGTCGGCCCGATTCCGGCAGAACCAGGATGTTGCGGCCGCCGTCGCCTACAGCTGAAGCTCCACCGCCGACTGGCCTATCTGGCCTTCTATTTAGATTTGGTTTTGAGGCCCTATCGAATTCGTCCCTAATGCCTTTTTGTTCAGGCTTGATGTCGTCGTCCGTGTTGATCCGGCCGGTTCTAGCTCCCGCTGGTATTTTTGTTCTTCGGCACAATCTCTTCTAGCCCTTCTCCGTCAATCTTCAATGCCGGAGGGACGACATCTTGGGATGCAACCCCGGCGCCTGCCTTCTTTTCTACTCCATCAACCATGCCTCTAGTCAGGTAATTCTCATGTGACCGTCCTTCGAGCCGATGAAGTCGTTTAGGTGTAAAATGCAGGTTTAGGTTCAGGAAATCTTGGAATTGGTCTGTGCTACTGATTAACTTAGAGTCTGGTAGCATATCTGTTGGTTCTATAAATCATTTGTGATTAAATAGTGTTACTGGACATGTGTTACTCTTATGATTAAGATAATTAATCTATCTCAGATAGTCAGACTTATAAATCCTAAACTATTGTTGTGGTGATGTATAAATTTGGTATTCACAGGATAGCCAAGATGCATTTGACCAGGTTATGGTACCAGTTGCTTTAATTCTAGATGATCCTATTAGTTTTGTTCTTGGGTTGGAGTTCTAAATTAATTTCTTAACCATGTTGATAAATACAAGTAGTGGTCAGTGGTTTCCTGATGATCTCATGACCATTTAGATGGTTTGTATTGGCAAATAATCCCTCTATCTACATGCAATATTCCTTTTAGTATCTGATCTGTTCCTTCTATGATTGAATGATTTAATGCTTTAGGTAGTTTTTTCCTAGTACCTTTTATTCTTGGTTTGAATGACAATTCACTATATGATTCACACATATGCATGATATAAGTAGTTTCTACACCTATTATTTGATATATTTTATTTACTGTTCAAGTTATTGGATTTTCTTAATGATTTTCCTGATGTAATTAAATGTGCTGGCTGAGTCTTAGGTTTCCTGATTAAGCTCTAGTTGTAGCTGTAGCTAAAATGGTTGGTATGAGTAGATCCTCTACATAGAACTATATTGTGTGCAATTGCAATGTGCACACCCATCTTTCATCAAGTAAATGTGTATATGATGTTTCCCTAGATTAACTGGATTTTCATTTCAGGAACAAATCTAGATGAATTTTATATGTCCATGATGTCAAAAGTAAAAGTTTAAATGATCTCTAGTAATTTTAACTAGAGAAATGATTTAGAATAGCTTTGAATGGCTTAAAAACCTGAGTTATGTCTGCTAGCTTGTTCTGGTGGCTTCTGCTACCTGGAAGTTCTTGCTGTGGTGCCTCCTTTTGGAGTGTGCACATCAATCCTTCTTGTAGCATGATTATGTGTGTGGCTATCAATCCTTGTGGAATATGACTTGACAAAATCAGATGGTGTATTGGTACATAGGCCCTGCCAATGATGCAAAGGCTGAGGCACATATTGGATTTAGAAGAACGGATTTTATTGTTTCCTCCTCTTTGGACTCAGTGATGATATAGACATGCCACTTGCATGCTAGTCTGAGAGAATCTTTCCATCCAATCCTCCTAGATGAAAATCTAGTTGAAGGGTAGATGAAGCTGATAGATGTGTATTGTTTTCCTTGTGTTCCCAGATCTGTATACAATATATATGAACATATGCTGCATGATCTAGTGGTTTCTTCTGATAATTCTTACCTGCGGTTGGTGAGTAGACAGATAAGCTTGTAATGGGGCTGCTGATGATCTTGTGGTAGTTTTGGTGTTGCTTCAGATCACTTGTTGTAACTTGTTCTTATAACCTTCATCTCCTAGCTCCTTTTTGGCTGCTTGCTTGATCTACTCCTCCTTGTCCTAACAATTGGATGGCTTCTTGAAGCAACCATAGTGCAAGTGATGTGGTGGTGATCTGGTGGTTCTTGTGGTGTGATGAGAACAGAAAAAGAGTAAGAAGATGGTTGTGGTTGTGTGGTGTAACTGTACCTGTGGTGAAAGAATGAGTAGTGAGAGTTGGTGCTACGGCTGGTTCACCCCTTTGTGTACATAAGTTGTCTTTCTTGTCTCCTTCCCGGGCTGCTGCTGTGTTGACAGCACACCCATATGCATGGTTGTGTGAGCAGATTGCTTGCTTGCTGTGACTCATGGATCAGATCAAGTGAAGATAGATCTTTTGTTGGTATTACTGTCTTGACTTTTATCTTTTTACTAATTTGGTGAAACTTGCCCCTGCCTATGATGAATAAGCCTAAGGAAAACATTCTGGATAAGAACAAATACTATTCATTTGGTGAAACTTGCCCCTTCTAAAAACAACTCAGCTCAATGAGGAGACAAAACAGTGCACTACACTATTGATATCTGAGAGCAATTTATTATACTAACCCCTCATTTCTAGCATGTTTTGTTGATCTTTTTTTGTAGGAAATAAAACAAAGAATAAAGAAGATACCAGATTCAGTTTAGGTTTTATTTTTCATCTTATTGTAATTTCTTTTATGTTTGAATAATGTAAAGACATTGTATTATTGTATTACCTTCAATAAAGTTTACTTGTTATATTTTTCTTATTCCATTCATTTGTAAAGACAATGTAATATATATTTCTTCTTGTAATAAAAATTATTTGAGTTACTCCATTTATGTAATAAAGATTATATTTATTTATACCATTTTGTATTATGATTATGAAATATCCTATAATACTTTAAGATTTAAATTTATATCCAAGTTATATTTGAATTGTATGATCTCATATTTGAAGTCTTGAATGCAAATTCTTTCCCCCAAAATTATAAAATCAACAAAGGTCATGTCCAAATTCCTAACACCCATTCTATGATGAACTAAACCCCATTTCTCCAAGGCAAGAGAAACACTTATATCTTTGTGTTTTGAATTTCAATTCGAATAATTGTGAATATTGTATCTTATTCATAAATAAGAATTCACCTCTTATCTTTTATTAAAATTTAATTTCCAATTCTTATTTTATTTCAAATTCTTTTAATATTCAAATCTATCAATTAAATATTAAAATTTGAATTGTATTCCCCTGAGATACAAAAGTACAATAGAGGTTATGTCGAAATCCATCGCACCTGTCCTGATGTTTCCAGTAGAACAAGAGAGATCCCGATCCCTCTATAGCTTCTTTAGTTTTGCGCGAAAATTCCCCGGATTTTCTTATGCATGAATGCAATGCACACACATGTGGCCTCACTATTTCTAGGTGTTAATCCTGGGATGTTACATCAGCCGTCCTCAGTGGATTTTGGTTTCATGTTAATATTCAAGTCACACAAGTGAAGGGCAATAATGAAGATTAAGACAACTTGAGGAGTGGTAAGAGGCTGGTAACGAACTCTATTTGTTTTCATTTTTGTACATATACTCATCATTGTGAGCATGCTTAGCATGTTCGTGTAAGGTGTATGTTATTATGGATTCTTAGTAGTTCTTGCTTTCTTGTGATTAGCTCCAGCTTGCTAATAGTTTGTAGCATGTCATATGAATGTTTGCTTGGATTGTTTTATTCATATTTTGGTATGATATTGTGGTGTCCTCCTCTGAAAGTTTCATGTGAATCGACTTGGAACATGCTCACGCATGCATATGACTAAACAATAGTCAGTAAGCCTCGATGATTTATTTTGCCTCAGAGTTCTTGTATCACTTTCATGCCATAATTAGTCATGTTTTGTTGCAAGCATAATTATGACAGTTATTGCTCTCTCGTTTGTCGCTCCCTCTCTATTGCTAGCCTTCACTTGCACTAAATATGAGCTCTACTGGTGCTTCCAACTCCCCAAAACCATTATTTCCAACTATGTCCACCATACCTACCTATTAGCATCATTTGCTATGTCAGTGCATATTCATTATGCCTTGTTTTCTTCCAAATAAAATGTTTGTCTGTTTTGAGAAAGTTAGTTATCAAAGCTCTCACGAACTTGATGGCACACTTTATTCCTTGCAATTAATAATCTTGAACCATTGTGACATGTCCATGAAAGTTATATGCTTGCAAATTATATGATGGGAGTCAGCAGAACCGTGTTGTCACGGGGAACGCTTTCAACAGTTTTTGGATATTTTATCTAGTTGATACCTTGCTCTTTTGTTTACGGATGTTGTCGGTGTGAAATAAAAGGAGAGCTTGTGATTTCATGGATTTTATACATTGTGTTAGAGAAACGCCTTGGCTGCTAGCCTAAGCCATGCCTAATCATGGTGGAAACTTGCAGCATCACCATAATGAGCATATATGAAGCATCCTCAATAAAAAGCTATGCGTATAGTAAATAAAAAGATTGCTGAGATGCTCATTGTATGCTTGCCTTGTCATTTTGATCATGGGATAGCTCCTGTATCATGTGCAAGGGGTACCCTGTTGGCGGTTCTCTATGATATGCATGTATTTACAATAACAAGAACTTACAGGTAACCAAAGTTGAGTAGCATGCGGAGCGGCCCTCATACTCAAGGGACTTGGGATTTCCAGTTTATGGTCTGTCAAGCATATAACTCATATTGGACCTCACTTTCACCTTAACCACATGAAGATGCCTATGATAGGGGCAATGAGAGATCAAAGCTAATGAGTACCTTTCTTTCAGCATTTGGAAGCCTTTAAAACTTTTCAAAACCTTTTCACAACCTTGTTGAGTCACCACTTATTCTATGAGCACATTCTTGAGAGCATTGTTGTCATTCTTGTGTTTGTTCCAAAACTTGGTTAATTATGTCATGACTTTGATGCTTGTATCTCTGATATCTTTATCTCTAGTCTTCACTTAAACTTCAGAGGTGCTTTGGCATTTATATTGTGCTCTACAAACAAAGGCAAGCGAGATACCACTCTATCATACCTTATTATGAGCATTGCAATGTTGCTTATTTTTATGTTTCTTACTACTTATTATTATTGAGTTGGTTTCTCTTCATAGCTTGCAATGACTTATGAGTAGACTTAGTTGCATGCTTCTTATTATGAATTGTCTAAGCATCTACTCCTGTGCTGAGAATCTTTACATCATATGAAGCAAATGTGTTTGTGAAATTTCTTTTATCGCACTCAGTTTTCAACAAAATTTCTTGAGGACAAGCAATAAGCTAAGCTTGGGGGGATTTGATACGTCCAAAACGTATCTATTTTCCCGAACACTTTTCCTGTTATTTCTCCTCTAAACTTGTGTGATTTGGATACAACTAACACGGACTGACGCTGTTTTCAGCAGAATTGCCTTAGTGTCTAGTTTTTGTGCAGAAAATCAACTATCGGGAAAAATCCGGGAAAATATGCCAAAAATCCTATTTCACCAGAAGACACATAGAGCCAGAAGACGAGACGAAGTGGATGCCTGGGGGCCCCACACCCCTGCCAGGCGCGGGTGGGCCTAGCCCGCGCCTAGGGGGTGCGGCCATGCCAGGCACCCCCTCGGGCTCCCTCTGCGCCTATAAGTTACCCATTGACCTAAAAACCGAGGAGGGTTCGACATTTTCCAGAAAAGAGTTATGCTGCACCGCCAACACCAGAGACCATGATTCGGAACCAGAAACTCCATTCTGGCACCCTGTAGGGACGGGGAATTTGGGGAGGATCATCGCCATCGTCATCACCAACGCCTCTCCATCAACCATCAATGTTTCCCTCAGCCATGAGTGAGTAATCCCCCGCAGTAGGCTATCGGGTTGGCTAGGGAACGGTTGACTGCATAAAGATTCATCGTCTTGATTAAATCTACTCAAAAACCCTATGGAAAAATGTGAGTTTAATTAGATATGTTGTTAAAACTCCTTCACACCCAGTACAAAAATGAGAAGAAACTGGCACATCATATAATGATTATTGCCTATCTTAACTCGATTCAAAGTAAATCCGTAAAACATAGAGGTCAATAAATATGTTGTGTATACCTTTCTACGAACACAAGCGAGAAAAAAAAGTATGATATATGATCTTATGCTGATATTTTAATGAAAACTTGAAAAGTGAACTCATTTAAGAAAAAAAGTGTAATATGGTGCTTCGAACATAAATAGTTCAGGAAGATACTTTCCAGATTCTTGCAAATCTTGAAGCCATCACATATCAATTTCATAAATGTATTTCTGGAATGTTACAGTTGGTAAACACTTCATAAATAAATCAGCGAGATTATCACAAGATTTAACATGCAAGATGTTTATTTTATCACTTTTTTGGAACTCATCTCTACTACTTATAAAGGCACCAACAAGAATTTTCCTATGGACACCCCATCAACTATACATAGACATGTTAAAACCGTACGATCGAGCACACTAAACTTAATCTAACAGATTACATTGGCCTACAAATCCTTATTGGTGCACTTAGCGTTTAGCTATGACGGACTGGTGCTCTGCCAGAAAAACTTCGACCCCCCGTACCGCTTCGCTTCTAACAAAAAAAATCCTTGATCACGCCCATGATCGGTCGCTTTGACTGCGGACGGTGCCTCGCCTCCTACCTGCCGCCATCTGGGCGCTGATGGGCACGCCCTAGCTGCCCTTGGTGCCTTCCTCAATGACAGCCTCGACTTCGCCATCAACGCCTTCCTGGTCTTCCTGATGGACAGCGCCCTAGCCGCCACCCTCGACGGCCAACGATCATTGCGCCTGATATCCGCGGACGACGCCCTCGCCGCCATCCTGAAGCGCCTGATGACGAGGTTCGATCTCGTCAATGTCCATTGTTATAAACTTGGGTTTTGGAGAAGATGGGGATGTTGGAGATTGCGGAACGATTAACAGACAAGCAACACGGGGACACGGTGTTTACCCAGGTTGAGCCCCCTGAGGGAAAACCCTACTCCTGCTTGTCTGCTCTTGATTATGGCGGAACCAAAGGTTACATGGGTGCGCAAATGCAATCTGGCATGAGGTGCGTATGAGGTGAGTTGAGTTATCCTCCTCGTCGTGCCCTCCTAGCTTTTATATAGATAGTCGGGTCCCGGGCAAAGGTCGAGTCGGTTATAGATTAGGGTTTGTCCCCTTCAAAATTCTATCTATTCTAGTCTTGCTCTCCAAGGATCCGAAGACGTCATGGGCTTGGGCCACCCAAAAATCTCCGCAAGCCGCATATCTTGTCGTGGGCCTTCCTTGGGCTGGACCAGGTATACCAATGTCGTGTACCCATAGGGTATAACCATATCAGTAGCCCCCGAGTGTTCAGTCGAATCATAGATTCGGCTGAGGACTCTTTAATTCTTTCGGATACAATTGTACCTGTTTATAAGAGAAATGATTTAGTTCGTAGGGATTGCTGATGCATGTGCCTGACTCTCCCGACGGATCAGTGTCAGTTATCTGTCATAGGACAAAACAACACGATCTTCTTCAGACCCGAGTCCCTCAACTCAAATCTGGAACGAATGCTGGCGTAATTCGACTCAGGCCGCGAGGTCTTATAGGAGTCGAATCCCATTAATTTTCGAGTGATGTACCTAACGCGTCCATCAGGATTTTTCATCGTGTCTATTGACACGGTATTTTACTGGCAGAGCGTAGTCAGGTGCTTTACCAGGCCATCAGATGATATCTGTAGGTCTTATCCTTGCGCCGTAGACACATCATCCAAAATTTTATCACCGCGGAGGTGTTTCGGGTGGCCAAGGAGAATGTTTCTCACTTAGCGTTTATTTGGGCAAAGTTGCCAGAAAAGATGTTTCGGGTGATAAACATCTCCGCTAAGTGAGAAACATTCTCTCCTTGTCAGAAAACAATGGTGATAAAATGGGATGATGTCAGATCGTCTCTCAAGGCAAGTTTATAACAATGGCATCGAAGATCGGCGTCATCGGCGACGAGGCTGAACGTCGAAGTGTCGGTCGACGACCGATGATGGCAGCGTGAAGAAGGCACCAACAGCGACTGGCGTCCTAAACAGTGACAGAGATGAGTTCAAAAGTGATAAAATAAACATCTTATGTTAAATCTTTCTTCCTGAACTATTTATGTTCAAAGCACCATATTACACTTTTTTTTCTTAATTGAGTTCACTTTTCAAGTTTTCATTAAAATATCAGCATAAGATCATATATCATACTATTTTTTTCTCGCTTGTGTTCTTAGAAAGGTATACACAACATATTTATTGACCTCTATGTTTTATGGATTTACTTTGAATCGAGTTAAGATAGGCAATAATCATTATATGATGTGCCAGTTTCTTCTCATTTTTGTACTGGGCGTGAAGGAGTTTTAACAACATATCTAATTAAACTCACATTTTTCCATAGGGTTTTTGAATAGATTTAATCAAGACGATGAATCTTTATGCAGTCAACCGTTCCCTACGCATCCCCGGGGGATGAAAACTTTTCATCCTTGGGTCTCTAGCCAACCGTTCGAACAAAATCAATGCATCAGATCTCTCCCTCCTGACTTTTATCTCGCTTTTGCTATATTTGTCCTGCTTTTGCTACATGGGTTCGGTCCAGAAAAAAGCACAGATAAACTAGACCTCGCCGGAAAATTTGCCGGAGATCTTACCGGCGACCTTGTAGCAAAAAATTATGCTAATGTAGCAGATTCGACCTCGCCAGAGACTTTCGCCGATAGACCTCTTCAGAGACTGTGTAGCAAAAACTTTACGCTATTATAGCAAAACCATAAAACATATGTAGCAAAACAAATATCCTATTGTAGAAAATTCAACCTCGCTAGAGACTTTCGTAGGCAGATACAAGTTCCAAATTTCAAAAAATTGTATACTAAAAACAAGCCAAAACAGTTTCTGCTAATACAGTTTCTTTATTCATTTTTAGCTTATTATATACTCTCTCTGATTTAATTTAGTTAACTTAGATTTGTCTAGATTCAATTGTATGTAAACATGATTTAGTAAATTGAGTCAACTAATTTGAGTCAAAGAGAGTATAAGCATATATAGGGTATTATCCACTTATTTCGATCACATATGAAATTTATGGACGTTAGCGACATTTCATGACTCAATCTATCAAACAAGCCATGTCTAGAAGCCAAAAAAAATAAAAAGAACATCATTCTATAAAATTCTCCCCACCACAACTTTTCCTTATAATTTTCCAAAAGCGCTCTACTATCACAGGCTCGAAAGAAGGGGGCCTTAAGACTCTTTGTGCAGCGCGGCTATGCATACCCTGTTACTATTTCAAAACCTTTAGCGAAGCCAAGATGATCCATTTTCCTGGGGAATAGCGGCCCAAGTAAACTTGGTGTGTGCGCGATCTGAGGACATTTCCAATCACGTCACCTAGAAAGACAATTTATATGCTCACCAAAAAAAACCAGAAAGACATTTTTTTTACTGTGATTCTGCAAAAGGAAGTACGATAATAAATTTTACCATTTTTTCTGGCAGCTGACGCTCATATTAAAATGATCATGTTGAAGCGAGAGGGTATCTTTTGCAATTGCAGGATACAATGACCCTTCAAGCGTGAAGACTTCATTCCTTCACGAGCACAAGCCATCGGTTTTCTTCCTTTTCTCTCATCTAGCTCAATAGAAATCCTAGCGATTGGTGAACGGCATTCGCTATTAATGGTGAATGACATTAAGAGTCTCTATTATTCCCATGATTCTAGAAACGCAGGGTAAGAAAACATGCCATACGATTGATTCGACACTAAAGTTATTTGATTTCACTATATTCAAAAGCAAAGTAATCCTCATAGTTAAAAAGGTATTCAAAGAAATCGTAGTGCCAGATTGACTTGCATGGCACGCTGGGTTTGGAATATGCATAAGACTAGCCACGGTGAGAGAATCATAGCTTTTATCATGTCAAAATTATGTCATGTCACTGCAATTACAATGAAAGAGATGTTAGTGATATCATAGTTATATAGCGTATCATGCCATGTAAAACTAGAAAACAGTAAATAGTTACTTGCTATGGCATGGGTGTCCAAACCAACACAACCGTGAATCCAAACAACCCCATATTACTATTATAGTCCCCCTGTCATCATTTAGCACAGTTCCATAGCCCACTATAAAAAAGACATCGTTTTGACAGTCGAATACAATGTTTTCCCTTGGACTTAAAAGGGGCCTCTACCCAAACTTTCGTAGAAGCTGATAAAGTCGAATGCACTGTGATCTTTTTTTTAGGATGTATTTCAACTTTTTTTGTTGCAAGAAATAGTTAGTAGTACATGCAAAACCTACAATTCGATTCAGGTGGTGCCGCGCGCGGATGTAGTAAACTCGGAGAGGCAGAACCGGAGCAGGTTTGCGCTTTGCATTTCAACGCAGACCGCATGCTTTGTCGGAGGAAGACGGCGACCGGCCAGGCCCAGGACGGAGCCAGGCCCGATCCAGATGCCATTCAGGGAATCGCGTTAGGGATCGCGACAGTGACAAATACTCTTTACCTGTACCTTGATTTGAAATGGGCGCCCGCCATCGGCAGCTAATTTAATCGATTCATTCTAGTCACATCAGCTGATTCGGTCTGGATTCCGGGCGGGAGTCCTGACATCACCGTGGCGCGCGGCGGTGGGTCTCGTCGTACGATCGTCCCCGTGAAACAAAGTTTCAGGGCACGATGCGTAGTAGGCTCGATGTGGAAACATCGTGTCGTTTCTGCGATAGACGTAAGCTTGATGCTGAGAGGCGTGTTATTTTTTGTCCCGATCGATCGTGTGCTCCTGGATTGGATTAGACTGATCATTTGATTCCGGCGCGCGGCCGTCGACAAGCCCTGGTCAAACGATGTGAAATGACCTGCCGGCGAGCAGCGACTCGCGAGCAACCCAATAGATATATATGGGCCGGTCGAGTTATGGCCATGCATGGTCCAGTAGGAGTGTGGGACGAACGTGGCCAGATTAGCTCGCCGCACCGCCCGTCCCGGTCGAAGGCGCACGGGGGGATTTGGTCGAAGGAAAATCTGCCGCGCGCGCCGTATGTGCGCGCCCGTTTGATCACGACGCGCGCGGTGCGGCGTGGGCCAGGCAAACCGACCATTGCGTCCTTGCAATTCCGGCACTTGCGACGGGAGCCTGTGACGCACGGCCAACCCCTGTCCTGCTCCTAGCTAGCTGATCGGGCACGCCGTCAGGCTGGAGTATTCCCTAGTACATGTTGGAACACCCCTGCCGACTGACCGATCTCGAGGCTGTTCCACACCGAAAAAGAAGGCAAGCACAAGATCAAAGTAGATGAAGCGAAACTTTATCGATAACTCTCTCAAGAACTCACGTCAAAGGTTGTTCCTCTATTTATAAGCTGACATTTATACCACATGGGCCAACCTAACTGCAGAGAGGCCACCGAGTGGGCCTCTACGCCCAGTTTTCCAACACTCCAGGTATCTTATCTGTATAACCATGGCTTAAAACTCGAAAACCCAGGGAGAAAAATATGGAGAAATGCACACGTATACTTCTTGCTATGTTGCACGAATTGCCTCATTAAAACCTCATGTGAGAAACTTTATAAAACTCACTAAGGGAAAAGAGTACAATTCACTTAACTATAAAGTTAAGTACTCAATCATCGGGATCAAGATTTCAGCGATGAGTTTGTGAAGATTCTCCTGAACCTTGCATCTCCCTAAGTCTCATCATGCAGATCCTCGGACACATCTCTCGAAAGAAGACGCGGCAATGATTTAGTGAACAAATCGTGATATTTTCACACGACTTAGTATGCAAGACTTTCACTTCTCATCTTTTGCAACTCATGTGCATAGAAGAACTTGGGGTTTATATGCTTTGTGAGATTGCTCTTCACGTAACCCGTCTAGACTTGTGCAACACAAGCGGCATTATCTTCATAGATAATTGTTGGGGTTTGTGGTGTTCACCACATGACATCTAGATGTGATCGACTACTCGTCAAGCCATACACATTCTCGTGATGCTTCATATAATGCTATGATTTCCAAGTGGTTCGTCAAGTCGACACAAGAGTTTGCTTAGGCGATTTCCGTGAAATAGTTCCACCACAAAGGAAAACACATCCAGTCTGCGATTTGGATGTATGCGGGTCCGAAAGGTACCCAGCATCTGCATAGCCTACAACAGATAGGTCTTGGTTCTTTTGGTAAAACAAGCCAAGGTCCTTTGTCCCTTGTATGTACCTAAAGATGTCTTTAACGCCTTTCCAATGCCTCTTGGTAGGCTCAGAACTATACCTTGCAAGCAAATTGACGGCGAATGCAATATCCGGTCGTGTACAATTTGCGAGGTACATAAGTGCGCCAACTGCACTTAAGTAGGGGAATTCCGGTCCCAGAATTTCCTCCCTCTCTTCTTTAGGCCTGAACGGGTCCTTGTCTTGCTGCAAAGATCTTCTGACCATCGGGGTCTTAGAAGGATATGCCTTTTCAAACCCAAATCGTTCCAACACCTTTTGGGTGTAGGCCGACTGGTGAACTAGAATCCCAGCAGGGGAATGCTCAAGTTGCAGACCGAGGCAGAACTTGGTTTTGCCAAGTCTTTCATCTCGAATTCCGACATCAGGTAGGAACTCGCATCCTCAATATCGTCAGGTGTACCGATTATATTCAAATCGTCCACGTACACCGAGATAATACAGAAACCATCCTGGGATCTCCGTATAAAAACACATGGGCAATCTTCATTGCACGTGTAGCCCTTCTGATGAAGGAAATCGCTTAAGCGATTATACCACATCCTACCTGACTGTTTTAGTCCATACAATGACTTCTTAAGCTGAACACTGTATAAGCTCATGTTTGCTCTATCCTGGTTCGGGACAGGGATACCTTCTGGTACTTTCATGTATATGTCCGAATCCAAGTTACCATATAGGTAAGCGGTGACAACATCCATTAGTTTCATTTTTAAGTCCATGTTTACTGCCATTGAGATCAAGTATCTAAAGGTAATTCCATCCATGACTGGGGAGTAAGTTTCCTCAAAGTCGACACACAGTCGCTGAGTGAAACCTTGAGCAACGAGCCTTGCTTTGTACCTTACTACTTCATTATTCTCGTTTCTCTTTCGAACAAAAACCCACTTATGGCCAACGGGGCGAATGTGGGGAGGAGTTAGACAAACAGGTCCAAATACCTCTCTTTTGTTTAACGATAATAATTCAGCAGTAATTGCCTTCTGCCAATCTTTCCAATCCGACCTTTTCTTGCAATCAGCGAGCGTGTTAGGCTCAGGGTCAAGATCTATGATTGAGGCAATTTTATTGGCAAAATTAACGTCGACGTTTGCCATGGCTCGGTTGTATGACTCGCCCGAATTAACATAGTTAATGGCCATTTCGTCATGGAGTGCATCAGACACATCCTCTTGCTCCACCGGATTTCCCAATTTAGGAGCTAGGTCCTTTAGCTTTCCCGCTCCGATGTGTGCGCACACAACTTCGCTGGGTATTTCCGATATAGGAAAGTTCAAGTCCAGAATTTTGTGCACTGAAATATCCGTATTTCGTGTGTCTCAACTCCCCTCAACAGGCATCAATAAATCTCTCTTATCCTTTTTCTTCGGGCGTCCCCGGGTACTTGGGATTTGAGAAACCAGAATCCGCGTCCTCTTAGTCCTTGGAGCAGGAGCGGGTATACCATCATTTTTCTTTGGTATTTCAACCCTTTCCGGTGCATTGCGTGCATGCACATGCGACTTTGTCACAGTCTTTAAATCACTAAAATGATCGGGCAGTTGATTCGCTAGGGAGTGCAAATCTAGTATCTTTTGGACTTCTATTAGTCTCAACGGGCGGGTCATGAGCATGGATCCCGTGGCTTTCCACGTGATTTCTCGACTTTTGTCATCCAGGGTTGATTACCTCCCACAAAGTCGGAAAAGATCCTCGTCAAAAATGCGGCAAAGCGGGCCGTGATACCACCGTCAAGGGGTCCAAGAACACGATTATGGACACCGTCTCATAACCAACGTATATCCCCGACTTACGGAGCGGTCCCATTGCTGATCACTGGGGTGGTGGTATAGGTACATATATCTGGCAGCTGAACCTACGTAGGTGGGAAATTTTCGGTGCCGACCCTTACGCAAGTTGGATAGGAGAGTGGATGTTGTAGGCGATGGTCGAAAGTTGATGAGATTAGCGGCGTGTAACACCGCGTGTCCCCAACATGTAGTTGGTAAATTACAACCCTGAAGGAGTGGTCTGGTAATGAATTTAATCCTTTTAATCAATGCCTCCGCAAGTCCATTTTGAGTGTGGACATGCGTGCGGAGTGCTCAAGTTTGATTCAGCCATGCAATAATCATCGAATGCCTTTGAAGTAAATTCTCCAGCATTGTCCATTCGAATAGACTTTAAACGATAATCAGGGAATTTATTCCTTATTTGTATGATCTGGGAGATCAACTTTGCAAAAGTATGGTTCCTTGTTGACAACGGGCAAACATTGGACCATTTAGAGGAAGCATCGATGAGCACCATGAAGTACCGAAACGGCCCTGAGGGGGGCTGAATTGGACCACATATATCCCCTTGAATGCATTCCAAGAACGTGGGGAGTTCATCCTTCACCTTTAGGGGAGACGGTCTAATGATTAATTTCCCCGTAGCGCATGCGGAGCACACGAAATCATCGGGATTCGGGAAATTTTTCACATTAACATTATGACCGTTCGAGTTGTTAATTATATTTATCATCATCCTAAGGCCGGGGTGGCCTAACCTATCATGCCAAAGGCAGAATAGTTCAGAGCTTCTAAAGACAGTCTTAAGGGTAGTGTAAATAGGTGGTGCTACTATCTTAGTGTAGTACAGCCCAGTAGCTAATGAAGGGAGTCTTTCGACAACATGTTTACCATTTTCGTCGTGCTTGGTAATGAGTAGGAACTCCTTTCCATTCTCATCATCATCGGTTTCGACATGGAAACCATTTGCGCGGATGTCTCTAAAACTTAAGAGAGTACGAGTAGACTCCGGATACAACAATGCCTCTTCAATAATCAGAGTTGTTCCATTTGGGAGTATGATAGTTGCTCTTCCAGAGCCAACTACATTCGGACCGCAGCCGGCGATCGTCATTATGTTACCAGGGTTTTTGGTAATGGACTCAAAATACTTTGTTTCTCTCAAGATGGTATTGGTGGTGCCGCTATCAGCAAGGCACATTTCCTCCATTTGGGCGCCACTCGCGTTCTAAAATATAGTGCCTAATTAATATAATGGAGTGAGGAAGTTGCTACATCAAGTAAGTAAAACACGTAAACATTTCAGAACATCACATAATCAAATAATGGAATAAATGAATGAAATAAATGTCATCCAATCGCCGAAAAACAAATAAATGTTATGCTCTCATAGAGCTTACAACCATATCGAAAAAAGTCTATCTGATTATTACGGAAAAGGAATCATCACAACAAAATGAGCTCAAGTGGATTCTGCGAGGAAATCACCAAGCTCAGCCAGTATCTCGAGGTCAGTGGGCGGCTCTTTGTTGGTCATCATCATGGACAAGGGGCCTAGCTGAGGCAGCGGGGGCACAACGTGCTCAACCTCCATGGGCACATCGGCGTCCGTGGGGACCGCCGAGGGTGCTGCCACTTGTGCTACATCCTGCGCCACTATGTGCGTGACGTTCTGCACAGGCACCGCTCCGGGCGCCAGTGGTGCCTCAACCTGGACAAGATGCGCCTCGCGCGCCTTCTTGTTGGCCTTGAACGCATCCACGACGTGTTTAGGGGCCAAACACTGCCTGGAGAAGTGAGTCTTGGAGCCACAGCGGAAGCAGTCCTGGGGCCTCGCCTCCCCCTTGCTCGCCTTGCGTTGCTTGGCCGGGTTGGAGGAGTTGGGGCCCTTCTTGCCCTTCTTGCCTCTCTTCTTGTGGATGGGCTTGCGCACCTTGTAGGCACCAGCATTGGCCTCATGACTTGGGCCCCCTGCGAAGGGTTGCGCGGAGAAGTTCTTTTTCAGAACATTATCCTGCGCCTCGGCCACCTGGAGAGCATCAATAAGCGCTGCATATTCCGTGAATCCTTCCTGGCGAAAGTTTCGCGAGGACTGGATGTTGTCCGGATGGAATGTGGAGAGGGTTTTGTCTATCTTCTGCTGATCGGTGGTACTGGTCCCACACAGCTGAAGAATAGTACAAATCCGGTGCAACCTTGAGTTGTACTCTCCCACCGTATTGAAGTCTGCAAACCTCAGACGTATCCAATCTGCCTCCGACTGTGGCTGAATGGTGTACTTCATCCTAGAGAACAGCTTGTTGAGGGCGGTCCAAAGGGCGTAAGATTACGCCATGTACTCATTCTTGAGAGTCTCACACATGTGATGGCGGAGGAAGTGCGGGCTTTGGCGTTATCCGGGATGGTTTTGCTGGGGCCGCCGTCCCCGCAATCAACTCATCCTTGATGCATCGGCCCTCAAGGACGATCTCAACGTCCGAGGCCCAAGTCAGGTAGTTAAGCCCATCCTGGGTCAACTCCGGGAACTCGCGGCTGACGATTCCGGTCATCTGCAATTTATGCAAGGTGTGTAAGATTACAGCAGGTAATCGGTTGCATAAATGCGATAATCGATACAATAATTCAAATATGATGGCATTTCAAAATTCAATTTAAAAACGGTGCAAGCTATCTATGAGATACAAAGTATTAAAGACATGCGGTAATTAATAACTATAGTAAAACATAGTGCAAAAGCTTGTATAAAATCGGGCCAAAAACAGAGCCGAAACGGTCCAACAGCCCCGCAATCGCGTGTTCCCACGCCCAAAATCGGCACAAAAATGGCCGAAAAACGCGCGGTCGTCCGTGTACCGGCCCACCCCACACCGTCCCTGCCCGAAAACGGGGGAACAGAGCACTGGTGTGCTCTCGAGTGGGGCGGCGGCGGCAGCAGGCCGCACCGGCGGCGGGACGAGGGCGAGTGGGGTGGGGTGGCATGCGCGGCGGCGGCCAGCAGAGCTGGCAAGGCGGCGCAAGGCGCGGCGCGGCAGCCAAAGACGCGACGCTGTGTAGCGGCGCAAGAAGCGCCGGCGCGGCGGGCGCGGCGCGAAGCAGCTGGGCGGGCGCGCAGCGGCGGCAAAGGCGCCGGGCGGCCAGTGGCAGGGCGCGGGCGGCGGCAGCGCAGACGCTGGCAGCGGCGCGGCGAAGCGCCGCGCGCGGGCGCAGCCGGCTGGCGGGTTTCGCGGGCAGCGCCAAGACGAGCAAGCGGCGCGCGAAGCGCGGTAATGGCGCGACGCGAGCAGGCGGCGGTACAGCGCGGACGGCGCAAGACGCTGCAGCAGCTCGGCCAGCGGCGCATGCGGCGGCGCACGGCGGCACTGGCGGGCGGCGGCGCGGCAAGCAGCTACAGCAGCGCAGCTCTGCACGCGGGCGCGAGTGGCCATGGCCTCTGTACGGACGTGCACGTACAGTTCATAAAGAAACTAGATCGATTTTGATCTTAAAAACGGTCAAGATCAGCCCGATCTGTTAAGAAAAAAATCCAGATCTGCACAGCAGGTGCACGCATCGACGGTACAGTCAACAAATTTCTAATTTGGGAGTTATTAGATCGACATTGGTCGGCGACAGCAGGTCAGCTCGACTCCCGAAAAAAAAACCGCACCTAAGATGAGATCTGATCTAAGATCTGAACGCAAATCTTGAAAGGAAAACACGAGACGAATCCATTTTTGCGGTCAGATTTATGTTACCTTCAACGAAAGCCTGCGTGATGCAGGCTCGACGGTGGCTTGACGGAGGCTCGACGGAGAGACACGTGCTGATAATGTGTTGGAACACCCCCTGCCGACTGGCCGGTCCCGAGGTTGTTCTACACCGGAGAAGAAGACTAGAGGAAGGCACACACAGTACAAAGTAGATGAAACAGGGAACTTTATTGATAACTTACTCAGTAAACTCACGTACAAAGGTTGTTCCTCTATTTATAGCCTAAAGGGGATACGATACCCACATGGGCCACCCTAGCCTGGTAGAGGCCACACCGAGTGGGCCTCTACCGGCCCAGTTTTCCAATAGTACAGACAAACTTGACACGGGTTTTGCCGGGTAGTCTGTATGTTTTTTTGGGCTCAGTTGGCAGTGCTGCGTCTAGCACTTTTTTTTGCGAAATTCCACCGATCTATTAATAATCATCAATAGTGGTACAAAGAGTTTTAAAAGTAATAAAAATTATAAATAGGTCAATGGACTACCTAGCGACGACTACAAACACTGGCACGATTCAGCGCGCGGCCGTCCTCACCTCTCCATCACACTGTTACGCACATATAAGCGTTGAGTCACTTTTCGTTTCTTGTTTGATAGCTTATAGTTCTAAAGGATGCATCGATTAAGCTACTATACCTATGTTGCTTGGTTGCCAGCATTAAATTTAGGCGTCACATTAATCTGTACACCTAAACCGTCATTAGCAGTTAGTGTTCTTCGTGTTAGTCTGCTAACGAGCAACTGTTCCGGCGACAGACGGGGCCGCGACACCTTCTTCGGCGGCCCCAGCGACGATAGCGACGTGGGAGGACACAGGGAGGGTCGGCTGATGCAGCTCTTCCACCTGCATGACCTAGGCTTCCATAGATTTTCATCCTCCACCTTAGGTAACCTACAGATGAATTCCTACACCTCCAACGGAACGAAAAACTTCGAACTCGAGAGTTGTGGATAACATCATGATCAAGCTACACCTCAAAGGACCATCTTGAACGGTTGAATCTGTGCGACAAATCTGATGAAATTCGCATAAAACTACAAATTTGACCACAAATCAGAGAAGATACAGAGCACAAAACTCGGTGCCAATGGTTGGAACAGAACCCTGTAGGGGTTCGTAGCATGAAAAACAAAAAAAATTCTATCGCACGAACACACAATCAAGATCTAATCTATGATCAAGCCAAAATCTATCTACTAGATCGGTGCAACAAGTTGATAGAGTACTAACCCTCGAAGATCCAAAGCGGTTAACGAGAGCAGATTCTCGTGGGTGATGTAGTCGTTCACTTGCTGATCTCAAGATCGCGTAGACGATCCTTCCGGCACCGCGTTCCGGTAGCGCTCCCACAGTCGGTCACACGTACGGTACTCGATGAAGACCTTCCTCTCCCTTGCTCCAGCAGGCAGCGGAGGTTATAGCTCTCTCCTCGCGATTTTGGCAGCACGACGGCGTGGTGTCAGAAGTAGAGGGGAGATCCCACAGAGCTTCGCCTAAGCCGAAGCGGGTATGGTGGAGCCCCGACGATCTAGGGTTTAGAGGGCCGAGGTTTAGAGGTAGCTAGCAACTAGAGTTTAGCTAGTCGGTAGCGGTTTAGAGGAGATCTAGATTGGTCGCAACTAGAGAGGGGGGCGGCGGCCAACCTAGGGTTTCTTGGGCGCCTAAGGAAAGGGGGATACCTTGGGGTGCGCCCCTACCCCTTCTTATATAGGTGGGGGCGTCCAAGGGTGTTCCCAACCCAGGTGGAAACCCTCCCTAACTCAGAAACCATGTTGGGATTTGACTTTTTCAAACTGCCTTTTTGACTTTCAAATTAGAGTTTGATTTCTCTCTTCCAAGTGTCCAGCCAAGTGACCTAGGACATGATGCAACCATTACACTTTGTCATGACACATCCATGTACCCTTCCCCTCCCATCGGTGAACCTTCTAGACCCTTCTAGAATATTCCGGTGAAAACACCGGAATCATTCCCGAACTCCAAAATTGTACTTTCCTTATATGAATCTTATTCTACGGACCATTCCGGATCTCCTCGTGATATCCCGGATCCCATCCGAGACTCCGAACAACATTCGGTCTCTTTACTCATATTCCATATCTACTAACAACATCGAATCCTTAAGTGTGTCTCCCTACGGTTCTTGAATTATGTAGACATGATCGAGACTCTTCTCCGATCAATAACCAATAGAGGAATCTGGAAATTCATATTCTCCCACATATTTCTACGATTACTTCGTGATCGAATGAACCATTTACACACGATACCAATTTCCCTTTGTCTCACGATACTTTACTTATCCGAGGTTTGATCGTCGGTATCTCTGCATACCTAGTTCAACCTCGTTACCAATAAATACTCTTTTCTCGTTCCCGTGATATGTGATCCCTTGTGAGCCAGTCACATGCTTGCAAGCTAATTGGATGACATTCCACCGAGAGGGCCCAAAGTATATCTATCCGTCATATTGATGGACAAATCCCAATCTTGATTCATGTGCATCAACACATACTTTCCGAACACTCAATGCCACCTTTATAGCCACCCAGTTACGGTGTGGTGTTTGATGTCATCAAAGCATCCTTCCGGTGATGGTGATTAGCATGATCTCATGGTCGAAGGAATTAGGTTACTATGTATCAGACAGCTTATAGCAAGTGAACTATATGAAATGACTTGATATTTATGCTACGCTTAACTATAGGAGTATGTCCATCACATCATTCTCCTAATGATATGACCCTATTGTTAATAACATCTCTATGTTCATGATCAGGAAACCATGATCATATATTAACCAACGAGCTAGTTTAACAAGAGGCTTTACTAGGGACTCTTTTATGTTTACAAATCACACAAGTATTAATGTTTCTGGTTAATAAAATTATAGCATGGTATGTAAACATTTATCATAAGCATGAAGATATGATAATAACCACTTTATTATTGCCTCTTGGGCATATCTCCAACAGTCTCCCACTTGCACTAGAGTCAATAATCTAGTTTCAAACCTTTGTGCATTCAACACCTATGGCTTTCCGATATTGTATTTACACGATTGCTAGTGGTCAACTGATCTCTGGATCCAACACTTTCAGGTACGTGTGTAATTACATGTCTTTGCGTCTCTACGCATCACTCATTCTCTAATGAGATGGCTTTGTATAAATTTGGTACTCTGGTGAGACCTTTAGTTCCTTGGGGTTAAAACATGTTAATAATATTGTCGTACAATATATCGTCATAGTACTATCCCGCTGTGAACCAAACCTAGTTTGATAACAAACTACTTGACACAAATGACCTTTTTTGCTGCTATTATAGCAGTCATATACTTAGCCTTTTGTTGTAGTATTTGTCACAATGTCTTAACTTTGGAACTCATCCAAATGCATTATGGAACTTACTTTCCATCATATTGTGCCACCCTTAGTTTAGATAGAGATAAACTTAATTTGTACTTTGTGGCAAAACTAGTATCAATGTAATACTTTTACAATGAACTAACCATCTCTTTGTCACTTCTACAAAATAATATATTCTTAGTTCTTCTAAAAGATCATAAGGATATCTTTACTATAGTCCAATAATCATCTTATGAATCATTCTGGTATACGCTCATAACATTTAGAGCATAGGACATATCTGGATTTGTACATATCACATCATGATTGATAAAGTAGTCTTTGTGATTTTATATATCAAGTATCAAAAATACTTGAATCTTTATTCAATCCTTCCTGTGCAAATAGAACCTTTCTTGTAGTTTCTATATTGAACTCATTCAATATATCATCTATGTACTTCTGGCACAACCATAATAGCGTCTCAATTTATCCATATAGACATTGATGCCAAATATTCAGGTTCTGCCTAAGCCTTTCATCGAGATGGAATTCTTAACCTGTGTCAATAAAAAGATACATCATTTCCAATCAACAATATGTCTTCCACATAATGTATTAGAAACATGTCTTAGCGCTCCCACTTAATTTCTTGCAAATGCAAGCATCTTCATCGTCTCTAATGAAATTAAACTCTTTTAACAGTTTCATCATAGTGAAGATTCCAACTCCGTGATGCTTACTTCAACCATTGAAGTTTGCATATGCTTTTAGCATCCTTTTAATTAACAAAACCCTTTGTACCATGTCATGCACACGTCCTAGGTAACCATTCTATTAGAAGAACTTGTTTTGTTTATTCAACTACCACATAACAAAATTGTAGGGGTTCGTAGCATGGAAAACAAAAAAATTCTACCGCATGAACACACAATCAAGACCTAATCTATGATCAAGCCAAGATCTATCTACTAGATTGTAGCAACGAGTCGATAGAATACTAACCCTCGAAGATCCAAAGCGGTTAACGAGAGCAGATTCTCGTGGGTGATGTAGTCGTACACTTCCGATCTCAAGATCGCGTAGACGATCCTTCCGGCGTTCGGCAGCGCTTCCGCAGTCGGTCACACGTTCGGTACTCGATGAAGACCTTCCTCTCCCTTGTTCCAGCAGGCAGCGGAGGTTGTAGCACTCTCCTCGCGATTCCGGCAGCACGACGGTGTGGTGTCGGAAGTAGAGGGGAAATATCGCAAGGCTTCGCCTTAAGCCGGAGCGAGTATGGTGGACTATGAGAGAGGCCTTGGTGGTCTAGGGTTTATAGGCACCAAGGGGAGAGGTGTAGCCGGCGGCTAGGTCTTGGGGAAGCCCTAACTCGGTGGGTTGGGAGGAAACCCTAGGCGGCGGCAGCACTTGTGTGGAGGCGCCAGGAGCTAGGGTTTGGGTGTAGGGAAGAGGGGGCACCCCTGCCCCTTCTTTTATAGGTGGGAGGGAGGCGGCTAGGAGGAGGGAGTCCTCCTCCAACTCCTCCTCCTTGGCCGGCGGGTGGAGGGAGTGGGACTTCCTCCCTAAGTAGGTTTCCTACTCTCCCTCCACCAAGCACACTTGCCGTTTGACTTTTTCAAATTGGTGTTTGACTTTCAAACTAGGATTTGATTTCTCCCTTTATTTTTGCCCAGCCAAGTGACCTAGTACATGATGCAACCATTCCACATTGTCATGACACATTCATGTACCCTTCCCCTCCTAAGTGCCGGACCTTCCGGACCCTTCTAGAACATTCCCGGTGAAAACACCGGAATCATTCCCGAACTCCAAAACAAGACTTTCCTTATATGAATCTTATTCTCCGGACCATTCTGGATCTCCTTGTGATATCCCGGATCCCATTCGAGAATCCGAGCAACATTCGGTCTCTTACTCATCATTCTATAACTACTCAACAACATCGAATCCGTAAGTGTGTCTCCCTACGATTCGTGAATTATGCGGACATGATCGAGACACTTCTCCGATCAATAACCAATAGAGGAATCTGGAAATTCATATGGCTCCCACATATTTCTACGATTACTTTGCGATCGAATGAACCACTTACATACGATACCAATTTCCCTTTGTCTCATGATAGTTTACTTATCCGAGGTTTTGATCGTCGGTATCTCTACATACCTAGTTCAACCTCGTTACCGATAAGTACTCTTTTCTCGTTCCCGTGATATGTGATCCCTTGTGAGCCAGTCACATGCTTGCAAGCTAATTGGATGACATTCCACCGATAGGTCCCAGAGTATATCTATCTGTCATATGGATGGACAAATCCCACTCTTGATCCATGTGCCTCAACCCATACTTTCCGAACACTTAATGCCACCTTTATAGCCACCCAGTTACGGTGTGGTGTTTGATGTCATCAAAGCATCCTTCCGGTGATGGTGATTAACATGATCTCATGGTCGAAGGAATTAGGTTACTATGTATCAGAAAGCTTATAGCAAATGAACTATATTAAATGACTTGATCTTTATGCTACGCTTAACTATAGGAGTATGTCCATCACATCATTCTCCTAATGATATGACCATGTTGTTAATAACATCTTCTATGTTCATGATCAGGAAACCATGATCATATATTAACCAATAAGCTAGTTTAATAAGAGGCTTTACTAGGGACTCTTTTATGTTTACAAATCACACAAATATTAATGTTTCCGATTAATACAATTATAGCATGGCATGTAAACATTTATCATAAGCATGAAGATATGATAATAACCACTTTATTATTGCCTCTTGGGCATATCTCCAACAGTCTCCCACTTGCACTAGAGTCAATAATCTAGTTTCGAACCTTTGTGTATTCAACACCTATGGCTTTCCGGTGTTGCATGTACACGATTGCTAGTGGTCAACTGATCTCCGGATCTGACACTTCCAGGTCCGTGTGTAATTGCATGTATTTGCGTCTCTACGCATCATTCATTCTATAATGAGATGACTTTGTATAAATTTGGTCCTTTGGTGAGACCTTTAGTTCTTTGGGGTTAAAACATGTTGATAATATTATCGTACAATATATCTTCATAGTATTATCCCGCTGTGAACTACACCTAGTTTGAAACAAACTACTTGACACAAATGCCCTCTTTAGCTGCTACAATAGTAGTCATATACTCAGCCTTTTGTTGTAGTATCTGTCTTTGGAACTCATCCAAATCCATTATGGAACTCACATTCCATCATATTGTGCCACCCTTAGTTTAGATTGAGATAAACTTAATTTGTACTTTGTGACAAAACTAGTATCAATGTAATTCATTTACAATGAACTAACCATCTATTTGTCACTTCTACAAAATAATATATTCTTAGTTCTTTTACAAGATCATAAGAATATCTTTACTATTGTCCAATAATCATCTCATGAATCATTCTGGTATATGCTCATAACATTTAGAGCATAGGACATATCTGGATTTGTACATATCACAGTTTGATTGATATAAATACTCTTTGTGATTTCATACATCATGTATTAATCTATACTTGAATCTTTGTTTCACTTACCAAGTGTCAATACACTTGAATATATCATCAATATTGAACTCACTCAATCCTTTTGTGCGACAAGAACCTTTCTTGTAGTTTCTATATTGAACTCATTCAATACATCATCTATGTACTTTTGGCACAACCATATTAGCGTCTATTGATGCCAAATATTTGGGTTTTGCCTAAGTCTTTCATCGGGATGAAATTCTTAATGTGTGTTAATAAAAGATACATCATTTCCAATCAACAATATGTCTTCCACATAATGTATTAGAAACATGTCTTAGCGCTCCCACTTAATTTCTTTCAAATGCAATCATCTTCATTGTTTCCGATCAAATTAAACTCTTTTAACAGTTTCATCATAGTGAAGATTCCAACTCCGCGATGCTCACTTCAACCATTGAAGTTTGCATATGCTTTTAGCATCATTTGAAATAACAAAACCCTTTGGACCGTGTTATGCACAAGTCCTAGGTAACAATTCTATTAGAAGAACTTGTCTTGTTTATTCAACAACCACATAACAAAATTATATGTAGTGGTTGCTACATTAATCCGTCTAGACTAAATATCGCTATGAAAGATCAAATCTTGTCATAGTCAACCTTTGAACATTGTTGTGAACTCTTTCCCAACATGTCGACTATTTCATAGATGCGAAACATCCATGTCTATTTCTTTATAGATCCAAACACAACTGTAAGGTCTTACACCTTTCTCGAGGGTCCTTCAAGTTCAAAACTTGATTTCTCGTGTATTTAACTATCACGGGTTTTATGGCTTCAAGCCATTTTATGGAGTAAGGGCCCATCATCGATTCTTTGCATGTAGTCCGTTCATCATTTTCAAATAATGATTCAACCCTCAAATCTTAGTATTTGATTGTTTACCCGACCTACTTGGTTCAATATAAACTTTGACCTCTGTAACCACAACCTTTGAGTCACGTGATCCATGAGCATTGTTGCTGCCTCCGGAACACTTTTCGGCGCTGCGCAACTTTGCACATATAGCTAAGGTTCTTTTAACCTTATCAAAGTTCTATTGTCCTCCCACTTATCTTTTCATGAAAAATTCATTCTCAAAGAAACTTGACGTTCTAAGCAACAAACACTTTTGTCTCCAATTTTATGGAGGAATATTTAACAGTTATTCGAAATAACATACAAAGACAGGTTCATCCGACTTTGGTTGCAAACATCTTTCTTATGCATAGCATACCAATGTTTAAGAAAGGACAACTTGGGTCTAATCCCAAACAATAACTTTATATGGTGTCATTTCAACGGATTATGATGGAGCTCTTTTCAGTGGAAAAAAACAGTAGTCTCTAAAGCTTTTAATCTTTAAAATATAATGGCAGTTTTATGAATTACACCTTTGATCTTTACCATGTCAAACAAGGTTTAATTACATATCTCGAACGCTCCATACTCGTATGGTGTTTCGGGAAATGCAAATCCACGGAACGATTCCTTAAATCTTAGGTATTATGCTAAACTTGTAACTCAAATATCTTTCTTTATGATATTATCATAAACTATTTATATTCTTGTTACAATGATTTTGCACTTCATCTTGGAAGTCTTTGAACTTTTCAAATATTTCATACTTTATCTTTATTAAGTAAATATTCATATATTCACTCAAATTTTCAGATAAAGCATATGAAGTTGAAATCCATCGCTCTTGACTACACATAATGGACTTCATACAACAATACGTACAAGTTCCAATAAGCTAGTCATTCGTTCCCTTTTGGCCTATGAACGAAGTTTTAATTATTTCTAGGAAAGTTTCACAAGCCTCATTTGATCAAAAATCAAAGGGTTAATTGGATAGATGCCACTGCAATTTCCGCGTATTTGAGAAACGCCATTACAACTTCTAACTTTGGAAAAATGCCACTGCAATTCTGCGTACGTTTGAGAAACGCCATTACACCCATTTATCTAACATATACGAATCTATATACCTGGTATTCCCAGCCGTATGTACGTAGCACGGTGGGGTCCACCCGGATCCGTTAAAAAAACGTAAGTTGATGAGAAATATTAGAGTAAAATTACAACAATATTACAATGTAAAAATCACACGCATGAATTTGCATAAAACCAGGTCAACGCCTTCTTTACGTTACATCACTTGACAAATTTTTGTATAGGGTTGTCCCACTTAGAATCCAGCAAGTTGTTCTTACAAATTAATTGCTATCAGTATATGTTAAGATTCCACACAAAACGAAGGTACAAAGGATCTTGATGTGTTGGATGCAGCTAACATGGTTTTCATAGATCTAATGCAATCAAATTTTGTGATTATACTCTTTCAAAAACAAAAAACACAAAAAATGCTTTTTTTTCTTGGATCAAATTTTACTTTAGTTTTCTGACAAGATACATATATGAATGCGCCACTCTTTTCATGGCTGTTAGAATGAGGCCGCATTCAAAACCAAGGTTCAACACTGGATGTGTAGTGTTGTTGTACCTATTTTGAGTGTTGACCTGGAGCTTTTATGCCATATTTTTATGCAAATGCATGCGTATGATCTTCACTTTGTAATATTGTTGTAATTTTACTCTAATATTTCTCATCAACTTACGTTTTTACGGATCCGGGAGGACCCCACCGTGGTATGTATATATATGGCTAGGAATAACAAGTATATAGATTATTATATGTTGGATAAGTGGGTGTAATGGCGTTTCTCAAACGTACACAAAATTGCAGTGGCGTTTTTCCAAAGTTGAAAGTTGTAGTGGCGTTTCTCAAATACGCGGAAATTGCAGTGGCGTCTATCCAATTCACCCAAAATCAAAAGACTCCAAAATTCCATCCACATGGAGTTTCTTCATGTTTTCTTTCC
This sequence comes from Avena longiglumis, assembly GCA_030063025.1. Taxonomy (NCBI): domain Eukaryota; kingdom Viridiplantae; phylum Streptophyta; class Magnoliopsida; order Poales; family Poaceae; genus Avena; species Avena longiglumis. The sequence goes on from CP125978.1 coordinate 367,146,782, forward strand.
AATATAATTTAAACGGCGATGTCACTTCCTAAGTGATCTTTCAATCAATTTGTCTTTCGAAAATTTTAGCACTAGTTTTATGGATGTGATTTCTTTAACGAGATTTATGAATCATCCATCTTTTATGGATTACGACAATTATTTGAACAACCCTTTTGTTCATATAATACCTGATAAAACAAATCTTGAAGGCAAACTGTGATGTTTAACGAAAAACACAATAACCCTTTATTTGTTCTCGATGAACATCATCACATATTCTTTTGCTAGTTACTTAGGCCATTGTAGTTCATGAATTCTGTTATTTCGTATGACGATTCATACTAAGAAATTCAGTATCCTATACCTAAGAACTACATTGTTTAACAAGCAAAGAATACAACCATAACATGTATATTCTCTATATACCTAAGCTGAACAATTCTAGTCTTTTCTTTTCTGCCATATATTTATGAGATTCTCTTTCAGTATTTATTTTTCTGTTTGAAAGAATCTATCAACATTAATAGTGGATTCATATACATGACACATAGTCCAAAGCATGTATAGTTAAATACCAATGTCTTTGGACTTGCACTTTGAAGTAGATCACCATCATCAAATGTTTGGTGTTCTTTTAAATTCCTTTCTTTAGTAATCTCTTGTTGTAGTAAATATTTACCTACATCAAATATTCACCCTTATCATGGAATTATCCATGATCAAGCTACTTTTATCTTATAACGGTGAATCGCGAGTATAATGTTGCTTTCCAAAACCTTTTGGAGGATTAGGACAACCAGTGTCTCCAACCTTTTGTAAATTCTCACCAAATATGAGAACATAAACTTTGCCATATTATACTCTATCATGTTGTAACCAAAACATCATTTCAGATATCGCAATATCTTCCATACATGATGGTTTCTGAAACAACTCCTTCAACTCCTAGATTACTTTGATATAGAAACTATCTTTCTAATATCAAGAATCATGGAGACAAACATGATACTTATATACTAACATTGGAATTGTTACTCTTGATTTAATACCAACTATTAAACTTCACGGAGTAATCGAAACTTACTGAAAGTTTGCAATGGGACTTTTAAACTTTAGATTAACACTTCAAAACAATACGATACCAGTTCGTAAAGTAACTAACCAGAATTTTATAGTTCTATTATCTCAATTATAACTAAGCGCAAGGTGGTAGACGGATGCCAATGACTACAACAACTATGCAAATTCACTTTGATTTAATTTATGATAAATAGTGTTCAACTTTTAATCATATTGCCATTGAACTCCCACTCAAAATAATATCCCTCACATTGTTTTAGTGATCACACGAACCAAATCCACCACATCAAAACCGATCATCACGAGAGTTGATGTAGCTTCAATGGCGAACAATCAACATGTTCATCATATCTACTATATGACTCATGCTTTACCTTTCGGTGATCCGTGTTCCAAGACCATGTCTTTGCATGCTAGGCTCGTCAAGATCAAACCTTAGCTTCCGCATGAGAAAATCTGGCTTGCTCACGTTGTATACACTCGCAGAATCTAACACACCCGATCATCACGTGATGCTTCGAAACAACGAGCTTTAGCAACGGTGCTTACTAAGGATGAACACTTTAAAACTTGAAATTGTGTGCTTGAGGGATCATCTTATAATGCTACCGTCGTGAACTAAGCAGTACAAGATGCATAAAAGGATTAACATCACATGCAATTCATAATATGTGATATGATATGGCCTTTCTTCTTGTGCTTCCGATCTCCATCTTCAAGCACGAACATTATCTCCATCATCACCGGTGTGGCGTCAAGGTCAATGGCGCCGCTTCATGGTTGTCTTCTACCAGCATCAACTATTACAACTACTTTGAATAATAGACACGCAGGACTAAACGGAAACAACCATATGGATCCTGCCGGTTGCCAACTTACAATAAGGAACATTGCATACATCATATATAATCACAATCATGGCCATATCACATCACAACACACCCCTGCAAAACAAAGATAGATGCCTCTAATTTTCTTTGCACATTTTACGTGGTTTGGGGCTTTCAATAAGTGTCGTTCTAACTTATGAACAAGAACCACAACATTGATACTAGTATTGTCAATCACCCGTTGTAAATTGAATCTTTACTATAATGGGAGAGACAGACACCCGCAAAGCCACTTATGCAATACAAGTTGCATGTCGAGCATGTAGCAAGTCTCATGAACGATGTCATGTAAGGTTAGCCCGGGCCGCTTCATCCCACCATACCGCACGATGCAAAGTACACAAGAAGCAATTGATAATAAAAGCACCACCACACACAATGACCATTATGTTCTACTCGTGCAACAGATCTACCTATAGACACGGCTCTGATACCACTGTAGGGGTTCGTAGCATGGAAAATAAAAAAATTCTACCGCATGAACACACAATCAAGATATAATCTATGATCAAGCTAAGATCTATCTACTAGATCGGTGCAACAAGTTGATATAGTACTAACCCTCGAAGATCCAAAGCAGTTAACGAGAGCAGATTCTCGTGGGTGATGTAGTCGTTCACTTGCCGATCTCAAGATCGCGTAGACGATCCTTCTGGCACCGCGTTCCGGTAGCGCTCCCGCAGTCGGTCACATGTACAGTACTCGATGAAGACCTTCCTCTCCCTTGCTCCAGCAGGCAGCGGAGGTTGTATCTCTCTCCTCGTGATTTCGGCAGCACGAAGACGTGGTGTCGGAAGTAGAGGGGAGATCCCGCAGGGCTTCGCCTAAGCCAAAGAGAGTATGGTGGAGTAGAGGTAGCCTCGGCGATCTAGGGTTTAGAGGGCCAAGGTTTAGAGGTAGCTAGCAACTAGAGTTTAGCTAGTCGGTAGCAGTTTAGAGGAGATCTAGATTGGTCGCAACTAGAGAGGGGGGCGGCGGCCAACCTAGGGTTTCTTGGGCGCCTAGGGAAAGGGGGATACCTTGGGGTGTGCCCCTACCCCTCCATATATAGGTGGTGGCGTCCAAGGGTGTTCCCAACTCAGGTGGAAACCCTCCCTAACTCAGAAACCCTCCCTAACTCGGAAACCATGCTGGGATTTGACTTTTTCAAACTGCCTTTTTGACTTTCAAATTAGAGTTTGATTTCTCTCTTCCAAGTGTCTAGCCAAGTGACCTAGGACATGATGCAACCATTACACTTTGTCATGACACATTCATGTACCCTTCCCCTTACGGATCGGTGAACCTTCTAGACCCTTCTAGAACATTCCGGTGAAAACACCGGAATCATTCCCAAACTCCGAAATTGGACTTTCCTTATATGAATCTTATTCTCCGGACCATTTCGGATCTCCTCGTGATATTCCGGATCCCATCCGAGACTCCGAACAGCATTCGGTCTCTTTACTCACATTCCATATCTACTAACAACATCGAGTCCTTAAGTTTGTCTCTCTACGGTTCGTGAATTATGTAGACATGATCAAGACTCTTCTCCGATCAATAACCAATAGAGGAATCTAGAAATTCATATGGCTCCCACATATTTCTACGATTACTTCGTGATCGAATGAACCATTTACACACGATACCAATTTCCCTTTGTCTCGCGATACTTTACTTATCCGAGGTTTGATCATCGGTATCTCTGCATACCTAGTTCAGCCTCGTTACCAATAAATACTCTTTTCTCGTTCCCGTGATATGTGATCCCTTGTGAGCCAGTCACATGCTTGCAAGCTAATTGGATGACATTCCACCGAGAGGGCCCAGAGTATATCTATCTGTCATATGGATGGACAAATCCCAATCTTGATCCATGTGCCTCAACACATACTTTCCGAACACTCAATGCCACCTTTATAGCCACCCAGTTACGGTGTGGTGTTTGATGTCATCAACGCATCCTTCCGGTGATGGTGATTAGCATGATCTCATGGTCGAAGGAATTAGGTTACTATGTATCAGAAAGCTTGTAGCAAGTGAACTATATTAAATGACTTGATCTTTATGCTACCCTTAACTATAGGAGTATGTCCATCACATCATTCTCCTAATGATATGAACCTGTTGTTAATAACATCTCTATGTTCATGATCAGGAAACCATGATCATATATTAACCAACAAGCTAGTTTAACAAGAGGCTTTACTAGGGACTCTTTTATGTTTACAAATCACACAAGTATTAATGTTTCCGGTTAATAAAATTATAGCATGGTATGTAAACATTTATCATAAGCATGAAGATATGATAATAACCACTTTATTATTGCCTCTTGGGCATATCTCCAACAAACCCCGTCGTGGATGCTCATCTTTTTTATGTGGAACTTGTTTGAATTCAAGCATAATTGTGTTGATTACAAGTGGATATGTGAGAGCATTTTTTAGGGTGGATATAAGCCCTTCATCCTCCTCACGTACAAGTTACACAGATCGGGTACTTCTTCAGAGGGATCCCTAACTCTACATCAAAACGAAAAACTCGCAATATGAGAATTGTAGAGAACAACAAGATAAAACTACACCTCAAAGGGCCCTTCGAAAGATTGATTATGTGTGACAGATCTGAAGAAATTTCTCCTAAAAAGCTCCAACTTTGACTATGAATCTAATATGATACAGAGCATGAACCTCGGTGTCGATAGTCAGAATGGAACCCTACTGTCGATGTGCCTCTTTTTCATGTAGAGCTTGAGTTGATTTGGAGCATATTTGTGCTAATCCCAAGTGGTTGGGATGAACACACTTTAGGAGAGGAGAGAGAAAAACCATTAGGCGAGTGCGTGCAAGAATTGCATCTTCTTGCATCGATGGGTGCTTCAATATCCGCGTCCGGGGCTGGCTCCACGGAAACAGTCGATCTGACCGTTGTTGTTGGGCCTGGCTATGGGATCCCTTGAGACTCATTCTAGGGCAACCCAAACTCGCATGCAGGCAACCAATTAGGCCGATTTCGTCTCTCTAGAGGTTGCCCGACCCTCATGCAGGCTACCAAACACGCTCTTGGTGACCGGGTATGGCGGCAGGTCCTGTTGGGATGACAATGGCTGGGACGGCAGTCGCGGCTGCAGCGCGGTAGTGGGGATAATCGGGCTTGACCTAGGCCGGATCTGGGCCTGATAGGCCCTGCCTGCTGCGTCCGGTCTGCAACTTCCTTTGGCGGTGGAGGACAACAAATCTCCTCCAATTGGTTGTGGCTGCTGCGCACATGGGTCTCTATCACCGACCTGCCTTGTCTGACACGTTTGAATTGCGGTGCGCTTGTCGCCTCTTGGGATCGAGTTTCTGGACGCCAGGGGCGGCGACCCTGGTAGGTGAGATGCGTGGGAATCTCTACGGTGATCAACGTGGTGGTGGTGATGGTTTCTCTCTCTTAGGTCATGTGGATGGCGATGAGCGAGTAGTGAGGGTTCCTGATGTTGGCGGTGCTTCGGCAATGCCACCTCCCAGATCGTGTTCTGGAGGCCTGGCTCGGGGGGCAGCCAGAGGTCCTACATACCGTGCATTGTGTGAAGGTTTTTTCGGACGAAAGCTCAACACTTTGGTGCCAACGTCGGTGATGCCTGTGTATATCGTTACCCACTTGGGGGAGCTGTTGTGGTTATCTTCACCATGTTAGTGCTCCTGGTGAAAACCCTTAACCGTCGGTCTAGACGACAGTGTCGCACTACGTTGTTACCCTCTTGGGGCGTTGTCTTGGAGTTTTGGTATCCTATGTCATGCTCTGTTGCCTTCTTTGCCAAGTTTGGTTCTTTTTATTTTTTTATTTTTATCTTTTATATGCTTTATAAGAGGTTTCCATCATCACATTATATCGGTTGTTTGGCTTTATTTATAAAAGAGGGCGAAAAAATATTTCAAGAAGGAATTTAAACTATCTTCTAGAGATAAAAACTTATAGACGGTGGAATCTTTATGCACCATAGTCTGTGTGGAGATATAGCCGATGAGATATAGAACATCTACTAGAGACGCTCTTATCGCTATTTCACATAAATGTCAACGCTACCAGTAATGCTCCTAAGTTTTGTGATTCAATTGTACAATCGCGAGGCCATTCATTTAGCACAGTTCGATAGCCACTATAAAAAAGACATCCTTTTTTATGGGTAAAAGGGGATTTCATTACTCAAAAAGAGTTATAAGGCGCTCTAGTTCCAGTTCCCGAAGCATAATATCAGGACCTAAACTGAGTCATACAACAGTTCAGCGTTCTATCCTCGCAAAATTTGTGAGGCAATGGCTAACCCTAACCTGCGAACGATTCACTTTCACAAACTTGCATAAGCGTTCTAAAATAGACAATCTTTTAATCTCTGAGACTAAGTGCATAAGAGGAGACCTATATGGCTGCCGATCATGAACAACCTTATAACAATGAAATTGCAATTAGTGTCAATGATAATAGGCAGCTGACAATATTGGATTGCAAGTTCCAGTCCTTCCAAATAGGCTCGAGCTTCAGCTTCTAGAGGATCATCACATAACAACAAATAACGATATGATGAGAAAATGATTTCGCCCTGTTGATCATGCAAAATCATGCTAGCACCACCACCAGGGCCGGTCCTAAGATTTTGGAGGCCCTGGGCAAGACTAAAACTTGGGGCCCTTAGTATAGACATCACAATGATACCGATGAATATTATACATGTAATATATATATATTCTCAATAAGGCTTAAACGCATTCAAAAGAAGTGTGAACATATTAAACAATTTATACATATTACCTTAGAAATTTCTTCTAGCATTCTTCGATGCAAACTCACTTATGATGGGGTCGATTCGATGTCATCCACTAATTTCTTCTCGATGCATAATGTTGCCAAACCATTTAACCTCTGTTGAGACATTGTGGATCTCAAATAGTTCTTTAATAATTTTAACTTTGAAAACTTCTTTCAGCCGATGCAACAGTCACAGGCACAGTAAATAAGATGTGATAAGCAATAGAGATATTAGGATAACAATCAACTTCTCTGACATGCTCGAAAATTTCCATAGCATACATTACATCATTTGGCAAGGTGAATCTCATCATCTTTAATTCAGAAAAAATATCATATATCTCAACATCATATGAACCAGCATGAGAGAAAGTATTTGCAAATTTTGTGTAGCCCTCTTGAAGTTCATCATCATTTAGCGACTTCAAGGTGCCCGAGCTCAATAGAAAACCAAATATATCTTTAAACACCATGAGTTCTTCAAATCTATCCTCCAAAGAAGTTATCGCCATATCAACCACAACAAAAACATATTTAACCTGAAAAGCCTTCTCAGCTTCTAGAATTTCTTCTTCACAAATACTTTCATCAAATTGTTTCTTCCTAGTAGCACGGCGTTTTACTGGAAAAATGCCTCTACACCCATTTTAGTTGCAATACCTTTGGCGTTGATCAAACTAGCAGTAAACTCCTCATCTCCGTAATTCTGAAAATATAGTTTGATACCTTGTATTTTCTTCAAAGTAGAGTCAATGCACATGCATGTCCATTGAAACATCTTGCTAACTTTATTTACTGGAAAAAGAATCTCATACTAGATGATCATACCAACTAGAAACTCAAAGTTGCCAAGTGCGTCAAATAATTTTTTTGCATCACTTTTATCCTTAGGCTCAACCTCAGAAGAATGACGTAAATCAAGCAAAGCAGACCTTAACTCCATAGCTTGAAATCTTATTGCCGTAACACTTGTGATTCAACTCTCCCAACGAGTATTGGACAATGATTTTACAGTTAAACTAGGAACATGTTTAAGCAAGACACTCCACCTTTTTGTAGAACTAGCAAACAAGACATATATGCGTTGAATAATTCCAAAAAATGAAACATCTTTCCCACATGATTTTGCCATATCAGAAAGAGTAAGATTCAGACTATGACAAGCACATGGCATATATAGAGCTCTTGTATTCATCTCAAGTAACCTAGATTGTACCCCTTTATGTTTACCTTTCATATTGGAATCATTGTCATAGCCCTGACCCCTTATATCGTCAATATTTAGGTCAAATGATTCCATAGAATCAAGTGGTACTTTCAAAAGCCCCAAGCCAGGAGTGTCATCCACCTTTAAGAACCCTAAAAAGTACTCCTCAATTTGTATCTTGCCATTAGATAAATTAACACATCGAACTAATAAAGTCATTTGTTCTTGATGACTAACATCAGGGGTACAATCTAGGATAATAGATAAATACTTGGCCTCTTTTACAACTTTTATAATAGAACGTGTAATGTTAGAAGCCAAATGAGATATCAACTCATTCTGAATTTTATGACTGAGATAATGATAATGAATTTCATTGTTCTCAATACGCCTAAGGTGATCTCGATTCTGCAACCATCTCAACACAAGCTAAGAAATTACCATTATCATCCTTGTAAAGCTGCTCACTCTTTCCTCGAAAAGCCAAATTGCGTTTACCAAGATATTTCACAATGGCTATTATTCTTAAAAAAACTTGCCTAATCCGTTCTTTCTCCTTTGTAATTTCATGCTGCAATTCTTTGTCAATAGTTTCCTCCTTCCCTAGTCTAACCCTCAATTCATTCCACTTGTTCATGTTATTAATATGCTCAACATTGTTTTCATGTTCCTTAAGCTTCTCACTAATATGACTCCAATTTCTAAATCCATCACGTGCTAATGAACTCGGACTCCTGCTAGTGCTAGACTTGAAGATCTTACAAGAGAAGCAAAAAACTTTGTCAACAACCTTTGAATAAACAAGCCATTTTCTATCATGTTTCTCTCCATTCCTTAAATCCCTATGGTAATGCAAATATGAAAAATGCCTTGATGCACCGTCTAGAGGGTACTCCATTTCTTCCTCTCTCACAGATCCTTTCTCAACTAAGATGTCTCTTGCTTTATTATCAAGATTATCCCAATTTCTTGGATCAAAAATATCAGAAGTATTAATCGGTTGTTCATCTACACTAGCAGACTCAGTATGTGCATAAGATGAATCAACTACATTCTCAGAGCCACTTACATTGCTATCGCCAATGTTGGTTTCAATATTTTCTTCCTGCTGATCAGATTCAACATTTCCATTAGCTGGTTGATCTTCCTCCACGGCAACTATCGTCAACTCATCATTTGGGTTTACTGATGCACCTGAATTAGCTTTGAAAAATTTGTGGATAACTCCAGTCTGCGACTGTATGAAGACAGCCACCTCTTTGCTCTTTTCCTTTTAGTATGATCATATGGACACTTCCTCAAAGAGGAGGAGATGATATGGTAGACCAAAATGCTGAAAAATAACATCAAATATTGTAGGGTATCAATAATCAGGGCATCATGTGATTGTATCAAGTAAAATATTGAATATACAGATATACCTCGGAACGGTGTTCTCGCGATCGCAATCAGGGGTCCAAAAACAAATCGGCGAGATGACGAGTCCATGAACTGACAATCAACAATACATAATTAGATGAAATTTAGGAATAAGAAGCGTGCTAAATTCGCGAAGGTTACCGGCAGTTGGGATCGTCGATTGCCTGCTGGTCAGTGCCGTCGGCCGTCGCCATAGGCGGCGCGCTCATGGTCTTGTCGTCGGTCTGGACACGACCGCGCGGGGCACCGCCTGATGGCTGAAGCCTGACAGGCGATGTTCCAGGAGGACCAGGGCGCCGCCTGACGCGCGATGGGATTAATTGGGATCGATAGTCTGCGTGCTTCCTATGATTGATTCTTTTCATAGCGAACTAGCGAGTAGCGACCATCAAGTTTCCTTGTCCCTGGGCCTTTCATAGCTAGCTTACATGTAAAATACGTAAGACCAATATGAGTTTTTTTCAGTCAAACACTGGCCTATGACCTTTTTTCAGCCAATACGTAGGCCCTGGGCGGCCGCCCACACTACCCCTCCCTAGGGCCGGCCCTGACCACCACTGCCATCATCGCCTTTAAAGGAACCATCAACAGTCAACTTGGCCCAACCCGGAGACGGAGCACACCAAAGATTATTCGGTTGTTTCTTGAGTACAGGAAAGCTTCAACAGCATTGGCTCAACTTCCGATTTCCCTTTAATAACAGTTTCAAGAGAGAGACTATTTGAGTTTCTCACAGTGTGTAGATAGCTGCACAAAAAACGCTTTGAACCTTCCACCGAAGGTAGAGCTATATCATGACCTCGTTACGTGCATACCAAACACACCACGCTACCAGCAGAAGATTATCAATCATTTCCAAAGGAGTCTGAAGTATAACCGAAACAAAACATTCATGAGAATTCAGCTACATCTCAGCATCAGAGGGAAGCGGCCACACCTCTCGCATAGAATACCAAAGCTCACGTGCATGCATGCATGAGAATAGTGCGTGCATAGTATCTTCTTTCTCCTTTCCGCATATGCTGCATATGCATGTAACTCTCATACAACGAGCCAGCTTATTTGCCTCGGTAGCTACTGTGTTTTTTTTGCACTTGACTGGGTGGACAGTTGACCGAAAGATAACTTCGATTCGCCCAGGGGCATTAGAAGCGGCCTTCCACAATGAGCCAGCATATTTGCCTCGGTAGCTAGGTCATTTTGTTATGTGAAAATTAGTGATTAAAGCTCTCACAAACTTGACGGCACACTTTATTTTTCTTACCCCTAATAAACTTGAACCATTGTGTCATCTATGTTGTATATGCTTGCACTTATAAGTTGGGATTAGCAGAACCGTGTTGTCACGAGGAACGTTTTCAACACCTGTAAATATCTACCCAGTTGATATCATGCTATTTTGTTTATGGATGTCTTCGTGTGAAATAAAAGGGGAGCTTGTAAGTCCATAGAGTTATGTATGTGTGTTAGAGAAACGCCTGGCCGCTAGCCTAAACCATGTCTAATCATGGTGGAAATTTGCAGCATCACCATAGTGAGCAATCTATGAAGCATTCTTCTTATAAAAAAGAGATAGAGATTGAGAAAAAAGAAAAAAAATATGAGAAAAGTGGAAAGAGAAAAAAAGCACAATTTTCCCATGGTAAATAAAAAGATTGATGAGATGCTCATTGTCTGCTTGCCTTGTCATTTTGATATGGGATAGCTCCTGTATCATGTGCAAGGGGTACCCCGTTGGCGGTTATCTATGATACACATGTACTTACTATGACAAGAACTTACCGGTGACTAAAGTTGAGTAGCATGAGGAGCGACCCTCATACACAAGGGACATGAGATTGCCAACTTATACTTTGTCAAGTATATACTCCATAGTTTGTTCACTTTAACCTTAATCACTTCAAAATGCTTATGATAGGGGCAATGAGAGTTGAAAGCTAACAAGTACCATAATTTTTGGAATCTCTTTATGAAACTTGAAATCCTGCTTCCCTTTGAAGGACCTTTCTTCCACTATTATATTGAGTCTCCACCTTCTACCCTTAGACACCAATTAAGAGAGCATAGTTGCTATTCTTAGTTCTATGTGCATTGTCCCAAAACTTTTTGATTGAATCATAAGGTTGATATTGCTTGTTATTGAACTATTTATATCTAGTCACCCTTATGAACTTTGAAGATGTCCTATGCATTTATGATTTGCTATACCATGAGGGACAAGGTGAATACCACTCTTATTATGTTTTCTTTATGTGAAACTGGTGACTCCTTGATGGCGCAAGAGAACTTGACGGTGATGGAGCACTTCGTTGGAAACCCCAAGAGCAAGGTGTGAAGAGCACAGCAGCAAGTCTTCCCTTAGTTGAGACCGAGTTTATCGAACCAGTAGGAGGAAGGAAACATCACACAGGTGTCGCAAGCAACGCGGAGACCTGCACAACACAAACTCAAGACTTTGCCCCAACAAATCAGTGAGGTTGTCAAGCTCACCGGTTTGCTGTAACAAAGGGTTAAACATGTGGTGTGGAAGGTAATGGTTTGTAGCAAGTAAACAAGTAACAGTGGAAGATGTATCAATGGTAAAGATTGGACCAGGGTCCATAGTTCAGTAGAGGTGCTCTCCTTAGATAAACAACATGGCATGAAGGGTAAACAAATTACAAAGAGGCAATTGACAGGAATTGAGCAAGGCATAACAATGCAATTACTAGCCAGAAAGATCCTATGAAGTTGATTGGGAAATACAACAATATACATAGACCGTCATCCAACTGCATCTATGACTAGAAGTCCACCTTCAGGTTATCATCCGAACCCGCTCCAGTATTAAGTTGCAAGCAACAAACAACTGCTTTAAGCAAAGTGTGTAAGGTAAAAATTCCATATGTTCCATGAAAAAGAGAACGTTGTTTTCTCCCTAGTAGCAACAACACATCTACAACCGAAGAGATTTCTGTCACTTCCCTTAGAAACTAGAGGCATGAACCCACTATCGAGCATAAATACCCCCTCTTGGAGTCACTAGCAACTATTTGGCCAAGATAACCACTAGCAACGGAGAGCATGCAAGATCACAAACAACACAGACATGATAGAATCATAAAGACAAAACCATTAATCAAACTAACATAATAATCTCAATATCCATCGGATCCCCGCAAACATAACATGCATGATTACAAATAGATTAGATCTTGATCATGAACGGAGCTCACAAGATCTATACATGAAAGCACAAAGGAGGAGATACAACCATCTAGATACTACATGGACCCATAGTCCAAGGTGGAACTACTCACGAATCATACCGGAGAGAAGGCCTCCAAGGTGATCTCCCCTCCGGCAGGGTGCCGAGAAGAACTTCAGATCCCCCCGATCTAGGGACGATGGTGGCGGCGGCTACAGATGGTTTCGTGGATTTCTGATCGGGTCCTCAGGGTTTCTGCATCGAGGGATTCTTATAGGCGAAGGGGCAAGACCGGGAGGCGGCCAGGGCTGTCAAACCCTAGCTAGGCGCGGGTTAGGGCCTACCTGTGCCTAGGGTGGGTCTGGCCCCCTAGCTGGCCTCCCAGACTCCCCTCTGGACTTCTTGTTCCCCACAGAAAGTTATTGACTTTGTCCTTCGTCCCGTCCAATTCCGAGAATAATTCTTTACTAACTTTTCTGAAACCAAAAACAGCAGAAAATAGGCATCTGGCACTGTTGCAACTTGTTAATAGGTTAGTACCAGAAAACATGTAAAAAGCACCTCATAGTGTGGACAAGTAAAGCAAAGTAGATACTAAACAAGCATGGAGCATAAAAAATTATAGATACGTTTCCGACGTATCAGCATCCCCAAGCTTAACTCTTGCTCGTCCTTGAGTAGGTAAGTGATAAACAGAATAATTTTTGAGGTGACATGCACCCTCACAATAAAGATCCAACCATTTGCAAGCATTGAAAGCTGGGATCAAAGAACTCTAAACATGTGAATGAAAGATGGAGTTCTAACAATATGACATAGTAACTATGAATGCAACATGGAAAGCTACAAACAAAGATGAACTACATGCATTGAAAAACGTTTGTTTGTTTCACATGCAGAAAACATAGCATAGTGGCAATCAGCTTGTCCCTCATAGAGTAGCAATATAATGCATAGGACACATGCAAAGTTCACAAGGGTGACTAGAAACAAGTAGCAGCAAGTAATAACACAATATGCATCAATTAATAAGCTTTGGAACACTGCACAAAGAATGAAAACTATGCTCTCTTAATGGTGCCTAAAGGTAGAAGGTGGAGACTCAAATAATGGTGGAAGAAAGGCCTTTTTGTAAAGGAAGCAGTGATTACAAGTTTCAAAAAGAGCTTCCAAAAATTATGGTACTTGTTAGCTTTCAGCCCTTATTGCCCCTATCATAAGCATCTTGAAGTGGTTAAGGTTAAAGTGGCAAAGCTGGAGTATATGCTTGACAAAATATAAGCTGGCAATCTCATGCCCCTTGAATACGAGGGCCACACCTCATGCATACTCAACTTTGGGTCCAGGTAAGTTCTTGTCACTGTAAATATTTGCATATCATTGAGAACCGCCAACGGGGTACCCCTTGCACATGGTACAGGAGCTTTCCCATAACCAAAATGACAAGGCAAGCAGACAATGAGCATCTCAACAATTCTTCTTATGTACCATGGGAATATGGTCCTTTTTCTCTCTTTCCTCTTTTCTCAATGTGTCTCTTTTTTATAAGAAGAATGCTTCATAGATGTCACTATGGTGATGCTACAAGTTTCCACCATGATTAGGCATGGCTTAGGCTAGCGGTCCAGGCGTTTCTCTAACACAGGATACAAACTCCATGGACTTACAAGTTCCCTCTTTATTTCACACCGGTGACATTCATAGACAAAAGAACATGATATCAACTTAGTACGGCAAGGTACAAGTGCAATGTTGAAAACGTTCCCCGTGACAGCACGGTTCTGCTAATTCCAACTTATAAGTGCAAGCATATGCAACAAAGTTGTCAAAATGGTTCAAGTTTATTAGGGGCAAAGAATAAAGTGTGTCATCAAGTTCGTGAGGGCTTTAATCGCTAAGTTTTCACATAACAAAATAGTTTTTAATTGGAAGATAGATGAAAGAAAGACTATACTTTGGAATGGTGTAACACACCATGCATAGGAGTTTATAGTGGACACTTTGGAATAACTTGGTTTCTTGGTAGTTGCATGAGTAGAGCTTACTCATACAAGTGGAGGCTAGCAAAAGACTAGGAGCAACCAATTAAGAAAGCAATAATGGCCATAATCATGCAATACAACAAAGCAAAGAGTGGTACTACAAGTCAAGGACTAAATGATCATAGATGCTAATGGTGACTTGTCATAGTCATAACATGGTGTGAGCATGTGCCAAGTCAACGGTTGCAAAACATCAAAGGAGAATACCACAATACTATGCTTTTGCATGCTAAAACAATGCATGCTTTGTTCAAGGCACACTAAGAAATCCCAACTGTTTGGAACAAGACATGCTACAACAATAATCACTAAGCATAATGCTAAAACAACACCTAGCATGTCATGCTAAATTCTAAGTCACAGTCAATGCAAACTCATCTTGCACTTACAAGCAAGAACTTACTACTCCTTTCCAAACACCAAGCAACCTTATTTGCAAAATAAAGCGAGGAGGGGGGTCCAAAATACTCAAGAAAACTAAACAAACTAAGCAAAGCAAACGAAAACTAAGACGCTCCAAGAACAACACAAATGTGCATGAAACAATAAAAACGAAGTGTCTAGATAGACCTGAGCTTTTTATTGATGAAGAAGGGGATGCCTTGGGCATCCCCAAGCTTTGACGCTTGTACCTCTTGGATATTTCTTGGGGTGACACCATGATGGCATCCCCAAGCTTGAGCTTTTTTCCATTATTCATCTCATTGCATCATTCTCTCTCTACACCTAAAATTTTTCCTTCACACAATATTCATTAGTAACATTAGTGTATTCAAAAGATATTAGACCACTGGAAAAGCTTTGGAACAACAAGGCTTTTCACTAAAAACACAAGCTACTGTAGTAACTCCTTCAAAGAAACTCAATTTACCTGAAGAGAGCTCAAAAAGGAATCAATAAGAAGCAAATGAAAATAATGGCAGAAATCTATCAAAACAGACCAGCAGGTAGAAACGAATTTTTTCGAAAATCTTCTATTGATCAAATCAAAAAGTGTTGATCTAAAGAAAGTTAACTAACATACTGGGGGATTTACTCGTAAATTTTTATCTCAATCCTAGTTACAGAGCCTCCTCACAAAATTTTTTGGTGGAGGACAGAAATCTGTTTCGGGACAACAACTCCCCAAATCTTACTTTCCTCTCATTAGAGGTCATTCTTGGCACAAAAAGCAAACAAAAAGGATAAGGAGAGGTCATTACAGAAGTAATAACTTCCAAGACTCAAGGAAACTCTTGGGTTATCTCCCAACAAGTACTTTTCTTTAACGCCTTTAAGTTAGGCACAAGAAGCAAGAAGAATCAAGTATTTTCAAATGAAGAAGCATTAACATCAAATCTTGATTTCAAAGGGGGAGCAAAAAGCAACTTCTCTCTCCTCATAGGGAAGTGTTCAATACCTTTCTTAAATGGAAAATGATATTTAATGGTGCCTTCTTTCATATCAATGATAACACCAACTGTTCTAAGAAAATGTCTTCCCAAAGTGATAGGACAAGAAGCATTGTATTTAACATACAAAAAATAGAAATCAACAGGGACATAAGCATTGTTAACCATAATGAGAACATCATTAATAGTCCCCATGAGTTTCTTCTTAGCATTATCATTGAGTGGGACATCCAAATAACAATCTTATAATGGTGGCAAATCAAGCATTTCATAAATCTTCCTAGGCATAATAGAGACACTGGAACCAAGATCACATGAAGCTTTGAGATCAAAGTCATTCACTTGCATATTAATAATGGGTTCCCAACTATCTTCTACTTTCCTAGGAATAGAAGCTTTGTGTTTTAGCTTCTCTTCCTTAATCTTAACAAGAGCATATGTAATGTGTTTGGTGAAAGCAACATGCATATCACTAGCATCAGGACGTCTAGCAAGCTTTTGCAAGAACATAATCACTTCAGAAATATTGCAACCATCAATATCAAAGTCAAACTTAGCATCACTAGTGGTAGGCATAGTAGGAGGAGGAATAGGGGCTACTTGTGGTTTAGTGGTGATAGTGCACGCACTATTGTTTCTATCAATTCCAGCTTCCCTTTCCCACTTAGCATGAAGTTGAGCTAACAACCTAACATTTTCATCAATAGTAACTTGTATGGCATGAGCAGTAGCAAAGGTGTTTTCCATAGTTTTAGGTTTAGTAGTGTGGCATCCCGCAAAACCACTACTAGAAAATCGCGTTGTTTTTGTGCATTGCATCGTCATGACCGCATGCTCATGTCATCATGCCGCATTGCATTTGAGCATCGTCATCATCTTGCATTTGCTTACATAAAACTATTTGCAGAAAAACCTATTTTGTGATTTCTAAAACGCCCCATCTTTATTCAAACACCAAAACCCGGGCCTCCGGATTATTTTGTTTTGTCTACTATCGGTTTGCAAACGGTCCGTTTAAAACAAATAAAATATTAAATTATTTTAGTGGGGGCAGTCGAATGGGCCGATTCGACCCGAACGACCACCCCCAGAAATTAAATCGGTCCACCCCAAACCTTTTCTACCTAGTCCTAAACTACCCACCCTACCGCCACCTGACCCCGGCCAATCCCCACCTGACACGTCACCTCTCCCCTCCCCCTAGCCGATCAAACCATGCCACCTCACCTGGCCTAGCCCACTCCCTCCACCCAGCCCACACACTCCACTCCCCACCCCCACAAACCAGCCCCACTCCCACCTGTCTCCCCCACCGACCCCGCCTGGGTCCCACCCCAACCCGCACGCTCCCTCCTCTCTCTCCCCGCACCTTCCTCTTTCCCCGGGCCTCGTCTCCCACCCCGCCTCTCTCCTTCCTCCGCTGCTCGAACTCACCCGGCAGCCTGCCCGTCCCATGCACGCATGCCGCCCTCGACCGCCTCCCCCACTGCTCGTCCCCAGAGCCCTCCGTCGCTCAGCCTCCGTCCCGAAGCTCGCCACCGCCACCACCCGCCTCCACCGTCGCTGCCCGCCTCCTGGCCGTCTCTCCCTCGCCGGTCGCGCCTCCCTTCTCCCGTCCTTGCTCCGTTCCTCTGGCCCTCCTCTGGCGGAGCCCCTCTCGGCCGGCCTTCCCGCCTCCCAGCGCCTCCTCCTTCCGCCGGGCTGGCCCGCCTCATGACCCCTCGCCACCTCCCCGTCGGCCCCGCGTCCTCCTCCCGCGGCGCGCCTCCTCCTCCTCCGCTTCGGCGCCACCGCCCGTCCTCCTCCGCCCCCGCCCCGAGAACCTCCCCAAGCAGGCCCGCCGCCAAGCTCGGCTGCCTCACCACCCCAACCGCCGACCGTCCTCCTCCACATCGGCCGCTCCACCCATCGCCGAGCCCGCCAGCGCCTCCTCTCGCGAACGTCCGCCAGCGTCGCCCCTCTCCATCCTCGAGCCGGTGCCGCTCAGCTCCCCCGCAGGAACCACCGGCCTCGTCCGCGTCCCCTCTGCTGCCGCGTGCCTCTTCCGCCGAGCCACCTCGTCGGTCACGCGCCACGACCTCCTTGCCCTGCCCATGCAAGATGTCTGTTGATGTGGTTAGAGTGTGGCGTGAGAATGTTGGTGTTTTTGAGGTGCTTCTCGTGCCCGTGCCCGTGCCATGTTGGTACTGCAAAAATAGGAGCGGTGGTTTGAACAAGATCGACAAGACTCCGGCAAGTGTTACCATCAGAGCTTTGTGTGGCTATTGGAGGACCCTGACGCCACTTCCAAGTTCACCACCGACAATGGACGGGACCTCAAGTGCTCCTTCCCGGAAGCCGTAACATCAAGTTCTTCCTCCCGATCTCGAAGTCCTTTTTCTTGGATCCGAAGACCGCCAAGATCGTCACCGGGACGACAAGCACTTCATCATGGAACACCATGATCTCCAACCCGGAATACCGAGTGCACCGACATGGATCCGAAGGCCGAGCCCTCGACACGCCAAGGTCTTCTCCCCGGAACGTCGAGTTCTCCATCTTGAACGTCAAGCACGTCGACATGAAACCGAAGGACGCCAAACGCCAAGCTCTTCAGCTCGGACCCAGTAGCCCTGATCCGCACCTGATCCCCATCGAACCCTGAGACCGACCTCGAACCCCGGAACCTCAAGTTCGTCAAGACTCCCTAATGTGTGACCCTTATCCGAACCCCTATTTTTATAAATAATAAACACAAAACCTGTTGCATATTGAATTGTCATTCTCGCATGCATATTGTCATGTGGTTTGGGGGCCTTATGCCGATTCACCATCTAATTAAATATGGGGCCCATATCAGGCAAATCTAGTCTCATATCGGCCTCATTTACATTTGTGTACCGAACCGATAACTTATTTTGCCTTGTTAAACAACCTTTAAATTGCGGGGTAGCTAATTCACTTGAACCGTTTAATTAATTGTCGGGACCCCGGTTCCGCTTAATCTGGCCTAATTGCATCGCACTTCTGCCATGTCATACATCATACAGGCATCATGCCGATCTTCTGCCGTTGTATTAAATAGTGCATCCGGTGTTTATTCTAGTGATTTGCTTCTTCGTGGATAAGGCCGTTGAGTTGATGTGAGCTTCGCCCCGATCTTCGGTTGAACCTTCGACAATGTTTTCAGGCGAGCATCTCCCCCTTTCTACCTATCTTACTTTTATAGTATTTATTCCCTCCTGTTGATCTATTGCTATCTGTGTTTCGATGCTCTAGTTTCGTACCCGTGATATTCCTCGCAGCCTTATATTGCCTTGGACACATCCCATTACCTGTTGTTTGGTAGATAGTTGGACCTGCGTGTCGTAGTCGCTTGCTCTAGTGTTGTTGCGTGTCGGTGAGTACCACAGTTGTTGGAGAAGTGCCGCATGTTTATTATTGGAGATGATCATGGCTTTACTTTTCGTTCACTTTAATTACTGCTTAACAACTAAAATTGAAGTAAGTAAGCAGAGGCATCGGTGGGTGATAGATAATGTTGGTTTCCGACCGCCCACTTGTGTCCCGTAGGACCCCGAGTTCTTGACACCTGTTCCGAGATCGAGCGCGCTAACCACAGGTGGGGAGATATGGGCCCCCCATTGATTATTACCTGTTTTCAAAGTATTGTACTGGGGGCCACAAACTAGTTTGAGGTTTTACTTACTATCATGTACTTATGCCATGCTTTACTGCTTTATTTACGATTGTGTGAGGAGCACGCTGTACTATTTAGGAAGCGGAGTGTTTTCGCGGTATCGACAGTCCCAGTTTTGGGATTTGCTGTCGTTTACAGCCACTGTCGCAAACCCTAAGTCCGTCTCGGAGACCGGCCGACTTCGTTGCGGGTGTACTTAGTGGGGTGGCCCCCCGTGCTTTGGGTGCAGGAACGTCATGACTTAGGCCCGACATACCGATGGGTGTATGTTAACGATCGGCAAAAGGGTCGAAGTGCTTGTGGATACTTTGGTGCACCCCTGCAGGGTTAAATCTTTTCGAGAAGCCGTGTCTGCGGTTATGGACGACTTGGAGCACAGTGCTTGATCATAGACAACTATAACTAAAGTTTACTGTTATAAATTGACTTGTATCCGATTTGACTAGTAATCAGCTTCACTACAACGGGATGGCTAAGTAAAAGTACCAACAACTGCTGGGTTTTGGGGTTATCTCATGCTAATTGTATCTGACTAGTAAGTGTTGCCACTATAACGGAATGGTTAACTAAAAGTGCCCACTGCTTACTTAATCAGGATGATTATCTAAACCTGACTAGTAATTGCTGCAACGGTAACCGAATAAATAAAACTGCCAACGGTGTGAGTTCCTCGGTTGACTTCCTCGTTTGGTCTCGAGGGGGAATACCAGGAAGGGATTGTTTGGTGTTAGTATCAGTTTGGTTCCGAATAGGTCTTTCTTACCCCTCTCTGATAGTCGCCAGTTGTATCGAGTCTCTATAGGTTGATTAGTGCATGCTGCCGCTTGATCCACCATACCTATGTGGCGAGGACCGGAATTCTAGTCTCGCTGTCTTGGCCTCGATCGACGCTCCTCTTTTTCCTTTGCCCTTTGTCGGCACCCCTTTTGTTTAAGCAGGTTTGAGATCGACGTCGTTAGCAGGGTTACCCTTCCGGCTTGGCCTGGGCAGGGTTATGGACGCCATTGGTTATTCTTCAGGGCTCTTAGCCCCATTTGCATCTTGTCCGTAGTCGGACGCTCCATCTTTTCAAGGTGATTTGGATCTTCGTATATTATATCTGTATTCTTGACTCTTTGAGTCGTGTTATATATATATATATATCTGTTCTGTGGGTCCCATCGAGGACTGTTGTGTAATGTTATTACTTCGTTCTCCACCCGCACGAAAGTGCCTAGTGGGCACCTTTGAATCGTTTCTATGCGGGTTTGGCGGGAAGCGCTAAAACCTGCATAGGTCCGATTCTGAGGGTGTTACAAGTAGCCATTTTATTAACCAAGGAAGTTTGAGTTTTAGACAAAGAGGATATATTTTTCTCAACAGTTAAAAACTTTTCCTCTATAGTCTTATTGAAAGTGGTTTGTTTACTAATAAAGTCCTTGAGCATGACTTCAAGTTCAGAGGGGGCACTTCTAGCATTATTGTAAGAGCTTCCATAGGAATTGCCATTATTAGGAGGATAAGGCCTATAATTGTTGTTGCCACAAAAATTATTCCTATAGGCATTGTTTTGAAATTATTGTTTCTAATGAAGTTCACATCAACTTGCTCTTCTTGAGCAACCAAAGAGGCTAAGGGAACACTATTAGGATCTAGAGGAGCTTTCTCATTAACAAGCATATCCATAATAACATCAATCTTTTCACTCAAAGAGGAAGTTTCCTCAACAGAATTTACCTTCTTACCACGTGGAGCTCTCTCAACGTGCCATTCAGAGTAGTTAACCATCATATTATCAAGGAGCCTTGTTGCAGCACCCAAAGTGAGGCCCATGAAGGTACCTCCAGCAGAAGAATCCCGCAGGTTTCTTGAGGAGAAGTTCAAACCTGCATAAAAAGTCTGGATAATCATCCAAGTAGTGAGTCCATGAGTAGGGCAATTTTTAACCAAAGATTTCATTCTTTCCCAAGCAGGAGCAACATGTTCACTATCAAGTTGTTTAAATTTCATAATGTCACTTCTCCTAGCAATAATCTTAGCAGGAGGATAGTACTTTTCAATAAAAGCATATTTGCACTTAGTCCAAGAATCAATACTATTTTTAGGCAAAGAAAGCAACCATTCTTTAGCTTTTCCCCTCAAGGAGAAAGGAAAAAGGCTAAGCTTAATAATATCTCCATGTACATCCTTATACTTTTGCATCTCACAAAGTTAAACAAAGCTATTAAGATGGGTAGTAGGATCATCAGAACCAGCACCAGAAAATTCTCTCTCATCACAAGATTCAACAAAGCAGGCTTAATTTCATAAAAGGTAGCATCAGGAGCGGGTGGAGCAATAGGAGTGCTTAGGAAATCATTTTTGTTGGTGCTAGTGAAGTCACACAACTTGGTGTTCTCAGCAGAGTTTATTTTGGCAAAGGTGGGCAAGCCAAAAACAGCAGCAGCAGCTAGAGAAGGAACTATTTTTTTTGTGTTTTTGAATAAGGAAGCAAACCAAACTAGACTAATTTTTTTTGGGTTTTTGGAAAGAGGCAAACAAAACCAAGCAAAAGAAACAAAGCAAACTAAAAAAAAGTAAAGAGAAAGGAAGTTAAGGACTCCCCTAGTGAAGATGTCCTTAGCCTCCCCGGCAACGGCGCCAGAAAACTTGTTGGTGACTCCTTGATGGCGCCAGAGAACTTGACGGTGATGGAGCACTTCGTAGGAAACCCCAAGAGAAAGGTGTGAAGAGCACAGCAACAAGTCTTCCCTCAGTGGAGACCGAGGTTATTGAACCAGTAGGAGGAAGGAAACGTCACACAGGTGTTGCAAGCAACGCGAAGACCTGCACAACACAAACTCAAGACTTTGCCCCAACGAATCAGTGAGGTTGTAAAGCTCACTGGTTTGCTGTAACAAAGGATTAAACGTATGGTGTGGAAGGTAATGGTTTGCAGCAAGTAAACAAGTAACAGTGGAAGATGTATCAATGGTAAAGATTGGACCGTGGTCCATAGTTCACTAGAGGTGCTCTCCTTAGATAAACAACATGGCATGAAGGGTAAATAAATTACAGCGAGGCAATTGACAGGAACTGAGCAAGGCATAACAATGCAATTACTAGCCAGAAAGATCTTATGAAGTTGATTGGGCAATACAACAATATACATAGACCGTCATCCAACTACATCTATGACTAGAAGTCCACCTTCAGGTTATCATTCGAACCCCCTCCAGTATTAAGTTGCAAGCAACAGACAACTGCTTTAAGCAAAGTGTGTAAGGTAAACAGTCCACATGTTCCATGAACAAGAGACCGTTGTTTTCTCCCTAGTAGCAACAACACATCTACAACTGAAGAGATTGCTGTCACTTCCCTTGGAAACTATAGGCATGAACCCACTATCGAGCATAAATACCCCCTCTTGGAGTCACTAGCAACTACTTGGCCACGATAACCACTAGCAATGGAGAGCATGCAAGATCACAAACAACACATACATGATAGAATCATAAATACAAAACCATTAATCAAACCAACATAATAATCTCAATATCCATCGGATCCCCGCAAACATAACATGCATGATTACAAATAGATTAGATCTTGATCATGAACCGAGCTCACAAGATCTATACATGAAAGCACAAAGGAGGAGATACAACCATCTAGCTACTACATGGACCCATAGTCCAAGGTGGAACTACTCACGAATCATACCAGACAGAAGGCCTCCGGGATGATCTCCCCTCCGGCAGGGTGCCGAGAAGAACTTCAGATCCCCCCGATCTAGGGACGATGGTGGCGGCGGCTACAGACGGTTTCGTAGATTTCTGATCGGGTCCTCGGGGTTTCTGCATCAAGGGCTTCTTATAGGCGAAGGGGCAAGACCGGGAGGTGGCTAGGGCTGGCAAACTCTAGCCAGGTGCTGGCTAGGGCCCACCCGCGCCTAGGGTGGGTCTGGTCCCCCTGGCTAGCCTCCCGGGCTCCCCTCTAGACTTCTTGTTCCCCACGGAAATTTATTGACTTTGTCCTTCGTACCGTCCAATTCCGAGAATATTTCTTTACTAACCTTTTTTAAACCAAAAACAGCAGAAAACAGACATCTGGCACTATTGCAACTTGTTAATAGGTTAGTACCAGAAAACATGTAAAAAGCACCTCAAAGTGTGGACAAGTAAAGCAAAGTAGATACTAAACAAGCATGGAGCATCAAAAATTATAGATATGTTTTCAACGTATCAGAAACAAACAAACGTTTTTCAATGCATTGTTATTCATGATATTTGTTTGTAACCTTTTCATGTTGCAACTTGGTTGCTATGTCTTATTGTTAGAACTACATCTTTTATGATCGTGTTTAGAGTACTTTGATCCCAACTATACATGCTTTGCAAATGGTTTGATCAAGATTATGATGGTGCATGTCACCTCAAAAATTATATTGTTTTTATTGTTTACCTACTCGAGGACGAGTAGGAACTAAGCTTAGGGATGTTGATACGTCCATAACATATCTATAATTTTTGATGGTTTTATGCTATTATTATGCTTTTGTCACTTATTTTTATATAAAGTTCATGAGTTATTTGGACTAACCTACTAATAGTTACAAAAGTGCACAATATTCTTATTTTACACTTTGATGTATAGGAATTATCAAGAATACAAGTGGAAGCCTTGTTGGAGTCAAATTGGGATTTTCCATAAATCTGTCTCAGAACTCTTTTTAAAGATGGTCACGTTTCTGGTCGAAGATGGCGTAAAACGGAAAACTCTTCAACTACAAAGTTGTAGGAAATTTCAGGACAATCGTTCTAGATATAAAATTTAGCTGATTCTGAGTCCAGACGGGCCCGATAGACCTGATTTATTGCAGCCGAAGATGGGGTGATGGGAATCCAAGAAGCTATATAAAGGGAGGAAACCTAATTCGTGGGAGACACCTCTTCCCACGAATTTGCATCCATCAAAGCCACGTTTTTGCCTCCCCCATGGATCCCATATCCATGGGGGAGACATCCCAAGAAGCCATGAAGGAAGGGGGCTAAGAGGCAGTGCTCCCCCACGATACCGGCGGCGGGGAAGGAGTCCCCCGCGCCGCCGTCGGTGCCTCCGCCGCCCTCTTCACCATCTTCACCGCCATCTCCATCACCTAATCTGCCTAGTATGCAGTGGTTCATCCTCCCACACACCTTTGTACCATCCTATGTAAACATGGTGTTTGATGCCATAAGTTATAATCCTATGATCTATGTCATGT
The DNA here is from genome assembly GCA_030063025.1 of Avena longiglumis. Classification (NCBI taxonomy): domain Eukaryota; kingdom Viridiplantae; phylum Streptophyta; class Magnoliopsida; order Poales; family Poaceae; genus Avena; species Avena longiglumis. Next base: position 367,171,656 of record CP125978.1, read on the forward strand.
TTGTGTAGTTTTTTTGTTCTTAGATTGAATGGTTGAACATCTTTGGTTCATTAGAGTTGTATGTTGATATGGTATAGTTCTTTAGTGTCCATTATATTTGTGTGTGCATGTATTAAACATCATAGGGTTTGTAGTATGTGTAAGAGGAAGGGGGGAGTTCCACCAGAGTGATAGAAACCTAAGGACACGAACCGGAACGTTGCGCGTATGGGAGTAAGAGGACCATTAACTTAAGGCTATGGTTAAGGAAACCTTAATGCATTGTTAGTAGTTACAGATGTTTATTAACAATCCAATCATATAGTACATGTAATTCCAAGTAGTGAAGCGCATGTATATTTAGCCTCTCCCACATAGAAAACTGCATCGAAGACAATGAACCCGATTTATTCGCCAGTTAAACTTGGACAAAGCCACCACAATTACCACCACTATTCTACACTCCTGATTCTGTTAGTTTAGTGTATTTTATTGCTGCAGCAACTAGCTTTACTTTCTTGTTGTTTATTATCTTCAAAGCTTTCTCTAGTACTCGTTATGTTGCTCTAGTTTTATTTCCTAGATAATGCAAACGTATAGTATGCGTAGACTTGTATCAGTGGTTGAGAAAACTTGATAGAACATTTATCATACCTTTAGCTCCTCGTTGGGTTCGACACTCTTACTTATCAAAAAGGCTACACACGATCACCTATACTTGTGGGATATCAACCGTCACCTCCTCCAATGGCTCCTCCTAAACCATCGGGTTGGCGTCCAAGTCCCAACTAGAGGGGTCGAAATCCTAAACTGCCATAGTTTCATACGGTGCGTGCTCCTCCTCCGCCCTCAGCTTCGGCTCCACCATCTGCACCACCGACTACATCACCGCCGCCCCCCGGCTGGTGTCATTCTCCTGATCCGTGGACTGGGCTAGTCTAGGGGTGGCCTATGCCCTGGTTCGCCCCGACGCCCTATGGTGCCCCGCCTACCTACACTGGTGTCTGGCAGCCCGATGCCCGCCCTCACACCGGTGCTCCCGTCCTCGCACCGCGACAGCCGACGGGAGCGTACCATGCCATCCCCGCCTACGCGTCGATGGCTGTACACGTGGTTGACGTGGAGCCTGTTGGGAACCCCAAGAGCAAGGTGTGAAGCAGCACAGCAGCAAGTTTTCCCTCAGTAAGAAACCGAGGTTATCGAACCAGTAGGAGGAAGGAAACGTCACACAGGTGTTGCAAGCAACACGGAGACCTGCACAACACAAACTCAATACTTTTTCGCCAACGAATCAGTGAGGTTGTCAAGCTCACCGGTTTGCTGTAACAAAGGATTAAACGTATGGTGTGGAAGGTGATGGTTTGCAGCAAGTAAACAAGTAACAGTGGAAGATGTATCAATGGTAAAGATTGGACCGGGGTCCATAGTTCACCAGAGGTGGTCTCCTTAGATAAACAACATGGCATAAAGGGTAAACAAATTACAGCAGGGCAATTGACAGGAACTGAGCAAGACATAACAATGCAATACCAGACAAAAAGATCCTATGAGATTGGATTGGGCAATACAACAATATACATAGACCGCCATCCAACTGCATCTATGACTAGAAGTCCACCTTCAGGTTATCATCTGAACCCCTCCAGTATTAAGTTGCAAGCAACAAACAACTGCTTTAAGCAAAGTGTGTAAGGTAAACAATCCACATATTCCATGAACAAGAGACCGTTGTTTTCTCCCTAGTAGCAACAACACATCTACAACCAAAGACATTTTTGTCACTTCCCTTGGAAACTAGAGGCATGAACCCACTATCGAGCATAAATACTCCCTCTTGGAGTACTAGCAACTACGCGGCCAAAATAACTACTAATAATGGAGAGCATGCAAGATCACAAACAACACAGACATGATAGTATCATAAAGATAAAACCATTAATCAATCTGACATAATAATCTCAATATCCATCGGATCCCCGAAATCATAACATGCATGATTACAAATAGATTAGATCTTGATCATGAACGGAGCTCACAAGATCTATACATGAAAGCACAAAGGAGGAGATGCAACCATCTAGCTACTACATAGACCCATAGTCCAAGGAGGAACTACTCACGCATCATACGGGAGAAGAAGGCCTCCAGGATGATCTACCCTCCGGCAGGGTGCTAGGAAGAACTTCAGATACCCCCAATCTAGGGATGACGGTGGCGGCGGCTACTGAAGGTTTCGTGGAGTTTTGATCGGGTGCCTAGGGTTTCTGCATCTGGGGCTTCTTATAGGCGAGGTTGGGAGGCAACCAGGGGGCCACACCCGGCCTAGGCGCGGGCCCACCCTGGCCATGCCTAGGGGGTCTGGCCGCCCTGACTTGCCTCTCCGTCTCTCCTATGGACTTCGTGACGCCCACGGTAAAATATTGACTTTGGCTTTTGTCCCATCCAATTCTGAGAATATTGATTTTCTGCCATTCTGGAACCAAAAACAGAAGAAAACAGGCAACTGGCACTGTTGCAACTTGTTAATAGGTTAGTTCCAGAAAAGATATAAAAACACCTAAGAGTGTAGACAAAGCAAAGTAGATACTAAACAAGCATGGAGCATAAAAAATTATAGATACGTTTCCGACGTATCAAGCATCCCCAAGCTTAACACCTAATCGTCCTCGAGTAGGTAAGTGATAAAAGAATAATTTTTGAGGTGACATGCACCATCAAAAGCAAGATCAAACCATTTGCAAGTATTGAAAGCTGGGATCAAAGAACTCTAAACATGTGCATGAAAGATGGAGTTCTAACAATAGGACATAGTAACTATGCATGCAACATGAAAGGCTACAAACAAATATCATGAATAACATGCATTGAAAAACGTTTGTTTGTTTCACATACAGAAAACATGGCATAGTGGCTGATGGGGATGTGCCTACCGGGGTATACCCAACAGGATGTTTCCGACTGGACCAAGAACTGGCGAGTGGGCCTGCAAGACGACGACTAGATCGAAGCCTAGCGAGGATCCAAGCGACTGGAAGCTGAAGGCCCAGGCGAGTAGATAGGCCCAGTCGGATTAGGTTAAACGAGTACCGAAGCCTTAACTAATTCGGTTGAGATATGTAAACCCTAGGGGAGGTGAGCCTCTCCCTGCAGGGCGTGTAGAGATACGTTCCATCATACACCCAAGCGACTCGCCGCCTAGTCGCCGAGCTCGCCCATTGTACCACCTCCATAATACAATCTAACAGGAGTAGGTCTTTACCCTCCGGGGGGCCGAACCTGGGTAAAACCCTGTGTCTCCGCCCTCATCTCGCACCGCAGATGGTTGGCCGCCCTTGCCCCTCGTTCTACTACTCGCTGCCGATTGCAGCATCTTCCGTGACCATTCCGACGACAGTGACGCCCACCGTGGGGCCTGGCCGGTCTGGCCGGTGTTCTGCGGCGAGATCCAATCTGCCCATCAACGAGACGGTCGCCACCGGCCGCATGACAGCGATCGGCGAGATGCTCCAAATCTTGCCGAGCAGCTACGTCCCGGCGGCGCGACCCGTCACGCTGGCGTGATCCCGGTCGGCACGATCAGCCTCTTCGTCGGCCTCACCGACGTCATCGTCTCGGAGGACTCGGCTCGCATCCGCGAGTCGCCGCCATGCGATCGGCTCTCCAAGAGCCAGATCCACACGATCCATCGCCTCGCCTCCGAGTACAACTCGGCCCACAACGTGGCGAAAACTTCGCGAAGCCTTGACCCTCAACGACGACGCCGACTCGGCGACCCCGGCGTCACTCGCCGGGTCCATCACCGCGGCTTCACCCACGGGCTCCATCACCCAGGTCTCCAACGTGGGAGACTTCGAGGACCCCTCCATCCTCGGGATCTTCAAATTCGACTCCGGGTCGGAAAACTCCGCGGACCTCAGCAGCGGCCGATGCCACGCCGCGACCTACATGGCGACCGGCACCGAGCCGCCGGAGGACCCCTTCTCCACCCCAATCCCTCCTAACGCCACGGCAACGGAGGTCGAGGAACTCCGCCTGAAACTGGCGGAGGCGGTGCGCAAGGAGCAAGCCAAGCGCGAAAAATTTCGCCTCGAGCAGGTGACGGCGCAGGAGCTATCGTGCTAGCATCAGCAGCCGATCAGGTCACGCCTGAACCCCACCGTTAAGGGGAGCGCCCTGAACTTCGACAATGAAAACGACCCGGCCCGCGTGGCCGAGCGCGCGATCTGCGAGAACGCGCCACCAGGAGGAAGCGCCCGGCCCCCGCCAGGGTCGACGGCAATGGGCGCCCCACCTCCACCCAACCGCACACCTCCCAGGGACCAGCCGCGGATAGTAGTCTCCTCACGGGAGCGAGACGCAAACGGCCTCCCACTGTTCTCCACCCCGATGGACAACCTCGTGGTAGGGCGAGCAGCAGCCGACAACATCATGGCCATGGGCGACGGCGCCCTAAAGATCCAGTACGTCAGGGCCCTGCTCACAAAGGCCGTCAAGCAGCAAAACGCGGGCGCCGACTCGCAGGGTCGAGTATACTCGCGTTCTTCGGGAAGCAGAGCGGCCTCAAGCGGCCGCCCAATGGCGGCAAACACCCTCAACTGCCCGCCACCGGAGCCACTGCAGCTCCAACACCGACCCGCGAACGCGGCACTCTCCACCAATGACCCCAGGCCAGCGACCAACTTCGTCGCCGCCAACGGTCAACCCATCGACGCCTGCACCCACATCATCAACAACCAAAGCTGGCGCGCACGCCAGCCTGACGACCTGCGACACACCCTAACCAATCGCCGTGACGGCGAGCCCATGGGGTTGCTCAGTCAACTCGGCCCCAAGTGCTTCGGACCAATGATCTGAGGCGAGAAGTACCCGCCAAACTTCAAGGCGCCGAAGGAGATAGAAAAGTACGACCCCGCCGTCTGGCTCGATACAAAACTCATGGCGATGGGGATCGCAGGCCACACCGACCTGCTAGCCTCCTGTTACCTACCCCTGATAATGGAGGGGACGTGCAGGCAGTGGATCAACACCCTCCCGGGACGATGTCGACTCACAGGAGGAGATGCGCGACGCCGTCGAACACCGAGTGCTCCTACACCGCGCCACCACCATCGAGGACCTAGAGCGTCGTCCAGGGACCCATGAGTCGACCAAGCGGGTCCAATGGTGGCAAGAACTCTAGTACAACGGTCGGCATCCACCGGACACCGCGATCCATTGCTTCAAGACCTCGTGCCGCTCTGAGCCTCACGGTCGCCAAGCTCAAGCGACACTCTAGCACACTCGACAACATACCGGACCTCCTCGAGATCGCCAAGCGGTATGCGGAGGAAGATCCAAACCAGGAAACGACGACGAGTCGGAGGTCAACGCCGCCTGCGGCGGCGGCAATGACGACGGTGCGACCTCGCTACAGCAACACTCGCCTCACCGGCAAGCGCGCCCGATGGCGAGTCGACTTTGTCGCCAACGCCGGGCACGCACAACACGAGCCCAAGAGCTTCCGCCGCGACGGAGGACAACGCCGCGACGGCGGCAACTACTAGGCCAAGCCAAGGTTCGACCCAGTGGCCCTCCTTAACCAACCTTGTGCGTTTCATAGCAGGGAAGGGAAGCCTGCAATGCACACAACCGCCGACTGCCACACCCTCAGGGAAATCGAGAAGGCACGGCGAGCACGGGAGGACCCCGACAACGACCCGCCAAACGGCGGAAAGTTCGGCAAAGTGGCCGGCTCGCTCCATACCTTCACAGGCTTCAACACGAAGCACGAGAAGAAGGTCATCGCCCGCGCCATCTCCGTCAACGCGGTGGCTCAGGTGGACGTTCCCTAGTTCCTGAACTGGTCGGAGCAGCCCATCACCTGGAGCCGCCAGGACCACTCGCCACGCATCGAGTACCCAGGCCGAGTCGCCCTGGTGGTCAAGCCCAAGGTCGGTGACTACTGGCTCCCCAAGACATTGATGGACGGCGGCAGCTCCATCAACATCCTATACCTGGACACCTTCAGGCGGCTGCGGCTCCCGCAATCGATGATCGAGACAACCCACACCACGTTCCATGGCATCGTCCCCGGTCGGAAGGCGTACCCGATCGGCAAGGTCACGCTGCCAGTCACCTTCGGCACACCAGCAAACTTCCGCACCGAGCAGATCGTCTTCGAGCTGGTGCCCTTCGACAGCCCCTACCACTGCGTCCTTGCGGCGCCAGGCATTCGCCAAATTCATGGCAGCACCACACTAAGCGTACAACGCGATGAAGCTCCCCGGGCCGTGCGGCGTCATCACCGTCAACGGCGACCCCGACATGGCCGCCGAGTGCGAGGCCAAAGGAGCCGAACTCGCCGATGTCGTTATCGCGGCAGAAACCAATCACGCCTATGAGCTCGCCAAGTACGCGACCAGGGTCAACAACGACGACCCCACCATACTCAAGAAGCCTAACTCGGAGGGCGCAAACACCTCAACCTTCGAGGCAACGACGCACACCCGCGCCGTCGAGCTGGTCCCAGGCGACTCCAGCCAGACGGTGACAATCGGGACGGGCATGAGCCCAGCCTAGGAAGGCGCGCTCATCGAGTTCCTCCGTGAGAATAGGGACATCTTTGCATGGAAGCCCTCTGACATGCCTGGTGTCCCTAGGGAGCTCGCTGAGCACAAGCTAAACGCCGACCCCAAAGTGCGACCCGTCAAACAGCCGCTGCGGCCCTTCAATGAAGAGCGCCGCCGAGCCATCGCCGAGGAGGTGCAGCGTCTACTTGCTGCAGGCTTCATCCGGCCAATCAAGTACTCCAAGTGGCTGGCAAACCCAGTCCTGTTCGAGAAGAAGAACGGGACCTGGAGGATGTGTATCGATTACACAAACTTGAACAGCGCCTGCCCAAAGGAGCAGTTCGTCCTCCCGCGGATCGACCAAATAATCGATTCCACCGCGGGCTCAGAGTCGCTATGTTTCCTCGATGCCTACTCTGGGTACAACCAGATCAAAATGGCCTTCGAGGACGAGGAGAAGACGGTGTTCATCACGCCATTTGGAGCCTTCTGCTACACCGCCATGACCTTCGGCCTCAAGAACGCCGGAGCGACCTACCAGCGGTGCATGCAAGAGTGCCTCGCGAGCCAAATTGGCCGCAACATCCACGTCTACATCGACGACGTGGTCGTAAAGTCCGCTCGCCAGGGTGACCTACTCGCCGACCTGGCGGAAACATTCGCCAACTTGCGAAAATACAAGATAAAGCTTAACGAGCAAATGCACCTTCGTGTAGGCGATGCCCTATAGATGCGCAGAACCCCACCTTCCCAGGGACAAGGAGGCGGATGACGCTCAAGAAGGTGCTACTGTCAGACCGCTTACTCGCGCCGACAAAGAACCCATGTTGGTTTACGTCCGCGGCTTCCGTCAGCGCGGTCAGCCGTCATGGTCGTCGAGCGACCGGAGGAAGGAAAGGCGCCCAAGACAGCGGACGGTGTACTACATCAGCGAGGTCATCACCGGTCGCGCCAGCGATACCGCATACCGAAGCTGGTATACGCGGTCTTGAGCTCAGCGGCGCTGCCGCTACTTCCGAGCACCGATCACGGTCGTCTCCTCAGCACCACTGCAGGACATCATCCGCAACCGCGAGGCGACCGGGCGGGTCGCCAAGTGGGCTGTCGAGATCGGCGTCCACAACATCAAATACGAGCCACGAAAAGAGATCAAGTCGCAGGCCCTAGCGGACTTCATCGCCGACCGAAGAGGCCCAAGAGCAGAAGCTGCCATACCTCCATTACTGGAGCCTGCACTTCGACGGCTCCAAGAACGCGGACGGTGCAGGCACAGGGATCGTGCTAACTTCACCGAAGGGCGACAAGCTCCGCTATGTCCTCTGCCTCGACTTCACACCCTTCACCAACAACATGGCCGAGTACGAGGCCTTACTCCACGGCATGCGAGTTGCCAAGGAGATGAATGTCAACCGCCTACGCTGCTACGGAGACTCCGACCTCGTCGCTGGGCAAGTCGTTGGCACCCGCGACGCCGTCTCCCCCACCATGGCGGCGTACCGCCAAGCAGTGGACAAGCTGGGCGGACACTTCACAGGCTACTCCGTCGAGTGGATCGACAGGCGGAAGAACGAGGAGGCCGACGCACTCTCTCGCATCGGGTCGGCTCGACTCACACCACCCGCCGGCATCTTCCTCGACACAATCACCAAGCCATCAGTCTCTCCCCCGAGGGAGATCGACATCGGAGTCCCGTTACAACCGGAGGCAGCCCTGGTCGCACTCGTTACCGAGCCAGACGACTGGACCAAGCCCTACATCGCCTACCTGGAGGCTGGCACCTTGCCGGCAGATGAGACGGACGATCGGATGATCGCACGCCGATGCAAGTCCTACACCATCATCGACGGCGAGCTCCACAAGCGCAGCGTCACCGGCGTGTTCCAACGCTGCGTCCAACCCGCCGAAGGACGCAAGATCCTCCACGACATCCACTCAGGTGACTGCGGCCACCACGTCGGCGCCCGCTCTCTGCTCGCCAAGGCTATGCGGCATGGCTTTTAATGGCCCACCGCACACGCCGATGCCGTCGACATTGTCCAGCGGTGCGCCGGGTGCCAGAAGTACGCCAACCAGATGCACATGCCGAGCTCAGCACTCAAGACCATCCCCATCACCTGGCCATTCACCGTATGGGGCATGGACATGGTAGGCCCCTTCAAGAAGGCTCCTTCCGGATACACCCACCTCCTGGTCGCGGTAGACAAGTTCACAAAGTGGGTGGAGGCCAAGCCAGTCCAGAAATGCGATGGGAAGACTGCCACTAAATTCCTACGCGAGCTCATATATCGCTACGGGTTCCCAAACAGCATCATCACGGACAATGGCACCAACTTCGCCAAAGGAGCCATGGCTGAATTCTGCGAGGAACACCACATCCGGCTCGATCTCGCATCGGTCGCCCACCCGGAATCCAACGGCCAGGCGGAACGGGCCAATCAAAGCATCCTCCACGGCCTGAAGCCGCGACTCCAAGTACCACTCGAGCGCACCGTCGGGTGCTGGGTCGAGGAGCTACCCTCCGTCATCTGGGGCATCCGCACCTCGGTCAACAGGTCGGTGATTCACCCCTTCTTCATGGTGTACGGCGAGGCGGTCATGCCCACCGACCTTGAGCACGACTCTCCGGTCGTCCAAGACACCGAGGCTGCGAACGAACTCGCACGACAGGATGGAGTCGATCAACTCGACGAGGCACGCGACCTAGCTCGCTCGCGCACCGCCATCTACCAACAAGGACTCCGCCGCTACCACAGCCGGCGGGTGAAAACTCGCACCTTCCAAGAAGGCGACCTGGTGCTACACCTCATCCAGGACAAGAAGGGCATGCACAAGCTTTCCCCCCCCATATGGGAGGGACCATTCGCCATCGGGCGTGTACTCGGCAACGACGCTTACTACCTCATCGACGTCCGCGGGGACGGCAAACTCGACATCAAGCGACCATGGAATGTAAACCTCCTACGGAAGTTCTATTCCTAGAACGCCACATATGTACTCCTCAGTCGCTATGAAATAAAAAGAATTGGTTACCGCAAATTGCGCCTACTCTCCGTGTCTTGTGCCACTCGCACTCGTAATTACAGCGTCAAGCTAACCGCAGAAGTCAACCTTTGGTAAAGCGATCGGCACGGCCAAGTAGTGTGATGCAAAAGCACTGAGTCACCTCAGGTTTTGCATCGTCCACGAAAAACGCCTACACGGAGCCCCATTGGAGTCTCCTAGCCCAACTGGTTCTACGAGCCAAGACAACTGCCTTCGCTTCTCACAGCGACCACGATCCTCCGCATCCTCGATATAGCGACTCGAACGGCCATGTACCACGCTCGGGGACTGACGATCAGTTCAGCGCGAGCGGCTCGGGAAAATGCCAAGTATGAGAGCATGCCCAGGAATCGCCATGCGACTGACCCAACGGGCCAGGCAGGAGTGATGCGCTCAAACCAACGCGCCAAGTCCTCAACCACCCTCGAGTCGCGCCTAGAACAACCAAGTACCACGCTCGGGGACTCGGCCACCCAACCTCGTTCGCGCAAGGGAAAACGGTGAAGTATAGAGCGCTCAAGGGAGTCGCCTAGCGACTGGCTCTTCGAGTCCGGGCGAGTCGACCACAATAACAAAACACTCACAAACCATAAACACATCATACACGAGGTAAACCCCACACAAGGGCGGACGCGCTCGGGGACTCGTTCAAACCTCAATCGGAAAACACATGACAAATCACACAAAAAACATGATATCACATTACTAGCATGTTGCAATTGTCTTAGAATACAAAATATGCCCATACGACAGACCTGCTACTAACACCGCAGGGCAAACTATCCTATTCTGCAGGCTTCGACGACGACTTGCCAGCACCCCAGCGATTGCGGATGAACGACATGCACGGATTTGACGGATACGTCGTCAGCTCACCCGCCATCGCCGCGCGGAAGGGCTGCTCGACCTTAAAATCCCGGTGCTGCGGCTCGGGGTCGTTGGGCGCGACGACCGTCTCCTGGTACGGAAGGAGGTCGCCCATTGCCCAAACACGCTCGGAGTACATCGCGGCGCGGTCCATCAATTTGAGCACCTCGGAAGCTCCACGCGCCCGGTCGACGGGTAGCCACTCGTCACGTCGTCGAGGTCGAAGTCCTCCGGGAAGTGAGCAAGTCCAAGGCTAAGCGCCGTCGCTGCTTCGCGCCGAAACGCCGATCGCGTCATGAATTCAACGACCGAGGGCGCCTTCTCCAATTACTTCCACACCTCGACGAGGTCGCTGGGAATTACCTCCGTGGGTGATATCTCCTGGAGGTAGGCTCGGATGCACGTCGCCGACAACGTTGCCGAGTCGACGAGCGTGGCCACACACTGTCGCGCGTCGAACGAGCTCGCCTCTTCCGCGCTATCAAGGATGCGACCTGCGAATAGAAGACAACAATGAGTACGCCGGGCATCACAACAGAACACATGTTATTGGTAGAGGCAGGTACACTTACCAATCAAGGGGTGGTAGAGATCCGTGATGAAGCATTGAAGCGAAGTATAGTCGTCCTGAAGCCCAGCAACAAGGGCGTCGGACACTTTACGATCCTCTGCGGCGGCGGTAATAGCGGCCTTGGCTCGCCCATCCGCCGAGTTCGCTTCCTCCTTCGCCTCCCTCAGCTCGCGCTTGAGTTCGGCGATCCGCTTCTCAGCCGAGCTCAGTGCCGATTGAGCCACCGCCAACTCACCCGCTGGGACAATCCCCTGGCGAGCTTCCTCCGCCTTCGCGGCAACCGCCTGAAGCCCCTTATTTGTCTCTTGGACGGTGGCCAGTTCCTTCTCCGCGTGGTGCTTCGCTGCCAATCGGTCAGCTGATTCACATTGCAGACCCTGCACATCAATCAAACAGTTAATCAAAGCAACATCCTCAGCGCCCACCCGCTGAAATTCAGCGAGTGTGCACTCGGGGACTGGCAATCAAAAAATTTCTAAGTGCCCACCCGCTGAAATTCAGCGAGTGTGCACTCGGGGACTGGCAATCAAAAAATTCCTAAGTGCCCACCCACTGAAATTCAGCGAGTGTGCACTCGGGGACTGGCAATCAAAAAACTCCTAAGTGCCCACCCGCTGAAATTCAGCAAGTGTGCACTCGGGGACTGGACGCGAAAAATAACAACTATACACCAAAAGAATCAGACCGCTGCAATACACCGACCTGATCCTCGGGGACTGGACATACCTGGATGGCTGCGCCAAGCATGCCATGAAGTTGTATCGCGTCCACGGACGTGAGGAGAGTTGGCGTGTGTCCACGACGCTGCTCGACTTCCGCATCGGCGACCCCAGGTGCACGGCTCGAGGGCGAAATTCCACTCGCTGTGGCCGCTTTGGCCATAAAGCGCGGGAATGTTGCGATGGAGGCACCTGCACCAAAGGAGGTCGGCTCGGCCGCTCCAGGCATGGGAGCGCCCTCCTTCGTGGATGCGGCCGCCTCTGTTGCGGGTTCAGACGACGCGACCGCCGTGTCGTCAGAGATCGTAACGACATCATCACCCTTGGCCTTCTTGCCGTCATCCGTAGGGACGACGACCTCGTCCGCCTTCCTCTTACAGGAAGGATCCTCCTCGCTGACGATGGGTGGCACCTTAGCCATGGTCGGGTGGCCCATCTTTTTCACCCAGGTCCTGTAAATTAATCATGTAAGCAAGATAATTCAAGCTGCCATGGAAGACAAAGGTAGGTGAGCAAACCCACTTGGCGACTGGAATGAAGCGTAGCCCCGTGCGGATGCCGGCCGGCTTCTCCAGTTCAGGGCCCAGTCGGCGGCTGAGCCCCATTTCCAGGACGTCGTGTGCCCAAGACACGGACGGCTTCTTCGTCGTCGAGGCCGCAACGGGAGCCTCTGGGACATCTTCGGCAGGAGCTTCCCTGTGAGGCGAAGCCGCCGCAACCGGAGCATCCCCCAGCCCAGAAACTGGGGCGAATGGTGGAGGCATCGAAGCCAGTGGCCGTGTCCAGCGCGGCTGCCTTCGGTGGCGCCTCGTCCTTGGCCGGGCTGGGGGCGTCGGAGCTGCTCGCCTAGTGCGGTGGCGAGGCCGGCCTCATCGGCTTCGCCTTCGTCTTCGGAGGGGCCTTCGCCTCCTTCTCCTTCTTTTTCTTCTTCTTCGACGGAGTAGCCTGGCGGCGCGAGGTGGTCTCTGGAAGTCCTTCATCATCATCATGACGCTCGAGGCTTTTGCTCGCCTCAAGCTCACGTTGACGTTGCCCGCGAGTCTTGCGGACCAGCGGGGCGACTTCTTCCTCGGACTCGTCGTCGCCATCACTCTCGTCTCTCCCGGCGTCGCCCTTGGCGGGAGGCGACTCGCCCATGTCCTGGACGGTCAAGCTCGAATTCTCGTTGTCCGAAGGCGGGAGCCATCCTTCCACCACTTGGAATAGCTACAATGAACGCAAGGTGAAATTAGAATTACCGCAACTGCAAAAACTGCGACTGCGAATGAAACGAGGTGATTACCGTTGGGGCTGGACGCTTTGCGGTGTAGGGGGCGACCCCAGCCTGTGTGTCCAGGTACACCGCCTGGGTGATATTCTTCAGTGCTGCGGTGTAGTCCTCGAGCTTCCACTCGGCGAGGCAGGACTTCGTCGAGTCCTCCCGGCCGGTGTACTGGTACATGTAGTGCTCGCGCCGAGCCAGAGGGACGAGCCGCCGCCCGAGCCAGCAGTTGTACAACTTGATCGTCTGGAGGCCCTTCTTCTTCAGGCCACGGATGGTTTGGAGCATTTCGTCCACGACCATCCGCTGGTCGCTGGGGAGCTTGCCGACTTGAAGACGGCGCGGTTCGGACCGGTTGGCGGAGTACCATGGGATCGCCGTCTCGCCCTCTGGGCTCGCCTCGGCAACATAGAACCAATATTTCTTCCAGTCGCTCGCCTTCTTGGCGGGCAGTATCAAGTCGAAGAACGAAGCCTTCGACTTCAGCTGGAAAGTTAGGCCACCCGCTTCCTCGCGGCTTATCCGTTCGTGGAACAGATCTTGCCATAGAGGGAAGTAGGGCCGGCAGCCCAAGTAACGTCGCGAGCATACGAAGATGGCGAAGCTGCTCGATCTTTGAGGACCAGTCGATGGTTGGATCCCGTAGTAGGCACAGAAGCGCCGGAAGAACAGGGACATGGGGAATCCTAGCCCCCGTTCTAGATGGCTGGTGAAGCAGATGAATTCCCTCTCGCGCGGGCTCAGGGTCACCTCTCCGGCCGCGGGGATGCGCCAACAGCCGGCGCGCAGGATCCCGGCCTCCTCAAAGGAAGCCAGTTGCGCCCTCGTACACTTAGATCTACCCCAAGGTTCGGTGGCGGAAGGATTTGTGGGGGGTCGGAGGATTTTCGGTCGGCTGGATCGCGGTGCGAAGTGAGGCAAAAGTGCGCGCAATCGGAGGGAATGGCGAGAAGGTGGTTCTCTGATCGCCTGCCATTCCCCTTATATAGGGGTTGTTACCCGCCAAATCAGGGAGCCGTTACTACTCGGTGATTACGCCAAAAGTTACCGTTGGATTACCCCAACGGCTAGTTTGACCACGTTTAACGGTCCAACTTCAGCCACTCGGCTCGCCGACCCGATCACTATGACAGTGTTTCGCCGACTCGACTCGCCATAGCTGCGACCTGGATGACTAGTTTTCTCCTTTATACAGGAGCCCGCCGACGATTCGACTGGATGTCTACTCCGAAGCCGTATACTCCGACTGCCAGCGGCCACCTATGCCTAATCGACGACGGCCTCGGGGACTACTGATGGGGATGTGCCTACCGGAGTATACCCAGCAGGACGTTTCCGACTGGCCCAAGAACTGGCGAGTGGGCCTGCAAGACGGCGACTGGATCGAAGCCCAGCGAGGATCTAAACGACTAGAAGCTGAAGGCCCAGGAGAGTAGATAGGCCCAGTCGGATTAGGTTAAATGAGTACCGAAGCCTTAACTGATTTGGTTGAGATATGTAAACCCTAGGGAAGGTGAGCCTATATAAACCTCCCTGCAGGGCGTGTAGAGATACGTTCCATCATACACCCAAGCGACTCGCCGCCTAGTCGCTGAGCTCGCCCATTGTACCACCTCCATAATACAATCTAGCAGGAGTAGGTCTTTACCCTCCGGGGGCCGAACCTGGGTAAAACCCTGTGTCTCCGCCCTCATCTCGCACCGCAGATGGCTGGCCGCCCTTGCCCCTCATTCTACTACTCGCTGCCGATTGCAGCATCTGTCGTGACCATTCCCACGACAGTGGCAATCAGCTTGTCCCTCATAGAGTAGCAAATAGATGCATAGGACACCTTCAAAGTGCACAAGGGTGACTAGAAACAAGTATCACAAGAACAAGTAATATCACAATATGCATCAATCAATAAGTTTTGGGACACTGCAAACAGAATGGCAACTATGCTCTCTTAATGGTGCCTAAAAGTAGAAGGTAGAGACTTAATAATGGTGGAAGAAAGGCCCTTCATACGGAAGCAGGGATTTCAAGTTTCAAAAAGAGCTTCCAAAAATTATGGTACTTGTTAGCTTTCAGCCCTCATTGCCCCTATCATAAGCATCTTGAAGTGATTAAGGTTAAAGTGAACAAGCTATGGAGTATATGCTTGACAAAGTATAAGTTGGCAATCTCAATTCCCTTGAATACGAGGGACACACCTCATGCTACTCAACTTCAGTCACCTGTAAGTTCTTGTCATTGTAAGTACATGCGTATCATAGAGAACCGCCAACGGGGTACCCCTTGCACATGGTACAGGAGCTATCCCATAACCAAAATGACAAGGCAAGCACACAATGAGCATCTCATCGATCTTTTTATTAACTATATGCATAGCTTATTATTGAGGATGCTTCATAGATAGCTCACTATGGTGATGTTGCAAGTTTCCACCATGCTTAGGCATGACTTAGGCTAGCGGCCCAGGAGTTTCTCTAACACAAAATGCATACTCCATGGACTTACAAGTTCCCTCTTTATTTCACACCGGTGACATCCATAGACAAAAGAGCATGATATCAACTGAGTACAAAGTACAAGTACAATGTTGAAAACATTCCCCATGATAGCATGGTTCTGCTAATTCCAACGTATAAGTGCAAGTATTACAACATACATGACACAATGGTTCAAGTTAATTAGGGGCAAAGAATATAAAGTGTGCCATCAAGTTTGTGAGGGATTTAATCACTAAGTTTTCACATAACAAAATAGTTTTTAATTGGAAGATAGCTGAAAACAAGAATAAACTTGGCATGGTGTAACACACCATGCATAGGAATTTATAGTGGACACTTTGGAATAACTTGGTTTCTTGTGAGTTGGAAGCATGAGTACAGCTTACTCATACAAGTGGATGCTAGCAAAAGACTGGGAGCAACCAACTAAGAGAGCAATAATGGCCAAAATCATGCAGAGCAACAAAACATTACTAATCAAAACATAGAGTGGTACTACAAGTCAAGGACTAAATGATCATGGAGGCTATGGTGACTTGTCATAGTCATAACATGGTGTGAGAATGTGCCAAGTCAACCCAAATAAAGCATCAAAGGAGAATACCACAATACTATGCTTTTGCATGCTAAAACAATGCATAATTTCTTCAAGGCACACTAAGAAATCCCAGTTGTTTGGAACAAGACATGCTACAGCAATAATCACTAAGCATAAGGTCAAAACAACACCTAGCATATCATGCTAAAGTCTAAGTCACGGTCAATGCAAGCTCCTCTTGCACTTATCAAGCAAGAACTTTCTACTCCTTTCCAACACCAAGCAACTTATTTGAAACAACACAGCGAGAACGGGGGGGTCCAAACTACTTTATTCAATCAAACTAAACAAACAAAGCAAAGAAAACGAAAACTAAGACGCTCCAAGAACAACACAACAGTGCATGAAACAATAAAAACCAAGTGTCTAGACAGACCTAAGCTTTTTATTGATGAAGAAGGGGATGCCCATGGCATCCCCAAGCTTTGACGCTTGTACCTCTTGGATATTTCTTGGGGTGACACCGGGGTGGCATCCCCAAGCTTGACATTTTGTCCATTCTTCATCTCATTATATCATTCTCTCTCTACACCTGAAAATTTTCCTTCACACAATCTTCATTAGCAACATTAGTGTATTCAAAAGATAATAGACCTTAGGCAAAGCTTTGGAACAGCAAGACTTTTCGTAAAAATACAAGCTACTGTAGCAACTCCTTCAAAAAGCTCAATTCCCCAAAAGAGAACTCAAAAAGGAATCAATAGGAAGCAAATTGTAACATCCCTAAAATCATGTTTCAAACTCATGCATATCATCCATGCATTCATGATCATCTATGGTTTCATTACAAAATTCATTTCAAAAACAGGAGCATATATGGCTCATTATTTTATGTATGAACACTCTAGCCTTTGGGCTACTTGCTATTGAGTGAGATGCAAATAATCATTCAGTAGGGCTTTAAATTCAAATATAAGTGGTTACAAAAGTTTGAATAAAGTTCCAAACAAAGTTTGAGATAAAACCAAGTTTATGTCTATTATTATATCACCTAATGGCTTGGTTTTATTTCTAATTTTCAAATAACCCGAGTTGGTTTTGTAAACAGATAGGTTTGACACTTATTTGAGTACAAGATTTATTGTACAAAAATCCAGAAAAAAGTTTTGAAATCAAACAGATTTGAATTGGAGTTTAAAAATCCTTTTTAGAAAAGCAAACAGAAAAAGAAAAAGTTTAAAAGAGAAAAAAAAGCAAACAGTCGAATCTGGCCCAACCAGCCCAACTACCCCAGACCCCCCCCCCCCCCGCGCGAAGCGTTTTCTTTACTCATACCTGCACCCACAAAGTCGCTGACGCAAGGGCCCCACCTTCTCTCTCGTTCACTCGCTGACAGCAGCGGCCCACACGACGTCATCGTCTCCACCCCGGCGACGTGTTCTTTCCCAAATCAAGCGAGCGTTTCCTGTTTAATATCGCATCGTCAATTCCCGTTGATTGCAGGAGTAAATCACGCCCCCGTCTCGCCTACTTAAACCCCCTCTGCCCCCTCTCCATTTCCCCCCAGACTTCGAGCACAGAGCGCCCCCAGGCTGCCAGCAATGGCTCTTGCACCACCGCAGGCAGAACCCTCTCCGGCGACCAATCCCGGTGAGCCCTGTGCGCCCCTTCCCCTCTAGTTCATGCAGACATCCTCGCAACTTCCTTGTGCACATTCGGACACCATTGGTTCATCCTATACTGCCCCAGGTCATCGACTCCGTCAAGCACAGCAAGGTCCCGACGACGTCTTCAACTCCGGCGATTAAATTCGGTGATCCCCGTGTTCCCCTTCTCTTCTGATTCACACGAGTGTGTTCGCCATAGCCTTGTGCACCCCCTGATACCATTGATTCGTGCTAGGGTGACGAGGAGCGCCGCCAACGTCTTTGTCACAGAACGCCCGACGTTGTCAGCAACTCCGACGAGCCCGTACCGCCGTGTCCGTGCGCCCCTTGTCAAGCCGTCGCCACGTTGAGCTTCAGTACACCGTCGCGAGTCTGGTAAGCACCTCCGATGACCCTAGAACCCCCTGTAGCCACCGCACCGCCGTAGACAGAGTCGCCACCGCCAGCGCCACCAAAGTTTGGTTGCTTGCTCGCGAACCGTTGGATCAAGATCTGACGGGCTAGATAGAACACTTAAACGAAGGGGTACGAGTAGCTCTGGGCCGTGCAGATTAAGTTAGATCTAACGGCTGTGTGCGTGATCCTGAGCGAACCGGTACGCACCAATTAGAACGTGACGCGTGGCTAGGGATTAGATTTAAAAACAGAATTTGAATCTATTGGTTGTTTGATTTTGTTTTAGCCATAACTTTTGATTCCCACGTTCCAATTTGACAAATTTTATATCAATGGAATCAGGAGAGCAAGTCCTTTCCAAATATGCAATGTGTTTAATGTTTTGTTTCTGTTAAAATGGTTTTATTTACAGAAACATGTGTAGACCTATTTTGTGTATATAAATTATTTGAGAAATGTTTTAGTGTTTAAATAAATGTTGTTTGGCAAGTTTTGAACTTGTTTATGAACCAGTACTGTGCACTTGTCTTATGGAGTTTAGAAAAATCATCACATATCATATTGCACGCATTCATATATTTTTGCTTGTATTTATTTGGTATGTTATTTGTGGCTATGATTTTATGTCTAGATTTTGGTGCCAATAGTGATTGTGATTGTGAGGAGTGTAGCTACTCTCCAAACTACCAAGGCAAGTGGTGCTTCATGAATTTTATCCCTATGTTTTTCTACTATGCATTAGAAATATTTTGCTAGTCTTGCATGCTATATTTTGCTTATATGCTATGCTTGGTAAATCCTAGTAGTTGTAGAATTGCTAGAAATTTCTAAGTTAAGATGCTTATCTATGCCATGCTTAGCCTAGCTAGTAGCAACCAAGGGTGGTGAAATATACATGCTATGATAAAAATATTTCTAAGTCTTTGGACTTGTGTTTTGCCTAATAAAACAACTAAGTGAATGAAACGCCTGGGTGGAATGGAAGGAATGGTTTATGTTGAGTGGTTACACAAGGCCCATTTCTATGGTTTACCTTGTGTATCTCACTTGTGGAAAGCCACCCAGGAACAAATGGATTTGAGAGGCCAAATGTTAAGAAGCTTCTAGTGCAGCCACTTGGCAATATGGGCTCTGTCTGGATCACATAGGTTGCAAGAACTTAGCCATTTGGACAGTTGGTGGTAGTGGGATGATAGGTTGGAACGCGTCCATTTGGTCTAAGGGAAGGCTTCTGAAAGGTCATGTCTTGGTGAAAATCAAGTCTTGTGGGGAAAGTGCACAACCTCTACAGATGGAAGAACCTAAGTACTTAGCCATGTCCCTGGTATTGGACAACTTGAGCATCAAGACATGGAAGCTATCAAGAATCTCCTCATCCCAATTTCTAAGTAAAACTTGTGGGTGAACAAGGGTGAAGGACCCCAATGTCTATTGGTGGTTCCTTGGGAAAAGTTTTTGACAAAGAAAAACTTAGTGATTTCAACTAATAGGCAAAACCTATTTTGAGCAAAGCAAGCCTAAGATACACTTAGCCAAATTGCATATAGTATCTAGTCCACCAAAATTATACTAAGGTATCACTTGCCAATACTATTCCAATGTATTGATCCACTGTGGTTGTAACTTGTGATGTTGCAGGTTACTCTGATGAGGATTAGGAGTCATGAGTCTGCACTCAACATGTTTGCCTGTGGCACATGAAGATGAAGACTTTTATCTATTTACTTATTCAAACTCTTGTACTAGGCCTGTGGCCTTGGAGTTGTAAAGACTATATTTGTCTCTGGAATGACTGTAATAATGACCTTTGTTTCTGTGTACTTCATCTTAAACGGTGGATGCTAGCATTGATCCAGGGACTAGCATTGCAATCACAGGGATCCTTTTTGCTTTATAAAGGAGGGATCTTACACAAATGCAAATAATGGCAGAAATCTGTCAAAACAGACCAGTAGGTAGAAACCGAATTTTTAGAAAATCTTATGTTGCTCAAATCAAAAAGTGTTGAACTAAAGAAAGTTATATAACATACTGGGGGATTTATTCGTAAATGTTCAGCTCAATCCGACTTACATAGACTCCTCACGAATTTTTATGGTGGAGGACAGAAATCTGTTTCGGGACAGCAACTCCCCAAATCTTACTTTCCTCTCATTAGAGGTCATTCTTGGCACAAAAAGAAAACAAAAAGGATAAGGATATTTAATTACTAAGGTAATAACTTCCAAGACTCAAGGGAACTCTTAGGTTATCTCATGTACCATAATCGGAAGCATGCTCCGTCAGTGAGTACTAAAGGACGCGGCAGCCCAAAATGGAAAATGTTGCCCCTCCCAACAGTGCCTCATAAGAATCTTCCCATCAGACCTTATGATCGTACTGATGTGGAATCTACAGCGATAGCAAAGGCCAAAGTGGTGACGCATTTTGAGAAGAAGAAACCCGAGCCCGCTCCGATATACACCGAGAAGCAAAAGTCATATGCAATTGATTTTCTAAACACAAAATCGCAATATGAGTTGCACCATAATCCAGATGAATATCTACGCACACTTCAGAAAGAAGTGGCGAAGAGCAAATCAAGTGCAAGCGGTAAAAAATCAGCAAGCACAAGTGCAAGCGGGACCAAAACTGCAATCAGTAAATGTAGGGGTTCGTAGCATGGAAAACAAAAAAATTCTACCGCATGCAAACAAACAAGCCAATATCTATCTACTATATTGTAGCAACGATTCGATAGAGGAACACACCCTCAAAGATTCCAAAACGGTTAACGAGAGCAGATTCTTGTGGGTGATGTAGTCGTACTCTTGCCGATCTCAAGATCACAGAACGATCCTTCCCAGCGCTGCGTTAAGAAGCGCTTCATCGATCACACGTTCAGTACTCGATGAAGACCTTCCTATTCCTTGTTCCAGCAAGAAGCGGAGTTTGTAGCACTCTCCTCGTGATTCCGGCAGCACGACGGCGTGGTGTCGGAAGTAGAGGGGAGATCTCGCAGGGCTTCGCCTTAAGCCGGAGCGAGTATGGTGGAGTATGAGAGAGGCCTTGGTGATCTAGGGTTTAGAGGGCACCAAGGGGAGGGCTTGGCCGGCGGCTAGGGTTTTCGGAAACCCTAACTCGTCGAGCTAGAGGAGGCCCTAGGCGGCGGCGACTTGGAGGAGGCCGGCGGCTAGGAGATTAGGGTTTTGGGTGTGTGGGTAGGGGGCAGACCTACCCCTCCTTATATAGGTGGGAGGGGACGACTTGGGAGGAGGGATTCCTCCTCCTACTCATCCTCATGGCCGGCGGGTGGGAGGGAGTGGGACTTCCTCCCCAAGTAGGTTTCCTACTCTCCCTCCACCAAGCAAACTTCAGATTTGACTTTTTCAAATTGGCGTTTGACTTTCAAACTTGGATTTGATTTCTCTCTCCATATTGCCCAGCCAAGTGACCTAGTACATTATGCAACCATTCCACATTGTCATGACACATCCATGTACCCTTCCCCTCCGGAATGCCGGACCTTCCAGACCCTTCTAGAACATTCCTAGTGAAAACACCAGAATCTTTTCCGAACTCCGAAACAGGACTTTCCTTATATGAATCTTATTCTCCGAACCATTCCGGATCTCCTAGTGATATCTCGGATCTCATCCGAGACTCCGAACAACATTCGGTCTCTTACTCATCATTCCATAACTACTTAACAACATCGAATCCTTAACTGTGTCTCCCTACGGTTCGTGAATTATGCGGACATGACCGAGACACTTATCCGATAAATAACCAATAGAGGAATCTGGAAATTCATATGGCTCCCACATATTTCTACGATTACTTTGCGATTGAATGAACCACTTACATACGATACCAATTTCCCTTTGTCTCACGATAGTTTACTTATCCGAGGTTTTGATCGTCGGTATCTCTGCATACCTAGTTCAACCTCGTTACCGATAAGTACTCGTTTATCGTTCCCGTGATATGTTATCCCTTGTGAGCCAGTCACATGCTTGCAAGCTAATTGGATGACATTCCACCGAGAGGGCCCAGAGTATATCTATCCGTCATATGGATGGACAAATCCCACTCTTGATCCATGTGCCTCAACCCATACTTTCTGAACACTCAATGCCACCTTTATAGCCACCCGATTCTGGTGTGGTGTTTGATGTCATCAAAGCATCCTTCCGGTGATGGTGATTAACATGATCTCATGGTCGAAGGAATTAGGTTACTATGTATCAGAAAGCATATAGCAAATGAACTATATTAAATGACTTGATCTTTATGCTACGCTTAACTATAGGAGTATGTCCATCACATCATTCTCCTAATGATATGACCCTGTTGTTAATAACATCTCTATGTTCATGATCAGGAAACCATGATCATATATTAACCAACAAGCTAGTTTAACAAGAGGCTTTACTAGGGACTCTTTTATGTCTACAAATCACACAAGTATAAATGTTTCCGGTTAATAAAATTATAGCATGGTATGTAAACATTTATCATAAGTATGAATATATGATAATAACCACTTTATTATTGCCTCTTGGGCATATCTCCAACAGTCTCCCACTAGCACTAGAGTCAATAATCTAGTTTAAAACTTTTGTGTATTCAATACCTATGGCTTTCTGGTGTCGTATGTACACGATTGCTAGTGGCCAACTGATCTCCGGATCTGACACTTCCAGGTCCGTGTGTAATTGCATGTCTTTGCGTCTCTACGCATCACTCATTCTCTAATGAGATGGCTTTGTACAAATTTGGTCCTTTGGTGTGACCTTTAGTTCTTTGTGATGGGTTTCGCGGCATAGTAAATCAAAATTTTCTACGGATGCGAACAGAGGGAAAGCCAAGATCTAATCTAGGAGATGCAAACAACGAGAGAGATTGGATTAGATCTTAATACCCTTGAAGATTCGCACAGCGGAACGTTCGTCGGAACGTGGGTGATGTAGTCGTACTCGCTTCTCCTCCTCGCGATCCGATCCGATTTAGCACCACAAGTGGCGGTGCCTCCGTGAGATGCACACATGCAGCACCTCGACGTCTCCTCCTTCCTCGGACCAGCAAGTATGGTGGAGAGACGTATTGGATCTAAAACACGACGGCGTGGTGTATATGGTGGAGAATTTCTGCAGCAGGGCTTCGCCTACAAGCAGTCGGGAGGGAGAGAGGAGGGCAGCAGGGCAGCTAGGGTTAATGGGGAAGGTGTAGGGGGTTGGTGCGCCCCCAGCCCTTTATATATAGAGGGGTGGGCGCAGCCCTAGCCCCTCCCCCAAGCCAAGGCCGGCGGCCCCAAGGAGGAAGAGTGGGGGGCAAGGAAACCCCCCCTTCTAGAAGCTCTATCTAGAGTTTAAACCTCTCTTGGCCGGCTTGGCCCTATGGGGCCTTGTGCCCCTGGCCCAATGCGGCCAGGGCACTCCCTCATAGGCCCATGCCCCCTCCCGGAAGGTGAGGCCACGTTGGTCCCCTTCCGGAAGGTTCTAGAAGCTTCCGGTACAATACCGATTAACCCGAACAATTCAACTCCAAAACTGCCGCCTTATATGAATCTTATTCTCCGGACCACTCCTAACCTCTCGTGATGTCCCGGATCCCATCCGAGACTCAACAAAAACTCATAAACCAATTATCTAATCTATCCTAGCGTCGAGACACGTTAGTGTGACCACGGGTTCGAGAATATGCGCACATGATCTTCTATCAATAATCAGCAGGGTCCGAAACCCATATTGACTCCCACACATTCATCGATTATCATATCGGATGAACCACGATGCCAGGATTCAATCAATCCCATATATATATTCCCTTCGTCTCGCGATATTTTACTTGCCCGAGATTTGATCGTTGGTACCGTCATACCTAGTTCAATCTCGTTCACAGCAAGTACTTTACTCGTTCCGTAATCCGATATCACTTTGTGATTAACTCCTTAACCACATGCTTGCAAGCGGTGTTGATATCAATTACCGAGTGGGCCCGAAGTATATCTCTCCGACTTGGGAGGGACAAATCCCATCTCGATACATACAACCCAACAGATACTTTCCGATCACCTGAGAGACACCTTTATGATCACCCTCTCATAGGATGACGTTTGATGACCTCAAAGCTTTCTTCCGATACCAGGGAGTTGTATTATCTCATGGTCTAAGGAATACAATATTTGACATAAGAAAAGCTTCGCAAAGACGAACACGATGACACGATCTAATTGCTTCGCTTAGTTTGGGTCTGTCCACCATATCATTCTCCCAATGATATGATCTCATTATTAATCGACAACTCATGTCCATGGCTAGGAAACCTTAACCATCATTAATCAATGATCTAGTCCATAGAGGCGTACTAGGGACACGGTGTTGTTCACAAACCACACAAGTATTAAAGTTTCCGCTTAATACAATTCTAGCATGGAATATAAACATTATCATGAACAAGAATTATAATAATAACATCTTTATTATTGCCTCTAGGGCATAATTCCAACAGTCTCCCACTTGCACTAGAGTCAATAATCTAGTTTACATCTGGCAATAATCTCACACCCATGGCACTGAGGTGCTGATCATGTTTTACACGTGGAAGAGGTTTAGTCAATGGATCTGCGACATTCAGATCTGTATGTACTTTGCTAATCTTCAGATCTCCATATTATATATAATCTCGGATTATATGAAACTTGCGGTTGATATGCTTGGTCTTTGGATGATATCTTGGTTCCTTAGCGAGTGTTATGGCGCCAGTGTTGTCACACAATATCTCCAGTGGGTCCAATGCACTTGGAACCATGCCAAGCTCAGTGATGAAGTTCCTGATCCAAACTCCTTCACTTGACGCTTCTGCAGCAGCCATGTATTCCGCTTCTGCTGTAGATCCCGCGATCACGCTTTGCTTGTAGCTTCTCCAGCTCACAGCTCCTCCATTCAAAATATACACGTATCCTGTCTGAGATTTAGAATCATCCTTGTCGGTGTCGAAACTAGCGTCGACGAAACCTTTTACGACGAGTTGTTCATCACCCCCATAGACTAAGAACATTTCTTTAGTCCTATTCAGGTACTTTAGGATGTTCTTCACAGCTGTCCAGTGTTCCACTCCTGGATCACTTTGATATCTGCTCGTCAAACTAAGAGCATTGGACACATCCGGTCTAGTACACAGCATGGCATACATGATAGAACCTATGGCCGAGGCATAAGGCACTTTGCTCATAGCTTCCCTATCATTTAACGTAGCTGGACACTGAGCCTTGCTCAATATCTTACCTGACAACATAGGCACCGAACCTTTCTTTGCCTTATCCATTCTGAACCTTTTCAGAACTTTGTCTAGGTATGTACTCTGGCTTAAAGCTATCAGGCATCTTTTTCTATCTCTATAAATTTTGATGCCCAATATATAAGCAGCTTCACCTAGGTCTTTCATTGAAAAACACTTGTTCAAATAACTCTTCACATCGTTAAGCATATTGATGTCATTTCTGATAATCAATATGTCATCCACATATAGTACCAGAAACGTCACCGAGCTCCCACTCACTTTCTTGTAGATGCAAGCTTCATAGCAATTTGGAACAAATCCAAAGCTCTTGATCACTTGATCAAAACGAAGGTTTCAACTCCGAGATGCTTGCTTCAGTCCATAAATGGAACGCTGAAGTTTGCATACTTTATCAGCATCCTTAGGATCAACAAAAACCTTCGGGTTGCATCATATACAACTCTTCATCAATGTTGCCATTGAGGAACGCAGTCTTGACATCCATCTGCCATATTTCATAATCATGAAATGCAGCAATTGCTAATAAAATCCGAATGGACTTAAACATCGCTACGGGAGAGAAAGTCTCATCGTAGTCAAAACCTTGAACTTGTCGAAAACCTTTCGCGACAAGTCGTGCTTTATAGACGGTAACATTACCATCCGCGTCCGTTTTCTTATTGAAGATCCATTTGCACTCAACGGCCTTTCGGTCGCTAGGAGGGTCCACCAAAGTCCATACTTGGTTTTCGCTCATGGATCCCAATTCGGATTTCATGGCTTCTAGCCATTTCTCAGAATCTGGGCTCATCATCGCTTCCTCATAGTTCGTAGGTTCACTGTCTTCTACTAACAAGACAGTCAAGACAGGTTGCTGCATTACCTGTGAGAGGGCACGCGACCTTGTCGACCTGCGACATTCAAGAGCAAGATCGTCCAAGCTTCATGATCCTTGTCATTTGCTTCCTCTATTGTTGGTGCAGCAATGGAACAATTTCAGTCTTGCGCTACTCTCCAATTCAAGAGAAGGTTCAATAACCTCGTCTAGCTCTACTTTCCTCCCACTCACTTCTTTCGAGAGAAACTCCTTCTCAAGAAAGGAACCGTTCTTTGCGACAAACACTTTGCCTTCGGTTCTGTGATAGAAGGTATACCCAATAGTTTCCTTAGGGTATCCTATGAAGCGCATTTTTCCGCTTTGGGTTCGAGCTTGTCCGGCATCAACTTTTTGACGCAAGCTTCGCATCCCCAAACTTTAAGAAACGACAACTTAGGTTTCGTACCAAACCACAGTTCATACGGTGTCGTCTCAACGGATTTAGATGGAGACCTATTTAAAATGAATGCAGCGGTTTCTAATGCATAACCCCAAAATGATAACGGCAAATCAGTAAGAGACATCATCGATCGGACCATATCTAATAGGGTTCGATTCCGACGTTCAGACACACCATTGCGCTGTGGTGTTCCGGGTGGCGTGAGTTGCGAAACAATTCCGCTTGCTTTAAGATGCGTGAGAAAATCATAACTCAAATATTCGCCCCCACGATCGGATCGTGGAAACTTAATCTTTCTGTTACGATGGTTCTCCACTTCATTCTGAAATTCCTTGAACTTTTCAAATGTTTCAGATTTATGTTTCATTAAATAGATATACCCATATCTACTTAAGTCATCGGTAAAAGTGAGAAAATAGCGATATCCACCGCGCGTCGAAACACTCATCGGTCCGCATACATCGTATGTATGATTTCCAACAAGTCCGTTGCTCGCTCCATCATACCGGAGAACGGGGTTTTGATCATCTTGCCCATGAGGCATGGTTCGCATGTGTCAAATGATTCAAAATCAAGAGAATCCAAAAGTCCATCAGAATGGAGTTTCTTCATGCGCTTTACACCAATATGACCTAGAGGATAGTGCCACAAATAAGTAGTATTATCACTATCTACTTTGCATCTCTTAGCCTCAATGTTATGGATGTGTGTTTCATCCCTTTCGAGATTTAGAAGAAATAAACCATTCACAATAGGTGCATGACCATAAAAGATGTTACTCATATAAATAGAACAACCATTATTCTCCGATTTAAATGAATAACCGTCTTGCAATAAACACGATCCAAAAATAATGTTCATGCTCAACGCAGGCACATAATAACATTTATTAAGGTTTAAAACTAATCCCGAAGGTAAAAATAAGGAGAGTGTGCCGACGGCCATCACATCAACTCTTGATCCATTGCCAACGCGCATCGTCACCTCATCCCTCGCAAGCCGCTCATTCCGTAGCTCTGCTTCGAGTTACAAATATTAGCAACCGAACCGTATCAAATACCCGTGCACTACAACGAGGGCTAGTAAGGAAAACATCAATAACATGTATATCAAATATACCTTTGATGGTGCCAACCTTCTTGTCCGCTAAGTACTTGGACAATTCGCCCAAAGGACCCTTGTCCTTGCAATAGAAGCACTCATTGTCCGGCTTAGGACCGACACTGAGCTTCTCAAAAGGGCGATGCGCTTGCCGCCCTTATTGAAGGGCTTCTTTGCTACCTTACCTTTCTTGAAGGTGGGCTTGTTGACCATCAACACATGATTATCCTTTTTGATGTCCACTTCCGCGGCCTTCAGCTTTGCGAAGAGCTCGGTGATCGTATCAGTGGAACCAATCTGACTACGAGTGACTACAGAACTTTTGTAGCTGGGAGGGAGTGATTGCAGAACCCTGTCAATCTTGAGCTCCTCTGGAATCGTGCATTACAGTTTCTCAAGGCGTTGAGTGTAGCCCGTCATCTTAATGGCGTGCTCACTAACGAAACTCCCTTCCTCCATCTTGCAGTTAAAGAACTTCTCAGAGATCTCATATCTCTCGGAACAGGTCTGAGTATGAAACATGGTTTTCAGCTCTTCGAGAATCTCAAAGGGCCCGGGATAGTCTTCAAAATGATTTTGAAGTTCCGGTTCCATAGCAAACAACATGGTGCTCTTAATCACACCATAATCATCTTTGCGATCGATAGATGCCTTTCTCATCGGTACCAGTGCGATTCTGAGTAGGGTCACCTAACGCTTTCCCAAGGACATAGTCCTTTTGACCGCCAGAGAGAATGATTCTTAGATTGCGGAACAAATTGGTGAAGTTAGACCCATTGTTTTTAAGCTTTTCCTTCTCAGCAAAAACGTTGAAGTTGAATTTGGACTTAGCCATTTGATCTACAATATTTGCAAGTACAAATTAGACTATGTTCATGATAACTAGTTCAACTTTTAATCAAATTACTAGATTAACTCCCACTAAATTCAACATCCCTCAAGTTGTTTAGTGAACATGATCCAAATTCACCACACCTAATCCGATCATCACGAGAAGAGATGTGGTTTCAATGGTGGACAACGAAGTGTCGATCATATCATTCATATGACTCATGCTTAACCTTTCGGTTCATGTGTTCCGAGGCCATGTCTGTACATGCTAGGCTCGTCAAGTTAGACCCGAGTATTTCCTGCAGTAAAACTGGCTTGCACCCGTTGTATGTGAGCGTAGAGTCTATAGCACCCAATCATCACGTGATGCTTGGACACGACGAACTTTCGCAACGGTGCATACTTGGGGAGAACACAGTTTTTATCTTGATCTTTAAGTGAGGAATCATCTTATAATGCTACCATCGCGATCTAAGCATAATAAGATACATAAAAAGATAAACATCACATGCATATAACTTTATGTGACATGGTATAGCCAATCTTCGCGCAATGATCTCCATCTTGTGCGTTCCGGCATGATCTCCATCACTCCACCATGATTGCCTCCACCATGAATAGCAACTACAACTATTGCTAACTACTTAGCGATAAAGTGAAACTATTACATGGCGCATAAGAAGTTGACACACAGGTCATACACAATTATAAAGACAACCATATGCTAAGAACGATTCTTACCTACGGAAAGCCACAACGGTGATATTATGGTTGCCAAACTCCGGTGTTAATCCCATGACAACTATAGTGAGAGAAACTGGCATCCACCGGCCGCATGTGTGGAACAAGCCACACGTCAAGTGCGGAGCCGGTCTCGCGAACGACGTCGCGTAAGGTTGGCCTGGACCACTTCAATCTCACTATCCCGCGTCATAAGAAGAACACAAACAAGAGGCTTGCAATAGAAAACATCAACGTCCGCAACAACCATGTTGCGTTCTACTCGTGAAACACATCTACGCATAGATCTAGCTCTGATACCACTGATGGGTTTCGCGGCATAGTAAATCAAAATTTTCTACGGATGCGAACAGAGGGAAAGCCAAGATCTAATATAGGAGATGCAAACAACGAGAGATATTGGATTAGATCTTCATACCCTTGAAGATTCGCAAATGAACGCTCGTTTAACGTGGGTGATGTAGTCGTACTTGCTTCTCCTCCTCGCGATCCGATCCGATCTAGCACCACAAGTGGCGGTGCCTCCGTGAGATGCACACGTGCAGCACCTCGACGTATCCTCCTTCCTCGGACCAGCAAGTATGGTGGAGAGACGGATTGGATCTACAACACGACGGCGTGGTGTATATGGTGGAGAATTTCTGCAGCAGGGCTTCGCCTACAAGCAGTCGGGAGGGAGAGAGGAGGGCAGCAGGGAAGCTAGGGTTAAAGGGGAAGGTGTAGGGGGTTGGTGCGCCCCCAGCCCTCTATATATAGAGGGGTGGGCGCAGCCCTAGCCCCTCCCCCAAGCCAAGGCCGGCGGCCCCAAGGAGGAAGAGTGGGGGGCAAGGAAACCCCCCCTTCTAGAAGCTCTATCTAGAGTTTAAACCTCTCTTGGCCGGCTGGGCCCTATGGGGCCTTGTGCCCCTGGCCCAATGCGGCCAGGGAACTCCCTAATAGTCCCATGCCCCCTCCCGGAAGGTGAGGTCACGTTGGTCCCCTTACAGAAGGTTCTAGAAGCTTCCGGTACAATACCGATTAACCCGGAACAATTCCGAACTCCAAAAACTACACTGCCTTATATGAATCTTATTCTCCGGACCACTCCGGAACCTCTCGTGATGTCTCGGATCCCATCCAAGACTCCGAACAAAAACTCATAAACCAATTATCCAATCTATCCTAGCGTCGAGACATGTTAAGTGTGTGACCCTGCGGGTTCGAGAATATGCAGACATGATCTTCTATCAATAATCAACAGCGGGGTCTGGAAACCCATATTGACTCCACACATTCATCGATGATCATATCGGATGAACCACGATGCCAGGATTCAATCAATCCCATATATATATTCCCTTCGTCTCGCGATATTTTACTTGCCCGAGATTTGATCGTCGGTACCGTCATACCTAGTTCAATCTCGTTCACAGCAAGTACTTTACTCGTTCCGTAATCCGATATCACTTTGTGATTAATTCCTTAACCACATGCTTGCAAGCGGTGTTGATATCGATTACCGAGTGGGCCTGAAGTATATCTCTCCGACTTGGGAGGGACAAATCCCATCTCGATACATACAACCCAACATATACTTTCTGATCACCTGAGAGACACCTTTATGATCACCCTCTCATAGGATGACGTTTGATGACCTCAAATCTTTCTTCCGATACCAGGGAGTTGTATTATCTCATGTTCTAAGGAATACAATATTTGACATAAGAAAAGCTTCGCAAAGACGAACACGATGACATGATCTAATTGCTTCGCTTAGTTTGGGTCTGTCCACCATATCATTATCCCAATGATATGATCTCATTATTAATCGACAACTCATGTCCATGGCTAGGAAACCTTAACCATCATTAATCAATGAGCTAGTCCATAGAGGCGTACTAGGGACACGGTGTTGTTCACAAACCACACAAGTATTAAAGTTTCCGCTTAATACAATTCTAGCATGGAATATAAACATTATCATGAACAAGAATTATAATAATAACATCTTTATTATTGCCTCTAGGGCATAATTCCAACACTTTGGGGTTAAAACATGTTGATAATATTGTCTTAAAATATATCTTTATAGCATTATCCCTGTTGTGAACTACACCTAGTTTGATAACAAACTACTTGACACAAATGCCCTCTTTTACTGCTATAATAGCAGTTATATACTTAGCCTTTTGTTGTAGTATCTGTCACAATGTCTTAACTTTGGAACTCGTCCAAATTCATTATGGAACTCACATTCCATCATATTGTTCCACCCTTAGTTTAGATTGAGATAAACTTAATTTGTACTTTGTGGCAAAACTAGTATCAATGTAATTCATTTACAATGAACTAACCATCTATTTGTCACTTCTACAAAATAATATATTCTTAGTTCTTTTACAAGATCATAAGAATATCTTTACTATCGTTAAATAATCATCTTATGAATCATTATGGTATATGCTCATAACATTTAGAGCACAGGACATATCTGGATTTGTACACACCACAGCATGATTGATAAAATACTCTTTGTGATTTTATCTATCAAGTATCAAAAATACTTAAATATTTATTCAATCCTTCCTATGCAACAAGAAACTTTCTTGTAGTTTCTATATTGAACTCATTCAATATCTCATCTATGTACTTCTGGCACAACCATATTGGCATCATAATTTATCCATATAGACTTTGATGCCAAATATTCGGGTTCTGCCTAAGCCTTTCATCGAGATGAAATTCTTATCATGTGTTAATAAAAATATAAATCATTTCCAATCAACAATATGTATTCCACATAATGTATTAGAAACATGTCTTAGTGCTCCCACTTAATTTCTTGCAAATGCAAGCATCTTCATCGTCTCCGATGAAATTAAACTCTTTTAATAGTTTCATCATAGTGAAGATTCCAACTCCGCGATGCTTACTTCAACCATTAAAGTTTGCATATGCTTTTAGCATCCTTTGAATTAACAAAATCCTTTGGACTGTGTCATGCACACGTCCTAGGTAACCATTTTATTAGAAGAACTTGTTTTGTTTATTCAACACATAACAAAATTATATGTCGTGGTTGCTATATTAATCCGTCTAGACTAAATATCGCTTAATGAAAGATCAGATCTTGTCATAGTCAATTCTTTGAAAATTGTCGTGAACTCTTTCCCGACATGTCGATAATTTCATAGATGTGAAACATCCATGTCTATTTCTTTATAGATCCAAATATGACTGTAAGGTCTTATACCTTTCCAGAGGGTCTTTCAAGCTCAAAGTTTGATCTCTTGTATATGGAACTATCACGGATTTTATGGCTTCAAGCCATTTGACGGAGTCAGGTCCCATCATCGCTTCTTTGCATGTAGTCGGATCATTACTGTCAAATAATGATTTAACTCTCAGATCTTGGTATTTGATTGTTTGCCCGACCTACTTGTTTCAATAGGAACTTAGACCTCCGTGACCACAACCTTTGAGGCACGTGAGCCATGAGCATTGTTGCTGCCTCCGGAACACTTTTCAGCGCTGCGCAACTTTGATCATATATAGCTAAGGTTCTTTTAACCTTGTCAAAGTTCTATTGTCCTCCCACTTAACTTTTCACGGAAAATTCCTTCTCAAAAGAAACTTGACGTTCTAAGCGACAAACACTTTTGTCTTCGGTGTTATGGAGGAATACTTAACTATTATTCAAAATAACATACAAAGATATGTTCATCCGATTTTGGTTGCAAACATCTTTCTTATGCATAGCATACCAATTTTTAAGAAAGGACAACTTGGGTTTTATCCCAAACCATAACTTTATATGGTTCAATTCAACGGATTATGATGGAGCTCTTTTTAGTGGAAAAACGGTAGTCTCTAAAGCTTTTAACCTTTAAAATATAATGGTAGTTTTATGAATTACACCTTTGATCTTACCATGTCAAACAAGGTTTAATTACATATCTCGAACGTTCCATACTCTTATGGTGTTTCGGGAAATGCAAATCCACGGAACGATTCCTTAAATCTTAGGTGTTTTTATGCTAAATTTGTAACTCAAATATCTTACTTTATGATCTTATCATAAAGTATTTATATTCTTGTTACAATGATTTTGCACTTCATCTTGAAAGTCTTTGAACTCTTCAAATGTTTCATACTTTATCCTTATTAAGTAAATTTTCATATATTCACTCAAATTTTTGGATAAAGCATATGAAGTTGAAATCCATCGCTCTTGACTATACATAATGGACTTCATACAACATTATGTACAAGTTTTAATAAGGTAGTCATCCGTTCCCTTTGGCCTATGAACGGAGTTTTAATTATCTCTAGGAAAGTTTCACAAGCATCATTTGATCAAAAATCAAAAGACTCCAAAATTCCATCCACATGGAGTTTCTTCATGTTTTCTTTCCAATATAATTTAAACGGAGATGTCACTTCCTAAGTGATCTTTTAATCAATTTGTCTTTCGACATTTTTAGCACTAGTTTTATGGATGTGATTTCTCACACGAGATTTGTAAATCATCCATATTTTATGATTACAGCAATTATTTGAACAATCCTTTTGTTCTCATAATACCTGATAAAACAAATCTTAAAGGCAAGCTTTAATGTTTAACGAGTAACACAATAACCCTTTATTTGTTCTCGATGAACATCATCTCATATTCTTTTGTTAGTTACTTAGGCCATTGTAGTTCATGAATTATGTTGTTTCGTATGACGATTCATACCAACAAATTCAGTATCCAATACTTAAGAACCACATTATTTAACAAGCAAAGAATACAGCCATAACATGTATATCCTTTATATACCTAAACTGAACAATTCTAGTCTTTTCTTTTCTGCCATATATTTATGAGATTCTCTTTCAGTATTTCTTTTTCTGTTTGAAAGAATCTATCAGCATCAATAGTAGAGCCATATACATGACACATAGTCCAAAGCATGTATAGTTAAATACCAATGTCTTTGGACTTGCACTTTGAAGTAGATTACCATCATCAAATGTTTGGTGTTCTTTCAAATTCCTTTCTTTAGTAATCTCTTGGTGTAGTAAACATTTTACCTACATCAAATATTCATCCTTCTCATGGAATTATTCATGATCAAACTACTTTAGCTTATAATGGTGAATCGCGAGTATAATGTTGCTCTCTAGAACCTTTTGGAGGATCAAGACGACCAGCGTCTCCAACCTTTTGCAAATTCTCATCAAATATGAGAACATGACTTTTGCCATATTATACTCTATCATGTTGTAACCAAAACTTTGTTTCAGATATCACAATATCTTCCACACATCATGGTTTCTGAAACAACTCTTTCAGATCCTAGATAACCTTGATATTAAGACAATCTTTTGAATATCAAGAATCATGGAGACAAACATGATACTTATATACTAACACTAGAATTGTCACTCTTGATTTAATACCAATTATTAAACTTCATAGAGTAACCGAAACTTACTGAAAGTTTGCAATAGGACTTTTAAACTTTAGATTAACACCTCAAAACAATATGATACCAGTTCGTAAAGTAACTAACCAGAATTCTATAGTTCTATTATCTCAATTATAACTAAGCGCAAGGTGGTAAACGAATGCCAATATCTACAACAACTATGCAAATTCACTTTGATTTAATTTATGATAAATAGTTTTCAACTTTTAATCATATTGATGTTGAACTCCCACTCAAAATAATATCTACTATATGACTCATGCTTTACCTTTCGGTGATCCGTGTTCCGAGACCATGTCTGTACATGCTAGGCTCTTCAAGATCAAACCTTAGCTTCCGCATGAGAAAATCTGGCTTGCTCACGTTGTATACACTCGCAGAATCTAACACACCCGATCATCACGTGATGCTTCGAAACAACGAGTTTTAGCAACGATGCTTACTAAGGATGAACACTTTAAAACTTGAAATTGTGTGCTTGAGGGATCATCTTATAATGCTACCTTCATTAAATAAGCAATACAAGATGCATAAAAGGATTAACATCACATGCAATTCATAATATGTGATATGATATGGCCTTTCTTCTTGTGCTTCCGATCTCCATCTTCAAGCACGAACATGATCTCCATCATCACCGGTGTGGCGTCAAGGTCAATGGTGCCGCTTCATGGTTGTCGTCCACTAGCATCAACTATTACAACTTCTTTGAATAGATGTGTAGGTCTTAACGGAATTTAAAAGACAACCATATGGCTCCTGCCGGTTGCCAACTTACAATAAGGGACATTGCATACATCATATATAATCACAATCATGGCCATATCACATCACAGCACACCCCTGCAAAACAAAGTTAGACGCCTCTAATTTTATTTGCATGTTTTACGTGGTTTGGGCTTTCAATAAGTGTCGTTCTAACTTACGAACAAGAACCACAACATTGATACTAGTATTGTCAATCACCCGTTGTAAATTGAACCTTAACTATGTTGGGAGAAACAGGAACCCGCAAAGCCACTTATGCAATACAAGTTGCATGTCAAGCGTGGAGCAAGTCTCCTGAACGATGTCATGTAAGGTTAGCCCGGGCCGCTTCATCCCACCATCCCGCAAGATGCAAAGTACACAAGAAGGAATCGACAACAAAAGCATCAACGCCCATAATGACCATTGTGTTCTACTCGTGCAACAGATCTACATATAGACACGGCTCTGATACCACTGTAGGGGTTCGTAGCATGGAAAACAAGAAAATTTTACCGCATGCAAACAAACAAGCCAAGATCTATCTACTAGATTGTAGCAACGAGTCGATAGAGGAACTCACCCTCGAAGATTCCAAAGCGGTTAACGAGGGCAGATTCTCGTGGGTGATGTAGTCGTACTCTTGCCGATCTCAAGATCGCGTAGACGATCCTTCCGGCGCTGCATTCCGGCAGCGCTTCCGCAGTCGGTCACACGTTCGGTACTCGATGAAGACCTTCCTCTCCCTTGTTCCAGCAGGCAGCGGAGGTTGTAGCACTCTCCTCGTGATTCCGGCAGCACGACGGCGTGGTGTCGGAAGTAGAGGGAAGATCTCGCAGGGCTTCGCCTTAAGCCGGAGCGAGTATGGTGGAGTATGAGAGAGGCCTTGGTGATATAGGGTTTAGAGGGCACCAAGGGGAGTGCTTGGCCGGCGGCTAGGGTTTGGTGAAACCCTAACTCGCCGAGCTAGAGGAGGCCCTAGGTGGCGGCGACTTGGAGGAGGCCGGCGGCTAGGAGATTAGGGTTTTGGGTGTGTGGGTAGGGGGCAGCCCTACCCCTCCTTATATAGGTGGGGGCGACTTGGGAGGAGGGAGTCCTCCTATCCTCCTCATGGCCGGCGGGTGGGAGGGAGTGGGACTTCCTCCCCAAGTAGGTTTCCTATTCTCCCTCCACCAAGCAAACTTCAGATTTGACTTTTTCAAATTGGCGCTTGACTTTCAAACTTGGATTTGATTTCTCTCTCCATATTGCCCAGCCAAGTGACCTAGTACATGATGCAACCATTCCACATTGTCATGACACATCCATGTATCCTTCCCCTCCGGAGTGCCGGACCTTCTAGACCCTTCTAGAACATTCCTGGTGAAAACATCAGAATCTTTTCCGAACTCCGAAATAGGACTTTCCTTATATGAATCTTATTCTCCGGACCATTCCGGATCTCCTCGTGATATACCGGATCCCATCCGAGACTCCGAACAACATTTGGTCTCTTACTCATCATTCCATAACTAATCAACAACATCGAATCCTTAAGTGTGTCTCCCTACGGTTCGTGAATTATGCGGACATGACCGAGATACTTCTCCGATCAATAACCAATAGAGGAATCTGGAAATTCATATGGCTCCCAGATATTTCTATGATTACTTTGCGATCGAATGAACCACTTACATACGATACCAATTTCCCTTTGTCTCATGATAGTTTACTTATCCGAGGTTTTGATCGTCGGTATCTCTGCATACCTAGTTCAACCTCGTTACCGATAAGTACTCTTTTCTTGTTCCCGTGATATGTGATCACTTGTGAGCCAGTCACATTCTTGCAAGCTAATTGGATGACATTCCACCGAGAGGGCCCAGAGTATATCTATCTGTCATATGGATGGACAAATCCCACTCTTGATCCATGTGCCTCAACCCATACTTTCTGAGCACTCAATGCCACCTTTATAGCCACCCAGTTATGGTGTGGTGTTTGATGTCATCAAAGCATCCTTCCGGTGATGGTGATTAACATGATCTTATGGTCGAAGGAATTAGGTTACTATGTATCAGAAAGCTTATAGCAAATGAACTATATTAAATAACTTGATCTTTATGCTACGCTTAACTATAGGAGTATGTCCATCCCATCATTCTCCTAATGATATGACCCTGTTGTTAATAACATGTAACTACCTCGGTGAATTACGCTCCTAGTTACAAGCCTGGATGAGCGGAAATGGTTGAAATAGTACGGTGGGGCCCAAATGCCACTCACAGGTAGACCTTTCGGCCGTCCCAACCATTTCCAAACATCGGGACAAGAACGGGCGGCGTAATCGGCAAGCGAAGGGATCAACTACATACACAAATGAGTATGTATGCAAGCCACCATACAACAGTACGTCAGAGCCATTCCATCTAAAAGAAAGGAAATATAGCAACGCCATACGGCAAGATTCAAATGTACTAGATAGATATAATAGTTTAGGATATCTCCTCATACATCAAACATCAGAGTATCAGGCGGAAGCGGCAAACAAGATCCGAGTACGGATAAGAAGCAAATCGTCATAAGATGCCCCATAAATAAACACATCCCGCCCACAGATCTCACGAATCCCCGTTCCCGGAATCTCTACACCGAACGATCGTTGCCCACATCGTCCGCCTCCTCCACCCAGTATCCATCTTGTGAGTGTACCTGTCCATCTGAATCAAGCAATTTATCGTGTGAGACCCTAGGGGTACTCAGCAAGTCTTTATGCCTCTAAAGGGGACACAACCTGGGGTGACGCAATTGCAGCAAAAGATAAACCCTAACAATTCTATAGATACTCACTAACCATCCGCCTAACCAAAGATAGACGGATGTCCATGAATTAATGACAACAG
This sequence comes from Avena longiglumis, assembly GCA_030063025.1. NCBI lineage: Eukaryota > Viridiplantae > Streptophyta > Magnoliopsida > Poales > Poaceae > Avena > Avena longiglumis. The sequence continues at coordinate 367,210,031 of CP125978.1, forward strand.
TTATAACAGTAATATCTTCAGATCCATCCTCCTCCTCGCTTACCAACGAGGAAGCGGACGAACAACCCCCATCCCGTTGGCAGTTTTATTAACCATTCCATGAGTGTTGCACTATTTACTAACCAGTTACTTAGTCAAATTAAAGCGGTACTTTAGTTATGCTTGTCTATGATCGAGAAACTGTGCTCCAAGTCGTCCATAACCGCGGACACGGCTTTCAGAAAGTTTTACCCTGCAGGGGTGCACAAATAGCAACACACACTCGATCAACCTCGGAAAAACCAAATCAAAACGCAACGAGGCCTTCACGACAAAGCAATCACAGGATTCAGAAATATTTCAGGGGGGCACCCCATTGAGTACACCGAACGGTTAATGACTCGAGACGGACTCAAGGTTTGGGTGGACGGCTGTAAACGACTGGGAACCCGAAAGTGTGACTGGGCTTGTCGATACCGCGAAAACGTGTCCCGATCCTAAACAGTACAGGTGCTCCTCGCACAATCGTAAATAAAGCAGTAAAGCATGGCATAAGTACAGGATAGTAAATAAAACCTCAAACTAGTTTGTGGCCCCAAGAAATAAGACTGAATCAAGCTCTGGCTCAGGGGGGTCCCATAAGCCTCCGGATGTGGATAGCGCGAATAATCAAGGAACAAGAATCAAGTACTCGGGGTCCTACGGGACACAAGTGAGCAGGAAAACCAAATAGCAGATATTGCTCACCGGTGCCACTTTCATTAGTTATCCCATTACTACTCAAAGTTAAGTTGTTTAAGTACCTCGTTATCCATCGACACTCACATACCCTACACATGTCGTTTCTACGACTCGCATGGCTCAAACAACTCCTGTAGTAATGGCTCATGGGATGTAGGAACAAGCTTTGGTGGGGTTTAAAAGTAAAGGCTATGCAATACTTGGGATTCAGTTTAATGCAATGGCGACTCAATGATGCAAGAATAAGATAGAGGCAATAGGTACTATATGTATGCAAGCATGTGGTAGTGCTTGCCTGGCAGCTCAGTTGAAGCGAGAAGAGGATCTGGGTAGTGCTCCTGGGATTCTTGATATATCCCCTGCTCAGCGTCTATTCGAAGAAGAACCAAACAAACAAGGGCCAACATAAATAAAGTGCACAAGCATAGGGATAAAATGCGACAAGCAAACAATCATGCCATGATGAATGATGCACAATTTGCATGGCAATAAAGTAGCATGGCATGGGTGAGATGTGGAATACAAGATTAAAGCCTTTTATTGAGTTTTGGTCACATTTTATTCCCGAATAAGTTGTTGTACTCTTTATATTTATATGATGCATGCTGCAATTCATAACATGGGATGCATAAACAGAAAGGTCTCGTCGAGCTGATCATTTTAGACATATCATTTGTTAAATTTGGAGTTATAAAACAAAAGTTATTAATTTATTAAGAAAAGGGCATTTTATTGTAATTTTAGTCAACTTGGAAAATAAAGTGTTCAAACTACATTTTGGATAGCATATTTGAATTCCTCATATTTTTCTGATTTCAAAACATATATTATTTGTATTATTTGAATTCATATTTTAAAAGTTATTTAAATACTGATTTGAATTTTGAATTTAAATTAATTTGAAAAGTTTGACTTAAAACAAAAAAGGACAGGGACTTTTTATACTCAGGCAAACTTAGCCACAGACGCTGACGGGTGGGCCAGGCGATCAAGGCATAACCAGTGGCGGGCTCTTCTGTACCACGAGCTCACTAGCCCAGTGATCGGCAAGTGGGTCCAAGTGGCCAGCAGCCACAATGACGAGCGAACTAGAGGATGCCACGTGGGGATCTAGGGGCCGACGTTGAAGAGGAAGGCTGGGTACCTTTTTGCAAAAACGCCACGGGAGGCTGACAGCAGGCCTGGAGGGAGCGCGGCTTGAGGAAGTAAAAACTAGAGGGGGTAAGTGCAAAAAGGGGCCGCGGCACTGTGGATCTTCTCCACCGTCTGGCGCGCGCGGTGCGCGGCGCAGCGAGGCGGGGAATCGAACCCGCGACGTGGCGCAAGGCAGAGCGATCAGTCACGGTAGGCTAACGGATGGTGACAGAGGGGCGGCGGGTGGCTAGATGAGGTTCTACGCGACGCGGGGGCGAGCCAACGCAGTGGCCGACGGCGCGCGCAGAGCGCTCGACGAAAGGTCCGGCGCGCACAGGGAGCCACGGCGAGAACGGAGATGTCAGGGCGAGAGAGGAGCTCACCGCGAGGCTGCTGGCGGCGTTGGATCGGGCGGGGGCGCAGCAGATCATCGACGGAGCTGGCGGCCGACGAGAGCTAGGGTTTCGTCGGAGCGGCGTCTGTTTGGCGTGCCTGGGGCTTCTCCTCCTTGCCGACGTGTACGGGGCGACGCAGGAGGCTCGGCTCGGTCTTCCTCGACACCTGGACGCCGCGCCCGCCGCCTGGTACAGTGTCGTCGAGAGGAGGCCGACGGAAAGGTGGCGATCGGTGGTAGACGGTGGTGGAGAGGAAGGGAAGGAGAGGCAGGCTCTGGGGCGGATCTGGGCGAGGCCAGAGGGGCGTGGGGAAGGAGATAAGCAGAGAGGGAGGGAGGAGGTGGCGTGGGGGAGGTGGTGCAGATAAAGGTGGCTTCGGCCACCTTTTGCTTCCTCCTTCACGTGCTTGGCGTGGGCTAGGGTAGGGCAGGCGCATGGGGAGGGTCTCCAGGTGGGACCAGAGAGAGGAGAAGGGGAAGCTCGGGTGGGACCTGCAAGGCAGAGAGAAGAGCAAGAGAGAGGAGAGGGAGGGGCTCGGGTAGATACTAGGGTAGGAGCTAGGCTTGGAGAGAGGGGGGTATGACTCGGGTTAGGGTTTGTCTTAGGGTTGGGTAGAGAGAGAGGGGGTAGACAGGTGGGCCTGCTAGGGGAGAGAGGAGAGGCCGAGAGGGAGGGTGGCATGGTAGCTAGGGTTTGTAGAGAGAGGGGGGTTTTAGATTAGGTATAGATTAGTAGAGAGGTTTGGAGAGAGGTGAGATGTGGTGTAGAGGATTAGGTGATAGGTTTCTTTGGCAAGCTCAAGCAAGAGCAACAAAAACAAGATCAAACAAGAGCTCTACCAAAAAGAGGAAGAGGTAAAAAGTGGTGATGGGTTTGAGCAAGATCAAACTAGATCACGCCCAAAAGGAGGGAAGGAGAGATTAGAGATGATCCACTCAAAATGACCAAATAAAACAAAGGAGGCAAAATAAAATATAGATGGTTGCATGGCTCATGCATAATATTAATGCTAGGTTCATCTTGTGAAAACAAAATAATATCCATAGCATTTATACATATGCATTCCAAGACATGGAAATAAACCAAACTAGAAGAAGTGAAAAGATGCCCCATGTGGAGTAGTTGGAGATGACCATGTTTGAATAAAAATGGAACATACTAGGGTGTATGTGCCACTAGATGCTTAATAGTCCCTAAAATATCCCAACTTGAGCATAATTCCATAATAATCCATATGGAAGCTAGGAGAAAAGGTCCCACTCACAAGGCATTCAAAGGTGGCCATGTGGCTCTTCTAAACCAATAATGTGAAAACAATATGGTGCATATATGAGGGCATGTGGAGATAGAATGGAACCACACCAACACATATGAGCTAGAGGTAAAACCAAATAAGTTGCAATGCTCATATATGGTGGAATGGTGGAAGATGGGGTGATGACAAGAAAGGTGGTGGAGTTGAATAAAAGATATGCCCCCAACTCAACTTGGGCATTTAAACAATATATCAAGAACCAAATACAATATCAAGAGGCAGATACAATTTACAATGCATATGAGAGAAGCACCAACACAAAAAGGGTTTTATATGATGCTCAAATGCAAGGTGACATGATGACATGAGCATGATATAATGATGATGCAACAATTATATATATGAAGTAGCCATTATATTACTAGACCAAGTAGCATTACAATTTGTTAGACAAATGGGATGCTACATAACATCTCTATGTTCATGATCAGGAAACCATGATCATATATTAACCAACAAGCTAGTTTAACAAGAGGCTTTACTAGGGACTCTTTTATGACTACAAATCACACAAGTATTAATGTTTCCGGTTAATACAATTATAGCATGGTATGTAAACATTTATCATAAGTATGAAGATATGATAATAACCACTTTATTATTGCCTCTTGGGCATATCTCCAACAGTAAAAAATCAGACGTTCCCCTTCTCGGACAACAGGCCAAACAAACGACCGCGCCCCTCAAGGTGTTTTCAGAAAACGTTCCCCTTCTCGCACAATAGCAACTAGATATGTCAGTAGCTGCGGAGTTAGCGGGCAGCATGGAAATTAGTCTTGATGAACTGTTAGGCCCCCAACTCGACCTTCTATCCAAGGCTGCTATAGCCCCTAGATATGTCGCAGGTGAGGATTTGGTCAGCAAAGAGAGGCTGAAAGAACTGCCAACACAAATGTGAAATCTTCATCAATAGTACTCGACGATCATAAAGCAGAGGAGAATAATGATCGTAGCCAATGTCTCACGTGAGTACTAATTCAGAATCAAAGAGGTCCATATTGGGTTTCCAGAACTGTTCCAGTTATACCATCTTGATGCCCTGGCAAATCCATCCTCAGCTGCTATTGTCTGTAAGTTATTGAATTCATTGTCTACATGTTCAGTTGTTCAGTTTAGAACATGTAATTATCCTTATTATGCAGAATGAAGATCATGAAATGTAAAAGAAAAAGAATCTATAATATTGGGTTCATTGACCCAGATAAAGTGCATATAACCACGCTAACGGATAACCCCAAGAAGACAGAGGAAAACATTCTAAGGTTTCTAATGGAGCAAAATTTCTCTGACCACATACTGTTTCTTTACAATTTTAGGTGGGGGTCTTACTCTGTTGTACACATTTACTTTTGATTAGTCGATGCTAATAAGTGTAACTGATGAGTTACTGATGTATATATAAATGTTTGCAGCTTCCACTGGGTTCTGCTAGACATTCAACTTGATAAGGGAAGAGTTGATATCATGGACCCATCAAAGAGAAACCTGGAATACTTCCGCAGCATGCAGGACATGCTCCAGAAGTAAGTTTCGCGCTATATCGGTCTCTTTCATTGATTTCCTGAGATATCAGGTAATGAATAACTCATTTATTCATTTTCTTTATCGGGCAGAGTTTGGATCCGGTTCAAGCGCGAGGTTGCTGATGTATTTAGTGAGAAGCTGGCGTTTAAGGCGGTCTCGGTAAGTAGCACGTGATATTTCTACGCATCTCTTTACTTCTAGTTTCAATACAATAATGATGTTAGATTATTATTTTGATTGAATCCTATTCTCGTAAAGTGGCGTGAGGCAGCCACAGGGGTCGAATCTATGTGGATTCTACGTATGCGAGTTCATTCGCACGTTTAGCGCTGAACACAATAATTATATAGTCGACGTAAGCAATGCATTCACGTCATCATTTTATTGCCATCACCTTTGTTATCATGATTGATATTTATATTGATCTCATTTTTCTTATATATAGTTCGAGAGAATGCGGGATCAATTACTACCAGAGCAACGCGTAATATCAATTGCAGAGGAGCTGACGGGATTTATTGTCAAAGAGATCGTAGACGATGCCGGAGAATTTAGTGTGAATAGGCGCTATTAATCTCCATGTAATCGAACAGACGTGCTCTAGTCCCGGTATTTTGTGATCTCCATGTAACTATGTAAATTATATATATTTGTATGCTCGATATCGTAATACAAGTTATCTTATATATGCACGAATGTGTACGTGGCGTAGAATATTCAAAAACTATGTTAAAATGGAAAATAAGTAAAATAATAATAATAAATGAAATCTCTCGCGACAAAGAAATAACACAAAATGCTGCCGCGACATAGAACCACTAGTCCAAGGTAACGCTCTGCCGCGGCTAAACACGCAGGGGCAGCCACGTGGGCATCCACTAGTCCCGGCTGGTAACAGGGCCGGACTAGTTGTGGGCCTCTAGTCCCGCTTAATTAGTCCTGGTTCAAAACCGGAACTAAAGACCCTTACGGCCCGGGACTAGAGGTCTTGTTTCTACTAGTACTAGACACCTTTTAGTACATAGATTCATTTGAACCTGCGCACTAAATATGTCTAAATATATTAGGTTCACTGTTCCAAAACATCTTATATTTTTAAATCGGAGGAATACTAAATAGTGTGTATAGATCTGTTTTGGTAAACTCGGAGAGGCAGAAACGTGCTTGAATTTCAACGCAGACGGCACAGCTTTGTCGGAGGAAGACGGCGACCGGCCAGGCCCAGGACGGAGGCAGGCCCGATCCAGATGCCATTCATGGAATCGCGTTAGGGGATCGCGACAGTGACAAATACTCTTTACCCGTACCTTATTTTGAAATCGGCAGCTAATTTAATCGATCCATTCTACTCCTACTCTACATCACGCGCTGATTCGGTCTGGATTCCGGGCGGGGAGCCCTGACAACACCAAAACCATCCGTGTCGTGTCGTTTCAGGGCAGGACGCATAAGCTCGATGTGGAAACATCGTGTCGTTTATGCGATAGACGTAAGCTTGATGCTGAGAGGCGTGTTATTTTTTGTCCCGATCAATCGTGTGCTCCTGGATTGGATTAGATTGATCATTTGATTCTGGCACGCGGCCCTCGACACACGCGGGCTCTGGTCAAAAGATGTGAAAGGACCTGCCGGCCGGCGAGCAGCGACTCGCGAGCAACCCGATAGATATGGGCCGGTCGAGTTATGGCCATGCATGGTCGAGTAGGAGTGGAGTTAGGGACGTAAGTGGCACACCATTTAATGCCGCGTAATACCGTTTATTAGTACTCTAGTTTAATAAAGTTTGTCTTTTTTAAAACAAAGAACTAAGATTTTAAATAAACGGGACTCGCGGATACCATTTAAGTACCATTTACATCGCTAAGTGGAGTGTATGACGAACGTGGCCAGATATAGCTCGCCGCACCGCCCGTCCCGGTCGAAGGCGCACGGGGGGATTTGGTGGCCGGAATATCTGCCGCGCGCACGGCGACGTGTGTGCGCACCCGTTTGATCACGACGCGCGCGGTGCGGCGCGGCGCGGGCCAGGCGAACCGACCACCGCGTCCTGCACTTACGACCGGGCCTGTGACGCACGGCCAACCGCTGTCCCGTTCCTAGATGGCTTATCGGGCACGCCCGTCAGGCCGGAGTAGTAGTATTCCGTAGAGTACGTGCCATAGTAGCAGACAGACTTGACACGGAGAACGGTGTCTAGAGGAAAAACGGAGCTAGTACTAGTAGCAGACGACAGGCGTGCAGACACCGATAGGGTAAAAACGAGACCCGCCAGCAACCGGCCGTGACGGCGCGGCGCCTTGGTTAGCGTGCACGCGTGCGTATGTATGCCGACACGGTCTAGCTACGCCGGCTCACGCGTGGGTGAAGAGAAAGGAACGATTGATTTATTGATTTTCATGTTCAGCCTTATATAGCATACCAACAGGTACGTACATAGTCGGTTATAATATCGGTGTCTTTCTGAGTAGACGTGATATCTCTTCTAATAGGCACGGTGACTCTTCGGCAATGGACAATACTAACTGCAATCAGTTAGACTAAGGAAATCCTAACTGCTATGTTTAGCCTAAAACTGACGCTAACATTTATTTCCTAACACTCCCCCTTGAACATTGCTTGTCTTCGAGATATTGAATCCATCATAATGTCCTGAGTGCTAGAATATCTTGATTGTTTTTTATCTTGAAAGCTTGATCTTGTACAACATATGTCCTCTAGAATCCCGTGGAAAATATAAGGAGAATATAGGAATCCGATATACCGTTGGTATAATAAATGTACCATAAAATCTGTATGAGAAATACATTGGAGAACTCATATGAAAGAGTACAATATATTGTTATCGGATATTAAATACTAAGTTCAGTCCTAGGAGATTTCTCCCCCTGAACTTTGCAAATTTCGAAGTCGTCTCATACCAATGCCATGAATGCATTTTTGAGATGCAGATGTTGGTAAAGACTTAGTGAACAAATCTGCAAGATTGTCACATGACTTTGTTTGCAAAATATTAATTTCTGCATTTTTCTGTAATTCATGAGGAAAGAACAGTTTTGGAGCAATATGTTTTGTAATATTACTTTTAATATATCCCATATGCATTTGAGTAACACATGCAGCATTATCCTCATAGATAATAGTTGGTGATTCTAATGAACCAATACCACATGATGTTTGTATATGATTAATCACTCTGCGAAGCCATACACACTCTCGTGAGGCTTCATATAATGCAATTATTTCAGAGTGGTTAGTGGAAGTTGCTACAAGAGTCTGTTTTGTGGACTTCCATGAAATAGCAGTTCCACCATATAAAAATACAAACCCTGTTTGTGATCTAGCATTATGGGGATCAGAAAGATAGCCAGCATCAGTATAGCCAGTCAAAGTCATATCTTGATTTTTCTGATAGAATAAACCAAGATCTTTAGTACCTTGTAAATATCTGAAGATATTCTTTACACCAGCCCAATGGCGTTTTGTTGGAGCTGCACTATGTCTAGCCAGCAAATTTACTGCGAAGGCAATATCTGGTCTAGTACAATTAGCAAGGTACATTAGTGCTCCTATAGCACTAAGGTATGGAAACTCAGGTCCCAATACATCTTCGTTATCATCCCTAGGTCTAAAGGGATCCTTTTCTCTATCAAGGGATCTGACGACCATGGGTGTTTTGGATGGATATGATTTATCCATATTGAATTTTTCCAAAACTTTCTGAATATATGCGGGCTGATAAACGAGTATTCCTGAGGGAAGGTGCTCAAGTTGTAAACCTAAGCAGAATTTGGTTTTTCCCAAATCCTTCATCTCAAATTCCGTCATTAAATGATTGCGTGCTACAGATATATCTGCTGCGTTACCAATGATGTTGAGGTCATCAACATAAACTAAGATGATGCAAAATCCCTTTGAGGATTTCTTTATAAAAACGCATGGGAAATCATCATTATTTGAGTATCCTTTATGGATAAGGAACTCACTAAGCCGGTTATACCATATTTTACCCGACTGCTTTAAGCCATAGAGTGACTTTTGTAATTTTACACAATACATGTCGCGATTTATGTTTGGATTCAGAATTTTAAGTCCATTAGGGACTTTCATATAAATATCCGCATCGAGTAATCCATATAGATAAGCGGTCACTACATCCATTAACTGCATTGATAAATTCATCTGTACTGCCAATGATATTAAGTATCGAAACGTAATTCCACTCATTACAGGAGAATATGTATCGTCGTAGTCGATACCGGGTCTCTGCGTAAACCCTTGTGCTACTAGCCTCGCTTTATATCTCACCACCTCATTATTTTCGTTCCTTTTTCGAACGAAAACCCATTTAGCTCCCACGGGGAAAACTTTATGAGGAGTAGGTATTACTTTAGAGAATACCTCTCTTTTATTAAGCGAGTGCAGTTCTGCCTCAATTGCCTCCTTCCATTTAGGCCAATCTGAGCGCTTCAGGCACTCTTTCATAGATGTTGGCTCTGGATCCAGTTGAAGGGTTTTAGCAATTTTAGAGGAGAAATATGTGTTGTGTAACACCCTCAGAATCGACCCTATGCAAGTTTTAGCGAAACCCGCCAAACCTGCATAGAAACGATTCAAAGGTGCCCACCAGGCACTTTCGTGCGGGTGGAAAACGAAGTAATAACATTACACAACAGTCCTCGATGGGACCCACAGAACAGATATATATAACAGCGGCTCAAAGAGTCAAGAATACAGATATAATATACAAAGATCCAAATCACCTTGAAAAATGATAGAGCGTCCGACTACGGACAAGATGCAAATGGTGCTAAGAGCCCTGAAGAATAACCAATGGCGTCCATAACCCTGCCCAGGCCAAGCCGGAAGGGTAACCCTGCTAACGACGTAGATCTCAAAACCTGCTTAAACAAAAGGGGTGCCGACAAAGGGCAAAGGAAAAAGAGGAGCGTCGATCGAGGCCAAGACAGCGAGACTAGAATTCGGCGGTCCTCGCCTACATAGGTATGGTGGACTGAAGCGGCAGCGGCAGCATGCGCTAAACAACCTACAGAGACTCGATACAACTGGCGGCTATCAGAGAGGGGTAAGAAAGACCTATTCGATCCAACCTGATTCTAACACCAATCAAACCCATCCTGGTGTTTCCCCCTCGAGACCAAACGAGGAAGTCAACCGAGGAACTCACACAGTTGGCAGTTTTACTTATTCAGTTCTCGTTGCAACAATTACTAGTCAGGTATAGATAATCATCCTGATAAAATAAGCAGTGGGCCATTTTAGTTAACCATTCCGTTACAGTTGCGACACTTACTAGTCAAATACATTCAGCATGAGATAACCCAAAACCCAGCAGTTGTTGGTACTTTTATTTAGCCATTCCGTTGTAGTTGCAATACTTACTAGTCAGATACAATGGTCGCAAGCGACAACTCAAACAAGCAATTGTTGGCAGGTTTATTTAGCCATTCCATTATAGTGAAGCTGATTACTAGTCATTATAAAGTCAAATTTATAGCACTACTTTAGTTATAGTTGTCTATGATCGAGATACTGTGCTCCAAGTAGTCCATAACCGCGGACACGGCTTTCAGAAAGTTTTACCTGGCCGGGGTGCACCAATAGCAACACACGCTCGATCAACCTCGGAAAAACCAAATCAAAACCCAACGAGGCCTTCACGACAAAGCAATCACAGGATTCAGAAATATTTCAGGGGGCCACCCCATTGAGTAGACCCGCAACAAAGTTAGCTGACTCCGAGACGGACTCAAGGTTTGCGTCAATGGTCAGAACGATCGGGAACCCAAAACTGGGCTTGTCGACAGCGAAAACACTCGCTTACCTAACGACAGTGTGCTATCCATCGCACAATTTAAATAAAGCAGTAAAGCATGGCATAAGTACAGGATCGTAAATAAAACCTCAAACTAGTTTGTGGCCCCAAGAAATAAGAATGAATCAAGCTCTGGCTCAGGGGGGTCCCATAATCCTCCCGGATGTGGATAGCGCGAAAAATCAAGGAACAGGTATCAAGTACTCGGGGTCCTACGGGACACAAGTGGACGGTTAACAACCAAATAACATCTATTGCCCACCTGTGCCTCTGCTTACCTACTTCAATTTTAGTTGTTAAACAGGAATTAAAGTGAACGATAAGTAAAGCCATGATCATCTCCAACATCAACATGCGGCAATACACCAACAACTGTGGCACTTGACGACACGTAACAGCACTTGAGCAAGCGACTACGACGCACAAGTCCAACTATCTACCAAACAACAGGTAATAGGATGTTTCCAAGGCAATATAAGGCTGCGAGGGATATCACGGGTAGGAAAACTAGAGCATCGCAACACAGATAGCAATAGATCAACAGGAGGAAATAAATACTATAAAAGTAAGATAGGTAGAAGGGGGGAGATGCTCGCCTGAAAACATTGTCGAAGGCTCAACCGAAGATCGGGGCGAAGCTCACATCAACTCAACGGCCTTATCCGCGAAGAAGCAAAACACTAGAACAAACACCGGATGCACTATTTAATACTACGGTAAAAGATCGGGCATGATGCATGTATGATGTATGACATGGCAAAGGTGCAATGCAATTAGGTCATATTAAGTGGAACCGGGGTCCCGACAATTATTTAGGTGGTTCATGTTATTTAGCTACCCTGCATTTTAAATGTTGTATTAACATGGCCAAATTATACCACGGTTCGCTACACAAATTTAAATGAGGCCAATATAAGGCTAGATTTGCCCGCATATGGGCCCCATATTTAATTATAAGGTGAATCGGCATAAGGCCCCCAAACCACACAAATATGCATGCGAGATGAATGATTAATATGCAACAGGTTTTATATTTAGCATTTATAAAATAGGGGCTCGGGGAAAAGGTTCACACATCTGGGTTCGGACGATCTTGGGGTTCGATGGGTTCGGGGTCGGACTTGGGGTTCAGGGTTCGACGGGACCAGCGAGATCGGGTACAAGGTGGAGAACTTGGCGTGCCGGGAAGAAGGACTTGGTTCGGTGTCGGGGCACATCGGTCTCGCCCTGGTCGGTGTCGATCTTGTCGTCGATGGCGGACTTGAGTGGATCGGGTACCGGGGTCTTCGGATCCGTGAAGTGGATCTTGTCGCACTGTGTCCGGGGTAGATGAACTTGACGTATCCGCGTCGGCGATCTTGGCGTTCTTCAGGTTCGAGTCCTGGCGCTTTGGATCGATCTTCAGGGGTCCGGGAAGGCGAACTTGGCGCTCGGGTTCGGCGGTATCGGTCTTCGGACTCCGTGAAGGGGGCATCGGTTCTGCATCTGTGAAGGAGATCTTGGCGCGGCACCGGGTTCGGGATCTATCTTCGGCTTCGGGGAACGGTCTTGCGGTCCGTGAGGGAGATCTTGAGGTGCCGACCTCTCTAGTTCCGGTCAAAGTTCTCGGCAACCCGGGATGGAGAGTTGTCGTCCCGTGAAGAAAATATTGTCGAGGTAGACCATCTCCCCACGCGTCCACCACATGTTGTACACCACTATCGTTGCAAAGAGCCAACACGGCAGGGACACGGAGAGGAGCGGGCAAGCTTTTCCAGGGGGCTCTGCAGCAGGACGGCGTGATAGAGGCGGCTGGCGTTTGGGGTGTGGTCAACAGAGCTAGGCCTCGCCGGAGCCGGCCGGGACGGACAAGCGATGGTAGCGGCGCCAGGAGAGGGAAACGGGCAGGAGACGAGGCGGTCGGAGCCGGGCCGAGCTCCGCGAGGCCGACGTTGCGGTGGACAGGGGCGGAGGACGGCGACGGGAGGGCCCGCGGCGGCGCCGGCGGAGGATGGGGCCGAGCTGGGAGGGGCCCGGCCGTCGGCGGCGATGGAGGAGGAGGCGGGGTGGCGCGCTCAGGGGATGGAGGAAGGAAGGCGAGACGGCTCGGCGGACGGGCGGGCGAGAGGCGAGCAGGGAGGAGAGGTGCGGGCGCAGGGCCGGGCGAGGGCGAGACGGGAGGGGCCGGGCGAGGCGGTTGACGAGCGAGTGGAGCGAGAGGGCGGGCGGTGGCCGGGCGAGTGGGCGGTGGCGGCAGGCGAGGTCCCGGAGGCGTCGAGGAGGCGCGGAGGGAGGAGGCGGTGGGAGCGTGGCGGGCGGGTGGAGGAGGAGCGGCGAGCGGCTCGGGTCCTGGCGGTGGCGTCGGGAGGTGGGGCTTCTGAGGCGGCGGGAGGCGTGGCGGCGGGCACGGGAGGAGCGGCGGCGGGCGAGGAGGAAGGCCGAGGGGCGCCGGAGAGGGAGGAGGGGCGGGCGCGCGTGAGGCAGAGGGAGGGAGCGTGTCGGGGGCGGCTGCGGGCTAGAGGAGGAAGAAGGTGGGGGAGGGAGAGAGGTGGGCCGCGCGGGGCCAGGGGTGGGGCCAGGTGGGAGGGTGAGTGGGGAGAGGGGAGTGGGTCCAGGGAGGTGAGGGCCCAGGCGTCGGTGGGGGTGGGTAGATGGGGCTGTGGTGAGAGAAAAAAAAGGAAGGAGGGAGGGTGGATTGATGAGGTGGCAGGGTGGGTAGGAATTGGGGAAGAGGGTGAGGTGGCGAGCTGTGAGTGGTGGGTAGGATAGGTTTGGGTAGATTTAGGACTTCGGGTGGGCTGGTCTAGGTGGACCGTTTTATACCGGGGGTGGTCGACTGGGTCGAATCGGCCCGTTCGACTGCCCCACTAAAATAATTAAATATTTTTATTTGTTTCAAACATCCTTTTGCGAACCGATAGCAAACAAAACAAAATAATCCAGTGACCCGGGTTTTGCGTTTGAACAAAGACGGGGCGTTTAGAAAATAAGGACAGGTCTTTCCGCAAATAGTTTTATGCAAGCAATTGCAAGATGATGACGATGCTCAAATTCAATGTGGCATGATGACATGAGCATGCGGTCATGATGATGCAATGCACAGCGATTTTCTAGTAGTGATTTTGCGGGATGCCACATGTTGACAAGTGTAGTCTTTCTATTATATGATTCTCCCGAATCGATATAGTTTGTGGAGATTTCATTGATTACCTCAGGCACCGTGTGATTTCCCATAACAACGGAGTCTGGTTGTTTCGATGTCCCAGCATTAAAATTTGTGTGCACATTTATGATGGGCTCTTGATGTTGAACATCTGTTTGGTGTCTATCAACTTCAGGTCGATTTGCATTTAGTGATTTTCTTTGTTTCCGCGGTGGCATTTGAGAATCCTTTTCCCTGGTGACCAGATTTCTCCCCCTTTTATTTGTAATTGGGGGTTGAGTAGTTTTATTTGGTACCTCTACTCGTTCTGGTGCATTAACTGCAGGGATATAAGATTTAGTGACACCTTTGTGATCAGTAAATGCATCTGGCAAGTTGTTTGCAAAGTGTTGCAAATCTATTATTCTCTGAACTTCAGATTCAGATTCTTTAGTACGTGGATCTAAGGATTGGATGCCTGTCACATTCCAATCTATTTCCTGGCATTCATTGTGGTTTGTTTCTCCCCCTAATGCCGGGAAATGATCCTCATCAAAAATTGAATCAGCGTACCGGGCTGTAAACAGGTCCCCTGTTAGGGGTTCTAAATATTTTATAATTGACGGAGAGTTATATCCCATATAGATTCCTAATTTTCTATGGGGGCCCATGGAGGTACGCTGCGGTGGTGATATCGGCACGTATACAGCGCAGCCAAATTTTCGCAGGTGAGAAATACTTGGCTGATTGCCTCGTACTATTTGAAATGAGGAAGTTTCATGATATGCAGTTGGTCTGACTTGTATCAGATCTGCGGCGTGTAAAACCGCATGTCCCCAACAAGAGGTTGGTAAATTGCTATTCTGCAATAGTGGTCTAGCAATTAGCTTTACTCTTTTGATTAAAGATTCGGCCATTCCATTTTGAGTATGCACATACGATACTGAACGTTCTACATGGATACCTAAAGCCATACAATAATCATTAAATGCGCGTGAACTAAATTCAGCCGCATTATCCATTCTTATTGTTTTTATCCTATGTTCAGGATGATTTGCTCGTAATTTGGTAATTTGAGCAATTAATTTGACAAAGGCATGGTTACGTGTAGATAATAAACACACATGTGACCATCTAGTCGATGCATCAGTCAGCACCATGAAGTACCTAAATGGTCCAGATAGAGGTTGTATTGGACCACATATATCTCCTTGAATTCTTTCAAGAAAATTGAGTGACTCATTTTTAACTTTGAGGTAGGATGGCTTAGTTATTAGTTTTCCCGTAGCACATGCAGTGCATACAAAATCTGATAGGAAATCTTTTAATTGGTAAATTATGACCAACATAATTACTAATAATTTTTCTCATCATACCTATTCCAGGATGACCAAGGCGATCATGCCAAGTCTTAAATTTATCAAGATTTTGAAAAATTATTTTGTACGCAACAAAAGGTACGGGTTTGATGTATGTAAAGTATAATCCGGATGAAAATGAAGGGAATTTTTCAAGAGTTTGTTCCTCATATCCGTCGCTTTTTGTTAAAAGCAAATATTCTTTCTTATCCATCTTTACAGTTTTAAGATGGAAATCATTTGATCGGATATCTTTGAAACTTATAAGGGTACGTGTGGATTCAGGATACAAGAGCGCATTCTGAATTACAATAGTAGTACCCATAGGGAGTGTGAATGTGGCTCTTCCCGAACCAATAATTGCTTTATTACTTCCAGTTATAGTTATAACATCTTCCTTTCTCTTGGTAAGAGTTTGGAAGTATTTTGTTTCCCTTAAAATTGTGTTAGTGGTAGCACTATCCACTAGACATAATTCTTCTTCCATTAGATTGTTTCCCGTAAAAATTCTAAAAAGTAGAAAAAAAATATTTTAGAATAAATTTATTTTATTCATATATTCATCAAATTACATACATAGTATTTACATCACAAATATGAAATATAAATACATTACAATATTATGTCTGATTCACATAATATACATAGTCTGAAAGACTTTATTCTAGTTATTGTTATACAATATATAACATATCGTTGTGTTTAA
The DNA here is from genome assembly GCA_030063025.1 of Avena longiglumis. Taxonomy (NCBI): domain Eukaryota; kingdom Viridiplantae; phylum Streptophyta; class Magnoliopsida; order Poales; family Poaceae; genus Avena; species Avena longiglumis. The sequence continues at coordinate 367,226,137 of CP125978.1, forward strand.
ATGGCTAAATGACATCAATTGTTTATGGAGATTAATTTACGTCTCCAAAAACATCTCGAGGATGATGTCGTCCTTTGGTTTAAATTCTTCTATAGCATTTTGAGAAGGACCAGCTTGAGGGTTGTCTTCTATGGCATTGAAGTGAGCTTCAGCCTTGTTTCCATGAACTTGCTTCCCTTTTCCTCCATACTTCATGTATAGATCCACGAGGTGCTTGGAAATACGACATTTGTTTGTACGGTGATTCACACATCCACACCTTCGAAAAACTTCAAATTTGTCAGTTCGGTCATTTTTCTTGAAATGACCTTTCCCCTTAGATTGACCATCGTTCTTTTTCCACTTTCCCTTGAATTTTCGGAAGTTCCTTTTACGGTTTCCAAATTTATTAGTAAAATGAGCATTAGCATGTGCTTCAGGGAGTGGCATGGCGCCCGTTGGGCGGGAATTATGATTTTTCATGAGAAGTTTATCATGCTTCTCAGCCTGAAGTAATGTGTATATAAGCTCAGAGTACTTTGTGTATTTCTTTTGACGATATTGTTGATGCAATATCCTCATCGAGGGGTGGAAGGTGCATAGAGTTTTCTCTATTAAGTCCTCATCTGAAACTTGTTTGTTGCAAAATCTTAGTTTGGAGTTAACTTTATGCACGGCAGAATTATATGCCGCAACAGACTTGAAGTCCTGAAATCTTATGAGAGATCATTCTCTCTCGGCTTCCGGCAACATAACCGCTCTTTGTTGGTCGTATCTCTCCTTGAGGGAGTTCCATAAGGCTAGTGGGTCCTCCTCCATCATATATTCATTTTTTAAATCAGGATGAAGGTGGTGCCTTATAAAATGTAATGCCACATACTTTACCAATAGGGGTATTTCTGGAGCATCTTCAGGGGGTGTGATAATTGTAGGACCAAGGTTACGACTAGTTAAGTTGATTTTCGTATCCATAGCCCAAGATAGATAATTACTTCCATCAACTTGCAGTTCTTGGAAATCTTTTTTATTGATGTCACCCATTTTTCCTGCATGTGATCATGCATTTAATTAATTTTACTAGAGAGTAAAATGTATTTTGGTAAACAACAAAATTGTTCTAGGGGAATATTTGGATTTAAGCGGATGCTTATAACTCATATATGTATAGATCTTCGAATTTCAAGTTAACACATTGTAGATAATCTCCATATTTGCAGAGTACATCTCTCGGTAGTAGGAAGCATAGTCCGACGAGTGTCGGTAGACGCCTTATCCTATTACCTTGTGTTATACTTTCATATTAATTTATTTGAAAGAGCACTTGTAGGTAATCTTATTGTCGAAATGACTAATAAGTATGCCTTATAGTAATGGATAATCTGCATTTTATGCAGTAGATGCCATTACCTTGTGTTTCACAAATAATATTCGAGATAGTCACATATTTTTATTTTGCAAGAAGATTTAGTTTCAAGCGCAAAATTAAATTGTTGTACCAAATAACATGTTATAAAATGCTAAAGGCAAATGTATTAATAACAAGTCATATTATTAATAGACATAAGGTCTAATATATATATATATTTACATCACTATAGACTGTTACACCGAATAATAGTCAAATGTAATATCCGCAAATCATGTATATTGCTACTAGTACGATGTGATGGAGTAATTAATAAATCAGCCTATATGACCGAATGCATCACACAGTATGGCCTTGGGCCTTATTTTTATCATGGACGTACAGACCGCTGGCGCTAGGAAGAGTCAAAGAAGGATTGGGAAGAACGCTGAGCGGATAAGGTCCAGTCGTATGCTCCCCAAATTATCCCGTTCTTCGACTACCAACGACTCAGCGCCGGCTCGTTACAGTGGAGGATTCGTCGAGGCGGAGGCCTCCCTCGCGGTCGGTGAGGCCAAGCTTCACCGGGGACCAAGTCCCGATGTGGATTCCAGAGGGGCGGGCCGCCATGGCCGATGCGAAGCGACGGAGGAGCACGCGGGCCTCCGGCAAGGGCGTCGGAAGCGAGGCCGATGGCGCCGTGTCCTCGACCTTCTCCTTCAGATCCTGTGCGGGGAGGTTGAGGTCGGGGAGCGCGGGGACAACGCGAGCAGAGGCTGCGACGTCGTTCTCCTTCTCCTTCATCTCCGGCTGGAGTACGTCCATGGGAACCCGCATGGCGGTTGAACGACTCCGTCACGGGGCGTAGCCAGCGGGCGGTGTTCCGGGTCCTCGTCGGAGGGCGTCGGAGACGGGGGACAGGGGCCGTACCCGTGGCGCAAGTAGTACTGCAGCGGAGTCGTTGCCTCTTCTTCCTCGTCGCTGAAGTAGCGCTCATGGTCGTCGACGAGCCACCCGGCACTAGGCCCACCCAACAGCCACTCCATGGGCGGGACAGAGAACGCGGGAGGAGGAGGCAACATGTCGTGGACGTCTGCGGTTGTGTTGGAGGCAGAGGCCTCATCTTGGTGTTTGGCAACGGCAACCTCCGGCACCATGGCAACTTCAGGCACAATGGCGACCTCCGGTGTAGCGGCAACAACCTCCGGTAAGACCAGGACCTCTTCCTGGGGCACAACCGCCCTTGTTCTTGGTCCTGCAGGGCTGTGGCGGCGCTGCACATTGTGGAAGTGTTGACGTTGGTTGTGGTGGCGGCGCAGGTCAGCACCATGGCCGTAGCGACGGCGAGGGGCTGGTGCCCTGCGGTGGCGGGGACTACCGTTCGTGTTCTGGCGATGCTGATGGCGACGACCAAAGTTCCGGCCGAAGGTCCGGCGACCAGCAGCAAAACCAAAAGTGCGGCGACGAGCATGGAAGCGACGGTCTTCTCGTGCCACAAAGTGAGCAAAAGCAATGAGCAAAAGAAAAAACCAACGATGGCAGGGAAGCCATCTTTTCTTACCTTTTTCTCTGTTCTCAAGCAAGTGCTGATAACGTGAAGAGAGACAGAGGATTGAAAGGAACGAGTGATTTATTGATTTTACTGTTCATACGAACAGGTACGTATATAGTCGGTTATAATATCGGTGCATTTCTGAGTAGTAGTGATGTCTCTTCTAATAGGCACGGTGACTCTTCGGCAATGGGCAATACTAACTGCAATCAGTTAGACTAAAGAAATCGTACCTGCTATGTTTGCCTAAAACTGACGCTAACATTTATTTCCTAACAGTGGGAAATGAAAACTCGACCGGCCACGCACGCGCGACTCTCCGCTCCGCTGCTGGGCTGCCATCCGGTCGTAGCGCGTCATACTGCATGTACTACTGCCCGCTCGGTCGTGTCGTACTTCTTAGAGTATGCATAAGCCAGCTTACGAGAAACGGTGGAAAAAAACTGTGGTGGGAAGAAGCTATAAGAAATTGTAGGGAAGACTTTTTTTTGGGTTTCTAAAAATTTGGCTTATCTGATATTAAGTTGTAAAATATCTGTAATGCTCTTAAATTAGATATGTGTCCTAAATAAGTGTTGGTACAAGTATGCTAGTGTTGGTCCGAGACACGATCCTAAACTCGTGTCACGTTGGAGTAATTGGCTACTTTATGCAATATCTTTATTTGTCGTATGGATCGTAGCAAAATCTTTCTTCAAATTGTCAATTATATTAGGGTAGCCCTACGCGTCCCCCGGGGGATATGTGGTTTTTATCCCCCGGGTCCCCAGCCAACCACGTGTCCGTTTTTTGATTTAAAATCCCGCTTTTGCTACATTTGTCCCGTTTTTGCTACATTTGCCCCGCTTTTGCTACATTGTAGCAAAAAACGGTTCAGTCCAGAAAATAAAAAAACAGACTGGACCTCGCCGGAGATTTCGCCGGTGACCTTGTAGCAAAAAAGTTGAGCTAATGTAGCAAACCCGACCTCACCGGAGACTCGCCAGAGGCTTTCGCCGTGTAGCAAAAACGTTACGCTATTGTAGCATAAACTCAATGCTATTGTAGCAAAATATTTTTTCTAATGTAGCAAAACAGACTTTGCCGAAAACATCACCGGAGACTCTCACCGAAGAGCTCGTAGCAAAACCATAGAAATCAGATGTAGCAAACCAATTGTGTGAAAGTAGCAAAACATATATGAATAATTAGCAAAATTAATATGCTAAAGTAGCAAAACATTTGCCCCGTTAGACTTTGCCGAAAACATCACCGGAGACTCTCACCGAAGAGCTCGTAGCAAAACCATAGAAATCAGATGTAGCAAACCAATTGTGTGAAAGTAGCAAAACATATATGAATAATTAGCAAAATTAATATGCTAAAGTAGCAAAACATTTTTATGCAGGAGGCCCCGCTTCTATGCCGGACGGGAGGCCGGCGGAGGCCGCTCGGGGTCCGGTGGCGGCTTGCAGGAGGCGGGGCGGTGACCGGAGGCAGAGCTCGGGCCAGAGCCAGCGGCAGCGAGGAGCAGCGGCGCGAGGCGGCAGTGGCCAGCGGGCAGTGGCGGTGACTCGGTGGCGCTCGGGGGCGAGGGAGCGTCGAGGCGGCGGGGAGGCCAACGAGCGGCCGCAGAGGGGCACCGACAGACTCGAGTAGTGTGCAGGAGGCGTGGGAAGAAGGACCCGGCGAGCGTCTGTGGCCAGTGAGGCAGAGGCAAAGGGAGGTGGAGGCGGCCGCGCTCGGTGGCGGACGCGGCTCGGCGAGGCGGTACCCGCGAGGGAGAGGGAAGAGGCGGTAGGGGACGCCGGCGGCGGGGCGAGCCCGAGCGGCGGAAGGAGGGGGCCGACGGCGAGGACGGTTGGTGGGGGACGCGGGTTGGGGAACAGAGAGAGGAAGAAGAGAGCGGGGTCGGGGTGGGGCCAGGCAGGCGTGCGTGTATAGTGTGTGCTGCGCGCGCGAGACTAGACACGCGTCAGCACCGGGTGCCGGGGGACGCGAGTCGCGCGATCCCCCGGGGGAGCAGTATCATTTTCCATTATATTAGCATGTTGTACCCAATATGATCGACCTCATCGTTGCACCAATCTCTCGAAGCATATCCACACCTCTCCAACGAAAATGCCATTATAAAGTTCTCCAAAGATCCATAAAAGGGTAGGTCCTGGCTTTCACTGTCACGGAGCAACACGAACAGTTGCAGGTCCTGGCTTTCACTGTAACAACAAAAACACAGAAAGCACCATCCTCACTGACTTCTGCTCCAGACACGCTACACTACCAAAGCCATGACAACGGAGGGGCGGGGGTGGCTACAGTTGCAAGGTCGGGGGTGGCTTCGAGCGGCGAGGGACGAATCAGGCTGTGAGCGGCGGTGGCTGCAGGGACGGGGGTGGATTCAAGCGACGAGGGGCGGAGAAGGCTGTGAGCGGCACAGACGGCACGCTGACGAGGTAGGTGGTGCTGGAGCGGCGAGGGCGGAGCAAGCTGCGAGCGGCGCGGGCGACACGCTGGCGTGATAGGTGGTGCTGGAGTGGCTGCGGCTCCAGGGTCTAGGGTGGCTTCAAGAAGCGAGGGTAGGAGCAGACGGTGAGCGACGAGGGCGGCGTGTCGATGGGGTAGGAGGTGCTGGAGCGGCGGCGGCTGCGAGGGTTTCCTTCATGTGGCGAGGGGCGGAGCAAGCTACGAGCGACACTGGTGGCGAGCCGGCGGGATTGGTGGAGCTGGAGCGGCGGCCGTACTAGGAACCAGGGCATGTCTCGATGCAGGTCTTGTGGGGAGTGGCGATGGGGATGGACGAGTAGTTTTTTCTTTTTCTTTTTGATGGTTTTCGGTGACGAACAGTTTTCAGTTTCACTAGTGGAGTGGCAGTTGGCCGTAATATCTAATCAGTTGTAGGGGCAGATTGACATAACGATTCGGTTCCTTAGCCAGAAGCTCGGGAAACTAGTGCGGAGCAGATTCTGAAATTGCATTAGGAGTTGGCTTCTCGGTGAAAATAAGAAGACTTTAAACTAGAGAGTTCTTTTAGGCTTCTTCTGTTTGGCACCTAGAAGCAGCTTTATAAGCCCAAAAAAAGTCATCCACACTTTCCTCCCTAGCCACGCCGGGGCATGCCGTAGTATTTGTTATATTTTCAGTTTTTACGGTGGTTCCGCATATGTCGCTCTTAACCGTTTATAATACTTTATACTTTTCTGTAACTGCATATGAAGTTAGAGCGGTTCTAAAGTGGTCCTTGCTATATTTATACCGGCTGCTAAGTCCGAGTCCATGCAACATTGGTTTCTTTTACTTAAAATATGGTGGTGGTACTCCTGTCGATATTAAATGATTACTCTAATTACTGCACGCATGTAGTAGCCTTAGTATTGCAGCTTAAATTAAAATTATGAAAGAATCCTTGTTAGTATTTACATGTCTATGGTTTGACATCTATATTATTATTGGGTTGTCTTCGAACAAGTGCAAGATTTTGTCATGAAAGAAAATTTTGAATACCTTCGAGATTTGCTTGTTTTCTTTTAGATTTTATTTTGTAGTCATTGAAGACATTGTATGTATCTCTATCATGTACTATTTATTACTATGAAAATATGTGGTATTGATTTTTTTAAAAGAGCCTAGACATTTTAGATATCTCTGATTCCTATATTTCGAAAGTAAAAATGTCCTAAACTTCCTCAAATCGTTCAAATAAATACAGCTTCATGCATCTGGTTAATCCTAAATTGCAATTGAAACCGTCACTAGGATAAGGATAACAATAGCACCGAATACATAACGTAGACAAAAATTCTTCTCAAAGGCACACCTTTTAATAAACTTCAACTTAGTTGCATTGGTTTTCCTCTTTTGTTCATAGCCGATACCAGCTAAATGTAGCTTCATTTGTGTCTTCTCTTTTTCTGTTATCCATTTTCTCTTCTTTTGTTCATTAATCTTCTTCATTGCTTCGTTCATTTTCTATGTTGCTACCTCTAGCCTCTCATCAGCCATATTATGATTCATCGGATTTCTTCTCTCATGGATTGTGAATATCAAATCTTTTGAAATATTTTGTTTTGCTCTAAGACAGTGTTTCAACTCCATCTTCAAACCCGGAATAACGCATTGACACGTTGTACCTTGCCAAATTCAAAGATAGTGTCCCCGAAATGCTCCACGATGCCCTCTTTGGTGTACCGCAACACCGTGGCAGGAGGATACGAGGCGACCACAAAAGACACACCAGGGGTCACATCCTCCATTTCGAAAAAACAATTGTAACACCTTTAGGGCTTGTTTGATTCATAGGAATTACATAGGAATTGTGTAGGATTTGAATCCTATGGGATTTTTTCCTATGTTAGTGTTTGATTCATAGGAACACATCCCATAGGAATTAATCCTATAGGAATCTTGTAGTGCAATTCCTATAGGAAAACAACATTAGATCACACCTCATGGAAAAATTCCTTTGCCATATCAAACAAAATCCCTCTTCCTATAGGATTCACATTGGCATGACATCCCAATCCTATGTTTTTCCTATTCCTATATTTTTTCTATCCTATGAATCAAACAAGCCCTTATTGTATTCGCCACTTCGCCTCCTTCCTTGTGGTTGCATAACACCGCCGCTGATCACGCAGCGAGCAGTAGCAGTAGAAGACACCGTATCTATACCTGGTGCATAGATTGTGTGCTGTTGTTGCTCGACAGTTTTCTGGGTCGAGCCGGCGTTTTTTTCTATTTGCTGGGTTGGGTCGAACCGGAGTTGAATGGTCAGACCAGCCGGATGAGGCCAGGATGGATTGAGGGGCTCAGAGAGAAACAAAGTTGAGGTTTCACTGCTGATGCTGGATCCACGACGTTCCGACGCGCCAAACCTTGTCCATGGACAGAGAAGTCGGCTACGGATGTATTCTGAAAGAGACTGAAGATCTCGCGCCGGTATAAGTCGCCATTGTTTACTCGCTCGCGCCTGACGGCACGCGCTGCGTAGACCGAAGGAATTAGACGGCGGCGGCGGGATTCGATCTCAGGAGTTAACAACTGGATATGCAGCGCTGTGAGATCGAGCAGACGATTGCGCAGCAGGTTCTGTGAACCCGGCTAGCGGCAAGGTTTGTTTAGTCTGGAATAAAGAAATGTTAGTACTTAAACACCTGTCCATTATTAGATCAGAAGTTGACATTTGATAACTGCTGATCACCAGTTTTTACAACTCCCGTCTCACCGTCATCGGCATCGTTATTCCTTTTTTTTCTTTTAATCGATACAATATATATTTATTTTAATAAATAGTACATGACAAAGGTATATGAGTTGTCTTCAACACTATAAAATAAAATCTAAAAGAAACTAGTAACACATCGAGGTTTTCAAACGCTTTCTTCTCCCACGACACATCATGTACTTCTCACAAAAAAACACAAACCATAGACCTGTAAATAACAATGAGGGCTCTCCCATAATTTTTTGTGCGAAGGCCCAGACTACGTGCACACACATAACCAGTAGAGTAATCAATCAACATCGGCAAGAGGACCAACACCGGTATCCAGAGAAGACGAACCGAATAGGCTGGTCGACATCATTGGAGAATCGAGAGTACGAATCATCATTGTCGAGAGCATAGTAGCCGAGATAGATTTTGCGCGCATAAACCTCCTCGCCACAACCATAAAAAGTCATCTAACATCGATCGGACAAATCAAGATCTAAAAGACCATATCTAAAAAATGATCTTCCAACACCATCACCGACGTCAGGAAGAAACTCACATCGTCAAACGAAGTGTTGAAGAACACTTATTGAAGAAGTTGCCATCTTTATCAACACGAAGGCCAAGAAGACGATCAACAAATCCGACACTAAACTATTGGAAACTAGTTTTAATTGAGAAACTCCACCATTATACCAGGTTCCCCACGCCTCTTGACGCCAGCAAGATCGGACGGAGGAGGGGAAACAAATCGAGGAAGATTCTAAAGGAGGCGGCGGCTAGGGTTCTGGAGGTTGTTCTTTGTCCCAAGCGATAAGTTCAACCGGTGCCGAAATACTTTTGATGCTAGCGTATAGTTGACCGGCATCTGTTTTCCTACAAGTGTAGAGCATACTACATGCATGCAGGGAGCCACAATTCTAATTAAACATAATAAATTAGACTAGTCACAATGTCTAATATCATATAATATATAAGTACCATGCATATGATATCTTTTGATGGTACCGTATAGTAGATCAGCATCGGTGCTCCTACTAGTGTAGAGCATAGTATATGCATGCTTGGAGCCGTGGTTCTAATCAAACATGAGAAATAAGGCCGGTCACTGTGCTTAGTATCATGCATATGATACTAGCTCTACGGTGCATGATATCATGTACTGGTATCATGGTTTTATTATACTTATTGATTTATAAAATTTCAAGATTTATTTAAGATTAAATTTTCTAGTTCTACGTGATATGATACGGGCATATTACACCACCATATTTCTCTTATCATTAATTATAGTGACACTTAGTTTTTTTGATGTAACGCATGATACCACCTGTGATACTCACACCCCGATGATACCACCTCTCGATGTGAGTAGTCTAACTTGTCAAGTTTGTTTGTTAATTATTCCCACTTTGTCAAACTTGCATGCATGGCAAGGAGTACTTGGCACACATATTTTCCAACCACAAAATGTCGTCAGTACACATTGCAGGCCTAGTTCATTGCAGGGTCCTCCGAAAGGACATACGAATTTGACAAACAAACAAACATACAAAATACACGTACTACTCTTTAGCATCGACGAACAAGCTACTCCTGGCAGAGCAATCAGTGGGTTGTGCGTCGTACACAGGACTAGTAACCGACTGAGGCTGAGACCAACCCTGCACTTCACACACGGAACCGCCACAGAGGATGATGATGTGGGGTCTGGGGAATGAGAGGGCATCGATACCTTGCTTGCGGACGGCGAGTTGGGGAAAGCAAAGGAAACAAATTTTGAATCCGGAAGGAAGAAAAAAGCGATCGGGAGAGGGCGCAAAGACAGGGAGAGATGCTTCGGCTCCGCTGCCCTTGTCTCTTCTTTGCAATCACATGCCTTTCAGCCCCCCGAAAAAGACGTGCTTTCGAGCCACCCCAGAAAAATTCCGGCCATACGTTCGTACGTAGACCGGGATTATGTACAAGTATATTTTTTTACCACTACCAGCAGCGTTTCCTGGATTGGATATCTCATATCTGGGTGTTTCCGTGCTCTGGAGCCACTTCATGCCACGGCAAACACATAAAGAAAAGTCGAATTCAAATAGTTTCCCCGAATTAATTGTTACAGGTTTAGTAAAAAAATTATCTAAAGCCTTCGACAATTAAATCGGATCCGAAGTTGTACTATACTTATTTTGAGTATGGCCGCAATGGTACCTAGTACATGCAGTGTGCCCGCCGGCGCCGAAGATGGATCAGATCGAGAGAGCTCACATAACGTCTTGTTGTTTATTCGTCGGGGGATCCCAGCACTGGTCTTACCGTCTTAGATTGAACACTTCCCTTTAACTTTTCCCACTTCTGTAAATTATGCGACATCTGGTTCTACTTTCTTTCGAGACATGTTCGGTTACTTTTAACAGCACCAGCTAGGTATTTTTTTAGATAATGACAGCACCAGCAGTTGGTTACAAACAAATCAAAGCGTGAAGAAAAGATGAGAGAGCTCATCGATCACCGTCTTTCTCAACAGTGCACCTTTCGACAAATCCTTTTATACATACATGGGACGGTATATTTTAGTAAGAGGCTGCGGCAAAAAAAGAAAACAATTACGACGGGGAAAGAAAAGGGGCCAAGGGATCGATCGATCGGGTCAACAAGAACAAAACATGGGTCCCGAATTGAGTAAGCTTTCGGTATTCTCGTGGCTCCTTTTTCACGAGGTCCCAAATATTCCACGTGGATCCGGTGTCGTCATGGCGACGCGTTACTTGTCAACATTGTTTCCACCAGACCTTGTGTAGTTGTGTTGGTATGTTGTGCTAATGGTTAGGGGTGGGTCCGGAAATAAGCCAAAGCCGTGGACTGGGCCTTGTGTTTAAGCATTGAACTATTTTTTTATACAAATTTTATTAAATTTTAAACGAATTCTAGTTTAGTTTTTACCCTAAGCCTAGGACTACAACACGAGCTGCCCTGGGTGCAGATCCGTCCTTGCTAATGGTGGTACCGCTAAAGGCTAAGAGCATGTACATTGTTTAGGCAGTGTCTAACAATGAAGCTTGCCAACATAACACTTGAGTCAGCAGAGTAAAAAATGGCCGTGGTGGTTAGCCACCTTTGTAGGACCCACAAATCCAGAAAAAACTAGATTTTCTGTCCACGTCTCTGCCGTTCGTGTTAGGGTAATATGAGTTTGACGGTGGGCCTTTTATGTCTTTTGTTTTTGAAATGTTGGGACTAGTGTTAGACACATGACTAAGGATCTTTGGGCTAGGCTCAAGTACTTCACTAGTTAGACTCGAGCTAAGAAACAAAAAGATTCTCTTAGCCACTGATATTTATTTTCATACGTCGGGCCTTCTCTAAGGTGCTACTTTCTTTGTTTATATTTTACATGATAGTACTTAAAAATCACTTGTTGAATTACAATTTATATTCTTGAAGTAGAAGTTTTGTTTAGTATATCTCCCTCGTCACACATAACCGAACTTAAAAAAGTGATGATACATACATTTTCATATTTAAGAAAAAATGATACACTCTTCGTTTCATAATTCTTGTCGTGGATTTAGTTCTATTATGGAACGGAGTGAGTACATACATTTATCTATCAAAAGGCTTAGTCTCGGTGTAAATTTTCCTTTAAAACTTGGAGCCTGTTTGGAACACGGGAATCAAAACACAGAGGAATAGAAAAAAACACAAGAATAAAATAGGAATCCAGGTGCAAAACAGTGGATTGAAAAACTCAGAAAAACATTGCCACTAGCTATTTGGAACGCGGGAAAATGAAACACAGGAATTTCATAACCTTAACTAACCAATTAATTCGTATTTTTGTAAGGTCGATGAGTTGATCGTTTGATTAATTGGCTATATACATAGTTTTGCATTACATGTGGATCACACATGGGGTATCTAAATCGGAGGTTTCACTTATCAAGAATAGTAATGTAGGATTGGATTCGTTGTGCTCATTCTAATCCAGTTAATCCACTTCTTCTAAATCGGCTATCCAATCTACCTCTACTCCTGAAAAAGATATCAATTTAAGTGGTAGTAGTCTTCTTGGTGGCCCCAATGCCTTTGATGCCACAAGTTTGATCTCGGCAACGAGCAAACTTGTGTGTCTAATTCTGGTTGCTTAAGCGGGTTAATAGCTTCATTTTTCTCGATCATGTATGTTGGGTATTTCAGACGGATAAGTTAAGGCGTATGCATCAAGATCGAGATTTGTTTTTCCGAGTGACAAGATGGTATACTGGGCCCACTCGGTGACACTGCATCCAATAAGCTATAACGAATGACTAGATCATAAAGATGTTATATCACGATAACGAGTTAAGTAAGCTTGTCAGTAACGAGATTGGTATATTGACTTCAATGATCAAATCACGGACAAGTTATGTATCGTAGAAATAAAAGAAAGTAGACTCAAAATTTATGGTTCAAATTACAGAACATCGTGGAATGCATAAGGATTATTATGGGTACCCCGGTCCTGCAAATAAACATTGATATGATCATATCTATGACATTACCGAGCCATAGGGTAACATGCTTAAGGTTTAAAGAAAAAGAAAAAAAGGCTGCAGCCGATGTTTTGTTTCATGCAGTTTTCCCGTGAAAACAACTCCTTACGAGAGTTTTTTACGATTTTCCCAGTTGCTTTCGTGTGTTCCAAACGGTGTAGTAAAAAATTTCCACGGGAATCGATTCCTGTAAAATTTCTTAAAAGAATCCTATGTTCCAAACGGGGTATAGCGGGGTGTATCTTAGCACGTTTTTATGAAGAAATTAAAACTTAAGAAACAACCATGACAATGGGGTGTATCTTAGATGTGATTTCTTAGAGATATTGTATTTAATGGTTTTGTGCTTATGCATGTGTGTGATTGGACTAGCCAAATTTTTGTTGCCTATGGTTGTGTGCAGGAGGTGTAGCTTAGCTAATACAACATCACTCTTTTTTTCATTAACTATGGTGCCACATAAACAAATTGCTTAGGATATAGAGCTAAGATACACCCATTGTGAAAGACCTTAGTAGAAGTACTACAAAGTAGCCTGTAGGTGATGGAATCACGATATTTTTAATCTTAGAAATCAAACAAAATGCAAAGTACTCTCTCCGTTCCTCAGCTTAAGGCTCGATTTTTTTTTAGATTTTTCACCAATGCTTAAGGCTCATCAAAAGAACATCAGAAATTACAAGAAGATGAAGAGAATATAATCAACCTTCGTCGTTGTCGCTGTCGCTTTCCACCTCAAAGAAAAATCGCCGGCAAGTTCACGGGCCTCCCCATCGAAATCATCGATATCATCCCAGTTTATGGGCTCGTTTAGGTCGATATTTGCCATTGTTGGAGGAAGAACAGAGAAAGGAGATGATGAACTAAGCTTCCATGGCGCAGATGATCTTATAGGACCTCCAATTTTTGAGTTTCAAACACTCTTTGCCCTCATCTACTCCTCTGATCTTGATATCCACCGTCCAATTTGGGACCGATCCTTGGCAACCAGAGCTCCCTAATGGATGAGATCTTGTTCCTCTCCGGTTGGGCAAAAGGATAAGCTGCGGATGATGGACTCCATTGAATGCGCTCGCGTGCGTATGGGAGGGAGAGGCACGACCGAGGATGGAGGGGAGGGGTGAGCGAGAAACGAGGAGCCGGGGGAGTTAACGATAGAAAATAAGGAGCGGTTTGCTCGTGTTTTGGCAGGGGCAAAATAAGAAGGTGATCGCTAGTATATCTCCTGCCGAAAGCTCCTTAAGAATCGCGCTAGAATTTTTACGCCATAAGCTGAGGAACGGAGGGAGTAGCAGCCTTCAGAAAAATCATGCGATTTTTTTAGCAATGCCATTCACTCCAACCCCGCGAACTGAGAACTACCCCATCCAACAAACGGCAAAATTGGCTGCCACAGTTGTATAAGGCGTAAGAGCTTTTTTAAAATGTTAGGAATTATAAGTCCTTTCTCATTTATTACCATGTCTTATCCAATGCACGGTCTTCTTTTTCTTTCTCTCCTCTCATGCATGTATAGCTATTGGTGCTTGTAGTAATCAAGAGGGTGAGTTAATGTTTTTCTTAATCCTATCAAAATGGTCCATATGTCTTATAATCCCTAATAGAGGGAGTAGTACGTACTGGCTTCTAGAAGAATCATGCGATTTTTAGCAATGCCATTCACTCCAACCGCAACCCCGCGAACTAAAAACAACCCCATCCAACAAGGAAAAACGGCAAAAATTGGCTGACACAGCTGTATGTAGGTCCACGCTTCGTCGCGGGATGGGATACTATTGGTACATGTAGTAATCAAGAGGATGAGTTATTCATTTTCTTAATCCTATCAAAATGGTCCATAGAACCTAACCAAGCTAACCAAGGGAGTAAGCCCTAATTCTTCTCACCCCGAAACCACGCGCAGCTCAGCTAGCGGGCAACACCGTGAGCTGGACCACCCGCCGATCGGGAAGCTAGCCGGTAGCGGTAGGCAGTAGAGGGCTAGCCGCTAGCCGCTAGCGGAAGACTGGGTGGGTGAAGGCCGCCGAGCGAGCGAGCAAGCCGGCCGACCGACACGCGCACACGCCGCGGGATGCGAGCCTCGCGCGTAGGCCCACCCCACTCCCCAGAGCCCCACCAGTGGAGAAGAGGGCCGTCTTCCCCCACGCCATGTCTCCACACAGACTCGCTGGACGCATGCCCCGACACCGATGCCCCACACAGGAAGGCGACATGCATTGCATGCAGCCCCACCACCACCACCTCCTGGTGATCTCAGAGTCCTCAACCCGTCTGGCTTGGCCGCTTGGGGCTTGGGGCTTTGGCCATGGCGCTGCTTTTCATTCCCTTCTTATTCACAGCTCCCCTCCCAGCTCCTTCACATCTCACACCAACTACTGCCAGTAGCACACCACCAGCCTCTCCTACCTCTTCTCCGTAGCTTAGCTCGGCCGGTCTCTTCCATCTCCCCTCTATATGCACGCACCCGCTCTCTTCTTGGTCTCTATGTTCTTCCTAGCAAGCCATCGCATGTTCTGAATTCTGAGTCGATCTACCTGCACTTCTTAGCTAAGTTTAACCACCCTCAAATTCGTCGACAATTAACGAGAACACGGAGTCGCCTCTGCGTGTGTAGTAGGTATAGATCATAGTGCTAGGTATTTGGTTGCTAGATCTTGAACTTACCGGAGCACCATATACATCTCGATCGCGGGCTGCGGGAGAGGCTATCGTCTCTGGGTTGCCTTTGGTCGATCGGCGAGCAAGCAAGCAATCGCGGACGGCCGATCCATCCATCGATGATGGCAGGAGCGGCTCATCCGATGCATTTCTGCATGGACTCCGACTGGCTCAAGGTATGTACGTACGTGCTACCAATTAAGCGATCCATGGTCATCGCAATCACTTGCTGGTAAATTTTGCATCTCACGCGTGCATGCGTACAGAACCGTCGCACGAATCTCTCTGTTGTTTTGATCTGTGTATTTCCATGCGTATTGTCAGAAGAAAGACAAAAGTAGTAGTACAGCCTACTTCCTGGCCCGTGTTTCACACATGCGATCGATATTTTCCGTCTATATCAGCAGCAATTGTTCGTGTAGAACCAACAGTTGACCCTGCTGCTGCTTACATGGGAAAGAAACAGGCGTCTCTTAGTTTTCTACTATGTCTAAATTAAAGACGATTGTCATCCAAGGAATAGTTGTAGCTAGCTAGATCTTCAGTACCGATCTCCTTGCTTGACACTCGTATATGTACGTAGGCTGTAGATCTACACGTAGGATCCTCATACTCCTAGTACTTGGATCATGCGATTACCTGCTGAAACTAAAAAGATTTTCTGGAGTTGATCATCCTACCCACAGATGCGTTCGCATTCTCTCTATTAGTTGCTACTTTCAGACTAGTACCGCATGTAATTTTCACTGATTCATTTCTACTTCCATGTTGTTTAACGAGGATTTATTCCATATTGTTGATCTTTTCTTCTGTTTTCATGTTTACTTTCTTTCTATCTACTATATCAGTTTTCATGAGTAAAAGTAACTGGCTATCACACTTTAACGAGATACACATGGTCCCTGTTTGTTTTGAAGAAGTAATCATCTAGTAGTACATGGGCTGACCTAATTTACCTGTTCCATGTAAACGCAACATCTGGTCAGTAGTGCAATTCACTAATTCAAGAGTGTTTCTGAAACACTTTGTCCTTTGTCTTTGTGGCACAAAGAAGCTCGCTACAAGGAAAACTAGAAAAAGATGCAACAAAAGAGAGCATTCGACCAGACATTAATAGTGTCCACTTCAAGGAACTGTGAAAAGTGAATGGTAACTCCCGTCTAGCTAGTGACCCACACATGTATTGCAAGCCAAAGCAAAGACAAGATAAAAGAGACTCAAACAACTGAAACAAGTACAGCTTGATCATCTGATCAGATCAGTTGGACTTTAACTTTAGAACATGAGATATGTTGCCTATCTTCGAGAAAATGTTAATTTGTAGAAACATCATCATTAGCAGCGGAGCTAGCTATATCACGTTTTTACTATAGATTCACCGTTTTTAAGGGTGATCAAACTTAACTGTGGGTATGTATACATATCCTTAGTCGTTGCAGAGGTTGGGTTGGTCAAAATATGTTCTAATGAGGTCATACAACACATTAACGCAAACACTCATTTAAAGCTCACATGCATGAAAGATTCCAAACTTGCCAAGTATAAACCCCATGGCAGAACAAGTTCATGATCACTCTCAAGGATACTAGTGTAATAATCATAAAAAGGAGTGAAAGACCAAGTCACCAAGTAAACATGGCAGGCCCTCAAGAAATCTACAATACATACATCTCTTGTTACTTTTGCATGTGACGAAAAGCAAGCGATCAATCTGAGACTAAAAGTTCGGTTCAATATAGGATCAGCCCCAGATCTATACTTGATACTTCCATCATGAGACACCATCGATCGCAAGCTTTATCGTCTGAGAAACCCTAGCTTGGTCACGTCTGCATGCAGCTTCCAACATGCAAGGGACCATGCACACAAGCTTTCCCGCATTCCGAGGCTTCCATGCCTGCTTCTTCTGTCACGACGGCTGATGATGATTGATTACAGACAGATCACATTGTGACCACGTGGTGACGTACATTTCTCGTGTGCTTTTGCTTTCAGGGCATTGTCCCCGAGGACCAGGGTGGGATGGGGTCATCGTCACCGTCCGAGGAGCTGATCATCGCCTGCCCGGAGCAGGTTCAGGCACAGCAGGCGGCGGCTGACCGGCGGCTGCGCCCCCAGCACGACCAGCCACTCAAGTGCCCGCGCTGCGACTCAGCTCACACCAAATTCTGCTACTACAACAACTACAGCCTCTCTCAGCCGCGCTACTTCTGCAAGACGTGCCGCCGCTACTGGACCAAGGGCGGCTCACTGCGCAACGTCCCCGTCGGCGGTGGCTGCCGCAAGAACAAGCGTGCCAGCGCTTCCAAGAAGCACTCCAACGCCGCCGTTGCGCCGCCTATTTCCATGATGCCGCTTCATCAATACGGACGCCACATGGCTGAGACCGGCCTCAACCTGTCCTTCTCTGGGATGCAGCAGCCACCGGTCTCAGCAGCCGACCCGCTCTCCAGCCTCGGGCTCTTGGACTGGAACAAGTACGACCACATACTCGCCGGCTCCAGCGGCTTTGAGAGCTCGATCTCCGAGACGCACTTCGCAGGGCCAGGCATGATGGGCATTAGCAGTGGTGGTGGCGGAGCGGAATGCCACGCGCTGAACGCGCTCCGGTATGCGGCTGGCCTGAGCGAGCACCTGGCGCTGCCTTTCGGTGCGTCGCGGGCGGATCAGCGCGACGCCACCGTCGTCGAGATGAAGCCGCCGACAGAGAGGCTGCTGTCGCTGGAGTGGTGCGGCGAGGCAAGCCGCGTGCCTCAGGAGAGCTCGCTGAGCGGGCTGGGCCTGTGGAGCGGCATGATCAGCAGCGCCGCCCAGCATCACCATGGCTCCTCTACCGCCATCTGAATGAGGGGAAGCATCATGTGGAATGCACGGACGCATGCATCTGTTAGTGGTTTGCTAATAGCATTTTAACTGGTACGAAGGAACACGTAGAAGTGATTGCCTTTTGCTTTCTTGCTCAGTTTGTGGTTACTTTCATCATGCATGATTTGCTGCTGCTGTTCGTTTTTTCATCGCTGGCTTGAATCGATGTTTGCATCTCTTTTTTTTCAACTGTATTGGACAATGTTTTGTGTTGCTCAACTTCACACATTGCTGTGGTTCGATCATTTAAGCTCGTGGCCGTTGCTGTCTAAGATCTACAGTTCTTACGAGTAATAATTCTGGTTACGATGTTCAGATCTGGTTCTGCAAATCTGAAGCAACCCAGTATTTGTTTTCTGCACATACCAAATTGGGAATACTGATATTCCAATTGTTTATTGATTGGATTGCTCATCTACTAGTTCACAAAAGACTATGGTGTTCTTAGATGATTAATGAAGATGTTAATTGAACTGCATTATGCTATTCTCAGCCATATATATGAGAACGAAGAAAATGCTAAAGATAAACTCACAACTGGTTCGGTACCTGCTAATCACAGTCTGCCGATCATACATAGGAGAATAAGACAAACACCTGTGTGCAATCCGTGCAAGCATATGCGGTGTATTACTCTGCACAAAACAAAACAAAAAAGATTAATCTACTTTCCACTGGAAGGGTAACATAGACTGTTTTTAGGTCGGTTGATTAGAATGTACTGTACAAGGTAGTGAGAAGTGTAGATGAATCTGCTCTGCAAAAGCTTTGGCGCCTGAGCTTCTATGCATCATTTTATCCAGCGAACAATCACACAGTCAGTGGGACATCAGAGACATCCTAACTGCTCACATGTCATGGGTCATGACCAGACCTGAACAAACATTCTCAAATATACATCTATCTGCCTGCTTAAAGAACCGAGAGGTTAGCTCAGGGCATTTGTGATGACATGAGGTCAATAAGCTTCTTTACTTATCATAAAAGTTTGCCATACTCTGAGCATCAGTAAAAGAAATTTGCAAAACATACATAGCTGATCTTAAATTGTTATACTCTTCGTGAAGGGTTTGTACTGTGTATACAATCTTAAAAGTTAAAACAAGTGCAGAAGCTGCCTGCAATTGGGTGTCAGAAAACCATGCAACTCTTTAAGTTACTCCCTCTGGTTCATATTAATGGCATCAACTTTGTCTAGATACGAATGCATCTAGATACACACGAATCTATATAAAGTTGAGGCCATTAATATGGACCGGAGGGAGTATAAGAAGACTTCTTACCCACATGTGCTGTTTTGTTCATGACTTCTAGAAATACACTACCAAGTGAAGTGCATGCAAAGCCTAATTCTCAATCCCGGGAGAAAATTAGAAATCCTCAACCACCACGTGAGTGTCCAACTGAAAGAAACAATCATCACCCCTCAGCATCAGTGACAACTCGCAGAGAAATGTAGAAATCTTCTCCCAATCTTGGTGTGACTTTTCCCCAGCCGTGAATGTGTGCATTACATTATCGACTTCTACTGCACTGCAACCTGGCACATTATTCAAACCTCTATCTCTAATGATGTCCCTTGTCTCTTTTACATTATCCCACTTTTTATCAAATGCATATATATTGGTCAACAGTTTATAGTATCCAACATGGTCAGGATCCATCTTCAGCAGTTCGGCAGCTACCACTTCACCCATCTCTGTGTTACGATGTGCTCTGCAGGCAGCAAGCAAGGCACACCAAGTATGAGCATTAGCTCTCCCATCCATTTCATGAAGGAGTTTCATTGCCTCTTGCAGTTCACCAGCCCGGCCAAGGAGATCAACCATGGCACTACAATGCTCTGTATTTGGCATAATTTCATAAACTTGAGCCATGCTTTCAAAAATGTACCTTCCTTCCTGGACAAGTCCAGAGTGGCTACATGCCGATAACACAGATACAAATGTCTGGCTATTAGGTTTAATTAAAGAGGTAACCATCCGTCTGTACAAAGCAACAGCCTGCTGCCCAAGGCCATGGACTCCATAACCTGAGATCATTGAGCTCCATAGCACAACGTCCTTCTCATCTGCACTTTCAAATATCCTGACGGCGCTAACCAGATTTCCACATTTTGAATACAAATCCACAAGTGCAGCTGCCACAAACACCTTATCACAGAAACCAGTGTTAATCAAATAGCCATGAAGGCAAAAGGCTTGGCGCATAACACCAGACTCAGAGCATGCAGCAAGTACCTTCACCATAGTGACAGCGTCAGGGGCAGGACCATCCAACAACATGCACTTGAACACTCGCATCGACTCATCAGGGAGACCATTTTGGGTAAGACCACTAATGACCGCTGCCCAAGCTACTGCATCTTTCTTTGGCATCCGACGAAATAACTGCATTGCGTTCTCATGACACGAGCACTTCATATACATATCAACCAGCGCAGTTGCAACTGTCATCTCAAGTTCACACCCTATCTTGACAGCAATGTCATGCACCCTCTTACCTTCTTCAACATCCAGAGCAAGCGAACAAGCCTGCACAACACTCACCACAGTCACTGAATTTGGCTTCATTCCTGCCTGAACCATTTTCTTATATATGCTCAATGCTTCACAGACGTCTCCAGATTGCACATACCCTGTGACCATACAACTCCATGTGATGACGTCTCTCTCCATCATTCCCTCAAACAACCTCCTTGCATCTTGTACTGCTTCAATCTTCATGTAAAACCCAAGAATAGCATTCACCAGAGCCAAGTCGTACCCAAAGTCATTCCTGAGAACAAATGCATGGCAGGCCTGCCCACTTCGGGCATCCCTCAACTGCGCCACGGCCGAGATTACACTCACAAGAGTGACTGGGCTCGGCACAACGCCCTGGCCAACCACATTCCTTGCAAAGAACTGCAGTGCCTCCTGCGCCATCCCGTTCTGCTCGTACCCGGTCACCACAGAAGTCAGGAGGACCATGTCCGGTTTCTCGAACATATTGTAGGCGTTGATCAAGCCGACTATGTTGCCGAATTTCGCGTACATATGCACAAGCGCGGTGGTGACGAAGGCGTCGGCGTACGCGGCGCAGGAGCGGACGGCGAGCGCATGCACGGCGCGGCCGTGGGCGAGGGAGGGAAGCATGGTGCAGGACTTGAGCAGGAGGGGCAGCGTGAAGGCGTCCGGGCGCACGCGGAGGCTCGGGATGAGGAGGAGCACGTCGCGCCACTGGTGCGCCCGGACGCGGGCGCGGAGGAGCGCATTGGCAAGGCGCGGGGTCGGGGCGGGGATTTCGTCGAACAGGTGCCGAGCGAGGCCGGGAGGGTAGGACGCGAGGACGTGGGCGGTGAGGTGGTGGAAGGAGTGTAGGTGGCCAGAGCGTAGGAGGTGGGCG
The DNA here is from genome assembly GCA_030063025.1 of Avena longiglumis. Taxonomy (NCBI): domain Eukaryota; kingdom Viridiplantae; phylum Streptophyta; class Magnoliopsida; order Poales; family Poaceae; genus Avena; species Avena longiglumis. The sequence continues at coordinate 367,247,634 of CP125978.1, forward strand.
TGGAGGCGGGCGGCGAAGTGCGGGGTGGAGGGCTCCGCGGCGGCTTCTAGAAGCTTCTGGAGCGGTTGCCAACCTCGCATGTGCGGGAGCGCAACGGGGGAAGGCGCCGAGCGGGTACGATGAAATTCTCCGGGTGAGTTTGAAATATTTTAGCAGCTGATTAAACCTATCCAAATATTGTCAACAAACATTAAAATAATATAAATACCCTGTCAAACTTGACATAGCTATGAGGAGCCGACCCGGCCTAACAAAGTAACAAACTAACAAAAAAAAGGATGAGACGAGATTTTCTGGGTTGCACCGGACTATCAAAATGAGACGAGATTTGGATAGGTTTAATCGGCTGCTAAAATGTTTCGGGGTATATCTATGCTATCAGTTGTATATTATTATTATTTGTCTCTTTGGAAAAAGAGTTCATGAAGATGATATTGTTGCAGCTACTCAAGTTACGGATGTCTGGATGAGATGAGCCGAGTATCCGCCCAACCTAATGTCCTATCAGATGTTGAGTGTCCACTGGGGTTCACCAAGTTTTCGTCCAGGGGGGCTATATAAAGGCCTCTTCTTTTACCTTTGGAATTGGCTCGTTCTTGGAAAGAAGACCCCCCATCTTCTATCTTGTTCTTTCTTAGTGTTTGTGCTAGGTTGACATATAGGTAAATTCATCGTAGTTGCATAATCTAGAGAATTTAACTTTTGTGTCGAACTTGAAAAAGAGGAAATTTTAAAGTAGCACCTATTCACCCCCCCCCTCTAGGTGCCCATATGATCCTTTTAATTGGAATCAGAGCCTTGGCTCTTTATTCGGACTTTACCGCCTAAGAGTATATGGGTACCCACGATGGAGAAGGAGGGAGTGAGGCTAGTAATACGGAGTCCATGGAGGATCTCAAGAAATTGGAATCAAGCTTGAGCTCCTCCCTAGGCAATGAAATCAAATAGTTGTGTGACTTAGTTGAGCAACTTGTTAAGGAGAAAGTGGCCTCACCTCCTCCTCCTCCTCTAGAGGAACCCTCCACACTTCCAAAGGTGAATGCTTCGGCATCACCCATGGTTGTGGTGGTGGGGTATGATCCTGATAACACTAATCCATCCACCAAAAGGGATGATGGGAAGGAAGAGCACCATAAGGTTCTCGGTTAGTACTCTCCCGACCCTCCAATTCCTCACCCACATATAAACAATAGGGGTGACCCACCTAAGCTAGTTGTACATACCTTTGATCAATGGCAATCATTAATAAAATCTCATGTGCTCAACTCTTGCATTGAATTGTGTAATATTATTGAAGAAGGACTCGGAATTGTAGATCCAACCAACTTGGCAAGGAGAGAAGTTGTCAATATTCAACTCAATGCCACTGCGTTGCACATGATTCAACAAGGGTTGGGGACAAGAAATTTCCCTCACATTGAACACCTCAACACCACCAAAGAAGCCTGGGATGCTCTCATTGAGTTGTTTGTTGGAAATGAGATCATGAGAAGAAACCGATATGATGCATTGAGAAATGAAGCCGAAGGTTTCTATATGAAGGATGGTGAGGATCATGAAGACATGTATCGAAGACTCAAATCCACTACCACTGCATTTAGAAATGTTGGTGCCTCACATGTGGATGATGCTTGGATAAAAAGGAAATATGTGAGTGCACTCATGCCCTTTGAGCCCACCGACTTGAAGAGTCTCCAAGGAAGACACAACTACCTCTCATGACCTCCAATGAAGTTATGCAAGTGATGGACGCTTTCAAGGTTGCTTCCAAGAATGCCAAAGATGCCCTTGCTCGAGCTCTTGGAATGAACAATGGTGCCAACCTTGCCCTAAAAGCTAAAGTTGTGGAGTATGTGGATGAAGAAGGAAGTGATGAAGACTTATCTATGAGCCACCCCGAAGATGTCAAGGTTGCTCATGTTTTTTTGCTAATTGACCCGCACGACTAGACCCGCACGAATACCGAGGCATGTGGAGGCTCTGAGGTGAGTCTTCTCTGGCCCTTGCCGGCGCCACTCCGGCGTCGGTGCCCACCCTCATGGATTCTCCGGTTGGTAGTTGGAAGGTCACCTACACGGGTGCAAGCTCTGGTGGTAAGTTTGTTGAAGGCTTGCCTTTTGGATGGAAAGGTTATCAAAAATGGGGAGAAGATCTTGACTGGATCTGTGGTGAGGTTTCCCTCTCCCCTTGCTAGAGCTAATGATGTTTTGATCTCTCTAGATGGTTTCTTTGGTAGATCTCCTTCTCCAGATGGAACAGATGAAGATTTTTATCTAAGGTGGCATGCTCTCTGCTTCTCTCTTGATAAACAATTTCCAGGGTTTCTGATCTTGAATTCTCGTGCAAAAAGATTGGTGCTTCTCAATCAAAATGAAGTGGTCATCGATGCTAGATATTTGCTTAAGGATGAAAAGATTGTGGAAGGGGCAGAGATGGAATTGACAGTTTTAAAAATCCGTGTTGGTGCTCAAATTATTCCCAACGTGTCCATGAGCAGTCCAAAATGCTCCAAGGTGAACAAGGATTTTGTCATGGGTTTGGTTTCTTCAAAAGCCTCCAAAATTGGCAATATGATGGAAGTTAAGGTTGAATCTTTTATTCCTGTTGTGAATGAGTCTCCTAATCTCCGTGCTTCTGAGCAAGTTCAAGTGGATACTTCCCTTTCTGGAGAAACTTCATTGGATTTCAATATTAGGAAAAGGTTTGACAGTGATATTCTTTCTAAATTTGGCCATTCGGTCAATTTTCGTCATAGTTTTCGTAGAAGGCCCTTTTTCATGGTCTGCTCATTTGGCAGAGCTAATTTCAAACTTGATGTTCATACCGTGGCTATTGCTCCGCAATCCTGCTTTGGAGGATCGACTGCCCTGTTCCAAGTTAGATTTCTTCAGGACAGAACATTCAGATTTTCAGTTGCTTCCAGAGCAGTTGGATTTGAAATCTACAATTCTTCGAAATTTACCTCTGATCATTTTACTATGTTCATCAATATCTGGGGCAATGGTGGGCCTAATTGGCAGGCAGAAGAAAGAAAATTTTATCGTGAAGAAGATCATTCTTGGACAACTGTCACGACCAAAAAATCTGTGGCACAAAATTCTGGTCAAACCTCAGGTGCTAACCGTTTGGGCGTTATGTCTGTTTTTGATCGTTTAAAATTTCCCTCATCAAAGCCTGTATCACCAGTCAACCGTCAAGTTAATTCGGTGGTTTATTTTGATCTTAAGGCAAATCACACCAGATCTTTCGCTGATGCTGTTGTTATTGGTGCTCCTAAACCAAGGGAGCAAACTGTCGATCCTCCCGCGCCCGTGAAATCGGGCTCATTAAATTTGCCTAGGCTCCTCAATTTTATGCGTTTCCCCTCTTTCCAAAAAAGAGAGTGGCCCAATGATTCTTTCCTTTCTTGGTTTAAGGCCCGACCCAATTCTAAAATTCAGCCCCAAGTCTTCTCCTGTCTAGATGATTTCTTCATTTCTGGCCACTCTTCCCCTACTGCGGCAGTTGTAGAGCACCCCGTCTCCTCAACTCCCCCGCCTCAGAAAACCCCAACTTCTCCCCCCTTGCAATACCTCGTCGCCGGTGGTCAGTGCGACAATGGCGAATATTCCCATCGACCTTGTGCCTTTCCTGCCTCGAGGCTTTGAGATTATGTAGGTTGAAGGTCGCGTGGGACTTAGAAGGGTGGTGGTTCCTCGCCGACAACATCAAAATGAACAGTATGCCATTGCCTCCACTCATCCTATGCCTCCTGGCCCTGTCCCCTTCCTCAATATTCGTGATGTTCTCCTGGATTTCATTCATAATGAGGCCAGGGTGGGTTTTGGTGAGGTTCGGGCCTGCCCTTTTGGTGCGGCCTATGTGCAGTTCACCCATGTAAGTGACAGAGACAGGCTGGTTAGGGATAGTCCCATTGCTTTTCAAGATGTGCATGTCTCCTTTGTCAAGCATAATGAGGGGATTAACTGGCGTCGAGTTCAATTTAATAATGAATATTGGGTTATGCTTGTCGGCCCCCCTTGGACCATATGAACACAGAAGACATTAATGCTATTTTTAATGGAATTGGTAAGATGCTGCTGTGGAAAAGAGATCCTGAGAACAAGGGTAGAATCCTTGCTAAAGTAAGAGTGACTGGTGTGGCTGACATTCCTAAGAGTGTCAGAATGACACTTGGAGACAGTGAAGACTTTGAATCTTGGACTTTTTCTATGGAGATCCTGCTCAGCAACCTTCTGGGAGGGGGCACCATATGAAGACCCTGCTCCTGATGATGGGGAGGACCCACACCCTGTCCTTGTGGTGGCTGCTCCTTTTGTCCCCCCCCACCACCTCCTCCACCCCCTCCACAAGATGATAATGCTCGTGAGTGGGACCAGTGGGTAGTACCAAATGTTGCCCAGAATGTGCCTACTGGACCCATTCAGGAAGATGGTGAAGAGCTTCAACCTGAAAATTTATATTCCCCTCCCAATGTTGTTCACAGTGGGATTACTAACTCCTCCCCTGAGCAGGCAGTTGACCTTGCTGTTATCTAGCCTGCTACTTCTAGTGATCAGGAGGTGAACCAAGCCCTCACTTCTGAACAGGAACTTGCTAGAGCTCTGCTGCAAGATGTTGGCATTGGGGATGGGCTGCTTAATATTCTTGATGCTTATGCTGATCCTGATGATGATAATTCCACCCCTGCTGGTGCTGAAAATGTTGATAGGGATGGTGATTTCTTGATGGAGGACACCAACTTGCTTGATCCAAATGAGGCCCACCTCCAGATTGGAATGGCTTGAACTCACTTTGTGGCAACCCCTGATCTTTTGGCAGCAAAGTTTAGGTTCTCTCAACAGGGCCTGGAAATTTGGGATAGATTCTTTGCCCCACACATTCAGTGTCACTCTTCTTCTCAGAAGAGGGCAAAATTTGAGATTCCTGTAAGTTGGTTTAACTTCATTATCCTTATGCTAATCACTCCTGAGAAATTTAATTGGGCTAAGAACTTTCTCTCTTCACCTCCTTGGGAGATTATCAAAGAGCCTATTGCAAGTGAATCCACAATTTCTTTCTTGGTTCCTGAGAAATGTGTCACTCAGTCTGCCCCTTTATGTGTTCAGGATTCTTTGGATCCTGGCTCTCCTGAGATAACCCCCTCTGCTCCTTCAAAGAAAAGGAGAGGTGCAGGTCCCATTGTTGAGACTGAGGTGAGAAGAAGTCCAAGAATTGTTGAAATTAATGGTGGTTTCAAAAGCCATATCAATTGCTCTGATTTTAATTTTTTATCCTGTCATGCTGAACCCCCAACTCTTGGCACTAAGGTGGTTAAAAACCTGGCTGTTAATTTTTGTAAGGTGGTTGAGGAGAACCTTGACACAAAACTGCAGAAGAAGAGCAAGGTTGCTGACAAGACAGTAAGGCCACCTGGTGCTGCAAAAAGGTCTTCTGGAGTTGCTTCTAGTTCCAGTCAAGGAGATAAAAAGAAGGAGGTTGCTGGGCCCTATGGGCAACATGCCAAAAAGAAGATGAGCAAATAAGTTTCCAATGTTAGGAAAACTATACTTTTGGGTTGTCATCCATGGACCTGTGATCCAATGGATTATTCTTGTTATGTATCTGAGCAAGTGGCTCTGGAATATTGTATGGTGGATGTTCCTTTCTTTTGTTGAACCATGTTACTCCTTAATTGTCTTCCTCACAATGTCTATACTTGGCCTGGATGTTTTATCATACTTTGATAGACACCAAAAGCTTTATTCCATCTGTAGTTTCCATGGATAGTAAAAGAATTTGGAAAATCTTAAACTGGAACTTGAGAGGCATCAATTCTGAGAAAAAGTGGGTGGCTCTTTCCCAAAAGATCCTGGAATCAGAGTGTGAGATAATTTTCCTTCAGGAAACAAAAAGGAAAAATTTTGATGATGAATATATTAGGAAATTTTGTCCTAAGAAATTGAATAAGTTTGCTTTTCTACCTTCTGTTGGGGCCTCTGGGGGCAATTATCATCTGGAATGGGAATCTCTTTGATGGAGAAATGGTTTTCCAAAATGAATTCTCTATTTCTATCAAATTTACCTCTAGACTCTCCAATGATTATTTCATTCTTACCAACATCTATGGTCCTTGTCAACCTGGAAAAAAGCCTTATTCATTGATTGGTTGACCAATATTGATATGCGTGATGACATTGACTGGCTGCTCATGGGGGATTTCAATTTTATCAGAAAACCTTCAGATAGAAATAAAGTTGGTGGTGATGTTAACAACATGCTTCTCTTTAATGAAGCCATCAGTAACCTTGGTCTTGTGGAGCTCCCTTTAAAAGGAAGAAAATTCTCATGGATTAATATGCAAAAAGATCCACTTCTGGAGAGATTAGATTCGTTCTTCTCTTCACCCTCATGGACAATCTCTTACCCATCCTCTTTTGTCTATTCCCTTTCCAAACCTACATCTGACCATATTCCTTTTGTGATCTCAATTGGCACTAGAATCCCTAAGTCTCAGGTGTTTAGATTTGAGAATTTCTAGCTGCAACATAGTGATTTCTTGCACACTATACAAAATGCCTGGGATATACCCGTGGGGTATACAGACAGTGCAAAAAAGATTAATGCCAAACTGAAGAATGTGAGAAGAGGTCTCAAGCTTTGGGCAAAATATCTCCCTTGCCTCAAACACTTAATTGCAAAAGTCAATGGGATCATTGATTTTTTAGACTTGTTGGAAGAATTCAGGACACTAAGCATTTTTGAGTGGAATCTGAGAGACATTCTCAAAACTCACCTAATTCAATTACTCCAGAATCAAATGGCTTATTGGAAACAAAGAGGAAAGATAAAATGGGTAAATCTTGGTGATGAAAACACAAAAAAAATTCATGCAAAAGCAACTACTAGCTACAGAAATAATTATATCTCCATGCTGAAAAATGAGAATGCCTCTGATATCTATGATCATGATGGAAAGGCAAGCATTCTCTGGAATCTCTATATACTACCTAAAAAAGACTAAATGTTTCGTTTCCTGGCGAAGATGCGTTTCGCTCTACCTTCGTCGATCACACGATTTTTTTCGCCCACTAGGTCTACCGGTTTTCTTAACGCCACACCCGCGCGTCTGTTTTCTTTCTGTCTTTACGACCCCCTCCAATTATATCCGTCTTGCCCCGTGATCTCCGCTATTCCCCAAATCACTCCCCTCCGAGGCCGAACCTCCTGCCACAGGCGACATTATCGACTCCCTCCGTCGTTCCTTCGCCGCCCATATCTCACCCCTCCGTATCTTCGCATCACGCCACGCCGGAGAGAGTGGATTCGCGTGGAAGTTCTCCGCGCTGCCTGGCGATCTTCGGGGGTCTTAGTCGTCATCTTAAGCGGCCGCACGATGGGTGCCTGGTGAGATCTAAGTCGCCATGTGCTCCGTTCGGGAAGCCTCGACTTGCTCCGTTCTCCAAGGGCGTCAACCCCTCGGGCTGAGCGATGCCTGAGCCACTTCCTCAGCCTGCAACGTCGGGAGTAGCCAGGCTGATGGACATGGCCACAGTGACGGTACGACGATACCGAAGGCTGTGTCAGCCTCTGCTGGTCCTGGAGAGAACCAAATGCCTGGAGCCACTTGCGGAGCCACTTGCGTAGACTGCAACCGAGCAGCTGCTCCATAGGAGCGCTTCATCTACGGGGACAGCTGCCGAGATGGCAAGGTGACGAGCTGAGCGAGCCACGAGTGATGCGGCGCGGAATCAAGGAGACGTGGCCATGGATTTATGCAGCAGTAATAACGGGGGCTCGCTGTTCTGAAATGGCTGCCTTTGCCTAATTTGATTTTGTTGCCATTGGTCACATTTTGTCATCTCGGGCTTCGATTTTTTCTTGTTTTATTTTGAGACCATAGGAAGGAGATTTCTCTTGGGTTGCTCACACAAAATATGTTTTCTTTTGAAGATTCATGGTCTATGAAACCGTGGTTGCTGGTATGAAATCTGTACAGTGAGCAGGTTGACATCATCTCACTTGGTGAGCTACAAAGTTCCTCCTGGGAGAAGGCCATGAGGAGTCCACTATGAGAAGTTAGTACTATCTCATTTCTTCTATTTAGTTCCGCAGTTGTATGTGTACGCGAGTACTAATATAAATGAAAGATAATTTTATGTCCTCTATTGGTGATGCAGTAAAGTCAGGAGACCGTATGACACTGGCAGTGTGCTGTCTTCACTGAAGATCATTGAGTAACTGACAAACCGGCTGCACTTAAATAATAAGAAATATTTCTGAATCGTTCTTCAATCTTGTCATTTAGATTCAGACACAAGACAACAACATGAAGACTGCATTGCGGTGGTGGGGCATGGGGAGAAACCAAAAGCAACAAATGGTATTACAGTTGTTATCTCCTCTGTAAGGAAGACTCTACCGAACAAGAGAGCCTTTAGCTGTATCACTAACATCGAGATAAACAGAAGCAAACAAGATTCAACAACCCAGAAAAAAGCATAGCTGGTACAAAGTGGTGGAGATATCTTGAATATCTACAAGGTGGTCGCACAGGGGCAGCTCAGTGAGGTTAACAAGAGTAGTTTTGTTTATGGGCCTTTTCACTCTTTTTGTGCAAGAAAACATGAGCCAGATGATTGCAAGAATGCTGGACAAAGAAAAAGTTCCCAGATTGGGAGAACCTTGCCGATTCATTCCGACCACAGTACCAAAACCAAGGTGGGTAGTTATTAGCACTTCTTTTTACATGGTTTTGTTCGTTGTCAAAGTTGCGCTGTTTAATAATTTATATATTATATACTGAAATTTCTATCACATTGTCGCCACGAATATTAATTTCTTATAGGAAAATGCTTGTCCCTTGATTAGGTTGGAACAGAACCAAACTATGACTACCATAGCTTAAGTAATAACATGAAGCCTACTGAATATGACCTGACACACCTTAATTTGGTTGCTATGCTTCGTATTTGGCATGCATAATTTGAGAGAAGAAAGATACATACAAGTAAAACATGATATTCGAACATCCAAATAATGATACTAAGCAATGTTGTATTTGTCATGTGTGATGCTACTATAATTTTCACGCACATATTGTTGGTTAGTAGAGTTTGTCTATGCAAGTTGTAGATGTTCTATGAATAGTTTCCAGCACAAAAGAATAAAGATGTGTGTATCTCCATACATATATGAATATCATAGCTATCTGTGATCTTGTAATTCAGATTGGAGTCGTATAAATAGTAAAATAATATGTGAGCTCTCCGGAAGGAAATTGTTTGTTTCTTAAAAGGTAGTTATCTGTGAACATAATATGAGTAGAATAACTCATATACGAGGCTTCATTTTTCTTAAGCTATATCCAATTTTGCACGGAACTAAGTACAAATTTGCATTAACTTGTTTGCAGGGCCCTCACGTTTGTCAAAGTTGTGCCTTCCCTTTGTTCCTTCGTTTGTAAATATACTAAATTATGTTTGTTAATTGAATTTCTCCCCTCCTAATAGAATGAGCTATATATGCTCCTACTATCCATTTGTAAAATGGGCATTGGCAAATAAATTTAACGACTACCTATAATGAGCTATATATGCTCCTGCTATCCTAATAGTGGTTTAACTTGTGCATCAGAAAACAAAGCATATGAGCGAAGACCGAAGTCCTTGGCATTTCTCGTTAATTATACATGTAATTTTTAGTTTTTTTTCAAATGAACAAGCGTGCTTTTTTATTTTGTACCCTCTTGTCATATAGCTTCGGTTTGTAGTTCTGTTCATGGGAATATTGCGCTCGATTCAAAAAACCCATAAATAAGAAAAATACAAGTGTAGATGTAAAATAATAGGTTTGCATGCTCAATGTCATAATGTGCATTGCACATACACCTTTAGATTTGCATGCTCAATGTCATAATGTGCATTGCACATACACCTTTACAGCATAAGGAACAAGGTTACAATATAAATTCTTGTTATTTCCGAACAAGTTTACTCAATGCCATGGTATTGCTAACGGATCCATGGCTCACGTTTGGCCTTATCCTTAATATGCTAATATATGTAGACCTGTAGTGATGCATGTATCAAAGAGAAACATTGTAGGTAGAGGCAAGTAAATATTTTGACCTGTTATGTCACTGACGATCATAAATTCACAATCGATCATCCTCTTGAGCTGCACGATTACATAAGTAATCATATGCTTAGGACTGAACTAAAATTCTAAATACAATTATTTTTAATGACAGTTAATCATGTCCTGAAAATGCTTGACCGTTCCACGGGTCTTGACTTCGAAGATACCAGCTCTATCATTAAACCAACATATATTATGCCTTAGCTTCCATTGATTTTTATAGAGCTTTAACTATCGAAATCGATGTTATTTATTTTCCATAGTTTGGTGAGCTTTCACTGCGATGTTCTTGGTCTTGCAGTTTTTCTATCGAGTTTAATTCTCTGCTACTTAGTTAATTCAGTTGTCCCCCTTCCTTCTCTGTCAAATGGCATATTCAGGGCTGAAAATTTTGTGTATAGGCAAAGAGATTTATTATGCTATAACAGAGGATTATAAGTTTAGAACAGGAGTCAAACTTGGAGTGAGATGGCGCAAAATGAGGTCCACCTCTCTAGAAGCTCCAATTGCTATCTCATATGTAAGATTTTAGTGAATTTGTAAGAAGACCTTGACCTATTGATGGTTTTCAAATCCCATACATCTTACTTGCCATTCACATTACAAATTCAAGATTAGCATTTGCACAAACCTTCTGAAATCTGATGGAGGTAATGTATTTGACACGTTCAGGCTAAGTATTTTTGCTGCTGTCAAATAAAAACTGTCTTAAGTAGTGGAAGGTAGGCCAACAATTTAGAGAAAAAATGTTTGGAAATGCAAGCATTTAAAAGTAACCGAATGGGCTAAAAATGCTCTAAGATATGTATTGCGCTGACTGGGTTGAGTGTATTGCGATATAATTTTTTCTTCCCGTTGCAACGCACGGGCATGTTTTCTAGTGATTTTAAAAATAGAATGGGTTCCTCTGACAATCCAACAATGCACTTTAGCCTTCCAGAACTGTACAATGGACACATGGATCCTGATAGCTTGGCTATTCTTGAAGCCCCTTTCACAGAAAAGGAAATGAAGGAAATCATTCAAGATCTTCCTAATGACAAATCTCCTGGGCCTGATGGCTTCAACAATGAATTTATTAAGTCCTGTTGGAATATTATTGGAGCGGATGTTACACAACTGATTCAGGATTTCTATCATGAAAGGATATCCCTGGAAAGCATTAACTCTGCTTTCATTACTCTCATTCCAAAGACTGATTCCCCTGTTCATACCAATGACTTTAGGCCAATTTCTTTATTGAATAGTGTGTTCAAAATCATTACAAAACTTCTTGCCAACAGACTACAAACAATAATCCTTAAGCTTGTGCATAAAAATCAATATGGCTTTCTCAAGAATAGATCCATTCAAGACTGCCTTGGTTGGGCATTTGAGTACCTCTTTCAATGTCATCAATCAAAAGAGGAGATGGTGATCCTTAAATTGGACTTTAATAAAGCTTTTTATAGAATTGAACATTCAACCATTATTAGCATTTTGGAAGCAAGAGGATTTGGATCTAAATGGGTTAATTGGATCAAGATGATTTTCTGCACTGGAAACTCATATGTGCTCCTAAATGGAGTACCTGGAAAGAAATTCTACTGCAAGAGAGGTGTCAGACAAGGTGATCCTTTATCACCTCTTCTATCTGTGTTGGCAGCTGACTTTCTACAAACTCTACTAAACTTTTCCATGAATAAGAATTTGTTGAGTCTTCCCATTCCTTGTCCTGATTTCCCTGTCATCCAATATGTTGATGACACCTTAGTGGTCATGAAGGCTGACTCAAAGCAATTACTCTGCCTTAAATCAATGCTGAATTGTTTTGCCATTTCTACTGGGCTTAAGGTTAACTATGCCAAATCAAGTATGATGCCTATCAACCTAAACCCTGAAAGACTTTTACATTTCTCTTCCACCTTTGGCTGTAAGATAGGTAGCCTTCCCTTCACATATCTGGGGCTCCCTCCTCAGCCTTAACAAGCCTTCTCTGGAGTTCTACCTCCCTATGGTGCAAAGGGTTCAATTTAGACTTGGTGGAATAGCAGATTTTCTGAATTATGGGGGAAAACTTCAAATAGTTAAGTCAGTTTTAACGTCATTACCACTCTTCTTCATGAGCTCTCTTGATATCCCCATTACAATCAAATACCAAGTAGTTAAATACATGAGACACTGCCTTTGGAGGAAGAAAATTACTGATGTTCAGGCTAAATGCAGTGCAATGGTTGCTTGGACAAAGATTTGTAGGCCAAAGAAACAAGGTGGTCTGGGAGTTCTTAATCTTAATATCCAAAATAATGCTCTACTGCTGAAGAATCTTGATAAGTTTTTCAATCATCATGATATCCCTTAGGTCCATCTTGTCTGGGAATCTTATTATAACCATGGTAAACTTCCAGGTTATCAATTAGAAGGATCTTTCTGGTGGAAGACACACCTGAAAATCATTGATGTCTACAAGGCAGTGGCTAGATGTCAACCTGAAAATGGAAAAACTGAATATTTTTGGTCTGATTTTTGGGATAAAGATTGTATGCAATTTCAGCTGCCTCATCTGCTCTCCTATGCAAAAAACACCAGAATTACTGTCAAGGAGGTTATTCAGACTGAATATCTTGAAGATTTATTTAATCTTCCTCTGTCTCAACAAGTTTTCTCTGAGTTTGAACAACTAGAATTAAGATGCCAACAGATTAATCATTTGGCAACACCTGACAAATGGACTTATATTTGGGGTAGTGAAAAATTTTCTGTTAAAAGGGCTTATGAGGTTATGGCAGGCTTCCAACCTGATCCTCCACATTTCTCCTGGATCTGGGATTCTTATTGTCAGGCAAAGCACAAATTCTTTTTCTGGTTACTCCTTCTGGATAGATTAAATACAAGAAACCTTCTCAAAAGGAAAAATTGCTTCCTACTAGATTACAGTTGTGTAGTTAGAAATTGCAACTCAGAGGAAACTTTGATTCACCTTTTTTGGAACTGCCCTTCTGCTGCTGAATGCTGGGATTACATCTGTCCTGATAGAGATCAGAGACTCTCTGTGTTTGAGGCTTTTCAAGACATAAGAACCAGACTTAAGCTTCCCTTTGCAATGGAGATAATTATTTTAGCTGCTTCGGAAATATGGATCTGTAGAAACAATAAGATATTTGAGAATGCAACACCACAGTTCTCCACCTGGAAGGTAGTATTTCTTCAAGAACTGAGATGGGTTAAACTGAGAATAAAAAATAAACATGGTCCTCAGTTTGATATATGGTTCCAAACTCAAGTACATTAGTGGATTACTGCTGGTAAACGCAATGTATAAATACCTTATTTTAACCATGTAATTATACTCTGTACCATATTTGATTATATAATAAAGATAAAAGTTGTAGTGGGGGTTCCCTCCCCTACTATTTTTCCCTAAAAAATGGTGAATACATGGCCTTCTATGCAAGATTTTTTTGGAAAGACCCCGCCAAGGCCAAAATGGAAATGCAACGAAGAAGCAACCCAAATGGGAGAAGAGATAATAACTCAAAACTGAGAACTTGCTTCAACTGTGGTGACCACTATCATTTTGTTGCCAGTTGTCCCTATGATAAAAGAGAAGATCATGGGGTAAACTTGTGTTAAAGAAAAACTCCAAGGCTCCCTTCAATAAGCCCTTCATCAAGAAGAATCCCGCCAAAAAGAAGTCGTGTGATATTGTTCTGATAACACATGAAGAATACTCCTCCGATGATGAAGATTAAGAAGAGGAAACATCAAATGGCGTGGCTGCTCTTGCCACTACTTCTACCTCCACTTTCTCACTCTTTGACTCTCCAAATGATAATATCTCCAACAATAATGTCACTTGCCTAATGGCAAGAGGATCGGAAGTATTATCATCTTTCCACCTGTCCTCGATGATTGATGATGAACTTGATGAGGATATATATCTCGAGGTCAAAGAGGAATTAGTTGCTTTTGATGTGTTTATGACTAACTTGCAAGGGGAGCACAAGAAGCATTTTGTGAACCTCTTAAGTCAACTTTATCACACACAGGAGCTTCTTGATGAGAGATGTAAACTAGGGAGAGAGCGCATTATTGAGGTGGATGCTCTAAATAATGCTCTAGAAGAAGAGCAATAGACTAGGATGTCCCTTGAAATAAAACTTGAAGGCCTCGATGAGGCAAATGATCAAATTATTAATAAACTCATCAAGGAACATGATCATGCCATTGCTAAGTGTAAAAAGTCTAAAAAGTATAAGGTTGAGTTTGGTGTTATTTATGAAAAACTTGCCGAGGACTTTAGGAAGCTTGACAAGGCTCACAAGGCCTTGGAGAGTGAACTCTTGTTGCTCACAAAGTCTCTTGAAAAACTTCAAACTAAATTGACTAATATTGCCTCACCAAGTATTTTCATTCCCTCTAGTAGTACAAACACCATTGAAGAAAATGGTAGGTTGAAGGGGGAGCTTGCTAATGCCACCTTTCCCAAAGGAAACAAGTCTATTGATGATCTTTCGAGTAAGCAAAGGTCAAATAATGAGAAAGGGGGCATTGACTTTGTCTCTAAAACCAAGAAGAAGAAGGCCATTCCCACACAAGCAAAAGACAAGGCCATTGAGGGTAGTAAGACCACAAGTGGCAAAACTATGTCACAAGATGACTTTGCGGGAAGTGCTAACCCTCACTATGTCTTAATGCATGATTATTATGGTGATGTTTATGCACAATATGTTGGCCCGTTTGATGGTTATATTGCTTGGTCCATTTGGGTTCTCAAGACCCTTGTTGCTAAGAGAAGAAGACCCATTGAAAAATGGGTACCTAAATACTAGTTTGATATCTTGTAGAACTATGCTTCCGGAGGGTCAGAGTGGGTGCTTAATAGTGGATGCACAAGTCATATGACCGGAAGGAAAAGTATTGTCAAGGAGATGAGACCAAATCATGATCAAATAACCATGACATATGCCGACGAGTCAAAGTCTAAGGTAACGGGTTTTGGCAAGTTTGTGGTTGCTCATGATATTACACTCGTGGATGATACGTCCAAAACATAACTACTGTCCCGAACACTTCTGCAATTTTTCTCCTCTAATTTGTGTGATTTGGATACAACTAACATGGACTAACGCTGTTTTCAACAGAATTGCTTTGGTGTCTCGTTTTTGTGCAGAAAATCAACTTTCAAGAAAAAACCTCGAAAATATGGCAAAAATCCTACTTTACCAGAATACTCACGGAGCGAGGCAGAGGCGGGCCACGAGGGGCCCACACCCCTTGGCCGCGCGAGCCAGGTCAAACCACACCTGGAAGGGGTGTGGCCACCTCGGACACCCCCTCGGCCTCTCTCTTCGCCTACTTAAAGCCTCCTGACCTAGAAATGACGGTTTTTTTTGACAATTTTCCAGAAAGACTTCCGCTGCGCCGCCACCACCAAAAACCACGATTCAGAATCAGAATTTTCGTTCTGGCACCCTGTCGGGACGGGGTTCTGAAGGAGATCATCGCCATCGTCATCACCGACGCCTCT
This sequence comes from Avena longiglumis, assembly GCA_030063025.1. Classification (NCBI taxonomy): domain Eukaryota; kingdom Viridiplantae; phylum Streptophyta; class Magnoliopsida; order Poales; family Poaceae; genus Avena; species Avena longiglumis. The sequence goes on from CP125978.1 coordinate 367,263,262, forward strand.
CCATCAACCATCCATGTTTCCCCCATCCATGAGTGAGTAATCCCCCGTTGTAGGCTATGGGGATGGTAGGGATTGGATGAGATCTATCATGTAATCAGATAAGATTGTTAGGGCATGGTGCCTAGTATCTTTATTAGTGCTATTTGACTTTGTTGCAACTTGTTGTGCTTAATGATTGTCACTAGGGCCTGAGTGCCATGATCTCAGATCTGAACATGTTATTGATTCATGATGATAGTATTGTTTGTGATCTTATCTGCAAGTTGTGTACACATATTATTGTCCAGAACCAAAGGCCCCGAAGTGACAGAAATTGGGACAACCTGAGGGGATGGCTATGATGTGAGTATCACATGTGTTCATGGAGTGTTAATGCTTTTCTCCGGTGCTCTATTAAAAGGAATAACTTAATTTCCAGTAGATTCCCTTGAGGCCATGCTGCAACGGGCTGGCTGGACAAAAGATGTTGTGCAAGTTCTCATTGCGAGCACGTATGACTATATTTGGAACGCATGCCTATGATTGTTTAGTACTTTGATGGTTTATCTTATTTATCTGCAATTGCCCTAGATCTTGAAGTTATATGAATAGTCTCGTCCATGCAACGCCCGTCCATCCATCTCTATGCCTACCGCACTCGAATCCTACTGTTTGCTACTTTTGTTACTATTGTTTTTGTTTTACTGCTGCTATTACTTTGCTATTGCTACTACAAAACTGTTGCTACTGATAAACTTCTGTGAGCAAGACTATTTCCAGGTGCAGCTGAATTGACAACTCAGTTGTTAAGGCTTATAAGTATTCTTTGGCTCCCCTTGTGTCGAATCAATAAACTGGGTTATACTACCCTCGAGGACTGTTGCGATCCCCTATACTTGTGGGTCATCAAGACTATTTTCTGGTGCCGTTGCCGGGGATCATAGCCTTATTTGTAAGTTCACTTGGATCTATTATTATTCGCTGCTATCCTTTTCATCATAGGGAAGTGTCGTGATGGAAAGTTTCCTATTTTACCACCCACTACAAGAAGAGGTACAGTTCTAAACACCTCCGTTGCTTTTGATTCACCATATGTTATAAGTAAGCTTGTTACACCACCACCAGTTACACATGCTACACACACTACTACTACTGCTGAATCTGAAATTGCTTCTGATGATCATGATGTTACTTCTACTGTGCTTGATGAGAGTGGTTCATTAGGTCCTTTCCTAGATGCTAGTATTGCTAGAACTATTTTGGGAAACACTAAAACTCCTAGTGAATACACTGTTACACCTGTTAGCTCACCTGAGTCTAGAAAGATTTATGATATTAATGATGGTTACATTGAATGACTGATGAATTTATTGAAGAATATCGAAACACACGTAGTATTAGTGCTATTAGGAGTCTCCTTGAGAGATGTACTATTATACCTAAACTATTTCCTGATGCTAAGTTTGCTACTTCTCCCATAAACATTAAAGATAAAGATTATGATTTCTCTCTTGATTTATCTTATATAAACATTGTTAAGAAAGAACCTTTTTGTGGGACTGAGAATGAAAGGGTTGTGGCACATATGAATGAGCTTTCCACTATGAGTGCCTTATTTTCTGATGATGTTAAGATGCACACTTACATTGTTGCTAAAATTTTCCCTTTTTCACTAAAAGGAGAAGCTAAGTCTTGGTTTAATAGTTTACCTCTTGGATCCATTGATAGCCCTGATTGCTACTTTATTTCAGATTTTTTCCCAGTGCTAGACATGCTGTTTTGCAGAAACTTTTTGATTTTAAACAGGGAGAAGAGGAGAAATTGCCTGAGTCATGGACAAGGTTCTGTGCCTTGATTCATGAACATCCTGGATGTCCATTACCTACGAATGAGCTTCTTGATATATATTATAATGGACTAACTGATGAATCTAGGACATACCTGGATAGTTTTGCTAATTGTGTTTTCAAGAAAATAACTCATGTATATGCTGAAGAATTAATGGCTAAAATAAGCAAGAATTATGATGATTGGACTACAACTGAGCCAATTACACCTGAGCCAGTTACACCTGATCTAGTTACACCTGAACCAATTGTGCATGAACCAACACCAACACCCAAGAAGAGGGGAGTGACTGAATTAAATGATGAAGTGATGAAAGAAGCTAAGAAATGTCTTGAGGAGAAGGGTATTAGATCATAAGATGTGAAGAATTTACCTCCTATAGAAGAATTGTGTAAGCCAATCTCTCACTCATCCACTATTGAGGTACACTCTCTCCAACATTTTGATGAAGGTGACATTCCTTATGGTAAACCTCCTGATTTGTGCTTAGAAGAATTTGATATCTTTATTGTTAAACAAGGAAATTTTAATAAACAAGTTCAGAATCATTTATTGGAAAACTCTAGAGCTATTGATGAGTTGAAAGATATTGTAGAAAGAACTTATAATGATGTTAAAAATGCTTGTTAAACATTTCCAAATGGTTCAAACTCAAATTGATCAACTTGCTAAGGTACAAAAAGATATGCTAGTTAATGCTTCTGGAGATAAGCATGCTTATGAAATTAGAACTAGGAGTGGTGCTACCACTCAAGATCCCTTATATCCTGAGGGACATCCTAAGAGAATTGAGCAAGATTTTCAACAAGCTGAAAAGTTGGTACTTCTTCTAAGAGAAAAAAACATAAAACAATTGTAGAATCTCCTGAACCTGCTGTAGATCCTAATAGTATATCTGTCTCTGATGCTAAAATTGAAAGTGGTAATGAAAAAAATGATGCTCTTGATAGGGAAGAGATTGAAGAAGAACCTAAGAGGCACACTAAGAACACTAAGTACACTAAGGAGGATTTTATTGCTAATAAACATGGTAGTGAAAGAAAACCTTGGGCGCAGAAACCAATGACTTTTCCTAATAAGAAACACAAGTCAAAGGAAGAAGAACACTACAACAAGTTTTGTGAGTGGATGAAACCTTTATTTTTGCAAATTCCTTTGACTGATGCTATTAAGTTACCTCCTTATTCGAAGTATATGAAGGATATTGTCTCTAATAAAAGGAAGATTCCTAATGAGGAAATTTCTACTTTACTTGCTAATTATTCCTTCAATGGTAAGGTCCCAAAGAAACTTGGTGATCCAGGTATTCCAACTATTTCTTGCTCTATTAAAAATAATTATGTTATAACTACTATGTGTGATTTGGGAGCTGGAGTTAGTGTTATGCCTTTTTCTCTCTACAAGAGACTCCATCTAGAAAAATTAATACCAACCGATATATCTTTGCAAATGGCTGATAAGTCTACTACTATTCCTATTGGTATATGTGAGGATGTTCCTTTTCAAGTGGCTCATAATTGTTTGGTTTTAATTGATTTTGTTGTGCTTGAGATGCCTGAAGATGATAATATGTCTATTATTCTTGGGAGACCTTTTCTTAATACTGCAGGTGTTGTCATCAATGGTAATCAAGGAAAAGTAACTTTTAATATTAATAACAAAGAACATACTGTATATTTCCCAAATAAAATTGATAAGAGCTATGGACTGAATTCAATTAAAAATATTGAAGGCATCAAAGTTGGAGAAATATATTGTCCCATTCCACAAGAAAGTTTTGAAACTATTATGATTGGGACTATTGCTATCAAGATTGAGGTAACATAATCATTTAGTGAAATGCAAATTTTTGTTTCATATAAAATTGTTTTGGTAACAAGACTTGACCAACCTTGTTAACAAAGGGATTTTAATGGACAAAACAATGTTTTCACAATGGTTATACTTGCTCACCTTTATTTTTCTCCTTTCTAGTCTTTTCCTTGTGTCTTGTTAGTTTTAGTTTTGCTAGTTGCTTGCTTGTTAGATTTTCTTAGAACTTCTGTAGTTTTGGTTTTTGTTTGCTTTTGCTTCTTCGAAAAAAATCTTTTTCTGCAAGAAAATTATTTTTCATAACCTGAAAATTGGTCAAAAATAAAGTTTCCCAAAAAATTCTAGAAAATTCATTTTAAATGTTTTTATTAAAAAAGGGGCAGAAGGGCACCTGGAGTGACCCAGGGGGACCCACCAGGCTAGCACACCCCCTGGTGGCGCGCCTAGCCTAGGTGTGGCCCACCTGTGGCCCTCCAGGATGCCTGCTTCCAGCCACTTCTTTCTCTCTCCCGAAAAACAACGAAAAACTTTCTCAAGATCGAGTTCCTGCTGTTCTTGCTCATGATTTTCAATCTTGTTGCTCAGCCCATCTTTTCTACTGATTTTTGGAGGGATTGCTCCTTGGTATGTGCCTCCTCCACTTGTCCAATTAGGTTTGTGATTTGTGGTTTGTATCTTGAGTATTTTTATGTTGTAGGTGACAGGTTGCGTGATCTTGCATGCTTGTTATATGCTTAGAGATTTCATTTTGATGCATGTTTAGCCCTCTAGCTTGTTCCTATAGTAGTTTCCCTTCATTTATTAAGTTGGAAATCACTTGGTTTGATATTTGTCTAAAATTTTCAGAAAAAGGGTCATGGACAAACACACATTTGGAGAAGTGTTTGAGAGTGATGCACCTAGAAGAACAAGGCCTTCGAGATCAGCATCCCGAGCTAGGCCATCGTACAATGAGGATCTTATTGCGCCGCGTTTTGGCAGCGAGGGAGATGAAGGGGATGCGCGCCCTTCTACCTTCCCTTGTTTTACCTTTTTGCAAGCTGCAGGGATTCTCGATGATTTCCTAACTCTTGTTAGGAGAGTTGGTATAACCAATTATATGCAGGATGAGAGTGTGCAATATGCTTTGCTCACTAAAACTTTTGTGGAGAGTTTCACTTTCACTAACACCTCCTACAACTCAAAGATTTCATTCAAAATCTATGGTAGGCCTTTTACCATGACATTGGAGAAATTTTGCAACATTATAGGTATTGGCATGGCTGGGACGGTAAAAAAGATTCAAGGTCAACCCACTGATTTGTTGGAGCTCTACAGTGGGGTGAAAAATGATGATGACCGCACAGCCCAGCGGGGGAAGATAAGAAATATTCAACTCCCAGCTCTCAGATATTTTGCTTATTATCTTGCCACTAGCATTCTTGGTAGGGAGAACACTAGCAATATTTCCAACTATCATTTGGCCTTTCTAGCTGCTGCACTTAAAAATGAAACCTGGTATAATCTTGGTGCTATCATTGCTCGCCGCCTAGCTGCTAGAGGACCCATTTATGGGGGTATTATTGTTGCACGTGTAGCTGCTACCTTGGAGATCTCAGTTGATCTGAATGATATAGTACTGGTACCTCAGAGGCTTGATTTACCTGTCATGAAGGCGCATCAATTTGTTACTGCTAGCTCTACCCTCGAGAGTTTAGTATATAGGATGATATTTACTGATGGGGATGAGAGAGAAATTTCTTTGCCACAATCCACTTTGTTCAGTAATTGCAGGGGACCTTGGTCACACTCCAAGGAGGAGGTGGACGATCAGCTCCGTGTGCATGGTTTCCATGGGCACTACCAGGAGACGCTCCCTCTTATGACTACTCGCAGTACACGGGGACTTCCTCAAGTACGTACCAGGATGAAGGCACCTCTTCATCACACTATGGATACGCTCCTTCATGGCCAGGCTGGGATTGAGCCCTACTTAGGCCAAAATCCTAAGTTTGGGGGAGGTATACCGACATCACACTCATCTATACATCATGTTTCGTCGGTACTTTGTATATCCACTTTCGCTTTCTTTTTAATTTTTGTTTCGGCTTTCCCAAAACACAAAAAGACCAAAAATATTTTTGTTGTTTCTCTTGGCTTGTTTCTTTATTTTTTTAGGTTTGGTTTTCTTTAAGAAAACTCCAAAAAGATTTTTCTTTGTTTGTTTTTGATTTGTTTGCTTTTGCTTTGAGTGCTTGCTTTAAAAAATCGAAAACCCAAAAATATTTGTTTATTCTTCTTTGGTTTTGTGAAGTTCGTTGCAGGGTTCAGCGGTCCTCAGTGGAGTTTGGTTTCATGTTATTATTCAAGCCACACAAGTGAAAGACAATAAGGATGAATTATGACAACTCGAGGTGTGGTAAGAGGCTGGTAATGAACTCTATTTGTTTTCATTTTTGTACATATACTCATCATTGTGAGCATGCTTAGTCTGTTCGTGTAAGGTGTATGTTATTTATGGATTCTTAATAGTTCTTGCTCTCTTATGATTAGCTCCAACTTGCTAATAGTTTATAGCATGTCATATGAATGTTTGCTTGCATTGTTCTATTCATAACTTGGTATGATATTGTGGTATCCTCCTCTGAATGCTTCATTTGAATCGACTTGGCACATGCTCACGCATGCATATGACTTAACAAAGGTCAGTTAAGCCTCGATGATCTATTTTTCCTCAGAGTTCTTGTATCACTTTTATGCCATAATTAATTCTATTTTGTTGCCAGCATGATTATGATAGCTATTGCTCTCTCGTTTGTCGCTCTCTCTCTACTGCTAGCCTTCACTTTCACTGAATATGTTGTACTCATGCTTCCAACTCCCCAAAACTAAAATTGTCAAAAAGTTCCCACCATATCTACCTATTAGCATCATTGCTATTCCGTGCATATTTATTATGCCTCGTTTTCTTCCAAATAAAATGTTTGCTTGTTATGAGAAAGTTAGTTAGTAAATCTCTCACGAACTTGATGGAACACTTTATTTTCTTGCACTTAATAAGAAAGAACCATTGTGACTATCCTTGAAAGTTATATGCTTGCAAATTATAGGCTGGGAATTAGCAGAACCGTGCTATCACGGGGAACACTTTCAACACTTATGGATATCTATCCAGTTGATATCATGCTCCTTTGTTTACGGATGTTGTCGGTGTGAAATAAAAGGGGAGCTTGTAAGTACATGGAGTTATGCATATGTGCTAGAGAAACGCCTGAGCCGCTAGCCTAAGCCATGCCTAATCATAGTGGAAGCTTGCAGCATCACCATAGTGAGCAATCTATGAAGCTTTCTTCTTATAAAAAAAGAGACACAGAAAAGAGGAAAGAGAGAAAAAGGCACCATTTTCCCATGGTAAATAAGAATATTGTTGAGATGCTCATTGTCTGCTTGCCTTGTCATTTTGATATGGGATAGCTCCTGTGTCATGTGCAAGGGGTACCCCCTTGGCGTTCTCTATGATATGCATGCATTTACAATGACAAGAACTTACCAGTAACTAAAGTTGAGTAGCATGAGGAGCGTCCCTCGTACTCAAGGGACATGAGATCTCCAGTTTATGGTCTATCAAGCATATAACTAATAGTTGAACTCACTTTAACATTAATTAGTTAAAGATGCCTATGATAGGGGAAATGAGAGCTCAAAGCTAACGAGTACCATACTTTCAGCATTTGGAAGCCTTTCAAACTTTTCAAAACCTTTTCACTTCTTTGTTGAGTCACCACTTATTCTATGAGCATCTTCTTGAGAGCATAGTTGTCATTCTTAGTGTAATGTGCTTGTCTCAAAACTTGGGTTAATTATGTCATGACTTTGATGCTTGTATCTTTGACATCTTTACTAGTCTTCACTTGAACTTCAGAGGTGCCTTGGCATTTATGTTTTGCTCCACAATCAAAGGCAAGCAAGATACCACTCTATCATACCATCTTATGAGCATTGCAATGTTGCTTATGTTTATGTTTCATGCTACTTATTATTATTGTGTTGGAATCTCTTCATGGCTTGCAATGACTATTGAGTAGACTAGTTGCATACTCCTTATTATGAATTGTCTAAGTATCTACTCATGTGCTGAGAATATTTGCATCATATGAAGCAAATGTGTTCGTGAAACTTTTATCGCAGTCAGTTTTCAACTGAATTGCTTGAGGACAAGCAATAAGCTAAGCTTGGGGAGATTTGATACGTCCAAAACATATCTACTTTCCCGAACACTTTTGCTATTGTTTCTCCTCTAATTTGTGTGATTTGGATACAACTAACATGTACTAACGCTATTTTCAGCAGAATTGCTTTGGTGTCTCGTTTTTGTGCAGAAAATCAACTTCCAGGAAAAATCCTGGAAAATATGGCAAAAATCCTACTTTACCAGAAGACTCACGGAGCCAAAATATGAGGCGGAGGTGGGCCACGAGGGGCCCACACCCCTTGGCCGTGCGGGCCAGGATAGGCCGCGCCTGGAAGGGGTGTGGCCACCTCGGACACCCTCTCGGCCTCCCTATTTGCATACTTAAAGCCTCCAGACCTAAAAACGACGTTTTTTTTTGACAATTTTCCAGAAAGACTTCCGATGCGCCGCCACCACCAAAAACCGTGATTCAGAATCAGAAACTCCGTTCTGGCACCCTGCTGAGACGGGGTTCTGGAGGAGATCATCGCCATCATCATCACTGACGCCTCTCCATCAACCATCCATGTTTCCCCCATCCATGAGTGAGTAATCCCCCGATGTAGGCTATGGGGATGGTAGAGATTGGATGAGATCTATCATGTAATCAAATAAGATTGTTAGGGCATGGTGCCTAGTATCTTTATTAGTGCTATTTGACTTTGTTGTGACTTGTTGTGCTTAATGCTTGTCACTAGGGCCTGAGTGCCATGATATCAGATTTGAACATGTTATTGATTCATGATGATAGTATTGTTTGTGATCTTATCTGCAAGTTGTGTACATATATTATTGTCCGGAACCAAAGGCCCCGAAGTGAAAGAAATTGGGACAACCTGAGGGGATGGCTGTGATGTGAGGATCACATGTGTTCACGGAGTGTTAATGCTTTGCTCCAGTGCTCTATTAAAAGGAACACCTTAATTGCCAGTAGATTCCCTTGAGGCCCGCTGCAACGGGTTGTCTAGACAAAAGATGTTGTGCAGGTTCTCATTGCGAGCATATATGACTATATTTAAAACACATGCCTATGATTGTTTAGTACTTGGATGCTTTATCTTATTTATCTGTAATTTCCCTAGATCTTGAATTTATATGAATAGTCTCGTCCATGCAACGCCCGTCCATCCATCCCTATGCCTACCGCACTCTAATCCTAATGTTTGCTACTTTTGTTATTATTGCTTTTGTTTTACTGCTGCTGTTACTTTGCTATTGCTACTACAAAACTATTGCTACTAATAAACTTCTGTGAGCAAGACTATTTCCAGGTGCAACTAAATTGACAACTCGGTTGTTAAGGCTTATAAGTATTCTTTGGCTCCCCTGTGTCGAATCAATAAATTGGGTTATACTACCCTAGAAGACTGTTGTGATCCCCTATACTTGTGGGTCATTAGTGTACGTCATGCTTGTTGAGACCCTTGGATATAATTTACTTTTAGTCCATGCTCTTGGAAAGATGGGCTTTGCCATCTTTATTGATAATAATATTGTGGTCCTCTTGTGGAGCAAGACTCTAAAGGTCGCTTTCGGGAAAAAAACACTACAAGTGCAATGTGCCTATTCATAAAGGTCATTGTGGGTTGTCTATGGCATCACCGTCTATCCCATGTCAACATGAGAACTTTGCAAAGTCTCCACAAGGGTGGACATATTGTTGGACTATAATAAAATGTTTGTTTTGCCAAAGATCGTATGTGCAGGGCTTGTGTTGAAGGAAAGATGCATGATTCTCCCCATAAGCCAAATAATTTCATCAAGTCCAAGAGGATCTTGGATCTCCTTCATGTGGATCTCTTTGGTCCTCCATCGCATGCAAGTCTTGGTGGGAAGAAATACTGTTTGGTGATTATTGATGACTATTCAAGATATTCTTTGGTATACTTCTTCAAGTTGAAAAGTGAGACCCAAGAAAACTTCATCGACTTTGTCAACATGGTTCAATGTCAATACAATGTCCCTGTGTTGGTAATAAGGAGTGACAACGACACCAAGTTCAAGAACTACACCTTGAATGGATTTCTTAGTGATGAGGTGATAAAACACCAATATTCCGCAACATATACCCCTCAACAAAATGGTGTAGCTGAGAGGAAGAATCGAACTCTAATTGATATGGCTAGGTCCATGTTGGCGGAGTTTAAATCTCCTTACAAATTTGGGCTGAAGCAATCTCCACAGCATGTCATGCATCAAACCGTCTCTACCTCCGCAAACAATTGATCAAGACTCCATATGAAATACTTACCGGTAACAAGCCCAACATTTCATACTTCTGGGTGTTTGGTTGTAAGTGTTTCTATCTCATAAAAGGTGTTCGTTTGTCCAAATTTGATTCCAAAGCTTCAGAGGGTCTTTTTGCTTTGTCTTATTGTTAGAACTACATCTTTCATGCTCATGTTTAGAGTACTTTGATCCCAGCTTTCAATGCTTGCAAATGGTTTGATCTTGATTTTGATGGTGCATTTCACCTCAAAAATTATTCTTTTTATCACTTACCTACTCGAGGACGAGCAGGAGTTAATCTTGGGGATGCTTGATACGGTATAAACGTGTCTATAATTTTTGACGCTCCATGCTTTTTTTATATCATTTGTATTATGTTTTATCTACACTTTGAGGTATTTTTATACACTTTTTGGAACTAACCTATTTACAAGATGTCGTAGTGCCAGTTACCTATTTTCTACTGTTTTTGGTTTCAGAAAAGCTAAAAACTGAATATTCTCGGAATTGGACGGGACAAAAGCCAAAGTCAATATTTTAGTGTGGGGAACATGAAGCCGGAAGAAGAGAAGAAGGAGGGCCTCGAGGGGGCCACACCCCCTGGCCACGCGGCCAGGCCTGGCCCGTGCCTGGGGGGTGCGACCACCTCGGGCAGCCCCTCGGCCTCCCTCTTCGCCTATAAATACCCCCCGATACCAAAACCCTAAGAACACGGGTGGAAATACACAAAAAGTCCCACAGCCGCCGCCACCAAAGGGGGGTTTCGGAGGATAAAAGTATCTATTCCGACACCCTGCCGGGATGGGGAAGTGCCCCCGGAGCCATCTCCATCGACTCCACCACCATCTCCATCGTTGTTGTTGATTCCCATGATAAGGAGGGAGTAGTTCTTCCTCAAGGCTAAGGGTTCTACTGGTAGCTATGTGTTCATCTCTCTCTCTATGCGTGATCATGTTGTGGTCATGAGCTTTGTAATCAAGTAGATCTACTCTGCTACTCAAGTGCTTTAATAGATCTATGATTTTCCCCATGTGTGAAAGTGACAGTGTGCATACCGTGGTGGCACTTATCCTAGGGTTTACATAAATACTCAAGTGCTTTAATAGATCTCTCCTCTCCCCACGTGTGTGAAAGTAATAGTGTGCACGCCGTGGTGGCACTTAGGCTAGAGTTCATAAATCCTTATTATGAGTATATTTTGAGTTTGTTGTCTCTATGAAATTGTGGTGTTTGTTGGAACCATCTAGCGCTCAAGGTGATAGTGTGGGGTTATCTATATGGGGAAGGCGGACCTTGAGGTGTGCTGTTATAGCCTACCCCATGGATTAGAGTGTCCAACCGGAGAGTAGTTCAGGGTAGTATCATGAAGAGAAGATATTTATATGAGAGTGTTCACTAGTGAAAGTATGATCCCTAGGCCTTGTTTCTAAGCATTGAAACACCGATTGCAACTAGATCTGTTACATGTTTGCTTGCTACTATCTTTATTTATGTTTGTCTTTAGTCTCTTCCATGCCATCAGAGTCTTTTCTAGTGCCGTCACGGGGAGCTACAGGACAACTTCAGCCTTTTCCTCCCGTCAAAAGCTCTTTTCTGGCATCGTTTATCATCCATACTACTTGTATTTTACTATCTCTTCGCCGAACTAGTGCACCTATACACCTGACAAGCGTATTGTGTGTGTGTTGGGGACACAAGAGACTTCTTGTATCTTGATTGCAGGGTTGCTTGAGAGGGATACCTTTGACCACTTTCTCCCTGAGTTCGATAAACCTTGGATAATCCATTTAAGGGAAACTTGCTGCTGTTCTACAAACCTCTACACTTGGAGGCCCAACAACTGTCTACAAGAATAGAAGTGCGTAGACATCACTAGTTTCTATGAGACCTATTGGATATCGCATGTGCATTGATTTTAGAAAGCTAAACCGTGAGACACAGAAAAATAATAAACCTATACCGTTCATGGAAAAAACTTTAGAAAGACTTAGAAATAATTCTTATTTTTGTTTTCTTGATGGTTATTCTGGTTATTCTCAAATTGCTATACAACCCGAAGATCAATAGGAAACAACTTTCACATGTCCTTATGGCACATATGCTTATAGATTAATTCTGTTTGGCTTATGTAATGCAGCTGCAACATTTGAAGAATGTGTTTTAAAAATCTTTAATGATCTTGTTGAGAAGACTATGGAAGTTCTAACAAATGATTTCATTGTTTGTGGAACAACATTTGATAATTGCCTTTACAATTTAACCAAAGTTTTGCAGAGATGCACGTAATCAAATCTGGTTTTGAATTGGGAACAATGCCGATTTCATGGAAAGAGAAGGTAAAGTTTTTGGACATAAGGTTTCAGAAAAGGGTATAGAAATATACAAGACTAATATAAATGCTATAGAAAATCTTCCAATACCTCAGGACATGAAGAACTTAAAAATGTTTTTGGGACATGCAGGTTTATACAAGCATTTTATAAAAGATTTGCTAAAATAGCTATGCCTCTCACTAACATTCCTGAGAAATAAACTCTGTTCTACTTAGATCATGATTGCATTGCAGCCTTTGAAAACCTTAAAAGAAAATTAGTTTTAACACCTATCATGCAACCTCCAAAATGGGATGAACCTTTCGAAATCATGTGTGATGCTAGTGACTATGCTCTAGGAGTTATATTAGGACAGCGGGACGGCAAAATTTAAATGTTATTCATTATGCTAGTAGGAATATTAATAATATTTAGGAAAATTATTCTACTATAGAAAAAGAGTTCCTAACTATAATTTTTGTTTGTGATAAATCTAGATCTTACATCATTAATTCTAAGGTAATAGTTCATACAGATCACCAAGATTTGCGTCACCTCCTTGTGAAAAAGGATGCAAATATAAGGTTGATTAGATGGGTTTTATTACTGCAAGAATATGATTTGCAAATAGTAGATATGAGGAGTAAGGATAATCTGGTAGCAGATCATCTCTCTATGATGGAGGGAATAATTACTGACCCTGTACCTATAAATGAGTCATTTCCGAGAGAATATTTAGCAAATGTTGAAATCGCTGATACTTGGTTTGCAGATTATGCTAATTATCTTGCAGGAAAATTTGTACCTCATGGTATGACAAGAAATAAAAGAATAAAATTCTTTAATGATCTTAAATATTACTTTTAGGATGATCCGTTTCTGTATCGTCATGGACATGATGGAATGATTCGAAAGTGTGTTCCTAACCATGAAATGAATGCAATTTTGCAAGCTTGTCATGACATCACGTATAGAGCACATCATGCAGGCAAGCGAACTACAACAAAGGTACTTCAATCCGGATTCTATTGGCCCACCTTGTTCAAGGATTGATATGCCCAATTTGCATCACCATTCTATATCATAATTTTCCTCTATTCATTAATATATGTCTTATTATGAGGTATTACTTATGTCTTTTCATCTGTTTATGCATGTTGGATGATTCCTGGAGGATGAACTGCTGGAGTCTGGATTCTGATGGAAAAAGAGGTGTTTTGATGCAATTTTGCGAGGATCATAAAATTCCAGAAAAATATGGGAAAATTATATTTTCCTAGAAGACAGAGGAAGCCAGAAGGGGAGGCGAAGAAGGGACGCAGGGGCCCCACACCCCCTAGGCGCGGGTCCCCCTAGGTCGCGCCTAGGGCAGGTGTGGCCCACCTGCCCGGCTCCCGAGTCCGCCCTCTCACCTATATCTTCCCTACGGAACCCTAACACCAGGGAGCGACCACAGATAGATTTATGCCGCCTCTGCGGGGTGGAAAACACCGAGAGAGAAAGATCTCTCCGGTAGACAAATTTCTGCCGAGGAAATTCCTTCCTGGAGAGGGGAGATCATCGCCATCAACACCATTGTCAAGCTAGGCTTCATCAGGATCATCATCATCATCCACGCCATCATCTCCACCAGCACCATCATCACCACTCCATCCCGCTATAACAATTGTGTTGGATATTGCTTTAGTTCACTAGGGGAAACCTTCCCGGTGTTGATTACTATTGTAGTTGATGCTTGTGAGTGGAACCATTGGATTATTGTTTATGTTCAGATTGTTATCCATTACCATATCATCTCTAATCTTGATCCATATGATATCTTGTGAGTAGTTCGTCTTGTTCTTGAGGACATGGGAGAAGTCATGTTGTTAGTAGTGGATTTGTGGTGAGTTATTATTTGATGGTTTAGTATTTAAGTTGTGGTGCTATTCTTCTAGTGGTGTCATGTGAACGTCGACTACATGATACTTCACCATTTATGGGCCTAGGGGAATGCATTGTGTATTTGGCTACTAATTGTGGGGTTGCCAGAGTGACAGAAACCTGAACCCCCGTTAGGACACATTTGCACAAGGGAGTGTAGGATCTCAGAGTTTAAGGCTGTGGTTAGATTTATATCTTAATTACTTTCATGTAGTTGCAGATGCTTGTAGGGGGTTTAATCACAAGTATGTATTAGTCCAAGTAAGGTCGGTATGTTAGCACAGGTTCACCCACATAACACTTACAACACCAAAGAAGAGTACTCAACTATTTGAAGCGAAAGCACTTGACAGAATTCCCATGTGTCCTCGAGAACGTTTGGTCCTTATAAGTATTTCCACCGGCTTGTCCTTTCTAAGAAAGGATGGGCCACTTGCTCCGTTTGTTTGTTGTCTTTATTACTTGCTCTTTGTTTTGTTGCTTTACCAGTAAACCACTAAAATTCCGTTTGCTAAGTATTTACAGAGAGTTCCTGCTCCATACCACTGTTCAACACCTTCTGCTCCTCGTTGGGATCGGCACTCCTATTTATCGAAAGTACTGCGATACACCCCCTATACTTGTGGGTCATCAAGACTATTTTCTGGGGCCGTTGCCGGGGAGTGAAGCGCTATTGAAGAGTGGAACTGGTAAGGGAAACTTCTACTATGAGTATTGCTTTTGTTTTTGTTTGTTGCTTTGCAATATGGATAACCCACTTGGTTTTCTGTTTGGGAAAACTACTACCACTGTTAGGGTGGTAGATGAACTACCACCTATTGAGATAGATCATTTTAAGATACCTACAAGTATTGTTGATCGTGTTATGGATAATTATTATTTTGGGGATGGAACTGTTCATCCTGGTGATCATTTGATTTTTATCCATGAATTATGCGGTTTGTTTAAGTGTGCATGTATCACAACTGAACAGGTGAAGAAGAAGTTACTCTCCATATCCTTGAAAGGGAGAGCTGAAGAATGGTATAAGCTGCTGAAGAATGGACAATCCATGGAATGGGAGGAAATGGCATCCATCTTTTACTCTAAATTTTATCCTCCCAGTGAGATTCATAAGGATAGAAATCTGATATATAACTTTTGGCCTCGTGATGGAGAGAGTACATCTCAATCTTGGGGGAGATTGAAGTTACTAATGCTTAAATGTCCTATTCATGGACCCCCTAACAATATTATTATCAATAACTTTTATGCTAGGCTTTCTCTTCATGATAAAGATTTACTAGATGCTTCTTGTGTTGGATCATTCATGCGTATGAAGGAAGAAGCTAAATGGGATCTACTAGACTGTATTCAAGAGAACACTAAAGCTTGGGAGAATGACAAAGGAAGAAAGTCAGGTATAAGCTATGATTATGAATGCATTAAATATTTTATGGGAACTGATGGCTTCCGTGATATTAGTAATGAGTTTGGTCTTGATCCTCAAGTTCTTGTAAAATGTTTTAATGCCTTTGCCTCCTACATTGAAATTCCCAAGAAAGAGTGGGACAAGTAACATGCTCCTTATAAGGACATTGTCACCCATGCTCCTGCTAGCATAGAGGTTTGTACTATTGATCCTATTTTGCCTGAACCTTATGTTGAGAAAATCCCTTTTCCTAACAAGGTAAGGGAGCATTATATTATAGCTAATGTGGTTAGTAAAAGCGCAGAGAAAACTGTAGAGCCCGATGAGCTTATTGATATTGAGCCTGTGGTAGCTATTGTGAAATATCTTGTCACTAGAAATATAGAGGATGAGCACATTGTATTATGTGAAGACGCTACTAATATTGTTTCTCATCCTAAAAGAGCTAGAAAATCTAGTGTCCCTGAGCTTTCTGTGAGAATTGCTAATCATAGCTATTATGGTTTATGTGATATTGGTGCTAGTTTTAGTGTTATTCCTTATGAGATTTACAGGGAAATTATGCATGAAATTGGTCCTTGTGAGCTTGAGGACATTGATGTGGTTATTCACCTTGCTAATAGAGAGCAAGTTTGCCCTATTGGCATTGTAAGAGACGTGGAGGTCCTTTATGGTAAGATTAAATATCCTGCTGATTTTCTAGTACTTGGTAAAGAAGCTAGTAAAACCTATCCTATTATCTTTGGTAGACCCTTCCTAAATACTTGTGGGGCTATCATAGATTGTAGGAAGGAAAAAGTTTTGACTAAGTTTGATGGAGAGTCTTATGAGTTTAATTTCTCCAAATTTGCTAAAACTCCTTATGAAAATGAACTGCCTGATGAGGATTTCAGGGTTGAACAACTTTCTGCTATTTCTCTTGCTCCTAACAATGCCCTGCAGCAGTTTATGGAAGATCACGAAAGCGATGTCTTCATGAAGGAAAGAAATGAGATTGACGAGGTTTTCCTTCGCTAGCCTGAGTTACTTAAGCATAATCTACCTGCGGAAGATTTGGGTACCACACAACCACCTAAAGGGGACGCTGTTTTCGAATTAAAACTGTAAGGTTCCCAACCTTTAATAAGGTAAAGATCCCTGTGTTTACAATGGTAGTACCTGGATCAATAGCTAGCATCCATAGTTAAGATGTAATATCAAGAAACAAAGGTCATAATTCAACTTTATAACCAGGAATAAAATAATTTATTACATCTTACATAGCTCATTTGGCTATCTCATTACAATGCAGCAGAATATAACAATAGCATGGGGTCCTTCATCTTCAAAGTGCCACAGGCAGACATGTTGGTTGTAGACTTGTAATCCTAATCAATAAACTTCTCTAACATCAAACAAACCTGCAACACAATAAGTTACAGCCACAAGGGTCAATACATTTGAATTGTATTGGCAAGTGATACTATGGTAGTATAGTGGAGTCTATCATCTATATGCATTTGGCTAAGTGGAGCTTAGGCTTGCTTTGCTCAAAATAGATTTTCCTTATCATTTGAAAAACACTAAGTTTTTTCTTGACAAAAATCACCCAAGGCATCTCCCAATAGAAATTGGTGATCCTTCAACTCTTGTTCAACCACAAGTTTTTAACTTAGAAAATTTGGATGAGGAGATTCTTGATAGCTTCCATGTCTTGATGATCAAATTGTCCTTTACCAGGGACATGGCTAAGTACTTAGATTTTACACTATGCAGAGGTGGTGCACTTTCCCCACAAGACTTGGTTTCACCAAGACAAGATCTTTCAGAGGCCTTCCCTTAGACCAGAATTGACGTGTTCCAACCTATCATCCCCTACCACCAACTGTCCATTTGGCTAAGTTATTGCAACCTATATGATCCAGGCAGAGCCCATAATGCCAAGTGGCTGAGCTTCTCAACATTTGACATCTCAAATCTCTTTGTTCCTGGGTGGCCATCCACAAGTGAGATACCAAGTTTTCCCCAGTATACTGGACTTGGTGATGCCCAAGTTTTCCCCAGCATATTGGACTTGCATAACCACTCAACACAAACCATTCTTTCCATTCCACCCAGGTGATTCATTCACTTAGTTGTTTTATTAAACAAAACACAAATCCACCCTTGTTTTCTACTAGCTAAGCTAAGCATGATAGTGGTAGGAATATTAACTTAGGAAATTCTACTAAGGTTTCATCTACTAGGATTTCCCATGGCATAGTTTACACTTAGAAAAATTCCATGCAAGTCCTACTTATAAATATCACTAATGCATAGTGAAAATAATGGGACAAAAGTATGAAGCATCACTTGCCTTTTTGGTATAGAATATAAGTTCACTCCTTGATCTTTGCAATATTCACACTCTTCAATTCACTACAATTCAATCAAGCAAGCAATATTTTAATCTACCATTCAAGCATCATCACATAAAATAATAGAAACAAAATATTGCATGCAAGCATGTCAAACTTTGTTTTATTTACAAAAGTGGTTTATAATAGATTATAAACATTCTAAAATACTTATTGGTCATTTTATAAAGTGGCAAAACTATTTGCAAAATATTTTACCTATAAACCATTTTCAAACCAAATCATTATTTTATGTGGTTGAAAATGCCTTTATCAAGTAGCAATCTTTATAGGGTTTACCAAATACATTTTTAAATCATAAAACTTGGTGCTTGGGTCAGAGAGTTTATTCCAAAACATTTCCCAAAGATTTTCTCTCAAAAGTATTTTTAATAAATAAACATTATTTTTATTAGATTAGAAATGCTTTAAATCAAAGATTTATTCTTTTGTTTCACCAAATATGTTTTTGAAACCACAAATTGATTTCTATGGTCAGTAGGTTCAAACAATCCATTTGCCCAAAGGTTTTATCACCAAAAAAAATTTTAGAACAAATTTTATATTCTAAATATGCCTACACAAGTTTCTGCAAAAACATTCAATTTAACAGAAACACTTTACTAAACAAAGTGCATGGTCAGAAAGTACTTGTATTGCCGAATCCATTGATATAAAATTTGCAAAATTTGGACGTGTGGTTTGAAAGTTATGAATTTTTCAAATTGGAACATAAAATAGATCAAATCCTGGTTTTTATAAACAGGCAGGGACACGTGTCTTGTTCCTATTCACCGGTACCGTTTCGCTCGGATCGATCGCTGTGGAGCGTTGGATTTAATTTAGATCGAGTGGCACAGGTGGCTCCATACCGCTTCGGGTTGAATCTATTCTTACTCGTCAGATCAAGATCCTACGGTCCTTATCGCCTTGACCAATAAGCAGCGGCGGTGGCGTGTGGCGGCGCGCTGTCAGACGATGACGACATCGATGTTATAGGAAGCGAGAGAGCGAAGGGAGATGCTCACCAGAATCGCGGGGTCGTGGAGATGCTCAAGGTGGTGGTGGCTCGTCGAGGGGCGCACAGTGGTGACGGCAATCGCTCGCCGGAGCTAGCGGTGGCACTAGAAGCTTCTGCTTGTCGACGGGGACGGTGCTGCAGTCCACCAGAAAGCAGAAAAAAAGGTACGGTTAGATGCGGGCGAGTGCATAGATCATAGGAGTTCAACGGAAGAGGTCGGGGCGGTCTGTTCTCACCGGGGAAGGTTGACGGAGCGGAGGCAGCGGCGATGCTCAGGCGTGGTTGTTGCCGAGCATAAGGGGCACGCGCGGATGATCTGGAGCTACTGGCAGATGCGCAAGAGGGTGGGGATCATGCTCGTGTGGTCGAGGAGGCGAGGGGCGACGTCGACTAGCCGGAATTGTCGCCGGAGGGCGTCGGAGGAAGTGGAGCTTCGGAGATGATTCCGAGCAGCCTGGTGGCGGGGAGGGTGTGGCAACAGAGGGGAAAGAGAGAGGGCGTCGAGGCGGTTAAGATGGCATGGTCGCGGGGTGGTTTTACTACGGCGTTAACGCGAATTTACTCGGGCCTTAATCGACTGCAACGGCCGGCGAGGTGAGGGGCGGGGTCAGCGGGGCGAGGAAGATGATGACGCGGATGGGTGGGGTCCGTTTGGCAGCGAGTGAGAGAGAGGAGGAGTGGGGCCTGGTCGTCAGCGACGCTACGGGTAAGTTCGCGAGTGAAAAACGTTTCACTACGGGAGGGGGAGATGGGCTAGACTGGGCTTAGTGGGCTGGGCTGGCTAGATTCATTATTTTTGTACTGATCATTTTTCTTTTTCCATTCTTATTATTCTGGTTTGATTTTGATTAATCAATTTAAACATCAATTTTATTTCAAAACTCAACCAAAATTTGTGTAGATTCAAATACTGATTAATAGTTCATTTTAAAGTCAAAATTAGAATATTTCTTTTATTCTCTTAGTGTCTTTTTAATTATTTAAATTAGGTCCTTGTATTAATTCATTCAAGATTTAATAATCTTTTTAAAATCCATTTGAATTCTAAATCCTTCCAAAACCTTTCAGTAAGTTTTATTTACTTATTAGGGTGTCAAAATATTCACCTAGAATTGTTTGGAATATAGTTAATATGATTCATAAATCAATTTGAATTGGGTATTTGTTTTATTTCCAATGATATTAAATATAGTTTAAATTCCATAAATTTTATTTAGAAGATTGCTTTGATCTTATTTAAGTTACTTAAATAACTTTTAACACACTTGGGTAAATTCCAAATATTATCTTCTCATGATTTAATTAATCATTTCTAATAGGAATTTTATATTTATTCAAATAGAATTTGGTTAATGCCATTTTATTTGGAAATTCTTTATCCTTTTATTTGGATTTGGATTCTATTCATTCCATTTGCTTAATGGATTAGGCCAAGATTTAATTTGGTCTTTAAATATTCCTTATTTAATATTTCTTTCTTTATCTTATAAAATCCATATCTTTTTATTTATAGATCCAAACTTGGTGATTCCAATTTGTAAAATCTTATTTAATATTTATTTATCCTTTTAAATCTTTTTAGGATTATTTGCTCACTATTTGGTATGGATTTTAGATAAGTGCTTTATTAGCTTTGGAAATTACTTTTCCTTATCTTATTAAATTCATAAGATTTTATTTATGGCTCCAAATTTAGTGAAACCAATTTCTATGGTTTTATAATATTTCTAATAGTCATTCTTGATCAATTTGAAATGTTTGTTTGACCAATTTTTATATGGATCAAATCCATAGTCTTAGAGATAACTTGAAAATGATTTTCTTCTATTAGGGTTTTAGGGTTTTGGTTTATTTCTCAAGTGTTTAAATTTCCAGATGCATTTATGAAGAATGCATTTCACTTGATTTGAATACTTTGTTGGATTCAAACATTAACCAAAGTTTGTTCAAGATGGGATTTTAAGTTTCCATTTAGAAACAAAAGTTTCTTTTCACCCAAAATTTCAACAATTATTTATTTCGTTTATTTATTTTTCACATTACAAGATTTGGAAAATCTTGGGATGTGACAAAAACCTTTACCTAATGATCTTAAATACGCTTATCTTGATAATAAGAAAGTGTATCCCGTTATTATTAGTTCTAAACTTTCAGGAAAGGAAGAAGAAAGGTTATTGGAGATATTGAAGAAATACCGAGGAGCTATGGGTTATACTCTTGATGATTTAAAAGGAATTTCTCCCACTATATGTCAGCATGCTATTAATATAGAGCCTGATGCAAAACCAGTTGTTGAACAACAACACCGTCTAAATCCTAAGATGAAGGATGTGGTAAGAAATGAGGTATTAAAACTCCTTGATGCTGGTATTATTTACCCTATTGTTGATAGTCAATGGGTTAGCCATGTTCATTGTGTTCCCAAGAAAGGGGGAATAACTGTTGTACCCAATGAAGATAATGAGCTTATACCCCAAAGAGTAGTGGTTGGGTATAGAATGTGCATTGATTTTAGAAAGATTAATAAATTTACTAAGAAAAATCATTATCCTTTGCCCTTTATTGATCAAATGCTTGAGAGGTTATCCAAAAAGACTCACTTTTGTTTTCTTGATGGTTATTCTGGGTTTTCTCAAATTGCTGTGAAATCACAAGACCAAGAGAAAACTACTTTCACTTGTCCTTATGGTACGTATGCTTATAGGCGTATGCCTTTTGGTTTATGTAATGCTCCTGCTACCTTTCAGAGATGTATGTCTGCTATTTTTCATGATTTTTGTGAAGAAATTGTGGAGGTTTTCATGAATGATTTATCCATCTATGGAACTTCTTTTGATAACTGTTTGAACAACCTTGATAAAGTTTTGCAGAGATGTGAAGAAACCAACCTTCTTCTTAATTGAGAAAAATGCCATTTTATGGTTAATGAAGGGATTGTTCTTGGACACAAGATCTCTGAAAGAGGCATTGAAGTTGACAGAGCCAAAATTGAAGCAATTGAAAGATGCCTTACCCTAGAGATATTAAAGGTATTCGTAGTATCCTTGGTTATGCTGGTTTCTATAGGAGGTTTTTTAAAGATTTCTCCAAAATTTCAAAGCCCCTGACTAATCTTCTTCAAAAATATGTAACTTTTGTTTTTGATGATGATTGTAAGGAAGCTTTTGAAACCTTGAAGAAAGATTTGACAACTGCTCCTATTGTTCAACCACCCGATTGGAGTTTACCTTTTGAAATTATGTGTGATGCTAGTGATTTTGCTGTGGGTGCTATCCTTGGACAACGTGTTGATAAGAAGTTGAATGTTATTCATTATGCTAGCAAGACTCTATATGCTGCTCAAAAGAATTATGCTACTACTGAAAAAGAGTTCTTAGCTGTAATCTTTGGTTGTGATAAGTTTAGACCTTATATTGTTGATTCAAAGGTTACTATTCATACTGATCATGCTACTATTAAGTACCTTATGAGAAAAAAGGACGCTAAGCCTAGGCTTATTAGGTGGGTGTTGCTTTTGCAAGAGTTTGATCTGAATATTGTGCATAGGAAAGGTGCTGAAAATTTATCTTGTTTGGATAACATTTCTTTTGACCCTTTTCCTGTTAATGATAGTTTTCCAAATGAACAGTTGGCTGCAATAGGGGTAAGTCCGCATGAAAGTCCTTGGTATGCTGATTATGCGAACTTTATTGTTTCCAAGTATTTGCCTCCAACCTTTACAGGTCAGCAAAGAAGAAAATTCTTTTATGATCTAAGACATTACTTTTGGTATGACCCACATTTATACAAAGAAGGAGTGGATGGTATTATGCGGAGATGTGTTCCAGAATTTGAACAATAAGAGATATTGAGAAAATGTCATGGCAGTGCTTATGGAGGACATCATGCTGGGGATAGGACTGCACAAAAGGTTATACAATCTGGATTTTATTGGCCTACCCTTTTCAAAGATGCAAGTACGTTTGTCTTATCATGTGATGAATGTCAAGGAGTAGGTAACATTTCTAGACGATATGAAACGCCTATGAATTATTCTCTTGTTACTGCACCTTTTGATTGTTGGGGATTTGCCTTTATGGGTCCTTTCCCTCCTTCAAAAGGGTATACTCATATTCTTGTTGTTGTTGATTATGTTACCAAATGGGTAGAAGCCATACCTACAAACAACGCTGATGGTAAGACCTCTTTGAAAATGCTCAACGATGTTATTTTTCCTAGGTTTGGTGTGCCTAGATATCTCATGACTGATGGAGGCTCTCATTTTATTCATGGGGTTTTTAGAAAAACTCTCGCTAAGTATGATGTAAACCATAAAATTGCTTCATCTTATCACCCCCAAACCAGTGGGCAAGTAGAACTTTCCAATAGGGAAATTAAATCTATCTTGCAGAAGACTGATAATAGATCTAGGAAAAATTAGGCTAAAAAGTTGAATGACGCTTTGTGGGCTTATAGAACTGCTTATAAAAATCCTATGGGGATGTCTCCTTACAAAATGGTCTATGGGAAAGCTTGTCACTTGCCTTTAGAATTAGAACACAAAGCTTATTGGGCAGTGAAAGAATTGAGTAGAGATTTTAAACTTGCCGGTGAGAAAAGATTGCTTGACATGAGTACTTTAGATGAGTGGAGTAGTGAAGCTTATGAAAATGCTAGGCTCTTTAAGGAAAAAGTAAAAAGATGGCATGGTAGGATAATTCTCAAAAGGGAGTTCCATGTTGGTGAGAAAGTTCTTTTGTACAGGTCTCGTCTCAGTTTTTTTTGTAGGGAAACTACTCTCAAAATGGGAAGGACCTTTTGTTATCAAGGAAGTATACCGTTCAGGTGCCATAAAAATATCTTATCTGAAGGATGACACAACACAGGTGTTGAATGGTCAAAGACTAAAGCATTATATTTCTGGAGATTCATATAATGAAGACGTTGACACAATTCAACTTGTGACTCCGGAAGAATTTATTAGAAGCCAAACACCAGATTCTGCAGAGTTCAACTTTGAATAGGTAAAAGTGGTGAAAACATAAGGTTCGCGAAAGTCCAATCTATTTATATTTTTGATGTTTTTAATACATAAGGCAAGTTACGAGACGGAACAGAGGAGGAAACGGAGTCTAGGGTGTCCGAGGTGGCCACACCCCTTCCAGGCGTGGACTGGCCTTGCCCGCGCGGCCAAGGGGTGTGTGCCCCTCGTGTCCCTCCTCCGCCTCGCTCCGTGAGTCTTCCGGTAAAGTAGGATTTTTGCCATATTTTCCAGGATTTTTCCTAAAAGTTGATTTTCTGCACAAAAATGAGACACCAAAGCAATTCTGCTGAAAACAATGTTAGTCCATGTTAGTTGTATCCAAATCACACAAATTAGATGAGAAACAATAGCAAAAGTGTTCAGGAAAGTAGTTACATTTTGGACGTATCATCCACGAGTGTAATATCATGAGCAACCACAACCTTGCCAATACCCATTACCTTAGACTTTGACTCGTCGGCATATGTCACGGTTATTTGATCATGATTTGGTCTCATCTCCTTGAAAATACTTTTGCTTTCGGTCATATGACTTGTGCATCCACTATTAAGCACCCACTCCGACCCTCCGGAAGCATAGTTCTACAAGAGATCAAACTAGTTTTTAGGTACCCATTTTTCAATTGGTCCTCTTTTGTTAGCAATAAGGCTCTTGATAACCCAAATGGACCAAGAAATATAACCATCAAACGGGCTAACATATTATGCATAAACATCACCATAATAATCACGCATTAAGACATAGTGAGGGTTAGCACTTCCCGCAAAGTCATCTTGTGACATAGTTTTGCCACTTGTGGTATTACTACCCACAATGGCCTTGTCTTTTGCTTGTGTGGGCATGGCCTTCTTCTTCTTGGTTTTGGAGACAAAGTCAATGCCCCCTTTATCATTATTTGAGCTTTGCTTACTCGAAAGATCATCAATATACTTGTTTCCTTTGGGAAAGGTGGCATTAGCAAGCTCCCCCTTCAACCTAGCATTTTCTTCAATGGTGTTTGTACTACTAGAGGGAATGAAAATACTTGGTGAGGCAATATTAGTCAATTGAGTTTGAAGTTTTTCACGAGACTTTGTGAGCAACAAGAGTTCACTCTCCAAGGCCTTGTTTTGTCTACACTTTGAGGTATTTTATACACTTTATGGAACTAACCTACTGACAAGATGCCACAGTGCAGGTTGCCTGTTTTCTGTTGTTTTTGGCTTCAGAAAGCTAAAAAATGAATATTCTCGGAATTGGACGGGACAAAAGTCAAAGTTCATATTTTTCCTGGAGCGATACGGAAAATCGAAGACGAGACGGAGGAGAACACCAGGGTGTCCACACCGCGGGTCCCACCCTGGCCGCGCCCATAGGGGGTGTGGGCCCCCTGGCCCTCCGCCGACCTTTCCTCCTTCGCCTATAAGAAGCCTCCGACCAAAAAACCCTAAATCATCTGGGAAAAAGCCACGAAAAGTTCCGCTGCGCCACCGCCACCGAAGGGGAGATTCGGGGGACAGAAAGTCTCTGTTCCGGCACCCTACCGTGATGGGGAAGTGCCCCCAGAGCCATCTCCATCGATCTCCACCACCATCTCCATCGCCATTGCTGATTCCCACGATGAGGAGGGAGTAGTTCTTCCTCGAGGCTAAGGGCTCTACCGGTAGCTATGTCTTAATCTCTCTCTCTATGCATGATCTTGTTGTGGTCATGAGCTTTGTAATCTAGTAGATATACCTTGCTACTCAAGTGCTTCAATAGATCTCTGCTCTCCCCATGTGTGTGAAAGTGACAGCGTGCATACCGTGGTGGCACTTAGGCTATAGTCTACATAAATACTCATCGTGCTTTAATAGATCTATGCTTTCCCCATGTGTGTGAAAGTGACAGTGTGCACACCGTGTGTGGCACTTAAGTTAGATTACATATATATTTGTTATGAGTTATATTTGGAGTTGGATGTCTCTATGAAATTGTGGTGTTTGTTGGAACCATCTAGCGCTCAAGGTGACAGTGTGGAGTTATCTAGATTGGGGAAGGCCCTACCGTGGATTAGAGTGCCCAATCAGAGAGTAGTTCAGAGTAGTATCATGAAGATAGGATATTTATATGAGAGAGTGTTCACTAGTGAAAGTACGATCCCTAGGCCTTCTTTCTAAACATTGAAACACCGTTTGTATCTAGATCTGTTTGCTTGCTTCCATCCTTTTGCCTTTAGTCTTTACCTCACCGTCAAGCTATTTTCTGGCACTCACACACGTTACCCCACGTCAACAACAAGTCAGAAGCTATTTTCTGGCACCGTTACCACTTGTATTTTACTATCTCTTCGCCGAACTAGTGCACCTATACAGCTGACAAGTGTATTGGGTGTGTTGGGGACACAAGAGACTTCTTGTATCTTGATTGCAGGGTTGCTTGAGAGGGAATACCTTTGAACACTTCCTCCATGAGTTCGATAAACCTTGGGTAATCCTCTTAAGGGAAACTTGCTGCTGTTCTACAAACCTCTACACTTGGAGGCCCAACAACTGTCTACAAGAATAGAAGTGCGTAGACATCATCCCCTAGGACCATAAAGGTGAAGTATCATGTAGTCGACGTTCACATGACACCACTAGAAGAATAGCACCACAACTTAAATATCAAACCATTGAATATTTCTCAACACAATTCCACTACAAACAACATGACTTCTCCCATGTCCTCAAGAACTAAACGAACTACTCACAAGACATCATATGGATAAAGATCAGAGATGAAATAATGATAAGTAAAAATCTGAACATGAACAATAATTCAATGGTTCCACTCAATAGCATCAACTACAATAAGTAATCAACATTGGGAAAGTTTCCCCTAAGAACTATGCAAGATTCAACCCAATTGTTACAGCGGGATGGAGTGGTGGTGATGGTGATGGTGATGGTGGAGATGATGATGATGATCCCGATGAAGTCTAGCTCGATGACGGTGTTGATGGTGATGATCTACCCTCTCCGGGAAGGAATTTCCACGGCAGAATTCTTCCTGCCGGAGAGCTCTTTCTCTCTCTGTAGTTTTCGCTCCGCGGAGGCGGCGAAATCTTTCTGTGGTCGCTCCCCGAGTCTTAGGGTTTCGTGGGGATGATATAGGCTAAAGGGCGATGCCAGAGGTGGGCCAGGGTGGCCACACCACCTGGTGGCACGACCTAGGGGGCGTGCCAGGGGGTGGTGTGGGCCCCCTGTGGCCCATCTACACTTCCCCTTTTGGCTTCCTTCGTCTTCTGAAAAAATAGGGATTTCCATATATTTTCTAGAATTTTCTGATCTTCGCGAATATTGCATCTAGACACCGCTTTTTTCTATCAGAATCCTGACTCCAACAGTTCATCCTCCAAAAGTCATCCAACATGCAAAATACATGAAATAACATAAGTATCATCTCTTAATATGAAATATATCAATGAATAACAGTAAATTATGATATAAAATTGTGATGCAAAATGGACGTGTCAAGCACCCTAAGGGGTGTGGCCGGGGCCATGGGGGCTGCCCCCACCCCTTCCTCCATTAATGTGGGTGGCGCTCCCACTCACAAAATGCCTCTGCATTTCTCCACTCAAAATTCCACTAAAAAATCCCATTAAATTTCCACCAAATTTAATGTAATCTCTCTTTAAATAAAACTCATTTTATTTATTTATTCATAATTTTGTCACATGCTAGTATTAAATTTCACATAAACCCCCTTGCTAGTATTCAATTTCACATGTAGAAACAATTTCAGCAATTTCACCCGAAACAATTCCGGTGTCTAGTGAAATAATTCATGCGCTTTGTAATTCTTTTTGTCTAGAACATATTTGTTCCAAATGGTGTTGGTGTCTCTTAAGTGTGTAACCCTATGGTTGATGACGCTCACGGTGTTGTCATGGGCGCTTCGTTGGAAGACCCCAAGAGCAAGGTATGATGAGCACAACAGCAAGTTTCTCTCAGTAAGAAACCGAGGTTATCGAACCAGTAGGAGGAAGGAAACGACTCAAAGGTGTTGCTAGCAACTTGGAGACCTGCACAACACAAACTCAATACTTAGCCCCAACGAACAATGAGGTTGTCAATCTCACCGGTTTGCTGTAACAAAGGATTAACTGTATGGTGTGGAAGGAAATAGTAGCTTGGCAGAAAGTAATAAGTAACAGTGAAAGATGTATCAATGGTAAATATTGGACCGGGGTCCATAGTTCACTAGAGGTGTTCTCCTTAGATAAATAAACATGGCATGCAGGGTAAAAAATTACAGCTGGGCAATTGACAAGACTGAGCAAGGCATAACAATGCAATACTAGACATCAAGATCCTATGAGATTTGATTGGGCAATACAAAAAGATACATAGACCGCCATCCAACTACATCTATGACTAGAAGTCCACCTTTGGGTTATCATCCGAACCCCCTCCAGTATGAAGTTGCAAGCAACAGACAACTGCTTTAAGCAAAGTGTGTAAGGTAAACAATCCACTTGTTCCATGAACAAGAGACCGTTGTTTGCTCCCTAGTAGCAACAACACATCTACAACCTTAGAGATTTCAGTCACTTCCCTTAGATTAAATAGAGGCATGAACCCACTATCGAGCATAAATACCCCTCTTGGATTCACTAGAAACTACTTGGCCAAGATAGCTACTAACAACGGAGAGCATGCAAGATCACAAACAACACAGACATGATAGAATCAATAATATAAAACCATTAATCAATCTGATATAGTAATCTCAATATCCATCGGATCCCCGCAAACACAACATGCATGATTACAAATAGATGAGATCTTGATCATGAACAGAGCTCACAAGATCTAGACATGAAAGCACAAAGGAGGAGATACAACCATCTAGCTACTATATGGACCCGTAGTCCAAGGTGGAACTACTCACGCTTCATACCGGAGGCTGGCATGATGAAGAAGAAGGCCTCCGGGATGATCTCCCCTCCGGCAGGGTGCCGGGAAGAGCTTCATATCCCCCCGATCTAGGGACGATGGTGGCGGCGGCTATAGATGGTTTCGTGGAATATTGATTGGGTACTTAGGGTTTAGGCATCGGGGGCTTCTTATAGGCGAAGAGGCAAGGCAGGAGGGTGGCCAGGGGGGCCCACACCCTGCCCAGGCGCGACCCAGGGTGGGCCCGTGCCTGGGGGTGCACCGGCCCTATGGCTCCCCTCCGTCTCTCCTATGGACTTCGTGTTCTCCTCGGTGAAATATTGACTTTGGCTTTTGTCCCGTCCAATTCCGAGAATATTTCCTTACTAGCTTTTCTAGAACCAAAAATAGCAGAAAACAGACAACTAGCACTGCGGCATCTTGTTAATAGGTTAGTACCAGAAAACATATAAAAACACCTCAAAGTGTAGACAAAGCAAAGCAAAGTAGATACTAAATAAGCATGGAACATAAAAAATTATAGATACGTTTCCGACGTATCAACAGTTCGCGAATAATGTGGACATGATCGAGACCCCTCTTGGATCAATAATCAGAAGCAGGATCTGGAGATCCATACTGACTCCCACACATTCAAAGATGACTTCTCTGATCGTGAGAACCTTATACGCTAGTAACTTAATCCCTTTGTCTCACGATATATTACATGTCCGAGATTCGATCATCAGTATCTCCATACCTAGTTTGATCTCGTTATTGACATGTACTCTTTTCTCATTCCCGTGATATAACATTCTAGTGATCACATCACTTGCTTGCAAGCTAACTAATGTGATATCACCGAGAGGGCCCAGAGTATATCTATCTGTCATCGGGATGGACAAATTCCACTCTTGATCCATGAGCCTCTACATAACACCTTCGTAGCACTGAACCCACCTTTATAGTCACCCTGTTACGGTGTGACATTTGATGTTATCAAGATACTCTTTTGGTGTTAGTGATTGACATGATCTCATGGTCTAAGGACTAGGATTACTTCGCATGATTTTATAGCAATATAAACACAATGACTTTGATCGTAATGATACTTCGGATGAATGTTCATCACTTCATTCCAATAATATTGTGACCTTGTTATTAACAACATCCAATGACCATGATCAGGAAACCTTGATCACCTTGTTAATCAACGAGCTAGTTTATAAGATAGGCATAACTAGGAACTTTCCATTTGTTTATTAAACACACATGTATTGACGTTTCTATATTAATAGAATTATAGCATGCAAAATAAACATCTATCATATACATGGAATATACATAATAACAATTTTGTTATTGCCTCTCAGGACATATTCTCTTCAGTCTCCCACTTGCACTAGAGACAATAATCTAGTTACATAGTGGTAAATCTAACACCCATGGATTTCTAGTGTTGATCATGTTTTGCTCTAGGGAGAGTTTTAGTCAACGGATCTGCTACATTGAGATCCATGTGTAATTTACAAATCTTTATATCTCCATCCTTGACATGTTCGCGGATGGAGTTAAACCGACGCTTAATGTGCTTGGAATTCTTGTGAGACCTTGGTTCCTTGGCATTGGATATGGGTCCATTGTTGTCATAATAGATCACCATTGGGTACAACTCACTAGGAACCACACCTAGTTTGGTTATGAACTCCTTCATACAAATTGCTTCCTGAGCTGCTTCCGAAGCATCAACATATTTGGCCTCCCTTATTGATCCCGCCACCACGGGTTGTTTGGAACTCCTCCAACTAACCGCTCCTCCGTTCATGAGAAATACGTATCCGGATTGAGACTTAGAGTCATCTAGATCGGTGTCGAAGCTAGCATCGACATAACATTTAGCGACGAGCTCTTCTTCACCTACGTACAAGAGAAACATTTCCTTAGTTCTTCTTAAGTACTTAAGAATATTCTTGACCGCTATCTAGTGTTCCAAATCTAGATCAGATTGGTATCTACTAGTCAAACTAATAGCACGTGCCACATCCGGTCTTATACATAGCATGGCCTACATTATAGAACCTATGGCTGAAGCATAGGGGATATTGTCCATTATCTCTCTTTCTTCCGCCGTAGCCGGACTTTCTTACTAAATGTCTTTCCTTGCAACATAGGTAAGAACCCCTTCTTACTTTCGTACATTTTGAACTTCTTTAAAATTTATCAAGGTATGTACTCTTTGATAGCCCTATTAGGCGTCTTGATCTAATTCTATAGATCTTTATGCCTAATATGTATGATGCTTAACCTAGGCCCTTCATTGAAAATTTGCTGTTTATATATCTTTTAACATTGCTTAAAAGATCTACATCATTTCCTATCAGTAATATGTCATCCACATATAATATCAGAAATGTCACATTACTCCCACTCACTTTCTTGTAAATATAAGCCTCTTCATAAGTTTGGACAAATCCAAACTCTTTGATCACCTCATCAAAGCGGAGATTCCAACTCCGGGATGCTTGCTTTAGTCCATAGATGGATCGATGAAGCTTGCATACCTTGTCAGCATCCTTAGGATCGATAAAACCCTTTGGTTGTATCATATACAACTCTTCTTCAATGTTGCCATTGACGAACGTAGTTTTGACATCCATTTGTCATATCTCATAGTCGAAATATGCAGCAATTGCTAACATAATCCTAACTGACTTTAACATCGCTACAGGAGAGAATTTTTCTTCGTAGTTAACTCCTTGAATTTGTCGAAACCCCTTTGTGACAAGTTGATATTTATAGATGGTTACATTACCATCAGTATCAGTTTTCTTTTGAAAATCCATTTGTTCTCCACGGCCTTTCGGTCGTGAGGTAAGTCCACCAAGGTCCAAACCTAGTTTTCATACATGTATTACATCTAGATTTCATGACTTCTAGCCATTTGTTGGAATCCCGGTTCATCATCGCTTCTTCATACGTCCCAGGGTCATCTATTTCATCAACCATGAAATTCAAACAGGATTTCCATACAGTTCAGGAGCTGCGCGAGTCCTGCTTGACCTGCGAGGTTTGGTAGTATTCTCTTTCAGAGTTTCATGATCTTTATCATAAGTTCCCTCTTCATTAGGTGAAGTCAACTACGGAACAACTTCTGGCGCTGCGCTACTCGCCATATTATGAAGAGAAGGTTCAATAACCTCTTCGAGTTCTACCTTCCTACTACACACACCTTTCGCGATAAACTCTTTCTCTAGAAAGGATCTATTCTTGGCAACGAAAACCTTGCCCTCGGATATGTGATAGAAGGAATACCCAATAGTTTCCTTAGGGTATCATATGAAGACGCATTTTTCTGCTTTGGGTTCGAGTTTATCAGGCTGAAGTTTCTTCACATAAACATCGCATCCCCAAACTTTAAGAAATGATAGCTTAGGTTTGTTTCCAAACCACAATTCATACGGTGTCTTTTCAACGGATTTAGATGGTGCCCGATTTAAAGTGAATGTAGCGGTTTCTAGTGCATAACCCCAAAATGACAGTGGCAAGTCAGTCAGAGACATCATAGATTGAACCATATCTAATAAAGTACGATTACGACGTTCCGACACACCATTACGCTGTGGTGTTCCGGCAGGTGTGAGTTGTGAAACTATTCCACACTCTTTTGTATGCGCTAAACTCGTAACTTAGATACTCACTTCCATGGTCAGACCATAGAAATTTGATCTTTTTATTATGATAATTTTCCACTTCATTCTAAAATTCCTTAAACTTCTCAAAGGTTTTAGACTTGTGTTTCACCAAGTAGATATACCCGTATCTACTTAAATCATCCGCCAAAGTATCAAAATAATGATATACACCTCGCGCCGACACACTCATTGGACCACATACATCAGAATGTATGATTTACAATAAATCTGTCGCCCGTTCCATTGAACCGGAAAATGACATTCTAGTCATCTTGCCCATAAGGCATGGCTCACATGTATCAAATGATTCGAAATCAAGTTTTTACAAAAGTCCATCTGAATGGAGTTTCCTCATGCGTTTAACGCCAATATAACCTAGACGGCAGTGCCACATATATGCAGATATATTGTTATCAAGTTTAATCCTTTTAGCATCAACATTATGAATATGTGTAACACTATTATTGAGATCTAATAGAAATAAACCATTCATCATAGGTGCATGACCATAAAAGATATCATTCGTATAAATCGAACAACCATTTTTTTCATATTTAAATGAATAACCACTTTGCATCAAACACGACCCGGATACAATGTTCATGCTCAGTGCAGGCACCAAATAACAATTATTTAGGTCTATAACTAATCCCGACGGTAAGTGGAGAGGCAGCGTTCCGACGGCGATCACATCAACACTTGATCCATTACCGACATGCATCTTGACCTCACTCCTTGCTAGCGGTCGCTTGTTCTGTAGCCCCTGATTCGAGTTACAAATATTAGCAACCGATCCGGTATCAAATACCCAGGTGCTACTGTGAGTACTAGTCAAGTATACATTAATAACATGCATATCATATATACCTTTGTTTGCCTTGCCGGCCTTCATGTGTGCCAAATCTTGGGGCAGTTGCGCTTCCAAAGGCCAGTCCCCTTACAATAATAGCACTTAGGGCCAACTCCGGATTTCTTTTCAGGCGCGGCAACAGATTTTCCGCCCTTCTTTCCCTTATGTTTACCCTTCTTGTCTTTCTTGAAACCCGTGGTATTATTGATCATCAACACTTGATGTTCTTTCTTGGTCTCCACCTCTGCAGTCTTAAGCATTGACAGAAGCTCGGGGAGAGACTTCTTCATGCCCTACATGTTATAGTTCATCACGAAGCTCTTGTAGCTAGGTGGCAGAGATTGGAGAACATGATGTATGCCTAAGTCAATGGGAATCGTTATTCCCAAGGACACAAGCTTATCAGCGTACCCATACATTTTGAGTATGTGCTCACAAACAGAGTTGTTCTCTTCCATCATGCAACTCACCCATTGTATCAAAGACATTGCTATTTTTGAAATGTTTTCGAAGTTCTGGCTCTAGCCCATACAATATGCCACAATGAACTAAGTTGTGGTCCTCCTGACGAGTCTAATAGAAGTTATTTTCCTCGTCAGGGGCATCATCAAGTGGTGGGGGGCCTAGCGGCGCTTCTAGCACATATTGCTTTTGCACAGGAAAGAGGAGAATCCTCAAATTCATGGCCTAGTCGGTAAAGTTGCTACCATTCGTCGCAAATTTCTCTTTCTCCATGAAAACATTGAAATTAAAAGCGGGTGGTGCAATCTACAACATAATTTTTAAAGTTTAGACTAAGTTTATGATAGATCAAGTTCAACTAATCCAAATTATGAATGAAATCCCACTCAAAAAATAAATCTCACATGTCTTTTTGATGATTACAGGAACCAAATCCACTACACCAAGTTCGATCATCACGTGAGTCGGTGTGGCTTCAAAGGCGAGCATCTATATGGGAATCATATCAAATATATGACTCATGCTTAACCTTTTGGTCCGTGTTGCGATGCCATGTTTGTACATGCTAGGCTCGCCAAGTAAGAACCTTAGTATTTTGCGTATGTAAAATTGTCTTACACCTGAAATATGATCGTGGATTCAAGTACACCTGATCATCACGTGATGTCTTGAAGCGGCGAAACATAATTGGTGCATACTTAAGGGAGAACACATTTTTATCTTGATATATAAATGAGGGATCGTCTTATTATACTAATAAAACACCAAACTAGCAATATAAGATGCAACAACATCATATGTGAAAAGTAAAATGATATGGTTCTTGCACTTTATCACTATCATGTGCATCGTGGTATGATATTTATCATTCCTTTTTGTGTAAGGCCAAGGTATATGGCACTTACACGTTAGGTGTGTTTTAATAGTATCAACTACACACATACTTACAACATTACCATAACATGACACTAGCCCAATAACAATCTATACTAGATGCTTCTAATTTATTCATTGCATGTTTTACGTGGCTTAGGGCTTCCGAAGATAGAACTGTTCTTACCTATGAACATGGAACCACAACGAGGATAACCAAATTATTAGAAACTCGTTGTAAATCAGATATTGACTATAGCAGGAGAGACAGACACGCGCTAGCCACTTATGCAAAACTAGTTGTATGTCAAGCGTGGAACATGTCTCATGTGCGAGGACTTGTAAAGTTTGTCCGAGCCGCTTCATACCAATATGCCACCAATATCCTAAGTACAAACAAGAAGCAATAACATGATCATCATTTCCCACATACTCATATGTGTACTACCCGTGCAAAGCATCTACGCATAGATCCGGCTATGATACCATTGTAGGGTTCGCAACATAGAAAATAAAAAAATTCCTACGATGGGAACAACTAAAGTACCAAGATCTATCTACTAGATACAAGCAACGGGTGGATATACATCCATAGAGAACATACCCTTGTAGACCGACAAAGTTTAACGAGGTTGTACTCATGGATGATGTAGACGAACGCTTGCCGATCTCAAGATCAAGAAGAAGTCTAGCCCCACAAATCAGCAGTGCATCAGTGCTCGCACACACGTTCAAGCCACCGAACAAACTTCGCCTCCTTGCTCCAGCGATGCAGCGGAAGCAACAACTCTTTCCAAACAAAAATCTACCAAGAATATGTATCTCGCTAGTCCGAGACCATGGAGATAAACTAGATGGGGAGAGAGATCCTTCACGAGGAGGTGTGAGTGTGAGAGAAGGAGAGGGGAATTTTTATAAGAGGAGGGGGCACCCCAAGGGGTGTGGTCGGGGCCATGGGGGCTTCCCCCACCCCTTCTTCCATTCATGTGGA
The DNA here is from genome assembly GCA_030063025.1 of Avena longiglumis. Classification (NCBI taxonomy): domain Eukaryota; kingdom Viridiplantae; phylum Streptophyta; class Magnoliopsida; order Poales; family Poaceae; genus Avena; species Avena longiglumis. Next base: position 367,299,153 of record CP125978.1, read on the forward strand.
TGGAGCTCCCATTCACAAAATGCCTCTTCATTTCTCCACTCAAAATCCCACTTAAAAATCCCATTAAATTTCCACCAAATTTAATTTAATATCTCTTTAAATAAAATTCCTTTTATTTATTTATTCATAATTTTTTCATTTACATTAATTAACAAACATTCACATAAAACCCATTGCTAGTATTCAAATTCACATGCAGAAACAATTTCAGCAATTTCATCCGAAACAATTCCGGTGTCTAGTGAAATAATTCATGCGCTTTGTAATTCTTTTCGTCTAGAACATATTTGTTCCAAATGGTGTCAGTGTCTCTTAAGTGTGTCACCCTACGATTCATGAATAATGCGAAAATGATCGAGACCCCTCTCGGATCAATAATCAGAAGCAGGACCTGGAGATCCATACTGACTCCCACACATTCAACGATGACTTCTTGTGATCGTGATAACCTTATACGCTAGTAACTTAATCCCTTTGTCTCGCGATATATTACATGCCCGAGATTCGATCATCGGTATCTCCATACCTAGGTTGATCTCGTTACCGACATGTACTCTTTTCTTGTTCCCGTGATATAACATTCTAGTGATCACATCACTTGCTTGCAAGCTAACTAATGTGATATCACCGAGAGGGACCAGAGTATATATATCCGTCATCGGGATGGAAAAATTCCACTCTTGATCCATGAGCCTCTACATAACTTTGTATGTCGGCTTGGGTATGTCGGCCATCCTATGTCAGTCAACCTTACTTTATGTTGTTGCTTTACCCTACCGGGGTCATCCCCCTGACATGTCCTATTCATTGACTCTTGTAAACTCCCCACGTGCCTACAAGGTGTTAGCAATAACTCAGAACAAATATAAAACAGTAGGACAATAAATTTTATTTCCCTTGGGTGTGTTTCCACGAGTTATCTTATGATTAAAATACTCCAAGGGTGTAGGATTAATAACAAAGCTAGTGGAGCGTGTGTCAGTGGTGTTGTTAACAAACCCACATCAATAATACCAATGGTTGAGTGTCAAGGTATCCTCACGGTTCATCAGGCGGAAGGTGATATGATCACCTCCCGGTCCATGTTCCTCTGAGCAGTAGTACGAATTCACCGTACGCGTCAAGGCGCTGAGGAACTCAAGTGTTAAGCGGAGATATGTGGCGGCATCCTAAAAACAAAGTGATACAAACCAACATTGTTGTAAAGTAAATCAAAATCATAATAAATTCCTAGTTGGTTAAGGATATAAGGACACACCCACTTGGTGGACTTGATTTCTCGTCTCTTGATATGGTTGAAATGAGTGAGCTGGAACTCTTCGGTGAAATCAATGCCAAATGACTCGGGGGTTAGCACATCAACGGGTGATGCGACTTGTTCTGCAATCGTCGTGTACGGCTCCTTGAAAATAAAATTAAAGCTAATTAAAATTTGGTCCAATATAAACATAGTAAAAGTAATCCGCTACACTTTCTATAAAAGAATATCCTCTAAAACTAAAATAAGCATGATCATAATCAAGATTAGCTCAAGAACAAGACCTAAGTCTAGATTGACAATGGATAAAAATTGAGCAAGCTTTTGATGCAAATAAGTTGGAGATCAGAGGAGAAACATACCTTAGATCGTTTGAGTGCGAGGAATCGAAGAAAGATCGACCATAATTGAAAATACAATGGAGGTGGTTTGGAGTTTGGTGAAAGAAGAAAGAGAATAAGTGATTTAGGTTTTACCTTCTCCCTGGCGTTAAAATCACTGCCAAACAGATGGTACGGGCGGGAGGTACGACCAAAACCGCCCGTACTAAGTCGTGTTACCTTGGGGTCGACAGTTCCTTCAAGCGATACACTCGGTACGGGCGCAAGGTACTAAAGGGTTTCGCAGCATAGTAAATCAAAAAATTTCTATGGATGCGAACGGGGAAAGCCAAGATCTAATTTAGGAGATGCAAACAACGAGGGGGGATAGATGAGATCTTCATACCCTTGAAGATTCAAGACAGTGAACGCTCAATGTAACATGGTTGATGTAGTCGTACTAGCTTCTCCTCCTTGCGATCCGATCCGATCCAACACCGCAAATGGCGATGCCTACGAGAGATGCACACGTACGGCATCTCGACGTATCCTCCTTCCTCAGTCCAGCAAGTGGGGTGGAGAGATAGATTGGATCTACAACACGACGGCGTGGTGCAAAGGTGGAGAGTTTCATGGCAGGCTTCGCCACTAACGGGGAGAGAGAGAGGAGGCGCAGGCGGCTAGGGTTGAGGAGGTGTGGGGAGGGTGTGCCCCTGCCTCTTTATATAGAGGGCTGGCCCTTGCCCTCCTCCAAGCCTAGGGTCGGCCACATGAGAGGAGTGGAGGCAAGTCCCCCCTTCTAGAAGCTCTCCTAGGGTTTCCCTAGGGCTTGGCCTAGGGCCTATGTGCCCCGGCCCAATGCGCCAGACTCGTAGGCCCACGCCCCCTCCTGACAAGTGGGGCCACGTTGGTCCCACTCTGTAAGGTTCTAGAAGCTTCCGGTACAATACCTAACAATCTGAAACAATTCCGAAATCCAAAAACTGCTTTCCCTTATATGAATCTTATTCTCCGGACCATTCTGGAACCTCTCGTGACGTCATGGATCTCATCCGAGACTCCGAATAAAAACTCATAAACCAATTATCCATTCTATCCTAGCGTCGAGACACGTTAAGTGTGTGACCCTACGGGTTCGAGAATATGCAGACATGATCTTCTATCAATAATCAACAGCGGGGTCTGGAAACCCATATTGACTGCCATACATTCATCGATGATCATATCGGATGAACCACGATGCTAGGATTCAATTAATCCCATATATATATTCCCTTCGTCACGCAATATTTTACTTGCCCGAGATTCGATCGTCGGTATTGGCATACCTAGTTCAATCTCGTTCACAGCAAGTACTTTACTCGTTCCGTAATCCGATATCACTTTGTGATTAACTCCTTAACCACGTTCTTGCAACCGGTGTTGATATCGATTACCGAGTGGGCCTAAAGTATATCTCTCTGACTTGGGAGGGACAAATCCCATCTCGATACATACAACCCAACAAGTACTTTACGATCACCTGAGAGACACCTTTATGATCACCCTCTCATAGGATGACGTTTGATGACCTCAAAGCTTTCTTCCGATACTAGGGAGTTGCATTATCTCATGGTCTAAGGAATACAATATTTGACATAAGAAAAAGCTTCGCAAAGATGAACACGATGCAACGATCTAATTGCTCTGCTTGATTTGGGTTTGTCCATCATATCATTCTCCCAATGATATGATCTCATTATTAATCGACAACTCATGTCTATGGTTAGGAAACCTTAACCATCATTAATCAATGAGCTAGTCCATAGAGGCGTACTAGGGACACGGCGTTGTTCATAAACCACACAAGTATCAAAGTTTCCGCTTAATACAATTCTAGCATGGAATATAAACTTTATCATGAACAAGAATTATAATAATAACATCTTTATTATTGCCTCTAGGGCATAATTCCAACAGTCTCCCACTTGCACTAGAGTCAATAATCTAGTTTACATCTGGCAACAATCTAACACCCATGGCACTAAGGTGCTGATCATGTTTTGCTCGTGGCGACATTCAGATCCGTATGTACTTTGCTAATCTTCAGATCTCCATCTGTTATATAATCTTGAATTATATGAAACTTGCGGTTGATATGCTTGGTCTTTGGATGATATCTTGGTTCCTTAGCGAGTGTTATGGCGCCAGTGTTGTCACATGATATCTCCATTGGGTCCAAGGCACTTGGAACCACACCAAGCTCAGTGATGAAGTTCCTGATCCAAACTCCTTCACTTGACGCTTCTGCAGCAGCCATGTATTCCAATTCTACTGTAGATCCCGCGATCACTCTTTGCTTGCATCTTCTCCAGCTCACAACTCCTCCATTCAAAATATAAACGTATCCTATCTGAGATTTAGAATCATCCTTGTCGGTGTCGAAACTAGCATCGACGTAACCTTTTATGACGAGCTGTTCATCACCTCCATAGACTAAGAACATTTCTTTATTCCTATTTAAATACTTTAGGATGTTCTTCACGGCCAAAGGTTCCACTCGGATCACTTTGGTATCTCGTCAAACTAAGAGCATTGGACACATCCGGTCTAGTACATAGCATGGCATACATGATAGATCCTATGGCCGAGGCATAAGGCCCTTTGCTCATAGCTTATATATCGCCATCAGAAGTGGACACCGAGCCTGCTCAATATCTTACCTGACAACATAGGCATTGAACCTTTCTTTGCCTTATCCATTCTGAACCTTTTTAGAACTTTGTCTAGGTATGTACTTTGGCTTAAAGCTATCAGGCGTATTTGTCTATCTCTATAGATTTTGATGCCCAATATATAAGCAGATTCCCCTAGGTCTTTCATTGAAAAACATTTGTTCAAATAACTCTTCACATCGTTAAGCATGTCAATGTCATTTCCGATAATCAATATGTCATCCACATATAGTACCAAAAATGTCACTGAGCTCCCACTCACTTTCTTGTAGATACAAGCTTCATATCAATTTGGAACAAATCCAAAGCTCTTGATCACTTGATCAAAACGAAGGTTCCAACTCCGAGATGCTTGCTTCAGTCCATAAATGGAACGCTGAAGTTTGCACACCTTATCAGCATCCTTAGGATCGACAAAACCTTCGGGTTGCATCATATACAACTCATCATCAATGTTGCCATTAAGGAACGAAGTCTTGACATCCATCTGCCGTATTTCATAATCATGAAACACAGCAATTGCTAATAAAATGCGAATGGACTTAAACATCGCTACGGTAGAGAAAGTCTCATCGTAGTCAACACCTTGAACTTTTCGAAAACCTTTCGCGATAAGTCGTGCTTTATAGATAGTAACATTACCATCTGCGTCCGTTTTCCTCTTGAAAATCCATTTGCACTCAACGGCCTTTAGGTCGCTGGGAGGGTCCACCAAAGTCCATACTTGGTTTTCGCTTATGGATCCCAATTCGTATTTCATGGCCTCTAGCCATTTCTGAGAGTCTGGGCTCATCATTGCTTCCTCATAGTTTGCAGGTTCGCTGTTGTCTACTAACAAGACAGTTAAGACAGGGTTGCTGTACCACTCAGGAGGGTCACGCGACCTTGTCGACCTGCGACATTCAGTAGTAGCATCGTCCGAAGCTTCATGATCCTTATCATTAGCTTCCTCTATTGTTGGTGCAGACGGCACTGGAACAATTTCAGGTGTTGTGCTACTCTCCAACTCAAGAGAAGGTTCAATAACCTCGTCTATCTCTACTTTCCTCCCACTCACTTCTTTCGAGAGAAACTCCTTCTCAAGAAAGGATCTGTTCTTTGCGACAAACACTTTGCCTTTGGATCTGTGATAGAAGGTATACCCAATCGTTTCCTCAGGGTATCCTATGAAGACGCATTTCTCCGCATTGGGTTCGAGCTTGTCCGGCATCAACTTCTTGACGTAAGCTTCGCATCCCCAAACTTTAAGAAACGACAACTTAGGTTTAGCACCAAACCACAGTTCATACGGCGTCATCTAAACGGATTTAGATGGTGTCCTATTTAAAGTGAATGCAGCGGTTTCTAATGCATAACCCCAAAATGATAACGGCAAATCTATAAGAGACATCATCGATCGCACCATATCCAATAAAGTTCGATTCCGGCGTTCAGACACACCATTGCGCTGTGGTGTTCCGGGTGGCGTGAGTTGCGAAACGATTCCGCTTGCTTTAAGATGCGTGAGAAAATCATAACTCAAATATTCACCTCCACGATCGGATCGTAGAAATTTAATTTTCCTGTTGCGATGGTTTTCCACTTCGTTCTGAAATTCTTTGAACTTTTCAAATGTTTTAGATTTATGTTTCATTAAATAGATATACCCATATCTACTTAAGTCATCAGTAAAAGTGAGAAAATAGCGATAACCACCGCGCGTCGAAACACTCATTGGTCTGCATACATCGGTATGTATGATTTCCAACAAGTCCGTTGCTCGCTCCATTATTCCGAAGAACGGAGTTTTGATCATCTTGGCCATGAGGCATGGCTCGCACGTGTCAAATGATTCAAAATCAAGAGACTCCAAAAGTCCATCAGAATGGAGTTTCTTCATGCGTTTTACACCAATATGACATAGACGGCAGTGCCACAAATAAGTCGTATTATCACTATCTACCTTGAATCTCTTAGCCTCAATGTTATAGATATGTGTTTCATTGCTTTCGAGATTCAGAAGTAATAAACCATTCATAGCAGTTGCATGACCATAAAAGATGTTACTCATATAAATAGAACAACCATTATTCTCCGATTTAAATGAATAATCTTCTTGAAATAAACACGATCCAGATATGATGTTCATGCTCAATGCAGGCACATAATAACATTTATTGAGGTTTAAAACTAATCCCGAAGGTAGAACTAAGGAGAGTGTGCCGACGGCCATCACATCAATTCTTGATCTGTTGCCAACGCGCATCGTCACCTCATCCCTCGCTCGCCGCCGTCTATTTCGTAGCTCCTGTTTTGAGTTACAATTATTAACAACTGAACCAGTTTGAAATACCCAGGCACTACAACGAGGGCTAGTAAGGAAAACATCAATAACATGTATATCAAATATACCTTTGATGGTGCCAGCCTTCTTGTCCGCTAAGTACTTCGGATAGTTGCGCTTCAGTGACCCTTGTCCTTGCAATAGAAGCACTCAGTGTCCGGCTTAGGTCCAGACTTGAGCTTCTTCTCTGCAGGGGCAACGCGCTTGTCGCTGCCCTTCTTGAAGGGCTTCTTTGCATCCTTACCTTTCTTAAAGTTGGGGGGCTTGTTGACCATCAACACATGATTATCTTTCTTGATGTCCACCTCCACAGCTTTCAGCTTAGCGAAGAGCTCAGTGATCGTATCAGTGGAACCAATCTGATTATGAGTAACTACAAAACCTTTGTAGCTAGGAGGGAGTGATTACAGAACTCTGTCAATCTTGAGCTCCTCTGGAATCTTGCAGTCCAGTTGCTCAAGGCATTGAGTGTATCCCGACATCTTAATGGCGTGCTCACTAACGGAACTCCCTTCCTCCATCTTGCAGTTAAAGAATTTCTCAGAGATATCATATCTCTCAGAACGGGCCTGAGTCTGAAACATAGTTTTTAGTTCCTCAAGAATCTCAAAGGGCCCGGGGAACTCCTCAAAATGATTTTGAAGGTCCGATTCCATAGCAAACAACATGGTGCTCTTAATCACACTATAATCATCCTTGCGATCGATAAATGCTTTATCATCGACCATGCATCTACGCAGGGTGTCACCTAGCGCTTTCTCAAGGACATAGTCCTTTGTCCGCCAGAGAGAATGATTCTCGATCATGGAACCAGTTGGTGAAGTTAGACCCATTGTTCTTAAGCTTTTCTTTCTCAAAGAAAACGCGTTGAAGTTGAAGTTGGACTTAGCCATTTGATCTACAAAATTTGCAAGTACAATTTAGACTATGTTCATGATAACTAGTTCAACTTAACCAAATTACTAGATGAACTCCCACTAAATTCAACATCCCTCAAGTTGTTTAGTGAACATGATCCAAATTCACCACACCTAATCCGAAATTCACGAGAAGAGATGTGGTTTCAATGGTGGACAACAAAGTGTCGATCATATCATTCATATGACTCATGCTTAACCTTTCGGTTCGTGTGTTCCGAGGGCATGTCTGTACATTCTAGGCTCATCAAGTCAAACCCAAGTATTTCCGCGTGTGCAAAACTGGCTTGCACCCGTTGTATGTGAACGTAGAGTTTATAGCACCCGATCATCACGTGATGCTTGAACACGACAAACTTTCGCAACGGTGCATACATGGGGAGAACACATTATTATCTTGATCTTTAAGTGAGGAATCATCTTATAATGCTATCGTCGCGATCTAAGCATAATAAGATACATAAAAGGATAAACATCACATGCATATAATTTTATGTGACATGGTATAGCCAATCTCTGTGCAATGATCTCCATCTTGTGCGTGCCAGCATGATCTCCATCACTCCACCATGATTGCCTCCACCACGAATAGCAACTACAACTATTGCTAACTACTTAGCGATAAAGTAAAGCTATTACATGGCGTATAAGAAGTTGACACACAGGTCATACACAATTATAAAGACACCCATATGGCTCCTGCTGGTTGTGTACTCATCGACATGCAAGTCGTGAAACATTACAAAACATGATCATTGCATAAAACATACACATCACATCTTGGGCCATACCATATCACAGAAACACTCCCTGCAAAAACAAGTTAGACGCCTCTACTTTGTTGTCGCATGTTTTACGTGGCTTATGGGAGTAACAAGCTAAGAACGATTATTACCTACGGAAAGCCACAACGGTGATATTATGGTTGCCAACATCCGGTGTAAATCCCATGACAACTATAGTGAGAGAAACTGGCATCCACCAGCCGCATGTGTGGAACAAGGCACACGTCAAGTGCGGAGCCGGTCTCGCGAACGAGGTCGCGTAAAGTTTCCTGGACCGCTTCGATCTAACTATCCCGCGTCATAAGAAGTACACAAACAAGAGGCTTGCAACAGAAAACATCAACGCCCGCAACAAGCATGTTGCGTTCTACTCGTGAAACACATCTACGCATAGATCTAGCTCTGATACCACTGAAGGGTTTCACAACATAGTAAATCAAAAAAAATCTACAGATGCGAACGGGAAAGCCAAGATCTAATCTAGGAGATGCAAACAACGAGGGGGAATAGATGAGATCTTCATACCCTTGAAGATTCGCACAGCGGAACGTTCAACGGAACGTGGTTGATGTAGTCATACTAGCTTCTCCTCCTCGCGATCCGATCCGATCCAACACCGCAAGTGGCGATGCCTCTGAGAGATTCACACGTACGGCACCTCGACGTCTCCTTCTTCCTCGGTCCAGCAAGTGGGGTGGAGAGATAGATTGGATCTACAACACGACGGCGTGGTGCAAAGGTGGAGAGTTTCTGCGGCAGGGCTTCGCCTACGCGCAGTCGGGAGAGAGAGAGAGAGGAGGGCAGCAGGTAGGCGGCTAGGGTTGAGGAGGTGTGTGGGGAGGGTGCGCCCCCTGCCCTCTTTATATAGAGGGCTGGTCGGCTGCCCCCTTGCCCCTCCTCCAAGCCTAGGGCCGGTGGCCACATGGGAGGAGTGGGGGGGGGCAAGTTCCCCCCCTTCTAGAAGCTCTCCCTAGGGTTTCCCCTAGGGCTTGGCCGGCTGGGCCTATGGGGCCTTGTGCCCCTGGCCCAATGCGGCCAGGGCACTCCCTCGTAGGCCCACGCCCCCTCCCGAAAAGTGGGGCCACGTTGGTCCCACTCCAGAAGGTTCTAGAAGCTTCCGGTATAATACCGAACAATCCGAAAGAATTCCGAAATCCAAAAACTGCTTTCCCTTATATGAATATTATTCTCCGGACCATTCCGGAACCTCTCGTGACGTCCTGGATATCATCTGAGACTCCGAACAAAAACTCATAAACCAATTATCCATTCTATCCTAGAGTCGAGACACATTAAGTGTGTGACCCTACGGGTTCGAGAATATGCAGACATGATCTTCTATCAATAATCAACAGCGGGGTCTGGAAAACCCATATTGACTCCCACACATTCATCGATGATCATATCGGATGAACCACGATGCCAGGATTCAATTAATCCCATATATATATATATTCCCTTCGTCACATGATATTTTACTTGCCCGAGATTCGATCGTCGGTATCGACATACCTAGTTCAATGTCGTTCACAGCAAGTACTTTACTCGTTCCGTAATCCGATATCACTTTGTGATTAACTCCTTAACCACGTGCTTGCAACCGGTGTTGATATCGATTACCGAGTGGGCCCAAAGTATATCTCTCCGAATTGGGAGGACAAATCCCATCTCGATACATACAACCCAACAAGTACTTTCCGATCACCTGAGAGACACCTTTATGATCACCCTCTCATAGGATGACGTTTGATGACCTCAAAGCTTTCTTCCGATACCAGGGAGTTGCATTATCTCATGGTCTAAGGAATACAATATTTGACATAAGAAAAAGCTTCGCAAAGATGAACACGATGACACGATCTAATTGCTCTGCTTGATTTGGGTCTGTCCATCATATCATTCTCCCAATGATATGATCTCATTATTAATCGACAACTCATGTCTATGGTTATGAAACCTTAACCATCATTAATCAATGAGCTAGTCCATAGAGGCGTACTAGGGACACGACGTTGTTCATAAACCACACAAGTATCAAAGTTTCCCCTTAATACAATTCTAGTATGGAATATAAACTTTATCATGAACAAGAATTATAATAATAACCTCTTTATTATTGCCTCTAGGGCATAATTCCAACAGGTACGGTCGCACGCATCCATACTTCATGTCGTTAAAGGCTTAGAACATTTTCTTCGGGGTACTGTACGGTTGCTCTAGTCGTACTGCATGTCATTAAACCTTTCGTATCCTGTAGCAAAAAATTAAAAAATGCATCCTTTTGTGTCGAGATATGGTACGGGCGGATGGTACGGCTGGATCAGGTTATACGGCTGGTCGTTAAGCACCTAGTAAGCTTAAAAAACTTGAAAAATTCAATGAGAAATTTCATACTCATTTGCACATTAATTAACAAAAGAATGACAACAAATATACTTCTTATTAAACTGAGGTACCTTATGGCCATGTGTTAGTAAATATCATAGACTGATGGTTACCTTGATTTATTCTCCTCTCTTCAAAGGATCTTCTTAAACACTCTTTATTAAAACAAAAATAAATAAAACAAAAACTAACACAAGTAAAAAAACTTTATATCACACGGGTTGCCTCCCATGAAGCGCTTCTAGTTAAGGCCAATTAGCTTGACCCAGATGGTGATTATCCAGGATTTGCAAGTGGGATACCCACTCCAAAGTAATTATCTTTTAAAGTGATTACATCATCATCATTATACTTGGTCTTCTTTTTCCTATATGGTAGTCCTATTCTCGCATTCCCTTCATATAAATTAATCAAAGCTTTAATAGTTTTTAGAAATGGCCTACCTAGAATTATATGTGCTATGGGATCTTTAGGCATGTCTACTATAAAAAGATTAATTCAACAACTATATTTTTTTACCTAGAATTTCAACAGCTATATTTTTTATCCCAACAGCTTGTTTATAGGTTGAATCAGCAAGATGGAGTCTCATTTTAGTAGTTGTAAATGGTCCTAAGTTTATTTTATCAAATAGACTCTTAGAAATTGTTGAACTGCTTGCACCAAAATCACAAAGTGCAACTATCTCATTAATTCCTATTTTAATTTTAATAGTGGGCTCAAAAATATCAACTAGCTTAGCTTAAGGTTTATCAACTAGCTTCTTATATTCCATCTCTATCTCACGTACCTTAGATGCTGCTTATTTTATAAATTGTTGGTATGTGGCATCGTTACCTTGTTTTATACCGGGATTCTTCATGGTGATAATCTTTAGTAGATCTTCCACGGTATAATATTGTGATGGCGTATTGCTATAATATAGCTCTTTAGGCTTCTCATCTTTATTTTCTTCCCTCATCATCTTGAGGTATTCCACCGGGTTTGGCTTGGGATTTCCAGCAAATTTTGCAACTAGGAGAGTTTGACTCTCATTTATCTTGCCCAATTGTGCCTCTACGGTGTTAGTTCTTTCCTGTAGAGCCTACACATCATTTGTAATTGCAATTACCTGGTTAAATAATTTACCAATACTATTATCATGGTTCTCCGTAATTTTAATAAGCATATTATTTTTCTTAGTTTGAGCTTGCATAAAGGTTCTAATAGTATTATTAAAAGAGAGATTGCCATGATTTGCTCCACTATGATTAACATAATTACTATTATTTGGAGCATCTTCAGGATTAGAATATTGATTTTGAAATTTGAGTCATAGTTTTGGCTCTTCCAAGCAGGGTTATATGGATTATGATCTATAAAATTTACTTCATTAGCATCGGTAGTGATAACATTAATTTAGGTATCTTCCTTATCCTTTACAATGTTAAGTATCTCATCTACCTTTGTAGTAAGCTCTTCATTATGCTCCTCGGTGATTGAATTCACCTTTTTTGAGCATCTCTCTACATGCCATTGGGTATGGTTGTTTTGCATATCATCAAGTAGTTGTTTTGCAACATTCACTTGCGTCCCCATGATGGTTCCTCTTGCTGCGGTATCTAGCATAGACTTAGACATTGGGTTAAGTCCATTATAAAATAAATGCAATATAGGTCATTATTCTATCCCATGACTAGAACAGTTCATTATGGCTTCTTTTATTCTCTCCCAAGTAAGCGCTAGTTGCTCGTGGTTTTATTGTCTAAAGCTGGTAATGTTGGATCTTAGCTGCATAGTCTTAGCTGGAGGAAAAAATTTAGTCATAAAAAGATTAATGCAATCCTCCCAAGATACAATAGTGCCTTTAAAAAAAGCTAGCAACCAGTCCTTAGCCTTTCCTCTTAAAGAGAAAGGAAATAAATATAATTTAACCGCATTGGGGTCAACATCTTTAATGCGCGTTATGTCGCAAATTTCAGTAAAAATATTTAGGTGCAAACATGAGTCCTCAGCAGGTGAGCCTCCAAATTGATTATGTTGAACCAAACTCAAAAGTTTAGGCTTAATTTCATAAATTTCCGAATCAACAGTGGGATGAGTCATAGGTGCATGAATAAAATCATCGGCAGGAGTAGCATACTCCCCTAGTTTATTCTGGTCCATGGCTCTTTACTTTTTGGTATTTTTGGAATAAGAGAAATAAATAAATAAGTAACTAATTTTTGTGGGTTTTCAATAGATTAAAAAAATAAACTAATAGTACGAAATAAACTAAAAACAAAAATAAAACTAAAAAGAAGGTCTCTAGTGACCTCACCAGGATAACGAATTGCTTCCTCGGCAACAACACTAGAAAAAGGGTTGATACCTTTGATCCGGATTTACAAATGCAGTATAATAGAATTTTCCCTAATAGACCTAGGTTAACCGAACCATGGGAAACAATGATAAATAGAGAATAAATGAGGCACGTCTACAAGACTTGTTTTTTTGTTTTACCTTACATTTACCAGACCTTTTTAGTTTACTTTTAATCATTGGTTGTTGCAATGTATGGAGATAGGCCAGGGTTGAAGATTCACCTCTAGCTACACATCATATGGGATAAATATAATAATACATACATTAATGTGTAATGATTTAAAAAGATAAAAATTATGGCCAACACATCCTAATATACTAGAGCCCTTGCGAGCCACAGGCATATCAATAGTATTTTGATCCAACCGTTATACCACAAAGCACCAGACTATAACAATTATTAAGTAAAATACATATCAAGCCATTAAGAAGTGATGTTGCTGTTACTCCCAAATGGATCCACAAACGAAAACCGTATTCCCTTTGATGTCACTGGGTTTCATATGAAATCGCCGTTCACCACTCATCTCACCTCGAGCATTTATCAATCTGTGAGATCTTGGGTATCTACAAGTCCATAGATCCAAACAAGAGACAAAGATACAAAGGTACAAATATCTATTCAATCAACACTCAATACTCCCATGAATTAGATGCATATAATCTCTACGAGATTCACCCCAACCCACAGCCTGTGAGAACTACACACTCATAACAATAAGATCAAGGATAAAAAACATTGTGCAAAATACTTAGATTTAAATCAAATATTCTTACAATGGTCACCAATTCACAAAGAGATCTCAAGTACAAGATGATAGCTATGGCTATGGAGTGGACATAGGATGAAGAGGATGTACTATGGCGGTGGTTCTCCTTCGGTGCTGTTATGATGCAATCTGAGAATGGAGTCTCTCTACGTGACGCAAGAGGTCTCGAAATATATAGGCGCCTTCACGAAAGTTATAGAGTTTGACCTGATGGAGCCATAGCCACCTGGTATGGTGGACCGTACGGGCGGACCCTGCCCGTACCGCAGATCGTTAAGCCTCCAGAAGGTCTCCTTTCTACCCTAGTTAACTTGGTTGTGCAGGTAACATCTTGATTTTCATTACTTGCTCCCGATTTTGTCTTAAAAGTATGATTTTCTGCACAACACAATTTAAAACAAAGAATTTCACATCTTGCAATAATTAGTCATTAGAAGCACGGCTAGAGAGATTTTTGGTCATTTGTTTAACTAAAAACGCAATTTAAACGCGGAGAAAGATGACTATTTTTACAACCATCATGGACATATTCTTGTATTGGATTTTATTTATTTCATTATTTCATTTGAAGATATGTAAGCTGATTTTGAAGAAAAAATGATATTTTGTGGGCTCTAGTTGAGCCTAGGCGAAACAGACACCATATCCATGAACCGCAAAAGAGAATACTGTAAAATCGTGTTTTTTACCCGTAAAATGCATTTACGGTTCGTCCTTTTATAATATCCGCTAGATATGCTCTTATAGATTGAAACCAAATCATCGTCAATATATAATGTTTTGAGATCAAGTTTTTTTTAGAATTTCTCATATCTGTCTTCCTCTTTTTAATAAGTCAATTCTTTTAAAGTAATTGTATGTTGATGAGATACGATCTTTTTTTAGAATGGTCACCGGGGGGAGAGGTTCCCTACCTGAATACATTCATTCAAAGAAGGCCGACATGTTTTACAGAAGAAGGCGAGCAATAGGGGGTTTACATCGCAGCACTGCGCGAGAAGCAGGCTGCACAGGAGTCCGTCTCTACACGAAGGCCAGCAGGGACACACACGCGCCATAAGCTAGCATCGTCAAGGCACATGCCAACTAGTCGCGACAGAGAGGGGAGGTCGCCGCAGAAGGCGACATTATTTCGGTGCTTCCATATGTTCTAGCAGCAAAGCACCGTGAGGGTCGACGCCGTATCGCCGACGGAGAGCCAGGGTACTCATGTAGGCGACGGACATCGGCATCGATGGGGTAGTGGGTGCCGACCGTGCGCCAGAAGCTCTGCACGAATGGGGCACCTGAAGATGATGTGCAACGCACTCTCGTCAGGTGCGACGCAAATGCGGCAGACTACCTCCTCAGGAGAGAGGATCTTCTTCTTCAGGAGGGCGGCACATGACTGAATCCTCGACTGCACCAAGAGCCAGCAGAAGAACTTCGCCTTGGAGGGAGCATAGTTGTGCCAAACAAAGTCGGCGAAGGGGACGACAGCATCAGTGTCGCCGACGCGGCAGACCTTGTACCGGGTTGCGACGCTCAATTCGCCGTTCTTCTTGGCGCAGCAGGACAGGGAGCGGTTGTCAGGCTCGGCGGAGCGACGGACGTCACTGAGGAGGGCCTCGATGAGCGTCAACTCCCAAGTCGCAACCGCCATCAGCCGCGGGACCAAGGAGGCCCAAAGCCCACGCTGGAACACGGTGGCCACTGAGACAATCGGGTCGACGGCATGGGTGACAAGGGCTGGCACGCGCTGGTCCAGCGCGCCATCACCCAGCCAGTCATCTGTCTAGAAGCTGGTGCGAGCCCCGTCGCTGAGCTTGACCGTTGAGATGCCGCGGTAGAGGGACATGAGGTCCTGATACGTCGGAAACGTATCTATAATTTTTGATGTTCCATGCTTGTTTAGTATCTACTTTGATTTTCTTTGTCTACACTTTGAGGTGTTTTTATATGTTTTCTGGTACTAACCTATTAACAAGATGCCACAGTGCCAGTTGCATGTTTTCTTCTGTTTTTTGTTCCAGAAAGGCAGAAAATCAATATTCTCGGAATTGGACGGGACAAAAGCCAAAGTCAATATTTTACCGTGGGGAACACGAAGCCAGAATACGTGACAGGGGAGACTCACCAGGGGCCACACCCCCTGGCCGTGCGGGTGGACCCACCCCGCGCTTGGGGGTGCAACTGCCCTGGCGCCCCCTGCCTCGCCTCTTCGCGTATAACAAGCCCCCGATGCCTAAACACTAAGTACCCGATCAATATTCCACGAAACCCTCTATAGTCGCCACCACCATCATCCCTAGATCAGGGGGGATCTGAAGCTCTTCCCGGCACCCTGCCAGAGGGGAGATCATCCCGGATGCCTTCTTCTTCATCATACCAGCCTCCGGTATGAAGCGAGAGTAGTTCCACCTTGGACTATGGGTCCATGTAGTAGCTAGATGGTTATATCTCCTCCTTTGTGCTTTCATGTTTAGATCTTGTGAGATTCGTTCATGATCAAGATCTTATATATTTGTAATCATGCATGTTCTGTTTGTGGGGATCCGATAGATATAAAGATAACTATATCAGATTGATTAATCGTTTTGTCTTATTGATTCTATCATGTCTGTGTTGTTTGTGATCTTGCATGCTCTCCGTTGTTAGTAGCTATCTTGGCCAAGTAGTTTCTAATGACTCCAAGAGGGGGTATTTATGCTCGATAGTGGGTTCATGCATCTATTTAATATAAGGGAAGTGACAGAAATCTCTAATATTGTAGATGTGCTATTGCCACTAGGGAGAAAACAACGGTCTCTTGTTCATGGAACAAGTGGATTGTTTACCTTACACACTTTGCTTAAAGCAGTCGTCTGTTGCTTGCAACTAATAATGGAGGGGGTTCAAATGATAACCCAAAGGTGGACTTCTAGTCATAGATGCATTTGAATGGCGGTCTATGTATCTTGTTGTATTGCCCAATCGAATCTCATAGGATCATGAATGTCTAGTATTGCATTGTTAAGCCTTGCTTTGTCCTATCAATTGCCCTTCTGTAATTTGTTTACCCAGCATGCCATGTTTGTTTATCTAAGGAGAACACCTCTAGTGAACTATGGACCCCGGTCTAATCTTTACCATTGATACATCTTCCACTGTTACTTGTTGCAAACCACTATTAACTTCCACACCATACAGTTAATCCTTTGTTACAACAAACCAGTGAGATTGACAACCTCGTTGTTCGTTGGGGAAAAGTCTTGAGTTTGTGTTGTGCAGGTCTCCAAGTTGCTAGAAACACCTTTGAGTCGTTTCCTTCCTCCTACTGGTTCGATAACCTCGGTTTCTTACTGAGGGGAAACTTGTTGTTGTGCTCATCACACCTTGCTCTTGGGGTCTCCCAACGAGGCATTGACAACACGCCATCAAGCTATTGGCGCCGTTGCCAGGGATATACAGGACGGATTCAATCTCTACCTCCCCGTCAAAAGCTATTTCTGGCGTCGTTGCCGGGGAGGCTAAGGACGTCTTCACAAGGGGAGACCTTCTCAACCTTTCTCTTACTTTTTTTTGCTTAGTTTTTTTTGTTTGGTTTTGTTTGCCTCTTTTTATCAAAAACTCAAAAAAAAAAGTTTAGTTTGGTTTGCTTTCCCTTATAAAAACACACAAAAAAAGTTCCCACTCTAGTTGTCACCTTGCTCTAGCTCACAATGTTGATCCCCAAGTTCACCCTGAAAGACCTTTCATTAGGAAGTGGCTCCATAATTGGGAAAGAAAATAATGAAGAATTCTTTAATCATGTTAGCAAACATGAGGATATTGAGGATAGATCTATAGCAAAACTTGCTCCTAATTATGAAATTGCTGCAGCTTCTTTAGTTCATATGTTGGAGGATAGGTTTGTTAACCTTAACCCCATGATGCAAATTTTGTTTCTCAAACTAAAAGAAGAGAAGGATGCTGAAAAGAGAGAATCTATCCTTGAAACTTTACTGAAAGAATTCAATGATGTTGTTAAGGAAGACAAAAAAGGTCTTTACGCATTTTAATATGATAGGCTCATGTGTAATGTTATGGGTACTCTAGATAAAACTAAACCTAGAGAGGAAATTAAGATACCCATACCTTTTAAACTTGTAGGAATGCATGAAGCCTTAAAAAGGAATTTTAATTGGATTCTTCCTGAAAATCCTTTTGATGAAAGTACTGAACCAAGGAGAGATGAGAAGGGAACCTCCAAAACTCATTTGGATGAGATACCTTTCCCAGTTGAAGAGATTGCAAGTATTGATCTTAATTCTTCATTTGGAAATACTTGATTCTTGCTTCTTGTGCCTAACTTAAAGGCGTTAAAGAAAAGTACTTGTTGGGAGATAACCCAAGATTTTTCTTGAGTCTTGGAAGTTATTACTTCAGTAATGACCTCTCCTTATGTTTTTTGTTTGCTTTTTGTGCCAATAATGACCTCTAATGAGAGGGAAGTAAGATTTGGGGAGTTGTTGTCCCGAAACAGATTTTTGTTCTCCACCATAAACATTCGCGAGGAATCTTTGTAAGTCGGATTGAGCTAATATTTTATGAATAAATCCCCCAGTATGTTAGCTAACTTTCGTTAGTTCAACACTTTTTGATTTGAGCAACAGAAGATCTTCGAAAAAATCGGTTGTTACCTCTGCCATTATTTGCATTTGCTTCTTATTTATTTCTTTTTGTTTTTTTTTTGGGAAATTGAGATTTTTGAGGGAATTGATATAGTATCTAGTGTTTTTAGTAAAAGTTTTGCTTTCAAAGCTAAACCTAAAGGTCTATTATCTTTTGAATACACTAATGTTGCTAATGAAGATTGTGTGAACAAAAAAATTCAGGTGTAGAGAGAGAATGATGTAATGAGATGAAGAATGGGCAAAAACTTAAGCTTGGGGATTCCACCCCGGTGTCACCCCAAGAAATATCCAAGAGTTACAAGCGTCAAAGCTTGGGGATGCCCAAGGCATCCCCTTCTTCATCAATAAAAAGCTCAGGTCTTTCTAGACACTTCGTTTTTATTGTTTCATGCATTGTTGTGTTGTTCTTGAAGCGTCTTAGTTTTCATTTGCTTTGCTTAGTTTGCTTTAATAAAGTAGTTTGGACCCCCATTATTGTTGTGTTGTTTCATATAAGTTGATTGGTGTTGGAAAGGAGTAGAAAGTTCTTGCTTGAGTAGTACAAGAGGAGCTTGCTTTGACTGTGACTTAGACATTAACATGGCATGCTAGGTGTTGTTTTGATCTTATGCCTAGTGATTATTGCTGTAGCATGACTTGTTCCAAACAATTGGGATTGCTTAGTGTGCCTTGAAAGAATCATGTGTTATTTTAGCATACAAAAGCATAGTATTGTGGTATTCTCCTTTGATGCTTTGTTTGGGTTGACTTTGCACATGCTCACACCATGTTATGACTATGAACAAGTCACCATAGCCTCAATGATCATTTAGTCCTTGACTTGTAGTACCACTTTATGCTTTGATTAGTAATGTTTTATCGCTCTGCATGATTATGGCCATTACTGCTCTCTTAGTTGGTCGCTCCTAGTCTTTTGATAGCCTCCACTTTTATGAGTAAGCTCTACTCATGCTTCCAACTTCCAAGAAACTAAGTTATTCCAAAGTGTCCACTATAAATTCCTATGCATGGTGTGTTACACCATTCCAAGTATATTCTTGTTTTCATCTATCTTCCAATTAAAAAATATTTTGTTATGTGAAAACTTAGTGATTAAAGCTCTCACAAACTTGATGGCACACTTTATTTTCCTTGCCCCTAATAAACTTGAACCATTGTGTCATCTATGTTGTATATGCTTGCACTTATATGTTGGAATCAGCAGAACCGTGCTGTCACGTGGACCGCTTTCAACATTGCACTTGTACTTTGTACATAGTTGATATCATGCTCTTTTGTCTATGGATGTCGTCGGTGTGAAATAAAATGGGAGCTTGTAAGTCCATGGAGTTATGTATGTGTGTTAGAGAAACGTCTGGGCCGCTAGCCCAAGCCATGCCTAATCATGGTGGAAACTTGAAGTATCACCATAGTGACATCTATGAAGCATTCTTCTTATAAAAAAAGAGAGACATATTGAGAAAAGAGGAAAGAGAGAGAAAAAAGCACCATATTCCCATGGTAAATAAGAAGATTGTCGAGATGCTCATTTTCTGCTTGCCTTGTTATTTTGGTTATGGGATAGCTCTTGTACCATGTGCAAGGGTTACCCTGTTGGCGGTTCTCTATGATACACATGTACTTACTATGACAAGAACTTACATGTGACTAAAGTTTAGTAGCATGAGGAGCAGACCTCATATTCAAGGGACATGAGATTGCCAACTTATACTTTGTCAAGCATATACTCCATAGTTTGTTCACTTTAACCTTAATTACTTCAAGATGCTTATGATAGGGGCAATGAGAGCTGAAAGCTAACAAGTACCATAATTTTTGGAAGCTCTTTTTGAGACTTGAAATCCCTGCTTCCTCTTATGAAGGGTCTTTCTTCCACTTTTACATTGAGTCTCCACCTTCTATCCTTTAGGCACCAGTTAAGAGAGCATAGTTGCCATTCTTAATTCTATGTGCATTGTCCCAAAACTTATTGATTGATGCATATTGTTGATATTACTTGTTCTTGTGCTATTTGTATCTAGTCACTCTTATAAACTTTGAAGGTGTCCTATGCATCTATTTGGTACTCCATGAGCGACAAGATGAATGCCACTATGCCATGTTTTCTGTATGTAAACCAAACAAACGTTTTTAATGCATATTATTCATGATCTTTGTTTGTAGCCTTTAATGTTGCATGCTTTGTTACTTTGTCTTACTGTTAGAACTCCATCTTTCATGCTTATGTTTAGAGTTCTTTGATCCCAGCTTTCAATGTTTGCAAATGGTTTGATCTTGATTTTGATGGTGCATGTCACCTAAAAACTTATTATTTTTATCACTTACCTACTCGAGGACGAGCAGGAGTTAAGCTTGGGATGCTTGATACGTCGAAAACGTATCTATAATTTTTTATGTCCCATGCTTGTTTAGTATCTACTTTGCTTTGCTTTGTCTACACTTTGAGGTGTTTTTCTATGTTTTCAGGTACTAACCTATTAACAAGATGCCACAGTGCCAGTTGCCTGTTTTCTTCTGTTTTTGGTTCCAGAAAGGCAGAAAATCAATATTCTCGGAACTGGACGGGACAAAAGCCAAAGTCAATATTTTACCGTGGGGAAATGAAGCCGGAATACGAGACGGAGGAGACTCACCAGGGGGCCACACACCCTGGCCGCGTGGGTGGGCCCATCCCGTGCTTGGCAGGGTGTAGCCGCCCTAGCACCCCCTGCCTCGCCTCTTCGCCTATAAGAATCCCCTGATGCCTAAACCCTAAGTACCCGATCAATATTCCACGAAACCCTCTATAGTCGCCGCCACCATCATCCCTAGATCAGGGGGGATCTGAAGCTCTTCCCGGCACCCTGCCAGAGGGGAGATCATCCCGGAGGCCTTCTTCTTCACCATGCCAGCCTCCGGTATGAAGCGTGAGTAGTTCCACCTTGGACTATGGGTCCATGTAGTAGCTAGATGGTTGTATCTCCTCCTTTGTGCTTTCATGTTTAGATCTTGTGAGCTACGTTCATGATCAAGATCTCATCTATTTGTAATCATGCATGTTGTGTTTGCAGGGATCCGATGGATATTGAGATTACTATGTCAGATTGATTAAAGGTTTTGTCTTATTGATTCTATCATGTCTGTGTTGTTTGTGATCTTGCATGCTCTCCGTTGTTAGTAGCTATCTTGGCCAAGTAGTTGCTAGTGACTCCAAGAGGGGGTATTTATGCTCGATAGTGGGTTCATGCATCTATTTAATCTAAGGTAAGTGACAGAAATCTCTAAGATTGTAGATGTGTTGTTGCCACTAGGAAGAAAACAACGGTCTCTTGTTCATGGAACAAGTGGATTGTTTACCTTACACACTTTGCTTAAAGCAGTTGTCTGTTGCTTGCAACTTAATACTGGAGGGGGTTCGGATGATAACCCAAAGGTACACTTCTAGTAATAGATGCAGTTGGATGGCATTCTATGTATCTTGTTGTATTGCCCAATGAATGTCATAGGATCATGAATGTCTAGTATTGCATTGTTATGCCTTGCTCTGTCCTGTCAATTGCCCTGCTGTAATTTGTTTACCCAGCATGCCATGTTTGTTTATCTAAGGAGAACACCTCCAGTGAACTATGGACCCCGATCCAATCTTTACCATTGATACATCTTTCACTGTTACTTGTTGCAAACCACTATTACCTTCCACACCATACAATTAATCCTTTGTTACAGCAAACCAGTGAGATTGACAACCTCGTTGTTCGTTAGGGGCAACGTCTTGAGTTTATGTTGTGCAGGTCTCCAAGTTGCTAGCAACACCTTTGAGTCGTTTCCTTCCTCCTACTGGTTCGATAACCTCGGTTTCTTATTGAGGGAGAACTTGCTGCTGTGCTCATCACACCCTGCTCTTGGGGTCTCCCAACGAGGCGTTGACAACACTCCATCAGGTCCAGCAGCGAGCGCCAGTGAGGACCTGCCACCGAGCGCCTGCCAACAGAGACAGGGCTGCCGCCGAGCCCCAAGCCCATCCACTCGATATTATTAGCTCGATTGTAAGATCATCTCTAATGGATGATGTATAATAAGGCACTTGTGGTTGTTAGGGCTTTTGGGACAAAAAAGGAGCTCCAGTGTATGATGTAAACTTCAAAAGCCCTAATTTTTTTACATCAAGTCCTAAATAACGAGCCCGACTGATGTATATATGCGGCAGCGGGAAGCCGCATACCCGCTTCCAGCGTGGCACTCCTCTTTTCCTCTCCCACCTCCCCCCGCATCTGTCGACCACAGCCTGCAGCCCATGCATCCGCGTGTTTCCGGCCGCGCAATTCGACTATTGCTCTGTCGTCCCCTGGCAGGAATCACGCCACCTCGACCTCTATGCCGGCCGCCGTGACCACATCGCCGAGGCCGACACGCTACGTCGCCACGCCGCCGCACCCCCAGCTCGACCAGCTTCCGCAACATAAGGGAGCCGTCCTCAGGCCACTACACCATGGAGGTGACCGTCGATGGCGAGCAGATTTGATGGGCACCATCAAAAAGAAAGAGAAGGCGACACACGCCGTCGACGTCACCGATTGGTAGCACGCCCTATCGCGCTCCTACCTCAACTTTGACAATGTAGACAAACTCAAGTAGGCGGTGTTCGTCACAAACCTTGACGAAACCCGCACCCCCACCTACCGAGATGAGCGGGAGAACCACCGTATCAACATCGCCGAGGGCGATGAGGAGCTCATGCGACAGTTTGCTGAGGCGCATGGTGTTGGAGATATGCCCTAGAGGCAATAATAAATGTAGTTATTATTATATCTTTGTGTTTATGATAAATGTTTACATTCATGCTATAATAGTATTAACAAGGAAAGATTGATACTTGTGTGATTTGTAAACTTAATTTGAAGTCCCTAGTATAGCCTCTATACTTCACTAGCTTGTTGGTTGATTAATGATTGTGGTTTCCCTATCATGAACATTGAGATGTTATCAACAACAAGATCATATCGTTAGGAGAATGATATGGTGGACATACTCTTATAGATAAGCGTAGCATAAAGATCAAGTCATTTCAATAGTTCAATTGCTATATGCTTTCTGATACATAGTAACCTAATTCCTTCGACCATGAGATCATGCATATCACCTTTACCGGATGGATGCTTTGATGACATCAAACACCACACCGTAACTGGGTGGCTATAAAGGTGGCATTGAGTGTTCGGAAAGTGTTGGTTGAAACACATGGATCAAGAGTGGGATTTGTCCATCCATATGACGGATAGATATACTCTGGGCCCTCTCGGTGGAATGTCATCCAATTAGCTTGCAAGCATGTGACTGGCTCACAAGGGATCACATATCACGGGAACGAGAAAAGAGTACTTATCGGTAAGGTTGAACTAGGTATGCAGATACCGACGATCATAACCTCGGATAAGTAAACTATCGTGAGACAAAGGGAAATTGGTATCGTATGTAAGTGGTTCATTCGATCGCAAAGTAATCATAGAAATATGTGGAGCCATATGAATTTCCATTCCTCTATTGGTTATTTATTCGGAGAAGTGTCTCGATCATGTCCGCATAATTCACGAACCGTAGGGAGACACACTTAAGGATACGACGTTGTTTTGAGTAGTTATGGTATTATGAGAAAGAGACCGAATGTTGTTCGGAGTCTCGGATGGGATCCGGGATATCACGAGGTGATCCGGAATGGTCCGGAGAATAAGATTCATATAAGGAAAGTCCCGTTTCGGAGTTCGGAAATGATTCCGGTGTTTTCATCGGCTATGTTCTAGAAGGTTCCGGAATGTCCGGCACTCCGGGGGGGAGGGGTACATGAATGTGTCATTACATGTTGGAATGATTGCATCATGTACTAAGTGTTCTTGCTGTTCCAAATAAAGGATTAAATTGAATCCTAAAACAGAAAAGTCAAATGGCCAGTTTGAAAGTCAAACGGCTAAAACAGGAAACTGTGGGAAACAAGCAAGAGGAGGTTGGAACCGACTTGGGGGAGGAGTCCCTCCTCTCCAAGCCGGCGCGTGTCGTGGTGGTATCACGGCATATGCCATGGGTAGGCTAAAGTTGGGGCCGATGGACGTGGAGGAATCCGGGGAGGGATGATGCAGTGAGGACCGCACTCGTATGAACAAAGAGAAATGCAATGTATATTGGATTGAAGCTCTCAAGTGGAGATAACACCTCACTCTATACATCTAATCTCTTATAACCTTGCCATCCTTGTGGCTACAATCATGCTCCTGGAGTTGTATCTCCTATCCTTCTATCTAGATCTCTCTATGAGAGTGGAGGAAGAGGAAGAAGGAGAGCTCCTAGTGAGCAGACAGGGGAGGAGCCCTTCGGGGCCTCTCTTAGAACGATCCCCCTGGTACTCCTTATAAAGGGGAGTCCAGGGGACAAGTCTTGTGCTACACGCTTAGCATCTAGATGGCATATTCCGGGCATCTTCCAGAGATGCTGAGCATATGCCTTGGCATCTTTGGAGATGCCAGGCATATTCCCTAGCATCTTATTTGATGCTAAGAGCATATTCCTAGCATCTTGTTAGATGCCATGGGCATATTCCATACGCCATGTGCCAGTCTGAGCTGGAGGGCTCCCAAGACTGGCACGGTACTGGTGGAGATTGTCTTGGCTTGATGGCGAGTCGTTGTAGATTTCTGGATGCGTCTGGGAATGGATAACAGGCATCTGAAGTTTTATTCGGCCTGGACGTCCTAGGAAAAACATTAATTCGGCCTAAGGCCTGTTTGAGTCGGCCCGGAGCTAGAAAGCCCAGCCGGGGCCTTATCTTCCTCACAGCCGAATAAAGATAAAGGCCCAGGAGTGTCTCTTCTTATTCGGCCCACGATGGGAAGAGCCCCGCCGGGTCATCCTGGCTTCCACCGGGTCGAGCAGGCCGGCTTGGATCCTCTCCTGAGGCCCAGCCGGGTCAAGGGGACACCTGGGTCTTTGTGCGGCTCGTCGGTGGGCGGGATTGCTCCCGCCGGCCCATGCGGGAAGGCAATGCTTAGCGGCGCCGGGCGGATCGAACCATGCGGTGGCCGAGGTCCTCGACTCGGCCCATCCGGGAGGTGATGGCGAGGGGCTGGCGCGGCATGCCTGACTGGGCCGAGGTCCTCCTAATTCGGCCCATGCGGGGGATTAACCTGATACGGCTCCTGCTGCTTTGATTCGGCCCATTAGGGTGAAATTCAGTGTGGTATTGATCTGTTTGGACCGAGTCTTCCCTAATTCGGCCCAAGTGCAGTTGTCTTCTCCTTTTCTTTATTCTATTAATATTTCCCGTCTCTTAATCTGTTAATTTAGCACTTTATCGAATAACTTGATGCACCAACTCTGGGGTACCTGGGGGTACACCCCCGACAGCGCGCCACCCAAGGCCGACTTGGGGAGGGACTCCCTCCCGTTGGCCGCCCTCCCACCTATAAGAGAAGGGGCAGGGCCTCCTCCTCTAGACACACAAGTTCCTATCCTCTAATCTCCGGTTTAGAGCCGTTTTGGTTTAGAGCTTCTGATTGCCCTAGCCTTCAGTTTAGAGCCTTCTAATTGGTGTGTCTAAACACTAGACCACTAATAGCTCTCTCTCATACTCCACCATACTCGCTCTGGCTTAAGGCGAAGCCTCGGATCTCCTCTACTTAGGTACCACGCCAGTTGTCTTTGCGAATCGCGAGGAGAGTGCTACAACCTCCGCTGCCTGCTGGAACAAGGGAGAGGAAGGTCTTCATCAAGTACCGGACGTGTGACCGACTGCGGAAGAGCTGCCGGAACGCAGCGCCGGAAGGATCGTCTACACGATCTTGAGATCGGGAAGAGTACGACTACATCACCCACGAGAATCCGCTCTCGTTAAACGCTTTGGAATCTTCGAGGGTAAGTTATTCCATCGACTCGTTGCTACAATCTAGTAGATAGATCTTGGCTTGTTTGTTTGTATGCGATAGAAATTTTTTGTTTTCCATGCTACGGAACCCTACAAAGGGTATCGAGCCAGTCTATATGTATATCTGTTGACGAGTAGAACACAATGGTCATTGTGGGCGTTGATGCTTTTATTGTCGATTGCTTCTTGTGTACTTTGCATCTTGCGGTATGTTGGGATGAAGGCCCGGCTAACCTTACATGACATCGTTCATGAGACTTGCTCCACGCTTGACATGCAACTTGTATTGCATAAGTGGCTTTATGGTGCTGTTTCTCCTAGCATAGTTAAGATCCAATTTACAACGGGTGATCAACAATGCTAGTATCAATGTTGTGGTTCTTGTTCGTAAGTTAGAACGACACTTATTGAAAGCCCCAAACCACGTAAAATATGCAAAGAAAGTAGAGGCGTCTAACTTTGTTTTGCGGTGGTGTCTTGATGATGTGATATGGCCATGATTGTGATTATATTTGATGTATGCAATGTTCCTTATTGTAAGTTGGCAACCGCCGGAGCCATATGGTTGTCTTTAATTTATGTTAAGACCCGTGTCTATTCAAAGTAGTTGTAATAGTTGAAGCCGGTGGGCGACAACCATGGAGAAGCGTCATTGACCTTGATGCAATGCCGGTGATGATGGAGATCATGTTCGCTTGAAGATGGAGATCGAAGCACAAAGAAGAAAGGCCATATCATATCACATATTATTGAATTGCATGTGATGTTAATCCTTTATGCATCTTGTATTGCTTAGTAGGCAGCGGTAGCATTATAAGATGATCCCTCATGCACATCAATTTCAAGTCATAAAGTGTTCACCCTTAGTTAGCACCGTTGCTAAAGCTTGTTGTTTCAAGCACCACGTGATGATCGGGTGTGTTAGATTCAAGAAGTGTATACAACGTGAGCAAGCCATTTGCTCATGCGGAAACTAAGGTTTGATCTTGACGAGCCTAGCATGTACAGACATGGTCTCGGAACACGGATCACCGAAAGGTAAAGCATGAATCATATAGTAGATATGATGAACATGACGATTGTTCGCCATTGAAACTATATCAACTCTCGTGATGATCGGTGTTGATGTAGTGGATTTGGTTCGTGTGATCACTAAAACAATGTGAGGGATGTTGTTTTGAGTGGGAGTTCACCTAGTTTAATTTCTTAATTAATTTGAACTCAATTTGTCATAAACTTAGTCTAAACTATTGCAAATATGTTGTAGATCAATGGCAGCCCCTATCATCAATTTTAATGCGTTCCTAGAGAAAGAAAAGTTGAAAAACAATGGAAGCAACTTCGCGGATTGGTTCCGGAATTTGAGGATTGTCCTCACAGCTGGTACTTTGACCTATGTCTTTGGATGCACTGGTGACCCACTGCGGTGATGCTCCCGATGAAGTAAAGAATGTTTACCTCCTAAGAATCGATCTCCATAGTTCAAGTGCTATCTTGTATGGTTTGGAATCGGAGCTTCAGAAAAGGTTTGAAGAGTCAGACCCATATGATATTGTCGAGGATCTCAAATTGATTTTTGAGACTCATGCGGCAATTGAAAGCTATGAGGCTTCTGAAAAGTTCTTTAACTGCAAGATGGAAGAAGGCAGCTCCGTCAGTGAGCATGTGCTTAAGATGTCTGGGCACGCAAACAAACTTCAAAGCTTGGGTACAGTGATTCCTAATGCTTTGGGGATTTACCGTGTCCTACAATAACTACCACCAAGTTACAAGAACTTTGTGATGAACTACAACATGCAGAACATGAACAAGACGTTGCCAGAACTCTTTGCCATGTTGAAATCTGCAAAAGTGGAGATAAAGAAAGAGCACCAAGTGTTGTTGGTCAATAAGACCACCAAATTCAAGAAAGGCAAGTCTAAGCAGAAGGGACACTTCAAGAAGGGTGGTAAGAAAGTTACCACGCCGGAAGAAGACCAAAGCAGCCCAAGCCCGACATCGAGTGCTTTTACGCAAGGGAGAAGGTCACTAAGCGGAATTGCCCAAAGTACTTGGCGGATCAAGAACGACAACATCAAGAAGAAAGGTATATCCGATATACATGTTATTGATGTGTATCTCACTAGTACTCGTAGTAGTGCCAGGTATTTGATCTTGGTTCGGTTGCTCATATTTGTAACTCAAACAAAAGCAGTCTTTGCAGAATAAACGGAAGCTAGCGAAGAACGAGGTGACGATGCGCGTGCGAAACGGATCAAAGGTTGATGTGATCGCGGTCGGCACGCTACCCCTTCATCTACCATCAGGATTAGTTTTATACTTAAATAATTGTTATTTAGTGCCTGTGTTGAGCATGAACATTATATCGGGATCTTGTTTATTGCGAGACGGTTACTTGTTTAAATCAGAGAATAATGGTTGTTCGATTTATATGAGTAATATGTTTTATGCACACGCGCCTTTAATAGATGGTCTATTCTTATTGAATCTCGATAGTGGAAATACACATATCAACAACATTGAGGCTAAACGTTTGAAATCAAGCGATAATTCGACCTATATGTGGCACTGTCGTCTTGGTCACATTGGAGTGAAGCGTATGAAGAAACTCCATTCCGATGGACTTCTTGAATCACTTGATTTTGAATCACTTGAAAGATGCGAAGCATGTCTGATGGGAAAAATGACTAAGACTCCATTTTCTGGTATGATGGAGCAAGCTACGGACTTATTGGAAATCATACATACCGATGTGTGTGGTCCAATGAGTGTAGCATCGCGCGGTGGTTATCGTTATGTTCTTACCTTCACGGATGACTTGAGTAGATATGGGTATATCTATTTCATGAAACATAAATCCGAAACTTTCGAGAAGTTTAAGGAGTTTCAAAGTGAGGTAGAGAATCAACGTAACAAGAAGATTAAATTTCTACGTTCTGATGGAGGTGAATATCTAAGTTACGAGTTTGGCGAGCATTTGAAGAAATGCGGAATACTTTCAGATTGACACCGCCAGAACACCACAACAGAATGGTGTGTCCGAACATCGTAATCGAACTCTCTTAGATATGGTTCGTTCTATGATGTCACTTACGATTCTTGCTATCATTTTGGGGTTATGCATTAGAAACAACGCATTCACTTTAAATAGGGCACCGTCTAAATCCGTTGAAACGACACCGTATGAATTATGGTTTGGGAAGAAACCTAAATTGTCGTTCCTTAAAGTTTGGGGATGCGAAGCCTATGTAAAGAAGTTACCGACAAGCTTGAACCCAAAGCGAAAAATGCGTCTTCATAGGATACCCAAGGAAACTATTGGGTATACCTTCTATCATAGATCCAAGGCAAAATCTTCGTTAAGAATGGATCCTTTCTAGAGAAGGAATTTCTCTCGAAAGAAGTGACTGGAAGGAAAGTAGAACTCGACGAGGTTGTCGAACCTTCTCTCGAAATTGCGAGTAGCGCAGCACCGGAAGAAGTTCCTGTGGTGCCTGCACCAATAAGAGAGGAAACTAATGATGGAGATCATGAAACTTCGGTTGAAGTTACTACAGAGCCTCGGAGGTCAACGAGAACTCGTACCACTCCAGATTGGTATGATCCCGTTATGAGTGTCATGTTGGTAGACAACACCGATGACCCCGAGACATATGAGGAAGCGATGATGAGCCCAGATTCCAATAAATGGCAAGAAGCCATGAAATCCGAGATTGGATCCATGTACGAAAACCAAGTATGGACTTTGGTGGACTTACCGGATGGCCGAAAGGTCACGAGAACAAATGGATTTTCAAGAAGAAAACATATGTTGATGGTAATGTTATCTATAAAGCTCGACTTGTCGCAAAAGGGTTTCGACAAATTCAAGGAGTTGACTACGATGAGACTTTCTCACCAAGAGCGAAGCTAAAGTCTGGAGGATTATGTTAGCAATCGCTGCATATTATGATTATGAGATATGGCGGATGGATGTCAAAACAGATTCCTCAATGGAGATATTGATGAAGAGTTGTACATGATGCAACCCAAAGGTTTTGTCGATCCTAAAGATGCTAACAAGGTATGCAAACTTCAACGGTCCATCTATGGATTGAAGCAAGCATCCCGGTTGGAATCGACGTTTGATAAGGTGATCAAAGTTTTGGTTTTATACAAACTTATGGAGAAGCTTGTATTTACAAGAAAGTGAGTGGGAGCTCATAGCATTCTTAATACTATATGTGGATGACATATTGTTGATTGGGGATGATGTAGACCTTCTTAATAGTGTCAAGGAATATTTGAATAATAGTTTTTCAATGAAGGATCTTGGCAAAGCAGCTTACATATTAGGCATAAAGATTTATAGAGATAGATCGAAACGCCAAATATCATTTTCACAGAGTACATATTTGGACAAAGTTCTAAAGAGGTTTGGAATGGAAGAAAGCAAGAAAGGGTTCTTGCCCATGTTTCCCAATACGACCTTGAGTAAAACTCAAAGTCCGACATCGGCAGAAGATAGAGAAAGGATGAGTAAGACTCTATGCCTCAGCCATAGGATCTCTAATGTATGCCATGCTATGTACTAGACCCGACATTGCATATCTTTGTTAGTTTAACTAGCAGATATCAAAGTGATCCAGAGTGGATCATTGGACAATGATCAAAAACATCCTTAAGTACTTGAGAAGAACTAAGGATATGGTTCTTTCTTATGGAGGTGATGAACAACTCGTTGTTAATGGTTACACCGATGCTAGTTGGAACACCGATCCGATGATTCTAAATCACAACTGGATCGTATTTATTTTGAATGGTGCGAAGCTTAGTGGAGGAGTGCAAAGCAAAGTGTTGTGGTGAGATCTTCAACTGAATCGGAATACATGGCTGCTTCGGAGGCTTCACAATAAGCGATATGGATGAAAGAGTTCATTACAGAGCTGGGTGTGGTTCCTAGTGCGCTGGACCCAATGTCTATCTACTGTGATAACATGGGCGCCATAGCCAATGCGCAAGAACCAAGGTCACACAAGAAGCTGAAGCATATCAAGCTGCGTTTTCACGCTATTCGAGAACATATCCAGGATGGTGATATAAAGATTTGCAAAGTACACACAGATCTGAATGTGGCGGATCCGTTGACTAAACCTCTCCCGAGGGCAAAACATGACGAACACCAAACTGCCATGGGTGTTCGGTATATTACCATGTAATCTATATTAGATGACTCTAGTGCAAGTGGGAGACTGTTGGAGATATGCCCTAGAGGCAATAATAAATGTAGTTATTATTATATCTTTGTGTTTATGATAAATGTTTACATTCATGCTATAATAGTATTAACAAGGAAACATTGATACTTGTGTGATTTGTAAACTTAATTTGAAGTCCCTAGTATAGCCTCTATACTTCACTAGCTTGTTGGTTGATTAATGATTGTGGTTTCCCTATCATGAACATTGAGATGTTATCAACAACAAGATCATATCGTTAGGAGAATGATATGGTGGACATACTCCTATAGATAAGCGTAGCATAAAGATCAAGTCATTTCAATAGTTCAATTGCTATATGCTTTCTGATACATAGTAACCTAATTCCTTCGACCATGAGATCATGCATATCACCTTTACCGGATGGATGCTTTGATGACATCAAACACCACACCGTAACTGGGTGGCTATACAGGTGGCATTGAGTGTTCGGAAAGTGTTGGTTGAAACACATGGATCAAGAGTGGGATTTGTCCATCCATATGACAGATAGATATACTCTGGGCCCTCTCGGTGGAATGTCATCCAATTAGTTTGCAAGCATGTGACTGGCTCACAAGGGATCACATATCACGGGAACGAGAAAAGAGTACTTATCGGTAACGAGGTTGAACTAGGTATGCAGAGATACCGACGATCATAACCTCGGATAAGTAAACTATCGTGAGATAAAGGGAAATTGGTATCGTATGTAAGTGGTTCATTCGATCGCAAAGTAATCGTAGAAATATGTGGGAGCCATATGAATTTCCAGATTCCTCTATTGGTTATTGTTCGGAGAAGTGTCTCGATCATGTCCGCATAATTCACGAACCGTAGGGAGACACACTTAAGGATTCGACGTTGTTTTGAGTAGTTATGGTATTATGAGAAAGAGACCGAATGTTGTTCGAGTCTCGGATGGGATCCGGATATCACGAGGTGATCCGGAATGGTCCGGAGAATAAGATTCATATAAGGAAAGTCCTGCTTTGAGTTCGGAAATGATTCCGTGTTTTCGTGGGAATGTTCTAGAAGATTCCTAATGTCCAAGACTCCGGGGAGGGTACATGAATGTGTCATTACATGTTGGAATGATTGCATCATGTACTAAGTGTTCTTGCTGTTCCAAATAAAGGATTAAATTGAATCCTAAAACAGAAAAGTCAAATGGCCAGTTTAAAAGTCAAACGGCTAAAACAGGAAACTGTGGGAAACAAGCAAGAGGAGGTTGGAACCGACTTGGGGGAGGAGTCCCTCCTCTCCAAGCCGGCGCGCCACCCAAGGCCGACTTGGGGAGGACTCCTCCCTGGCCGCCTCCACCTATAAGAGAAGGGGCAGGGCCTCCTCCTCTAGACACACAAGTTCCTATCCTCTAATCTCCGGTTTAGAGCCGTTTTGGTTTAGAGCTTCTAATTTCCCTAGCCTTCGGTTTAGAGCCTTTTAATTGGTGTGTCTAAACACTAGACCACTAATAGCTCTCTCTCATACTCCACCATACTCGCTCCGGCTTAAGGCGGCTGCGGATCTCCTCTACTTAGGTACCACGCCAGTCTTTGCCGAATCGCGAGGAGAGTGCTACAACCTCCGCCTTCCTGGAA
Source organism: Avena longiglumis (assembly GCA_030063025.1). NCBI lineage: Eukaryota > Viridiplantae > Streptophyta > Magnoliopsida > Poales > Poaceae > Avena > Avena longiglumis. Next base: position 367,332,328 of record CP125978.1, read on the forward strand.
CAAGGAGAGGAAGGTCTTCATCAAATCGAACGTGTGACCGATCATGAAGCGCCGGAATGCAATACGGAAGGATCGTCTACACGATCTTGAGATCGGGAAGAGTACGACTACATCACCCACGAGAATCCGCTCTCGTTAAACGCTTTGGAATCTTCGAGGGTAAGTTATTCCATAGACTTGTTGCTACAATCTAGTAGATAGATCTTGGCTTGTTTGTTTGTATGCGATATAAATTTTTTGTTTTCCATGCTACGAAACCCTACACATGGAGCCCACGTGCATGGAGAGGAGAAGTACTACGCCAAGAAATAGGCTGAGGAGTCCGATGATAAGTAGTGGAGTAGCAATGTTGAAATTTGATGGGGGCCGTCTGCGGCGGTGAAGAAAGAATACTCATCGGGGTACTCCATTTTCGACAACGACGAGGAGTCCGACGATGAGTAGTGGAGTAGCAATGTTGAAATTTGATGTTTGCAACTGAAATGTATTGTGGATCAATGATTGAACTTGTTTAAATCATCATTTAAATTTGAAGTTTGCTTTTTTGACAAAGAGCATATATTAATATCACGGAAATATCAATTATACCCAGTCTCTACAACAACGCATGCCCTAGAGGCCTTACGGATGCACACAACTAAGTAAAAAGAAAGAAGAACTACAAAAAATAGAATTCCCGCTACAACGAACAATTCCTTGTAGCAATGACACTAACACCACCAGAACAATATCAATAGTCTAAACACTCCAATAGCGACGCCTTTAAAAAGGAAATAGTGCACAAACACCGTCGTCCGATCAAATATCATATGTTTTCACCTCGCTCACAAAACAATGCCTTCAACAAAGTCATTGCCAGACACAACTACTTAAGACCAGACCTTGGATTTTCACCCTGCAAAGGTAGGACTATGAATTCCTCATGTGTTGTCGCCCTCATAAACAGTCGTTGCTACGAGTCACAGATCATGCAGCCATTTCCTATCGCCAAAAAGACTCAAATCACCATCGCTAGTCCTCATGTTCCTGCTTTCATGACATTCTCCGCATCCAACTTCACCATGGATCGTCTAAGACATGACATATAATGGTAATAGATAGCAGAGCTTTGCAATATTCCCTCTGAAACCAAACAGTCAGAAAAAGCATGGGTATACATGACCGAATACCCTCATATCCAGCAATCACCATACATGATACGCTCATGGGAGTTCACAGACGGAGCCTTCCGGAACTTGCCTCTCCAGGCCAGAACAATGTGGGCAGACATCAAGTAGATCTTCGTCTTCATGCAGAATTGATGCTCATGCAGCGTTCCCCGCACCGTCGGTCAGCTTCCAACCGAACTAGTAGATCAAGCATGAGTCCGCAAGATCCCGAATAGGAGCGCCGCCTAGGGGTGGCCTAGCTTATGCTATGACCATGACAAATAGAAACATAAATTCACTTTCGTGAGAATTTGAACTCAGGTGTCAGGTTTGTATATTCACTCCCCCAACCAGTTGAGCTAGGCTCACTTCCCCATTCGAAGTTTGCTTGTGTTTAGGTATGTTTTTACATCATCCATTAGACTCCTAGTGTCCTATTTTACATCATCCAAAAAATCTGAGTTGCTATTTGTGCCCTATATGGCTCAAATTTGTGTCCTATAAATTTTTAGGTCACCAAGATTTTACATCGTCCATTAAAGATGCTCCAGTAACTCTGTGACCAGACTATTCCAAAGAGGCAGAATGCACACAAATGACCCAAGTTTGAAAGGATTTCACAAACTGAACTCTCGAAGAAACTATTTTACTTCACTAACCCTTTTTATAGCGCCTAACGGAAAGGCTTCACACTATACAGTGTAGCGCCTATAACAAAGGCGCTACACCCTTGTCCTGGGCACGCTCGATGGCGCCTCGGCGAAAGACGTTACATAACGAAGTGTAGCGCCTAACAGATAGGCGCTACACTAATGTTTATATACGAGGCATATTTATACTAAACAAAAGGTTGCCTTAGCTTGGATGGTTTAGCTCTTTGGTCTTGGTCTGATAGATCGTGGATTCAACTCCTACATCCCACCAATTTTTTTAAAAGAATTCTAAGCTCCACTTTTATGTCAAAGCTGTTAAACATTCTTGAACATTCACAGGTAGGTTATCAAGAAACATAATTTTTTCTCTTAGTCCATAAATGAATTTGTCTTATCTCCATCGGAGTGTAGCATATTGTAGCTGACAGAAAAACCAAAACTGATGCACTCTATAACGAAATATTGCAAAAGCATGTTGAACAACCGTAACAAACAACATTGGAAGTCGGGATTATAACGAACATGCAAAACAAAACTGATTTATGATGGTATCCTTTAGCAAACGATACAAAATCATGCTGAACCATAGTGAATAGTCGATAATCCCCACAAGTAGTAAGCAGTATCTTTTTTTTACGCAAGCGAGTAATAACAGTTGATAATCCGCACATTAGTATGACCGAACACTCTCTCTTCGTTTTTAATTCTCCCTTAATCGATTCATGTTTAGTCGAAGTAAAATGTTGCATTGTCCAAATATTAGAGTTAATATTGTTGGGACACGTGCATGTCTACTTTGTTTAATGGTATGGTAGCTAAAACAATTGAAGATCTATGCATATTTCTTAGCTGAAATCAGGTACCCATTGCAAAATCTAAATATTAGAAGAGATTTATAATGTGAATGCCAAAATAATAATGCATAGTTTTATACATGTTGTTCGGATGTTCAAGAATGTTTAACAGATTTGACACAAAAATGGAGTTTAGAAAAATTAAAACAAAAAATAGGTGGGATGTAGGAGTTAAACCCACAATCTACCAGATCAAGACCAAAGAGCTAAACCATCCAAGCTATGGCTACCTTTTGTTTAGTATAGATACGCCCCATATATAAATATTAGTGTAACGTCTATCGGTTAGGCGCTACACTTTGTTATGTAACGTCTTACGCCGAGGCGCTACTGGGGCGGTCTCTGGGACCCGCGCGCCATGCTGGCAAGGGGTGTAGCGTCTTTGATATAGGCGCTACACTGTATAAAAAAGTTTTCCGTTAGGCGCTATAAAAATGGTTAGTAGAGTAAAATAGTTTCATCGAGAGTTTAGTTTGTGAAATCCTTTCAAACTTGCGTCGTTTGTGTGCATTCTGCCTTTCAAAGAAAACTCTCCTCTACCGCCATGGGATCTCGCACCCACAGAGTACAACCGAATCAGATCGGGAAGATACGGTAGTTACAGGACGTGTCTATCTGTACAAGATAAGATATACGTACTAGATACATTAACAATTCGATATTCGATAGTCTAGCTCGATGGTCGGCATGCTCATTAAAGGCTACAAAAGTTGTTCCATTCCATCTTGTGGAGTATGAATCCATCAGTTCCGTTTTGAAAGAAGTGCTTTGCTTTTCTTCCACAAATTCCCAACCCACAGGAAAAACAAAACACCAGGAAATTCCATCCTCCACATTAATGAAGGAAGCCCATACCCATCCATCCACCTTGCTTCAACGCGAGGGGAAGATGATAACACACAGAGATCGGACTGGGCCCCGCAGCGGCGGGATTGAGGTGGAGACGCAACGCCGCAAGGATATCGTCATCGTCATCCCCCACCCCACCCCAACACAGGCTAAGCAGGTCAGAGCGCCATGGCCCGCATCTAGGGACGAGAGAAAAAGAAAAAAGCCAGGGGATGGGGCGCGCGTTCGTCTACGTCGTCCTGGGCGGCGGCGTGGCCGCGGGCTACGCCGCGCTCGAGTTCGCCCGCCGCGGCGGCTACTCCCGCGGCGAGCTCTGCATCATCTCCGAAGAGGCCGTAAGCGCTCTCTTCCTCCCTTCTTAGTTTGCTCGCCTTCTGTAGTAGTTTCGTCGGCTTCAGAATTCAGAATTTTTGGTTAGTGGATAGAGCCGCGCCACTGGTGCTCCGAGATTGCTTGTTGTCTTGTGCTTCCAACTTTATTAGGCAGAGTTTGCTTTTGTTTTTGCCTGAAAAGAGGATTGGCTTTGGTTGCTTTGCTTGAGCCGCCAAACCAGGAATGCTTAACATCTTGTTGCCTTGGGGATGATGTAGTACTTGCCTTAGTAGAGCCTTGACTTTCCTGGATAAGCAGGAGGTGAATGTTATCATGGGCCAGGCAGGATGCTATTTAGGGGCACAAGGATTAGTCTGCAGTCTGCACTGCAGCTTGGTAACTGAAAATTGATGACTGAGGTAGTAAAGGAAAAACATATACTGTATTCTTCTTCAGGATTGAATCCTCCGTCAAACCTCCAAGAATGCAATCTTGTGTCTAGTTAAGTTCAGTGAAAAGGATTTCCCATCAAGGGGCTAGAAAGGAATGTAACATTTCTCTGTGTGAATAGTTCAGCTATAATGAACAACACTTTTGCTTCGAGTAAATAGCACCGGAGGTCATAGAACTTGTCTCCCACGTGCACTTAAGTCACACAACTTGTAAAATAGACTAACCAGTCACACAACTTGTCAAACGCGTGCACCGCAGGTCACAAACTGCTTAACCGACCGGTTTAAAAAAAAACTCGTCACGTTAGATTGTCTCGTAAGGTTAATAGGGACTTCTAACAAAAACGTTAATATGGACTAAAATGTATCCAGACGAAAGCTCAAGATCTTTTTCTCTGCTTATCCTGCTGTCATTCATCCGTTGATCCTGTACCATATAACGGAAGCTATTCTTATCAATTTATTTGGTAGTTGGTTTTGGCAGCAGCTAGCTGACCATGATACATATTTGAAATAGCTAGGTTTGAACCATGCATGAGCGCAGATTAGAATACCACAAATCTGGAGGCCGGAAGGGTTAGGAACCTCAATACGTGAAGAAAAAAAAGTAGCAGATCATGACGAACAGGGAACAACAACTCACTAGTGTAGTAATCAGCGATGTCAGCAAGAACAGCGCACACCACGAACAGGAAAGAGTATCAGATCGATGTGAATCCTTACGTGAACTTTTTTTTTGACTTTGTGTAACTAACGTGAAGACTGATCTAAAAGAAATACAATTTTCACTGAACCTGGCCAGATAGACAGACATGAGGGTGGTTTTGTAAAATTTTAAGTGACATATTGACCGAACGTGACACGTGCATTATGCGTTGTGTTAAAAACCGTCTGGTTAACCGGATTGTGACTTGCGGTGCACGTATTTGACAACTTGTATGACCGGTTAGTCTATTTTACAAGATGTGTGACTTAATTGCACGTGGGGGACAAGTTCTATGACCTCCGGTGCTATTTACTCCTTTTGCTTCGGTCCCCCACCCCCTCCTCCTCCCCCTCTTTTAAATTTTGACAAACAAAAACTCGATTCCAATTGTTTAGAGGACCGTACAAATCCACCCGAACTCCGTATGGTCCTCTTAGACGTATACTCACCATATACATATGCTCATGTGCATGTGGACGGCGAAAATCAGAAGTTATATAACAACAACAAAAAAAATTAAAAATATGACATACAAAGACGTAGATCGCGATAATAGGAGGTGGGATCAGCCGACCGGAACGTGGATTATACCCAGTTCGACCGAGTACACATATACAAAGATATAAGTGATCTTGATATAGGTTTCGACCGGTCAAAAAAATAAGACGGCCCATGTAGCTTAAGTTTAGGGGTGGGGGACCGAAGCACACCTCAATGAACAATAGTCCATATGGTCATTCAACGGAGTTGAAGTTTTTTTTTACGGAAGCTGTGGAAAGCTGATCTTTGGGGGCAAACCACATGTTTCTCTGTGATTCGATCATTCAACGTCCGCTAATGATTTCTTTTGTATTCTTGCCAGGTTGCTCCTTATGAACGTCCTGCATTGAGCAAAGGCTATTTACTCCCAGAAGGTGCATTTCTCGCACACTCAAAAGTTTTGGTGTGCAGCCTTTTAGTCTTGCTAACTGTATTAGATCCATGTGCAATTTACAGGTCCTTCTCGTCTTCCAAAATTCCATACTTGTGTTGGTGCTAATGATGAGTTACTGACGACAAAATGGTACAAGGAACAAGGTAGCTTTGTTAAGCTTTTGGTTTTGAACTGAGTACTTTCATATCATGTATTGCATATTGCGAAATGAGATAGTTCATTAGAGCTCTAAGTATGCATCATGTATCGTTAAAATATACTCGCAAAAAGAAGATCTGGTAACCGTGTATGTTCTTTTTGTTGGTTCTTCGACTCAGTTATACAAGATATTTCTACTAACTGTCAGTTTACTTGACTAGGTATTGAACTTGTTCTTGGAACAAGAGTGATATCAGCTGATGTGAGACGGAAGACATTGCTTACAGCCACTGGAGAAACTATCAGCTATAAGACGCTTATAATTTCAACTGGTGCTCGGGTATGGACATATTTATACTTCTTTAAGTCCATGTTATCTTGTTTTCAAATGTAATATATTTGATTCATTATTATCTTTTGTGTCTCTGTACATGTCACAGGCTTTGAAGCTGGAAGAGTTTGGAATTAACGGTTCAGATGCTGCAAACATATGTTATTTACGCAATCTTGAAGATGCAGATAAGTTAGTGAATGCGATGAACTCATGTTCTGGTGGAAATGCTGTTGTCATTGGTGGTGGCTACATAGGAATGGAATGTGCAGCAGCATTGGTTACTAATAAGATTAAAGTAACCATGGTCTTCCCTGAAAAACACTGCAGTAAGTATTACATATTTGATAGCTTTTTTAGGATTTAGGACTCCCAAGATATGCTCATCCATATACGACCTTGATTTTTTTTTGTGCAGTGGGTCGGCTATTTACGGAAAAAATTGCAGAATATTATGAAAACTACTACACTTCAAAAGGAGTTACTTTTACCAAAGGAACTGTGCTTACATCCTTTGAAAAAGACTCAACAGGGAAGGTGAGTTTCTGCATGAAAGTGGGACTCCTTTATAGTTGATGACTGGTAACTTCATGTTGCATTAACAAGTAACAAAAACTCTTGTCTTATAGTCCAAGTCAAGGTCCAGGATTTCCTTTCTTGGTAGTCATATTCAGGTGGCTGGTAGAGGTTTTTTGGTTGGGAGTATGGGGTAACTGTTGAAGTCACAGTCAGACTTGTTCATTCACGTAAAAGTCATCCCAACAGAAATTGATGACAGTCCTGGCCAATTTCCATAAAGATTTGGCAAAGAACGAATTGGGTTTTGGCCATTTGGGGAAAATTGTTTAGATCTTTTGTATTACTGCGATTTATCGAATATTGACATAGATTCACTTGGACCCGGTGTACATCTAGCGGTGTTATGGTATCTAGTTTATCCTGTCTTGGCATGCTTTGATGAAATATATGAGCAAGAGGCTTCTAGAGAACTTGTGTTCTGAGAGTTGTATGAAGCAAGTAAAGAAAAGAAAAGGATGACAGGGTATCTGAACTTGCGTACACAGAGGAAAAGAGAATATTTGATAGAAGAACTTGACACCCCTTTTAACACCCTTTTCTTGAGGGAAGTTCTTATGGTTAGAGATAAGGCATCCCTGGAGTAAGAATGGCTTGGTTTTACAATAACATGCTGTGACACCAATGAGCATGCTGGGCTTAACAAGGTTCAACAATTCCTATTATTTTGTTATAGAATATAGTGTGTCGAGACCAATTAATGACAACTACTATTTGAAAGTTCTCTTTCCATGTCCTTCAAATGGAATCATCTAGCGATTTTTAAGCTACTGTCTTTATTGGCTGACAACGACAGTCAAAGTAAGATGGTTACTGTGTATTTACAGGTGACTTCAGTAATCCTAAAAGATGGTAACCATCTTCCTGCTGATATGGTAGTTGTTGGTATTGGGATCCGCGCAAATACCAGCCTTTTTGAAGGTCAGCTGTTGATGGAGAAAGGTGGCATAAAGGTAAACGGGCAAATGCAAACTAGCGACAGCTCTGTGTACGCTGTTGGTGATGTTGCCGCGTTCCCTATCAAGCTCTTTGACGGTGATATCCGACGGCTGGAGCATGTCGACTCAGCTCGTAGAACCGCCAGGCATGCTGTTGCAGCCATTTTGGAGCCTTCGAAAACTAGGGAGGTTGATTACCTACCATTCTTCTACTCCAGAGTCTTCACATTGTCCTGGCAATTCTACGGGGATAATGTTGGAGAAGTAGTCCACTACGGTGACTTCACAAGCAGTAGCGCAAGGTTCGGCGCCTACTGGGTCGGTAGAGGCCAGATCACAGGCGCGTTTCTGGAAGGTGGAAGCCGAGAAGAGTACGAGGCGTTGTCGGTTATTGTTCGGCGCAAAACTAAGGTGTCAGACTTGTCCGAACTTGAAAAACAAGGCCTGGCGTTCGCCATCCAGGAGAGCAAGAAAGACGTGCCCGACGGCGGGGTTACCCTTGGTGAAAAGCCTGCCTTTGTGTGGTATGCAACGGCGGGGGTTGTTGCGGCTGTGTCGATCTCCGCATTTGGTTATTGGTACGGCAGGAAGCGCCGCAGGTGGTGAATTTTGGGATCGGTTGGCGCCCCCAGGTTGAGCTGATGGAAGAATGGAGGGTCTGTGATGTGCTATTGTTTACGGTTGCTCGGAGGGAATCAAATCCTGTATAAACCTGTACGAAAGTGTAATCTCTGTCTGATATGTATACAAATACGGATCATATAATGTTAAATGAAATGAATATGAGATGATGATACTAAATCTCAAGAGCCATTTTTTCATAATTTTACGAACGGTCTTGCTGGCTAGCTGCCGTTTCTGAACCATATCCAAGTTCTGCAAAGATGTCTGAGTTGTACGCGAGATCTCTTCCAAGTTTGAAGCGCATGCCCATTACTACATTCCAGTGATGGCCAACACACTCCCAATGAGCAGAACTATTACCCTTTTACTGCAGCAAGTTCTCCAAAAGTAGGAAGGACGCACAGGAGAAAAACAGAGAAGATTAGTGGAAACAGAGAAACCAACAAAGGCGCACCTTGCCTTCACCGAGACGAATTCCCGGCAACATTTTTCTTGACGGCAAGTGTAAAGAAGATGTCTGACAGGGTCGGTGGTCCCAGAGAGTAGGAGTGTGAGGAGGAGCAAGGGCAAGGCATTTGTTTCCCGCCATGGATGTCCCCACTCGAGCTCCTCCTCGCAAGCCAAGAGCAAGGTCTCAGCTTCAGCTGAGCTCTGCTGTGCGCGACATACTGGCTACTTAAGCCCGTACATGGCGAAACGAGTCCCGCCCAGCGACAGAAGTCTCAGGAAGAGATAATATGGGCCGCGCGTTCGCGTACGTCATCCTGGGCGGCGGCGTGGCCGCGGGCTACGCGGCGCTCGAGTTCGTCCGCCACCGCGACGGCGGCGGCGCCTCCCCCGGCGAGCTCTGCATCATCTCCGACGAGGCCGTACGTACCCCTGTCTCTCCCTTCTTCTGAAGCATTCGTAGTTCTGCCGGGTTCATACAAGTACGACTGTATAAAGATTTCGTTGCTGCGCGTACCTGTTTCTTTGCTTGAACCATTTCTTTTTTTTTTGGATTGGCAGGTCGCTCCGTACGAACGCCCTGCACTGAGCAAAGGCTATCTGCTCCCGCGAGGTACCTTTGCCTACATGCCATGCTCTTTGCGTAAATCTGTCAACATATGCGTATGATGAGTTCTCCTTAATTACCCTGTTCTTTCCTGAAAGAAGAAACTCTGTTGTTATTCGCAGGCGCTGCTCGTCTTCCAGGGTTTCACACTTGCGTTGGTGCTAACGATGAGTTGCTCACAGAGCAATGGTACAAGGACCACGGTATACATATCTATAGGTTGTTTTTCCCCTGAGCCTAGCTAGGAGTACATGGGGGACCGTTCCGTTATCTTCACTTCTACTCCCTCCGTTTTAAAGTATAAGATGTTTTAGGTTTGTGAAAAAAATGAATCTAGACTTGTTTTAGTATGTAGGTTCACTCAATTTTGGGATGAATCTATACATAAAAGAAGTCTAGATTCATTTTCTTCATAAACCTAAAACATCTTATATTTTAAAATGGAGGAAGTATTTGATCCAGTAGTCAGGTTGCCGTTGCCGATTTCGTTGTATAGTTCCTCGGTGTTCAGCATTGTGGATCATCCTGGTCTGTGCTACTTGACCAGGTATCGAACTTGTTCTTGGGACGAGGGTGGTCTCTGCCGATGTGCGGCACAAGACACTGCTTACCATCACTGGAGAGACCATAAGCTACAAAACTCTCATCGTCGCAACAGGTGCCCGGGTATGTAAAAAAAATCGATATCTGCCTATAACTCTGCTGTTAGCATTTTCTGTGAAAAAATAAATTTATAGCCAAGATCCTTCCAGAACCTTAGTTTCTGACATGGATGATCTATGTAGGCCTTGAAGCTGGATGAATTTGGAGTGCCCGGTTCGGGCGCCGTGAACATGTGCTATCTGCGGAGCCTCGAGGATGCCGATAAAATGGTGGGAGTCATGAGATCCTGCCATGGTGGAAACGCTGTCGTGATCGGCGGTGGGTACATCGGGATGGAATGCGCGGCGGCCTTGGTTGCCAATGAGATCAAAGTCACCATGGTCTTCCCCGGAAAACACTGCAGTAAGTATAGAGCAGTCCATCATGCTAGTATGCCTTTATCTGAAGAACAGTCTGAACTCTGAATTTTCTACAAGGAGTTACATGAGCTGCGGTTGATTTTTATCGTGCAGTGGATCCTTTCTTTACACCGAAAATCGCTGAATTCTACGAGAATTACTACGCCGCAAAGGGAGTTACTTTCATCAAAGGAGCCAGGGTTACGTCCTTGGAAGCATTATCAGATGGGAAGGTCAGTTGTTTTCTCCTTTTACAGAACCTGAAGCTTTCTGCAGGGCGATTTTGTGGATCAGACACACTGGGATCACCCGGTGGTTTCGAATGAACAGGTGGCTGCAGCGATCCTGCGAGACGGCAGGCGCCTACCCGCCGACATGGTGGTCGTCGGCATCGGCGCTCGCGCCAACACCGCTCTCTTCGACGGCCAGCTGGCCATGGAGAAAGGAGGGATCAGGGTGAACGGGCGGATGCAGACGAGCGATGCGGCTGTGTACGCCGTGGGCGACGTGGCAGCGTTCCCCGTCGCGCTCCTGGGCGGCGACGTGCGACGGTTCGAGCACGTCGACTGCGCGCGCAGGACCGCCCGGCGTGCCGTCGCCGCGATCCTGGAGCCCGCAGACGGCGCCGCGGAGGTGGGGAAGAATGACTCCGACTACCTGCCGTTCTTCTACTCCAGGGTCTTCGCCCTGTCCTGGCAGTTCTACGGCGACAACGTCGGCGAACCCGTCCACTTCGGGGACTTCTCGCCGCCGGGCGCCGGCGGAAGGCCGAAATTCGGCGCGTGCTGGGTCAGCGACGGTCTGGTCGCTGGTGTGTTCCTCGAAGGAGGGAGCCAGGAGGAAAACGAGGCGGTTGCGTCTGCCGTTCGCTGCGGCGCGAGGATCGGCGACTTGGCCGCCGAACTCGAGAGCCGCGGCCTCGCGTTACCCGGTCAGGAGAGCCGCCGGAAGTGGACGCGTCCTCGTGGTGGGCTCGCTGCCGGCTGCGACAGGCCTACCTATGCGTGGCACGCCACGGTCGGCGTGGCCGCGGCGGTGTCCATAGCGGCGTTCGTGTACTGGTACGGCTGGCAGGCGCCGTACGTCGTGAAACGAGAACTCTGAATACGTTGCCTACCCGATGGAGGCGGACACCTGATGAGTGCTGATGTGTCTATCGACTATGTATCCAGACATGACTGTAAGCGTAAAGTCATCTCTTTTCAGATGTAAATTTGTTCAAATTAATTCGTACTGTATATCGTTCTAAGTTTCTAACACAACAATCAAAATAAGATGAAGAAGTAGGTGGATGATAGAGATACTTACTCCCCCTTAACATTTATTTGCTGTATCCCTTGAAAAAATAACTACCCAAAGAGTGGGGAATTTTTGTTTTTTTAATATTAGTAGGAGAGATGCTAAATTCATTGAATATGTAGAAAACGGTCAACAGACTCGGACTGCTCGGTTAATTAAGGAAAACCGGGCGAAAACCTGAACAACGGCAAGCTACAATTAAAGCACACAAGACATACAAGACACCGGCAAAACAGAACACAAGACACACATAGCCGGGCACCCAAGCGACGCTCGCTCCAGAGTGCACACCAAAAGCCGTTGCATCGACTTCATCCGTCATGAGAATTTTCGCCAAACCTCGACGCCACCAGAAAGGAACGACATGCCAAGATACGAGGACATGTGCCACTCTGAAACCGCAAACAAAGACAAAACGACTCATCCAACGCACATCGCATGTCGGGAGTGCTCGTGCAGTCCACCATTGCCGCACAACCCCACGAGCCACGAGTCCCTCTGGCCGAATCCATCTCCAAGAACGATGCCCTAAAAAACCCACTTTCCCCTCACCCTCTGTTGCCTGCCAAAACCCACCGTGACGGCGATCGACAACACGAAGAGCCGGAGGCTCCGTGGATCGCCTGGTCCCTCGGGCGGCCGCAAAGCTCCGCGACACGCCCCGGCTTGGTTCGAGAGGCGTGCACCGACCTATACCGGTCGAAGGTGAAGGATTGCTCCGATTGATTTCTGCATGATAAACAAGTATCGTAAAATTCGAGCCGTAATCGGCTCCCAGGTTTCCCTGTAAATCGGCTCCTAAAGCCGATTGCCCCATGGTTCTGCGTTTGGATTTATGATAACATGGGGTTTTGCTTGATCACTACAAGTTAAATCGATCTACGATAGTTTAACGTTTTCACCACGTAATCGAACGCCCTACACGCGTAATTGAGCCTAGTACGTACAAAAGATGAAGAATATCAACCCTAGAGAAGGCCTAATAACCAACATAAAGCCAATTACCGGAACATCCTCTCTAAAACGAATAAGCCACATCCTTATGCATTACCGGATCGTTCAACCCGTTTGTAAGGCCTGATTACGTAGATATTAAACTAAACCTTGACGAACAAGGCACAACTATAACAGATCGAATCGACTAAATAGAGATCAAGCAAGGTGCTACCCTTGCACTTTGGGACACGGTGCAAGGGTAGCGAGATAGCTAGAGGTAGCATAACTTCGACGATAATAATGAAACAGTGCCGATGCTAGCCTCAAACAATCTATGATAATGGTATTACTCGCCATCAACAATGCTTCAGTACGAGTAAAACCGGTAACGAATAGATATCGCCTAGATCGCAAGATGCGATCTAGGCAAGATGGCACTTACCGAAAGAAACCCTAAGAACAAGGGTGGCGCGCCGAGATTGTGTTTGTCGTGAACGTGGTTGTTGTTTTCTTTCAATAACCCTAGGTACATATTTATAGTCCGGAGACTCTCTACTTTTGGAATAACTCTACAACTCTATCTTTACCTAAACATAAACGGAACCTAAACAAACACGAATCCTACTATGATACAAGATACACGGGCAATTCAGCCCAAATCACGCACTAGGCCGATCCAACAACACGTTGAATATATGTATCCTCCAAGCCCATCTTGATCACGGCCCATCCCGCCTTTGGCCAAAATATGGTGATAACACATGCCCCCCTGGTTTTGGCAATGATAATTCCAAAACCACTCTGTGCGTTTTTTCCTCTTCTTCTCCTCTTTTTTTTATCGGGCTGCGTCGAGAATGCGTGGCGTAACAGCACCACGCTACCCTTCATCATGATGCCTGTCTTCTCAACTCCTGCGCAAGCGTGATTTGACGATTTTGGCAAGGTAACTGGGAAACCGCCATGGCATTGAACCGTCATCCACTATTCCCTTATTTAAATCATCATCTGGCAGTTCGCGTCCCCATCTTCCTCCGCTTGCGGAAAACCCTCTCCCATCGCCGAAAACCCTCTTTCTCGCCATGGCCTCTCGCTTCCTCCGATGTGTCCTCCCACGCCCAATTCGATTAGCGACCGAGAGCCAACGCCAGAGCATCCGCCACTGGCGATAGATAAGATTCGCCACGATGGTGGGACGAAGGGATCGATTTCGCCGTCTCGTCGAGGACGATCGTCCTCGATCGACGGCGAAGAGCCTACAGTTCCTCGTCGACGGGGAACTGGATGCGAAGAGCAGCGACAACGCCTGGTCGTGGGGCGGCGTCGACTCTTCCGCCGAGGAGGAGGAATCGGGGGAGGACACCTCCGCCGACGAGGATCCGCCGACGAAGCGCTCGCTTACGGGTCCAACAAAGATATCAAGATGACGACGAGGACGAAGAGGTCCGTTGGTTTCTTCAAGAAGAAGCGATCTTTGGCCGAGCAGCCAAGACAATGAAGAGGACGGCGGCGACAAGCGACGCATTTAATTTCGGCTTAGATTAGGAATCGTAGTAATGGCCATAGTAGTAGGCCCCTTTTGTAATCGATCATCCTGTAAGCAATGATCTTTTGAACGAATGAAAATCGATTCCCAAATATTGTTTCTCTTTGCTTCAATTTTGCCGATAACCGAAATAGGTTGATGCTTGAGTCGATGACACCGCATCGGCTTTCATCATCTTGCGCACGATACGCTAAACAAGTCAAATCGCAGAGCCGATGACTACCCATCGGCTTCTCCCAAAAACGCGATGGTCAACCTTCGCATCCATAGACACATCACAACGGCCATTTCTTGGTTTCAAATGACGACCGCGACCTTCCTCAACACGGTGGATTCGAACACAAACGACCCAAATCTCCAATTGCCCATCAAAAACGTGCCCGCATGCATTTACTAGTGACAAGCAAAGATGAAGATGACGAGGCGAGACCGTCGAGGTGGCCCTTTTGTAACATGTGTGAACCTCTAGCATCGATGACCGCATCGGCTACATATATGTATTTTTTTACTCGGCCGATTTCAAAGATCGCCCCCATATTTTACCTGTCCATCGCTTCTCGTGTCTTTACCTAGCCGATTTCATGTAACGGCTCCTCCGTTTATCGTCCAACATCCCACATGCTTGGGAAATATTTCTTGAGATGTTGTCCATTGACCGCCATCGGGAACTTTACTCCATCCAACTGCCGAGTATGTATGCTTTCCTCTTAAAACTTGGTCGACCTGACGGACCGTGCCAATTTGGAGACCATTTACCATATGTTGCATCCTTAGTCCCCAAGGGCAACACAGACTTCCCATACCGGATCACCAACGTGGAACTCCTTTGGCTTCACTTTCTTGTTGTATGCACGAGCTACCTTGGCCTTGTTTTCTTTGATTTTCTCCGTGACCATAACTGAGCTCGGTTAACTCCTCTACACCGTCACTCATCGTACGCATATTCTTCATCGTTAGATCGTCTTGAAAAGTGACGTCTTGATCCACGTAATTTCCTGTGGTAGGGACTTCTTGTCCATATACTAGATGATATGGTGAGGTTTTTATTGCTCCATGGCATGACATACGATAAGCCCATAACGCCTCTGACAAAACTTCGTGCCAACGCCTTGGGTGCTCATCGACTTTTTCTCTTGATCAACTTGATGAGACTCTGATTGACGCTTGCCCATTTGCTTGAGCATAGTATGGAGATGATCTAATCAGCTTAATCCCTATGTCCTCACAAAATTTTCTAAATTCCTGAGAAATAAAGACCGAACCTCCATCGGTCGTGATAGTTTGGGGAATCCCGAATCGATGGATGACATGTTCCTTCACAAAATTGATAACATCCTTCGAAGCCATCGACTTCATCGGGACAGCCTCTACCCATTTAGTGAAGTAGTCAGTGATAGCCAGAATCCACATGTGGCCTTTGCTTGATGGAGGATTGATCTTGCCGATCATGTCCATGCCCCAACCTCGGAATGGCCAAGGCTTGATGATGGGGTTCATTGCTGACGCGGGTACCATCTGGATTTTTCCAAATTTCTGACATGCTTGACACCCTTTATAGTAGTTGAAACAGTCCTCAAGCATGGTGGGCCAATAAAACCCTGATCGCCTGATCAACCATTTCATCTTATGAGCCGATTGGTGAGTTCCACAGGCGCCTTCGTGTACCTCGTGTAGGAGCTGATTGGCCTCTGCCGTCCCCAAGCACTTGAGCAATAGCCCTTCCAGAGTCCTGTAAAACATGTCATCCCCAATAAGCACGTACTTCATGGCTTTGTACCTTATCCGTTTAGGTGCCCCCCGAGCCGAATCTTTCAAGTAATTGAAGATATCGGCTCTCCAGTCGTCTGCTTCTAGGAACTGTACCTGAACATCGGCTCCTTCTACCACATCCTTGTACCCTGAAGCTATCTGCGCAAGATCGTTCGCCTCGGTATTCTGCGTTCGTGGGATCCAAGTGAAGTTGACGTACCGGAATTGCGTCATCACCGCGACAGGCAGCCATAATGGGAAGAGGACTCGCTCGCACTTGTAATCCTCCGTGAGCTGAAATCACCAACTTGGAGTCTCCAAAAATTTCCACTGCTTCTGCCCCGGCTTCGAGGAGTACCTCCATCCCCTTGCATATCGCTTCGTACTCTACTACATTGTTAGTGCGAGAGGTAGACAATCTGATGGAGAAGGAAAATGTTGCCCCCCGGGGCGACACGAGTAAAATGCCGATGCCGCAGCCATCGTCACAAACCGATCGAAAAACATAGCCCACGCTCTATGGACGGTGCGGCTATGTTAGTTGATCCTTTCAGATAAGATCAGCCAGGCTCCTTAATCGCTTTCGCGGGTTGATACCGGATGTCAAACTCGACAATGCAAACATCCATTTGCCCAGGGCCTCTTAACATAGGAGCCGACATGTGCTTTATGACGTCGATTTGCATATGATGATGATTTCTCCGATAGCAAAATGTCGCAACTTGGTGCAGGTGAAAACAGCAGAGGCACAACTTATCGATATCGTGGTACCTTGTCTCAAGGCCCAAAGATCCTCCTGCTTATGTAAAAGACTCGCCCATTTCATCATAAACTTGCACCACTACCGAGGCGATGGACGTGTCACCATCGACAAGTAAATGTAGAATGGCCTGTCAGCCGAGGTGGAACTAACCGGTGGCTTTGTCGGTACTCTTTGATCTCGCCAAAGGCTCGTTGTTGCTCTGCCCCGGAATTCCTCGATTTGATTTTAACTAGTCCCATGAACGGCTCAATCCTTCCCGATAGATTGGAGATGAATCGTCGACGGTTGATCTTGCCGATAAGGGACCGCAGTTCTTTCTTGGTGGTGGGTGGCTTCATTCGACCGCCTCCCGACTTTTCAGCCGATCTCAATCCCGTTCATGGACCAAAACCCAAGAACCGACCGCCGTCACCGAAGCGCACTTCTTTGGATTCATCCAGGGTCGAATTTTCTTGTTCGGTCCAGACGCTGTGCGCATCGTCAAGTGTCCGTGCGTTGAAGCGACTTGACCACCACGTCATCGATGTAGATTTCCACCAGTTTGCCGATCGATCATGGAAGATATAATTCATGGCCCGTTGGTACGTGGCCGGCATTTTCATCAAACGTCATGACCACATATTCAAATAACCCCACGGACCTCGACTCTGAATGCAGTCTTGTGTATGTCTTCGGAGCCATGAAGATCTGGTTGTACCCGCATTGCCGTCCATGAAGCTCAAAATTTTATGACCAAATGCTGCATTGATTAATGTTTCGCCACGGCATCGGATACTCATCCTTTGGGGTAGCTCTGAGATCTCGAAAATCTATAGCAACCCGCCATTGGCCACCCTTCTTCTCGGCAGTGCGATACTAGAAATCCACCGATACCGCATGGTCCGATCAAATTGGCCGTCAACATTTTTTCGACCTCTTTCTTGACTTCTTCGCATTTCGCCTTCATTTGTCGTGGCTTCAAACGGCCAAATCCTTTTTAAGCGGAGACGATGCTCGATGATGCTCCTGTCCAATCCAGCATCTCTGTAGTCCTAGGCGGCAACCGGATATTGTTTCAACAGGCTATCATCGGTCCCCGCAGACTTGGTTCTAACTTTCACGATAAATGTTGGTCGTGGCTTATCCCGTGACCAATGTCGATCTCTTCTAGCTCATCACGGATGTAAACCCGCACCTAGCTTTCCGTCACCAAATCGACGCTAAACACAGGGCAACGGTGGGTGAGGACAACAAAATATTTGGGCCGATCGCTGAATCGCCCCCTTTTGCTTGCATCTCGCAAGGACGGTTTACACCTTATTATTTTACAGGGCGTGAGCATCTCTGCCACGACTACATGAACCGCTTGTCCTATGATCGCTGCTTTTTATTTTTGTGGCCGATCGCAGGATCGCCGCCACGGTGATCGTGGGCTCTTCTACTGTAAGGCCGTGGATAAGACCAGCCTCACCCCGTTTTTGTAGCTTCAATACGCTCAGCCGCCTAGATTGATTCCGTAGATCGGCTCTTGGTCTTCCGCTCGAGACGTTCATGCCAGCTATGGAGATCTCGATAGAATCGCTCGTGGATGACCTCGACTTCGTCTCCATCCCATCGATCGTGCATCGATGCATTGTGGACGGATACGCAATTAGCGTGAATCCAATCCCTTCCTAGCAAGATGGTAAGTGCTCTTGCTGTCCACGAAAGAATGACGTGGTACGGTTTTCCTGCCCACCGTCAAGTCCACGCTCAAGACACCTTGTGTTCCCAAGACCGACCGTTGAAGTCTCAACGTGACGTTGGTTTTGATCGATCTGCAGTGGAGCGTCCCAAACGTCGTAGCATGGAGTATGGCATGATGTTGATCGCCGCTCGGTGTCCACCAACATCTTGCGACAGGTTGCCCATTGATGTAACCTCGCAGTGCAGGCTTTCGGATGTTTGTAACCCTTCTCACGTGGCTTCTCAAAGATAACGGCCGTGGGCGCGATCAATTGTGCCACGAGTAGCTCATCGGTTCTTGGCGCGAATTACGGGAGCACGAACACCATGTTTGTGCTAGCCGATGTCTTTGCATCGGCTCTTACGGTTTGGGGCGCCACTCTTTCCTGGTCGGCGGTCTTCCGCTTCCACATCTGTCTCACTTTGACGGCCGGATCAGCCGTGCTTTCTTCAAAGCGTGGAATCTGCGCTTGACTTCCTCTAGGTTACGCCGCTGCACTCTCGCTTCGGGTATGTCTGAGTCCGTCGGGCACCACCTTGGACGGTGATACATCTTTGACCTTGTCATCCTTGGCTCCTCGAGGTCTCCTGCCGAGCGGACTCCTTGTCGGCTCTGGGCCTGGAAAAGGCCCTAGGTGTTTGAATACCGACCGCCTCGTGTCCTCTTCTGCTGGTTGCATTCCGGCAGTTGTCGATCGTAGGCAATCGGCTCATTCGTGCCCCATGAATACTTGAAGAAAGGACAATCCCAATGCCTAGCGGCGCCTTCATTCTCTTTCGACGGTCCCCTAGCAAGGTGTTCATATCTTCCGTCGTCTCTCTCGTGCTGGCGACGTTGGTCATACTGGCGCTCATACTTGTTAAGGAGATGCGTGGAATGTGGCTTCTGATATCGCACTCTCCTCACTTGTTCCTCTGTTAAGGACCGCCTGTCATTGTGGCTGGGCCGGTCGCATGGACTAGCCTCCTTTCTTTCCTTGCCCCGGGAGCGACCACCGCCCTCCTTATGCAGCGTCATGGTGGTACCCGGACCGCCATATTAACGCGAACGAGAAATCCAGCTTACGCCTCGTGGAGCGGCGGGTTCTACCATGTTGACGCCGGAAATGGGTTTGTGTCCACTTTCATGGCGAAGCCCAAGGATCGACGACCTTGTTCCATCGCCATTTGGATTTGGCGCGAAGCTCCTTGCACTCGTTGGTGGTGTGAGTGAACGAATGATGCCACTTGCAGATGGTCTCCGTTCATCTCTGAGCCGTAGGGATTTTGTGGCCTTCGGTAATCTCACCGCTTCTCCTTCAGAAGAATCGAATATCTGCTCAGCTTTGCTCACATCAAGTCGAACCCTTCGCAGGCCCTTCTTGTTTCACCCATTTGCAGGCCACAGATCGCCCCGAGCCCATTCACACGGCCACCTCCTCGTCTGCCGGATCTTCTTCTTCCGCATCGACCAGGCTTATCGGACGCTTGAATTTGTCTTGGTACAACTTCGGTGGCGCTGCTCATACATCGTCAGTTTCTGGGCCATGTGCGCCAATGAGTTGTATTCTACCTGGAATGCCAAGTCCTTAACGGGTGCTGAGAGACCCAACACTGCCAGCTCGACGGCTTCCTTCTCAGTTAAACGAGCCGAGTAACATCGGTTCTTGGATCTGGCGGCGGATGTACTCGGCTGATTTCTCCTCGCTTGCCGCTTTGCCAGTGCGCAATGCCAGCCTCAAGAGCCTCTGAATGGTATGGATGTGGAACTGCTCTTCCGCTTGCTTCCGGTATGAATTGAATCAGTGGCGATGAGGTGTACCACCCAAAGGCCGGTCTGTCGGATTGCGCAAAGAATCTTACGCGCATCGATCCGATGCGAAATCATGCCTAGTTGTGCGGTATCGGCTTATGTGCTCGATCGAGCTTGACCCTTGACCCGCTGAATCTTGAGAACTCGGGGAGCTTATACTTGGGTGGCGCGGAATCAGATCAAACTTCGTTGAAGTACGGCTTTGAATAGCCGATTGTCCTTCTCTTGACGCAAGCCGAACCGTCCCTCGTGATGGTACCGATTTGCTCCACTGTTTGAGCTGTAGGGGCTAGATTCTCATGACTTGCTCTAGTGTCATACTTGGCTAGCCTTTGTTTGTCGGCGTCCATCCCAGCCATCGCTGCTCGGACACGCCGCCCGAAGATCCTCGCCCAAGGGTTCCCTGCGAAACTCCCGCGGTTGCAATCTGTTTGGTGCGTGTCGTTATTGCGATCCGCACGTGGCGCATATATATCCGTGTGGGATCTCCTTAGGTGGCTCGAACAGGAATTGGCAATCGCTGGGTCGCCTCCACCTTGTAGACGACGCGTAAGCTGCCCGGCTTACGGGCGGCAAGTGCGAACAGGATCTGCGGCCTGATGGGCGGTCTTTCCCCTGGTGAGTCCCTAAAGTAGGTCCCGACGGGAGTCGATGCTTCATGATCTCTGGACTACGCGGACGCGACCCGCTCAGCGTTCACTGTGCTCTCGAATGGCGGTGCAAAGAATGAGCCACCATGTAGTTGACTTCGTGAGAGCCCCGTGCGCTCCTCCGAAAGGAGCAGATCCACCTCATTAAGAGCGCCCTCGAGAACCCTTTCCACGATGCCATGCGTCGGGTCCTCTCAAAAGAGTGATGAGGTCTTCCTCGAAGAGGGCCTTGATCTCGTCGTGCTTGGCCTTGTGCTCGCCAGCGGATCGTCGTAAGTGGTAGTGCATTCTCCATTGCAGCGTCGGGTGTTGATGTAGACGTTGTTGAATGTCCCACCGGGCGTGCCAGAATGTGTTGCCTGCCAAAACCCACCGGCGAGCAGCGACTGACAACACGAAGAGCCGGGAGGCTCCCAGGACTGCTGGTGGGCCCTAGTCCCTCGGGCGACGACCCGCAAAAGCTCCGGCACACGTCCTGGCTTGGTTCGAGGGCGTGCCACCTGACCTATATGTGGCATCCCGCAAAACCACTACTAGAAAATCGCGTTGAATTTGTGCATTGCATCGTCATCATCATGCATTGTTTGCCAAAACTATTTTTGCAAAACTCGATTTGTTTTCCAAACGCCCCATCTTTATTCAAACGCCAAAAACCGGGTCCCCGGAATATTTTGTTTTTCGGTTTAATCGAATAAAATATTTATTTATTTTTGGCTTCTAATCCTATCCCACCTAAAATTCTACCCACCACACATCACTCCCCAATAACATGCCACCTCCTCTCACCTCCCCCATCCACCAATCCCCAAGCGCCACTTGTCCTAGCCTCTCCTCTCTCTAAGCCAACCCCCCACCACACAAAACCTTCCACACCCCTCGATGGCGCCCACTTCCGAGAAGGCTGCCGCGCGAGCGCCGACCGCCCACGCAGCGGAGCCCCTCGATGCCCCGGTCGATGAGCGCTGCCGCGAAGACCTTCCTCCCTACCCGACCAAGCCACGCGACTCGGCACCACGTACCGACGTGCCCGGGCCTCGCCCGCGAACCCGGTGAACGTTGCTGCCGGCTGAAGCACAACAGAATACTGCCTCCTCAAACCGACAAGAGAACCGGAAGGGCGCCAAAGATGCAGAGCGAGGAGCGACACGACCTACGCTGCTCCTCGAGGCCCGCTGAGAAAAAAGGCTATTCTAAGGCACCGCCGGAAGTACTTCTTCTCCATCATGGACCCGATTCGAGACCGATCCCGAACGCCACAGACCACCGACTTCGCCAGGAACCCAAGACAAGCACAACAACGATATCCGAGAACGACCCCCGGGCCGAAGTTCTCTGGTCACCGAACCCCGAACCCGTCATCCGCCTCGGACCCCGAGCCCAACCCCGAACCCCAGGAACCCCCAAGATCGTCGAGAACCCTAACGTGTGACCCTTATCCTCGAACCCTATTTTTTAACATAACAACTTGTCGCATATTAAATTGTCATCTCGCATGCATATCATTGGTTTGGGGGCCTTATGCCGATTCACCTAATAATTAAATATGGGGCCCATATGCGGGTAAATCTAGCCTTATATTGGCCTCATTTAAACTTGAGTAGCGAATCCATACTATAATCTTTCATTGCTAAACAACATTTAAATTGCGGGGGTTCTAAACAACTTGAACCGTTAGTAATTGTCGGGACCCGTTTAAATAATATGACCTATTTGCATTTGCCATGACATTCATCATACATGCATCATGCCGATCTTGCCGTTGTATTAAATATTGCATCCGGTGTTTCTTCTAGTGTTTTGCTTCTTGGATAAGGCCGTTGAGTTGATGTGAGCTTGGAAAACCTTCGACAATGTTTTCGCATCTCCCTCTTTCTACCTATCTTACTTTTATAGTATTTACTTCCCTCTGTTGATCTATTGCTATCGTTGCGATGCTTTAGTTTCCGTCTTGTGATATTCCTGCAGCCTATATTGCCTTGGACACATCCTATTACTGTTTGGTAGATAGATGGACTTGCGGTCGTAGTTGCTTGCTCAAGTCTGATGTGGGTATATGCCACGGCTCTTGATGTATTGCCGCATGTTGATGATGGAGATGATTCTAGTTTTACTTATCGTCACTTTAATTTCTGTTTAACAACTAAAATTGAATAAGCGAGAGGCATCGGTGGGTGATAGATAATATTTGGTTTCGAGCCCACTTGTGTCCCGTAAGACCCCGAGTACTTGATACTGTCCTTGTTTTTTGCGCTATCCACATCCGGAGGTATATGGGACCCCCTGAGCGAGCTTGATTCTTATTTCTTGGGGCCACAAACTAGTTTGAGGTTTTATTTACGATCTTATGCCATGCTTTATTTACGATTGTGCGAGATAGCACTAGGATCGGGACACGATTCCTTGGTGTCGACAAGCCCGTTTGGGGTTCCCGATCGTTCCGACCCGTGCCGGCACACCCTTGAGTCCTCGAACTTGCTTAGATTCTACTTAAGGGTGGCCCCAATATTTCTGAACTCGTGATTGTTCATCGTGAAAGCCTCGTTGGGTTTTGATTTGGTTTCGAGGTTGATCGGCGTGTGTTGCTATTGGTGCACCCAAACTTTCTCAAAGCCGTGTCATGGATATGGACGACTTGGAGCATGTGATCTCGATCATAGACAAGCATAACTAAAGTTTACTGCTATTAACTTGACTTATAATGACTAGTAATCAGCTTCACTATAACGGAATGGCTAAATAATACCCCACCATTGCTTGTTTGGTTGTCGCTAAATGTATCCGACTAGTAAGTATTAACTACAACGAATTGGTGAATAAAAGTACCAACAACTGGGTTTTGGGTTTATCTCATGCTATGATTAGTAAGAGTTACAACTATAACGAATGGATAACTAAAATGACCCTGTTTATTTTATCGGGATGATTAATTAAACGACTAGTAAATCAACGATAAGCGAATAAATAAAGCGCCAAAACGTGTGAGTTCCTCGGTTGACTTCTCGATTGGTATCGAGAAACGCCAGATGGGTTTGGTTGGTGATAGCGTTGGATCGGTTAGGTCATTCTTATCCCTCTCGATATCCGCCGGTTGTATCGAGTCTCTATAGGTTGTTTAGTGCTATCCACCATACCTATGTGGCGAGGACCAATTCTAGCCTCGTCTTGGCCTCGATCCTCCTTCTTTGTTTTCCTTTGCCTTTGGCACCCTTTTGTTGAGCGGGTTTGAGATCGGCGTCGTTAGCGTGGTTACCCTTCCGCTTGGCTCTGGTTATGGACGCCATTGGTTATTCTTGAGCTCTTAGCCCATTTGCTTCTTGTGGACGCCCTACCATTTTCAAGGTGATTTGGATCTTGTAAATTATATTCTTCTTGACTCTTTGAGTCATTTTATATATATATCGTTGTGGGTCCCATCGAGGGTTGTGTAATGTTATTTTTCCACAAGTGTTGAATCGTTTCTGCGGGTTTGGCAATTTTGCTCAAACTTGCATAGGTCGATTCGAGGTGTTCTGAGTGGTATCGAGCTCGGTTGCGATAGATAACCTAGCTAACGGCAGTAGAGTCAAAACTATTTTAAATCGGTTGGATAGTTACGATTAGGTCTGATTTTACTCCTTACCCTCTGTTCTCCTCTTACCTCTCGTGTTTTGGATCCGCTCTCTTCTCTTTCTTGAGTCCAGAATTCTCGTGATTGGGTTAAAATCGTACCTTTAGGGTTCGCTTCTTCCTTTGTTAACGTGTCGCTACATCTGGTTTTCCTGCTATCCGAGGAATCCTCCGTCGGTGGACTTCTCTTGTTCCTTCTCGTGTTTTCCGGTGTTTTACGACATCCTCTACGCCGGATCCGATATCACCTTTGTTCGAACCTCGCTTGTCGAGATCTTGATCTAATTCGAGAATGGTTGCACTCTTTTCTGTAATAGTTTGGGTGCGTGATGGATTGGCCCCATGCGACTACCCTTTCTATTCGCTTTACATTGAAGTTGATGAGAATGCATCGGTTCCCTCTTTCCAACGAAGATAGAGGTGGCTTTATTTGTGGATACCTCTACCGACCTTTTTTCAGTGTTCTCTCGGCGATCACGGACGACCTCTTGTTAGTGGTGTCGAGGATCTACAAGCGAGAACCGACCTTCCTTCCGGTACCATGAGGCGGATCTCGACATTGTTAGTGGTGTCAATTGTGGCATCATGCAAAACCACTACTAGAAAATCGCGTTGAATTTGTGCATTGCATCGTCATCATCATGCATTGTTTGCCAAAACTATTTTGCAAAACTCGATTTGTTTTCCAACGCCCATCTTTATTCAAGCAAAACCGGGTCCCAGAATATTTTGTTTAGCCGCTATCGGTTTTTAAATCGAATAAAATATTTATTTATTTTTGGCATCGGTCCAAACAGCGCTGCCTTCTAATCCTATCCCACCTAAAATTCTACCCACCACACCTGGCCACATCACTCCCCAATCGAACATGCCACCTCCTCTCACCTCCCCATCCACCAATCCCAGCGCCACTTGTCCTAGCCTCTCCTCTCTCTAAGCCAACCCCCCACTCACCACACACGCCTCAACACCACACAAACCTTCCACCATCCCCCAATGCCCGGGGACCCACACGCTGGCCTCCCCACTAGAACCGCTCCTTACCTCTCACTAACCCCTGGGCCCACCTCACCCAGCCCCACGCCCCACGTCTCCCCGTCCTCCCTCCGCATCCTCCGCTCCACGCTTCCGCCTCCTCCGCCCGCCAACCTCCGCGAGTCCGCCTCCCCAGCACAGGCCAGGCGGCGCCGCCCCCCTCGCGCGCGTGCATCGCGCCGCTGCCTGCAACCACCGCCTAACCTCATCTGGCGTCGGCCCGCCGCGTGACCCTCGATGCCGGTCCGCTGGCGCGTCCACGCCGCCGGGCCCGCCTCTACTCCGGACCCACTCGGCAACCTCCTCGATGACAAGACCGCGAGCACCAGTTCTATCCAAGGCCACCCGCGGATCCTCGAGACCTTCTTCCGGATCGACCCGATCCGAACCCGGTGAACCACGATCCCCAACAAGGTCGTCGGTGGAACCGACAAGATGCGCAACTGGCAACACGGGTGACCTCGGGCCCAGATCTACCGGGCCAAAACCCGAACCGGAAGGGCGCCAAGATCACCGTCTCGGAACGACCGACCTTCTCCTCGGCGCTAAGAACTACAATCGGTACCCTAAGGCACCGCGACCGTACTTCTTCCTTGAGACGCCATGGCGGGACCCGGACCGAAGGCCACATGGGACAAGTACTCCATCATGGACCCGATCGAAGCAAACCGAAGGCGGTGGATCGACAGTACCTTCGGATCCGATGCCGAGGCGCCGACGCGATAAACCGACATGAGGCCGACAAAGGTGCGCTTCATGGATTGAGACCGATCCCGACCAAGACCATCTCGACCCGTGGAACCCGACAAGATCTGCGACAACAAGAACGGCACCGATCCGGAAGATCCGATGAACGACACGAACCAAGTCCAGAACTACCCGATATCCGAGAACGACCGGGCCGAGCGTTCGTCGAACCCGAACCCCGGATCCGTCGAACCACGGACCCCGAGCCCAACCGAACCCAGAACCCCAAGATCGTCGAGAACCCTAACGTGTGACCCTTATCCTCGAACCCTATTTTTTAACATAACAACTTGTCGCATATTAAATTGTCATCTCGCATGCATATCATTGGTTTGGGGGCCTTATGCCGATTCACCTAATAATTAAATATGGGGCCCATATGCGGGTAAATCTAGCCTTATATTGGCCTCATTTAAACTTGAGTAGCGAATCCATACTATAATCTTTCATTGCTAAACAACATTTAAATTGCGGGGGTTCTAAACAACTTGAACCGTTAGTAATTGTCGGGACCCCGGTTCCGCTTAATATGACCTATTTGCATCGCACCTTTGCCATGACATTCATCATACATGCATCATGCCGATCTTCTGCCGTTGTATTAAATATTGCATCCGGTGTTTCTTCTAGTGTTTTGCTTCTTCGCGGATAAGGCCGTTGAGTTGATGTGAGCTTCGCCCCGATCTTCGGGGGAAAACCTTCGACAATGTTTTCAGGCGAGCATCTCCCTCTTTCTACCTATCTTACTTTTATAGTATTTACTTCCCTCCTGTTGATCTATTGCTATCTGTGTTGCGATGCTTTAGTTTCGATATTCCTGCCCTATATTGCCTTGGACACATCCTATTACATTGTTTGGTAGATAGATGGACTTCGTCGTAGTTGCTCAAGTCTTGATGTGGGTCGTCATATGCCACGATTCTTGATGTATTGCCGCATGTTGATGATGGAGATGATTCTAGTTTTACTTATCGTCACTTTAATTTCTGTTTAACAACTAAAATTGAATAAGCGAGAGGCATCGGTGGGTGATAGATAATATTTGGTTTCGAGCCCACTTGTGTCCGTAAGACCCAGTACTTGAT
The DNA here is from genome assembly GCA_030063025.1 of Avena longiglumis. Lineage (NCBI taxonomy): Eukaryota > Viridiplantae > Streptophyta > Magnoliopsida > Poales > Poaceae > Avena > Avena longiglumis. The sequence goes on from CP125978.1 coordinate 367,359,807, forward strand.
ACACTGTTCCTTGTTTTTGCGCTATCCACATCCGGGAGGTATATGGGACCCCAGGCGAGCTTGATTCGGTCTTATTTCTTGGGGCCACAAACTAGTTTGAGGTTTTATTTACGATCTGTGCTTATGCCATGCTTTCGCTTTATTTACGATTGTTTAGGATCGGGACACGATTCGCGGTGTCGACAAGCCCGTTTGGGGTTCCCGATCGTTCACCCGTCTACCCAACCTTGAGGCCGTCTCGAGCTTGCTTACTCCGTTGCGGATTCTACTTAAGGGTGGCCCTGAAATATTTCTGAATCTGTGATTGTTCGATCGTGAAAGCCTCGTTGGGTTTTGATTTGGTTTTCGAGGTTGATCGGCGTGTGTTGCTATTGGTGCACCCGGCCGGGTAAAACTTTCTCGAAAGCCGTGTCCGCGGATATGGACGACTTGGAATATCTCGATCATAGACAAGCATAACTAAAGTTTTGCTATTAACTTGACTTATAATGACTAGTAATCTTCACTATAACGGAATGGCTAAATAATCGCCCACCATTGCTTGTTTGGTTGTACAAATGTATCGACTAGTAAGTATTGCAACTTCTAATTGGTGAATAAAAGTACCAACAACTGCTGGGTTTTGGGTTTATCTCATGCTATCACTGATTAGTAAGAGTTACAACTATAACGGAATGGATAACTAAAATGACCCCTTGTTTATTTTATCGGGATGATTAATTAAACGACTAGTAAATCTTTACGATAATCGAATAAATAAAACGCCAGTGAGTTCCTCGGTTGACTTCCTCGATTGGTATCGAGAAACGCCAGATGGGTTTGTTGGTGATAGCGTTGGATCCGGTTAGGTAATTCTTATCCTCTCGATATCCAGTTGTATCGAGTCTCTATAGGTTGTTTAGTGCTGCCGCCGCTACGATCCACCATACCTATGTGGCGAGGATTCTAGCCTCGCCGTCTTGTGTGCCTCGATCTTGGCGCTCCTTCTTTGTTTTCCTTTGCCTTTGTGGCACCTTTTGTTGAGGTTTTGAGATCGGCGTGGTTACCCTTCCGGCTTGGGTTATGGGCCATTGGTTATTCTTCGTGGCTCTTAGCCCCATTTGCTTCTTGGACGCCTACCATTTTCAAGGTGATTTGGATCTTGTAAATTATATCTCTTCTTGACTCTTTGAGTCATGTTATATATATCTGTTACGTGGGTCCCATCGAGGCTGTTGTGTAATGTTATTACTTCTTTTTCCACCCGCACGAAAGTGCTTGGTGGGCACCTTTGAATCGTTTCTATGCGGGTTTGGCGAATTTTGCTCAAACTTGCATAGGTCCGATTCTGAGGGTGTTACACTATACCTGGTCAGGAAGGTGAAGGATTGCTCCGATTGATTTCCTGCATGATAAACAAGTATACGTAAAATTCGAGCCGTAATCGGCTCCCAGGTTTCCCTGTAAATCGGCTCCTAAAGCCGATTGCCCCATGGTTCTGCGTTTAGATTTATGATAACATGGGGTTTTGCTTGATCACTACAAGTTAAATCGATCTACGATAGTTTAACGTTTTCACCACGTAACTGGAACGTCCTACGCCAGAATTGAGCCTAGTATGCATAAAAGATGAAGAATATCAACCCTAGAGAAGGCCTAATAACCAACATAAAGCCAATTACCGGAACATCCTCTCTAAAACGAATAAGCCACATCCTTATGCATTACCGGATCGTTCAACCCGTTTGTAAGACCTGATTACGTAGATATTAAACTAAACCTTGACGAACAAGGCACAACTATAACAGATCGAATCGACTAAATAGAGATCAAGGTGCTACCCTTGCACTTTGGGACACGGCAAGGGTAGCGAGATAGCTAGAGGTAGCATAACTTCGATAATAATGAAACAAAGGCCGATGCTAGCCTCAAACAATCTATGATAATGGTATTACTCGCCATCAACAACGCTTCAAGACGAGTAAAACCGGGTAACAAAATAGATATCGCCTAGATCGCAAAATGCGATCTAGGCAGCATGGCACTTACCCGAAAGAAACCCTAAGAAAGGGGTGGCGATGCGCCGAGATTGTGTTTGTCGTGAACGTGGTTGTTGTTTTCTTTCAATAACCCTAGGTACATATTTATAGTCCGGAGACTCTCTACTTTTGGAATAACTCTACAACTCTATCTTTACCTAAACATAAACGGAACCTAAACAAACACGAATCCTACTATGATACAAGATACACGGGCAATTCAGCCCAAATCTACGCACTAGGCCGATCCAACAACACGTTGAATATATGTATCCTCCAAGCCCATCTTGATCACGGCCCATCCCCGCCTTTGGCCAAAATATGGTGATAACACCCTCTCTCTCCTCGCTACAATAGCTAGGGTTTCTCCTCGCCGGACCAGGCCGATCTCGAGCCTCTCCGGCGGCTTTGCCAACCGGAGATGGCGGAGGTGAGGTGCCGAGAGTAGTCTAGGTTAGGTTTTGGGCTATATGCCCATAGTTTGGAGCGAGGTTTGGATCCTAGCCAGATCTAGATCTTAGGGTTCCGCCGCTGCGAGCTTCCTCCTCTGGCCGGAGTTGCTGGTGGTGGTGCAGGCCGCCGTCTCCGCTTAATAAGGCTGGTGGTCGTTCTGCTGCTGAAGTTCCGCGGCCCTGTTATTCCGTGCCTGGCCGGCCGTGGTGGCGAGGAGGCGCGGTGTTCGGGGCGGTGAGCGGGGTCTTCGTCTTCCTGGTCGTCCGTGGTGGCGAGGAGGTGAGATGGAGGCTCGGCTTCTTCTTCAGCGACGCAAGGGCGGTTCGTCGTTTTCTCCGGCTTGGGTGCCTCGGCGGTGTTCGTCTGCTTCTGGGAGCCATGGTGGCTCTCTTTCAGGCGACGGCGTCGGAGGTGTCTTTGGGTGGAGAAGTTCTCTGGAGCTTCCCTCCAGGGTCTTCTTGACGGCTTGTCTCATCAGCACACCGGAATCTATGGCAGTAGGGCTGCCGCTCCTCTGCTGCTTTGCTCCTCTCGCCGGTTGCTTCCTGTGGCAAGGGGCGCTCGCCGATGTTGGAGCTTCGTCACCGATCTGGAGGAGGAGGAGTACGAAGGGCTTGATTGCTTTTTGAAGTTTCTTTTAGGGTCCTCTATGCTTATTTCTAGGCCTCGATGTAATTTTTATCTTTCTGGCTTTTTTGTACTCCGGGGGCATATTTGTAGCAATATATGTCGGGTGCTTGTGCACCCGTTCAATGTTCAAAAAAAGAACGATGCCCTCATGAGGAAATACAACGCCCAAAAGCGTCGCCATCATCCAATCTGGAAGACCAAATCTAGGGTTTCCCCTGGAGCATGTTGGGAAGGGGGTGGATGGCTGCATACCGATGCCTCCAACAAGGCAACGACGCCCATAGGCACCATCGTTGACAACTCCGGCCACAACAGGAGTGCGGCTTTCACCGACAGCCTCACCCACCCCAACCCGTGATTCAGCCAGCCGCCTCCACGCCACCGGAAACCGCCTCCACGGCCGCTCTCGCTTGACCCTGTCGGCGTTGCACAGTCAGACACGCTACCCCACTTCTGCAGTGCACTTCCTCTTATTCGTAGACGGCAGGAGGATGCAACACCCCGCATGGTGCCATTCATCTCCCGCTCTACAAGATCGAGCAAGCATGAAGCATACAGTCATGGGCATGCCAATGTATCTTGACTGCTCGCCACCACCTCTTCCCACGCTGGTTCTTCTTCCTCTTCCACAAACATGCAAGGAGGATGCAACACCGGCCTACTCGGTCGAGCCGAGCCAGACCATAGCCATTCATCTCCTTGCAGCCGAACCACGTCCAGCCCCGACGCTCATAGCCTAGATCGGGCCCTCGTGCCCCGGAACCCGCCCACGCAGCCTAGATCGGGCCCAAGGCCAGGCCCAGATCTGCAGCTCAGCACCGCCGCGCTTGGAACCGCGTAGGCCCTCCTCCACCACTTCTCCTCTACCTCCCCGCTGGGCTCGCGCCAGAACACCGCCACACAGCGAGGCGCGTCGATTCCCGGCAGCAAGACAGAACGCCTCCATGGCGAGCTCCCCCTAGCACCTTCCGCCGTGGAGACGGCCAACGACAGTGGCGGCGAAGGGGTTGGGGGATGGGGGCGCCCGGCGGCCGGAGATTGGGTTCCCTCGAGTCGCCCCGTACGGAGCAACGCGGGGTCGGGGTGTGGTGCCTCTTGAGGTAATGAAAGTGGTCCTAAGAGTGAGGAAATATTATTGTATTTCAGAGCACATTTGTTAGTGTGCGTCACTTTTTGGCCTGTCCTCCTCGCAATGCCAATGCCAGCAGTACCAGCCGAAAACAGCCTGTAGACCATATTCTTTAGTCCGTTTGATAACATGCATATGTTTTCTTCACCTAGCTAAGACTGGATTGCTGATTCTCTACTAATGCAACTTGCAACACGTTTGGTTGGCTGCACCTTGCTACTAAGGTAATCTATTCTAGAGAAAGGTTACCAACTAGATGAACCAAGAACAATAGCAGTAGATCATACATTGACGACGGTGACGACACTACATAGTTCATGGAGACATTGACGACACTACATAGTTCACGACGTGATGCACAACTAAAGTTTGGGACATTGCCTAAGAACAATAGACCAGCAGATAAAACTCACTTGTCATCGACGATCCTACGGAATGCTTCTAGGTGCTCGGGACACCTCTTGATCGTATAAGCTTGATATAGTCGTAGATGACCACCTTGTGCACCTTTTTGGTGGATCTTCTTGAAGGTCAGCAAGTACACAGTCTTTAGGTCCCGAGCTATATAGCAAATGTTGGCCACCCTTGATCAAAGCAAGCTTTTCCATTGACATCCTTGATCCTTATGTCCAATGCATAGCCAGTCGTCGTCTTGAGGGTGATCTTGTCAAAAACATTGTCTAGGTAAGGCCTGAATGCATCTGGGATAGGAAGCGATCCTAAAGCAGGTGCTATCGTCACTTTGCAGATCTGGGTTGGTCGGCATTCCTGTTCTATTCACCCTCTTGTTGAAGCCCTTGTCACCACCCCCCAAGGCCATCAATCTTTAAAGCCTACAAATATATACTCTTGTTGGCGTAGAATGCATGGTTATCAAGGAAATTACTGCAAGTGGCAGGCGCCGTACGTGGTGAAACGAGAACTCTGAATATTACGTTGCCTACCCGAGGGAGGCGGACACCTGAGTGCTGATGTATCTATCCACTGTATTTCCAGTCAGTGACGATACGTACGTGTGAAATAATCTCCTTTATGTATTTGTTCAAATTGATTCGCACATCGTTCTAAGTTTCTAACACAACGATCAAAATCAGATGAAGAAGTAGGTGGATGGTAGAGATATTTATCCCTTAACATTTTAACATTTTTTTGCGGTTATCCCTTGAAAAAGTAACTACCCAAAGAGTGGGGGAAATGTTACTATTGTCTTTTAGCGACGAAAGGAGTAGCCGGCGAGTCACACTGTCACAGTAGTAGGATAGGTTGGTTGAACCAAAGCTACCAATCCAAAGCTAACGCGAACGTGCGCAATGTGGAGTAGATCACTAAACCCTCCTGTCTGTTCCCCTGCGACCCCCTCTCCCTAGTCCCTACTGCCCCTGCCCGTCAATCGCCAGCCAACCCCCACCGGTCCGCATGCCCTTAGCCGTCACCTGCAGTCGACGCCACCGGCCGTTACACCGCCCCTCGTCCCATGCACCCAGCTGATAGCTCGGCTTCCGGCGACCCCTGCCCCCCGCTTCTGCTCTATTAGTACAAACACATCCACAGTTCCCCCGCTCAAACACCTGATCTACAACGTGCCTCCGCGCGCAGTATCCACATAGGCGAAGATGGTGAACCTGATCGAGGCGCAGAAGCCACTGCTGACGGGGATGATGAGGCTGGCCGGGCTCCGCCCCATCGACGTCGAGCTGGAGCCGGGCACCACCATGCACTTCTGGGCTCCCAAGCACCACGCCGGCAAGAAAGGCACCACCATCAGCCCTCTCGATCCCAGCGCCGCCACTGCCAACGCCACAGCCAAGAAGCCATCCAGCTCCAGCAGCAGCCGTCGTCGTCGCCGACGGAACAACCCCGAGTCGAAGCCCAACGTGGTCCTGATCCATGGCTTCGCAGCCGAGGGCAACGTGACGTTCCAGTTCAACTTCGGCGTGCTCGTTTCCCGCTACAACGTGTACATCCCGGACCTGCTCTTCTTCGGCAAGCACTCCACCACGGACAGCGCGGACCGGTCCCCGGATTTCCAGGCGCGGTGCGTGGCGGCGGCGCTGGCGCGGCTCGGCGTGGCGCGGTGCGACGTGGTGGGGTTCAGCTACGGCGGCATGGTGGCGTTCAAGCTGGCCGAGACGCGGCCGGAGCTGGTGCGGTCGCTGGCCGTGTCCGGGTCCGTGGTGGCCATGACGGACGCCGTGAACAGGGAGACCATGGCGCGGCTCGGGTCCGGGTCGTCCGCGGAGCTGCTCATGCCGGAGACGCTGCAGGGTCTCAAGGCGCTCTTCTCCGTCTCCATGTACAGGAAGATGTGGTTCCCGAACAGGATGTACAAGGACTACCTCAAGGTAAATAAGCATACGTCTGAATGCTAAATTAATCATGTTTCTTGCTCAATCAAATGCCAATTCAAATTGTTGTTACTACCGAGATCTCATGGTTACAATAGTGCTTATCCTAGGAATGCAGTGTTAGCTGGGTGCTTTTGATTGACATACGTTTGCATTTGTGACGAGCAGGCGATGTTCACCAATAGGAAGGAGAGGCTGGAGCTGCTGCAGGGGTTGCTAGACAGCAACATGGATGCCAAGATCCCTACATTCCAACAGGTAAAGTTACTAAGCAAAGCAGTACTATACCTTCCTTAAGTCAAAACAAGCAACACCTAGTTAGGGTTTGTTCACCAACCTGTATTAGATAGAGGTAGGAGGACTGAACTAAAACAGTTTTCTAGCTAGTGTGACTAGTAGGCTGCAAATATGCCCTCATCGCAGCTTTATATGCATGCCAAAAATCAGCTAATGCAAAGAACCCTTTTAAGAAATCACAGCTTTATATGCATGCCAAAATCACCCAAGGAAAAAACCTTGTTGAAATATAATTTCTTGTGCATGTTACTAATATCACTCAGTTGCCTGTGTAAGTACCACCTGTTCCCCCATTAGGTAACCTACTCTTGACCAAGCATATATGCAGGTGATGCCTGTGACTTTTTACGATAGGAAGGACTTGCTTCTGTATTCCCCCGCAAAAGAAAAAAAAAGATAGGAAGGACTTGCTCCAACAACAACAAAAATCACTATCGGGAGTCGGGACTGGCTCCATTTTTGTTGACTAGCGAAACGGTCTGTCCGTCCAATGTACTACCTCTGTCCCAGTTTATAAGACTTACGCGTATATCTAAGTCGTTCGCATGAGCTATATAATATGAATTATATAATATAAAAATTATATCATTAGAAAATATAACATTTAAAGTTTCTAATAGTATAGTTTTTATCTTATGTACCTCATGCTAAGTTGGTTAATTTATCGACCTAGAAATACGCGTAGATTTTATAAACCGAGACGGAGGGAGTAGTGTTTCTTGGCTGATGCTCATTTATGGGCTCTGCATCTGAGCTGGGCCGACTTCTTGGGTACTAGTTGACGCACACCTTTATGGGCCCTTGATCTAAGACAGGCCACCTGCAGCTTGGGCAATCCAAGGCTTGTTTTCCCTTTTCGAGAAAGAAAGCGTACCCTGACTTTGGGTTATTCTCCACTGATAAAAACTAACGGAACTCCTGTTCATGGTTGCAGAAGATAATGCTGATCTGGGGCGAGGAGGACAAGATTTTCGACATAGAGCTGGCCAGGAAGATGAAAGAGTAAGCATCACTTCTACTGTCGTCTTCCCCCACTAGCCGCGACGCCATCTTCAGACTGAACCTCTCTACAAGCATCTCAGTTCAAACAAACCCTGATCTCTGAACAAACTCACTGGAACCTGACGGTGTGTTTGCAGGCAGCTGGGCGAGAAGTGCTACCTGCAGGGCATCCCGAAGGCCGGCCACCTGCTGCACCTCGAGCGGCCCTGCGCCTACAACCGCCAGCTCGGGAGGTTCCTCGCCCACGTCAACTCCCAGGAGGAACAGCAAGAGGCCAACTGATTGCCTCAAGAAAGTCAACCGTGTGCTGTATATTGGAGGCTGTTACTAGGTCTCAGACTACGATCGAGTAGAGCATCCTGCGGATTATATTAATTGATGATGAGTTGACGCTGCGCTTGGTACGACGCGATCGCGTTTATGTCTTCCTGTTCCCGGTCACTGTTTGCTTTGACGTTACATAGTTATGTTATTGTCGTATTAGGAAATGCTACGATGTGACTTAAAGCCTAAGATCAACGGTTGTTTGTTGCCTTGTTGGGGAGGCTGGCCTAGGAATCGAGAGGGAGTCATGCCTCATGTTTCGGATTCTTTGCAATCCTGTCGTAACAACATGTATTACCTCTGTCTCACAATATAGACGTTTTGTTAGGCTATTCTCCTACCAAAACATTTTACTCCCTACTAGGACTAGGAGCATATTTTAGTAGAAAAAAGGAAGTAGTATCACAAACATAGGATGCACAAATATTAAATCGCCTTCTACAAAGAATAAAGAAACTATTTGCTTTAGCTGGCTGATCAAGTTGGGTGTTTTTTTCCCATGAGTTTGCTTTCTTTAGCTAGTGATTCGCCTCTTCCACAGCGAGAAACTCGTTCTTCTACTCCTTGACTGAGTTGGTCCCATCACCTGCTCCTCTCTACCGTAGTTGGTGGTTACAAAACTTGTTGACATGGATGACCTCGCGGTCGATCTTTCGAGCTCTCAAATATAGAAGAATACAACACTACTCATAGTTGTAGGAAGACGGCGTCTCACCTAATCCGTTGATGGAAGACGGAGTCCACTTCTCCTCCCGTTGAGAGTCGCCCACCTTTGGCTGGCTCCCCTCTCCCTTTCCTCTGGCGGCCTTGCTGGCCAGAGTGACTGGGAGAGGAGAGGTCGTCTCCCCTGTACAACATGTAGTTTTAGGGTTTGCGGCCATGTTACGGTCTTGGGCTTCTTGCCCGTAGCTCGGAGCAGTGCTTTAGATCCTGATCAGATCTAGAGAGTAGGGTTTATTTCCATTTTCTTCTTGCTTAAATGGTCGAAGCAGGGGATCTTGGAGAGTGGAAACGCTCCCTCCCCAATAAGATCATGTCTGGGTGCCTGGTCTAGCTTTGGAGCAGTGGCGATGGTGGACTTCCTCTGGCCAACCTCGGTGGCGAGGGGAGGAAGTTGGCCACCATGGACTCCTCTGGTGCTAGCCCATGGCGGGGCAATCTGCAGAGGCAGAAGGTTACCGTTTGTATTTTTACGGCCGGCCATGGAGGGTTGCAAGGATCGACGCTCGTTCAACCTCGTCATCGACAACTTCCGCTAAATCGATCTTCGAGGGGATGATCGGTTGCCTCTCCTTCCCGCATAATTGGTCTTGGTTATATGATAGAATTTTGTATTTTATGTAGCGCGTTTCCCAATAGTTACACATGGGGGCTGACATGTTACCATGATTTGGGGTATTTGTTGAGACGGTTTTTTGTCTGTACGATAGGTTTGTGCATTGCATGTGCTCGGTTGTACGGAGTAAGGTGTAAGTTCTTTTTGGGTCGTTATGTATTTCCTCCATACCGATTTATTGGGCTAATATGGAGTTCAAGAAATATGTTTAACTACAAATTTAACCAACAAAATATGAATCATATGTCACAAAAATTATATCATTGAAAAAAGATTTTAAATATCAATCCAATGGTATAATTTTTATGACATATAACTCCTATTTTATTGATAAATTTTATGGTCAAACTTTTTTAGTAAACTCTGTGTTAGCCCAATAAACCGGTATGAAGATAGTACGTTGTATTGTATGTTGCATGTGTTGGTTTGTTGCGACCTAAAAGTAATTTTGTTGCATGCTGTATTATGTTAGAATTTTATTACTGTATGACAAATATGTCACAAATATTGCACAAATATGCTTATGAATCAGATAAAATGACAACTGAAGGCACAAGATCCTCTTATCGAACGATCTGGAAGGAGGCCGATATTGCTTTAAAATGTCGCCCCCCATATCTGACCGATGCGCCCAGCGTGTCGCGCTACGACAATCATGCAGTACATGCACGAAGAAGTCTCGATCTGAGATGACCGTACGCGTTTTATCAATCGATGTGATGAGAAGCGGTCTGGATCGGTGGTGGGACGGTGGGATTCGAGGTGGACCTTACCACGAGCGCACCAGCAACAGTGCGACGACGCTAGGCTAGGAGGTCGGGGGGCTGGACTGGAGCATCCGATGTTGGTCCGGTCGGGGCGATCTCGCTTTATTTGCGCGCCTGTTGCATCGGGTCGCCGCGCGGACCTCGGAGGCCCGCGTGCGCGCACGAGCGGTACACCCCGGCACGTACGTGGTGCCGGTCGCCGGTCGGTCGTCGGGGCAGGGCTCGATCTTCGCCTTCAGAGACGGCCGGGTCAAACCGCTCGACGTCCGCGACTGGATTTGTCCGGGCCTCCCGTCCCGTCTCGGCTCAGCTGGAGCTGGACCACTCGCAGCTGGCTAGGGCTAGGGCGCCGTTGAGCTCCCGCAGCTAGTCCTGCTGCTGCTGATGTTGCCCATGTGTGTGGTGGTGTGATGACTGTGGCTGGCCTCTGCCTCTGCGTGGGCGTGGCCGGCGCGCGTCCGGGCGGGGGTCCGCGCTCTGGCTCTGTTCGTTTACTCGTCTTTTCGGCGCGATCGGCGCATCTCGATCGCGCGCGGCCGGGACCGCGACCACGGCGGCCTGCGCGCCGGCTTCTGCAGCGGGGCGGCTGGCTGGTGGCCTGACCTGGGACTCGGACTGGGACATGGAGTGGGAGATAGCGCACGCACCGGGAGTCCGGGACCCCGAGCCTGAGGAGAGCACGCAGTCAGTAAATCGCGTAAACTGCACCGAGCTCCTCTCGTCTCTTCAACGCTATTGTAGTGTATCCTTTTCCTTGTTGTAGTATCTTTTTTCAGTTTCTGCTTAGCATGCCAGTTTTCATGTAGCTAACCATATGGACTTACTGGTTGTACGTACTAACCACCGTGTAGCTAACCGCGTATGGTTTATTGTTATTTATCTGCATTACAGGCTTACAGCAACACATGCGTACCATGTAAAACCTTTCATGCACATTGCAACCTGCTCCATTGACTCTATTCTACACGTGATAATTTTTGATAAATGTAGATGATGAGGACTCTCAATACGTAGGTGGGAGCAATATGGGCCCTTCTTTTTGAAGCATTCTACGGCGGGCAAGAAGCCGGCCTGAACCAATCAAATTAAAGAACAAAGTTACAAAGTTTGGTTACAAAGCCATAAGAAAAGAGAATGCCAAGAAAACTAGGTATCGGCCTAGTAAATATATGACAACAGAAGGGAGATGAAAGAGAAGAGGAACCTAATGAGAGCCTAGATGAGTGAACATTACCGCCCAATCATGTATCAGCTCTTTGTGAGGCTGCTTTTGGCACCTATGATTCCAAAGAAGCAAATCTTCCGCACATCTACGAAAAACAAGCTGCATTGGCTCGTCGATATTTCTGAAAACCTTAGTATTTCTCCTCTTCCAGAGATTCCAAAGAGCGCATATGATGATAGTGGATCTGACTTTTAACGGGTGCTCCTCCCCAAAGATCTCAAGCCTAGTGCGTCTTCAATATCTCCGAATGGCGACCATCCAAAAGGGAGCCGAAGGCGGTGCAGAAACAAGTGCTCGGAGTCTCGGAAGGCGCGAAGGCAGGAATCCGAGGAAGCTAACCCCTTCCTGAAGCGGCGCTGGTTTGTAAAAAGCCTTCCACGATCGGCGAGCCAAAGAAACATGCGGCAACGGTTCGTCGAGTAGTTCTTCCAAGTCGGAGTTGCAAAGGGGACGTCCTGCAAATGTTCAAAAGCAGTCGAGTATGCCGATTTAGTGGTTAGTGGCCTGCTGTCTACTCGTGCAATTCTAACGTCAGGCTTGTTCATGTCAAGCTGAACGGAGGCTAAGAGAGATCGAAGGCTGTGAAGCTCTAGACTGGTGGCATGAGAGAGGCGTGGCTGTAAGGACAAGACTAAGTCCTGAGAGGAGCAAACAGAGGCAACCATAGCATTCTGACGCGTGACGTGAGAAAAAAGTGCGGGAAATCTAGAGGCTAGAGCAAAGTTCTCAAACCAAGTATCATGCCAAAAGGAGGTGAAAGAACCTGACCCAACGGAGACAGAGGTCGCTTTCCTAAAATCATTGAGACAGGAAAGAAGGTCTTTCTAGACCACAGAGCCTATATGATTATGGTCACCTAAATCCCGATTATCGTTCCAACCGTAAGAAGAGACAAACCAACTTTCCCAGGGGGTTGATGGCTGAGAGTGAAGCTTAGAAAGGAACTTCATGAGAAGGGACTTATTGTGCGTTCTGAGACATCGAAAACCAAGACCACCTTTCTGAATCGGGGCACATACATCCTCCCAAGCCACCTTGCATTGCCCCCCAGTAACATGATCATCTCCAGCCCAGAAAAAGGCGCGGCAAATCTTGTCAAAGTCTTGGATCGTGCCGATAGGCACAAGCAAAGCCGAGAGTAAGTGAGAGGCCATAGACCGAAGAGAGGCTTTTACAAGAATAGCACGACCACTTAGAGGCAGAAGTTTTCCGATCCAACCTGGAAGGCGACGACGAAAATTGTCCACATAGGGCTTGAAAGCATTTAGGTTTAATTTATGAGTTGATAGAGGCAGTCCTAAGTAAGTTTGAGGGAAAGTGGTGACGAAACATCCAAGGGCAGCAACTAACTGTGAGGCCAAGAGCTGGTCCACATGAATGGGGGCAAAAGTGCTCTTATGGAAATTGATTTGGAGGCCAGTTGCATCCGAGAAGGCTGAGAGAACCGATCTAAGATTGTGGATACAGTCTTCCGACACCCTAAGGAGGATTAGAGTGTCGTCGGCGTATTGCAAAACAGGGCAAGGTAAGTTGTCATCGAGAGGGTGCAGAAGCAACCCATCCGTAGAGGCTTTGTTAAGAAGCAAACGAAGAACATCGACCACAATATTAAAAGATAAGGTGACAGTGGGTCCCCCTGACGAAGGCCCCGTCGACACTGGATCCACCTACCCGGCTTACCATTGAGAATAACAGCGGACTGACTAGAGGAGTTAAGGTTCCTAACCCAAAGACGCCAAACGGGCGGAAAACCTTAGCCAAAAGGATACGGTCAAGCGCCTCCTAACTGATGGAGTCGAAAGCTTTCTGGAAGTCTAGTTTAAGCACAATAGTCGGAGCCTTACGCTTAAAGCAGGATTGAATGATATCGGCAGCATAAATAAAGTTTTCGGATACCGACCTACCTTTGATAAATCCTGTTTGATCGTTGCTAATGATAGAAGGAATAATGGGTTGAAGACGGTTAGCTAGACATTTAGAACCTAACTTGACACAACAATTTTGAAGGGAGATAGGCCTGAACTGATCTGGGTTTGTGACCCCAATGGTTTTGGGAAGCAACACAATGAAAGATCTATTTATGCGCCTAAGCTGCACAGCGGAGGAAAGAGTAGTGTTCAAGAATACGAGAAGATCGTTTTTAACCAGATCCCACTTGTCGATATGATCGGGCCCTTCTACGGATGATGAAGCAAAGTCCTGATGTTTTCTATTACATGCTTGCTAATTTGCTCTGAATGTTTTTGTTGAACACACATATCATGTCACTTTTGTATTACCGTTCTATGTGTATAACATGCATGTTTACCTAGTCTAGCGATAGATCCCCTTGTCGATTTGATCGCATGCATGCAAATCGTACGTGCTGCCCCATGTAACCACGTATAGATGCATACCTTCCTGTGAATCAATACAATCTGTTGAGTCCTGTAATTCTGTTGTTTTCAACATGGAGGAATTTGGTGCCGGTGTAACTTTGTTCACACAAGATTGTTCTGTTGTTTTCAACATGGAGGAATTTGGGCCAACGAGGCGATGAAATTTTCTCGGAATGGGTCGGAGGTAGGTGTGGGGCGGAAGCGGTGGAGTTGGGGAAGGAGGAGGGCCGGCGGCGCCTTGGAGGAGAGGGAGGTGGCGGCTAGGGTTTGGAGGGAGGAGGCTGACGGCGCCCAGGGAGAGGAGGGTCGGCGGCTAGGGTAGGAAGATCGTAGTTAGGCGATATCATGTGGAAAAGTATGAAAAAACGCATGACACCAATAGGGCCGGCTGCTCATATATATATTGACAATGTTACAGGTATAACACTAGAAATACACGGGGAGGTATAACTAATAGTGTCGAGAGAAACAAAATCTAGCTGAAGTGCTAGCTCGACCGTAGAGTACGTAGTACTAGTGCGTGTCTTCTACTAGCTGCTAGCCTGGAGTTAATTTGGAGCGACTGCGCTTCATCAAAGCTAGCTGAGACGTACGGTACGACGCTACATTCCAATTCCGTGGCAGTGTACTGGTACTTATCCTACCAATACGTATCTAGCGCAGCACTGCTCTCGATACTAGTACTTGTCTTGTGTAGCCGAATCAATGAGCACTGCCGCGAGTAGCCTTGCTGGGGCGCGCGTGAGCTCAGACAGACACACCATCGACATCGAGGCCGGTCGGTCTCAGCCTCGCTCTCACACAACACAAGACCTGCGTCGTCCTATCGAAGAAATAAAATGGTTACGTACGCACGTACTACGTGACTGTGGTCCGCTAGCTACCTGGTCCTTCTCTGTGTTTGCACGCACATTGTGCTGCAAACTTAAATAACGCTGGCGCTCATCAGGGCATCTTCACCGCGGGCCGACACATTCGGTTGTTCCAAGCTGTCCGTTTTCTATCCGTTGGATCTGGCCAGCCGCGTACAAAGAAAGCCTATTGTGGAATTGCATCTGGGCCAGCCCGTGTCCTCGTCTGTTCGGACAGACGCATCCATGACCCATATTTGTCAAGGATATGTCTTGAGAGACCTATCGTTTTCATAGAAGAAAGACCAAGAGGCCAGGTTTACAACACGTTGTGGCACAGACGCCCCAGGCACAACCCCATACTGTCCTAGGGACAACACACACACTAACCAACTACTCGCGGTATCTCCACTTGTCCACCTGACTTAAACAATCACGGAATAACCGAGCGGCTCCCCACAGACCTGTCTCAGCCGAAATCTTCTCGATGACCCTTGCGGGAGATGGGGTGACTCCTTCAAAGACAACATCATTTCGGTATCGCCAGAGCGTCCAACAAACCAGGGCAATCCCCGTCCAGAGGTCTCGCTCGCGGCCTTTGCCACCGCGCCTGTCCTGAAGCCAGGCGACAAGTTTTGTCTCGTGATCTGGCATTCACTGGCTCTTGCCCCACCATCCAAGGAAGGTCATCCAAACTACCCTAGCTAATACACATCCATGAGAAGGTGGTCAATAGTTTCTCCACACTGATCGCAGAAAGGGCATGTTGCTGGGTGCTGTAGACCACGCCGTCTCAACCTATCTGCAGTCCAACATCTGTTTCTCACGGCCAACCAAAGCGAGACCTTGCAACTGGCAGGAGCTCGGGAGCGCCAGATCTGCAGTGCCCCGGCCATCGAGGTCCGTCCAGCAAACAGGGCCTGATAGCATGACTTCGCGGTGTAACAGTTGGTCGCGGTGTAACTAGCATGACTCCTTGACCCAGATTTGATGAACGGATGGATCTGTCCGGATGCGCCAATCCGGATAGGTGATACCGCTGGGTGCTACGCATGTCCCACGCGTCCGCACAGTTCAGACGCGCTCGGACTTGAATAGACCCGGTGGAGATGCCCTCAGGTCAGGATCCAAACGTAGCTGTTCAAACTCTCCTGAACAAGCTTTGGTTGAGGTTGCCTAATTAGAAGATGAATATCCAATGGCCCAATTAGTTGAGTTCGGCCAGAAGAATCATGGAAGCAAAATAAATCTTCAGCGCGTAGGTACACACACTAGCTACAACATATATGAACAAGCGAAGAAGATCGAGCGTGGAGGTGGAGCCATATATAGATATTCCGTGTGCAATGTGCATCCCTAACTGATCGCAGGTAGAGCTGTCTTGGAGACTCGATCGGACTGTGATTTAACATCCGCCAAAGGAGGGGTTTGCCGAGCGGATACGCCGAGGGCAATCGTTCGCGTAGCTTTTATTGATGGTTTTTTCTTCTACGCCAACGGCTAAATGCCCTCGGGTATATCGAATAGTACATGCACCGATGCACCCATGTTCTCATCAACCTCCAGTTACGTATACAGACGACGAAATCTTTTATGGATTTCGATCCTAGACTGTAGACATACCCGTTCTATTATACCAAGCAAAAGTGCGTTCTAATGTTCGACCAGCATGCATCTTATATAAATATAAGAGCACCTCCACTCGTTAGACGTTTCTTGATCGAAATCCGGCGTTATTTAATGTCTGACGGAGCTAGTTTTTATCCAGTTTCTCACTCGTGTTCTTAGCCCGAGTTTCTAGGCGAAGTCAACTCGGCGTGTTTCCATCCAAATTTGGCTCAAATTCGACCAGTTTTCGGCATATTTCATCATAATATAAATACAAAGCACTGTTCGGCATAGTTCGATGTGAATTTAAACATAGTTTGGCATACAACTAAACATAGTTCAACATACACTAAAAATACAACATATTTTGGCCAGTTCATGCTCGGCATCTACATGTTGCCCCTGCGTATCCATATGTGCTCAATCAGATCATCCTGCAGCTGTTGATGCACTACTGGATCTCGGATCTTCGGACGTAGGGCGATGAAGACAGCCTAGGTTGGCGGCACCTGGTGATCAGGCTCTGCAAGAGGTCTCTGTCTGTAGTATGGCTTGTTCTGCTCAACCAAACTCACTGGGTCTTTCCTCTCATCCTTAATAATCATGTTGTGCAAAATCACACAACAGTTTATCACTTTCCACATCTGATCTTTCGACCAGGTCATAACAGGGAACTAAACAACAAAAAACCTATGTTGGAGCATACCAAATTCCCGTTCCACATCTTTTCTGAAAGCTTCTTGTTCCTTGGCAAACTGAGCATGCTTGGGGAGCATCGGGTTTGAGATGGTCTTCACAAATGTTGGCCATCTTGGATAGATGTCATCTGCAAGATAGTATCTCTTGTTGTATTGGTGCCCGTTGATCTCAAAGTCCACAGGGTAGCATGACCCTCAACAATCTTGGCAAAGACAGTTAAGGACGTTGATGTCGTTGTTAGATCCTACCATGCCAAAGAAGGAGTGCTAGATCCAAAGATCATGTGTAGCAACTGCCATGAGTATCACAGTGCAACCTCCTTCGTGGCCTTTGTACATTTCCCTGTCATGCAAATGGACAGTTCTTCTACTGCCAATGCATGCAGTCTATGCTTCCAAGCATCTCAGGAAATCCTCTAGTTTTATTGACTGCGAGGATTCGAGCAATGTCTTCTCAAGTACTGTGTCCCAAACACTGCAATCATTGCCCTGTTGAACCTATAGAAGCAATCGATGGTGGAGGACTCGTCCATGCGGAGATACTCATCGACACTGTCATCGGCACTCCGTATGCAAGCAACCACATCGCCACTATGCACTTCTGCAGTGAGGAAAACCCAACAATGTCGGTGCAGTCCTTCTTGCACACGAAATAGGGGTCGTACTCCCGAATGGCATGCACAATCTCGAGGAAGAGCTTCCGGCTTATCCTGAAATGGCGTCGAAACACGGCCTCTTCGTATAGCGGCTCGTCGGCGAAGTAGTCGACGTACATCATGCAGTAGCCCTCTGTCAACACCCGGATTTTTAATCCCAGATGCCTGTTATACCATACATCGCAATCCCATGATTACCATTTTTGCGAGACATAACATATTTGGATATCACAGTACATCATCCATTACAAACCATACATAAGGTCCTACACAAATAAGGATCTCATGATCCAGTTCTTAATACAACTCAAGCAGCGGAATAACGTAAAGATAACGATAGCGTGGGCGAAGCTCCATCTTCAGGGTCACAGGCAATGCTGACGATGGGAGAGGATCCTAGTTGTCGCAACCTTCCTGCGGTCCATCATCCTGATACTCCTCTTCATAGTCTGGCCACGGGAATAGCCAGGGACAAAGCCACGAGTACTCTTTAAGTACTCACAAACTAATACTAACAAGTAAAGGGGGGGGGGGTGGGTTGTAGTAGGATGCTAAGCTCTAGGGTTGTTTTGCAAAAACCCAGATTTACTCTACTAAGTTCAAAAGCAAAGATAACTAGTTGAAAGTTTTATATCACCTAAGTGGGAACTTGAATTTCATATCACAACTTTGTTGTGGTCAAGTCAAAGTCATAAACCATTTCATAAGTCATTTTGAAAACATCCGACGATAGAACAACATGGCCATCTAATCGTCCATAATCATGACGCTATTCGAATAGTTTGACACTCTGCAGAGATTATACACTTTCACCAAAACATTCGATACATCCGTTAGGAACGATCCTGAATTCACCATACTCAGTATGCGGATAATCAATCCTAACCTTTCAATTACACGCCCTAGTATAGGCACCTCTCCTATGAGTTTGGCCTCCTAACCATGACCAACTGTCATCTTGGGTACTGCACAGGTGGACAATCTTCACAAGGTAGTCTCATCTCAGACCTTGGCCTCAAGGGAACCCATACTAAGGTATATAAATTTCCAGTCAAGCCCTACCCAAATTTCGGGTATTGTGGTTGTACGATAAAATTGGAATGGTATCGCATCCAGACAACCATCGGTTTTATAAAGGGCTAAGACTCATGCCTCAAAATTTTCATCATCAAAATCATATGGTGTTCAAGAACACATGTCAAAACATTTCAGTAGAATGACTCATCATTCTAAGGTTTTCATAACCATTTTCACCAAGTATTCCCATCTAAAGTTGATCAAGTTTTATGCTTAGCACTAGTAGCTACATGTGGGGGTAAACACTAATGAGGTGTGGTAACAAAGGTGAATGATCTAAGTTCAATCTCATGCCTTAGGATGACATCAAGATTATCTATCTTAGGCCAAGTTTTATGCTCTTTATGCTACCTTAAATTATCTTTCTAGAATCTACAAGTCACTAAGTAAACTCTAAGAGAAATTTTTTAATAAAGAAAATAAATTACTAAGCTTGCAAGTAAAACTAGGATGGTGGGTCAAGTGGGTATAATCACATATGCTTAAGGCATATAGTTGGCATAGTAACAAGCAAGTAGTAGCTTGCATAAGTAGGGTATCTTGCAAGTGTTAGCTTGCTCAGTTAATAGCTTGCCTTGTGTAGAGCAGTGGTTGAAGTTCTCCTTGGCTTCTTCCTCGTAGTATCCTCCTTCCTCCTCGTATTCTTGGTTGGTACTAGCGTCTATAAATAAATACGAGGTACACAATCACCAAACAATACTTAACTATTTCTAATCATCACACAAAGGTTCACACTAGGTGATCTAGCATCATCACTAACATTACAAGATTAAAGCACTTGTCCCATTTATTTTATTTTGAGAAAAGTAATTTCTACTAATTGAAAAACTACTTAAGATTTAATATTCTCCAACTCAAACATGGGATCATGTTGACACATGTCATCAAAATATATTTCAGCACATGGGAATGTGATTTAAAGTGGTGTCACAATTTAATAAGGGTTAACCTTTTTATTTAATTTAATTAAAGTGACTAGAAATGCCTATGTGGCATTCTTTTATTACTTGATCATTATTTCTGTAAGTAATCCTATATATTTTTATATATTCTGAAAGGTATGGTCAAATGTGATTTTTGAGAGTTGGAATCAACTCAAAAGCTTTTATGGTTGAATTTTGAAAAATGTTTGAATGCAAAAAAGCTTATGCCTTGTTATTTTTACCAGGGGTGATCTATAAATCTAAATGGTTTGAATCTAACGGGCTTGGATTAAGCTTTCCAGTACCTTTCTAAAAAAATTGGTTTCATGCATTTTGGTTAAGTGAATCGAGCTAGGTTGATTTTTGAATCTAGGTACATAACTGTGTTTGAAATTAAATGAATAAAAGTAAATTTGAATTGTTGGGTCGCGCGGGATGTTTAACTGGGCCGGCCCACTACACACAGCGCACGCGCGGGCTAGTTAAGTGGATGTCCCCATGCGTCAGTCAGACAGTGAGGGACGAAGCGGTACGAGGTGATCTAGGTCGCACGATCTAACTCTAATCGAACGGCTCTGGTTCATCGTCCACGTCGGGCAGCGCCGGCGAGACAGAACCCTAGCGCGGCTGGTGCGGGTCATGGGAGGATCACCGGGGCTCAGGCGATGGTCGGCAACGGGGGCGAACGACAAAGTCGACAACGGCGGCTCTCCTAGTACCGACAGCTTCTCCTGGGGCGGCTCCAATCGACGGCGCCTCTCCTCCTCTGCAGCGTCGAACTCCGGTGAAATTCCGGCCACCTGGTGCTCGCCTTGCTCTGGGAGTGAGTGGGTGTGATCAGTGAGAGGTGGGGAGTGAACTGGTATGAAGAAAACGAGCGGGGAGGCTCCTTTATAGTGGGGCGGGGACCGACGGGCGCGGGCTGAGCTCGTCGTGGTCGACGGCACAGAGGTCTAATGGCATGGGCGACGGTAGGGGGAGGTGCTGTGCTCCCTGGCGAAGCTCAACGGCATGGTGGCGAGGTGTGGGGCAGTGCTGATCGGTCGGAATGCGTCGACGCTCTGGGCGGGTCTGACGACAAATTTAATGGCGCACGGGTGCTCCTGGTCGTGCGGAGGCGAACGAGGTTGTATGGCAGGGTGCTGGAGTGTTGGCGATCACGCACGCAAGCGGCGAGGGCGGCGCGCGGTCTGTGGGTGCTGGTCGAGTGTGGCACACTGGCGCGCTCTTGGCTCACACGCAGAGAGACTGGGCGCGTGCTTGGCGGGTGGTCTAGTGGCTAGCTGCGCTCGGGGCTGGGACAGGGAGTGGCGGTGGACGGTGCTACGTGTTCCAGACAAGGTGGGCGGGGCTAGTTCTTCCTCTAGCTCGCTGGTGACATTGGGTTTGGCAAATGGGCTCGGCATGGTCACCATTAATGGATATGCCAAGCTCACAGTGGTGCTAAGTCTTGTTAATTGGGCTAGATCATCTACTGAGAGTGTATTGAGAGCTAGAGAGGGAACAAGGTTGGCCAAATTCACTGCTCACTATAGTGTATGTTGTTTGTTTGTTTGCTGCAAACAAGGTGTTCGATGAAATGGCCGAAAGAAATTCAAATTTTAATTTTGGATTCAAACTTGGTGGGTTTGCTAGGCACATACTAGGGAATCTCTGGTTAGTTGGATTAGTCAAGGGGGACTGGTTTGGTTGGGTTTTGAAAATGTGTGATCTTCATATATGATAAAGATTCAATTTTGAATTGTCATTTGAATGAGGTTGTCAAATGTTTCTGCAAGTTTGAAAGGTGGGCTTTGAAGGGTTTCGCAACATAGTAAATCAAAAAAATTCTACGGATGCGAACGGGAAAGCCAAGATCTAATATAGGAGATGCAAACAACGGGGGGGGGGGGGGATAGATGAGATCTTCATACCCTTGAAGATTCGCACAACGTAACGTTCGACGGAACGTGGTTGGTGTAGTCGTACTAGTCTTCTCCTCCTCGCGATCCGATCCGATCCAACACCGCAAGTGGCGATGCCTTCGAGAGATGCACACGTACGGAACCTCGACGTCTCCTCCTTACTCGGTCCAGCAAGTGGGGTGGAGAGATAGATTGGATCTACAACACGACGGCGTGGTGCAAAGGTGGAGAGTTTCAAGGCAGGGCTTCGCCACGCTGCAATGGGAGAGAGAGAGAGAGAGAGAGAGAGAGAGAGGAGGGCAGCAACTAGGCGGCTAGGGTTTGAGGAGGTGTGGGGGGAGGGTGCGCCCCTGCCCTCTTTATATAGAGGGCTGGTCGGCTGCCCCCTTGCCCCTCCGCCAAGCCTAGGGCCGGTGGCCACATGGGAGGAGTGGGGGGCAAGTTTCCCCCCTTCTAGAAGCTCTCCCTAGGGTTTCCCCTAGGGCTTGGCCGGCTGGGCCTATGGGGCCTTGTGCCCCTGGCCCAATGCGGCCAGGGCACTCCCTCGTAGGCCCACGCCCCCTCCCGACAAGTGGGGCCACATTGGTCCCACTCCGGAAGGTTCTAGAAGCTTCTGGTACAATACCGAACAATCCAAAACAATTCCGAAATCCAAAAACTACTTTCCCTTATATGAATCTTATTCTCCGGACCATTCCGGAACCTGTCATGATGTCCTGGATCTCATTCGAGACTCCAAACAAAAACTCGTAAACCAATTATCCATTCTATCCTAGCGTCGAGACACGTTAAGTGTGTGACCCTACGGGTTCGAGAATATGCAGACATGATCTTCTATAAATAATCAACAGCGGGGTCTGGAAACCCATATTGACTCCCACATATTCATCAATGATCATATCGGATGAACCACGATGCCAGGATTCAATTAATCCCATATATATTCCCTTCGTCGCGCGATATTTTACTTGCCCGAGATTCGATCGTCGGTATCGGCATACCTAGTTCAATCTCGTTCGCAGCAAGTACTTTACTCGTTCCGTAATCCGATATCACTTAGTTATTAAATCCTTAACCACGTGCTTGCAAGCGGTGTTGGTATCAATTACCGAGTGGGCCCGAAGTATATCTCTCCGACTTGGGAGGGACAAATCCCATCTCGATACATACAACCCAACAGGTACTTTCCGATCACCTGAGAGACACCTTTATGATCACCCTCTCATAGGATGACGTTTGATGACCTCAAAGCTTTCTTCCAATACCAGGGATTTGCATTATCTCATGGTCTAAGGAATACAATATTTGACATAAGAAAAAGCTTCGCAAAGATGAACACGATGACACGATCTAATTGCTGTGCTTGATTTGGGTCTGTCCATCATATCATTCTCCCAATGACATGATCTCATTATTAATTGACAACTCATGTCTATGGTTAGGAAACCTTAACCATCATTAATCAATGAGCTAGTCCATAGAGGCATACTAGGGACACGGTGTTGTTCATAAACCACACAAGTATCAAAGTTTCCGCTTAATACAATTCTAGCATGGAATATAAACTTTATCATGAACAAGAATTATAATAATAACATCTTTATTATTGCCTCTAGGGCATAATTCCAACAGTCTCCCACTTGCACTAGAGTCAATAATCTAGTTTACATCTGGCAACAATCTAACACCCATGGCACTAAGGTGCTGATCATGTTTTTCTCGTGGAAGAGGTTTAGTCAACTGATCTGCGACATTCAGATCTGTATGTACTTTTCTAATCTTCAGATCTCCATCTGTTATATAATCTCGAATTATATGAAACTTGCCGTTGATGTGCTTGGTCTTTGGATGATATCTTGGTTCCTTAGCCAGTGCTATGGCGCCAGTGTTGTCACACAATATCTCCAGTGGGTCCAAGGCACTTGGAACCACACCAAGCTCAGTGATGAAGTTCCTGATCCAAACTCCTTCACTTGACGCTTCTGCAGCAGCCATGTATTCTGCTTCTACTGTAGATCCCGCGATCACACTTTGCTTGCATCTTCTCCAGCTCACAGCTCCTCCATTCAAAATATAAACGTATCCTGTCTGAGATTTAGAATCATCCTTGTCGGTGTCGAAACTAGCGTCGACGTAACCTTTTACGACAAGCTGCTCATCACCTCCATAGACTAAGAACATTTCTTTAGTTCTATTTAAATACTTTAGGATGTTCTTCACGTCTGTCCAGTGTTCCACTCCTGGATCACTTTGGTATCTGCTCGTCAAACTAAGAGCATTGGACACATCCGGTCTAGTACACAACATGGCATACATGATATAACCTATGGCCGAGGCATAAGGCACTTTGCTCATAGCTTCTCTATCGTTTACCGTAGTTGGACACTGAGCCTTGCTCAATATCTTACCTGACAACATAGGCACTAAACCTTTCTTTGCATTATCCATTCTGAACCTTTTTAGAACTTTGTCTAGGTATGTACTTTGGCTTAAATGTATCAAGCGTCTTTGTCTATCTCTATAGATTTGTATGCCCAATATATAAGCAGCTTCCCTAGGTCTTTCATTGAAAAACATTTTTTCAAATAACTCTTCACATCGTTAAGCATGTCAATGTCATTTCCAATAATCAATATGTCATCCACATATAGTACCAAAAATGTCAATGAGCTCCCACTCACTTTCTTGTAGATACAAGCTTCGTAGCAATTTGGAACAAATCCAAAGCTCTTGATCACTTGATCAAAACGAAGGTTCCAACTCCGAGATGCTTGCTTCAGTCCATAAATGGAACGCTGAAGTTTGCACACCTTATCAGCATCCTTAGGATCGACAAAACCTTTGGGTTGCATCATATACAACTCTTCATCAATGTTGCCATTGAGGAACGCAGTCTTGACATCCATCTACCATATTTCATAATCATGAAACGCATCAATTGCTAATAAAATCCGAATGGACTTAAACATCGCTACGGGAGAGAAAGTCTCATCGTAGTCAACACCTTGAACTTGTCGAAAACCTTTCGCGACAAGCCGTGCTTTATAGACAGTAACATTACCATCCGTGTCCGTTTTCTTCTTGAAAATCCATTTGCACTCAACGGCCTTTCGGTCACTAGGAGGGTCCACCAAAGTCCATACTTGGTTTTCGCTCATGGATCCCAATTCAGATTTCATGGCCTCTAGCCATTTCTCAGAGTCTAGGCTCATCATTGCTTCCTCATAGTTCGCAGGTTCATTGTTGTCTACTAACAAGACAGTTAAGACAGTGGCTTGCACCACCTGTGAGGAGCACGTGACCTTGTCGATATGCGACGTTCAGTAGTAGCATCGTCCGAAGCTTCATGATCCTTGTCATTAGCTTCCTCTATTGTTGGTGCAGATGGCACTGGAACAATTTCAGGTGCTGCGCTACTCTCCAACTCAAGAGATGGTTCAATAACCTCGTCTAGCTCTACTTTCCTCCCACTCACTTCTTTCAAGAGAAACTCCTTCTCAATAAAGGATCCGCTCTTTGCGACAAACACTTTGCCTTCAGATCTGTGATAGAAGGTATACCCAATCGTTTCCTTAGGTATCCTATGAAGACGCATTTCTACGCTTTGGGTTCGAGCTTGTCCGGCATCAACTTCTTGATGTAAGCTTCGCATCCCCAAACTTTAAGAAACGACAACTTAGGTTTAGCACCAAACCATAGTTCATACGGTGCCGTCTCAACGGATTTAGATGGTTCCCTATTTAAAGTGAATGCAACGGTTTCTAATGCATAACCCCAAAATGATAACGGCAAATCTGCAAGAGACATCATCGATCGCACCATATCTAATAAAGTTCGATTCCAGCATTCAGACACACCATTGCGCTGTGGTGTTCCGGGTGGCGTGAGTTGCGAAATAATTCTGCTTGCTTTAAGATGCGTGAGAAAATCATAACTCAAATATTCACCTCCACGATCGGAACGTAGAAATTTAATCTTTCTGTTATGATGGTTTTCTACTTCGTTCTGAAATTCTTTGAACTTTTCAAATGTTTCAGATTTATGTTTCATTAAATAGATATACCCATATCTACTTAAGTCATCAATAAAAGTGAGAAAATAGCGATATCCACCGCACGTCGAAACACTCATTGGTCCCCATACATCGGTATGTATGATTTCCAACAAGTGTGTTGCTCGCTCCATCATTCTGGAGAACGGGGTTTTGATCATCTTGCCCATGAGGCATGGTTCGCACGTGTCAAATGATTCAAAATCAAGAGACTCCAAAAGTCCATCAGAATGGAGTTTCTTCATGCGTTTTACACCAATATGACCTAGATGGCAGTGCCACAAATAAGTCGTATTATCACTGTCTACCTTGCATCTCTTAGCCTCAATGTTATGGATGTGTGTTTCATTGCTTTCGAGATTCAGAAGAAATAAACCATTCATAGCAGGTGCATGACCATAAAAGATGTTACTCATATAAATAGAACAACCATTATTCTCCGATTTAAATGAATAACCGTCTTGCAATAAACACGATCCAGATATGATGTTCATGCTCAACGCAGGCACATAATAACATTTATTTAGGTTTAAAACTAATCCCGAAGGTAAAACTAAGGAGACCGTGCCGACGGCCATCACATCAACTCTTGATCCGTTGCCAACGCGCATCGTCACCTCATCCCTTGCTAGCCGCCGTCTATTCCGTAGCTCCTGTTTCGAGTTACAAATATTAGCAACTGAACCATTATCAAATACCCATGCACTACAACCAGGGCTAGTAAGGAAAACATCAATAACATGTATATCAAATATACCTTTTATGGTGCCAGCCTTCTTGTCCGCTAAGTACTTCAGATGCTTCCAAAGGACCCTTGTCCTTGCAATAGAAGCACTCAGTGTCCGGCTTAGGTCCAGACTTGAGCTTCTTCTCAGCAGGGGCAACACGCTTGCCACTGCCCTTCTTGAAGGACTTCTTTGCACCCTTACCTTTCTTAAAGCTGGGGGGCTTGTTTACCATCAACACATGATTATCTTTCTTGATGTCCACCTCCGCAGCTTTCAGCTTAGCGAAGAGCTCGGTGATCGTATCAGTGGAACCAATTTGATTATGAGTAACTACAAAACCTTTGTATCTAGGAGGGAGTGATTGCAGAACTCTGTCAATCTTGAGCTCCTCTGGAATCTTGCAGTCCAGTTTCTCAAGGCGTTGAGTGTAGCCCAACATCTTAATGGCGTGCTCACTAACGGAACTCCCTTCCTCCATCTTGCAGTTGAAGAATTTATCAGAGATCTCATATCTCTCAGAATGGGCCTAAGTCTGAAACATAGTTTTCAGTTCCTCAAGAATCTCAAAGGGCCCGGCGAACTCCTCGAAACGATTTTGAAGGTCCGATTCCATAGCAAACAACATGGTGCTCTTAGTCACACCATAATCATCTTTGCGCGACTGATAAACAACTTTTTCATCAGCCGGCGCATCTATAGCAGGGGCGTCACCTAGCGCTTTCTCAAGGACATAGTCCTTTTGTCCGCCAGCGAGAATGATTCTCAGATTGAGGAACCATTTGGTGAAGTTAGACCCATTGTTCTTAAGCTTTTCTTTCTCAGCAAAAACATTGAAGTTGAAGTTGGACTTAGCCATTTGATCTACAAAGTTTGCAAGTACAATTTAGACTATGTTCATGATAACTAGTTCAACTTAATCAAATTACTAGATGAACTCCCACTAAATTCAACATCCCTCAAGTTTTTTAGTGAACACGATCCAAATTCACCACACCTAATCTGATCTTCACGAGAAGAGATGTGGTTTCAATGGTGGACAACAAGGTGTCGATCATATCATTCATATGACTCATGCTTAACCTTTTGGTTCGTGCGTTCCGAGGCCATGTCTGTACATGCTAGGCTCGTCAAGTCAAACCCAAGTATTTCCGCGTGTGCAAAACTGGCTTGCACCCGTTGTATGTGAACGTAGAGTTTATAGCACCCAATCATCACCTGATGCTTGAACACGACGAAATTTCGCAACGGTGCATACATGGGGAGAACACAGTTTTATCTTGATCTTTAAGTGAGGAATCATCTTATAATGCTACCGTCGCGATCATACTAAGATACATAAAATGATAAACATCACATGCATATAATTTTATGTGACATGGCATAGCCAATCTCCGCGCAATGATCTCTATCTTGTGCGTGCCAGCATGATCTCCATCACTCCACCATGATTGCCTCCACCACGAATAGCAACTACAACTATTGCTAACTACTTAGCGATAAAGCAAAGCTATTACATGGCGTATAAGAAGTTGACACACATGTCATACACAATTATAAAGACAACCATATGGCTCCTGCCGGTTGTGTACTCATCAACATGCAAGTCGTGAAACATTACAAAACATGATCATTGCATACAACATACACATCACATTTTGGGCCATACCATATCACAAAACACTCCCTGCAAAAACAAGTTAGACGCCTCTACTTTGTTGTTGCATGTTTTACGTGGCTTATGGGAGTAACAAGCTAAGAACGATTCTTACCTACGGAAAGCCACAACGGTGATATTATGGTTGCCAACATCCGGTGTAAATCCCATGACAACTATAGTGAGATAAACTGGCATCCACCAGCCGCATGTGTGGAATAAGCCACACGTCAAGTGCGGAGCCGGTCTCGCGAACGAGGTCGCGAAAAGTTGGCCTGGACCGCTTCGATCTCACTATCCCACGTCATAAGAAGTATACAAACAAGAGGCTTTCAACAGAAAACATCAACGCCCACAACAAGCATGTTGCGTTCTACTCGTGAAACACATCTACGCATATATCTAGCTCTGATACCACTGAAGGGTTTCGCAGCATAGTAAATCAAAAATTTCTACGGATGCGAACGGGAAAACCAAGATTTAATCTAGGAGATGAAAACAACGAGGGGGGATAGATGAGATCTTCATACCCTTGAAGATTCGCAGAGCGGAACGTTCGACGGAACGTGGTTAATGTAGTCGTACTAGTCTTCTCCTCCTCGCGATCCGATCCGATCCAACACCGCAAGTGGCGATGCCTCCGAGAGATGCACACGTACGACACCTCGACATCTCCTCCTTCCTCGGTCCAGCAAGTGGGGTGGAGATATAGATTGGATCTACAACACGACGGCGTGGTGCAAAGGTGGAGAGTTTCTGCGGCAGGGCTTCGCCTATGCGCAGTCGGGAGAGAGCGAGAGGGGAGAACAGCAACTAGGCGGCTAGGGTTTGAGGAGGTGTGGGGGGAGGGTGTGCCCCTTCCCTCTTTATATAGAGGGCTGGCCGGCTGCCCCCTTGCCCCTCCTCCAAGCCTAGGGCCGGAGGCCACATGGGAGGAGTGGGGGGTAAGTTCCCCCCCTTCTAGAAGCTCTCCCTAGGGTTTCCCCTAGGGCTTGGCCGGCTGGGCCTATGGGGCCTTGTGCCCCTGACCCAATGCGGCCAGGGCACTCCCTCGTAGTCCCACGCCCCCTCCCGACAAGTGGGGCCACGTTGGTCCCACTTCGGAAGGTTCTAGAAGCTTCCGGTACAATACCGAACAATCCGAAACAATTCCGAAATCCAAAAACTGCTTTCCCTTATATGAATCTTATTCTCCGGACCATTCTGGAACCTCTCATGTTGTCCTGGATCTCATCTGAGACTCCGAACAAAAACTCATAAACCAATTATCCATTCTATCCTAGCATCGAGACACGTTAAGTGTGTGACCCTATGGGTTCGAGAATATGCAGACATGATCTTCTATCAATAATCAACAGCAGGGTCTGGAAACTCATATTGACTCTCACATATTCATCGATGATCATATCGGATGAACCACTATGCCAGGATTCAATTAATCCCATATATATATATATTTCCTTCGTCGCGCGATATTTTACTTGCCCGAGATTCAATCGTCGGTATCGACATACCTAGTTCAATCTCGTTCACAAAAAGTACTTTACTCGTTCCGTAATCCGATAGCACTTTGTGATTAACTCCTTAACCACGTGCTTGCAAGCTGTGTTGATATCGATTACAGAGTGGGCCCGAAGTATATCTCTCCGACTTGGGAGGGACAAATCCCATCTCTATACATACAACCCAACAGGTACTTTCCGATCACCTGAGAGACACCTTTATGATCACCCTCTCATAGGATGACGTTTGATGACCTCAAAGCTTTCTTCCAATACCAGGGTTTTGCATTATCTCATGGTCTAAGGAATACAATATTTGACATAAGAAAAAGCTTCGCAAAGATGAACACGATGACACGATCTAATTGCTTTGCTTGATTTGGGTCTGTCCATCATATCATTCTCCCAATGACATGATCTCATTATTAATTGACAACTCATGTCTATGGTTAGGAAACCTTAACCATCATTAATCAATGAGCTAGTCCATAGAGGCATACTAGGGACACGGTGTTGTTCATAAACCACACAAGTATCAAAGTTTCCGCTTAATACAATTCTAGCATGGAATATAAACTTTATCATGAACAAGAATTATAATAATAACATCTTTATTATTGACTCTAGGGCATAATTCCAACAGGCTTTGCTTCACTTTTACTTGGTCTAGCAAGGGGTGAAAATAATTGGAAAAGTTTCTGTTTGAAATCTTGGACTAGAAACACTCAAAGTGACCTAGTGAGCAGGATTGGCAAAAATGACCATTTGCCTTAATTGATTTGTTTTTGATTTTCTCTTTATTTGTTTCTGCTTGGAAATGTTTTATATGATGTTATTTTCATCTTTAAACCATTTCTTGGTATTTAGGTTAATCACACAAGATCATTCATGCATTTATCAAATCATCACATACACACATGCATTCATATGATTTTAATTACTCAAAGTTTTTGTTAACCCTAATTTTAGTGATTAGAGTTTGATGATCATTGTTTCATATTTTTGGGATGTTATAAACCTTCCCCCCTTAAACAAAATCTCGTCGCGAGATTTGAAAAAGGAAGAAAAAAGATTACCTAGGATTTAAAAAGATCGGGAAACTCCGTCCTGATGTGATCTTCTCGCTCCCAGGTAGCTTCTTCTTTAGTGTGGTTGCTCCACTGAATCTTGAGAAACTTGATGCTTCGGGTTCTGGTGGTTCTGAAATCTTCTTCCAAAATACGGATGGGTACCTCGGGATACGTCAGGTCATCGTTGATCTCTATGGTCTGGTGATCAATGTTCTTGAAAACTTCGGTCTTCTCCGGAACTTCAAGGCATTTGCGAAGTAACGATATATGGAACACATTGTGCACTGCTGACATTTCCTTGGGCAGTTCCAATTGATATGATACTTCTCCTCGACGATTCAGAATCTTGAAGGGTCCGATATACCTGGGGGCTAACTTTCCTTTGAGCTGGAAATGCTACATTCCCTTCAAAGGCGGCACTTTGAGATACACAAAATCTCCGATATTGAAAGAGAGGTCTCGACGTCTCTTGTCGGCGTAACTCTTCTGTCTTGACTGGGCAGTCTTGAGGTGCTCATGAATCTTGTGAACTTTCTCTTCTGCTTCTCGTAGGATGTCGGGTCCAAAAATCTGACTCTCTCCTACTTCTGACCAATTTAAAGGGGTGCGACACTTCCTTCCATACATGAACTCAAATGGGGCCATTTGCAGACTAGCTTGATAACTGTTGTTGTATGAAAATCCTGCGAAAGGCAGACAGTCTTCCCATTTAGATCCATACTCTAGCACACATGCTCTCAACATATCTTCGAGTATTTGATTTACTCTCTCCATTTGTCCATCGGTCTGAGGGTGGTACGCTGTGCTAAAATCCAGTCGGGTTCCTAAACCTTCTTGGAATTTCTTCCAAAATCTCGAGGTAAACTGGGTTCCTCGATCCGATACGATGTTCTTGGGGACTCCATGCAAACTGACGATTCTAGCGATGTATAACTCTGCTAGCTTCGAACTCTGGTATGTGGTCTTGACTGGTAAGAAATGGGCGACTTTGGACAATCTGTCAACTATGACCTAGATAGAGTCATTTCCCCTACTAGAAGTAGGAAATCCAATGATAAAGTCCATTCCAACGGAATCCCATTTCCATTCTGGAATCTGTAACGGTTGCAACAGTCCCCCGGGTCTTTGATGCCCCGCCTTGACTCTCTGACAGATATCACACTTGGCGATATAGCTTCCGCTTTCTCTCTTCATCTTATTCCACCAAAATTGTTCCTTCAAATCCTGATACATCTTCGTTCCTTCAGGGTGGATAGAATAAAGAGTATCATGGGCGTCTTTCAAAATAACTTCTTTCAACTCCGAATCTGCTGGTACACAGAGACGTCCTTTGTACCACAGAACTCCTTCGTATTTGGTGAATCCGGGTACTTTGCCTGTACCAATACGACGTTTGATTCCGTCGATACTAGCATTTCCTTTCTGCGCCTCTTTGATCTGACTGATCAAAGTGGGTTGAAGTTCTATGCTAGCCAAAAATCCTTCACTCACTAATTCCATTCGGAAATCTTCCATCTCTTTGTGCAAACTTGGTTGCTCCTTCAAAATCATGGAGTTCAAGCGGCACGAAAATCTGCTAAGGGCATCTACTACCACATTGGCTTTACCGGGGTGATAGTGAATGTCCAGATCATAGTCCTTGATTAGCTCAATCCATCTTGTCTGCCTCATATTCAGCTCCTTCTGAGTGAATATATATTCCAGGCTCTTGTGATCCGAATGAATCTCATAACGGTTTCCCATCAGGTAATGCCTCCATGTCTTCAGGGTTAGAACTACGGCTGCTAGTTCAAGGTCATGGGTTGGATAATTCTGTTCATGTTGTTTCAGTTGTCGAGATAGATAAGATATAACTTTGCCTTCTTGCACTAGCACACATCCGAGACCGATCTTGGATGCGTCACAATACACATCAAAGGGCTTCGTGATATCCGTCATGATCAAAATTGGGGCTAAAATCAATCTCCTCTTGAGTTCTTAAAAACTTGCTTCACATTTGTCTGTCTATTCAAACTTCTTGTCCTTCTTCAGCAATTGGGTCATGGGTCTCGCGATACTCGAGAATCCTTCTACGAACTTGCGGTAGTATCCCGCTAATCCGAGAAATGCACGAACTTGGGTTTGACTGGTTGGGGCTTTCCAATCTTCAAGATCCTTCACCTTCGCAGGGTCAACGGCAATTCCTCTGGCTGATACAATATGTCCGACGAATCCTACCTCCTGCAACCAGAATTCACATTTGCTAAACTTGGCATATAGTGTAGCACCCTCAGAATCGGGCCCATGCAAGTTTTAGCGATTCCCGCCAAACCCGCATAGAAACGATTCAAAGGTGCCCACCAGGCACTTTCGTGCGGGTGGAAAACGATGTAATAACATTACACAACAGTCCTCGATGGGACCCAAAGAACAGATAAATATACAACACGACTCCATGAGTCAAGAATACAGATATAAGGTACAAAGATCCAAATCACCTTGAAAAGATGGAGCGTAGGACTACGGACAAGATGCAAATGGGGCTAAGAGCCCTGAAGAATAACCAATGGCGTCCATAACCCTGCCCAGACCAAGCCGGAAGGGTAACCCTGCTAACGACGTCGATCTCAAAACCTGCTTAAACAAAAGGGGTGCCGACAAAGGGCAAAGGAAAAAGAGGCGTCGATCGAGGCCAAGACACGAGGCTAGAATTCGGCGGTCCTCGCCTACATAGGTATGGTGGACTGAAGCGGCAGCGGCAACATGCACTAGACAACATATAGAGACTCGATACAACTGGCGGTTATCAGAGAGGGGTAAGAAAGACCTATTCGGATTCAACCTGATGCTACCATCAAACAAACCCATCCTGGCGTTTCCCCCTCGAGACCAAACGAGGAAGTCAACCGAGGAACTCACACAGTTGGCAGTTTTACTTATTCAGTTATCGTTGCAGCAATTACTAGTCAGGTTTAGATAATCATCCTGATAAAATAAGCAGTGGGCACTTTTAGTTAACCATTCCGTTATAGTTGCAACAATTACTAAGCAGATACAGATAGCATGAGATAAACCCAAAACCCAGCGGTTGTTGGTACTTTTATTCAGCCATTCCGTTGTAGTTGCGATAATTACTAGTCAGGTACACTGGTCGCAAGCGACACTCCAAACAAGCAATTGTGGGCAGTATTATTTAGCCATTCCATTATATTGAAGCTGATTACTAGTCATTATGAAGTCAAATTTATAGCAATAAACTTTAGTTATGCTTGTCTATGGTCGAGATACTGTGCTCCAAGTCGTCCATAACCGTGGACACGGCTTTCAGAAAGTTTTACGGCGGTGCACCAATAGCAACACACGCTCGATCAACCTCGGAAAAACCAAATCAAAACCCAACGAGGCTTTCACGACAAAGCAATCACAGGATTCAGAAATATTTCAGGGGGCCACCCCATTGAGTAGACCCGCAACGAAGTAAGCTAGCTTCGAGACGGACTCAAGGTTTGCGTCAATGGCTGTAAGCGACTGGGAACCCAAAACTGGGCTTGTCGATACCGCGAAATCACTCCGCTTACCTAAACAGTACAGTGTGCTATCTGTCGCACAATTTAAATACAGAAGTAGCATGGCATAAGTACAGGATAGTAAATAAAACCTCAAACTAGTTTGTGGCCCCAAGAAATAAGACTGAATCAAGCTCTGGCTCAGGGGGGTCCCATATACCTCCCGGATGTGGATAGCGCGATAAATCAAGGAACATGTATCAAGTACTCGGGGTCCTACGGGACACAAGTGGGCGTTCGGAAACCAAATATTATCTATCACCCACCGATGCCTCTGCTTACTTCAATTTTAGTTGTTAAACAGGAATTAAAGTGAACGATAAGTAAAACTATGATCATCTCCAACATCCAACATGCGGCAAGGCTCCAACAACTGTGGCATTTGACGACACGCAACAGCACTTGAGCAAGCGACTAAAACGCGCAGGTCCAACTATCTACCAAACAACATGTAATAGGGTTGTCCAAGGCAATATAGGGCTGCAAGGGATATCACGGGTACGAACACTAGAGCATCGCAACACAGTTAGCAATAGATCAACAGGAGGAAATAAGTACTATGAAAGTAAGATAGGTAGAAAGGGGGAGATGCTCGCCTGAAAACATTGCCGAAGATTCAACCGAAGATCGGGGCGAAGCTCACATCAACTCAACGGCCTTATCCGTGAAGAACCAAAACACTAGAAGAAACACCGGATGCAATATTTAATACAACGGCAGAAGATCGGCATGATGCATGTATGCTGTATGACATGGCAAAGATGCGATGCGATTAGGTCATATTAAGCGGAACCGGGGGTCCCGACAATTAATTAGGTGGTTCATGTTGTTTAACTACCCCGCAATTTAAATGTTGTTTTAACATGGCAAAATAAGTAACCGGTTCGCTTCACCAATTTAAATGAGGCCAATATAAGACTAGATTTGACCGCATATGGGCCCCATATTTAATTATAAGGTGAATTGGAATAAGGCCCCCAAACCACATGACAATTATGCATGCATGAACAATTAATATGCAACAAGTTGTTATTATATTATAAGATAGGGTTTTCGGGAAGGGGTTCACACATTGAGGGGTCTCGGCGAACTTGAGGTTCCGGGGTTCGGGGTCGGTCTCAGGGTCCAGGGTGCGACGGGATCGTTCTCGGACTACTGGGGTGGATCTTGGCGTTCCGGAAAGCCGGACTTGGGTCGGTGTTGGGGGCGCATCGGATTCTCCCTGGTCGGCGTCGTTCTTGTCGTCGTGCAGATCTTGTCGGGTCCCACGGGGTCGATCTTGCCGTTGCGAAGGTCTTGTCGGGACCGCGCCATCGAGTCGGTCTAGGCATCCGGGGCGAAGAACTTGTCGTATTCGCATTGGCGACCTTGGCGTCCGGGAAGAAGCACTTGTCGCATCTGCGGTCTTCGGGTTCAGGTAGGAGAGCTCGTCGTCTGGGGATTTTCTGGATCCGTGTTGACGACCTAGGGGTTCCGAATTTAGTTGTTGGCCGTGAACTTGTTCCGCGAAGGTACGGTCTTCGATTCGGGGCCTCGGATCTGCGAAGGGGCCTCGACGTTCCGGACTCCGGTGGTCGATGGAGAACTTGCGTTACCCATTGGTGCGGTCTTCGAGTGGCACCGATGGTAGACGAACTAGACGTAGCACGAAGGTCTTGTCGAACCGACTGACCCCATAGTCCTGGACGCGTCCTACCATCTTGTTGACGATGGACCAGGGTGCTTGCGTGCCCACGAGCCATGTTCCGCGCGGCCACTTCTCGAACACCTTACATGCCTGGTGACGACGAAGCAAGGCACGGCACCGGGGCGGCGCCACTTGAGGCAGAGGCGAGCTGGCAACGCGGCAAGGGTGGGGTCTACAAAGCAGCGACACACCAGAGGGTGGTGGGCCCGACGGGGGCGACCTAGAGCGGATGACGGGGCGGTGGCCGGCGGGGTCGTCATGGCGAGCTCGAGGCGAGCGGCCTCGGCGAGCCGGAAGGGAGGCAAGGCGGTGGCGGCAGCGGCGAGAAAAGGCCGAGCCGGGGCGGAGGCGCCTGGCGGAGGAGAGAAGCGAGGCGAGGCGGCCTTCGCGAGCGAGAAGAGCAGGGAGGGAGGCGGGCCGGAGGAGGGGAGGTGAGGCAGGGGCTGAGAGGGGCTGATCCTTGAGGTTGAAGCAGTGAGGAGGGAGTGGCCGTGGTTGAGGAGCGGGACCGGGCGGGCCAGGCGAGAAGTCTTTGGGATTGGGGCAG
Source organism: Avena longiglumis (assembly GCA_030063025.1). NCBI lineage: Eukaryota > Viridiplantae > Streptophyta > Magnoliopsida > Poales > Poaceae > Avena > Avena longiglumis. The sequence continues at coordinate 367,396,212 of CP125978.1, forward strand.
GTGGAGAGGAGGGGCTGCGCGCGTGTGGCTGGGTGGGTTGAGTGGGTCCAGGGAGAGAGAGGGGGGGGGAGAGAGAGAGGGAGTGGCTGGGTGAGGTGGCATGGTCGGATAGGCTAGGGGGAGGGGAGAGGGTGAGGTGGCGTCTCGTGATAGGAGGGGGTGAGGTGGAGGGGGGTGTGTGGGTAGATAGGTTGGTAGCTGTAGGATTTAGAGGGGCTGATTAGGTGGACCGATTAAATTTCTGGGGTGGTCGTTCGGGTCGATTTGGCCCGTTCGACTGCCCCACTAAAATAATTTGAAATTTTATTTGTTTGAACACAGCTTCTGCAAACCGATAGTAGACAAACAAAATATCCGGAGACCCGGTTTTGATGTTTGAATAAAGATGGGACGTTTTAGAAAACAAAACGGGCTTTGCGAAAATAGTTTTAGACAAACAACATATGATGATGATGATGCAATGCACAAATTCAACGCGATTTTCTAGTAGTGGTTTTGCGGGATGCCACAATTCGACACCACTAACAATGGATCTCGCCCTCGAGATCCGCCTCATGGTACCGGAAGGAAGGTCGGCGATCTGCGTCTTCTCGCTTCGTGTAGATCCTCGCGACACCACTAACAAGAGGTCGATGTCCGTGATCGCTGAGAGAACACTCCGGAAAACAAAAGGTCAAAGGTAGAGGCATCAACAAATAAAGCCACCTCTAGCTTCCGATGGATGGAGTAAAACTGCTGGATCCACTGATTCGATGTACAAGAGCGAATGATAAGAGTAGTCGGATGGTGATCAGTCCATCGCGCACCCAAACCATTAGTCTGCACACGAATAGGCGGATTATGCAACCAACTCTCAGAATCAGACTGAAGATCTCGACATGCGAGGTTCGGAAACAAAGGAGTGATGCAGACTCTGCATCGGATATAGCGTAGAGGATGTCGTCGTGTCGGAAAACACCGAAAGGCACAAACAAGGAACAAAGGAGGGTACCACAGACGAAGGATTCCTCAGACAGCATGAACACCGGGTGGTAGATCACCGTTATCAGAGGAGGAAGCGAAACCCTGAAGGTACAAGGGAAACCCAACCACGAGAATTCCTGGACTCGAAGAAAGAGAAGAGAGCGGATTCAAAACACGTAGAGGTAAGAGGAGAATAGCAAAGGGGTAAGGAGTAAAATCAGACCTAACCAGATATAGCCAACCGTTTTTTCCAAAATAGTTTTGACACTCTACTTCGGCCGTTAGCTAGGTTATCCTACAGGCTGGACTTGTGGGGTATCGCAACTGCTGTGCTCTGATACCACTCTGTAGCACCCTCAGAATCGGGCCTATGCAAGTTTTAGCGATTCCCGCCAAACCCGCATAGAAACGATTCAAAGGTGCCCACCAGGCACTTTCGTGCGGGTGGAAAACGAAGTAATAACATTACACAACAGTCCTCGATGGGACCCACAGAACAGATAAATATACAACACGACTCCATGAGTCAAGAATACAGATATAAGGTACAAAGATCCAAATCACCTTGAAAAGATGGAGCGTCCGACTACGGACAAGATGCAAATGGGGCTAAGAGCCCTGAAGAATAACCAATGGCGTCCATAACCCCGAGCCAAGCGGAAGGGTAACCGCTAACGACGCCGATCTCAAAACACCTTAAACAAAAGGGTGCCGAAAGGGCAAAGGAAAAGAGGAGCGTCGATCGAGGCCAAGATGCAGCGAGGCTAGAATTGCGGTCCTCGCCTACATAGGTATGGTGGATCAAGCGGCGGCAAACATGCACTAGACAACATATAGAGACTCGATACAACTGGCGGTTATCAGAGAGGGGTAAGAAAGACCTATTCGGATTCAACCTGATGCTACCATCAAACAAACCCATCCTGGCGTTTCCCCCTCGAGACCAAACGAGGAAGTCAACCGAGGAACTCACACAGTTGGCAGTTTTACTTATTCGGTTATCGTTGCAGCAATTACTAGTCAGGTTTAGATAATCATCCTGATAAAATCAGCAGTGGGCACTTTTAGTTAACCATTCCGTTATAGTTGCAACAATTACTAAGCGAATCTGAGATAGCATGAGATAAACCCAAAACCCAAATGTTGTTGGTACTTTTATTCAGCCATTCCGTTGAAGTTGCGATAATTACTAGTCAGTACAATGGTGTAGCGACACTCCAAACAAGCAATTGTGGGCGATTATTTAGCCATTCCATTATATTGAAGCTGATTACTAGTCATTATAAAGTCAAATTTATAGCAATAAACTTTAGTTATGCTTGTCTATGGTCGACATACTGTGCTCCAAGTCGTCCATATCCGCGGACACGGCTTTCAGAAAGTTTTACCCGGGTGCACCAATAGCAACACACGCCGATCAACCTCGGAAAAACCAAATCAAAACCCAACGAGGCCTTCACGACAAAGCAATCACAGGATTCAGAAATATTTCAGGGGCCACCCCATTGAGTAGACCATAACAAAGTAAGCTAGCTTGAGACGGACTCAAGGTTTGTGTCAATGGTCAGAATTTGGGAACCCAAAAGCTGGGCTTGTCGATACCGCGAAATCACTCCGCTTACCTAACAGTATAGTGTGCTATCCGTCGCACAATTTAAATACTGAGTAGCATGGCATAAGTACAGGATAGTAAATAAAACCTCAAACTAGTTTGTGGCCCCAAGAAATAAGACTGAATCAAGCTCGCTCGTGGGGTCCCATATACCTCCGGATGTGGATAGCGATAAATCAAGGAACAGTATCAAGTACTGGGTCCTACGGGACACAAGTGGGCGTTCGGAAACCAAATATTATCTATCACCCACCGATGCCTCTGCTTACTTCAATTTTAGTTGTTAAACAGGAATTAAAGTGAACGATAAGTAAAACTATGATCATCTCCAACATCCAACATGCGGCAAGGCTCCAACAACTGTGGCATTTGACGACACGCAACAGCACTTGAGCAAGCGACTAAAACGCGCAGGTCCAACTATCTACCAAACAACAGGTAATAGGGTGTGTCCAAGGCAATATAGGGCTGCAAGGGATATCACGGGTACGAACACTAGAGCATCACAACACAGTTAGCAATAGATCAACAGGAGGAAATAAGTACTATGAAAGTAAGATAGGTAGAAAGGGGGAGATGCTCGCCTGAAAACATTGCCGAAGATTCAACCGAAGATCGGGGCGAAGATCACATCAACTCAACGGCCTTATCCGCGAAGAACCAAAACACTAGAAGAAACACCGGATGCAATATTTAATACAACGGCAGAAGATCGGCATGATGCATGTATCTTTGTATGACATGGCAAAGATGCGATGCGATTAGGTCATATTAAGCGGGCAGGGGTCCCGACAATTAATTAGGTGGTTCATGTTGTTTAACTACCCCGCAATTTAAATGTTGTTTTAACATGGCAAAATAAGTAACCGGTTCGCTTCACCAATTTAAATGAGGCCAATATAAGACTAGATTTGACCGCATATGGGCCCCATATTTAATTATAAGGTGAATCGGCATAAGGCCCCCAAACCACATGACAATTATGCATGCATGAACAATTAATATGCAACAAGTTGTTATTATATTATAAGATAGGGTTTTCGGGAAGGGGTTCACACATTGAGGGGTCTCGGCGAACTTGAGGTTCCGGGGTTCGGGGTCGGTCTCAGGGTCCAGGGTGCGACGGGATCGTTCTCGGACTACTGGGGTGGATCTTGGCGTTCCGGAAAGCCGGACTTGGGTCGGTGTTGGGGGCGCATCGGATTCTCCCTGGTCGGCGTCGTTCTTGTCGTCGTGCAGATCTTGTCGGGTCCCACGGGGTCGATCTTGCTATGGAAGGTCTTGTCGGGACCGCGCCATCGAGTCGGTCTAGGCATCCGGGCGAAGAACTTGTCGATTCGCATTGGCGACCTTGGCGTCGGGAAGAAGCACTTGTCGATCTGCGGTCTTGAGTTCGGTAGGAGAGCTCGCCGTCTGGGATTCTCGGATCCGTGTTGGCGACCTAGGGGTTCGACTTTAGTTGTTGGCCGTGAACTTGTTCCGCGAAGGTACGGTCTTCGATTCGGGGCCTCGGATCTGCGAAGGGGCCTCGACGTTCCGGACTCCGGTGGTCGATGGAGAACTTGCGTTACCCATTGGTGCGGTCTTCGAGTGGCACCGATGGTAGACGAACTGGACGTAGCACGAAGGTCTTGTCGAACCGACTGACCCCATAGTCCTGGACGCATCCTACCATCTTGTTGACGATGGACCAGGGTGCTTGCGTGCCCACGAGCCATGTTCCGCGCGGCCACTGCTCGAACACCTTACAGGCCTGGTGACGACGAAGCAAGGCACGGCACCGGGGCGGCGCCACTCGAGGCGGGCGAGCTGGCAACGGCAAGGGTGGGGTCTGCAGAGCAGCGACACCGTAGGGTGGTGGGCCCGACGGGGCGACTGGCGCGGATGGCGGGCGGGGTCAGCGGGCGTCGTGGCAGAGCTTGGCTCAGCGGGGAGGCGGCGGGGGCGGTGCTTGGCAAAGGGCGGCAGGTCAAGGCGGCGGGGAACGGGCAGGGCGGCGGCGGAAGGACGCCAAGGCGGAGGCGGAAGCGCCGGGAGGCGGAGGTGGGTGGGCGGAGAGGAGGCTCGGCGGCCGACAGCGTGGAGCTGAGCGGCACGGGGCTGAGGCGGGAAGCTTCAGGAGAGGAGGCGTCGGCGCCAGGGACGAGCAGGGAGCGGCGGCCTCGAGGCAGAGGGGCGCCGGAGAGGGGAAGGGAGACCGGGGCGGTGGCGGAAAAAGGCGGGGAAGGCTGCCGTGAGGGAGAAGAGAAGCAGGGAGGCGGGGCGGCTGCGTCAGGCGAGGTGTGGGGGTGGGGAGGGCCGGCTGAGGAGCTGGGCCCGTGGGGAGAGGGAGGTGAGCCAAGGCGTCGGGGCTTGGGGGCTCATGAGGCGGTCTGGGTTGACCGGTGAGGGAGGGAGTGGCCGTGGTTGGTGAGCGGGACCGGGCGGGCGGCCAGTGGCGGGGGTGCCTGGGATTGGGCAGGTGGAGGAGAGGGCTGCTGTGGCTGGGTGGGTTGGGTGGGTCCAGGGAGAGAGGGGGGGAGTGGCTGGGTGAGGTGGCATGGTCGGATAGGCTAGGGGGAGGGGAGAGGGTGAGGTGGCGTCTCGTGATAGGAGGGGGTGAGGTGGAGGGGGTGTGTGGGTAGATAGGTTGGTAGTCAGAGGATTTAGAGGGCCGATTAGGTGGACCGATTAAATTTACAGGGTGGTCGTTGTCGATTTGGCCTGCTCGCCTCACTAAAATAATTTGAAATTTTATTTGTTTGAACACAGCTTCTGCAAACCGATAGTAGACAAACAAAATAATCCGGAGACCCGGTTTTGATGTTTGAATAAAGATGGGACGTTTTAGAAAACAAAACGGGCTTTGCGAAAATAGTTTTAGACAAACAACATATGATGATGACGATGCAATGCACAAATTCAACGCGATTTTCTAGTAGTGGTTTTGCGGGATGCCACATATAGCTTATGCTCTCTAAGGGTTCCAAGAATGGTCCTTAGGTGTAGCTCATGTTCTTCTTTTGATTTGGAATAAATCAGAATGTCATCAATGAAAACAACGACAAACTTATCCAGGAAGTCCTTAAAAATCTTATTCATGAGATTCATGAAATAAGCGGGGGCATTGGTTAATCCAAAAGACATGACAATATACTCGTATAATCCATATAGGGTGGTAAAGCCAGTCTTTGGAATATCCTCTGCGCGAATCTTGAGTTGATGATAGCCAGTTCTAAGATCAATCTTAGAAAACACTTTGGCACCCGTCAACTGGTCAAACAAATCTTCCATCTTCGGCAGTGGGTACTTGTTCTTGATGGTAACATCATTCAACTTTCGATAATACGTTCACAAACGGTTACCTCCATCTTTCTTGTCCACAAACAAAACAGGTGATCTCCATGGTGACGCACTTGGTTGAATCAATCCAATTTCCAACATGGCATCCAGTTGCTTCTTCAGTTTTGCTAGTTTAGACGGGTTCATACTATATGGTCTCTGGGCTATGGGTCCGGTTCCAGGGATTAGTTCAATGATAAACTCGATATCCCAATCTGGGGTCATACCGGGCAAACACATCTGGAAATACATCGGGGTATTCACAGACTATTCGTACTTGGTCAATGGTTGGATGGGCTATACTCTTGTTGCACTTGAATTGACGGGGCAAGGTTTTAGATACATGCTCGACTGATGTTCCGGCTGTACTGGTCATGGTTATGGCTTTCTTGGCACAGTCAATTAGTCCTTTGTGTTTGGACATCCAATCCATTCCTAGTACTACTTCCAAACCTTTAGTTTTGAGTACTATTAAATTAGCATAAAAATCTATGCCATGGATTCGGATAGGGACGACTTTTCAAATTTGCCTAGCTTTGGTGGTTGAACCAGGTGTTTGAACAATCATAACATGCTTCAATTTGGTTGGTTGAATCTTACTAGTGCATGCAAATTCTTTAGTAACAAATGAGTGCGATGCTCTAGAATCAAACAACACTCTTGCAAGTACTGAGTTAACATAAAACATACCCAGCGCGACATCTGGCGCTTCCTGGGCTTCTTCAGCATGCATGAGAAAGAGACGGCCGTTGCGGTTGAGCGAGTTCCCTAGGGCAAAACTTCTTCCGGGCTGAACACGGCTTCTTTCTTTGGTCAGCATTTGCATTGGGGGCTGCGGCAATCTTCTTGGGGCACTCATTGGAATAGTGACCTTTGGTTCCACATTCATAACAAGTCACTTGCGACTTGTCCTTCACTGCAACAGGCACATCATTGCTTCCAGTCCTTGGGGCAGTGTTGGTGTTGGTGGCAGCATTGTCGTTGTTGAACTTGGGTGGGGCACGATTAAAATTGCTGGAGTTGCCGGGGTTGTTGGGGTTTCCTCCGGGCCTTGGGTTTCCACGGTTGGGATAGGTCGGACGGTTCATCGGGGGTCTGTTGGTTCTTGGGGGAAAATCCTGGAGATGGGTTGGGGCGATACTTGGGTGTATGGTGGGTTCCTGGTTGATGCATCATGCGACGCTTGCGGTTCTCATTGGCTTGGTTGATCTTTCCTTCCATCTGAATGGCAGAGTCAACTAAGGCTTCAATATCAGCAAAGGGGATATTGACTAACACTGTTTGCATTTCATCGTGCAGACCATTCAGGAATCTCTCCTTCTTCTTGGCTTTAGTGTCAATCTCATTCGGGGCATACCTAGCCAATGACAAGAATTTGTCGCGGTATTCTACTACTGTCATTCTCCCTTGTTTCAGTTTCCTAAATTCATCTCTCATCCTCTTGATCAAACCTGGTGGCATATGGGTTCGGCTGAACTTGACTTTGAACTCTTCCCAAGTCATCAGCTGACCTCCTGTCATCGCGCGAACGTTGTTCCACCATGCTCTTGCATCTCCGACCAGATAGTGGGTGGCAAACAATACTTTTTCGTTAGCTTCCACTCCTGCAACTTCTAGATTGTTCTCCATGGTTTGCAACCAGTCATCTGCATCTAGGGGCTCTTCTGACTTAGTGAAAACAGGTGGATTGGTGTTCTACAAATTCTTGAGCTTAGATCTATGGTTGTCCTGATTTCCATGGCCTTGATTGTTGTTGGCCATCTGAGCTATCTGTTGAAGGGTGGCTAAGTTGGCTTGACGTTTGACTCTTTCGGCTTTGCGGTCAGAAACCAACATTTGCAAGAGTTGCAACATCGGGTCTAGGGCTGAGTTGCTTTCTCCGCGAGGCATCTGAAGATTGAGATAGATCATGAGAAAAGAGGGAAATTTCTAAGGTTCAGGGGTTTTTGAAAAGTTTTTAAAGTTTGACTCATATTTTTCTAGCAACTTGCTTTTCATTCATTCATTCATAGCACATGATTCAAACACACACCACAACAACGGAAAACAGATGGTTTTAAGAACCATTCCGGGAAACTATGATACAGTGGGACTGAATACAACTCACTAACGCTAGTGCTCAAGTGCTACTACTTCTCGGAGTTAGTGTCCTCATCATCCTCATCGATGAAGGCGAATTCATCCTCATCGGTGAAGAAGTCCATAGTCTGATCCTCCAGAAAGTCATCATCATTGCTGAGATAGGAGTAGGGGTCTCCATGAAGGTCTTCCCCTACATTCTCCCTCTCCTCCAACTGCATGTCTCTCTCGTGGATGGTCTCCTCCAAATCCGTGATCAGGTGGCGAAGACGGGCAATGATGCACTCCTTCTTGTCGAGCTGATGGCGACGAGACTTGCGATCCTTGACTAGCATGGCGATGGTCTGATCCTTCTTCTGGGCGATGGCGTACTTGTGGTTGGCATAGGAACGAGCATTGTCCAACTCCTTCTGACGGTCATACATCATGAAGCTGAGATGGTCCAATTGACTCTTCAGCTCGTGGTGGTATGGGGCCTCAAGTGGCTGTCCCATAACATCACGCCTTGGGTAGAACTCAAAATGGGTACCCTTGATTTGATTGATACTCTGCCCACACAGGCAGGCAAGAGCTTCCTACATTGCCCTGGCCAGTACATCGAGCCAGTTGTTCTCTCTTAAGGTGAACTGAATTCCCTCTGCAGTGGGAGGTTCAATCTTTCCTCGAAGACTTGCAACAACTAGCCACTGCAGATCTTCTCCTTCCTGATCATTGAGATGAGCTCCGAAGAACTTGGTGTGCGAACGCTCCAGCATCTCCGACAGCTGGTCCAAGTCACGCTCAAAGATGAGGTCTCTTCCATTCCCCAACTGATAAAACTTGTTGTACTTCACGTCCATCTATAAGAATATAGGATGAGTAAGTTAGTAGAGTGATCAAGTGTGTCAAATTTTATGTATTTTGCAAGAATTTTTGAGGAACATGAATTTTCATGAAAGAATCCAAGTGATAAGAATGAGAATAAGTTTTTGAAAATACTCACTTCCTTTGGTTTTGAAACTAAGTTTTTGATTCAATCGTCCATTCTAAATAGGGTCTCCTATGGTCAGGATGGCTCTGATATCAACTTGTCAACACCCGGATTTTTAATCCCAGATGCCTGTTATACCATACATCGCAATCCCAGGATTACCATTTTTGCGAGACATAACAGATTTGGATATCACAGTACATCATCCATTACAAACCATACATAGGTCTTACACAAATAAGGATCTCATGATCCAGTTCTTAATACAACTCAAGCAGCGGAATAACGTAAAGATAACGATAGCATGGGAGAAGCTCCATCTTCAGGGTCACAGGCATGCTGACGATGGGAGAGGATCCTAGTTTTCGTAACCTTCCTGCGGTCCGTCATCCTGATACTCATCTTCATAGTCTGGCCACGAGAATAGCCAGGGACAAATCCATGAGTACTCTTTAAGTACTCTCAAAATAATACTAACAAGTAAAGGGGGGTTTTTGTAGTAGGATGCTAAGCTCTAGGGTTGTGTTGCAAAAACCCATATTTACTCTACTAAGTTCAAAAGCAAAGATAACTAGTTGAAAGTTTTATATCACCTAAGTGGGAACTTGAATTTCATATCACAACTTTGTTGTGGTCAAGTCAAAGTCATAAACCATTTCATAAGTCATTTTGAAAACATCTGACGATAGAACAACATGGCCACTCCAACTGTCCATAACCGTGGACGCGGCTATTCGAATAGTTTGACACTCTGCAGAGATTATACACTTTCACCAAAACATTCGATACATCCGTTAGAAACGATCCTGAATTCACCATACTCAGTATGCGGATAATCAATCCTAACCTTTCAATTACACGCCCTAGTATAGGCACCTCTCCTATGAGTTTGGCCTCCCAACCATGACCAACTGTCATCTTGGGTACTGCACAGGTGGACAATCTTCACAAGGTAGCCTCATCTCAGACCTTTGCCTCAAGGGTACCCATACTAAGGTATATAAATTTCCAGTCAAGCCCTACCCAAATTTCGGGTATTGTGGTTGTACGATAAAATTGGAATGGTATCGCATCCAGACAACCATCGGTTTTATAAAGGGCTAAGGCTCATGCCTCAACATTTTCATCATCAAAATCATCTGGTGTTCAAGAACACATGTCAAAACATTTCAGTAGAATGACTCATCATGCTAAGGTTTTCATAACCATTTTCACCAAGTATTCTCATCTAAAGTTGATCAAGTTTTATGCTTAGCACTAGTAGCTACATGTGGGGGTAAACACTAATTAGGTGTGGTACAAAAGGTGAATGATCTAAGTTCAATCTCATGCCTTAGGATGACATCAAGATTATCTATCTTAGGCCAAGTTTTATGATCATTATGCTAACTTCAATTATCTTTCTAGAATCTACAAGTCATTAAGTAAACTCTAAGAGAAAGCTTTTAATAAAAAAAATACTAAGCTTGCAAGTAAAACTAGGATTGTGGGTCCAGTGGGTATGATCACATATGCTTAAGGCATATAGTTGGCATAGTAACAAGCAAGTAGTAGCTTGCATAAGTAGGGTATCTTGCAAGTGTTAGGTTGCTCAGTTAATAGCTTGCCTTGTGTAGAGCAGTGGTTGAAGTTCTCCTCGGCTTCTTCCTCGTAGTATCCTCCTTCCTCCTCGTATCCTTGGTCAGTATTAGCGTCTATAAATAAATACGAGGTACACAATCACCAAAAAATACTTAACTATTTCTAATCATCACACAAAGGTTCACACTAGGTGATCTAGCATCATCACTAACATTACAAGATTAAAGCACTTGTCCCATTTATTTTATTTTGAGAAAAGTAATTTCTACTCATTGAAAAACTACTTAAGATTTAATATTCTCCAACTCAAACATGGGATCATGTTGACACATGTCATCACCACATATTTAAGTACATGGGAATGTGATTTAAAGTGGTGTCACAATTTAATAAGGTTTAACCTTTTTATTTTATTTAATTAAAGTGACTAGAAATGCCTATGTGGCATTCTTTTATTACTTGATCATTATTTCTGTAAGTAATCCTATATTTTTATATATTCTGAAAGGTATGGTCAAATGTGATTTTTGAGAGTTGGAATCAACTCAAAAGCTTTTATGGTTGAATTTCGAAAAAATTTTGAATGCAGAAAAGGTTCTGCCTTGTTATTTTACCAGGGGTGATCTATAAATCTAAATGGTATGAATCCAACGGGCTTGGATTAAGCTTTCCATTACCTTTCTAACAAAATTGGTTTCATGCATTTTAGTTTAGTGAATCGAGCTTGGTTGATTTTTGAATCTAGGTACAGAACTATGTTTTAAATTAAATGAATAAAAGTAAATTTGAATTGTTGGGTCGCACGGGATGTTTAACTGGTCCGTCCCACTACGCACAATGCACGCACGGGCTGGTTAAGTGGCTGTCCCCACGCGTCAGTGAGACAGTGAGGGACAAAGCGGTACGGAATGATCTAGGCCGCACGATCTTACTCTAATCGAACGGCTCTGGTTCATCGTCCACGTCGGGCAGCGCCGGCGAGACAGAACCCTAGCGCGGCAGGTGGGGGTCGTGGGAGGATCACCGGGGATCAGGCGATGGTCGGCGATGGGGGCGAACGACGAAGTCGACGACGGTGGTTCTCCTGGTACCAGCAGCTTTTCCTGTGGCGGCTCCAATCGACGGCGCCTCTTCTCCTCTGCAGCGGCAAACTCCGGTAAAATTTCAACCACCTGTTGCTCGCCTTGCTCCGGGAGTGGGTGGGTGTGATCAGTGAGAGGTGGGGAGTGAACTGGTGTGAAGAAAACGAGTGGGGGAGGTCTCCTTTTATAGTGGCTGAAGGGGACCGACGAGTGCGAGCTGAGCTCGTCGTGGCCGACGACACAGAGGGATAATGGCATGGGCGACGATAGGGGTGGTGTTGTGCTCCCTGGCGAAGCTCAACAACATGGTGGCGAGTCGTGGGGCGGTGCTGATCGGTCGGAATGCGTCGACACTCTAGGCGGGTCCGACGGCAAATTTAATGGCGCACAAGTGCTCCTGGTCGCGCGGCGGCGAACGAGGTTGTCTGGTAGGGTGCTGGAGTGTTGGCGATCACGCACGCAAGCGGCGAGGGCGGCGCACGTTCTGTGGGTGCTGGTCGAGTGTGGCGGACTGGCGCGCTCTCGGCTCGCACACAGAGAAACTGGGCGCGTGCTTGGTGGGTGGTCCAGTGGTTGGCTGCGCTCGGGGCTGGGACCGGGATTGGCGGTGGACGGTGCTACGTGTTCCAGACAAGGTTGGCGGGGCTAGTTCTTCCTCTAGCTCACTGGCGACATTGGGGTTGGCAAATGGGCTCGGCATGGTCACCATTAATAGCTATGCCAAGCTCACAATGGTGCTAAGGCTTGTTAATTGGGCTAGATCATCTACTGACAGTGTAGTGAGAGCTAGAGAGGGAACAAGGTTGGCCAAATTCACTGCTCACTATAGTGTTTGTTGTTTGTTTATTTGTTTGCTGCAAACAAGGTGTTCGATGAAATGGCCAAAAGAAATTCAAATTTGAATTTTGGATTCAAACTTAGTGGGTTTGCTAGGCACATACTAGGGAGTCTCTGGTTAGTTGTATTAGTCAAGGGGCACTGGTTTGGTTGGGTTTTGAAAATGTGTGATCTTCACATATGATAAAGATTTAATTTTAAATTGTTATTTGAATGAGGTTGTCAAATGTTTCTGCAAGTTTGAAAGGTGGGCTTTGCTTCACTTTTACTTGGTCCAACAAGGGGTGAAAAGAATTGGAAAAGTTTCTGTTTGAAATCTTGGACTAGAAACACTCAAAGTGACCTAGTGAGCAAGATTGGCAAAAATGACCATTTGCCTTAATTGATTTGTTTTTGATTTTCTCTTTATTCGTTTCTGCTTGGAAATGTTTTATATGATGTTATTTTCATCTTTAAACCATTTCTTGCTATTTAGGTTAATCACACAAGATCATTCATGCATTTATCAAATCATCACATACACACATGCATTCATATGATTTTAATTACTCAAAGTTTTTGCTAACCCTAATTTTAGTGATTAGAGTTTGATGATCATTGTTTCATATTTTTGGGATGTTACACCCTCCATCCTCTGCCTTGCTTTGCACTTCCGACGACCCTTCGTCGAGCCTCCATGCTTCGGCGCTGAAGTCTGCATGTATAGCCATGCCAGAGAGGCGAGGATCTACATGTGCTCTACATCTTTGGCGGTCTCTTCCTCCAGCAACAGAGCGAACATCTCCTCGTTGTCAAAGTCTATCGCCGAACGTGCAAAATGACGAACACTTGGCGGGCGAGGTGGCGGGAGCTCGGAGTGAAGCCGAGCTACGTTGAAGGAGGGGCGACGAAGTTGGCCTAGGCCGAGAGGAAAGGGTACGGTGACGGCGGTGGACCTATCTACAGGCGCTACTTCGGCTTGGCATGGTGGAGCTTCGCCGGCGAAGACATGGCGACAGGGGCAGCTGGGGAAAGCTCTTCGCCGCGGGAGAGGCGAGTGGTAGTGGGAAATGGGGTTGTCTCACCGACAGGGTTGGTCCACCCGCGTTTTCGCCTCGCCCGGTGTTACCGGGGCATTTCCAATGTCCCGGGATCGGTCTGGAGATGCCGGACGAAAGTTGAACCAAATCCAGAAGAAATCAGCGTTCTAGGAACACGACTGGGCGTTCGGATAATTTTTTTGGCTTAGAGACACCGTCCTGAAAACGCGGGTGGAGATGCTCTAAGCAATTGGGGATTCAAGAATTAGTCGCAGCTTGGACGAGCAAAGCATGGACTAACAGTGTATTTTAAGACTAATAATACTATTTTTTGATCAAGCCCGGGCTTAGAGACGGCTAGGTCTCCTATGGCTCTAAGTAACGAGTTGGGAAAGATATAGTATTGGTGGTCTGTATGTGCAAATAGAACGACCATCGGAGTGTCTATCTCTGAATGCTCCGCTAATTTTTCTTACTACTCCCTCCGACCCATATTTTGACTCCAATTTAGATATATCTATCACAAAAACTTTTCTAGATATATTCAAATTGAAGTCGACTAATATGGGTTGGAGGGAGTACTTTCTCCGATTCATATTAGTTGATTTGAATTTATTAAAATTTAGATGAACAAAATAACTAAATAGTGTCTAGATTCATCCAAATTTAGACAAATGTGAGACAATTAATATGGGTAGGAGGGAGTAGCTTAAACATGGATATTTATAGTTGCCACGGCATGATAGCAATGTTTTGGATTAGTCAAACAATTCGGCGTCACAATGTAATGGACACACTCCTGATAGTAGCAAATAATTAAGCAATCAGGTTCATAGCATCTAGCTAACCTATCAAATAAGATCGGCAAACTATCACTTTCAGCAAGCATCCTGGCTAGCAACAAGCATGGATCGACCACCTTTCTCACCAGGAACCTTTAGGTCCTGATTAACCGGATCGCCTAGGATACTTAGCTACCCTTCAAAGCCAAGACACGCATGCAGTTGTTTCTGTGTTGGAAAGGGCAAAAGGGAACTGAAAGGCCCAGCAACTACCACTACCACCCGTCGCTGCAAAATGGGTTCAGGTTCAGGACGGGCTAACACGTGCCACGTAGACATGAGCTGATAAGCAAGTGAGCATGGCTAGCTCATGTTGCCGTTGTTGCTGCATGTCTTTGTTGACATTGTTTTTTTTTTTGACTTGGTCTTTGTTGACATTGTTGCTGCGTGTCTTTATTCCCTAGCTAGATCTATAGCTAGCGCGGTTGGAAAAGATCGGTATAGCTAGCTAGCCGGCTAGCAAAGGACGCTCAATTATTTTCATCTCAATTCTTTTGAGGGACGTACTGATGTGCAGAGAAAAGAAAGTCAGGCTTGGGTGAGACTCTACGGGTTGTACCAGATGGAGTGTGATCGAGCGTGTCCCGTTGCACTGGAAAAAGAACGACCCATTGCATTGCATGCTAATTCATGGAAATTTGTTATAACTACTACTACATCTGTTCGGAATTATTATTTCTAAGAGTTTATTTATATTGTTTGAAATTATATAGGCTATCTTATTTATTAGTGTCTCTCCTCCAATGCTCCAATGCATGTTTTTCTTTTCCTCTCATTTCTATCATGCATGTAACACTATTGATTGGTTCATACATATACTAACGAGAAAGAGTTATCAAGTGTCTTGATATTAGCAACTTGGCCCTTAGGTAGTACTAGTGCTAAATCACAAACAGAGTACTACGCTCTGTGCTAAATTAATTGACCCATATTTAGATAAAATATTACTCTATTCATATTAATTCTCGCTGGATTGAATGTATCTAGCACTAAAAAATATATATAGATACATTCATTTCAGCGACAATTAATATCCTCGAAAAAGACTTTCGTCCCGCTATATTAATATAGCAACCACACGGTACAACAAACATGCTAGAACCACATCACAGTCAAGCCCAAACGAAAAGAAAGAGAACAAATGCCAACATTGGCAGTTCGATGAAACGGAGACGACCCTCTACCGCTGCGCCCCCGAAAGTTTCCACTATGCTCCTGGTGACATGGTTATACCCCATGGGTACACAATATTGACATACCTAGTCTAGCCCAGGGAAGGCCCACGACAAGATATGCGGCCTGTGGAGATTTTCGGGTGGCCCAAGCCCATGACGCCTTCGGATCCTTGGAGAATAAGGCTAGAGTAGATAGAATTTCAAAGGGGACAAACCCTAATATGTAACCGAATCGACCTGCACCCGGGACCTGCCTATCTATATAAAGGCTAGGAGGACACGGCGAGGAGGGCAATACTGTAGCACCCCGGTAAATCCACTACTAGAAAATCGCCGTGTTTTTGTTTTATGCATCATCATGACATCATCATGCATGCCTTGTCATAAAAGTATAATACAAAATCCTATTTTGTTTTTTATAATACTCCCCTTCTTTATTTCAAAATACAAACCCCAGATCTATCTAGATATTTTATTTGTCTAAAAACTAATTACAAACATCTTTTAAATATTAAATAAAAAGTTTATATTATTTTTGGGAGGCAGCCAGCCAGGCCCAAAAGCCCAGCCGACCACCTCCAACCAAAACCTAGAACTACCCTACCTAATCCCTCCCCACTCCCTCACCCCGCCGCCACACTCCCTCTCTCCACCCGCCAGTCACCCCACCTCCCGTGAGGCCGCTCCACCCCACCTGCTGTACCCGACGCACATCGAACCCCACCGACACCCTGACCCCACCCGCAAACACACGCACACACCCCTGCGTCGGTCTCACGCGAGGCCGGCAACCCCCGCGTAGCCCACCGCGACCCCTCCTCCTCTCCCGCTCGCGATGCCCCAACCCCGCTCGGTCGCTCGCCCATGACCCCGCTCCTCCTGCTCCCCTCTGCAAACCCTGCCCCTCACGATGCCGCCGCTAGGACTGCTCGCCATCGGACGCCGCCGGTCCTCTCCCCTCTGCAACACTGACGCCCAGCACCGTCGCCTCCTTCCCTAGGGCGCCACCGCCGCCTGGGGCTCCCTCCTCCTTCGCCTCTCCTGGCCGGCCTCCGCCCCTCCCCGTCAGCGCCTCCTCGAGCCCACACAGGCCTGCCCCTCCTCGGCGCGTGGCCCAGCTCGCAAGGCCCCATCGCCGGCCTTCCTCTACAGTGAGCGACGCCGCTGGCCTCTGCTTCCTCCTCCCCGTCCGCCTAGCGTCAATCGCCTCGTGGGCCATCTCTGCAAGCACTGCTCCCCGCCTCGGTGTCCCTCCTCTCGCGGCCACCCCTGCGAGCCTGCCCTTCTGCGACCCTCTCCCGCGAGCAGCAGGTCCCACACGACCGCCACCGGCAGCCGTCGTCGCCCGGCAGTGCCCCGACTTCTCGCTCTCCTCCGTCCTCTGGCCGCTGTCGTCCTCTGCCACACGTCCTTTGTTCCCGTCCCCTTGGCGCGTTCTCATCCCCTGGCCAGTTCCCGTGGCCTCCCCGTGTGTTCTGCCTGGAGGCAAGCATGTTCCTTTCAGAGCCTCGGTTTCGGCCGGTTCAGGCCACCTGCCGGCGTGTTTTATTTCGGTGCAACCCGACAGTACCCGTAATTCGATGTGTGAGGTTGAAGCTGCTAAGGCCAAACCAGAGAGCGCCAAGGTCCTATCAAATCTGGAACCTAAAGTCGATGGTACCGGATCGACAAGAGCTTCCTCTCAGAACTGAAGACCAAAGCCCTGCACCAGCGTCATGATCTTCCTCATGGACGCCGAGAAGCCCGATCCCCGGAGTCCAAAGGCCGAACCTCGTCGAACCACCTCAAACCCAAGATCTTCGCCCCGATGTGTGACCTTTTCCGAGCCCTATTTTATAAATGATATATCAACTATTGCATATTTAATTGATCATACTCGCATACATATTGTGGGTGTTTGGGGTATTTTGTCAACTCATCTAATAAATAAATATGGAGGCCATATGCGGGCTTTTCTAGTCTAATATCGGCTCCATTTAAATTTGTGTAGCGAACCGATGCCATGTTTCGACTTGTTAACACAACATTTAAATTGCAGGGTATCTAAACAACATGAACTTAATAATTAATTGTCGGGACCCCGGTTCCGCTTAATATTGCCTAATTGCATCGCACATTTGCCATGTCATACATCATACATGCATCATGCCCGATCTTCTATCATATTATTAAATAGTGCATCCGGTGTTTATTCTAGTGCTTTGCTTCTTCACGGATTAGGCCGATGAGTTGACGCTAGAGTCGACCCGATCTTCGGATGAACCTTCGGCATCATTTTCAGGCGAGCATTCTCCCCCTTTCTACCTATTTTACCTTTCTAGTCTTTATTTCCTCCTGTTGATATATTGTTATCTGTGTTGTGATGCTCTAGTTTTCGTACCCGTGATATCCCTTGCAGCCTTATATTGCCTTGGAAACATCCTATTATCTGTTGCTTGGTAGATAGTTGGACTTGCGTGTTGCAGTCGCTTACTCAAGTGTTGTTGCGTGTCGTCAAGTACCACAGTTGTTGGAAGAATGCCATATGCTTTATGTTGGAGATGATCATGGCTTTAATTATCGTTTAATAACTAAAATTGAAATAGGTAAATAATGCAGAGGCACAGGTGGGCAATAGATGTTATTTGGTTTTTAACCTTCCACCTGTGTCCCGTAGGACCCCGAGTACTTGATACCTGTTCTTTGAATATTCACACTATCCGCATGTGGGACCATGAATCCCTCTAACCCTAGCTTGAGTCATATTTAATTCCTTGGGGCCACAAGTAGTTTGGGGCTTTATTACTATCCTGTACTTATGCCATGCTTTACTGCTTTATTTACGATTGCGCGTGGAGCGCCTATACTGTTTTGGAACCAACGTGGAATGTTTTTGCGGTATCGACAAGCCCAGTCACACTTTCGGGTTCCCAGTCGTTTACAGCCATTGTCACAAACCTCTGGGTCCGTCTCGGAGCCAGCCAACTTCGTCGCGGGTAGCTTAGTGGGGTGGCCCCCCTGAAATCAAATATGAATCTTGCGAATGTTCTGTCGTGATGCCTCGTTGGGTTTTCATTTGGTTTTTCTCGAGGTTGATCGTGCGTGTGTTGCTATTTGTGCCCCCCTGCAGGGTAAAACTTTCTGAAAGCCGTGTCCGCGGTTATGGACGACTTGGAGCATAGTATCTCGATCATAGACAACTATAACTAAAGTAGTGCTATAAATTTGACTTTATAATGACTAGTAATCAACTTCACTATAACGAAATGGCTAAACAAAAGTGCCAACAACTGCTGGTTTGGGTTGTCACCTGTTACCATTGTATCTGACTAGTAAGTATTGCAACTACAACGGAATGGCTAAATAAAAGTACCAACAACTTCTGGGTTTTGGGATGCCTCATGCTATATGTATCTGACTAGTAAGTACTACAACTACAACAGAATGGTTAACTAAAACTGCCCACTTCTTAGTACATCAGGATGACTCATGCTATGTATATCTGACTAGTAATTGCTGCAACTATAACGGAATGAATAAAACTGCCAACTGTGTGAGTTCCTCGGTTGACTTCCTCGTTTGGTCTCGAGGGGGAAATATCAGGATGGGTATGCTTGATGATAGTTTCAGGTTGGATCGAATAGGTCTTTCTTATCCCTATCTGATAGCCGCCAGTTGCATTGAGTCTCTATAGGTTGTTTAGTGCATGCTGCGCTGCCGCTTCAGTCCACCATACCTATGTAGGCGAGGACCGCCGAATTCTAGTCTCGCCGTGTACTGGTCTTAGTACTGACCGCTCTTTTTTTTTCCTTTGCCCTTTGTCGGCACCCCTTTTGTTTAAGCAGGTTTTGAGATCGACGTCGTTAGCAGGGTTACCCTTCCGGCTTGGCCTGGGCAGGGTTATGGACGCCATTGGTTATTCTTCAGGGCTCTTAGCCCCATTTGCATCTTGTCCGTAGTCGGACGTTGTATCGTTTTCAAGGTGAATTGGATCTTTGTATTGTAAATCTGTATTCTTGACTCTTTGAGTCATTGTTGTATATATCTGTTATGTGGGTTCCATCGAGGACTATTGTGTAATGATATTACTTCGTTTTCCACCTGCACGAAAGTGCCTGGTGGGCACCTTTGAATCGTTTCTATGCGGGTTTGGCGGGAACCGCTAAAACTTGCATAGGGCCGATTCTGAGGGTGTTACAAATACTCAACTCATACACACCTCACGCCAGATTGCATATGCGCACCCCTAAAATCTTCGATTTCACCGTAATCAAGAGCAGACAAGCAGGAGTAGGGTTTTCCCTCTGGGGACTTGAACCAGGGTAAACCTCGCGTCCCCGCGTTGCTTGTCTGTTAACCGTTCCACGATCTCTAGCATCCCCATCTTGTCCAAAACCGAAGTCCATAACAATGGGCATTAGCGAGATTGAACCTCGTCAATTGGCGTCGTCTGTGGGAATTGGGGATGCTGATTGTGCGATCGTGACGGTCCCATCCGGAGCGATCTACAACTTGTCGGTGACGGAGAATCACCTCCTCTTCGGCACCTTCGACTTCACCGCCCACTCGCTAGCCACCCTGAGGGATTTTGAGTCCATCGGCAACAGACTCAAGATGCTTTTAGGAAGCTTCTGCTTCCAGGTGGGACAAACAGGCACTCTCCGCCTCCCAGAGCGGGTGCCACCACCGTCCATCAGACCCGCTTCGTGGGTCCCACCCATCGGCATGTTACGCATGTCGACGCTGACAGACGAGTCATATGACAGTAGCAGCTGCAACTCAGATCTGTGCGGCCCTCTCTCAGACGAAGGAACCTACGGTTCTGGATCCGAAAGCTGCGGCAGCAGCAATCCAACCCGCGAACGTTACCTATGCGCCATGGTCATCCAAAGCAAAGTCGAACCGCCACCAGGTTTGAGTGCGCCTAACCCACCTCTCAACCCACAAGGTAACGGAGGAAACGGGGGAGCTCCATCGCTCAGGCCCAACGAAGGCGACGCCAACGCCTACCAGAAAATCAACCTCAGCGAGGAAGGATGGCGCCAGGCACACGAGGCCATGGCATGCAACGTCATCCTACCTGTGAATGCTTCACAGGATCTGCTGATGGCCTACCACCTCCTCCTCATCAGCGAGCACAACTGGCAGGTGAAACTGCAGGAGGAGCTTGACAAACACAAGCAGGCGGCTTCGGAGTATAGCGCGCAGCGAGCTGCGCTCTCCGCCGCTGGAGGCTCTAGCTCGCACATCAACAACGCCAACAAGCATCACTCCCGCGTGGAGCACATGGATCCCGCCGCACGCCGTGAGGCTACCAGGGCCCTCAACACGTCCTTCATGACGATGGACATGAACGACAATGTCATGCCGAAGACACCGCAGACCGCGATCATGGCGGACACTACATACCTCGCATCCCACCCACCCCCGGTGGGTGACCGGAAAAGCGCCATGCACAAGTACGTGCTAGCCGGTATCGGACTCGTCGGAGCTGCGCTCCACGGGGAGGCTCCTGCGGAGCCAAAGAAGAAAGCTGCGGTCAAATTCACCCACAGCCCTACACCCTCATCCGACGAGGACAAGCACGATCTGCATCAATGTCGAAAGAGCCCACGACATCGCAGCAGAGACTACGACGCCCGAGACGATCTCACCCAGCGCAAGATCGACAAGGCACGTGCTAAACGCGCGTGTTCAACCGAATCCGACGAGGATGACGATGGAGAGCTGTGCGGAGCCAGATGCTTCAGCAGATCCGTTCGGCTAACGCGGATGCCAAAAAATTTCAAGCTCCCTTCGGACACTCTGAAGTTCGACGGCACACAGGACCCGAAAGCCTGGCTCAGCAACCACCTCTCATCCGTCAAGCTGCACGACGGTAACAGGAACACCGCGCTACAATGCCTTCAGCTGTAGCTGACAGGCGCAACTCGGATCTGGCTCAGCAGCCTGTCCTCTGGCTCCATCCAAAACTGGGAGGAGCTGGCATACAACTTCATCTGCAACTTTAAAGGCACCAGCAAGAGACCAGCCTCGATCGAGGAGCTGCGCACCTGCACCCAACGTACCGGCTAATCCATTCGCTCATACATTCTATGCTGGTCCAACATCAAGAACTTCGCCACGCATATCTCCGAGGAAAGGATAATCGACGCCTTGAAGGATGGTGTCAAGCGCCTAGACTTCAAGGAAGAACTTGGGCGCGTCAATCCCAAGACGCTCGACCACCTCATGGACATCGCCAACCGATGGGCAGATGGCGAGGACTCCCTCCACCGATTGCATTCGGATGAGGAGGACGACTATGGCCGCAGGCAAGAACGCCGGAGTAAGCGAAGATTGCGCGTCTATGATGATCGCGACGGAGTCGACATGGTTGCGGCTGGCTACGCCGACCGATGCAACGACGGCAACCGCAACAACGGATACCGCCGCGACAACTTTCGTGATGGAGGGCGACCTACACAAACATGGCAACGTCGTAGCCGTGACGATGAGACATCAGCATACGACAATTTGTCTGGTCCTTGCACCATCCACTTCTACATCGACAAGCAGGATGGAAAAAAGAAGGCCAGCCACATGCTAAAGGACTGTCATGAGTTCCAAAAGCTCATCGAGGGCCTCACCCAAATACGATGCTAGATCGTGAACCCTGCATTTGGGCCCGGAGCTACACCAGGTGACATCGCCCACGGAGCTCCTCCACCACCACCTGTTGGACCATCGAATCCAGCGATCGCACCTGCGCCAAACAACGACACAGGAGGATACATGCCACCAAAAGGGTCCCTGGTGATCCAGAAGGGGCGCCCAACCAGTAGGGTGCAAAATAAGACCACCCGCCAAGTAAGCCTACGGTTGCCTCCCCACCAGCCATCCCTGAGTACCTCAGTGGCTCGGAGTCCTGCATCACGTTCAACCGTTCGGATCACCCATGCCAGATCCCTCGCCCAGGTCATGCTGCCCTGATGCTTGAGGTGTAGATCGGAGGATTCGAGATGAGCCACGTCTTCATGCAGGAGGAGCTCACGCGGCTCAGAGAGGTGATAGACAACGGGACACCCCCAGTCTCCAGGCAAAACGCACCCGATATGTCGTTCGACTCCACAGTCAACACGAAAAAGGTGCAGGTCCACCCAACGGTGCTGATCGTCAACGACCACAGCCCCGCATAGGAAAGTGCGCTCGTCGAATTCCTCCGTAAGAGCTGGGAAATCTTCGCCTGGTGTCCTGTGGACATGCTAGCAGTTCCTAGGGAATTCGCCGAGCATGCACTCAATGTGTTCCTCGATGCAAAGAAAGTCAAGCAGTCGATCCAATGATTGTCCGAACCAAGAGCTGAAGCCGTTGGAATCGAAGTCAATAGACTGCTCGATGACAACTTCATCCGAGAAATTAAAGAGAGCGAGTGGCTGGCCAATATTGTGCTGGTCCCCAAGAAGGACACGGACATCCTGCGGATGTGCGTGGACTTTACATCACTCAACAAGCACTGTCCCAAGGACCACTTCCCTCTACCGTGGATCGATCAGATCATTGATTCGACTACAGGATGCGAGAAACTCTCCTTCCTAGATGCCTGCTCAGGCTACAACCAGATTCGGCTGAAGGTTGAAGATCAGGAGAAAACGGCGTTCATCACGCCATTCAGAGTATTCTGCTACAACACCATGCCCTTCGGGCTGAAGAACGCAGGTGCCACATACCAGAGGTGCATGCAGGCGTGCCTGAAAAACTAGACCAGTCGCAACATCCAAGTCTATGTCAATGACATAGTAATCAAGACCAGGGAAGCCAAGAAGCTGATCGACGATCTCCGCGAAATGTTCGATAACCTTGATGACTATAAGATCAAGCTGAACCCGAAAGAGTGCGCCTTCGGTGTTCCATATGGCCAATTAATCGGCTACTTCATCTCTTAATGGGGGATTGAGGGCGAATCCAAAGAAAATCAGGGCCATACTGTCCATGGAGAAGCTGAAGAACCTCAAAGGTGTCCAGCAGCTAGCTGGGCGCATCGCAGCGCTGAGCAGATTCATCAGTCACATGGGCGAGAAGGCCTTGCCCTTTTACCAGCTGCTGCGCAAGGAAGAGAAGTTTGAATGGACACCCGAAGAAGATGACGCATTCGAGGACCTCAAGCGGCTGCTCTCCACCTCTCCTGTCCTAGTCACACCAAAGGAGCAAGAACTGTTGGGAATATGCCCTAGAGGCAATCATGTATGATGATATTTCCCATTGTATTCATAAAGTTATTAAGTAGTCCTTGTATAAGCATCTGATGTGTATCATTGAATATGTGATTCAGTTGTGGAACTATGCATTCATGTTGTTTGTACTAAATATCCTTGGTCATTGAGGTTGTGCTGGACACACAACTTAGACCAATGTGAAAGTTGGCTTGATGACTCGGTTCCACTTGTCATGGGCATGGAGATGCTATTCCAACTTACACAGACTAGGCTAAAGAGTTTAGCGAGTCGGATTGACCCATATTGAGGTACAACGAACTAAGCTGTCATTTTTATATCTCAATCAATGTAATCCTTAGACCTGAGGTTGTTGCATAGTCCGAGTTGAGGATCACCGACTTAGGTTCTGTCAAACGTTGATCCGTGAATCGCGCTTATAAAGGCGGTGGTTCGGGTCGATCGAGAATCAAGCTGCGTGATGTGAATAACTAAGATGGGATTTTGCCCTCCACCGGAGAGATATTCTCCGGCCCTCTCGTGAGATATGATTCGGAAAGCATGGCCATGCACGACTCGGTTAAGTGTTAACCGAGGCGATCGACTAAGAGTTAGTCGGGTGAATCACTTATCTCGGATCGAGAAGAGAGTCGGACTATTTAAGGGATGACATATATTCGCCTATAGTCTGACAAGGTATATCGTGAGGCAAAAGGGACTCGGACGTAAGTCGCATTGGAAAGGCAAGTCGTCATGACTCTTTGGTACTTGGGAATCGGCATGTTCTGCTAGGAGCCGATGCCGATTGATCGATTGTGAGTCGGACTCTAATCGTGTCCAAGTAACCATGAGCCTGCGGGGTCACACACTTAAGAGCGGGAGCAAGTTTGGATTGGATCCGAATCTGTAATCTGGTTGGGTTGGACCTAAACCAGATTAGGACTGAGTTAGTGAGTTGGACTCACGGTGACTAGTGTTATATGGGCTTTAGTGAATGGGTCGCGCGAGCAGAGCCCACGTTCACTCCCTATATATAGTGGAGCACAGTAACCCAGAAAGGTTAATCGTTGTTCGGTTAGGTCATTCCATGTGTTGGAAACCCTAGCTCCACAAAAGTCCGCCGTGAATTTAACCTAGCGATTCGCCGCCGGCGCCCTCCTTGTAATGCGTGTGGATACCAAGAGAGGTGTTGTGCGATCGCACCGGGACGATCGGATCGTGAGGATCGACCGCATCAACTGACGCGCTTCATCAGTAATCCGCAACCGCGCGTCTAGTGGTAAACCTCGTGGCTTTCTACCTCATCTAGATCTTGGGATCACCACGTTAGAGGAAAATTTTATTTTATCTCCGCGTGGCCCAACAAGAACCTCTGCTGCTATACATCGCAGCTATGCACCAGGTGGTAAGCATCGTACTCGTGGTCGAACGACCCGAAGATGGCAAGACTCATGGGGTCCAACGCTCAATCTACTACCTCAGCAAGGTACTGACACCAACAAAGCAGAGGTACCCTCACTACCAGAAGATCGCCTATGGCGTATTCATGAGGCACCACTGTCCAACATCCTGAACAACCCCGAAGCCACGGGACGCGTAGCCTTGTGGGGCATCGAGCTGTCTCCTCTATACATAGTCTACGAGTGGCACAAGGCCATCAAATCAAAGGTACTCACTGACTTCCTCGTCCACTGGATGAAACTCCAGCTGCCGGACACTCCGGACATGACGCAATCATGGATGATGCACTTCGACGGCTCCAAGCGCGAGGCTGGAGCAGGAGTTGGCGTCATACTGACGTCCCCTCAAGGCGACAAGATGAAATACGTCCTTCGGATGAAATTTTGTGCCTCCAACAACGAGGCCGAATACGAGGCCCTCATCCACGACATGAGGATGGCCAAGATCTGCGGTGCAATGCGCCTAGTAATCTACGGTGACTCGAACCTTGTCGTCCAGCAGACGATGAACGAGTGCGACGCTCACATCACCAACATGATCGCGTACCGCGTGCTCTATAACTCACTCGAAGGGGACTTTGATGGCTGCGAGCTTCGGCACATCGGAAGGGAAAGCAACGAGGAAGCAGATAGACTCGCCAACATCAGGCTTCACCTGTGCACGGGTGCCACTAGATGTGTTCCTCTAACAAATCTACGTACCCTCTATCAAAAAGAAATTCCCCAAGGAATCACCCAAAGAAGTAGAGCACTCGGGGGCTGCGCTACCCGAAGGACATGAAGGACCCGAAAAGCTCGAAACCGAGGCCGAACTTGTCAGCCTAATGCAGGTCATGGCAATCAAAGAGACATGGACAGAGCCGTACCTTCCTTACCTGATAAACAAGGAGCTGCCCGATGACCCGACAGATGCCCGATGCATATCTCGCTGGTCCAAAGCCTTCACCCTCCACAATGGCGAGTTGTACAAGCGCAGTATTTCGGGTATACTCCAAAGGTGCGTCACCATCGGTGCCGGCAAAACCGTCCTCCATGACATCCACAAGGGCATCTGCGGTTATCATGCAGGCAGCCGCGCCCTTGTCGCCAAAGCTCTACGAGCTGGATTCTACTAGCTAACAACCATGAACGATGCTAAGGACATCATCCGAAGGTGCAAAGCCTGTCATAGGTACGCGGACAAGCCTCACGCACCAGGATCGGAGCTAAGGCCCATACCACTGGTCTGGCCCTTCGCCCAATGGGGCCTCGACATGATCGGCAAACTGCCCAAATCTTCGAAAGGAGCCACATCTACCTCCTGGTACCAGTCGACAAATTCACCAAGTGGATCAAGGCCATGCCCATCACCAACCAAAATGGGAAAACTGCTGTCAAATTCTTCGAGTCCATAGTCTACAGGTTCGGTGTACCACACAGTATCATCACGAACAACGGATCAAACTTCATCTCGATGGAATTCCAAGACTTCTGCGAGGGCCTTGGCATCAACATATCGTACGCCTCCATGGCGCACTCGCAGACCAATGGACAGGTCGAAAAGTCCAACGGCCTCATAGCAATGGCATCAAGAAACGCCTGCTATGCCCACTCGAATGGCTTACGGGAGCCTGGGAAGAGGAGCTACCCTCCGTTCTCTGGAGCCTGCGTACCACGCCAAACAGCTCAACTGGCTTCACACCTTTCTTCATGGTGCACGGAGTCGAAGCCATACTACCTGCCGAGGTACGCCACAAGGCCCCACGGGTCATCGCCTACAGCGAAGCCGAATCAACGGCCACACTCTAAGATGTCGTTGACACACTCGACGAAGCACGAGACATCGCCGTGGCTCACTTAGCGGTCTACCAGCAGAGCCTCCGCAACTACCACAGCCGTCGGCTGCACCCAAGGTCCTTCGTCGAAGGAGACCTCATCCTATGACTCAAACAAGAGCGGTCGAAGAGGCTCGAGTCACCTGGGAAGGACCCTACATCATCACATAAGTCATCCCAGGTGGCGCCTACCGCCTCATGGACATCGCATCCGGAGCTACCTCTTTACTTTCAATAAGGCTACCCAGCCAAACAATGTACCTCTTCGTTACGCTATGAATAAAAGCTAAGTCCCTTGGCCGAAATTTCTTTCTCTTTGCATTATTTTTCTCTATAACACGCTCGGGGGCTACGCCTCACCTCACGACCTCGTCGACTGAGAATAACACATACAACCTAAGTAGCTGATCACGTCAGGCTAATGAAAAGGACATGCACATAACAAAGCACCACGTGCTACTATATACAAACTTTAAAAAGGGCACTACGAGCCCACTCGAAAAAATACAAGTTTTACATCAATTTTTCTTTATAGAAACTACCTATCCTGGAGAATTACATTCTCCCACTGCTCGAACAAATCTACTATCTCCTCAGCATGTTGCGCCACAACTGCATAATGTGGGCGCATATCCCAAAGGGTGCCATCAGGCCAAAGGGGTGGCCCATTCGCCACCTCCACAAGGTTGACATCACGACGATGCAACCAAACAAGGGACAATGCAAATTTCACCCCAGCGACCAGCTGACGCCGCACCAACTCCTTGACGTGGCCCATGTTTCGAAATTTCGCCAGCAGACCCCAAAGGGTGGAAGGTGCCTCATCTAAAGGGAACATGATGACCCAAGTGGACGCCAGATAAATCCTCGTCTGCTTCAATAACCGCGAAACCTTGTGCACGTGTTCTTGCACCATCGCAAGGAC
Source organism: Avena longiglumis (assembly GCA_030063025.1). NCBI lineage: Eukaryota > Viridiplantae > Streptophyta > Magnoliopsida > Poales > Poaceae > Avena > Avena longiglumis. The sequence goes on from CP125978.1 coordinate 367,424,063, forward strand.
GATGGCCCGGTCGCGGTCCATCCAAAAGAAGCCACCAGCCTCCAGGTCCTGTTGCGTCAGGCAATTCATCCAAACAACGATGCGCTCTTTCCCTTCCTTCGAAACGAGATTCGCACCTGCAGAACACGCACACTGAGCAAAAATGCAGAGCTTCGCTCGAAAGAACAACAGATAGCAAAAGCTCACATTGTAGTTGCTCGCTCATCTGCCGCAGTTCCCCCATCAAGAACTCCTGCCTGGCAGTGGATCATTCAGCTTTTGACTTCCACACATCAGCGTGGCCTCGAATGCCAAGGATATCCTTCTCCAAGCTGCGGACGTGGTCGTGAAGAAAAGCCAGCTACGATGCATCGTCTAGAGATGGTCGCGGCTTAGGAGTAGTTGAAGTAACAACAGGAGTCTCATCCAAAATACCCTCAAGGGCAAACAAGTCAAGACATGAACATCACAAACATCTCTCGCAAACAACTCAAAACATAATTTATATACATCAAGGCCACCTCGTGGCATAAGTTGGGGATTGTTCATCAGCAAAAGATTACATTGCAAAATAAAAAGGATAAACTATCCTAGCTACAACACTTTAGCCTAGGCACCGGCATCTGGAGTGGCCTCAGAGCCAGAATGCCTGCTCTTGGCCTCCTCCTGTTGCATATACGTTGGAAACGTATCTATAATTTTTGATGCTCCATGCTTGTTTAGTATCTACTTTGCTTTACTTGTCCACACTTTGAGGTGCTTTTTACATGTTTTCTGGTACTAACCTATTAACAAGTTGCAACAAGCGATGCCTGCTTTCACTGCTTTTTGGTTTCAGAAAAGTTAGTAAAGAAATATTCTCAGAATTGGACGGAAGTCAATTACTTTCCGTGGGGAACAAGAAGTCCAGAAGGGAGCCGGAGGGGCCAGCTAGGGAGCCAGACCCAGCCCAGGCGTGGGTAGGCCTAGACCCGCGCCTAGCTAGGGTTTGCCACCCCTGGCCGCCTCCTTGGTCTCCCCCTTCGCCTATAAGAATCCCCCGATGCAGAAACCCTAAGTACGCGATCAAATATCCACGAAACCGTCTGTAGCCGCCGCCACCATCGTCCCTAGATCGGGGGGGGGGGAGGGATCTGAAGTTCTCCCCGGAACCCTGCCGGAGGGGAGATCATCCCGAAGGCCTTCTCTCCGGTATGATGCGCGAGTAGTTCCACCTTGGACTATGGGTCCATGTAGTAGCTAGATGGTTGTATCTCCTCCTTTGTGCTTTCATGTATAGATCTTGTGAGCTCCGTTCATGATCAAGATCTAATCTATTTGTAATCATGCATGTTGTGTTTGCGGGGATCCGATGGATATTGAGATTATTATGTTGGTTTGATTAATGGTTTTGTCTTTATGATTCTATCATGTCTATGTTGTTTGTGATCTTGCATGCTCTCTGTTGTTAGTAGCTATCTTGGCCAAGTAGTTGCTAGTGACTCCAAGAGGGGGTATTTATGCTCGATAGTGGGTTCATGCCTCTAGTTTCCAAGGGAAGTGACAGAAATCTGTTCGGTTGTAGATGGGTTGTTGCCACTAGGGAGAAAAAAACGGTCTCTTGTTCATGGAACATGTGGACTATTTACCTTACACACTTTGCTTAAAGTAGTTGTCTGTTGCTTGCAACTTAATACTGGAGGGGGTTCGGATGATAACTTTAAGGTGGACTTCTAGTCATAGATGCAGTTGGATGTCGGTCTATGTATATTGTTGTATTGCCCAATCGAATCTCATAGGATCTTTCTGACTAGTAATTGCATTGTTATGCCTTACTCAGTTCCTGTCAATTGCCCTGCTGTAATTTGTTTACCCTTCATGCCATGTTGTTTATCTAAGGAGAGCACCTCTAGTGAACTATGGACCCCGGTCCAATCTTTACCATTGATACATCTTCCACTGTTACTTGTTTACTTGCTACAAACCATTTCCTTCCACACCATACGTTTAATCCATTGTTACAGCAAACCGGTGAGCTTGACAACCTCACTAATTCGTTGGGCAAAGTCTTGAGTTTGTGTTGTGCAGGTATCCGTGTTGCTAGAAACACCTGTGTGACATTTCCTTCCTCCTTCTGGTTCGATAACCTCTGTCTCTACTGAGGGAATACTTGCTGCTTGCTGCCTCACACCTTGCTCTTGGGGTTTCCAACAAAGTGCTAATCAGCACCATCAACAAGTTTTCTGGCGCCGTTGCCGGGGAGGCCAAGGAAGTCTTCACTAGGGGAGTCCTTCACTTCCTTTCTCTTTACTTTGTTTTTAGTTTGATTTGTTTCTTTTGCTTGGTTTTGTTTGCCTCTTTCCAAGAAAAACCCCAAAAATTAGTCTAGTTTGGTTTGCTTGCTTTATTCAAAAACACAAAAAATTAGTTCTTGCTCTAGTTGCTGCCATGTCGGGTTTTGGACCAACCTTTGTTCCCCTATGGTAGAAATCTCCACTTTTAAGCAAAAAAGTGAAGAAAGTTTTAAGGAAGCTTGGTCTAGAAAATCTGCTTTCCAAAGGAAAACTGAGCCAGAGGTAAGCCGTAGCTTGGTTATTGATAGTTTCAACCGCGGCATTGCTCTTCGTTATAGATATGCTTTGGATGCTGTGGCTAAGAAAGATCTTTTGCTTTGTACTGAGGATGAAGCTTTTGATGCCATACAGAAATTAATCATGATCTATGGTACACCTGGCAAGTCTGATTCCTCTTTCACAAATATTTTTGCCAGGTTGAACACTCTTGTGACTAGTATTGCTGCTATGAATAGTTGCTATCACACGCTTAGGGCTTACCATGATTATGTTACCATAAATTCTGAGCCTTCAAAGTGGTTTCCCACAATCAAAGTCTCAATAAATACTACACTTTTTGATGCTCGCTGTGATATCATGTCTGAATTTTGTCTCATGCCTAAAGATATTTTTGATTCCTTGAGTCTTTGGGGGCTTATTGAAGGAGGAGAGGAGATCTCTCTTACCAACAATGCCACTAAATCTCAGGGAAAATGGTGTCTACTGATTATCTTGTTATTGAATGTGTAGGTAAGGGACAGATAACACTTGGAAGATCCCTACTGAAGCACCTCGGAGCTGCAATAGATGTGGAAAAAGGCATTATACACTTTGATCCTCCGGTAAGAAATCATATATTCCCTAAAGAGAAAAATAAAGGTAAGAAAGGAAGGAACAAGAGGGACAATTCTTCATTTGAAAATACATGATTCTTCTTGCTTCTTGTGCCTAACTTAAAGGCGTTAAAGAAAAGTACTTGTTGGGAGATAACCCAAGAGTTTCTTTGAGTCTTGGAAGTTATTACTTCAGTAATTACCTCTTCTTATCCTTCTTGTTTGCTTTTTGTGCCAAGAATGACCTCTAATGAGAGGGAAGTAAGATTTGGGGAGTTGCTGTCCCGAAACAGATTTCTGTCCTCCACCAAAAAAATACGTGAGGAGGCTATGTAACTCGGACTGAGCTCAAAATTTACGAATAAATCCCCTAGTATGTTAGATAACTTTCGTTAGTTCAACACTGTTTGATTTGAGCAACAGACGATGTTCGAAAAAATCGGTTTCTACCTGCTGGTCTGTTTTGACAGATTTCTGCCATTATTTGCATTTGCTTCTTATTGATTTATTTTTGAGTTCTGTTTAGGTGAATTAAGCTTTTTGAAGGAGTTACTATAGTAGATTGTGTTTTTAGTGAAAAGACTTGCTGTTCCAAAGCTTTGCCAGAGGTCTAATATCTTTTGAATACACTAATGTTGCTAATGAAGATTGTGTGAAGGAAAAATTTCAGGTGTAGAGAGAGAATGCTGCAATGAGATGAAGAATGGATAAAAGCTCAAGCTTGGGGATTCCACCATGGTGTCACCCCAAGAAATATCCAAGAGGTACAAGCGTCAAAGCTTGGGGATGTCCAAGGCATCCCCTTCTTCATCAATAAAAAGCTCAGGTCTGTCTAGACACTTCGTTTTTATTGTTTCGTGCACAGTTGTGTTGTTCTTGGAGCGTCTTAGTTTTCGTTTGCTTTTATTAGGTTGTTTAGTTTGATAAAGTAGTTTGGAACCCTGATCTTGCTGTGTTGTTTTTCAAATAGTTTGCTTGGTGTTGGAAGGGAGTAGTAAGTTCTTGCTTGAAGTGCAAGAGGAACTTGTATTGACTGTGACTTAGACTTTAGCATGACATGCTAGGTGTTGTTTTGGCATTATGCTTAGTGATTATTGATGTACCATGTCTTGTTCCAAACAATTGGGATTGCTTAGTGTGCCTTGAACAAAATTATGCGTTGTTTTAGCATGCAAAAGCATAGTATTGTGGTATTCTCCTTTGATGCTTTGCTTGCGTTGACTTGGCACATGCTCACACCATGTTATGACTCTCCCAAGTCACCATTAGCCTCTATGATCATTTAGTCCTTGACTTGTAGTACCACTCTTTGCTTTGATTAGTATGCTTTGTTGCACTGCATGATTTTGGCCATTATTGCTCTCTTAGTTGGTTGCTCCCAGTCTTTTGCTAGCCTCCACTTGTATGAGTAATTTCTACTCATGCCTCCAACTCCCAAGAAACCAAGTTATTCCAAAGTGTCCACTATAAACTCCTATGCATGTGTGTTACACCGTTTCAAGTATATTCTTGTTTTCAACTATCTTCCAATTGAAAACTATTTTGTTATGTGAAAACTTAGTGATTAAATGTTGGAATTATGCCCTAGAGGCAATAATAAAGATGTTATTATTATAATTCTTTTTCATGATAAAGTTTATATTCCATGCTAGAATTGTATTAAGCGGAAACTTTGAACTTGTGTGGTTTATGAACAACACCGTGTCCCTAGTATGCCTCTATGGACTAGCTCATTGATTAATGATGGTTAAGGTTTGCTAACCATAGACATGAGTTGTCAATTAATAATGAGATCATATCATTGGAAGAATGATATGATGGACAGACCCAAATAGAGCAGAGCAATTAGATCGTGTCATCGTGTTCATCTTTGCGAAGCTTTTCTTATGTCAAATATTGTATTCCTTAGACCATGAGATAATGCAACTCCCTGGTATCGTAAGAAAACTTTGAGGTCATCAAACGTCATCCTATGAGAGGGTGATCATAAAGGTGTCTCTCAGGTGATCAGAAAGTATCTGTTGGGTTATATGTATCGAGATGGGATTTGTCCCTCCCAAGTCGGAGAGATATACTTCGGGCCCACTCGGTAATCGATATCAACACCGCTTGCAAGCACGTGGTTAAGGAGTTAATCACAAAGTGATATCGGATTACAGAACGAGTAAAGTACTTGCTGTGAACGAGATTGAACTAGGTATGCCGATACCGACGATCGAATCTTGTGCAAGTAAAATATCGCGTGATGAAGGGAATATACATATGGGATTAATTGAATCCTGGCATCGTGGTTCATCCGATATGATCATCAATGAATGTGTGGGAGTCAATATGGGTTTCTAGACCCCGCTGTTGATTATTGATAGAAGATCATGTCTGCATATTCTCGAACCCGTAGGGTCACACACTTAACGTGTCTCGACGCTAGGATAGAATGGATAATTGGTTTATGAGTTTTTGTTCGGAGTCTCGGATGAGATAGAGGACGTCATGAGAGGTTCCAGAATGGTCCGGAGAATAAGATTCATATAAGGGAAAGCAGTTTTTTGGATTTCGGAATTGTTTCGGATTGTTCAGTATTGTACCAGAAGCTTCTAGAACCTTCCGGAGTGGGACCAACGTGGCCCCACTTGTTGGGAGGGGGCATGGGCCTACGAGGGAGTGCCCTGGATGCATTAGACCAGGGGCACAAGGCCCCATAGACCCAGCCGGCCAAGCCCTAGGGGAAACCCTAGGGAGAGCTTCTAGAAGGGGGGGGGAACTTGCCCCCCACTCCTCCCATGTGGCCGCTGGCCCTAGGGCTTGGAGGAGGGGGCAAGGGGGCCGGCCAGCCCTCTGTATAAAGAGGGAAGGGGCGCACCCTACCCCTAAACCTCCTCAACCCTAGCCGCCTACCTGCTGCCCTCCTCTCTCCCTCTCTCCCGACTGCGCGTAGGCGAAGCCCTGCCACAGAAACTCTCCACCTTTGCACCACGCCGTCGTGTTGTAGATACAATCTATCTCTCCACCCCACTTGCTGGACCGAGGAAGGAGGAGACATCGAGTTGCCATACGTGTGCGTCTCTCGGAGGCATCGCCACTTGTGGTGTTGGATCGGATCGGATCGCGAGAAGGAGAAGCTAGTACGACTACATCAACCACGTTCCGTTGAACGTTCCGCTGTGCGAATCTTCAAGGGTATGAAGATCTCATCTATCCCCCCTCATTGTTTGCATCTCCTAGATTATATCTTGGCTTTCCCATTCGCATCCGTAGATTTTTTTTGATTTACTATGCTGCGAAACCCTTCAGTGGTATCAGAGCTAGATCTATGCGTAGATGTGTTTCACGAGTAGAACGCAACATGCTTGTTGCGGGCGTTGATGTTTTCTGTTGCAAGCCTCTTGTTTGTGTACTTCTTATGACGCGGGATAGTGAGATCTAAGCGGTCCAGGCCAACTTTACGTGACCTTGTTCGCGAGACCGGCTCCACACTTGACGTGTGGCTTGTTCCACACATGCGGCTGGTGGATGCCAGTTTCTCTCACTATAGTTGTCATGGGATTTACACCGGATGTTGGCAACCATGATATCACCGTTGTGGCTTTCTGAAGGTAAGAATCGTTCTTCGCTTGTTACTCCCATAAGCCACGTAAAACATGCAACAACAATGTAGAGGCGTCTAAGTTGTTTTTGCAGGGAGTGTATCTGCGATATGGTATGGCCCAAGATGTGATGTGTATGTTGTATGCAAGGATCATGTTTTGTAATGTTTCACTACTTGCATGTCTATGAGTACACAACCGGCAGGAGCCATATGGTTGTCTTTATAATTGTGTATGACCTGTGTGTCAACTTCTTATATGCCATGTAATAGCTTTACTTTATCGCTAAGTAGTTAGCAATAGTTGTAGTTGCCATTCGTGGTGGAGGAAATCATGGTGGAGTGATGGAGATCATGCTGGCACGCACAAGATGGAGATCATTGTGTGGAGATTGGCTATACCATGTCACATAAAATTATATGCATGTGATGTTTATCCTTTTATGTATCTTATTATGCTTAGATCGCGACAGTAGCATTATAAGATGATTCCTCACTTAAAGATCAAGATAAAAATATGTTCTCCCCATGTATGCACCGTTGCGAAAGTTCGCCGTGTTCAAGCATCACGTGATGATCGGGTGCTATAAACTCTACGTTCACATACAACGGGTGCAAGCAAGTTTTGCACACACGGAAATACTTGGGTTTGACTTAACGAGCCTAGCATGTACAGACATGGCCTCGGAACACACGAACCGAAAGGTTAAGCATGAGTCATACGAATGGTATGATCGACACTTTGTTGTCCACCATTGAAACCACATCTCTTCTCGTGAAGATCAGATTAGGTGTGGTGAATTTGGATCATGTTCACTAAACAACTTGAGGGATGTTGAATTTAGTGGGAGTTCATCTAGTAATTTGATTAAGTTGAACTAGTTATCATGAACATATTCTAAATTGTACTTACAAATTTTTTAGATCAAATGGCTAAGTCCAACTTCAACTTCAACGTTTTCGGTGAGAAAGAAAAGCTTAAGAACAATGGGTCTAACTTCACCAACTGGTTCCGCAATTTGAGAATCATTCTCTCTGGCGGACAAAAGGACTATGTCCTTGGGAAAGCGCTAGGTGACGCCCCTGCTGTAGATGCGCCGACTTATGAGAAAGCTGTTTATCAATCGCACAAGGATGACTATGGTGTGATTAAGAGCACCATGTTGTTTGCTATGGAATCGGACCTTCAAAATCGTTTTGAGGAGTTCCCCGGGCCCTTTGAGATTCTTGAGGAACTAAAAACTATGTTTCAGACTTAGGCCCATTCTGAGAGATATGAGATCTCTGAGAAATTCTTTAACTGCAAGATGGAGGAAGGGAGTTCCGTTAGTGAGCACGCCATTAAGATGTCAGGCTACACTCAACGCCTTGAGCAACTGGACTGCAAGATTCCAGTGGAGCTCAAGATTGACAGAGTTCTGCAATCACTCCCTCCTAGCTACAAAGGTTTTGTAGTTACTCATAATCAGATTGGTTCCACTGATACGATCACTGAGCTCTTCGCTAAGCTGAAAGCTGTGGAGGTCGACATCAAGAAAGATAATCATGTGTTGATGGTCAACAAGCCCCCCAGCTTTAAGAAAGGTAAGGGTGCAAAGAAGCCCTTCAAGAAGGGAAGCGAAGCTGTTGCCCTCGCAGAGAAGAAGCTCAAGTCCGGACCTAAGCCGAACATTGAGTGCTTCTATTGCAAGGACAAGGGTCACAGAAGAATCGTCAAGTACTTAGCGGACAAGAAGGCTGGCACCATCAAAGGTATATTTGATATACATGTTATTGATGTTTTCCTTACAGCCCTCGTTGTAGTGCCTGGGTATTTGATACTGGTTCAGTTGCTAATATTTGTAACTCGAAACAGGAGCTATGGAATAGAAGGCGGCTAGCGAGGGATGAAGTGATGATGCGCGTTGGCAACAGATCAAGAGTTGATGTGATGGTCGTCAGCACGCTCTCCTTAGTTTTACCTTTGGGATTAGTTTTAAACCTCAATAAATGTTATTATGTGCCTGCGTTGAGCATGAACATCATATATGGATCGTGTTTATTGCAAGACGGTTATTCATTTAAATCAGAGAATAATGGTTATTCTATTTATATAAGTAACATCTTTTATGGTCATGCACCTGCTATGAATGGTTTATTTCTTCTGAATCTAGAAAACAATGAAACACACATCCATAACATTGAGGATAAGAGATGCAAGGTAGATAGTGATAATACGACTTATTTGTGGCACTGCCGTCTAGGTCATATTGGTGTAAAACGCATGAAGAAACTCCATTCTGATGGACTTTTGGAGTCTCTTGATTTTGAACCATTTGACACATGCGAGCGAGGCCTCATGGGCAAGATGATCAAAACCCGTTCTCCGGAATAATGGAGCGAGCAACGGACTTGTTGGAAATCATACATACCGATGTATGCGGACCAATGAGTGTTTCGACGCGCGGTGGTTATCGCTATTTTCTCACTTTTACTGATGACTTAAGTATATATGGGTATATCTATTTAATGAAACATAAATCTGAAACATTTTAAAAGTTCAAAGAATTTCAGAACGAAGTGGAAAACCATCGTAATAGGAAAATTAAATTTCTACGATCCGATCGTGGAGGTGAATATTTGAGTTATGATTTTCTCACGCATCTTAAAGCAAGCGGAATCGTTTCGCAACTCACGCCACCCGGAACACCACAGCTCAATGGTGTGTCTGAACGCCGGAATCGAACTTTATTGGATATGGTGCGATCGATGATGTCTCTTACAGATTTGTCGTTATCATTTTGGGGTTATGCATTAGAAACCGCTGCATTCACTTTAAATAGGGCACCATCTAAATCCGTTGAGACGACACCGTATGAACTGTGGTTTGGTGATAAACCTAAGTTGTCGTTTCTTAAAGTTTGGGGATGCGAAGCTTACGTCAAGAAGTTGATGCCGGACAAGCTCGAACCCAAAGCGGAGAAATGCGTCTTCATAGGATACCCTAAGGAAACGATTGGGTATACCTTCTATCACAGATCCGAAGGCAAAGTGTTTGTCGCAAAGAACGGATCCTTTCTTGAGAAGGAGTTTTTCTCGAAAGAAGTGAGTGGGAGGAAAGTAGATCTAGACGAGGTTACTGAACCTTCTCTTGAGTTGGAGAGTAGCGCAGCACCTGAAATTGTTCCAGTGCCGTCTTCACCAACAATAGAGGAAGCTAATGACAAGGATCATGAAGCTTCAGACGATGCTACTACTGAACGTCGTAGGTCGACAAGGTCGCGTGCCCCTCCTGAGTGGTATGGCAAGACTGTCTTAACTGTCTTGTTAGTAGACAACAGTGAACCTGCGAACTATGAGGAAGCAATGATGATCCCAGACTCTGAGAAATGTCTAGAGGCCATGAAATCCGAATTGGGATCCATGAGCGAAAACCAAGTATGGACTTTGGTGGACCCTCCTAGCGACCGAAAGGCCGTTGAGTGCAAATGGATATTCAAGAAGAAAATGGACGCGGATGGTAATGTTACTGTCTATAAAGCACGGCTTGTCGCAAAAGGTTTTCGACAAGTTCAAGGTGTTGACTACGATGAGACTTTCTCTCCCATAGCGATGTTTAAGTCCATTCGGATTTTATTAGCAATTGCTGCGTTTCATGATTATGAAATATGGCAGATGGATGTCAAGACTGCGTTCCTCAATGACAACATTGATGAAGAGTTGTATATGATGCAACCCGAAGGTTTTGTCGATCCTAAGGATGCTGATAAGGTGTGCAAACTTCAACGTTCCATTTATGGACTGAAGCAAGCATCTCGGAGTTGGAACCTTCGTTTTGATCAAGTGATCAAGAGCTTTGGATTTGTTCCAAATTTCTATGAATCTTGTATATACAAGAAAGTGAGTGGGAGCTCAGTGACATTTTTGGTACTATATGTGGATGACATATTGATTATCGGAAATGACATTGACATGCTTAACGATGTGAAGAGTTATTTGAACAAATGTTTTTCAATGAAATACCTAGGGGAAGCTGCTTATATATTGGGCATCAAAATCTATAGAGATAGACAAAGACGCCTGATAGATTTAAGCCAAAGTACATACCTAGACAAAGTTCTGAAAAGGTTTAGAATGGATAAGGCAAAGAAAGGTTATGTGCCTATGTTGTCAGGTAAGATATTGAGCAAGGCTCAGTGTCCAGCTACGGTAAACGATAGAGAAGCTATGAGCAAAGTGCCTTATGCCTCGGCCATAGGATCTATCATGTATGCCATGCTATGTACTAGACCGGATGTGTCCAATGCTCTTAGTTTGACGAGCAGATACCAAAGTGATCCAGGAGTGGAACACTGGACAGTCGTGAAGAACATCCTAAAGTATTTAAATAGAACTAAATAAATGTTCTTAGTCTATGGTGGTGATGAACAGCTCGTCGTAAAAGGTTACGTCGATGCTAGTTTTGACACCGACAAGGATGATTCTAAATATCAGACAGGATACGTTTATATTTTGAATGGAGGAGCTGTGAGCTGGAGAAGCTGCAAGCAAAGCGTGATCGCGGGATCTACAGTAGAAGCGGAATACATGGCTGCTGCAGAAGCGTCAAGTGAAGGAGTTTGGATCAGGAACTTTATCACTGAGCTTGGTGTGGTTCCAAGTGCCTTGGACCCACTAGAGATATTGTGTGACAACACTGGCGCCATAGCACTGTCTAAGGAACCAAGATATCATCCAAAGACCAAACATATCAACCGCAAGTTTCATATAATTCGAGATTATATAACAGATGGAGATCTGAAGATTAGCAAAGTACATATGCATCTGAATGTCGCAGATCCGTTGACTAAACCTCTTCCACGAGCAAAACATGATCAACACCTTAGTGCCATGGGTGTTAGATTGTTGCCAGATGTAAACTAGATTATTGAATCGAGGGCAAGTGGGAGACTGTTGGAATTATGCCCTAGAGGCAATAATAAAGATGTTATTATTATAATTCTTGTTCATGATAAAGTTTATATTCCATGCTAGAATTGTATTAAGCGGAAACTTTGATACTTGTGTGGTTTATGAACAACACCGTGTCCCTAGTATGCCTCTATGGACTAGCTCATTGATTAATGATGGTTAAGGTTTCCTAACCATAGACATGAGTTGTCGATTAATAATGAGATCATATCATTGGAAGAATGATATGATGGACAAACCCAAATCAAGCAGAGCAATTTGATCGTGTCATCGTGTTCATCTTTGCGAAGATTTTCTTATGTCAAATATTGTATTCCTTAGACCATGAGATAATGCAACTCCCTGGTATCGGAAGAAAGCTTTGAGGTCATCAAACATCATCCTATGAGAGGGTGATCATAAAGGTGTCTCTCAGGTGATCGGAAAGTATCTGTTGGGTTGTATGTATCGAGATGGGATTTGTCCCTCCCAAGTCGGAGAGATATACTTAGGGCCCACTCGGTAATCTATATCAACACCGCTTGCAAGCACGTGGTTAAGGAGTTAATCACAAAGTGATATCGGATTACGGAACGAGTAAAGTACTTGCTGTGAATGAGATTGAACTAGGTATGCCGATACCGACGATCGAATCTCGGGCAAGTAAAATATCGCATGGCGAAGGGAATATACATATAGGATTAATTGAATCCTGGCATCGTGGTTCATCCGATATGATCATCGATGAATGTGTGGGAGTCAATATGGGTTTCTAGACCCCGCTGTTGATTATTGATAGAAGATCATGTTTGCATATTCTCGAACCTGTAGGGTCACACACTTAACGTGTCTCGACGCTAGGATAGAATGGATAATTGGTTTATGAGTTTTTTTTCGGAGTCTCGGATGAGAACGAGGACGTCATGAGAGGTTCCGGAATGGTCCGGAGAATAAGATTCATATAAGGGAAAGCAGTTTTTTGGATTTTGAAATTGTTTCGGATTGTTCGGTATTGTACCGGAAGCTTCTAGAACCTTCCGGAGTGGGACCAATGTGTCCCCACTTGTCGGGAGGGGGCGTGGGCCTACGAGGGAGTGCCCTGGCCACATTGGGCCAGGGGCACAAGGCCCCATAGGCCCAGCCGGCCAAGCCCTAGGGGAAACCCTAGGGAGAGCTTCTAGAAGGGGGGGGGGAACTTGTCCCCCACTCCTCCCATGTGGCCGCCGGCCCTAGGGCTTGGAGGAGGGGGCAAGGGGGCCGGCCATCCCTCTATATAAAGAGGGCAGGGGCGCACCCTCCCCCTACACCTCATCAACCCTAGCCGCCTACCTGCTGCCCTCCTCTCTCCCTCTCTCCCGACTATGCTTAGAAGAAAGCCGTGCCGCATAAACTCTCCACCTTTGCACCACGCCGTCGTGTTGTAGATCCAATCTATCTCTCCACCCCACTTGCTGGACCGAGGAATGAGGAGAGGTCGAGGTGCCGTACGTGTGCATCTCTCGGAGGCATCGCCACTTGCGGTGTTGGGTCGGATCGGATCGCGAGGAGGAGAAGCTAGTACGACTACATCAACCACGTTCCGTTGAACGTTCCGCTGTGCGAATCTTCAAGGGTATGAAGATCTCATCTATCCCCCCTCATTGTTTGCATATCCTAGATTAGATCTTGGATTTCCCGTTCGCATCCGTAGAATTGTTTTGATTTACTATGCTGCGAAACCCTTCATTAAAGCCCTCACGAACTTGATGGCACACTTTATTATTTTCCCCTAATAAACTTGAACCATTGTGACAACTTTGTTGTATATGCTTGCACTTATAAGTTGGAATTAACAGAACCGTGATGTCACGGGGAACGTTTTCAACATTGCACTTGTAGCTTGTTGTACTCAATTGATATCATGTTCTTTTGTCTATGGATGTCACCGGTGTGAAATAAAGAGGGAACTTGTAAGTCCATGGAGTTTGTATCCAGTGTTAGAGAAACGCTTGGGCCACTAGCCTAAGCCATGCCTAATCATGGTGGAAACTTGCAGCATCACCATAGTGACATCTATGAAGCATTCTTCTTATAAAAAAAGAGACACATTGAGAAAAGAGAACGAGAGAGAAAAAAGGACCATATTCCCATGGTACATAAGAAGATTGTTGAGATGCTCATTGTCTGCTTTCCTTGTCATTTTCGTTATGGGAAATCTCCTGTACCATGTGCAAGGGGTACCCAGTTGGCGGTTCTCAATGATATGCAAATACTTACAATGATAAGAACTTACCTAGACCCAAAGTTGAGTATGCATGAGGTGTGGCCCTCGTATTCAAGGGACTTGAGATTGCCAACTTATACTTCGTCAAGCATATACTCCAGCTTTGGCACTTTAACCTTAACCACTTCAAGATGCTTATGATAGGGGCAATGAGGGCTGAAAGCTAACAAGTACCATAATTTTTGGAATATATTTTTGAAACTCGTAATCCCTGCTTCCTTTACAAAAAAGGCCTTTCTTCCACCATTATTTGAGTCTCCACCTTCTACCTTTAGGCACCATTAAGAGAGCATAGTTGCCATTCTGTGTTCAGTGTTCCAAAGCTTATTAATTGATGCATATTGTGTTATTACTTGTTCTTGTGCTATTTGTTTCTAGTCACCCTTGTGAACTTTGCAGGTGTCCTATGCATCTATTTGCTACTCTATGAGGGACAAGGTGATTGCCACTATGCAATGTTTTCTGCATGTGAAACAAACAAACGTTTTTCAATGCATGTTATTCATGATCTTTGTTTGTAGCCTTTCATGTTGCATGCATAGTTAGTATGTCCTATTGTTAGAACTCCATCTTTCATGCACATGTTTAGAGTTCTTTGATCCCAGCTTTCAATGCTTGCAAATGGTTGGATCTCTATTGGGAGGGTGCATTTCACCTAAAAAATTATTCTTTTATCACGTACCTACTCGAGGACGAGAAGGAGTTAAGCTTGGGGATGCTAATACGTTGGAAACATATCTATAGTTTTTGATGCTCCATGCTTGTTTAGTATCTACTTTGCTTTACTTGTCCACACTTTGAGGTGCTTTTTACATGTTTTCTGGTACTAACCTATTAACAAGTTGCAACAGTGTCAGATGCCTGTTTTCTGTTGTTTTTGGTTATAGAAAAGTTAGTAAAGAAATATTCTCGGAATTGGACAGGACAAACGTCAAAGTCAATTACTTTCCGTGGGGAACAAGAAGTCCAGAAGGGAGCCGTAGGGGCTGACCCACCCAGCGCGGTGGGCGGCCTAGCTCACTGCTAGGGTTTGCCACCGGCCGGTCTCCCCTTCGCCTATAAGAAGGCCCCGATGCATAAACCCTAAGTACCCGATCAAATATCCACAAAACCGTCTATAGCCGCCGCCACCATCGTCCCTAGATCGGGGATCTGGTTCTTCCCAAGACTCACGGAGGGGAGATCATCCTGGAGGCCTTCTCTCCGGTATGATGCATGAGTAGTTCCACCTTGGACTATGAGTCCATGTAGTAGCTAGATGGTTATATCTCCTCCTTTGTGCTTTCATGTATAGATCTTGTGAGCTCCGTTCATGATCAAGATCTAATATATTTATAATCATGCATGTTGTGTTTGGAGGGATCCAATGGATATTGAGATTATTATGTTGGTTTGATTAATGGTTTTGTCTTTATGATTCTATCATGTCTGTGTTGTTTGTGATCTTGCATGCTCTCCGTTGTTAGTAGCTATCTTGGCCAAGTAGTTGCTAGTGACTCCAAGAGGGGGTATTTATGCTCGATAGTGGGTTCATGCCTCTAGTTTCCAAGGGAAGTGACAAAAATCTCTTCGATTGTAGATGTACTGTTGCCACTAGGGAGAAAACAACGGTCTCGTGTTCATGGAACATATGGACTGTTTACCTTACACACTTTGCTTAAAGCAGTTGTCTTTTGCTTGCAAATTAATACTGGAGGGGGTTCGGATGATAACCTGAAGGTGGACTTCTAGTCATAGATGAAGTTGGATGCCAGTCATGTATATTGTTGTATTGGCCAATCGAATCTCATAGGATCTTTCTGACTAGTAATTGCATTGTTATGCCTTGCTCAGTTCCTGTCAATTGCCCTGCTGTAATTTGTTTACCTCTAGTTAACTATGGACCCTGGTCCAATCTTTACCATTGATACATCTTCCACTGTTACTTGTTTACTTGCTACAAACCATTGCCTTCCACACCATACGTTTAATCCTGTGTTACAACAAACCGGTGAGCTTGAAAACCTCACTGATTCATTGGGGCAATGTCGTGAGTTTGTGTTGTGCAGGTCTCCACATTGCTAGCAACACCTGTGTGACGTTTCCTTCCTCCTTATGGTTCGATAACCTCGGTCCCTACTGAGGGAAGACTTGCTGCTTGCTACTTCACACCTTGCTCTTTTGGTTTCCAACGAAGTGCTAATCAGCACCATCAGCTGCTTCACCGGATACTCCACCAGCAGATCAATGAGTTTTGGCCCAACATGCTTACATCGAGAGGCGAAGAGGGCGGACGCTACCTCTGAACCATCTGCAGCCGTCGGCATCTAGGAGGTTATGTGCGGCAGGTCCAGCTCCACTCCGGACGCCATCACCATTGCCAACCCTATGGAGGCGTCGATGCCCTTCTGCTTGCGCTTATACGCCATCAGAGCGTCCTCCAGCAGGGCATTCGCAAGGGCATCGACATCCTCAAGGGCAGCGCCCTTGGGGACGACCTCCTTATAGAAGCGCCGGAGAACTTCCTTGGCTTTCGCCAAGGAGCCAACAGTAGTACCGCAGCGATCTTCAACCGCTATGGTGGCATCGCCCAGAGCATATCCATGCTCCAGCACACCACGGTCAAACATGATGCCTGAAGAATCTGAAACAAAGAAGAAAAGACACCGAATAAGAGCAAGACAAGGAACAGTCGAAAAGTGCAGGACCCAAACAAGTAAAAGAAAACTCACCAGAGAAGGCTTTGGCTGCAGCCATCAGCCTATCCGCCATCTCCTTCTCACGAGAGATCGCCACAGCAGCGAGCTGCTCCTCGCGATCAGCAACCTCCTTCTATAGGCGCTCCCTGGCTTCCGAAGCATCAGCAACCTCCTTTTGCAGGCGCTCCTTTGCCTCTGCAGCATCTGCAACTTTCTTCTCCGCTTGACCAAGAATCTTTTCAAGAGCGTCCAGCCGTTGAAGAGCCACATCGTTTTCATCTGCAAACATCAAGAACTACATGATCAACATAAGCAAAGTCCATAGGACAGACGAACTACAAGAGGGTGAGCACAACTATGGCCTAGTTCTTTTGGCGGCTTCTCCGAGAAGCCGCCCTATCCCCAGCTTCCTAAGGAAGCCGGTTTAAAAAAATTAGAAGGCTTCCAAAGTGGTTAAGGCTAAACTAACTTGGAAGCCTCACAATTTTTTTGAACTAGTTTCCCCCGGAAGCTGGGGGTAGGGCGGCTTCTCGGAGAAGCCGCTAAAAGAACTGGGCCTATGTACCTCGAAGCTGCTGCATGCTAGCCTCCAGCGCCAGATGCTGCTGGATAAGAAGATTAGCGCTATGCATGAAGGGCTGCAAAATAAAACACAAACAAAAGAACCATCAGAAATGGCTCGGGGTCTGCACGCCACAAGAGGAAACGACCAAAAGGTCACCCGAATAGGGCTCGGGAGCTCCCCCAAAGAGATAAAGCAGAAAAACTTACGTGTTCAGGCGGGGACTCTAAAGTTCCGCGTGCGGTCTTCTGAGTTACGACTACCCGAGCTTCTCGCTTGGAGAGGCTCGGGGCATCGTCCTAAGAGTCGGCCACCACCTGAGGGGGAGGAGCTGTCAGCTTCGACTCCCCTATAGCCTCTCGAGCACCCTCACTAAGAGGCTCCTCCGAGGAATGGCTGCAAGAAAAAGTCTGATCAAGACAACAACCTACATTACATAGACAAGTGATAGAATACAGCACAGGCGGAATCACTTACGAATCAATATCCGACAAATTGAAGATGGGCGTCGCCTTCTCCTTCTTCTTCTTCTTCTTCTTCTTCTTGTCCGGCGACTGCGGTGCCATCGCTCGAATGGGCACAACAGGGATAGGTGCGAAAGAAGCACCTTCATCCTCACCATGCTGCTCCAGGAAAGAAGGGCATCTGGGAGTCGGCGGAGTCGACGCAACGAAAAACTTTCTCCGTGAGCGCTTTTGGGTCCGCCCCTCGCTCGGCTCGGGGGCTTCCAGGGTCGGAGATTGTGCTAGAGGAAGTTCGGACTCAGAATCCACAACTTCATTGTCCGGCGCAACCGGAAAATTCTCAGGCAGCGGGGGCATCATCCCAGCTACCTTGAGATCCTGCAAACCAAAGATGTCAAAAGAGCGCGATTAGTAACACTAATCATAAGCAAATAGCACTAGAAAAAAGGCACAACGTGCATGACACAATTCTCCACCTGAGGGGCTGCACTCGTAGCACTGAAGGGGGCTGTCAAGGACTTCCCCGGGAGGTCCTCGTCGGCCTTGTTTTTCAGCAGAGGCCGAAGGGCTCTATCGAGATCGCCCTTGGACAAATCCTCGGATGAGACCCTTGTCGGGTCATTACGACCAGTATAGAGAAACATCGGATGCGCTCTTGCTTGGAGTGGCTGCACCTGACGTTTGAGGAAGGTGCGGATGATGTCTACACCATTGACCTCTTTCTCAACAACCATATGGAGCACCTCCACATGACGGTAGAGCTCCTCCACCTCCGCTATTTCGCCCTCAAAGATGTGATTCTTCCAGGATCTCTTCGGGACGATTTCCTGGGAGGAGTCGAAGGGAGCGAGGCAAAAATCTTGTCCGTCCACCTTGGCGTCGCGGATGTAAAACCACTTCTTCCGCCAGTACTGGACGGACTCGCACATCGATAAGGAGAAGAAAATAATGGAAGATCGAATAGAGATGATTCATCCGCCGAGCGGATAGACTCCGCCGGTGCCAGACTGCCTCTTCACGGAATAGATCTTCCAGAAAAGGACAAAGTGTGGCTCGATACCAAGCCAACACTCGCAGAAAGTGATAAAGCAGACGATATGGAGAAGAGAATTGGGAGAGATATAATGTAGTTGGATCCCATAAAAGAAAAGGAGTCCACGAAGAAAATCGTGAACAGGAAGAGAGAGGCCACGGACGACAAAGGCAAGAAACATGATCCGAAACCCTTCGGGTGGGCACGGGATTACCTCATCGCCGTGCAGGATGGCATCGTCCTTGTTTTGTGGGATCAAACCCTTGTCGCGCATCTTGCGCATATCGGTATCGCACATCTCCGTGCACCTCCACTTGCCATCTGTGATACGGGCAGCAACAACCTTCTTGCCGCTGGCGGCGGCGCTCGAGCCAGCTCCAGTGGCGACCTTCCTCGACTTGCCCATCGTGTGGCATCGAGTGCAGCGGTGTGCACGAAGAAAGGACGAGGTAAACGAACGGAGAATTTCCAGTG
This sequence comes from Avena longiglumis, assembly GCA_030063025.1. Classification (NCBI taxonomy): domain Eukaryota; kingdom Viridiplantae; phylum Streptophyta; class Magnoliopsida; order Poales; family Poaceae; genus Avena; species Avena longiglumis. The sequence continues at coordinate 367,443,173 of CP125978.1, forward strand.
CGCAGGGCGAGAGAAGCAATGCTCGTGAAAATGGAGGCAATTGCGAGAAGGCAAATGACAAAGGGTAAAACGAAATCACTCTTTACCCACGGTATTAAAGGACAAAGACGACGCACATGAACAGTTAATCAAGAAGCCCTAGCGCGTAAGCAAGATCCAACCCTACATGTGTCAGCACAATAACAAACTATTGCCAGCATGCCGTCCACTATGCACAGAAACCGAGTAGATACCGTAATTCTCACCATGTTGGCGCATGACTAGTCAACTTCAAGTCAGATGGTGGGACCCACGATCGTTCCATCGCATCACCTTTGCCGCCGTAGACGGTTGAGATCACCAATCGTCAGCACTGACTCATCAAGAATAAAGCTAGCAATGGCTGGAAATTTTCGAATAATCAATCAAGTACTTATTCGAATATACGATTCGAACAAGTACTCGAGGGCTACTCCTATCAGGAGTGCTGGCCGCGCACCTGAGACATGATTAAGGTACTACACCTCGAACTGTCTTCGAGTCCTACTCGAGTCTACGACCACTACGGACTCGGGGGCTACTCCCATAGGGAGGATGGGTTTGGCATCCGAAAAATTTGTGTCCTTCGGACCTAATAACTCAACTAAAGTCTCTGCTCGAGTCTACGACTCGAACAGACACTCGGGGGCTACTCCTATAGGGAGCGCTGTCCGCGCACCCTATGAATTATTCGATTGCGATCCTTCAGATCAAAATACAACAAAATCTTTCTGGCAACCTTGCCCAAACCAACGCTAAGTGAGAAGCATTCTCCTTGGCCACCCGAAACACGTCCACGGTGATAACATTTTGGATGCTGTGTCTGCGATGCAAGGATAAGACCTACAAATATCATCTGATGGCCTGGTAACGCAACTGACTGCGCTCTGCCAGTAAAATCCCGTGTCAACAGGCACGACGAAAAATCCTGACAGATGCGTTGGGTACATCACTTGAAAACCACTAGGATTCGAATCCTATAAGACCTCAACGGGCTGAGTCGAATAACGCTAGTATTCGTTCCGGATTCGAGTCTAGGGACTCGAGTCTGAAGAAGATCGTGTTGTTTTGTCCTATGACAGTTAACTGGCCCTGATCTGTTGGGAGAGTCAGACACACGCATCAACGATCCCTATAAACTAAATCAGTTCCTCTTAAAAATAGGTCAAACTGCACCCGAAAGATTGAAGAGTTCTCAACTGAATCTACGATTCGACTAAACACTCAGGGGCTACTGACATGGTTATACCCCACGTGTACACAACATTGGTATACCTATTCTAGCCCAAGGAAGGCCCATGACAAGATACGCGACATGTGGAGATTTTTGGGTGGCCCAAGCCCATGACGCCTTCGGATCCTTGGAGAACAAGGCTAGAGTAGATAGAATTTCAAAGGGGACAAACCCTAATCTTTAACCGACTTGACCTGTGCCTGGGACCTGCCTATCTATATAAAGGCTAGGAGGGCATGGCGAGGAGGGCAATACTCACCTCATACACACCTCACGCCAGATTGCATTTGCGCACCCCTGTAATCTTCGGTTCCGCCGTAATCAAGAGCAGACAAGCAGGAGTAGGGTTTTCCCTCCGGGGGCCTGAACCTAGGTAAACCTCGTGTCCCCGCGTTGCTTCTCTGTTAACCGTTCCGCGATCTCCAGCATCCCCATCTTCTCCAAAACCCAAGTCCATAACAATGTGCATTGACGAGATTGAACCCCGTCACCTAGCATTTCGAACCGCCGTGTATCAAGCAACACCTTCAGCAAGGAATGCGACGTTGACGCCGCTACCGCCTAGACTAGTCCTAAGTTTTCCCCGAATACACAGAGGAGGGAAGGAGGGTGGGGAGGCGGTAACCGACGCCCCCCAGGAAGGAATGGTGACACCCGCATGCGTTACCGCGTTAGTGCCGAGCGGCACCGACAAGGATTTCTCCCGCCCCCAAAGAAACACCACCCAGATGGTCCGAAAATGCTCCATCCAACCAATCGCCAACCATCTTGCGCCACCACGGAACAGGTGCCATCTTCTTCATCTCATCATGGGCATCAGCGCGAGTCCTTGAGTCCCGACCAAGGGGACAGTGTTACCGGGGGTAGTAGCATCGTAGCCGCACGGAAGGGAACTACCTCCACCATCGTGGCAGTAGCCGACCAGACGCGACAATAGGGGCACACCAGGGATGACCGTCGGGGCCCAAATGGGCCCGCAAAGCTCCCGTCGCCATGTTGCAGCAAGGACGGACACGACCGCCACCACCAACCCAGACCCTCCGTCGCCCCTCCTCCACCTATAGGGAGCCGCACGGGGTCATATGGAAGCAGGCCAGTCCCAACCTAGATGGGGCCTAAACGGGCCTAGATCTAGGCTGAGCAGGGCACCGCGAGCCACCAACGAATCCCACGCTACCCCGCTGCCAACGCCAGCGCCGCGCACGCCTCCGCCCACCCCGCCCCTGGGAACCACGCCAGCAGGCCGGACCACCGCTGCCTAGGAGCTCCGTCGCCCGTCCGGAGCTCCGCCTCCCTCTGCATGGACGGGGACAAGATAGCTCGCCGCCGCCAGCATCGCATATGAAATTCCGGCGGCCCACACAGACGACGGTGAGGCCAAGGAGGAGGAGGGAGGTTGCTCGGGAGAGGTGGAGGCAGCGCCCGCCCATTGCCCTAGGGGGGGGGGCGAGAGCGGGTCAGCGACAATTAATATGGATAGGAGAGAGTACCTAAATCAATCTAAGTTTAATAAACATGCCTCGGTTAAATTAAAACAGACCTAGTAGTTTAGTATTCACTCGTACAGGGTGACAAAAATGCGAAAGTGGTCACCTCTCAACCGTTGGCTCTTCATGGAGTCCTCTTGCCGACTTAGGTAAGGCAATCTTTGGATGAAAGGAATCTTATGAGACTTTTGTAGGATTCTTGGATTAGATTCTATTGTCTCAATTTGTGAGAAATTTCAACATCCTCGTCGCTCGTTGATTTGAAAGGTCGCATAGAATTGGGCATATTTTTATGTATATTTCCTATGTTCCTTCAAAACATTTGTTTCTATCGTTTGCCTTGTTTCACGATCTCCAGTTTTGCACTAGCAAAATCTGTCAATGTCAAAACCTTATGTTTCTCATGTTCCTGTCTTCCACAATGCTAGGATCCAGTCATACCCTAAAATGGACAGTTTTGTAGGTGAAGTATGCTGCCAGAGACTATGGACGTGTTTGGTTGCTCGTGGCTTTTAGTCGCACCTAGAGATCATGGGTCCACGAAAGCTGCACGTGGCAATGCAACCTTTCATGCCAAAATGGCCATTTGTTTGGTTCCATATGTATTCTCACTTCCCTAGGGCTTTGGAAGCCAATCCCTAGTTGTTTGGTTCCATGCACTCTTAGTTTTCAACAAATTGGCACTTGTTTAGCTAGTTGCATTGTCCTTGATAGCCTTACCTCCTCTCTGGTGAGGTGAGCTTATCCAACATCAACAAGACAGTAAACATAGTTTAGAAAATTGCAATTCAGAGAACTACTAGATTATATTAAGACCGAATCTACATAATCAGTCATGACGGGTGTGCTGCAGCACGAGTTCACGAACAACTGCCCGTGAGGCAGCACAAGTTCATCACATACGGAGGGGTTATAACTGAATACCACCTCCCAAAATATACATACCGAAGTTCAAGGGTCACTGCAACCATAGTTCATCACCCTAGCTACTTCAAAATATACATCACGGCCATCATCATCAACACCGCCACCAGCACCTCCTCAAACATCTCAGTCCACTGCTCAGAGGTAGGATTGTCCAAGAAGGTCGTGAACCAACTTAACCTGCGCTCAGGGGTCATGGCAAGATACCTGGTCGCCTGTCCACTTTCCTCCATCAGGTGGCTCAGAGCATGATGTACCGCGGTCATAGATACTGGCGCAATAGGAATGCGAGGACCGTAGATGATCTTCAACTGAGCATAGTTCTCAATGGGCTTGTTGATCAACTCGGTGTCCGATGGCTGAGCCTACATGAAAATCACAGTTAGTTCAACACATGTAGTTCATATGTGAGCTTTACAACTACCGATGCAAGTGCAAATATATCAAACCTTGATGTGCACAAAGTAATCATCATTGTCCATCATGATAGCAGAGGTCTCCTCAATCCAGCGCACGTTCACAAGCCTCTTGATCCTCAACACCCAAACCCAGCGCACTCTCCACTGCCTCATGTGGTTGCGCACCTGGTTCGGAGTGACTGTCCGGCCATAAAACTTGAAGACATCCTCTGCAATCAAGAACATGTCCGCCTGACTGAATCCCCAAACTACTGAAACACCTTTCTCGATCAACTGGACGACCCAATTCAGGACGAAGGTGGATAGAGATGCTGGCCATGACATGGCCAACTTCCTCATGGTCATCGCATCATGCATCGACACATAACGCAGAGGCAGCATAGAGGTTACGAACAGATCAGGGGACACAACCTTCTCCTATGGCACCAGAGAGAATCATTTCTAGGTGGAAGAACTATACTTGTAAAACTAATCCTACGTACATCATGAGTACTGACTGCCAAAATGCTCAGAGCCAAATCTAGAACACCAACAAATCTCACAACTTAGAACTGTGAGCTAGAACATGTCAACAAATCTAAGCTACGAGAGCTAGGGTTAGGTGTTTCTTACCACGATCTCAATCTCGACCGACGAGAATGACATGTCGGACATAGCCTAGGAAGAAGACTTTCCAGTTATGAGCTAGACCCACCGAAGTAGGAGGCGCCGCTTACCTGCTCGTCGGTGAGGAAGATGATTTGGAGGGAGAGCTTGAAATTGGGGAAAATGATGGCATGGATTTTGGAGCAGGTGGAGGGTCGGTGTAAATAGCCGCCGCGAATCGGCGGACGGTGACCCCAATTTGTCCCGCTGAATTTTGCGAGCTCCCGTCATACCTCCCTTGCATGCATCTTCTTCCTCCACGAGTGCTAGAAGAACTTGGCTCAGTGAAAATGCCTGATTCGGACGTTCCTCCAGGGTCAGGCTAAGGGACGCTTTAAAACTCGTGTGGTGCAAAGATTTCTCCACCAGTGCAGAACAAAACGTATTTATTTTCTTCTGCCCCATGCAAAAAACGAGCAACCAAACACGACTTATATTAGTAACAGGCTTGAAGCGCTTGGTACAAACACAGAATGTAGCGCATGGACGGGCATGATGCAGCTATTCTCATCTTCTCTATCGGCACGTGAAAAGAAGCAACCTGGGATTTATTCCAGAAAAGCAGGTACTACATTAGTCCATTATTAAATATAAAATATTTTAGTAAGACATTTTGGTCTACCAAAATATTGTATTTTATTCAGTCCAAATTAATTAACTCAGATTAGTATAAATACTTATTTAGACTTGGATTTTTTTATAAATAGCACTTTATTACTTCAAAAGTTTAATTATTACACACGACACGACCTCTACGTAACTAGTATGCACATAACCACAAAGTAGTTTGGAAACCAATAAAAATAGTCTAAAAACATGAGAAATACAATAAATTACGGGACACTACAAAACGCATAAGGAGATGGAGGACCGGTCCTAAGATCATGCTATCATCCATGTGGATAAAAATATCCCATATATAAATATCTGTAAATAGGTCGTGAAACTCCACATGATATAAAGATAACTATAAAGGGAGAGTACCTGTTCATCGGTAATAGAAGAAAATTTATAATTAAAAACCTTGTCATTCCTATATAGTCAAAGCAATCAAATCACGACAAACACCCCATCCTAATGAGAATTCTGTACTTGTGATCAATTCCATGGCAACACTATGTGGTGAATACAACCCAAAAGCTATTTGGATGACTGACCATATAGTATGAGCAAATTGGCATTTCTTTCTTCCATGCAAATTCCTGTTAACAAGATTGTCTTTTGTAAGAATCAAACCTCGACGCAGATACCATACAAATGTTTTTTCTTTAGCGGTGTATTTATCTTCAATATTTTTTTGTTACTATCAACCGGTGCATCGACCTGGACCAAAGCTCTATACATAGAATCTACTAAGAATTTTCAGTTCTCTTGTAAATTCCATTTGAACTCATCAGACCATTATGACAGTTGCACTATGGACAAACACTACAATAGAGTGTTCCACACTATAAGTTGAATAAGTCCCTCCTGAACCTCACATCCGGAGGAAAATAAACCAGCACTTCGGCAATAGCATCTTCTTTATGCCGGACTATACTACATAGAGCTGGATATTGTTCCTGGAGCCCGGTATTTCCAAGCCACTTTTCCTCCTAGAAACGAATACTCAAACCATATTTTATAAAAAAATTACCTAATGGGAGGAAGTGCTTCTTTGTTGCCATCAAACCAACCCAAAAGTGTGAGTCTCATAGCTTCTAGAACACTTAAGAAAACACTTTTAATCCAATATATTTCCTCCTTAGGAGGGTTTGGCATTCACCGTCCTTCATAAGTAGCTTAAAAAGCACTTTCCCTAAAAGGGCGGTGTTTTTGACCTGAAGGTCATGGATCCCAAGTACACCTTGGTCTTTAGGGCGGCAAACCACACTCCATTTGGCCAGTCGATATTCTTTTTTCTCTCTATCTTCTTGCCAAAAAAATATAACGGGAGTAATCCAATCTATTCAATACTCCTTTAGGAAGCTGTGACAAAAGAGATCATATATAGTACCATATTACTCAGTTTATGAGCACCATTATTTCATCAAGAGGTAGCAATATTTCCTTCCAACTACTACGCTTAACTATAATATTTCCTCGACATGTTTCCATTCAGCATTTGTGAGTTTTTGATAATGAATTAGTATTTTCAAATAGTTGATTGAAAACTAGCCTTGCCCGCAGCCGAAAATGGTAGCTTACCAGTGGGCCTTGTCTTGAGCCTCGCCAAAATAAAACAATTCACTCCTATGGAAATTAATCTTTAGACCAAGAAGTTGTTCGAATGGTGATAATATTAATTTCAAATTCTTAAATTTTTCCAAGTCATGTTCCATAAAAAGAATCTTATCGTCAGCATACCGAAGGATATATGGACCACCATTTGCTAGATTTGGGACTACACCTTCAATCTGACCATCAGCTTTTGCGCGCTCAGTTAACATAGCCAACATATTTTCCATTGTATTAAATACTATATACCATAATGAGCCACCTTGTCTCAATCATTTTCTTGTTTGGAAGAATATTCAACATCATCGTTGACTTTGATAGAAACACTACCTCAATACACGAAACTTTGTATAAGAGCATGCTACTTTGCAGAAAATCCTTTCATTTTGAGGGTTTGCAATAGAAAATATCACTTGACTTTATCGTAAGACTTTGCAAAGTCAAATTTAAATAATACCCCATTCAAATTTTTCCTATGTAGTCCATGCATCATTCCATGAAGAATTACATCACCATCAAGGATGTTTTTTTCTTGCTTGAAAGCAGTTTATGTTGGACGAACTACATAGTCAGCCACCGAGTTTAGCCTGATTGTTATTTTTTTGTGAAAATCTTAAAACTAACATTAAGAATACTGATTGGTTTATACCACTGACATGGTTATACCCCACGGCTACACAACATTGGCATACCTAGTCTAAACCAAGGAAGGCCCACGACAAGATACGCGACCTGCGGAGATTTTCGGGTAGCCCAAGCCCATGACGCCTTTGGATTCTTAGAGAACAAGGCTAGAGTAGATAGAATTTCAAAGGGGACAAACCCTAATCTGTAACCGACTCGACCTGCGCCTGAGACCTGCCTATCTATATAAAGGCTAGGAGGGCACGACGAGGAGGACAATACTCACCTCATACACACCTCACGCCAGATTGCATCTATGCACCCCTGTAATCTTCGGTTCCACCATAATCAAGAGCAGACAAGCAGGAGTAGGGATTTCCCTTCGGGGGCCTGAACCTATGTAGACCGTGTGTCCCCGTGTTGCTTGTCTGTTAACCCTTCTGTGATCTCCAGCATCCCCATATTCTCCAAAACCCAAGTCCATAACAATGGGCATTAACGAGATCGAACCTCGTCAATTGGCGCCGTCTGTCGGAACTGGGGACACTGATTGTGCGATCGCGACGGTCCCATCCGAAGCGATCTACATCTCGTCGGCGGCGGAGAATTGCCTCCTCTTCGGCACCTTCGACTTCACCGCCCACTCGTCGGCCACCCTGAGGGATTTCGAATCCGTCAGCGACGGACTCGAGATGCTTTTCAGGAGATTCTGCTTCCAGGTGGGGCAGACCGGCACTCTCCGCTTCCCAGAGTGGGTGCCACCACCGTCCATCAAACCCACTTCGTGGGTCCCATCCATCGGCATGTTACGCACGTCGACGCTGCCAGACGAGTCATATGACAGCAGGAGTTGCAACTCAGATCTGTGCGGCCCTCCCTCAGACGAAGGAACCTACGGTTCTGGATCCGAAAGCTGCGGCAACATCGATCCAACCCGCGGACGTTACCTATGCACCGTGGTCATCCAAAGCAAAGTCGGACTGCCACCAGGTTCGAGTGCGCCTAACCCACCTCTCAACCCATAAGGTGAGAACGGAGGAAACATGGGAGCTCCATCGCTCAGGCCCAACGAAGGCGACGCCAACGCCTACCAGAAAATCAACCTCAACGAGGAAGGATGGCGCCAGGCACGCGAGGCCGTGGCAGGAAACGTCATCCTACCTGTGAATGCTTCACGGGATCTGCTGATGGCCTTCCACCTCCTCCTCATCAGCGAGCATAACCGGTAGGTGAAACTGCAGGAGGAGCTCGACAAACGCAAGCAGGCGGCTTCGGAGTCTAGCGCGCGGCGAGCTACGCTCTCCACCGCTAGCGGCTCCATCTCGCACGGCAACAACTCCAACAAGAATCACTCCCGCATGGAGCACATGGACCCCGCCGCACGCCGTGAGGCTACCAGGGCCCTCAACACGTCCTTCATGACGATGGACGTGAACGGCAACGTCATGCCGAAGACACCGCAGGCCGTGATCATGGCGGAAACAACATACCTCATATCCCACCCACCTCCGGTGGGTGACCCAAAAATCGCCATGCACAAGTCCGCGCTAGCCGGTCTCAGACACGTCGGAGCTGCGCTCCACGGGGAGGCTCCTGCGGTGCCGAAAAAGAAAGCTGCGGTCAAATTCACCCGCAGCCCTACACCCTCATCCGACGAGGACGAGCACGATCTGCCTCGACGTCGGAAGAGCCCACGGCATTGCAGCAGAGACTACGACGCCCAAGACGATCTCACCCAGCGCAAGATCGACAAGGCACATGCTAAACGCGTGTGTTCAACCGAATCTGATGATTATGATGACGGAGAGCTGTGCGGAGCCAGATGCTTCAGCATATCCGTTCGGCGAAGGCGAATGCCAAAAAATTTCAAGCTCCCTTTAGACACTCCGAAGGTTGAGGCACATAGGACCTGAAATCTTGGCTTAGCGACCACCTCTCATCCGTCAAGCTGCACGGCGGTAACAGGAACATCGTGCTACAATGCCTTCACCTGCAGCTGACAGGCACAGCTCGGATATGGCTCAGCAGCCTGTCCTCTGGCTCCATCCGAAGCTGGGAGGAGCTAGCATATAGCTTAATCCACAACTTCAAAGGCACAAGCAATGGACCAGCCTCGATCGAGGAGTTGTGCGCCTACACCCAACATACCGGTGAATCCATTTGCTCATACATCTTACGCTGGTCCAACGTCACGAACTCCACCGCGCACATTTCCGAGGAAAGGACAATCAACGCCTTCAAGGATGGTGTCAAGCGCCCGGACTTCAAGGAAGAACTTGGGTGCGTCAAGCCCAAGACACTCGACCACCTCATGGACATCGCCAACCGATGGGTAGATGGCGAGGACTCCCTCCACCGACTGCATTCAGATGAGGAGGACGACTACGGCCGCATGCGAGAACGCCGCAGCAAGCGAAGATTGTGCGTCTACGATGATCGCGACAGAGTCGACATGGTTGCGGCTGGCTACACCGACAGACGCAACGACGGCAACCGCATCAACGGATACTGCGGCGACAACTTCCACGACGGAGGGCGACCTACATAAACATGGAAACGTCACAACCGTGACGACGAGCCATCAGCATACGACAAATTGTCTGGTTCTTGCACCATCCACTTTTACATCGACAAGCAGGATGGCAAAAATAAGGTCAGCCACATGCTAAAGGACCGCCGCGAAGCTCAACGAGGGCCTCACCCAAATACGATGCTAGATCGTGAACCCTGGATTTGGGCCCGCACCTGCACTAGATGACATCGCCCACGGAGCTCCTCCACCACCACCTGTTGGACCATCGAATCCAGCGACCGTACCTGCGCCAAACAACAACACAGGAGGATACCCGCCACCAAAAGGGTCCCTGATGATCCAGAAGGGGCGCCCAACCAACAGGGTGCAAAAGAAGATCACCCGCCAAGTAAGCCTGCGGTTGACTCCCTACCAGCCATCCCTGAGTACCTCAGTGGATCGGAGTCCTGCATCACGTTCAAACGTTTGGATCACCCATGCCAAATCCCTCGCCCAGGTCATGCTGCCCTGGTGCTTGAGGCGCAAATCGGAGGATTCGAGATGAGCCGCGTCTTTATGGATGGCGGCAGCGGCATCAACCTAATGTACGCCAGCACACTCGCAGCAATGCGGATCCTGCTGTGCAGCCTAGAACAATCAGATACAATGTTCCACGACATAGTCCCAAGCAAGGGCATATACCCTCTGGGTAAGATATGGCTCGATGTCATCTTCGGCCAGCCCGAAAACTTCAGGCGCGAGCGACTAGAATTTGAAGTGGTGGACTGGCCATCACAGTACCACGCCATCCTCGGGCGCGTGGCATTCACAAGATTCCTAGTAGTACTGCACTACGCGTACCTGCTACTAAAGATGCCAGGACCCAGGGCGTCATCACCGTCCAAGGAAGCTTCACCTGATTCGACCACTACAACAGAGACTTCAACAGAATGTCCCAGTCGTTCGACATGCAGGAGGAGCTCACACGGCTTAGAGAGGTGACAGACAACGGGGCACCCCCAGTCTCCAGGCAAAATGCACCCGATATGTCGTTCGACTCCATAGTCAACACGAAAAAGGTGCAGGTCCGCCCAACGGATGCCTCCAAGACGGCGCTGATCGCCAACAACCTCAGCCCCGCATAGGAAAGCGCGCTTGTCGAATTCCTCCGTGAGTGCTGGGAAATCTTCGCCTGGTATCCTGCGGACATGCCAGGAGTTCCCAGGGAATTCACCGAGCACGCACTCAATGTGTTCCCCGACGGAAAGCCAGTCAAGCAGTCGATCCGACGACTCTCCTAACAAAGAGCTGAAGTCGTTGGAATCAAAGGTAATAGACTGCTCGATGCCAACTTCATCCGAGAAATTAAAGAGAACGAGTGGTTGGTCAATACTGTGCTGGTCCCCAAGAAGGACACGGACATCCTGCGGATGTGCGTGGACTTTACATCATGCAACAAGCACTGTCCCAGGGACCACTTCCCTCTACCGCAGATCGATCAGATCATCGATTCGACTGCAGGATGCGAAAAACTCTCCTTCCTAGCTGCCTACTCAAGCTACAACTAGATTCGGCTGAAGGTCGAACATCAAGATAAAACGGTGTTCATCACGCTGTTCGGAGTATTCTACTACAACACCATGCCCTTCGGGCTGAAGAGAGCAGGTGTCACGTACCAGAGGTGCATGCAGGTGTGCCTGAAAAACTAGATCGGTCGCAACGTCGAAGTCTATGTCGATGACATAGTAATCAAGACCAGGTAAGCCAAGACATTGATCGGCGATCTCCGCGAAACGTTTGATAACCTTGATCACTATAAGATCAAGATGAACCCAGAAAGTGCGCCTTTGGCATTCCATTTGGCCAATTACTCGGCTACTTCATCTCTCAATGGGGGATTGAGGTGAATCCGAAGAAAATCAGGGCCATAATGTCCATGGAGAAGCCGAAGAACCTCAAAGGTGTCCAGCAGCTAGCTGGGCGCATTGCAGCGCTGAGCAGATTCATCAGTCGCATGGGCGAGAAGGCCTTGCCCTTTTACCAGCTGCTGCGCAAGGCAGACAGGTTCGAATGGACACCCGAAGCAGATGACGCATTCGAGGACCTCAAGCGGCTGCTCTCCACCTCGCATGTCCTGGTCACACCAAAGGAGCGAGAACTGAAGGGAATATGCCCGAGAGGCAATAATAAAGTGGTTATTATCGTATTCCTTATTTATGATAAATGTTTATTTTACATGCTATAATTGTATTAATACGGAAACGTTAATACATGTGTGTTTAATAAACAAAAAGGAAGTTCCTAGTTATGCCTCTCTTATAAACGAGCTCGTTGATTAACAAGACGATCAAAGGTTTCCTGATCATGGACATTAGATGTTGTTAATAACGAGACCACAACATTAGTGTAATGGTGTGATGAACATTCATCCGAAGTATAGCATTACGATCAAAGTCATTGAGTTTATATTGCTATAACAACTTACGAAGTGATCCTAATCCTTAGACCATGAGATCATGTCAATCACTAACACCGGAAGAGTTTCTTGATAACATCAAACATCACGCCGTAACAAGGTGATTATAAAGATGGATTCAGAACTAATAAAGTGTTATGTTGAGGCCCATGGATCGAGAGTGGAATTTGTTCATCCCGATGACGGATAGATATACTCTGGGCCCTCTTGGTGATATCACATTGATTAGCTTGCAAGCAAGTGATTTGATCACTAGAATGTTATATCACGGGAACAAGAAAAGAGTGCATGTCGATGCGAGATCAAACTAGGTATGGAGATACCGATGATCGAATCTCGGACATGTAATATATCGTGAAACAAAGGGATTAAGATACTAGCGTAAAGGTTCCACGATCACAAGAAAGTCATCGTTGAATGTGTGGAGTCGATATGGGTCTCCAGATCCCGCTTCTGATTATTGATCTGAGAGGAGTCTCGATCATGTCCGCATTATTCGCGAACCGTAGGGTGACACACTTAAGAGACACCGACATCCATTTGGAGCAAAAGTTTCATGCCGAAAAAAAAGGAAAGCGCAGGAATTTATTTCACTAGACACCGAAACTTTTCGGTTGAAATTGCTGAAACTGGTTCTGCATGTGAAATGGAATAATAGCAAGGGTTTTTATGTGAATGTTTGTTAATTAAAGTAATTAACAAAATTCTGAATAAATAAATAAAAGAGTTTTATTTAAATGAGAGCTTGCATTAAATTTGGTGGAAATTTAATGCATGTGAGTGGATTTTTGAGTGGAGGCTTTTTAATGGGAGTGGAGGCTTTTCATTTTGAGTGGGAGCTCCACCCACATTAATGTGGAAGAGGTGGGGGCAGCCCCCATGGCTGGGCGCCATGCCCCTTGGGTTCCCCCCCTCTCCCCTATAAAAGGCCCCCCTCTCCTCCTCTCAAAGTACACCTCCTCGTGAAGGATCTCTCTCCCCCTCTAGAATTTATCCCCCATGGTATCGGACTAGCGAGATACATGTTACCGGTGGCTTTTCAGCAAGAAAGAGTTGTGCTTCCGCTGCATCGCTGGAGCGAGGAGGCGGAGGTTGCTCGGTGCCTCGATCATGTGGGCGAGCACGGATGCGCTGCTGTTTTGTGGCGCTAGGACTTCCTCTCGATCTTGAGATCAGCAAGAGATCGTCTACATCAACCATGATTTTGGACTCGTTAAGCTTTGTCGGTCTTCAAGGGTATGTTCTCTACGGATATACATCCGCCCGTTGTTTGTATCTAGTAGATAGATTTTGGTACATAGTTGTTCCCATCGTAGGAAATTTTTGTTTTCTATGCTGCGAACCCTACAAGAACCTCTGCTGCTATACATCGCAGCTACGCACCAGGCGGTAAGCACCGTACTCGTGGTCGAACGACCCGAAGATGGCAAGACCCATGGGGTCCAACGCCCAATCTACTACCTCAGCGAGGTACTGACACCAATAAAGCAAAGGTACCCTCACTACTAGAAGCTCACCTATGGTGTATTCATGACGGCTCGTCGGCAGAGCCATTACTTCCAGGAGCACCAGTTAATGGTCGTCAATGAGGCACCACTGTCCAACATCCTGAACAACCCCGAAGCCACAGGACACATAGCCCTATGGGGCATCGAGCTGTCTCCTCTAGACATAGTCTACGAGCGGAGCAAGTCCATCAAATAGCAGGTCCTCCCTGACTTCCTTGTCCACTAGATGGAACTCCAGCTGACGGACACTCCGGACATGACGCAATCATGGACGATGCACTTCGACGACTCCAAGCTCGAGGCTGGAGCAGGAGCTGGCATCATACTGACGTCCCCTCAAGGTGACAAGATGAAATACGTCCTTCGGATGAAATTTCACGCCTCCAACAACGAGGCTGAATACGAGGCCTTCATCCATGGCATGAGGATGACCAAGATCTGTGGCAGCTAGTAATCTATGGTGACTCGAACCTTGTCGTCCAGCAGACGATGAACGAGTGCGACGCTCACAATGCCAACATGATCGCGTACCGCGCGCTCTACAACTCACTCGAAGGGGACTTTGATGGCTGCGAGCTTTGGCACATCGGAAGGTAAAGCAACGAGGAAGCAGACAGACTCGCCAACATCGACTCCACCTGTGCACGGGTGCCACCAGGTGTGTTCCTAGAACAAATATGTGTACCCTCTATCAAAAGGAAATTCCCCAAGGGATCACCTGAAGAAGCAGATCACTCGGGGGCAGCGCTACCCGAAGGAAAGGAAGGACCCAAAAAGCTCAACACCGAGGCCAGATACGTCGGAAACGTATCTATAATTTTTTATGCTCCATGCTTGTTTTATATCCACTTTGCTTTGCTTAGTCTACACTATGAGTTATTTTTATATGTTTTTCTGGACTAACCTGTTAACAAGATGCCACAGTGCCAGTTGCCTGTTTTCTTCTGTTTTTGGTTCTAGAAAAGGCAGAAAATCAATATTCTCGGAATTGGACGGGACAAAAGCCAAAGTCATTATTTTTCCCGGAGCAACACGGAACCACGAAGCAGAGATGGAGTAGGGCACCAGGGTGGCCACACCCCCAGGCGCAGGCAAGCCCTGGTGGCACCTACAGGGGGTTTGGGCCCCCTGGCCCTCCACCGACCTTGCCTCCTTCGCCTATAATAAGCCCCTAGGGAGAAAACCCAAAATAATACATCATACTTCCAAAAAAGTTCCGCTGCGCCGCCGCCACCGAAGGGGATATTTGGGGGACAGAAAGTCTCTGTTCCGGCACCCTGCCAGGACGGGGAAGTGCCCCCGGAGCCATGTCCATCGATATCCACCACCATCTCCATCGCCGTTGCTAATTCCCATGATGATGAGGGAGTATTTCTTCCTCGAGGCTAAGGGCTCCACCGGTAGCTATGTGTTCATCTCTCTCTCTATGCATGATCTTGTTGTGGTCATGAGCTTTGTAATCAAGTAGATCTGCCTTGCTACTCTAGTGCTTTAATAGATCTCTGCTCTCCCCACGTGTGTGTAAGTGACAACGTGCATACCATGGTGGCACTTAGGCTAGAGGTTACATAAATACTCATCGTGCTTTAATAGATCTATGATTTTCCCAACGTGTGTGAAAGTGACAGCGTGCATGCCGTGTGTGGCACTTAAGCTAGGTTACTTATATATTTGTTATGCGTTATATTTGGAGTTGGATGTCTCTATAAAATTGTGGTGTTTGTTGGAACCATCTAGCGCTCAAGGTGATAGTGTGGGGTTATCTAGATTGGGGAAGGCGGACTTTGAGGTGTGTTGTTATATCCCTACCATGGATTAGAGTGTCCAACCAGAGAGTAGTTAAGAGTAGCATCATTAAGAGAAGATATTTATATGAGAGAGTGTTCACTAGTGAAATTATGATCCCCATGCCTTGTTTCTAAGCATTGAAACACCGTTTGCATCTAGATCTATTACATGTTTGCTTGCTTCCAGTCTTTACCTCACCGTCAAGCTCCATCAAAGATATTTTCTGGCACTGTTACCACTTGTATTTTACTATCTCTTCACCGAACTAGTGCACCCATACACCGGACAAGTGTATTGGGTATGTTGGGGACACAAGAGACTTATTGTATCTTGATTGCAGGGTTGCTTGAGAGGGATACCTTTGAACACTTTCTCCCTGAGTTTGATAAACCTTGGGTAATCCACTTAAGGAAAACTTGCTGCTATTCTACAAACCTCTACACTTGCAGGCCCAACAACTGTCTACAAGAATAGAATTGCGTAGACATCAAGATATTTTCTGGCGCCGTTGCCGGGGAGGTAAGTTAAAAGGTACTCACATCCTCCAGTGTGAGTGCTCGAAGTTATTTCCTTTAGATTCTGCAATTTTGTCTTTTTGTTTCTGTTTTCACTAGTTAGGCTTAATGGAAAACAACAAAAAAATTAGAGAGCTTTATAGTATTTTTCCTAAGTTAGAACTTGAGTGGTTTGAAAAGAAAATTAGAAAACCTATGGAACTTTCTTTGCATGCTAATAGCAATGTAATTAGTATGATTTTTTTGAACACCATTGTTACTAATGGTATGGAAACGTCTAAGCTTGGGGAAGCTAGTTTTTATGAGAAAGATCTTTTTAGTTCCCTAGCTTTAGGGAATAAAATTTGCTCTGATGATACTTTATCTCCCATATGTGGTAATTCTAATGATACTTGTGATATTTTAAATCCACATACTGAACGTGTCCCTTTTAAAATACCTATTGAAATTGTTGAACGTGTTATGAATAACTACTAATTTGGAGATGGAACTGTCCATCCTAGTGATCATTTACTCTTTATACATGAATTATGCGAGTTGTTCAAGTGTGCAGGTATTTCAATGGACCAAGTTAAGAGGAAGCTATTCCCTTTCTCACTTAGGGACAACTCAAGGTAGTGGTATGAGCTACTAGATGATCCTTATCATTTGGAGTGCAAGGAACTTGAATCTCTCTTTTATTATAAATTTTATCCTCCTCATGAAATTCATAAAGATAGGAATTATATTTATAAGTTTCATCCTCATGAGGGAGAAAGTATTACCCAATCTTGGGGGAGATTGAAGTCACTAATGCTCAAATGTCCCATTCATGAGCTCCCCATTAATGTTGTTATCAATAATTTTTATGCAAGGCTTTCAGGACATTACAAGGACTATCTAGATACCTATTTAGAGGTATCCTTCACAAGTAAGGAGGTCAAGGCTAAGTGGTATCTTCTTGAAACAATTAAAAGCAATACCGAAGGTTGGGATAACGACAAAGGTAAAAAACAGGTATAAACTATGAGTATGATTGCATTAAGTCTTTCGCCGAAACTGCTAATTTTCAAGAGCTTAGTGCTAGATATGGTATTGATCATAAAATTCTTGTTAAATATTATAGAGCCTTTGCTTCCCATATTAATGCTCCTAAAGAAAAGTGGAACATGTATCATGAACCTTTTAAATACACTTCCATGGAAAATGAAAATGTTATTAATGATTGCAATAAACATGCTCAAACTTCTGAAAGTACTATTTCTTATAAGCATGTTAAGTTTTGTGGTATGCATAGACCTTGTGAGAAGAATCAAATAGAATAATAATATTGTATCACACACTGGAATGAAAAAACTAGAACGTGGTATAAGGCTCTAAATGATATTGGTAAAAAAATTGTGCCCTTTATCCTTTTATTTGTGAACTCTGCTATGAAGTGGGTCGTTTCAATTTTCAATGCTCAGGCCATACTAATGAACTTTCTAATCCAATGAGTAATGCAAGTTTGTATTGTGATAACGCGATCACTGATAATCAACATGATGAACTTACATTATTTTTGGGGTGTGAAGAGTTATCAAGAAAAAATTCTTTGGTAGACATGAGTGCTTTTGATATGAATAGCGTCCTGCATGGTTGTCATCTTTATTGTGTTGATAATTGCCACGCAAATACTTACATACAAAATCTTATAAAAGATGACATTTTACCAAAATATGACAGGACTGATATGAGTTTTGTTCTTTTTAATGAAAAGGAGGAATCCTCCAAAGTTTCTTCTATTGTCTCTAACAATAAACCAGGGTATGTGGAGAAGCTTCCTTTCAAGCCTCTCCCTCCTAAAGAGGAGAAGAAGAAGAATAATAGTAAAAGGAGAGAGGAAACAATATCTTACTCTAAGAATGCTGCTCCTATCATAGTTTTTGCTGATGAGTCTGAACTAGATGATGTTCCTATGGCTATTACCTATAGTAGTGATCATGATTGGGAAAAGCACACCACTTTTGATATTGAGCTAAAAAATTATGAATAAATCCCCCAGTATGTTAGATAACGTTCGTTAGTTCAACACTTTTTGATTTGAGCAACAGAAGATTTTCGAAAAAATCGGTTTCTACCTGCTGGTCTGTTTTAACAGATTTCTGCCATTATTTGCATTTGCTTCTTATTGGTTCCTTTTTGGGTTCTTTTTGGTAAATTGAACTTTTTGAGGGAATTGCTATAGTATCTTGTGTTTTTGATGAAAGTTTTGCTGATTCAAAAGCTAAACCCAAAGGTCTATTATCTTTTGAATACACTAATGTTGCTAATGAAGATTGTGTGAAGTTTTCTACGAAGGAAAATTTTCAGGTGTAGAGAGAGAATGATGTAATAAGATGAAGAATGGACAAAAGCTTAAGCTTGGGGATGCCACCCCGTGTCACCCCAATAAATATTCAAGAGGTACAAGCGTCAAAGCTTGGATGCCTAAGGCATCCCCTTCTTCATTAATAAAAATCTCAGGTCTTTCTAGACACTTTGTTTTTATTGTTTCATGCAATTTGTGTTGTTCTTGGAGCGTATTTGTTTTTGTTTTTAGTTTTCTTTTGCTTAGTTTGCTTGAACAAAGTTGGTTGATCACAGCACACTTCTTTTGCGGAGAGACACACTCTGTTTTCATTGCCTAGAACACTCTAGTTTTCATTCTTATTGTTCTGTGAGTGTTCTCTTTTGCTAGCACTGTGTTTAGCCTTAGTTTTGTTGTGCTTTCAGCTTAGAACTTTTTAGTTATTCTTTGTGGATTTGTGAAACAAGCTCACTGATCTTTGTTGATTATTATCTTTGTGAGTTGTTTCAAATTAGTTGTCTGGTGTTGGAAAGAGTAGAAAGCTTCATGCTTAAGTGGTACAAATGGGAGCTTGTTTTGACTATGACTTAGACTTTATCATGTCATGCTAGGTATTTCTTTGACCTTATGCTTAGTGATTATTGTTGTAGCATGACTTGTTCCAAACAATTAGGATTGCTTAATGTGCCTTGAAAGAATCATGCGTTGTTTTAGCATACAAATGCATAGTATTGTGGTATTCTCCTTTGATTCTTTGTTTGGGTTGACTTGGCACATGCTCACACCATGTTATGACTATGAACAAGTCACCCTAGCCTCTTTGATCATCTAGTCCTTGACTTGTAGTACCACTCTATGCTTTGATTAGTAATGTTTTGTTGCTCTACATGATTATGGCCATTATTGCTTACTTAGTTGGTTGCTCCTAGTCTTTTGCTAGCCTCCACTTGTATGAGTAAGCTCTACTCATGGTTCCAACTCCCAAGAAACCAAGTTATTCCTAAGTTTCCACTATAAACTCCTATGCATGGTGTGTTACACCATTCCAAGTATATTCTTGTTTGAGCTATCTTCCAATTAAAAAGTACTTTGTTATGTGAAAACTTAGTGATTAAAGCTCTCACGAACTTGATGGCACACTTTATATTCTTTGCCCCTAATAAACTTGAACCATTGTGTCATCTATGTTGAATATGCTTGCACTTATACGTTGGAATTCGCAGAACCGTGCTGTGACGGGGAACGTTTTCAACATTGTGCTTGTACTTTGTACACAGTTGATATCATGCTCTTTTGTCTATGGATATCATCGGTGTGAAATAAAGAGGAAGCTTGTAAGTCCAAGGAGTTATGTATTTTGTGTTAGAGAAACGCCTGGGCCGCTAGCCTAAGCCATGCCTAATCATGGTGGAAACTTGCAGCATCACCATAATGGGCATTCTGTGAAGCATCCTCAATAAAAAGCTATGCATATAGTAAATAAAAAGATCGCTGAGATGCTCATTGTCTTCTTTCCATGATATTTTGGTTATGTGATAGCTCCTGTACCATGTGCAAGGGGTACCCCGTTGGTGGTTCTCTATGATACACATGTACTTACTATGACAAGAACTTACAGGTGACTGAAGTTGAGTAGCATGAGGTGTGGCCCTCGTATTCAAGGGACATGAGATTGCCAACTTATACTTTGTCAAGCATATACTCCATCTTTTTTCACTTTAACCTTAATCACTTCAAGATGCTTATGATAGGGGCAATGAGAGCTGAAAGCTAACAAGTACCATAATTTTTGGAAGCTCTTTTTGACACTTGAAATCCCTGCTTCCCTTTATAAAGGGCCTTTCTTCCACTATTATATTGAGTCTCCACCTTCTATCCTTAGGCACCAGTTAAGAGAGCATAGTTGCCATTCTTAGTTCTATGTGTAGTGTCCCAAAACTTATTGATTGATGCATATTGTTGATATTACTTGTTCTTGTGCTATTTGTATCTAGTCACTCTTATGAACTTTGAAGGTGTCCTATGCATCTATTTGCTACTCCATGAGGGACAAGCTGAATGCCACTATGCTATGTTTTCTATATGTGAAACAAACAAAAGTCTTTCAATGCGTTGTTATTCATGATCTTTGTTTGTAACCTTTCAGGTTTCATGCATAGTTACTTTGTCTTACTGTTAGAACTCCATCTATGCTCATGTTTAGAGTTCTTTGATACCAGCTTTCAATGCTTACAAATGGTTTGATCTTGGTTTTGATGGTGCATGTCACCTCAAAAATTATTATTTTTATCACTTACCTACTCGAGGACGAGCAGGAGTTAAGCTTGGGGATGCTTGATACGTTGGAAACGTATCTATAATTTTTGATGCTCCATGCTTGTTTTATATCCACTTTGCTTTGCTTAGTCTACACTTTGGGGTATTTTTATATGTTTTTCTGGACTAACCTATTAACAAGATGCCACAGTTCCACTTGCCGGTTTTCTTCTCTTTTTTGTTCCAGAAAAGGCAGAAAATCATTATTCTCGGAATATGACGGGACAAAAGCCAAAGTCATTATTTTCCCGGAGCAACACGGAACCACGAAGCAGAGACGGAGTAGGGCACCATGGTGGCCACACACTCCCAGGTGCGGGCAAGCCCTAGTGGCGCCTACAGGGGGTGGGGGCCCCCTGGCGCTCCACCGACCTTGCCTCCTTCGCCTATAAGAAGCCCCCGGGGAGAAAACCTAAAATAATCCATCATACTTCTAGAAAAAGTTTCGCCACGCCACCGCCACCGAAGGGGAGATTCAGGGCACAGAAAGTCTCTATTCTGGCACCCTACCGGGACGGGGAAGTGCCCCCGGATCCATCTCCATCGATCTCCACCACCATCCCCATCGCCGTTGCTGATTCCCATGATGAGGAGGGAGTAGTTCTTCCTCGAGGCTAAGGGCTCTACTGGTAGCTATGTGTTCATCTCTCTCTATGCATGATATTGTTGTGGTAATGAGCTTTGTAATCAAGTAGATCTACCTTGCTACTCAAGTGCTTCAATAGATCTCTGCTCTCCCCATGTGTGTGAAAGTGACAGCGTGCACTCCATGGTGGCACTTAGGCTTGAGTCTACATAAATACTCGTTGTGCTTTAATAGATTTATGCTTTTCCCCACGTGTGTGAAAGTGACAACGTGCACGCCGTGTGTGGCACTTAAACTAGATTACATATATATTTGTTATGAGTTATATTTTGAGTTGGATGTCTCTATGAAATTGTGGTGTTTGTTGGAACCTTCTAGTGCTCAAGGTGACAGTGTGGGGTTATCTAGATTGGGGAAGGCAGACTTTGAGGTGTGTTGTTGATATGCCTAATTTGCATCACCATTCTATATCATAATTTACCTCTATTCATTGATATTTGTCTTATTATGAGGTATTACTTATGTCTTTTCATCTATTTATGCATGTTGGATGATTCCTGGAGGATGGACTGCCGGAGTCTGGATTCTGATGGAAAAGAAGGCGTTTCGGTGCAATTTTGTGAAGATCAGAAAAATACCAGAAAAATATGGAAACATATTATTTTACTAGAAGACGAAGGAAGCCAGAAGGAGGGACGGAGATGGGCCTTAGGGGGCCCACACCCCCTAGGCGCGGGCCCACCTGACCCCGCGCCTAGGGCAGGTGTGGCCCCCCTGCTCGGCCTCCAACTCCGCCCCTTCTCCTATATCTTCCCTACAGAACCCTAACACCAGGGGGCAACCAAAGATAGATTTCCGCTGCCTCTGCGGGGCGAAAAACACCGAGAGAGAAAGATCTCTCCGGCAGACATATTTCGGTCGAGGTAATTCCTTCCCGTAGAGGGGAGACCGTCGCCATCAACACCATCGTCAAGCTAGGCTTCATCGGGATCATCATCATCCACACCATCACCTCCACCATCACCATCATCACCACTCCGTACCGCTGTAACAATTGTGTTGGATATTGCTTTAGTTCTTAGGGGAAACTTTCCTGGTGTTGATTACTATTGTAGTTGATGCTTGTGAGTGGAACCATTGGATTATTGTTTATGTTCAGATTATTATCCATTATCATATCATCTTTGATCTTGATCCATATTATGTCTTGTGAGTAGTTCGTTTAGTTCTTGAGGACATGGGAGAAGTCATGTTGTTAGTAGTGAATCTGTGATGAGTTATTATTCAATGGTTTAGTATTTAAGTTGTGGTGCTATTCTTCTAGTGGTGTCATGTGAACATCGACTACATGATACTTAACCATTTATGGGCCTAGGGGAATTCATTGTGTATTTGGCTACTAATCGCGGGATTGTTGGAGTGACAGAAACCTGAACCCTGTTAGCAAACCTTTGCACAAGGGAGCGTAGGATCTCAGAGTTTAAGGCTGTGGTTAGATTTATATCTTAATTACTTTCCTGTAGTTACGGATGTTTGCAGGGGGTTTAATCAAAAGTATGTCTTAGTCCTAGGAAGGGCGGTGTGTTATCACAGGTTCACCCACACAACACTTACAAACACCAGAGAAGAGTACTCAGCTATTTGAAGCAAAAGAACTTGACACAATTCCCATGTATCCTCGAGAACGTTTGGTCCTTATAAGTATTTCCACCGACTTGTCCTTTGCTAAGAAAGGATTGGGCCACTTAATCCGTTTGTTCGTTACTTCTGTTACTTGCTCTTTGTTTTGTTGCCTTGCCAGAAAACCACTAAAAATCCGTTTGCTAAGTATTCACAGGGATTTCCTGCTCCATACCACTGTTCAGCACCTTCTGCTCCTCGTTGGGATCTACACTCCTATTTATCGAAAGTACTACGATACACGCCCTATACTTGTGGGTCATCAGCTATTATAGCCCTACCATGGATTAGAGTGTCCAACCAGAGAGTAGTTAAGAGTAGTATCATGAAGAGAAGATATTTATATGAGAGAGTGTTCACTAGTGAACATATGATCCCTAGGCCTTGTTTCTAAGCATTGAAACATTGTTTGCATCTAGATCTATTACATGTTTGCTTGCATCCAGTCTTTACCTCACCGTCAAGCTCCATCAAAGCTATTTTCTGACACCGTTTCCACTTGTATTTTACTATCTCTTCGCCGAACTAGTGCACCTATACACCAGACAAGTGTATTGGGTGTGTTGGGGACATAAGAGAATTCTTGTATCTTGATTGCAGGGATGCTTTAGGGGGATACCTTTGACCACTTACTCCCTGAGTTCAATAAACCTTGGGTAATCCACTTAAGGGAAACTTGCTGCTGTTCTACAAACCTCTGCACTTGGAGCCCAACGACTGTCTACAAGAATAGAAGTGCATAGACATCAAGGTCGAACTTGTCAGCCTAATGCAGGTCATGGCAATCGAAGAGACATGGACGCATCCGTACCTTCGGTACCTAATAAACAAGGAGCTGCCCGATGACCCGACTAATGCCCGGCGCATATCTCGTCGGTCCAAAGCCTTCACTCTCCACAATGGCGAGTTGTACAAGCGCAGTATTTCGGGTGTACTCCAAAGGTGCATCACTGTCGGTGATGGCAAAACCATCCTCCAAGACATCCACGAGGGCATCTGCGGTCATCATGCAGGCAGCCGCGCCCTCATCGCCAAAGCTCTACGAGCTTGATTCTACTGGCCAACGGTCATGAACGATGCTAAGGACATCGTCCGAAGGTGCAACGCCTGTCAGAGGTACGCGGACAAGCCGCACACACCAAGATCCGAGCTAAGGCCCATACCACTGGCCTGGCCCTTCTGAAGGGAATATGTCCCGAGAGGCAATAATAAAGTGTTTATTATGTGTATTCCAAGTATATGATAGATGTTTATTTTGCATGCTATAATTGTATTAATACGGAAACGTTAATACATGTGTGTTTAATAAACAAATATAAAGTTCCTAGTTATGCCTCTCTCATAAACTAGCTCGTTGATTAACAAGATGATCACAGTTTCCTGATCATAGACATTGGATGTTGTTAATAACAAGATCACAACATTAGTGTAATGATGTGATGAACATTCATCCGAAGTATAGCATTAGGATCAAAGTCATTGAGTTTATATTGCTATAAAAAACTTACGAAGTGATCCTAATCCTTAGACCATGAGATCATGTCAATCACTAACACCGAAAGAGTTTCTTGTTGACATTAAACGTCACATCGTAACTGGGTGATTATAAAGATGGCTTCAAAACTACTAAAGTGTTATGTTGAGACACATGGATCAAGAGTGGAATTTGTTCATCCCGATGATGGATATATATACTCTGGGCCCTCTCGGTGATATCACATTGGTTAGCTTGCAAGCAAGTGATTTGATCACTAGAATGCTATATCACTGGAACGAGAAAATAGTGCATGTCGGTAACGAGATCAAACTAGGTATGGAGATACAGATGATTGAATCTTGGACATGTAATATATCGTCAAACAAAGGGATTAAGATACACGCGTAAAAGGTTCCGACGATCATAGGAAAGTCATCGTTGAATGTGTGGGAGTCAGTATGGATCTCTAGGTCCCGCTACTGATTATTGATCGGAGAAGGGTCTCGATCATGTCCGCATTATTTGCGGACCGTAGGGTGACACACTTAAGGGACACTGACATCCAGTTGGAGCAAATGTTTCATGCCGGAAAGAACAACAAGCGCAGGAATTTATTTCACTAGATACCGAAACAGGTTTTCGGGTGAAATTGCAGAAAGTGTTTTTGCATGTGAAATAGAATTATAGCAAGGGGTTATATGTGAATGTTTGTCATTAAAGTAATTGACAAAATTCTGAATAAATAAAAAGAGTTTTATTTAATGAGAGTATGCATTAAATTTGGTGGAAATTTAATAGCAAGTTTGAGTGGGATTTTCAGTGGAGGGATTTGAAGAGGATTTTATGAGTGGAGCGTCCACCCACATGAATGAGGGGAGGGCATGGGGGCAGCCCCCATGCGCCGGCCACCCCCTTGGGGTCCCCCCTCCTCTCCTATAAAAGGCACCCCTCTCCCTCTCTCTCTCACACACACCTCCTCGTGAAGGATCTCTCTCCCCCTCTAGAATTTATCCCCCATGGTCTCGGACTAGCGAGATACATGTTCCCGGTGGCTATTCGGAAAGAAAGGGTTATGCTTCCACCGCATCGTTGGAGCGAGGAGGCGGAGGTTACTCGGTGTCTTGTACGTGTGTGCGAGCACGGATGCGCTGCTGCTTTGCGGCGCTAGGACTTCCTCTCGATCTTGAGATCGGCAAGTGACATGGTTATACTCCGCGGGTACATGATCTCAGCATACCTAGTCCAGCCCAAGGAAGGCCCACGGCAAATGTACGTCGGCTCATGAAGACTTTCGGGTGGCCCAGGCCCATGATGCCTTTGGATCCTTGGAGAGCAAGACTTGATAGGAAATTCAAAGGGGTAAAACCCTAGAGCCTGTAACCGACTAGGTCTATGCCCGGGACCTGCCTAAGTCTATATAAAGGCCAGCAGGGTATGACCTAGATCTCTTGACTCATACTTTCGCATACACACCTCCACGCCAAATTTACCCACATTTTCAAAGATGAATGCATGCAACATTCCTAATTCCTAAATCTACCCTTTGTTAGTTCCTAAATGCTGGGATGTTACAGTACCATAATCTTTTGGAAGTTGGTTATGACTTGTAATCCCTGCTACCCTCTAAGAAGGGACCTTTCTACCACTTCCAAGTTGAGTCAGTAAACCTACTTCCTCTCTATCTCCAGCAAGCATTTGAGTTGTTGTGTTTCAAGCATTCATATGGTGATTTATTAAATCATGTTCTCTATCTTCCTTGTTTGCACAAAACTCTTATCTATTGAGTATTACTTTGAAAGCCTTCACTTGTGAAAAAACTTTTTGAGCAAAGAGTGCTCCTGTTTTGAAACTTCTACAAAAAGCTTTTGTGAAACTGTTTGCCAGGTGTTCTCTGACCAAGAAAAAGTTTGCCAATTCCAATTATGATTTATCTTTATAAATCTCTATTGTGACTGATGTACTTGGTTGCAAGCTAAGTAATATAATGGTGAGTTGCTTTCTTCTATGAGTTGTGCAATGGTAAGTGTGATGCTTCTTGTTCGTATTGTTTTATCGACACTTCGCTCCATAAACCTTTGGACATGTTTACTAAGCTCAGTATTCGCTTGGGGACAAGCGAAGTCTAAGCTTGGGGGAGTTGATACGCCCAATTTGCATCACTATTCTATATCATAATTTACCTCAATTCATTGATATTTGTCTTATTATGAGGTATTACTTATGGCTTTTCATCTGTTTATGCATGTTGGATGATTCTTGGAGGATGAACTGCCGGAGTCTGGATTATGATGGAAAATAAGGCGTTTCGGTGCAATTTCGCGAAGATCAGAAAATACCATAAAAATATGGAAACATATTATTTTACCAGAAGATGAAGGAAGCCAGAAGGAGGGACGGAGATGGGCCTCAGGGGGCCCACACCACCCTAGGCGCGGGCCCACCTAACCCCGCGCCTAGGGCAGGTGTGGCCCACCTGCCCGGCCTCCAACTCCGCCCCTTCGCCTATATCTTCCCTACGAAACCCTAACACCAGGGGGCGACAACAGATAGATTTCCGCTGCCTCTGGGGGCGCAAAACACCAAGAGATAAAGATCTCTCTGGCAGACAGATTTCTACCGAGGGAATTCCTTCCCGGAGAGGGGAGACGTCGCCATCAACACCATCGTCAAGCTAGGCTTCCTCGGGATCATCATCATCATCCACACCATCACCTCCACCAGCACCATCATCACCACTCCGTCCCGCTGTAACAATTGTGTTGGATATTGCTTTAGTTCTTAGGGGAAACTTTCCCGGTGTTGGCTACTATTGTAGTTGATGCTTGTGAGTGGAACCATTGGATTATTGTTTATGTTCAGATTATTATCCATTATCATATCATCTTTGATCTTGATCCATATGATGTCTTGTGAGTAGTTCGTTTAGTTCTTGAGGACATGGGAGAGGTCATGTTGTTAGTAGTGAATTTGTGATGAGTTATTATTCAATGGTTTAGTATTTAAGTTGTGGTGCTATTCTTCTAGTGGTGTCATGTGAACGTCGACTACATGATACTTCACCATTTATGGGCCTAAGGGAATTCATTGTGTATTTGGCTACTAATCGCGGGATTGTTGGAGTGACAGAAACCTGAACCCTGTTAGGAAACCTTTGCACAAGGGAGCGTAGGATCTCAGAGTTTAAGGCTGTGGTTAGATTTATATCTTAATTACTTTCCTGTAGTTACGGATGTTTGCAGGGGGTTTAATCACAAGTATGTCTTAGTCCTAGGAAGGGCGGTATGTTATCACAGGTTCACCCACACAACACTTACAAACACCAGAGAAGAGTACTCAGCTATTTTAAGCGAAAGCACTTGACATAATCCATGTGTCCTCTAGAACGTTTGGTCCTTATAAGTATTTCCACCGACTTGTCCTTTGCTAAGAAAGGATTGGGCCACTTAATCCGTTTGTTCGTTACTTCTGTTACTTGCTCTTTGTTTTGTTGCCTTGTCAGAAAACCACTAAAAATCCGTTTGCTAAGTATTCACAGGGATTTCCTGCTCCATACCACTGTTCAGCACCTTCTGCTCCTCGTTGGGATCGACACTCCTATTTATCGAAAGTACTACGATACACACCCTATACTTGTGGGTCATCAGCTGTTATAGCCCTACCATGGATTAGAGTGTCCAACCAGAGAGTAGTTAAGAGTAGTATCATGAAGAGAAGATATTTATATGAGAGAGTGTTCACTAGTGAACATATGATCCCTAGGCCTTGTTTCTAAGCATTGAAACATTGTTTGAATCTAGATCTATTACATGTTTGCTTGCTTCCAGTCTTTACCTCACCGTCAAGCTCCATCAAAGCTATTTTCTGGCACCGTTACCACTTGTATTTTACTATCTCTTCGCCGAACTAGTGCACCTATACACCAGACAAGTGTATTGGGTGTGTTGGGGACATAAGAGACTTCTTGTATCTTGATTGCAGGGATGCTTTAGGGGGATACCTTTGACCACTTACTCCCTGAGTTCAATAAACCTTGGGTAATCCACTTAAGGGAAACTTGCTGCTGTTCTACAAACCTCTGCACTTGGAGCCCAACGACTGTCACAAGAATAGAAGTGCGTAGACATCAAGGCCGAACTTGTCAGCCTAATGCAGGTCATGGCAATCGAAGATACATGGACGCATCCGTACCTTCGGTACCTAATAAACAAGGAGCTGCCCGATGACCCGACTAATGCCCGGCGCATATCTCGCCGGTCCAAAGCCTTCACCCTCCACAATGGCGAGTTATACAAGCGCAGTATTTCTGGTGTACTCCAAAGGTGCATCACTGTCGGTGATGGCAAAACCATCTTCCAAGACATCCACGAGGGCATCTGCGGTCATCATGCAGGCAGCCGCGCCCTCGTCGCCAAAGCTCTACGAGCTGGATTCTACTGGCCAACGGTCATGAACGATGCTAAGGACATCGTCCGAAGGTGCAACGCCTGTCAGAGGTACGCGGACAAGCCGCACACACCAAGATCCGAGCTAAGGCCCATACCACCGCCTTGGCCTCAAGGAATATGCCCCGAGAGGCAATAATAAAGTGTTTATTATGTGTATTCCAAGTATATGATAGATGTTTATTTTGCATGCTATAATTGTATTAATACGGAAACGTTAATACATATGTGTTTAATAAACAAATAGAAAGTTTCTAGTTATGCCTCTCTCATAAACTAGCTCGTTGATTAACAAGATGATCACAGTTCCTAATCATAGACATTGGATGTTGTTAATAACAAGATCACAACATTAGTGTAATGATGTGATGAACATTCATCCGAAGTATAGCATTACGATCAAAGTCATTGAGTTTATATTGCTATAAAAAACTTATGAAGTGATCCTAATCCTTAGACCATAAGATCATGTCAATCACTAACACCGAAAGAGTTTCTTGTTGACATTAAACGTCACACCGTAACTGAGTGATTATAAAGATGGCTTCAAAACTACTAAAGTGTTATGCTGAGACACATGGATCAAGAGTGGAATTTGTTCATACCGATGATGTATAGATATACTCTGGGCCCTCTCGGTGGTATCACATTGGTTAGCTTGCAAGCAAGTGATTTGATCACTAGAATGTTATATCACTGGAACGAGAAAATAGTGTATGTCGGTAACGAGATCAAACTAGGTACGGAGATACAGATGATTGAATCATGGACATGTAATATATCGTCAAACAAAGGGATTAAGATACAAGCGTATAAGGTTCCGACGATCATAGGAAAGTCATCGTTGAATGTGTGGGAGTCAGTATGGATCTCCAGGTCCCGCTACTGATTATTGATCGGAGAAGGGTCTCGATCATGTCCGCATTATTCGCGGACCGTAGGGTGACACACTTAAGGGACACTGACATCCAGTTGGAGCAAATGTTTCATGCCGGAAAGAATAATAAGCGCAGGAATTTATTTCACTAGATACCGAAACAGGTTTTCGGGTTAAATTGCAGAAAGTGTTTTTGCATGTGAAATAGAATTATAGCAAGGGGTTATATGTGAATGTTTGTCATTAAAGTAATTGACAAAATTCTGAATAAATAAAATGAGTTTTATTTAATGAGAGTATGCATTAAATTTGGTGGAAATTTAATAGCAAGTTTGAGTGGGATTTTGAGTGGAGGGATTTGAAGAGGATTTTGTGAGTGGAGCGTCCACCCACATGAATGAGGGGAGGGCATGGGGGCAGCCCCCATGCGCCGGCCACCCCCTTGGGGTCCCCCTCCTCTCCTATAAAAGGCACCCCTCTCCCTCTCTCTCACACACACCTCCTCGTGAAGGATCTCTCTCCCCCTCTAGAATTTATCCCCCATGGTCTCGAACTAGCGAGATACATGTTCCCGGTGGCTATTCGGCAAGAAAGGGTTATGCTTCCACCGCATCGCTGGAGCGAGGAGGCGGAGGTTGCTCGGTGTCTTGTACGTGTGTGCGAGCACGGATGCGCTGCTGCTTTGCGGCGCTAGGACTTCCTCTCGATCTTGAGATCGACAAGTGACATGGTTATACTCCGTGGGTGCATGATCTCAGCATACCTAGTTCAGCCCAAGGAAGGCCCACGACAAATGTACGTCGGCTCATGAAGACTTTCGGGTGGCCCAGGCCCATGATGCCTTCGGATCCTTGGAGAGCAAGACTAGAAAGGAAATTCAAAGGGGTAAAACCCTAGAGCCTGTAACCGACTAGGTCTATGCCCGGGACCTGCCTAAGTCTATATAAAGGCCGGGAGGGTACGACCTAGATCTCTCGACTCATACTTTCGCATACACACCTCCACGCCAGATTGCATCTGCGCACCCCTGTAACTTTCGGTTCCGCCGTAATCAAGAGCAGACAAGCAGGAGTAGGTTTTTCCCTCCGGGGGCCTGAACCTGGGTAAACCTTGTGTCCCTGTGTTGCTTGTTTGCTAACCGTTCCACGATCTCTAGCATCCCCATCTTCTCCAAAACCCAAGTCCATAACAATGGGCATTGATGAGATTAAACCTCGTCAATTGGCGCCGTCTGTGGGAACTGGGGGCGCTGATTGTGCGATCGTGACGGTCCCAACCCGATCGATCTACAACTCTGCAGCAACGGAGAGCCATCTCCTCTTCGGTGCTTTCGACTTCACCGCCCACTCGCCGGCCACCATGAAGGACTTCGAGCCCGTAGGCGACATACTCGAAATCTTGTTCGGGAGCTTCTGCTTCCAGGTGGGGCAAACTGGCACCCTCCGCCTCCCTGAGCGGGTGCTTCTACCATCAATCAGGCCCGCTTTGTGGGCCCCACACCCCGTGCTACGCACAACATCATCAGCAGATGATTCCTATGACAGTAGCCGCTGCAACTTTGATCTGTACGATCCGCCATCCGATGCAAGGACCTACGGTTCCGGATCTGAAAGCTGCGGCAGCAGCGGGCCAATCTACGAGCGCTACCAATGTGCCGCAGTCATCCAAAGCGACGTGGATCAGCAAACACCCAACCCGCCGCCTAACCCGCCAGAACGAAATGGTGGGAACAAAAGAAGCCAATCTCCCCCACCCGAAGGGGAAAACAACGGCGGCCACGTCATCCGCCTTAGCAAAGAAGGATGGTCCCAGGTTCGCAAAGCTGTGGCAGGCAACATAGTACTGCCCGCAGACGCCTCGTGAGATATGCTGATGGCCTACCACCTGCTCCTAATCGAGGAGCACAAGAAGCAGGTCAAGATACAGGAGGTGCTTGACAAACGCAAGCAAGCAGCCTCAGAGTCCAGCGTGCGACGAGCCGCGCTCTCCGCCATGGGCATCGGCTCCAGCTCGAACGCCAACCCAGGCAACAAGCACCGCTCTCGGATGGAGAACATGGATCCCAAGGAGCGCCGCGAGTTGACGCGAACTCTCCACACATCCTTCATGGAGATGGACGCCGACGGCAACGTCATCCCGAAAACGCCGCAGGCTATGATCATGGCAGCCACTGCGTACCTCGCAGCCCACCCACCTCCCGAGGGGGACCCGAAGAGGGCCATGTGAAGGGAATATGCCCTGAGAGGCAATAATAAAGTGTTTATTATGTGTATTCCAAGTATATGATAGATGTTTATTTTGCATGCTATAATTGTATTAATACGGAAACATTAATACATGTGTGTTTAATAAACAAACAGAAAGTTCCTAGTTAAGCCTCTCTCATAAACTAGCTCGTTGATTAACAAGATGATCAAGGTTTCCTGATCATGGACATTGGATGTTGTTAATAACGGGATCACAACATTAGTGTAATGATGTGATGAACATTCATCCGAAGTATAGCATTACGATCAAAGTCATTGAGTTTATATTGCTATAACAACTTACGAAGTGATCCTAATCCTTAGACCATGAGATCATGTCAATCACTAACACCTAAGAGTTTCTTGATAACATCAAACGTCACACCGTAACAGGTGATTATAAAGATGGATTCGTAACTAATAAAGTGTTATGTTGAGGCTCATGGATCAAGAGTGGAATTTGTTCATCCCGATGAAGGATAGATATACTCTGGGCCCTCTCGGTGATATCACATTGATTAGCTTGCAAGCAAGTGATTTGATCACTAGAATGTTATATCACAGGAACGAGAAAAGAGTGCATGTCGGTAACGAGATCAAACTAGGTATGGAGATACCGATGATCGAATCTCGGACATGTAATATATCGTGAAACAAAGGGATTAAGATACTAGCGTAAAAGGTTCCGACGATCACAAGAAAGTCATCGTTGAATGTGTGGGAGTCAGTATGGGTCTCCAGATCCCGCTTCTGATTATTGATCTGAGAGGGGTCTCGATCATGTCCGCATTATTCACGAACCGTAGGGTGACACACTTAAGAGACACCGACATCCAATTGGAGCAAATGTTTCATGCCGAAAGAATGAATAAGCAGGAATTTATTTCACTAGATACAAACAAAGCTTTCGGTGAAATTGCATAAAGTGGTTATGCATGTGAAATAGAATTCTAGCAAGGGGTTATTTGTGAATGTTTGTCATTAAAGTAATTGACAAAATTCTGAATAAAATAAAAGAGTTTTATTTAATGAGAGTTTGCATTAAATTTGGTGGAAATTTAATGGGATTTTTGAGTGGGTTTTTGAGTGGAGAAATTTGAAGGGCCATTTTGTGAGTGGAGTGTCCACCCACATGAATGAGGGAGAGGTGGGGGCACCCTCCATGGCCGGCGGCCATGCCCCCCTTGGGCTGCCCCCCTCCCCTATAAAAGGAGCCCCTCCTCTCACTTCTCACTCACACCTCCTCGTGAAGGATCTCTCTCCCCCTCTAGAATTTATCCCCCATGGTCTCGGACTAGCGAGATACATGTTCCCGGTGGCTATTCGGCAAGAAAGAGTTGTGATTCCGCTGCATCGCTGGAGCGAGGAGGAGGAGGTTGCTCGGTGCCTCGAACGTGTGTGCGAGCACGGATGCGCTGCTGATTTGCGGCGCTAGGACTTCCTCTCGATCTTGAGATCGGCAAGAGATCGTCTACATCAACCACGAGTTGAACTCGTTAAGCTTTGTAGGTCTTCAAGGGTATGTTCTCTACGGATATACATCCGCCCGTTGTTTGTATCTAGTATATATAGATCTTGGTATATAGTTCACATCGTAGGAAAATTTTTGTTTTCTATGCTGCGAACCCTACAGTGGTATCAGAGCGGGATCTATGCGTAGATACTTTACACGGGTAGTACACATATGAGTATGTGGGCGATGATGATCATGTTGTTGCTCCTTTGTTGTAATTTTGGATATTGGTGGCATAGTGGGATGAAGCGCCCGGACAAACTTTACATGTCCTCGCACATGAGACCTGTTCCACGCTTGACATGCAACTAGTTTGCATAAGTGGCTAGCGGGTGTCTGCCTCCTACTATAGTCAATATCTATTTTGCAAGCGAGTTGTCAACAATTTGATTATCCTCGTTAGGTTCATGTTCGTAGGTAAGAACGGTTCTATCTCGAAGCCCTAAGCCACGTAAAACTTGCAATGGATAAATTAGAGGCGTCTAGTTTAGATTGTTGCTGGGCTAGTGTTATGATATGGTAGTGTTGTAAGTAGAAGTATGAGATGATACTACAACACACATAGCGTGTAAAATCCATAGACCTTGGATTTACACCTATAGGTATGATAGTGATCATACCACGATGCACATGATAGAGATCATCTGCAAGGAACCATATAATTTCACTAATAAACATATGATGTTTGGTTGCATCTTATATTGCTTGATTAGCGCTTTGTTGGCATAATAAGATGATCCTCTTTAAATATCAAGATAAGAATGTGTTCTTCCTTTAGTATGCACCGATTATGTTTTCGCCGCTCCAAGACATCACGTGATGATCGGGTGTTCTTGGATCCACGACCATATTTCGGTGTAAAACAGCACACGCAAATACTAAGGTTCTAACTTGGCGAGCCTAGCATGTACGGACATGGCCTCGAACACGTACAAAGGTTAAGCATGAGTCATATAGTTGATATGATGCCCATTTGATGCTCGCTTTGAAGCTATACCGACTCACGTGATGATCGGACTTGGTGTAGTGGATTTGGTTCATGTAATCACCAAAAGGACACGAGGGATGTCGCTTTTGAGTGGGAGTTCATTCGTAATATAGATTAGTTGAACTCGATCTATCATACACTTAGTCTAAACTTTACAAATTCTGTAGATGGCACCACCTGCTTTTAATTTCAATGCGTTCATGGAGAAAGAGAAACTAGCAACGAACGGTAGCAACTTTACTCAATGGGCCATGAATTTGAGGATTCTCCTCTCTGCTGCACAAAAGCAATATGTGCTAGAAGCGTTAGGCCCCACCTTTTGATGATGCCCCGACGAGGAGAAGAATGTCTATCGACTGTCAGAGGACCACAACTTAGTTCATTGCGGCATATTGTATGGGATAGAGCCGAACTTCAAAACGCTTCAAAACGGCAATGCATTTGATACAATGGGTGAGTTGAAAATGATTTTCGACACATGTCAGAGAGAGCTACAATGCTTTAGAAAAGTTCTTTAGTCATGATGGAAGAGCACTCGTTAGTGAGCATGTACTCAAGATGTCGGGTTACGCCGATAAGCTTGTGTCCTTGGGAATATTGATTCCCATTGACTTAGGCATCCATCGTGTTCTGCAGTCTCTGCCACCTAGCTATAAGAGCTTCGTGATGAACTATAATATGCAAGGCATGAAGAAGTCTCTCCCCGAGCTTCTGTCAATGCTTAAAACTGCAGAAGTGGAGATCAAAAAGGAACATCAAGTGTTGATGATCAATAGGAACACTGGTTTCAAGAAAGACAAGAAGGGAAAACGGAAGGGAAGTAAGGGCGGCAAGCCTGTTGTCGCGCCTGAAAAGAAACCCCGAGTTGGACCTAAGTCTGATTCCGAGTGCTACTATTGTAAGGGGACTGGCCACTGGAAGCGCAACTGCCCCAAGTATCTGGCAGACAAGAAGGCCGGCAAGGCAAACAAAGGTATATATGATATACATGTTATTGATGTGTACTTGACTAGTGCTTGTAGTAGCACCTGGGTATTTGATACCGGTTCAGTTGCTAATATTTGTAACTCGAATCGTGGGCTGCGAACAAGCGACCGCTAGCAAGGGGTGAGGTCAAGATGCGTGTCGGCAATGGATCAAACGTTGATGTAATCGCCGAACGCTGCCTCTCCACTTACCGCCGGGATTAGTCATAAACTTGAATAAATGTTATCCGGTGCCGCACCGAGCATGAACATTGTATCTGGATCATGTTTGATGCAAAGTGGTTATTCATTTAAATCGAGAACAATGGTTGTTCCATTTATATGAATGAAATCTTTTATGGTCATGCACCGATGATAAATGGTTTATTTCTGTTAGATCTCAATGATAATGTTACATATTCATAATGTTGATGCTAAAAGGATTAAACTTAATGATGATATATCCATATATGTGGTAATCGCCGTCTAGGTCATATTGGCATTAAACGCATGAAGAAGCTCCATTCGGATGGACTTTTGGAATCACTTGATTATGAATCATTTGATACATGTGAGCCATGCCTTATGGGCAAGATGACTAGAACGCCGCTTTCGGTTCAATGGAACAGGCGATGATTTATTGGAAATCATACATTCCGATGTATGTGGTCCAATGAGTGTGTCGCCGAGGTGGATATCGTTATTTTGTTACTTTCACGGATGATTTGAGTAGATACGGTTATATCTACTTGATGAAACACAAGTCTGAAACCTTGAAAAGTTCAAGGAATTTCGAATGAAGTGGAAAATCATCGTAATAGAAATATCAAATTTCTACGGTCCGACCGTGGAGGTGAGTATCTAAGTTACGAGTTTAGCACTCAGATGAAAGAGTGTGGAATTGTTTCACAACTCACACCTGCCGGAACACCACAGCGAAATGGTGTGCCTGAACGTCAGAATCGTACTTTATTAGATATGGTTCGATCTATGATGTCTCCGACGGACTTGCCGTTGTCATTTTGGGGTTATGCACTAGAAACCGCTGCATTCACTTTAAATCGGGCACCATCTAAATCTGCTGAAAAGACATCAGATGAATTGTGGTTTGGAAACAAACCTAAGCTGTCATTTCTTAAAGTTTGGGGTTGCGATGTTTATGTGAAGAAACTTCAACCGGATAAACTCGAACCCAAAGCGGAAAAATGCGTCTTCATAGGATACCCTAAAGAAACTATTGGGTATTCCTTCTATCACAGATCCGAGGGCAAGGTTTTGTTGTTAAGAATGGATCCTTTCTAGAGAAAGAGTTTCGCGAAAGGTGTGAGTAGTCAAGGTAGAACTCAAGAGGTTGTGGAACCTTCTCTTCAAAGTATGGCGAGTAGCGAGCCGAAGTAGTTCCGGAGTTGGCTCCACCTGCTGAAGAGGGAACTAATGATAATGATCATGAAACTCCGAAGAGAGTACTACCGAACCTCGCAGTCAAAGACGCGACGCAGCCCCGATCAGATGGAATCTGTCATAAATTTCATGGTTGATGAAAATAATGACCGCGACGTATGAAGAAGCGATGATGAGCCCGGATTCCAACAAATGGTTAGAAGCCATGAACCGAGATGGAATCCATGTATGAAAATCAAGTTTGGAACTTGGTGGAATTACCTCACGACCGAAAGGCCGTGGAGAACAAATGGATTTTCAAAAGGAAAACTGATGTCGATGGTAATGTGACCATCTATAAAGCTCGACTTGTCGCAAAGGGGTTTTGACAAATTCAAGGAGTTGACTACGATGAGACTTTCTCTCCGTAGCGATGCTAAAGTCGATTAGGATTATGTTAGCAATTGCTGCATATTCGATTATGAAATATGGCGATGGATGTCAAAACCGCTTTCTCAATGGTAATATTGAAGAAGAGTTGTATATGATACAACCAAAGGGTTTTGTCGATCCTAAGGATGCTAACAAGGTGTGCAAGCTTCAGCGATCCATCTATGGATTGAAGCAAGCATCACGGTTGGAATCTCCGCTTTGATGAGGTGATCAAAGAGTTTGGATTTGTCCAAACTTATGGAGAAGCTTGTATTTACAAGAAAGTGAGTGGGAGCAATGTGGCATTTTTCCGATATTATATGTGGATGACATATTATTGATCGAATGATATAGAACTTTTAAACAGTGTTTAAAAGTTATCTAAAAGAAATTTTCAATGAAGGACCTAGGTGAAGGTCATACATATTAGGCATAAAGATCTATAGAGATAGATCTAGGCCTAATAGGGCTATCACAAAGTACATACCTTGATAAGATTTTAAAGAAGTTTAAAATGGACGGAAGTAAGAAGGGTTCTTACCTATGTTGCAAGGCAAGACATTGAGTAAGACTCAAAGTCCGCTCAAGGAAGAAAGAGAGATAATGGACAAAGTCCCCTATGCTTCAGCCATAGGCTCTATTATGTACGCCATGCTATGTACAAGACCAGATGTGGCACACGCTATTAGTTTGACTAGTAGGTACCAATCGGATCCGAGTTCTAACATC
Source organism: Avena longiglumis (assembly GCA_030063025.1). Lineage (NCBI taxonomy): Eukaryota > Viridiplantae > Streptophyta > Magnoliopsida > Poales > Poaceae > Avena > Avena longiglumis. The sequence goes on from CP125978.1 coordinate 367,481,479, forward strand.
GATAGCGGTCAAGAATATCCTTAAGTACTTACGAAGAACTAAGGATATGTTTCTTGTATACGGAGGTGAAGAAGAGCTCGTCGCTAAGTGTTATGTCGATGCTAGCTTTGACACCGATCCGGATGACTCTAAGTCTCAATCCGGATACGTATTTCTCATGAATGGCGGAGCGGTTAGTTGGAGGAGCTCCAAACAACCTGTGGTAGGGATCAACAACGGAGGCGAATATGTTGTCGCTCGTAAGCGGCTCGAAGCGATTTGGATGAAGGAGTTCATATCCGAACTAGGAGTTGTGGCAAACGCGTTGGACCCAATGGTGATCTATTGTGACAACAATGGTGCCATTGCCAATGCCAAAGAGCCAAGGTCTCACAAGCATTCCAAGCATATTAAGCGCCGGTTTCACTCCATCCGTGAGCATGTCAAGGATGGAGATATAAAGATTTAAAGTACATACGGATCTCAATGTAGCAGATCCGTTGACTAAAACTCTCCCTAGAGCAAAACATGATCAACACCAGAACTCAATGGGTGTTAGATTTATCACTATGTAACTAGATTATTGTCTCTAGTGCAAGTGGGAGACTGAAGGGAATATGCCCTGAGAGGCAATAATAAAGTGTTTATTATGTGTATTCCAAGTATATGATAGATGTTTATTTTGCATGCTATAATTGTATTAATACGGAAACATTAATACATGTGTGTTTAATAAACAAACAGAAAGTTCCTAGTTAAGCCTCTCTCATAAACTAGCTCGTTGATTAACAAGATGATCAAGGTTTCCTGATCATGGACATTGGATGTTGTTAATAACGGGATCACAACATTAGTGTAATGATGTGATGAACATTCATCCGAAGTATAGCATTACGATCAAAGTCATTGAGTTTATATTGCTATAACAACTTACAAAGTGATCCTAATCCTTAGACCATGAGATCATGTCAATCACTAACACCTAAGAGTTTCTTGATAACATCAAACGTCACACCGTAACAGGTGATTATAAAGATGGATTCGTAACTAATAAAGTGTTATGTTGAGGCTCATGGATCAAGAGTGGAATTTGTTCATCCCGATGACGGATAGATATACTGGGCCCTCTCGGTGATATCACATTGATGAGCTGGCAAGCAAGTGATTTGATCACTAGAATGTTATATCACAGGAACGAGAAAAGAGTGCATGTCGGTAACGAGATCAAACTAGGTAGGGAGATACCGATGATCGAATCTCGGACATGTAATATATCGTGAAACAAAGGGATTAAGATACTAGCGTAAAGGTTCCAACGATCACAAGAAAGTCATCGTTGAATGTGTGGGAGTCGGATGGGTCTCCATCCCGCTCGATTATTGATCCGAGAGGGGTCTCGATCATGTCCGCATTATTCACGAACCGTAGGGTGACACACTTAAGAGACACCAACATCCAATTGGAGCAAATGTTTCATGCCGAAGAATGAATAAGCGCAGGAATTTATTTCACTAGATACCAAACAGTTTTCGGTGAAATTGCATAAAGTGGTTATGCATGTGAAATAGAATTCTAGCAAGGTTATTTGTGAATGTTTGTCACTAAAGTAACTGACAAAATTCTGAATAAAATAAAAGAGTTTTATTTAATGAGAGCTTGCATTAAATTTGGTGGAAATTTAATGGGATTTTTGAGTGGGTTTTGAGTGGAGAAATTTGAAGGGCCATTTTGTGAGTGGAGTGTCCACCCACATGAATGAGGGAGAGGTGGGGGCACCCTCCATGGCCGGCGGCCATGCCCCCTTGGGCTGCCCCCCCCCCCCTATAAAAGGAGCCCCTCCTCTCACTTCTCACTCACACCTCCTCGTGAAGGATCTCTCTCCCCCTCTAGAATTTATCCCCCATGGTCTCGGACTAGCGAGATACATGTTCCCGGTGGCTATTCGGCAAGAAAGAGTTGTGCTTCCGCTGCATCACTGGAGCGAGGAGGCGGAGGTTGCTCGGTGCCTCGAACGTGTGTGCGAGCACGGATGCGCTGCTGATTTGCGGCGCTAGGACTTCCTCTCGATCTTGAGATCGGCAAGAGATCGTCTACATCAACCACGAGTTGAACTCGTTAAGCTTTGTCGGTCTTCAAGGGTATGTTCTCTACGGATATACATCCGCCCGTTGTTTGTATCTAGTATATATAGATCTTGGTATATAGTTCACATCGTAGGAAAATTTTTGTTTTCTATGCTGCGAACCCTACACCATGCACAAGTCCGCACTTACTGGACTCGGACTCGTCGGAGTCGCGCTCCACCAGGAAGCTCCCAAGGAGCCAAAGAAGAAAGCTCCGGTCAGGTTCGACCGCAGCCCCACCCCTTCATCCGAAGAGGAGGAACATGACCTTCCCCGAAGGAAGAAGAGTTCGCGACGCCGCGACCGCGACTACGACGCCAGAGATGCGCTCACACAGCGCAAAATCGACAAAGCGCGAGCTAAGCACGCATGCTCGTCCGAATCCGAGAAGGACGAAGACGAAGGAGAACTCTGCGGAGCTCGATGCTTTAGCAGATCCGTCTGGCGGACACGGATGCCGCGAAATTTCAAGCTTCCTTCGGATACTCCGAAGTTTGACGGCACTCAAGACCCAAAAGCTTGGCTCAGCGATCACTTATCATCCGTCAAACTGGACGGTGGAAACAAGGAGACCGCCATGCAATGCCTTCAGCTGCAGCTGACAGGCGCATCCCGGATCTGGCTCAGCAGCCTATCCTCAGGTTCCATCCAAAGCTGGGATGAGCTAGCTTACAGCTTCATCCGAAACTTCAAGGGTACGAGCAAAAGGCCCGCCTCAATCGAAGAATTGCGAGCCTGCACTCAGCAAACGAGCGAATCCATCCGCTCGTACATACTACGCTGGTCCAACACAAAGAACTCCCCAGCCCACATCTTTGAAGAGAGGGCATCGACGCCTTCAGGGACGGCGTCAAGCGCCAAGACTTCAAGGAGGAGCTTGGGCGCGTCAAACCCAAAACGCTCGATCACCTCATGGACATCGCCAACAGGTGGGCTGACGGAGAAGACTCCATTCACCGAGCACAATCGGAAGAAGAGGACGACTATGGTCGACGGCGAGAGCGCCGTAGCAAGAGAAGATCACGCGTCTACGACGATCGCGACGGACCCGACATGGTCGCGGCTGGCTACGCCGATCGCCGCAACGACGCCAACCGCAACAGCGGAGGATACCGCGGAGGAAAATTTCGCGATGGAGGATGCCCAGCGCAGTCGTGTCAACGCCGCGACCGCGATAACGGACCCTCAGCATACGAAAAGCTTTCGGGTCCATGCACCATCCACTTCTACATCGACAAGCAGGATGGCAAAAAGAAGGCGAGCCACATGCTTAAGGACTGCTGCGAGTTCCAGAAGCTCAGCGAAAGCATGGTGCGCGATGAGGCGAAGCTCCTGCGTAAACGCACCAGCCAGGAGAGATAGCGCATGGAGCTCCTCCACCGCCACCTGTAGGAGGCCCGAAACAACCGGTCGCACCAGCACAGAACAACACTGGAAACGGGTACCCCCTGCCGAAAGGAGCACGGATGATCCAGAAGGGGCGCCCTACGAATAGGGTGCAGAAGAAAATCACCCGAGAGATCAACCTGGCCGTGGCAACTCCACCCGCCATCCCTGAGTACCTCAGCGGATCGGAGTCATGCATCACGTTCACTCGTTCGGATCACCCTTGCCAGATCCCTCGCCCAGGTCATGCTGCCCTGGTGCTGGAGGCGCAGATCGGGGGTTTCGAGATGAGTCGCGTCTTCATGGACGGCGGCAGCGGCATCAACCTGATGTTCGCAAGCACTCTAGCAGCAATGCGGATCCCGCAGTGCAGCCTGGAACAATCAGACACAACGTTCCACGGCATCGTTCCAGGGAAGGGCATATTTCCCCTGGGCAAGATATGGCTCGACGTCATCTTCGGAAAACCGGACAACTTCCGACTGGAACGACTTGAATTCGAAGTGGTGGACTGGCCATCACAGTACCACGCCATCCTCGGGCGTGTAGCATTCGCAAGGTTCCTGGCTGTCCCACATTATGCATACCTGCTATTCAAGATGCCAGGACCGAAGGGCGTCATCACAGTCCACAGGAGCTTCACCCGATTGGACCAATGCGACAGAGATTTCGGTATGCAGGAGGAGCTCCGCGAGGTGACGGACAATGGGGCACCCCTAGTTGCACGACAAAACGCACCTGACATGTCTTTCGACTCCACGGTCAACACAAAGAAGGTGCAGGTCTACCCGACGGATGCCTCCAAGACGTCGCTAATCGCCAACGACCTCAACCCCGCATAGGAAGGCGCGCTCGTCGAATTCCTCCGTGAGCTGGAAATCTTCGCTGTGTCCGCGGACATGCCAGAGTACCAGGAATTCACCGAGCATGCACTCAACGTCTTTCCGGACACCAAGCCGCAAGCCCATCCAAGACTGTCCGAGCCACGAGCCGAAGCTATCGGCAAGGAAATCAACAGACTACTCGCTGCAGACTTCATCAGGGAAATCAAAGAAAGCGAGTGGCTTGCAAACACAGTCATGGTCCCAAAGAAGGACACGGACATCCTGCGGATGTGCGTGGATTGCACGTCGCTAAACAAGCACTGCCCAAAGGACCACTTCCCCTTTCCTCGGATCGACCAGATCATCGATTCGACTGCAGGTTGCGAGAAACTCTCCGTCCTCGACGCCTACTCAGGCTACAACTAGATTCGACTTAAGGTTGAAGATCAGGAGAAAACGGCGTTTATCACACCGTTCGGAGTATTCTTCTACAACACAATGCCTTTCGGGCTAAAGAATGCAGGTGCCACGTACCAGCGATGCATGCAGGCCTGCCTCAAGGACCAGATCGGTCGCAATGTTCAAGTCTATGTTGACGACATAGTCATAAAAACCAGGGAGGCAAGGACACTTATCGACGATCTCCGCGAGATGTTCGACAACCTTGATCGCTACAGGATCAAGCTCAACCCCGAAAAGTGCGCCTTCGGCGTCCCATCGGGTCAGCTGCTGGGGTACTTCATCTCTTAGTGAGGGATCGAGGCAAACCCGAAGAAAATCAGAGCCATCATGGCGATGGAGAAGCCGAAAAACATCAAGGGTGTCCAGCAGCTCGCAGGACGAATAGTGGCATTGAGAAGATTCATCAGCCACATGGGCGAGAAGGCCTTGCCATTCTACCAGCTGCTACGCAAGGCAGATAAATTCAAGTGGACGCCCGAAGCCAACGATGCATTCGAAAGCCTCAAGCAGCTCCTCTCCACCTCGCCCGTCTTGGTCACGCCAAAGGAGCGCGAGACTCTGCTGCTGTACATAGCAGCCACACATCAGGTGGTCAACATCGTACTAGTGGTCGAACGACCCGAAGAAGGCAAGACCCACGGGGTCCAGCGCCCAATCTACTACCTCAGCGAGGTACTGACACCAACAAAGCCGAGGTACCCTCACTACCAGAAGCTCGACTACGGCATGTTCATGATGGCTCGACGGCTGAGCCATTACTTTCAGGAGCACCAGGTGATGGTCGTCAATGAGGCACCCCTGAACAGCATCCTGAATAACCCAGAAGCCACAGGACGGGTGGCCCTATGGGGCATCGAGCTGTCACCCCTGGACATCATCTAGGAAAAGCGACTTGCAATCAAATCTCAAGTCCTCCCGGACTTCCTTGTACATTGGATGGAGCTGCAGCTGCCAGACACCCCAGACATGTCGCAGTCATGGACCATGCACTTCGACGGCTCCAAGCGCGAAGCTGGAGCAGGAGCCGGGGTCATACTGACCTCCCCGCAAGGCGACCAGATGAAGTACGTCCTCCGGATGAAATTCCGAGCCTCCAACAATGAGGCCGAATACGAAGCCCTCATCCACGGCATGAGAATGGCAAAGATCTGCGGCGCAACGCGCCTGGTCATCTACGGTGACTCCAACCTCGTCGTCCAGCAGACGATGAACGAGTGCGACGCACACGCCGAAAACATGATCGCGTACCGCGCACTCTACAACGCACTCGAAGGAGAATTCGACGGCTGCGAGCTTCGGCACGTTGGAAGAGAAAGCAACGAGGAGGCCGACAGACTCGCCAACATCGGCTCCACCTGCGCAAAGGTGCCACCAGGTGTGTTCCTCGAACAGATCTGCATGCCATCCATCAAACATAAATTCCCCAAGGGATCACCCGAAGAAGCAGAACACTCGGGGGCTACGCTGCCCGAAGGACATGAAGGACCCGAGAAACTGGACATAGAGGTCGCCATGGTCAACCTAATGCAGGTCATGGCAGTCGAAGTAACTTGGACGCGACCATACCTCCAGTTCTTGATAAACGGAGAACTACCTGACAACTCGACAGATGCCCGGCGCATATCTCGTCGGTCAAAAGCCTTCACCATCATCAATGGCGAGCTGTACAAGCGCAGTATTACGGGTGTACTACAAAGGTGCGTCACCATCGGTGACGGGAAAGCCATCCTCCAAGACATCCACGAGGGCATCTGCGGCCATCACGCAGGCAGCCGCTCCCTTGTCGCCAAAGCTCTACGAGCCGGATTCTACTGGCCAACGGCCATGAGCGACGCAAAGGACATCGTCCGAAGATGCAACGGGTGTCAACGGTTCGCCGTCAAACCGCACGCACCCGGGTCAGATCTCAGACCCATACCTATAGCCTGGCCCTTTGCTCAATGGGGCCTCGACATGATCGGCAAACTGCCAAAGTCCTCGAAAGGAGGACACGTTTACCTCCTGGTCGCAGTCTTCAAATTCACCAAGTGGGTCGATGCCATGCCCGTCACCAACCAAAAGGGCAAAACTGCCGTCAAGTTCTTCGAGTCCATTGTCTACAGGTTCGGCGTACCGCACAACATCATCACCGACAATGGATCAAACTTTATCTCCAAGGAGTTCCAGGACTTCTGCGAAGGCCTCGGGATCAACATCACGTACGCCTCAGTGGCACACCCGCAAACAAACGGGCAAGTGGAAAAGGCCAACGGCCTAATCGGCACCGGTATCAAGAAGCGCCTCATGAGTCCACTCGAACGGAAAGCTGGAGCCTGGACGAAAGAGCTACCATCCGTACTGTGGAGCTTACGGACTACGCCAAACAGCTCCACCGGCTACACGCCGTTCTTCATGGTACACGGAGCCGAGGCCGTGCTACCAGCCGAAGTACGCCACCAGGCCCCCCGGGTCGTCGCTTACAGCGAAGCCGAATCCACGGCTGCACTCGAAGATGCCATTGGCACACTCGACGAAGCAAGAGACATAGCAGCAGCTCGATCGGCGGTGTACCAGCAGAGTCTCCGCAACTACCACAGCCGCCGGCTACGCCCAAGGTCCTTCGTCTAAGGAGACCTCGTCTTGCGACTCAAGCAAGAGCGACCGAAGAAGTTCGAGCCACCATGGGAAGGACCCTACATCATCACCGAAGTCATCCCAGGTGGCGCCTATCGCCTCAAGCACGTGGAGTCTGGAGTCGCATACTCCAACCCATGGAACATCGCACACCTACGGCGATTCTACCCATAGTTACCTACCCCTTTACTTTCAATAAGGCTTTTCAGCCAAGGCTATTCAGCCGAACAATGTACTTCCTCCATTACGATATAAATAAAGCTAAGTGCCTTGCTCCAAAATTTCGTTTCGTTATTTGCAACCTTACTTTATGCTACAAACGCACTCGGGGGCTCCCCCACCTCACGATTTCATCGACTGAGAATCACACGTGTACACCCTGAGTAGCTGACAACGTCAGGTAAACGAAAAGGACACATACTCAAACAAAGCACTGCGTGCTCACAATAAACATAAACCTTTATAACACAGGGCACAACACGCCCAGTCGAAATATACAAATTTTACATCTACCTCTTTTACAGGTACTACCTATTCTTAAGAATCACTTGAGCACGCTGCTCAAAAAAATCTACTACCTGTTTGGCATACTGACTTACAGCTGCGTAATGCGGACGCATATCCCACTCGCCACCATCCGGCCGAAGAGGTGGCCCAGCTGCTACAACAGACAAATCTACATCAGGCCGGTGCAGCCTCACAAGGGACAAAGAAGCCTTCACGCCCGCGACGAGCTGTTGCCGCACCAACTCCTTGACATTGCTCACACTTCGAAACTTCGATAGAAGACCCGCAAGGCTTGTTGGCACAGCATCCAATGGAAACATGACATGCAACACCGAGGCAAGCGACGTCTGCACCTGATGAAGCACCCGCGAAACCTGGTGCACACGATCCTGCACCGTCGCCAGAGCCATGGCGCGGTCACGATCCATCCAGAAGAAGCCGCCAGCCTCCATGTCCTGTTGAGTCAAGCAATTGACCCGAACAGCGACACGCTCCTTCTCTTCCCTCGGAGCAAGGTTAGCACCTGTGACAATAGCACAAAATAAGAGGCAAGGCCAGCAGGCTCATTCAAAGAACTGAGTTGCAGCTCGAAACAAAGAACAACTTACATTGAAGCTGCTCAGACAGCCGAAGCAGTTCCGCCACCAAGTACTCCTCTCTGGCTGCACTGTGATCCGCCTTGGACTTCCAAACATCGACATGACCTCGCAACCCGAGCAACTCCCTCTCAAGACTACGAACACGGTCCCGAAGAAAAGCGAGTTGCGAGGAATCATCCAAGGATGGAAGCAGTTGCGCAGCAGGCGAGGTGTCAACGGGGTCAGCACCCGAAGGAATCTAGCATAACAGAAAAGCAAAGGACATAAACATTCAGACAGAGAAGAGCACAACTCAGAAGAGTTCATTAAGCATATAAAGGCCACCATGTGGCACAATGATTGCGTTCCTCACAAATATTTACAACAAAAGAAGACTACAAACTATCCTACATCTACAACGCCTAAGACGCGGCACCCTGAGTAGCCTCGGAGCCGGATTGCCTCGTCTTGGCCTCCCCCTGTTGCTGCAGCGCATACTCAGACAGCAGATCAATGAGCTTCGGCCCATATCGCTTGCAGCGAGCAGAATAGGCAGCAAAAGCTACCTCAGATCCATCCACGGTCGTCGGCATCCGGGAGGTGATCTGGGGAAGGTCTAGCTCCGCTCCGGCCGCCAAAGCCATCGCCAGCCTGACGAACACGCCGATGCCCTTCTGCTTGCGCTTGTACGCCGCAGGCGCCTCGGCTGACAAGGCCTCCGCCAGGGCGTCAACATCATCAAGGGTCGCGCCCTTAGGGACAAGCTCCTTGTAGAAGCGGCCAAGGACTTCCTTTGCCTTGGCAAGGGAGACAACGACGGTGCTGCAGCGATCTTCGACCGCTGCTGTAGCATCATCTAGAGCACTCCTGTGCTCCAGAGCGCCGCAGTCAAACTCGATGCCTGCGGTATCTGAGGCATAACAAAAAGAGAATACTAAGGACAGTAACAAAGAAGAAAGGAAAGAAAACGAAAATACAGAAGCAAAAATAAGGCACTCACCCGAAACAGCCTTGGCAGCGGCCATGAGCTTGTCGGCCACCTCTCTTTCACGCGTAGTCGCAGCCATGGTAAGCTGCTCCTCGCGGACCGTAGCCTCCTGCTGCAGACACTCCTTCGCTTCGGCTGCCTTGGCCAGCTCCATCTCAAGGCGCTCCTTCGCATCAGCGGCGCCCTCAGCCTTCTTCTCCGATTGACCAAGGCTCTTCTTGAGAGCGTCGATCTCGCGGAGAGAAGTATTATGCTCCTCTGCATCCAAAACAATCAAACATAAGAAAGCATGACAGAAATAACGGAAAGAAGTACCCAAAGTATACGGGTACCTTGAAGCTGTCGGAGGTTGGCCTCCAGCACCAGGCGCTCCTGCACCAGCCGCTTGGCTTCCTGCACAAAAGGCTGCAGGAAGAAGAACCACCATTCAGAAAAAGGACTCGGGGGCTACGCCCAACAGGAGAAAGTAGAAGAAAACGACTCACATGAAAACACTCGGGGGCTCCCCCGGTGATAGACGACTTACATGATCCAACGGTGATGCTGAAGGTCCGCTGGCGAAATTCTGAGGCGCAACCACCTACACCTCCTGCATAGGAGGGTTCGGAGCAGTGCCCCCCGAAGTTGCCACCGTCTAAGGAGGAGGAGACGCAACCTTCGACTCTCCCATCATCTCTCGAGCACCATCGCTGGAGGAGTCGTGGGAGGAGTGGATGCACACGAAATATTTAGCACAAGAACAAAAAGTCAAACAGCAGAAAGACAGCAGTATAAAGGAAACTTACGAGTCCAGCGAGCTCAGGTCGAAGACAGGAGGAGTCCTTTCGGCTCTCTTCTCCACCTTCTTCTCTTCTTTTTTCTCTTCCTTCTTTTCTTCCTTCTTCCTCTTCGCTGGCGGGTGCGGCGCTACAGCCCGCACAGGAATGGCAGGAATGGGAGAGGAAGAGCGTCCATGCCCGTCACTGTGACGCTCAAGGCACAGAGGGTTTCTGGGAGTCGGAGGAGTCGAGGCATCCGAAGACTTGCTGGAGCTCCGTGATCTTTTGCGCGTATGGTCCTCGCTCGACTCGTCGGCATATTCTGCCGGAGATCGCGCCGACGGCAGCTCGGACACGGAATCCACCACGTCATTATCCGGGGCATTCGGATATTTTTCAGGCAAAGGCGGTACCATGCCCGGCACCTTGAAGCTTTGCAAAACCAAAAGGGACTTTGTTAGCAAACAAAGGAAAATAAATACGCAGTCGACAAAAAGCGCTACGCGCACAAATCTACACCTGTGGAACAGCCAACGTCGAAGAAAATGGCGGAGTCAGCGACTTCCCCGGGATTTCCTCTCCGGCCTTGAACTTCATCAGCGAGCGAAGGGTCCTGTCAAGATCCCCCTCGGAGATTTTCTCAGCCGAAACCCTCGTCGGATCATGGCGCCCAGAATAAAGAAACATCGGGTGCGCCCTAGCCTGGAGAGGCTGCACCCGACACTCGAGAAACGTGCGGATGATGTCCACGCCGTTCACTTCCTTCTTCGGAATAAACTGGAGATCCTCCACCAGACGGTAAAGGGCCTCTATCTCCGCCACCTCGCCATCCAAGATGTTGTTTTTCCAAGACCTCTTCAGCTCAATCTTTTGGGAGGGGTCAAACGGAACAAGACCAAAATCTTGCCCAGGCACTACGGAGTCGCGGATATAAAACCATCGCCTCCGCCAGTACTGGACAGATTCGGACATGGAAAAAGAAAAGAAAAGCAGATTGGGACTGAGGGAGATGATGCAACCCCCAATGGGATAAACACCATCTAAACCAGACTGCCTCTTCATGGAATAAAGTTTCTGGAAGAGGCCAAAATGCGGCTCAATGCCGAGCCAGCACTCGCAGAAAGTAATGAAGCAAGCAATGTGAAGAAGAGAATTGGGCGACAGATGATGAAGCTGGATGCCATAGAGAAAGAGCAGTCCACGGAGGAAGTTGTGGACTGGAAAGGAAAACCCACGCATAACGAAGGCGAGAAACATAACCCGATACCCAGCTGGGGGACGGGGGATTACCTTGTTGCCGGGGAGTCTGACGGCCTCCCTATCCTGCGGATCAATCCCCGCTCGCGAAGTTTGCGGAGATCACTCTCCCGCATCTCTGATCGCCGCCAACCACCATCGGTGACACGGGTAGTGGTGGCGCTTTTCTTTTCTCCGGCGGCGCTGGTACCAACCGCAGATGATGACTTCTTTGATTTCCCCATCGCGTTACGGCGACGCAGGAGGTGAGAGCGCAGAAGGGAAGATGGAAATGTGGAAGGAAATTCCAGTGCGCAGCAAGAATCGATGGAGCACAAGGAGGCAGTGAAAACAAGAACTGATGCGGTGAAAACAAACTGCAACTTTCCCCAATGATTATAACGACAAGGACGATGCATGGCAGCCTTCCATCCAGAAGACCTAACGCCAACGGCAGATCTGGCCATACACGTGTCATCATCATAACGAACCGTCGTTACCACGCCGTCCACTACGCACGAAAATCGAGGAGACGCCGTAATTATCTCCACTCCGCGCGTGACCGGTCAATTCAAGGTCAGCAAGTGGGACCCACGTTCGTACAGTCAAGTCATCTCTGGCGCAGCAGGCACTTGAGGTCATTGATCGTCAGCAATGATGTCATCAAAATCTATACTAGCAACAACTACCAGTTCTTCGGATTCAAAGCTAGGAGTACTCACTCGAATCTACGATTCGACTAAATACTCGGGGGCTACTCCTATTAGGAGCGCTGGCCGCGCACCCGAAGGATGAATACGAACTATTTCTTCGAGTCCTAGGTCGAGTCTGCGACTCCACTACGGACTCGGGGGCTACTCCCATAGGGAGGACGGATTTAAGCATCCGAAATTTTTTGTGTCCTACGGACTTAACAACTGAACAATGTTTGAACTAAAGTCTCCGCTCGAGTCTACGACTCGAACAGACACTCGGGGTCTACTCCCATAGGGAGCGCTGGTCGCGCACCCTATGAATTTTTCGACTGCGATCTTTCGGATCAGCATGCAAAAACTTTTCGGCCATTCTGCCCCAACAAAACGCTGAGTGAGCAACGATCTCCTTGGCCACCCGAAACACCTCCGCGGTGACAAACATTCGGATGTTGTGTCTGCGACACAAAGATAAGACCTACAGATATCATCTGATGGCCTGGAAACGCACACGACTGCACTCTGCTAAGTATGAACCCGTGCCAACAGGCGCGATGAAAAATCCCGACGGACACGTTGGGTACATCAATTAAATGCACTGGAATTCAACTCCTGTAAGTCCTCCGCGGCTTGAGTCGAGTTACGCCAGCATATGTTCCAGATTCGAGTTGAGGGACTCAAACCTGAGGAAGATCGTGTTGTTTCGTCCTAAGACAGTTAACTGACCCTAATCCGTTGGGTGAGTCAGGCACACGCATCAACAATCTCTACACATTGAACTATTGAAATACATAGTTGCACCCGAAAGATTGAAGAGTCCTCAGCCGAACCTACGATTCGACTGATCACTCGGGGGCTACTGACATGGTTATACCCCGCGGGTGCATGATCTCAGCATACCTACTCCAGCCCAAGGAAGTCCCACGGCAAATGTACATCGGCTCATGAAGACTTTCGGGTGGCCCAGGCCCATGATGCTTTCGGATCCTTGGAGAGCAAGACTAGATAGGAAATTCAAAGGGGTAAAACCCTAGAGCCTGTAACTGACTAGGTCTATGCCCGGGACCTGCCTACGTCTATATAAAGGCCAGGAGGGTACTACCTAGATCTCTTGACTCATACTTTCGTATACACACCTCCACGCCAGATTGCATCTGCACAAGACCAGAAACGGTTCCTTCACGTAATCAAGAGCAGACAAGCAGGAGTAGGGTTTTTCCTCCGGGGGCCTGAACCTGGGTAAACCTTGTGTCCCCATGTTGCTTGTTTGCTAACCGTTCCACGATCTCCAGCATCCCCATCTTCTCCAAAACCCAAGTCCATAACAATGGGCATTGATGAGATTAAACCTCGTCAGCAAGAGATCATCTACATCAACCACGAGTTCAACTCGTTAAGCTTTGTCGATCTTCAAGGGTATGTTCTCTACAGATATACATCCGCCCGTTGTTTGTATCTAGTACATAGATCTTGGTACATAGATCCCATCGTAGGAAATTTTTTGTTTCCTATGCTGCGAACCCTTCACCTTCGCCCAATGGGGCCTCGACATGATCGACAAACTGCCCAAATCTTCGAAATGGGGCCACATCTACCTCCTGGTCGTAGTCGACAAATTCACCAAGTGGATCGATGCCATGCCCGTCACCAACCAAAGCGGCAAAACTGCCGTCAAATTCTTCGAGTCCATAGTCTACAGGTTTGGTGTACCACACAGTATCATCACGGACAATGGCTCAAACTTCATCTCGAAGGAATTCCAAGACTTTTGCGAGGGCCTTGCCATCAACATATCGTATGCCTCCATGGCGCACTCCTCGACCAATGGACAGGTTGAAAAGGCCAACGGCCTCATATGCAATGGCATCAGGAAACGCCTGATATGCCCAATCGAACGGCTTGCGGGAGCCTGGGCAGAGGAGCTACCCTCCGTTCTCTAGAGCCTGCGTACCACGCCAAACATCTCAACTGGCTTTAGACCTTTCTTCATGGTGCACGGAGCCGAATCCGTACTACCTGCTGAGGTACGCCACAAGGCCCAACGGGTCGTCGTCTACAGCAACGCCGAATCAACGCCCGCACTGGAAGATGTCGCCGACACACTCGACGAAGCATGCGACATCGTCGTGTCTCGCTCAGCGGTCTACCAACAGAGCCTCCGCAACTACCACAGCCGTCGGCTGCGCCCAAGGTCCTTCGTCGAAGGAGACCTCGTCCTACAACTCAAACAAGAGAGGCCAAAGAAGCTCGAGTCACCCTGGGAAGGACCCTACATCGTCATAGAAGTCATCCTAGGTGGCGCCTACCTCCTCATGGACATCGCATCCGGAGTCGAATACTCCAACCCCTAAAATTTTGCACGTCTGTGATGCTTCTACCCCTAGCTACCTCTTTACTTTCAATAAGGCTACCCAGCCAAGGCTACTCAGCCGAACAATGTACCTCTTCGTTACGCTATGAATAAAAGCTAAGTCCCTTGGCCGAAATTTCTTTCTCTTTGCTTTATTTTTCGCTATAAAATGCTCGGAGGCTACGCCTCACATCACGACCTCGTCGACTGAGAATAACGCATACAACCGGAGTAGCTGACCACGTCAGGCTAACGAAAAGGACATGCACATAACAAAGCACCACGTGCTACTATATATAAACTTTACAAAGGTCACTACGAGCCCACTCGAAAAAAATACAAGTTTTACATCAATTTTTCTTTACAGGAACTACCTATCCCGGAGAATTACATTCGCCCGCTACTTGAACAAATCTACTATCTCCTCAGCATGTTGCGCCACAGCTGCATAATGCGGGCGCATATCCCAAAGGGTGCCATCAGGACGAAGGGGTGGCCCAGTCGCCACCTCCGCAAGGTTGACATCACGACGATGCAACCGAACAAGGGGAAATGCAACTTTCACCCCAGCGACCAGCTGACGCCGCACCAACTCCTTGACATGGCCCACGTTCCGAAATTTCGCCAACAGACCCCAAAGGGTGGAAGGTGCCTCATATAAAGGGAACATGACGATCCAAGTGGACGCCAGAGAAATCCTCGCCTGCTTCAACACCCACGAAACCTGGTGCACGCGATATTGCACCGTCGCAAGGATGATGGCCCGGTCACAGTCCATCCAGAAGAAGCCACCAGCCTCCAGGTCCTGTTGCGTCAGGCAATTCATCCGAACAGCGATGCGCTCTTTCTCTTCCTTCGGAACGAGATTCGCACCTGCAGAACACGCACACTGAGCAAAAATGCAAAGCTTCGCTCGAAACAACAAAAAATAGCAAAAACTCACATTGCAGTTGCTCGCTCATCTGTCGTAGTTCCCCCATCAAGAACTCCTCCCTGGCAGTGGCTCGCTCAGCCTTCGACTTCCACACATCAGCGTGGCCTCGAATGCCAAGGATATCCTTCTCCAAGCTACGGACGCGGTCACGAAGAAAAGCCAGCTGCGATGCATCGTCTAGAGATGGTCGCAGATGAGGAGCAGTCGAAGTAACAACGGGAGTCTCATCCGAAGGACCCTAAAGGGCAAACAATTCAAGACATGAACATCACAAACATCTCTGGCAAACAGCTCGAAACATAATTTATATACATCAAGGCCACCTCGTAGCATAAGTTGGGGATTGCTCATCAGAAAAAGATTACATTACAAAAGCAAAAGGATAAACTATCCTAGCTACAACACTTGGGCCTAGGCACCCGCATCCGGAGTGGCCTTAGAGCCAGAATGCCTGCTCTTTGCCTCCTCCTGCTGCTTCATCGCATACTCCGCCAGCAGATCAATGAGTTTCGGCCCATAACGCTTACAACGAGAGGTGAAGAGGGCGAACGCTACCTCTGAACCATATGCAGTCGTTGGCATCAGGGAGGTTATGTTCGGCAGGTCCAGCTGCGCTTCGGACGCCATAGCCATTGCCAACCCCATGGAGGCGCCTATGCCCTTCTGCTTGCACTTATATGCCGTCGGAGCATCGTCCAATAGGGCATCCGCAAGGGCGTCGACATCCTCAAGGGCAGCGCCCTTGGGGACAACTTCCTTATAGAAACACCGGAGAACTTCCTTGGATTTTGCCAAGGAGCCAGCAGCAGAACCGCAGCGATCTTCGACTGCTGCGTTGGCATCGCCCAGAGCATCTCCATGCTCCAGCACATCACGGTCAAACGTGATGCCTGAAGCATCTGAAACAAAGAAGAAAAGACACCGAATAAGAGCAAGACAAGGTATAGTCGAAAAAGTGCAGACCCAAACCAGTAAAACAAAACTCACGAGAGAAGGCCTTGGCTGCAGCCATCATCCTATCTGCCATCTCCTTCTCGCGAGCGGTCGCATAGCGCTCTGCTCGCGATCAACAGCCTCGCTCAGCGCCCTCGCTTCCCAAAGATCAAGAACCTCCTTTTTCAGCGCCTTTGCCTCTCAGAGCATCTGCAACTTTCTTCTCCGCTCGACCAAGACTCTTTTCGACAGCTTCCAGCCATCGAAGAGCCGCATTGTTTTCATCTGCAAACATCAAGAACTACATGATTAACACAAGCAAAGTCCATAGGACAGACAAACTACAAGAGGGTGAGCACAACTATGTACCTCGAAGCTGCTGCATGGTAGCCTCCAACGCTAGATGCTGCTGGATAAGAAGATTAGCACTATGCACGAATGGCTGCAAAATAAAACACAAACAAAAGAACCATCAGAAACGGCTCGGGGCTGTGCCCCGCAAGAGGAAACGATCAAAAGGTCACCCGAACAGGGCTCGGGGGCTCCCCGAAAGAGATAAAGCAGAAAAACTTACGTGTTCAGGCGGGGACTCCGAAGTTCCGCGTGTGGTCTTCTGAGTTCCGACTTCCCGAGCTTCTCGCTTGGAGAGGCTCGGGGCATCATCCTCAGAGTCGGCCACCACCCGAGGGGGAGGATCTGTCAGCTTCGACTCCCCTACAGCCTCTCGAGCGCCCTCACTGAGAGGCTCCTCTGAGGAATGGCTGCAAGAAAAAGTCTGATCAAGAAAATAACCTACATTACACAGACAATGGACAGAATACAGCACAGACGCAATCACTTACAAATCAATATCCGACAAACTGAAGATGGTCGCCGCCTTCTCCTTCTTCTTCTTGGCCGGCGGCTGCGGCGCCATCGCTCGAATGGGCACAACATGGATAGGCGCGGAATAAGCACCTTCATCCTCACCATGCTACTCCAGGAAAGAAGGTCCTCTGGGAGTCGGCGGAGTCGAGCATCCGCAGAATCGCTCCGGGAGCGTTTTCGGGTCCGCCCCTCGCTCGGCTGAGGGTCTTCTAGGGTCGGAGATTGTGCCGGAGGAAGTTCGGACTCAGAATCCACAACTTCATTGTCTGGCGCAACCGGAAAATTCTCAGGCAGCGGGGGCATCATCCCAGCTACCTTGAGATCCTGCAAACCAAAGATGTCAAAAGAGCGCGATTAGTAACACTAATCATAAGCAAATAGAACTCGAAAAAAGGCGCAACGTGCATGACACAAGTCTCCACATGAGGGACTGCATTCGCAGCACTGAAGGGGCGGTCAAGGACTTCCCCGGGAGGTCCTCATCAACTTTATTTTTCAGCAGAGGCCGAAGGGCTCTATCGAGATCTCCCTTGGACAACTCCTCGGATGAGACCCTTGTCGGGTCATTGCGGCCAGATAGAGAAACATCGGATGTGCTCTCGTTTGGAGTGGCTTCACCCGACGTTTGAGGAAGGTGCGGATGATGTCCACATCATTGACCTCTTTCTCAGCAACCATCTAGAGCACCTCCACACAACAGTAGAGCTCTTCCACCTCCGCCACTTCGCCCTCCAAGATGTGATTCTTCCAGGATCTCTTCGGGACGATTTCCTGGGAGAAAGGGAGCGAGGCCAAAATCTTGTCCGTCCACCTTGGCATCGTGGATGTAAAACCCTAAATCCTAAACCCCAAAATCATGAACAGCAAGAGAGAGGCCACAAACGACAAAGGAAAGAAACATGAGCCGAAACCCTTCGGGTGGGCGCGGGATTACCTCATCGCCGGGCAGGATGGCATCGTCCTTGTTCCGCAGGATCATACCCGCGTCGCGCAGCTTGCGCAGATCGGTATCACGCATCTCTATGCGCCTCCATTTTCCATCGGTGATATAGGTAGCAGCAACAATCTTGCCGCTGCCGACGACGCTCGAGCCAGCTCCAGTGGTGACCTTCCTCGACTTGCCCATCGTGTGGAGTCGAGTGCGGCGGCGTGCGTGAAGAAAAGACAAGTGAAATGAACGGAGAATTTCCAGTGCGCAGGGCGAGAGAAGCAATGCTCGTGAAAATGGAGGCAATGGCGAGAAAGCAAATGGCAAAGGGTAAAACAAAATCACTTTTTACCCACGGTCTTAAAGGATGAAAACGACGCACACGAACCGTTGATCCAGAAGCCCTAGGGCGTAAGAAAGATCCAGCCCTACATGTGTCAGCACACCAACGAGCCATTGCCAGCACGCCGTCCACTACGCAAGGAAATCGAGGAGACGCCGTAATTCTTGCCACGTTCATGCGTGACTAGTCAACTTCAAGTCAGACGGTGGGACCCACGATCGTTCCATCGCATCACCTCTGCCGCCGCAGACGGTTGAGATCACCAATCATTAGAACTGACGTCATCAAGACTAAAGCCAGCAACAGATGAAAATTTTCGGATAATCAATCAAGTACTTATTCGAATCTATGATTCGAACAACTACTCGGGGGCTGCTCCTATCAGGAGTGCTGGCCGCGCACCTGAGACGTGATTAAGGTACTACACCTCGCAACTGTCTTCGAGTCCTACGTCGAGTCTACGACTCCACTACGGACTCGGGGGCTACTCCCATAGGGAGGATGGGTTTGGCATCCGAAAAATTTGTGTCCTTCGGACCTAAGTAACTGAACTAAAGTCTCTGCTCGAGTCTACGACTCGAACAGACACTCGGGGGCTACTCCCATAGGGAGCGCTTGCCACGCACCCTATGAATTATTCGACTGCGATCCTTCGGATCAAAATACAACAAAATATTTCTGGCAACCTTGCCCAAACCAACACTAAGTGAGAAGCATTCTCCTTGGCCACTCGAAACACCTCCGCGGTGATAACATTTCAGATGTTGTCTCTGCGACGCAAGGATAAGACCTACAAATATCATCTGATGGCCTGGTAACGCACCTGACTACGCTTTGCTAGTAAAATCCTGTGTCAACAGGTACGACGAAAAATCCTGACGGACGCGTTGGGTACATCACTTGAATACCACTAGGATTCGACTCCTATAAGACCTCAGCGGCCTAAGTCAAATTACGCCAGTATTCGTTCCGGATTCGAGTCTAGAGACTTGAGTCTGAAGAAGATCGTGTTGTTTTGTCCTATGACAGTTAACTGGCCCTGATCTATCGGGAGAGTCAGGCACACGCATCAACGATCCCTAAAAACTAAATCATTTTCTCTTAAAAATAGGTCCAACTGCACCCGAAAGATTGAAGAGTCCTCAATCGAATCTACGATTCAATTGAACACTCGGGGGCTACTGACATGGTTATACCCCACGGGTACACAACATTGACATACCTAGTATAGCCCAAGGAAGGCCCACGACAAGAGACGCGGCCTGTGGAGATTTTCGGGTGGCCCAATCCCATGACGCTTTCGGATCCTTCGAGAACAAGGCTAGAGTAGATAGAATTTCAAAGGGGACAAACACTAATTTATAACCGACTCGACCTGCGCCCGATACCTGCATATCTATATAAAGGCTAGGAGGGCACGGCGAGGAGGGCAATACTCACCTCATACACACCTCACGCCAGATTGCATCTGCGCACCCCTATAATCTTCGGTTCCGCCGTAATCAAGAGCAGACAAACAGGAGTAGGGTTTTCCCTCAGGGGCCTGAACCTGGGTAAACCTCGTGTCCCCATGTTTCTTGTCTGTTAACCGTTCCGCGATCTCCAGCATCCCCATTTTTTCCAAAACCCAAGTCCATAACAATGGACATTGACGAGATCGAACCTCGTCAACTGTTGTATTCTTAGCGCCTCATTAACCTTAGGTAATAAGATCATCTCACTGAAATTGAGGCGAAACAACTCTAGTTATCTAGCATTAAGAAAGCCAAACTGATCTAGAAGGTCTAATTTAATTAACATTTCAAAAGTTTTGATAGGACCTAGCTGGGAATCCATCTCGATCTAGAGCCTTGTTGTGTTCCATTTGGAAAACGGCTTTCTTGACTTCCTCCTAAGGAGATGTCATAAGGTTATTTTTCTCAAGAAAAACTTGGGATATGTCGTCCGTTCGGGAATGATCTAGGGAGAAGTTGCCTTCCTTTGTTTCTTCGAACAGACCGTTATTATAATTTATAATGTAAGACTTGAGTTGCTGAGGGCCCTCGATCGTGCTCTCATTTTGTACTAGAGAGTGAATAAGTTTCTTATGGTGTCTATTATTTACAACACCATGGAAGTATCTTGTATTCCAATCTCCTTCCAGAACAAAGTTAACTTTAGATCATCGGTACCATTTGAGCTCCTCTTCCCATAGTAGTCTATCTATATCTGCATTTGATTGGGTTTTAAGCTTAATTTCTAATGCAGATAAAGGCCTAACTTCTGCATAAGATTCTAAGTCATATATAATAGATAAATGTTGAATCTTTTCATTCTTAAGGATACTAGCATTATGTCTTGCCTATCCGCTAAGGAATTTACATTTTGCATACTTTATTATTCCATCTTTCGATTGGAGATTGGTCCCTAATTTTTTTCCCAAATATTCTTAACCATCTCATGTAACCCATCACATTGCAGCCAACCAAGTTCAAATTTGAATTGGCGTTTGCTATCTGATGATCTAGGTAAACCAGTAGATAAAAGGACATGGGCATGATCTAACAGAAACTTGATACGTTTTAGTGCATGCACGATTACTATAAGGAATTGCGATTTCCAATGGTATCCATAAGTGAGTGATCTAATTTTCTCGTATGTTGGCTCTAGATAAGAGCATGATTACTATTGAACTGTCTCCCGGAGTCACTGAAACCTCTCTTAGATCAAGATTGTCAATAGAAAGATATGTCTGCTTGTAGACAAATCCAAAACAATTAATTTAGGTTGGAGTGGGTATATTAAGTAACGGACGGTAATACTAATCAGCTAACCCCATCTCGTCATACAGAACCGGATTCTCATGTCTATTCATCTTTGAATCCGTATGCAAAGACACGCCGCTTTTGGATGAGGTATAAAAATCGATCGACTAGTGCTTTTTTGAAGAATATGTTGGTTAACACCGAAGGGATGCACACATGGAGAACATTCTCTTAGCCACATGCATGCTGGCCGCAGAGTGCACGCAGTGTTTGACCAAATCATGGCTGATATATATGGAGTAGTCTGTAGTCTAACTAACTTAAGAAGCAATATTGCAAAACTTTCAGCAAGAAAATACTGCTTGGCATGATTATATACACGTACATCATGTTCACATCTACGTTCAATCCTGGCAGTACACATGCTGTCCGGTCTTAATAAGATTTGTATCTCCACCTGGCCATCGATGTGCCACATTGTGGGGGCAAAGTTTTCCAAAAACGCAGAAATGGGGCGATTCGTTGTGGGCGCATCTACTTTTTGGGAGCTTGTTTGCGAGGAAAAAAAGGGCTCAAGATCAACTTATTGCGAAACACAATTATAGCTCCATAACTGATTTATGAATTGTCGTGGTCGAGAATCAACTTAGACTACCGCGAAAATAACCAGCATATCAGGTTTCAACAAACTAGTTAGCATCCACTTGACCAGTCTAGCATTCAACCTACGTTCTAAAAGTTTATATGCACACAACCCAACAATAAGAGCGCACTCCATTTCAAAAGTCCAGACTGGTGAGAGAAAGGAATTTCTCCCTTAAAATGAGTGTGACCCTCTTCCCGTATGCGAGGTAGGAGTAAACCAAGCAGCCTCCACCCGTCAACGGAGGGGTCCTAACATGCCATCCCCCTGAGAAGCCCCTCAGGAAGGCATGGCGATGTTGGATATGATACCATATGTTAGCGTTCACTTGGCGATGTTGGATATGATACCATATGTGCTCACAGTCCAACAATAAGAAAAGAGCCCACTCTATCCTAAAAGCCGGGACTGAAGAGAGGAATGAATCTATCTCCTATAAGCTGGGTGTGGCCTCCTCCCGTAGACAAGGTAGAACTAAACCAAATAGCCTCCACCAGTTGACAGAGCATCTCATCCTTCTGAGAAGGCCATCAGAAAGGCATGGCGATGCTGCTCCTGATATCAGATGTTAGCATCCACTTGGCTCTTGTTCTTTTTACATCATAATATACACTGGTTTAGGGTTCATTTTCCTTGCAGATTAGCATGATGGAATGAAAGTGTGCTCTATAAGACACACATGCTTTTGTTAGCCCTACGCACGCTTAAACGTCAGATAACAAAATTTACATTACAGTCGAACATAAATATCATAACACATGACAATATCCCACAAACAGTTAGACCTATGAAGTTAACTTTGAGTGAAAAGTATCTCAGTTTACAAAAAATAGATAGAGTTAAATAACTGTACAAGCGAAATAAATTGGAAGCTCACGAGCCAACTAAACACCCTGTTTGGGGTGCCCTAGCCAACTCATGGTCGCCCACTCGCCCTCCCTTGTGATCTACCGGTCAGTGATAAGCCTAGCCCCTCCCCTATATTCTTAGAAGATAGGGGAGAACTAAGAGGTCAATAGGATTCGTCTGCTATAACAACATCGTCAACATTACCTATGCTTCAATCCTGCAACAAGCATGCTAAGATGGCCAACTCAATCGCCCGTAAGCTGGCCCTACTCTTCATGTTAATGTTCTTTAGGTGCAGCGTTAGGTGGTTAGCACACCTTCAAGTTAATCCTATCTTATTAAATATAACAAAAGCAGGGAAAGTGGGGCAGGTACAATTCTACAATGATATTTCCGTAAAAAAAATCTACAATGATAGCATGGTTTAGAAAAAAAATTATATATAGTGGTTCGCAAAACATAGTACTCCTACTATTAGGCAAGCAAGAATGCATATGTATTAAGCAAACCCGTTTAGAAAGACATTTGTGGTGTCTACAACTCCGATGTCTGCAAGTGGATAAAACCTTAGGTTTAAGCTTCTATTCAAATACCCAATAATCATTGAGTAATTTCTATTTGAACGCATAGAATCCATTCCAGGGATGCGGAGACCTTGACACGTGCATTGATGTAGATATATCCATGCCACCTAGCATAATTTGGCAAAAAGACCATGTAGACAATCGTTGTTGTGTACTCGGAAATCCAATTCGGCTCAGGGGAAATAAACCTATTATTTTAAAACATATTTTGGATTTTCAAAAAGAAATGTTCTCATATAAAATCAGACTTTTTTTGACCGCACACGAGTTTCTAGGAAAAAGGAATATTTTATGTGTTCCATGTAAAAAAGAAAAATTCAATGCTCTAACATCACTATTTATGGATTTTTATTTGTCTTTCTTACATAAGACATATACAAAAAATTTTCTCTAAAAAACTTGTGTATGAACATAGAGTGTCTGGATATCCACACAAAAATTTATTTTAAATTTTTGAACATTTTAACATTTATATTTGATAGATTTTTTTATAATAATATCATTTGCACCTGTCGAGCCAAAACACCGTCTACTCTTTTTTTTTGAAACGAGGCAAAAGAGTTGCCTTTTCATTGATATAGTAGAAGAAAAAAGGATAATTTATGAGGAAAACTGGCCAAAAACCGATACAACTCGACACAATATGCCGGCCCTGAGGCCGCGCTCCATACAGGTCGACGACCAAGACGCCCAAGAGAACAAGGTCAACACCTAAACACAAACACCTCAACACAACAAGGCAGAGGCAAAGACCGGAGCTGCCGCTCCGACACCCACGCCGACCCCGGGGCCATGCTCTTTCTAGACGAAGACAAAAACGCCAACACCAACCACCCAAACACACTCCACAGGTCCCTCCGGCCGGCGGAACATCCAAAGCAAGGCCTCAAGAGGCAAAACGACGCAAGAGTGCCGCACTCGCCCGAACCCGCAAGGGATCAAGGGTTTTCCCCGGAGAACCCGGGCGGAGGGGCGAACACACCACTTCGACGACGACTTCAAGAAGCAGACGACGCCCAAAGGCGTCGCCGTCGTCGGTCCTAGCCAGCCGCCAGGACAAGGCTTTCGCCCAGTAATGAGTCGCAAACTACTTGCCCGCCTCGCAAGGACATGCCAAACCACCACACCAAACCACGTCACGACGCCCGACGTCGAAGCCTCAGAAAGGAGCAGCCAGATCCAGCATCCCCGCACACCGCCACGCCTAGTCTCCCCGTCGCCGCAACGAAAGCCGTCGTCCGGATCAACACCGCTGCCCGAGAGAAAGAAGAGAGCCCGGGCAGCCGCCACCGCGAGCGGGATCAAAGACCACAGCCATCCTCCGCCCAGCCTCAAACCAAATGCCGCAACGCTCCCAACGCCCACACAGCCACCACGCGCGACCTCCACATGCGCAACCACAAGGCCCGCCAAGGCCCATCTGGCCTGCGCCTGCACGGGCGCCACCGGAAGGGGCCGTGGCCGCGGGAGCAACCACAGCGTCTGGAGAAGCACGAGAGCAGCAGGCGGCGACCGCGGCTTCCAGGGCCTAGATCGGGCCCGCGCTGCCGCCGCGGCCAGCGACGAAGTCGCCCCCACACCGTGCCGAGCACCGCCGCAAGCGCCACCTCCACCGGCCCGCAAGCTCGCCAGCTCCACCGAAGCCGCCGCCTTCGGCCGCCGACACGGTGGTCCGTCTCCTAACCGCCGTCTTGAGAGCCGATTAGGCCCGCCGCCTTCATCGGCGCGTCCTCGAAGGCGAGGGTGGGGCAGGAGGCGGACAGGAACTAGGGTCCCCACCCACACACACACACACACACACACACACACACACACACACCCCACACACACACACACCACGTCGCCTGGAGGAGGGCAACGCGAGGAGACGGTTCGGTTTTTTCCACAAGCTCAATCTATGATTACAACACCGTCTACTCTCGATATGCTACAAAATGAATAAGCCACTTGCAGTCTTCTACCCAGGGTCGGTTCTATCATCTCTCCGACTTCCAGAGTAGGCCCCGGCTACGTTTTGCATGTAGACCCACAATATGGAAATACGTTCTGCATATACATACCATACAGCTCCATCCAGGGTGCGGATCTACCGCCCCTCTGTCCAGGCTTATCGACGCACGACGCCTTATATTTTCTAACTTTTTATATTAATTTTGTTTGAAAAATGGTGTTTTAAACATGTATGTCTAGATTTTTGGAAGTTTCTGGGTTCGCCACTGGCTCCATCTACGTGTATTTGCAGATGAAGTAGTCAGAGATTTTTGTAGAGAGAGAAGAGGGCATATTTTGGTTTCTTCCCGTGCATCCATTTTTGTGACGCATCCCCCAAGTCGCTAGAGAGTTAGAGCCGTAGAGGTGCGAGCAAGACAGTTATTTTGTCTATTTACCTAGGGAATTGGACTAAATACAACGCTTTAAGTTAATCGCACCCGAACAAGATAAGCCTCCACAGCCATCTTAGAACAATTTTCGGTTTCGACACACACATGCATGCCGACACATTGCGTACAAAGTTCTTACATTACGTACAGCCGACCATCACAGATTTTTTCAGATCCGCTAGGCCACACAAAGTTATACCGAGAGCAACCACATATTTCATTAGTCGAAGATCTAGTTCATATGGACACTAAAAGACAATCGGGATAAAATGATTATTCTGAAAACTATATAGGTAAAATCATAAGAGATCGAGAAATACAAAACGATTCATATTGTTTTCTGCAACCATCGAATCCAACGACCGTTATCCAACTTCAATGCCGCCGGAACATATACCAGAAGGGACGCCGAACCTCTACTATTGCAAGATCCAAAAAAACACCATCATCAACAAGGCTTTGCGAGTCGATGAACAAGCCTGCTATACGCAACGAGACACATATCGATCTGACACGTCGATCGGAAGACATCCCCGTGCTAGCTTGGACCAAGATCCGCCGCCTCTCATCAACAAAGTCGGAGAAGAACGATAGCTCCATCACCTCCCGACCAACATCCTCGCTCTAGAGAAACCACCTCGTCTAGTCTGCCAGCACCGTCACGGATAACGACGAATGCCTCCAAGACACCTAGAAGATCAAGCTGTCGATCTGAAGGACTAGCCAACACATGTTATCATCAACTCCGAGATGTCGCCATCAAGGTCGCCGCCGGTGTGTGAGTAGAGTTGAGAAAGATTTATTTGCACGAGTGCCGCTCCCACCACCCCAATGATACCCCACAACAGATAGACCCTAAGAGCATCTCTAACGAAACCCGTAAATACCCAGCCGTCAACGCAGATCGGACCCGTAAAATCAACCCGCAAATTCGAATTTTAACAACTCTGACGACAAATTTATACGCACGCACTAGTTCGTCGGCAGATCAAGTAGTTCGTAAAATATACATCAAAATCCTAAAAAAACTTAATTAGGGGGAGGGAGAGCTCTCCATGGAACGGTCGGCGCGTCCACGCGAGGCAAAAATCAAGCTCTCCGTGCTCTCCGGAGCTCCGCGCTAGCCATCTAGTCATCGAGGACGACGACCTCCACCTCCGTCTTGTCCGCGACCGCGACCGCCTCGGCCTCCATCTCCTCGGCGCCGCCCACCTCAGCCTCGGCCTCCACCTCCTCAGCGCGTCGGGCCAAGGTCACCGCGGCGATGGCCGCCTCCACCTCCTCCCGCTTGCGGTGGCCCCACTCCTCCACCTCCGCCATGGACTCAGTGAGCGCGTGCAACAGTGCCTCCATCTCCTCCTCGTCGCCGCGGCGCATCCGCTTCGGGTGCGATGAGGAGGACAAGGACGACGCCTTACCGGAAGGGGAAAAGAGAGATCGCGACGCCCCCGCTTTGGGCAGGCCGGCGACATAGGGTGCCAGCGAGGGGGCAGCCATACACCAATGTTGGTCTAGCAGCGCGCCGCCCGACGCTTGGCCCCGATAGACCGCACAAGCTTCACGGCCGCCTCGTCAAAGCAAGGATGCGGGGACGACCACAGGAGCGCCGCCAGCCACCACCTCCTCCTCCGCTGCTACGGCCTCCTCCCTGGCGGCATCCGCCATGCAGCATTGGCATGGCGAGGGCGTCGTTGTCGATCCGCAACTGCTGTGGACTGATTCGCTCGTCGGAGGGGGGGGTTTGCTGTGCGGCGGCAGCGAGGGGATAGGGTTTGTTGTGCGGCGGCGGGCGGTTTGGAACCCGTATCCGCCCACCCGCACGCTATTTGTAGTTCGCGAGGCCCCGGGAAAAACAAATATGGGTTGGGGTCTTTACGGGCTCGGTTAGCTCGGCCTTTCGACTGACGGCCCGTATTCTCGCCGAATTTCACGGGTTTGGCCTCTTTACGGGTTCCATTAGAGATGTTTTAACCCTAACTAGTAGACTAAGAAATGGGGTTCCCCCTCCCTTCTACCACCGTAGCGACAAGTGGAGGGAGAGGGAACCGACGCTTTTGCCGTCTGAGATCTAGAGGAAGTTGGTCGCCTCCGCTCGTTTCCCCGTTTTCGTGAGGAGGAGATGCGCCGACCTGACTAGTTGTGAGTACGTTCTATCCTTTGTTTCCACTTGTTTTTTCTCATACTGATTGGGATACAGCATCTTATTAATTAATAAAAAAATCAAATCAATTGATTCATCTTTAAAAAATAATAAATGTGGTAAAAACGTATGTGAGCCTAGCTTTTTAGTTCTAGATTTAGTTTTATTTTGCTTAAGCTTGTATTTTGAGACTTTTTTTTCAATAAAGGACTTGGAGGCTCCCCTACACTAGTTAGTCAAAAATTCATGCATATGCATAATACATACTTCCTAATTAAGAATTGATGAGAATCAACCCGTCGTTGGATGGTTAGGAGGATGGTTATAACCAGATTTCAAACTCTAGGTTTGGTGCTTGTGTGTGCGTGTTATAAATGAGGAATATCCTTTGTGGGAGGCGAGGTTTCGGTCGATTGAGCGACAATATGTGGTGACTCTATCAATCTTAATACCTGATATGTGGATGCAGTCTCTCGGAGGTACTCGTAGGGGTAGAATGTGTGTACGAGTGCATTAGTAGGGCTGAGTGTATACACGTGTTGTGAGTGTTCACGTTTTACCATGTTTCTCAAAAGAAATTAAGAATTTCTAATTTGTTGCTCTAGAGTATAAAATAGAAGTCTTCACAACTTAATTTTCTTATAGTGATATATCCTTGCATAATTTGTTGAATCGCTGGGGCAAGATTCAGAAAATACAATTAAATTCGAGGAGGAATAACTAGTTGAAGTGGCTAGATACTATATCTCTGAGCTATGAAAACCTTGTAAAATGTATTTTATCAAACAATCTTACCCACTCCTTTGCACGGAAAAATTGTTTTCCCAATATCTTATACTATTTTCTCCGTCACGAATTAAATTAAATAGCTTTGTCCAGATATAGATATACCTATGCATTTAAATGCATCTAGATTTATCCGTATCTAGACAGAGTTTTGTCAATTAATTTGGAATAAGGGAATGACAGATGTTTTCCTATATGAATCCAATGAGACGGGTTCCATTACCATCAGATAACAGAACAAATGTCTCGATCTAAAATGTAAAAACGAAAATAAAACTAATAACACTAGGTGCTCCACACTACACATGATCCACCACAAAGCATAACAGGTCCAGCAGAGCTAACCAAGTATCGCCTGAAAAATAAAAGAAAACATTCTGGTTTTTTGCTAATCAACCCCACACGGGGGAACACTAATCATTCTCCATCAATCTCCGGAGGCGTTGCTATCATCATCCATTGCCCCTTCTCGATCCTTTGAGTTGAGACTCACCTAGCCATCTCGTGAACTTGAGTCGCCATATGTTGCAGGCGATCAGCGCCATCCATCAGCACATTCTTGTCCCGCTCATTTTGCAGACCTGCCCAATATCGAAGAAACACACACATGTAACATATCAATCCCAAAGGGGAAGAAACCAGCTTTTCTTCAAAACATGCTCGATTTCTAGTTTTCTACAAAGCCCAACACATAGCAGCAGCACAAACAGTATGAACATTATAACCATATGGAAGGAAATGCACAATCCAGCAGAAGTACTGAGTAAAAAAAGAGGGACACGAATTTATAGCCAAAAAACAAGCAATGGTACTCCACATATAAACAACACCAGGGCAACAAAAGAACATATGATTAATCGTATCCTCCCCAGGACAGAAATGACATATATAACTGCCCACTCATTTTCTCTTCTTCATATTATCTTTGGTAGCAATAGCATTATACCAAATAAGCCAGAGCCAAATTTTAATTTTAAGAGGTAGTTTAGTTTTCCACAGATGTCGAAACGACCTATGCGGACCCACATCCGCAAGCTTGTTATATAAGGATTTTACAGAGAAAATCCTAGATTTAGTAAACTTTCATTTAGGCCTATCCTTTTCATCATTCAAGAATACAAAGGCCCACAAATTCCTCAAAACTCGCCACTGTGATGCCAACAGAGGTGAAAACCATCTTCTAAAGGTAAAGAACCAACCCAATTCATACATCTTTCTAACAGTGCCAACTTTTGGTTGCAAATGTCAAAAATATCTGGGAACCTCTCACGGAGGGGAAGATCCCCAAGCCATTGATCATGCTAGAAATTAGTTTCCCTACCATCCCCAATTTCCATTCTCCTTCTAGAAAGATATATATTTTTAAGTCTTAGTAAATATTTCCAAGCAGTAGAAGCTCCCCGTTTCCCCCTTAACCTCCAAATACCATTTGTTATTTTATACTTTTCTCTAACAATTCTCTGCCAGAAACCATCCTTAAACTCTAGTCTCCACCACCATTTACACAACAAACAGATATTAAACAGTTTCAAATTTTTTATTCCCAACCCTCCCTTTTTCCTCGTCCTACAAATCAAAGACTATTTAACCATATAATACTTATTCTTGTTATTATCCCCCTCCCGAAAGAACTTACGAATGATTTTGGTAAAATCCTCCAAATTAGTATCAACAATCAAATACATGGACATATGATAAATCAACAGACTACTTAGAGAGGATTGAATAAGAGTGAAGCGCCCACCAATCAAAGAGGAATTGCCAATCCAACCATCAAACTTCCTTTTAAATTTATCATAAAGAGGCTATAAATCAGCTACATGAAGCCTGGTGCCGCAAACAGGGACACCAAGATATTTAATAGGCCAGGAACTGAGCTGACAACCAAATAAATCAGCATACCTCAAACCTTTCTCTCCATAATCCAAAACCAACGTGAGTTCACTTTTATTAAACCAGCATTTTGTGCTTGGAAAATCATCTTAGACAAACCTTCACTATCCAAATTAAAAAGGAAGGGAGAGAATGGATCCCCCTGTCTCACCCCTCTGTGGCCGCCGAAGTCCTTTCCCCTTTTATTATTATTTTTTACACATAAAGTCTCATTTTCACTACAATATTCACCATATCACACCAAAACTTACTAAAACCTTTTTGAACTACACATTTTAACAATCCCACCACCAACAGATATAATTCTGGGAGTGATAGGCATGGATTTCACTCTTCCTGTAATTTTGATCTGTAGAGGAGTTCCTTAGCTAATGTCGGTCGTAGGGAACCTGTGATACCTGTTGTTCCTCTACATCAACAATAGTATCATGTTCCATCTGGGAATCCACGGGGAGAGGTGAGACAGGCTAATATGCCTGAAACTGGGAGGAACGTTCAGTTTAGATAAAGTAACAATCAAACTATGGAAGCTAGGGATATATGTTTAATGCGTGTTGATTATCATTGCATAAGTTCCTTTTCAATGAGTAGAAGCCATGGGAGGTTGCGGCTCCCTTTATGGGCGCAGCTCTCCCTGGAAACGGTTTCTTTGTGATTCATGATACTTGGAATGCTGCCCCACCAAAAGAAATTTATTGGGCTATGATACATGTGATTGAGAAAAATGTATCTTCAAGGAAGATTGAGGATGAATTTGGTTAGTGGGATGGAGCTAGGTGTTCATGGACATGGTATGCAAAACCAATGACTACAACAAAATTTCATATGAGATTTCCAAGCCCAAGGGATATTGATGCTTGGAAACACTTTGGCACAACTCACTTGAAAACATTTCTATGTAGTTATTCATGTGAACAACTGGTTTCCTGGTTATGGTGCTACTAGTGTGTTGGATACTGCGTGGTTCCAGGTGAAAGGGATTCCTTTAGATAATAGGAATTGTCCTACTATTGCTTTTGTTGGGAGTTCGGTGGGGAGGACGGTATCTATGGACAAACATAGTCTGAATAATGTGGATTATGTCAGAGTGTGGGAATATGGATGTGTCTCTGGTACCGCCGGTTGTTGAAAATGTAAATATTTGGTGCAAATTTCTATGATCTGGAGTTCACTAGAGAAATTCCCAAAGGAAGGAATGCTGGGGACAGATCAATGTTGCAAATGGTCAGGTGGTGTCATATACGCCTTCATCAAATACTGGTAATCTGCAGCACACTTGATACGTCGGAAATGTATCTATAATTTTTGATGCTCCATGCTTTTTTACTATCTACTTTGCTTTGCTTTGTCTACACTTTGAGGTGTTTTTATATGTTTTCTGGAACTAACCTATTAACAAGTTGCCACAGTGCCAGTTGCCTGTTTTCTTCTGTTTTTGGTTCCAGAAAGGCAGAAAATCAATATTCTCGGAATTGGAAGGGACAAAAGCCAAAGTTAATATTTTACCGTGGGCAACACGAAGCCACAAGACGAGATGGAGAAGGCTCACCAGGGGGCCATACCACTTCGCCTATAAGAAACCCACGATACAGAAAACCTAGGGACCCAATCAAAACTCCACGAAACCTTATGTAGCCGCCGCCACCATTGTCCCTAGATCGGGGCGATCTGAAGTTCTTCCCGGCACCCTGCCAGAAGGGAGATCATCCCGGAGGCCTTCTTCTTCATCATGCCAACCTCCGGTATGAAGCGTGAGTAGTTCCACCTTGGACTACGGGTCCATGTAGTAGCTAGATGGTTGTATCTCCTCCTTGTGCTTCCATGTATAGATCTTGTGAGCTCCGTTGATGATCAAGATCTAATCTATTTATAATCATGCATGTTGTGTTTGCGGGGATACGATGGATATTGAGATTACCATGTCAGATTGATTAATGGTTTTGTCTATTTGATTCTATCATGTCTGTGTTGTTTGTGATCTTGCATGCTCTTCGTTGTTAGTAGCTATCTTGGCCAAGTAGTTGCTAGTGACTCCAAGAGGGGGTATTTATACTCGATAGTGGGTTCATGCCTCTAGTTTCCAAGGGAAGTGACAGAAATCTCTTCGGTTGTAGATGTGATGTTGCCACTAGGGAGAAAACAACGGTCTCTTGTTAATGGAACAAGTGGATTGTTTACCTTACACACTTTGCTTAAATCAGTTGTTTGTTGCTTGCAACTTAATACTGGAGGAGGTTTGGATGATAACCTGAAGGTGGACTTCTAGTCATAGATGCAGTTGGATGGCGGTCTATGTATATTGTTGTATTTTCCAATCGAATCTCATATGATCTTTTGTCTAGTATTGCATTGTTATGCCTTGCTCAGTTCCTGTCAATTGCCCTGCTGTAATTTGTTTACTCTTCATGCCATGTTTGTTTATCTAAGGAGAGCACCTCTAGTGAACTATGGACCCTGGTCCAATCTTTACCATTGATACATCTTCCACTGTTACTATTTACTTGCTGCAAACCATCATCACCTTCCACACCATACAGTTAATCGTTTGTTACAGCAACCGGTGAGATTGACAACCTCACTGTTAGTTGGGGCAAAGTCTTGAGTTTGTGTTGTGCAGATCTCCACGTTGCTTGCAACACCTTTGGGATGTTTCCTTCCTCCTATTGGTTCGATAACCTCGGTTTCTTACTGAGGGAAACTTGCCTGCTGTACTGCATCATACCTTCCGCTTGGGGTCCCCCAACAAAGTGCTGCTGCACTCATCAACAGTCCAAAAAGAGCAAGAAGTGATGGAGATGTGAATAGGGAAGGTCACATGTTTTCTCCTGGTGAATTTATGGGAGATGCTAGGAGAACTTATAATCTGCCTGTTGCTAGCTAGCTGCAAAGGGACAAATCTATGGCTGAGGGGGATCTGGATGATGTAAATGACAAACTTGGTAAGAGGAAAGTTGTTGATAATAGTGTGGAGAAAGTTAGCAGTGATAGTGATGGAGATGCGCCATCTTTTGGTGCAAAAATGAAACAGCTAGGTGTGATCCCTTCTTCTTATGAACATTTCGCGTCTGTTTCTTCCAGCCAGGCCAAACAAGTATCTCCAGCGGTGGACTATTACTGTCAATATCTAGAGTTCATCAAAAGGCCTAGGCTCATGGCTCCAGGGGTGGTGGAAAATCCTGATGAACCACTAAAATGTGTTGAGCTATGAGGAGTTTCTAAAACAACTTCTTGAGACAAGTAGTGATAAGAAATATGAGTGGAGGCAACATCAAGCCAGGTTGCCTGGATATAACTTGCAGCCTGTTGTCGAATCTCCTCATGATAGTTCCATGAATGCTAGTAGGACAAGCTCTGATCAAAGTGATGCAATTTCTGAAGAAATGTCTCAAACTCATGTGGTGTAGTCGTCTGTGATTTGTATCACTAAAATGTCAGCTGAACATGTAGAAAGCATTACTTCTTCTCCTATAGCAAGGCCCTCTGTGCCTGCTATTCCTACTCCAAAATAGCCTTTGCCTGTGAGGAGCTTTTTGAGGAACCAAGCTACTATTCTTTCAAATATGCATGTTCTGGATAGAGCTATGGATCATATCAATGCCAGGGACAATGCAGTTAAAAAACTAATCCAAAATGCAAATTCTTTTTCTATGTTGAGTGATAATGATATTGTAGATAAAGCCTTAGAGATTGGAATTGATTTGAAAACTTTACCCCTGTCTACTGTTCATTTACTTAAAGATTTAGAATGTGCTAGTGATAATTTGGTAGTGAAGAATAATAAGCATGATGAGTTGATTGTTGCTTGTGTCAATGAGAATGAAACTATAGCTGATAAGTTGTTAGATAATCATGTGGATGATAATGAGGGGAATGAAGAGGAAACATTGGTGAATTTAGACGAGGATGATTTTACTCATGTCATTTCTAAAAGAATTAGGAAGCAAATGAAGAAAAGTTCTAATGGATCAGATAAATCTGGTGGTGTGTCCCTTTGTGGCACAAAAAAAGCAGGAAGGGCTTCCAAAAATCACCCTCTGTGTGATATTGTGTCTGGGCCTCAGTTGAGGAGCAAACCTAGTAAGTATATATGATAGGTATCATTATGAATTGTAGGGGTGTGGGAAAGAAAGGGTTTGCTTTTTGTCTTAGAGATTTGATGAGTGAATTTTCTTTTGAATTATTATTGGGCTGTAAGAGACCATAAAAAAAGATTGATATTTTTGTATGCAGAAAATTTGATACTAGAAATGAATTTTACATGGTTGTGGTCCCCCTCTATGGGCAAATCAGGTGGTATCTGATACGTCGGAAACGTATCTATAATTTTTTATGTTCCATGCTTGTTTAGTATCTACTTTGCTTTGCTTTGTCCACACTTTGAGGTGTTTTTATATGTTTTCTGGTACTAACCTATTAACAAGTTTTCGTAGTGCTAGTTTGTAGCATCCCAGTTGTCTAACACCTGTAATGCTACTTGTTCTAGTAATAAAAGGGCCACTTCCAACATATAATTGTTGCATCATCATCATATCATGCTCATGTAATCATGCCACCTTGCATTTGAGCATCATATAAAACCCCTTCTTGTTTGGTTCTTATCTCATGTGCATTATTAATTATAGTTGCCTCTTGATATTGTATTTGGATCTTGATAAAATGTTAAATGCCCAAGTTGATTTGGGGGCATATCTCTTAATAACTCCACCACCTTTTTCTCCCCCACCTTATAATTCCACCATCCAATTAATATGAGCTTGGCATTTTATTTGAGTTTACCTCTAGCTCATGTTGGTTGGTTGGATTCCACCATAATCTTTTGCTTGGTCTTTATTCCAATTTTGGAGATGCAAAATAATAATGCCATGAAATGACATTGTCTTCACAAGTATCAGAAGGGCATTAAATATTCTGCATGGGCCATGCAAGCACCATCTTGTGCTTGTCTTTGGTTTTATTTGGTTTTGGGATGGATCATCTCTAGCCCTATCTTTTCTTTTGGTTTGGCCATGTTGATCATGCTTAAAACCCTAGCACCTCATCTCTCTCCCTCTCTTTGTCTTGTCTTGTTCTTGTTTGAGCTTGACTAGAGCAAGTTTGATCTTGACAAGTACCACTCCATCTATCCTACCCCTCTCTTAAACCTAAACCCTAAGCCACCCCATACCCTCTCTAACCTACACCCTAAAACCCACCTAATCTAAACCAAACCCTAAGTGTGTTTCTCTTTTTCTCCCCTCTCTAGCTAACCTAGCATGGCCACATGTTTACTATGCCCTAGCTCACCACCCCTCTCTTACCCCCTCTCTCTACCTTGCTGGACCCAACTGTCCACCCTGGCCCCACCTACTACCGTCCACCCCAAACCCTAGCCCGAGCCGGCCACTCTCCCTCTCACCTCTCCCCCTCTTTTCTCTCCCTGCCCTAGGGCCCCTCCTACCTGCCTGGCCACGAGCTCCCCCTCAGGTCCACCTGCCAGCCTCCCTCTCCCCTTCCCAGCCCTGCCGCGCCACCCCCTGGCCCCATGCCATGCACGTGAGGAGAGAAAAGGTGGCACCGAGGCCACCTTCCCCTCCCCCACGCAAGCCCCACCTGCCCCGTTCTTATCTACACCCCAGCACCCCCTCTGCTCTCCCCAGATCTGCTCAGGGCTTCGCCCTTTTCTCCCCTTCCTCTCCTCGCCATCTACCTCGCCTCGCCGTCCACCGCCAGTCTACCCCCCTGCCCCATCTACCTAGCCGGTGGCGTGGACGCTGCGGGCGTCGAGGAAGCCCCGGAGGCCCCCTGCAGCAGCCCCGTACACGGAGCCGCGGAGAGAAAGCCCCAGACCGCCAGCACCATCGACGCCCGCGCCGGAACCCTAGACGATCTGTCCGTCTGCATCACCGTTGATCGCCAGCGCCCCTGCCTATCCAGCGCTACTGACAACCTCTCGGTGAGCCCCTGTACCCCCTAGACACGGTCCGCTTCGCCGCCGTCGCCGGTGCTCGCCGGTCAAATCGTCGAACGGCCTCTGTGCGCCGGCGTCGCGCTCGTTTCTGCTCGCTCCCAAGTCGCAAACACCGTAGCTAGGCATCGCCCACCTCCCTGACACCAACCGCACCTAGCCGCACTGGTGCGACTCTCAGCGCCAAGACGCCCCTGGATCGAACCCCACCGGCCGCGCGCTCAGCGCGGCGTCATCGCGCCGCGCTGTTGTTCAGAGGAAGAAAAACAGTGTACCGAGTCCACTTTGCACGTACCCCCCCCACACCTTTTTAATCAACCCGCGGTCCAGCCCAGGCCCACTAGCAGCGACGGTGGTACTTTTCTAAAAAGGCTCCCCAACTTCTCGCCAACCAACCCGCAGCCCCGCCAGACCCCACCGTCAGTCTCCTTGCCGTTTTATGCAAAACCCCCCACCTAACCTCCCCTTCAACCCGCGGTCCTCCTTTCCTCCCAGCCACTGGCGCGTGGGACCGCAAGTTCCTGGCCCCACCTGTAAGCGTCTAGGGTTAGGTTAGCCTGGGTGTTAAACGTTTTCAGACTCTGTTTAAATTCAAAACTAACTAAATTTAATTCAAATTCAAACTTCAATTCAGTTTTAAGTAACTTTTCATTTGTAAATCCAAATTTAGCAAATGATATATGTTTTTGAATCAGAAAAATGTAAGGATTTCAAATATGCCATTCAAATTGCCTTTTGCACATTTAAATTCCAAGTTTATTCAAATTACCACAAATGCCACTGGAACTTAAATAATTAATAAATTTTGTTTTATAATTCCAAATTTAACAAATGATATGTCTAAAATGATCAGCTCGACGAGACCTTTCTGTTTATGCTATCCTTGACTTTAATTGCAGCATGCATCATATAAAAATATAGTGTACAGCAACTGTTATGGCAACAAATGTGAACCAAAACCCCATTAAAATGTTATTTCTTGTCTCCACACCTCAACCATGCTATGCTACCTTATTGCCATGTAAATTGTGCATCATTCATCATGGCATGATTGTTTGCTTGACGCATCTTATTCATATGCTTGTGCTCTATATTCATGTTGGCCTTGTTTGTTTGGTTTTTCTCGGATAGACACTGAGCAGGGGTTATATCAAGAGAACCAGGAGCACTACCCAGATCCGTCCCTCGCTTCAAATGAGTTGCCAGGAAAGCACTTCCACATGCTTGCATACATACAGTACCTATTTCCTCTATCTTATTCTTGCATCATTGAGTCGCGATTGCATTAAATTGAATCCCAAGTATGCATAGCCTTTACTTTTAAACCCCACCAAGCTTGTTCCTCCATCCCATGAGCCATTACTACAGGAGTTGTTTGAGCCATGCGAGTCGTAGAACAGCATGTGTAGGGTATGTGAGAGTCTGGTGGATAACGAGGTACCTAAACAACTTAACCTGAGTAGTAATGGGATAACTAATGAAAGTGGCACCGGTGAGCAACATCTGCTATTTGGTTTTCCCTCACTTGTGTCCGTAAGACCCCGAGTACTTGATTCCTGTTCCTTGATTTATCGCGCTATCCACATCCGGAGGTATATGGGACCCCACGAGCGAGCTTGATTCCGTCTTATTTCTTGGGGCCACAAACTAGTTTGAGGTTTTATTTACTATCCTGCTTATGCCATGCTACTTCTATATTTACGTTTGCGAGGAGCACATCTGTTTAGGTAAGCGTAATGTTTTCAGTGTATCGACAAGCCCAGCCACACTTTTGGGTTCCCGATCGTTTCACCATTGTCGCAAACCTTGAGTCCGCTCGAGTCGGTGGCTTCGCTATGGTCTACTCAATGGGGTGGCCCTGAAATATTTCTGTATCCTGCGATTGTTCACCGTGAAAGCCTCGTTGGGTTTTGATTTGGTTTTTCCGAGGTTGATCGGCGTGTGTTGCTATTGGTGCACCCGGCGGGTAAAACTTTCTCAAAGCCGTGTCCATGATTATGGACGACTTGGAGCACGTTCTCGATCATAGACAAGCATAACTAAAGTACCGCTTTAATCGACTAAGTAATTTGTCTAGTAAATAGTGCAATACTCATGGAATGGTTAATAAAATTGCCAACGGATGGGGTTGTTCGTCCGCTTCCTCGTTGGTAGCGAGGAGGAGGATGGATCGATGAAATTACTATTATAACTGTTGTCCTTAATTCACGGACATCCGTCTATCATTGGTTAGGCGGATGGTTAGCGTATCTATAGAACTAGGGTTTATCTTTCGCTGCAATTCGTCACCCCGTGTTGTGTCCCTTTAGAGGCATTAAGACTTCTGAGTACCCTTAGGGTCTCACGATAAATTATTGGTTCGGATGAGCGTACCCTCACGGAGACGGATCTTGGGTGGAAGAAGTCGATGATGTGGGCAACGATCGTTCGTGTAGAGATTCCGGAACGGGATCCGTGAGATCTGTGGTTGGGATGTGCTTATTTCTATGGCATCTTATGCCGATTTGCTTCTTATCCGTACTCGGACTTGTTTGCCGCCCGCATGATACTCGATGTGTGTTGTATGAGGAAGTATCCTAAAATATTAGATCTATCTAGGTCATTTGAATCTTGCCGTATGGCGTTGCTATATTTCCTTTCTTTCTAGATGGTATGGCTCGATGTACTCTTGTATGGTGGCTTGCATACATACTCATTTGTGTATGTATTTGATCCTTCGCTGCCGATTCACGCCGTCTGAGTCCCGTTGAGATGGTAGTGGTTGGGACGGCCGAAAGGTCTACCCGTGAGTGGCTTTTGGGGCCCCACCGTACTATTTCAACCACTACCGCTCATCCAGGCTTGTATCTAGGAGCGTAATTCACCGAGGTAGTTACATAGTTGCCTATTTTCTGCTGTTTTTGGTTCCAGAAAAGATAGTAAGGAAATATTATCAGAATTGGACGGGACAAAAGCCAAAGTCAATATTTCACC
Organism: Avena longiglumis; assembly: GCA_030063025.1. Classification (NCBI taxonomy): domain Eukaryota; kingdom Viridiplantae; phylum Streptophyta; class Magnoliopsida; order Poales; family Poaceae; genus Avena; species Avena longiglumis. Next base: position 367,520,917 of record CP125978.1, read on the forward strand.
GAGGAGAACATGGAGTCCAGAGGAGAGACGGAGGGGAGCCACAGGGAGGCCGCACTCCCCAGGTGTGGGCCCACCCTAGGCCAGGCCTGAGCAGGGTGTGGGCCCCCTGGCCGCCCTCCTGCCTCGCCTCTTCACCTATTAGAAACCCCCGATGCCTAAACCCTAAGCACCCGATCAATATTCCACGGAACCGTCTATAGCCTCCGCCACCATCGTCCCTAGATCAGGGGTGTGTGAAGCTCTTCTCGGCACCCTGCCAGAGGGGAGATCATCCCGGAGGCCTTCTTCATCATGCCAGCCTCCGGTATGAAGCATGATGTCAACACCCGAATTTTTAATCCCAGATGCCTGTTATGCCATACATCGCAATCCCAGGATTACCATTTTTGCGAGACATAACATATTGGATATCACAGTACATCATCCATTACAAACCATACATAAGGTCTTACAACAAATAAGGATCACATGATCCAATATTAATACAATCATAGCAGTGGAATAACGTAATAATAACAATAGCATAGGCGAGGCTCCATCTTCATGTTCACAGGCAATGCTGACCATGAGAGATGATCCTAGTTGTCGTAACCTTCCTGCGGTCCATCCTCTTGATAGTCCTCTTCATATTCTGGCAACGGGAATAGCCAGGGACAAAGCCATGAGTAGTCTTTAAGTACTCGCAAACTAAGACTAACAAGTGAATTGGTTTTGAGTAGGGATACTAAGCTCTAGGTTATTTTGCAAAAATCCAGATTTACCTTAACTGAGTTCAGAAGCAAAGAAATCTAGTTGAAAGTTTCATAACACCTAAGTGGGAACTTGAATTTTTCATATCACAACCCTGTTGTGGTCAAGTCAAAGTCATGAATCATTTCACAAATCGTTTTGAAAACATCTGATGACGGAACAGTATGGCCAATCCAACTGTCCATAACCGCGGACGTGGCTATTCGAATAGTCTGACACTTTGCAGAGGTGGTACACTTTCACCACAATATTCGATACATCCGTCACGAACAATCTTGAATTCACCATACTCAGTATGCGTATAATCAATCCTAACCTTTCAATTACACGCCCTAGTATAGGCACCTCTCCTATGAGTTTGGACTCCCAACCATGACCAACTGTCATCTTGGGAACTGCACAGGTTGACAATCTTCACAAGGTAGCCTCAGCTCAAACCTTGGCCACAAGGGAACCCATACTAAGGTATTTAAATTTACAGTCAAGCCCTACCCAAATTTCGGGTATCGTGGTTGTACGGAAAAATTGGAATGGTATCGCATCCAGACAACCATCATCTTTAAAAAGGGCTAAGGCTCATGCCTCAACATTTTCATCATCAAAATCATCTGGTGTTCAAGAACACATGTCAAAACATCTCATTAGAATGACTCATCATTCTAAGGTTTTCATAACCATTTTCACCAAGTATTCCCATCTAAAGTGATCAATTTTTATGCTTAGCACAAGCATCTACAAGTGGGGGTAAACACTAATGGTGGGGTGATACACAAAGGTGAATGATCTAAGTTCAATCTCATGCCTTAGTATGACATCAAGATTATATAACTTAGGCCAAGTTTTATGATCTTTATGATACCTTTAAATATCTTTCTAAATTCTACAAGTCACTAAGTAAACTCCAATAGAAATCTTTGATAAAAAAATAACTAATCTTGCAAATAAAACTAGGATTGTGTATCAAGTGGTGGAACTAATGCATGTTTCATGCATCTGGTGGGCATAGATATAATGCAAGGGTTAACTTGCAAAGTTCTAGCTTACTTAGATAGCTTGGCAACATAGTATCTTGCTAAGGTATTAGTATAAGCTTGCCTTGTGCAGATCAGTGGTTGAAGTTCTCCTCGGCTTCTTCCTCTTAGTATTCTCCTTCCTCCTCGCATCCTTGGTCGGTACTAGCGTCTATAAATAAATACGATGTACACAATCACCAAACAATTCGTAACTACTTCTATTTAGCACAAAAAGGTTCACACTAGATGATCTAGTATCATCACAAACATCACAAAGATTAAAGCACTTGTCTTATTTATTTTATTTTGGAAAAGTAATTTCTGCTCATTGAAAAACTACTTAAGATTTAATATTCTCCAACTAAAACATGGGATCATGTTGACACATGTCATCACCACATATTTCAGTACATGGGAATGTGATTTAAAGTGGTGTCACAATTTAATAAGGTTTAACCTTTTTATTTTAATTAAATAAAGTGACTAGAATTGCCTATGAGGCATTCTTTTATTACTTGTCCATTATTTCTGCAAGTAAACCTAGATATTTTTATATATTCAGAAAGTTCTTGTCAAATGTGATTTTTGAGAGTTTGAATCAACTCAAAAGCTTTTGTGGTTGAATTTTGAAAAATGTTTGAATGCATAAAAGCTTTTGCCTTGTTATTTTTACTTTAGGTGATCTACAACTCCAATTTTTTTGAATCCAACGGGCTTGGATTAATAATTCCAGTATCTTTCTAACAAAATTAGTTTGATGTAATTTGGTTCAGTGAATCGACCTGGGTTGATTTTTGAATCTAGGTACAGAACTAAGTTTGAAACTAAATGGAAAAACCTAAATTCAAACTACTGGGTTGCGTGGGAGTGTAACTGGGCCGGCCCACGGCGCACAGCGCGCGGGGGGGTGGGTTTAAGTGGTTGTCCCCACCAATCAGTGAGACAGGGGGTGCGAAGGGGTACGGGTAAATCTAGACAACACGATCAACATCTAATCGAACGACTATGACTTATCGTCTCCGTCGGGAAACGCCGGCATGACAGAACCCTAGCGCATCCTGTGGGGGTCATGTGAGGCTCAACGGGGCTCAGGCGAGGGTCGGCGATGGGGACGAACGACGAAGTCGACGACGGCGAACCTCCTGGTAACGGTGGCTTCTCCTGGGGCGGCTCCAATCGCTGGTTCCTCTTCTGCTCCTCTGCGGCAGACTTCGGCAAAATTTTGGCGACCTGTTGCTCGCCTTGCTCCGAGGATGAGGTGGGGTGGTTCTGAGAGAGAGGGGAGTGTGTTGGTGTGAAGAAATCGAACGGGGGTGGCCTCTATTTATAGTGCAGCGAGGGGACCGAAGGGCGCGGACGGAGCTTGTCGTTGTCGTCGTCATAGTGGGATAATGGCATGGGCGACGGTAGGGGACGGTGTTGTGTTCCCTGGCGAAGATCAACAGCATGGTCGTGAGGCGTGGGGCGATGCAATGCGGTCGAAACGCTGCGGTGCTCTGGACAGGTCCGACGGGAAAATTAATGGCGCACGGGATGTCCTGGTCGCGCGGCGATGAACGGGCATGTCCTGGCGGTTCCTAGGACGGTGGTGATCACGCACGCAAGCGGCGAGGGCGGCTGGCGGTCTGTGCTCGTGTGTCGAGTGCGGCGCTCTGGCGCGCTCTAGGCATGCTCGCAGGGAGGCTGGGCACGCTCGGGCTGAGTGGTCCAGGGGCTGGCTATTCTTTGGAGTTGGACAGGGGGTGGCGGTGGACGGTGGTCAGTGTCCCAGACAAGGTTGGCGAGGCTAGAGCTTCTCCTAGCTTGCTATCAACAATGAGGTGGCAAGTTGAGCTCGGGCATGCTCACCATTGATGACCTTGCCCATATTACAGTGAGCTAAATCTTGTTAAATGAGCTAGATGATCTACTAAGAGTGTGTTGTGAGCTAGAGAGGGAACAATCTAGGCCCAAACACTGATCACTATAGTGTTTTGTGTTGTGTTTGATTTATGTTTGCAAGGTGTTTGATGAAATGGCCAAAAGATATTTGAATTTGAATTTTTGGTTCAAACTTGGTGGGTGTACTAGTTACATACTAGGTAGTCTCTGGTTAGTTGGAAAGGTCAAGGTGCACTGGTTTGGTTGGTTGTTGAGAATTGGTGATCTTCACATATGTTAAAGATTCAATTTTGAATTGTCATTTGAATCAAGTTGCCAAATGTTTTTGTAAGTTTGAAAGGTGGGCTTGGGTTCACTTTTACTTGGTCTAGCAAGGGGTGAAAAGAATTGGAATTGTTTTCGTTTGAAATCTTGGACTAGAAACACTCAAAGTGTCCTAGTGAGCAAGATTGGCAAAATGACCATTTGCTTATTTTGTTTGTTTTTGAATTTCTCTTGATTTGTTTCTGCTTGGATTTGATTTAGATGATTTTGTTTTCATCTTTAAACCATTCCTTAATATTCACAACAATCACACAAGCCCATTCATGCATTCATACAATCATCACATACACACATGCATTCATATGATTTAATTAACAAAAGTTTTTGTTAACCCTAATTTTGGTGATTGGAATTCGATAATCATGGCTCAATATTTTTGGGATGTTACAGGTGAGTAGTTACACCTTGTACTACGGGTCCATGTAGTAGCTAGATGGTTGTATCTCCTCCTTTGTGATTTCATGTCTAGATCTTGTGAGCTCCGTTCATGATCAAGATCTCATCTATTTGTAATCATGCATGTTGTGTTTGCGGGGATCCGATGGATATTGATATTACTATATCAGATTGATTAATGGTTTTATCTTATTGATTCTATCATGTCTTTGTTGTTTGTGATCTTGCATGCTCTCCGTTGTTAGTAGCTATCTTGGCCAAGTAGTTGCTAGTGACTCCAAGAGGGGGTATTTATGCTTGATAGTGGGTTCATGCCTCTATTTAATCTAAGGGAAGTGAAAGAAATCTCTAAGGTTGTAGATGTACTGTTGCCACTAGGGAGAAAACAACGGTCTCTTGTTCATGGAGCAAGTGGATTGTTTACCTTACACACTTTGCTTAAAGTTGTTGTCTGTTGCTTGCAACTTAATACTAGAGGGGGTTCAGATGATAACCCAAAGGTGGACTTATAGTCATAGATGCAGTTGGATGGCGGTCTATGTATCTTGTTGTATTGCCCAATCGAATCTTATAGGATCATGATGTCTAGTATTGAATTGTTATGCCTTGCTCAGTCCTGTCAATTGCCCTGCTGTAATTTGTTTACCCAGCATGCCATGTTTGTTTATCTAAGGAGAACACCTATAGTGAACTATGGACCCATGTCCAATCTTTACCATTGATACATCTTCCAATGTTATTGTTTAATTTCTACAAACCACTGTTACCTTCCACACCATATAGTTAATCCTTTGTTACAACAAATCGATGAGATTGACAACCTCATTGTTCCTTGGGAAAAAGTCTCGAGTTTGTGTTGTGCAGGTCTCCAAGTTGCTTGCAACACCTTTGAGTCGTTTCCTTCCTCCTATTGGTTCGATAACCTTGGTTTCTTACTAAGGGAAAACTTGTTGTTGTGCTGCATCATACCTTGCTCTTGGGGTTTCCCGACAAATCGCTTCACGTTGATACAGCGCCACCATCAAGCTCTTTTCTGGCGTCGTTGCCACGGAGGCTAAGGACGTCTTCACAAGGGGAGTCCTTCTTAACCTTTCTCTTTACTTTGTTTTTGGTTTGCTTAGTTTCTTTTGCTTGGTTTTGTTTACCTCTTTTTATCAAAAACTCCAAAAAAATTAGTTTAGTTTGGTTTGCTTTCTCTTATCAAGAACACAAAAAAAAATTAGTTCCCACTCTAGTTGTCCCCTTGCTCTAGCTTACCATGTTGATCCCAAGTTCACCCTGAAAGACCTTTCAATAGGTAGTGACTCCATAATTAGGAAAGAAAATATTGAAGAATTATTTAATAATGTTAGCAAACATGAGGATAGATCTATTGCAGAACTTGCTCCTAATTATGAAATTGCTCCAGCTTATTTAGTTTATATGTTGGAGGCTAGGTTTGTTAACCTTAACCCCATGATGCAAATTTTGTTTCTCAAACTAAAGGAAGAAAAGGATCCTGAAAAGAGAGAATTTATTCTTGAAACCTTACTAAAAGAGTTCAATGGTGTTACTAAGGAAGCCAAAAATGTCTTTGAGCGTTTTAATATGCTAGGTTTATGTGCAAATGTTATGGGTACACTAGATAAAACTAAACCTAGAGAGGAAATTAAGATACCCATACCCTTTAAGCTTGTTGGAATGCATGAAGCCTTAGAAAATAATTTTGATTGGATAGTTCCTGAAAATCCTTTTGATGAAAGTAGTGAACAAAAGATAATGAGAAAGGATCCTCCAAAACTCATCTGCATGAGATACCTTTCCTAGTTGAAGAGATTGCAAGTATTGATCTTAATTCTTCATTTGAAAATACTTTATTTCTTGCTTCTTGTGCCTAACTTAAAGGCGTGAAAAGAAAATTACTTGTTGGGAGATAACCCAAGAGTTTTCTTGAGTCTTGGAAGTTATTACTTCAGTAATGACCTCTCTTTATCCTTTTTGTTTTCTTTTTGTGCCAAGAATGACCTCTAATGAGAGGGAAGTAAGATTTGGGGAGTTGCTGTCCTGAAACAGATTTTTGTGCTCCACCTTAAAAATTCGTGAGGAGTCTCTGTAAGTCAAATTGAGATGAAAAATTATGAATAAATCCCCCAGTATGTTATCTAACTTTCATTAGTTAAATTTTTTTTGATTTTAGCAACAGAAGGTCTTCGAAAAAATCGGTTTATGCCTGCTGGTCTGTTTTGACAAATTTCTGCCGTTATTTGCATTTGCTTCTTATTGTTTCCTTTTTGGGTTCTTTTTGGGAAATTGAGCTTTTTGAGGGAATTGCTACAGTAGCTTGTGTTTTTAGTGAAAGTTTTATGTTCTAAAGCTAAACCCAAGGGTCTATTATCTTTTGAATACACTAATGTTGCTAACGAAGATTGTGTGAAGTTTTGTATGAAGGAGAAATTTCAGCTGTAGAGAGAGAATGATGTAATGAGATGAAGAATGGACAAAAGCTCAAGCTTGGGGATGCCACCCCAAGAAATATCCAAGAGTTACAAGCGTCAAAGCTTGGGGATGCCCAAGGCATCGCCTTCTTCATCAATAAAAAGCTCAGGTCTTTCTAGACACTTCGTTTTTATTGTTTCATGCACTTTTGTGTTATTCTTGGAGCGTCTTAGTTTTCGTTTGCTTTGCTTAGTTTGTTTAGTTTGCTTGAATAAAGTAGTTTGGACCCCCGTTCTCGCTTTGTTGTTTCAAATAAGTGTATTGGTGTTGGAAAGGAGTAGAAAGTTCTTGCTTGAATAGTGCAAGACGAGCTTGCTTTGACTGTGACTTAGACTTTAGCATGTCATTCTAGGTGTTGTTTTAAAATTTTGCTTAGTGATTATTGTTGTAGAATGACTTGTTACAAATAATTAGGATTGCTTAATGTGCCTTGAAATAATCATGTGTTGTTTTAGCATACAAAAGCATAGTATTGTGGTATTCTCCTTTGATGCTTTGTTTGGGTTGAATTGGCACATGCTCACACCATGTTATGACTATAACCAGTCATCATAGCCTCTATGATCATTTAGTCCTTGACTTGTAGTACCACTCTATGCTTTGACTAGTAATGTTTTGTCGCTCTGCATAATTATGGCCATTATTCCTCTCTTAGTTGGTCGCTCCCAGTCTTTTGCTAGCCTCCACTTGTATGAGTAAGTTATACTCATGCATCCAACTACCAAGAAACCAAGTTATTTCAAAGTGTCCACTATAAATTCCTATGCATGGTGTGTTACACCATTCCAAGTATATTCTTGTTTTCAGCTATCGTCCAATTAAAAAGTATTTTGTTATGTGAAAACTTAGTGATTAAAGCTCTCACAAACTTGATGGCACACTTTATTTTTCGTGCCCCTAATAAACTTGAACCATTGTATCGTCTATGTTGTATATGCTTGCACTTATATGTTGGAATTAGCAGAACCGTGTTTTCACGGGGAACGCTTTCAACATTGCACTTGTACTTTGTACACAGTTGATATCATGCTCTTTTGTCTATAGATGCCGTTGGTCTGAAATAAAAGGGGAGCTTGTAAGTCCATGGAGTTATGTATGTGTGTTAGAGAAACGCCTGGGCCGCTAGGCTAAGCCATGCCTAATCATGGTGGAAACTTGCAGCATCACCATAATAAGCAATCTGTGAAGCATCCTCAATAAAAACATATGCAAATAGCAAATAAAAAGATCACTGAGATGCTCATTGTCTGCTTGCCTTGTCATTTTGATTATGGGATAGTTCCTGTACCATGTGCAAGGGGTACCCCGTTGTCGGTTCTTTATGATACACATGTACTTACTATGATAAGAACTTATAGGTGACTAAAGTTGAGTAGCATGAGGAGCGGCCCTAATATTCAAGGGACATGAGATTGCCAACTTATACTTTGTCAAGCATATACTCCATAGTTTGTTCACTTTAACCTTAATCACTTGAAGATGTTTATGATAGGGGTAATGAGGCCTTTCATGTTGCATGCATAGTTACTTTGTCTTACTATTAGAACTCCAGCTTTCATGCTCATGTTTAGAGTTCTTTGATCCCAGATTTCATTGCTTGCAAATGGTTTGATCTTGGTTTTGATGGTGCATGTCACCTCAAAAATTATCCTTTTATCACTTACCTACTCGAGGACGTGTAGGAGTTAAGCTTGGGGATGCTTGATATGTCGGAAACGTATCTATAATTTTTGATGTTCCATGCTTGTTTAGTATCTACTTTGATTTGCTTTGTCCACACGTTGAGGTGTTTTTACATGTTTTCTGGTACTAACCTATTAACAAGTTGCTGCAGTGCTAGTTGCCTATTTTCTGCTGTTTTTGGTTCCAGAAAAGCTAGTATGGAAATATTCTCAGAATTGGACGAGACAAAAGCCAAAGTCAATATTTCACCTAGGAGAACATGGAGTCCAAAGGAGAGACGGAGGGGAGCCACAGGGCGGCCACACCCCCCAGGCGCGGGCTGTCAAAACCCGGATTTTTAATCCCAGATGCCTGTTATGCCATACATCGCAATCCCAGGATTACCATTTTTGCGAGACATAACAGATTTGGATACCACAGTACATCATCCATTACAAACCATACATAAGGTTTTCCACAAATAAGGATCTCATGATCCAGTTCTTAATACAACTCAAGCAGCGGAATAACGTAATAATAAATGTAGCATAGGCGAAGCTCCATCTTCGGGGTCACAGGCAATGCTGGCGATGGGATATGATCCTAGTTGTCGTAACCTTCCTGGGGTCCATCCTCCTGGTACTCCTCTTCATAGTCTGGCCACGGGAATAGCCATGGACAAATCCATGAGTACTCTTTAAGTACTCGCAAACTAATACTAACAAGTGAAGGGGTTTTTTGTAATAGGACCCTAAGCTCTAGGGTTGTTTTGCAAAAAGCCAGATTTACCTCTACTAAGTTCAGAAGCAAGAAAAGCTAGTTGAAAGTTTATAACACCTAAGTGGGAACTTGTACTTCATATCACAACTCTGTTGTGGTCAAGTAAAAATCTCAATTCATTTCATAAGTCATTTTGAAAACATCTGACGGGGGAACAATATGGCTACTCCAACTGTCCATAACCGCGGACGCGGCTATTCGAATAGTTTGACACTCTGCAGAGATTGTACACTTTCACCACAACATTCGATACACCCGTCAGGAACAAATCCTGAATTCACCATACTCAGCATGCGGATAATCAATCCTAAACTTTCGATTACACGCCCTAGTATAGGCACCTCTCCTGTGAGTTTGGCCTCCCAACCATGACCAACTGTCATCTTGGGTACTGCACAGGTGGACAATCTTCACAAGGTAGCCTCAACTCAGACCTTGGCTGTGAGGGAACACACACTAAGGTATATAAGTTTCCAGTCAAGCCCTACCCAATTCTCGGGTATTGTGGTTGTACGGTAAAATTGGAATGGTATCGCATCCAGACAACCATCAGTTTTGTAAAGGGCTAAGGCTCATGCCTCAACATTTTCATCATCAAAATCATCTGGTGTTCAGAAACACATGTCAAAACATTTCAATAGAATGACTCATCATTCCAAGGTTTTCATAACCATTTTCACCAAGTATTCCCATCTAAAGTTTATCAAGTTTTATGCTTAGCACTAGCATCTACAAGTGGGGTAAGTACTAGTGAGAGGTGGTAAACAAGTGGAGTTTAACTAAGTTCAATCTCATGCCTTAGGATGACATAGAGATTATCTAGCTTAGGCCAAGTTTTATGCTCTTTATGCAACCTTCAATTATCCTCCTAAAATATACAAGTCACTTAAGGAAACTCTAAGAGAAAGCTTTGATAAAGAAATAAAGTAGAAAGCTTGCAAGTAAAACTAGGATTGGGTATCATCAAAGGTGTCTAACCAAGCATGCTTAGTGCATTGCATAGTTTATCTAACTTTCATAATTGCAAGTGTTAGCTTGCAAGGTTAATAGCTTGCCTTGAGAAGAGAAGTGGTTGAAGTTCTCCTCGGCTTCTTCTTTGTAGTATCCTCCTCCCTCCTCGTATCCTTGGTCGGTACTAGCATCTATGAATAAATACGAGGTACACAATCACCAAACAATACTTAAATACTTTCAATCATCACACAAAGGTTTTCTATAGATGATCTAGCATCATCACTAATATCACAAGAATAAAGCATTGTCTAGTTATTCATTTAATTAGAAAAGTAATTTCTACTCGTTGAAAAACTACTTAAGATTTAATATTCTCCAAACCAAACATGGGATCATGTTGACACATGTCATCACCACATATTTCAGTACATGGCAATGTGATTTAAAGTGGTGTCACAATTTAATAAGATTTAACCTTTTATTTCAAATAAAAATAAATGACTAGAAATGCCTATGTGGCATTCTTTTATTACTTGGACATTATTTCTATAAGTAAACCCATATTTTTTTATATATTCTGAAAGTGTAGAGGGAGTGTCCCAACCTTTACACAATATAAGATGGAGTCCCCTGTGTTTACAATGCTAGTCCCTGGAAACAAAGGTCATATTATAACTTTATAACCAGGAATAACATAATTTTATTACATCTTACATAGCTCAGTTGGCTATTACATTACATTGCAACGGAATATCTATAACATGGGGTCCTTCATCTTTAAAGTGCCACAGGCAGACATGTTGGTTGTAGACTTTGTAATTCTAATCAATCAATCCTCACTAAAAATCAATCAAACCTGCAACATACAAGTTACAGCCACAAGGGTCAATACATTTTAATTGTATTGGCAAGTGATACTATGGTAGTATGGTGGAGTCTATCATCTATATGCATTTGGCTAAGTGGAGTTGAGGCTTGCATTGCTCAAAATAGATTTTTCCTTAACATTTGAAAATACTAAGTTTTTGCTTGATAAAAATCATTTTTCTCAATCAAAGATTTAAGATCCTTTAACCCTTGTTCAAACCACAAGTTTTTAACTTAGAAATTTGAATGATGAGATTCTTGATTGCTTCCATGTCTTGATGCTCAAATTGTCCTTTACCAGGGACATGGCTAAGTACTTAGATTTTACACTCTGCAGAGGTGGTGCACTTTCCCCACAAGACTTGGTTTCCCAAGACAAGATCTTTCAGAAGCCTTCCCTTAGACCAAAATGGATGCGTTCCAACCTATCAAACTCTACCACCCGCTGTCCATATGGCTAAGTTCTTGCAACCTATATGATCCAGGCAGAGCCCATAATGCCAAGTGGCTGCACTTGAAGCTTCTCAACATTTGACATCTCAAATGTCTTTGTTCCTGGGTGGCCATCCACACGTGAGATACACAAGGTCAACCATAGACATGGGCCTTGTGAACCACTCAACCAAAAACCACCAAGCAATTACCATTCCACCCAGGTGATTCGTTAACTTAGTTGTTTTATTAAACAAAAACACAAGTCCTCAGACTTAGAAATTTTTCATAGTATGGATATATATTCCACCCTTGTTTTCTATTAGCTAGTCTAAGATTGATAGTAGTAGGAATCTTAACTTAGGAAAATTTCTACTAAGGTTTCATCAACTAGGTTTTCCTATAGCAAGGTTTATACTTAGCAAAATTCCATGCAAGTTTTACTTAGAGAAAATATCTAATGCATAGTGAAAGTAATGGGTCAAAAAGTATGAAGCATCACTTGCCTTTTTGGTAGAGTATAGGTTCACTCCTTGTCCTTGCAACAATCACACTATTCAAGTCACTACAAATCAATCAAGCAAGGCACAAACTCAATCTACCAATCAAGCAAAACAACACATAAAATAACAAAGTCAAAGTAATGCATGCAAGCATGCCAAGCTTTGTTTTGTTTGCAAAAGTGGTTCCTAATGGGTCATAAACATTTGAAAACACCTAATGGTCATTTTATAAGGTGGCAAAGTCATTTGCAAAAGGTTCCACTTCAAAAACCATTTTCAAAACAAAGTATCATTTCATGTGGTGTAGAAATGTTTTTACTAAGGCATTAATCTATAGGTTTCACAAAATATATTTTCAAACCACAAAACTTGGTGTTTAGGGTCAGAGAGTTTAAAACAAAACATTTCCCAAAGGTATTCCTTCAAAATCATTTTTAATAAATAAACCACATTTCTATTTGACTAGAAATGGTTTTAAATCAAAGAATCACTATTTTCTTTCACCAAATACATTTTTGAATCCACAAAGTGTTTCCTATGGTCAGTAGGTTCAAATCACACCATTTGCCAAAGATTTTATCCCCAAAAATATTTTTGAACAATTTTCACATCCTTAACAAGCATACAAATGTTTCTACAAAAACAACCATTTTTCCAGAAGCTTTTTACTAAACAAATGGCATGGTTGGCTAGGGCTTGTTCCACTGATTCCATTGATATAAAGTTTGCAAAATTTGGACATGTGGATCAAAAGTTAAACCAATTACAAATTTGCATTCTAATCAGATCAAAAATCTGTTTTAAATCGAATCCAGTCCATGTGGCTGTTTCTCAATCGTCAATACCCTTTCGGTTGGATCGACTGCTCTGGCGCGTTGGATCAAGTCAGATCGTGTGCCACAGGTTGCGTACCTCTTCGCTTTAAGTGGTTCTATCCTATCCACCAGATAGAGATCGGACGGCTGCTGTGAGCTCGACCCTAAACTAGCGGCGCTGCAGCGGTGGCTGGCGGCGGAGCGGCCAGACGGTGGCGGCGCTGGAGATACAGGAAGCAAGGGTGGATGGGGAGATGCTCACCGGAATCTTAGATGCTTGATGATGCCCAACATGGTACTGGTTGGTGAAGGGGCGCACATGACTGTCCTTATTTGCTCGCCGAAGATGAGCTGGGCCTCGGGCGGCTCTGGAGGTCGTCGAGGGCGAGGATAGGGGGCACCCTAGGACAAAAGGGAGGCACTGTTAGGTTCTCAAGGGCATGGCGATCATTATCGTGTCCACGGGGAAGAGATGGGTGGTCTGGTTACCGGGGAGACGTCGCCGCAGTTGAAGCAAACGACGGCGCTGGCTCGGGGAAGACGTTGCCGACGCTCAGGGATGCGCGCGAGCGAGCTGCGGATGCAGAAAGGTCCGCCAGGAGTTGGAGATCACCGCTGGGTGCTCGAGGAGGCAAGAGGTGGCGTGGGGTTGCTGGATTCCTCGCCGGAGCATCGTCGGAGTCAGTGGCGGTTTGGAGACGATTCGAGCAGCCTGGTGGCGTTTAGAGCGTGGAGTCTGAGGGGAAAGGAGGAGAAGGGCGAGGCGATTAAGACAGCGTGGTTACAGGAGCGATTAACTGCTGCGTTAACGCGAATTGATGCTCGCGAATTCATCGCAGAAACGGGAGAGAGGGGGAGGAAGAACTGGTCGCGTGGTTGAAGACAGGTGAGCTGGTGGTGGGGTCTACCTGGCAGTGAGGAAGTGCGAGGGAAAGAGGTCCACCAGTCATTGGCTTAGTGGGTGTTAGTTCGAGTGAAAAGCGCTTTGAGAGGGAATAGGTGGGCGGCTGGTTAATTGGGCCAGTTTGTTGGGCTGGGTCCTTTGCATATTTTTTTCTGTCTGAAACTTTTTTTTCTTTTCCAATACTATTTTCTATTTTGGAAATTCAAACAAACAAATCAAACATTCAAACAATTCAAACACTTCCAAACTTGTATTGAGTTTTGGTTCTGTTTGACAACATAAACCAAAGTCCCAAAATAAAATAAAATAATTTTATTCTTTTTAGGATCTATTTAATAATCAAATAAAATGGACCAAAGTTATTTAATCAAAATAGGGTTTGATTTATTTAATAAAGTCTCCATTTGAAATCTAAATATTTTCAAAACCAAATCAGTAGATTTTATTTGAAAATATAAAATACTTAGAAAACTTATTTAAAATAAATAAATAAGTTTTAGTGTTTCTTTAAAATAGTAAAACCTTTTTATTTTTAATAAACTTGGATATTAAATCCTTATTAATTTATTTTAAATAAACTTTTATTATTTTTATCAAATAGAAATATTTTATTTCAAAGGTTTGGCCAAGTTTTAATTTGGCTTATAAAATAATCCTTATTTGTAAAACTTCTATTTCATTTCAAAACCAAATATTTTTATTAAAAGATTCAAAATAGTAATTCCAAATATTTTTATTTTCCTTTTAAAAATGTTTATCTTTTTAAATCCCTTTAGGATTTGTTTAATCCAAATTGGTTAGAAGGTTTCCAATTAGATTCAAAAAGTTTCTTCTCACCCTGAAATTCAACAAAGTTTTATTTTATTCATTTATTTTTCACATTACAAGATTTGGAAAATCTTGGGATGTGACAGGCTACCACCCTTAAAATAAATCTCGTCCCGAGATTTGGGAAGGCTAGGGTTACAAGTAGGCTCAAAACAACTAGGGTACTACCACCCTTAGAATTTTCAAACAAAAATTACATATTGGCCTTCTTGGGATCCTGGGGAAATTTCTCTAGGTAAACATCTGCATTGTGTCCTTTGTTTTCATACTTGACTCATGGTCCAAGGTTGAGTTTCTCCATAGGCTTGTTCAACCTGTTCTTCATCTTTTCTGGACAGTTGCTTGCATAATGTCCTGGGTTCTTGCAATTGAAACAGTTGATGTCTTTGAGTTCTTTACGTAGATCTTGTGGACAAGTTGCTACATAGTGGCCTAGCTCTTTGCATTTGTTGCACACCACTTGGCTAATTTCCTTATTCTTCTGGTTCTCTGGGCATTCACTGGAATAGTGTCCCATTTCCTTACATTTATGACATTGCACATGGCTTTTGTCCTTCTTTTGCTTTTTGGGTTTCTCCAAAGCTAGGAGTGCATCTAGTTCATGTTGTTCATATGTTATCTGGTAGGTAGGAATGTCTACATGTTTCCTAGGCCTTCTCTTGCTCTTTGGATAATTCATAGGTCCTTTCTTTGGTCCTTTGAATTGGGTTGTTTTGTTTGGAGGTATAAGTGGTCCTTTTCCTTTGTCATCAACCTTTTTGGTAGACTTGGATCCTTCTTGATGGTTTGCAATCATTTGTTGCACTCCACCTTGTTTCCTTTGTTCCACAATGGAATAGATGGGGCATTGGATAGGAACATGATTGTTTCCTTCACATAGGTAGCAAGTAGCTTGAGAGGTGGGACATTGTCCAACAGGATGTTTCTCTTCACAGTTGGGGCATTGATCTCCATGCTCCTTGGAAGTATGGTCCTTGTCTCCACAAATAATGCAAGTTGGGGCTCCTTCTAGAATAACATTTCTGTCATCCTTGTTGTCACAAACTCTTTTGGAATAGATTTCTTCCATTTTGATCATTTGATCAGTCACTTTGAGCATTAGTTGGCCTTGGGTTTCCAAAAATCCTTGCAGTGTTGGATCTTCTCCACTAGTGTTGGCTATGAATTGAGCTGTCACTTGGTTCAACTGGTTCTGGGTTGCTATGAACTCTTTCATGCTGTCCTCTTGGTTGGTGTTGGTGTCATCAACTTTGGGGTTGGAGTCTCTTGGAGTAGTCATCTGTTTGGGTTGAATGGAGATTACAATAGGCAAGATATTTCTAAGGAATCAATTCTAATCACACACATCACAATTCACTTAAGCAATGTGCAAGCATTCACAAACAACTTTTCACTCAAACAACAAAGTTCAAGCACATACTTAGTCAACAAAATATTTTTATTACCCCACATAAGTTGGTGTGTTTGACTTAACTAAAATATGGTGGTCCATCTATATGGTTTACTTGTGATCTTTCCATCCTTCTTGGTGGATTCTTATGGTATGAGATCATGGTTTCCTTGAGAAAAACTCTTGGTCACAAAGCTTCAAGTGATGTGGGCTCCTTCTAACTTTTGCATTCCCTCAGTCTCTAAATCTTGAGCAAGATTTCCTTGTTTCACTTGTAGTCCTTAGTGGTATCCATGTTGGAAGTCCTTGGTGAATATGCTGAAGATGTTGAAGTCATTAGAGTTGAAGATGTTGAAGAAGTCCTTTGCACATGGTGTAGTCTTTGGCCATGGGGTAGGTTTTTCCATCAAGTTGAAAATAGAAGAGATGTAGAGTTGAAACCAAAATGGTTGAGGAAAGAGTTTACAAGTGTTTTTGTAAATAATTTTTTGGAACAAGTTCAACTCCTATTTTCTAAGGGTTTTTGTCCAATCCTAGGGTTTACAAATCCTACAGGCAACACAATGCTCTGATACCATATGTAGAGGGAGTGTCCCAACCTTTACACAATATAAGGTGGAGTCCCCTGTGTTTACAATGCTAGTCCCTGGATCAATAGCTAGCATCCACAGTTAAGATGTAATATCAAGAAACAAAGGTCATAATATAACTTTATAACCAGGAATAACATAATTTTATTACATCTTACATAGCTCATTTGGCTATTACATTACATTGCAGCGGAATATCTATAACATGGGGTCCTTCATCTTCAAAGTGCCACAGGCAGACATGTTGGTTGTAGACTTTGTAATTCTAATCAATCAATCCTCACTAAAAATTAATCAAACCTGCAACATACAAGTTACAATCACAAGGGTCAATACATTTGAATTGTATTGGCAAGTGATACTATGGTAGTATGGTGGAGTCTATCATCTATATGCATTTGGCTAAGTGGAGTTGAGGCTTGCATTGCTCAAAATAGATTTTTCCTTAACATTTGAAAATACTAAGTTTTTGCTTGATAAAAATCATTTTTCTCAATCAAAGATTTAAGATCCTTTAACCCTTGTTCAAACCACAAGTTTTTAACTTAGAAATTTGAATGATGAGATTCTTGATTGCTTCCATGTCTTGATGCTCAAATTGTCCTTTACCAGGGACATGGCTAAGTACTTAGATTTTACACTCTGCAGAGGTGGTGCACTTTCCCCACAAGACTTGGTTTCCCAAGACAAGATCTTTCATAAGCCTTCCCTTAGACCAAAATGGACGCGTTCCAACCTATCAAACTCTACCACCCACTGTCCATATGGCTAAGTTCTTGCAACCTATATGATCCAGGCAGAGCCCATAATGCCAAGTGGCTGCACTTGAAGCTTCTCAACATTTGACATCTCAAATCTCTTTGTTCCTGGGTGGCCATCCACAAGTGAGATACACAAGGTCAACCATAGACATGGGCCTTGTGAACCACTCAACCAAAAACCACCAAGCAATTATCATTCCACCCAGGTGATTCATTAACTTAGTTGTTTTATTAAACAAAAACACAAGTCCTCGGACTTAGAATTTTTTCATAGTATGGATATATATTCCACCCTTGTTTTCTATTAGCTAGGCTAAGCTTGATAGTAGTAGGAATCTTAACTTAGGAAAATTTCTACTAAGGTTTCATCTACTAGGTTTTCCTATAGCAAGGTTTATACGTAGAAAAATTCCATGCAAGTTTTACTTAGAGAAAATCTCTAATGCATAGTGAAAGTAATGGGTCAAAAAGTATGAAGCATCACTTGCCTGTTTGGTAAATTATAGGTTCACTCCTTGTCCTTGAAACAATCACACTCTTCAAGTCACTACAAATCAATCAAGCAAGGCACAAACTCAATCTACCAATCAAGCAAAACAACACATAAAATAACAAAGTCAAAGTAATGCATGCAAGCATGCCAAGCTTTGTTTTGTTTGCAAAAGTGGTTCCTAATGGGTCATAAACATTTGAAAACACCTAATGGTCATTTTATAAGGTGGCAAAGTCATTTGCAAAAGGTTCCACTTCAAAAACCATTTTCAAAACAAAGTATCATTTCATGTGGTGTAGAAATGTTTTTACTAAGGCATTAATCTATAGGTTTCACAAAATATATTTTCAAACCACAAAACTTGGTGTTTAGGGTCAGAGAGTTTAAAACAAAACATTTCCCAAAGGTTTTCCTTCAAAATCATTTTTAATAAATAAACCACATTTCTATTTGACTAGAAATGGTTTTAAATCAAAGAATCACTATTTTGTTTCACCAAATACATTTTTGAATCCACAAAGTGTTGACTATGGTCATTAGGTTCAAATCACACCATTTGCCAAAGATTTTATCCCCAAAAATATTTTTGAACAATTTTCACATCCTTAACAAGCATACAAATGTTTCTACAAAAAAACCATTTTTCCAGAAGCTTTTTACTAAATAAATGGCATGGTTGGCTAGGGCTTGTTCCACTGATTCCATTGATATAAAGTTTGCAAAATTTGGACGTGTGGATCAAAAGTTATACCAATTACAAATTTGCATTCTAATTAGATCAAAAATCTATTTTTAATCGAATCCAGTCCACGTGGCTGTTTCTGATTCGTCAATACCCTTTCGGTTGGATCGACTGCTCTGGCGCGTTGGATCAAGTCAGATCGTGTGGCACAGGTTGCGTACCTCTTCTCTTTAAGTGGTTCTATCCTATCGACCAGATCGAGATTGGATGGCTGCTGTGAGCTCGACCCTAAACTAGCGGCGCTGCGGCGGTGGCTGGCGGCGGAGCGGCCAGACGGTGGCGGCGCCGGCGATACATGAAGCAAGGGTGGCTGGGGAGATGCTCACCGGAATCGTCGATGCTTGCTGATGCTCAACGTGGTACTGGTTGGTGAAGGGGCACACGTGACTGTCCTTAATTGCTCGCCGGAGATGAGCTGGGCCTCGGGCGGCTCTGGAGGTCGTCGAGGGCGAGGATAGGGGGCACCCTAGGACAAAAGGGAGACACTGTTAGGTTCGCGAGGGCATGGCGATCATTATCGTGTCCACGGGGAAGAGAGGGGTGGTCTGGTTTACCGGGGAGACGTCGCCGCACTTGAAGCAGACGGCGGCGCTGGCTCGGGGAAGACGTTGCCGATGCTCAGGGACGCGCGCGAGCGAGCTGCGGCTGCAGAAAGGTCCACCAGGTGATGGAGATCACCGCTTGGTGCTCGAGGAGGCAAGAGGTGGTGTGGGGCTGCTGGATTCCTCGCCGGAGCGTCATCAGAGTCAGTGGCGGTTTGGAGACGATTCGAGCAGCCTGGTGGAGTTTAGAGTGTGGAGTCTGAGGGGAAAGGAGGAGAAGGGCGAGGCGATTAAGACAGCGTGGTTGCAGGAGCGATTAAATGCTGCGTTAACGCGAATTGATGCTCGCGAATTCATCGTAGAAACGGGAGAGAGGGGGAGGAAGAACTGGTCGCGTGGTTGAAGACAGGTGAGCTGGCGGTGGGGTCTACCTGGCAGTGAGGAAGTGAGAGGGAAAGAGGTCCACCAGTCATTGGCTTAGTGGGTGTGAGTTCGAGTGAAAGAAAACGCTTTGGCAGAGGGGAATAGGTGGGCTGGACTGGGCTGTTGGGCCAGTTTGTTGGGCTGGGTCCTTTGCATATTTTTTTCTGTCCGAAACTTTTTTTTCTTTTCCAATACTATTTTCTGTTTTGGAAATTCAAACAAACAAATCAAACATTCAAACAATTCAAACACTTCCAAACTTGTATTGAGTTTTGGTTCTGTTTGACAACATAAACCAAAGTCCCAAAATAAAATAAAATAATTTTATTCTTTTTAGGATCTATTTAATAATTAAATAAAATGGACCAAAGTTATTTAATCAAAATAGGGTTTGATTTATCTAGTAAAGTCTCCATTTGAAATCTAAATATTTTCAAAACCAAATCAGTAGATTTTATTTGAAAATATAAAATACTTAGAAAACTTATTTAAAATAAATAAATAAGTTTTAGTGTTTCTTTAAAATAGTAAAACCTTTTTATTTTTTAATAAACTTGGATATTAAATCCTTATTAATTTATTTTAAACAAACTTTTATTATTTTTATCAAATAGAAATATTTTATTTCAAAGGTTTGGCCAAGTTTTAATTTGGCTTATAAAATAATCCTTATTTGTAAAACTTCTATTTCATTTGAAAACCAAATCTTTTTATTAAAAGATTCAAAATAGTAATTCCAAATATTTTTATTTTCCTTTTAAAAATGTTTATCTTTTTAAATCCCTTTAGGATTTGTTTAATCCAAATTGGTTTGAAGGTTTCCAATTGGATTCAAAAAGTTTCTTCTCACCCTGAAATTCAATAAAGTTTTATTTTATTCATTTATTTTTCACATTACAAGATTTGGAAAATCTTGGGATGTGACAGAAAGGTATGATCAAATGTGATTTTTGAGAGTTGGAATCAACTCAAAAGCTATTATGGTTGAAATTTGAAAAGTGTTTGAATGTAGAAAATCTTCTGACTTGTTATTTTTACCAAGGGTGATCTATAGATCCAAATGATTTGCATCCAACGGGCTTGGATTAAGCATTTCAATATCTTTCTAATAAAATTGGTTTCATTCAATTTGGTTTACTTAATCGAGCTGGGTTGATTTTTGAAACTAGGTACAGAACTGAGTTTGAAAATAAATAGAAAATGCTAAATTCAAATGAGTGGGATGCGCGGGAAAGGTTAACTGGCCGGCCCAGTGTCACTCCGCAGCGCGGGGCGCAACTGACAGGGGGGTCTACAGGTCAGTGGCTCTTTAAACGCGAAGTGGTACAGGGCGATGTGGTGTGTTGTATTAGAATGAAGATCGACGGCTCAGGGTCGTCGTCGACGATGAACAAGTCACCGGCAAGCTCGAACCCTAGCGGCTCAGTGGGGGTCGTGGGAGGCTCACCGGGGCTCAGGCGAGGGTCAGTGATGCGGGCGAACGACGAAGTCGACAACGGTGATACTCCTGGTACTGGCAGCTCCTCCTGGGGCGTCTCCAATCATTGGCTTCCTTCTTCTCCAGTAGCGGCAGACTCCGGTTAAATTCCGGCGATGCGCTGCTCGCCTTGCTCCGGGAATGAGGTGGGGTGGTTCTAGGTGAGAGGGGAGTAGAATTGTGTGAAGAATTCGAGCGGGGGATGCCTCTATTTATAGTGGCGAGAGGGGACCGACGGGCACAAGCTGAGCTCGTCATGGTCGACGGTACAAAGGGCTATCGGCGTGGGCGAAGGTAGGGGCGGTGCTGTGCTCCCTAGCGAAGCTCAACGGCGTGGTGGCGAGGCGTGGGGCGGTGCTGATCGGTCGGAACGCCGTGGTGCTCTGCGCTAGTCCGACGGAAGTTTTGATGGCGCACAACACGCATGGTCCGCGTGGCGGCGAACGGGAGTGTTTGCGGGGTTGCTGGGGTGTTGGCGATCACGGGTGCACGTGGCGAGGGCGGCGTGCGGTCTGTGGGCGTGTGTCGAGGGTGACGCTCTGGCGCGCTCTCGGCATGCTCGTAGAGAAGGTTGGAATGGCCTGGGCGTGTGATCCACTGGCTGGCATTGCTCGCGGCTGGGACAGGGAGTGGCGGTGGGGTGCTAGCTTGCTTCTAAACAAGGTTGGCGAGGCTAGTGTTGCTCGTAGGTTGCTGTCGACCATGGGGTGGCAATGGTGCTCTCGGCCTGCTCACCATTGATGAAAATGGCCAGCTTACAGTGGTGCTAGTGATTAGTTAAGGTTGTTATATGATCTACTAAGTCTAGTGGTGTCTAGAGAGGGAACAAGTTAGACCCAAAACACTTCTTAACATAGTGTTTTCATTTTGTTTGATTTGCATCTGCAACCTGTTTGATGAAATGGCCGCATGAACTTAAGTTTTGAATTTTGAAAAGATATTTGGTGGGTGTGCTAGGCATGTACTGGGGAGTCTGTGGATGCTTGGGTTTTGAAAATTGAGTTGGTTTGAGTGGTTTTTGAAATAGTGGGATCTTCCCATATAAAATAGATTCAATTTTAAACTGTCATTTAAACTAAGCATTTGAATGTTTCTAGATGATCACAAAGTGGGCCTTGGTACCTTATTATGAGTACTATCAAGGGGTGCAAATATCGATACATTTTTCTGTTAAGTTCTGAAAGTTAGAGATAGCCAAAGTAGGCATGGGAGTTAATTTGGGCAAAGTGACCATTCACTTAATTTGTTTGTTTTGATTTGTTTATCTTTGGGAAAAGTTTGGGGATTGTTTAGATGATGTTTATTTCACCTAAGAATCATTTTACAAGAAAAAAAAACATAATCATGGCAATTCAAAAGAATCCAAATTTTAATGCACACTCATATGAATGCTTTCATATTTTTAATTTGAAAAGTTTTTGTTAACCCTAAATTTGGTGATTAGAGATTGATGATTCTAGTTTAATATTTTTGGGATGTTACACGAGCCCACCCTAGGCCACGCCTGGGCAGGGTGTGGGCCCCCTGGCTGCCCTCCTGCCTCGCCTCTTGGCCTATAAGAAGCCCCCGATTCCAAAACCCTAAGCACCCGATCAATATTTCACGAAACCGTCTATAGCCACCTCCACCATCGTCCCTAGATCAGGGGGATCTGAAGCTCTTCCCGGCACCCTGCCAGAGGGGAGATCATCTCGGAGGCCTTCTTCTTCATCATGAAAGCCTCTGGTATGAAGCGTGAGTAGTTCCACCTTGCACTACGGGTCCATGTAGTAGCTAGATGGTTGTATCTCCTCCTTTGTGCTTTCATGTCTAGATCTTGTGAGCTCTGTTCATGATCAAGATCACATCTATTTTTAATCATGCATGTTGTGTTTGCGGGATCTGATGGATATTGAGACTACTATGTCAGATTGATTAATGGTTTTGTCTTATTGATTCTATCATGTCTGTGTTGTTTGTAATCTTGCATGCTCTCCGTTGTTAGTATCTATCTTGGCCAAGTAGTTGCTAGTGACTCCAAGAGGGGGTATTTATGCTCGATAGTGGGTTCATGCCTCTATTTAATCTAAGGGAAGTGACAAAATCTCTAAGGTTGTAGATGTGTTGTTGCCACTAGGGAGAAAACAACGGTCTCTTGTTCATGGAGCAAGTGGATTGTTTACCTTACACACTTTGCTTAAAGCAGTTGTCTGTTGCTTGCAAATTAATACTGGAGGGGGTTCGGATGATAACCCAAAGGTGGACTTATAGTCATAGATGCAGTTGGATGGCGGTCTATGTATCTTGTTGTATTGCCCAATCGAATCTTATAGGATCATGATGTCTAGTATTGCATTGTTATGCCTTGCTCAGTCCTGTCAATTGCCTTGCTGTAATTTGTTTACCCAGCATGCCATGTTTGTTTATCTAAGGAGAACACCTATAGTGAACTATGGACCCATGTCCAATCTTTACCATTGATACATCTTCCAATGTTACTGTTTACTTTCTGCAAACCAATGTTACCTTCCACACCATACAGTTAATACTTTGTTACAGCAAACCAGTGAGATTGACAACCTCACTGTTTGTTGGGGCAAAGTCTTGATTTTGTGTTGTGCTGGTCTCCAAGTTTCTTGCAA
The DNA here is from genome assembly GCA_030063025.1 of Avena longiglumis. Taxonomy (NCBI): domain Eukaryota; kingdom Viridiplantae; phylum Streptophyta; class Magnoliopsida; order Poales; family Poaceae; genus Avena; species Avena longiglumis. The sequence goes on from CP125978.1 coordinate 367,544,540, forward strand.
CACCTTTGAGTCGTTTCCTTCCTCCTACTGGTTCAATAATGTTGGTTTCTTACCGAGGCAAAACTTATTGTTGTGCTGCATCATACCTTGCTCTTGGGGTTTCCTGACGAAGCGCTTCACCGTTGATACATCGCTGCCATCAGTATCATGTGTGAAATTAAATCATCTAGATTTAAGGTGATTAAGGTGTAAATTAATATACACTTTATTAAAAAGGTGTTTGATCAGCAGATGGGAGTTGAAATGTTTTTAATTATGGTATATGGTGCTGCTTAGATTAAGGATAGAGAAGATTTCCTTGCAGAGTTTGCCAATGTTTGTAATAATATGAATATCCCCTACCTTATTGGGGGGATTTCAATATTATTCGTTTTTCTTGTGAGAAAAATAAAAAAGCAATGGTTCTTCTAGAAACTTTGACCTATTTAACTCGATTATTAACTCGTATGCACTGAGGGAGGTGAAATTCTCTGGTGGACAGTACACTTGGTCCAATAAAAAAATCCCACTCTTGACAAGCTGGAGAGGATTTTGATTAATATGGATTGGGAATCTAATTTTCCTTTGACTCAAGTTAAAAAAATACTGAGAATAATGTCCGATCACAACACCTTTGTGGTTGATTGTAACACCCAAACATTTAGGAATCAACGAAGGGTAGAAATAGGAATCTGAGCATGTGCATGCATTCATCTATAAAAATCTAGGTAGATTTTTTGCCAAACAAAAACCTAAAGAGATCAGAGTTTCTTTCACTATCTAGAGGTAGGAATAGCTATTTTAGTGATTTCTATAAAATTTTGACATGATCTTTAGGAATCAATGAGTTTTGGGGGGGATAATTTGAAATTTAAATCATTTGGAAAATATTTGAAAATTAGAAGTTTGTTATATTAAATTGTTTTCCAAGATGAATCAGTAATATTGTTTGATTATTAAAGATATATTAAACATTAATAAGAATTTAAATAAGGAAATTTAAATAAGAAATTAATTCTTGTTTCTTTTCTTTATTCCATGAAAATATTACAAAGTGAGATAAACACATCAAATAAAGATATTCTAGGAAATAAATTACAATGAAATGAAACTTTATTAAATTATAAGAATATTTTTACAAGATTCCTTACAAAAGAATAAGAAGAAAATTACAAAACAAACCTAGACTACCTATCTACTCCTATACTAAATCTTAAGCTTCCAGATCTTTGTTCCTGGAAAATAAAAGAAACTAAAATGGAAACAATATGTTAAATTGTTATTTTTACTCTCGATGGAGAATAGTGTAGTGCATTGTTCTTATTACATCATTGAGTAAGTAGAAGGGGCAAATTTCATCAATATGCAGTATCTATTCTTTCAAATCAGAAATTCTTCAGTACCACATCACAAGCCAAGTAGAAAGGGACAAGTTTCACCAGGACAATAACTAGTAAAAGGATAAGAAGTGAAAACCAATTCACTTGATCTGATCCAAATAGGCCAAACAGTAAAGCAACTTACTCTACTAACTGCATGCTATGTGCTGTTGACATAGCAGTAGCAGCCCAAGCAGTCAAACGAGAATACTCTGCCGTAGCACAGCTGCTAGTGATCTCATTCTATCTCCACATTCTCAAGCACACATCTAAGAACACATTGAGCTTGCCAAATTTCCAACAAATCCACCAGCCAATACACACAAAAAACCATCAAATCATCCACAGGTTGGTGACATAAGGAGGGGGTGGCGCAGGAGGATAGCAAGGACAAGTACAAGATAACAGGAGAAAGGAGGAAGAATACTATACCAGATCACATGAGCTAGGAGGAGCAGGACTGGTACTAGGGGATGCAAAACAAGACTAGGGAGTGATCAAGCCATCAAGATCAAGCTAACAAGAACAACCATCCTAGAAACCTCATCAACAACATCTATGTGGTGAGTTTTGGAAAATACCATCACTCTATTGATCTTATCTATCTCACAGGAACATGAGTTGTTCTATACTTGTTCTTCTTAGAAAACACCCAAGTGAGGTGTATATCCATCCTAGAAGAAAGAATAAAAACCCAATGATAAATCTTTACAAACCATAACCACGATCTCAGCCTTTGCATCACTGATCTTGGATGGAACTTTCTAGTACTGCAACTAGATACAAAGCAATTCATGAAAGAACCATTACTGGGCACATTCTTTGGAAATTAGCACCTCAGAAATGAATCCATCTTACCACTTTATCTTATATAGTAAGAATCAACCATACTATTCTTACCAATTTTATCCAATCATTTTCCTAAAACAATATAGGAATCATACTTATCAGGTATCCATCATAATATATTTGAAAGGGGAGGCAGCAGGTAAAAACATTGTTTTTACCCTGGAAAGTCTCAGACCAACATCATAGACTACAAAATCTTTCATATATAGCTCTGTAGCTGATGGAAAGTTTTCCAAGCTTACAAGTAATTTAAAGTAGGGTTCATGCAAAGCCTAGCAGCAGACAGGGATTGTGTACCAGTCAAGTGATGGTGTCACAATGACCTTATCTGAAAGAAATCCATATATAAACATGCCACATATCTTAACCCTCTCATACTTAATCATTTTCACAAGATAAAAAATCAGGAATCATTTTTTTCATCTATATATTATATCATCAGAAATTATCAAAAAGAAAGTGGATTAGATAATCAACCCCAATTCTTTCATACCAAAGCATATTAACTAGAACCAGAGGACATATAATAATTTAGATCATAACCATAGTATCATCAATACAATTCAGGACAATAAGAAAAAGATCATATAACAACCTACTGACAGGAACCACTGTCAACACCAAGCTCACAGCATAGCAATGAATCCTACACAACTAGAATTAGTAGGTAACCACCTCAAATCAACATTGTATCAGGGGATGAACCCTAACACAGAGGGATGAACCCTAGTATAATGGGCAACACAATTAGGGTTCATACTTAGCAATCACAACAGAGGGTATTATGGTAGGACAGATAACAAGAGGGAGAAGAGAAGAACTCACCTGTGGTCCTCGCTGAAGTTTAGAAGAGGAAGCGGAACGGCCGACGTCGTGCACATGGCAGCACAGGGAGCACTGAAGCAATTGCGACCCGCGCCAAGCCACAAGCACGACAGCCACAACCACACAAGCGGCCCTAGCAGCACTACAAAGCCACCAGGTTCAGGGCACAACACCACCAGGAGCGGCAGAGTACATATCGCCGGCGAGCACTAAACCTAGGGTTCGGGGTAGAGCCAGACCGGCTAGGAGAGAAGCCTAGAGAAAATCGAGCAGGACCAATCGGTGGAGCAGCGTCGACTACATCGTCATGCACCACGGCGGCGGCCAGAGAGGCCTAGGGAGGCCGGAATCGCGCAGCGGCTGCGTCGGCAGCACCATGCCACAACAGGGGCGAGAGAGAACGGATAACGTGTGGGATCAAGGAAGGTAACGAGTGAACTAGGCCGATATGGGCTAGTACCACTCGATACGAGTGGGTATGACCAGCCTAGGTGGGCCGGGTCAGTGCTGGGCCAGCCCAGTGGGCTAGGTGATGACCCACAAGTATAGGGGGTGTATCGTAGTACTTTCGATAAATAGGAGTGTCGATCCCAACGAGGATCAGAAGGTATTGACTAGTGGTATGGAGTAGGAAATCTCTATAAATACTTAGCAAACGAATTTTTAGGGGTTTTCTGATAAAGAAAAGAAACAAAGTGCAAGTAATGAAGACAACGAATGATACGTCAGAAACGTATCTATAATTTTTGATGCTCCATGCTTGTTTAGTATCTACTTTGCCTTGCTTTGTCTACACTTTGAGATGTTTTATATCTTTTCTGGAACTAACCTATTAACAAGTTGCCACAGTGCCAGTTGCCTGTTTTCTTCTGTTTTTGGTTCCAGAACGACAAAAAATCAATATTCTCGGAATTGGACGGGACAAAAGCCAAAGTCAATATTTTACCGTGGGCGACACGAAGTCCAGAGGGGATATGGAGAGGCAAACCAGGGCCGCCCCACCCCCTAGGCGTGGGTGGGCCCACCCCGCTCCTAGGTAGGGTGTGGGCCCTCCGGCCGCCTCCTAGCCTTGCCTCTTCGCCTATAAGAAGCCCCCGATGCATAAACCTAGGCACCCGATCAAAACTCCACGAAATATTCTATAGCCGCCACCACCGTCGTCCCTAGATCGGGGAGGGGGGTCTGAAGTTCTTCTCGGCACCCTGCGGGAGGGGAAATCATCCCGGATTCCTTCTTCTCCGGTATGATGTGTGAGTAGTTCCACCTTGGACTACGGGTCCATGTAGTAGCTAGATGGTTGTATCTCCTCCTTGTGCTTTCATGTATAGATCTTGTGAACTCCGTTCATGATCAAGATCTAATCTATTTGTAATCATGCATGTTGTGTTTGTGGGGATCCGATGGATATTGAGATTACTATGTCATATTGATTAATGGTTTTGTCTTTATGATTCTATCATGTTTGTGTTGTCTGTGATCTTGCATGCTCTCCGTTGTTAGTACCTATCTTCCAAGTAGTTGCTACTGACTCCAAGAGGGGGTATTTATGCTTGATAGTGGGTTCATGCCTATAGTTTCCAAGAGAAGTGACAAAAATCTCTTCGGTTCAAGATGTGATGTTGCCACTAGGGAAAAACAACGGTCTCTTGTTCATGGAACACGTGGATTGTTTACCTTACACACTTTGCTTAAAGCAGTTCTCTGTTGCTTGCAACTTAATACTGGAGGGGGTTCGGATGATAACCTAAAGGTGGAATTCTAGTCATAGATGCAGTTGGATAGCGGTCTATGTATATTGTTGTATTGCCCAATCGAATCTCATAGGATCTTTTTGTCTGGTATTGCATTGTTATGCCTTGTTTAGTTCCTGTCAATTGCCTTGCTGTAACTTGTTTACCCTTCATGCCTGTAACATCCCAAAAATACTAAACTTGGATCATCAATTTCTAATCATAAAAATTAGGGTTAACAAAAACTTTGTTAAATAAAATTATGAATGCATGCATATGAGTATGCATTAAATCTGAAATTCTTTTGAACCACCTTGTTTGTGTGTTTCCTTGCTTGTAAAATGTTTCTTAGGTGAAATAAATATCATCTAAAACATTTCCCAAACTTTTTCTAAGGACAAGTAAATCAAAACAAATAAAATAAGGGAATGGTCATTTTGACCAATTATGTCCCATGCCTACTTTGGCTGTCTCAGACTTTCAGAACCTAATGGAAACTTTTCTGGATCTTTGCACCCCTTGAATGTACTCATAACAAGGTATCAAGGCCCACTTTGTGATCATCCAGAAACTTTCAAATGCATAGTTTAAATGACAATTCAAAATTCAATCTTTATCATATGGGAAGATCCCACTTTTTCAGAAACCACTCAAAGAAGCTCAACTTTCAAAACCCAAGCATCTGCAGACTCACCAGCACCAATCTAGCAAACCCACCAAAAATCTTTTCAAAATTCAAAACTTGATTTCATGCGGCCATTTCATCAAACAGGTTGCAGACACAAATCATACAAAATCTAAACACTATTGTGAGTAGTGATTCTTGCCTAATTGGTTCCCTCTCTAGCTCACAAGCAGCTCAGTAGATCATCTAGCAAGATTAACTAAACACTAGCACCACTGTGAGCTTGGCATTACCATCAATGGTGAACAACCGAAGCCAACCTTGTCACCCCCATGACGATAGCAAGCTAGGAAGAGAAGCAAGCCTAGCCAGCATGTCTGGGAGGCAGCCCACCGTCCACCGCCACCCCCTGTCCCAGCCGCGAGTGTTGCCAAGCCCTGGACCACACGCACGGACAATGCCAACCTCGCCAGTGACCATGCCGAGCATGCGCTAGAGCGCCACCCTCGACCGAAGCCCACAGACTGCGCGCCGCCCTCGCCGCGTGCATACACAATCCCCACCGACCCAGGAGACCGCCAGACATCCTCGTTCGCCGCCCCGTGCCACACAACCACTGCTCGCCGTCGAAGACGCCGCCTCTGCCGCGCAGAGCGTCACATGTTCCATACCAAGCCACACCGCCCCACGCCTCAAAACCATGTCGTTGAGCATCGCCAGGGAACACCCCACCGTCCCCTACCGTCGCCCATGCCAATAGCCTCCTATAACATCGCCCCCGACGAGCTCACCGTGCGCCCCGTCGTTCCCCTCGCTCGACTATGAATAGAGGCCACCCCCAGTCGATTTATTCACCCAACGTCACTCCCCTCTTCTCACTGATCGTGCCACACCATTCCCGGAGCAAGGCGAGCACCACCTCGCCGGAATTTCACCGGAGCCCGCCGCCTCTGGAGAAGAAGGGCGCCATCGATTTCGTCCACCCCAGGAGCTGCCGCAACCACCCCTGAGTTCGCCACCATCGACTTTGTCGTTCGCCCGCCTCGCCGACCCTCGCCTGCACCCCGGTGAGCCCCCAGCACCCCTCATTGGCCGCGCTAGGTTTCTTTCTCGCCGGCGTTGTCTCGCGTCGACGATGACCCCCAGCCGTTGGATTAGAATCAGATCGAACGACCCACTTTGCCCCGTACTGCTTCGCCCCTCCCAGTCTCACTGACGAGTGGGGACACCCACTTAAGCAGCCCGCGGGAGCACTGCGCTAAGCAGGCCGGCCCGTTAACTTTTCCCGCGCAGCCCAGTTATTCAAATTAAAACTTTTCTATTTTATTTCAAACTCACTTCTGTACTCAACTTCAAAATTCAACCCAGATCGATTCAGTGCACCAAATTGAATGAAACCAATTTTGTTAGAAAGGTCTGGGAATGCTGAATCCAAGCCCGTTGTATTCAAGTCATTTGGATCTATAGATCACCCATGGTAAAAATAACAAGGCAGAAGCTTTTCTGCATTCAAACATTTTTCAAATTTAAACCATAATAGCTTTTGAGTTGATCCCAACTCTCAAAAATCACATTTAACCATACCTTTCAGAATATATAAAAATATATAGGTTTACTTGCATAAATAATGTTCAAGTAATAAAAGAATGCTACATAAGCATTTCTAGAGACATTAATTAATTAAGATAAAAGGGTAAAACCTTATTAAATTGTGACACCACTTTAAATCACATTCCCTTGGACTACAATATGTGGTGATGACATGTGTCAACATGATCCCATGTTTGGTTTGGAGAATATTAATTCTTAAGTAGTTTTTCAATGAGCCGAAATTACTTTTGTAAAAATAAAAAGAATTAAACCAAGCCTTAACCTTGTAATGTTTGAGATGATGCTAGATCATCTATAGGACCCTTTTGTGTGATGATTGCAAGTAGTTAAGTATTGTTTGGTGAATGTGTACCTCGTATTTATTTATAGACGCTAGTAATGACCAAGGATACGAGGAGGAAGGAGGATTCTACGAAGAAGAAGCCGAGGATAACTTCAACCACTGCTCTGCACAAGGCAAGCTGATACTATACCTATGCGAGCCAGTAACCTTGCAAGCTAACACTTGCAATTTAGCAAGCTTATACTGATATTGTGTCAGTAAACCCTTAATTCTTACCCTGCCTACTATATGCCATAAGCATATGTGATCATACCCATTTGATAAACCAATCCTAGTTTTACTTGCAAGCTTCTTACTTTATTTCTTTATCAAAGCTTACTTAGAGTTTACTTAAGAGATTGGTAGATACTAGAAAGATATGTGAAGGTTGCATAAAGGGCATAAAATTTGGCCTAAGTTAGAAACCTTGATATCAGCCTGAGACATAAGGTTGTACTTAGTTGAAACTCCACTAGTCCACCACCCCTCATTAGTGCCTACCCCCATTTATAGATGCTAGTGCTAAGCATAAAACTTGATCAACTTTTAGATGGGAATACTTGGTGGAAAAATGGTTATGAAAACCTTGGAATGATGGATCATTCTATTGAAATGTTTTGGACATGTGTTTCCGAACACCTGATGATTTTGGTGATGAAAATGTTGAGGCATGAGCCTTAGCCCTTTATAAAACTGATGGTTGTCTGGATGCAATACCATTCCAATTTTATCGTACAACCACAATACCCGAAGATTGGGTAGGGCTTGACTGGAAACTTATATACTTTAGTATTAGTTCCCTCACGGCCAAGGTCTGAGCTAAGGCTACCTTGTGAAGATTGTCCACCTGCGCAGTACCCAAGATGACAGTTGGTGATGGTTAGGAGGCCAAACTCACAAGAGAGGTGCTTATACTAGGGCGTGTAATTGAAAGGTTAGGATTGATTATCCGCATACTGAGTATGGTGAATTCAGGATTTGTTCCTGACGGATGTATCGAATGTTGTGGTGAAAGTGTACAATCTCTGTAGAGTGTCAAACTATTCAAATAGCCGCGTCCGCGGTTATGGATAGTTGGAGTGGCCATACTGTTCCCCCGTCAGACTTTTCAAAATGACTTGTGATATGAATTGAGACTTTGACTTGACCACAACAGGGTTGTGATATGAAATACAAGATCCCATTTAGGAGTTATAAAATTGTGATTAGCTTTGGAACTTCGTAGATATAAATCTGGCTTTTGCAAAACAACCCTAGAGCCTAGTGTCGTATTATCCAAAAACCCCTTTATCTGTTAGTATTAGTTTGCGAGTACTTAAAGAGTACTCATGGATTTGTACCTGGCTATTCCCATGGCCAGACTATGAAGAGGAGTACCTGGAGGATGGACCCCAGGAAGGTTACGACAACTAGGATCATCTCCCATCATCAGCATTGCCCGTGACCCCGAAGATGGAGCTTCACCTACGCTACCGTTATTATTACGTATTTCGCTGCCTGATGTTGTATTAAGAACTGGATCATGAGATCCCTATTTGTGTAAGAACTTATGTATCATTTGTAATGGGTGATGTACTATGGTATCCAATTCTGTTATGTCTCGCAAAAATGGTAATCCTGGGAGTGCGATGTATGGCATAACAGGCATCTAGGATTGAAAAATCCGGGTGTTGACAAATTGGTATCAGAGCCATCCTGACCATAGGAGACCCTAGTTAGAATGGACGTTTAAACCAAAAACTTATTTTCCAAAACCAAAGAAAAACAAATATTTACAAAAAACTATTATCATTCTTATCCCTTTGATTCTTTCCTAAAAATTCATGTTCCTCAAAAACTCTTGCAAAATACATAAAATTTTGGCACACGTAATCACTCTACTAACTTACTCATCCTATATTATTATAGATGGACGTGAAGTACATCAAGTTTACCAATTGGGGAATGGAGGAGACATGATCTTTGAGAGTGATTTGGACCAGCTTTCGGAACTTCTGGAGCATCCGCACCCCGAGTTCTTCGGAGCTCAGCTCAATGATCAAGGAGGAGAAGATCTGCAGTGGATAATTGTTGCAAGTCTCCGAGGCAAGATTGAACCTCCCACTGCGGAGGGAATCTAGTTTACCTTGAGAGAAAACAACTGGCTCGATGGACTTGCCAGAGCCATGCAAGAAGCTCTTTCCCGTCTGTGTTTGCAGAGCATCAATCAGATCAAGGGTACTCGCTTTGAGTTTTTCCCAAGGCGTGATGCAAATGGACAACCACTGGAAGCCCCATACGACCCCGAGCTGAAGACCCAATTGGACCACCTTAGCTTCATGATGTACGATCGTCAGCAGGAGTTAGACAACTGCCGTTACTACTGCAACCACAAGTCTGCCATCATCAAGACAAAGGACCAAACCATCGCCATGCTAGAAAAGGATCGCAAGTCTCGCCGCCGTCAGCTCGACAAGAAGGAGCGCATCATTGCTCGACAAAATGACTTGTGATATGAATTGAGACTTTGACTTGACCACAATAGGGTTGTGATATGAAATACAAGATTCCACTTAGGAGTTATAAAATTGTGATTAGCTTTGGAACTTCTTAGAGATAAATCTGGCTTTTGCAAAACAACCCTAGAGCCTAGTGTCCTATTATCCAAAAAACCCTTTATCTGTTAGTATTAGTTTGCGAGTACTTAAAGAGTACTCATGGCTTTGTCCCTGGCTATTCCCATGGCCAGACTATGAAGAGGAGTACCTGGAGGATGGACCCCAGGAAGGTTACGACAACTAGGATCATCTCCCATCGTCAGCATTGCCTGTGACCCCGAAGATGGAGCTTCGCCTACGCTACCGTTATTATTACGTATTCCGCTGCCTGATGTTGTATTAAGAACTGGATCATGAGATCCCTATTTGTGTAAGAACTTATGTATCGTTTGTAATGGGTGATGTACTATGGTATCCAATTCTGTTATGTCTCGCAAAAATGGTAATCCTGGGATTGCGATGTATGGTATAACAGGCATCTAGGATTGAAAAATCCGGGTGTTGACAATGCCATGTTGTTTATCTAAGGAGAGCACCTCTAGTGAACTATGGACCCCGATCCAATCTTTACCATTGATACATCTTCCACTGTTACTTGTTTACTTGCTGCAAACCATTACCTTCCACACCATGCGTTTAATCCTTTGTTACAGCAACCGGTGAGATTGACAACCTCATTGTTAGTTGGGGCAAAGTCTTGAGTTTGTGTTGTGCAGGTCTCTGTGTTGCTTGCAACACCTATGTGACGTTTCCTTCCTCCTACTGGTTCGATAACCTCGGTTTCTTACTAAGGGAAGACTTACTGCTGTGCTTCTTCACACCTTGCTCTTGGGGTTCCCAACAGGCTCCACTTCAACTGAGCCATCAACAAGTTTTCTGGCGCCGTTGCCGGGGAGGTTAAGGATGTATTCACAAGGTTTGAACTTTTCTTCAAGAAACCTGTTGGATTCAGTTGCTGGAGGTACTTTTATGGGCCTCACTTTGGGTGCTACAACAAAGCTCCTTGACAATATGATGGTTAACTACTCTGAATGGCACACTGAGAGAGCTCCACATGGTAAGAAGGTAAATTATGTTGAAGAAACCTCCTCTTTGAGTGATAAGATTGATATTATTATGGCTATGCTTGTTAATGGGAAAACTCCTTTAGATCCTAATAGTGTTCATTTAGCCTTTTTGGTTGCTCAAGAAGAGCAAGTTGATGTGAACTTTGTTAGAAACATCAATTTTTGCAACAATACTTATGGTAATAACTATAGGCCTTATCCTCCTAGTGGAAATGTTTATCATAGTAGATCTGGAATGCCTAGTGAAGAGAGGATTCTAGAAGTTGAGAGATCCACTAAAAACTTTATGCAGTTGCAATATGAGCAAAACAAGATTTTCACTAAAACTATGGAGGAACAATCTATTATCTTGAAAAATATTAGTCATCAGCTTGAGAATCTAAACAGAGAAATTCCTAGTTTACAATCAAAAAATTTGAGTGCTGAGAAGAATATATCCTCTTTGTCTGAAGCACAGTCCTCCTTGATTAATAAAATGGCTGCTAAAACTGAAACCATGGAAAGTACCTTTGCTGCCACTCATGCCATACAAGTTACTATTGATGAAAATGTTAGAATGTTAGCCCAACTTCATGCTGAGTGGGAAAGGGAAGCTAAAATTGATAGAAACAATAGTGTGTGCACCATCACTAGAATGGATACCACTAAACCACAAGAAGTCCCTATTCCTCCTCCTATAGTGCCTAAGCCTATTGAGTCTACTACTAGTGATGCTAAGTTTGATTTTGATATAGATGATTGCAATATTTCTGAAGTGATTATGTTCCTGCAAAAGCTTGCTAGAAGTCCTGATGCTAGTGATATGCATGTTGCTTTCACTCAACAAATTACTGATGCTCTTGTGAAAATTAAGGAAGAGAAGCTAAAAAACAAAGCTTCTATCCCTAGGAAAGTAGAAGATAGTTGGAAACCTATTATTAATATGCAAGTGAATGACTTTGATCTCAAAGCTTCATGTGATATTGGTTCTAGTGTCTCTATTATGCCTAGGAAGATTTATGAAATGCTTGATTTGCCACCTTTGGAAGATTGCTATTTGGATGTCCCACTCAATGATAATGGTAAAAATAAATTTATGGGGAATATTAATGATGTTCTCACTATGGTTAACAATGCTTATGCCCCTGTGGAATTATATGTTTTGGATGTTGAATACAATGCTTCTTGTCCTATTACTTTGGGAAGACCTTTTCTTAGAACTATTGGTGCCATCATTGATATGAAAGAAGGCACCATTAAATATCATTTTCCATTCAAGAAATGTATTGAACACTTCCCTATGAGGAGAAAGAAGTTGCTTTTTGCTCCTCATTTGAAAGCAAGGTTTGATGTTAATGCTTCTTCATTTGAAAAAACTTGATTGTTCTTGCTTCTTGTGCCTAACTTAAAGGCGTTAAAGAAAAGTACTTGTTGGGAGATAACCCAAGAGTTTCCTTGAGTCTTGGAAGTTATTACTTAAGTAACTACCTCTCCTTATCCTTTTTGTTTTCTTTTTGTGCCAATAATGACCTCTAATGAGAGGGAAGTAAGATTTGGGGAGTTGATGTCCCGAAACAGATTTCTGTCCTCCACCATAAAAATTCATGAGGAGTCTCTGTAACTCTGATTGAGATGAAAATTTATGAATAAATCCCCCAGTATGTTATCTAACTTTCATTAGTTCAACACTTTTTGATTTTCTCAACAGAATATTTTCTAAAAAATCGGTTTCTACCTGCTGGTCTGTTTTGACAAATTTCTGCCATTATTTACATTTGCTTCTTACTGATTCCTTTTTGAGTTCTCTTTTGGGGAATTGAGCTTTTTGAAGGAGTTGCTGCAGTAGCTTGTGCTTTTAGTAAAAAGTCTTGTTGTTCCAAAGCATTGCCTAAAGGTCTATTATCGTTTGAATACACTAATGTTGCTCAAGATTGTGTGAAGTTTTTGTATGAAGGAAAAAATTCAGGTGTAGAGAGAGAATGATGTAATGAGATGAAGAATGGACAAAATCTCAAGCTTGGGGATGCCACCCCGCTGTCACCCCGAGAAATATCCAAGAGGTACAAGCGTCAAAGCTTGGGGATGCCTTGGGCATCCCCTTCTTCATCAATAAAAAGCTCAGGTCTGTCTAGACACTTCGTTTTTATTATTTCATGCACAAGTTGTGTTGTTCTTGGAGAGTATTAGTTTCCGTTTGGTTTGCTTAGTTGTTTAGTTTGATTGAATAATGTAGTTTGGACCCCCGTTCTCACCGTGTTGTTTCAAATAAGTTGCTTGGTGTTGGAAAGGAGTAGGAAGTTCCTGCTTAAAAGTGCAAGAGGAGCTTGCATTGACTATGACTTAGACTTTAGCATGACATTCTAGGTGTTGTTTTGACCTTATGCTTAGTGATTATTGTTGTAGATGTCTTGTTCCAAACAATTGGGATTGCTTAGTGTGCCTTGAAAGAATTATGTGTTGTTTCAGCATGCAAAAGCATAGTATTGTGGTATGCTAGTTTGATGCTTTGTTTGGTTTGACTTTGAAGGGAATATGCCCGAGAGGCAATAATAAAGTGGTTATTATCGTATTCCTTATTTATGATAAATGTTTATTTTACATGCTATAATTGTATTAATACGGAAACGTTAATACATGTGTGTTTAATAAACAAAAGAAAGTTCCTAGTTATGCCTCTCTTATAAACTAGCTCGTTGATTAACAAGATGATCATAGGTTTCCTGATCATGGACATTGGATGTTGTTAATAACGAGGTCACAACATTAGTGTAATGGTGTGATGAACATTCATCCGAAGTATAGCATTACGATCAAAGTCATTGAGTTTATATTGCTATAACAACTTACGAAGTGATCCTAATCCTTAGACCATGAGATCATGTCAATCACTAACACCTAAGAGTTTCTTGATAACATCAAACGTCACCGTAACGGGGTGATTATAAAGATGAATTCAGAACTAATAAATTTTTATGTTGAGGCCCATGGATCGAGAGTGGAATTTGTTCATCCTGATGACGGATAGATATACTCTGGGCCCTCTCGGTGATATCACATTGGTTAGCTTGCAAGCAAGTGATTTGATCACTAGAATGTTATATCACGGGAACGAGAAAAGAGTGCATGTCGATAACGAGATCAAACTAGGTATGGAGATACCGATGATCGAATCTCGGACATGTAATATATCGCGAAACAAAAGGATTAAGATACTAGCGTAAAAGGTTCCGACGATCACAAGAAAGTCATCGTTGAATGTGTGGGAGTCAGTATGGGTCTCCAGATCCCGCTTCTGATTATTGATCGAGAGGGTCTCGATCATGTCCGCATTATTCACGAACCGTAGGGTGACACACTTAAGAGACACCGACATCCAATTGGAGCAAAAGTTTCAAGCGAAAGAATAAACAAGCGCGAATTTATTTCACTAGACACCAAAAGCTTTTGGTTGAAATTGCTGAAACTGGTTCTGCATGTGAAATGGAATACTAGCAAGGGGTTTTATGTGAATGTTTGTTAATTAAAGTAATTAACAAAATTCTTAATAAATAAATAAAAGAGTTTTATTTAAATGAGAGCTTGCATTAAATTTGGTGGAAATTTAATGCATGTGATTGGATTTTTGAGTGGAGGCTTTTGAATGGGAGTGGAGGCTTTTCATTTTGAGTGGGAGCTCCACCCACATGAATGTGGAAGAGGTGGGGGCAGCCCCATGGCTGGGCGCCATGCCCCTTGGGTGCCCCCTCCCCTATAAAAGGCCCCCTCTCCTCCTCTCACACCACACCTCCTCGTGAAGGATCTCTCTCCCCCTCTAGAATTTATCCCCCATGGTCTCGGACTAGCGAGATACATGTTCCCGGTGGCTATTCGGCAAGAAAGAGTTGTGCTTCCGCTGCATCGCTGGAGCGAGGAGGCGGAGGTTGCTCGGTGCCTCGAACGTGTGTTGAGCACGGATGCGCCTGCTGTTTGCGGCGCTAGGACTTCCTCTCGATCTTGAGATCGGCAAGAGATCATCTACATCAACCACGAGTTTGGACTCGTTAAGCTTTGTCGGTCTTCAAGGGTATGTTCTCTACGGATATACATCCGCCCGTTGTTTGTATCTAGTAGATAGATCTTGGTACATAGTTGTTCCCATCGTAGGAAGATTTTTTGTTTTCTATGCTGCGAACCCTACAGACTTGGCACATGCTCACACCATGTTGTTACTATGAACAAGTCACCATAGTGATGACCCACAAGTGTAGGGGATCGCAACAGTCTCCGCGAGTAGTATTACCCAATTTATTGATTCGACACAAGGGGAGCCAAAGAATACTTGCAAGCCTTAACAACTGAGTTGTCAGTTCAGATGCACCTGGAAATGGTTCTTACTCATAGAAGTTTATCTGTAGCAACAGTTTGTAGTAGCAGCAGCAAAGCAACATCAACAACAACAGTGAAACAGTAGCAATAGTAACGGTAACAGTAGGATTCGAGTGGGTAGGCATAGGGATGGATGGACGGGCGTTGCATGGACGAGTCTAAACATGTAACTTCAAAGAACTAGGGCATTGCAGATAAATAATAATAAGCATCCAAGTACTAAAAAATCCTAGGCATGTGCTTCATATATAGTCATACGTGCTCGCAATGAGAACTTGCATAACATCTTCTGTCCATCCAGCCTGTGGCAGCGGGGCATCTAGTGAACTACTGGCAATTAAGGTGCTCCTTTTAATAGAGCACCGGAGCAAAGCATTAACACTCCGTGAACACATGTGATCCTCACACCACAACCATCCCCTCCGGTTGTCCCAATTATTGTCACTTTGGGGCCTTTGGATCCAGAAAATAATATGTGTACACAACTTGCAGATAAGATCATAAACAATACTATCATAATGATTCAATAATTAGTTCAGATATGAGATCATGGCACGGGCCCTAGTGACAAGCATTAATCACAACAAGTTGCAACAAAGTCAAATAGCACTAATAGAGATACTAGGCACTATGCCCCTAACATATCTTATTAGATTACATGATAGAACTCATCCAATCCCTACCATCCCCAAGCCTACAGCGGGGGATTACTCACTCATGGATGAGGGAAACATCGGTGGTTGATGGAGATGCATTGGTGATGACGATGGCGATAACCCTCTCCAAACTCCCCGTCCCGGCAGGGTGCCGGAACGGAGTTTCTGGATCCGAATCTTGGTTTCTCGTGGCGGCGGTGGAGCGGAACTCTTTATGTAAAACTATCGAACCCCCTCTAGTTTTAGGTCAGAAGGCAACTTATAGGCGCGGAGGGAGGACGAGGAGCTGCCTGGGGTGGCCAGACCTCCCCCAGGCGCAGGGTCAGTGGGTCTGCGCCCCCCAGGCCTCCCCTCTGTCTCCCCTTATGGCTCCGTGGAACTTCTGGTGATAAATAGTTTTTGGCATATTTTCTGGGATTTTTCCTGATAGTTGATTTTCTGCACAAAAACAAGACACCAAGGTAATTCTGCTGAAAACAGCGTCAGTCCGTGTTAGTTGTATCCAAATCACACAACCTTAGAGAAGAAACAATAGCAAAGTTTTCAAGAAAGTAGATACGTTTTAGACGTATCAACTCCCCCCAAGCTTAGCTTATTGCTTGTCCTCAAGCAATTTAGTTGAAAACTGAGTGCGATAAAAAAACTTTCACAAACACTTTGCTTCATACGATGTAAATATTCTCAGCACAGGAGTAGATGCTTAGACAATTCATAATAAAGAGTATGCAACTAACTCTACTGAATAGTCATTGCAAGCTATGAAGAGAAACCAACTCAATAATAATAAGTAGCATGAAACATAAACATGAGCAACATTGCAATGCTCATAATAAGGTATGATAGAGTGGTATCTCGCTTGCCTTTGTTTGAAGATCACAATATAAATGCTGAGGCACCTCTGAAGTTCACATGAATACTAGAGATAAAGATATCAGAGATACAAGCAACAAAGTCATGACATAATAAACCAAGTTTTGGAACAAACACAAAAATGACAACTATGCTCTCAAGAAGGTGCTCATAGAATAAGTGGTGACTCAACTAGGTTGTGAAAACGGTTTTGTGAAGGTTTGAAAGGCTTCCCAATGCTGAAAGGAAGGTACTCATTAGCTTTGAGCTCTCATTGCCCCTATCATAGGCATCTTCATGTGGTTAATGTGAAAGTGAGGTCCACTCTGAATCATATGCTTGACAGACCATAGACTGGAAATCCCAAGTCCCTTGAGTACGAGGGCCGCTCCGCATGCTACTCAACTTTGGTCACCTGAAAGTTCTTGTCATTCTAAATACATGCATATCATCGAGAACCGCCGACGAGGTACCCCTTGCATATGGTACAAGAGCTTTCCCATAACCAAAATGACAAGGCAAGCAGACAATGAGAATCTCAGCAATCTTTTTATTTACCATATGCATAGCTTTTTATTGAGGACGCTTCATAGATGATCATTACAGTGATGCTGCAAGTTTTCACCATGATTAAGCATGGCTTAGCCTAGCGGCCCAGGCATTTCTCTAACACAATATATAAACTCCATGAACTAACAAACTTCCCCTTTTATTTCACATCGTCGACATCCGTAAACAAAAGAGCAAAGTATCAACTGGATGATATATCCAACAGGTGTTAAAAGCATTTCCCGTGACATCACGGTTTTGCTGACTCCCAGCATATAATAAGCAAGCATATAACTTTCATGGACTAGTCACAATGGTTCATAATTATTAAGCGCAAGGAATAAAGTGTGCCATCAAGTTCATGAGAGCTTTACTAACTAACTTTCTCAAAACAGGCAAACATTTTATTTTGGAAGAAAACACGGCATATATAATATGCACTGAAGTAGCAAATGATGCTAATAGGTAGGTATGGTGGAAACAACTGGCAATATTGGTTTTCGGGAGTTGGAAGCACAAGTAGAGCACATACTTTGTGCAAGTGAAGGCTAGCAATAGAGAGGGAGCGACAAACGAGAGAGCAATAACTGTCATAATCATGCTTGCAACAAAACAGGACTAATTATGGCATGAAAGTGATACAAGAACTCCGAGGCAAAATAAATCATCGAGGCTTACTGACTATTGATTAGTCATATGCATGCGTAGAATGTGCCAAGTCGATTCACATGAACAGTCAGAGGAGGATACCACAATGTCATACCAAAGTATGAATAAAACAATGCAAGCAAACATTCATATGACATGCTACAAACTATTAGCAAGATGGAGATAATCATAGACAATTAAGAACTACTAAGCATCCATAATGACATACACCTTACACAAACAGGCTAAGCATGCTCACAATGATGAGTATATGTATAAAAATGAAACAAATAGAGTTCGTTACGAGCCTCTTATCACACCTCGAGTTGTCTTAATCTTCATTATTGTCCTTTACTTGTGTGACTTGAATAATTAACATGAAACCAACATCCACTGAGGACAGATGAACCCTGCAAAGAACTCACAAAACCAAAGAAGAAGAACAAATGTTTTTGGTGTTTTCTATTTTTAGAAATAAGCAAACAAAGAAAAACCAAACAAAAACAAAGCAAACCAAACAAAGCAAAATCTTTTTGGATTTTTCTTTTAAGGAAAACCAAAGCAAAGAAACAAACCAAGAGAAACAACTAAAATATTTTTGGTATTTTTGTGTTTTTGAGAAAGAAGCAACAAAAACCAAAAAGAAAGCAAAATGATGAATAAACAAAGAACCGACCGAACATGATATATAGATGAGCGTGACGTCGGTGTACCTCCCCCCAAGCTTAGGATTTTGGCCCAAGTGGATATCAATAGCGCGGATAGTACCCCCATGCAGGTGGGTCATCATAGGAATGATCATAGTCGGGCACCTGCGATGAAGAAGAAGACGCGCCCCAATCAAATGAGGGTTGTTGGTATGAAGACTCTCCCAAGTTGGAGGGCTGAACCGAATTGTCTTCGGCATCCTCTTCAACATTCTCCTCTTGCTGGGAGAGTTCCCCCACATAAGTGTCAAGATCCTCCTCCGTAAGTAACCATTCTTGCTTGTTATCAAAGTTAAACAAAGCAGGTGCAGGAAAATAAACTATTTTCTCAGTCCTACCCTTTCTCCGACCTTGCTGGGAAAATGATAGTTCATATGGAAAACTTCTCACATTAGCTCCCAAAGAAACAAAACCATGTTGAATCATGGATTCAACATCAAGCCTCTCTATGGGAAACTGAAAATATGAATAATGAGGCTCTAAACCATGGAAATCTAGCAACCTAGAAGCAATGAGACCTCCACAAATTCCACCCTTCTCACGATTAGTGGTGAGACAGTGAGCTATCAAAGCACCCAAACTATAAGAACTATTCCTATTCAGAGCAGCTGCAATAAAAGCTAGATCAAAAGAAGACAACGTTCTAGCAGTCTTTATAGCAAGAACACACTTGGTAATGAAATAGGCAAAGTATCTAATAGCTGGCAGTTGTATGTTCCGAATTTTACGACTTTCCTTTGAGAAGTCGAAACCTTGGCAAATCTCAGCATACAAATCAGCAAGTGACTTGGGCCTCTCCTTGATCTTCTCACAAGATCCCCACTAAGGTACTCTAATTCCTGCACAGAAATCAGCGAAAGGCAGGTCGACAGGTATATTATATATTTTGTAATGGACCATGGGATTAGAAGTAGACCAAGTGAACCGGAAGTCATGCACAAAAGCCATGGTTAGCTTATGTAAGGTTCCCAACCTTTAATAAGGTAGAGATCCCTATGTTTACAATGCTAGTCCCTGGATCAATAGCTAGCATCCACAATTAAGATGTAATATCAAGAAACAAAGGTCATAATACAACTTTATAACTAGGAATAAAATAATTTATTACATATTACATAGCTCATTTGGCTATCTCATTACAATGCAGCATAATATAACAATAGCATGGGGTCCTTCATCTTAAAGTGCCACATGCAGTCATGTTGGTTGTAGACTTGTAATCCTAATCAATAAACTTCACTAACATCAAACAAACCTGCAACATAACAAGTTACAGCCACAAGGGTCAATACATTTGAATTGTATTGGCAAGTGATACTATGGTAATATAGTGGAGTCTATCATCTATATGCATTTGGCTAAGTGGATCTTAGGCTTGCTTTGCTCAAAATAGATTTTCCTTATCATTTGAAAACACTAAGTTTTTGCTTGACAAAATCACCCAAGGCATGTCCCAATAGAAATTGGTGATCCTTCAACCCTTGTTCAACCACAAACTTTTAACTTAGAAATTTGGATGAGGAGATTCTTGATAGCTTTCATCTCTTGATGCTCAAATTGTCCTTTACCAGGGACATGGCTAAGTACTTAGATTTTACACTCTGCAGAGGTGGTGCACTTTCCCCACAAGACTTGGTTTCACCAAGACAAGATCTTTCAGAAGCCTTCCCTTAAACCAGAATGGACGCGTTCCAACCTATCATCCCACTACCACCAACTGTCCATTTGGCTAAGTTATTGCAACCTATATGATCCAGGCAGAGCCCATAATGCCAAGTGGCTGCACTTGAAGCTTCTCAACATTTGACATCTCAAATCTCTTTGTTCCTGGGTGGCCATCCACAAGTGAGATGCACAAGGTAAACCATAGAAATGGGCCTTGTGTAACCACTCAACACAAACCATTCCTTTCATTCCACCCAGGTGATTCATTCAGTTAGTTGTTTTATTAAACAAAACACAAGTCCTTGACTTAGAAATATTCCATAGCATGAATATAATCCACCCTTGTTTTCTACTAGCTAGGCTAAGCATGATAGTAGTATGAATCTTAAACTTAGGAAATTTCTACTAAGGTTTCATCTACTAGGATTTCCCATGGCATAGTTTACACTTAGCAAAAATTCCATGCAAGTCCTACTTTAGAAATATCACTAATGCATAGTGAAAATAATGGGACAAAAGTATGAAGCATCACTTGCCTTGTTGGTAGAGAATATATGTTCACTCCTTGATCTTGCAATATTCACACTCTTCAAATGTCACTACAATTCAATCAAGCAAGGCATAACTTCAATCTACCATTCAAGCAACATCACATAAAATAATAGAATCAAAACAATGCATGCAAGCATGCCAAAGATTGTTTTATTTGGAAAAGTGATTTCTAATGGGTTATAAACATTCTAAAACACTTATTGGTCATTTTATAAAAGTGGCAAGACTATTTGAAAAATATTTTATCTATAAACTCTTTTTAAATCAAAGCATTATTTTATGTGGTTGAAAATGCCTTTAACAAAGCAATAATCTTTATAGGGTTCACCAAATACATTTTTAAATCATAAAACCTAGTGCTTGGGGTCAGAGAGTTTAAATCAAATCATTTCCCAAAAGTTTTCCTCCAAAAAGTGTTTTCAAAAAATAAACAATATTTTTATTTGACTAGAAATGCTTTAATTCAAAGTTTTATTCTCTTGCTTCAAAAAATATGTTTTTGATACCACAAATTGATTTCTAGGGTCAGTAGGTTCTAAACAAACCATTTACCAAAGGTTTTATTATTAAAATAATTTTAGAACAAATTCTATATCCAAAATATGCCTACACAAGTTTCTGCAAAAATAATCAATTTAACAGAAGCAATTTACTAAATAAAGGGAATGGTTGGATAGGGTTTGTCTTGTTGATTCCATTTATATAAAATTTGCAAAATTTGGACGTGTGGTTTGAAAGTTATGAATTTTACAAATTGGAACATCAAATAGATCAATTCTGTTTTTATTAAAACAGACCGTGCCACGTGTTGTGTTTTGATTGGCCGAAAATGTTTCGCGTGGATCATCTGCTGTGGGGCATTAGATCTAACTGAAAACGTGTGGCACAGATAAAAATAAACCTCTTCACTTAAGTTCTTTCGCGTGCGTTGGATCTACATCCTACGGCTCACAGCGACTGACCATCGAGTGGTGGCGCTGGCGACGACGAGTGGCGGTGCACGGTCAGAAAATGCAGTCGCCGGCGATTTAGGAAGCAAGGGAGAAAGAGGAGTATCTCACCAGAATCGCCACGACGTACTGATGCCCAGCGTGTTCACGAAGAGGCAAGGGGCGCACAGAGTCGATGATGATTGCTCGTCGGAGATCGAGGCGGCGTCGGTTGCTCTCTGTTGGAGACGAGGCGACGTTATGGGCCACGCTAAGAGGAGAAAAGTGTTGCGTTAGGTGCGCATGATGTTGGGGATCACACACATATCAAACAGAGGGAGAGGGGAAGCTGGGGCTTACGGGGGATGGTCGCCGGAGTTCGAGCAGACGGTGGTGAAGCTCAGTGGTTGACGTTGCCGACGCTGTGGAGCGCGCGAGGGCGAGTGGAAGGTACTGGGAGGTGCAGGAGATGCTGGCGAGCAAGATCGTGTGGTCGAGGGGGCGAGGGGAGGTGCGTCTTGGCCGGAATCTTCACCGGAGCTCGTCGGAGGCCACGGCAGTGCAGGTGGAATTGGAGACAGCCTGGGGGCTCCCTTGCAGTGGTTTCTGAGGGGAAAGGAAGGGGAGAGGGAGGTGGTTAAACGGGCGAGGTCGCAGGTGTGATTAACTGAGCCAATTACACGAATTGAAACGAGTTAACGCGAGGCAGAAACGGCCGGCGAGGCGTGGTCTTCGCGTGCGGGTGAGAACGAAGGAGAGCTGGCGGTGGGGCCTGCTTGACAGCGAGACAGAGAGGGGTGAGGTGGGGCCTGCTAGTCGGCGACTGAGTGGGTCAGGTTCGTGGTGAGAAAAACATTTCGGAGAGGGTTGCCGGGGTGGGCTCTTGCTGGGCCAGATGGGCTTTGCTGGCTGGGCTACTTTCTATTCCCCCTTTTTTTGATCTGGTTCTTTTTCTTTTTCCATTTCTTTTATTATGTTTTGATTTTGATTAATCAATTCAAACAACTTTTGAATTTCAAACTTCAACCAAACTTTGTGTATATTCAATTACTGATTATTAGTTCATTCTAAGGTCAAATTTAGAATAATTCTTTTATTCTTTTTAGGGTCTTTTATTTATTTTATAAATGGACATTTGTCTTTATTTCAAATAGGTTTTAATGTGTTTTAAAACTTTATTAGAAATCCATATTTTTACCAAACCTATTGAGTAGGTTTTATTTATTTATTTGGGTGTCAAATAATTCACCTTGAATTATTTGGAATAATTTTAATATGATTTACAAATCATTTAAATTGGGTATTTGTTTTTATTCCAATGAAATCAATTGTAGTTTTAATTCCATCAATTTTATTTAGGTGATTTCCTTGATTCCATTTAAGTTAATTAAATGACTTTTAATCCACTTGGGTAAAATCCAAATACTATTTTCCCATGATTTAATTAATCATTCTTATTAGAGATTTGTCTTTTTTTTTCAAATAGAATTTGGTTAATGCCATTTTATTTGGAAAATTCTTTATCCTTTTATTTTATTTGGATTTGGATTATATTCATTCCATTTTCTTATGGATTAGGCCAAGATTTAATTTGGTCTTTAAATATTCCTCATTTAATATTTCTTTCTTTATCTTATAAAATCCATATCTTTTTATTTAAAGATCCAAACTTGGTGATTCCAATTGGTAAAATCTTATTTAATATTTTTTTATCCTTTTAAATCTCTTTAGGATTATTTGCTCACCATTTGGTATGGATTTTTAGATAGGTGCTTTATTAGCTTTGGAAATTCAATTTCTTTATCTTACTAAGTTCATAAGATTTTATCTTTGGTTCCAAATTGATTGAAATAAATTTCTATGGTTTTATAATATTTCTATTTGTCATTATTGATCATTTATAAATGTTTGTTGACAAATTTTTATTTGGATCAAATCCATGGTCTTAGAGATATCTTTTGAAATGATTTTCTTCCATTAGGGTTTTAGGGTTTTGGTTTATTTTCCAAGTGTTTAAATTTCTAGATGCATTTATGAAGAATGAATTTCACTTGATTTGAATTTAGTTGGATTTATACTTTATTCAAAGTTTGTTCAAGATGGGATTTTAATTTTCCATTTAGAAACAAAAGTTTCTTTTCACCCTAAATTCCAACAATTATTTATTTTGTTTGTTTATTTTTCACATTACAAAATTTGGAAAATTTTGGGATGTGACAGCTTAACATATTGGATTGGTTCACCTTCAACAAAGTGCTCCAACCCTGCATTTGTGACCAAAGTTTGGAAATCTTCGAGGATCCCCGCGGATCTCATAAATTCATGGCATGGATATATGGAAGGAAAAACTGCCTCCTCATGATGAACCTTCATTGGCTCATGCACCATTAATTCATATTAATTCAGTGGATAAGCACTCATCTTCCTTGCTGAAATTTTTAGACAACCATCAAACCAAGTGATTTCTAAGTTGATAAATGATGAGTAACTACTATAGGAATTTGCTTGAGGACTACACATGCATCAAAAAAAGTTTCTAAGCAAAGAACAAGCATTCAAGCTCAAACAACTTGTCACCTACAGCAGCAAAATACTCAAGATACAATCTATCAATCACAAATCTAATTGGACAAGTGGAGGAGGCACATACCAAGGAGCAATCCCTCCAAAAATCAGCACTTGAGATGTGCTGAACAAGGAGATCGAAAATAGCGAGCAAGAACAGCAAGAACTCGAGCTTGAGCAAGTTTTCCGGTGTTTTCCGGGAGAGAGAAAGAAGGTGGCTTTGAGGAGGTAGCCTAGAGGGGCCCAGGTGGGCCAGACCCCCCTAGGCGCCACCACTAGGTAGGCCACGCCTACCATGGGTGTGGGGCCTTGGGGTGGCCCCCTGGGTCATCTCAGGTGCCACTCTTCCCCTTTTTTCGAGGAAAATTTTATTTTGAATTTTCTGGGATTTTTTTGGGAAACTTTACTTTTGGCCAATTTTCAGGGTATGAAAATTGATTTTCTCGCAGAAACAGTTTTTTCAGAAGAAGAAAAAGCAAACCAAAAGCCAAACTACAGGAGCTCTAAGAAACTCAAACAAGCAAACAACTAGCAAAACTTAAAGCTGAGGCAAAGACTAGGAAGGAGAAAAGTAAAAGAAAGCAAGTATAACCATAGTGAAAACATTATTTTGTTCATTAAAATCCTTTTGTTAACAAGGTTGATCAAGTCTTGTTACCAAAACAATATTATATGAAAAAACTTTGCATTCCACAAGGTGAGAGTTTTCCAATAAATGATTCTGAACTTGTTTATTAAAATTACCTTGTTTAACAATAAATGTGTCAAGTTCCTCTAAGCATTGATCAGGAGGCTTACCATAAGGAATATCACCTTCATTAAATTGGAGAGAGTGTACCTCACTAGTAGATGAGTGGGTAATTGGCTTACATAATTCTTCTATAGGAGGTAGATTCTTCACATCTTCAACTTTAATACCTTTCTCCTGTAGACACTTCTTAGCTTCCTTCATCACTTCATCATTTAATGCAATAACTCCCCTCTTCTTTGTTGTTTGTGTTGGAACTGGTTCAGCAACAACTGGTTCAGGAGTAATAGGCTCAGGTGTATTTAGCTCAGTTGAAGTCCAATCATCATAATTCTTGCTTATCTTAGTCATTAATTCTTCAGCATCTGTAGGAGTCCTTTTCCTAAAAACACAATCAGCAAAGCTATCTAGGTAGGTCCTAGAATCATCAGTTAGTCAATTATAATAAATATCAAGAAGCTCATTCTTAGATAATGGACATCCAGGATGTGCATGAATCAAGGAACATAATCTTTTCCATGACTCAGGCAATTTCTCTTCTTCTCCCTATTTAAAATCAAAAAGTCTCTACAAAGAAGCATGTCTAGCACTGGGAGAAAAATATTTATGGAAGAAAGAAGCAATCAAGCAATCAGGGCTATCAATGGAACTAGGAGATAATCTATTAAACCAAGCCCTAGCTTCTCCTTTTAGTGAAAAGGGGAAGATCTTAGCAACAAAGTACTTGCGCATCTTAAAATCATTAGAGAACAAAGAACTCATAGTAGAAAGCTCATTCATATGAGCCACAACACTCTCATTTTCAGTCCCACAAAAAGGTTCTTTCTCAACAATATCTAAATAAGATAAATCAAGAGAGAAATCATAATCTTTATCTTTAATATCTATGGGAGAAGTGGCAAACTTAGGATCATAGGACAACTTAGGCATAATAGTACGTCTAGCACGGAGACACTTCATAGCACTAGTACCATGTGTGTTTCGGCACTCTTCAACAAATTCATCAGTGATCTCAATGTAACCATCATTAATATCATAACTCTCAATAGAATCAGGTGAGCTAACAGGTGTAACAGTGTATTCACTAGGAGTTTTGGTATTTCCTAAACTAGCCATAGTAGCATCTAGAAAAGGACCTAATGAACCACTCGCATCAAGCACATTAGAAGTAACCTCATGAGCATCAAAAGCAGTTTCAGACTTAGTAGTAGTAGCAGTGTGTGTAGCATGAGTATGTGGTGGTGGTGTGACAAGCTTACTTATAACAGACGGTGAATCAAGAGCAGCATAGGTGTTTAGGACTGTACCTCTTCTTGTAGTGGATGGTAAAATAGGTAACTTTACATCACGAGACTTCCCCATGATGAAAGGAGTAGCAGTGAACAATAGTAGATCCAGGTGAACTTACAAATAAAGCTATGATCCCCGGCAATGGCGCCAGAAAATAGTCTTGATGACCCACAAGTGTAGGGGATCGCAACAGTCTTCGCGGGTAGTATTACCCAATTTATTGATTCGACACAAGGGGAGGCAAAGAATACTTGCAAGCCTTAACAACTGAGTTGTCAGTTCAGTTGCACCTGGAAATAGTTCTTGCTCACAGAAGTTTATCAGTAGCAATAGTTTGTAGTAGCTGCAGCAAAGCAACAACAATAGCAACAGTGAAATAGTAGCAATAGTAATAGTAACGGTAACAGTAGGATTCGAGTGCGGTAGGCATAGGGATGGATGGACAGGCGTTGCATGGACGAGTCTAAACATGTAACTTCAAAGAACTAGGGCATTGCAGATAAATAATAATAAACATCCAAGTACTAAATAATCCTAGGCATGTGCTCCATATATAGTCATACGTGCTCGCAATGAGAACTTGCATAACATCTTCTGTCCATCCAGCCCATGGCAGCGGGGCCTCTAGGGAACTACTGGCAATTAAGGTGCTCCTTTTAATAGAGCACCGGAGCAAAGCATTAACACTCCGTGAACACATGTGATCCTCACACCACAGCCATCCCCTCCGGTTGTCCCAATTATTATCACTTTGGGGCCTTTGGATCCGGAAAATAATATGTGTACATAACTTGCAGATAAGATCATCAACAATACTATCATAATGATTCAATAATAAGTTCAGATTTGAGATCATGGCACTCGGGCCCTAGTGACAAGCATTAAGCACAACAAGTTGCAACAAAGTCAAATAGCACTAATTGAGATACTAGGCACTATGCCCCTAACAAATCTTATTCGATTACATGATATAACTCATCTAATCCCTATCATCCCTAAGCCTACAGTGGGGTATTACTCACTCATGGATGAGGGAAACATCGGTGGTTGATGGATATGCGTTGGTGATGATGATGGTGATTGTCCTCTCCAAATTCCTCGTCCTGGCAGGGTGCCAAAACGGTGTTTCTGGATCCGAATCTTGGTTTCTCATGGTGGTGGGGGAGCAGAACTCTTTCTGGAAAACTATCGAACCCCCCTATGCTTTTAGGTCAGAAGGCAACTTATAGGCGCGGAGGGAGGCCGAGGAGCTGCCTGGGGTGGCCAGACCTCCCCCAGGAGCGGGGTCAGTGGGCCCGCGCCTGGGGTGGGTCTGGGCCAAGGTTTTGCATTTCAATTTTTTTACCAGGTACGAGCGAAATGGCCAAAATTCGGCTATTTCGGTGAATTTTGGTCAAATCTCAGATGAAATGCAAGAATCAAAATTTAAACTTTGAAACAAAATTTGGCTGAAATTATACCAAAATTTAGAGTTTCAAATAAAATTCTATCAAATATAAAATATTTTAGATAATTCAACAAAAAATCCCCAAATTTAGAAAGCTTTCTTTCGGTAAATTATCTTACCGGTCCTGGCCAAAATGGCTGAATTTCAGTGAAATTTCCGTAATCTCAGCCGAAATTCGAAACCTTGGTCTGGGACCCCCAGGCCTCCCCTCTGTCTCCCCTTCTGGCTCCGTGGATCTTCTGGTGAGAAATAGTTTTTGGCATATTTTCTAGGATTTTTCCTGATAGTTGATTTTCTGCACAAAAACAAGACACCAAGGTAATTCTGCTGAAAACAGCGTCAGTCCGTGTTAGTTGTATCCAAATCACACAAGTTTAGAGAAGAAACAATAGCAAAGTGTTCGAGAAAGTAGATACGTTTTGGACGTATCACATAGCCTATATGATCATTTAGTCCTTGACTTGTAGTACCACTCTATGCTTTCATTAGTAATGTTTTGTCGCTCTACATGATTATGGCCATTATTGCTCTCTTAGTTGGTTGCTCCAAGTCTTTTGCTAGCCTCCACTTGTATGAGTAAGTTCTACTCATGCTTCCAACTCCCAAGAAACCAATTTATTCCAAAGTGTCCACTATAAACTCCTATGCATGGTGTGTTACACCATTCCAAGTATATTCTTGTTTTCAGCTATCTTCCAATTAAAAAGTATTTTTTATGTGAAAACTTAGTGATTAAATCCCTCACAAACTTTATGGAACACTTTATATTCTTTGACCCTAATAAACTTGAACCAATTTGTCATCTATGTTGAATATGCTTGCACTTATACATTGGAATTAGCAGAACCGTGCTGCCACGGGGAACGTTTTCAACATTGCACTTGTACTTTGTACTTAGTTGATATCATGCTCTTTTGTCTATGGATGTCACCGGTGTGAAATAAATAGGGAACTTTTAAGTCCATGAGTATGTATTTTGTGTTAGAGAAACGCCTGGGCCGCTAGCCTAAGCCATTCCTAATCATGGTGGAAACTTGCAGCATCACCATAGTGATCTATCTATGAAGCATCCTCAATAAAAAGGTATGCATATAGTAAATAAAAAGATCTCTGAGATGCTCATTGTCTGCTTGCCTTGTCATTTTGGTTATGGGATAGCTCCTGTACCATGTGCAAGGGGTACCTCGTTGGCAGTTCTCTATGATACACATGTACTTACAATGACAAGAACTTATAGGTGACTGAAGTTGAGTAGCATGACATATGGCCCTCGTATTCAAGGGACTTGAGATTGCCAACTTATACTTTGTCAAGCATATACTCCATAGTTTGTTCACTTTAACCTTAATCACTTCAAGATGCTTATGATAGGGGCAAAGAGGGCTGAAAGCTAAAAAGTACCATAATTTTTGGAAGCTATTTTTTCAAACTTGAAATTTTTGGAAGTGTATTCATAGAACCATCACAATAACCAAGCATCAAAATAACATAGAGTTTGAACGACATAAACAACAATTTTTTAAAATTCAAACACACCATAGCAAGCCATCCACATGTTGGATGGTCATTGCGACTCAATAATCAAAGTACGGTAGATGAAAGATAAACGAGTAGTCTACACTACTCCTCCGCATCAATCTCCACATCAACAAGGGTAAGACCTGCATTCTCCATGGAGGTCTTCTACTCATCAACACTAGCAGTCAAGGCCTCAATGTTGGCCATAAGAGCCCTCTTCTGTGAGCGAAGCCTCTTGATCACTCCCTGCTGGTGCTCAATATCGAAGTCCTTGGAATCTAACTCTTCCTTCATCTCCTGGATCTTCTTGTTCCTGTCTTGGACTCTTTTCTCCTGGCTCTTGAACTTCTTGTCCTGGCTTTCAAATTTGCCCACCATTTCCTTGACAATCTCGTCTTGCTCCGCGAAGAGCTTGTCCTTCTCTCGGAGCTGAACCTGGATCTCGTCATTGCTAAGCATGACGTTGGTCCTATCAGTATCAAGGTGTCTAATTAGACCCTCTAGGTCCTGAAGGTACAAACGAATCGGCTCCATCGTCTCTCTAGCAGCATCCCCGTACTCTATAGCCTCACCCTCCTCGTCGCGTATCCCAAAGGGGTGAAAGTAAAGAGCTCTAAGCTCGGTGGAGTTTCTCCCTACCAGGCGCCCAAGTAAATCCGGCATGACTACATCTAAGCCTTTCTCCTTCTCGTCATGCATCAGCTTGAAAGTGATAGCCTCCGTGGGTGGCTCGGTCTGGCGTCCCGGCTGTGTGACTCTGAAGCCCCATAGGTCCTTCCTCTCAAACTTGGTGAGCTGAAGTGCCATGATGCTAGGAAGTGGAAGGTTGAGCACACTAGTGAGCTCAATGAGACGAGTACCAAAACAAGTTCTATTGAACTCCTCGGCCGTGTTGATAACAACATTAGGCATCTATTTTTATAAGTTAGAGAAAAGTTAGAACCAACACAAGTAGAGAAAACTCACAAGACAAAATATCACAAGCACATCTTTTGCAACAATCACACAAGTCATGGCATACACAAATCCATTTCAACATCAAAGGTTCAACATAACTTAGACAAAATTTTGGAAGTAAAAACGATGAGTGTGGTGGTCCAACTAACGAAGTACGTTACAACTCTCACTCACTAGACAAAATAGCTATCAGGGCATCCTTAGTAGCCATCTGCCTATCTTGTTCATAAGACTCCCATATTAGGTCTATGATGTCTCCCCTTAGTTGTTGGTTGGTAGTCTCTAATTCTTGGGTATGCTTCTTTTCTTCTCTAAGGTCATTTTGGGTGTTGAGCATACTGCACTTGAGTCTATCACCAAGCTCCTTGATGGCATTCCAAGCTTCATTTCTTGCAGAGTCAAAGAATCTTGTGTGCATTTCAGAGTTGACGACCATGCAAAATCTTGACTCCTTGTGGTTGTCTTCCTTGTTTATGTACAAGTGAAGTTGCACCCACCAATACTCTTCTCCTTCATCCATCACATGGAATCCCTTGTACACAGCTTCTGTTGGAGATATGCCCAAGAGGCAATAATAAAGTGGTTATTATCATATCTTCATGCTTATGATAAATGTTTACATACCATGCTATAATTGTATTAATCGGAAACATTAATATTTGTGTGATTTGTAAACATAAAAGAGTCCCTAGTAAAGCCTCTTGTTAAATTAGCTTGTTGGTTAATATATGATCATGGTTACCTGATCATGAACATAGAGATGTTATTAACAACAGGCTCATATCATTAGGAGAATGATATGATGGACATACTCCTATAGTTAAGCGTAGCATAAAGATCAAGTCATTTAATATAGTTCATTTGCTATAAGCTTTCTGATACATAGTAACCTAATTCCTTCGACCATGAGATCATGCTAATCACCATCACCGAAAGGATGCTTTGATGACATCAAACACCACACCGTAACTGGGTGGCTATAAAGGTGGCATTGAGTGTTTGGAAAGTATGGGTTGAGGCACAGGTGTCAAGAGTGGGATTTGTCCATCCATATGACGGATAGATATACTCTGGGCCCTCTCGGTGGAATGTCATCCAATTATCTTGCAAGCATGTGACTGGCTCACAAGGGATCACATATCACGGGAACGAGAAAAGAGTACTTATCGGTAACGAGGTTGAACTAGGTATGCAGAGATACCGACGATCAAAACCTCGGATAAGTAAACTATCATGAGACAAAGGGAAATTGGTATTGTATGTAAGTGGTTCATTCGATCACAAAGTAATCGTAGAAATATGTGGGAGCCATATGAATTTCCAGATTCCTCTATTGGTTATTGATCGGAGAAGTGTCTCGGTCATGTCCGCATAATTCACGAACCGTAGGGAAACACACTTAAGGATTCGATGTTGTTGAGTAGTTATGGAATGATGAGTAACAGACCGAATGTTGTTCGGAGTCTCGGATGGGATTCGGGATATCACGAGGAGATACGGAATGGTCCGGAGAATAAGATTCATATAAGGAAAGTCATGTTTCGGAGTTGGGGAATGATTCCGGTGTTTTCATCAGGAATGTTCTAGAAGGGTCCAGAAGGTCCGGCACTCCAGAGGGGAAGGGTACATGAATGTGTCATGACAATGTGGAATGGTTGCATCATGTACTAGGTCACTTGGCTGGGAAAAAATAAAGGGAGAAATCAAATCCTAGTTTGAAAGTCAAACGCCAATTTGAAAAGTCAAACGGCAAGTTTGCTTGGTGGAGGGAGAGTAGGAAACCTACTTAGGGAGGAAGTCCCACTCCCTCCACCCGCCGGCCAAGGAGGAGGAGTTGGAGGAGAACTCCCTCCTTGTAACACCCTCAGAATCGGACCTATGCAAGTTTCAGCGATTCCCGCCAAACCCGCATAGAAACGATTCAAAGGTGCCCACCAGGCACTTTCGTGCGGGTGGAAAACGAAGTAATAACATTACACAACAGTCCTCGATGGGACCCACAGAACAGATATATATACAACACGACTCCATGAGTCAAGAATACAGATATACGGTACAAAGATCCAAATCACCTTGAAAAGATGGAGCGCCCGACTACGGACAAGATGCAAATGGGGCTAAGAGCCCTGAAGAATAACCAATGGCGTCCATAACCCTGCCCAGGCCAAGCCGGAAGGGTAA
Source organism: Avena longiglumis (assembly GCA_030063025.1). Classification (NCBI taxonomy): domain Eukaryota; kingdom Viridiplantae; phylum Streptophyta; class Magnoliopsida; order Poales; family Poaceae; genus Avena; species Avena longiglumis. Next base: position 367,577,069 of record CP125978.1, read on the forward strand.
CCCTGCTAACGACGTCGATCTCAAAACCTGCTTAAACAAAAGGGGTGCCGACAAAGGGCAAAGGAAAAAGAGGAGCGTCGATCGAGGCCAAGACGGCGAGACTAGAATTCGGCGGTCCTCGCCTACATAGGTATGGTGGACTGAAGCGACAGCAGCAGCATGCACTAAACAACCTATAGAGACTCGATACAACTGGCGGCAATAAGAGAGGGGTAAGAAAGACCTATCCGGAACCAATCTGAATCTAGCACCAAACAAACCCATCCTGGTATTTCCCCCTCGAGACCAAACGAGGAAGTCAACCGAGGAACTCACACAGTTGGCAGTTTTATTTATTCAGTTATCGTTGCAACAATTACTAGTCAAATATAGATAGTCATCCTGATAAAATGGGCAGTGGGCAATTTTTAGTTAACCATTCCGTTATAGTTGCAACACTTACTAATCAGATACAAATAGCATGAGATAACCCAAAAACCCAGCAGTTGTTGGTACTTTTACTTAGCCATTCCGTTGTAGTTGCAATACTTACTAGTCAGGAACAATGGTCGCAAGCGACACCCAAAGCAAGCAATTGTGGGCAGTATTATTTAGCCATTCCATTATAGTGAAGCTGATTACTAGTCATTATAAAGTCAAATTTATAACACTACATTAGTTATAGTTGTCTATGATCGAGATACTGTGCTCCAAGTCGTCCATAACCGCGGACATGGCTTTCAGAAAGTTTTAACCCGGCCGGGGTGCACAAATAGCAACACACACTCGATCAACCTCGGAAAAACCAAATCAAAACCCAACGAGGCCTTCACGACAAAGCAATCACAGGATTCAGAAATATTTCAGGGGGCCACCCATTGAGTAGACCATAGCGAAGCGGTGACTCCGAGACGGACTCAAGGTTTGCGACAATGGTTGTAAACGACCGGGAACCCAAAACTGGGCTGGTCGATACCGCAAAAACATTCCGCTTACCTAAACATTACAGTGTGCTCCTCGCACAATCGTAATAAAGCAGTAAAGCATGGCATAAGTACACGATCGTAAATAAAACCTCAAACTAGTTTGTGGCCCCAAGAAATAAGGCGAATCAAGCTCGCTCGGGGGTCCCATAATCCTCCCGGATGTGGATAGCGCGATAAATCAAGGAACAGGTATCAAGCACTCGGGGTCCTACGGGACACAAGTGGGCGGTCGGAAACCAAATATTATCTATCACCCACCGATGCCTCACCTTACTTACTTCAATTTTAGTTGTTAAACAGGAATTAAAGTGAACTATAAGTAAAGCCATGATCATCTCCAACATCAAACATGCGGCATTACTCCAACAACTGTGGTACTTGACGACACGCAACAACACTTGAGCAAGCGACTACGACGCGCAAGTCCAACTATCTACCAAACAACAGGTAATAGGATGTGTCCAAGACAATATAAGGTTGCAAGGGATACCACGGGCACGAAAACTAGAGCATCGCAACACAGATAGCAATAGATCAACAGGAGGGAATAAATACTATAAAAGTAAGATAGGTAGAAAGGGGGAGATGCTCGCCTGAAAACATTGCCGAAGGTTCAACCGAAGATCGGGCCGAAGCTCACATCAACTCAACGGCCTTATCCGCGAAGAAGCAAAACACTAGAAGAAACACCGGATGCACCATTTAATACTACGGCAAAAGATCGGCATGATGCATGCATGATGTATGACATGGCAAGGGTGCAATGCAATTAGGTCATATTAAGCGGAACCGGGGTCCCGACAATTAAATATGTGGTTCTAGTTGTTTATCTACCCCGCAAATTAAATGTTGTATTAGCAAGGCAAAACAAGTTACCGGTTCGCTACACAAATTTAAATGAGGCCAATATGAGACTAGATTTGCCCGCATATGGGCCCCATATTTAATTATGAGGTGAATCGGCATAAGGCCCCAAACCACACGACAATATGCATGCATGAACATTTAATATGCGACAAGTTGTATATATTATAAAATAGGGTTTCGGGAAGGGGTTCACACATTAGGGGGTCTCGACGATCTTGGGGTTCCGGGGTTCGGTCTCAGGGTTCGGATCTGGGGTTCGGCGGGATCGAGGTTTGGACTCCGGGATCGTTCTCAGATAACTGAGGTAGGTCTTGTCGTTCCGGGAAGGAGGACTTGGTGTTCCTTGTTCTCGGCGATCTGCGGAGAAGGTCTTGACGCTCGGTGCCCGCGAAGTTGATCTTGGTGTTTCATGATGTTCTTGCCGACTCCATGCGAAGGCCTTGGCGCTCTAGATCGGTCTTCAGGGTCTCGGGCGCCGGAATCGGTCTTTGAGGGTCTCGTGGAAGAACTTAGGGCTCCGGCTTCCTGAAGGAGCACTTGAGGTTCCGAACATTGTCGGTGACGAGCTTGGAAGTGGCGTCGGGGTCCTCCAATAGCCACACAAAGCTCCAAAGGTAATACTTGCCGGGGTCTTGTCGATCTTGTTCAAACTATTGCTCCTGTCTTCATAGTACCAACATGGCACGGGCACGGGCATGGGCAGCAACTTAACGTTACCACATCCTCACACCACAGTATATCCACAACAACCGATACTGCACAGGGAGCGGCGATTGACGGCGAAGCGGGCCCGCTGTCGGAGGCCACAGGGCTAATGGAGGCGGAAGGCGTCAGAGAGGAGAGGCCGGCGACGGCGGCGTCTCGGGACGAGGCCGAGGAGCCGCGGTGCGGGGTCGGGGCAGAGGCCGGCGGTGGAGGGGGTCGTCGGGGTTGGAGAAGAGGCCGAGCGTGGAGCTCGCGGGAGGTGCAGGCCGGCGCGGAGGGTGGCGCTGGGCGGCAGACGGGCCTCGGTGCCACGGGTCATGGAGGCGCGGGCGCCGGGCGAGGAGGCGGTGGGACGAACGGAGGAGGCGGCAGGCGGTGGATGCGGGGTGGGATCGCCGAGGCGCCGGCCGGGGAAGGAGGAGCTCATGGGTCGGGCGGCTGAGCGGTCGCGCCAGGCGGTGGCGAAGGCCGGGCGACGGCGGGAGGCGGCGGGGTGGAGCTCAGGGCGGCGAGGCCGGGGCCGACGAGGTTGGCGGCGCGGAGGAGGACCGGAGGGGAGGCCGCGGGGAGGCGAGGTAGGCGAGGTCGGTGGCGGACGGCGCAGAGGAGAGGCAGCGAGAGACGGAGGTTGGGGACGGGGGTGCTGGCGGCGGCGCTGGGTTGGGGAACGGGGGAGGAGAGGCGCGAGGTGGGAGACGAGCGACGGGGTGGAGGAGGAACAGGGCGAGCGCGTCGGGTGGGGAGCGGGGCTGCGCGGCTGGTGGGGTTGGGCGGGACCCAGGCGGGCCAGGGAGGGAGAGTGGCTGCGGGTGGGGTCGGGTTGGTGGCCGGTGGAGGGGAGAGAGTGGTTGGCGTGTGTGCTTGCTACGTGCATGTGTGGCTGCGGGTGAGTGGGGAGTGGGGGTGAGAGGAGGTGGGCCAGGTGGCGGGCTGGGATTGGGTAGAGGGAAGGGAGAGGGTGAGGTGGCGAGAGGCTATTGGTTGGGGTGAGGTGGATGCAGGGTGGGTAGTTTAGGTCTGGGTATAAAAAGGGGTTTAGACGGACCGATTTGTTCTGGGGGTGGTCGTCCGGGTCGAATCGGCCCGTTCGGCTGCCCCCCTAAAATAATTTAATATATTATTTGTTTAAAACAAGGCTTCTGCGAACCGATAGCAAACAAAACAAAATAATCCGGAGACCCGGGTTTTGCGTTTGAATAAAGACGGGGCGTATAGAAAACACAAACAGGTTTTTCCGCAAATAGTTTTTATGCAAGCAAATGCAAGATGATGACAATGCTCAAATGCAATATGGCATGATGACATGAGCATGCGGTCATGACGATGCAATGCACAAAAACAACGCGATTTTCTAGTAGTGGTTTTTGCGGGATGCCACAATTTGACACCACTAACAATGGATCTCGCCCTCGAGATCCGCCTCATGGTACCGAAAAGAAGGTCGGCGATCTGCATCAACTCGCTTCGTGTAGATCTTCGCGACACCATTAACAATGGTTCCTTCTCCATCTTGAAATCGGCGACACCACCAAGAAAGGGTCGTTGTTCACGTTCGTCAAGGGAACACTCCGGTTAAACAACGGACGAAGTTAAAGGTAAGGCCACCACTAAATTCCATGGAAGGAGTAAAACTGCTAGATCCACTGATTCGATGTACAAGAGAGAATGATAAGAGTAGTCGGATGGTGATCAGTCCATCGCGCACCCAAACCATTACTCGGCACCCGAATAGGCGGATTATGCGACCAACTCTCGGAATTAGACTGAAGATCTCGACAAGCGAGGTTCGGAAACAAAGGAGTGATGCAGACTCTGCATCGGATCTGGCGTAGATGATGTCGTCGCGTCGGAAAACACCGGAAGGCACGAGAAGGAACAAAGAGAAGTCCACCAAACGAAGGATTCCTCGGATAGCATGAAGACCAGAGGTAGCAACACCGTTACCAAAAGAGGAAGCGAAACCCTGAAGGTACGATGGAACCCAACCACGAGAAATCCTGGAATCGAAGAGAGAGAAGAGAGCGGATTCAAAACACGTAGAGGTAAGAGAAGAATAGCAGAGGGGTAAGGAATAAAAATCAGACCTAATCAGAACTATCCAACCGATTTTTCAAAAATAGTTTTGACACTCTACTTCGGCCGTTAGCTAGGTTATCCTACAGGCTGGACTTGTGGGGTATCGTAACTGCTGGGCTCTGATACCACTCTGTAACACCCTCAGAATCGGACCTATGCAAGTTTCAGCGATTCCCGCTAAACCCGCATAGAAACGATTCAAAGGTGCCCACCAGGCACTTTCGTGCGGGTGGAAAACGAAGTAATAACATTACACAACAGTCCTCGATGGGACCCACAGAACAGATATATATACAACACGACTCCATGAGTCAAGAATACAGATATACGGTACAAAGATCCAAATCACCTTGGAAAGATGGAGCGCCCGACTACGGACAAGATGCAAATGGGGCTAAGAGCCCTGAAGAATAACCAATGGCGTCCATAACCCTACCCAGGCCAAGCCGGAAGGGTAACCCTGCTAACGACGTCGATCTCAAAACCTGCTTAAACAAAAGGGGTGCCGACAAAGGTGTGGCATCCCGCAAAACCACTCCTAGAAAATCGCGTTGAATTTGTGCATTGCATCGTCATCATCATGCATTGTTTGCCAAAACTATGTTTGCAAAACCCGTCTTTGTTTTCTAAACGCCCATCTTTATTCAAACGCCAAAACCCCGGGGCTCCGGAGTATTTTGTTTTGTTGCATTCGGGTTGCAAACGGCCCAATGAAATTAAATAAAAGATTTAATTTGTTTTAGTAGGGGCAGTCGAAAGGGCCGTTTTAGCCCGAACGACCACCCCATATTTTCTAATCGGTCCAACCTGACCCGCCCCTCTAATCCTAGGCCTACCCAGTTTTCTACCCCAACCCAGCCTCCACCTCACTCCCCCCAATCAGATCCCTCCACCTCACCCTCTCCTCTCCTCCCACCCAACCACAAAGTGCCACCTCAGCCCCCTCTCTCCACCTATGCTAAAACCACCCACCTGCCCCACACACACTTCCTCCACCACTCAGCACACGCACACAACGCACACACGACGCGCGCGTCCCCCCCCACCTGCCGCGTGCCTGCCCCACGCGGGACCCACCTGCAGACCCCCACCAGCCCCACGCGCCTCCTCCCTCCTCCCCTGTTCCTCTTCTTCCTTCAACCGCCCATCCCCGCCACCGCTCCCCTCCGCACGCGACCGCCCCGCCTCTGGCTCCTCCTCCTCACTGCAGCCGCCCGGCGCGCCACGCGCCCGCAGCTCCATCCTTCCTCCTCCCGCCGCTTCCCTACCACCACCCGTGCCGCCCCGCTGCTCCTGCCGCCCGAAGCTCCGCCCAGCCGCCTCGCCCCTCAGCCTCTCGCTCCGCCTCACCTCCGCAGCCGCCTCCTCTCCTCCTCTCTCCTGTTTCCCTCGCCGCCCATGGCTCGCCAGACCGCCACTCACCGCCGCCTGCCCGCCTCCGCTGAGCCCCGCTGCCGCGCCTTGGCCCGCTTGAGCACCTCCTCACCCCGCACGCTCGCCGCTCCACCGCTGCTCGCCTCGCCTGGCCCGTCCTCCGTCAGCTTCTGCCGGTCCCGCTCAACCAACGCCCTCCTGCCAGCGCGCCTGCTCCTCCTCGAGCCAGGCCGCTCCCAACCACCGCCTCAACCTCATCTCCGGCGCCCGCTGCGCCAAGCTCTGCCGCCGTGGCGTCGCTGCCCGCCCGCGTGACCCCTCCCCGATGCCCGGTCCCGCTGGCGTCCACCACCGCCGAAGCTTGGCCACGCCGCCACGCCACGGCAGACTCCGACGCCCTGCGCCGGGCCCGTCTCTACTCCGCCGGGCCTGCCCTCCCCGACCGTGCCGCAGCCCACCGAGAACACCGGCCCCCGCATGACCCACTCGGCAAGACCTCCTCGATGACAAGACCGGCACGGAACGAGACCCGAAGTTCTATCCAAGGCCACCGGCGCCGGATCCTCGAGACCTTCTTTCCGGATGCGACCCCGATCCCGAACCCCGGTGAACCACGATCCCCACTGCAGCACAACAAGGTCGTCGAGGTGGAACCGACAAGATCTGCAACACGGCCGCGGAGTGACCCTCGGACGCCCAGATCTACCTCGGACGCCAAAACCCGAACCGGAAGGACGCCAAGATCACCGTCTCGGAACGACACGACCTTCTCCTCGGACGCTAAGAACTACAATCGGTACCCTAAGGCACCGCGACCCCGGCGCGTCAAGTACTTCTTCCTTGAGACGCCATGACTGGGACCCCGGACCCGAAGGCCACATGGGACGACAAGTACTCCATCATGGACCCGATCGAAGCAAACCCGAAGACGGTGGATACGACAAGTACCTTCCAGATCCGATGCCCGAGGACGCCGACATGATAAACCAAGACCGACATGAGGCCGACAAGGTCTGCTTCATGGATTCGAGACCGATCCCGAACGCCAAGACCATCTCGACCCCGTGGAACCCGACAAGATCTGCACGACGACAAGAACGGCACCGATCCGGAAGATCCGATGAACCCCGACACCGAACCAAGTCCGGCTTCTCGGAACGCCAAGAACTACCCCTGATATCCGAGAACGACCCCGGAGGCCGAGAACGTTCCGTCGAACCCTGAACCCCAGATCCGTCGAACCCTGGACCCCAAGCCCAACCCCGAACCCCAGGAACCCCCAAGATCGTCGAGAACCCTAATGTGTGACCCTTATCCTCGAACCCTATTTTTAACATAACAACTTGTCGCATATTAAATTGTCATCTCGCATGCATATCATTGGTTTGGGGGCCTTATGCCGATTCACCTAATAATTAAATATGGGGCCCATATGCGGGCAAATCTAGTCTCATATCGGCCTCATTTAAACTTGTGTAGCGAACCGGTGATATCTTTTGCCTTGTTAAACAACATTTAAATTGCGGGGGTTCTAAACAACTTGAACCGTTAGTAATTGTCGGGACCCCGGTTCCGCTTAATATGACCTATTTGCATCGCACCTTTGCCATGACATTCATCATACATGCATCATGCCGATCTTCTGCCGTTGTATTAAATAGCGCATCCGGTGTTTCTTCTAGTGTTTTGCTTCTTCATGATTGGACCGTTGAGTTGATGTGAGCTTCGCCCCGATCTTCGGATGAACCTTTCGACAATGTTTTCAGGCGAGCATCTCCCCCTTTCTACCCATCTTACTTTTATAGTAATTTACTCCTTCCTGTTGATCTATTTGCTATCTGTGTTGCGATGCTTTAGTTTCCGTACCTGTGATATTCCCTTGTAGCCCTATATTGCCTTGGACACACCCTATTACCTGTTGTTTGGTAGATAGATGGACTTGCGTGTCGTAGTTGCTTGCTCAAGTGCTGATGTGAGTCGTCATATGCCACAGTTGCTGATGTATTGCCGCATGTTGAGGTTGGAGATGATTCTAGTTTTACTTATCGTCACTTTAAATTCTGTTTAACAACTAAAATTGAATAAGCAGAGGCATCGGTGGGTGATAGATAATATTTGGTTTCCGAACGCCCACTTGTGTCCCGTAAGACCCCGAGTACTTGATACCTGTTCCTTGATTTGCGCGCTATCCACATCCGGGAGGTATATGGGACCCCCCTGAGCCAGAGCTTGATTCAGTCTTATTTCTAGGGGCCACAAACTAGTTTGAGGTTTTATTTACGATCCTGTACTTATGCCATGCTTTACTGCTTTATTTACGATTGTGCGAGGGGCACACTGCATCGCTTAGGAGTGGGACACGCTTTCATGTGTCGACAAGCCACACTTTCGGGTTCCCAGTCGTTCACAGCCGTCCACCCAAACCTTGAGGCCGTCTCGGAGCTTGCTTACTCCGTTGTGGATTCTACTCTAAGGGGTGGCCCCCTGAAATATTTCTGAATCATGTGATTGTTCAGTCGTGAAAGCCTCGTTGGGTTTTGATTTGGTTTTTCCGAGGTTGATCGAGCGTGTTGCTATTGGTGCACCCCGGGTAAAACTTTCAAAGCCGTGTCCGCGGATATGGACGACTTGGAGCACGAGATCTCGATCATAGACAAGCATAACTAAAGTTTATCGCTATAAATTTGACTTATAATGACTAGTAATCAGCTCCACTATAACGGAATGGCTAATTAATACGCCCACAATTGCTTGTTGGTTGTCGCCATACAATTATACTGACTAGTAAGTATTGCAACTACAACGGAATGGCTGAATAAAAGTACCAACAACCGCCGGTTTTGGGTTTATCTCATGCTATCATTCGATTAGTAATTGTGGCAACTATAACGGAATGGTTCAATAAAGTGCCCATCGCTTACTTTATCGTGACGATTATCTAAACCTCGACTAGTAAAGTGTCGCAACTATAATCGAATGAGTAAAACCGCCACCGTGTGAGTTCCTGTTGACTTCCTCGCTTGGTCTCGAGGGGAAACACCAGGATGGGTTTGATTGGTGTTAGCTTGTGTTGGATCCGATAGGTCATTCTCACCTCTCTCGATAACCGCCGGTTGTATCGAGTCTCTATAGGTTGTTTAGTGCATGCCGCCGCGCCGCCATCCACCATACCTATGTAGGAGAGGACCGAATTCTAGCCTCGCTGTAATCGCCTCGATCGACGCTCCTTCTTTGTTTTCGCTTTGCCCTTTGTCGGCACCCTTTGTTTAAGCAGGTTACGAGATCGACGTCGTTAGCGTGGTTACCCTTCCGGCTTGGCCGCAGGGTTATGGACGCCATTGGTTATTCTTCGTGGCTCTTAGCCCCATTTGCTTCTTGTCCGTAGCTGGACGCCTATCGCTTTCAAGGTGATTTGGATCTTTGTATATTATATTCAGATTCTTGACTCTCCGAGTCGCTGTTGTATGTATCTGCTCATGGGTCCCATCGAGGACTGTGTAATGTTATTACTTCGCTTTCCACGCATTTAAAGTGCTCGGTGGGCACCTTTGAATCGCTTCTATGCGGGTTTGAATTTTGCTCAAACTTGCATAGGCCCGATTCGAGGGTGTTACAGAGTGGTATCGAGCTCAGCAGTATGATACCCACAAGTCCAAATGTAGGATAACCTAGTTAACGGCCGAAGTAGAGTGTCAAAACTATTTTGCAAAATCGGTTGGATAGTTCTGACTAGGTCTGGTTTTACTCCTTACCCCTCTGCTATTCTACTCTCACCTCTACGCGTTTTGAATCCGCTCTCATCTCTCTCTTCGAGTCCGTGATTTCTCGGTTGGGTTTCCGTGCCTTCGTGGCTTCTTTTCCCTTTGGTAACGGAGGCGCTACGAACATCAATCAACTGCAATTGTCTCTGTGCCCTTCATCCGATCTTTTGTTCTTGAGCTCTCTATCCATCTGTGTTCCTTGCTGGATATCAGTGTCGTTGGAAAACATATGAGAAGGACGAGCTTTGGTGAAGTTGGAGTCGACCTTGAGCACGTGTTGTTCATGCCAATGGAACCATCGCGAAACCTAATCAGTGTGTCTTCCATACGATTTCCTGCTGGCAGCATTCCTTTGTTCCGGATACCACCTATGAAGATCTTCAGTCTAAATCTCGAGAGTTGAGTTGCCTGATTCTCTTAACCATGTATAGAGTTGATAGTTGGTTCCGGGATGGACTGATCACCCTACTCGACTCTTCTTTGTGCTCGTACATCGAACTGGTAGATTAATGTAACTTCTCCCTCATCTAATGGAAGTTAGAGGTGGCCTTATAGTTTGATACCTCTACCTTCGTCCTTTGTTCTCCGGAGTGCTCTCTCGTCGATCAGGAGCAACGACCCTTTGTTAGTGGTGTCGCGAGGATCTACATGAAGCGCGAGAAGATTCAGATCGCTGGTCTCCCTTCCGGTAGCATGAGGCGGATCTCGAGGGCGAGATCCCTTGTTAGTGGTGTCGAATTGTGGCATCCCGCAAAACCACTCCTAGAAAATCGCGTTGAATTTGTGCATTGCATCGTCATCATGCCTTGTTTGCCAAAACTATGTTTGCAAAACCCGTCTTTGTTTTCTAAACGCCCATCTTTATTCAACGCCAAACCCGGGCGGAGTATTTTGTTTTGTTGCATTCGGTTGCAACGCCCAATGAAATTAAATAAAGATTTAATTTGTTTTAGTAGGGCAATGAAGGGCCGTTTAGCCCGAACGACCAACCCCATATTTTCTAATCGGTCCAACCCGCCCCTCTAATCCTAGGCCTACCCGCTTTTCACCCCAACCCAGCCTCCACCTCACTCCCCCAATCAGATCCCTCCACCTCACCCTCTCTCCTCCCACCCAACCACAAAGTGCCACCTCAGCCCCTCTCTCCACCTATGCTAAAACCACCCACCCCACACACTTCCTCCACCACTCAAAGACACGCACAACGCACACACGACGCTGCCCCCCACTCCAAGGCGTGCCCACGCTGGACCCACTGCAGACCCCCACCAGCCCCACGCGCCTCCCTCCTCCCTCCTTCCTCTTCTTCCTTCAACCGCCCATCCCCGCCCCTCCACTTGTGACGCCTCTGGCTCCTCCTCCCCTTGGCAGCCGCCACGGCCGCCACCGCAAGGCCCATCCTCCTTCCTCCCCCCTACCCGCCGGCCCACCACCCGGCTCCGCCGCCTGAGCTCCTGCCGCCTCAGCCCCTCTCGCCCTCCCTCACCAGCCTCTCCTCTCCGCTGCTCATGCCTCCGCTGCAAGGCCGCCGCCTCTGCCTCCACTGAGCCTCGCCCGGCCTTGCTGCCCCCGCTGAGCACCTCCTCCTCACCCGCATCGCCGCTGCTTCCACCGCCGCTCGCCTGCGCCTGCCGTCCTCCGTCGCTTCTGCCGGTCCCGCCAACTAACGCCCGCTGAAGCGCTCGCCGCCTCCTCCGAGCCAGGCCGCTGCCCAACCACCGCCTAACTCATCTCCGCGCCCGCTGCGCTTAAGCCGCCGCCTTCGCGCTGCTGCCGCCACAGGACTCCCTCGATGCCCCGCTTCTGGCGCTGCCACCGCCCGGCCTGGCCGCCAAGCCACGCCGCCACGGCAGACTCACGACGCTCATGCGCCCGGCCTTCGGCTGGCCCACCGCTGTCCCTCCCCGACTGCCGCTGCACGCACGGCGAGAACACCGGCCCCCGCATGACCCACTCGGCAAGACCTCCTCGATGACAAGACCGGCACGGAACGAGACCCGAAGTTCTATCCAAGGCCACCGGCGCCGGATCCTCGAGACCTTCTTTCCGGATGCGACCCCGATCCCGAACCCCGGTGAACCACGATCCCCACTGCAGCACAACAAGGTCGTCGAGGTGGAACCGACAAGATCTGCAACACGGCCGCGGAGTGACCCTCGGACGCCCAGATCTACCTCGGACGCCAAAACCCGAACCGGAAGGACGCCAAGATCACCGTCTCGGAACGACACGACCTTCTCCTCGGACGCTAAGAACTACAATCGGTACCCTAAGGCACCGCGACCCCGGCGCGTCAAGTACTTCTTCCTTGAGACGCCATGACTGGGACCCCGGACCCGAAGGCCACATGGGACGACAAGTACTCCATCATGGACCCGATCGAAGCAAACCCGAAGACGGTGGATACGACAAGTACCTTCCAGATCCGATGCCCGAGGACGCCGACATGATAAACCAAGACCGACATGAGGCCGACAAGGTCTGCTTCATGGATTCGAGACCGATCCCGAACGCCAAGACCATCTCGACCCCGTGGAACCCGACAAGATCTGCACGACGACAAGAACGGCACCGATCCGGAAGATCCGATGAACCCCGACACCGAACCAAGTCCGGCTTCTCGGAACGCCAAGAACTACCCCTGATATCCGAGAACGACCCCGGAGGCCGAGAACGTTCCGTCGAACCCTGAACCCCAGATCCGTCGAACCCTGGACCCCGAGCCCAACCCCGAACCCCAGGAACCCCCAAGATCGTCGAGAACCCTAATGTGTGACCCTTATCCTCGAACCCTATTTTTTAACATAACAACTTGTCGCATATTAAATTGTCATCTCGCATGCATATCATTGCTTTGGGGGCCTTATGCCGATTCACCTAATAATTAAATATGGGGCCCATATGGGCAAATCTAGTCTCATATCGGCCTCATTTAAACTTGTGTAGCGAACCGGTGATATCTTTTGCCTTGTTAAACAACATTTAAATTGCGGGGGTTCTAAACAACTTGAACCGTTAGTAATTGTCGGGACCCCGGTTCCGCTTAATATGACCTATTTGCATCGCACCTTTGCCATGACATTCATCATACATGCATCATGCCGATCTTCTGCCGTATTAAATAGCATCCTGTTTCTTCTAGTGTTTTGCTTCTTCATGATTGGACCGTTGAGTTGATGTGAGTCACCGATCTTCTGATGAACCTTTCGACAATGTTTTCAAAGCAGCATCTCCCTTTCTACCCATCTTACTTTTATAGTAATTTACTCTTCCTGTTGATCTATTTGCTATCGTGTTGCGATGCTTTAGTTCGCACGTGATATTCCTTGCAGCCCTATATTGCCTTGGACACACCCTATTACCTGTTTGGTAGATAGATGGACTTGTGTCGTAGTTGCTTGCTCAAGTCTTGATGTGAGTCGTCATATGCCACGCTTGTCGATGTATTGCCGCATGTTGAGGTTGGAGATGATTCTAGTTTTACTTATCGTCACTTTAAATTTCTGTTTAACAACTAAAATTGAATAAGCGAGGCATCGGGTGTGATAGATAATATTTGGTTTCCGAACGCCCACTTGTGTCCCGTAAGACCCCGAGTACTTGATACCTGTTCCTTGATTTGCGCGCTATCCACATCCGGGAGGTATATGGGACCCCCCTGAGCCAGAGCTTGATTCAGTCTTATTTCTAGGGGCCACAAACTAGTTTGAGGTTTTATTTACGATCCTGTACTTATGCCATGCTTTACCGCTTTATTTACGATTGTGCGAGGAGCACACTGTACTGTTTAGGAGTGGGACACGTTTCCGCGGTGTCGACAAGCCCAGCCACACTTTCGGGTTCCCAATGCTCACACCCACCCAAACCTTGAGGCCGTCTCGAGCTTGCTTACGCTGCGGATTCTACTCTAAGGGTGGCCTCAAATATTTCTCAATCCGTGATTGTTCAACGTGAAAGCCTCGGGTTTTGATTTGGTTTTTCCGAGGTTGATCGAGCGTTGTTATTGGTGCACCCCGGCCGGGTAAAACTTTCTGAAAGCCGTGTCCGCGGATATGGACGACTTGGAGCACAGTATCTCGATCATAGACAAGCATAACTAAAGTTTACTGCTATAAATTTGACTTATAATGACTAGTAATCAGCTCCACTATAACGGAATGGCTAATTAATACTGCCCACAATTGCTTGTTGGTTGTCGCTTGCGACAATTATACCTGACTAGTAAGTATTGCAACTACAACGGAATGGCTGAATAAAAGTACCAACAACTGCTGGGTTTCGGGTTTATCTCATGCTATCTGTATCTGATTAGTAATTGTGGCAACTATAACGGAATGGTTCAATAAAAGTGCCCACTGCTTACTTTATCAGGACGATTATCTAAACCTGACTAGTAAAGTGTCGCAACTATAACTGAATGAGTAAAACTGCCTACTGTGTGAGTTCCTCGGTTGACTTCCTCGTTTGGTCTCGAGGGGGAAACACCAGGATGGGTTTGATTGGTGTTAGCTTCAGGTTGGATCCGAATAGGTCATTCTCACCCCTCTCTGATAACCGCCGGTTGTATCGAGTCTCTATAGGTTGTTTAGTGCATGCTGCCGCTGCCGCTTCAGTCCACCATACCTATGTAGGAGAGGACCGCCGAATTCTAGCCTCGCTGCATCGCCTCGATCGACGCTCCTTCTTTGTTTTCGCTTTGCCCTTGTCGGCACCCCTTTGTTTAAGGTGTTCTGAGATCGACGTCGTTAGCGTGTTTACCTTCCGGCTTGGCTCGGCAGGTTATGGACGCCATTGGTTATTCTTCAGGGCTCTTAGCCCCATTTGCTTCTTGTCCGTAGCTGGACGCACTATCGTTTTCAAGGTGATTTGGATCTTTGTATATTATATCTGTATTCTTGACTCTCTGAGTCGCTGTTGTATGTATCTGTTCTGTGGGTCCCATCGAGGACTGTTGTGTAATGTTATTTCGCTTTCCACCCATCGAAAGTGCCTAGTGGGCACCTTTGAATCGTTTCTATGCGGGTTTGGCGAATTTTGCTCAAACTTGCATAGGCCCGATTCTGAGGGTGTTACAAAAGGGCAAAGGAAAAAGAGGAGCGTCAGTACTGAGGCCAGTACACGGCGAGACTAGAATTCGGCGGTCCTCGCCTACATAGGTATGGTGGATCGGCAGCAAAGATGCACTAAACAACCTACAGAGACTCGATACAATCGGCAATCGAGAGGGATAAGAAAGACCTATCCGAACCAATCAATCTAGCACCAAACAAACCCATCTGGTATTTCCTCGATACCAAACGAGGAAGTCAACCGAGGAACTCACACAGTTGGCAGTTTTATTTATTCAGTTATCGTTGCAACAATTACTAGTCAAATATAGATAGTCATCCTGATAAAATGGGCAGTGGGCAATTTTTAGTTAACCATTCCGTTATAGTTGCAACACTTACTAATCAGATACAAATAGCATGAGATAACCCAAAAAACCCAGCAGTTGTTGGTACTTTTACTTAGCCATTCCGCTAGAAGTTGCAATACTTACTAGTCAGAACAATGGTCGCAAGCGACACCCAAAGCAAGCAATTGTAAGTATTATTTAGCCATTCCATTATAGTGAAGCTGATTACTAGTCATTATAAAGTCAAATTTATAACACTACTTTAGTTATAGTTGTCTATGATCGAGATATCAGCTCCAAGTCGTCCATAACCACGGACACGGCTTTGAAAAGTTTTAACCCGGCGGGTGCACAAATAGCAACACACACTCGATCAACCTCGAAAACCAAATCAAAACCCAACGAGGCCTTCACGACAAAGCAATCACAGGATTCAGAAATATTTCGGGGCCACCCCATTGAGTAGACCAAGAACGGCCACCGACCGAGACGGACTCAAGGTTTGCGACAATGGTCAGAACGATCGGGAACCCAAAACTGGGCTTGTCGATACCGCGAAAACATTCCGCTTACCTAAACAGTACAGTGTGCTCCTCGCACAATCGTAATAAAGCAGAAAAGCATGGCATAGGTACAGGATAGTAAATAAAACCTCAAACTAGCTTGTGGCCCCAAGAAAAAGACTGAATCAAACTCTGGCTCAGGGGGGTCCCATAATCCTCCCGGATGTGGATAGCGCGATAAATCAAGGAACAGGTATCAAGCACTCGGGGTCGTACGGGACACAAGTGGGCGGTCGGAAACCAAATATTATCTATCACCCACCGATGCCTCTGCTTACTTACTTCAATTTTAGTTGTTAAACAGGAATTAAAGTGAACGATAAGTAAAGACATGATCATCTCCAACATAAAACATGCGGCATTACTCCAACAATTGTGGTACTTGACGACACGCAACAGCACTTGAGCAAGCGACTACGACGCGCAAGTCCAACTATCTACCAAACAACAGGTAATAGGATGTGTCCAAGGCAATATAAGGCTGCAAGGGATACCACGGGCACGAAAACTAGAGCATCGCAACACAGATAGCAATAGATCAACAGGAGGGCATAAATACTATAAAAGTAAGATAGGTAGAAAGGGGGAGATGCTCGCCTGAAAACATTGACGAAGGTTCAACCAAAGATCGGGCCGAAGCTCACATCAACTCAACGGCCTTATCCGCGAAGAAGCAAAACACTAGAAGAAACACCGGATGCACCATTTAATACTACGGCAAAAGATCGGCATGATGCATGCATGATGTATGACATGGCAAGGGTGCAATGCAATTAGGTCATATTAAGCGGAACCGGGGTCCCGACAATAAAATATGTGGTTCTAGTTGTTTATCTACCCCGCAAATTAAATGTTGTATTAGCAAGGCAAAACAAGTTACCGGTTCGCTACACAAATTTAAATGAGGCCAATATGAGACTAGATTTGCCCGCATATGGGCCCCATATTTAATTATGAGGTGAATCGGCATAAGGCCCCAAACCACACGACAATATGCATGCATGAACATTTAATATGCGCAAGTTGTATGTATTATAAAATAGGGTTTCGGGAAGGGGTTCACACATTAGGGGGTCTCGACGATCTTGGGGTTCCGGGGGTTCCGGGGTTCGGTCTCAGGGTTCGGATCTGGGGTTCGGCGGGATCGAG
The DNA here is from genome assembly GCA_030063025.1 of Avena longiglumis. Lineage (NCBI taxonomy): Eukaryota > Viridiplantae > Streptophyta > Magnoliopsida > Poales > Poaceae > Avena > Avena longiglumis. Next base: position 367,593,927 of record CP125978.1, read on the forward strand.
GTTTGGACTCCGGGATCGTTCTCAGATAACTGAGGTAGGTCTTGTCGTTCCGGGAAGGAGGACTTGGTGTTCCTTGTTCTCGGAGATCTGCGGAGAAGGTCTTGACGCTCGGTGCCCGCGAAGTTGATCTTGGTGTTTCATGATGTTCTTGCCGACTCCATGCGAAGGCCTTGGCGCTCTAGATCGGTCTTCAGGGTCTCGGGCGCCGGAATCGGTCTTCGAGGGTCTCGTGGAAGAACTTAGGGCTCCGGCTTCCTGAAGGAGCACTTGAGGTTCCGAACATTGTCGGTGACGAGCTTGGAAGTGGCGTCGGGGTCCTCCAATAGCCACACAAAGCTCCAAAGGTAATACTTGCCGGGGTCTTGTCGATCTTGTTCAAACTATTGCTCCTGTCTTCATAGTACCAACATGGCACGGGCATGGGCATGGGCAGCAACTTAACGTTACCACATCCTCACGCCACAGTATATCCACAACAACCGATACTGCACAGGGAGCGGCGATTGACGGCGGGCGGCTCATTGCCGGAGGCCACAGGGCTGCTGGAGGCGGAAGGCGGCAGAGAGGAGAGGCCGGCGACGGCGGCCTCGACGGGCGAGGAGCCGCAAGCGGGTCGGGCGTAGGCCGGGCGGTGGAGGGGTCGTCGGGAGAAGAGGCCGAGCGTGAGCTCATGGGAGGTGCAGCCGGCGCGAGGGTGGCGCGGGCAGACGGCGGCTCGGTGCCACGGGCCGGAGGCGGCGCGGCGGCGAGGTGGTGGCGGGACGAACGGAGGAGGCGACGGCGGGATGCGGGTGGGTGAGGCGGCGGGCTAGGGGAAGGAGGAGCTCATGGGGGCGGGCGGACGAGCCCAGGCGGGCGGCTGAGCGGCCGCGCCAGCGCGGTGGCGAAGGCGCGGCGCAAGGGGAGGCGGGTGGAGCTCAGGCGGCGAGGCCGGGCCGACGAGGTTGGCCGGAGTAGACCGAGGGGAGGCCATGGGAGGCGAGGTAGGCGAGGTCGGTGGACGGGCGCAGGAGAGGCAGAGACGGAGGTTGGGGACGGGGTGCCAAGGGCGCTGGGTTGGGGAACGGGAGGAGAGGCGCGAGGTGGGAGACGAGCGACGGGTGGAGGAGACAGGCGAGCGCGGGTGGGGAGCGGGCTGCTTGTTGGTGGGTTAAGCGGGACCAGGGCCAGGGAGGAGTGGTGGGGTCGGGTTGGTGGCCGGTGGAGGGGAGAGAGTGGTTGGCGTGTGTGCTTGCTACGTGCATGTGTGGCTGCGGGTGAGTGGGGAGTGGGGGTGAGAGGAGGTGGGCCAGGTGGCGGGCTGGGATTGGGTAGAGGGAAGGGAGAGGGTGAGGTGGCGAGAGGCTATTGGTTGGGGTGAGGTGGATGCAGGGTGGGTAGTTTAGGTCTGGGTATAAAAAGGGGTTTAGACGGACCGATTTGTTCTGGGGGTGGTCGTCCGGGTCGAATCGGCCCGTTCGGCTGCCCCCCTAAAATAATTTAATATATTATTTGTTTAAAACAAGGCTTCTGCGAACCGATAGCAAACAAAACAAAATAATCCGGAGACCCGGGTTTTGCGTTTGAATAAAGACGGGGCGTATAGAAAACACAAACAGGTTTTTCCGCAAATAGTTTTTATGCAAGCAAATGCAAGATGATGACGATGCTCAAATGCAATATGGCATGATGACATGAGCATGCGGTCATGACGATGCAATGCACAAAAACAACGCGATTTTCTAGTAGTGGTTTTTGCGGGATGCCACAATTTGACACCACTAACAATGGATCTCGCCCTCGAGATCCGCCTCATGGTACCGAAAAGAAGGTCGGCGATCTGCATCAACTCGCTTCGTGTAGATCTTCGCGACACCACTAACAATGGTTCCTTCTCCATCTTGAAATCGGCGACACCACCAACAAAGGGTCGTTGTTCACGTTCGTCAAGGGAACACTCCGGTTAAACAACGGACGAAGTTAAAGGTAAGGCCACCACTAACTTCCATGGAAGGAGTAAAACTGCTGGATCCACTGATTCGATGTACAAGAGAGAATGATAAGAGTAGTCGGATGGTGATCAGTCCATCGCGCACCCAAACCATTACTCGGCACCCTAATAGGCGGATTATGCAACCAACTCTCGGAATTAGGCTGAAGATCTCGACAAGCGAGGTTCGGAAACAAAGGAGTGATGCAGACTCTGCATCGGATCTGGCGTAGATGATGTCGTCGCGTCGGAAAACACCGGAAGGCACGAGAAGGAACAAAGAGAAGTCCACCAAACGAAGGATTCCTCGGATAGCATGAAGACCAGAGGTAGCAACACCGTTACCAAAAGAGGAAGCGAAACCCTGAAGGTACGATGGAACCCAACCACGAGAAATCCTGGACTCGAAGAGAGAGAAGAGAGCGGATTCAAAACACGTAGAGGTAAGAGGAGAATAGCAGAGGGGTAAGGAATAAAAATCAGACCTAATCAGAACTATCCAACCGATTTTTCAAAAATAGTTTTGACACTCTACTTCGGCCGTTAGCTAGGTTATCCTACATTTTGGACTTGTGGTATCGAATCATGGGCTCGATACCACTCAGAACACCCTCGAATCGGACCTATGCAAGTTTCAGATTCCCGCCAAACCCGCATAGAACGATTCAAAGGTGCCCACCAGCACTTTCGCGGGTGGAAAACGAAGTAATAACATTACACAACAGTCCTCGATGGGACCCACGTAATGTATATATATACAACACGACTACATGAGTCAAGAATACAGATATACGGTACAAATATCCAAATCACCTTGAAAAGATGGAGCGCCCGACTACGGACAAGATGCAAATGGGGCTAAGAGCCCTAAAGAATAACCAATGGCGTCCATAACCCTGCCCAGGCCAAGCCGGAAGGGTAACCCTGCTAACGACGTCGATCTCAAAACCTGCTTAAACAAAAGGGGTGCCGACAAAGGGCAAAGGAAAAGAGGAGCCAAGATCGAGGCCAAGACATGAGACTAGAATTCGGTGGTCCTCGCCTACATAGGTATGGTGGATTGAAGCGGCAGCGGCAGCATGCACTAAACAACCTACAGAGACTCGATACAACTGGCGGCAATCAGAGAGGGATAAGAAAGACCTATCCGGAACCAATCTGAATCTAGCACCAAACAAAGCCATCCTGGTATTTCCCCCTCGAGACCAAACGAGGAAGTCAACCGAGGAACTCACCACGTTGGCGCTTTATTTATTCGCTTATCGTTGCAACAATTACTAGTCAAATATAGATAGTCATCCCGATAAAATGGGCAAGGCAATTTTAGTTAACCATTCCGTTATAGTTGCAACACTTACTAATCGATACAAATAGCATGAGATAACCCAAAACCCAAAGCTTGTTGGTACTTTTACTTAGCCATTCCGTTGTAGTTGCAATACTTACTAGTCAGGAACAATGGTCGCAAGCGACACCCAAAGCAAGCAATTGTGGGCAGTATTATTTAGCCATTCCATTATAGTGAAGCTGATTACTAGTCATTATAAAGTCAAATTTATAACACTACATTAGTTATAGTTGTCTATGATCGAGATACTGTGCTCCAAGTCGTCCATAACCGCGGACACGGCTTTCAGAAAGTTTTAACCCGGCCGGGGTGCACAAATAGCAACACACACTCGATCAACCTCGGAAAAACCAAATCAAAACCCAACGAGGCCTTCACGACAAAGCAATCACAGGATTCAGAAATATTTCAGGGGGCCACCCCATTGAGTAGACCCGCAATGAAGCCAGCTGACTCCGAGACGGACTCAAGGTTTGCGACAATGGTCAGAACGATCGGGAACCCAAAACTGGCTTGTCGATACCGCGAAAACATTCCGCTTACCTAAATACAGACAAAGTGCTCCTCGCACAATCGTAATAAAGCAAGAAAGCATGGCATAGGTACAGGATAGTAAATAAAACCTCAAACTAGTTTGTGGCCCCAAGAAATAAGACCGAATCAAGCTCGCCTCGGGGGTCCCATAATCCTCCCGGATGTGGATAGCGCGATAAATCAAGGAACAGTATCAAGCACTCGGGTCCTACGGGACACAAGTGGGCGATCGAAACCAAATATTATCTATCACCCACCGATGCCTCGCTACTTACTTCAATTTTAGTTGTTAAACAGAATTAAAGTGAACGATAAGTAAAGCCATGATCATATCCAACATCAAACATGCGGCATTACTCCAACAATCGTGGTACTTGACGACACGCAACAGACTTGAGCAAGCGATCACGACGCAAGTCCAACTATCTACCAAACAATGTAATAGGATGTGTCCAAGGCAATATAAGGCTGCAAGGGATACCACGGGCACGAAAACTAGAGCATCGCAACACAGATAGCAATAGATCAACAGGAGGGAATAAATACTATAAAAGTAAGATAGGTAGAAAGGGGGAGATGCTCGCCTGAAAACATTGCCGAAGGTTCAACCGAAGATCGGGCCGAAGCTCACATCAACTCAACGGCCTTATCCGCGAAGAAGCAAAACACTAGAAGAAACACCGGATGCACCATTTAATACTACGGCAAAAGATCGGCATGATGCATGCATGATGTATGACATGGCAAGGGTGCAATGCAATTAGGTCATATTAAGCGGAACCGGGGTCCCGACAATTAAATATGTGGTTCTAGTTATTTATCTACCCCGCAAATTAAATGTTGTATTAGCAAGGCAAAACAAGTTACCGGTTCGCTACACAAATTTAAATGAGGCCAATATGAGACTAGATTTGCCCGCATATGGGCCCCATATTTAATTATGAGGTGAATCGGCATAAGGCCCCAAACCACACGACAATATGCATGCATGAACATTTAATATGCGACAAGTTGTATATATTATAAAATAGGGTTTCGGGAAGGGGTTCACACATTAGGGGGTCTCGACGATCTTGGGGTTCCGGGGGTTCCGGGGTTCGGTCTCAGGGTTCGGATCTGGGGTTCAGCGGGATCGAGGTTCGGACTCCGGGATCGTTCTCAGATAACTGAGGTAGGTCTTGTCGTTCCGGGAAGGAGGACTTGGTGTTCCTTGTTCTCGGCGATCTGCGGAGAAGGTCTTGACGCTCGGTGCCCGCGAAGTTGATCTTGGTGTTTCATGATGTTCTTGCCGACTCCATGCGAAGGCCTTGGCGCTCTAGATCGGTCTTCAGGGTCTCGGGCGCCGGAATTGGTCTTCGAGGGTCTCGTGGAAGAACTTAGGGCTCCGGCTTCCTGAAGGAGCACTTGAGGTTCCGAACATTGTCGGTGACGAGCTTGGAAGTGGCGTCGGGGTCCTCCAATAGCCACACAAAGCTCCAAAGGTAATACTTGCCGGGGTCTTGTCGATCTTGTTCAAACTATTGCTCCTGTCTTCATAGTACCAACATGGCACGGGCACGGGCATGGGCAGCAACTTAACGTTACCACATCCTCACACCACAGTATATCCACAACAACCGATACTGCACAGGGTGCGGCGATTGACGGCAAAGCGGGCCCGCTGTCGGAGGCCACAGGGCTGCTGGAGGCGGAAGGCGGCAGAGAGGAGAGGCCGGCGACGACGGCTGCCTCGACGAGGTCGGAGCGCGTGCGGGTCGGGCAGAGGCGGTGGAGGGGTCGCCGGGTTGGAGAAGAGGCCGAGCGTGGAGCTCGCGGGAGGTGCAGGCCGGCGCGGAGGGTGGCGGCGGCAGACGGCGGGCTCGGTGCCACGGGCATGAGGCGGCGCGAGGAGGCGGTGGCGGGACGAACGGAGGAGGCGGCAGGCTGTGGATGCGGGCAGGTGGGGAGGCGGCCGGCTGGGAAGGGAGGAGCTCATGGGTCGGGGCGAAGGGGACGAGCCCGAGGCGGGCGGTTATGAGCGCGCCAGCGGCGGCGTGGCGAGCGCCGGGCGGGAGGCGGCGGGGTGGAGCTCAGGGCGGCGAGGCCGGGGCCGACGAGGTTGGCGGCGCGGAGGAGGACCGGAGGGGAGGCCGCGGGGAGGCGAGGTAGGCGAGGTCGGTGGCGGACGGCGCAGAGGAGAGGCAGCGAGAGACGGAGGTTGGGGACGGGGGTGCTGGCGGCGGCGCTGGGTTGGGGAACGGGGGAGGAGAGGCGCGAGGTGGGAGACGAGCGACGGGGGGGAGGAGGGACAGGGCGAAGGCTGGGGGGGGAGCGGGCAGCTGGTTAGGGAAGGGACCCAGTGGCCAGGAGGGAGAGTGGTGGGGTCGGGTTGGTGGCCGGTGGAGGGGAGAGAGTGGTTGGCGTGTGTGCTTGCTACGTGCATGTGTGGCTGCGGGTGAGTGGGGAGTGGGGGTGAGAGGAGGTGGGCCAGGTGGCGGGCTGGGATTGGGTAGAGGGAAGGGAGAGGGTGAGGTGGCGAGAGGCTATTGGTTGGGGTGAGGTGGATGCAGGGTGGGTAGTTTAGGTCTGGGTATAAAAAGGGGTTTAGACGGACCGATTTGTTCTGGGGGTGGTCGTCCGGGTCGAATCGGCCCGTTCGGCTGCCCCCCTAAAATAATTTAATATATTATTTGTTTAAAACAAGGCTTCTGCGAACCGATAGCAAACAAAACAAAATAATCCGGAGACCCGGTTTTATGCTTGAATAAAGACGGGGCGTATAGAAAACACAAACAGGTTTTTCCGCAAATAGTTTTTATGCAAGCAAATGCAAGATGATGACGATGCTCAAATGCAATATGGCATGATGACATGAGCATGCGGTCATGACGATGCAATGCACAAAAACAACGCGATTTTCTAGTAGTGGTTTTTGCGGGATGCCACACTCCTCCTAGCCGCCTTCCTCCCACCTATAAAATAAGGGGCAAGGGTGCCCCCTCTTCCCTACACCCAACTCAACTCAAACCCTAGCCCCAAGCCGCCGGCCTCCTCCCAAGTCGCCGCCGCCTAGGGCCCTCCCAAGTCTCCGACTAGGGTTTCCCCAAATCCTAGCCGCCGGCTACACCTCTCCCCTTGGTGCCTCTAAACCCTAGACCACCAAGGCCTCTCTCATAGTCCACCATACTCGCTCCGGCTTAAGGAGAAGCCCTGCGAGATCTCCCCTCTACTTCCTGTACCACGCCGTCGTGCTGCCGGAATCACGAGGAGACTGCTACAACCTCCACTGCCTGCTGGAACAAGGGAGAGGAAGGTCTTCATCGAAAATTTAACGTGTGACCGATCAAGGAAGAGCTGCCGAGCAGTGGCGGAAGGATCGTCTATGCGATCTTGAGATCGGAAGTGTACGACTACATCACCCACGAGAATCTGCTCTCGTTAACCGCTTTGGATCTTCGAGGGTTAGTATTCTATCGACTCGTTGCTACAATCTAGTAGATAGATCTTGGCTTGATCATAGATTATATCTTGATTGTGTGTTCATGCGGTAGAAAAATTTTGTTTTCCATGCTACAAAGCCCTACAGTGGTATCAGAGCCGTGTCTATATGTAGATCTGTTGCACGAGTAGAACACAATGGTCATTGTGGGCGTTGATGCTTTTGTTGTCGATTGCTTCTTGTGTACTTTGTATCTTACGGGATGGTGGGATGAAGCGGCCCGGGCTAACCTTACATGACATCGTTCATGAGACTTGCTCCACGCTTGACATGCAACTTGTATTGCATAAGTGGCTTTGCGGGTGCCTGTTTCTCCCAACATAGTTAAGATTCAATTTAAAACGGGTGATTGACAATGCTAGTATCAATGTTGTGATTCTTGTTCGTAAGTTAGAACGACACTTATTGAAAGCCCCAAACCACGTAAAACATGCAAAGAAAATTAGAGGCGTCTAACTTTGTTTTGCAGGGGGTGTGCTATGATGTGATATGGCCATGATTGTGATTATATATATGATGTATGCAATGTTCCTTATTGTAAGTTGGCAACCGGCAGGAGCCATATGGTTGTCTTTTAAATTCCGTTAAGATGTGCATGTTTATTCAAAGAAGTTGTAATAGTTGATGCTAGTGGACGACAACCATGAAGCGGCGCCATTGACCTTGACGCCACACCGGTGATGATGGAGATCATGCTCGTGCTTGAAGATGGAGATCGGAAGCACAAGAAGAAAGGCCATATCATATCACATATTATGAATTGCATGTGATGTTAATCCTTTATGCATCTTGTATTGCTTAGTTTGCGACGGTAGCATTATAAGATGATCCCTCAAGCACACAAATTTCAAGTTTTAAAGTGTTCATCCTTAGTAAGCACCGTTGCTAAAGCTCGTTGTTTTGAAGCACCACGTGATGATCAGGTGTTAGATTCTATGAGTGTATACAACATGAGCAAGCCAGATTTGCTCATGCAGAAGCTAAGGTTTGATCTTGACGAGCCTAGCATGTACATACATGGTCTCGGAACACGGATCACCGAAAGGTAAAGCATGAGTCATATATTAGATATGATGAACATGTTGATTGTTCGCCATTGAAGATACATCAACTCTCGTGATGATCGATTTTGATGTGGTGGATTTGGTTCGTGTGATCACTAAAACAATGTGAGGGATATTGTTTTGAGTGGGAGTTCAACGGAAATATGATTAAAAGTTGAACACTATTTATCATAAAATAAATCAAAGTGAATTTGCATAATTGTTGTAGTCATTGGAATCTGTTTACCACCTTGCGCTTAGTTATAATTGAGATGATAGAACTATAGAATTCTGGTTAGTTACTTTACGAACTGGTATCGTATTGTTTTGAAGTGTTAGTCTAAAGTTTAAAAGTCCTATTGCAAACTTTCAATAAGTTCCGGTTACTCCATGAAGTTTAATAATTGGTATTAAAACAAGAGTGACAATTCCAAGTGTTAGTGTATGAGTATCATGTTTGTATCCATGATTCTTGATATTCAAAGGATTGTCTTAATATCAAGGTTATCTAGGATCTGAAAGAGTTGTTTCAGAAACCATGATGTGTGGAAGATATTGTGATATCTGAAACGAAGTTTTGGTTGTAACATGATAGAGTATAATATGGCAAAAGTCATGTTCTCATATTTGATGAGAGCAAAAGGTTGGAGACGCTGGTCGTCTTAATTCTCCAAAAGGTTTTGGAGAGAAACATTATACTCGCGATTCACCGTTATAAGCTAAAAGTAGCTTGATCGTGGATAATTCCATGATAAGGGTGAATATCTGATGTAGGTAAAATGTTTACTACACCAAGAGATCACTAAAGAAAGGAATTTGAAAGAACACCAAACATTTGATGATGGTGATCTACTTCAAAGTGCAAGTCCAAAGACATTGGTATTTTACTATACATGCTTTGGACTATGTGTCATGTATATGGAACCACTATTGATGTTGATAGATTCTTTCAAACAGAAAAGGAAATACTGAAAGAAAATCTCATAAATATATGGCAGAAAAGAAAAGACTAGAATTGTTCAGCTTAAGTATATAGATGATATACATGTTATGGCTATATTCTTTGCTTATTAAACAATGTGGTTCTTAAGTATTTGATACTGAATTTGTTGGTATGAATCATCATACGAAACAACAGAATTCATGAACTACAATGACCTAAGTAACTAGAAAAAGAATATGTGATGATGTTCATCGAGAACAAATAAAGGATTATTGTGTTGATCGTTAAACATCAAAGCTTGCCTTCAAGATTTGTTTTATCAGGTATTATGAGAACAAAAGGGTTGTTCAAATAATTGCCGTAATCCATAAAAGATGGATGATTCACAAATCTCGTTGGAGAAATCACATCCATAAAACTAGTGCTAAAAATGTCGAAAGAAAAATTGATTGAAAGATCACTTAGGAAGTGACATCGCTGTTTAAAATTATATTAGAAAGAAAACATGAAGAAACTCCATATGGATGGAATTTGGGAGTTTTTTTATTTTTGATCAAATGACGCTTGTGAAACTTTCCTAGAGATAATTAAAACTTCATTCTTAGGCCAAAAGGGAACGAATGACTAGCTTATTGGAACTTGTACATATTGTTGTATGAAGTCCATTATGTGTAGTCAAGAGCGATGGATTTCAATTTCATATGCTTCCACCGAAAATTTGAGTTAATATATGAATATTTACTTAATAAGGATGAATTATGAAACATTTGAAAAGTTCAAAGATTTTGAAGATGAAGTGCAAAATCATTGTAACAAGAATATAAATAGTTTATGATAAGATCATAAAGGAAGATATTTGAGTTACGAGTTTAGCATAATACCTAAGATTTAAGGAATTGTTCCGTGGATTTACATTTCTCGAAACACCATAAGAGTATGGAGCATTCGAGATATGAAATTAAAACCTTGTTTGACATGGTAAAATCAAAGGTGTAATTCATAAAACTGCCATTATATTTTAAATATTAAAAGCTTTAGAGACTACCGTTTTTCCACTGAAAAGAGCTCCATCATAATCCGTTGAATTGACACCATATAAAGTTATGGTTTGGGATAAAACCCAAGTTGTCCTTTCTTAAAAAATTGGTATGCTATGCATAAGAAAGATGTTTGCAACCAAAATCGGATGAACATATCTTTGTATGTTATTTTGAATAATAGTTAAGTATTCCTGCATAACACCAAAAACAAAAGTGTTTGTCGCTTAGAACGTCAAGTTTCTTTGAGAAGGAATTTTTCGTGAAAAGTTAAGTGGGAGGACAATAGAACTTTGATAAGGTTAAAAGAACCTTAGCTATATGTGCAGAGTTGCGCAGCGCCCAAAAGTATTCCGGAGGCAGCAACAATGCTCATGGCTCACGTGCCTCAAAGGTTGTGGTCACGGAGATCTAAGTTTCTATTGAAACAAGTAGGTCGGGTAAACCATCAAATACCAAGATTTGAGAGTTAAATCATTATTTGACAATAATGATCTGACTACATGCAAAGAAGCGATGATGGGCCCTGACTCCATAAAATGGCTTGAAGCCATAAAATCCGTGATAGTTCCATACATGAGAAATCAAGCTTTGAACTTGAAGGACCCTCGATAAAGGTGTAAGACCTTACAGTCGTGTTTGGATCTATAAAGAAATAGACATGGATGTTTCACATCTATGAAATTATCGACATGTCGGGAAAGAGTTCATGAAAATGTTCAAAGAGTTGACTATGACAAGATCTGATCTTTCATTAAGCGATATTTAGTCTAGATGGATTAATGTAGCAACCACTACATATAATTTTGTTATGTGGTAGTTGAATAAACAAAAAAAGGTTCTTCTAATAGAATTGTTACCTAGGACGTGTGCATAACACGGTCCAAAGGGTTTTGTTATTTCAAAGGATGCTAAAAGCATATGCAAACTTCAATGGTTGAAGTAAGCATTGTGGAGTTGGAATCTTCACTATGATGAAACTGTTAAAGGAGTTTAAATTCGTCGGCGATGATGAAGATGCGTGCATTTGCAAGAAATTAAGTGGGAGCGCTAAGACATATTTCTAATACATTATGTGGAAGACATATTGTTGATTGGAAATGATGTATCTTTTATTAACACATATTAAGAATTTCATCCCGATGAAATATTTAGGCAAAACCCAAATATTTGGCATCAATATCTATATAGATAGATTGAGACGCTAATATGGTTGTGCCGAAAGTACATAGATGATATATTGAATGAATTCAATATAGAAAACTACAAGAAGGATTGAATAAATATTTAAGTATTTTTGATACTTAATAGATAAAATCACAAAAGAGTATTTTATCAATCATGCTGTGATGTGTACAAATCCAGATATGTCCTATGCTCTAAATGTTATGAGCGTATACCAGAATGATTCATAAGATGATTATTGGACGATAGTAAAGATATTCTTATGATCTTGTAAAAGAAATAAGAATATATTATTTTGAAGAAGTGACAAATAGATGGTTAGTTCATTGTAAAAGTACTACATTGATACTAGTTTTTGTGACAAAGTACAAATTAAGTTTATCTCAATCTAAACTAAGGGTAGCACAATATAATGGAAAGTAAGTTCCATAATGGATTTGGATGAGTTCCAAAGTTAAGACATTGTGACAGATGCTACAACAAAAGGGCTAAGTATATAACTGCTATTATAGCAGCTAAAGAGGGCATTTGTGTCAAGTAGTTTGTTATCAAACTAGGTGTAGTTCACAGCAGGATAACACTATGAAGATATATTGTCATCTCATTAGAGAATGAGTGATGCGTAGAGACGCAAAGACATGCAATTACACATGGACCTAGAAGTGTCAGATCCGGAGATCAGTTGACCACTAGCAATCGTGTACATACAACACCGGAAAGCCATAGGTGTTGAATACACAAACGTTTGAAACTAGATTATTGACTCTAGTGCAAGTGGGAGACTGTTGGAGATATGCCCAAGAGGCAATAATAAAGTGGTTATTATCATATCTTCATGCTTATGATAAATGTTTACATACCATGCTATAATTGTATTAATTGGAAACATTAATATTTGTGTGATTTGTAAACATAAAAGAGTCCCTAGTAAAGCCTCTTGTTAAACTAGCTTGTTGGTTAAAATATGATCATGGTTTCCTGATCATGAACATAGAGATGTTATTTACAACAGGGTCATATCATTAGGAGAATGATATGATGGACATACTCCTATAGTTAAGCGTAGCATAAAGATCAAGTCATTTAATATAGTTCATTTGCTATAAGCTTTCTGATACATAGTAAACTAATTCCTTCGACCATGAGATCATGCTAATCACCGTCACCGAAAGGATGCTTTGATGACATCAAACACCACACCGTAACTGGGTGGCTATAAAGGTGGCATTGAGTGTTTGGAAAGTATGGGTTGAGGCACATGGATCAAGAGTGGGATTTGTCCATCCATATGACGGATAGATATACTCTGGGCCCTCTCGGTGGAATGTCATCCAATTAGCTTGCAAGCATGTGACTGGCTCACAAGGGATCACATATCACGGGAACGAGAAAATGAGACAAAGGGAAATTGGTATCGTATGTAAGTGGTTCATTTGATCGAAAAGTAATCGTAGAAATATGTGGGAGACATATGAATTTCCAGATTCCTCTATTGGTTATTGATCGGAGAAGTGTCTCGGTCATGTCCGCATAATTCACGAACCATAGGGAGACACACTTAAGGATTCGATGTTGTTGAGTAGTTATGGAATGATGAGTAAGAGACCGAATGTGGTTCGGAGTCTCAGATGGGATCCGGGATATCACGAGGAGATCCGGAATGGTCCGGAGAATAAGATTCATATAAGGAAAGTCCTGTTTCGGAGTTGGGGAATGATTCCGGTGTTTTCATCAAGAATGTTCTAGAAGGGTCCGGAAGGTCCGGCACTCCGGAGGGGAAGGGTACATGAATGTGTCATGACAATGTGGAATGGTTGCATCATGTACTAGGTCACTTGGCTGGGCAAAAATAAAGGGAGAAATCAAATCCTAGTTTTAAAGTCAAACGCCAATTTGAAAAGTCAAACGGCAAGTTTGCTTGGTGGAGGGAGAGTAGGAAACCTACTTAGGGAGGAAGTCCCACTCCCTCCACCCGCCGGCCAAGGAGGAAGAGTTTGAGGAGGACTCCCTCCTCCTAGCCGCCTCCATCCCACCTATAAAAGAAGGGGCAAGGGTGCCCCCTCTTCCCTACACCCAACTCACCTCAAACCCTATCCCCAAGCCGCCGGCCTCCTCCCAAGTCGCCGCCTCCTAGGGCCCTCCCAAGTCTCCCACTAGGGTTTCCCCAAACCCTATTCGCCGGCTACACCTCTCCCCTTGGTGCCTCTAAACCCTAGACCACCAAGGCCTCTCTCATAGTCCACCATACTCGCTCCGGCTTAAGGCGAAGCCCTGCGAGATATCCCCTCTACTTCCGGTACCACGCCATCATGCTGCCAGAATCACGAGGAGAGTGCTACAACCTCCACTGCCTGCTGGAACAAGGGAGAGGAAGGTCTTCATTGAGTACCGAACGTGTGACCGACTGCGGAAGCGCTGCCGGAACGCAGCGCCGGAAGGATCGTCAACGCGATCTTGAGATCGGAAGTGTACGACTACATCACCCACGAGAATCTGCTCTTGTTAACCGCTTTGGATCTTCGAGCGTTAGTATTCTATCGACTCGTTGCTACAATCTAGTAGATAGATCTTGGCTTGATCATAGATTAGATCTTGATTGTGTGTTCATGCGGTAGAAATTTTTTGTTTTCCATGCTACGAACCCCTATAGCTGCACCATGTATCCCCATGGTAACCATAAGGTTCTTGAGTGCCTTGGGAAATTCAGTCTCACACTCCAAATTCATGGTCATGAGTGGTCCCTTCCTCACGGCTTCGTTGATGGAGTTCATCTACAAATAGAGATGAGAAAGAAGATTAGAAAAGTTTACGAGAAGAAAAAGACAAGTGTGGAAATTTTTCAAAGTGTTGAAATTTTTTCCTTAGTGGTTTCTTAGTCTAATCCAATCCTAGGGTCATAATCCTACAGGCAACACAGTGCTCTGATACCATCTGTAAGACCCCACCTTTATAGAGGTAAAGGTCCCTGTGATTGCAATGCTAGTACCTGGATCAATTGCTACCATCCACAATTTAAGATAAAGTACACAGAAACAAAGGTCATTATTACATCGTCATTCCAGAGATAACATAGTCTTTTACAACTCCATAGCCATAGGCTAGTACAAGAGTTTAACTTAACAATATAAATAAAAGTCTTCATCTTCATGTGCCACAGGAAAGCATGTTGAGTGTAGACTCATAACCCTAATCCTCATCAGAGTAACCTGCAACATCACAAGTTACAGCCATAGTGGGTCAATACATTGGAATAGTATTGGCAAGTGATACCTTAGTATAATAATAGTATCTAACTTCTACATGAATTTGGCTAAGTGTAGCTTAGGCTTGCTTTGCTCAAAATAGGTTTTAACTATCAGTTGAAGACACTAAGTTTTTGTTTGGCAAAAACTCCCAAGGAACCACCAATAGACATTGGTGAACCTTCACCCTTGTTCAACCACAAGTTTTAACTTAGAAATTGGGAAGAGGAGATTCTTGATAGCTTCCATGTATTGATGTTCAATTTGTCCATTACCGGGGACACGGCTAAGTACTTAGATTCTTCCTTATGAAGAGGTGGTGCACTTTCCCCACAAGACTTGACTTTCATCAAGACAGGACCTTTCAGAATCCTTCCCTTAGACCAAAATGGACGCTCTCCAAACCTATCACCCCTACCACCAACTGTCCATTTGGCTAAGTTATTGCAACCTATATGATCTAGGCAGAGCCCATAATGCCATGTGGCTGCACTAGAAGCTTCTTAACATATGGCATCTCAAATCCCTTTGTTCCTGGGTGGATTTCCACAAGTGTGATACACAAGGTAGACCATATATATGGGCCTTGTGTAACCACTCAACATAACCCAAACAACCATTCCACCCAGGTGTTTCATTCACTTAGTTGTTTTATTAAGCAAAAACACAAGTCAAATACTTAGCAATATTTTTCCATAGCATATATATAATCCACCCTTGGTTGCTACTAGCTAGACTAAGCATGGCAACATCAAGTATCTTAACTTAGAGAAAATTCTAACAATTCTACAACTACTAGGATTTCCCAAGCATAACATATAGATACTTAGCAAAATTTATCATGCAAGCCCTATACAAAATATTTCTAATGCATAGTCAAAATATTGGGACAAAATTATGAAGCACCACTTGCCTTGGTAGTTGGGGGAGTAACAACAATCCTCACGGTCAAAATCACCACTAGCACCAAAATCTACACATAAAATGATAGCACCAAATTCACATTTCAAATAATCAAGCAAAAATGTATGAATGCATGCAAATGCCATGTGATGATTTTTCTAAACTAAACAAGACAAGTAAAACAGTACTGAATGATAAACTAAACATTTATATACCAAATAAACTTAATCTGGTTTTTAAAACATTTTCCAAATAATTTTTATACACAAAATAGGCCTACAAATGTCTCTGCATAATTTTCCATTTTAACAGAAACAAAATACAAACTAATCCCATAGATGTGTAGGATTTATTTTTGTGATTCCATTGATATCTTATTTGCATTTTTTGGATAAGCAGAACAAAAGTTATTGAATTTACAAGTTTAATCATCTAATTAAATCAAATCAGAATTTTAAATCGAAAATCCTAACACGCGGCGCCATCTGATTGGCCCATACCGCTTCGCTCTGGATCACATGTCCGCACTGTTGGATTTAACTTAATCCAACGCACCAGATCGGATCATACCCTTTCGCGGCTAAACTAACCTATACCGTTAGATCTGGATCTAGGGCCCAGATCTGCGCGTACCCCTTCGCGGTTGAATCTAATCTAGACCGCTGGGTCTAGATCCAGCGGATCTAATCGCTTCAGCCAAGAACTGGCGGCGCAAATGGCCAGAGCGGCGGCGACGCATGTGCCGGTGATGTTCCGGCGAGACCAGAGGGCAAGGGAGATGGTGTTGGTGCTTACCGAGGTCGTGGGAACACGGCGGTGCTCAACGTGCAGGTGGACGGGGTCGGGGCGCACGGACACGACGTCGATTGCTCGTCAGAGTTAGCGTCGGCGTCAGGCTCGCTCTGGAGTGGATGTTGTCGATGCTACAAGGCACAAAATGGCAAGCCAGATGTGGCGTTAGACGCGTATGATCATGGCGAGTACACACGTATCAACCAAAAAGGTTAGGGCGGTCAGGGTTTACCGGGAAGGTTCGCCGGAGTTGCTGCAAAGGATGGTGGCGTGCTGGCGTTTGTCCTTGATGAGGTTTCGAAGCGAGCGCGGGCTAGGAAATGATACTGGGAGTGTTGGAGATATGCCCAAGAGGCAATAATAAAGTGGTTATTATCATATCTTCACACTTATGATAAATGTTTACATACCATGCTAAAATTGTATTAACCGGAAACATTAATACTTGTGTGATTTGTAAACTAAAATAAGAGTCCCTAGTAAAGCCTCTTGTTAAACTAGCTTGTTGGTTAATATATGATCATGGTTTCCTGATCATGAACATAGAGATGTTATTAACAACAGGATCATATCGTTAGGAGAATGATATGGTGGACATACTCCTATAGATAAGCGTAGAATAAAGATCAAGTCATTTCAATAGTTCAATTGCTATATGCTTTCTGATACATAGTTACCTAATTCCTTCGACCATGAGATCATGCATATCACCTTTACCGGATGGATGCTTTGATGACATCAAACACCACACCGTAACTGGGTGGCTATAAAGGTGGCATTAAGTGTTCGGAAAGTATTGGTTGAAACACATGGATCAAGAGTGGGATTTGTCCATCCACATGACGGATAGATATACTCTGGGCCCTCTCGGTGGAATGTCATCCAATTGGCTTGCAAGCATGTGACTTGGTCACAAGGGATCACATATCACGGAACGAGAAAGAGTACTTATCGAAACGAGGTTGAACTAGGTATGCAGAGATACCGCGATCATAACCTCGGATAAGTAACATATCGTGAGACAAAGGGAAATTGGTATCGTATGTAAGTGGTTCATTCGATCAAAGTAATCATAGAAATATGTGGGAGCCATATGAATTTCAGATTCCTCTATTGGTTATTGTTCGGAGAAGTGTCTCGATCATGTCCGCATAATTCACGAACCGTAGGGAGACACACTTAAGGATTCGACGTTGTTTGAGTAGTTATGGTATTATGAGAAAGAGACCGAATGTTGTTCGAGTCTCGGATGGGATCCGGATATCACGAGGTGATCCGAATGTTCCGAGAATAAGATTCATATAAGGAAAGTCCCGCTTTGAGTTCGGAATGATTCCGTGTTTTCATCAGAATGTTCTAGAAGGTTCCGGATTGTCCCAAGACTCGGGGAGGGTACATGAGTGTGTCATTGAATGATTGCATCATGTACTAAGTGTTCTTGCTGTTCCAAAACATGAAAGTCAAATTGCCGTTTGAAAGTCAAACGGCTAAAACAAGAAACTGGGAAACAGAAACTGGGAAACAAGCAAGAGGAGTTGAACCAACTTGGAGGAGGAGTCCCACTCCTCCGTGCGCGCCCAAGCCCTAGGCCGAGTTGGGAGGACTCTCTCCTCCTGGCGCGCCAAGGCCCCTCCACCCATAAAAGGAGGGCAGGCCTCCTAGAACACACAAGTTCCTATCTTCTACCTCCGGTTTAGAGCCGCTTTGGTTTAGAGCTTCTAATTGCTTTAGCCTCATGGTTTAGAGCCTTCTAATTGGTTTAGAGCCTTCTAATTGGTGTGTCTAATTAATAGACCACTAATATCCTCTCTCATAAGCTCCACCATACTGCACCGGCTTAAGGCGGCCTCATGAGATTTCCCTCTACTTCCATCACGCCAGGTTGTCTGCGGAATCATGAGAGAGTGCTACAACCTCCACTGCTGGAACAAGGGAGAGGAAGGTCTTCGTCGAGTACAACGTGTGACCGATCATGAGCGCCGTTTGCCGAACGTGGCGCCGTAAGGATCGTCTATGCGATCTTGAGATCGGAAGTGTACGACTACATCACCCACGAGAATCTGCTCTCGTTAAACGCTTTGGAATCTTCGAGGGTAAGTTATTCCAAACGACTCGTTGCTACAATCTAGTAGATAGATCTTGGCTTGTTTGTTTGTATGCGATAGAAAATTTTGTTTTCCATGCTACGAACCCCTACAGTGGTATCAGAGCCGTGTCTATATGTAGATCTGTTGCACGAGTAGAACACAATGGTCATTGTGGGCATTGATGCTTTTATTGTCGATTGCTTCTTGTGTACTTTGTATCTTGCGGTATGTTGGGATGAAGCGGCCCGGGCTAACCTTACATGACATCGTTCATGAGACTTGCTCCACGCTTGACATGCAACTTGTATTGCATAAGTGGCTTTATGGGTGCCTGCTTTCCCAGCATAGTTAAGATCCAATTTACAACGGTGATTGACAATACTAGTATCAATGTTGTGGTTCTTGTTCGTAAGTTAGAACGACACTTATTGAAAGCCCCAAACCACGTAAAATATGCAAAGAAAGTAGAGGCGTCTAACTTTGTTTTGCAGGTGTCTTGTGATGTGATATGGCCATGATTGTGATTATATATGATGTATGCAATGTTCCTTATTGTAAGTTGGCAACCGCAGGAGCCATATGGTTGTCTTTAATTTATGTTAAGATCCGCGTTCTATTCAAAGTAGTTGTAATAGTTGAAGCCGTGGACGACAACCATGGAGAGGCGTCATTGACCTTGATGCAATGCCGTGATGATGGAGATCATGTTCGTCTTTGGAAGATGGAGATCGGAAGCACAAAGAAGAAAGGCCATATCATATCACATATTATGAATTGCATGTGATGTTAATCCTTTATGCATCTTGTATTGCTTAGTAGACGACGGTAGCATTATAAGATGATCCCTCATGCACATGAATTTCAAGTCTTAAAATGTTCACCCTTAGTTAGCACTGTTGCTAAAGCTTGTTGTTTCGAAGCACCACGTGATGACCGGTGTGTTAGATTCTGCAAGTGTATACAACGTGAGCAAGCCAGATTTGCTCATGCGGAAACTAAGGTTTGATCTTGACGAGCCTAGCATGTACAGACATGGCCTCAGGAACACGGATTACTGAAAGGTAGAGCATGAGTCATATAGTAGATATGATGAACATGTTGATTGTTCGCCATTGAAGCTACATCAACTCTCGTGATGATCGGTTTTGATGTGGTGGATTTGGTTCGTGTGATCACTAAAACAATGTGAGGGATATTGTTTTGAGTGGGAGTTCACCTAGATTAATTTAATTATTAATTAGAACTCAATTTATCATAAACTAAATCAAAGTGAATTTGCATAGTTGTTGTAGTCATTGGCATCCGTTTACCACCTTGCGCTTAGATATAATTGAGATGATAGAGCTATAGAATTCTGGTTAGTTACTTTAACCGGTATCGTATTGTTTTGAAGTGTTAATCTAAAGTTTAAAAGTCCTATTGCAAACTTTCAAGAAGTTCCTACTCCATGAAGTTTAATAATTGGTATTAAAACAAGAGTAACAATTCCAATGTTAGTATATAAGTATCATGTTTGTCTCCACGATTCTTGATATTCAAAGGATTCTCTTAATATCAAGGTTATCTAGGATCTGAAAGAGTTGTTTCAGAAACCATGATGTGTGGAAGATATTGTGATATCTGAAACAAAGTTTTGGTTGCAACATGATAGAGTATAATATGGCAAAAGTCATGTTCTCATATTTGATGAGAATTTGCAAAAAGGTTGGAGACACTAGTTGTCCTAATCCTCCAAAAGGTTTTGGAGAGCAACATTATACTTGCGATTCACCGTTACAAGCTAAAAGTAGCTTGATCATGGATAAATCCATAATAGGTGAATATTTGATGTAGGTAAAATGTTTACTACACCAAGAAGATTACTAAATAAAGGAATTTGAAAGAACACCAAACATTTGATGATGGTGATCTACTTCAAAGTGCAAGTCCAAAGACATTGGTATTTAACTATACATGTTTTGGGCTATGTGTCATATGAATGACTCCACTAATTGATGTTGATAGATTCTTTCAAACAGAAAAGGAAATACTGAAAGAGAATCTAATAAGTATATGGCGTAAAAGAAAAGACTAGAATTGTTCGGTTTAAGTATATAGATGATATACGTTATGGCTGTATTCTTTGCTTGTTAAACAATGTGGTTCTTAAGTATTTGATACTGAATTTGTTGGTGTGAATCGTCATACGAAACAACACAATTCATGAACTACAATGGCCTAAGTAACTAGCAAAGAATATGTGATGATGTTCATCGAGAACAAAATAAAGGGTTATTGTGTTGCTCGTTAAACATCAAAGCTTGCCTTCAAAGATTTGTTTTATCGTAATATGAGAACAAAAGGGTTGTTCAAATAATTGCCGTAATCCATAAAAGATGGATGATTCGCAAATCGTTGGAGGAATCACATCCATAAAACTAGTGCTAAAAATGTCGAAAGACAAATTGATTGAAAGATCACTTAGGAAGTGACATCGCCGCTTAAATTATATTGAAAGAAAACATGAAGAAACTCCATATGGATGGAATTTTGGAGTCTATTTGATTTTGATCAAATGACGCTTGTGAAACTTTCCTAGAGATAATTAAAACTTCGCTCATAGGCCAAAGGAACGAATGACTAGCTTATTGGAACTAGTACATATTGTTGTATGAAATCCATTATGTGTAGTCAAGAGCGATGGATTTCAACTTCATATGCTTTCTCCGAAAATTTGAGTGAATATATGAATATTTACTTAATAAGGATGAAGTGTGAAATATTTGAAGAGTTCAAAAGACTTTCAAGATGAAGTGCAAAATCATTGTAACAAGAATATAAACAGTTTATGATAAAGATCATAAAGGAAGATATTTGAGTTACAAGTTTAGCATAATACCTAAGATTTAAGGAATCGCTCCATGGATTTGCATTTTCCAAACACCATAAGAGTATGGAGCGCTCGAGATATGTAATTAAACCTTGTTTGACATGGTAAGATCAAAGGTATAACTTATAAAACTGCCATTATATTTTAAAGATTAAAAGCTTTAGAGATTACCGTTTTCCAATCGAAAAGAGCTCCATCATAATCCGTTGAAATGACACCATATATTATGGTTTGGGATAAAACCCAAGTTGTCCTTTCTTAAACATTGGTATGATATGCATAAGAAAGATGTGTGCAACCAAAGTCGGATGAACTCGTCTTTGTATGTTATTTTGAATAATCATTAAGTAATCCTCCATAACATCGGAGACAAAAGTGTTTGTCACTTAAACGCCAAGTTTCTTTGAGAAGGAATTTTTCGTGAAAAGTTAAGTAGGAGGACAATAGAATTTTGATAAGGTTAAAAGAACCTTAGCTATATGTGCAGAGTTGGCAAAGACCGAAAAAGTGTTCCGAGGCAGAACAAAGCTCATGGCTCACGTACCTCAAAGGTTGTGGTCACGGAGATCCAAGTTCCTATTGAAACAAGTAGGTCGGATAAACAATCAAATACCAAGATTTGAGGGTTGAATCATTATTTGAGAATAATGAACCGACTACATGCAAAGAAGCGATGATGGGCCCCGACTCGTAAAATGGCTTGAAGCCATAAAATCCGTGATAGTTCCATACACGAGAAAATCAAGTTTTGAACTTGAAGGACCCTCGAGAAAGGTGTAAGACCTTATAGTTGTGTCGGATCTATAAAGAAATAGACATGGATGTTTCACATCTATGAAATAGTCGACATGTTGGGAAAGAGTTCACAACAATGTTCAAAGGTTGACTATGACAGGGTTTGATCGGTCATAGTGATATTTAGTCTAGACGGATTAATGTAGCAACCACTACATATAATTTGTTATATGGTAGTTGAATAAACAAAACAAGTTCTTCTAATAGAATCGTTACCTAGGACATGTGCATAACACGGTCCATAGGGTTTTGTTAATTCAAAGGATGCTAAAAGCATATGCAAACTTCAATGGTTAAAGTGAGCATTGCGGAGTTGGAATCTTCACTATGATGAAACTGTTAAAGGAGTTTAAAAGTTCATAAGAGACAATGAAGATGCTTGCAAATGCAAGAAATTAAGTGGAGCGCTAAGACATGTTTCTAATACATTATGTGGAAGACATATTGTTGATTGGAAATAATGTATCTTTTATTAACACATATTAAGAATTTCATCCCGATGAAAGACTTAGGCAAAACCTAAATATTTGGCATCAATAGACGCTAATATGGTTGTGCTGTATACATAGACAAGATATTGAATGAGTTCAATATAGAAACTACAAGAGAGGTTCTTGTCGACGTAAAGGATTGAATAAATTCAATGTTGATGATATATTCAAGTGTATTGACATTTGGTAAAGTGAAACAAATAATCAAGTATAGATTGATACTTGATGTATAAAATCACAAAGAGTATTTATATCATACTGTGATATGTACAAATCCAGATATGTCCTATGATCTAAATGTTGTGAGCATATACCAGAATGATTCGTAAGATGATCATTGGACAATAGTAAGGATATTCTTATGATCTTTTGGAAGAACTAAGAGTATAATATTTGTAGAAGTGACAAATAGATGGTTAGTTCATTGTAAAAGTACTACATTGATACTAGCTTTGTCACAAAGTACAAATTAAGTTTATCTCAATCTAAACTAAGGGTGGCACAATATAATGGAAGGTGAGTTCCATAATGGATTTGGATGAGTTCCAAAGTTAAGACATTGTGACAGATACTACAACAAAAGGCCAAGTATATAACTGCTATTTTAGCGAAAAGAGGGCATTTGTGTCAAGTAGTTTGTTATCAAACTAGGTGTAGTTCACAAGGATAATACTATGAAGATATATTGTGCGATAATATTATCAACATGTTTTAACCCCAAAGAGCTAAAGGTCACACCGAAAGACCAAATTTATACAAAGCCATCTCATTAGAGAATGAGTGATGCGAGAGACGCAAAGACATGCAATTACACACGGACTGGAAGTGTCGATCCGAGATCAGTTGACCACTAGCAATCGTGTACATACAACACGGAAAGCCATAGGTGTTATATACACAAAGGTTTGAAACTAGATTATTGACTCTAGTGCAAGTGGGAGACTGTTGGAGATATGCCCAAGAGGCAATAATAAAGTGGTTATTATCATATCTTCACACTTATGATAAATGTTTACATACCATGCTAAAATTGTATTAACCGAAACATTAATACTTGTGTGATTTGTAAACTAAAATAAGAGTCCCTAGTAAAGCCTCTTGTTAAACTAGCTTGTTGGTTAATATATGATCATGGTTTCCGATCATGAACATAGAGATGTTATTAACAACAGATCATATCGTTAGGAGAATGATATGGTGGACATACTCCTATAGATAAGCGTAGCATAAAGATCAAGTCATTTCAATAGTTCAATTGCTATATGCTTTCTGATACATAGTAACCTGATTCCTTCGACCATGAGATCATGCATATCACCTTTACCGGATGGATGCTTTGATGACATCAAACACCACACCGTAATCGGGTGGCTATAAAGGTGGCATTAAGTGTTCGGAAAGTATTGGTTGAAACACATGGATCAAGAGTGGGATTTGTCCATCCACATGACGGATAGATATACTCGGGCCCTCTCGTGGAATGTCATCCAATTGGCTTGCAAGCATGTGACTTGGTCACAAGGGATCACATATCACGAACGAGAAAAGAGTACTTATCGAAACGAGGTTGAACTAGGTATGCGAGATACCGACGATCATAACCTCGGATAAGTAACATATCGTGAGACAAAGGGAAATTGGTATCGTATGTAAGTGGATCATTCGATCGCAAAGTAATCGAGAAATATGTGGGAGCCATATGAATTTCCAGATTCCTCTATTGGTTATTGTTCGAGAAGTGTCTCGATCATGTCCGCATAATTCACGAACCGTAGGGAGACACACTTAAGGATTCGACGTTGTTTGAGTAGTTATGGTATTATGAGAAAGAGACCGAATGTTGTTCGAGTCTCGGATGGGATCCGGATATCACGAGGTGATCCGGAATGGTCCGGAGAATAAGATTCATATAAGGAAAGTCCGTTTGGAGTTCGGGAATGATTCCGTGTTTTCATCAGAATGTTCTAGAAGGTTCCGGATTGTCCCAAGACTCCGGGGAGGGTACATGAGTGTGTCATTGAATGATTGCATCATGTACTAAGTGTTCTTGCTGTTCCAAAAACATGAAAGTCAAATTGCCGTTTGAAAGTCAAACGCTAAACAGAAACTGTGGGAAACAGAAACTGTGGGAAACAAGCAAGAGGAGTTGGAACCAACTTGGAGGAGGAGTCCCACCTCCGTGCCGCGCCCAAGCCCTAGGCCGAGTTGGGGAGGGACTCTCCCTCCTGGCGCCAAGGCCCTCCACCCATAAAAGGAGGGGCAGGCCTCCTAGAACACACAAGTTCCTATCTTGTACCTCCGGTTTAGAGCCGCTTTGGTTTAGAGCTTCTAATTGCTTTAGCCAAGGTTTAGAGCCTTCTAATTGGTTTAGAGCCTTCTAATTGGTGTGTCTAATTACTAGACCACTAATAGCCTCTCTCATAAGCTCCACCATACTACGCCGGCTTAAGGCCTCGGATTTCCCTCTACTTCCTGCACCACGCTGCCAGGAATCGCGAGGAGAGTGCTACAACCTCCATTTTCCGGAACAAGGGAGAGGAAGGTCTTCGCCGAAAATCGAACGTGTGACCGATCAAGGGAGCGCCGAACGTATGCCGAAGGATCGTCTACGCGATCTTGAGATCGGAAGTGTACGACTACATCACCCACGAGAATCTGCTCTCGTTAAACGCTTTGGAATCTTCGAGGGTAAGTTATTCCAAACGACTCGTTGCTACAATCTAGTAGATAGATCTTGGCTTGTTTGTTTGTATGCGATAGAAAATTTTGTTTTCCATGCTATGAACCCCTACAGGGAGATGCGCGAGGCGAAGTGGAGTGTGCTCGTGGGAACCAGAGTAGGCGCTGCAGCTCGTCGGAGCAGAGAGGTCGCGGCGAGAAATTCTTGCAGCCTGGTGGCGCTCAGGGCTTGGGGTTTGAGGGGAAATGGAGAGGGGGCAGTGGGGGTTTAAGTAGCAAGGCTGAGCGGAGAAATTACGCCGGGAATGAAGCACAATCAATCGAATTGAAACGAGGAGGAAACGGCAGAGAGGGCGCGGGTCCTCCGACGCGATATAGACGACGAGGTCGACGTGGCAGTGGGGCCTGCCCGTCAGTGATGTGGGGGTGTGCTTGCGCATGATAAACAGAGAGAGGGAGGGGGTTTCCCGGGTGTGCTAGGTGGGCTGGCTTACTGGGCCGCGGGTGGGTTGGGTTAGATAGTTAGTTAGGTTTATTTTTTCTCAATTTCTCATTTTCTTTTTCTATTTTGATTTTCTGGTTTGAATTTGAATGAGTGTTTCAAATCTGTTTAAATTTGAATTTCTTCCGGAATTTTATTCTGTAATTGTTGTGTCCAAGGGTGTGTAAAACATTCATCTATACTCAAAATCATTTTGAGTTTGAAATTTAAATAAAAAACATGACCTTGACTAAATATTTATAATAGGCATATGGTTGGTTTTAAATTTTTAATTGTTTTGAAAACTTTTGTGTGGCCTTGTATTTACTTACAAAACAAAACTGATCAAATACTAATCACATATAGAAAATGAAATATAAACCTTGCCTCACTTGAATAACTAATAGGCATAATATGGTTTCTTATGTTTGAAATTTATTTGAAAAGTATCAAATGCTTATGTCACATCCCAAGATTTTCCAAATCTTGTAATGTGAAAAATAAATGAGTAAAATAAAACTTTGTTGATTTTCAGGGTGACAAGAAACTTTTTGATTCCAATTGGAAATTTTCAAACCTATTTTGATCAAATAAATCCTAAAGGGATTTATAAAGATAAACATTTAATAGAGAAAATATTAAGTTTGTGAAATTACTATTTTGGATCTTTAATAAAAAGATCTGTTTTTTAAATGAAAAGGTAGTAAATAAGGACTATTTTTATAAGCCAAATCAAAAACTTGGCCAAGCCTTTGAAATAAAACATTTCTATTTGATAAAAATAGTAAAGGTTTTTTTAAATAAAATAATAAGGATTTAATATCCAAGTTTATTAAAAATAAAGGTTTTACTATTTTAATTAAATATCAAAACTTATTTATTTATTTTAAATAAGTTTTCCAAGTATTTTATATTCTCAAATAAAACCTACTGAAGTGTTTTGGTTTTATTTTTAGTTTTCAAATGGGGTTTTTAAATAAAGCAAATCTTATTTGAAAAAATAACTTAGGACTATTTATTTAATTATTAAATAGATCCTAAAAAGAATAAAAATATTATTTTTGTCTTTGGACTTTGGTTTATGTTGTTAAACAGAACCAAAACTCAATACAAGTTTGGAGGAAGTTTGATTTGTTTTGGATGTTTGATTTGTTTGATTGAATTTCAAACAGAAAATCAAAATGGAAAAAGATAAAACAATTAGAAAGAAAAAAATAGAACCAGACCTGACCCAACCCACCTGGCCCAGAAAGCCCAGTCGCAGCCCAGTTTCTCCCTTCGTAAACGCTTTTCCACCGAAAACCGACCATGAGTAATCGAACACACGGACCCACTCTCTCTCTCACTCCCTCGCTGACGCCTGCACCCCACCTCAGTCGTCTTCAACCCCTGACTTCCTGCCGTGCATAAGAAACGCGTCGGCATTGATTACGCACGGTCAGACATTACTCCACCCCGACCACGCCCATTTAACCTCCTGCCTTACCTCTCTCTCCCTAGACAGTCTCTCCTCCGCCTCCAGGCTACGACAATTCGCTCGCCAACGCCATCGCCTCCCCGCGAGTTCCGCGAATTCCGGCGACCCAGCGCCACCCCTTGCCTTCCGGGCACACGACACATTCCCGCACCAGGCGCACCTTCCTGTCGCCAGGCTCACCTGTGCGTGCTCGCAGCCGTCGACTTCGCCTCGATCAATGACGCCTCCGTCCGCCTCCAACTCCGACGAGCTCCATGTAGTTTCGCCGCGCTCATCTTCTCCTTCACGCACGCATCATCGCCTTGACCTTGCGCTGCCTAACTGCGTGCTCTGTTTGCCCCTCGTGACCAGAAGCGCCGCCCTCGACGACAGAGAGTGGCCATCGTCAGACGCAACTCCGGCGAGCGATAACCGCAACCTTGTGCGCCCCTTCATCAACCACGAGCAGGTTGAGCATCCCCACGTCACTGCGATCACGGTGAGCATCTCCACTTCTTTCCTTGCTTCATGTAGCTGTCGTAGCACCACCGCCTGACCGTGCGCCACCGCCAGCCACCGTCAGTGCCGCTCGTGTTTGGTCAAGACAACCCGCACCGTTAGATTTCCATCTGGCGGCCTCGATAGATTCATTAAACGAAGAGGTACGGGCTAATCTTAACCGCAACGTCTCACTTAGATCCAACGGCTGTAGTTGCGTGATCCGTGCGAACCGGTACCGACCAGTAGTATTGCGCCGCGTGGCACAGCTTTTGATTTAAAACAGAATTAGAATCAGATTTGTTTACAAATTTGAAAAACCCATAACTTTAGTTCTACACGTCCAAATTTTGCAAATTTTATATCAATAGAATCAGTGGAACAAGCCCTAGCCAACCATGCAATTTGTTTAGTAAAAAGCTTCTGGTAAAATATTTGTTTTTGAAGAAACATTTGTATGCTTGTTTAGGTTATAAAAATTATTCCAAAAAGTTTTTAGGGATGAAATCTTTGCAAAATGGTTTGTTGTGAACCTACTAACCTTAGGAACCAACCTATGGGTTTAAGAATGTATTTTGTGAAGTTTAGGAGTAAATACTTGAATTAACTCATTTCTAGTCAAATAAAATATTGTTTTTCCTATGGAAATGATTTTTGAGAAAAACCTTTGGAAAATGTTTTGATTCAAACCTACTGACCCTAAACACCAAGTTTTATGAACTAACAAATTATTTGGTGAATAATATAAAATTGTTTCTTTTCTAAAAACAATTTCAATCACATGAAATGATGATTTGATTTTAAAATGGTTTTTAGGTAAAACTCTTTTGCAAATGACTTTTCCACTTTAGAAAATGACCACTTTGAGCCTTACAATGTGTAGAGCCTAGTAGAAACCACCTTTGCAAATAAAACAACCCTTTGCATGCTTGCATGCATAACTTAGCTTCTATTATTTTATGTGTGTTAAATTGTTTGTATATTGGTTGGAATGCTAGTTGAATCAATGTTTTCTTGATTGATTTGCAGTGAAGTTAGAAGAGTGTGATATTAGCAAGATCAATAAGTGAACCAACATTACTCTACCAAAAAGGCAAGTGACACTATCATCTAAAGTCCTACTATTTTCATTATACTTAGTGGATTTTGAAAACATGCATGAAAAGGATTTCTATACTATATGCTATGCTAAATCCTAATAGGATACCCTTATACATTCCTTAGTGGAAACAATGTAGTTGTAATATGCTTAGCCATGCTATATATTTTGAGAAGAGATACATGTAGAGATTTTATGAAGTTGAGAAAAGACTTATGTTTTATATAATAAAACAAGTACTCAATGAACCACCTGGGTGGACAAGGATACTCAAGTTTTGGACAAGGTGGCAACAAGAGGAACCATGTTTATATGGCAATATCTTTTTGCTGTGCACCAGATGAAAACCACCCAGGGACTTAGAAATTGAACATGTTTCTCCAACTGTGGCTTCCGTGTACAGCCACATGCTAAAATGGCTCTGTCTTAGTCAACTACATTGGGAAGACCCATGCATTGGTCTTCAGGTTAACTGGAAATGAGGGAACTAGGAACCCTACATTGGTGCCTGAAGACAAGCTAGCATTATGTATGGGAGGACCCTATGGAAAGACTTCGTCACATTCTCAATCTGCCATATTCCATCTTGGTGAGTACTTATCCAGCGGCCACTGGTGGCAACAAGATGAGATTGTGTCATGTGGGTAAAGTGTACAACTTCTGCAGAAGATAAAAATCAAAGTACTTAGCCGTGTCCCCGGTTATGGACAATACTGAGCAACTAAGGCCTGAAGCTATCGGAAATCTCGACATTCCAATTTCTAAAAGAAAAACTTTAAAGTGACAGCAAAAGGCTTGAAGCACTTGGGGTGTACCAAGGAGCTCAAGAGATTTTGATAAAAACTTGAAGTACTTGGGGTGTACCAAGGAGCTCAAGAGATTTTGATAAAAACTTGAAGTACTTGGGGTGTACCAAGGAGCTCAAGATATTTTGACAAAGACTTGAAACACTTGGGGATTTACCAAGGAGTTCAGAAAGATTTGACAAAAGATCAAAACTATTTTGAAAAGATAGGATAAATTATTGCTTTCTGCAAATGAGCCTAAAACCCTACTTAGCCAAATATGCATGTAATGATAGGATCCACTTATATTCAACATAGTAGTGAAACTTGCCAATACAATTCAAATGTATTGATATTGTGGCTGTAACTTGTTATGTTGCAGGTTTGTTTGATATTAGTGAAGTTGATTGATTAGGATTACAAGTCTACAACCAACATGTTTGCCTGTGGCACTTTGAAGATGAAGGACCCCATGCTTATAGATTTCTGCTGCAATGTAATGTAATAGCCAAATGAGCTATGTAAGATGTAATGAAATATTTTATTCCTAGTTATAAAGTTGTATTATGACCTTTGTTTCTTGATATTACATCTTAACTGTGGATGCTAGCTATTGATCCAGGGACTAGCATTGTAAACACAGGAATCTCTACCTTATTAAAGGTTGGGACCTCTACAGCTTATGAATGCATGAATGCTATGCAAACTTTACAAATTATGATTTTTGGGATGTTACACCAGGGCCTCCACACCCCCTAGGCGCGGGTGGGCCCACCTCGCGCCTGGGTAGGGTGTGGGCCCTCCGGCCGGATCCTGCCTCGCCTCTTCGCCTATAAGAAGCCCCCAATGCAGAAACCCTAGGCACCCGATCAAAACTCCACGAAACATTCTGTAGCCCACGCCAATGTCGTCCCTAGATCGGGGGGATCTGAAGTTCTTCCCAGCACCCTGCCAGAGGGGAAATCATCCTGGAGGCCTTCTTCTGTGGTATGATCCGTGAGTAGTTCCACCTTGGACTATGGGTCCATGTAGTAGCTAGATGGTTGTATCTTCTCCTTATGCTTTCATGTATAGATCTTGTGAGCTCCGTTCATGATCAAGATCTAATCTATTTATAATCATGCATATTGTGTTTGAGGGGATTCGATGGATATTGAGATTACTATGTCAGATTGATTAATGGTTTTGTCTTTATGATTCTATCATGTTTGTGTTGTTTGTGATCTTGCATGCTCTCCGTTGTTAGTAGCTATCTTGACCAAATAGTTGCCACTGACTCCAAGAGGGGGTATTTATGCTCTATAGTGGGTTCTTGCCTCTAGTTTCCAAGGGAAGTGATAGAAATCTCTTCGGTTGTAGATGTGTTGTTGCCACTATGGAGAAAACAACGGTCTCTTGTTCATGGAACAAGTGGATTATATACCTTACACACTTTGCTTAAAGCAGTTGTCTGTTGCTTGCAACTTAATACTCGAGGGGGTTTGAATGATAACCTGAAGGTGGACTTCTGGTCATAGATGCATTTGGATGGCGGTCTATGTATATTGTTGTATTGCCCAATTGAATCTCATAGGATCTTTTTGTCTGGTATTGCATTGTTATGCATTGCTCAGTTCCTGTCAATTTCCCTGCTGAATTTGTTTACCCTTCATGCCATGTTGTTTATCTAAGGAGAGCACCTCTAGTGAACTATGGACCCCGGTCCAATCTTTACCATTAATACATCTTCCACTGTTACTTGCTGCAAACCATTACCTTCCACACCATACGTTTAATCCTTTGTTACAGCAACCGGTGAGATTAACAACCTAACTGTTAGTTGGGTCAAAGTCTTGAGTTTGTGTTATGCAGGTATCCACGTTGCTTGCAACACGTGTGTGACGTTTCCTTCCTCCTACTGGTTCGATAACCTCGGTTTCTTACTGAGGGAAGACTTGTTGCTGTGCTGCTTCACACCTTGCTCTTGGGGTTCCCAACAGGCTCCACTTCAACTGAGCTATCAACGAACAAATGCAGCAAGTGGCCCAATCCTTTCTTAGCAAAGGACAAGCCGGTGCAAATACTTATAAGGACCAAACATTCTCGAGGACACATGGGAATTCTGTCAAGTGCTTTCGCTTCAAATAGCTGAGTAGTCTTCTTTGGTGTTGTAAGTGTTGTGTGGGTGAACCTGTGCTAATGTACCGACCTTACTTGGACTAATATATACTTATGATTAAACCCCCTGCAAGCATCCGCAACTACAGGAAAGCAATTAAGCTATAAATCTAACCCCAACCTTAAACTGTGAGATCCTACACTCCCTTGTGCAATGGTGTACTAACGGGGGTTTAGGTTTCAGTCACTCCGGCAACCCCACAACTAGTAGCCAAATACACAATGCATTCCCCTAGGCCCATAAATGGTGAAGTATAATGTAGTCGACGTTCAGATGACACCACTAGAAGAATAGGACCACAACTTAAATACTAAGCCATTGAATAATATCTCAACACAAATCTACTACTAACAACATGACTTCTCCCATGTCCTCAAGAACTAAACGAACTACTCAGAAGACATCATATGGATCAAGATCACGGATGATATGGTGATGAATAACAATATTAACATAAAAAATAATCCAATAGTTCCACTCACAAGCATCGACTACAATAGTAATAAACACCGGGAAAGTTTCCCCTAAGAACTATGCAAGTATTCAACACAATTGTTACAACAGGATGGAGTGGTGATGATGGTGCTGGTGGAGATGATGGTGTGGATGATGATGATGATCCCGATGAAGCCTAGATTGATGACGGTGTTGATGGCGATGATCTCCCCTCTCCGGGGAGGAATTTCCCTGGCAGAAATCTGTCTGCCAGAGAGTTATTTATCTCTCGGTGTTGTCTGCCCCGCAGAGGCGGTGGAATCTTTCTGTGGTCTCTTCCCGTGTTTTAGGGTTTTGAGGAGAAGATATAGGCGAGAGGGCGGAGCCAGATGTGGTCCAGGTGGGCCACACTCCATATAGGCGCGACCAAGGGGTGGCCCGCGCCTGGGGGGTGTGGGCCCCCTGTGGCCCATTTCCACCTCCCCTTCTGGCTTTCTTCGTCTTTTGGGAAAATATGATTTTCCATAATTTTTCTAGTATTTTTCCGATCTTCGCGAAATTGCATCAAAACACCTTTTTTCCATCAGAATCCTGACTCCGACAGTTCATCCTCCAAGAATCATCCAACATGCAAAAACAGAGGAAAAGTCATAAGTAACACCTCTTAATATGAAACATATCAATGCATAGAGGCAAATTATGATATAGAATGGGGATGCAAATTGGACGTATCAACTCCCCCCAAGCTTAGACCTTCGCTTGTCCCCAAGCGAAAACTGAGCTCAGTAAACATGTCCACAGGTTTATGGAGTGAAGTGTCGATAAAAGAATACGGACAAGAAGCATCACACTTACCATTACACAACTCAAATAAGAAAGCAACTCACCATTATATAACTTAGCTTGCAACAAGTACATGAGTCACAATAGAGATGCATAAAGGTAAATCATTATTGGAATTGGCAAACTTTGTTCTTGGCCAGAGAATAGGTGGCAAACAGTTTCACAAAAAAGCTTTTGAAGAAGTTTTACAGCAGGAGTACTCTTTGCTCAAACATAAAAGGTTTTTCACAATGATGGCTTTCAAAATAATACTCAATAGATAAGAGTCTTGTGCAAAAAAGGAAGATAAAGAGCATGATTAAATAAATCATTATATGAATGCTTGAAACACAACAACTCAAATGCTTGCTGGAGATAGAGAGGAAGTAGGTTTACTGACTCGACTTAGAAATAGGAGAAAGGCCCTTCATAGAGGGAAGAAGGGATTTAAAGTTCATAAAGAGCTTCCAAAAGATTATGGTACTTACTAGCTTTGAGCCCTCATTGCCCCTATCATAAGAATCTTGAGGTGATTAAGTTTAAAGTGAACAAGGATGGAGTATATGCTTGACGAAATATAAGTTGGCAATCTCATGTCCCTAGAGTACGAGGGCCGCTCCTCATGCTACTCAAATTTAGTTACCGGTAAGTTCTTACCGTTGTAAGTACATGTGTATCATAAAGAACCGCCAACGGGGTACCCCCTGCACATGATATAGGAGCTATCCAATAATCAAAATGACAAGGCAGGCAGACATTGAGCACCTCAGCGATCTTTTTATTTGCTATTTGCATAGGTTTTTATTGATGATGCTTCAAAAATTGCTCATTATGGTTATGCTTCAAGTTTCCAACATGATTAGGCATGGCTTAGGCTAGCGGCCTAGGCGTTTCTCTAACACACATACATAACTCCATGGACTTACAAACTCCCTTTTTATTTCACACCGACAAAATCCGCAAACAAAAGAGCATGATATCAACTCGATATGTATCCATAAGTGTTGAAAGCGTTTCCCGTGACAGAACGGTTCTGCTAATCCCAACGTATAGATGCAAGCATATACAACTTCAATGACACAATGTTTCAAGTCTATTAGAGGCAAGAAAATAAGGTGTTCCATCAAGTTTGTGAGAGCTTTACTAACTAGTTTTCACATAACAAAATACTTTTTAATACAAAAGATAGATGAAGCTTGAGAATTTTCTTGGAATAGCAATAATTCTAATAGGTAGATATGGTGGACATAAATGGCATAGGTTTGGTTCAAAGGGGTTGGAAGCATGAGAAGTATGCCTTCTCAAAACAGGTTTTTGGCTAGCAAGGCTGGGTAGCAAGCAAAAGAGTTGAAAGAAACAAGAAAACCTACAAGTGATAAAGACAAACATGCAAACTTCCTTGAAGACACAAAAGATCTTAAATAAAGAATACTAAGCTTATGAGCCAATAAAGAAAGAAAAAAAATGATACAAAATACCTGTAAGCTTTTTCTCTTTTCCTTTCAAACCTCAAAAAGTGTTGCTACTGACCAGAGCTCGGTTTGCCAAAACCAATTTAGATTTACTTGATGCTCCCAAAGTTATGCCAATACTAATCAACAAGATAAATCATATAATAGAGATTGCAACCTAAAATAAGAAGTGCAAAAAGTAAAAGATGAAACTTCTCATTAATATTCCATAAAGGCACTCACACCAAGGGATACATAAATAACCAACTAAAGGAGAGATACTTCCACAATGAAAACCAACCTATAAGATAACTTATCTACCAAAGATATTAATCTAAAAAGGTAAAAGATAAAAGATAATGATTATGATACTGTGGCACCCCCAAGCTTGGAACAAGCCAAGGGGATGCCAAACCTGATGATGAATTACTCCTTTAGTGGTGGTTGTGTTCTCTTGATAAGCTCTTCAATCAGCTTCCTCAAATCCTCAATCTCGAAGATCAGAGTATGAATCAACTCTAAATTTTTCTCAATGCAGTTCATGATCATATCGGACCGAGAGTCCCAGTCCTTGCTATTCTTTCCCCACTCTTCCTTCTTAGTGTGTTCCTCCCCTGCATGGTTAGAACGAGGGAGATCCCAAACCGAGTGCAAGTTCCCTTTGGGCATCTGTTGGAATTGTTGCTCATGTATAAGAGTACGGAAGGGATTCTTGGTACGTGGAGGAGGTGACCATGGAACAAAGACAAGACGTGGAGGTTTCCCTCCTGTAGACATCCATGCTGTCCTCTTAAGCTTGGTAGGATTTGCCACCACTCCAATGCTTGTGACGGTAGCGCAGGTGTCCATATGCTCATCCTCCTCCATGTCTTCTTCACCCCCTACCAAAATCTCCTCCTCCTTGGGGTTTTGAGGATGATCTTCCTCGGGCTTCTTGCCTTTGTCGCTGGCAGATACCATGGTGCTCTAAACCTAACCACAACCTTAAACTCTGAGATCCTACACTCCCTTGTGCAATGGTTTCCTAACGGGGGTTCAGGTTTCTGTCACTCCGGCAACCCCACAATTAGTAGCCAAATACACAATGCATTCCCCTAGGCCCATAAATGGTGAAGTATCATGTAGTCGACGTTCACATGACACCACTAGAAGAATAGCACCACAACTTAAATACTAAACCATTGAATAATATCTCAACACAAATCCACTACTAACAACATGACTTATCCCATGTCCTCAAGAACTAAACGAACTACTCACAAGACATCATATGGATCAAGATCACGGATGATATGGTGATGAATAAAAATCTGAACATAAACAATAATCCAATGCTTCCACTCACAAGAATCAAGTACAAAAGTAATCAACACCGGGAAAGTTTCCCCTAAGAACTATGTAAGCATTTAACACAATTGTTACAACGGGATGGAGTGGTGATGATGGTGTTGGTGGAGATGATGGTGTGGATGATGATGATGATCCCGATGAATCCTAGCTTGATGATTGTGTTGATGGTGACGATATCCCCTCTTCGGGAAAGAATTTCCCCGATAGAAATCTGGCTGTCGGAGAGCTCTTTCTCTCTCGGTGTTTTCCACCCCGTAGAGGCGGCGGAATCTTTCTATGGTCACTCCCCGTGTTTTAGGATTTGGAGGAGAAGATATAGGCGAGAGGGCGGAGCCAGAGGTGTTCCAGGTGGGCCACACCCCTGTAGGCGCGGCCAAGGGGTGGCCCGCGCCTAGGGGGTGTGGCCCCCGTGTGGCCCATCTCCGCCTCCCCTTCTGGCTTTCTTCGTCTTCTGGGAAAATATGATTTTCCATAATTTTTATGGTATTTTTCTGATCGTCATGAAATTGCATGAAAACACCTCTTTTTCCATCAGAATCCTAACTCCCGCAGTTCATCCTCCAAGAATCATCCAACATGCAAAAACAAAGGAAAAGTCATAAGTAACACCTCTTAATATGAAATATATCAATGAATAGAGGCAAATTATGATATAGAATTGTGATGCAAATTGGACGCATCACTAGGTCCAGATTTCTAAATATAAAATCTAAATAATTTTGTAAAATACCAAAATACCCCTAGGAGTTAAAAATTCCTAAGAAATAAAATAAAAATCCTAAAAATACAAATAAGATATCTATAGGTTCACAAAAATATAAGTTACCAAATAAAATTAAGAAAATTATTTTTAGTAGAATAAATTTAGGTTAAATATTTTTATAATATATATTCCTTAAGGGAATTTTATAAAAATACATAAAATACTTAAAAATAAATAAAAATTATTTCTTATCATACTAAATGATTAAAGTATTTTATAAAAATACAAACTTACTATTTAGATTAGTACAAATAAAAAACTTAGAAATATAAATAAATATTCCTAAAAATGAATATTAAGAAAATAATAATAAGAGTTAAAATTAAATAAAAATGAATTTTAAGCTCTTATATTATTATATTATACCATAAAAATGTTAGATATAATATTTATAAAATTTTAGGAATTAACCATTAACAATTTATTTTAATAAAGGAATATCAGAATTTAATAAGGCGGGTAAAACACATAAAGAAGATAAATAATAAATGATGCATTGCATTACTATGCATATTCATTATTGCTTCTTTAAATATTGTACTTACCGGGCAATAATGGTGTTTTGTAGAAATAGAAGCTAAAGGTTGAGTGCAAGCTTCCGACTTCACTATCGTGCAATCACAAGGCAAGTTCATCACTTGCTCATGTCCTTTGATGAGTCTTTATCAACGTGATTACAAATTGTGTGTTATCATCTATGTTCGGAAGAAAGAAAATATTATTTTCCTAAATAAATAAGATGGTATTATCACCCTAAGTGTTGGTAAAGATAAGGTGAGCAATGGAACTTAGGTTTTTAGTTGCAATGAGAAACATCACATAAGAATTAATAACCCATGACATCAGTGATTCTACCGCCGTATATTACGCGTTAGCCATGAGATTTGGAATGGGATGAAGAAGTTAGTTGTATCCTTTTCCTTTCATGTGTAGGCAAGACGACCTTAACGTGACGCTGTGTTTCCTTGCGAGGATGCAGCATATGGGTGGGCACCCTTAGGCCTCACGATTTTGGTGTCTAGATTATCTATGAGTGGCTGCCGAAGGTATAGTCGGACCTATATAGAGCTTGCCAGGGGCATCAGCATCTCATAAAGTCTTTGGGAACTCATCAGGGTTATAGCTTTCCAGAAAGGGGGCTTAACGAAGATGTAGTCAGCCCCAAAGGATCGTCTAGACATATGGGGTCGCAGAGAGGGAAATGATTGGCTTGGATCACCTATTGGGCCCCACATCACGGAATTGTGGACATGAAAGTAACGCAACACACCCCACCTGGGTTGTGCAACAAGGAGTTGATCTCTCATGGGTAAAGCAACACACCTCTACAGAGTGTAAGAACTGTAACGTGTTACTCCCTTTTCCGGGAAGGAACTGCGAACGCGGCAGGAAAGGAATGTCATGAAGTTCTGGTCAACCTGTGAAGGCTGATGGGCATAGTTTTTGGAAATAAAATCAATCTTTGAAGAAATGTTTACGAAAACTTCATAGCGCAAAGGACTAATAGTCCGAGGTGGTAGTTACAGCATCAAACTTCTCATCTTGCATATAATGAACTTGCTGAGTAACGCTGTTACTCACCCTTTCCTTTGATCCCCTGCTTAGACTCTAAGGAGCCAGAAGACACTTCAATGTACGCAACAAAAGGACAAGAGGATGTCTACTATGAGGAACCTGATCTGTCCAGAGGAGTGGAAGGGGTGGACTATGAGATACGCTATGGAGTGGAGGGAAATGTGTCCGAGTAGTTTATTTAATTAATAGTAAACCAATTGAGTCAAGCAGCAGAAACTTTATAGAATAAGTTGCTGAGCTCAATTTGGAGTATGAGTTTGAAACTTTAATCTTCTGCTGAAACTGTTTAAGTTTGGTTTGTAAGTTTGAATCACTTGAAATCTCGAAATTCTGGTATTGTAATAATAATGATGTGTGTATTTTTGTAATATGGACCCGCAATGTTTCTGTTGGACCACTCTGAGGGATGTGATATTTATTGAATGGTGTTCTATGAATGTCATGTCAACGACTATAGTATACTACACATGCAGTCGTATGTTGGGTCACCGCATTGATACATGTGGAAAAGTTTAGGTCAAGAGTAGTGAGTTCAGATTTGAATTTTTTTTGGATTGCTCATGCTGAATTCTAGAGTATAATTGAGTTGGCCTCGCAATCCTCTATGTTGCCTTTGGATTATTGGGCGAATACAGACTAAGTTAAAAATGTGAAGAAATCATTGAAAGGATGGGAGATTAATCTGAGAGGTTTGGCTATAAGAGAGAAATGAGATCTCTCTGCAGAGTTGGAAAACTTAGAGTTGATTGAAGAAAATAATCTATTGACTGGAGAACAATTCCGCAGAAAAAGATTTATTCAATATAAACTTATTAAAATTTATGAAGATGAGGAAAAGTTTTGGTTTAGCAGATCCAGTGTCAAATGGTTGTTGTAAGGTGATAATAATACAACTTATTTTCAGAATTGCTAATTGTAGAAGGAGGAAAAATGTTATGTATTCCTTGATCAAGGGGACATACGATCTCCTTACTCGTGTGAATAAATACTATAAATCACTGTTTGGGAGAGTTGAGGGTAATAAAATTGGTTTAGATCCTTTTGTTTGGACTGTTGATGAAAAACTGAGTGACTCTGACAATGATATTTTAGATAGACATTTGTCTATTGATGAAATCAAATCTGCTTTAGATATGATGGTTAGAAATAAAGCTCCTGGGCCTGATAGTATTCCTGTTGAATTTTTCAGCCTTGCTGGTCTATTATCAAATTTGATGTGTTGGCTCTTTTTGATGATTTTCATTCTAGTGTGCTTGATTTGTTTAGATTAAATTTTGGTATAATTATTCTTCTAAAAAAAATCCTCATGCTGATGTTCTTTCCAAATATATACCTATATGTTTACTTTAAGTTCTGTATAAGCTAATTACCAAAGTTATTACCGTTAGACTTGAACCTTTTATGGACAAACTTATATCTAGCTGTCAGACTGCTTTTTATTAAAGGGAGAAATATTATGGATGGTGTAATGTCTCTCCATGAAATCTTGCATGAGTCTAAATGATTAAAATGCGAGGGAGTTATTCTAAAAATTAATTTTTAAAAAGCTTATGACAAGGTTGATTAGGAATAACAGATGTTGGGGATATTGGTAAGACACAATCCCACCGCCGGGTTGCTTGAGCTTCAGTGGTGAATATTTTTGGTAGAATCCGAACGAATGCATTCTGCACAGTTGGCAGCCATAAATCCATGCTATAGAAAATTTTTTACTCCCTTTCATATTAGTTGTTGCTCATTTAGTATAAAATCAGTGACAACAACTAGTATCGAACAAATAAAGATGTACTATTTTGTTCGATTTTATGGATGTGAGATGACATGGTTTTATTCAAACCTTGACAAACAATGTGGTGATAAATTTGTTTTTTATGCAATTTAGCAATATATATACACTAAAATTTTAAGCCCTGTTAATAAATGTCAACACCCGGATTTTTAATCCCAGATGCCTGTTATGCCATACATCGCAATCCCTAGATTACCATTTTTGCGAGACATAACATATTTGGATATCACAGTACATCATCCATTACAAACCATACATAAGTTCTTACAACAAATAAAGGATCTCTTGATCCAGTCTTAATACAATTCAAGCAGCAGAATAACGTAATAATAATGATAGCGTAGGAGAGACTCCATCTTCATGGTCACAGACAATGCTAAAGATGGGAGATGATCCTGGTTGTCGTAACCTTCCTGTTGTCCATCCTCCTGATAGTCCTCTTTATAGTATGGCCACAGGAATAGCCAGGGACAAAGCCATGAGTACTCTTTAAGTACTCGCAAACTAATACTAACAAGTGAAGTGGTTTTGAATAGGAAGTACTAGGCTCTAGGTTGTTTTGCAAAAAGCAAGATTTATCTCTACTAAGTTCAGAAGCAAAGAAATCTAGTTGAAAGTTTTATAACACCTAAGTGTGAACTTGAATTTTGTATCACAACTCTGTTGTGGTCAAGTCAAAGTCACGAATCATTTCACAAGTCAATTTGAAAACATCAGACGACAAAACAGTATGACCACTCCAACTGTCCATAACCACGGACGCGGCTATTCGAATAGTTTGACACTCTGCAGAGGTGGTACACTTTCACCACAACATTCGATACATCCGTCAGGAACAAATCATGAATTCACCATATTCAGTATGCAGATAATCAATCCTAACCTTTCAATTACATGCCTTAACATTTTCATCATCAAAATCATCTGGTGTTCAAGAACACATGTCAAAACATTTCAGTAGAATGACTTATCATTCTAAGGTTTTCATAACCATTTTCACCAAGTATTCTCATCTAAAGTGGATCAAGTTTTATGCTTAGCACTAGCATCTACAAGTGGGGGATAAACACTAATGAGGGGTGGTAAACAAGTGTATCTTATCTAAGTTCAATCTCATGCCTCAGGATGACATCAAGATTATCTAACTAAGGTCAAGTTTTATGATATTTGTGCTACCTTTAAACAATCTCTCTAAACTCTATAAATCACTAAGTAACTCTAATAGAAAGCTTTGATAAAGAAATAAAATACTAAGCTTGCAAGTAAAACTAGAATTAGGTATCATCAAATGTATCTAACCAAGCATGCTTAATGCATTGCACAAGTTATCTAACTTTAATAGTTGCAAGTGTTATCTTGCCTTGTGGAGAGCAGTGGTTGAAATTCTCCTCGGCTTCTTCCTCGTAGTATCCTCCTTCCTCCTCGTACCCTTGGTCGGTACTAGCGTCTATAGATAAATACGAGGTACACAATCACCAAATAATACTTAACTATTTTTATTTATCACACCAAGGTTTTCACTAGATGATCTTGTATCATCACAAACATTACAACCATCAAAGCACTTGTCTTATTTATTTTATTTTTGGAAAATTAATTTCTACTCATTAAAAAACTACTTAAGATTTAATATTCTCCACCTAAAATATGGGATCATGTTTACACATGTCATCACCACATATTTCAGTACTTGGGAATGTGATTTAAAGTGGCGTCACAATTGAATAAGGTTTAAACCTTTTATTTTAATTAATTAAAGTGACTAGAATGGCCTATGGGGCATTCTTTTATTGCTTGACCATTATTTTTGCAAGTAAACCTAGATATTTTTATATATTCAGAAAGATCTTGTTAAATATGACTTTTGAGAGTTGGAATTAACTCAAAAGCTTTCATGGTTAAATTTTGAAAAATGTTTGAATGCAGAAAAGCTTCTGCCTTGTTATTTTACCATGGGTGATCCACAACACCA
This sequence comes from Avena longiglumis, assembly GCA_030063025.1. Taxonomy (NCBI): domain Eukaryota; kingdom Viridiplantae; phylum Streptophyta; class Magnoliopsida; order Poales; family Poaceae; genus Avena; species Avena longiglumis. Next base: position 367,635,956 of record CP125978.1, read on the forward strand.
ATTGGTTTGAATCCAACGGGATTGGATTAAGAATTCCAGTACCTTTCTCACAAAATTGGTTTCATGCAATTTGGTTCCGTGAATCGAGCTGGGTTGATTTTTGAATCTAGGTACAGAACTGGGTTTGAACTAAATTGGAAAATACAAATTCAAACTAACTGGGTTGCGCGGGATGCTAAATGGGCCGGCCCACGGTGCACAGCACACGTGCGGGTGGGTTTAAGTGAACGACCCCACCAGTCAGCGAGACAGGGGTGTGAATCGGTATGGGGTGATGTGGACCGTGCGATCAAATTCTAATCGAACGGCTATGGTTCATCGTCCACATCGGGCAACGTCGGCGAGACTGAACCCTAGCGCGGCCAGTGGGGGTGTACGGGGGCTCACCGGGGCTCAGGCGAGGGTCGGCGATGGGGGTGAACGACGAAGTCAATGACGGCGATCCTCCTGGTACCGACAACTCCTCCTAGGGCGGCTCCAATCGCTGGCTCTTTTCTTCCTCCTCCACGGCAGACTCTGGCCAAATTCCGCCGATGTACTGCTCGCCTTGCTCCGAGAGTGAGGTGGGGTGGTTCTGAGAGAGAGAGGAGTGAGATGGTGTGAAGAAATCGAGCGGGGGTGGCCTCTATTTATAGCGCCAGAAGGGGACCGACGGGCGCGGGCTGAGCTCGTCGTGGTCGTCGTCACAGCGAGATACTAGCATGGGCGACGATAGGGGCGGTGATGTCCTCTTTGACGAAACTCAACGGCATGGTTACGCGGTGTGGGGCGGTGCGAGATGGTCAGAATTTCTCGATGCTCTGAGCGGGTCCGACGAAAGTTTTAGTGGCGCACAGGTGGTATGGGTCGCACGACGGCGAATGGGCATGTCGGTGGGGTTGCTGGGGTGGTGGTGATCATGCTTGCACGCGGCGAGGGAGGCGCACGGTATGTGGGCGTGTGTCACGGGTGGCACGCTGGCGCACTCTCGAAACGCTCGTAGAGAGGCTGGGCATGCTCGGGATGTGCGGTCCAGGGGCTGGCAGTGCTCGAGGCCTGGACAGGGGGTGGCGGTGAACGATGGAGAGTGTCCCAGACAAGGTTGGCGAGGCTCCTAGCTGGCTGGCGATATTCGGGTGGCAATGGTGCTCTCGGCATGCTTTCCATTGATGGCATGGTCTGGTTTACAGTGAGCTAGAGGGGTTAAACAAGTTAGATGATCTACTGAGGGTGTAGTGTGAGCTAGATAGGGAACAAGTTAGGCACTGATCACTACTCACAATAGTGTTTAATGTTTGTTTGTTTGGTGATTGCGAGGTGTTTGATGAAATGGCCGAAAGAGATTCAAATTTGAATTTTTGATTCAAACTTGGTGGGTGTGATAGTTACATATTAGGGAGTCTCTGGTTAGTTGGAATTGTCAAGGTAAATTGGTTTGGTTGGTTTTTGAGAAATGGGTGATCTTCCCATATTAACTAGATTCAATTTTGAGTTGTCATTTGAATCAAGTTGCCAAATTTTTCTATAAGTTTGAAAGGTGGGCTTTGGTTCACTTTTACTTGGTCTAGCAAGGGGTGAAAAGAAATGGAAAAGTTTATGTTTGAAATCTTGGACTAGAAACACCCAAAGTGGTCTAGTGAGCAAGATTGGCAAAAGTGACCATTTGCCTATTTGATTTGTTTTTGATTTTTCTCTTGATTTCTTTCTGCTTGGAAATGTTTTAGATGATGTTGTTTTCATCTTTAAACCATTCCTTGCTATTTATCACAATCACATAAGTCCATTAATGCATTCATACAATCATCACATTCACACATGCATTCCTATTGATTCGAATTAACGAAAGTTTTTGTTAACTCTAATTTTGGTGATTGGAATTTGATAATCCTTGTTCAATATATTTGGGATTTTAAAAACCTTTCCTCCTTAGAAAAAATCTCGTCCCGATATTTGAGAAAGAAGAAAGAAGAAAACTAGGATTTAAAAACATCGAGAAACTCCGTCTTGATGTAGTCTTCTCGTTCCCAGGTAGCTTCTTCTTCAGTGTGGTTGCTCCACTGAATCTTGAGAAACTTTATGCTTCGGGTCCTGGTGGTTCTGAAAGCTTCCTCCAAAATACGGATGGGTACTTCGGGATACGTCAGGTCATCGTTGATCTCTATGGTCCGGTGATCAATGTTCTTGAAAACTTCAGTCTTCTCCGGGACTTCAAGGCATTTGCGAAGTAGAGATATATGGAACACATTATGCACTGCTGACATCTCCTCTAGCAGTTCCAGTTGATACGATACTTCTCCTCGACGATTTAGAATCTTAAAAGGTCCAATATACCTGGGGGCTAACTTTCTTTTGAGCTGGAAACACTGCATTCCCTTCAAAGGTGACACTTTGAGATACACAAAATCTCCGATATTGAAAGCGAGGTCTCGACGTCTCTTGTCGGCATAACTCTTCTATCTTGACTGGGCGGTCTTGAGGTGCTCACGGATCTTGTGAATTTCTCTTCTGCTTCTCGTAGGATGTCGGGTCCGAAGATCTGACTATCTCCTACTTACTACCAATTCAAAGGGGTGGGACACTTCCTTCCATACAAGAATTCAAATGGGGCCATTTGCAAACTAGCTTGATAACTGTTGTTGTAAGAAAATTCTGCGAAAGGCAGACAGTCTTCCCATTTAGATCCATACTCTAGCACACAGGCTCTCAACATGTCTTCGATTATTTGATTTACTCGCTCCGTTTGTCCATCGGTCTGAGGGTGATACGCGGTGCTAAAATCCAATCTTGTTCCCAATCCTTCTTGGACTTTCTTCCAGAATCTCGAGGTAAACTGAGTTAATCGATCTGATACAATGTTCTTGGGGACTTTGTGCAAACTGACGATTCTAACAATGTATAACTCTGCTAGCTTCGAGCTCTGGTAGGTGATCTTGACAGGTAAGAAATGGGCTACCTTGGACAATCTGTCAACTATGACCCAAATAGAGTCATTTCCCCTACTAGAAGTAGGCAATCCAGTGATAAAGTCCATTCCAACTGAATCCCATTTCCATTCCAGAATCTGCAATGGTTGCAACAATTCTGCGGGTCTTTGATGTCCTGCCTTGACTCTCTGGCAAATATCACACTTGACGATGTAGCTTCCAATTTCTCTCTTCATCTTATGCCACCAAAATTGCTCCTTCAAATCCTGATACATCTTCGTTCCTCCGGGGCGGATAGAATAAACAGTATCATGGGCCTCTTTCAGAATATTCTGCTTCAATTCTGAGTCCGCTGGTACACAGAGACGTCCTTGTACCACAGAACTCCTTCTTCATCCTTGGTGAATCCGACTACTTTTCCTATACCGATATGACGTTTGATACTGTCGATACTAGAACTTCCTTTCTGCGCCTCCTTGATCTGACCGATCAAAGTGGGTTAAAGTTCTATGCTATCCAAAAATCCTTCACTTACTAATTCCATTCTAAAATCTTCCATCTCCTTGTGCAAACTTGGTTGCTCCTTCAGAATCATGGAGTTCAAGCGGCACGGCAATCTGATAAGGGCATCTGCTACCACATTGGCTTTACTAGGGTGATAGTGAATGTCCAGATCATAGTCCTTGATTAGCTCGATTCATCTTCTCTGCCTCATATTCAGCTCCTTCTGAGTGAATATATACTTTAGGCTCTTGTGATCCGAATAAATCTCACAACGGTTTCTCATCAGGTAATGCCTCCATGTCTTCAGGGCTAGAACTACAGCTGCTAGTTCAAGGTCATGAGTAGGATAATTCTGCTCATGCTGCTTTAGTTGTTGGGATAGATAAGATATAACTTTGCCTTCTTGCATTAACACACATCCGAGACCAATCTTGGATGCTTCACAATACACATCAAACGGCTTCGTGATATCCGGCATGATCTAAGATTGGGGGGCTGAAATCAATCTCCTCTTGAGTTCCTAAAAACTTGCTTCACATTTATCTTTCCATTCGAACTTCTTATCCTTCTTCAGCAATTGGGTCATGGGTCTTGCGATACTCGAGAATCCTTCTATGAACTTGCGGTAATATCCCGCCAATCCGAGAAATGCACGAACTTGGGTTTGAGTGGTTGGGGCTTGCCAATCTTCAACATCCTTCACCTTTGCAGGGTCAACGGCAATTCCTCCGGCTGATACAATATGTTCGAGGAATCCTACCTCCTGTAATTAGAATTCACATTTGCTAAACTTGGCATACAACTGATGCTCCCTAAGGGTTCCAGGGATGGTCCTTAGGTGTAGCTCATGTTCTTCTGCTGATTTGGAATATATCAGAATGTCATCGATGAAAAAACGACAAACTTATCCAGGAAGTCCATAAAAATCTTATTCATTAGGTTCATGAAATAAGCGGGGGCATTAGTTAATCCAAAATACATGACAGTATACTCGTATAATCCATATCTGGTGGTAAAGGCAGTCTTTGGAATATCCTATGCGCAAACCTTGAGTTGATGATAGCCAGTTCTAAGATCAATCTTAGAAAACACTTTGGCACCAGTCAACTGGTCAAACAGGTCTTCTATCTTTGGCAGTAGGTACTTGATCTTGATGGTGACATCATTCAGCTTCCGATAATCCGTACACAAATGGTTACCTCCATCTTTCTTGTCCACAAACAACACATGTGATCTCCAGGGCGAAGCACTTGGTTGAATTAGTCATATCTCCAGCATGGCATCCAGTTGCTTCTTCAGCTCCACTAATTCAGACGGGTTCATACTATATGGTCTCTGGGCTATGGATACGGTTCCAGGGATTAGTTCGATGATAAACTCGATATCCCGATCTGGGGGCATACCGGGCAAAACATCTGGAAATACATCGGGGTATTCGCAGAGTACTCTGACTTGGTGAATGGTTAGCTGGGCTATACTCTTGTTGCACTTGAATTGACGGGGCAAGGTTTCAGATACATGCTCGCGTGATATTCTAGCTGTACTGGTCATGGTTATGGCTTTCTTGGCACAGTTGATTAATCCTTTGTGTTTCGACATCCAATCCATTCCTAGTACTGCTTCCAAACCTTTAGTTCCAAGTACTATTAGATTAGCATAAAAATCTATGCCATGGATTCGGATAGGCACGGGCTTGCAAATTTGTCTAGCTTTGGTGGTTGAACCAGGTATTTGAACTATCATAACACGCTTCAATTTGGTGGGTTGAATCTTACTAGTGCATGCAAATTTTTCAGTAATAAATGAGTGCGATGCTCCAGAATCAAACAACACTCTTGCAAGTACTGAGTTAACAGAAAACATACCCAGCACGACATCTATCGCTTCTTGGGCTTCTTCAGCATGCATGAGAAAGAGACGGCCATTGCGGTTGAGCGAATTCCCTGGGGCAAACCTTCTTCCAGGTTGAACACAACGCTGTTGCTGAGCTGGGTCATTTGCATTGGGGGATGCGGCAATCTTCTTGGGGCACTCATTGGAATAGTGACCTTTGGTTCCACATTCATAACAAGTCACCTGAGACTTGTCCTTTGCTGCAACAGGCACAACATTGCTTCCAGTCCTTGCAGCAGTGTTGGTGTTGGTGGCAGCATTGTTGGTGTTGAACTTTGGCGGGGCACGGTTGAAATTGCTAGGGTTGCCGGGGTTGTTTTTATTTCCTCCGGGCCTTGGGTTTCCACAGTTGGGATACGTCAGACGTTTAATCGGGGGTCTGTTGGTTCTTGGGGCAAATCCCGGAGATGGGTTGGGGCGATACTTTGGTATATGATGGGTTCCTGGTTGATGCATCATGAGACGCTTGCGGTTCTCATTAGCTTGGTTGATCTTGTCTTCCATCTGAATGGCAGAGTCCACTAAGGCTTCAATATCAGCAAATGGTATATTGACCAACACTGTCTGGATCTCATCGTGCAGACCATTCAAGAACCTTTCCTTCTTCGCTTCAGTATCTATCTCATCTAGTGCATACCTAGCCAATGACAAAAATTTGTCACGGTACTCAACTACGGTGATCCTGCCTTGCTTCAGTTCCCTGAATTCATCTCTCATCCTCTTGATCAAACCCGATGGCACATGGGTTCTGCTAAACTTGACTTTGAATTCATCCCAAGTCATCATCCGTCCCCCATTCATGGCACGAACGCTGTTCCACCATGCTCTTGCATCTCTGGCCAAATAGTGGGTGGCGAACAGTACCTTCTTGTTGGCTCCCACTCCTGATGACATGGTTATACCCTACGGGTACATGACATTGGCATACCTGGTCCAGCCCAAGGAAGTCCCACAAGAATATACGTGGCTTGTGGAGATTTTCGGGTGGCCCAAGCCCATGACATCTTCGGATCCTTGGAGATCAAGACTAGAATAGATAGAATATTCAAAGGGGCAAACCCTAAACTTGTAACCGACTCGATCTATGCCTAGGACATGCCTATATCTATATAAAGGCTAGGAGGGCACGACGAGGAGGACATCCTCTTCTTTCACCGCATACATACCTCCACGCCAGATTGCATCTGCGCACCCCTGTAATCTTCGGTTCCGCCGTAATCAAGAGTAGACAAGTAGGAGTAGGGTTTTCCCTCTAGGGGCCTGAACCTGGGTAAATCCCGTGTCCCCTGGTTGCTTGTATGTTAACCGTTATGCGATCTCCAGCACCACCATCTTCTCCAAAACCCAATCTCATAACAATGGGCATTGACGAGATCGAACCTCGTCAATTGGCGCCGTCTGTGGGAACTGGGGGCATTGATTGTGCGATCGTGAAGGTCCTGACCAAATGATCTACAACTCCTCGGGAACGGAGAGCCATCCTCTTCGGTACTTTCGACTTCACCGCCCACTCGCTAGCCACCATGAAGGATTTCGAGCCCGTAGGCGACGGGCTCGAGATTCTGTTTGGGAGCTTCTGTTTCCAGGTGGGACAGACCGGCACTCTCCAGCTCCCAGAGCGGGTGCCACTGCCATCAATCAGTCCCGCCTCATGGGGCCCGAATCCTAGCATGCTACGCACTTCAACGCTGACAGATGAGTCATACGACAGCAGGAGGTGCAACTCGGATCTGTGCGGGCCCCCATCGGATGAAGAAACCTACGGTTCCGGATTCGAAAGCTGCGGCAGCAACGATCCAATCCGTGGGCGCTACCAGTGCGCCGTGGTCATCCAAAGAGACATGGAACAACAACCACCAGGTTTGGGTGCCCACGTACCGCCACCCAACCCAGAGGGTGAAAACAGGGGAAACAGGAGACAACCATCCCTCCCACCCAACGAGGGCGACGTTGTCGCCTACAATCAGATCAACCTCAACGAGGATGGCTGGCGCCAGGCACGTGAAGCCATTGCGGGAAATGATATCCTACCCGTGAACTCTTCATGTGACCTGCTGATGGCATACCACCTTCTCCTCATCGGCGAGCACAACAGGCAAGTGCAGCTGCAGGAGGAGCTCGACAAACGCAAGCAGCTTCGGAGTCTAGCATGCGGCGAGCTGCGCTCTTCGCCGCTAGCAGCTCCAGCTTGCACGAAAACAATGCCAACAAGCATCGCTCTCGCACAGAGCACATGGATCTCGCTGCACGTCGCGAGGTCACTCGAACCCTCAACACGTCCTTCATGGAGATGGACGTCAACAGCAACGTCATATCGAAGACGCCACAAGCTGCGATCATGGCAGCCACCACATATCTCGCGTCCCATCCACCTCTGGTGGGTGACCCAAAGAGAGATATGCACAAGTCCGCACTAGCCGGACTCGGACTCTTTGGAGCTGCGCTCCACGAGGAAGCTCCTACAGAGCCAAAGAAGAAGGCTACGGTCAGATTCAATCGTAGCCCCACACAATCATCGGACGAGGAGGAAGACGAGCACGATCTACCTCGACGACGCAAGAGCCCAAGACGTCGCAGCCGCGACTACGACGCTCGAAACGACCTTGCCCAGCGCAAGGTCGACAAGACACGTGCCAAACGCGCATGCTCAGACGAATCCGAAGAGGACGACGACGAATAACTCTGCAGAGCTCGATGCTTCAGTAGATCTGTTCGGCGAACATGGATGCCGAGAAATTTCAAGCTTCCTTCGGACACTTCGAAGTTCGACGGGACGCTGGACCTGAAATCCTGGCTCAGCGACCACCTGTCATTCACAAGTCGAAAACAAACAAGAATACCGCGCAATGCCTTCAACCGGTGACGTGCATAGCCCGGTCCGCTCAACAAAGATGTCCTTGGGTTCCATTCGAAGCTAGGAAGAACTAGCGTACCGTTTCATCCGAAACTTTAAGGGCACCAGCAAGAGGCCACCCTTGATCGAGGAGCTACAGGCCTGCACCCAACGAATGGGTGAATCCATTCGCTCGTACATACTACGCTGGTCCAACATCAAGAACTCCGCGGCACACATCTCTGAGGAGAGAATGATAGACGCCTTCAAGGATGCATCAAACGCCCGGACTTCAAGGAAGAACTTGGGTGCGTCTAGTCCAAGACACTCGATCACCTCATGGACATCGCCAACAGGTGGGCAGATGGCGAGGACTCCGTCCATCGAGCACATTTGTATGAGGAAGATGACTACGGCCGCCCACACGAGCGTTGTAGCAAGTGAAGATCGCGCGTCTACAATGATTGAGACGGACCCGACATGGTTGCGGCTGGCTACGCCGAACGCCACAACGAAAACAACCACAACAGCGGCGGATTTCACGGAAGAAACTTCCGCGATGGAGGACGCCCAACGCAAACGTGGCAGCGTCGCGGCCGCGACGATGAACCCTCGGCATACGACAAGTTGTCGGGCCCATGCACCATCCACTTCTACATCGACAAGCAGGGCAAAAAGAAGTCCAGCCACATACTTAAGGACTACTGCGAGTTCCAAAAACTTAGCGAGGGTTTCATCCAGATGCTACGGCAGAACCCGAACCCCGGGTTCGGACCCGCACCTGTACCAAGCGACATCGCCCACGGAGCTCCTCCACCACCATCTGTGGGACCTTCGAATCAAGCAATCGCGCCCGTGCAAAACAACAGCGTCAACGGGTACCCCGCGCCAAAAGGGTCCCTGATGATCCAAAAAGGGCGCCCAACAAACAGGGTGCAAAAGAAGATCACCCGCCAAGTTAGCATGGCTATGACCGCTCCACCTGCAATCCCTGAGTACCTAAGTGGATCGGAGTCCTGCATCACATTCAGTCGTTCGGATCACCCCCGCCAGATCCCTCGCCCAGGACATGCTGCCCTGGTACTTGAGGCACAGATCGGAGGATTCGAGATGAGCCGCATCTTCATGGACGGTGGCAGCAGCATCAACCTGATGTTTGCTAGAACCCTAGAAGCAATGCGGATCCCGCTGTGCAGCCCAGAACAATCCGACACAACGTTCCACGGCATAGTCCCAGGGAAGGGCATATTTCCCCTAGGAAAAATATGGCTCGATGTCATCTTCGGCAAACCCGAAAAATTTCGGTGTGAGCGGCTCGAGTTCGAAGTGGTGGATTGGCCATCACAATACCATGCCATCCTCGGGCGCGTGGCATTCGCAAGGTTCCTGGCATTACCGCACTATGCGTACTTGCTACTCAAAATGCCAGGACCTAGAGGCGTCATCACAGTCCGGGGCAGCTTCACCCGATCCGACCACTGCGATAGAGATTTCAATAGAAGATCCCAGTCGTTCAGCATGCAGGAGGAGCTCACAAGGCTTCCAAAGGTGACAGACAATGGGGCACCACCAATCTCTAGGCAAAACGCATCGGACATGTCGTTTGACTCAACAGTCAAGACAAAAAAGGTGCAGGTCCACCCGACGGACGCCTCCAAAATGGCGCTAATCACCAATGACCTCAGTCCCGCATAGGAAAGCGCGATCATCGAATTCCTCTATGATCATTGGGAAATCTTCGCCTGGTGTCCTGCGAACATGCCAGCAGTTCCTAGGGAATTCGCCGAGCATGCACTTAATGTGTTTCCAGATGCCAAGCCCGTCAAACAGTCCATCCGACGATTGTCCGAGCCACGGGCCAAAGCCGTCGAAGTCAAAGTCAACAGACTGCTCGACGCCGACTTCATCCGGGAGATCAAGGAAAGCGAGTGGCTAGCCAACACTATACTGGTCCCTAAAAAGGACACGGACATCCTGCGGATGTGCGTGGACTTCACGTCGCTCAACAAGCACTTCCCAAAGGACCACTTCCCTCTCCCTCGGATCGATCAGATCATCGATTCGAATGCAGGATGCAAGAAACTCTCGTTCCTCGACACCTACTCAGTCTACAATCAGATTCGACTGAAGGTCGAAGATCAGGAGAAAAAGGTGTTCATCAGGCCGTTCAGAGTATTCTGCTACATCACAATGCCCTTCAGGCTGAAGAGCGCAGGTGCCACGTACCAGCGATGCATGCAGGCGTGCATGAAGAACCAGATAGGCCGCAACATACAAGTCTATGTCGACGACATAGTCGTCAAGACAAGGGAGTCCAAGACACTGATCGACGATCTCCACGAGACGTTCGACAACCTCGATCACTACAAGATCAAGCTGAACCCAGAAAAGTGCGCCTTCGGCATCCCATCTGGCCAACTGCTTGGCTACTTCATCTCCTAGCGAGGGATTGAGGCGAACCTGAAGAAAATCCGGGCCATACTGGCCATGGAGAAGCCGAAGAACCTCAAAGGTGTCCAGCAGCTAGCTGGGCGCATCGCGGTGCTGAGAAGATTCATTGGCCGCACGGGTGAGAATGCCTTGCCTTTCTACCAGCTGCTACGCAAGGCAGACAAATTTGAGTGGACACATGAAGCAGACAACACATTTGTAGACCTGAAGCGACTTCTCTCCACCTCGCTCGTACACCAAAGGAACGCGAGCCTCTGCTGCTATACATAGCAGCCACACATCAGGTGGTCAGCACCGTACTCGTGGTCGAACGACCCGAAGAAGGCAAGACCCATCGGGTCCAACGCACAATCTACTACCTCAGCGAGGTACTGACGCCGACAAAACAGAGGTACCCTCAGTACCAGAAACTCGCCTATGGCGTGTTCATGATGGCTCGTCGGCTAAGCCACTACTTCCAGGAGCATCAGATAATGGTGGTCAACGAGGCGCCACTGTCCAACATCCTGAACAACCCCGAATCCACAGGACACGTAACCCTGTGGGGCATCGAGCTATCCCCTCTAGACATAGTCTACGAGAAGCGTCATGCGATCAAATCTCAGGTCCTCCCTGACTTTCTCGTCCACTGGATGGAGCTCCAGCTGTCGGACACCCCGTATATGATGCAGTCATGGACGATGCACTTCGATGGCTCCAAGCGCGAGGCTGGAGCAGGAGCTGGAGTCATACTGATGTCCCCGTAAGGCGATAAGATGAAATACGTCCTTCGGATGAAATTTCGCACCTCTAATAATGAAGACAAATACGAGGCCCTCATCCACGGCATGAGGATAGCCAAGATCTGTGGCGCAACACGCCTGGTCATCTACGGTGACTCGAACCTCGTCGTCCAATAGACGATGAACGAGTGTGAAGCACACGCCGCTAACATGATCGCGTACCATGCGCTCTACAATTCACTCGAAGGAGACTTTGATGGCTGCGAGCTTCGGCACGTTGGAAGGGAAGGCAACGAAGAAGCTTATAGACTCTCCAACATTGGCTCCACGTGCGCACGGGTGCCACCAGGTGTGTTCCTCGAACAAATCTGCATGCCTTCCATCAAAAGGAAATTCCCCAAGGGATCACCCGAAGAAGCTTGAGCACTCAGGGGCTGCGCTACCCGAAGGACAGGAAGGACCAGAAAAGCTGGACACGGAGGTCGCGTTGGTCAACCTAATGCAGGTCATGGAAATCGAAGAAAGATGGATGCAACTGCACCTTCGGTACCTGATAAACAGAGAACTACCTGATGACCCGACAGATGCCCGACGCATATTTCGCCGGTCCAAGGCCTTCACCATCATCAATGGCGAGTTGTACAAGCACAACATTTAGGGTGTACTCCAAAGGTGCGTCACCATGAGTGATGGCAAAACCATCCTCCAAGACATCCACGAGGGCATCTGCGTCCATCATGCGGGCAGCCGCGCCTTCGTCGCCAAAGCTCTACGAGCTGGATTCTAATGGCCAACGGCCATGAACGATGCCAAGGACATCGTCCAGAGGTGCAACGGATGCCAGAGGTTTGCGGACAAACCACATGCAACGGGGTCGGAGCTCAGGCCAATACCCTTGGCCTGGCCCTTTTCCCAATGGGGCCTCGACATGATCGGCAAACTGCCCAAATCTTTGAAAGGAGGGAACGTCTACCTCCTGGTCGCAATCGACAAGTTCACCAAGTGCATCGAGGCCATGCCCATAACCAACCAAAAGGGAAAAACGGCCATCAAGTTTTTCGAGTCGATAGTCTACAGGTTCAGCGTGTCGCACAATATAATCACAGACAACGGGTCAAACTTCATATCCAAAGAATTCCAGGACTTCTGCGAAGGCCTTGGCATCAACATATCATACGCCTCCGTGGCGCACCCGCAAACCAACGGGCAGGTCGAAAAGGCCAACGGTCTCGTAGGTGGCGGCATCAAGAAACGCCTACTAAGCCCACTCGAACGGCTTGCGGGAGCCTAGACAGAAGAGCCATCCTCCGTCCTCTAGAGCTTGCGCACAATGCCAAACAGCTCAACAGGCTACACGCCCTTCTTCATGGTACACGGAGCCGAAGCCGTGCTACCCGCAGAAGTACGCCATAAGGACCCACGGGTCGTCACCTATAGCAAAGCTGAATCAACGGCCGCACTCGAAGACACCGTCGACACACTCGACGAGGTACACGACATCGCCGCGGCTCGCTCGGCGGTCTACCAGCAGAGCCTCCGCAACTACCACAGCCGCCGACTGCACCCAAGGTCCTTCATCGAAGGAGACCTCGTCCTACGACTCAAGCAAGAGCGGATGAAGAAGCTCGAGTCACCCTGGGAAGGACCCTACATCATCACCGAAGTCATCCCAGGTGGTGCCAACCGCCTCAAGCACGTGGAGTCTGGAGTCGCATACTCCAACCCATCGAACGTCGCACAATTGCGACGCTTCTACCCCTAGCTATCCCCCTTTACTTTCAATAAGGCTACTCAGCCGAACAATGTACCTCCTCGATTACGATATGAATAAATCTAAGTCCCCAGTCCTAAAATCTTTTTCCTTACATTACTTCATGTTACAACACACGCGGGGGCTCCGCCTCACCTCACGACTTCGTCGACTGAGAATAACGCATGAACACATGAGTAGCTGACCACGTCAAGCTAATGAAAAGGGCATGCATACAACAAAGCACCACGTGCTAATATAAATAACCTTTACAAAAAAAGGAAAAAACAAGCCCAGTCGAAACATATACAAATTTTACATCTATTTTTTTATAGGGTCTACCTATTCTAAAGAATCACATGCGCCCGATGCTCAAAAAGATCTACAATCTCTTCGGCATACTACCTAACAGCCGTGTAATGTGGGTGCATGTCCCACAGGCCACCATATGGTCGAGGGGGCGTCCCAGCCGCCATCACCGCAAGATCAACATCTGGGCGACGCAGCCGAACAAGCGACAGGGCGGCCTTCACCCCCGCAACTAGCTGGATCCGCACCAACTCCCTGACGTGACCCACGTCTCAAAACTTCACCAACAAACCCCATAGAGTCGAAGGCGTCTCATCAAGGGGAAACATGACATACAGAATCAACGCTAGGGAAGTCTTCACCTGCCTTAGCAGCCGTGACACCTGATGAGCATGATCCTGCACAGTCGCAAGGACAGTGGCCTGATCGCGGTCCATCTAGAAAAATCCTCTGGCTTCCATATCCTGTTGGGTTAAGCAATTGATCCGAACTACAACGTGCTCCTTCTCCTTCCTCGGAACAAGGTTGGCACCTGCAGAAAATGTAGAGTAAGATGACACGCAAACAAGGCGAGCAACAGCTCAAGAAAACTTACACTGTAGCTGCTCGGCCAACTATCGCAGCTCCCACATCAGATACTCCTCCCGGGCGGTCGCACGGTCCGCCTTTGACTTCCACACGTCCGCATGGCCCCGGATGCCGAGAATATCCTTCTCAAGGCTGCGGACGCGGTCACAAAGGAAAACAAGCTGCGATGCCTCATCCAAGGATGGTCGCGGCTGAGGGGCAGACGAATCATCAACGGGAGCCTCACCCGAAGTACCCTAAAGGCAAGCAAGAAAAAGTATGAAGGGTACGCCTCGTTGACAAAAGCCCGAAGCATCATTTATATACATTAATAGGCCACTGTGTGGAACAAGGAAACTGTTCGACAAATATTACAGCAAAAGGAAAAGACAACTATCCTAGAACTACAACAGAGCCTAGGCACCCGCATCCGGAGTGGCCTCAGAGCCAGACTGCCTTCTCTTGACCTCCTCATGCTCCTTCGCCGCATACTCCGCCAAAAGGTCAATGATCTTCGGCCCATAATTCTTACAGCGAGAAGCAAAGAGAGCAAAAGCTACATCGAAGCCGTCGGGAGCTGTTGGCATCTGGGAGGTGACGTCATGAAGATCCAGCTCCGCTCTGGACGCTATGGCCATGGCCAGCCCCATGGAAGCGATGATGCCCTTCTTCTTGCGCTTGTAGGCTGCAGGGGCATCCTCTGACAACGCATCCGCTAGAGAATCAACATCCTCAAGGGTAGCGCCCTTGGGCATGATCTCCTTGTATAAACGCTGGAGAACCTCCTTGGCCTTGGCAAGGGAGCCAGCAGCGCCACACCGATCTTCGACCGCTGCGGTGGCGTCATATAGAGCACTCCCATGCTCCAAGGCATTGCGATCAAATGCAATGCCCGAGGCATCTGGATCAAAGAAGAAGAGGCAGGAGCCGAATAAGGACGCAAAGAAAAGCGCAGCCGAAAAATCCAAGAAAACAGCTACATGCAAGACACATACCGGAGAAGGCCTTGGCCGCAACCATCAGCTTCTCGGACACCTCCTTCTCGCGCGCAGCCACAATAGTTGTGAGCTGCTCTTCACGATCTGAAGCTTCCCGCTGCAGGTGCTCCTTGGTCGCGGCGGCGTCAGCCAACTCCTGCTGCAGGCGCTCCTTCGCCTCCACGGCATCTGCAGCCTGCTTCTCCGCACGACCGAGGCTCTTCTCAAGAGCATCCAGCAGGCGAAGGGCCGCGTTATTCTCATCTACCAAGTGTCAAAGACGCACATGAGAAACACAAGATACATTCAAGCAACAAGTAGCAAAGATAAGAGAGAGAAAGACACATACCTTAGAGCTGATTCATGCTGGCCTCCAGCGCCAGATGCTGCTGGATAAGCAGGTTCGCACTGTGCACAAAGGGTTGTGGAAAGAAGCAAAAGAAAACAATCAAGAAAGAATCAAGAAAAGGGCTCCGGGGCTGCACCCCGCAACGAGCACAACATCGAGCAAAAACGACCTGACAAAGACTCTGGGGCTCCCCCCAGGACCAAAGGAAAAATAACTTACATGCTCAGACAGAGACTTCGAAGGTCCCAGTGAAGTCTTCTGGGAAATGATCACTCGAGCCTCCTGCGAAGAGGGCTTCGGAGCATCGCCCCCAGAGGTGGCCACCGTCTAAGAGGGAGGGGCCGTCAGGTTCGACTCCCCTACAGACTCCCGAGTGTCCTCACTAAAAGATCCCGCAGAGGAGTGGCTGCAAGGAAAACACCAATAAAAAAAAGAATACAAGAAAACAAAAACGAATAGCATCCGAAGGTACTTACGACACTACAAGAAATGTGTCATTCTATGACCTTTTGATAGTGACAATGGACAAAATCGTCATAGAGTTATGACGATTTTGCACCGGATAGTCGTAAGCCATTCGGGAGGGCCAAAATCTTATAAAATTATGACGATGTCACTCAAAAACATCGTAATTTCTGTGAATGAAATCGTCATAATCGCTAGGGAAATCAAGATATAAGAGAAGACCAATATCGACCGTTGGATGTGAACAAGATGGATGGATGAGATGATAATTTGGGAAACCTGTTGTGGATTGATGACCTGGCACCCTTCACGCGCACACCTGGCACTCTTCTCTAACCCTAACCTTATCTCTCCCCCACCGCCACGTCGCGCCCATCTCCGCTTCCAGATCAAATCCAAGCAGCCGCCTCTCTCTTCCTCTTGTAGCCCACCTCTATTCCTGTCGGCAACCCCTCTATTCTTCTCTCCCCGCCGCCACTCCTATCTTCTCTTCTCCCTGGCACAGCTAACCCTCTCCCATCGCAGCCACCGTGCCCACACCGCGTGCTCTCTTCCCTGCACCCGTTCCCTCCAAATCTAGCCTTCATCTCACCCTCTCCACCTCGACTTTGAGGTTTCAACATAGATTTGCGGCGGCGAAATCCGTCCCCCCATGTACAAATCGGTGCTCCTCGTGTCTCCTTGAATGTTGACCCCTTCTCCTCACTATTGTCCTCAAGGTGCTGGCTCCCGCCGCCAACGATTTTGCCCCCCATCGATCCCCTCTACGTCTTGTTCATCATCAACACCGGCGACATCGGCACGGTATGTTTGATTTGATGGAATCGCCTCGAATTTTCTACTATATTTTTTCATATGGTGCTCTAACTTAGTCACCACCTCGTTTCAGGCGTAGAGCAACAGGGGGCTTCACACCGCTAGCACCGGGTGCAGTACGTGGTGGTGGTGGTGGTGCCACGCATCTAGGTTACCATGTCCCTTCTCAAGCACAAGGACGTCCTTGACGGCTACTTCCTGGATCCGCTAAACAACATCAGGAGGGGATTTAAGATCCATAGCAAGTTTCCCTAGGTTCGTTTTCAGCGTTTTGTGGTATTATGGCTGAGTTATTTGCTGCTTTAGTAGTTAGTATTGTTGATTCTGACTAGTAGTTCATAAGTAGAATTTTGGTGGTACCTGGAGGCTTGCATCGATGGGATATGGTGGTGCAACATGATGGGAGCAAGCCCAAGCCATTTTGACAAAATATATAATTTACTATTACCTACTTTTCGTTTGCCTGGTACATAGACTGATAAGTGTAGCCTTTGGTAATTCTGATTCTTGTGCAAACTGATTAAGGCCCGTTCAATGTCCGACAGGTCTCAGGGAAAAGTTGTTGGTCATGCTAAACTTTTGCAAGATTCTGACTAATCTCCATCTGTCGGACATATCCATCTTGATACACATCGGACACCCATTGTTTTGAAGTGGGCAGCATGGTATGTCCAATCTTGTGGTTCGGCTGCCAGAGAGATTAGAAAGAAAAACCATCACGCATCATCATGGTTGTTGGTGTCAATCACAGGTAAATATAGTGATGTATGCTTTGCACTAGGTTGATTCCAATCATGAGGAACCTGCTCCTGCTCCTATGTTTTCTGATGGGGATCATGTAGCCGTGGAATTCTAGTGGCTGATATCTGATCTTGTGATGTGAGGATGGTTTTTTAGATGTTCCAGTAGCTCATTGATCTTTTTTGTGTTAATTCTTCATGCATGATTACCTTATGTGGCCCTGATTAGAATCTAGTTTCCTGAGCTCATTGGTCTAATGTGCTTCCGTTCATAGTTTCCTGAGCTCCTTATTCGAACCACGCCATGATGTATGATCGAAACCCCCTCTCCCGTTCCTAGTTTCCTGAGCTGGGCAATACTAGATATCTGCTTTAAGAGGGTAGACTCCAGTCTTGTTCTTTTAGCTATCATTGTTGGATGCTCCATACTGGATATGTACAATATGCAAGTTAAATCTGCACTAGAACAACTTTGTGCTTTATCTGTTACTGCTACAAACAAAACGGATTGCAGACTTTTTTAGTTAATGCACTATGCGTTTTGCTTACCACGATACATAAAGTTGGGCCTATGCAAAAGGGTTATTTGGTTTCACCGTTGTTAATTGACCATGCAATCCTAGCTCCCTTGTTTAGTTTGAGGAATGGAATGGGTTGGTTCATCATCACCTAGTATAAAGTGAGGGATTGGGTCACCCACCAATTTTGTAGGATCGTCACGTGATGTATGAGGTGATTACTTGATCCAAACTTCCCCAATAAACTCGGGGTTGCTTGTCTAAATACAAGTATTTAGGGAGGCAACAGTAATGGTCTGGACAAGTTTCAACAGGCTCTTGTTTCATCTAGTACCTACTGGTTCCTTATCAGTCCACTCCACTAACCGAAATAGCTATTTTCTAAAGATAGTGGGACTGTCAAGGCAGCGCATACTTTCTATTTGCAAGTTACATTAGACTGTTAGTGGTTGCTGGTATCTGTAATTGCACGTCCATTGTTGTATCTCAGGAACAGGAGGTCTTTGTTATTGTCTTGGAGGAGTCTAAGTTGGCATGTTTCAGTTGATTGATGAGGTTAGCGGTCTCGCAGTCGCATGTTTGGTCCTGAGCGAGCCTCCTCCTCCATAACATATTTGATCACTTCCCAGTTATAACTCTTAGGCTTGTTCCGGGACATGATTGTCTGGTTCTGTCAGGTACTCAGGTTTGATCATTCTTAGTTATAACTGTTAGACTGCTCTTGGTAAGATCTGTTTCATTTTATGATGTTGACCTTGAACTTTCTGTTCACACAACTTTATAACTGTTAGACTGCACTTGATACTTGATGGTGTTCATTGGACCTGCTAGAAATGCCAAAGGAAATACCAAGGTAGCTTGTATGCCTTATATCTTTTGTCCTGAACAATTGTTGCTTTCTTGCTGACCTTCTGTATATTAACCAAGTGAGAGAATCTTTTTTTAGTTGTTGTTTACTACATTATTTACACTAAGACATCACGACAAAAGCATCAAGCATGATTATATTTAACTTTTTGTTATTATTAATGAAATAATATATTTTAGGCGGTGTCCCATCTAAGTTGGAATAGTTTATATTTTGATAGTTCGATCATGCTGCTCTTTACTTGAAAAAACTAAATGGTTGTTGGATGATCTATGCTTGCTATTGGTCGGCTGATCTAGGCTATTTGTTTGTGGTTGGTGTAGGATGAGCTACAATGGAACACCCTTGAGTTGTAGTTCTTTGCAAAATCCGGAGAAGATCAAGTTCAAAGGTTGGTTGTGCATTGTAGTTCTTTGCATATGCTTTTTGTTGAAATTCAAAAAAATTATCTGATGCAAAGCACTGTAATAGAATGCAATTCTATACTTGTTTGCGCTATTCAAAATATTTATCTTATTCAGTGAAGTGGAAATCCATGACTCTTTTTATATTAGGTTTAGTTGAAGATAAATTTTAGTTTATCCATTCATACCACCAACCTGCTACCGCCGCATGGCTCCCCATCTCGATCTGATTTTGTCCCCATCTCTATTTGACCCAGGCTATGGATGGTCGGTGACCAATCAAAATACTCACTATATTAGGTCTATTCAGAGCCAGCCATCATTGTTTCACTACATATGTAGTCTGGTTTAGAGCATACGAGCCACGATATTAAATTTGGGGATTTAGTTTGATTGTAGTACTTCAGCAAATTAGTTAGGAGAGCTATCAAGCAGTGTATGAATGATTTTGCAGGCAAGATTTCGAGCAAGTAATGTTTACCAGTTTTCTATGAATAATTTGGTTTCTGTCTATTCATGTAGAGACCAAGGATATCGAGAATTATTTTGTGTACCATTGTATTGATGTATATTATGCAAAATGCAGAACCTTCTACAACAGTCTGTAATGATATTCTTTGCTATTCTATAGCCTGATGACTCCTATGATAAGAAAAGCGGATCAAAAGACCATCTCAGCAATATCCTCAGAGGTATGATAAAGTTCTGTTGAAGAATAATTTCTTCAGCAATATTTCTTTGATTGGCAGCATGTCAAAGTCGTAGGCATACAGTTCTTATTTAAAACCAGAATCAACCGTGCATTTGGAAGCACTAAAAATACTGTAGTAACATTGTACATGTTTGACATTGACTTGTACATGTTTGACATTGAAATTTACATATTTCTCTGAGCTGCAAAGTGCAGTACATTAGTTGTTTCTGTCTGGTACATGTTCAAGGTTGATTGTAAGCTAATTTGTGTGTTGTACATTAGTTTTTCCTTTTTGGTATTTTTACTATCCAAGCCATGCATTTCCTTAACTAGGACATATGTATATTTAAGTGCTACTTAAAAGTGATGTAGGTTTGTATCACCAGTATAATATTTGCTAATAGCTTTAGAATTGATCTGCACATCTGTTTATTTTCTTTCTACCTGATATATATGTTAATTTTAGAAGATATTTTTTTCTTTGACTGACAGCCATAACCATCATTTCCTCTCTTTTAAATGAGCTACAGGCCGAAGATGGAAGAACTGAAGGCTTCATACTTATCAAAGAGTTGATATTCATATTTTTTTGGCCGTGTGTGATTTGTATTATGGAATCTTTGTAATATACTACACTGTACTTTTGTAAATGTTTTCTATCCCTGGTTTATGTGAATTATGCCTGATTGTATTATTTGTGGAAATGGACCATTCCTGGGTTTCAATTCTGGTTAGAATTATTGAATGTGATTTGAGATGCACTTACCAAAATATTACTTGTGCAATGCCTGTCTGTTTATCCAAATGCTATTTGGGCTTTTAAAAGTCCATAGCGATTGGAGCAATTAACAATTCCTGGAAAAAAGGTTGAAAATAAAAAGAACTGAATGGTAAAAAGGCCACGACCCTAAAATTAAAAAGGCCGTGGGCCTAAAAACAAAAAGGCTAAAATATTAGGCTTGGCCCAAGTAGCAACGAAAAATATTAATGGACTGAATCATTGGATTGGCCCATGTAATTTTTTAAATGGACCGGGCTGATTGTTTGCCACGTAGGCTCAGCCACGTAGGATCTAACCTAGCGAGGTCAGTTTTCCCATGACGATATCGGATCGTCATAATGGTTATGACGATCCAAAATCGTCATAGACAGTTATGACGATTTCACTAAAATCGTCGTTATAGTTCATTTGCGGCGCTCACCTTTCGATGATCTCAAAATCGTCATAGAATCGTCATAAACTCACTATTGTGACGATTTTGTGACGAAAATAGAGGGTCATATATAGCCAGATTCCTTGTAGTGCGAGTTGATGTCGCTCAAGTCAAATACAGGTAGCGCCCTCTTCTCTTTTTTCTCTTCCTTCTTCCTCTTGGTCGGCGGTTGCGGCGCTATAGCCCGCACGGGCACGACCGGGATAGGTGAGGAAGAAGCACTATCATCTCCGCTGTGGCGCACAATGAAAGATGGGTCCCTAGGCGTCGGCGGAGTCGAGGCATCCAAAGACTCGCTTGAATTCCGTGCCTACTTTCGGGTCTGCCCCTCGCTCGCCTCGGGAGCTTCCTGAGTTGGCGACTGCACCGACGGAAGCTCGGACTCAGAGTCCACAAATTCGTTGTCCGGCACAATCGGAAACCTTTCGGGCAGTAGAGGCACCATGCCAGCTACCTTGAGCTCCTGCACAATGAAGACATCAACGATTAGTACAAGCAATCATAAGGAAAAGCACTCGAAAAATGCGCTACGCGCACGTCGCAAATCTACACCCGCGGAACTGGTTTCGTGGCACTGAAGGGGGACGTCAACGACTTCCCGGAAGATCCTCCTCGGCCTTGAACTTCAGCAGCGGCCGGAGTGACCTATCGAGGTCGCCCTTGGAGAGCTCCTCAGTCGAAACTCTCGTCGGGTCGTGGCGGCCAGAGTAAAGGAACATCGGATGCGACCTCTCCTGGAGTGGCTGCACCCGACGTTTGAGGAAGGTGCGGATGATGTCTACACCATTCACCTACTTCTCCGCAACCATCTGGAGCGCCTCCACCCGACGGTAGAGCTCCTGTACTGTTGGAGATATGCCCTAGAGGCAATAATAAATATAGTTATTATTATATCTTTGTGTTTATGATAAATGTTTACATTCATGCTATAATAGTATTAACAAGGAAACATTAATACTTGTGTGATTTGTAAACTTAATTTGAAGTCCCTAGTAAAGCCTCTATATAAAACTAGCTTGTTGGTTAATAGATGATTGTCGTTTCCCTATCATGAACATTGAGATGTTATTAACAACAAGATCATATCGTTAGGAGAATGATATGATGGACATACTCCTATAGATAAGCGTAGCATAAAGATCAAGTCATTTCAATAGTTCAATTGCTATATGCTTTCTGATACATAGTAACCTAATTCCTTCGACGATAAGATCATGCATATCACCTTTACCGGATGGATGCTTTGATGACATCAAACACCACACCGTAACTGGGTGGCTATAAAGGTGGCATTGAGTGTTCGGAAAGTATTGGTTGAGACACATGGATCAAGAGTGGGATTTGTCCATCCATATGACAGATAGATATACTCTGGGCCCTCTCGGTGAAATGTCATCCAATTAGCTTGCAAGCATGTGACTGGCTCACAAGGGATCACATTCACGGGAACGAGAAAAGAGTACTTATCGGTAACGAGGTTGAACTAGGTATGCAGAGATACCGACGATCATAACCTCGGATAAGTAAACTATCGTGAGACAAAGGGAAATTGGTATCGTATGTAAGTGGTTCATTCGATCGCAAAGTAATCGTAGAAATATGTGGGAGCCATATGAATTTCCAGATTCCTCTATTGGTTATTGTTCGGAGAAGTGTCTCGATCATGTCCGCATAATTCACGAACCGTAAGGAGACACACTTAAGGATTCGACGTTGTTTGAGTAGTTATGGTATGATGAGAAAGAGACTGAATGTTGTTCGAAGTCTCAGATGGGATCCGGGATATCACGAGGAGATCCAGAATGGTCCGGAGAATAAGATTCATATAAGTAAAGTCCCGTTTCGGAGTTGGGGAATGATTCCGGTGTTTTCATCGGGAATGTTCTAGAATGTTCCAGAATGTCCGGCACTCCAGAGGGGAAGGGGTACATGAATGTGTCATTGCAAGTTGGAATGATTGCATCATGTACTAAGTGTCTTCGCTATTCCAAATAAAGGATTAATTCAAATCCTAGTTTGAAAAGTCAAATAGCTTAATTGAAAAGTCAAACGGCTAAATTTGGAAAGAGGAAAAGAGGAGGAAGGGGAAACCGAGTTGGGGAGGGAGTCCTCCTCCCAAGACAACACACCACCCAAGCCGAGTTGGGAGGACTCCTCCTCCCTTGGCCGGCCGGCCCCTCCACCTATATAAGGAGGGGCAGGGCTCCCTCCTAGGACACACAAGTACCTCTCCTCCAAACCCTAGCTTGGCGCCACCACCTCCTGCAGCTGCCGCCGCCTCCTAGGGTTGCCCTAGCCACCGACTTGGGGTGCCCCAAACCCTAGCCGCCGGCTCTAGCACCTCCTCCTTGGTGTGTCTAAAACCTAGATCACCGAGGAGCACTCTCATACTCCACCATACTCGCCGCTTAGCGAAGCCTGCGAGATCTCCCTCTACTTCCTGTACCACTTGTTGTCTTTGCGGAATCGCGAGGAGAGTGATACAACCTCCGCTCTTTGGAAGAAGGGAGAGGAAGGTCTTCATCGAAATCTGAACGTGTGACCGATCATGGGAGCCGCTGGAACGCAACGGAAGGATCGCTCACGATCTTGAGATCGGGAAGAGTACGACTACATCACCCACGAGAATCCCCTCTCGTTAAACGCTTTGGAATCTTCGAGGGTGAGTTATTCCATCGACTCGTTGCTACAATGTAGTAGATAGATCTTGGCTTGTTTGTTTGTATGCGGTAGAAATTTTTTGTTTTCCATGCTACGAAACCCTACAGTGGTATCAGAGCCGTGTCTATATGTAGATCTGTTGCACGAGTAGAACACAATGGTCATTGTGGGCGTTGATGCTTTTATTGTCGATTGCTTCTTGTGTACTTTGCATCTTGCGGTATGTTGGGATGAAGCGGCCCGGGCTAACCTTACGTGATATCGTTCATGAGACTTGCTCCACGCTTGACATGCAACTTGTATTGCATAAGTGGCTTTGTGGGTGCCTGTTTCTCCTAGCATAGTTAAGATCCAATTTACAACGGGTGATTAACAATACTAGTATCAATGTTGTGGTTCTTGTTCGTAAGTTAGAACGACACTTATTGAAAGCCCCAAACCACGTAAAACATGCAAAGAAAGTATAGGCGTCTAACTTTGTTTTGCAGGGGTGTGCTGTGATGTGATATGGCCATGATTGTTATTATATTTGATGTATGCAATGTTGCTTATTGTAAGTTGGCAACCGGCAGGAGCCATATGGTTGTCTTTAATTTATGTTAAGACCCGCGTGTCTACTCAAAGTAGTTGTAATAGTTGAAGCCGGTGGACGACAACCATGGAGAAGCGTCATTGACCTTGATGCAATGCCGGTGATGATGGAGATCATGTTCGTGCTTGAAGATGGAGATCGGAAGCACAAATAAGAAAGGCCATATCATATCACATATTATGAATTGCATGTGATGTTAATCCTTTATGAATCTTGTATTGCTTAGTAGATGACGGTAGCATTATAAGATGATCCCTCATGCACATGAATTTCAAGTCACAAAGTGTTCACCCTTAGTTAGCACCGTTGCTAAAGCTTGTTGTTTTGAAGCACCACGTGATGATCGGGTGTGTTAGATTCTGCAAGTGTATACAACGTGAGCAAGCCAGATTTGATCATGCGGAAACTAAGGTTTGATCTTCACGAGCCTAGCATGTACAGACATGGTCTCGGAACACGGATCACCGAAAGGTAAAGCATGAATCATATAGTAGATATGATGAACATGTCGATTGTTCGCCATTGAAACTATATCAACTCTCGTGATGATCGGTGTTGATGTGGTGGATTTGGTTCGTGTAATCACTAAAACAATGTGAGGGATATTGTTTTGAGTGGGAGTTCACCTAGATTAATTTCATTAAAATGAACTCAATTTATCATAAACTTAGTCTAAACTATTGCAAATATGTTGCAGATCAATGGCAGCCCCTACCATCAATTTTAATGCGTTCCTAGAGAAAGAAAAGTTGAAAAACAATGGAAGCAACTTCGCGGATTGGTTCCTCAATTTGAGGATTGTCCTCACAGCTGGTAATTTGACCTATGTGCTGGATGCACCGCTGGGTGACCCACCTGCAGATGATGCTCCTGATGAAGTAAAGAACGTTTACCTCACTCGGAAGACTCAGTACTCCACAGTTCAGTGTGCTATCTTGTATGGTTTAGAATCGGAGCTTCAGAAAAGGTTTGAGAATTCAGACCCATATGATATTGTCGAGGATCTCAAATTGATCTTTGAGACTCATGCGGCAATTGAAAGCTATGAGGCTTCTGAAAAGTTCTTTAACTGCAAGATGGAAGAGGGCACTCGTCGGTGAGCATGTGCTTAAGATGTCTAGGCACGCAAACAAACTTCAAAGCTTGGGTATTGTGATTCCTAATGCTTTGGGGATTTACCGTGTCCTCCAATCACTACCACCAAGTTACAAGAACTTTGTGATGAACTACAACATGCAAAACATGAACAAGACGTTGCCAGAACTCTTTGCCCTGTTGAAATCTGCAGAAGTGGAGATCAAGAAAGAGCACCAAGTGTTGTTGGTCAATAAGACCACCAAATTCAAGAAAGGCAAGTCTAAGCAGAAGGGACACTTCAAGAAGGGTGGTAAGAAAGTTACCACGCCGACGAAGAAAACCAAGGCTGGACCTAAGCCTGATACTGAGTGCTTTTACGCAAGGAGAAGGTCATGAAGCGGAATTGCCCAAAGTACTTGGCGGATTTGAAGAACGGCAACATCAAGAAGAAAGGTATATCGATATGCATGTTATTGATGTGTATCTCACTAGTACTCGTAGTAGTGCACAGGTATTTGATAATCTGGTTCGTTGATCATATTTGTAACTCAAACAGTCAAAAGAATAAACGGAAGCTAGCGAAGAACGAGGTGACGATGCGCATGGGAAATGGATCAAAGGTTGATGTGATCGCGGTCGGAACGCTACCCCTTCATCTACCATCGGGATTAGTTTTATACTTAAATAATTGTTATTTGGTGCCTGCGTTGAGCATGAACATTATATCGGGATCTTGTTTATTGCGAGACGGTTACTTGTTTAAGTCCGAGAATAATGGTTGTTCGATTTATATGAGTAATATGTTTTATGCACATGCACCTTTGATAGATGGTCTATTCTTATTGAATCTCGATAGTGGAAATACACATATCAACAACATTGAGGCTAAACGTTTGAAATCAAGCGATAATTCGACCTATATGTGGCACTGTCGTCTTGGTCACATTGGCGTGAAACGTATGAAGAAACTCCATACCGATGGACTTCTTGAATCACTTGATTTTGAATCACTTGAAAGATGCGAAGCATGTCTGATGGGTAAAATGACTAAGACTCCATTTTCTGGTATGATGGAGCGAGCTACGGACTTATTAGAAATCATACATACCGATGTGTGTGGTCCAATGAGTGTAGCATCGCGCGGTGGTTATCGTTATGTTCTTACCTTCACGGATGACTTGAGTAGATATGGGTATATCTATTTCATGAAACATAAGTCCGAAACTTTTGAGAAGTTTAAGGAGTTTCAAAGTGAGGTAGAGAATCAACGTAACAAGAAGATTAAATTTCTACGTTCTGATCGTGGAGGTGAATATCTAAGTTACGAGTTTGGCGAGCATTTGAAGAAATGCGGAATACTTTCACAGTTGACACCGCCAGGAACACCACATCGTAATGGTGTGTCCGAACGTCGTAATCAAACTCTCTTAGATATGGTTTGTTTCTATGATGTCACTTACAGATTTACCGCTATCATTTTGGGGTTATGCATTAGAAACAGCCGCATTCACTTTAAATAGGGCACCGTCTAAATCCGTTGAAACGACACCGTATGAATTATGGTTTGGGAAGAAACCTAGATTGCCGTTCCTTAAGTTTGGGGTTGCGAAGCCTATGTAAAGAAGTTACAGCCGGACAAGCTTGAACCCAAAGCGGAAAAATGCGTCTTCATAGGATACCCAAAGGAAACTATTGGGTATACCTTCTATCATAGATCCGAAGGCAAAATCTTCGTTGCCAAGAATGGATCCTTTCAAGAGAAGGAATTTCTCTCGAAAGAAGTGACTGGAAGGAAAGTAGAACTCGACGAGGTTGTCGAACCTTCTCTCGAATTGCGAGTAGCGCAGACCGGAAGAAGTTCTGTGGTGCCTGCACCAATTAGAGAGGAAGCTAATGATGGTGATCATGAAACTTCGGTTGAAGTTACTGAGCCTCGCAGTCAACGAGAACTCATACCACTCCAGTTGGTATGATCCGTTATGAGTGTCATGTTGGTGGACAACACCGATGACCCCGAGACATATGAGGAAGCGATGATGAGCCCAGATTCCAATAAATGGCAACAAGCCATGAAATCGAGATTGGATCCATGTACGAAAACCAAGTGTGGACTTTGGTGGACTTACGGATGGCCTAAGGTGTCGAGAACAAATGGATTTTCAAGAAGAAAACAGATGATGATGGTAATGTTACTGTCTATAAAGCTCGACTTGTCGCAAAAGGGTTTCGACAAATTCAAGGAGTTGACTACGATGAGACTTTCTCACCAGTAGCGAAGCTAAAGTCTGTGAGGATTATGTTAGCAATCGCTGCATATTATGATTATGAGATATGGCAGATGGATATCAAAACATCATTCCTCAATGGAGACATTGATGAAGAGTTGTATATGATGCAACCCAAAGGTTTTGTCGATCCTAAAGATGCTAACAAGGTATGCAAACTTCAACGGTCCATCTATGGATTGAAGCAAGCATCCCGAAGTTGGAATCAACGTTTTGATAAGGTGATCAAAAGTTTTGGTTTTATACAAACTTATGGAGAAGTTGTATTTACAAGAAAGTGAGTGGGAGCTCTGTAGCATTCTTAATACTATATGTAGATGACATATTGTTGATTGGGAATGATGTAGACCTTCTTAGTAGTGTCAAGGAATATTTGAATAATAGTTTTTCAATGAAGGATCTTGGCGAAGCAGCTTACATATTAGGCATAAAGATTTATAGAGATAGATCAAAACACCAAATATCATTGTCACAAAGTACATATTTGGGCAAAGTTCTAAAGAGGTTTGGAATGGAAGAAAGCAAGAAAGGGTTCTTTCCCATGTTGCCCAATACGACCTTGAGTAAAACTCAAAGTCCGACATCGACAGAAGATAGAGAAAGGATGAGTAAGACTCCCTATGCCTCAGCCATAGGATCTCTAATGTATGACATGCTATGTACTAGACCCGACATTGCATATGCTGTTAGTTTAACTAGCAGATATCAAAGTGATCCAAGAGTGGATCATTGGACATGATCAAAACATCCTTAAGTACTTGAGAAGAACTAAGGATATGGTTCTTTCTTATGGAGGTGATGAACATCTCGTTGTTAATGGTTACACCGATGCTAGTTGGAACACCGATCCGGATGATTCTAAATCACAATCTGGATAATGATTTATTTTGAATGGTGCAGCTTAGTCGAGGAGTGCAAAGCAAAGCGTTGTGGTGAGATCTTCAATTGAATCGAGAATACATGGTCGCCTTGAGGCTTCACAAGAAGCGATATGGATGAAAGAGTTCATTACAGAGCTGGGTGTGGTTCCTAGTGCGCTGGACCCAATGTCTATCTACTGTGATAACATGGGCGCCATAGCCAATGCGCAACAACCAAGGTCACACAAGAAGCTGAAGCATATCAAGCTACATTTTCACGCTATTCGAGAACATATCCAGGATGGGGATATAAAGATTTTCAAAGTACACACAGATCTAAATGTGGCGGATCCGTTGACTAAACCTCTCCCAAGGGAAAAACATGACCAGCACCAAACTGCCATGGGTGTTCGGTATATTACCATGTAATCTAGATTAGATGACTCTAGTGCAAGTGGGAGACTGTTGGAGATATGCGAGGGAATAATAAATATAGTTATTATTATATCTTTGTGTTTATGATAAATGTTTACATTCATGCTATAATAGTATTAACAAGGAAACATTAATACTTGTGTGATTTGTAAACTTAATTTGAAGTCCCTAGTAAAGCCTCTATATAAAACTAGCTTGTTGGTTAATAGATGATTGTGGTTTCCCTATCATGAACATTGAGATGTTATTAACAACAAGATCATATCGTTAGGAGAATGATATGATGGACATACTCCTATAGATAAGCGTAGCATAAAGATCAAGTCATTTCAATAGTTCAATTGCTATATGCTTTCTGATACATAGTAACCTAATTCCTTCGACCATGAGATCATGCATATCACCTTTACCGGATGTATGCTTTGATGACATCAAACACCACACCGTAACTGGGTGGCTATAAAGGTGGCATTGAGTGTTCGGAAAGTATTGGTTGAGACACATGGATCAAGAGTGGGATTTGTCCATCCATATGACAGATAGATATACTCTGGGC
The DNA here is from genome assembly GCA_030063025.1 of Avena longiglumis. Taxonomy (NCBI): domain Eukaryota; kingdom Viridiplantae; phylum Streptophyta; class Magnoliopsida; order Poales; family Poaceae; genus Avena; species Avena longiglumis. The sequence continues at coordinate 367,665,399 of CP125978.1, forward strand.
CCTCTCGGTGAAATGTCATCCAATTAGCTTGCAAGCATGTGACTGGCTCACAAGGGATCACATATCACGGGAACGAGAAAAGAGTACTTATCGGTAACGAGGTTGAACTAGGTATGCAGAGATACCGACGATCATAACCTCGGATAAGTAAACTATCGTGAGACAAAGGGAAATTGGTATCGTATGTAAGTGGTTCATTCGATCGCAAAGTAATCGTAGAAATATGTGGGAGCCATATGAATTTACAGATTCTTCTATTGGTTATTTTTCGGAGAAGTGTCTCGATCATGTCCGCATAATTCACGAACCGTAGGGAGACACACTTAAGGATTCGACATTGTTTGAGTAGTTATGGTATGATGAGAAAGAGACCGAATGTTGTTCGAAGTCTCGGATGGGATCCGGGATATCACGAGGAGATCCGGAATGGTCCGGAGAATAAGATTCATATAAGGAAAGTCCCGTTTCGGAGTTGGGGAATGATTCCGGTGTTTTCATCGGGAATGTTCTAGAATGTTCCGGAATGTCCGGCACTCCGGAGGGGAAGGGGTACATGAATGTGTCATTGCAAGTTGGAATGATTGCATCATGTACTAAGTGTCTTCGCTGTTCCAAATAAAGGATTAATTCAAATCCTAGTTTGAAAAGTCAAATAGCTTAATTGAAAAATCAAACGGCTAAATTTGGAAAGAGGAAAAGAGGAGGAAACCGAGTTGGGAGGAGTCCCTCCTCCCAAGCCGGGCGCACCAAGCCGAGTTAGGGAGGGACTCCCCTCCCTCCCCTTGGACGGTCGGCCCCTCCACCTATATAAGGAGGGGCAGGGCTCCCTCCTAGGACACACACGTACCTCTCCTCCAAACCCTAGCTTGGCGCCACCACCTCCTGCAGTTGCCGCCGCCTCCTAGGGTTGCCCTAGCCACCGACTTGGGGTGCCCCAAACCCTAGCCGCCGGCTCTAGAACCTCCTCCTTAGTGTGTCTAAAACCTAGACCACCGAGGAGCTCTCTCATACTGCACCATACTCGCTCCGGCTTAAGGCGAAGCCCTGCGAGATCTCCCCTCTACTTCCGGTACCACGCCGTTGTGCTGACGGAATCGCGAGGAGATTGCTACAACCTCCGCGACTCTTTGGAACAAGGAGAGGAAGGTCTTCGAAAATGTGACCGATCATTGCGGAGCGCTTCTTAACGCAATGGCCGGAAGGATCGTCTACGCGATCTTGAGATCGGGAAGAATACGACTACATCACCCACGAGAATCCGCTCTCGTTAAACGCTTTGGAATCTTCGAGGGTGAGTTATTCCATCGACTCGTTGCTACAATCTAGTAGATAGATCTTGGCTTGTTTGTTTGTATGCGGTAGAAAATTTTTGTTTTCCATGCTACGAAACCCTACATGTACCTCCTCCACCTCGCCCTCCAGGATCTCTTCGGCAAGATCTCCTGGGCGGAGTTGAAGGGGACAAGGACGAAGTTTTGCCCGTCCACTGTGGAGTCGCAGATATAAAACCACTTCCTCCGCCAGTATTGGACAGACTCAAACATGGAAAAGTAAAATAAGAGAACAGAAGATCGAAGGGAAATAATAAAGCCGTCGAGCGGGTAAACCCCGCCGGTGCCAGACTGCCTCTTCACGGAATAGAGCTTTCGGAAGAGGCCAAAGTGTGGCTCGATACTGAGCCAGCACTCGCAAAAAGTGACGAAGCAGGCGATGTGGAGAAGCGAATTAGGCGAAAGATGATGGAGGGATGCCTTAGAAAAACAAAAGTCCACGAAGAAAATCGTGGACTGGGAGAGAAAGGCCGCGAAGAACGAAGGCAACAAAGATTACCCGAAAACCTATGGGTGGACGGGGAATTACCTCATCGTCGGGGATCCTGACGGCCTCCCTATCCTGCGGGATTAGACCCGCATCACGTAGCTTGCGCAGGTCGCCCTCGCAGGTCTCCGTGCGCTACCACCCGCCATCAGTGACACGAGCGGCGGCGATGCTTTTCTTGCCGCTGGCAGCAGCACTTGAGCCTGTTCCGGCAGAGGGTTTCTTTGACTTCACCATTGTGGAGCATCGTCGGCGGTGGTGTTCGCGCAATAAAGAGGAAGGAAAGGACCGGTGAACGTCCAGCACACAAGGAGAAAGCTTGAGAAAAAGGAAGCAGCAAAAGAAAATGGCGAGTGGTGAAAAAAAACTAATGTTTTCCACGCAGTTATAAGGGTGAAGACGACGAACAGGAACCATTCATCCAGAAGCCCTAACGTCAGGGTCAGATCCAACCGTCCACGTGCCATCACAGAAGCGAACCGTCGTCCGCAAGCTGTCCACTATGCACGGAAACCGAGGAGATGCCGTAATTCTTTGCCACGTCGCGCACGACCAGTCAAATCCAAGTCAGAAAGTGGGACCCACATTCGTCCAGTCACGTCACCTCTGGTGCCACAAACGGTTGAGGTCACCGATCATCAGCACTGATGTCATCAAAACCACACTAGCAATGGTTAGAAATCTTCGGCTGACAACTAAAAGTACTCACTCGAATCTGCGATTCGAGCAATTACTCGGGGGCTACTCCTATCAGGAGCGCTGGCCGCGCACCTAAGGCATGATTAAGGTACCACACCAATGATTGATTCTTCGAGTCTACGACTCCACTACGGACTCAGGGGCTACTCCCATAGGGAGGATTGATTCAAGCACCCGAAAAATTGTTTCCCACGGACCTGAAGCTAAAAAGACTGAACTAAAGTCTCTACTCGAGTCTACGACTCGAACAGACACTCGGGGGCTACTCCCATAGGGAGCGCTGGTCGCGCACCCTATGAATTCTTTGACTGCAATCTTTCGGATCAAAATGCAAAAACTTTTTGGCAACTTTTCTCCAACCAACGCTAAGTGAGTAACATCCTCCTTGGCCACCCGAAACACCTCTGCGGTGATAAAATTTCAAATTCCGTGTCTGCAATGCAAAGATAAGACCTACAGATACCATCTGATGGCCTGGTAACGCACCTGACTGTGCTCTACTAGTAAAAATCCGTGCCAACAGGCGCGATGAAAATCCCGACGGACGCGTTGGGTACATCATTCGGAAACTACTGGGATTCGACTCCTGTAAGACCTCAATGGCCTGAGTCGAATTACGCCAGCATCCGTTCCAGGTTCGAGTCTAGGGACTCAAATCTGAAGAAGATCGTGTTGTTTTGTCCTAAGACAGTTAACTGGCCCTGATCCGTCAGGAGAGTCAGGCACACGCATCAACAATCTCTACGAACTAAAGTCATTTTTCTTGTTCTTATGAACAGAAACAGCTGCACCTAAAAGATTGAAGATTCCTCAGCCGAATCTACGATTCGACTGAACACTCGGGGGCTACTGACATGGTTATACCCTACAGGTACACGACATTGGCATACCTGGTCCATCCCAAGGAAGGCCCACAAGAATATACGCGCCATGTGGAGATTTTCGGGTGGCCTAAGCCCATGACATCTTTGGATCCTTGGACAGCAAGACTAGAATAGATAGAATATTCAAAGGGGCAAACCCTAAACTTGTAACCGACTCGATCTATGCCTCAGACCTGCCTATCTCTATATAAAGGCTAGGAGGGCACGGCGAGGAGGACATCTTCTTTCACCGCATACACACCTCCACGCCAGATTGCATCTGCGCACCCCTATAATCTTTGGTTCTGCCGTAATCAAGAGCAGACAAGCAGGAGTATGGTTTTCCCTCTAGGGGCCTGAACCTGGGTAAATCTCGTGTCCCCTGGTTGCTTGTCTGTTAACCGTTCCGCGATCTCCAGCACCCCCATCTTCTCCAAAACCCAAGCTCATAACAATGGGCATTGAAGAGATCGAACCTCGTAACCTACAACTTCTAGGTTGTTTTCCATGGTTTGCAGCCAATCATCGGCATCTAGGGGCTCTTCAGACTTAGTGAAAATGGTTGGATTGGTGTTCTGGAAATTCTTGAGCTTAGATCCATGGTTGTCCTGATTCCCATGGCCTTGGTTGTTGTTGGCCATCTGAGCTATGTGCTGAAGGGTGGCTAAGTTGGCTTGTGTTTGTCTCTTTCAGCTTCTAGGTCTGAAAACAACATTTGCAAGATTTTCAGCATCGGGTCTAGGGATGAATTGCTTCCTCCGCGAGGCATCTGAAGATTGAGATAGATCATGAGAAAAGAGGGAAATTTCTAAGGTTCAGGGTTTTGATTTGGAAAAGTTTTTGAAGATTGACTCATATTTTTCTAGCAACTTTCTTTTCATTCATTCATAGCACATGATACAAACACACACCACAACAAAGGAGAAACATATGGTTTTAAGAGCCATTTTGTGAAACTACGATACAGTGGGACCGAATACAACTCACTGATGCTAGTGCTCAAGTGCTACTACTCCTCGGAGTCGGTGTCCTCCTCATCCTCATCATCATCATCAATGAAGGCGAAGTCATCCTCATCGGTGAAGAAGTCGATGGCCTGATCCTCCAGAAAGTCCTCATCATCATTGAGATAGGAGTAGGGGTCTCCACGAAGGACTTTCCCTGTATTCTCCCTCTCCTCAAGCTGCATGTCTCTCTCGTGGATGGTCTCCTCCAAATCCGTGATCCGGTGACGAAGACGGGCAATGATGCGCTCCTTCTTGTCAAGCTGACGGTGACGAGACTGGCGATCCTTCACTAGCATGGCAATAGTCTAATCCTTCTTGGCGGTGATGGCGTACTTGTGGTTGGCGTGGGATCGGGCATTGTCTAACTCCTTCTGACGGTCATACATCATGAAGATGAGGTGGTCCAATTGACTTTTCAGCTTGTGGTGATACAGGGCCTCTAGTGGCTGTCCGATAACATCACGCCTTGGATAGAACTCAAAGCGGGTACCCTTGATCTGATTGATACTCTGCCCACACAGACGGGCAAGAGCTTCCTGCATGGCCCTGGCAAGTCCATCAAGCCAGTTGTTCTCTCTCAAGGTGAACTGAATTTCCTCTGAGGTGGGGGCTTCAATCTTCCCTCGGAGACTTGCAACAACTAGCCATTGCAATTCCTCACCTTCATGATGGTTGAGCTGAGTTCCGAAGAACTCGGGGTGCAGACGCTCCAGCATCTCCGATAGCTGGTCCAAGTCACGCTCAAAGATGAGGTCTCATCCATTCCTCAACTGATCAAATTTGTTGTACTTCATGTCCATCTATAAGAATATAGGATGAGTAAGTTAGTAGAGTGCTCAAGTGTGTCAAATTTTAAGTAGGTTTGCAAGAAATTTTTGAGGAACATGAATTTTCATGAAAGAGTCTAAGTGGTAAGAATAGAATAAGTTTTCATAAATACTCATTTCCTTGGTTTTTGAAACTAAGTTTTTGATTCCAACATCCATTCTAAACTAGGGTCTCCTAGAATGGCTCTGATACCAACTTGTCAGCACCCGGATTTTTAATCCCATATGACTGTTATGCCATACATCGCAATCCCAAGATTACCATTTTTGCGAGACATAACAGATTTGGATATCACAATACATCATCCATTACAAACCATACATAAGGTCTTACAATAAATAAAGGATCTCATGATCCAGTCTTAATACAATTTAAGCAGCGAAATAATGTAATAATAACGATAGAATAGGCGAGGCTCCATCTTCATGGTCACAGGCAATGTTAACGATGGGAGATGATCCTAGTTGTCGTAACCTTCCTACTGTCCGTCCTCCTGATAGTCCTCTTCATAGTCTGGCCACGAGAATAGCCAGGGACAAAGCCATGTGTACTCTTTAAGTACTCACAAACTAATACTAACAAGTGAAGTGGTTTTGAATAGGAAGTACTAGGCTCTAGGTTGTTTTGCAAAATGCCAGATTTATCTCTACTGAGTTCAGAAGCAAAGGAAGCTAGTTGAAAGTTTTATAACACCTAAGTGGGAACTTGAATTTCGTATCACAACTTTGTTGTGGTCAAGTCAAAGTCATGAATCATTTCACAAGTCATTTTGAAAACATATGACGACAGAATAGTATGGCCACTCCAACTGTCCATAACCGCGAACGCGTCTATTCTAATAGTTTGACACTCTGCAGAGGTGGCACACTTTCACCACAATATTCGATACATCCGTTAGGAACTCCTGAATTCACCATACTCGGTATGCGGATAATCAATCCTAACCTTTCAATTACATGCCCTAGTATAGGCACCTCTCCTGTGAGTTTGGCCTCCCAACCATGACCAACTGTCATCTTGGGAACTACACAGGTGGACAATCTTCACAAGGTAGCCACATCTCAAACCTTGGCCGCAAGGGAACCCATACTAAGGTATATAAATTTACCCAAATTTCGGGTATTGTGGTTGTACGGTAAAATTGGAATGGTATCGCATCCAGACAACCATCAGTTTTATAAAGGGCTAAGGCTTATGCTTAACATTTTCATCATCAAAATCATCTGGTGTTCAAGAACACATGTCAATACATTTCAGTAGAATGACTTATCATTCTAAGGTTTTCATAACCATTTTCACCAAGTATTCCCATCTAAAGTGGATCAAGTTTTATGCTTAGTACTAGCATCTACAAGTGGGGGATAAACACTAATGAGGGGTGGTAAACAAGTGTATCTTATCTAAGTTCAATCTCATGCCTCAGGATGACATCAAGATTATCTAACTTCGGTCAAGTTTTATGCTCTTTATGCTACCTTTAAAAAATATCTCTAAACTCTACAAATCACAAAGTAACTCTAATAGAAAGCTTTGATAAAAAATAAAATACTAAGCTTCCAAGTAAAACTAGGATTGGATATCATCAAATGTATCTAACCAAGCATGCTTAATGCATTGCGCAAGTTATCTAACTTTAATAGTTGCAACTGTTAGCTTGCCTTGTGCAGAGCAGTGTTGAAGATCTCCTCGGCTTCTTCCTCGTAGTATCCTCCTTCCTCCTTGTACCCTTTGTCGGTACTAGCGTCTATAGATAAATACGAGGTACACAATCACCAAACAATACTTAACTGTTTTTATTTATCACACCAAGGTTTTCACTAGATGATCTAGTATCATCACAAACATTACAATCATCAAAGCACTTGTCTTATTTATTTTATTTTTGGAAAAGTAATTTGTACTCATTGAAAAACTACTTAAGATTTAATATTCTCCAACTAAAACATGGGATCATGTTGACACATGTCATCACCACATATTTCAGTACTTGGTAATGTGATTTAAAGTGGTGTCACAATTTAATAAGGTTTAATCCTTTTATTTTAATTAATTAAAGTGACTAGAATGGCCTTTGAGGCATTCTTTTATTGCTTTACCATTATTTTTGCAAATAAACCTAGATATTTTTATATATTCAGAAAGGTCTTGTTAAATATGATTTTTGAGAGTTGGAATCAACTCAAAAGCTTCATGGTTGAATTTTGAAAAATGTTTGAATATAGAAAAGATCCTGCCTTGTTATTTTTACCATGGGTGATCTACAACTCCAATTGGTTTGAATCCAATGGGCTTGGATTAAGAATTCCATTACCTTTCTCACAAAATTGGTTTCATGAATTTGGTTCAGTGAATCTAGCTGGGTTGATTTTTTAATCTAGGTACAGAACTGGGTTTGAACTAAATTGGAAAATACAAATTCAAACTAACTGGGTTGCGCGGGATGCTAACTGGGCCGGCCCACGGTGCACAGCGCATGCGCGGGTGGAACGACCCCACCAGACAGCAAGACAGGAGGGTGCGAAGCGGTATGGGGTGATGTGGACCGTGCGATCAAACTCTAATCGAATGACCGTGGTTCATCGTCCACGTCGGGCAACGCCGGCGAGACAAAACCCTAGCGCGGCCAGTGGGGGTCTACGGGGGCTCACTGGGGATCAGGAGAGGATCGTTGATGGGGGCGAACGACGAAGTCGATGACGGCGATCCTCCTGGTACCGGCAGCTCCTCCTAGGGCGGCTCCAATCGCTGGCTCCTTTCTTCTTCCTCCGCGGCAGACTCCGGCCAAATTCCTGCGATGTGCTGCTCGCCTTGATCCGGGAGTGAGGTGGGGTGGTTCTGAGAGAGAGGGAGTGAGATGGTGTGAAGAAATCGAGCGGGGGTGGCCTCTATTTATAGTGCCAGAAGGGGACCGATGGGCGTGGGCTGAGCTCGCCGTGGTCGCCGTCACAGCGAGCTACTGGCATGGGCGATGATAGGGGGCGGTGTTGTGCTCCCTGGCGAAGCTCAACGGCATGGTTACGCGGCGTGGAGCGGTGCGAGATGGTCGGAACGTCTCGGTGCTCTGAGCGGGTCCGACGGAAATTTTAATGGCGCACGGGTGGTACGGGTCGCACGGCGGGGAACGGGCATGTCTGCGGGGTTGCTGGGGTGGTGGCGATCATGCTTGCACGCGGCGCCTGATGCAATGGGCGTGTGTCGCGGGTGGCGCTCTCGCCCGCTTCATAAAGAGGCACGCTGCCTCGGGTTGTGTGGTCCAGGGATTGATAGTGCTCGAAGTTTGGACATGGGATGGCGGTGGATGGTGGAGAGTGTCCCAAACAAGGTTGGCGAGGGTAGTGAGGCTCCTAGCTGGCTGGCGACATTGGGGTGGCAATGGTGCTCTTGACATGCTTGCCATTGATGGCATGGTCTGGTTTACAGTGAGCTAGAGGGGTTAAACAAGTTAGATGATCTACTGAGGGTATAGTGTGAGCTAGATAGGAAACAAGTTAGGCACTGATCACTGCTCACAATAGTGTTTAATGTTTGTTTGTTTGGTGATTGCAAGGTGTTTGATGAAATGGTCGAAAGAGATTCAAATTTGAATTTTTGATTCAAACTTGGTGGATGTGATAGTTACATACTAGGGAGTCTCTGGTTAGTTGGAATTATCAAGGTAAATTGGTTTGGTTGGTTTTTGAGAAATGGGTGATCTTCCCATATGAACTAGATTCGATTTTGAGTTGTCATTTGAATCAAGTAGTCAAATGTTTCTGTAAGTTTGAAATGTGGGTTTTGGTTCACTTTTACTTGGTCTAGCAAGGGGTGATAAGAAATGGAAAAGTTTCTGTTTGAAATCTTGGACTAGAAACACCCAAAGTGGTCTAGTGAGCAAGATTGGCAAAAGTGACCATTTGCCTATTTGATTTGTTTTTGATTTTTCTCTTAATTTGTTTTTTCTTGAAAATGTTTTAGATGATGTTGTTTTCATCTTTAAACCATTTCTTGCTATTTAGAACAATAACACAAGTCCATTCATGCATTCATACAATCAGGGGCGGACCCAGAAATGGGCTACGTACCGGGCTAGCTCGTGTATATAGACTTTGAACTATAGTTTTATTGGATTTTTTCCAAAGTTTTAAAGGCAATTTAGTGCACGTTTAGGCCTAAGCCCAGTGCTATAGCACGGACTGCCCTGGGTGCAGGTCCGCCCCTGCATACAATCATCACATTCACACATGCATTCCTATTTATTTGAATTAACAAAAGTTTTCGTTAACTCTAATTTTGGTGGTTGGAATTTGATAATCCGTGTTCAATATATTTGGAATATTACAACAAACAATATCATAATCGTCATAGACTAGATATGTGTGCCCCAACATCACAGTACCTCAAATTGCACTCATAAAAAGGGCATCCACACTCGCGTGCATCAAAAATTTGGTCCATACTGTCTTAAGCCTATGAATCCATCTTGGGATACAAACCCAAACACCGGTCCCTTGGTAGATATATCGCGTCGTGTAGATAGACGTCTAAAACTAGTTTACGACATTTGCACGTTCATATTCTTTCTGAGCCTGCCTGATCCATTAAAAACTTGAACTTATGCGAGCAGCTAGGTAGACTACAGTGGATCCATACTTGAGCCACAGACAAGAAAATTAGCCGTGCATCAGTGCTTTGCATCGGCCCGCCCTTGTGACTCATCCGATCCGAGGTAGCCGTAGCAAATGACGAGGGAGGGGAGCTGCGATATTTGTTGCTGCCAGGTCCTCATTGGAAGCCAGCTGTTGTGCACAGCAAACACGCATGTCGATGCGTGGGTGACACCAGCAGCTGGAGGCCTGGAGCACGTACTGTACGCGCCATCACAGGCAGTCAGGCACTCACGAGCTCCTCGCGCGGCGCTGGTAAACAGCACGCGCCAGTGTTGGTTCCACTCGCACTCGCTACTCGCTAGCCAAGACATGCGCCGGATCGCGTCGCAGGAGGGAGCGCAAGATAGGACAGAGAAGAAGTGCTGTAGAAGAGAAGGGAGATGCCGGTGAATAGATATTTTTGTCAAATTTGTCTAAATCTAAAAACTTTAGCCGAGTCCGACGTTTTTGAAACTAATTGGAAATCTGACTTCTTCTAAGATCGGCGTCATTTTAAATAAAGCCAAAGTTGTACAGATCGACGCACACATATCAGAAAACGAAGGAGGTTGGCTCAGTTTAAAACGGTGCCGACTTCGGCTCCATTTAAACCGGCGCCGACCTCCCTAGATTGCCCCCCGTTGTCACGGGCTAGCGTCGACCTATATAACTTCGGCTCCGTTTAAAATAACGTTCTCAGAGGTTAGATTTCGAATTAGTTTCAAAGAGGAATCAAATTCGGTTGAAGTGTTTCGAAAAGGTTAGATTTCGCAAAAAAAAAGTATTTGGCAAAATCTGCCCAAATCTGGAAAGTATTTTTTGCCAAATCTACCCAAATCTGGAAAAGGTTAGATTCGTTTAAACAGCGCCGATCCCAAGGGTCAGATTCTGAATTAGTTTTGAGAGGGGTTAGATTCGGTTAAACTTTTTAAATTTAGGCAGAATTGACAAAAAATACGCAAAAGAAAAACTATGTGTCTCATTGGTCCTCGGCTGGTATCCTAAAACAATCTACTATTACGATTATCCACGATACAATTATCGGACGGTATTGACGTGTTATAAGAAAGTGGTAAATTTCCTGTGAGTTCACTATATAGAGCATAGGTTCAACCTGATATCCCGGTCGATGATAATAGTAAAATTTGAAAAATGAAAATACCCTTAAGACGAAGATATTTGCATGGTATCTACGTAAGGGTGTAATTCTAACAAAAGATAATCTTGCAAAGAGTAATTGGCATAGAAGTACACAATGCGTTTTTTGTTATCACGATGAGACAATTCGTCATTTATTCTTCCATTGCAAATTTGCTCGCTCTATATGGTCATTCATCTAAATAGCTTCTGTTTTATCTCCTCCAAGTTCAGTAACCAATGTTTTCGGTAATTGGTTGCATGGAATTGTTGATAAGTACAGAACTTTGTTTAGGGTGGGAGCGCTTGCCGTTATATGGTCATTATGGCTTTATAGAAATGATAAGATTTTTAATAATATTGTGTCTTCTCCTCTGCAGGTTATTTATCGAGTCACGCTATCCTCCGATCGATCATGGACTCTTCTCCAACGCATGGAGTTTTACGACTTATTTGTGGTGGGATGTACGTGATTGGAGTACACGACGAGGGATATTTTCTTCCGACATGGACGGCCGCGTGATTTGAGAATTGATCTATCTTAGTTGTAGACATTTATTTCGACGGTGCTCTTTTGTAATGCTTGTCTCCTTTATTACCTCCTTTCGCCCCATAGGTGCTCGCGCAAACCATTACTTTTGTGTTAAACCTCAAACCAACGAAACACATAAAAGCATCTTCGTCCACTACAAGAAGGGCGTTTTCAAGGCGGGTTTTTCATCCCAATATTTCATCTAGTCGTGTGTTTAGAATGTCAAATTGTGTTGGATTTGACCTAACTTTTATCCGGCATTTCGAGGTCAAATCCAGTTTATTAGAAACCGCCCTGAGAACGCAGGACACATCGAAAATCAGGCGGGCCAACCATGTCGGCTAGACAACCCCATTCTCCACCGCGACTCGGCTCTACCAAGGCAGAGAGCTTTCCCCCAGCTGTCCACGTCGCCATGTTGTCGCCAGTGAAGCCCCACCACGCCAAATCAAACCACGCTTGTAGATAGGTCTATCATCGTCGTCGCATCCTTTCCCCTCGGCTTAGGCCTCGTTACGTCGTTCTGTCTTCGCCGCAACTCGGCTTTGTTCGGAGCTCCCACCACCTCGCCCGTGAAGTGTTCGGCGTTTTGCCGTTCAGCCATTCATGTCGAACTATGTTTAATTTTAAGCCTAATTATGCTAAACATTGCTCTGTATTCATATTTATGCTAAACTATGTTTGAATTTAAATCGAACTTAGGCGAAAACTTGCCAATTTTGCGTCGTATAGGAACCACGTCTGGAAACGCGGGTGGAAAAACGGCCATTACTAGATGAAAGTTACATCCGTCGGCGGCGTTAAAATAGCGCTGGATTTTGGTCCGGAAACGCACAACTAAGGATGGCAATTTTACCCATGGGTACGGGTACCCGCGGGTATCGTACCCGCATGGGTAGGGTATGGGCATACTTTTATACCCATGGGTAATACCCATATCCCGCCCGTTTATTCACGGGTACGGGCACGGGTATAGGGTTGTACCCATGGGTATACCCATACCCTGCCCATTTAGACCGACTTGTAGAACTTACCTATATAGTTTCAATCTATGCGTCCGGGTAGCCTAGGGGAAAGTATGTGATTGCGATTTCTAAACATTGATAATTTTCATGTACTCGTCTACCTATTATAGAGTAGCGATACTTATTTTCTTGTCAAATATGACATTGATTAATGTAAAATTATGAAGAACTTATTTACTATTGGATCTACCCGTCAGGTACCCAACGGGTACGGGTACCTGTCGGGTATGGGCATGGGTAAAGATTTATACCCGCGGGTACGGGTATGGGTAAAGTTTTCTACCCATTGACTACACGGGTATGAGTATGGTATTGCTCTACCCTGCCCATACCCTGCCCATTGCCATCCTTACGCACAACTATAAAACAGCGGTAATACTCCGTACCTTATAGCGTTTGACATTATAGAAAAAAATACTCTTAACGAAGGGTTCGAACGTATGCAGATTTTCAGTATTGAAGAGTTTTGCTTATAGCCCATAGGATCCGGTGTTAAATTGCGTGAACCACGATAAAGATACAAAATGCTGAACCCAGATTACAACATCGAACTGCACACATCCATAAAACAAAAGAGACTACAACCGAGGGAGGAAAAGCGCCTAACGAACTACTCCGGCAAGACTGAGAACTAGCTGGGCGGGCAAAGGCGTTGGGCCAAAGCTCACCCAAGAGTACAGACCGGCACACCAACACATGCTGCACACCGTAAACAGGGGCAGAGGTGTCGGGCCAAAGCTCACCCTAGAGCCCATGCCGGCTCACCAACACACTCTGCACACCGCCGAGACACGGACAACTCACATGAAGACCGCCACTAGGAGCGCACCTTCTGCCCGTGCCGATGAAGAGCTCCAAGGTCAGCCGAAGAAGCAGGACACGAAACAAGCTTTGCCGAAGAACGCCCTATGAAGAACCAACGCCAGAGGCACCGCAACTTCGTCGGACAACCTTCGGAGAGCCACACACCATGAGCTCCAAGGCAGTGTCTTCAAGAAGAGAACGACGCCTAGCGCCTCCACTGCCCGATCTGAGGATCTTGGGTTTTCACCCGGAGCCCGCAGGAGGAAAGAGGGGAGCCACACCGGCGCCTTCAAGAAGGGAATGACGTCCGCGGACGCTGCCGCCGCGGTCCAGGACAAAGCCAAGGCAAGAGTTTCCTCTCAGCAAGATCCCTCCTCCTACACAGGGTGAAGCACGCCGCCAAGACGATGACCACAGCACTGCCATGGGGAGTCGCTCACCGGGCACCACGCCATCCACAAGGCCATGGCCCCCGGCCCGCACTAGAGCCCCTGGCATGCCCACCAACCAAAAGGCTCCCACCGACCAGGGCCGCCGGCCCGGAATCCTAGCTGAGTGCACCGATGAACTGGAGAAACATCGAAGGTCACCTTTTGCGAGGTCGCCAGAGACCGGCGAGACGACGATGAGGGGTTCCCCTTCCAGATCGACGACCTGCAGCCCCAATGGCCACCGGCGCCATTGGATCAGCCCCTACCCCTGCCCGACCTCAAGGCGGAAAGGAACGGACGCCCTTCCACACCCTCGGCCAGGATCCTGACCCCGAAGCCGCAACCGCCACCAGCACAAGCCGTGGTCGTATGTCCCGCGCCAGATCGCACCGTCCGTTGCCCGGATCGAGCACCATCTCACGCCGGTCGCCGCTACCGCCGCACCAAAGCGCCACCGCCGCCACGAACATGCCCAACACCGGTAGCCACCACGGCACCGCGCCCCACGAACAACGCCGCACCCCCACCGACAGCAGCCGCCCGCACTGTCGCCATCAAGCGAGAGGGAAAGGAGGCCCCGCCATCGCCGATGCACCCGAAGCCGTCCCCTGGCGGCGAGAAGGAGGATAAGGGGCGGGGAGATTGAAGGTGGTGGCCCACACTAGGGTTTGCCCTGCCGCTTGCGGGAGCGGGCAGGGTCGAACGATTCTGTTTGATATTTGCCTCGAGTTTGGCTTCATTGTTTTCCCCCTCCTTCTAAACTTACGGATACACACCTTAGCAATTATTCGAGACGATTTTAATCATACAAATCGCAAACCATGGAAAGAAAAAAATTCCTAAGAATCAAAATCCTATCAAAGTGCCTCTTTGGTTTGTATGATTTCTGAAAAAAGTAAATAGGAAAAAACATACGTACTAGGATTCGATTGCTATATACCGTATATTGAATACTACGCACCATCCGCAAGCGAATCGTCGGCGAGTTCGAGCTTTGGAAGCTCTCTCGTGTTGTAGGGCTGGAACATGTATAGAGATAGATCGGTTTAGCCTGAGATGTTGTTTAGCCCAATCAGTAAATATTATTTTTTTGAAAATGGACGCATTTATTATCATGAAATGATCAGTTTTTATACTCGACCTCTGCATGACTAAGATACACACAGCCACACGAATAACAGAACAAGGAAATTAAAAATAGATAATCATTAAAAAAGGCACAACCAAAATAAATGTCTTCAATCTAAGGTAGATCAATCCTCAAATCACGCAGCCATCCATGTCGGGAGATAAAATATCCCTCGCTGTGTCCTCCAATCGTGTACATCCCTCCATAAATAAGTCGCGAAACTCCATGCATTGGAGAGTAATCCATGATCGGAGATAGCCGTGTGATACGTCGGAAACGTATCTATAATTTTTTATGCTTCATGCTTCTTTAGTATCTACTTTATTTTGCTTTGTCTACATTTTGAGGTGCTTTTTACATATTTTCTAGTACTAACCTATTAACAAGTTGCCACAGTGTCAGTTGCCTGCTTTCTGTTGTTTTTGGTTCTAGAAAAGCTAGTAAGAAAATATTTTCGAAATTGGACGGGGCAAAATTCAAAGTCAACAACTTTTCGTGCGGAACAAGAAGTCCAGAGGAGAGACGGAGAAGCGGGCTAGGGCGTCCAGACCCCCCTAGGCGCGGGTGGGCCCTGCCCCGCGCCTACGCAGGATGTGGGGCCCCTGGCCGCCTCCTCGGCCTCCCCCTTCACCTATAAGAAGCCCCTGATGTAGAAACCCTAAGTATCCGATCAATATTTCACGAAACCTTCTGTAGCCGTCGCCACCGTCGTCCCTAGATCGGGGGGATCTGAAGTTCTTCCCGGCACCCTGTCGGAGGGGAGATCATCCCGGAGGCCTTCTCTCCGGTATGATATGTGAGTAGTTCCACCTTGGACTATGGGTCCATGTAGTAGCTAGATGGTTGTATCTCCTCCTTGTGCTTTCATGTATAAATCTTGTGATCTCCGTTTATGATCAAGATCTAATCTATTTGTAATCATGCATGTTGTGTTTGCGGGGATCCGATGGATATTGAGATTATTATGTTGGTTTGATTAATGGTTTTGGCTTTATGATTCTATCATGCCTGTGTTGTTTGTAATCTTGCATGCTCTATGTTGTTAGTAGCTATCTTGGCTGATTAGTTGCTAGTGACTCCAAGAGGGGTATTTATGCTCAATAGTGGGTTCATGCCTCTAGTTTCCAAGGGAAGTGACATAAATCTCTTCGGTTGTAGGTGTGTTGTTGCTACTAGGGAGAAAACAACGATCTTTTGTTCATGGAACATGTGGACTGTTTATCTTACACACTTTGCTTAAAGCAGTTGTCTGTTGCTTGCAACTTAATACTAGAGGGGGTTCGGATGATAACCTGAAGCTGGACTTCTAGTCATATATGTAGTTGGATGGAGGTCTATGTATCTTGTTGTATTGCCCAATCGAATCTCATAGGATCTTTATGACTAGTAATTGCATTGTTATGCCTTGCTCAGTTTCTGTCAATTGCCATGCTGTAATTTGTTTACCCATCATGCCATGTTGTTTATCTAAGGAGAGCACCTCTAGTGAACTATGGACCCCGGTCCAATCTTTACCATTGATACATCTTCCACTGTTACTTGTTTACTTGCTGCAAACCACCATTACCTTCCACACCATACGTTTAATCCTTTATTACAGCAAACCGGTGAGCTTGACAACCTCACCGATTCGTTGGGGCAAAGTCTTGAGTTTGTGTTATGCAGGTCTCTGTGTTGCTTGCAACACCTGTGTGACATTTCCTTCCTCCTACTGGTTTGATAACCTCGGTTTCTTACTAAGGGAAAACTTTCTGCTGTGCTGCTTCACACCTTGCTCTTGGGGTTTCCAACAGACTCCACGTCAAGCACCAAGTTCGCTGGCGCCACCAAGGAGTCATCAACAAGTTTTCTGGCGCCGTTGCCGGGGAGGCTAAGGACGTCTTCACTCGGGGAGTCCTTCACTTCCTTTCTCTTTACTTTGTTTTTTAGTTTGGTTTGTTTCTTTTTCTTTGTTTTTTTGCCTCTTTAAAAAAAAACCAAAAAATAGTCTAGTTTGGTTTGCTTTCTTTATTCAAAAACACAAAAAAATTAGTTTCTGCTCTAGCTGCTATTGCTGTTTTTGGCTTGCCCACCTTTGCCAAAATGAACTCTGATGAGAACACCAAGTTGTGTGACTTCACTAGCACCAACAACAATGATTTCCTAAGCACTCCCATTGCTCCACCTGCTCCTGATGCTACCTTTTATGAAATTAAGCCTGCTTTGTTGAATCTTGTGATGAGAGAGCAATTTTCTGGTGCTAGTTCTGATGATCCTGCTGCCCATCTCAATAGCTTTATTGAACTTTGTGAGATGCAAAAGTATAAGGATGTAGATGGATATATTATTAAGCTCAAGCTTTTTCCTTTCTCCTTGAGAGGAAAAGCTAAAGAATGGTTGCTATCCTTGCCTAAAAATAGTATTGATTCTTGGACCAAGTGCAAAGATGCTTTTATTGGAAAATACTATCCTCCTGCTAAGATTATATCTATGAGAAGTGACATTATGAAATTTAAACAACTTGATAGTGAACATGTTGCTCCATCTTGGGAAAGAATGAAATCTTTGGTTAAGAATTGCCCCACTCATGGACTCACTGCTTGGATGATTATCCAGACTTTTTATGCAGGTTTGAACTTCTCCTCAAGAAATTTGTTGGATTCAGCTGCTGGAGCTACCTTCATGGGCCTCACTTTAGGTGCTGCAACAAGGCTCCTTGATAATATGATGGTTAACTACTCTGTATGGCATGTTGAGAGAGCTCCACATGGTAAGAAGGTAAATTTTGTTGAGGAAACTTCCTCTTTGAGTGATAAGATTGATGTTATTATGGCTATGCTTGTTAATGGGAAAGCTCCCCTAGATCCTAATAGTGTTCCCTTAGCCTCCTTGGTTGCTCAAGAAGAGAAAGTTGATGTGAACTTCATTAGAAATAACAATTTCAACAACAATGCCTATAGGAATAATTTTAGTGGTAACAGCAATTATAGGCCTTATCCTCCTAATAATGGCAATTCCTATAGAAGCTCTTACAACGATGCTAGAAGTACCCCCCCCTGAACTTGAAGTCATGAATACTTTATTAGTAAACAAACCACTTTCAAAAAGGATATAGAGGAAAAGCTTTTAAATGTTGATAAAAATATATCCTCTCTGTCTGAAGCTCGTTCCTCCTTGATTAATAAAATAAAGTGGCTGCTAAACTTGAAACTATGGAAAGTACCTTTTGATGACCCACAAGTATAGGGGGTGTATCGTAGTACTTTCGATAAATAGGAGTGTCGATCCCAACGAGGAGCAGAAGGTGCTGAACAGTGGTATGGAGCAGGAAATCCCTATGAATACTTAGCAAACGGATTTTTAGTGGTTTTCTGACAAAGCAACAAAGCAAGGATCAAGTAACAAAAGTAATGAACAAACAGAGCAAGTGGCCCAATCCTTTCTTAGCAAAGGACAAGCCGATGTAAATACTTATAAGGACCAAACGTTCTCGAGGACACATGGGAATTCTGTCAAGTGCTTTCGCTTTAAATAGCTGAGTACTCTTCCCTGGTGTTGTAAGTGTTGTGTGGGTGAACCTGTGCTAACATACTGCCCTTGCTAGGACTAATACATACTTGTGATTAAACCCCCTGCAAACATCCGTAACTATAGGAAAGTAATTAAAATATAAATCAATGTTAAGGAAATCGGTAATCGGTTAGCTGCTCGGTTGGCTTGGGAGTAGCGATTAATCAGAATTCGGACGATTAACTGATTTAATCGGTCGGCTATTAATCGGTGCATCCTACAAAAATTAGCACCTAAAACATGTATGAATCCTCGTCCTTAAGCTTCCGGATGAGATCCTTAAGGTGCTCGAGCTCTTGTATCTGAGGTCTGGTCGGCAACTACGAGGAACTGGTCAACAACGACAATGAACTAGTTGGTGATGGCTGAAATCAAGCTCCTGGAGGCAGGGATCGAACGGGAGCTTCGCAAAACCTACTTCATTAGGGCGGTCTAGCGGATGGATGGGCGATATGTGTTGATAATTTTGCAACTTTTTTGACCAAGTGTAGTGGTTAATCGGGAACATACCTAGTAATCGGAGTGTCAGACCTATTAATCGGGCTAAACGATTAACACGAAGGATTAATGTTAATCGACACGGTCAGGTCCCTAGTAGCAATTAATCGGCCTATTAATCGTTGATTCGGCCTATTTTTTGAACAGTGATATAAATCTAATCAAAACCTTAAACTCTGAGATCCTACGCTCCCTTGTGCAAAGGTGTCCTAACGGAGGTTCAGGTTTCTGTCACTCCGGCAACCCCACAATTAGTAGCCAAATACACAATGCATCCCCCTAGGCCCATAAATGGTGAAGTGTCATATAGTCAACGTTCACATGGCACCACTAGAAGAATAGCACCACAACTTAAATACTAAACCATTGAATAATAACTCATCACAGATTCACTACTAACAACATGACTTCTCCCATGTCCTCAAGAACTAAACGAACTACTCACAAAACATCATATGGATCAAGATCAAAGATTATATGGTAATGGATAACAATCTGAACATAAACAATAATCCAATGGTTCCACTCACAAGCATCAACTACAATAGTAATCAACACCGGGAAAGTTTCCTCTAATGAACTAAGAAATATCCAACACAATTGTTACAGCGGGACGGAGTGGTGATGATGGTGCTGGTGGAGATGATGGTGTGGATGATGATGATGATAATCCCGATGAAGCCTAGCTTGATTATGGTGTTGATGGCGACGGTCTCCCCTCTCCGGGAAGGAAATCCCCCGGTAGAAATTTGTCTGTCGGAGGGATCTTTCTCTCTCGGTGTTTTCCGCCCCCAGAGGCGGCGGAAATCTATCTGTGGTGGCTCCCCAAGGCTTAGGGTTTTGTAGGGGGGCGGAGTCGGAGGCCGGAAAAGTGGGCCACACCTGCCCTAGTTGCGGGGTCAGGTGGGCCCGCGCTTAGGGGGGGTGTAGGCCCCCTGAAGCCCTTCTTCGTCCCTCCTTCTCGCTTCCTTCGTCCTCTGGTAAAATAATATGTTTCCATATTTTTCTGGTATTTTTCTGATCTTTGTGAAATTGCACCGAAACGCCTTCTTTTCCATCAGAATCCAGACTTCGGCAGTCCATCCTCCAAGAATCATCCAACATGCATAAACAGATGAAAAGTCATAAGTAATACCTCATTATAAGACAAATATCAATGAACAGAGGTAAATTATGATATAGAATGGTGATGCAAATTGGGCATATCAACTCCCCCAAGCTTAGACTTCGCTTGTACCCAAGCGAATACTGAGGTCAGTAAACATGTCCACAGGTTTATGGAGTGCAGTGTCGATAAAAAAATACGAACAAGAAGCATCACACTTACCATTGCACAACTCATAGAAGAAAGCAACTCACCATTATATAACTTAGCTGGCAACCAAGTACAACAGTCACAATAGAGATGCATAAATATAAATCATAATTGGAATTGGAAAACTTGTTCTTGGTCAGAGAACAACTGGCAAACAGTTTCACAAAAGCTTTTTGTAGATTTTCTAAACAGGAGCACTCTTTGCTCAAAAAGGTTTTTCACAAGATAAGGCTTTCAAAGTAATACTCAATATATAAGAGTTTTGTGCAAACAAGGAATATAAAGAACATGATTTAATAAATCACCATATGAATGCTTGAAACACAACAACTCAAATGCTTGCTGGAGTGGAGAGGAAGTAGGTTTACTGACTCAACTTGGAAGTGGGAGAAAGGTCCCTTCTTAGAGGGTAGCAGGGATTACAAGTCATAAAGAGCTTCCAAAAGATTATGGTACTTACTACCTTTGAGCCCTCATTGCCCCAATCATAAGCATCTTGAGATGATTAAGGTTAAAGTGAACAAAGATGGAGTATATGCTTGACGAAATATAAGTTGGCAATCTCATGTCCCTTGAATATGAGGGTCACTCCTCATGCTACTCAACTTTGGTCATAGGTAAGTTCTTTTTATTTTAAGTATTTGCATATCATTGAGAACCGCCAACGGGGTACCCCTTGCACATGGTACAGGAGCTTTCCCATAACCAAAATGACAAGGCAAGCAGACAATGAGCATCTCAGCGATCTTTTTATTTACTATGTGCATAGCTTTTTATTGAGGATGCTTCATAGATGACTCCCTATGCTGATGTTGCAAGTTTCCACCATGATTAAGCATGGCTTAGGCTAGCGGCCCAGGCGTTTCTCTAACACAGGATACAAACTCCATGGACTTACAAGTTCCCTCTTTATTTCACACCGTTGACATCCATAGACAAAAGAGAATGATATCAATTGTGTACTGAGTACAAGTGAAATGTTGAAAACACTCCCCATGACAGCACGGTTCTGCTAATTCCAACGTATAGATGCAAGAATATACAACTTCAATGTTAACAATGGTTCAAGTCTATTAGGGGCAGTAAATAATGTGTGCCATCAAGTTCGTGAGAGCTTTACTAACTAGTTTTCGCATAACAAAATACTTTTTAATTCGAAAGGTAGATGAAGCTTGAGAATTTTCTTGGAATAGCAAAAGCTACTAGGTAGATATGGTGGACACAAGTGGCAAAAGTTTTGGTTCAAAGGATCTTAGAAACATGAGAAGTATGCCTTCTCAAAACAGGTTTTTGGCTAACAAGGCTGGGTAGCAAGCAAGAGAGTTGAAAGAAACAAGCAAAGATACAAGTAATAAAGCCAAACATGCAATCTTCCTTGAAGACACAAAAGAATCTTAAATAAAGAATACTAAGCTTATGAGCCAACAAGAAAGAAAACAAATGATACAAAATACCTATAAGCTTTCTTTCTTTCTTTTTCTCTTCCATAGTAATGCTACTGACCAGAACTCAGTTTGCCAAAACCAATTTAGATCCACTTGATGATCCCAAAGTGGTGCCAATACTGATCAACAAGATCCATCATATAATAGAGATTGCAAACTAAAATAAGAAGTGCAAAAAGTAAAAGATGAGATTTCTCATTAATATTCAATAAAGGCACTCACACCAAGGAATACATAGGTAATCAACTAAAGGAGAGATACTTCCACATGCAAACCAAATTATAAGATAACCTCTCTACCACAGATATGAATCCACTAAAAAGTTAAAAGATAAAAGATAATGGTGGTGATACCGCGGCACTCCCCCAAGCTTGGAACAAGCCAAGGGGATGCAAAACCTAATGACGAAGTGGTGGTGGTGTTCTCTTGATAAGCTCCTCAATAAGTTTCCTCAACTCCTCGAACTCAAAAGTAAGAGTACGGATTAGCTCCGAGTTTTGCTCTATCCGGTTCATGATCATGTCAGTCCTAGAATCCCAGTTCTTGTTATTCTTTCTCCACTCTTCATCCTTAGCATGATCCTTCTCTGCATTGTTAGAACGAGGCATATCCCAAACCGAGGGAAAATTCCCTTTGGCCACATGTTGATATTTATATTCATGTATTAGTGTATGGAAGGGTCTCTTGTTACGTGGAGAGAGAGTATGACGTCGAGATTTCCCTCTGGTAGACATCTGTGTTGTCCTCTTAAGCTTGGTAGGTCGTGCCACCAAACCAATGCTTGAGATGGTAGCTCAAGTGTCCGGTTGCTTGTCCTCCTCCATGTCACCTTCATACCATACTGAAATCTCCTCCTCCTTGGGGACTTGAGGTTCTTCTTCCTCGGGCTTCTTGCCTTTTTCGTTGGCGGAGGCCATGGTGCTCTAAACTTGAGAAGATTTCCTGATAGAAACAGATTGAAACGAAAACACGACGAAAACACGATGCACGAACCTCGGGGGATCCGGGGGGTTATATATTATGAAGTTTCAATGCATAAGGAAGGTTTTGACATGGAAACGAGGTGGAGACGGAGTTCGAGGGAGGAACACCCCCTCCAGGCGCGGCCAGGCTAGGCCCGCGCCTGGGGTGGGTTTGTCCACCCTGGACTTTGTTTCCTCTTTAGTTTCGTCTTGTAGCTTCCCTTAATGTATTAAAAATATCAAAAATATAAAAAGATCGGGGTTTCACGAACCTTCTGTTTTCACCACTTTTACCTATTCAAAGACGAACTCTGTAGATTCCTTTTCTCTTTCTCCTAAGAATTTCCTTCATACAAAACCCTTGCACAAACTCAATGACAACATTAGTGTAAGCAAAAAAAATAAACCTTTGGTACACACTTCAATTGAAAACCCATCAAAACAGAAGCTTCTGTAAGAGGCAAATGCAAATGATGGCAGAAATCTGTCAAAACAGACCAGCAGGTAAAGATTTATTTTTCCTAAGACCTTATGTTGCTCAAATCAAAAAGTTCAGAACTGATGAAAGTTGGGTAACAACTTGGAGAACAAACTCAGAAAAATTCAGCTCCATCCAAAGTACTGAGCTTCGTCACGAATTTTTACAATACATCACAAAAATCTGTCCCAGGACAGCCACTTTTCACAACTCCTCTACTTCACAAAAGTAGTTGAACTTGACACAAAAACCAAAACAAAAAGCATAAGGAGTGGTTATTACAGAGGTAGTAACTTCCAAGACTCGACAAAACTCTTGGGTTATCTCCCAACAAGTACTTTTCTTTAATGCCTTTAAGTTAGGCTCGAAACTTACAAAGATGCTCACAAAGGAGATATAAATTTGAAGTGAAAGAGAGCATCAAGAAGCAAATAACCAACACACTTGAGTCTAACCCACTTCCTATGCATGGGGGTATCATGAGAAAACGAATTGTTGAAACAAAAAGCCACTAGCATAGGAAGACAAAACAGATGCAACTTCAAAGCTTTCAACATAAAATTAGGAAACTTAACATTATTGAGATGCATAAAACCTTCCCTCTCTCATAATAACTTTCAGTAGCACTTTGAATAAAGTTGACAATATAACTGTCACTGGAAACAACTTTATCATTAGAATAAGCATACTTACAGTCAACAAAAAGAGGTCCAATTTCATAAACCGGACCAATAGAAGCAAGTTGTTCCATCCTGAAATCTTTATTAGGCAAGCTATTTTCACAAGGAGCTTTAGAAAATTTGGAAAAGTTAAACTCATAAGAATCTCCATCAAACTTAGTTAAAACTTTTTCCTTCTTACAATCAATAATATCTCCACAAGTGTTCAAGAAAGGTCTACCAAAAATGATAGGACAAGTTTTGCTAGCTGCTGAATTAAGCACTAGAAAATCAGCAGGATACTTAATCTTACCACAAAGAACCTCCACATCTCTTACAATGCCAATGGGGCAAATGGTTTCCTTATTAGCAAGGTGGATAACCACATCAATGTCCTCAAGCTCACAAGGACCAATCTCATACATAACTTCCTTGAAAAGCTCATAAGTAATAGCACTAGAACTAGCACCAATATCACATAAACCATAGTAGCAATGATCACCAATTTTAACAGAAAGCACAGGAACACTAGCTTTTATAGCTTTACCAGGATGAGAAATAATATTAGAAGCGTCTTTACAGAAGACAATATGCTCATCCTCTATATTTCTAGTGACAGTGTATTTCACAATAGCTACCACAAGTTCATCACTCAAATGCTTACCAGGCTCCACAGTTTTCATTGTACCTTTTCTATTTGCACTAATAATCATAGAATACTCCTTTACCTTAGCTGGTAAAGGCATTTTATCAACAGGGGTTCAGGCACAATATGATTAGTAGTACAAACTTGAGTACTTCTAACTGGAACATGACTAACAACATCTTTATAAGGAGCATGGTACTTATTCCACTTCTTCTTGGGAATTTGTATGTAAGAGGCAAAGGCCTTAAAACAGTTGGCAATACTTTGGGAATCAAGACCAAACTCATTACTAATATCACGGAAGTCATCAGTTCCCATAAAATATTTAATGCATTCATAATCATAGTTTATACCTGACTTTCTTCCTTTGTCATTCTCCCAAGCTTCAGTGTTCTCTTGAATACGGTCTAAGAGCTCCCATTTATCTTCCTCCTTCATACGTGTGAATGATCCAGCACAAGAAGCATCTAGTAAATCTTTATCATGAAGAGAAAGCCTAGCATAAAAGTTACTGAGAATAATATTGTTAGGGAGTTCATGAATAGGACATGTGAGCATTAGTAACTTCAATCTCCCCCAAGCTTGAGCTATACTCTCTCCATCAAGAGGCCAAAAATTATATGTAATATTTCTATCCTTATGAATTTTAGTGGGAGGATAAAATTTAGAGAGTAAAAGAGAGATGCCATCTCCTCCCATTTCATGGATTTTCCATTCTTCAGCAGCTTATACCACTCTTCAGCTCTCCCTTTCAAGGATATGGAGAGTAACTTCTTCTTCACCTGTTCAGTCATGATACCTTCACACTTAAACAACCCACATAATTTATGGATAAAAATCAAGTGATCACCAGGATGGACAGTTCCATCCCCAAAATAATAATTATCCATAACACAATTAACAATAATTGTAGGTATCTTAAAAGGATCTATCTCAACAGGCGGTGGTTCATCTACTACCCTAGTAGTGTAGTACTTTTCCCAAACAGAAAACCAAGTGGGTTATCCATATTGGAAACAAAGTAACAATCACTAACAAGAGCAATACTCACAGTAAAAGTTTCCCTTACCAGTTCCACTCTTCAATAGCGCTTCACTCCCCGGCAACGGCGCCAGAAAATAGTCTTGATGACCCACAATTATAGGGGGTGTATCGCAGTACTTTTGATAAATAGGAGTGTTGATCCCAACGAGGAGCATAAGGTGCTGAACAGTGGTATGGAGCAGGAAATCCCTGTGAATGCTTAACAAACGGATTTTTACTGGTTTTCTGACAAAGCAACAAAGCAAGGAGCAAGTAACAAAAGTAACAAACAAACGGAGCAAGTGGCCGAATCCTTTCTTAGCAAAGGAAAAGCTGGTGGAAATACTTATAAGGACCAAATGTTCTCGAGGACACATGGGAATTCTGTCAAGTGCTTTCGCTTCAAATTGCTGAGTACCCTTCTCTGGTGTTGTAAGTGTTGTGTGGGTGAACCTATGCTAACATACTGCCCTTCCTAGGACGAATACATACTTGTGATTAAACCCCCTGCAAACATCCATAACTACACGAAAGTAATTAAGATATAAATCTAACCACAACCTTAATCTCTGAGATCCTACGCTCCCTTATGCAAAGGTGTCCTAACAGGGGTTCATGTTTCTTTCACTCCGGAAACCCCACAATTAGTAGACAAATACACAATGCTTCCCCCTAGGCCCATAAATGGTGAGTGTCATGTAGTCGACGTTCACATGACACCACTAGAAGAATAGCACTACAACTTAAATACTAAACCATTGAATAATAACTCATCACAGATTCACTACTAACAACATGACTTCTCCCATGTCCTCAAGAACTAAACGAACTACTCACAAAACATCATATGGATCAAGATCAAAGATGATATGGTAATGGATAACAATCTGAACATAAACAATAATCCAATGGTTCCACTCACAAGCATCAATTACAATATTAATCAACACCGGGAAAGTTTCCCCTAATGAACTAAGCAATATCCAACACAATTGTTACAGCGGGACGGAGTGGTGATGATGGTGTGGATAATGATGATGATCCTGATGAATCCTAGCTTGATGACGGTGTTGATGGCGACTGTCTCCCCTCTTCGGGAAGGAATTCCCCCGGCAGAAATCTGTCTTCCGGAGAGATCTTTCTCTCTCGGTGTTTTCCGCCCACAGAGGCGGCGGAAATCTATCCGTCGTCACTCCCCGAGGCTTAGGGTTTCGTAGGGAAGATATAGGCGAAGGGGCGGAGTCGGAGGCCGGGCAGGTGGGCCACACCTGCCCTAGGCGCGGGGTTAGGTGGGCCCACGCCTAGGGGGGTGTGGGCCCCCTGAGGCCCTTCTTCGTCCCTCCTTCTGGCTTCCTTCGTCCTTTTGTAAAATAATATGTTTCCATATTTTCTGGTATTTTTCTGATCTTTGTGAAATTGCACTGAAATTCCTTCTTTTCCATAAGAATCCAGACTCCGGCAGTCCATCCTCCAAGAATCATCCAACATGCATAAAAAGATGAAAATCCATAAGTAATACATCATAATAAGACAAATATCAATGAATAGAGGTAAATTATGATATATAATGGTGATGCAAATTGGGCGTATCACCTTTGCTGCCACTCATGCCATATAAGTTACTATTGATGAAGATGTTAGGCTGTTAGCTCAACTTCATGCTAGGTGGTAAAGGGAAGCTGAAATTGATAGAAACAATAGTGTGTGCACCATCACCACTAAACCACAAGTAGTCCCTATTCATCCTCCTACTATGCCTAATCCTATTGAGCCTACTACTGGTGATTCTAAGTTTGATTTTGATATTGATGGTTACAATATTTCTGAAGTGATTATGTTCCTACAAAATCTTGCTAGAAGTCCCGATGCTAGTGATATGCATGTTGCTTTCACCAAACACATTACAGATTCTCTTGTTAAGATTAAGGAAGAGAAGCTAAAACACAAAGCTTCTATTCCTAGGAAAGTAGAAGATAGTTGGGAACCCATTATTAATGTGCAAGTGAATGACTTTGATCTCAAAGCTTCATGTGATCTTGGTTCTAGTGTCTCTATTATGCCTAGGAAGATTTATGAAATGCTTGATTTGCCACCATTGGAAGATTGTTATTTGGATGTCCCACTTAATGATAATGCTAAGAAGAAACTCATGGGGAGTATTAATGATGTTCTCATTATGGTTAACAATGCTTATGTACCTGTGGATTTCTATGTTTTGGATGTTGAATACAATGCTTCTTGTCCTATTACTTTGGGAAGACCTTTTCTTAGAACAGTTGGTGCCATCATTGATATGAAAGAAGGCACCATTAAATATCATTTTACATTCAAGAAAGGTATTGAACACTTCCCTATGAGGAGATATAAGTTTCTTTTTCTCCTCCTTTGAAAGCAAGGTTTGATGTGAATGCTTCCTCATTTGAAAATTCTTGATTCTTCTTGCTTCTTGTGCCTAACTTAAAGGCGTTAAAGAAAAGTACTTGTTGGGAGATAACCCAAGAGTTTCCTTGAGTCTTGGAAGTTATTACTTCAGTAATGACCACTCCTTATCCTTTTTGTTTGCTTTTTGTCCCAAGAATGACCTCTAATGAGAAGGAAGTAAGATTTGGGGAGTTGTTGTCCCGAAACAGATTTCTGTCCTCCACCATAAAAATTCGTGAGGAGTCTACGTAACTCGGGTTGAGCTCACAATTTACGATTAAATCCCCCAGTATGTTAGATAACTTTAGTTAGTTCAACACTTTTTAATTTGAGCAACATAAGATATTCAAACAAATCGGTTTCTACCTTCTGGTCTGTTTTGACAGATTTTTGCCATTATTTGCATTTGCTTCTTATTGATTCCTTTTTGAGTTCTCTTTAGGTGAATTGAGATTTTTGAAGTATTAATTACATTAGCTTGTGTTTTTAGTGAAAATACTTGCTATTCCAAAGCTTTGCCAGAGGTCTAATATCTTTTGAATACACTAATGTTACTAATGAAGATTGTGTGAAGTTTTGTATGAAGAAAAAAAATTCAGGTATAGAGAGAGAATGATGCAATGAGATGAAGAATGGGAAAAAGGTAAAGCTTGGGGATGACACACCGGTGTCACCCCAAGAAATATCCAAGAGGTACAAGCGTCAAAGCTTGGCGATGCCCAAGGCATCCCCTTCTTTATCAATAAAAGCTCATGTTTGTCTAAACACTTCGTTTTTATTGTTTCATGCACAGTTGTGTTGTTCTTGGAGCATCTTAGTTTTCGTTTGCTTTTCTTAGGTTGTTTAGTTTTATTGAATAAAGTAGTTTGGACCCCCGTTCTCGCTGTGTTGTTTTGCAAATAAGTTGCTTGGTGTTGGAAAGGAGTAGTAAGTTCTTGCTTGAAAGTGCAAGAGGAGATTGCATTGACTGTGACTTAGACTTTAGCATGACATGCTAGGTGTTGTTTTGGAATTATGCTTAGTCATTATTGTTGTAGCATGTATTTTTCCAAAGAATTGGGATTGCCTTGTGTGCCTTGAAGAAATTATGCGTTGTTTTAGCATGCAAAAAGCATAGTATTGTGGTATTCTCCTTTGATGCTTTGTTTGGGTTGACTTGGCACATGCTCACACCATGTTATGACTATGACAAGTCACCATAGCCTCTATGATCATTTAGTCCTTGACTTGTAGTACCACTCTATGCTTTGATTAGTAATGCTTTGTTGCACTGCATGATTATGGCCATTATGCTCTCTTATTTGGTTGCTCCCAGTCTTTTGCTAGCCTCCACTTGTATGAGTAAGTTCTACTCATGCTTCCAACTCCCAAGAAACCAAGTTATTCCAAAGTGTCCACTATAAATTCCTATGCATGGTGTGTTATACCATTCCAAGTATATTCTTTTTTTCAGCTATCTTCCAATTAAAAACTATTTTGTTATGTGAAAACTTAGTGATTAAAGCCCCCACAAACTTGATGGCACACTTTATATTCTTTGCCCCTAATAAACTTGAACCATTGTGTCATCTATGTTGTATATGCTTGCACTTATACGTTGGAATTAGCAGAACCGTGCTGTCCCGGGGAACGTTTTCAACATTGCACTTGTACTTTGTACTCAGTTGATATCATGCTCTTTTGTCTATGGATGTCACCGGTATGAAATAAAGAGGGAACTTGTAAGTCCATGGAGTTTGTATTATGTGTTAGAGAAACGCCTAGGCCGCTAGCCTAAGCCATGCCTAATCATGGTGGAAACTTGCAGCATCACCATAGTGAGCTATCTATGAAGCATCCTCAATAAAAAGTTGTGCATATAGTGAATTAAAAGATCACTGAGATGCTCATTGTCTGCTTGCCTTGTCATTTTGGTTATGGGAAACCTCATGTACCATGTGCAAGGGGTACCCCGTTGGCGGTTCTCTATGATATGCAAATACTTACAATGACAAGAACTTATAGGTGACTGAAGTTGATTAGCATGAGGTGTGGCCCTCGTATTCAAGGGACTTGAGATTGCCAACTTATATTTCGTCAAGCATATACTCCATAGTTTGTTCGCTTTAACCTTAATCACTTCAAGATGCTTATGATAGGGGCAATGAGGGCTGAAAGCTAACAAGTACCATAATTTTTGGAAGCTCTTTTTGAAACTTGAAATCCCTGCTTCCCTTTGTGAAGGGCCTTTCTTCCACCATTATTGAGTCTCCACCTTCTACCTTTAGGCACCATTAAGAGAGCATAGTTGTTATTATGTGTGCAGTGTTCCAAAGCTTATTGATTGATGCATATTGTGATATTACTTGTTCTTATGCTATTTGTTTCTAGTCACCCTTGTGAACTTTGAAGGTGTCCTATGCATCTATTTGCTACTCTATGAGGGACAAGCTGAATGCCACTATGCCATGTTTTCTGTATGTGAAACAAACAAACGTTTTTCAATGCATGTTATTCATGATCTTTGTTTGTAGCCTGTCTTGTTGCATGCATAGTTACTATGTCATATTGTTAGAACTCCATCTTTCATGCACATGTTTAAATTTCTTTAATCCCAACTTTCAATGCTTGCAAATGGTTGGATCTTTATTGTGAGGGTGCATGTCACCTCAAAAATTATTATTTTTATCACTTACCTACTCGAGGACGAGCAGGAGTTAAGCTTGGGGATGCTTGATACGTCGGAAACATATCTATAATTTTTGATGCTCCATGCTTGTTTAGTATCTACTTTGCTTTGCTTTGTCTACACTTTGAGGTGCTTTTTACATGTTTTCTTGTACTAACCTACTAACAAGTTGCCACAGTTCCAGTTGCCTGTTTTCTGTTGTTTTTGGTTCCAGAAAAGCTAGTAAGTAAATATTCTCGGAATTGGACAGGACAAAACCCAAAGTCAATAACTTTCCGTGGGGAACAAGAAGTCCAGAGGGGAGACGGAGAAGCGGTCCAGGGCGCCCAGATGCCCCGTAGGCGCGGGTGGGCCCTGCCCCGCGCCTAGGCAGGGTGTGGGGCCCCTGACCGCCTCCTCGGCCTCCACCTTCGCCTATAAGAAGCCCCCGATGCAGAAACCCTAAGCACCCGATCAATATTCCACGAAACCTTATGTAGCCGACGCCACCGTCGTCCCTAGATCGGGGGAATCTGAAGTTCTTCCCGGCACCCTGCCAGAGAGGAGATCATCCTGGAGGCCTTCTCTCAGGTATGATACGTGAGTAGTTCCATCTTGGACTATGGGTCCATGTAGTAGCTAGATGGTTGTGTCTCCTCCTTGTGCTTTCATGTATAGATCTTGTGAGCTCCGTTCATGATCAAGATCTAATCTATTTGTAATCATGCATGTTGTGTTTGCGGGGATCCGACGGATATTGAGATTATTATGTTGGTTTGATTAATGGTTTTGTGTTTATGATTCTATCATGTCTGTGTTGTTTGTGATCTTGCATGATCTCCGTTGTTAGTAGCTATCTTGGCCGAGTAGTTGCTAGTGACTCCAAGAGGGGGTATTTATGCTCGATAGTGGGTTCATGCCTCTACTTTCCAAGGAAAGTGAAATAAATCTCTTCGGTTGTAGATGTGATGTTGCTACTAGGGAGAAAACAACGGTCTCTTGTTCGTGGAACAAGTGGACTGTTTACCTTACACACTTTGCTTAAAGCAGTTGTCTGTTGCTTGAAACTTAATACTAGAGGGGGTTCAGATAATAACCTGAAGGTGGACTTCTAGTCATAGGTGTCGTTGGATGGCGGTCTATGTATCTTGTTGTATTGCCCAATCGAATCTCATAGGATCTTTCTGACTAGTAATTGCATTGTTATGCCTTCCTCAATTCCTGTCAATTGCCCTGCTGTAATTTGTTTACCCTTCATGCCATGTTGTTTATCTAAGGAGAGCACCTCTAGTAAACTATGGACCCTGGTCCAATCTTTACCATTGATATATCTTCCACTCTTACTTGTTTACTTTCTGCAAACCACCATTACCTTCCACACCATACGTTTAATCCTTTGTTACAGCAAACCGGTGAGCTTGACAACCTCACTGATTCGTTGGGGCAAAGTCTTGAGTTTGTGTTTTGCAGGTCTCCGCGTTGCTTGCAACACCTGTGTGACGTTTCCTTCCTCCTACTAGTTCGTTAACCTCGGTTTCTTACTGAGAGAAAACTTGCTATTGTGCTGCTTCACACCTTGCTCTTGGGGTACGCAACAGACTCCATGTCAAGCACCAAGTTCTCTGGAGCCACCAAGGAGTCATAATCGTGGCTCGATAAATAACCTGCAGAGGAGAAGACACAATGTTATTAAAAATCTTGTCATTTCTACAAAGCCATAGCGACCATATAATGGCAAGTGCTCCCACCCTAAACACACTTCTGTACTTATCAACAATTCCATGCAATCAATTACCGAAAACATTGGTTACTAAACTTGGAGGAGATAAAATAGAAGCTATTTGGATGAATGACCATATAGAGCGAGAAAATTTGCAATGGAAGAATAAATGACGAATTGTCTCATCATGATGACAAAATACGCGTTGTGTACTTCCATGCCAATTCCTCTTTGCAAGATTATCTTTTGTTAGAATTACACCTTTACGTAGATACCACGCAAATATCTTTTTTAAGGGGTATTTTCATTTTCTAAATTTTACTATTATCATCGACCAGGATATCAGGTTGGACCAAAGATCTATATAGTAATCCCACAGAAAATTTAGCACTTTCTAGTAA
The DNA here is from genome assembly GCA_030063025.1 of Avena longiglumis. Taxonomy (NCBI): domain Eukaryota; kingdom Viridiplantae; phylum Streptophyta; class Magnoliopsida; order Poales; family Poaceae; genus Avena; species Avena longiglumis. Next base: position 367,698,061 of record CP125978.1, read on the forward strand.
ATTTCATTTAAACACGTCAACACAGTCCGACAATTGTATCGTGGATAATCGTAATAGTAGATTGTCCCAAGATACCAGTCGAGGACCAATGAGACTTCTTCTGAAAGACACATTAGGAGGGTTATCTTTCAACACTGTGGAAATTGTATCCTCTTTGTGTCTAACAATCGAATATAGAGCTGGATATTGTTCGCGAAGAGTAGTTTGGCCAAGCCATTTATCTTCTCAAAACCTAATCTGTGATCCATCCTTAATCTCGAAAGCACCAAAACGGAAAAATGTTTTTTGGTAGCCATAAGGCCCGCCCAAAAATGTGAATCACCTGTTTCCAAACCACTTGAGACACAGCTTTGGACCCCATATATTTCCTCCATAACATGGTTTGCCAAACACCATCTTCTGTAAGTAGTTTAAAAATCCATTTTCCTAGAAGCGCGGTGTTTTTGACTTACAAATCATGTATGCCCAGTCCACCATACTCCATCGGGCGGCAAACTGTCACATCCCAAATTTTAGATTTGGTTCTGTATATCATTCATGTCATTGCATTATGATCATCCATGCGGAATTTCAGTTTGAAAAGATTCTGGCGAAACAATACTTTCAAAGCCCTATTTTGAATTGCTAAAATTCTCATGCGAGGGATCATACTAGGTTTGTATTTCCACCCTTTTTGGAAGCTAGTGGTGTTGATACAAATGATCCTATGATGATCCTCTGGTTTTTACAAAAAATTAGAGACAAGAATCACCCTTTTTGGAGTTCGTATGAAAAAGATACGATGGAATTACTAAAACAGAAATTAGAAAAATAAAAAGAACAAAAAAAAGAGAAGTGGCGCAGCCAGCCAGCCTGCTGGGCCGAGCCGGCCCAGCCAAGACGCCGCAGCCACCGGCCAAGATGGCAGACATCACGCTGCCGCCAGAGGCTGCCACTAGGCTCACTGCCACCTAGCGGCCAGTGGCACCTGACGCCGAGGCCGACCCGGCCACGCCCTCGACTCCGCGTGCGACGCCGCGACCCTCCTCTTAAAGCCCTCGCCGCCCTCTACCCGACCCCCTAAACCGCCGCCTATATCTCGCCCTCGATCTCCGGCAATTTCTCGCCGGAGTCGACACCGCTGCCGCCGCATCTCTCTCTCTCCTGCATGAGCTCCGCCACCGCCGACCGCCTTTCTTCTCTTCCCATAGGACCGCCACCATAGCCGACCTCGCCGCTTTGGCCAGCCACCAAGCTCGAGCTCGGGACCGCCCCGACACCGACGACCTCCGCCCCGAGCTCGCCGACCCCGTGCACCACCTCGCCGCCGCCAGGACTCGACGAAACCGCCGCCGTCGCCCGCCACCGACACCGCTGGTGAGCCCCGCCGCCAGCCACCCCTCTTTGCCGCTCGATCTATGATGAACGACCCAGATCGGCCGTGGACTAGTCAGCCCACAGTCAACAGTCAGAGTTGACTGTTTAATTTTAGATCAGTATATTTGACAGATTTTAGGTAAAACTTGTAAAATTTGTAGAAAATAATCTACTCGGCCAAAAATTGCAAAAAAAATATGTGTAGATTTAGTAAGTCGTTTAGAATCTTGTTGTACCTTTGTTTCACACTTTTACAACAAGATTTTGTCCAGAATAATTAAATGAATTAATGGCCTTTTTGGAGTAATTAATTCGTATAAAAAGATCTGTAACTCCAAAATTGCAAATAATATGTCCCTAGATTCATTAGAACAAGGGGAATCTCAAAGTGAATTAAAAGGATAGGCTTACAGTAACAAATTTTGCAGAATCTATTTAATGGCTTTCTGCAGTATTTTAATTACTCAGGGAGTTATATAATTCCTTTTTGAGAAATTCCAGTTGGTACTGTTCCTATTTAGTAATGCCTACACAGTAGAATTTTCCCAAGATTTTATAAACAATATGTTAACAGTAGTGTATTAATTGGGTTCTAGCTCTAGTATTGAGCATTATAAATTGCATATTAGTTTTCCTTGCGCTAAAAATATTTTCCATGCATGCATTCAGTAGATTTACTGAATAAGATTATGTGATGCTGCTGTAGCATCAATCCACTTTTCATGCATGCATCTTGCATCATCTTTGTTTGCATATGCTTGTGGATGGTTTGTTTAAGATTGCAATTGTATCGTGTAGATTGTGACGAGTGCAACGCTTGCTCGTGTGTGGATTGTTCTTCCGACCGCTACAACCAAGGCAAGTAGATGCTACCTTGTTCATGATATTGTCCTACTATTTTTAATGCATTGTCGTGTATGTTGTAGATGCATGTGTAGGATAATACTACCGCTATGCTATGTCCTATTATGTGGTAGGGCTTTCCTTGTAGATGAACCACCGTTGGTAGATGTGCTTAGCCATGCCTTGATGAACGAGGGCTGGATTACATCACCGAAAGTTGTTTCTAAGTGTGTTGGTTTGCAAAAACTAAAACAACTTAATCAATGAAACTCCTGGGTGTGATGGGATTGATAATTTTTGGTGGTATCATTGCGGAAAGGCACCCAGGTATCAAGAGAAAATGATTGGCTTCTTTATTCTGTAGCTTACGTGTACAGACATGTGCCAATAATGGAATGGGCGGTTGGTTGGACTTAGTAGGTTGTGGTAACTCGAACCCGCGTATCCAGAGATGTGGAATTTTGGTAGGTTGGACCGGTGCGCGTCGGGATTGGGGAGCTACTTTCCGAACGGTCTCTTCTTGGACTTCTCCCTATCATCACCCAAAATGAGAGTGATGGTACAAGATGGGCTGGCCAAGTCACATGGGTAAAGTGTACTAACCCCTGCAGGGTGTATAAACTAATCGATTATCCGTGTCCCCGGTTATGGACGTCTGAGTTGCTTGATATTGATTTCATGACATGTTTCTCGCTCATTCTAATTTCATAATTGCTTTAATGTTGTTGGGCTAACTTAATTGGGATCTTTTCAAAGAAAATCAAAAACTGTTTATGAAAGTAGGACAAAGGTATTTGTAAATGCAAGCTAGCCACAGCTCCACCTGCCTAATATGCATGTAGATGTTAGCACGATTGTCTCCTTTAATAGCTCTACTTGCCATACATTTCTTGTATTGACCCTTCGGGGCTGCTACGTTTCATGTTGCAGGATATTCCGATTTTGAGTAATCGATATAGGCCACGGTACTCCACTCGGCACTTGTTCACTTGTGGGCAATTTGAAGAATGGAGGATTTGCTCTATTTATGTTGCTACCTGAATAATTTGAGCAAGCCTTGAGCTAAGCTTTTATTGTAATAATGGTACTCTGGATCTTCATTATTTATGATACACGAATATTTTGCTATATTATTCATCTTATTCTATTGTGGGCCAATGAACCGATCTAGGTATTGGCATGTCACATAGAAGTTACGATCTTTTCAGAACCGTGGTGTTACAAAAACCAAGCAGTAAATATGGACGTCTAACCGTATCTTCTGTGGTTCATTCTCTTTGTTCTGCTAATAACACACAAAATTATATTCGAGTTTGTTTCGTTGCACAGCATGAAAAACACATGAACTCGTCTAAAAGACTCGTAGGTGCCATAGTTGCACTCAAACAAGGAAAATGTTGTCATGAGGTTGACCTACACAAAAATTACTACATCATTTGATCTAAATGAACTCAGATTTATTTATATTCGGATCTATCTTACACTAAAATATAACTATAAATCTACACAAATCTGATTCCATTAATTTAGATCGAAGAAAGTGCTAGTTGAATGCCTGTACTTTGTCATGGTCCATAAATATTACTTTAAAACATTTATTCTTCCATGCAAGTTGCAAAAATGTTTTTCCATGACATGTCTCGAAATAGTCTTCCGTCCTGCTTTATATATAAATCCACAACAGTCGAACCGATACAAGGTAATAAGGAGATACTCTTACACAACAGATCAAAGAAGAACGACAGAAAGGTACATATAGAACCAAAACTTGCCAACACAGACACTAAAACGAGACCGAGAGGATCAGATCTCTATTATAACGCCCCCAAGAAGGCAACAACAGTCTACGTCTCCATCGCCCCGACCAACGGTCGAGGATTTTCACCCGGAGTAAACGCGGCGAAGGTATCCACAACAACATCCCAAGAGGGTTATGACACCCGCGAGCATCGCCGCCAGTGGCGCCTAAGCGTTGAGATTAAGCCCGGAAAAACCTTCGTATCATGCCCAAAAACTAGGACCGCCCGCTGTCCCTGAACTTGGTCTCTTCTTCGCGATCTAGGAGTTGATACGCCAACACCGGGGTTCCCCACAACCCCAATATTCACCATCCTCATGGCCGAAGGTAGAGGTCACCACCACCGCTACGTCAGTCGCCGTAGAGTCACACGCGCAGTCCACCTTCCAAGGCCGATGCCTCGGCATCCAAGATCTCACACACATTGGACAACCTGTATGAACACGACAAGCCTTCTTGAGTGGAAGAGTGAAGACCAGGCCATCCATCGGCTCTCGCATAGCGAGGTATGACTAGGAAGCATCGCCCGCCGATTGCACTAACATTTCCCGGAATGGCACTGCCGGGTGGTCGCCGGATCTAGGTTGCTCGGGCATGATCCAACACCCTAGCCACACCCTAGACAGGGGGTGGGATCTCAGGTATCCAAGAACACCTAAAACCTATGGGACAGTAGGGTCCACCTAGCCTAGATCGAGCCCGAATAGGCCTAGATCTGGGACGAATGGGCCTAGAATTGTGTCGAAGCCCCCGTCGTCCCTGGCCAGCACCACCCATCGCCTTACAGGAGAGCACAAGCTCCGCCCTGTCACCAGCACCTCGTGAAAGGCCATGTGTGCACCCACCAGGTGACAGCCAGCAGAGACCTCTGGCCCAGATGCCGAGTTCACTCCATCCACTGCGGCCACCGCGCCAGGTATGCCACTACCACTATAGATGTGCCACGAAGACGTCACGCCGCCGTTGTTTCTGTCGTGCCCCTCGCCAGTATGGAGCATAGGCGGGCCCCTCTCGACCTTCACGCGAGGGGAAAGGAAGAGCCCCGCCAGCGCCAGCGCCCGACCTTCGGTCGGCGACACCGTCCGTCGGCGGCGAGAGGGCGAGGGGGAGTCTGGAGTAGGGCGGCTAGGGTTTCCCTCCCCGTCGCCTGCAGGAGGGAGAGGAGAGGGGGGTCGGGGCCCTTTTCCTGGTTTGTTATGCCTCTTTCCATGACATGCAACTCAAGATACTTTTCTTTTACTTGAAACTGAAGTGTATAAATCTAATATATAATTTTGTTCTAATATCATTTGTTTGATAAAATACTACTCCCCCGTCTTAAAATAGATATCACAGGTTTATTAAAATTTAGATGAATGTATATACAAATAATGATTAGATGATAAATCTACGACATCTATTTTGAGACGTATGGAGTACAACACTGCATGATAGCAGGGGCGGAGCTGCGACCGGTGCTACCCGGTCTGTAGCACCGGTCCAGAAAGTTACGCGAGGGATTAGAGCATCATTAGTAGTACCCTCAAATCCTTAAACCCTCATAAATAACCGTTTTTTAGGGTTGAAACAAAAAAAAAGGCAAATATTAGAATCCCTAAACCCTCAAACCCTAAAAAAAAATTAAGGGTCCAACCCTCAAACCCAATTTCAACCCGTAGAAGTAAGGGTTGAGAGCAAAATTTAAGGGTCCAACCCTCATAAATAACCGTTTTAAGGGTTCGAGGGTTCTAGTCTTTGCCTCTATTTTTCAACCCTTAAAAGTACCAAAAATATCAATTCTTAACCTTTAAACTATTATAAAAATTTAAGGGTTTAAGGGTACTACTAATAATGCTCTTAGCTAACGGTTGTTCAGGCGATCAGCACAATAGCACCACAAGACCGACAGGAAAACTTGCATGCATGCTGTGTGCTAGTCCTCTATGCAGCAGGAGAAAGTGCGTCCGCATGGTCGACTGACATTGCTTTGCGAGCCGCCTCCGGTGTGCGCTTCTCTCGCTAGCCTCCAAAAATATCAAATACCATTCTCTTACAGTAAAATAATAATTTCAAATATAATTCTGCAACAACGGCGGTGTGTCCCGTCTAAAGCAATTGTTTGGCTCGATTTTCTGCCCTCTCCGTTACTTAGCTTGCTCCTCCTATTCCTCATTGTTCATGTGTGAAAAGGTGTGCTTCAGTTTGACTATTTATGTTTGTTTTACATGCAACAAGTTTTAGCACCTGTCTTGATCAGTTTCTAGCTCCGCCACTGCATGATAGTAATACTACTCCCTCTGACCCATATTAATTGACTCACATTTGTCTAGATTTCGATAAATCTAGACACTATTTAGTATATAGATTCGTTCAAATTTTGGCAAATCCAAGTCAATTAATATGGGTCGGAGGGAGTACTTAATTTCTTGTGGTGGATAACAAGGAGCTTTACTGATTGTCCAAAAAATGTTACGCCAAAGCTTGGTAAGCTTGTGGCTTTATGTGCAGGCAGTAAAAAGGGTTTGTCAATACTCCCTCCAGTCTATGAGTAATAGTAGTCAGGATGGTAGTGTTAGGGACGTTGTAAGCTGGGATGGATCTCGCCTGGGGTAGGTCGAGCTGGCGAGGTACAGCACAAACCGCTCGGTCCGTACGTAGCTGCGTACGTACTCCGTATCTTGCAGCCAGCAGCCCCTGTAGCTGTCGGAAATAGTTTCATGCCCCCTATCTGCGCGCCTGCACGCTCTGTCGATTAGTGCACGTACAGCGCAGAGTTTGCGAGGCAAATTTAACGCGGGGATCTTCAGGGGAAGTAAAAGTTGGGTCGCGCACAAAAGATTTCTTTCTGGCCGTGGCGCAGAAAATATCTCTCCGGTGTTGCTAATTTACTCTCCACGAGCAATCTATCACTCCTGGGGGACATCGGTACTAGGTACCCACCGGCATTTTCCTTGTAGGTATCGGAGCAAAGTACGTACGTCGAGCTGGTTCACCTTCAAGGCTTTGGTACTTCCGAATCATGCTCTTGTCTACCGGTTTTAAATTTTCTGCAGTAGTTCCAAGGACCCTGTAGATTCGGCTCTCTGCCGTAGTTGAGTGAACTGTAGGTTCGATTACTGGCTTCGGCAAGTAATTAGAGCCCTACAGTGGACACATCCAATCCCCTACTGTAGGTCAGGAGGTTAAATTAGGGATACGGCCTACGAACAGTCGAACGAGAATTAGGCATCGATCATCACAACACCTGGCACTCGCTAAAAGACAACACTAACATGGTACTCAAGATGCATATGATTGCTTGAAGCATTTCTGGCATCTTGAGTAATCATCATCACCCGCTGTAGCGATGAACTCACTAACCTTCATTCCTCAATTCTGTCATTGTTGTGAAGCAACGCAGGCCAATACAACATCAGAAGAACTCACAGGCACACTATCCGCTTGATTCAACCTACCAAACCAGTGCTTGTGAGGACCGCTTGTTTTGTGAAAGGGTATGAGTTGGCGAACCCCATTGGATGAGTATATATATATATATATATATATATAGGCGTATATGAAATCATTTTAGAGTATAAGTCAAGTTAGTATTGTACGTAAACAGATTCTAACTTTATCTAAACTACCATCACAAACGTATATGCCTAATACTCTAACACTTCCCCGCAGTCATAGCGGTAGCGTCGTAAACAACAGGAACATCGTGGACTGTCATACAGAAGATAAACCGAAGTAGAATCCAGTAGGCTGATATCCTCCCGTAGTAGCAGCGGGAGTGTCGTAGACGGCATGTCGTGGCGCGAATGCTTGGACAGTAGAGGAAGCTGATAATGCTCAAGCGAGGTGATAGCCCTTGTGCCGATGTCGAGCGAGCCGAGAACGTGAGGCGGTGCCGAGGTCGAGTTAGCCGTTGCGAGGGGTCGCCGTGGTCGAGGACGCCGGTGTCGAGGTAGCCGCACGTGAAGCCGCATGCACATAGTGCGCGAGGAGGATGACAGAGACGCGTCGGGGGTCCGCGGAGGCTTGCCGAGGGTTGATGCAGTTCGAGCCGTCGATGACGAGGTGCAGCCATAGTTTTGCCAGAACTAGGCGCACGTGGGGACGAACGCACACTCCGGTTTTGCCAGGACCGAGTATGCAAAGAAAAACTTGTCGGTGACACGGTCGAGACAGTCGTAGAGGAAGGTGTCGATACCGAAGAAGACTTTGTCGAGGCCGACGAATACGAAGCGCCGATCCGAGATTGCCAGGCTCGAGGACGCGTCGGGGGTGAAAACACGCACCGGTTTTGCCAATACCGGGCACGAAGGGCAGGACAAAGACGTAGAAGGCGGGGACGCCTAGATTCGCGCGATGGCGGTACTTGAAGTTGGCAAAGAAGAATCAGGCATGATGAAGACCATGCACAGACGACGGTGATCCGCACCATAGGAGATGGCGCGGTGGAAAACCGAGGACGTCGGTCCACGGGACAGTAGATCAGCTGCGTCAGCGGACGCTTTCGACCCTAGGGGCATAGCTGCGAGGCAAGTTGGTGCATCGGTGGAGACCGCCATGGCGACACACACACCAAGAAAGACGCGTTGGAAGCCGGTAGCTTGGACCAAAGGCGGCAGCACTGCAGCCAGAAGGGGCGACGCAGCGGCAGCCCGTAGCTCGATCGGTGGTAGGCGCGTGCTTGGGGTCATGCTTGGCATAGACAGGCGCGAGATCGGTTGATCAGGCCAACAGTGCGCCTATGCGCCATAGCGTGGACGGCGCGTAGATCATAGTCGATGGCAGCGTTGTCGTTGAAGTCCCAGACGATGACGACGAAGACGATCCGAAAGGGGGCGGCCACGGAAGCCTTCCAAAGAAGGCGTAGCAACCATCTAAGATAGATCGTCGATGCCGATGGTCGGAGTAGAGGCGCAGCGATGACGACGGCGGTGGTCGAATCAATCTGATCTATGGTTGGTAACCAAAAAAGAAGACCGGCCAAACGACCGGTGGAGAGAAAAACCGATCTAGAGATCGAAAGAGAGTCACCCGGGCACAGATCGACGGGCGAACACTGCGACGGATCGTGCGGCCCCCGACGGAGATCATGGAGATCGATCCACCGGGGATGGTGCGGCGAAAGCGCATCGGCGACTAGGGTTTGGACTGGTTAGGATGATACCATGAAAGAGTATGAGTTTGGAGGAATATGATGGATGTATTATTGAGCCTCATAAGCGAAGTATATATAGGCATACATGGGATTATCTTGAAGTGCAAGTCAAGTTAGAATTATACATAAACATAACAGATCCTAACTCTATCTAAACTATCATAACAACCATATATGCATAATAATCTAACACTTTGACCAAATCCTGGTTAATGACTATGGTTGAAGAACTCTGGGAACACACTTGCCCCAATGCAAGGCTCAACTGACGTTTCCTAAGGACTATCGTCTTCATTAACGAGAGGGCTGGAGTCAAATAGATTTGACGAGCACACCATCAGCTTGTTTCAAGCAACTATCATGTGCGTGTGAGATCTATCTGATGTAGCCTCTCTTCCTTGGTACAAAAGCCTACATGAAGAATTATTGGAACAAAACTTGCTTGATGCGATACTCAGCTGGTCTTCCATGAGTTCTATCCAGCTATACCGCAACAATGTTGACGAAAGACAACAACTCAATGAAGGCCTCAGGATGCATATACCAAGTTTGCCTCAAGCAAACAACTGGCGTGCTTGAAGACTATTTGTTGTGTCAACGAAGAACGACTACGACGACGTTGAATGTGAAGAACCAAACTCTGAAGAACAATGAGTGTTCCAGCGCACATGAAGAATAGTTAGTGAAGAAGGATAGTAGCGGTTGAAGACGAAGAAGGCACTGATTCCTGGTGGGTGCATTAAGTGGATCCAGCATTTTAGAAGACTTAGCACGGAGCTGACAAAAACATAGCCTATTTATTTTAGGAATTTTTGTTTTCGTGCCTCTAATTTGTTAGTTGTGCTCATTTTTGTCCAGCTCCTTCTCCGAGCTCCCGCACCCGCCCGGCGGCGCCACGCCACGCCGGGCGGCCTCCTCTCCCCTCCCCGTCGCCGAGCCCTCCCTCTCGTGTCCTCTCCTTCCTGTCGTCGCCGCCCGGATCGTCGCCGGGCAAAGACCTGAGGGCATGGCGGCGACGGCGGCGTCCGTCTCGGCTGGTTTGGCGGTGATGTTGCGGAGAGCGGTGGCCGATGATCCTCGGCCCAGATGGCGGCAGGTGGCAGCGGGGCACTAGTAGAAAAAAGGCTATCCGTTCGTGCCTCCTAACATCATTAGTTCCGGTTCCGCCACGAACCGGGACTAATGTTGGCACGCGTCCCGGTTCGAGCGGGCACGGGGCCGGGAGGCATGCGTCCCGGTTGGTAGGGGAGCGTACGTCCCGGTTTGTAACACAAATCGGGACGTATGCTCCCGCCCTTTATAAATACAACGCCCCAGCCCTCTGCCTTCACTCTGTTTTTTCTTGGTGGAAGGTGCGAGGGATGTGCTAATTTTTCCCCTATGCATGCATTCAAGGTGTTTGATGAAATGTTTGAGTGAATGATCCCGTTCAATTTCTCATAAAACAAAAATATAGAAGGTGTTCGAGACGCACTTGAGCTTTCTCCTCTTTATTTCCCTCGATCGAGGTTAGCAATCTTATCTTTTCTCTGTCATTGATACAATGCATGTGTCGATGTGAATTGGTCATTTCACTATTTATGATGTCCTGTTTTTGATAAACTTACTTATATGATGCAGATAAACGGTCGGGAATGGATGTACGGTGACCGGCGTGTACCCGGGTATATGAAAGGCGTGGATAAATTTATCGATGTGTCTACGACAAACAAAGAGAATGGTTTTATACGTTGTCCATGTGTTCAATGTCGGAACAACAAGGAGTACTCTTTCTCAAAAATCATTCGCGGCCACCTGATTATGAAAGGTTTCATGCCCAACTATAATTGCTGGACCAAGCATGGGAAAAGAGGGGTTATGATGGAAGATGGTGAAGAAGAAGATGATGATAACAACTATCATCATATGTTTCCTGAATACAGTGATACTACAATGGAAGACAATGGAGAGGAAGGAGGTGAAGAACGGGCATCAGATGAGCTGGCTGATGGACTTGGTAGGGTCATTGCTGATGCAAAGCGAGACTGTGTAACAGAAAATGAGAAGTTGAAGTTAGAGGGCATGTTAGAAGATCACTAGAAATTGTTGTACCCAAATTGTGAAGATGGCAGCACAAAGCTCGGTACCACACTGGAATTGTTGCGATGGAAGGCAGAGTGTTGTCTAACTGACTCCTCATTTGAAAAGATGCTAAAAATAATGAAGCCGAAGTTTCCAAAACATAACGAACTTCCCGGGAGTACCTACGAAGCAAAGAAGACTCTCTGTCCTCTAGGATTAGATGTGCAAAAGAGACATGCATGCATTAATGACTGTATCCTCTACCGCAGTAAGGAGTATGAGAATTTAGATAAATGCCCGGTATGCAATGTATTGCGGTCTAAGATTAGACGAGATGACCCTGGTGATGTTGAGGGAGAGCCCCTCTGGAAGAGGGTTCCTGCTAAGGTTATGTGGTATGCTCCTATAATACCAAGGTTGAAACGCATGTTCAGAAACAAAGAGCATGCCAGGTTGTTGCGATGGCACAAAGAATACCGTAAGAAAGATGGGAAGTTGAGACACCCTGCTGATGGGTCACAGTGGAGAAAAATCGAGAGAGACTTTCCAGACTTTGCAGGTGACGCAAGGAACTTATAGTTTGGTCTAAGTATGGATGTCATGAATCCTTTTGGAGAGCAGAGCTGCAGTCACAACACCTGGCCTGTGACTCTATGTATCTACAACCTGTCTCCTTGGTTGTGCATGAAGCGTAAGTTCATTATGATGCCAGTGCTCATCCAAGGCCCGAAGCAACCGGGCAACGACATTGATGTGTACCTTAGGCCATTAGTTGAAGAACTCTTACAGCGGTGGGGCAAACCAGGTGTACGTGCGTGGGATGAGAACAAACAGGAGCCATTTGATCTACGAGGGTTGCTTTTCGTAACCATGAATGATTGACCTGCTCTTAGTAACCTTTTAGGACAGACAAACAAGGGATATGAGGCATGCACACACTGTTTAGATAAGACTGAAGGTACATATTTGCATAAATGCAAGAAGGTTGTGTACCTGGCGAATCGGCGATTTCTTCCGACCAATCATCCCGTAAGAAAGAAAGGCAAGCATTTCAAAGGTGAGGCAGATCACCGGAAGAAGCCTGAACTCCCTGCTGGTGATGATGTATTTGGTATGGTCAAGGACATAGAAGTAATCTTTGAAAAGGGTCCCTGCGGTCAATCAGTTCCGAACGACGTCGCTACAGGACACGCACCCATGTGGAAGAAGAAATCTATATTTTGGGAGCTGCCATATTGGAAAGTCCTGCGTGTCCGCTCTTCAATCAACATGATGCACGTGACGAAGAATCTTTGCATGAACCTGCTAGGATTCCTAGGCGTGTATGGGAAGACAAAAGATACACCAGAAGCACGGGAGGACCAACAAATTATGAAAGACCTAAAGAACATGCATACACAGAACACGACAGATAAAGGGTGTCACTTAAGTTGTGCCAGCTATGCTCTTACCAAAGCAGAGTAGGAAATCTTTTTTGAAGTCCTTTACAGTATCAAGGTGCCGTCTGGCTTCTCATCTAATATAAAGGGGATAATAAATATGGCAGAGAAAAAGTTACAAAACCTGAAGTCTCATGACTGTCACGTGATTATGACGCAGTTGCTTCTGATTGTATTGAGGGGTCTTCTACCGAAAAAGGTTCGAGTACCCATTGTGAAGCTGTGTGCATTCCTTAATGCAATATCTCAGAAGGTAATCAATCCAGATATGCTGCCAAGGTTACAGAAGGATGTCGTACATTGTCTTGTTAGTTTTGAGTTGGTGTTCCCACCATCCTTCTTCAATATTATGACGCATCTCCTGGTTCACCTAGTGGAAGAGATTGCCATTCTCGGTCCGGTATTTCTGCACAATATGTTCCCCTTTGAGAGGTTCATGGGAGTCTTAAAGAAATATGTTTATAACCGTGCTAGACCAAAAGAAAGCATCTCCAAGGAATATGGAACAGAGGAGGTCATTGAGTTTTGTGTTGACTTTATTCCTGACCTTAAGCCGATTGGTGTTTCTGACTCGTGGCATGAGGGAAGACTAAGTGGAAAAGGCACACTAGGAAAGAAAGCAATGATATGTAGGGACGGGGATTCTTTCACTAAAGCACACTACACAGTTCTACATAATTCCACCTTGGTAGCTTCGTATATTGAGGAAGACAAGAATATTGTACGCTCCAAAAACTCGGGGAAGCCTGAATCATGGGTTACAGATGAACACATGAAGTCTTTCGGTGGTTGGATGCGGACACATATCTTGAATGACACCACTATTGGAGATCAGCTATACTTGTTGGCCGCGTCACCATCTTCTACTGTATTGAATTTCCAAGGGTAAGAAATAAATGGGAATACATTCTACACAATCGCCCAAGATAAAAAGAGCACCAACCAAAATAGTGGTGTCTGCTTTGATGCAATAGACGAGAATGGACAAAAGTACACATATTATGGTTACATAGAGGAGATATGGGAACTAGACTATGAAGTCTCTTTTAAGGCCCCTTTGTTTCGCTGCAAATGGGTCAACCTGAATGGGTGTCAACACCCGGGTTTTTAATCCCAGATGCCTGTTATGCCATACATCGCAATCCTAGGATTACCATTTTTGCGAGACATAACAGAATTGGATACCACAGTACATCATCCATTACAAACCATACATAAGTTCTTACACAAATAAGGATCTCATGATCCAGTCTTAATACAACACAAGCAGCGGAATACATAATAATAATGGTAGCGTAGGCGAAGCTCCATCTTCGGTGTCACAGGCAATGCTGACGATGGGAGATGATCCTAGTTGTCGTAACCTTCCTGGGGTCCATCCTCCAGGTACTCCTCTTCATAGTCCGCCATGGGAATAGCTGTGGACAAAGCCATGAGTACTCTTTAAGTACTCGCAAACTAATACTAACAAGTGAAGGGGTTTTTGTAGGACACTAGGCTCTAGGGTTGTTTTGCAAAAAGCCAGATTTACCTCTACTAAATTCAGAAGCAAGAGAGCTAGTTGAAGTTTATAACACCTAAGTGGGAACTTGTATTTCATATCACAACTCTGTTGTGGTCAAGTCAAAATCTCAATCCATTTCACAAGTCATTTTGAAAACATCTGACGGGGAACAGTATGGCCACTCCAACTGTCCATAACCGCGGACGTGGCTATTCGAATAGTTTGACACTCTGCAGAGATTGTACACTTTCACCACAACATTCGAAACATCCGTCAGGAACAAATCCTGAATTCACCATACTCAGTATGCGGATAATCAATCCTAACCTTTCAATTACACGCCCTAGTATAAGCACCTCTCCTGTGAGTTTGGCCTCCCAACCATGACCAACTGTCATCTTGGGTACTGCACAGGTGGACAATCTTCACAAGGTAGCCTTAGCTCAGACCTTGGCCGTGAGGGAACTAATACTAAGGTATATAAGTTTCTAGTCAAGCCCTACCCAATTCTCGGGTATTGTGGTTGTACGATGAAATTGGAATGGTATCGCATCCAGACAACCATCAGTTTTATAAAGGGCTAAGGCTCATGCCTCAACATAGATATCACCATAAATCATATGGTGTTCTCGGAAACACATGTCCAAAACATTTCAATAGAATGATCCATCATTCCAAGGTTTTCATAACCATTTTTCCACCAAGTATTCCCATCTAAAGTTGATCAAGTTTTATGCTTAGCACTAGCATCTACAAGTGGGGGTAAGTACTAATAAGGGGTGGTAAACAAGTGGAGTTTTAACTAAGTTCAATCTCATGCCTTAGGATGACATCAAGATTGTCTAGCTTAGGCCAAATTTTATGCTCTTTATGCAACCTTCATTTATCCTTCTAGAATCTACCATTCACTTAAGTAAACTCTAAGTAATAGCTTTGATAAAGAAATAAAGTATAACTCTTGCAATTAAAACTAGGATTGGTTTATCAAGTGGTTATGATCATATATGCTTTAAGGCATATAGTGGGCATGGTAGGAAGCAAGTATTAGCTTGAATGGGTCAACTTGATTAGTAAGGCTTGCTAAGTTAATAGCTTCCAAGTATTGGCTTGCATCAGTATCAGTATAAGCTTGCTAAATTGCAAGTGTTAGCTTGCACATTCAACTAGTAGCATTAGGCTTGCCTTGTGCAGAGCATTGGTTGAAGTTCTCCTCGGCTTCTTCTTCGTAGTATCCTCCTTCCTCCTCGTATCCTTGGTTGGTACTAGCGTCTATAAATAAATACGAGGTACACAATCACCAAACAATACTTAACTACTTACAATCATCACACACAAGGGTCCTATAGATGATCTAGCATCATCTCTAACATTACAAGGTTAAGGCTTGGTTTAATTCTTTTTATTTTTAGAAAAGTAATTTCTACTCATTGAAAAACTACTTAATATTTAATATTCTCCAAACCAAACATGGGATCATGTTGATACATGTCATCACCACATATTTTAGTCCATGGGAATATGATTTAAAGTGGTGTCACAATTTAATAAGGTTTTACCCTTTTATTTTAATTAAATAATGTGTCTAGAAATTCCTATGTAGCATTCTTTTATTACTTGAACATTATTTATGTAAGTAAACCTATATATTTTTATATATTCTGAAATGTATGTTTAAATGTGATTTTTGAGAGTTGGAATCAACTCAAAGCTATTATGGTTTAAATTTGAAAAATGTTTTAATGCAGAAAAGCTTCTGCCTTGTTATTTTTACCAAGGATGATCTACAGATCCAAATGACTTGAATCCAACAGGCTTGGATTTAGAATTTCCAGACCTTTCTAACAAAATTGGTTTCGTTCAATTTGGTTCACTGAATCGATCGGGGTTGATTTTTGAATCTAGGTGCAGAAGTGTGTTTGAAATAAAATGGAAAAGGTTAATTTCAAATGACCGGCTGCGGGAAGTGATCTTGGGCCGCCTGCTAAGCCTGGCTTCACGCTGGCTGGTTAAGTCGCCGTCCCCACGCCGCTGAGACAGGGGTGCGAAGCGTTATGGGGTGATGTGAGCCGTGTCATCTTGTTCTAATCTAACGCCTGAGGGTCGTCGTCCACGTCGGGCAACTCCGGCGAGACTGAAACCTAACGCGGCGGGTGAGGGTCTTTGGGGGCTCACCGGGGCTTAGGCGAGGGTCGGCGAGGCGAACGATTTCGACGACGGCGAACCTCCCGTAATCGGCAGCTTCTCTGGGCGGCTCCAATCGGCTCCTTCTTCTCCACCAGCGGGCTCCGGTGAAATTACGCTGCGCCGCCGCTTGCGCGCCGAACGGGTGGAACGATCGGTGAGGAGAGGGGAGTGAGATGGTGTGCTCAATTCGGCTGGGGTGGCCTCTATTTATAGTCGCGACAATGAGACCGAACGGCATGGGCAGGTGACGGTGGCGACATGGCTACAGGCTGCTAGAGGCATGGCCGGCGGTGGCGATCGCTTGGTGGTCTCCTGGCGATGCTCTACGGATTTAATGCGCATGTAGGGGAAGTGGCAAATAGTCTAGAATGTGCGATCCTCTGCGCGGCCGAGGCGGCGTCTTCGACGGTGAGCGGTGGCTGTGAGGCATGGGGCGGCAAACGAGGATGTCTGGCGGTCTCCTGGGACGGTGGTGATCATGTATGCACGCGGCGAGGGCGGCGCGCGGTCTGTGGGCTTCGGTCGAGGGTGGCGCTCTGGCGCATGCTCGGCATGGTTGCTGGCGAGGTGGGCACGGTCTGTGCGTGTGGTCCAGGGGTTGGCAACGTTCGAGCCGGATGTGGAGTGGGGTGTTGGCTTGCTCCCGCACATGTTGGCTAGGCTTGTTTCTTCTCCTAGCTTGCTGTCCACACTGGGGTGACATGGTGAGCTTGCTCACCATTGATGGCATTGCCAAGCTTACAGTGGGGCTAGTGCTTGGTTTAGTTAGCTAGATGATCTACTGAGGTTGCTGTGAGCTAGAGAGGGAACAAGTTAGGCTCCAATCACTGCTCACAATAGTGTTTAGATTTTATTTGATTTGAATCTGCAAGGTGTTTGATGAAATGGCCGCAAGAATTCAAGTTTTGAATTTTGAAAAGATTTTTGGTAGGTGTGCTAGGTTGGTGCTGGTGAGTCTGCAGATGCTTGGGTTTTGAAAGTTGATCTTGTTTGAGTGGTTTTTGAAAAAGTGGGATCTTCCCATATGATAAAGATTCAATTTTGAATTGTTATTTAAACTATGCATTTGAAAGTTTCTGGATGATCACAAGGTGGGCCTTGATACTTTGTTATGAGTACAATCAAGGGGTGTAAATATCCAAACAAGTTTCTGTTAAGTTCTGAAAGTTTGGGACAGCCAAAGTAGGCATGGGAGTTAAATTGGTCAAAATGACCATTCCCTTTTTTGTTTGTTTTTGATTTATTTGCCTTTGGGAAAAGTTTGGGAATTGTTTAGATGATGTTTAATTCACCTAAGAATCCATTTACAAGCAAAGAAACACATAAACAAGGCAATTCAAAAGAATTCAAAATGGGATGCATGCACACATGCATGCTTTCATATTTTTATTTAGAAAAGTTTTTGTTAACCCTAATTTTGATGATCTTAGTTTAATATTTTTGCGATGTTACAAAACTTCCCCCCTTAAACAAAATCTCGTCCTGAGATTTG
This sequence comes from Avena longiglumis, assembly GCA_030063025.1. Classification (NCBI taxonomy): domain Eukaryota; kingdom Viridiplantae; phylum Streptophyta; class Magnoliopsida; order Poales; family Poaceae; genus Avena; species Avena longiglumis. Next base: position 367,715,869 of record CP125978.1, read on the forward strand.
AAAAAGGACAAAAGGATTACCTAGGATTTGAAGAGATCGGGAAACTCCGTCCCGATGTGATCTTCGCGCTCCCAGGTAGCTTCCTCTTCTGTGTGGTTGCTCCACTGAATATTGAGAAACTTGATGCTTCAGGTTCAGATAGTTCGGAAAGCTTCTTCCAAAATACGGATGGGTACTTCGGGATAGGTCAGGTCATCGTTGATCTCTATGGTCCGGTGATCGATATTCTTGAACACTTCGGTCTTCTCGGGGACTTCGAGACACTTGTGAAGTAATGAGATATGGAACACATTGTGCACCGCTGACATCTCTTCGGGTAGTTCCAATTGATACGACACTTCTCCTCGACGGTTCAGAATCTTGAAGGGTCCGATATATCTGGGAGCTAACTTTCCTTTGAGTTGTAAACTCTGCATTCCCTTCAATGGTGACACCTTCAGATACACAAAATCTCCTATGTTGAAGGCGAGGTATCGACGTCTCTTGTCGGCGTAACTCTTCTGTTTGGACTGGGCTGTCTTGAGGTGCTCATGAATCTTGTGAACCTTCTCTTCTGCTTCTCATAGGATGTCGGATCCGAAAATCTGACTCTCCCCTACTTCCGACCAGTTCAAAGGGGTGCGACACTTCCTTCCGTACATGAATTCAAATGGGGCCATTTGCAAACTGGCTTGACAACTGTTGTTGTATGAAAATTCTGCAAACAGCAGACAGTCTTACCACTTGGATCCATATTCTAACACACATGCTCTCAGCATATCTTCGAGTATTTGGTTTACTCGCTCCGTTTGTCCATCGGTCTAAGGGTGATATGCGGTGCTGAAATCTAAGCGGGTTCCTAAACCTTCTTGGACTTTCTTCCAGAATCTCGAGGTAAACTGAGTTCCTCGATTAGATACGATGTTCTTGGGGACTCCATGCATAGCGATGTATAACTCCGCTAGCTTAGAACTCTGATATGTCGTCTTGAGCAAATAATCCTAGGAAATGGGCGACTTTGGACAATCTGTCCACTATGACCCAGATAGAATCATTTCCCCTACTAGAAGTAGGCAATCCGGTGATAAAGTCCATTCCAACGGAATCCCATTTCCGTTCCGGAATCTGCAATGGTTGCAACAGTCCAGCGGGTCTTTGATGTCTTGCCTTGACTCGCTGACATATATCACACTTGGCGATATAGCTTATGATTTCTCTCTTCATCTTATGCCACCAAAATTGTTCTTTCAAATCTTGATACATCTTAGTTCCTCCGGGATGGATAGAATAAAGAGTATCATGAGCTTCCTTCAGAATAACTTCTTTCAACTCAGAATCTGCTGGTACACAAAGGCGTCCTTTGTACCACATAACTCCTTCTTCGTCTTCAGTGAATCCGGGTACTTTGCCGGTACCAATGCGACGCTTGATTCCGTCGATACTAGCATTTCCCTTCTATGCCTCTTTGATCTGACTGACCAAAGTGGGTTGAAGTTCTATGCTAGCCAAAAATCCTTCACTTACTAATTCCATTCGAAAATCTTCCATCTCTTTGTGCAAGCTTGGTTGCTCCTTTAAAATCATGGAGTTCAAGCGGCACGGCAATCTACTAAGGGCATCTTCTACCATGTTGGCTTTACCGGGGTGATAGTGAATCTCTAGGTCGTAATCCTTGATTAGCTCAATCCATCTTCTCTGTCTCATATTCAGTTCCTTCTGACTGAATATATACTTCAGGCTCTTGTGATCCGAATAAATCTCACAACGATTTCCCATCAGGTAATGTCTCCATGTCTTCGGGGCTAGAACAACAGCTACGAGTTCGAGGTCATGGGTTGGGTAATTTTGCTCATGTTGTTTCAGTTGTCGAGATATAACTTTGCCTTCTTGCATTAGCACACATTTGAGACCGATCTTGGATGCATCAAAATACACATCGAAGGGCTTCGTGATATCCGGCATGATTAAGATTGGGGCAGAAATCAATCTCCTCTTGAGTTCTTGAAAACTCGCTTCACATTTGTCGGTCCATTCAAACTTCTTGTCCTTCTTCAGCAATTGGGTCATGGGTCTGGCGATACTTGAGAATCCTTCTACGGACTTGCGGTAATATCCCACCAATCCAAGAAATGCACGGACTTGGGTTTGAGTGGTTGGGGCTTGCCAATCTTCGACATCTTTCACCTTTGCGGGATCAATGGCAATTCCTCCGGCTGATACAATGTGACCGAGGAATCCTACCTCCTGTAACCATAATTCACATTTGCTAAACTTGGCATACAACTGATGCCCTCTAAGGGTTCCAAGAATGGTCCTTATGTGTAGCTCATGTTCTTCTTACGGTTTGGAATAAATCACAATGTCATCGATGAAAACAACGAAAAACTTATCCAGGAAGTCCATAAAAATCGTATTCATGAGGTTCATGAAATAAGCGGGGGCATTGGTTAATCCAAAGGACATAACAGTATACTCGTATAATCCATATCGGGTGGTAAAGGCATTCTTGGGAATATCTTCTGCACGAATCTTGAGTTGATGGTAGCCAGTCCTAAGATCAATCTTAGAAAACACTTTGGCACCGGTCAGCTAATCAAAGAAATCTTCTATATTGGGCAAGGGATACTTGTTCTTGATGGTGACCTCATTCAACTTCCTGTAATCCGTACACAAACGGTTACCTCCATCCTTCTTGTCCACGAACAAAACAGGTGATCTCCAAGGTGATGCACTTGGTTGAATCAATCCAATTTCCAACATGGAATCCAGTTGCTTCGTCAGTTCTTCTAGTTCGGATGGGTTCATACTATAGGGTCTCTGGGCTATGGGTCATGTTCCGGGGATTAGTTCGATGATAAACTCGATATCTCGAGCTGGGGGCATACCGAGCAAAACATCTGGAAATACATCGGGGTATTCACAGACTATCCGGACTTGGTCAATGGTGGGTTGGGCTATACTCTTGTTGCACTTGAATTGACGAGGTAAGGTTTCAGATATATGCTCGACTGATATTCCGGTTATACTGGTCATGGTTATGGCTTTCTTGGCACAGTCAATCAATCCTTTATGTTTGGACATCCAATCCATTCCTAGTACTACTTCCAAACCTTTAGTTCTGAGTACTATCAGATTAGCATAAAAATCTATGCCATGGATTCGGATAGGGACGGACTTGAAAATTTGCCTAGCCTTGGTGGTTGATCCTGGAATTTGGATGATCATAACATGCTTCAGTTTTGTTGGTTGAATTTTACTAGTGCATGCAAATTCTTCGGTGACAAATGAATGCGTGCACCAGAAAAAAACAACACTCTTGCAAGTACTGAATTAACAGAAAACATACCCAGCACGACGTCTGGCGCTTCCTGAGCTTCTTCAGCATGAATGAGGAAAAGACGGCCGTTGCGGTTGAGCGAATTCCCTGGGGAAAACCTTCTTCCTGGCTGAACACGACGCTGCTGCTGAGCTAGGGCATTTGCATTGGGGGCTGCGGCATTCTTCTTGTTGGGGCACTCATTGGAATAGTGGCCCTTATTTCCACAGTCATAACAAGTCACTTGTGACTTTTCCTTTGCTGCTACAGGCACGACATTGCTTCCAGTCCTCGGGGCAGTGTTGGTGTTGGTGGTAGCATTGTTGTTGAACTTGGGTGGGGCATAGTTGAAATTGCTAGAGTTCCTGGGGTTGTTGTGATTTCCTCCGGGCCTTGGGTTTCCACGGTTGGGGTTGGTTGGACGGTTCATCGGGGGTCTATTGGTTCTTGGGTCAAATCCTGGAGATGGGTTAGGGCGATACTTTGGGGTCTGATGGGTTCCTGGCTGGTGCATCATGCGATGCTTGCAGTTCTCATTGGCTTGGTTGATCTTTCCTTCCATTTGGATGGCAGAGTCGACCAGGGCTTCAATATCAGCAAAGGGGATATTGACTAGCACAGTCTGCATCTCATCATGCAGACCATTCAAGAATCTTTCTTTCTTCTTGGCTTCGGTGTCGACCTCATCCGGGGCATACCTAGCTAATGACAAGAATTTGTCACGGTATTCCACTACAGTCATCCTTCCTTGCTTCAGTTCTCTGAACTCGTCTCTCATCCTCTTGATTAAACCCGGTGGTACTTGGGTTCTGCTAAACTTGACCTTGAATTCCTCCCAGGTCATCATCTGGCCTCCGGTCATTGCACGAACACTGTTCCACCATGCTCTGGCATCTCCGTCTAGATAGTGGGTGGCGAACAAAACTTTCTCGTTAGCTTCCACTCCGGCGACTTCTAGGTTATTTTCCATGGTTTGCAGCCAATCATCGGCGTCTAAGGGCTCTTCCGACTTAGTGAAAACAGGTGGGTTGGTGTTCTGGAAATTCTTGAGCTTAGATCCATGGTTGTCCTGATTTCCGTGGCCTTGGTTGTTGTGGGCAAGCTGAGCTATCTGTTGCAGGGTGGCTAGGTTGGCTTGACGTTCGGCTCTTTCAGCTTCACGGTCAGAAGTCAACATTTGCAGTATCTGCAACATCGGGTCCGGGGATTAACCACTTCCTCCGCGTGGCATCTGAAGATTGAGATAGATCATGAGAAAAGAGGGAAATTTCTAAGGTTCTGGGACTTTGAGAAGTTTTTAAAGTTTGACTCAGATTTTTCTAGCAACTTGCTTTTCATTCATTCATTCAGTCATAGCACACAGTACAACACACACCACAACAAAGGGAAACAGATGGTTTTAAGAACCATTCTGGAAACTACGATATAGTGGGACTGAATACTACTCACTACGCTAGTGCTCAAGTGCTACTACTCCTCAGAGTCGGTGTAGTCGTCATCCTCATCATCCTCGTCGTCATCGATGAAGGCGTAATCATCCTCATCGGTGAAGAAATCCATAGCCTGATCTTCCAGGAAATCATCATCATCACTGAGATAGGAGTAGGGGTCCCCACAAAGATCCTCTCCGGCATACTCCCTTTCCTCCAACTGCATGTCTCTCTCATGGATGGTCTCCTCCAAAGACGAGATACGGTGGCGAAGACGGGCAATGATGTGACATCCCAAGATTTTCCAAATCTTGTAATGTGAAAAATAAATAAACAAAATAAATTATTGTTGAATTTTAGAGTGAAAAGAAACTTTTGTTTCTAAATGGAAACTTAAAAATCCCATCTGGAACAAACTTTGGTTAACATTTGAATCCAACTAAAATTCAAATCAAGTAAAATGCATTCCTCATAAATGCATCTGGAAATTTAAACACATGGAAAATAAATCCAAACCCTAATGGAATAAAAATCATTTCCAAGTTATCTCCAAGCCTATGGATTTGATCCATATAAAAATTTGTCAACAAACATTTGTAAAAGATCAAGAAAGACAAATAATAATATTATAAGAAAATATAAATTGGTTTCACTTAATTTGGATCCATAGATAAAATCCTATGAATTTAATAAGATAAGGAAAAGTAAATTCCAAAGCTAATAAAGCACTTATCTAAAATCCATACAAAATGGTGAGCAAATAATCCTAAAGGTTTTTAAAAGGATAAACAAATATCAAATAAGATTTTACAAATTGGAATCACCAAGTTTGGATCTATAACTAAAAAGATATGAATTTTATAAGATGAAGAAAGAAATATTAAATAGAGAATATTTAAAGACCAAATTAAATCTTGGCCAAGACCATAAGCAAATGGAATGAATCTAATCCAAATCCAAATCAAAATAAAATAAAAGGATAAAGGATTTCCAAATAAAATAAAAGGGAATTAACCATTCTATCCCTATTTTAATAAAGACAAATCTCTAATAAGAATAATTATATAATTCATGAGAAAATAGTATTTTGGAATTTACCCAAATGAAGTAAAAGTTTGTCACATCCCAAGATTTTCCAAATCTTGTAATGTGAAAATAAATGAATAAAATAAAACTTTGTTTGATTTTCAGAGCCAGAAGAAACTTTTTGAATTCAATTGGAACTTCAAACCCATGTGAATTAAATAAAATCCTAAAGGGATTTAAAAAAACATTTTAAATAAAGGAAAACAAAATATTTTGGAAATACTGTTTTGGATCTTTAAAGTAAAGGATTTGGTTTTCAATAGAAATAAATTTTTTATAGATAAAGATTATTTCATAAAGCTCAATTAAACCTTGACCAAACTTTTGAATTAAAACATTTTGTTTTGAATAAAAAAATAACAAAGGGTTAATAAAAATTAATAAGGATTTAATATCCAATTTCATTTAAATAAAAGGTTATACCATTTTAATTAAAACATCAAAAACTTATTAAGTTATTTAAAATAGGTCTTTCCAAACATATTTTATTCACACATAAAACCTTCTGAAGAGTTTTGGCTTTATTTTAGATTTCAAAATGAATATTTTAAACAAAATAAATCCTAATTGATTTTATAATGAAGGTATATTATATTTAAATATTAATGGATCCTAAAAGATTATTTTGTTTTAAATAGTTTCCAAATATTCTTTATTTTCAAACAAAACCTACTGATTTGGTTTTGAAAATTTTTGGATTTTAAAAAAATGGAGATTTTATTAATTAAATCAAACCCTATTTTATTAAATAACTAAAGACCCATTTTATTTAATTAAAGAATGTATCCTAAAAAGAATAAAAATTATTATTTTATTTTGGAACTTGGTGTATGTTGATAAACAGAACCAAGTTCAAAGTTGTGAAATTTGGAGATTGTTTGAATCAATTTCATTGTTGTTTGGTTGTTTGAAATTCAAAACAGAAATTAGAATTAGAAAAAGAAAAGTTACAGAATAAAAAAATGGATTGGACCAGACCCAACCCAACAGCCCACTAAGGCCCAGCAAACCAGCCCAGCTTCCCTCTCCCACGACGAAGCGTTTTCTACTCATCCCCAGACCCACAAAGAGACTGACCAGTGGACCCTCCTCCTCATTTTTTTCCACGGCCAGGTTGACCCCACCTCCCTGTTCATCGTCCACACCCCGCACGACCTCTTCTTCCCCCTCGTCGCTGTTTCCTGCCGATGATTTCGCGGCCTTAATTCGCTTTAACTCGACCACCGTTACCAGCTTTGATCACGCAGGTTGAAACGCCCATGCCTCCTCTATATTTCCCCTCTGACACCCCGCACTGGCACGTCTTAGACCACCCCAATTTCCTCCCCGAGCACCCTCTGTTCCGACGAAGTCCGGTGCCGATTTCGGCGACTCGACACCACCCTGAGCCTCCCTGAGCACGCTGGCAACTTCCCCACTCCCAGAAGCTTCTCCCCGTGCCCTTTATTCAACCGCGGGCGCCCCGGAGCGTCGGCTTTGACAAGCTCCGACAGCGCCGTCTGCTTTACTCGACGACGCCTGTGTGAACTAGACCGCCCCTTCACTTCTCGTTCACGCACACAGCGTTGTCTTGATACTGCGCATCTGACCGCGCCTTCGTTTTGCCTTAGGGCGAACTACAGCAACGTCCTCGACCTCAACCAGAGCCACCCGCCGCCAGAACGAACTCCGGCGAGAGATTCCACCTGACCCCGTGCGCCCCTTGCCACATCGACCACCCGTCGAGCACCACCTCGTCCTCGCGAACATGGTAAGCGCCACCTCCATCTTCCTTGCTTCCTAGAACCACCGCGAGCACTTTGTCTGGCCGTCGCCGCGCAGCGCCGCCCATCTGTGACCGAGTAGTAGCATCCGTACGATCTTAATCCAACGCCTACGATAGATCACTTAAGCCGCGAAGAGGTACGCGTCCTGTGCCGTGCGATCAAACTAAATCCTGCGGTCCATGTTGCCGATCCAACCGAACTGGTACCGCCCAATGAGACAGCGACGCGTGGCCTGTATTAGATCAAAAATCAGTTTTGAATCAGATTTATTTGCAAATTTCAAGCCCTTATAACTTTGGATCCACACGTCCAAAAATTACAAATTTTATGTCGTTGGATTCAGGAGAGCAAGCCCTAGCCAACTGTGGAATTAGTTTAGTGAATAGTATATTTTAATTTGCTTGTTTTTACAGAATCATTTGTGTGCTTGTTTAGAATAGAAAAATGATTCAAAAATGTTTATAAGTTTGAAACCTTGGCAAATTGGTTTGTTGTGACCTTACTGGCCCTAGGAACCAACCCTTGGTGTTAAAAATGATTTTGGTAAAATTTAGGTTGAATTATTTGACTTAGCCAATTTCTAGCCAAATAAAATTATTAATTTTATTATGAAAATGTTTATGGAAATAAAACTATGAGAAAATAGTTTGGACCAAACCTACTGACCAAAAAACACCAAGTTTTGCAATGGCAACTCATTTGGTGAAAAACATAAAGTTTTGCTTTGATAAGAAAATATTTTTCACCACATAAAATGATGAAAGGTTTTGAAAATGGTTAAGGATAAAACACATTTGCAAATGACTTTGCCATTTTGATAAATGACCAATTTGGACCTTACAAAGTTATAAGCCTAGTGGAGACCTTCCTTGTGAATAAAACCATCTTAAGCATGTTCCCATGCATGACTTAGAATCCATTGCTTTGTGTGTGTGAAATGTTGTTTGAATATTGGTTTGGAATGCTACTTGATACTATGCTTGTTTGATTGATTGTAGTGAAATTAGCAAAGTGTAAGACTAGCAAGATCAAGGAGTGAACCTTCATTCCCTACCAAAAAGGCAAGTTACACTATCATACAAAAGTCCTACTATTTTCACTATACTTAGTGGATTATGAAAACATGCATGAAAAAGATATCTTTATACTTATGCTATGCTAAATCCTAATAGGATTCCCTATACACTCCTTAGTGAAATACTGTAGTTGATACATGCTTAGCCATGCTATATTTTGAAAAAAAGAGATACATGTTGAGATTTTACAAAGGTTGAGAAAAGGACTTGTGTTTTGCATAATAAAACAAGGACTCAATGAACCACCTAGGTGGAGGATACTTTAAGTTTTGGAGAAAGTGGCAACAAAAGGAACCATGTTTATGGGATTCACTTTGTGTTGTGCTCCAAAAGAAAACCACCTAGGAAACTTAGAGATTGAACATGCTTCTCCAATTGTGGCTTTCGTGTGCAACCACATGCTATTATGGCTCTGGCTTAGTCAATTACATTAGGAAGACCCATACATTGTCTTTAGTTACCGGACATGGGGATCTGGAATGCTTCATGGGGGCTGAAGACAAGCTAGCAATGGTGTATGGGAGGACCTTTTGGAAAGACTTCGTCACATTCTCAGTCTACCAGTAGTCCATCTTGGTGAGCACTAATCCAGTAGGCCACTAGTGGCAACAAGATGGGATTGTGACATGTGGGTAAAGTGTACTCCTTCTGCAGAAGAAAATAAAATCTAAGTACTTAGCCGTGTCCCCGGTTATGGACAATACTAAGCAACTAAAGTTTGAACTATGGGAGATCTCGACATTCCAACTTCTAAAATAAAAACTTGATACCCTTGTGTGTCTACCAAGGAATTCAAAGAGATTTTGTTAAGCTTGATGCACTTGGGGGTTACCAAGGTGCTCAAGAGATTTTGCTTAACCCTTGTTGCACTTGGGGTTACCAAGGTGCTCAAGAAATTTTGACAAGGACTTGAACACTTGAGTGTCTACCAAGTAGTTCAAGGGATTCTTGGAAAAGAGATTTAACAAAGGACCAAAACCATTTTTAAAAGATAGGATAAATATTGCTTTATGCAAATAAGCCTTAAACTCTACTTAGCCAAATATGCATGTATTGATAGGATCCACTTATTATTACACGTATGAAACTTGCCAATACAATTCAAATGTATTAACCCTTGTGGCTGTAACTTGTAATGTTGCAGGTTTTGATTGATTTTGAGAAGATTGATTGTTTAGGATTACAAAGTCTACAACCAACATCTGCCTGTGGCACTTTGAAGATGAAGGACCCATAACTATAGTTATTCCGCTGCAATGTAATGTAATAGACAAATGAGCTATGTATGATGTAATAAAATTATGTTATTCCTGGTTATAAAGTTATGTTATGACCTTTGTATCTTGATATTACATCTTAACTGTGGATGCTAGCTATCGATCCAGGGACTAGCATTGTAAACACAGGGGGCTCTATCTAATTAAAGATTGGGACCCCTTATAGATGGTATCAGAGCATTGTGTTGCCTGTAGGATTTGTAAACCTAGGAATGGACAAAAACCCTTAGAAAATAGGAGTTATATTTTGATCCAAAACTTATTTACAAAAACACTTGTAAACTCTTTCCTTAACCATTTTGGTTTCAACTCTACACCTCTTCTACTTCAACTTGATGGAAAAACCTACCCATGGCCAAGGACTACACTATGTGCAAAGGACTTCTTCAACTTCTTCAACTCTAATGACTTCAACATCTTCAGCATGCTCTCCAAAGACTTCCAACTTGGATACCACTAAGGACTACAAATGAGACAAGGAAATCTTGTTCAAGATTTAGAGACTGAGGGAATGCAAAAGTTAGAAGGAGCCTACACCACTTGAAGTTTTGTGACCAAGGAGTTTTTCTCAAGGAACTATGATCTCATGTGAGAAGAAACAACCAAGAAGGTTGGAAAGATCACAAGTGAACCATTTAGATGTACCACCATATTTTAGTTAAAACAAAACCACCAACTTATGTGGTGTAACAAATTTTTTTTTGCCTAAGTATGTGCTTGAACCTTGTTTGAGTGAAATGTTTGTTTGTGATTGCTTGCACATTGCTTGTGTGAATTGTGATGTGTGTGATTAGAATTAAGTCCTTAGAAATATCTTGCCTGTTCTAATCTTCCTTCAACCCAAACAGATGACTACTCCAAAGGACTCCAACATCAAGGTTGATGACACCAACACCAACCAAGCTGACAGCATGAAAGAGCTCATAGCAACCCAACACCAGATGAACCAACTGACAAATTTCGGTTCATAGCCAACAATAGTGATAAAGATCCAAAGACTGCAGAAGTTTTTGGAAGAACAATCCCAACTGATGCTTAAGGTGACTAATCAAATGATCAACATGGAAGAAAGCTATCCTAAAGGAGTTTATGATAACAAGGATGACAAGAATGTTGTTCTAGATGGAGCCCCAGCTTGCATTATTTGTGGAGACAAGGATCACACTTACAAGGAGCATGAAGGTCAATGCCCTAATTGTGAAGAAAATCATCCTGTTGGACAATGTCCCCCCTCTCAATCTACTTGTTACCTTTGTGAAGGAAATGACCATGTTCCTATCCAATGCCCTATCTACTCCATGGTGGAACAAAGGAAACAAGAAGGATCCAAGTCTACCAAAGGAAAAGGACCACTTATACCCCCAAATAAGACAACCCAGTTCAAAGGATCAAAGAAACCCAAGAAACCAAGACCAGACATGAACCTTGTGCAATGTCATAAATGTAAGGAAATGGGACACTATTCCAGTGAGTGCCCAGAGAACAAGAAGAATAAAGAGATTGACCAAGTGTGGTGCAACAACTGCAAAGAGTTAGGCCACTATGTAGCAACTTGTCCACAAGAGCCACGTAAAGAACTCAAGGACATCCATTGTTTTAACTGCAAGAATCCAGGACATTATGCAAGAAACTGTCCAGAAAAGATGAAGAACAAGTTGAATAAGCCTATGGAGAAACCCAACCTTGGCCCATGAGTCAAGTATGGAAACTAAGGACACATGCAAAGTTTGCTTAAAGAAGTTTTTCCAGGATCCCAAGAAGGACAATATGTAATTTTTTGTTTGAATTTTTTTTAAAGGGTGGTAGTACCCTAGTTGTTTTGAACTTGCTTGTAACCCTAGCCTCCCCAAATCTCGGGACGAGATTTATTTTAAGGGTGGTAGCCTGTCACATCCCAAGATTTTCCAAATCTTGTAATGTGAAAATAAATGAATAAAATAAAACTTTGTTTGATTTTCAGAGCCAGAAGAAACTTTTTGATTTCAATTGGAACTTCAAACCCATGTGAATTAAATAAAATCCTAAAGGGATTTAAAAAAAACATTTTAAATAAAGGAAAACAAAATATTTTGGAAATACTGTTTTGGATCTTTAAAGTAAAGGATTTGGTTTTCAATTGAAATAAAAGTTTTATAGATAAAGATTATTTCATAAAGCTCAATTAAACCTTGACCAAACTTTTGAATTAAAACATTTTGTTTTGAATAAAAAAATAACAAAGGGTTAATTAAAATTAATAAGGATTTAATATCCAATTTCATTTAAATAAAAGGTTATACCATTTTAATTAAAACATCAAAAACTTATTAAGTTATTTAAAATAGGTCTTTCCAAACATATTTTATTCACACATAAAACCTTCTGAAGAGTTTTGGCTTTCTTTTAGATTTCAAAATGAATATTTTAAATAAAATAAATCCTAATTGATTTTATAATGAAGGTATATTATATTTAAATATTAATGGATCCTAAAAGATTATTTTGTTTTAAATAGTTTCCAAATATTCTTTATTTTCAAACAAAACCTACTGATTTGGTTTTGAAAATTTTTGAATTTTAAAAAAATGGAGATTTTATTAATTAAATCAAACCCTATTTTATTAAATAACTAAAGACCCATTTTATTTAATTAAAGAATGGATCCTAAAAATAATAAAAATTATTATTTTATTTTGGAACTTGGTGTATGTTGATAAACAGAACCAAGTTCAAAGTTGTGAAATTTGGAGATTGTTTGAATCAATTTCATTGTTGTTTGGTTGTTTGAAATTCAAAACAGAAATTAGAATTAGAAAAAGAAAAGTTACAGAATAAAAAAATGGATTGGACCAGACCCAACCCAACAGCCCACTAAGGCCCAGCAAACCAGCCCAGCTTCCCTCTCCCACGACGAAGCGTTTTCTACTCATCCCCAGACCCACAAAGAGACTGACCAGTGGATCCTCCTCCTCATTTTTTTCCACTGCCAGGTAGACCCCACCTCCCTGTTCATCGTCCACACCCCGCACGACCTCTTCTTCCCCCTCGTCGCTGTTTCCTGCCGATGATTTCGCGGCCTTAATTCGCTTTAACTCGACCACCGTTACCAGCTTTGATCACGCAGGTTGAAACGCCCATGCCTCCTCTATATTTCCCCTCTGACACCCCGCACTGGCACGTCTTAGACCACCCCAATTTCCTCCCCGAGCATCCTCTGTTCCGATGAAGTCCGGTGCCGATTCCGGCGACTCGACACCACCCCGAGCCTCCCTGAGCACGCTAGCAACTTCCCCACTCCCAGACGCTTCTCCTCGTGCCCTTTATTCAACCGCGGGCGCCCCGGAGCATCGGCTTTGACAAGCTCCGACATCGCCGCCGTCTTTTTCTTCTCTGACGACGTTTTCCAGGTGAACCAGACCGCCCCTTCACTTCTCGTTCACGCACACAGCGTTATCTTGATCCTGCGCATCTGACCGCGCCTTCGTTTTGCCTTAGGGCGAACTACAGCAACGTCCTCGACCTCAACCAGAGCCACCCGCCGCCAGAACGAACTCCGGCAAGAGATTCCACCTGACCCCGTGCGCCCCTTGCCACATCGACCACCCGTCGAGCACCACCTCGTCCTCGCGAACACGGTAAGCGCCACCTCCATCTTCCTTGCTTCCTAGAACCACCGCGAGCACTTTGTCTGGCCGTCGCCGCCCACCGCCAAGCGCCCATCTGTGACCGAGTAGTAGCATCCGTACGATCTTAATCCAACGCCTACGATAGATCACTTAAGCCGCAAAGAGGTACGCGCCATGGGCCGTGCGATCAAACTAAATCCTGCGGTCCACGTTGCCGATCCAACCGAACTGGTACCGCCCAATGAGACAGCGACGCGTGGCCTGTATTAGATCAAAAATCAGTTTTGAATCAGATTTATTTGCAAATTTCAAGCCCTTATAACTTTGGATCCACACGTCCAAAAATTACAAATTTTATGTCGTTGGATTCAGGAGAGCAAGCCCTAGCCAACTGTGGAATTAGTTTAGTGAATAGTATATTTTAATTTGCTTTTTTTTACAGAATCATTTGTGTGCTTGTTTAGAATAGAAAAATGATTCGAAAATGTTTATAAGTTTGAAAGCTTGGCAAATTGGTTTTTTGTGACCTTACTGGCCCTAGGAACCAACCCTTGGTGTTAAAAATGATTTTGGTAAAATTTAGGTTGAATTATTTGACTTATCCAATTTCTAGCCAAATAAAATTATTGATTTTATTATGAAAATGTTTATGGAATGAAAACTATGAGAAAATAGTTTGGACCAAACCTACTGACCCAAAAACACCAAGTTTTGCAATGGCAACTCATTTGGTGAAAAACATAAAGTTTTGCTTTGATAAGAAAATATTTTTCACCACATAAAATGACGAAAGGTTTTGAAAATGGTTTAAGGATAAAACACATTTGCAAATGACTTTGCCATTTTGATAAATGACCAATTTGGACCTTACAAAGTTATAAGCCTAGTGGAGACCTTCCTTGTGAATAAAACCATCTTAAGCATGTTCCCATGCATGACTTAGAATCCATTGCTTTGTGTGTGTGAAATGTTGTTTGAATATTGGTTTGGAATGCTACTTGATACTATGCTTGTTTGATTGATTGTAGTGAAATTAGCAAAGTGTAAGACTAGCAAGATCAAGGAGTGAACCTTCATTCCCTACCAAAAAGGCAAGTTACACTATCATACAAAAGTCCTACTATTTTCACTATACTTAGTGGATTATGAAAACATGCATGAAAAAGATATCTTTATACTTATGCTATGCTAAATCCTAATAGGATTCCCTATACACTCCTTAGTGAAATATTGTAGTTGATACATGCTTAGCCATGCTATATTTTGAAAAAAAGAGATACATGTTGAGATTTTACAAAGGTTGAGAAAAGGACTTGTGTTTTGCATAATAAAACAAGGACTCAATGAACCACCTAGGTGGAGGATACTTTAAGTTTTGGAGAAAGTGGCAACAAAAGGAACCATGTTTATGGGATTCACTTTGTGTTGTGCTCCAAAAGAAAACCACCTAGGAAACTTAGAGATTGAACATGCTTCTCCAATTGTGGCTTTCGTGTGCAACCACATGCTATTATGGCTCTGGCTTAGTCAATTACATTAGGAAGACCCATACATTGTCTTTAGTTACCGGACATGGGGATCTGGAATGCTTCATGGGGGCTGAAGACAAGCTAGCAATGGTGTATGGGAGGACCTTTTGGAAAGACTTCGTCACATTCTCTCTGCAAGATTACTCCATCTTGGTGAGCACTAATCCAGTAGGCCACTGGTGGCAACAAGATGGGATTGTGACATGTGGGTAAAGTGTACTCCTTCTGCAGAAGAAAATAAAATCTAAGTACTTAGCCGTGTCCCCGGTTATGGACAATACTAAGCAACTAAAGTTTGAACTATGGGAGATCTCGACATTCCAACTTCTAAAATAAAAACTTGATGCCCTTGTGTGTCTACCAAGGAATTCAAAGAGATTTTGTTAAGCTTGATGCACTTGGGGGTTACCAAGGTTCTCAAGAGATTTTGCTTAACCCTTGTTGCACTTGGGGTTACCAAGGTGCTCAAGAAATTTTGACAAGGACTTGAACACTTGAGTGTCTACCAAGTAGTTCAAGGGATTCTTGGAAAAGAGATTTAAGAAAGGACCAAAACCATTTTTAAAAGATAGGATAAATATTGCTTTATGCAAATAAGCCTTAAACTCTACTTAGCCAAATATGCATGTATTGATAGGATCCACTCTTATTACACATAGAAGTGAAACTTGCCAATACAATTCAAATGTATTGACCCTTGTGGCTGTAACTTGTAATGTTGCAGGTTTTGATTGATTTTGAGAAGATTGATTATTTAGGATTACAAAGTCTACAACCAACATCTTCCTGTGGCACTTTGAAGATGAAGGACCCATAACTATAGTTATTCCGCTGCAATGTAATGTAATAGCCAAATGAGCTATGTATGATGTAATAAAATTATGTTATTCCTGGTTATAAAGTTATGTTATGACCTTTGTATCTTGATATTACATCTTAACTGCGGATGCTAGCTATCGATCCAGGGACTAGCATTGTAAACACAGGGGGCTCTATCTAATTAAAGATTGGGACCCCTTACAAAGTTGTTTAATTCAACTTAAATAAGATTAAAGAATTCTTCCAAATAAAATTTAGGGAATTAAAACTATATTAAATTCCATTGGAATTAAAACAAATACCCAATTCAAATGATTTATGAATCATATCAAATACTTTCCAAATATTCAAGATGAATTATTTGACACCCAAATGATCAAATAAAAACCTACTGAAAATATTTGGAAGGTTTAGGATTTCAAATGGTGTTTTTGAAAATAATATTAAATCTTATTTGATTTAAAACAAGGGCCTTTTGAATAATTAAAAAGACCCCCAAAAGAATAAAATTTTATTCCAAAATTGACTTCAGATTATGTTACTAATCAGTATTTGAACCTACACAAATTTTGGGTTGAGGTTGAATTCAAATGGATGAATGAATTGAGTAAATAAAATCAAAACAGAATATTAGAAAAAGAAAAAGAAAAACAACCAGATCAAAAAAAAATGAAAAGGTGCAGCCCAGCCCAGCTAGCCCACCTGGCCCATCAGTAGCCCATCTCCCCCCTCCGCTGTGAAACGTTTTCCACTCGCAAACTTACCCCCAGCGCCGCTGATGACCAGACCCCACCTCCTCCCTCACTCTCACGCTGCCATGCGACCCCACAGCACAAGATCGTCTTCAACCGCCACGCGCCTCTTTCCTCCCGGCCATTCTGTCGCTGCTTTCCTCGCGTTACACAGAATTCACGCCATTTAACAGCCCCGACCAAGCTCTCTTAAGCGCTGCTCCTCCCATTTCCCCTCTCGCCTGGCCCTCGCCTGTGGCTGTTTCAATTCGGAGCCACACCGCCTCTGTCTCCGGCGAGCTCCGCGAGAAATTCCGGCCAGCCTCCTCCGCCCCTCCAGTCTCTGGCGCACACTCCAGTGCCTCCAGCTCTCTCTCGCTTGCCCCACAACCTCGCCTCCGTCTTTGTCTGAGCGCCACCGAAGAACCCCGCAACTCCGGCGAGCACTACTGGTGAGACTAGACCGCCCCTTTCCCCCTCTTGGATGCTCACATGATCGCGACTTCCATAAGAACCTAACGGTTCCTTTTATTTGCCTTAGCACGCCGTATATCATCGCCCCTTCGATGAATATACAAGCCCGAGGAGCAGCGCAACCCCGGCAAGGAATCCACGCCACCACCATGCGCCCCTTGGCAAACTGCAAGCATGTTGAGCATCGCCGTGATCTCCCGAACCTGGTGAGCCACTCCTCTTCCTACCTTGCTTCCTATTTCTCCAGCTCCGCCGCTAGCCGAGCGTCGCCGCCGCGCGCTGCCGTCGAGCGCCACCAGAACATGGTCAGAGCAATATGAACCGTAGGATCTTGATCAGAAGGTTACGATAGAAACTTAAGCGAAAGGGTATGCTTGCTTCTGAGCCGTGTGATTCTACTTTCATCTAATGGCTGTTAGCAGCCGATCCGCGCGAAACGGTATGCGCCAATAGGATAGCGCCGCATGTCACATAATTTGGTTTAAAATCAGAATTTGATCTATTAGTTGCTCAATTTTGTAAAATCTATATCTTTTAATCTACACGTCCAGACTTTGCAAATTTTATATCAATGGATTCAGCAAGACAAGCCCTAGCCAACCATGCACTTTGTTTAGTAATTTACTTCTGTTAAATTGACTGTTTTTGTAGAAACTTGTGTATGCATGTTTAGAATATAAAAATTCTAAAATGATCTTGGGGATAAAATCTTTGGCAAATGGTTTGTTTTGAACCTACTGACCCTAGGAATCAATTGGTGGTTTCAAAAATGTATTAGGTGAAGCAAAAGAATGAATCCTTGATTTAAAAACATTTTTAGCCAAATAAAAATGTTGATCATGGTTTAAAAATCATTTTGGGAGAAAACCTTTTGGGAAATGTTGTGATTTAAACTCTCTGACCCTAAACACCAAGTTTTATGACTTAAAAATATATTTGGTAAACCCTATAAAGATTGCTACTTTGATAAAAGCATTTTCAACCACAAAAAATAATGACTTGATTTAAAAATGGGTTATGAAGTAAAATCTTTTTCAAATGGTTTTTCCACTTTATCAAAATGACCATTAGGTGCAAATGTTTATGAACCATTAGAAACCACTTTTACAAATAAAACAATCTCTTGCATGCTTGCATGCATTGTTTTGTTTCTATCATTTTATGTGATGAATTGCTTGAATGTTAGATTGAAATATTGCTTGCTTGATTAAATTGTAGTGGAACTTGAAGAGTGTGACTGTTACAAAGATCAAGGAGTGAACCTATATCCTCTACCAAAAAGGCAAGTGATGCTACATACTTTTGTCCCATTATTTTCACTATGCATTAGTGATATTTCTAAGTAGGACTTGCATGGAATTTTGCTAAGTATAAACTATGCCATGGGAAATCCTAGTAGAAGAAACCTTAGAAGAATTTTCCTAAGTTAAGATTCCTACTACTATCATGCTTAGCTTAGCTAATAGAAAACAAGGGTGGAATATATATTCATGCTATGGAAAAATTTCTAAGTCTGAGGACTTGTGTTTTGTTTAATAAAACAACTAAGTGAATGAATCACCTGGGTGGAATGGAAGGAATGGTTTGTGTTGAGTGGTTCACAAGGCCCATTTCTATGGTTTACCTTCTGTATCTCACTTGTGGATGGCCACCCAGGAACAAAGAGATTTGAGATGTCAAATGTTGAGAAGCTTCAAGTGCAGCCACTTGGCAATATGGGCTCTTCCTGGATCACATAGGTTGCTAGAACTTAGCCATTTGGACAGTTGGTGGTAGTGGGATGATAGGTTGGAACGCGTCCATTTGGTCTAAGGGAAGGCTTCTGAAAGGTCCTATCTTGGTGAAAATCAAGTCTTGTGGGGAAAGTGCACAACCTCTGCAGATGGAAGAATCTAAGTACTTAGCCATGTCCCTGGCAAAGGACAATTTGAGCATCAAGACATGGAAGCTATCAAGAATCTCCTCATCCTAATTTCTAAGTTAAAATCTTGTGGTTGAACAAGGGATAATGGATCACCAATTTCTATTGGAGATGCCTTGGGAATGTTTTTGTCAAGCAAAAACTTAGTGTTTTCAAATGATAAGGAAAATCTATTTTGAGCAAAGCAAGCCTAAGCTCCACTTAGCCAAATGCATATAGATGATAGACTCCACTATACTACCATAGTATCACTTGCCAATACAATTCAAATGTATTGACCCTTGTGGCTGTAACTTATTATGTTGCAGGTTTGTTTGATGTTAGAGAAGTTATTGATTTAGGATTACAAGTCTACAACCAACATGTCTGCCTGTGGCACTTTGAAGATGAAGGACCCCATGCTATTGCTATATTCTGCTGCATTGTAATGAGATAGCCAAATGAGCTATGTAAGATGTAATAAATTATTTTATTCCTGGTTATAAAGTTGTAATATGACCTTTGTTTCTTGATATTATATCTTAACTGTGGATGCTAGCTATTGATCCAGGGACTAGCATTGTAAACACAGGGATCTCTACCTTATTAAAGGTTGGGAACCTTACAGATGGTATCAGAGCATTGTGTTGCCTGTAGGATTTGTAAACCTAAGATTGGACAAACCCCTTAGAAAAATAGGAGTTGTATTTGTTCCAAAACTTATTTACAAACAATCTTGTAAACTCTTTCCTCAACCATTTTGGTTTTGACTCTACATCTCTTCTATTTCAAACTTGATGGACAAAGCCTACCCCATGGCCAAAGACTTCACCATGTGCAAAGGACTTCATCAACTCTAATGACTTCAACATCTTCAAGTGATTTAAACCTTATTCTCAACAAAGACTTCAACCTTGGATATCACTAAGGACTACAAGTGAGACAAGAAATCTTGCTCAAGACTTGAATATTAAGGAAACACAACTTGGGAATCATCATCACCTTTGAAATTTTGTGACCAAGAATTTTCCCAAGGAAACCATGATCTCATTCAAGAAGAATCCACCAAGAAGGATAAAATGATCTCAAGTGAACCATATAGTTGGACCACCATATTTAGTTTAGATCAAACACACCAACTTAAGTGGTGTAACTAAAATATTTTTGGTTGCTTAAAAATATGCTTGAAACTTGTTGTTTGAGTGTAATGTTTGTTTGTGCTTGCTTGCACATTGCTTGTGTGAATTGTGATGTGTGTGATTAGAACTATTCCCTTAGAGATATTTTGCCTATTCTAATCCCAATCCAACCCAAAAGATGACTTCTCCAAGGAACTCCAACATCAAGAATGAGGACAACAACAACAACCAAGAGACCAACATGAGGGAACTCATAGTAACCCAAACCCAGTTGAACCAAGTGACATCTCAATTTATAGCCAACACCAGTGAGGTAGATCCAACCATGCAAAGGTTTTTGGAAACCCAAACCCAATTGTTGCATAAGGTGACAGATCAAATGATCAACATGGGAAACAACTCTTCCAAAGGAGTTTATGACAACAAGGATGACAAATATGATATTCTAGAAGGAACCCAAGCTTGCAATATTTGTGGAGACAAGGATCACACTTCCAAAGAGCATGAAGATCAATGCCCCAATTGTGAAGAGAAACCTCCAGCTAATCAATGCCCCACAACCCAAGCTACATGTTACTTATGTGAAGGAAATAATCATGTCCCTATCCAATGCCCCATCTATTCCATAGTTCAACAAAGGAAACAAGGTGGAGTGCAACAACTGATTGCAGACTACCATGAGAGAGCCAAGTCTACCAAGAAGGATGAAGACAAAGGAAAATCTCAGCTTGCACCCCATGCAATATGACTCAATTTAAAGGACCAAGGAGGAGACATATGTATTATCCAAGGAATAATAAAAGGTCAAGGAAACCAGGAAACATTCCTACCTTTGAGATAACATATGAAGAACATGAACTAGAAGCACTCCTAGATTTGGAGAAACCCAAGAAAAATAAGGACAAAAGCCATGTGCAATGTTGTCATTGCAAAGAAATGGGACACTATGCCAATGAATGTCCAGAGAAGAAGAAGTATAAGTAGATTAACCAAGTATGGTGCAACAACTGCAAATAGCTAGGTCGTTATGTAGCAACTTGTCCATAGAAGATACGTGAAGGACTCAATCTTATCACATGTTACAACTGTGGTAACCAAGGACATTATGCAAGCAATTGTCCAGAAAAGATGAAGCACAACATAAAGCCTATGAAGGACCTCAGCCTTGTCACATGTTTCAAGTGTGGAAACAAAGGACACTATGCAGATGTTTGCCCAGAGAGATTTCAACAAGATCCCAAGAAAACCAAGATGTAATTTAGTTGGAATTTTTTTAAGGGTAGTAGTACCCTAGATGCTTTGAGCCAACTTGTAACACTAGCCTCCCAAAATCTCGGGACGAGATTTATTTTAAGGGTGGTAGTCTGTCACATCCCAAGATTTTCCAAATCTTGTAATGTGAAAAATAAATAAACAAAATAAATTATTGTTGAATTTTAGGGTGAAAAGAAACTTTTGTTTCTAAATGGGAACTTAAAAATCCCATCTGGAACAAACTTTGGTTAACATTTGAATCCAACTAAAATTCAAATCAAGTAAAATGCATTCCTCATAAATGCATCTGGAAATTTAAACACATGGAAAATAAATCCAAACCCTAAAACCCTAATGGAATAAAAATCATTTCCAAGTTATCTCCAAGCCTATGTATTTGATCCATATAAAAATTTGTCAACAAACATTTGTAAAAGATCAAGAAAGACAAATAGTAATATTATAAGACCATATAAATTGGTTTCACTTAATTTGGAGCCATAGATAAAATCCTATGAATTTAATAAGATAAGGAAAGGTAAATTCCAAAGCTAATAAAGCACTTATCTAAAATCCATACAAAATGGTGAGCAAATAATCCTAAAGGTATTTAAAAGGATAAACAAATATCAAATAAGATTTTACAAATTGGAATCACCAAGTTTGGATCTATAACTAAAAAGATATGAATTTTATAAGATGAAGAAAGAAATATTAAATAGAGAATATTTAAAGACCAAATTAAATCTTGGCCAAGACCATAAGCAAATGGAATGAATCTAATCCAAATACAAATCCAAATAAAATAAAAGGATAAAGGATTTCCAAATAAAATAAAAGGGCATTAACCATTCTATCCCTATTTTAATAAAGACAAATCTCTAATAAGAATAATTATATAATTCATGAGAAAATAGTATTTTGGAATTTACCCAAATGAAGTAAAAGTTTTTTAATTCAACTTAAATAAGATTAAAGAATTCTTCCAAATAAAATTTAGGGAAATAAAACTATATTAAATTCCATTGGAATTAAAACAAATACCCAATTCAAATGATTTATGAATCATATCGAATACTTTCCAAATATTCATGATGAATTATTTGACACCCAAATGATCAAATTAAAAACCTACTGAAAAGATATGGAAGGTTTAAGATTTCAAATGGTGTTTTTGAAAATAATATTAAATCTTATTTGATTTAAAACAAGGGCCTTTTTGAATAATTAAAAAGACCCCAAAAAGAATAAAATTTTATTCCAAAATTGACTTCAGATTGTGTTACTAATCAGTATTTGATCCTACACAAATTTTGGATTGAGGTTGAATTTAAATGGATGAATGAATTGAGTAAATAAAATCAAAACAGAATATTAGAAAAAAAAAACAAAAACAACCAGATCAAAAAAAATGAAAAGGTGCAGCCTAACCCAGCTAGCCCACATGGCCCATCAGTAGCCCATATCCCTCCTCCCGCAGTGAAATGTTTTCCACTCGCAAACTTACCCCCAGCGCCGCTGACGACCAGACCCCACCTCCTCCCTCTCTCTCACGCTGCCATGCGACCCCACAGCCCCGTCAGCATCGTCTTCACCCGCCGCTGACCGCGCCCCCTCTTTCCTCCCCGGCCGTTCTGTCGCCGTTTCCTCGCGTTAATACACAGTAACTACGCCATTTAACAGCCCCGCGACCAAGCTATCTTAAGCGCCTGCGTTCCCTCCCCATTTCCCCTCTCTCGCCCGGCCCTCTCTGCCCCAGGGCTGTTTCAATTCGGAGCCACACCGCCTCTGTCTCCGGCGAGCTCCGCGAGAAATTCCGGCCAGCCTCCTCCGCCCCTCGACTCCTCTACCACACGAAAACATTTCCCAGTCTTAGGCGCACACTCCAGTGCCTCCAGCTCTCTCTCGCTTGCCCCACAACCTCACCTACGTCTTCATCTGAGAGCCACCGAAGAACCCCGCAACTCCGGCGAGCACTACTGGTGAGACTAGACCGCCCCTTTCCCCCTCTTGGATGCTGACATGATCGCGACTTCCATACGAACCTAACGGTGCCTTTTATTTGCCTTAGCACGCCGTATATCATCGCCCCCGTCGACGAACAGACAAGCCCGAGGAGCAGCGCAACTCCGGCAAGAAATCCATGCCACCACCGTGCGCCTCTTGGCAAACCGCAAGCACGTTGAGCATCGCCGTGATCTCCCGAACCTGGTGAACCAGTCCTCTTCCTCCCCTGCTTCCTATTTCGCCAGCTCCACCGCTAGACAAGCGTCGCCGCCGCGCGCTGCTGTCGAGCGCCGCCAGAACATGGTCAGAGCAATATGAACCGTAGGATCTTGATCAGAAGGTTACTATAGAAACTTAAGCGAAAGGGTACGCTTGCTTCTGAGTCGTGTGATTCTACTTAGATCCAACGGCTGTCAGCAGCCGATCCGCGCGAAACGGTATGCGCCAATAGGATAGCGCCGCATGTCACATAATCTGGTTTAAAATCTGAATTTGATCTATTAGTTGCTCAATTTTGTAAAATCTATAACGTTTAATCTACACGTCCATATTTTGCAAATTTTATATCAATGGATTCAGCAAGACAATACCTAGCTAACCATTCACTTTTTTTAGTAAGTTGCTTCTGTTAAATTGACTGTTTTTGCAGAAACTTGAGTATGCTTGTTTAGAATATAAAATTTGTTCTAAAATGATTTTGGGGATAAAATCTTTGGGAAATGGTTTTTTTAACCTACTGACCCTAGGAATCAATTGGTGGTTTCAAAAATGTATTAGGTGAAGTAAAAGAATGAATCCTTGATTTAAAAACATTTTTAGCCAAATAAAAATGTTGATCATGGTTTAAAAATCATTTTGGGAGAAAACCTTGTGGGAAATGTTGTGATTTAAACTCTCTGACCCTAAACACCAAGTTTTATGACTTAAAAATATATTTGGTAAACCCTATAAAGATTGCTAATTTGATAAAAGCATTTTCAACCACATAAAATAATGACTTGATTTAAAAATGGGTTATGAAGTAAAATATTTTGCAAATGGTTTTTCCACTTTATCAAAATGACCATTAGGTGTTTTCAAATGTTTATGAACCATTATAAACCACTTTTACAAATAAAACAATCTCTTGCATGCTTGCATGCATTTTTTTGTTTCTATCATTTTATGTGATGAATTGCTTGAATGTAGATTGAAATATTGCTTGCTTGATTAAATTGTAGTGGAACTTGAAGAGTGTGACTGTTACAAAGATCAAGGACTGAACCTATATTCTCTACCAAAAATTCAAGTGATGCTACATACTTTTGTCCCATTATTTTCACTATGCATTAGTGATATTTCTAAGTAGGACTTACATGGAATTTTGCTAAGTATAAACTATGCCATGGGAAATCCTAGTAGAAGAAACCTTAGAAGAATTTTCCTAAGTTAAGATTCCTACTACTATCATGTGTAGCTTAGCTAATAGAAAACAAGGGTGGAATATATATTCATGCTATGGAAAATTTTCTAAGTCTGAGGACTTGTGTTTTGTTTAATAAAACAACTAAGTGAATGAATCACCTGGGTGGAATGGAAGGAATGGTTTGTGTTGAGTGGTTCACAAGGCCCATTTCTATGGTTTACCATCTGTATCTCACTTGTGGATGGCCACCCAGGAACAAAGAGATTTGAGATGTCAAATGTTGAGAAGCTTCAAGTGCAGCCACTTGGCAATATGGGCTCTGCCTGGATCACATAAGTTTCTAGAACTTAGCCATTTGGACAGTTGGTGGTAGTGGGATGATAGGTTGGAAAGCGTCCATTTGGTCTAAGGGAAGGCTTCTGAAAGGTCCTGTCTTGGTGAAAATCAAGTCTTGTGGGGAAAGTGCACAACCTCTGCAGATGGAAGAATCTAAGTACTTAGCCATGTCCCTGGAAAAGGACAATTTGAGCATCAAGACATGGAAGCTATCAAGAATCTCCTCATCCCAATTTCTAAGTTAAAATCTTGTGGTTGAAAAAGGGATAATGGATCACCAATTTCTATTGGGAGATGCCTTGGGAATGTTTTTGTCAAGCAAAAACTTAGTGTTTTCAAATGATAAGGAAAATCTATTTTGAGAAAAGCAAGCCTAAGCTCCACTTAGCCAAATGCATATAGATGATAGACTCCACTATTCTACCATAGTATCACTTGCCAATACAATTCAAATGTATTGACCCTTGTGGCTGTAACTTATTATGTTGTAGGTTTGTTTGATGTTAGAGAAGTTATTGATTTAGGATAACAAGTATACAACCAACATGTCTGCCTGTGGCACTTTGAAGATGAAGGACCCCATGCTATTGCTATATTCTGCTGCATTGTAATGAGATATCCAAATGAGCTATGTAAGATGGAATAAATTATTTTATTCCTGGTTATAAAGTTGTAATATGACCTTTGTTTCTTGATATTACATCTTAACTGTGGATGCTAGATATTGATCCAGGGACTAGCATTGTAAACACAGGGATCTCTACCTTATTAAAGGTTGGGAACCTTACAAATGATGCGCTCCTTCTTGTCGAGCTGACGACGGCGAGACTTGTGATCCTTCGCTAGCATGATGATGGTCTGATCCTTCGTCTTGATGATGGCGGACTTGTGGTTGGAGTAGTCACGACAGTTGTCCAACTCTTGCTGACGATCGTACATCAAGAAGCTAAGGTGGTCTAATTGAGTTTTTAGATCGTGGTGGTATGGGTCTTCCAGGGGTTGTCCATTAGCATCACGCCTTGGGCAAAACTCAAAGCGAGTACCCTTGATCTGGTTGATACTCTGCCCACACATACGGGAAAGAGCTTCCTGTATTGCCCTGGAAAGTCCATCGAGCCAGTTGTTCTCTCTTAAGGTGAACTGAATTCCCTCAGCAGTGGGAGGTTCAATCTTTCCTCGGAGACTTGCGACAATTAGCCACTGCAGATCTTCTCCTCCTTGATCATTGAGCTGAGCTCCGAATAACTCGGGGTGAGAATTCTCCAGAAGTTCCGAAAGCTGGTCCAAATCCCTCTCAAAGATAAGGTCTCCGCCATTTCCCAATTGGTAAAACTTGCTGTACTTCACGTCCATCTAAAAGAATATAAGATGAGTAAGTTAGTAGAGTGATCAAGTGTGTCAAATTTTATGTATTTTGCAAGAGTTTTTGAGGAACATGAATTTTCATGAAAGAAGTGAGTGATAAGAAAAGGGGAATAAGTTTTTTTGTAAATATTTGCTTCCTTTGGTTTTGAAACTAAGTTTTTGATTCAAACGTCCAGTCTAACTAGGGTCTCCTATGGTCAGGATGGCTCTGATACGAACTTGTCAACACCCGGGTTTTTAACCCAGATGCCAGTTATGCCATACATCGCAATCCCAGGATTACCATTTTTGCGAGACATAACAGAATTGGATACCACAGTACATCATCCATTAAAAACCATACATAAGGTCTTACACAAATAAGGATCTCATGATCCAGTCTTAATACAACACAAGCAGCGGAATACGTAATAATAACGGTAGCGTAGGCGAAGCTCCATCTTCGGGGTCACAGGCAATGCTGACGATGGGAGATTATCCTAGTTGTTGTAACCTTCCTGGGGTCAATCCTCCAGGTACTCCTCTTCATAGTCTGGCCATGAGAATAGCCAGGTAAAAAGCCATGAGTACTCTTTAAGTACTCGCAAACTAATACTAACAAGTGAAGGGGGTTTTTGTAATAGGACACTAGGCTCTAGGGTTGTTTTGCAAAAAGCCAGATTTACCTCTACTAAATTCAGAAGCAAGAGAGCTAGTTGAAGTTTATAACACCTAAGTGGGAACTTGTATTTCATATCACAACTCTGTTGTGGTCAAGTCAAAATATCAATCCATTTCACAAGTCATTTTGAAAACATCTGGCGGGGAACAGTATGGCCACTCCAACTGTCCATAACCGCGGACGTGGCTATTCGAATAGTTTGACACTCTACAGATATTGTACACTTTCACCACAACATTCGATACATCCGTCAGGAACAAATCCTGAATTCACCATACTCAGTATGCGGATAATCAATCCTAACCTTTCAATTACACGCCCTAGTATAAGCACCTCTCCTGTGAGTTTGGCCTTCCAACCATGACCAACTGTCATCTTGGGTACTGCACAGGTGGACAATCTTCACAAGGTAGCCTTAGCTCAGACCTTGGCCATGAGGGAACTAATACTAAGGTATATAAGTTTCCAGTCAAGCCCTACCCAATTCTCGGGTATTGTGGTTGTACGATGAAATTGGAATGGTATCGCATCCAGAGAACCATCAGTTTTATAAAGAGCTAAGGCTCATGCCTCAACATAGATATCACCATAAATCATTTGGTATTTTCGGATACACATGTCCAAAACATTTCAATAGAATGATCCATCATTCCAAGGTTTTCATAACCATTTTTCCACCAAGTATTCCCATCTAAAGTTGATCAAGTTTTATGCTTAGCACTAGCATCTACAAGTGGGTGTAAGTACTAATAAGGGGTGGTAAACAAGTGGAGTTTTAACTAAGTTCAATCTCATGCCTTATGATGACATCAAGATTGTCTAGCTTAGGCCAAATTTTATGCTCTTTATGCAACCTTCATTTATCCTTCTAGAATCTACCATTCACTTAAGTAAACTCTAAGTAATAGCTTTGATAAAGAAATAAAATATAACGCCTGCAAGTAAAACTAGTATTGGTTTATCAAGTGGTTATGATCATATATGCTTTAAGGCATATAGTGGGCATGGTAGCAAGCAAGTATTAGCTTGCATGGGTCAACTTGATTAGTAAGGCTTGCTAAGTTAATAGCTTGCAAGTATTGTCTTGCATCAGTATCAGTATAAGCTTACTAAATTGCAAGTGTTAGCTTGCACATTCAACTAGTAGCATTAGGCTTTCCTTGTGCAGAGCAGTGGTTGAAGTTCTCCTCGGCTTCTTCTTCGTAGTATCCTCCTTCCTCCTCGTATCCTTGGTCGGTACTAGCGTCTATAAATAAATACGAGGTACACAATCACCAAACAATACTTAACTACTTGCAATAATCACACACAAGGGTCCTATAGATGATCTAGCATCATCGTATCCTTGGTGGTCTCCTGGCGATGCTCTACGGCTTTAATGCGCATGTAGGAGCGGTGGCAAATAGTCGGGAATGTGCGATGCTCTGCACGGCCGAGGCGGCGTCTTCGACGGCGAGCGGTGGCTGTGAGGCATGGGGCGGCAAACGGGGATGCCTAGCGGTCTCCTGGGATAGTGGTGACCGTGTATGCACGCGGCGAGGGCGGCGCGCGGTCTGTGGGCTTCGGTCGAGGGTGGCGCTCTGGCGCATGCTCGACATGGTTGCTGGCTAGCTGGGCACGGTCTGTGCGTGTGGTCCAGGGGTTGGCAACGTTCGAGCGCTGGACAGGGAGTGGCGGTGGGGTGTTGGCTAGGCTTGTTTCTTCTCCTAGCTTGCTGTCCACACTAGGGTGACATGGTGAGCTTCGGATGTTCACCATTGATGGCATTGCCAAGCTTACAGTGGGGATAGTGCTTGGTTTAGTTAGCTAGATGATCTACTGAGGTTTCTGTGAGCTAGAGAGGGAACAAGTTAGGCTCCAATCACTGCTCACAATAGTGTTTAGATTTGATTTGATTTGAATCTGCAAGGTGTTTGATGAAATGGCCGCAAGAATTCAAGTTTTGAATTTTAAAAAGATTTTTGGTGGGTGTGCTAGGTTGGTGCTGGTGAGTCTGCAGATGCTTGGGTTTTGAAAGTTGAGCTTGTTTGAGTGGTTTTTGAAAAAGTGGGATCTTCCCATATGATAAAGATTCAATTTTGACTTGTCATTTAAACTATGCATTTGAAAGTTTCTGGATGATTACAAGGTGGGCCTTTATACTTTATTATGAGTATAATCAAGGGGTGTAAAGATCCACACAAGTTTCTATTAAGTTCTGAAAGTTTGGGACAACCAAAGTAGGCATGGGAGTTAAATTGGTCAAAATGACCATTCGCTTTTATTTATTTATTTATTTGCCTTTGGGAAAAGTTTGGGAATTGTTTAGATGATGTTTAATTCACCTAAGAATCCATTTACAAGCAAAGAAACACATAAACAAGGCAATTCAATAGAATTCAATATGGGATGCATACACACATGCATGCTTTCATATTTTTATTTAGAAAAGTTTTTGTTAACCCTAATTTTGGTGATTAGAGTTTGATGATCTTAGTTTAATATTTTTGGGATGTTACAATGGGGAAGGGGTAAAGATAAACCAGTTGTACGGAATGACAACAGTGGATCTCAATAATCTTGGTTATAGAGATGAACCATTCGTCCAAGCCAATGATGTGTCTCAGGTTTTCTATGTGAAGGACATGTCCTCCAGACCAAAAAAAAGAAAAAATATGCAAACGAATAAATCATATGATGAGCCAAACCGTCACATAGTTCTTTCAGGGAAAAGAAAAATCGTGGGAATCGAGGACAAGATAGACATGTCAGAAGATTGTAATAAGTTTGATGAAATTCCGCCCTTCACAGTGAAAAATGACCCAAGCATTCCGTTAAGTAAAGAAGATGCTCCATGGTTACGTCTGAAGCGATCATAAGGAAGGACATATGCCAAGAAGTTCATGCTCATATTATGTAACTCTAGTTCATGTCTTTTGCGGTTTGTGGCTTGACCGAAGGATATCTTTCGCGGTTTGTGGCTTGACCGGGACTATATATAGGGGGGCCTTTAGTCCCGGTTTTTTAGTCTCAATTTTTAATATTAATAAATGTCTTGAGTGTTAGTCCCATTTTGTGGCTAGACCGGTGTAACACCCTCAGAATCGGACCTATGCAAGTTTGAGCAAAATTCGCCAAACCCGCATAGAAACGATTCAAAGGTGCCCACCAGGCACTTTCGTGCGGGTGGAAAGCAAAGTAATAACATTACACAACAGTCCTCGATGGGACCCACATAACAGATATATATAACAGCGACTCAAAGAGTCAAGAATACAGATATAATGTACAAAGATCCAAATCACCTTGAAAATGATACAGCGTCCGACTACGGACAAGATGCAAATGGGGCTAAGAGCCCTGAAGAATAATCAATGGCCCATAACCGCCTGTGCCAAGCCGGAAGGGTAACCCCGCTAACGACGCCGATCTCAAACCTGCTTAAACAAAAGGGGTGCCAAAAGGGCAAAGGAAAAGAAGGAGCGTCAAGATCGAGGCCAAGACACGGCGAGGCTAGAATTCGCGGTCCTCGCCTACATAGGTATGGTGGATCGAGCGGCAGCGTAATGCACTAAACAACCTATAGAGACTCGATACAACCAAGTGTAATCGAGGGGGTGAGATAGACCTATCCGGATCCAACTGAAGCTAACACCAAACAAACCCATCCTGGTGTTTCCCCGAGACCAATCGAGGAAGTCAACCGAGAACTCACGCAGTTGGCGCTTTATTTATTCGATTATCGTTGCAGCAATTACTAGTCGTTTAGATAATCATCCCGATAAAGTAAGCGATGGGCACTTTTAATTAACCATTCCGTTATAGTTGCGTCAATTTACTAATCGACATGTAGCATGAGATAAACCCATAACCCAAAGCTTGGTGGTACTTTTATTCAGCCATTGTGTTGTAGTTGCAATACTTACTATTCAGTACAATGGTCGCAAGCGACACACAAAACAAGCAATTGTGGGCAGTATTATTTAGTCATTCCATTATAGTGGAGCTGATTAGTCATTATAACTCAAATTTATAGCAAATAAACTTTAGTTATGCTTGTCTATGATCGAGATATCGTCCAAGTCGTCCATATCCATGACACGGCTTTGAAAGTTTTACCCGCCGGTGCACCAATAGCAACACGCCGATCAACCTCGGAAAACCAAATCAAAACCCAACGAGGCTTTCACGATGAACAATCACAGGATTCAATTATTTCAGGGGCCACCCTTGGAGTAGATCCCAACGGAGTAAGCAAGCTCGAGACGGACTCAAGGTTTGGGTGGACGGTGTGACGATCGGGAACCCAAACTGGGCTTGTCGACACCGCGGAATCGTGTCCCGATCCTAAAGTACAAAGGTGCTATCTGTCGCACAATTTAAATACAGAAAGTAGCATGGCATAAATACAGGATAGTAAATAAAACCTCAAACTAGTTTGTGGCCCCAAGAAATAAGAATGAATCAAGCTCTGGCTCAGGGGGGTCCCATATACCTCCCGGATGTGGATAGCGCGATAAAACAAGGAACATGTATCAAGTACTCGGGGTCTTACGGGACACAAGTGGGCATTCGGAAACCAAATATTTTCTATCACCCACCGATGCCTCTGCTTATTTCAATTTTAGTTGTTAAACAGAAATTAAAGTGACGATAAGTAAAACTAGGATCATCTCCAACAACAACATGCGGCAATACATCAGTAACTGTGGCATTTGACGACACTTCAGCACTTGAGCAAGCAACTACGACGCGCAAGTCCAACTATCTACCAAACAGCAGGTAATAGGATGTGTCCAAGGCAATATAAGGCTGCAAGGGATATCACGGGTACGGAAAACTAAAGCATCGCAACACAGATAGCAATAGATCAACAGAGGAATAAAGACTATAAAAGTAAGATAGGTAGAAAGGGGAGATGCTGCTTTGAAAACATTGCGAAGGGTTCAACCAAGATCGGGCGAAGCTCACATCAACTCAACGGCCTTATCCGCGAAGAAGCAAAACACTAGAAGACACACCGGATGCAATATTTAATACACGGCAGAAGATCGGCATGATGCATGTATGATGGATGGCATGGCGAAGATGCGATGCAATTAGGTCATCTTAAGCGGAACCGGGGTCCCGACAATTAATTATTTGGTTCGTGTTGTTTAGATTTCCCGCAAATCAAATGTTGTTTTAGCATGGTAAAAGTTAGCACCGGTTCGTTACACAAGTTTAACTGAGGCCAATATAAGGCTAGATTTGCCCGCATATGGGCCCCATATTTAATTGTTAGGTGAATCGGCATAAGGCCCCCAAACCACATGATATGGATGCAAGATGACAATTAAATATGCGACAAGTTGTATTATGTTATAAAATAGGGTTCGAGGAAAGGGTTCACACATTGAGGGGTTCGGCGAACTTGGGGTTCCGGGGGTTCAGGGATCGACAGGGTCCAGGGTTCGACGGTATCGTTCGAGGTTATCGGGGTAGATCTTGTCGCATCGGTCTTCGGTTCGGGGCCTCAGGGTCTCGACAACTTCGGTTCTCTGTGGCGATCTTGGCACTCGAAGTCCGGGAAGCAGAACTTGGGTCGGTGTCGGGGCGCATCGGCTTCTTCCGGGTCGGTGCCGTTCTCGTCATCGCGAAGGTCTTGCCGGGCCCCACGGGGTCGATCTTGCCGTTGCGAGGATCTTGTCGGGCTCGCGCCATCGAGTCGGTGTCCACATTCGGGGCGTTCTCGTGGCAATCTTGGCGTTCTGGGGATGATCCTGGCGATCCCATGTCGTGGACCCTGACGGTCGGGAAGGAGAGCTTGACGCGCCGGGGTTCGCTCATCGGTGTCCATGAAGGAGTACTAGGCGTTTCAGGTCGACGTTCTTGGTCCGAGGTCATCGGCCCCCTCTCGATGATCTAGGGGTTTGCGGCTCCACTTCCGAGGACGATCTTGTTTAGTGGTTGGAGCCGTCGGAAGATCTTGTCGTCCTAGAAGAGCTCGTGTGCTCGCAGGTTGGGCTCTGGTGGTTCTTCCGCGACTCGCGGTATACGAGATTCTTGACGCACCACGCACCGTAGCACATCGACCGCACGAGCGGGCACTGGGACCGACGAGGCGGGCCGGGCGGAGCTGGTGGAGGGCTGGTCGGGCGGCGCCAAAGAGGGGCCGGGCCAGCGACGCGGTTGGAGGTGGATGCCGCGGGGACTGGCGGTGGATGCGTAGGTGCTCATGGGCGAGGCTGGCGGGGGCGCGGCAGAGAGAGGGAGAGCGCGGGAGGTGACGCCGGGCGGCCGGGCGCGGGGCTGGTCGGCCTACTGTGTGGCGAGCTGAGGGGGGACGAGGAGGAGCGGGCGAGGGAGCCCGGGCGGGGTGAAGGGTGCGAGGCGGGCGGAGCTCCGAGCGGCTCGGCGGAGGGCTCTGGGCGAGGAACCGCGAGGCGGTGAGCGCCACGGCTGGAGGCCAAGGGGCTCGCTGCGAGGAAGGAGGAGGGTGCAGCCGCGAGGTCGCGGGCGGCGCGGCGGGGAGCCTGGCGGCGAGCGGCGACGGGGAACCAGAGGGGAGGCAGGCGGCCAGGTGGTGCGGGGGAAGACTACGGGAAGGAGAGAGGCGTGGGGAAGAAGATGAACAGGGGACGCCAGGGGCGCCGGTCAGGCTGGCTGGGAGGTGGGCTGGTGGGGCCCGGGGGGGGGGGGACAGCGACGGGTGGGGCGCGGGTTGGTGGGAGGGTGGCTGTGAGGTGGCCACAGGGGAGAGAGGGGAGGTCTGGCCGCGTGGCAAAAGGGGATTGGAGGGGATGAGGGGAGAGGTGACATGGCAAGAGGTGAATGGCTGGGGTGAGGTGGAGGTGTGTGTGGGTAGGGGACTGGGTAGCTTTAGGATTAATAGGGTGGGGCTGGTTGGACCGAATTGTTGTATACGGGGGTGGTCGTTCGGGTCGGGTTGGCCCGTTCGACTGCCCCTACAAAAATAAGTTAAATATTTTATTATTTATAAACGGGTCTTTTGCAGACCGATGCTAGACAAAAATAAATAATCCGGACAAGCCCGGGTTTTGGGGTTTTGAATAAGGACGGGGCGTTTAATATAGAAAACAAAATTAGGGTTTTTTAGCAAAATGGTTTCAAACAAATAGATGCATGCTGATGTTATGCTGATGCACCGAGGCAAGACATGCGATTATGATGATGCGATGCACAAAATCAACGCGATTTTCTAGTAGTGGTTTTGCGGGATGCCACAACCGGGACTATCAAGAAGTTGTCCTGATTCGTACTTACCATTAAGATTTGATCTCCTAACGCGCGCGGTCACATATTAGGGAGTGCCTCTATGAACAGTTTCTTGGAGATGCCGGACGACTGGGATCATGCGGCATCTCCCTGAAACTGGTCGTAGTGGTGTCCCTGCTCTCTAAAACCATCTTGCAGCTTGTAACTTCTCTAACTAGATCAATACACCTGGGAGCTAACTAATTTCACATATTAGGGAGTGCCTCTATGACCAGTTTCTTGGAGATGCCGGAGGACTGGGATCCGGCGGCATCTCCCTAAAACTGGTCGTAGTGGTGTCCCTGCTCTCGAAAACCATCTTGCAGCTTGTAACTTCTCTAACTAGATCAATACACCTGGGAGCTAACTAATTTCACATATTAGGGAGTGCCTCTATGACCAGTTTCTTGGAGATGCCGGAGGACTGGGATCCGACGGCATCTCCCTAAAACTGGTCGTAGTGGTGTCCCTGCTCTCGAAAACCATCTTGTAGCTTGTAACTTCTCTAACTAGATCAATACACGTAGGAGCTAACTAATTTCACATATTAGGGAGTGCCTCTATGACCAGTTTCTTGGAGATGCCGGAGGACTGGGATCCGGCGGCATCTCCCTAAAACTGGTCGTAGTGGTGTCCTTGCTCTCGAAAACAATATTGGAGATGCCTCAATCTGGCTGGAGGACTGGACTCACAAGGATGCCTATTTATAGTACAAGCAGCTCGGCATAGTGTTGACACTTACGACATAATGTCGACACTCACCCCTATTATTAGTGCTGACTCGTGTTTTGTCCCGGTTGGTGTCTCCAACCGGGACTAAAGGTTCATCTTTAGTTCTGGTTAATGACACCATCTGGGACAAGGTACACGCCGCACGACATAATGTCGACACTCACCCCTATCATTAGTGTTGCCTCGCCCAGCCTGCCGAAATCCCTCCAACCGGGACTAAAGATGGACCTTTAGTGTATTGAAAATCCGAACAACGAAAATCGTTCACGTGGTGTCATATTATGTGACATAGTTGAAAGGAAAAATGCCAGACTTGGTATATTGATCATGTCTCGAAAAAACCTTCACAAAATGACCTATCATGTTCGAGGTTTCATGGCTTTCGGTCCAAATGACCGATGTTATGTGCTGAATCACGACATAGTTTGTGATGTTGTGCCCATATTATGCATGCATGTGGAAATTGGTATGGAGAACAATGTTGTAGGAGGAAGTTTTCCTTTTTGTCGCACGGAAAAGCCCTTTTCCATTTTCTGAGCGCAAAAACGGGTCGTTTTGTGAAGTAACCACCAAAATGCTGTTTCAGAATGCTACCGTCCCATTTTCCTAAAATACTAGACCACCTTACATGGACTATCTCCCAACCGGGACATCTCAAACCTTTTCGTCCATCCTGGGTAAAAAGGACAAATGTCTGCCGAATCGGTAGGAAGTGGGTCCGGTTTGTACTACAGGTACATGATCTATCGCCCGTGATTTTTTGAAAAAATCATTTTTAGACTCGCAATATGTGGTTTCTTTAGAGATCCAATGCAAGTTCTAAATGAGCCATTTTTCTTCCCGCCATTTCTTCCCGCCATTTTTTCCCGCCATTTCTTCCCGCCAGTGTTTCCCGCCAGTTCTTCCTTCCAATTATCTTCCTGCCATTTCTCACTATATATGTGTAGGGTTGGACTCCATTGTCATTGCACATCTCTAGACTCATATCTGCAACCTCATCACTCTTTCCCATGACTTCCACCGTAGCACTAACTCCCAGGGAGGCGGAGGCGCTACCGCCTCGACCCTCGCCCGCCGCCATCTGGTCCCCTGGCTTACGGATGCTTAGCGCCGGAGGCGTGCCGGTTCCTCCTGTCCCTCTAGGTGTGGTGCGCCGGATGGCCATCACGAACCACTACTACTTCGAGCTCACGCGGGAGCAGCGGAGGAATCCCAGATGGCATCCCGACTATTTCCTGACTTGGGAAGCCTTCTTCATGGATCGGCGTGAGAGGGCGCTCGCCAGGCACGACGAGGACGGCCCACCTCCTCCGATCTCCAATGAGGCCGGCCGTCGGCTGTGGTGGCGCGGCCGGACTCTCCAGAGCGTCATGGCTCACGACACGCCGACTCTAGCCTCACCGCGCCCTCAAGTCTAGCCCACTCGTACTCATCCTTCAAGGTTCAACTATGGCGACCCCGACGACGACAGCGACGACGGCTGCGGCGAGTAGAACGACTATAGTGGCGAGTATTACAGGTGTAGGCAGGAGCATGACTGAATCACTCCAACATTGCAAAACAAGTTCGGCCGATTGTGGTTTAATATGGCCATGTATCTTCATTTTCAGTTCTTCTATGTAACTTTGTGTTAGTTGCCTTATGTACTTTAATTCCAGTTCTATCCTAATAAAATTTTATTCCCGCCCATTATTTCCCGTCCTTTTTTCCCGCCCATTAATATATAAATAATATAAGTTAATTAAAATCCAAATTAAAAACAGAAAATGGTTTTGAATTAGTTATTCAAATCCAAACACTTTTTATGTTTAAAGTTTTTCTAAATTCCAAATTAATATTCAAAAAAAATAAGTTAATTCGTTTTTAATTTTAAATGGTTCATATTTTAAATGGTTACATTAATTATTTTTTAAAACAGAAAATGGTTTTGAAATATTTATTCAAATTCAAACACTTTTTATGTTTAAAGTTTTTCTAAATTCCAAATTAATATTCAAAAAATATAAGTGAATTCATTTTTAATTTTAAATGGTTCATATTTTAAATGGTTACATTAATTATTTTTTAGAACAGAAAATGGTTTTGAACTACTTATTCAAATTCAAACACTTTTATGTTTAAAGTTTTTCTAAATTCCAAATTAATATTCAAAAAATATAAGTTAATTCATTTTTAATTTTAAATGGTTCATATTTTAAATGGTTACATTAATTATTTTTTAAAAACAAAAAATGGTTTTGAATTAGTTATTCAAATCCAAACACTTTTTATGTTTAAAGTTTTTCTAAATTCCCAATTAATATTCAAAAAATATAAGTTAATTCATTTTTAATTTTAAATGGTTCATATTTTAAATGGTTACATTAATTATTTTTTAAAAACAAAAAATGGTTTTGAATTAGTTATTCAAATCCAAACACTTTTTATGTTTAAAGTTTTTCTAAATTCCAAATTAATATTCAAAAAAATAAGTTAATTCGTTTTTTATTTTAAATGGTTCATAGTTTAAATGGTTACATTAATTATTTTGAAAAACAGAAAATGGTTTTGAATTAGTTATTCAAATTCAAACACTTTTTATCTTTAAAGTTTTTCTAAATTCCAAAGTACTTATCATTTAAAAAACATTACAAATTTAAACCCCAAAATAAAAAATAAGGCGGGAACAGAGAGAAAATTCCTGAAATTTTTTGAAAACAGGGTCATATGTCCCAGTTGAATCCACCAATCGAGACTAAAGACCCCTGCGCGCGCCAACCCTTGGTCTGCTGAAAAAAGTGGATTATACGTCCCGGTTGGTGGCACCAACCGGGACGTATGACCCTTTAGTCCCGGTTGGAGCCACCAACCGGGACAAAAGGTCCTTTGGTTAATAACTGGGTGCCCCTCCTCTTCTTCTTCCCCATCTCACAATCACTTATCGTGGACAGGGACTGAAGCGACGCCGTCAGGCTGCCCCGCCGCCCTGCACGCCCTCCCGGCCACCGCCGCTGCTCCGCCTCCCCGTGCCGGTATTCCCCTCCAACGGAATCGACGAAGGGCGCAAGTAACCACCGCAAACGGGAGCTCCTCCCCGAAGTCCGCCACCGCTGTTCTCGACGATTCCGGCCGCGTTCGAGCTCGCTTGGTCGAGCTGGCCCCTCCACCGCCTTCGTGGTGAGCCCCTCCACCTCACAATCCTCTCCGTTCTTCCTCTTCCTCTATGTATCGCTGCCGCGCCGAGTACCTGAAGCCACCGTCGTCGGCCGCCGTCGTGCTTCCTGTTCCGACGACCAATCCGGAGCGGCGCCGCCACTAAATTGCTCGGTACGCTAGCCCGCATCCATCGCACAGGCTCCTGCTTGTCCGCCCGCGCTACAGCGCCCTCCCCGTCGATGATCTGGGGCTGATCCCCGGTGCATGACATCACGCTAACGTCCTGGTGACATCAGCGAGCGGGGTCAGCGTGGTCAAACATGCGGTGATTCCTGCTTGCTTGCGTGGAGGCTGAGTTGGCACTGAGGCCCTTCTGTCAGTCTCACTGGCTAGGGGTCGCCCCGGTGTAAAAACTATTTGCCTTTTTGTTTTTAATTCCAGAAAATGATTTAATATTGTAAAATCAATAACTTATTGTTTATAAGTCAGAAAAATACAAATAATATATCAAGTTGTTCAGAAAAACGAAACCTATCTATTTAACCTATAATCATCCATTGTTCAACAATTTAAATGACAAGTATAATTAGAAGAACAAATGCACCCCTCTCATATGTTCTAGAGTTTCCCCGAGTTAGGGTTTTCACCCCTCGGAACCTCGATTAAATCGTCGAGCATGTCTTAGGGTTACATTCCAATGCAAATTAACTTGTCATATCATCATACTTGCTTGAGCATTGCATCGATGCCATGTGTTGATTGTTTCCCTTTCTTTCCGGTGTTTGGTTCTTCTCGGTAGAATACGATATCGAGATAAAGATCGAAGCCAGAGATCAACACCGTCGAAGCTCGAAGACAAATACTTGACCAACTGTAATCAAGTCAAGTACAAGGATGGATTTCAAAAGCATTTCAATTATTGCCATGATGCATACAATTCTACTGTGGTCTTTTATCGATAGATAGAGTGTCCTATCTGTTGCATTACTCCCTTTGAGCTTATATTACCTGATCCACTGGTCCTAGCATATTAGGTTTATTAGGTTTATTAGTTTGGATTATTAGGTTTACTATTAATTAGGTATTGTTAGGTTTATTAATTAGTTAGGTATTATTAGTCTTCGGCCCCACTAGTCAGTCACTGTGGGTAGCCCCAGACCCGATGAAAAACTACCCCCTATGCTAATGTACATATTGATTGTGCATTGTATTATGCCATGTATTGATTGTCGCCTTTCTTTCCGGTATTGGTTCTTCGCGATAGGATCCGAGCCCGAGGGTTTCTCCAAATTAGGGTTTCTGATATTGTAAATTCATTTTTATTATTGTGTATGTATATATTAGGGTTTCTCTGAATTAGGGTTTATATCTCTCAACACCGTACCTAACATTCTCCCTTAGCCGCTTTGACTTGTCCGTTCTTCCACCTATGCAGAAAATATGGACCCACACGACAGAGAAAGAGAAAAGGAAGAGTTGATCCAAGGTGTGATCCGCGGGGAAGAAAATTTAGATGTATCAACGTTTCTGAACAACTCCGGTGAGGGTGATCCTCTTTTTGCTGGAAGAGACGACTTGTTTGAGGTTGAAGGTGATGCCTTCCGCGAGGGAGAAGGCGATGCCTTGTGTGATCGAGAAGACGACCGCTCCGGCGAGGTGCATGTAATATAATTAATTCATTAATTAATCATCTGCTATCTATATAGAAATAGTAACGACGATCTTTCTTGTTTTAGACCTCTAGATCGAAGAAATCTACTGAAAAAAGCGGACAAGGCCCAACCAAAAAGTTGGAAGACCATGAGAGGTTCAGGATCGAAGATATCGGTGAAGACGGCAAACCGATTGCTCCCGAAGTTGTCGCAAACAAATTTGTGGCACAATGCGGAGTAATCATTAGGGACTTCATCCCGATCACCGTTCGAAATTGGAATAGGCCTGCTGATGCGGAAGAAGAGGGAACGTCTTTATTTCTCCCTACCGTGGCCAAAGATTTACTGTGGAAGAGGCTCATGGTTAATTTCAAACTACCGAAGATAGAGCTGGATCCAAATGCGGAGGATCTAGTTGAGGACGCCTTAGAACATGTGCGAGCCATGGAGGCTAAGGTCAGGGAGTGGGCTATGAAGAAGATGGCCCAGTGTTTCACCAACTAGAAGAAAATATTGCACCTTGACTATGTCGTGAAAGAGAAGACTCCGGATTTCAAGAAGATTCAGTTTCAGAAGATAGAACCATTCTGTGCTGAGTTTGTGAATTACAAGACATCAGCAAAAGCTAAGAAAATGCATGCAACGAATAAGCTGAATGCTGCTAACAAGAAGTATCACCATACTATGGGGCAAGGTGGCTACATGGCTGGCATTCCTAAGTGGGAGAAACTTGAGCAGGCACTGCGTGCTAAAAAGATCATCCTGCAGATGCATTTATTGGATCGAACGTGCAAGGAATTGGTTTTACGGGCATGGGGGAAAGTTGGACTCGGAAGGGAAGTGTATATATAACATACGACATAAAGAAGACCCCTTGCCAATCGAGAAGATGAGAAAAGCAGTAAAGGCTGTTAAAGATGGGACTTCATTCCCGATAGAGAGAATGATGAGCTCACACTCGCCCTTGGAAATAAGGAACATGATGGAAGAACACGAGGCACAATAGGCTCCAAACCATGGAGGACTGGGTTTCCTGAAGAGAGGAAGAAATATCCTGATAGAAGCCGTCAGAGGAGAAAGGACAAGGCGGAAGTTGAAGCAGATATTCAGAAAGAGCGAATGCATATAATTGAAGAATGAATAAATCAACAACAAGATGAAATTAATGCACTTAAAGAGCAAAGTACTACCGGCCCATCTCAGCAGCACACTGCATTCGATGCTACCGGCCTATCGAATAATCGAAAAAGCAGTGTGGATTCCACCGAGGTCCCGGGTGATGACAATGACGATGACGATGGTGCACCGACGATGGCTCCTGTTGGCTACCCAGTGGATGATATCACACAGATGACACACTACGAGCTACATGTCAAAGTTGTGAACATATCAATGAAGGTGGCGGTCGGATATGCCTTACCAATTGGACCCACATCAACTTACCACTGCCGTACGGTTCTAGAGGGCTACACTATTGTCGGGGTGGATGAAATCATGCCCACCTTTGAAGTTTTGGATCTTGACTACCCTGCAGGTGAAGGGGATGTGACTGTACTGGGAGACGCAACAAACGTCACCATTCTATGGCCAAAGGAATGTATCGTGCTTCGAAATCACACGCCAAGGCCATCTTCACCGCCACCTCACCCGTCTCCAGCGAGGTCGTCACCGCCGCGGTAGCCGTCTTCGTCGCCTCACCCGGCTCCGTCGCCTCATCAATCTCTGGCCCAGCCATCGCCGGCGCCTCAGGATAAAAAGCGTAAGCGTACCGCTACTCTGCATCGTGGTAAGCGATCGCCGAAACGTAAACAAGAGCCTCTTCCAAAAGTACCAAAGGTTCCTCCCAAGAGAGCCTATGACTGTACTGAAGAGGATACTACGGCTATCGTTGATGCGGAAACGATAGAGT
Source organism: Avena longiglumis (assembly GCA_030063025.1). NCBI lineage: Eukaryota > Viridiplantae > Streptophyta > Magnoliopsida > Poales > Poaceae > Avena > Avena longiglumis. The sequence continues at coordinate 367,757,688 of CP125978.1, forward strand.
TTTTCGCTAAGCTAAGGCGGCCGAAAGAGCCAGAGTTCCCCAGCACCAAAGAAGAAAAAGATTGAGTGTCCAAAATGCTAAATACTCTTCATCAACCCGAGCCAAAGCTGTCATCAGACTATGAGCGTTCTATTCTCAAGTCACATGCGTCACAACAAGCCTCGAAGAGCAGTACTGATGCAAGCGAGAAATCTGTTTCCCAGCTCGGAGAACAAGCAAAACAGTCTTGCGCCCCTCTCAAGGTGATTTCCCATACCAATGTGGGGTCGAGCAAATATGGGGCCGAAGAGCAGTATGATCCAGAGGTAGTTGCAGAATACGGAGAAGCTGCCGCTGCTCAAGGTATGAGTATTGCCCAGTACTTATCCTAGTTAGAGTACTTCCCCGTGAGTGAAGTAGCATACAAATACCAGTATGGCAAACCTCTCGTCAAACCTGAGGAGGTAAATAATCTTCCAACAAAAATGCGAAGATTGCATAACTGGTACGTGCATGCCACAAAGGCCGGGGCTAACTGGATAGTGCCGAGGGTTACAAAAAAGCATTATGGGAAAGAAATAGATCACATGATATCCATTGAATTTGATGAACTATTTCAATTATTCAATCAAGACGCCTTGGACAAATCAATCATCAGTGCCTATTGTCTGTAAGTACTAATTCTGTAATTAATTTAGTCTCTAGCTATCTCACCTCGTTTATTGCATGTATATAATCATACTATAATATGCAGAATGAAGATTCTCGAATGCAGTAGAGGACAAATCTATGACATTGGCTTCATTGACCCATATTGGGTTCATCAAGCTAATCTCAAAACAAGCCCCCAGGATACGGAGGATCATATCGTACACGCGTTAAGGTTTCAAGAAACCAGAAGGGAAATACTATTTCCTTACAACTTCGAGTGAGTGTTATTGTCTTGTATACACTTTCTATTTCGCTTACTCGATGTTAAGTATATAATTGATTAGTTATGCATTCGCAGCTTCCACTAAATTCTATTAATCATTCAACTTGACAAAGGGCATGTACTAGTCATGGACTCGAAACAATAAACCCCTTGAGCAGTGGAAGGACATGCAGATGCTTCTCCAGCGATAATTCTAATCATTACGACACTATATCGGCAACTTTCGTGAATTTTATGATATCAAGTAATTAATAACTTCTTTTATTCGTTTTCTTCGCCGGGCAGCGCTTGGAAACGGTTCACCAACAAGGCTAGGGGTGTTTGGAAAGAGGAGCTTACATTTCAAGCACTAGATGTAAGCACCGCTAGCTATATCCGCGCATCTCTTTGATTATAGTTTTGATACCGTTATTATCATGCTTGATTATTATTTTGATTGAACTATGTTCTCGTAAAGTGCCTGACGCAGGGACCAGGTAACAATCTATGTGGATACTATGTTTGCGAGTTCATCCGGCAGACGTGTTGTGAGAAGGGCAGAAATTTAGAGAAACCCCACGTACGTAAACAATTTCTATAGTTTTTAATTACTATCAAATTATGTTTAGTTTCATTCATATAGGCTGACTCCTTTTTTAAATCAGATCGAACGTCTACGGGACAGTCTTCTGCCAAAGGATCACGTACGAGCAATTCAGGAGGAATTGGCGGGATTCTTGGATGCAGAAGTCCTAAACCCAAAAGGGGAATACAATTCGGGTGTGTATAAACAATAGGGATTGTACAAAGAGCAACTTTTGTATGTAGTGCATGAACTCGATCCGTGTATAGAATGTAATATTTTCATGATGATCTTGTGTAATATAATGGTTCCTTCATTGATGAGTGCAAAACACTAAATAAACAATAAAACAACATAAATGAATTCTCTGCCGCGGCACAAAAAGTGGCCAAAATGCTGCCGCGGAAACAAAAGTTGCCCCAATGAGTCCTCTGCCGCGGCAGAGAAATGTGTCAAATCTCTACCGCGGTAGAGGGTTATTTGTCTTGGTTCGTGTTACGAACCGGGACGGTTGCTCCACCCCCCTCGCCCTCTGCCGCGACCACGTGTACCCCCTTTTGTCCCGGTTGGTGGGGCAACCGGGACTAAAGGTTGGGACTTTAGTCCCCATTGCCCCGTCCCGGTTGGGTAACCGGGACTAAAGCCCCTTACCAACCGGGACTAAAACCCCTTACCAACCGGGACCAATGGGGTTGTTCCCACTAGTGGGGATCTGATCCTAGCCGAGATCTGTCTCGTCCGTTGGCCTCGACGCTGGCGCCCAGGCGACCCAGACCTTGTCCGCGACACTAGGGTGCTTGGGGCATCTGCCCCCGTCATGGTGGTGGTGGCCTCCTTCTCCGTTGGAATGGTCGACCGGGTGGTCTTGCCGTCTTGCGGAGGATCCCGCTAGTTTCCAACGGGTGGCGTGGGGGCTACCATCTCGGTTTCAATAAAGCAGGTGGTCCTGGATCCTCTCCAGCCAAGACGATGATCTGCCGGATGTTGGTCTCCATTGATCTGGTTTCTGTGTCGTGTTCTGGAAGTCTCCGCTGGCGAACTCCATAAGTGCTATCATGCCGTGAGTTTGCTGGAAGGATTGAATTCGGTCGTTCGCACCCATGTTTTACTCTGACCGTTTGGTTTTAGAGGGTGTGCTTCGAAACTTTGTTGCTTGTTATTATCATGGGGAATTTTCTTGTTCCATGGTGCTGACGGAGAAAGTCATGGAGACCGAGATCTGAGGACAGACAATGGTGGTTCGAGTCTGGGTGATGATGAGGAATTGGCTAGGTGACTTGTGAATTGGAGCAGTGGCATGCAAGTGGGGGCGACTGCATAGGAGAAGTTCATGGTCCTACCTCTCAGGGTGAAAACCCAGGGTCTGGCCTTAATTGGTTGTGCCTGGCAATGATCTTGTTGAAGATATAGTTTCGAGAGCGTACACTTTTTTCAGGGTGAAAACCTAGATCTTTGGAGGCGTCATTTTTGGAGAAGCTAGATTTCTGGTGCTGTCTTGGTGGTGGTAGTATTGCTGTTTCAATGAATGAATCACTGTAGCGGGACATTTCTTTTTTGTAATTCTTCTTTATTTTTTTGGCTGTGTGCATCCGTGTGGCCGCTAGGGCAATGCGTCATTGTAGAGACTGGGTGTAATTGGTATCCTCTGATATTAATATATGCTCCTTTCAAAAAAAATCTCCTTCTCCGAAACTCTCACATGGTCTGAAACTCGCTGTCCGTCAGCCTTGCCGTTACATGCTGACAAGTGGGCCCGTGTTCAGTCGGGTCTCGTAGTGGACACCTCTCTCCACTTATCCAGATCAGCGTGGGATCCACAACTTATCCACATGAGCGCCAGACCCAAAACTTATCTAGGTTCGCGCTACAAGATGGTACCCTGAGCCAGCTCCATGCCTGCGCCCTTGTCCTTCCCTTTCTTCTTCTTCTCCGGCGACGGCGACCCTATGTCTAGCTTCACTTCAGCCTTTTGTTCATCCTCGCCGCAATATGGTATCGTCCCGTTGACCCGCATGAAGGATGATAGTGGCAATCGTGCGCAGGAAATGTTAGACGTCACACCAAATTGTTCCGATAAGAGAGGGACGCTTGTTGTGGACAATCAATTGGCGCAACTCGGGAGCTCAATTGGGCGCGCGCTTTTTGTGGAGAACGCAGCCGACAAAGGAGCCGTTTCGATGATTTAATTTGTTTATCGTGTTAGTGTCTCGATTGCAATCAAGTGAATCTATGAGGTGAAAGTAAAACTTTAAGATTTAGGGAGATGGAAATATAAGAAATTATAAAATAACACAACTCTTGAACACTTCCAAATTTAAAAAATTATACAACTCTTAATATAAAAGAGAATTTATAATTGACACAACTCTTGAATACTTTCAAATTACAATTTGGACATGATAATGTTGTCCTAAGAAACTCTTGAGAGTTTACCATTTTTAGAGCGTGAAAAGTAATGCATAAACTAAAGGGGTCCCTAATGAACCACTCGAATCAAGCACAGTATAAGTAAAATCATGAGTATCAAAAGCAGTTTCAGATTCAGCAATAGTAGCAGTGTGTGTAGAATGAGCATGTGGTTGTGGTGTGACAAGCTTACTTATAACAGACAGTGAATCAAGAGCAACAGAGGTGTTTAGGACTATACCCCATCTTGTAGTGGATGGAAAAATAGGGAACTTTCCATCACGAGACTTCCCCATGATGAAAGGAGTAGTAGTGAACAATAATAGATCCAAGTGAACTTACAAATAAAGCTATGCTCCCGGCCATGGCGCCAGAAAATAGTCTTGATGACCCACAAGTGTAGGGGATCACAACAGTCTTCGCGGGTAGTATTACCTAATTTATTGATTCGACACAAGGGGAGCCAAAGAATACTTACAAGCCTTAAAAACTGAGTTGTCAGTTCAGCTGCACCTGGAAATAGTTCTTGCTCATAGAAGTTTATCAGTAGCAACAGTTTGTAGTAGCAACAACAACAACAACAACAACAAAACTGAAACAACAACAGTAGTAACAGTAACGGTAACAGTAGGATTCGAGTGCGGTAGGCATAGGGATGGATGGACGGGCGTTGCATGGACGAGTCTAAACATGTAACTTCAAGACATAGGGCATTGCATATAAAGAATAACAAGCATCCAAGTACTAAACAATCCTAGGCATGTGCTCCAAATATAGTCATACGTGCTCGCAATGAGAGCTTGCACAACATCTTCTGTCCAGCCAGCCCGTGGCAGCGGGGCCTGTAGGGAACTATTGACAATTAAGGTGCTCCTTTTAATAGAGCACTAGAGCAAAGTATTAACACTCTGTGAACACATGTGATCCTCACACCACAGTCATCCCCTCCGGTTGTCCCAATTACTGTCACTTTGGGGCCTTTGGATCCGGACAATGATATATGTACACAAGTTGCAAATAAGATCATAAACAATACTATCATAATGATTCAATAATAAGTTCATATCTAAGATCATGGCACTCGGGACCTAGTGACAAACATTAAGCACAACAACTTGCAACAAAGTCAAATAGCACTAATAGAGATACTAGGCACTATGCCCCTAACAGATCTTATTCGATTACATGATAGAACGCATCCAATCCCTACCATCCCCAAGCCTAGAGCGAAGGATTAGTCACTCATGGATGAGGGAAACATCGGTGGTTGATGGAGATGCGTTGGTGATGACGATGATGGCGATCCTCCAAATTCCCGTCCCCAGGTGCCGAACGGAGTTTCTGGATCCGAATCTTGGTTTCTGGTGGCGGCGGGGGAGCGGAACTCTTTCTGGAAAACTATCGAACCCCCCCCCTGAGTTTTTAGGTTAGAAGTCAACTTATAGGCGTGGAGGGAGGCCGAGGAGCTGCCTGGGATGGCCAGACGTCCCCCAGGCGCGGGGTTAGTGGGCCCGCGCCTGGGGTGGGTCTAGCCCCCCCCAGGCCTCCTCTCTGTCTCCCCTTCTGGCTCCGTGGATCTTCTTGTGAGAAATAGTTTTCTGCATATTTTCCGGGATTTTTCCGGATAGTTCATTTTCTGCACAAAAACAAGACAACAAGGTAATTCTGCTGAAAACAGCGCCAGTCTGTGTTATTTGTATCCAAATCACACAAGTTAAGAGGAAAAACAATAGCAAAGTGTTCGAGAAAGTAGATACGTTTTGGACGTATCAATAATGTTGTGCTAAGAAAATCTTTAGAGATTATCATTTTCATAGAATGAAATGTAATGCATAAACTTGCATATACGAAAATTATATAGATTTGAACACTTTGAAATTGCACTTATTACATGATAATGTTGTGCTAAGAAAATCTTGAGAGATTATCATTTTCATAGAGTGAAATGTAATGCATATACAAAAATTATACACCTTTGAACACTTTCCCTTCAAATCATATTCAAATTCATTTGTTTATGGACTTAAATTACGAGGGGAAAACTCTTTATTTTGCACAAATAGAAGGGTGTCCTCGACATATATAGGGTTTATCATGTCCACTATATCACATAGGATCAACTGTTGGTGGGCACGATCTGCATGACAACTGTCTCGACTAATCAGGGCGTAGCAACTAAAATGAGGACATGTGTGAGAGTTTGCAACTAAGAGAGAGGGGAAAACTGAGTAGAACTAAAAAATCCAAGGGAAAAACTGAAAAAGGGATTCAAATGGAGAATAGGAACAGATGTAAAAATGGAAACACGTATTTTATACAATAAAATACATCTTGGAATATATCAAATTATTTGCAATTCAAATATACATGAGTGTGCCAATTATTGCCACATTCGGAAAAACTATATTTTAAGGAGGGATATTTTGGGAAGAGGCCTGAGTAGAAAGCCATGAACCTTCATAGATAGTAGGTAATTTTATATGTGGTGATTTAGGTTAATCCTTGATTTCTAAACGTTTCTTATGGTGGCAGGTAACATAATAAGACTCTCTAGGTAGGTGCCACTATATTTTGATCTTTTTGAATTTTTTGTGCATAAAAATACTCAATCAGCTTGCTAAAACCCATTTGTTGACTTTCTGTTGACCAGCCACCGGAGGGTAAAACTGATTATATTGCACGCGGCAGTGTTAGTACTGGAGGAAAAAACTAAGTACAACCAAATTGTCAATGTTATACTCGAGGGTATAACTGAGTACACCTAAGTCACCATGGTTAGACACGAGGAAAAAAATGTGATGCACGGTACGCGTATCGCGGTGTTCGAGGCGGTAACGGATGCGTGTGGCCATGCACGGTGCAGTAGCATATGCGATGCACGGTGGTGCAACAAAATGTCCCTTCCCTTCACCTTTATAGAGGCCCTCTCCCTCTCCCTCTTTGGCTCCTCACTCTCACTCACTCACTAACTGCTCACTCACGCAACCGTTTCCATTGTCTCGTCGCCTTCTGCAGACCCCCAAGAAAACTCCAACCGTGCCGGCGATGGAGAATAATGGTGCGGTGGTGATCGTCACCTCCAAGGCCGCTGACGAGGAGGTTGTCGACCCCTCCAGGACCCTGTAAAGGTATCCAAGGCAGCCGCCGTCCCCGTCCAGTCCCCCTTTCCTGCTTCGGCCGTAGCCATAGGCGAAGAGGCCCCTGTAGGTCTTAGGCAGATCCCGCTCAACCGAGTCCCCTATGAGAAGGAGGTGTACATCTGGCCAGAGAACCCCTACGAGCCCAGCATTGGATGCTAGATCATGTGTTATCAGGGTTCGAATGTTCATATTTTCAATCGTTGGATATTAGATCTTTTTATAGAAGCTAATCATGTTGTGTTAGATCTCGTATTTTGATGAATCCCCATGTTCGTATTTTAATCCTATTTTATTTGTCCTCTGAGTTCTAGTTAAGAGATTCCCTAGTTAGTACTAGCGACGTTCTGTAGTTGGGATCAGTATTTGATTTTGTTTAAGATTTGGGGATTAGGGAATTTAACCCACCCGTTTAATTTATGCAAATAATCAGGGGATCTCAGTCAGTTATTTTATGGAAATAATTAATCCCGATAATCAAGGTATCTCAATAATTTCTTTATTGCATGCTATTGTTTTTTCCAATAGGTGGATAGCAACGACGTTTTAGCAACGGCGAGTCCAAGCACACCAAGACTCGCTAGTTGCTGAGGAGGTTGAAGTCTGGCAATTATGATGACTACTTCACCGGCGATGTCTACAGGTTCCCCTTCTGCAAGAGGAGACTCGGCACTACCAACTTCAACTGCCTCGTGACGCATACCGAGGATGTTAGCGCCTGCAACACCAAAGTTGGCTAGACCATGAACATCCATGCCTTGAGAGCTAAGCACAACGCGCTTGGCTTTCACCTCCGCAACCTCCAGAAGGTGGCCATGGAAGAGGGTCACATGCCTCCGATCAATCTCAAGGATCCCAAGGTTAAGGGACTGGGCAACAAGAAATGGAGGAAGCGCCAAAGGTAGGAGGCGAAGGCCAGGAGGGCGGAGGCAAAGAAGTGCCACTAATGTTGTATGATGTTGCTACTGCTGTAAAGAAGCTTCTTTTGTTTTGTCTGTGTTGAACTTGCTGTTGTTGAGCAGCCTAATTATCGAACCTCGTTAAGTACCATACTATATATCATATGTGCTTTGTTTACTGGATGTATTTATGCTGCTAGTTAGATTTGCTTCTCTAGATTTTCTACCAGATTGAGCAAAAACAAGGGCCAAAAAGAACAATGAATGAAAAGAGAAGCTGCTCTAGATTCCCTACCAATATGAAAAAAACATAACTGTTAGTGATAGAGAGAGAGGGAAATGCACTCTTAAAAAGGCTAATCATAATTAAAAAAACTTCCAATTTAGGCGAGAGGTGCGCATGTACCTACCAAAAGCATCCCACATGGTCCCACTCTACGTACCCCACGTCAGCATAACGCGGTCCCAACCAACCGGCTCCACGCGGTCCCACACGTTAGCATAACGCGTTCCCAACCAACTGGCCCCATATGGTCCCACATTGCGCGATCCCACACATTAGCCAACGGTCAACCTGATGGCAGCTTCCATTCGAGCTCTTTGATGAGTTTTGTGGCATCCCGCAAAAACCACTACTAGAAAATCGCGTTGAATTTGTGCATTGCATCGTCATCATCATATGTTGTTTGTCTAAAACTATTTTCGCAAAGCCCGTTTTGTTTTCTAAAACGTCCCATCTTTATTCAAATATCAAAAACCGGGTCGCCGGAATATTTTCCTTTGTCTGCTATTAGTTTGCAAAAGGCTTGTTGGAATTAAATACAACATTTAATTGTTTTAGTGGGGCAGTCGAACGGGCCGAATGACCCGAACGACCACCCCCAGAAATTAAAAATCGGTCCACCCAAACCGGCCCCTCTAAATCCTAAACTCACCCAACCTAATCTACCACCCCTCTGGCCACCTCACCCGGACCAATCCTCGACCGCCACCTCACCTACCCTTTCACCCTGGCCAATCAGCAGATGCCACCTAGTCTAACCCACCCCACTTCCTCCACCACACAACCCACTCACGCACACACACGCCAAGACCCGCCACCTGCCGATAACCCCTGGCGCCCGGACCCACCGCACGCGCCCCAACCCACCCCGCCGCCGCCTCCCTGCTTTCCTTCCTCTCGCCCCAGGTGCCCAGCCCCTTCCATCCAGCGCCCTCCCGGCCGCCTCCCGCCCGCCGCGCTCCCTCGCCACTCTTCCTCACATTCCTCGCGCTGCCTCAAGGCCTCGCCTCCCGCCAAGGCTCCCCGCCCGCCGCCTCTCCAGCCCGCTTCCCTGTGTGCCTCCCGCCCGCCGCCGCCTGACCGCTCCGCCCTCTCTCCACCCTTCCCTCTGCCATCTCCCGGCCCGGGCCGCCAGTCCGCGGACTCCCCACCTCCGCTGCCGCCTGAGCGCTGCGTCCACCGCCTCGCTCCCAACGCCACCGCAGCATCCTCCGCGCCGCGCCTCTCCACTTCGAGCCCGCCAACCACCGCCTCCGCGAGCTCCGCCGTCTTCCTCGCTGTCGCACCTCCCTCTGGAGCTGACGCTCCCTCGCCCCTCCAAGGGCGCCTCCCCCGGGACCCTCCTCCCTCCCCAAGGCCGCCTGCTCAAGGCGTCGCCTCCGCCCAGCGTACACCGCCGCCTGCATGCTCTCCGGCGCCCCTCCGCCCCCGTCGACCTCGCCGCCCCGCACTTCGCCCAGCAACCTTCGTCACCGTCGAGCCGGCATCACCGGAGCCTTCCAAGCGACCCTGCCTGCGGACCAGCCGCCGCCCACCTCCGACCTGCAGCGTCCCCCGCTGCCAGGCTGCCGCCACCCTCTTCTTCGTCTTCGTCGCATCGTCCCGAGTTCCCGCCGCCTGTTCACCGCGAATACGGATGTGCTTCTACCGATGAAGAAAAGGTGGTACCGCTACAAGACCTGCTCATGACGCGGATATGATGTTCGTGTGAAGGTTGCTGGAGGCCAACTGAAGATCAAGCCGGAACCCAAGTCTGCCTTGACAATCGATCCAAGATCTTCACCTTAGACGCCAAGTTCTCCGTCTGGGGCGATGCTGTCTTCAACATGAACCACCATGAACTTCTTCACGGATCCGAAGACCGTGGACGCCAAGTCCCCGGGTTCAAAGGCGTCAAGACCCCGATCCCGAAGACCGATCCCAGAGTTCAAAGACCGGACCCTGCAGGACTGACATGATCTTCTTCTCGGACGCCAAGATTCGTCGAGGGCACGGAACGACAAGTACTCCCTCTAGGACGACGAGTACTTCACCCCGAATGCCAAGACCGACCCGACACTAGGACCCGACAAGTTCTACACCGGCCAGGGCGAGCCCGATGCCCCGACGCTGCAATGCACGCCCTAACGCCAAGGTCCCCGCGAGAGACGACAAGACCGACAACATGGCCGACCACCGCGAATGCGCCAAGATCTACCCCGGACTCCGAGAACGCTTCCGTCGAACCCCGAACCCCAGATCCGTCGAACCCTGAGACCGACCCCGAACCCCGGAACCCCGAGATCGTCGAGACCCCTGATGTGTGAACCCCTCCCCGAAACCCTAATTTTATAATACAATACAATTGTTGCATATCAAATCATTCATCTCGCATGCATATCATGTGGTTTGGGGGCCTTATGCCGATTCACCTAATAATTAAATATGGGGCCCATATGCGGGCAAATCTAGTCTCATATTGGCCTCATTTAAATTTGTGTAGCGAACCCGGTGATATCTTTTGCCATGCTAAAAACAACATTTAATTTGCGGGGTAGATAAATAACTTGAACCGTTCAATTAATTGTCGGGACCCCGGATCCGCTTAATATGAACTAATTGCATCGCACCTTGCCATGTCATGCATCATACCTGCATCATGCCCATCTTCTACCGTTGTATTAAATAGTGCATCCGGTGTTTATTCTAGTGTTTTGCTTCTTCGCGGATAAGGCCGATGAGTTGATGTGAGCTTCGCCCCGATATTCGGTTGAACCTTCGACAATGTTTTCAGGCGAGCATCTCCCCCCTTTCTACCTATCTTACTTTTATAGTATTTTACTCCCTCCTGTTGATCTATTGCTATCTGTGTTGCGATGCTCTAGTTTTCGTACCCGTGATATCCCTTGCAGCCATATATTGCCTTGGACACATCCTATTACCTGTTGCTTGGTAGATAGTTGGACTTGCGTGTCGTAGTCGCTTGCTCAAGTGCTGTTGTGTGTCGTCATATTGCCACAGTTGTTGGAGCCTTGCCGCATGTTTGATGTTGGAGATGATCATAGTTTTACTTATCGTTCACTTTAATTCATGTTTAACAACTAAAATTGAATTAAGCAGAGGCATCGGTGGGTGATAGAAGATATTTGGTTTCCGAACGCCCACTTGTGTCCCGTAGGACCCCGAGTACTTGATACCTGTTCCTTGATTTATCGCGCTATCCACATCCGGGAGGTATATGGGACCCCCCTGAGCCAGAGCTTGATTCATTCTTATTTCTTGGGGCCACAAACTAGTTTGGGGTTTTATTTACGATTCTGTACTTATGCCATGCTACTTATGTATTTACGATTGTGCGAGGAGCACACTGTACTGTTTAGGATCGGGACACGATTCCGCGGTGTCGACAAGCCCAGTTTTGGGTTCCCATGCTCACGTACCGATACCCAAACCTTGAGTCCGTCTCGGAGCTTGCTTACTGCTATGGTAGACTCCAAGGGTGGCCCTGAAATATTTCTGAATCCTGTGATTGCTTAGTCGTGAAAGCCTCGTTGGGTTTTGATTTGGTTTTTCCGAGGTTGATCGAGCGTGTGTTGCTATTGGTGCACCCCGGCCGGGTAAAACTTTCTGAAAGCCGTGTCCGCGGATATGGACGACTTGGAGCACAGTATCTCGATCATAGACAAGCATAACTAAAGTTTATTGCTGTAAATTTGACTTTATACTGACTAGTAATCAGCTTCACTATAATGGAATGGCTAATTAATACTGCCCACAATTGCTTGTTTGGGTCGTCGCCAGCGACCATTGTACCTGCCTAGTAAATATTGCAACTACAACGAAATGGCTGAATAAAAGTACCAAACAACTGCTGGGTTTTGGGTTTATCTAATGCTATCTGTATCTGATTAGTAATTGCTGCAACTACAACGGAATGAATAACTAAAAGGGCCCACTGCTTCTTTAATCAGGACAATTATCTATACCTGACTAGTAATTGCCGCAACGATAACTGAATAATTAAAACTGCCAACTGTGTGAGTTCCTCGGTTGACTTCCTCGTTTGGTCTCGAGGGGGAAACGCCAGGATGGGTTTGTTTGATGATAGTATCAGGTTGGATCCGAATAGGTCTTTCTTACCCCTCTCTGATAACCGCCAGTTGTATCGAGTCTCAGAGGTTGTTTAGTGCATGCCGCGCCGCTTGATCCACCATACCTATGTAGGCGAGGACCGCCGATTCTAGCCTCGCTGCATCGCCTCGATCGACGCTCCTCTTTTCCTTTGCCCTTTGTCGGCACCCTTTTGTTTAAGCAGGTTTTGGGATCGGCGTCGTTAGTGGTTACCCTTCCGCTTGGCTCGGCAGGGTTATGGACGCCATTGGTTATTCTTCGTGGCTCTTAGCCCCATTTGCATCTTGTCCGTAGTCGGACGTCTGATCGCTTTTCTGGTGATTTGGATCTTTGTATCGTATATCGTATTCTTGACTCTTTGAGTCACCGCTGATATATCTCTGCATGGGTCCCATCGAGGACCTGTTGTGTAATGTTATTACTTCGCTTTCCACCCGCGAAAGTGCTGGTGGCACCTTTGAATCGCTTTCTATGCGGGTTTGGCGGGTTTCGCTAAAACTTGCATAGGTCCGATTCGAGGGTGTTACTGAGTGGTATGAGAGCTCGCAGCTATGCGATACCCCACAAGTCCAGCCTGTAGGATAACCTAGCTAACGGCCGAAGTAGAGTGTCAAAAATATTTTTGCAAAATCGGTTGGATAGTTCTGATTAGGTCTGATTTTACTCCTTACCCCTCTGCTGTTCTCCTCTTACCTCTACGTGTTTTGAATCCGCTCTCGTCCCTTTCTTCGAGTCCAGGAATTCTCGTGGTTGGGTTCCGTCGTACCTTCAGGGTTTCGCTTCCTTCTTTGATAACGGTGTTCTACCATCCGGTGTTCAAGCTGCCTGAGGAATCCGTCTACGGTGGTAGCATTCTGTGTGTCTTGTTTGTGCCTTCCGGTGTTTTCCGACGCGACGACATCATCTACGCCAGATTCGATGCAGAGGCTGCATCACTCCTTTGTTTCCGAACCTCGGTCGTCGAGATCTTCAGTCTGATTCCGAGAGTTGGTTGCATAATCCGCCTATTCGTGTGCAGAGTAATGGTTTGGGTGCGCGATGGACTGATCACCATCCGACTACTCTTATCATTCGCTCTTGTACATCGAATCAGTGGATCCAGCGATTTTACTCCGTCCATGGAAGCTAGAGGTGGATTTATTTGTTGATACCTCTACCTTCGTCCTTTGTTTCTCCGGAGTGCTCTCTCGACGATCAGGAACAACGAACCTTTTATGGTGGTGTCGCCGATTTCAAGATGGAGGATGAACCCTCGTTAGTGGTGTCGCGAGGATCTACACGATGCGAGAAGACGCAGATCGCCGACCATCCTCCGGTACCATGAGGCGGATCTCGAGGGCGAGATCCATTGTTAGTGGTGTCGAATTGTGGCATCCCGCAAAAACCACTACTAGAAAATCGCGTTGAATTTGTGCATTGCATCGTCGTCATCATATGTTGTTTGTCTAAAACTATTTTCGCAAAGCCCGTTTTGTTTTCTAAAACGTCCCATCTTTATTCAAATATCAAAAACCGGGTCGCCGGAATATTTTCCTTTGTCTGCTATTAGTTTGCAAAAGGCTTGTTGGAATTAAATACAACATTTAATTGTTTTAGTGGGGCAGTCGAACGGGCCGAATGACCCGAACGACCACCCCCAGAAATTAAAAATCGGTCCACCCAAACCGGCCCCTCTAAATCCTAAACTCACCCAACCTAATCTACCACCCCTCTGGCCACCTCACCCGGACCAATCCTCGACCGCCACCTCACCTACCCTTTCACCCTGGCCAATCAGCAGATGCCACCTAGTCTAACCCACCCCACTTCCTCCACCACACAACCCACTCACGCACACACGCACGCTCAGCACCCGCCAGCCCTGCCGATAACCCCCTGGCGCGCCCCGGGACCCACCCTCGCACGCGCCCCAACCCACCCCGCTCGGCCGCTTCCTCCCTGTTTCTCTCCTTCCTCTCGCCAGCCCCGTGCCCAGCCCCTTCCATCCAGCCGCTCCTCCGCCCCACTGCCTCCACCGCCGCGCCTCTCGCCACCTTCCTCCTCGCGCTCATGAGCCTCCGCCGCCTGCCGCTCAAGGCCGCTCCTGCCGCTCGCGCCAGGCGACCAGCCAGCTCCGCCGCCCAGCCGCTCCGCTCTCCCAGTGCCCGTCAGCCCGCCATTGCCGCCGCCTCGCCTCTCCACCTTCCGTCTGCCATCTCTCCGCTGGCGCGCCGCCCGGACTCCCCACCTCCGCTGCCGCCGAGTCGCGTCCACCGCCGCCGCTCCCAACGCCACCGCAACATCCTCCGCGCCCCGCCACGCCTCCTCCCACTTCGAGCCGCCCGCCAACCGCCTCACTGCGAGCCGGCCGTCTTCCTCGCCGCACCTCCCCCTCTGGAGCTCGCCGGCACCGCTCCCTCGTCCCTCCGCGGCGCCTCTCCCCAAGTCCGCCAGACCCCATCCTCCCAGTTCGCGCCGCCTGCTCTGCGTCTGCCTCGCCAGACACCGGCCGCTCGCATTCTCCGCCCGGCCCCTCCGCCCCGTGCCGACCGCCGGCCCCGCACCCCCGGCCCATCACCCTTCGTCACCGTCGAGCCGGCATCACCGGATCCCTCCCCGCGCGCGACCCTGCCCCGTGCAGACCCGCGCCAGCGCCCACCTCCGAACTACAGGCGTCGTCCCCGCCGTTGTGGCCTCTCTGCCGCCACCCTCTTCGCTTCGCCGCATCGCCGTCCGGGTTCCCGCCGCCTGTTCACCGCGAATACGGATGTGCTTCTACCGATGAAGGAATGGTGGTACCGCTACAAGACCTGCTCATGACGCGGATATGATGTTCGTGTGAAGGTTGCTGGAGGCCAACTGAAGACCGAGCCGGAACCCAAGTCTGCCCTTGACAATCGATCCAAGATCTTCACCTTAGACGCCAAGTTCTCCGTCTGGGGCGACGCTGTCTTCCACATGAACCACCATGAACTTCTTCACGGATCCGAAGACCGTGGACGCCAAGTCCCCGGGTTCAAAGGCGTCAAGACCCCGATCCCGAAGACCGATCCCAGAGTTCAAAGACCGGACCCTGCAGGACTGACATGATCTTCTTCTCGGACGCCAAGATTCGTCGAGGGCCCGGAACGACAAGTACTCCCTCGAGGACGACGAGTACTTCACCCCGAATGCCAAGACCGACCCGACACGAGGACCCGACAAGTTCGACACCGGCCAGGGCGAGTCCGATGCCCCGACGCCAGACCAAGTACGCCCTCCCGGAACGCCAAGGTCCCCGCGAGAGACGACAAGACCGACAACATGGCCGACCACCGCGAATGCGCCAAGATCTACCCCGGACTCCGAGAACGCTTCCGTCGAACCCCGAACCCCAGATCCGTCGAACCCTGAGACCGACCCCGAACCCCGGAACCCCGAGATCGTTGAGACCCCTGATGTGTGAACCCCTCCCCGAAACCCTAATTTTATAATACAATACAATTGTTGCATATCAAATCATTCATCTCGCATGCATATCATGTGGTTTGGGGGCCTTATGCCGATTCACCTAATAATTAAATATGGGGCCCATATGCGGGCAAATCTAGTCTCATATTGGCCTCATTTAAATTTGTGTAGCGAACCCGGTGATATCTTTTGCCATGCTAAAAACAACATTTAATTTGCGGGGTAGATAAATAACTTGAACCGTTCAATTAATTGTCGGGACCCCGGATCCGCTTAATATGAACTAATTGCATCGCACCTTGCCATGTCATGCATCATACCTGCATCATGCCCATCTTCTACCGTTGTATTAAATAGTGCATCCGGTGTTTATTCTAGTGTTTTGCTTCTTCGCGGATAAGGCCGATGAGTTGATGTGAGCTTCGGCCCGATCTTCGGTTGAACCTTCGACAATGTTTTCAGGCGAGCATCTCCCCCTTTCTACCTATCTTACTTTTATAGTATTTTACTCCCTCCTGTTGATCTATTGCTATCTGTGTTGCGATGCTCTAGTTTTCGTACCCGTGATATCCCTTGCAGCCTTATATTGCCTTGGACACATCCTATTACCTGTTGCTTGGTAGATAGTTGGACTTGCGTGTCGTAGTCGCTTGCTCAAGTGCTGTTGTGTGTCGTCATATTGCCACAGTTGTTGGAGCCTTGCCGCATGTTTGATGTTGGAGATGATCATAGTTTTACTTATCGTTCACTTTAATTCCTGTTTAACAACTAAAATTGAATTAAGTAGAGGCATCGGTGGGTGATAGAAGATATTTGGTTTCCGAACGCCCACTTGTGTCCCGTAGGACCCCGAGTACTTGATACCTGTTCCTTGATTTATCGCGCTATCCACATCCGGGAGGTATATGGGACCCCCCTGAGCCAGAGCTTGATTCAGTCTTATTTCTTGGGGCCACAAACTAGTTTGGGGTTTTATTTACGATCCTGTACTTATGCCATGCTACTTATGTATTTACGATTGTGCGAGGAGCACACGCATCTGTTAGGATCGGGACACGATTCCATGTGTCGACAAGCCCAGCTTTTGGTTCCCGTCGTTCCTGACCGTATACCCAAACCTTGAGTCCGTCTCGAGCTTGCTTACTTGCTATGGTAGACTCCAAGGGTGGCCCTGAAATATTTCTGAATCCTGTGATTGCTTAGTCGTGAAAGCCTCGTTGGGTTTTGATTTGGTTTTTCCGAGGTTGATCGAGCGTGTGTTGCTATTGGTGCACCCCGGCCGGGTAAAACTTTCTGAAAGCCGTGTCCGCGGATATGGACGACTTGGAGCACAGTATCTCGATCATAGACAAGCATAACTAAAGTTTATTGCTGTAAATTTGACTTTATACTGACTAGTAATCAGCTTCACTATAATGGAATGGCTAATTAATACTGCCCACAATTGCTTGTTTGGGTCGTCGCCAGCGACCATTGTACCTGCCTAGTAAATATTGCAACTACAACGAAATGGCTGAATAAAAGTACCAAACAACTGCTGGGTTTTGTGGTTATCTCATGCTATCTCAGATCGATTAGTAATTGCAACTACAACGGAATGAATAACTAAAAGGGCCCATCGCTTCTTTAATCGGACAATTATCTATACCGACTAGTAATTGCCGCAACGATAATGAATAATTAAAAGCGCCAATCGTGTGAGTTCCTCGGTTGACTTCCTCGTTTGGTCTTGAGGGGAAACGCCAGATGGGTTTGTTTGATGATAGTATCGAGTTGGATCCGAATAGGTCTTTCTTACCCTCTCTCGATAACCGCCATTGTATCGAGTCTCAGTAGGTTGTTTAGTGCATCTTGCCACGCCGCCGCCCACCATACCTATGTAGGCGAGGACCACCGATTCTAGCCTCGCCAGTGTCTTGGCCTCAAGATCGACGCCTCTCTTTTCCTTTTCCTTTGTCGGCACCCTTTTGTTTAAGCAGGTTTTGGGATCGACGTCGTTAGCGTGGTTACCCTTCCGCTTGGCTCGGGGTTATGGACGCCATTGGTTATTCTTCGTGGCTCTTAGCCCCATTTGCATATTGTCCGTAGTCGGACGTGTATCGTTTACTGGTGATTTGGATCTTTGTATCGATATTCGTATTCTTGACTCTTTGAGTCAACTGTATATATATCTGTTCTGTGGGTCCCATCGAGGACTGTTGTGTAATGTTATTACTTTGTTTTCCACCCGCACGAAAGTGCCTGGTGGGCACCATTGAATCGTTTCTATGCGGGTTTGGCGGGTTTCGCTAAAACTTGCATAGATCCGATTCTGAGGGTGTTACAAGTTTTAAAAAAGAAGATGGGAAAAAGTGAGAAAAAGTTAAGCGGCTAGGATGAACCAAGGGCACAAAAATATAAATTCCTTTATTTTATATCTTTGAGTCATAAAAAATATACTATAAGGGGAATGTTCTTTAAGGCAATATCCAATGCTTATTATGTATTCTCAAACAAAACCTATCCAATACACAACATACTCGAACCGAAAAAATCTTATCAGGTGTAAGTAAGGTATTATAACACGAGAGACGATGGATTCAACATATGATGGAACGGCAGTGTGCCTAACTCCCACATGTGTGCCAGAGCCTCAAGTGTTCTATACAATGATGTCTAGGAGTCAGAACTCATGGTTTTTTGTTGAGATATAGGTGATGAAGCGCAATTGCTACTTCATCAGTCAAAGCGGAAAACCATCACGTTGAGGATAATCTTGCTGAAGCATAGTAATACTTCAAAACGAGAAAACCTCACATGAAGGAAAAGGAAACCATCGTGACGAGGAAAACCTTCTTCATGAAACACATGACCATTGGATTTGTTTTAGTCCTACTATTGCATATCTTTTCGACAAGATGCCATACAACGACTATGAAAACTTTATACAATGGCTAATTCTCTACTATGCCTATAAATAGAACCTTAGCCCTAGCGAGCAAGGTCAGTGGAACCGAGCACAAAGTGTTCTATCCCATGCGGTTCTCCCCTTTTTCTCTCAAGCATCCTTTCCGATTTATCGAGAGAAGAAGGTTATCATGGTTTGGTTGAGCACTAAACATGAGCATGCTATGGTTAAGAAGATCAAACCAATTACTCTTTGTGATTCGACATCTCCTGGACGGTTAGGTTACATGACCATCGACTGTCCAAGTTGTGGACTTGTCGAGGTTCTCGCGGGCATCCAAGGTGTGCATTGGCCACAAAGAGGTTTGTAGATCACCTGTAGAATATCTTGTCGTAGTGATCTCAGGGACGAAGTTTATTTTAAGGGGGAGAGTCCGTAACATCCCAGCATTAGAGCTTAGAAATAAGCTGAACTCAGATGTGTGCATTGCATTCATGCATAGAAAATCCGAATATTTTTTGCACTTTTGAACAAAGCTTGTCAAAGTGATTGAAGCTTCTCTTAACCTTATGGAACTGAAGTAGATCATCAAGTTGACTGCGATAAGTTTCAATATGACCTTTGTTAAAACCTTATTTTGGGTAAAGATGATTTGATCTAAGGGTAGATCAAATGTAATAAAACTAAACCACCAACACATTACTTAATGTTTGATACCTGATCTTTAAGAGATCATATCATGGTATTCATCACAACAACTCATAATACCAAGTTAAGTATCTAACTCAAGTAACAATAATTTAATAATTAAATCTTGATATATCTTATTCTTATCCCTTCCTACCATGAGCATCATGGTAGTTCTTCAATAGTAATTCATTAGCACCTATTGAGTAGGAAGGAAAACAAGTCAAGACCATTCACCACATATCTTTCTAGCTATATTAATTCCTATCATCTCTTTTGAACCTTGCTCTAATATCTATTGAACATCAATGTTGAGTAATCAAGTAATGATCTATCAATTCTTAACCTATCATAATTTAATATATCAACTTTTCCTTATCATAGTATTCACTTTAAAGCCTATAAAGAAAGAATTAAGAAGAGGTAAGTAGGAATGTTAGTTCTAGATGTCATCTATAGGATGGGAGTGTTTGAAGAGAATAAAATCAATATGATAATTGATGGATTTAACTCACTCATGAATGATAGTAGAGTTATCTAAAATAAAGATATATGTGGTAACAAATAGGATTATAAGGATGGATTTTGGAGATAGTTACCAAGGAGAAATCTTATTGGAACAAGTAGGCATAGACAATGAATAATATCTCTTAGTCAAATAGAGGTACTAAGAAGATAATTATAATGCAACTGTAATGTAGTATTGATAAAAGCCTTGAGTAGCCAACTAGAAACCTAAGCCATAAATGATCAAAGGATTATAATGATCATTCTTAAGTCACTAAGAGTGATTGATTATATCATGTATAAGTGACATTGGTGGATAGAACATGATTAAACCCCAGTATAGATATGTTTTCCTAGGATAGTCATAACAAGTCACAATGATATAATGTGAAGTTGAAATATGAACCATTGGAGGTAAGTAAAGATAAGATAATATGACTAAGATAATGTTAGAACAACCTTGAGTTATAAAATTAGTATTATTTTTCTTAAAGGATAATAAGCATTTGATGAAAGTAGGATTTGATATATACATCCATTGGAGGAATATTAGTGATGGATGATAAAGTAAATGTATGAATGAATTCAAAAGTAACTACTTGTTGGATTGGAGGTTATCATTAGTAGAGTAGTTTGATATAATCAAGTGTAGGTATGAAAATATTATGAAAAGCTTCAGTGACAAGCTTCTGAGATTTATAAGTGTGATTACAAAGTAAATTGTGAAGTAAGAGAGTAAACATTCAAGTGGACATGGATTCAAAAGAAGTATTCTAGAGATGAGAGTTATCTCTATGAGGAGATCATATAGAGCTTTAGTGTCAACTCATTGGATTTACAAATGGATTTAGAAGGAGGAAGTATTGGTAAGAATATACTCGTGAAGTAGTAGTATAAATAGGAAAGGAATTCCTTAATTAGAAGTCAATAATCATGAAGGAAGGAAGACAGGGATTCCCGAGAAGCTATCAACCAATACTATAAAAATCCATATCAAATTTCCATGCCTACCTCATTCCTCTAGACCCTAATAGAAAACACAGTACCATGGAACTGTCAAGATCACATTAGAAATAAATCTCAACATCTCACTCTAACTTATTATATCAATCATAATCATAAACTTAGAAGTAATGTCCTTAATGAAGGGAATATGTCCTGAGAGGCAACAATAAAGTTTTTATTATGTATATTCCAAGTATATGATAGATGCTTATTTTTCATGCTATAATTGTATTAATACGGAAATGTTAATACATGTTTGTTTAATAAACCAACATAAAGTTCCTAGTTATGCCTCTCTCATATACTAGCTCGTTGATTAACAAGATGATCAAGGTTTCCTAATCATGGACATTGGATGTTGTTAATAACGAGATCATAACATTAATGTAATGGTGTGATGAACATTCATCTAAAGTATAGCATTACGATCAAATTCATTGAGTTTATATTGCTATAACAACTTATGAAGTGATCCTAATCCATAGACCATGAGATCATGTTAATCACTAACACCGGAAGAGTTTCTTGATAACATCAAACGTCACACCGTAACAGGGTGATTATAAAGATTGGTTCAGAACTAGTAAAGTGTTATGTTGAGGCCCATGGATCGAGTGTGGAATTTGTTCATCCCGATGACGGATAGATATACTCTGGTCCCTCTCGGTGATATCACATTGGTTAGCTTGCAAGCAAGTGATTTCATCACTAGAATGTTATATCACGGGAACAAGAAAAGAGTGCATGTCAGTAAAGAGATCAAACTAGGTATGGAGATACCAATGATCGAATCTCGGACATGTAATATATTGTGAAACAAAGGGATTAAGATACTATCATAAAAGGTTCCGACGATCACAAGAAAGTAATCGTTGAATGTGTGGAAGTCAGTATGGGTCTCCAGATCCCACTTCTGATTATTGATCGGAGAGGGGTCTCGATCATGTCCGCATTATTCACGAACCGTAGGGTGACACACTTAATAGACACCGACATCCATTCGGAGAAAAAGTTTCATGCCGGAAAGAATAACAAGCGCAAGAATTTATTTCACTAGATACCGAAACAGGTTTTCGGGTGAAATTGCAGAAAGTGATTTTGCATGTGAAATTAAATACTAACAAGGGGTTATATGTGAATGTTTGTCATTAAAGTAATTGACAAGATTCTGAATAAATAAAAGGAGTTTTATTTAATGAGAGTTTGCATTAAATTTGGTGGAAATTTAATGGGAATTTGAGTGGGATTTTGAGTGGAGGGAATTGAAAGGCATTTGAGTGAGTGGAGTGTCCACCCACATGAATGAAGGAGGGGAGGGGAAGCCCCCATGGCCGGCAGCCACCCCATTGGGGTGCCCCCTCCTCCTATAAAAGGAGCCCCTCTCCTCTCTCTCACTTACACCTCCTCGTGAAGGATCTCTCTCCCCTCTAGTATTTATCCCCCATGGTCTCGGACTAGCGAGATACATGTTCCCGGTGGATATTCGACAAGAAAGAGTTGTGCTTCCGCTGCATCACTGGAGCGAGGAGGCGGAGGTTGCTCGGTTCCTCGGACGTGTGTGCGAGAACGGATGCGCCGCTAAGTTGCGGTGCTAAGGACTTCCTCTCGATCTTGATATCGGCAAGAGATCGTCTACATCAACCACAAGTTTAACTTGTTAAGCTTTGTCAGTCTTCAAGGGTATGTTCTCTACGGATATACATCCGCCCATTGTTTGTATCTAGTATATAGATCTTGGTACATAGTTGTTCCCATCGTAGGAATTTTTTGTTTTCTATGCTGCAAACCCTACACTTAAACCTTGATCTTTAACCATATTCACTAAATAAGATAAGTATATTAAAACCTATAACACTTATGGTTGTATTTGTAGCTCAAAACCCTGGCTTAATACATGACACTAAATCATCTTGATCACTTTATTAATTCTTGCTACAATTCCTTATGTGTTAAATTCTACCAAGACAATAACCACACTTCAGATGGTAGTGAACCATTAGTTAAGAAATTATCCATGCTTACTTTGAAAGTAAGTAGGATAGTTATGAATAGCATTTTTTAAGGACACTGAGTAAAGGAAATTTCAAACTTCAAGAACCCTAGAATTTAAAACCACCATATAATATGGTTGATAAATGGTGGCAAGTATGCATGCATATAATTCACCAACTTAAATAAGTATCATTACAATTATCATGGTGAAAATAAGAACATTTTTTATGAGACTCTCATATAAGAAATAAATACCTAAAACCCAAAATCTTATTTACTCTATTGAATAAATAATTTCCTATATATTAATGGATATTGAAATACACCAATAAGATTAGAGCAACCAACTCATATCATGGCCTCTGAAATGTTTGAAATACTGTACAAAAGTTTTAGTATTTAAATATATTGAAATTCAAATTGAAAATGAGTTGATAAAAAGTCAGAAATAGAAAAGGAAAAGGAAAAAGATCACATTAGTTTCTGACCCACGACCCATATTCCTTCCTCACTAATCGTCGCTCGCGTGTAGCAGTCACAACTCCCCGCTCACTCTACTGCGGCCCAGAAGCAGCCCAAGTACCGGTTCAGTAGTCACTAACGGGTGGGACCAGCAGAGGACCATGGGTTAAGATAGAAAATACGCTAGGGGGTTTTCTACAAAAGCAACATCGTTGTCATCCTCATGCACACATACACCTGTTTGTCTATGTTCGATTCCGTTCGCCAGCGTCGGCAATCTACGACCGCTGCTATGCACGCCGCCGTCACCAGCAGGGGATAAGAACGCCACTGTGCCTCTCCTTACTCATCCTTTCTTATCCCCATTCCTCTCCTCTTCCTCTTGAATTTCCTCCTTTGTCCTGAAACCCTATCCCTAGGACTCACTGGAGTCGTCGTTCCCGAGATCCCGTCGCCTCCCTGAGTGCACCATTAGACTCGCCTCGTCTTCCTCATCCTCCTTGTTGAAGCACACAAGTCGTGAAGCGTCTCCCTACCCGGAATCGAGCCCGACATCATCGGTTGCCCGAGATCTACCACCATCGATTTGTCGTCGTCTAACCTCGCTTTGCCTCCCAGAGGACTCCAGTGCAACCGTGGTGAGCTCCTGATCCTCCTGGTGCTTTCCCTTTCTTCGATTGCTTCCTAAATCGCGTTGCCTTTGTGCATCTGCCGCCGCTAGCCATCCTCGTGACCCGTCTCCGGTGACCATTCATGTGCGACGCCGCCACTATTAGGTTTACTGCATGGCACTGTCTTGCACCAAACTAACCACGCCTCCCAGAACCACTTCCTCCGACGTCTTCGATGCGCACCGGCGACCTGACGTCATGGTTGACTCGGTCAGCGTGTTGACTGGTCCACTTCCTATGTGGCGCATGACGTTTCGCTGACCCACTGGTCAGCGGCCTATGGAAGATTTAGTCTGGGTGTAAAAAGGAATTCCTTATTTCGAATATAATTCATCAAATGAATAAATTTTATTAAATCAACAACTTTTGTTTTATAAATGAGAAAAATATGTTTAATATATGAAAACTTAATAATGGTAAATGAGAAAATTATAAATAATATACTAAAATTCTTAGAAAAATAAAAATTACAATGTAAAACTATAAAAATAAAATATTATATCACTTAACTAAATATTTATTATTTATTAAGTGTTTATAAAGTAATAAATCTAATAAAAATCATATATTAATATTTAAAATTCATTAAAATACATATAATATACCAAAATGATCACAAAAATAATATCTACAGGTTAAAATTATAACCTTTCACTTTTGAGGTAAATAAAAATTTAACACTCTAATAACTTGAATTTAAACATATTTCCTTAATTGATAATTCATATAAGGATAAATAAAAATTGCTAATATTTATAATATTATACATCTAAGGTCTCATAATAGTAATTGCCTTAAATATTAATAATATGAAGTCCAAATAGTCCAAAACATCTTAATTACAATTTTTGATAAACTATCATTCCTAAATAAGTGTAGCATTTACCAAAAGGAGTTATCAAATATAAAATCCTCAAGATTATTATTTTGAACTTATTAAGACCTTTTACATTACTTCAACCACAAGTTTATAAACATACTATAAATCCAAAGATACTTCATAAGTAGTTAAGTAATATTGTTTCCATATTTATAAATTATAATCGCTCATTTGTAAGGAGGTAAATGATTATATTCAACTATAGTGTTAAGGAAACACTACCCAAATAGAAGTGTACCACTCTTAATTAACCTTAAAGAAACATTATGAAGTGAACAAATTATAATCCATCTAATGACCAAGATAGATAAGTCTCAACTACTAGTGTGGTCATTATTCAAATGAAGTAATTATTTCTTTCTTGAGAACTATAGTTAGTAAGAAACCAAAAAATGTTAACTTAAAGTTTAAATTATTTTGTTTAGTTAAGTAAACCTTTCCTCAAAAGTTATTCTTTTAAGATACACTAAAAGTAATTCTTAAGCATTCCAAAATAAATCTACTTAAGCAACAACCTTCATATAAGGAGTCATTAGATACAATTCCACACTTGAGTGCTTTATTATTATATGTTATTTATTATACTTACATGTTGCTTCACACACACACTCACAGGCCTTAATAAGAAGCACAAATGTGAAACTTAATCTAAAAGGGCAACACATTCCAAAGAAACCATTTCCAGTTTCCAAACCCTAGATCAACAACGCTTATTCCGGGGATTCGAGTTTATCAAATTGCATTACATTACTTATGCATAATAAAACCTTGCTTCTTTAAACATTAGTCCTTACCAGAACAATGATGCTGTTTTCAGATATTGGATCTTATATTGTCCTCAAAGACTGTGAGTGCATAATCTGGCAATCACAAAAGGCAAGTTCACACTTGCTCATGTCCTTTGGTTATTTTCTATCAAATATTTTCCAAATCCAGTGTTGTCATCACCTGCATTTCCAAAGGGTCAGAAAACACTATTTTTGATAATAATGTGAACTATTGGTTACTGATCCAGGGTGATCAGCTAATCTATTAAGCCTGTCAGTTGGAATACCAGTGCACATGAATATATCATCTAGGACTTAAAAACCAATGTCGCCAGTGATTCTTGCGCCATATATCACGCGTTAACCTTGAGATTTGGAATGGGACGAATAAGTGAGTTGTATCTTCTTACTTCCGCATGTAGCCGGATGCACGGGTCATGGCTATTATCCTTGTAGCGTGCAATAATTGGTAATTCATAGAGGATATGCAGCATATGGGTGGGAACCCTCAATGTCCCACGATAGTTCTGGAATCTGAACGGTCTATACTGCCCATTGCCGTAATTCAATAGGTGGGCATGGCGTACACCAAGGAGACATGCGGGGTCACGGAGAAGGCAGTGATTGGCTTGGATCATATACTGGGCCCCACAACATAGGAAGTGTGGGAGGCAAAGATCGCCCGGTTGTGCAACAAGGATTTGATCTCTCATGGGTAAAGCGACGCACCTCTTCAGAGTGTAAGAACTATAACTTGTTAGTCCCTGTTCCGGGAAGGAGCTGTGAATGCTGTAGTAAAGGAACTCCATGAAAGTTCTGGTAAACCTGTGAAGGCTGACGGACATAGCTTTTCAGAATAAAAGCAACCTTTGAAGAAATGTTTACGAAAACCTGCATTGCCTACGACCTATCGTCTGTGGTTGTAGTTAGTGCATCATACAATCCTTTTTAGTGAAACTTGCTGAGTACGCTCGTACTTAACGTCACAATGTGTGGCTTGTATGTGTGTTTGGAATGAATGAGAAAGAGTTGTTGGATTTCAAACCTTAGCCTTACTCAAAGTATAAAGCTTTTAAACCATACCCATAAGCCATAGAAATTTACCTCTTGTCTTAAGATCTACCTCAATCTTCAGATGACTCGCGGTGGAAGCAACTCATCCTAGGACCCGATGGTTCAGATTCTGTAAATGCTAGTAGCAGATTGAGAAACCAGTAGAACCGAGCGTCAAGCCAATCTCACCACTCTTCAGAAGATCGCCCAACTGGCACATGATAACCATGTCCATGGAAATCAGGATCACCATGGATCTAAGCTCAAGAACTTCCAAAACACCTATCCTCCTCTGTTTAGCAAATATGAAGAGACCTTAGATCCTGATGACTAGATGTAGACCATGGAGAACAACTTAGAAGTTGCAGGAGTAGATGCCGCGGAGAAAGTACTGTTTGCCACCCACTATCTGGCAAGTTCTATGAGAGCATGGTGGAATATCACTCGTACAATGAACGGAGGACAAATGATGACTTGGGAGGAATTCAAACTCAATTTCAGAAGGACTCATGTGCCCCTAGGTTTAATCCTAAGGATGAGGGATGAATTCAAGGAGTTAAAGCAAGGAAGGATGACTGTGGTGGAATACTGTGACAGATTTCTGTCTCTGGCTAGGTATGCCCCCGATGAGATCAACACTGAAGCAAAGAAGAAGGAAAGATTCCTGAATGGTCTACATGATGAGATGCAGACAATGTTTTTTTTGAAACTAGGGACTGTGAGGCAAAAAGCCCCACAACATTTTATTTCACTACCGAGAGTGGAGTATAATTGAAATATACAAGGGAGGGGGATAAAAAAGAAAGTCTCAACTAACTACCAGATTATAAAGGGAATTTACAATTAGAAGATCCCCAACAACTCTGAGAGGTTAGCAAAACTATAATAAAGCATGATTCACAAAGAGGCCAAAGTACCATCATGGTAGTGCCTCAATCCATGCCAGAAAATTGTCCTTGTGCTTGGCCTTAATCCTATGCTGCAAAAGAGTGATATCATGAACAAACTGGGCTTTCCAGTTAGCAAAAGAAGGTTTTTCTCCCCTAAATATTTTGCCATTGCGCAACAGCCAGATATTATAACATGCAGTAATAACAACCTCCATGAAGAAAGGATGACCAAAACCTTTCTTAGCATCAACAATCACCGCCTGGATGTTGTCATTGGAACTCCATTGAATTTGCAAATAGTTCCAGATACGAATCCTGAAGTTGCATTCAAAGAAAAGGTGATCATGATCCTCATAAGACCTAAGAGGGCATACAGTGTTAGTCAATATTCCTTTTGCCGATCTAGAAGCTCTAGATGTGGACTCTGCTATCCAGATGGAAGGAAAGATCAATCAAGCCACTGAGAACAGCAAGCATTGTATGATGCACCAGCCTGGACCACACAATACCCGAACTACCGCCCTAGTTCGATAACCTCGGTCTCTACTGAGGGAAAACTTGCTTATATGCTCATCACACCTTGCTCTTGGGGTTTCCAACGAAGTGCACCACGCACAGCCAACACACGTCGCTCCGCCCTCGCCCACAATGTCTAGGAGGTAGCCGTGACCTCACCGCCACTGCATGGTTGGGTTTTTCTTGGGGGTTTGGAGAAGGTGATGGGACAGTGGAGATGGTTGCGTGAGTGAGTGAGCGAGTGATGAGTGAGAGTGAGGAGGCCTCTATAAAGGTTAAGGGAGGCATCATTTTGTTGCACCACAGTGCACCTCATAACTGTGTACGCTACTGCACCATGCACGGCCACATGCGCCCGCTACACTCCGGTGCACCGCGACACACATACCGTGTGTCACGATTTTTCGCTCGTCTCTAACCTTGGCCACTTAGTTGTGCTCAGTTATACCCTCGAGTGTAACACTGGAAGTTAGGTTGTACTCAGTTTTGCAATCCAGTACTAACACTTCCGTGTGCAATATACTCACTTTTACCCTTCGGTGGTTGTTCAACAGAGAGTCAACGAATGGGTTTTAGCTAGCTAATTGAGTCATTTTATAAACAACAAATTCAAAGAGATCAAAACATAGTGGCATCTACCCAGGGAGTCTTATTATGTGACCTGCTACCATAAGAAATGTATATAAATCAAGTTTTAACCTAAATCACCAATTCTCAAATCACCTACTATCTATGAAGGTTCATGGCTTTCTACTCAAGCCTCTTCCCAAAACATCCCTTCCCAAAACATAATTTGTCTGAATGAGGAAATAATTGTCAAACTGATATATATCTGAATTGCAAATAGTTTGATGTATGCCAAGGTGTATTTTATTATATAAAAGAAGCATTTTACATTTTTTAAATCTCTTTCTGTTTCTATTTGAATCCCTTTGTCAGTTTTTCCCTTGGTTTTTAAGTTCTACTTAGTTTTGCGCTTGGTTTTTAAGTTCTACTCAGTTTCCCCCACTCTCTCAGTCACAAACTCTCACACATGTTCTCATATTGGATGCTACGCTTTGATTGGCCGAGACAGTTGTCACGCGGATCGTACCCACCATCCGTTGATCCTATGATTGATCCTCTATGATCTAGCGGACAGGATAACCCTGATATGTCGTAAACATATCTATAATTTTTTATGTTCCATGCTTGTTTAGTATCCACTTTGCTTTGCTTTGTCTACACTTTGAGGTATTTTTATATGTTTTTTGGGACTAACCTATTAACAAGATGCCATAGTGCCAGTTGCATGTTTTCTATTGTTTTTTGGTTCCAGAAAAGCCAGAAAATGAATATTCTCGGAATTGGACGGGACAAAATCCAAAGTCAATATTTCACCGAGGAGAACATGGAGCCAAAAGATGAGACGGAGGAGGGCCGTGAGGGGCCCACACCCCCTATCCACGCGGCCAGGCCTGGCCCGCGCCTGAGGGGTGCGGCCGCCTCGGGCACCCCCTCGGTCTCCCCCTTCGCCTATAAGAAGCCCCTGATACCAAAACCCTAAGTACCTGATCATTCTTCCACGGAATTGTCCGTAGACACCACCACCATCATCCCTAGATCGGGGGGATCTAAAAATCTTCCGGCACCTTGCCGGAGGGGAGAGATCATCCCGGAGGCATTCTTCATCACCATGCGAGCCTCCGGTATGATGTGTGTGTAGTTCCACCTTGGACTATGGGTCCATAAAGTAGCTAGATGGTTGTTTCTCCTCCTTTGAGCTACCATGTTTAGATCTTGTGAGCTCCATTCATGATCAATATCATATTTGTAATCATGCATGTTGTGTTTGCGGGGATCCGATGGATATTGAGATTACTATGTCATATTGATTAATGATTATATCTTGTTGATTCTATCATGTCTATGTTGTTTGAGATCTTGCATGCTCTCCGTTTCTAGTAGCTCTCTTGGCCAAGTAGATGCTAGTGAAGGAAATATTCCCTAGAGGCAATCATAGAGATGATTATATTTCTTATGTATCCATGAGTTATTGTAATGTTCCTTGAATATCCATATCACACAACTTGTATTGATTGTAAATTATGTGAATTGTTTGTGAAACTCTTTACTTGTATGGTTATTTAATAGTTGTCCCTAGTCGGAGTTCATGTGAGGACACACGTGAATATTAGACTAGCACATCGATTGGTTGATGACTATGTTTTGCAAGTCATAGACATGGAGATGTCAAACCAATTATGTGGAGACATGCTATGAACATGGGGTTGGACTGACCCAACTTGAGACTGGAAATTAGTTGCAGCTCTCTCTACACATCGTGTACGTTTTGTCCTTAGACATGAGATTGTCGCATGTACTTGAGATGTGGATCAACCTACTTTAGGGCTATCAGACGCTACTCCATAACTGGGTAGTTATAAAGGTAGCTTTCGGGTTTGTCCTGAAGCATGCTGCAAGGCATGGTCAATCAAGATGGGATTTGCCCCTCTCTACTTGAGAGAGATATCTCTGGGTCCCTAGAGTGATCGGGTCCATAAATGCATGGCCGTGCTACATATGGTTAAGAGTTAACCTAGTAAAGGGATTCCGAATCACGGTATCGAGAAAGGGAGGTCAGCTTGGAGCTAGACCAAATATCGTGAGGCAAAGGGAAAGACATGTACTAAACCTTGTGATGGTTCGTCTGATATGATATTTGTATGCGTTTAGGAGTTGGCACGTCTTGCTAAAGGCCGCTA
Source organism: Avena longiglumis (assembly GCA_030063025.1). Lineage (NCBI taxonomy): Eukaryota > Viridiplantae > Streptophyta > Magnoliopsida > Poales > Poaceae > Avena > Avena longiglumis. Next base: position 367,788,488 of record CP125978.1, read on the forward strand.
CCAACTATTGATAGAATAAGTGTATTCGTGTCATGTCTATACGTATATGAACCTATAGGGTCACACACTTAAGGGGCTGGAAGCCTAATGAGGATTAGATCCGAATTAGACCATGCTTAGGCTACTAATGGGATGCTAATGAAGAAGCCCACTAGGGACGTCTATATAAGAAGGCTGGGGCGAGCTAATCAGGGGAGAGCTATTCCACCTAGTCGCCACTCCTCATGCCTGTGTTGCACGCGCGGACCTACCAGTCCGGCGTCTGGCGCTTCCACCCCGCACGTGTGGATACCTCAGAGGAGCTACATCTATAGCGCTTGGACGAGCCGTGCTGAGGGGATTCTCTCGTGGGACAAGGACAAGGAGGAGACGTAGAACATCTACACTGACTCGACGCGCTTCATCAAGTTCCGCAAGTACGCGTCTAGTGGTAATCCCGTGATCTATGACAAAAGTAATCATGATTTACGCGGTATAAAATTTTGATTTGCGCTAGTGTAGCCTACCCGTATCCCTTCAGCTAGTGACTCCAAGAGGGGGTATTTATGCTCTATAGTAGGTTCATGCCTCTATTGAATCAGGGGAAGTGACAGAAATCTCTAAGGTTGTAGATGTGTTGTTGCTACTAGGGATAAAACAGCAATCGCTTGTTCACGGAACAATTGTATTGTTTACTTCACACAACTTTCTTAAAGCGGTTATCCTTTGATTGCAACTTAATACTGGAGGGGGTTCGGATGATAACCTGAAGGTGGATTACTAGTCATAGATGCAGTTGGATGGCGGTCTATTTATATTGTTGTAATACCCAATCAAGTCTCTTAGGATCATGAATGTCTAGTATTGCATTGTTATGCCTTGCTCTATTCTGTCAATTGCCCCGCTATAATTTGTTTACCGAGCATGTTATGTTGTTTATCTTAAGGAGAACACCTCTAGTGAACTGTGGACACCGGTCCAATCTTTACCATTTATACATCTTCCACTGTTACTGTTTACTTTCTATAAGCCACCATTGCCTTCCACACCATACGTTTAATCCTTTGTTTTCAGTAAACCGGTGAGATTGACAACCTCATTGTTTGTTGGGGCAAAGTCTTGAGTTTGTGTTGTGCAGGTTTCCAAGTTTCTAGCAACACCTTTGAGTTGTTTCCTTCCTCCTACTGGTTCGATAACCTTGGTTTCTTTCTAAGGGAAGACTTTATGTTGTGCTCATCATACCTTCCTCTTGGGGTTTCCCAACGAAGCTCTACGGTGATCTAAGCCGCCATCAAACCCCTGTATCTGTCGGGGGGCACCCTATATCCATGCAAAATAACGAGTTTGCCACCGGTACTTTAACTCCATCAACAAATGATTTTGATATAATTTGAAGGGAAAGTGTTCAAAGGTGTATAATTTTCGTATATGCAAGTTTATGCATTATATATCACTCCATGAAAATGATAAATGATCAGGATTTTATTAGCACAACATTATCATGTCCTAAGTGCGATTTCAAAGAGTTCAAAGGTGTATAATTTTTTGCCATATGCAAGTTTATGCATTACATTCTATGAAAATGATAATCTCTTAAGATTTTCTTAGCACATCATTATCACGTATTAAGTTCGATTACATAGTGTTCAACGGTTTATAATTTTCGTATACGCAAGTTTATGCATTATATTTCACTCCAAGAAATGATAAATTATTAGGATTTTATTAGCACAATGTTATCATGTTCTAAGTGCGATTTCAAAGAGTTCAAAGGTGTATAATTTTTGTATATGCACGAGGCATAAAGATTTTAGTTTTGTGATCACTTTTCACGCTCTAAAAATGGTAAACTCTCAAGCTTTTCTTAGGACAACATTATCATATCCAAATTGTAATTTGAAAGTGTTCAAGAGTTGTGTCAACTATAAAAACTCTTTTACATTAAGAGTTGTATAAAAATATTTAATTTGAAAGTGTTGAAGAGTTGTGTCAATTATAAACACTCTTTTACATTAAGAGTTGTATAATGTTTTTAATTTGAAAGTGTTCAAGAGTTGTGTCCATTATAAACACTCTTTTACATTAAGAGTTGTATAATTATTTTAATTTGAAAGTGTTCAAGAGTTGTGTCAATTATAAACACTCTTTTACATTAAGAGTTGTATAATTTTTTAATTTGAAAGTGTTCAAGAGTTGTGCCAATTATAAACACTCTTTTACATTAAGAGTTGTATAATTTTTTTGATTTGAAAGTGTTCAAGAGTTGTGTCATTTTCTTATTTATTTGTCACATCCCAAGATTTTCCAAATCTTGTAATGTGAAAAATAAATGAATAAAATAAAACTTTGTTTGATTTTTAGAGTGAGAAGAAACTTTTTGAATCCAATTGGAAATCTTCAAACCAATGTGGATCAAATAAAATCCTAATGGGATTAAAAAGATAAAACATTTATAAAGGAAACTAAAATATTATGAAACTACTATTTTTGATCTTTTAAATAAAGGATTTGGTTTTCAAAAAGTAAAGACAGATTTATAAATAAGGATTATTTATAAAGCCAAATTAAACCTTGGCCAATGTTTTGAAATAAAATGTTTTGTTTTGATGAAAATAGTAAGGTTTATTTAAATAAAATAATAAGGATTTACTATCCAATAATATTTAAATAAAAGGTTTTACCATTTTAATTAAAACATCAAAACTTATTAAATTATTTTAAATAAGTTTTCCAAGTATTTTATATTTTCAAATAAAACCTACTGATTTGGTTTTTAAAATATTTGGACTTCAAATAGAGATTTTATTAAATAAATCAAATCCTATTTGATTAATAAACCATGGTCCATTTTATTTAATTAATGAATGGAACCTAAAAAGATTTAAAATATTGTTTCATTTTGGATTTTGGTTTTATGTTGATAAACAGAACCAATTTCAAAGTTTCAAAGTATGGTGTTTGTTTGAATTTATTTGAGTATTGTTTGGTTGTTTGAATTTCAAAACAGGAAATAGTTATAGAAAAAGAAAAAGCCAGCAGACAGAAAAAAATAGGATCTGGTCGACCCAACCCAGCAGCCCAACAAGGCCCAGTACCAGCCCAGCCTTCTTTACCCCGAAAGAAAACGATTTGCACTCATGTTCGACCACAGAGACCGACCCTGGACTTTCCTTCTTCTTCTCCTCACCCTCACTCCACCCCACCTCCTCCTCCTCATCCTCCTCTCCTTCTCCCCAAACCTCGCTGTTGTGCGTTCTCTACCATTCAATCCGCGCGTAAATTCACGATTAATGGCTGCGTTAACCTCGCCCCTGACCACACGCACTTAAGCACCTCTCCTCCCTCTGTCATTTCCCCCAAACGCCAACTCCTCCTCGCCACCAGGCTGCTCGGAATCATCTCCAAGCCGCCACTGCTCCGACGAGCTTCCACCTCCAATTCCGGCCAGTACTTGCCACCTCCTGCCTCCACAAGCACACGAGCACATCCACCACTCCCTGGCACTTATCCCAGTACCCTCTGTTCAACCGCGGGCGCCCCTGGGAGCCGTCTTCGACAAAGCTCTGAGCGCCGTCGTCTGTCTCGTCTCCGTCGAGCTCCTCCGGTAAGTCCAGACCGCCCCAAGCCTCCTCCTTCACGCACACAGCATATCCTTGATCGTACGCGTATAACCATGCTTTTGGTTTGCCTTCTCGTGACCCGTAGCATCATCCTCGACCTTGACAGCGTGCACCCGTCGCCAGACCCAACTCCGGTGAGGAATCCCGCCTGTCCTCGTGCGCCCCTTGCCAAGCCAACCGTATGTTGAGCACCACCTCGACCTCGTGAACACGGTGAGCACCTTCCCCTCCTCCCTCGCTTCCTATTTCACCAACACCGCCACCGTCTGGCCGTACGCCGCTGATAGCCGCTGTCGGCGCCGCTCGCATTTGGTCAAGCACGCTAGCACCGTAGGATCTTGATCCGACGCTTGCGATAGATCACTTAAGCAGCGAAGAGGTACGCTTTCTAAACCGTGCGATCTGTTAGATCCAACGCACCACAGAGCCGATCCGGCCGAAGCGGTATCGACCAGTGAAATTGCGACGCGTGGCCAGATTTTGGTTAGAACTGAATTTGAAATCTGATTAGAATGTGAATTTCAAACCTTTGTAACTTTTGATCCACACGTCCAAAATTTTCAAACTTTATATCGTTGGAATTAGTAGAACAAACCCTAGCGAACCATGGAATTTGTTTAGCAAATAGTATCTGTTATATTGTTGGTTTTTGCAGAAACTTTTGATTGCTTGTTTAGATTAGAAAAATGATTCAAAAATGTTTCTGAAGTTGAAACCTTGGAAAATTAGTTTGTAGTGAACTCACTGACCCTAGGAACCAACCCATAGTTTTGAAAATGAATTTGGTGAAGTTTAGGATGAATTTATTGGTTTAGTCCATTTTTAGCCAAATAAAAATAATAGTTTTGATATGAAAATGTTTTTGGAGTAAAAACTTTGGGAAAATGTTTTGGATCAAACCTACTGACCCTAAACACCAAGTTTTGAGAAACAACAACTTATTTGGTGAAACCTAGAGTTGTTGCTTTGATAAAAATATTTTCCACCACATAAAATGATGATTTGATTTAAAAATGGTTTATGGACAAAACCCTTTTGCAAATAACTTTGCCACTTTGGAAAATGACCACTTTGAACCTTACCAAGTTTAGAAGCCTAGTGGAGACCATCTTTGCAAATGGAACCATCTCTTGTATGTTTACAAGCATGACCTTGATCCCATTGTTTTATGTGAGTGAAATGTTTGATTGATTATTTGGAATGCTAGTTGATATGGTGTTTGCTTGATTGATTGTAGTGAAATTAGCAAAGTGTGAGACTAGCAAGATCAAGGAGTGAACCATCATTCCCTACCAAAAAGGAAAGTGACACTATCATCTAAAGTCCTACTATTTTCATTATACTTAGTGGATTTTGAAAACATGCATGAAAAGTATTTCTATACTTATGCTATGCTAAATCCTAATAGGATACCCTATACATTCCTTAGTGAAAACAATGTAGTTGTTACATGCTTAGCCATGCTATATTTTGAAAAGAGATACATGTTGAGATTTTATGAAGTTGAGAAAAGGACTTGTGATTTTATATAATAAAACAAGGACTCAATGAACCACCTGGGTGGCTAAGGATACTTTGAGTTTTGGAGAAGGTGGCAACCAAAGGAACCATGTCTATGGCAATCTCTTTGTGTTGTGCTCCAAAGGAAACCACCCAGGAAACTTAGAGATTGGACATGTTTCTCCAATTGTGGCTTTCGTGTGCAACCACATGCTATTATGGCTCTGGCTTAGTCAACTACATTGGGAAGACCCATGCACTGTCTTCAGTTAACTGGACATGGGGACCTGGAATCCTACATGGGTGCTGAAGGTAAGCTAGCAATGGTGTATTGGAGGACCCTTTGGAAAGACTTCGTCACATTCTCAATCTGCCAGTACTCCATCTTGGTGAGCACTAATCCAGTAGGCCACTGGTGGCAAAAGGATGGGATTGTGACATGTGGGTAAAGTGTGCAACTTCTGTAGAAGATAATAAAATCTAAGTACTTAGCCGTGTCCCCGGTTATGGACAATACTGAGCAACTAAAGTTTGAAGCTATGGGAGATCTCGACATTCTAATTTCTAAAAGAAAACTTTTAAGGACTTGATGCACCTGGGGTTACCAAGGAGCTCAAGAGACTTTGACAAAACTTGATGTACTTGGGGTTACCAAGGAACTCAAGAGATTTTGTTGAAAACATGAACACTTGGGGTTACCAAGGAACTCATGTGATTTTGATAAAACTTGTTGCACTTGGGGATACCAAGTAGCTCAAGGGAATTTTGACAAGAACTTGAACACTTGAGTATCTACCAAGGAGTTCAAGGGATTTTTGAAAAGGAGATTTGACAAAGGACCAAAACCATTTTGAAAAGATAGGATAAAGTATTTCTTTTATGCAAATGAGCCTAAAACTCTACTTAGCCAAATTTGCATCTAATGATAGGATCCACTTATATTACAATTAGTAGTGAAACTTTCCAATACAATTCAAATGTATTGACCCTTGTGGCTGTAACTTGTAATGTTGCAGGTTTGATTGATTTCAGTGAAGATTGTTTGATTATGATTACAAAGTCTACAACCAACATCTGCCTGTGGCACTTTGAAGATGAAGGACCCCATGACTATAGTTATTCCGCTGCAATGTAATGTAATAGCCAAATGAGCTATGTATGATGTAATAAAATTATGTTATTCCTGGTTATAAAGTTATATTATGACCTTTGTTTCTTGATATTACATCTAAACTGTGGATGCTAGCTATTGATCCAGGGACTAGCATTGTAAACACAGGGGACACCACCTTATGTTGATTAAAGGTTGGGACACTCCCTCTACAGATGGTATCAGAGCATTGTGTTGCCTGTAGGATTTGTAAACCTAGGATTGGACAAAAACCCTTAGAAGAATAGGAGTTTGTTCCAAAACTTATTTACAAACTAAACTTGTAAACTCTTTCCTTAACCATTTTGATTTCAACTCTACATCTCTTCTATTTCAAATTGATGGAAAAACCTACCCCATGACCAAGGACTACACCATGTGCAAAAGATGACTTCAACTTCTTCAACTCTAATGACTTCAACATCTTCAGCATGTTCACCAAGTACTTCCAACTTGGATATCACTAAGGACTACAAGTGAAACAAGGAAATCTTGCTCAATATTTAGAGACTGAGGGATTGCAAAAGTTAGAAGGAGCCTACATCATTTGAAGTATTGCAACCAAGAGTTTTTCTCAAGGAAACCATGATCTCATACAATAAGAATCATGAAGGAAGGAAAGATCACAAGTGAACCATATACATGGTACACCATATTTTAGTTAAGTCAAACACACCAACTTATGTTGTGTAACAAAAATATTTTTTGCCTAAGTATGTGCTTGAACTTTGTTGTTTGAGTGAAATGTTTGGTTTGTGATTGCATGCACATTGTTTGTGTGAATTGTGATGTGTGTGATTAGAAATATTTCCTTAGAAATATCTTGCCTATTCTAATCTACCATTCAACCCGAACAGATGACTACTCCAAGAGACTCCAACATCAAGGTTGATGACATCAACACCAACCAAGAGGACAGCATGAAAGAGCTCATAGCAACCCAGAATCAGTTGAACCAAGTGACAGCTCAATTCATAGCCAACACTAGTGGATAAGATCCAAAGATACAAGGATTTTTGGAAACTCAAGGCCAATTGATGCTTAAGGTGACTGATCAAATGATCAAAATGGAAGAAAGCTATCCCAAAAGAGTTTGTGACAACAAAGATGACAGAAACATTATTCTAGATGGAGCCCCATCTTGCATTATTTGTGGAGACAAGGATCATACTTCCAAGGAGCATGGAGATCAATGCCCCAACTGTGAAGAGAAACATCATGTTAGACAATGTCCCACTTCTCAAGCTACTTGCTACCTATGTGAAGGAAACAACCATGTTCCTATCCAATGCCCCATCTATTCCATTATTGAACAAAGGAAACAAGGTGGAATGCAAGGATCCAAGTCTACCTTACCTCCAAACAAGACAACCCAATTCAAAGGATCAAAGAAACCGAAGAAGCAAAAGATAGACAAAAGCCATGTGCAATGTTATAAATGTAAGGAAATGGGACACTATTCCGGTGAATGCCTAGAGAACCCGAAGAATAAAGAGATTGGCCAAGTAGTGTGCAACAACTGCAAAGAGCTAGGCCATTATGTAGCAACTTGTCCACAAGAGCCACGTAAAGAACTCAAGGACATCCACTGTTTCAATTGCAAGAATCCAGGACATTATGCAAGTAAATGTCCAGAAAAGATGAAGAAGTTGAACAAGCCTATGGAGAAACTCAACCTTGGCCCATGAATCAAGTATGGAAACAAAGGACACAATGCAAATGTTTGCCCATGAGAAGTTTTCCCCAGGATCCCAAGAAGGACAATATGTAATTTTGTTTGAAATTTTTAAGGGTGGTAGTACCCTAGTTGTTTTGAGCCTACTTGCAACCCTAGCCTTCCCAAATCTCGGGACGAGATTTATTTTAAGGGTGGTAGCCTATCACATCCCAAGATTTTCCAAATCTTGTAATGTGAAAAATAAATGAATAAAATAAAACTTTGTTTGATTTTCAGAGTGAGAAGAAACTTTTTGAATCCAATTGGAAATCTTCAAACCAATGTGGATCAAATAAAATCCTAAAGGGATTAAAAAGATAAAACATTTATAAAGGAAAATAAAATATTATGAAACTACTATTTTTGATCTTTTAAATAAAGGATTTGGTTTTCAAAAAGAAAAGACAGATTTATAAATAAGGATTATTTATAAAGCCATATTAAACCTTGGCCAATGTTTTGAAATAAAAAATTTTGTTTTGATGAAAATAGTAAGGTTTATTTAAATAAAATAATAAGGATTTACTATCCAATAATATTTAAATAAAAGGTTTTACCATTTTAATTAAAACATCAAAACTTATTAAATTATTTTAAATAAGTTTTCCAAGTATTTTATATTTTCAAATAAAACCTACTGATTTGGTTTTTAAAATATTTGGACTTCAAATAGAGATTTTATTAAATAAATCAAATCCTATTTGATTAATAAACCATGGTCCATTTTATTTAATTAATGAATGGGACCTAAAAAGATTTAAAATATTATTTCATTTTGGATTTTGGTTTTATGTTGATAAACAGAACCAATTTCAAAGTTTCAAAGTATGGTGTTTGTTTGAATTGATTTGAGTATTGTTTGGTTGTTTGAATTTCAAAACAGGAAATAGTTATAGAAAAAGAAAAAGCCAGTAGACAGAAAAAAATAGGATCTGGTCGACCCAACCCAGCAGCCCAACAAGGCCCAGTACCAGCCCAGCCTTCTTTACCCCGAAAGAAAACGATTCGCACTCATGTTCTAACCCGCGTAGAGACTGACCGGTGGACCTCCTTTCCTTCTCGCATCCTCACTGACGACTGGACCCCACCTTCCTATTCATCCTCCTCACCCGCGCGACTCCTTCTCCCCAAACCTCGCTGCTGTGCGTTCTCTGCCATTCAATCCGCGCGTAAATTCACGATTAATGGCTGCGTTAACCTCGCCCCTGACCACACGCACTTAAGCACCTCTCCTCCCTCTGTCATTTCCCCCAAACGCCAACTCCTCCTCGCCACCAGGCTGCTCGGAATCATCTCCAAACCGCCGCTGCTCCGACGAGCTTCCACCTCAAATTCCGGCCAGTACTTGCCACCTCCTGCCTCCACAAGCACACGAGCACACCCACCACTCCCTGACACATCTCCCAGTACCCTCTGTTCGACCGCGGGTGCCCTTGGGAGCCGTCTTCGACAAAGCTCTGAGCGCCGCCGTCTGTCTCGTCTCCGTCGAGCTCCTCCGGTAAGTCCAGACCGCCCCAAGCCTCCTCCTTCACGCACACAGCATCTCCTTGATCGTACGCGTCTAACCATGCTTCTGGTTTGCCTTCTCGTGACCCGTAGCATCATCCTCGACCTCGACCGCGTGCACCCGTCGCCAGACCCAACTCCGGTGAGGAATCCCGCCTGTCCTCGTGCGCCCCTTGCCAAGCCAACCGTACGTTGAGAACCACCTCGACCTCACGAACACTGTGAGCACCTTCCCCTCCTCCCTCGCTTCCTATTTCACCAGCACCGCCACCGCCTGGCCGTACGCCGCCGATAGCCGCCGTCGGCGCCGCTCGCATTTGGTCAAGCACGCTAGCACCATAGGATCTTGATCCGACGCTTGCGATAGATCACTTAAGCAGCGAAGGGGTACGCTTTCTGAACCGTGCGATCTGTTAGATCCAACGCACCACAGAGCCGATCCGGCCGAAGCGGTATCGACCAGCGAAATTGCGACGCGTGGCCAGATTTTGGTTAGAACTGAATTTGAAATCTGATTAGAATGTGAATTTCAAACCTTTGTAACTTTTGATCCACACGTCCAAAATTTGCAAACTTTATATCGTTGGAATCAGTAGAACAAACCCTAGCCAACCATAGAATTTGTGTAGCAAATAGTATCTGTTATATTGTTGGTTTTGGCAGAAACTTTTGATTGCTTGTTTAGATTAGAAAAATGATTCAAAAATGTTTTTGAAGTTGAAACCTTGGCAAATTAGTTTGTAGTGAACTCACTGACCCTAGGAACCAACCCATGGTTTTGAAAATGAATTTGGTGAAGTTTAGGATGAATTTATTGGTTTAGTCCATTTTTAGCCAAATAAAAATAATAGTTTTGATATGAAAATGTTTTTGGAGTAAAAACTTTGGAAAATGTTTTGGATCAAACCTACTGACCCTAAACACCAAGTTTTGAGAAACAACAACTTATTTGGTGAAACCTAGAGTTGTTGCTTTGATAAAAATATTTTCCACCACATAAAATGATGATTTGATTTAAAAATGGTTTATGGACAAAATCCTTTTGCAAATAACTTTGCCACTTTGGGAAATGACCACTTTGAACCTTACCAAGTTTAGAAGCCTAGTGGAGACCATCTTTGCAAATGGAACCATCTCTTGCATGTTTACAAGCATGAACTTGATCCCATTGTTTTATGTGAGTGAAATGTTTGATTATTTGGAATGCTAGTTGATATGGTGTTTGCTTGATTGATTGTAGTGAAATTAGCAAAGTGTGAGACTAGCAAGATCAAGGAGTGAACCATCATTCCCTACCAAAAAGGCAAGTGACACTATCATCTAAAGTCCTACTATTTTTATTATACTTAGTGGATTTTGAAAACATGCATGAAAAGTATTTCTATACTTATGCTATGCTAAATCCTAATAGGATACCCTATACATTCCTTAGTGAAAACAATGTAGTTGTTACATGCTTAGCCATTCTATATTTTGAAAAGAGATACATGTTGAGATTTTATGAAGTTGAGAAAAGGACTTGTGATTTTATATAATAAAACAAGGACTCAATGAACCACCTGGGTGGCTAAGGATACTTTGAGTTTTGGAGAAGGTGGCAACCAAAGGAACCATGTCTATGGCAATCTCTTTGTGTTGTGCTCCAAAGGAAACCACCCAGGAAACTTAGAGATTGAACATGTTTCTCCAATTGTGGCTTTCGTGTGCAACCACATGCTATTATGGCTCTGGCTTAGTCAACTACATTGGGAAGACCCACGCACTGTCTTCAGTTAACTGGACATGGGGACCTGGAATCCTACATGGGTGCTGAAGGCAAGCTAGCAATGGTGTATGGGAGGACCTTTTGGAAAGACTTCGTCACATTCTCAATCTTCCAGTACTCCATCTTGGTGAGCACTAATCCAGTAGGCCACTGGTGGCAAAAGGATGGGATTGTGACATGTGGGTAAAGTGTGCAACTTCTGCAGAAGATAATAAAATATAAGTACTTAGCCGTGTCCCCGGTTATGGACAATACTGAGCAACTAAAGTTTGAAGCTATGGGAGATCTCGACATTATAATTTCTAAAAGAAAACTTTTAAGTACTTGATGCACTTGGGGTTACCAAGGAACTCAAGAGACTTTGACAAAACTTGATGTACTTGGGGTTAACAAGGAACTCAAGAGATTTTGTTGAAAACATGAACACTTGGGGTTACCAAGGAACTCATGTGATTTTGATAAAACTTGTTGCACTTGGGGATACCAAGTAGCTCAAGAGAATTTTGACAAGAACTTGAACACTTGAGTTTCTACCAAGGAGTTCAAGGGATTTTTGAAAAGGAGATTTGACAAAGGACCAAAACCATTTTGAAAAGATAGGATAAAATATTGCTTTATGCAAATGAACCTAAAACTCTACTTAGCCAAATTTGCATGTAATGATATGATCCACTTATATTACACTTAGTAGTGAAACTTGCCAATACAATTCAAATGTATTGACCCTTGTGGCTGTAACTTGTAATGTTGCAGGTTTGATTGATTTCAGTGAAGATTGTTTGATTAGGATTACAAAGTCTACAACCAACATCTGCCTGTGGCACTTTGAAGATGAAGGACCCCATGACTATAGTTATTCCGCTGCAATGTAATGTAATAGCCAAATGACCTATGTATGATGTAATAAAATTATGTTATTCCTGGTTATAAAGTTATATTATGACCTTTGTTTCTTGATATTACATCTAAACTGTGGATGCTAGCTATTGATCCAGGGACTAGCATTGTAAACACAGGGGACACCACCTTATGTTGATTAAAGGTTGGGACACTCCCTCTACATTATTATACATCCATGTCCCTATTTTTTAATTATAAACACTCTTTCACTTGATTGCAGCCGAGACATTAACTCAATAAACTAATTAAATCATCAAAATGGCTCGCCGGACGCATTCTCACAGTAAGCGCCATGTCTAATCAGAACATTTTGGTGTGAGATCTAACCTTCTCTGCCCACGGTTGCCATTATCATCCTTCATAAGATGTGGGTCCGACGCTCACGTGGATAAGCTGTGTGTCCCATGCTGATCTGGTTAAGTGGAGAGAGGTGTCCACTACGAGAACCAACTTAATACGGCCTCACTTGTCAGCATGTAATGGCAAGGGTCCACTACAGGACCTGACAGACCGCAGCCCCACTTGTCAGCACATAACAGCGAGGGTCCGCTACAGGCTCGAATAAATGCGGCCCCACTTGTTAGGATGTAACGGCAAGGCTGACGGCAGCGAGTTTCAAACCGTGTGAGATGTTCATAGTAGGAGATGGGCAAAAGTGAGGAAAAGTTAAGCGACTAGTAAAAGTGAGTACAACTAAGGAACCAAGGGCACGAAAATAGAAATCCCTTTTAATAATGGTAAATGAGAAAATTATAAATAATATACTAAAATTCTTAGAAAAATAAAAATTATAATGTAAAACTATAAAAATAAAATATTATATCACTTAACTAAATATTTATTAAGTGTTTATAAAGTAATAAATCTTATAAAAATCATATCTTAATATTTAAAATTCATAAAAATACATATAATATACCAAAATGATCTAAAAAATAAAAGCTACATGTTGAAATTATGACCTTTCACTTTTGAGGTAAATAAAAATTTAACACTCTAATAACTTGAATTTAAACCTATTTCTTTAATTGATAATTCATATAAGGATAAATAAAAATTGCTAATATTTCTAATATTATACATCTAAGGTCTAATAATAGTAATTGCCTTAAATATTAATACTATGAAGTCCAAATAGTCCAAAACATCTTAATTACAATTTTGAATAAACTATCATTCCTAAATAAGTGTAGCATTTCCCAAAAGGAGTTATCAAATATAAAATCCTCAATGTTATTACTTTGAACTTATTAAGACCTTTTACCATTACTTCAACCACAAGTTTATAAACATACTATAAATCTAAAGATACTTTGTAAGTAGTTAAGTAATATTGTTTCCATATTTATAAATTATAACCACTCATTTGTAAGGAGGTAAATTATTCTATTCAACTATAATGTTAAGAAGACACTACCCAAATATAAGTGTACCACTCTTAATTAACCTTAAAGAAACATTATGAAGTGAACAAATTATAATCCATCTAATGACCAAGATAGATAAGTCTCAACAACTAGTGTGGTCATTATTCAAATGAAATAATTCTTTCTTTCTTGAGAATTATAGTTAGTAAGAAACCTAAAAATGTTAACTTAAAGTTTAAATGCTTTTATTTAGTTAAGTAAACTTTTCTTCAAAAGTAATTCTTTTAAGATACACTAAATGTAATTCTTAAGCCTTGTTCAAAAACAAAATAAATCTACTTAAGTAACAACATTCATATAAGGAGTCATTAGATACCATTCCACACTTGAGTGCTTTATTATTATATGTTATTTATTATACTTACATGTTGCTTCACACACACACTCACAAGCCTTAATAAGAAGCACAAATGTGAAACTTAATCTAAAAGGGCAACACATTACAAAGAAACCATTTCTAGTTTCCAAACCCTAGATCAATAACGCTTATTCCGGGGATTCGAGTTTATCAAATTGTATTACATTACTTATGCATAATAGAATCTTGCTTCTTTAAACATTAGTCCTTACCGGACCAATGATGCTATTTTCAGATATTAGATCTTATATTTTCTCCAAGACTATGAGTGCATAATCTTGCAATCACAAAAGGCAAGTTCACACTTGCTCATGTCCTTTGGTTATTTTCTATCAAGTATTTTGCAAATCCAGTGTTTTCATCACCTGCATTTCAAAAGGGTCAGAAAACACTATTTTTGATAATAATGTGAACTATTGGTTACTGATCTAGGGTGATCAGCTAATCTATTAAGCCTGTCAGTTAGAATACCACTGCACATGAATATATAATCTAGGACTTAACAACTAATGTCGCGAGTGATTCTAGTGCCATATATCACGCGTTAACCATGAGATTTGGAATGGGACAGAGAAGTGAGCCGTATCTTCTTCCTTACGCATGTATCCAGATGCGTGCGTCGTGGTTATTATCCTTGTAGCATGCAATAATTGGTAATTCTTAGAGGATATGCAGCATATGGGTGGGAACCCTCAACGTCCCATGATAGTTCTGGCGTCTGAACGGTCTGTACTATCCATTGCCATAATTCAATAGGTGGGCATGGCGTACACCAAGGAGACATGCGGGGTCACGGAGAAGGCAGTGATTGGCTTGGATGATCTACTGGGCCCCAAGATCGCTCGGTTGTGCAACAAGGATTTGATCTCTCATGGGTAAAAGAACGCACCACTTCAGAGTGTAAGAACTATAACTTGTTACTCCCTGTTTCGGGAAGGAGCTGCGAATGCTGCAGGAAAGGAACTCCATGAAAATTCTGGTAAACCTGTGAAGGCTAACGGACATAGCTTTTTAGAATAAAAGCAACCTTTGAAGAAATGTTTACGAAAACCTGCATTGCCTACGACCTATGGTCTGTGGCTGTAGTTAGTGCATCATACACTCCTTTTTAGTGAACTTGCTGAGTACGCTCGTACTCAACGTATCTTCCTAACCCTTGCTAGATTCTGAAGCCAATGCAGACAATGTCTACATCGACTTCTTCTCAATGTAATCATCACCAAAAACTTAAGTTCTTCAAAGAAGCCAAGGAGATCAACATATACATCAACTGAAGTGAAGAAGAAGTCGCTGATTAGATAGGAATATAATCTCTAGCCATAGAACCTACTTTTGTAGAGTATTGCAATAGAAACATTGCAAGCCAAATAGTTTAAATACTAATCTATTAGTATAATAGTGATGAGTTGATTATTTTTGGTTCTTCTTTGTAAGAAGTTTCTTTCTCTCTCTTTAACCTTGAGTATTCTCTGGATCTTTTGTAAAGAGTTGAGTTGTAACCTATAGTCATGTCTTGGAGCTGTTGTGTTTTTGTTGTACCACTCCGAGGGTTGTAATACTAGTGAACTGTGTTTCATTGGTGTTATGTCAACGACTATAGTGTACTACATCATGCAGTGGTATTGCCGGGTCACCGCACATGACTAGGAAAAATAAAAAAAATATGTTGGGGACAAGTCCATTCGTACACAAGTTTGAGTGCAACATTGATCCTAAGGTACTAGGTTCCATAGTTTATAATCATTTTTATAATGGAAATGCAACCGCTGCTGAGTGGAATATTAAAAAAAATTGAGGATTAATGCAAAACTCTAGGAGGGAATATTGAACCTGAAATAGTGAAAACAAAGTTATTACCACACTCATTAATAGGAATTGCTAAGATATGGTATAAGGTTGGACCTAAAAGAGATTTAAAAACATGGTACAATATGAAAGTATCCTTTTTAGAAAAATTTGGTAAGAATACCCTTCAGTGCAAAAGAAATGATATGTGATTTCAAGCAATATGAAAATGAATCCCTCACTATTGCTTGGGTAAGGTTTGAACAACTCACACACAAAGTAGAACATGGACTAAAGGATTGGTTTCTTATAGTGAGTTTTTATAAAGGCCTTACACATGAATCTATGCAATCCCTAAATAACGAAACCAAAAATTTGATATCTAAACCCTTATGAAGAATTTACATTGTTAGATGGAATGTTGGTAGAAACTAATATCAACAAGAATTTAAGTTAACTTAGCCCCAATTTTTCCCTTAGGGGAATTCGTGGTGAAAATGAAGTAGAAGTGGAAGTCTTAGAAGATTCTGCCATGCTCTTTGGGGACAAAAATTTAGAATCATTAAAATAAAAAGGAAAGAAACTACTATGATTAATAATGAAAAAATAACAAATGATAAACAAGTAGAAGAATAAAAATGCTAAGTGAAACAAAATAACCTCTACATGATCTTGATAAATGTAGCTTGCATGAAGTCATTAACTTATTGCAAAAGTTTTCTCATGATCCATCTTTTAATGGTCTTCAAGCAGGATTTGGTTCCTACCTAGCAAATTAAGTTATAAAATAAAAGATCAGAAGATATAATAATGAAGCTATGATACCACCTAAGCTTGGGGATGTATGGCTCCCCAAGATATTAATCATTATCGGAAAAGACACACATCATGCTATTCTAGATTAAGGATCTAGCGTCTCAGTTTCATCCAAATATCTATATGACTTGCTTGATTTGAAACCCATGAAAAAATGCTCTATAGATCTTTTACTTGATTATAATTCAACTAAAAATTCTTTAGGGAAATTTAAAGATATCATGGTTAAATTACATATGACATTTGTACCGGTTGATTTTATTGTCATGGACATGGGGAGCAATACCTCAAGTCCTATAATACTTGGAAGACCTTTTTTGACAACCACAAGTGAAGTCATTGATACAAAAGAAGGAAATGTGAAGTTTTAGTTTCCTCACAAGAAATGTATGGAACACTTTACAAGTAAGAATCAGGTAGCAAAGAAACACAAGCTACCACATGAATTCCATATCACTTAAACCAAGTAAGTAAAGCCTAGCTATATGGCTATAAAGAAACGCTTTTGGAGAGGCAACCCGGTTATTTTCTTTTGGATTTTTGTTTTAAACTCTTGTTATAGAGAGAGATTTTTTTGGTTTTATTTCTGTAATATTTAATAAAGTACCAAGTGGAACCCATTTTGGATGTTATAAAGTTGTTAAACATATGGAGTGGCAATTTTCTGTAAAATAGTTTTTAGTGCCAGAATTTTATAATTTTTTCTGTAACTCCAATTGTGTTAAAATTTATATATAATTTATAAATTTTCATACTCTATACGCAAAGAAATTGGCTAAAATTCCTGACATGTTTAAGTGGGCGAAAACATTCATTTTGATGATGTTGAAATCTAGACAGATTCTACCATGTTTTGTTTTAATCATTCCCAAGTGTCCTAAAATGATTGTTATGAGTCATATTATATGCTAGGGATATGTATAAACATTATATCCTTGATGTAACATTTAGAAAGAATATATCTTTGATATATATGCAGAAACTATTATGCTTTTGTGCCACTAATGTCACTACTCAGAAAAGAGATGGGAGAAAAAGTTTCGTGTTGAAGTTTTTTGACGGGGAATAGAGGAACATCACACCAAGAGCAAGCCAAGGATGGTGAAAACCATAAGCTTGGGGATTTACAAGGCACCCCACTGGACCTATTAAAATCTCGGTTTGCAAACCTCTAAACTTTGTTTTTTGAGCAACATAAAACTATCGTAGAAACTTGGAGCGTTTGTTTTGTTTGTTTTACTTTTGTTCGCAATGAAAGGACCACCATCACTATTACTATGAATGTTGATGATCAAACTACTGGAAAGAAACTTTTCCATGATGAGATTAAAACTGAACAAGAATGCCTTGAAATAAAAGAAAAGGGGAGATAAAAGCAAAAGGCTAAAATTCATGTTGTGTCTAGTTTTTAAGCTCAAGTACTTTATATGAAGTATGATTTGTTTGTGCCTATTAATTTGTATCCTTTGTTCATGTATGTTTATGTTCAACCATAAGGAGCAAGGTGATAAAATAAATGTTGGCATTATGAACTAGATGGCACACTCTTTAGATATCTTTTTGCTAAGCCTTCACAATGCAAGCTAAGACTTGTTCCAAACCCCCTAAAACTAGACTAGGCATATTCACCTATTTGTGGAAAAGGCTACTTTAAAGTACAATATGTATGTTAGTACTCCAAACATTCTTAAAACATCTTGTTCATGTATTTTAAAGCTCGTAAGAAAGTAAGGTTTGGGGTGATACCACTATGGAATTTTATGTGCTTTACATCTTGTAAGTTGTTGTTGGACAAACCATGTTGTCATGGAACAAGATTTCAATGTTGAGTGTTGGTAAAAAATCACGTTAGTTCTGCCTATGGATTGCATTGCATCGATGTGAAATAAAGTGTGCATACTGTAGTAGGGACGTTTAGAGAAAACGCTCCTGAACAGCTAGGCAAATCCATGCACCATGCGACACTCATGGTGGAAACTTACAGCATGATGATCCTTGTTGACATGATTCGTATGTCTGTTTTTCTTGTTATTCTAGAGTAGAGATACTGACCCCCCCCCCCCAAATGAACATGACCATGGAATTATATTAACTCATATGCTAAAGAAACATAAGGGGGAATATAGCTACACAGGGAGCAAGAGGTACTTCAGTGATGTGGTTTCAATGTTAAATATGTATTCTACAATGACAGGCCTAAGTTGAGTAGCATGAGGAGTGCAAGATCATAGGTATGGTGCATGAAATAATCAACTTGTAAGATGTTTAACACATAAACCATATGAAGTTTTGAAATAAAAGATACTTGGAACCCCATCCTTATTAGTATTGTTAACATGAACTACATAGATCAAAACTTTATTTTACATTATTTATGGAGGTTTAACATATATATTCAATGTTTACTTTCAGTACGAGATGCAAAACATCTCAAGGGAAGAACATGAAACTAAGAAGTGAGTCTTCTAGTTGGGCATTAAACTAAGAAGTATCCCAAAAATAAAAGTAGAGGCATAAAACACCAATGCCAATTATAGGAAGAGTCTCTTATTCTATAGGTTCATCAAAGTGTGATTGAAGGTTTGATTTGTCCCTCATTTGTTTTATCACATCATTACTTATTGCTTAACATATTTATAGAGGTGGCAAATATACAACTTGATAGTACACTTGCATATTATGTTTCATTAAAAGGATTTGAACCTATGAACTTTACATGATAATGAAAGAAGCACAAGTGACAAACTCCAAAGTCCATGTTTATTTTTATAACCTTCATGCTCGAGGACAATCATAGGTTAAGCTTGGGGATGTTGATGCATGTAAAATGCATACATGAACTTTGTAGTTTGTTAACATGTTTATCCACATATTTTCATCATATATAATGTTATATCCATGTTTCACATTGATTTTGGGGATTTAACAATGACCCCCTTTGTTTTGGCTATAACCCGGCAGGGCAGAAAAACCATGTTTCCAATATTTTTGATGTTTCAGGACCTATACAAAGTCAAATGGACCTGAACTTTTGGGGATATCAATATTTATACACGAGAAGCATCTGGAGCACAAGAACCTCACCTGGAGGGCCAGGAGGCCCCCAAAAAACTGGGTGGTGTGCCCAGCCTAGGTGGGTGCAACACCTACCGTATTTTGCTCCTTGGCATCTGATTGCCTTGATTCTTTCGCCCATGGATTTCTCTTGACCTAAAATCTCCTATATAAGGATCCTCCCGGGAGTCCTCAACACGGAACACACAAGAAACGAAAACACCACCAAACAGAGTCAGATCGAGCGAAGATTGGAGGGGAAACTACGCTGGAGCCACCTCTAGGGAGCTCTCCACCCTCTCCAACATCTTCGGCATCATCACCATTATGAAGAGGGAGTAGTCCACCTCCGTACTATGGGTCATTATATTGATCTTTTTCTCTCTTGTTCTTCATAGTCTAGTACCATATGAGCTGCCCTACATGATTATGATCATATATGTAATTCCTATGTGGTGGATCATTTTTCTATGATTTGATATATGAGATTGGAATCTATTTTGTGTAAGATGTATTGGTAGATGCATATCATTGTTAGACCCCTCCTTTATAAAGGAAAGGATCCCTGTGATTGCAATGCTAGTCCCTGGATCAATGCTAGCATCCACAGTTTAAGATGAAGTACACAGATACAAAGGTCGTTTATTACATTCATTCCAGAGATAAAACATAGTCTTTTACATCTCATGGCCATAGGCCTGATACAAGAGTTTTAAGGAATAAGTAAATAAACATAAGTCTTCATCTTCATGTGCCACAGGCAAGCATGTTGAGTGTAGACTCATGACTCCTATTCATCATCGGAGTAACCTGCAGCATCACAAGTTACAGCCACAGAGGGTCAATACTTTGGAATAGTATTGGCAAGCGATACCTTAGTATTTTTAAGTGGACTATATTACTATATGCATTTTGTCTAAGTGTAGCTTGGCTTGCATTGCTTAAAAATAGGTTTTACCTATTAGTTAAATTCACTAAGTTTTCTTTGTCAAAGCATTCCCAAAGAACCACCAATAGACATTGGGGTCTTCACCCTTGTTCACCCACAAATTTTATTTTAGAAGTTGGAGTGATGAGATTCTTGTAGCTTCCATGTCTTGATGCTCAAAAGTGTCCATTGCCTTGGACTAGGCTAAGTACTTAGGTTTTCCATCTGTAGAGGTTGTGCACTTTCCCCACCAGACTTGGTTTCCCAAGACAGGACCTTTCAGATGCTTTTCCTTAGTCAAATGGACGCGTTCCAACCTATCATCCCATCTACCACCAACTGTCCAAATGACCAAGTTCTAGCAACCTATATGATCAAGGCAGAGCCCATATTGCCAAGTGGTTGCACTGTAAGCTTTCTCAACACTTGGCCTCCAAATCCCTTTGTTCCTGGGTGGCTTACCACAAGTGAGATACACAACCCAAGTCCATGGCCTTGTGTAACCACTCAACATAACCCATTCTTTCCATTCCACCCAGGAGGTTCATTTGACTTAGTGGTTTTATTAGGAAAGTATAAGCCTCATGGCTTAGAAATATTTTCATCTTAGTAAGTGTAGATTTTCACCAACCCTTGTTTGCTATATAGCTAAGTTAAGCAAGGCATGGCAACTTATCATAAGGAAAATTTCCTTAGAAATTCTACTATTCTAAACTACATAGGATTTCCCAATTTTTGCATTAGACAAAATAACATGCAAACAAAAATATCTAATGCTAGTTCAAAACATAGGTTAGAAATATTCATGAAAATATCACTTGCCTTGGTAGTGGGGAGAGTAGCACTCTTCACAATCACAATCACTAGCACAATCTACACAAGAAATTATAGCATACAATTACACACAATTATATACAACCAAAAATAATATGAATGCATGCATGCAAGAATTTACTAAGTGGTGATTTTTTGAAAATTCTACCAAGCATGCTCATGTCTACAGAAACTTAACATGTCACAAGTTTGCCAACTAAACTTATTTGGCACCAATATAATTTACCAAAATAAATCTATACCTAAAAATAGCCTTAAACTTGTTCTACAAATAAAGTCATTTTAATTGTTACTATTTGTTAAACAAATTGGATATTCAGAAAGGTCTTGTTTCACTGAATCCAACGGTATAAAGTTTGTAAAATTCTAACGTGACATTCAAAAGTTATAGCAGTTTGAAGTTTGGATCTAAATTAGGTTTTAAATTCTATTTTTGAATTTATCCTAGCCACGTGTCGCAGCCTCACTGGTGCGTACCGGTTCGCACCGGATCACCCTTCTGTGCCGTTGGATCTCACTAACGCTGCACGGCTCAGATCTGTTCATACCCCTTCGTTAAGTGAAATATTTCTATGCGTAGGATTCAGATCTGACGGCTAAAAATCTCCTAACCAGAAACGAGCGGCGCTATCGGCGGCGATAGGCGGCGGCGCGTCTGACTGCGGCGGTGCTAGCGCTCTAGGTCGTCCGGGGAAGCAAGGAGGCGCTTACCAGGACCGCAGTGGCGTGCTGAAGCTCGAGGTGGATTTGGTTCGTCGAGGGGCGCGCGGGCACGGCGAGGATTGCTCGTCGGAGTAGAGGCAGACGTCGGGCACGGTCAGTCGTCGACGTTGGCGAGGTTCCTCGTCGCTCTAAGCCAAAATAAGGGTACCGTTAGATGCGCACATCGATGTAGATTCTAGGCGTACAAGTCAGAGGGCAAGGGGCGGTGGATACTTACGGAGGGAAGTCGCCGGAGTTCGTGCAGAGAATGGTGGCGGCCAGTCGTCGTCGTTGCTGGAGCTACAGGTCATGCGAAGGTAAGTGGGGTGTGTCAGTAGATGCGCCGAGACTCACTAGACAAGACAGCATGAACGAGAGGCAGAGGGGAACTCGAGACTCACCGGAATTCGCCGGCGCAGTCGTCGGAGACGGCGGGGTTGCAGAGAGCAATGCGCGTAGCCTGGGGGCGTTCTGTGCTTGGGGTTTGGGGGAAAAGAGAGAGGGGGCAGAGGGGTTTATAGCCTGCTCATGACGAGAATCACTCGTGCCTTAACTCGAATTTAAGCAGCGTAATCGACAGGAAACGGCCGCGTCAATTTGGGGACGAACAGGTCGTGGGGGGGGGGTGGAGACGACGATGCTCGGGTGGGCCGCGGTTGTCAGCGAGAGAGGGAAGTGGGAGCGGGTCCCCTCTGTCAGTGAGCTGGTGGGTGCGAGAGTGGGTAAAGAAAACGGTTCGCGGGGGTGGGAGTTGCTGGGCTAGCTGGGCCCTGTTGGGCTGGATCGGCCAGATTGGCTGGTTTGGTTATTTTTCTTCTTTAAATCCTTTTCTTTTTCAGATTGAATTTCCAGAAATGGTTTTTAAACCTGAATTCAAATCTGTTTGAATCCAAAACTTTACATGACTTTTGTACAATATATCTTGCTCTTAAATAGGTGTTAAACACATCTGAACACTTCTGAACATTTGGGTCTTTTGAAAATAAATTAAAACTATGCCTTTATGATAATAGGCATATAATTTGTTTTTAATTCATATTTCACTTTGCTACTTTGCTCAAATTTTTGGAAATCACTTGTGTTTGGACTCTAAACAAAAATGAAGGATAAATAGTATTTTCCCAACAATAATTAGCACAAAGGCTAGGGTTTCCTTACATAAAATAATGAGCCACAATTGCTCCTGTTTCTGAAATGATTTTGAGAAAAACCCTAAATGATGATGAATACAAGGATGATATGAATGAGTTTTGGAATATGACTTTAGGGATGTTACAATCATGTACCCCATTCTTAATTGCTTGTTTTGATGCAACTTGTATGCAAGATCTTGTATGGGGAGAAGTGTGGATTAGATGGAATAACATGGTGGTTGCGATTGAATTGTGACAACAATATTCAAGATCTACTTTGGTTTTTACCTTTATTTTGATGCCTCACTAGGTATAAAGTGAAATTATGTGCTGTAATTATTATGTGACAGTGAGATAATCTTGTTAGATCAAGGTAGCATATTTGTATTTCAAACATCATGTTATATTACTTAAAGCTATAGTCTGGTTTGTTCTTAATTAAAGATTGCATGGAGTTTCCCTTTCTTGAGGAGTATAAGAGAGATGTGTTTCATCTTTATATTAGAACGTGATGCACATATGAATGCTTATCAAACACATATAGAAGTTCCATGAATATTTATCATTGATGAATTGTTTTATGATCACTACAACTTAAACAGAGAGTAGAGAAGTGAACCCATGAACCCCGGTCCAATTTTAATCATAAGAAATGCCTTTCCATTGAAACTACTACCTTTTATGTTTTCTGCAATCTATTATTTTGAAAATACAAAAATACTTTCCCTACTTGCAATCACTCATAAAATCCCCAAAAAAACTCTATTATCTTCCATATCATGTAGTTTGCATTACTTTACTTTACTTATTTTAGTTTACTTTATATTTTAATTCATATTACTAATAATAAACCTTATGCTTGATAACCACTTGGTGGAGTTGAGGACACAAGACAAATTTTTTACTTTACAGGTTGATTGAAGACGAGAAGACGAATAAAACTTCCACAACCAATTCTTCATGAGTTTGATATAAAACCTCGAGTCACCCTTGTGGGGAAAGAATCTTGCTAAAACACTCTACACTTGGAGTCCCAATGAAATTGGCCATGTTTGTTGCCATCAACAGCCCCTCCCAATTGTATGGAATATGCCCTAGAGGAAATCATGTATGATGATATTTCCCATTGTATTCATAAAGTTATTAAGTTGTCCTTGTATAAACATCTGATGTGTATCATTGAATATGTGATTCGGTTGTGGAACTATGCATTCGTGTTGTTTGTACTAAATGTACTTGGTCATCGAGGTTGTGCTGGACACACAACTTAGACCAATGTGAAAGTCGGCTTGATGACTCGGTTCCACTTGTCATGGGCATGGAGATGCTATTCCGACTTACACAGATTCGGCTAAAGAGTTTAGCGAGTCGGATTTACCCATATTGAGGTACAACGAACAAGTTTTTATTTGTATATCTCAATCAATGTAATCCTTAGACCTGAGGTTGTTGCATAGTCCGAGTTGAGGATCACCGACTTAGGTTCTGTCAAACGTTGATCCGTAACTAGGCAGTTATAAAGGCAGAGTTCAGGTCGATTGAGAATCAAGCTGCGTGATGTGAATAACCAAGATGGGATTTTGCCCCTCCACTCGGAGAGATATTCTCTGGGCCCTCTCGGATGATATGACTCGGAAAGCATGGCCATGCACGACTCTGTTAAGTGTTAACCGAGGCGATCAACTAAGAGTTAGTTGGGTGAATCACTTATCTCGGATCGAGAAGAGAGTCGGACTATTTAAGCGATCACATACATTCGCCTATAGTATGACAAGGTATATCTTGAGGCAAAAGGGACTCGGACGCAAGTCACATTGGAAAGGCAAGTCATCATGACTCATTGGTACTTGGGAGTCAGCATGTTCTGCTAGGAGCCGCTACCGACTGATCGATTGTGAGTCGGACTCCAATCGTGTCCGAGTAACCAAGAGCCTTTCGGGTCACACACTTAAGAGCGGGAGCAAGTTCGTATTGGATCTGAACCGGAAATCTGGCCGGGTTGGACCCGAGCCAGATTAGGACTGAGTCAGCGAGTCGGACTCGCGGTGACTAGTGATATATGGGATTTAGTGAATGGTCCACGAGAGTGGAGCCCACGTTCACTCCCTATATATAGTGGAGCACCGTAACCCAGAAAGGTTAATCGTTGTTCGGATAGGTCATTCCATGTGTTGGAAACCCTAGCTCCACAGCAGTCCTACCGTCGTATCGAACCTAGCAGTTCGCCGCCGGCGCTCCTCCTTGTACGTGTGGATACCAACAGAGGTGATGTACGATCATCACTAGGACAATCGGATCGCAAAGGACTGCACTGCATCAACTGACACGCTTCATCAGTAATCCGCAACTGCGCGTCTAGTGGTAAACCTCGTGGCCTTCTACCTCAGCTAGATCTTGGGATCACCACGTTAGAGGAAAAAGTTTTGTTTTATATTTGTGTGGCCCAACACCAATGGAGATGTATAGACGGTGTTCGCTCACTCTATTTATTATTTTTTTTGGTATTTATATTTTCATGCCCTTGGTTTGTTAGTTGTACTTAGTTTTCTCCAACCGCTTAACTTTTCTCACTTTTCCCCTCCCTATTTTCTCAAACTCCCGCAGATGCCCGAATGGAGGGTTGCCATTAGGTCAAAGGCCTTGACTGTTACATGCTGACAGGTGGGGCCACGATGGGACGGGTCCTGTCGTGGCCATTACGTGCCGATGGGTGGGGCCAGGATACACATAGGACCATCCATATCTCGTTGACGTGTGGGCTGCTTTATTTCCTGATTGTGCGGCTGGTGCAGCCAATGACAAATGGGACCGCTCTATGGGGCCGCCGCAGCCATTGATCGATGGGTTCGTGATGTGGGCCCAGAGCGGCTACTCCCCAAGAATTGATTGGTGGGGTCGTGTATGACAGGTGCGGCTAGCTCTCTCTCTCATCCGCTCCTAGACCGAAGACCCTAGCTGCTCCTATGTCACTGGATGATAGAGCAGCAATCATTGGCACCTCGTCGCATTGCGAGTTCTTTCCTCCGACAACGTCAGACAGACTACAGCACTACACCTCAACCTTGGCTCCAACACTTGTTTCACCTGCATGCATTGTATGTTGAGATAGAACCCACCACAGGCAGGTACGCCGCCCATGATGACCGGGAATTTGTTCCAAAATTGTAGCCCTATGAACAGTCGCAACAACTGCTAGTAGTGCTTGGCAAGACTCTTTCTCCGAGCCCGCCACCCTAATATATTCGGTTCCTGGAATTTCCTCGATATTGCAGGTGTGAATTAGTCCTTAATGTCTAGTCATAGCGGGTAAACCGACAAGGGTGGGGATTCGATCATGTTGTGGCCACAATATCCTTATCTACCATGTCGGAAGTGCAGGTAGCTCCTGCTCTTTGTACTACCATTGGATTTGAAGTGTCGCCATGTCCTGCTAGAGTGATTTCAATTGGCTTTTGGGGGATTCTAATAGTGTGGTATGCAGGCCAATGATCCCATGGTTCATTGCATACCAAGATGAATCAATGCAGTGGTGTAGACAGAGAATGGATTTGGAGGAGATGGTGGCCAATTTAGGTGATGAATTAGCCCACAAAAACCTATTGATATTCGAGCTAAAGCATACTGTCGAGGAATAAAAGAAGAATTCAGACCTTATTCGAAGGAGAAGATGACACTTGAGGCCGATATTGCAGTATTTGATCAAGTGGTAGAAAATATAAAACATGAACTTCAATTGAAGGGAGAGGAGAATAGTAGATTCATGTGACCGGTTTTAGTT
Organism: Avena longiglumis; assembly: GCA_030063025.1. Taxonomy (NCBI): domain Eukaryota; kingdom Viridiplantae; phylum Streptophyta; class Magnoliopsida; order Poales; family Poaceae; genus Avena; species Avena longiglumis. Next base: position 367,815,440 of record CP125978.1, read on the forward strand.
GCTTTCATCTTTGTCCTAGCATTTATAGTATGTGGTTATGGTAAAGGGTGGAACATGCAATGATTAGTTGAATAGGTAGCCAATTTAGAGAGCAGAATTTTATTCAATGGATGGTTGTGATTTCATGCTAATTTAGTCACTTTGCGGTTGATGGCTCTAAAAATAGCCATCTTTCTCTGTGTTTAAACATTTTTTTAGTCAAGCAATTGACAATAATATCTCTAGTTTTGCCACTAATGACTAACTATTGCAAATATATGCAAACCATTGCTTTGAACTGTGTTGTGCAGGAAATCACACTTTTTAATGCGAAATCAGGAGTCATAAATGAAGATTTTTAGGAATTCCACACGACCAATTAATCCTTGAGAAATAACCAGGCGCCAGGGGCCATAACGACCACTGGTATGGGAAGGGCCTGCCTGTACCATGTGGCGGCGGCCTCGCCTCGTCAAACCCTACAACTTTCAGGAACACACCTATATATTTCGAGGTCCCAGCCGCCGCGCAGAGGGCTGCCATTCTCATATTGCATTACAAGACCACCAAAGGATATCCACACCATAGTCCATCCCCTTCATATTCCATCCTCTCCATTATCCATATCCATCCTCACCATACTTGAGATCTCCTTATAATTCGGTGACCATTGTAAGAATATTGATTTCAATCTAAATATTTTGCACAATAATGTTTTCTATCCTTGATCTTATGTTATGAGTGAGTAGTACTCACGAGCTATGGGTTGGGGAGAAACCTCACAGCAATTATGTGCATCTAATCTATGGGAGTATTGCGCATTGTTTGAATAAGGGATTTGTATCTTTTGTTTCTTTGTCTCTCAATCTTTAGAATTTTAGGTACCCAAGAACCCTGAGATCAATAATGGCTTGAGGTGAGATACTTGTCTAGCGAAGATCTCAAAGGAAAACGAGTGACATAAAGTTGCATGGCCTTCGCTTAGGGACCCATTCGGGATCAACAACAACATCTCTGCTTCAGGCTTTGATCTGTGTTTTCCACTTAATAACTGTTTGTAGCCTGGTGCTTCATGGTGCAAACAGTTGGAACAAAAGGCTATTAATATGAATGTGACTCGTAGGGGCTTTAGTATATTAGGATGTGCTTCCCATAAATATTATCTCTATTAAAACATTACACATGGCTATGCCTATTTTTATATTTTATCCCATATGATGTGCAACTGTAGATGGATCTTCAACCATGGCCTATCTCCATCCATTGAATCAAGCCACGATATAAAGTAAACTAGATTGGTCCGGTAAACGAAGGTAAAACAGAAAACAAAGTCTTGTAGACATTTCCATTTTAATTACTTTTAGCATTGTTTCCCAAGGTTTGATTAAACCTAGGTCTTCTAGGGAAAAATACTATTATACTACATCCGTGAATCCGGATCAAAGGTATCAACTCTTTTTCTGGCACTATTGCCGAGGAAGCAATTCACTATCCTGGTGAGGTCATTAGAGACCTTCTTTTTAGTTTTATTTTCATTTGTAGTTTATTCTTGGTTATTAGTTTACTTTCTTGCTATCTATTTGAAAAGCAAAAAAATAGTTACTTGTTTATTTGTTTCCTTTACTTTAAAAAAATACCAAAAATAAAAGAGCCATGGCTCAAAAGAAACTTGAGGAGTATGCTACTCCTAATGATGATTTTATTCATGCACCTATTACTCAGGCCGCTGTTGATGCAGAAGCATATGAAATTAAGGTTAATCTTTTAAATTTGGTTCAGCGGAACCAATTTAGAGGCTCATCTTCTGAGGATTCAGGTGTGCACCTAAATACTTCTACTGAAATTTGTGACATGATGCGTATTAAGGATGTTGATCCAAATGTTGTTAAATTACGTTTGTTTCTTTTTTATATAAGAGGAAAGGCTAATGATTGGTTTCTATGTCTACCTAAAGGCACTATTACATCTTGGGAGGAATGCACTAATCTTTTTATGACTAAATTTTTCCCCCAGCTAAGACTATGCAGCTAAGATCCAATATTTCAAGTTTTAGACAAGAAGAGCGCGAGCCACTAGAGCTTGCATAGGAAAGATGAAAGAAGCTGTAATGAATTGTCCTAGTCACGGTATGGAAGAATGGATTATATTGCATTTATTTTATAATGGCCTTAACCCAATGTCTAAGTCTATGCTAGATACTACAACAGTAGGAACAATCATGGGAAAGAAAATGAGTGTTGCAAAGAAATTACTTCATGATATGCAAAACAACTAATACGTCCAATTTGCATCACCATTCTATATCATAATTTGCCTCTATTCATTGATATATTTTGTATTAAGAGGTGTTACTTATGTATTTTCATCTATTTTTGCATGTTGGATGATTCTTGGAGGATGAACTGTCGGAGTCAGGATTCTGATGGAAAAAGCGGTGTTTTGATGCAATTTCACGAAGATCAGAAAACTACAGAAAATCCTATTTTCCCAGAAGACGGAGGATGCCATAAGGGGAGGCGGAGTTGGGCCACAGGGGCCCCACACTCCCCGGGCGTGGGCCACCCTAGGCCACGCCTACAGGGGGTGTTGCCACCCTGGCCCACCTCTGGCTCTGCCCTCTCGCCTATATCTTCTCCTCGGAACCATAATACATAGTGAGTTACCACAGAAAGATTCCACCACCTCTACAGGGCAGAAAACACCGAGAGGGAAAGAGCTCTCCGGCAGACAGATTTCTACCGGGGAAATTCCTTCTCGGAGAGGGGAGATCGTCGCCATCAACATCGTCATCAAGCTATACCTCATCGGGATCATCATCATCCACACCATCATCTCCACCAGCATCATCATCTCTACTCCATCCCGCTGTAACAATTGTGTTGAATCTTGCATAGTTCTTAGGGGAAACTTTCTTGGTGTTGATTACTACTATAGTTGATGCTTGTGAGTGGAACCATTGAATTATTTTTTATGTTCAGATTGTTATACATCATTATATCATCTCTGATCTTGATCCATATGATGTCTCATGAGTAGTTTGTTTAGTTCTTGAGGACATGGGAGAAGTCATGTTGTTAGTAGTGGATTTGTGTTGAGGTATTATTCAATGGTTTAATATTTAAGTTGTGGTGTGTCACATCCCAAAATTTTCCAAATTTTGAAATGTGAAAAATAAATAAACCAAAGAAATAATTGTTGAAATTAAGGGTGAAAAGAAACTTTTTGCTTCTAAATGGAAACATCAAAACCCTTCTTGAACAAATTTGAATGAAAAGGGCATCCAACAAAATTCAAGTGAAAGCATTCATTAATGAATGTATCTTGAAATATAAACACTTGGAAAAGTTAAACAAAAAACCCAAATCTTAATGAAAGAAATCACTTCCAAAGATCAAATGCAGTTTATGCATGGAAAGAATCTTGAATTTAAACACTTGGGAAAATAAACTAAAACCCTAATGGAAGAAAATCATTTCCAAGATCTCTCTAAGACTATGGATTTGATCCATATAAAATTTGTCAACAAACATTTATAAATGATCAAAAAATGATAAACTAAAATATTATAAAACCATAGAAATTGGTCTCATTTAATTTGGAGCCATGGATAAAAACTTATGAATTTAATAAGATAAAAGGAATTAATTTCCAAGGCTAATAAAGCTCCTATCAAAAATCAATACCAAATTGTGAGCAAATTAATCCTAAAGGTATTTAAAAAGATAAACAAATATTAAATAAAATTATACAATTTGGAATCACCAATTTTGGAACTATAAATAAAAATATATGGATTTTATAAGATAAAGAAAATAATAAATAAATAAGGAATATTTAAAAGCCAAATTAAATCTTGGCCAAATCCATAAACAAATGGAATGAAAGTTTATTAAATAATAAAAAGTAATAAAAGGTTATTTAAATGAAATTATATGAATTGAACCATATCCAATTTTATTTAAATAAAGACAAATTGCCTAAACTAAATAAATAATAAGTCCCAAGAAAAGTATTTAGAAGACAATTTGAATCTTGAATTAAATCCATAAGCAAAGGGAATAAAGATAATCCAAATAAAATAAAGGGATAAATAATATTCAAATAAAATTATATGGGCTTTAACCAAATTCAATTCTATTTGAATGAAGACAAAATTCCCAATATAAATGATTAATCAAATCATGAGAAAATAAAAATTGAATTTGCCCAAGTGAATTAAAGTTATCTAATTAACTTAAAGAGAATAAAAGAATTATTTGAATAAAAATCTATATGGACTTGAACCATATTTGATTTTAATAAAGATAAATCCCTAGTATAAAGGATTAATTAAATCATGGGAAAAATATTTGAAATAACCAAAGTGGATTAAAAGTTATCCAAATAACATAAAAATAATAAAAGATTAATTAAATAGAATTATATGGTTTGGAACCATATTCAAATTCATTTAAATAAAGACAAATGTCTAAATAAATAATAAACCATAAGAGAATATAGGAAAAATTCTAAAAATGGATTATTTAAATACTTTAATAAACAGATAAAACCTACTGAAAAGATTTAGAAAATGTTTGGCAAAAATCTGAATTCAAATTGAGTTTGAAACCATTTGAATAAAATCAAAAAAGAAAAAAAAAGAAAAAGAAACCAGAAAGAAAAAATAGAAAACAGAAACAACCCAACCAGCCCAGGAAACCCCATCCCAACAGGCCCAATCCCCAGCCCACCCGGCTCCCCTCACTCTCCCTACTCGTTTTCTTTCTCACCCGTGATCTAACCCCCTCACACACTGACCTAGAGACCCCATCGTACCTCCCTCTCATTCGATGACAACGCAACCCCACTGCCAGCTCATCATCTTCAACTGCGCGACCAATTCCTCCCCTCTCCCCGGCCGTTTCTGCCGCTAATTTCTCCGCGTCAATTCGCATCAATGCCGCGTTAATCTCATCCTGCGACCACGCCTATTTAAGCGCCCTTCTCTCCCCCTTCTTTCCCCTCACTCGCCCGCAACTCTCTGCCCCCAAAGATTCTGCAATTTCGCTTGCAACCCCACTGTCTCTAACGAACTGGCCAATTTCGACGAACAAGCACCCCCTCCTACCTCGTAGCCCACACGATTTTGATCGCCATTGCCTCCCGCACCTGCCAGTACCCCTAACTCGCCCGCGCGTGCCCCACAACCTCGGCAACGACGATGACAGACCATCTCCGTTGTCTACCACGACTCCGGCAACCTTCCCTGGTAAACTCCGACCGCACCTCTCCCCCTCGTTGACACTCGTGTAATCAGCATCGTCTTGCGCATCTAACGAGCCCTTTGTCTTGCCATCCCGAGCCGTGTATCCTCGCCTTCGACAACAATAGTGTGTTCTCGTCACCAGGAACTTCTCCGGCGAGCAATCGCCAGCCACTCTGTGTGCCCCTTCATCGACAGCGACCACCCCAAGCATCCCCACGTCACGGCGAACCCAGTGAGAATCTCCCCTTCCTTCCTTGCTTCCTGTAGTCGCCGGAACACCATTGCCTGAGCGCCGCCGCCGCTCACCGTTGCCCAGCGTCGCCCATCTCTGGTCGAGCCGCTGTGAACCATTAGATCTCGATCCTGTGGTTGAGTTAGATTCACTTAAGTGAAGCAGTACGCTAAATCTGAGCCATGCAAACCTATTTAAATCCAACGCTCTGTGTAGCTCGATCCCAGCAAAACGGTACCGTCCAATGGAAACAAGACACGTGGCCCAGACTCTTGATTTAAAACAAAAAATAGATCTATTAGTGATTGGATTTTGGAAAATTCATAACTTTTGTTCTACATGTCAAAAATTTGCAAATTTTATATAATTGGAATCATTAAAAATAAACCTTTGCAACCATGCCCTTAGTTTAGTATTTTTCTTCTGGAAAATTAGTTGTTTTTTCAGAAACATTTCTAGGCCTATTTAGAGTGTAAAAATTATTCTAAAAATGATTTTTAGGTAAAATATTTTGCAAATGACTTGTTTTGAACCTACTGACCATAAACACAAACTTATAGGTTTATAAATATATTTTGTTAACATTAGAAAAGTATTACTTTGAATAAAAGCATTTCTAGTAAAATAAAAATGTTGCTAAGATTTAAAAATGGTTTTTGAGTGAAACCTTTTGCAAATAGATTTGTTTTAAAACACTTTGACCATAAACACTAAAATTTGTGTTTAAAAACATATTTGGATAACACAAGGAATTATTCCTTTAATAAAATCATTTCTAGCAAAGACAAAAATGATTTAAATGGCTATTTTCACTAACTTGATTTTTAAATGGTTTTTTCACTTGATAAATGACCAATATGTGTTTTAAAATAGTATTTCCTTATTAGGAACCACCTTTCCAAATAAAACAATCTTTTGCATGCTTGCATGCATTGTTTTGTTTTCTTTATTTTATGTGGTGAATTGTTTGAATGCTAGTTTGAATTTGTGCCTTGATTGAATTGTAGTGAACTTTGAAGAGTGTGACAATTGCAAGATCAAGGAGTGTATCTATAATCTCTACTAAAAAGTAAAGTGGTTCTTCGTACATTTTTTCTATTATTTTCACTATGCATTAGTGATATTTTGAGTAGGACTTGCATAGAATTTTTACTAAGTATGCTATGCCTTGGGAAATCCTAGTAGATGATGCCTTAGTAGAATTTTCCCTAAGTTAAGATCCTTACTACTATCATGCTTAGCCTTGCTAGTAGAAAACAAGGGTGAATTATATTCATGCTATGAAATATTTCTAAGTCTATGACTTGTGTTTTGTTTAATAAAACAACTATGTGAATGAATCACCTGGGTGGAATGGTGAGAATTGATTTGTGTTGAGTGGTTACACAGGGCCAGTAAACTGGCGAAAACTTGTGTATCACACTTGTGGAAAGCCACCCAAGAACAAAGAGATTTGAGATGTCAAATGTTGATAAGCTTCTAGTGTAGCCACATGGCATTATGGGCTCTGCCTGGATCATATAGGTTGCAATAACTTAGCCAGATGGACAGAAGGTGGTAGGGGTGATAGGATGGAACGCGTCCATTTGGTCTAAGGGAAGGCTTCTGAAAGATCTTGTCTCGATGCATGTCGAGTCTTGTGGGAAAATTGCACCACCTCTCAAGAGAGTAAAATATAAGTACTTAGTTGTGTCCCCGGCAATGGACAATTTGAGCATCAAGACATGGAAGCTATCAAGGATCTCATCATCCCAATTTCTAAGTTAAAAGCTTGTGGTTGAACAAGGGTTAAAGGATCTTCAATTTTTAATTGGTAGATGCCTTGGGTGATTTTGACAAACAAAAACTTAGTGTTTTCAACTAATAAGGAAAACCTTATTTTGAGGAAAGCAAGGCTAAGCTCCACTTAGCCAAATGCATATAGATGATAGATACCACTATTCTACCATAGTATCACTTGCCAATACAATTCAAATGTATTGACCCTTGTGGCTATAACTTATCATGTTGCAGGTTTATTTGATGTTAGTGAAGTGTGTTGAATAGGATTACAAGTCTACAACCAACATGATTGCATGTGGCACTTTGAAGATGAAGGACGCCATGCTATATAGGTATTTCTGCTACATTGTAATGATATAGCCAAATGAGCTATGTAAGATATAATGAATTATTTTATTCCTGGTTATAAAGTTGTACTATGACCTTTGTTTCTTGATATTACATCTTAAACTGTGGATGCTAGCTATTGATCCAGGGACTAGCATTGTAAACGCAGGGATCTCTACCTTATAAAGGTTGGGACCTCTACAGATGGTGCTATTCTTCTAGTGGTGTCATGTGAACGTCGACTACATGATACTTCACCATTTATGTTGTGTATTTGGCTACTAATTGTGGGGTTGCCGGAGTGATAGAAACCTGAACCCCTATTAGGAAACCATTGCACAAGGGCGTGTAGGATCTCAGAGTTTAAGGCTGAGGCTAGGTTTATATCTTAATTGCTTTCTTGTAGTTGTGAATGCTTGCAAGGGGTTTAATCACAAGTATGTATTAGTCAAGTAAGGTCGGTACATTAGCACAGGTTCACCCACACAACACTTATAAAACCAAAGAAGACTACTCAGTAATATGAAGCGAAAGCACTTGACAATATTCCCATGTGTCCTCGAGAACGTTTCGTCCTCATTACTATTTCCACCGGCTTGTCCTTTGTTAAGAAAGGATTGGGCCACTTGTTGCAATTACTTGTTGTCTTTATTACTTGCACTTTATTTCCTTGCTTTATCAGAAAACCCCTAAAAAACTGTTTTTTAAGTATTTACAGATATTTCCTGCTCCATACCACTAGTCAACACCTCCTTATCCTCGTTGGGATCGACACTCCTATTTATCGAAAGTACTACGATACACCTCCTATACTTGTGGGTCGTCAAGAGTATTTTCTAGCGCCGTTGCCGGGGAGTGAAGCGCTATTGAAGAGTGGAACTGGTACAGGAAACTTCTATTGTGAGTATTTCTTTTTTATTTCTGTTTGTTACTTTGTTTCCAATATGGATAAACCCACTTGGTTTTCTGTTTGTGAAAAATACTACTAATGTTAGGGTAGTAGATGAACCACCACCTGTTGAGATAGATCCTTTTAAGATACCTACAAGTATTGTTGATCGTGTTATGGATAATTATTATTTAGGGGATGGAACTGTCCATCCTAGTGATCATAGATGGCACCTAAGAGCGCTTCGTCGGGAAACCCCAAGAGCAAGGTGTGATGCAGCACAGCAGCAAGTCTTCCCTCAGTAAGAAACCGAGGTTATCGAACCAGCAGGAGGAAGGAAAACGTCTCAAAGGTGTTGCAAGCAACGTGGAAACCTGCACAACACAAACTCAAGATTTTACCCCAACTAACAGTGAGGTTGTTAATCTCACAGGTTGCTGTAACAAAGGATTAACTGTATGGTGTGGAAGGTGATGATGGTTTGCAGCAAGTAAAAAGTAAAAGTGGAAGATGTATCAATGGTAAAGATTGGACCGGGGTACATAGTTCACTAGAGGTGTTCTCCTTAGATAAACAAACATGGAATGCTGGGTAAACAAAATACAACAGGGCAATTGACAGGACTGAGCAAGGCATAACAATGCAATACTAGACATAAAGATCTCATGAGATTCGATTAGGCAATACAACAATATACAAAGACCGCCATCCAACTGCATCTATGACTAGAATTCCACCTTCAGGTTATCATCCAAGCCCCCTCCAGTATTAAGTTGCAAGAAACAGACAACTGCTTTAAGCAAAGTGTGTAAGGGAAAAAATCCACTTGTTCCATGAACAAGAGACCATTGTTTTCTCCCTAGTGGCAACAACACATCTACAACCATAGAGATTTCTCTCACTTCCCTTGATTAAGTAGAGGCATTAACCCACTATTGAGCATAAATACCCCCTCTTGGAGTCACTAGCAACTACTTGGCTAAGATAGCTACTAACAACGGAGAGCATGCAAGATACAAACAACACAGACATGATAGAATCAATAAGACAAAACCATTAATAAATCTGACATAGTAATCTCAATATCCATCGGATCCCCGCAAACACAACATGCATGATTACGAATTGATTAGATCTTGATCATGAATGGAGCTCACAAGATCTAGACATGAAAGCACAAGGAAGAGATACAACCATCTAGCTACTACATGTACCTGTAGTCCAAGGTGGAACTACTCACGCTTCATACCGGAGGCTGGCATGATGAAGAAGAAGGCCTCCAGGATGATCTCCCCTCCAGCAGGGTGCCGGGAAGAGCATCAGATCCCCTCGATCTAGGGACGATGGTGGCGGCGGCTATAGACGGTTTCGTGGAATATTGATCGGGTGTTTAGGTTTTAGGCATCGAGGGCTTCTTATAGGCGAAGAGGCAAGGCTGGGAGGCGGCCAGGGGGCCACACCCTGCCCAGGCACGGGCCCACCCTAGGCCGCGCCTGGGGTGTGGCCACCCTGTGGTGCCCCTCCGTCTCTCCTCTTGACTCCATGTTCTCCTCGGTGAAATATTGACTTTGGCTTTTGTCCCGTCCAATTCCGAGAATATTTCCTTACTAGCTTTTCTGGAACCAAAACCAGCATAAAATAGGCAACTGGCACTATGGCAATTTGTTAATAGGTTAGTACTAGAAAACATATGAAAACACCTCAAAGTGTAGACAAAGCAAAGCAAAGTAGATACTAAACAAGCATGGAACATCAAAAATTATAGATACGTTTCTGACGTATCAAGCATCCCCAAGCTTAACTCCTGCTCGTCCTCGACTAGGTAAGTGATAAAAAGAATAATTTTTGAGGTGACATGCACCATCAAAACCAAGATCAAACCATTTGCAAGCGTTGAAAGTTGGGATCAAAGAACTCTAAACATGTGCATGAAAGATGGAGTTATAACAGTAATACAAAGTAACTAAGCATGCAACATGAAAGGCTACAAAAAAAGATCATGAATAACATGCATTGAAAAACTTTTGTTTGTTTCACACAATGTTAAGGATATCACTTATCGGAAATTTATCGGTCGGCTGAAACTTGGCGATTTTTCAACGTATCGGCCGATTTATCGGGTGATAAATCAAAAAATCGGCATATCGGCCACCCTCGAGTAGCGATAAATCGGACGATTAATCGGCATATCGGACGATTTTTTGAACAGTGGTTTCACATACAGAAAACATGGCATAGTGGCAATCAGCATGTCCCTCATAGAGTAGAAAATAGATGCATAGGACACCTTCAAAGTTCATAAGAGTGACTAGATACAAGTAGCACAAGAACAAGTAATATCACAATATGCACCAACCGATAAGTTTTGGGACAATGCACATAGAACTAAGAATGGCAACTATGCTCTCTTAACTGGTGTCTGAAGATAGAAGGTAGAGACTCAATATAATAGCCGAAGAAAGGCCCTTCATAAAGGGAAGCAGGCTTTTCAAGTTTCAAAAAGAGCTACCAAAAATTCTGGTACTTGTTAGCTTTCAGCCCTCATTGCCCCTATCATAAGCATCTTGAAGTGATTAAGGTTAAAGTGAACAAACTATGGAGTACATGCTTGACAAAGCATAAGTTGGCAATCTCATGTCCCTTGAATACGAGGGCCGCTCCTCATGCTACTCAAGTTTAGTTACTTGAAAGTTCTTGTCATAGTAAGTACATGTGTATCATAGAGAACCTCCAACGGGGTACCCCTTGCACATGGTACAGGACCTTTCCCATAACCAAAATGACAAGGCAAGCAGACAATGAGCATATCAGCATTCTTATTATTTACCATGGTATATGGTGCTTTTTTCTCTCTTTCCTATTTTCTCAATATGTCTCTTATTTCTCAATCTCTTTTTTTATAAAAGCTGAATGCTTCATAGATGTCATTATGGTGATGCTGCAAGTTTCCACGATGATTAGGCATGGCTTAGGCTACCGGCCCAGGTGTTTCTCTAACACAAAATACATAACTCCATGGACTTATAAGCTCACCTTTCATTTCACACCGACGACATCCATAGACAAAAGAGCATGATATCAACTGTGTACAAAGTACAAGTGCAATGTTGAAAGTGTTTCCCATGAAAACATGGTTCTGCTAATTCCAACGTATAAGTGAAAGCATATACAACATAGATGACACAATGGTTCAAGTTTATTAGGGGCAAGAAAAATGAAGTGTGCCATCAAGTTCGTGAGAGTTTTAATCACTAAGTTTTCACATAACAAAATACTTTTTAATTGGAAGATAGCTGAAAACAAGAATATATTTGGAATGGTGTAACACATCATGCATAGGAATTTATAGTGGACACTTTGGAATAACTTGGTTTCTTGGGAGTTGAAGCATGAGTAGAACTTACTCATACAAGTGGAGGCTAGCAAAATACTGGGAGCGACCAACTAAGAGAGCAATAATGGCCATAATCATGCAGAGCGACAAAACATTACTAATCAAAGCATAGAGTGGTATTACAAGTCAAGGACTAAATGATCATAGAAGATATGGTGACTTGTTCATAGTCATAACATGGTGTGAGCATGTTCCAAGTCAACCCAAACAAAACATCAAAGGAGAATACCATAATACTATGTTTTTGTATGCTAAAACAACGCATGATTCCTTGAAGGCACACTAAGCAATCCCAATTGTTTGGAACAAGTCATGCTACAGCAATAATCACTAAGGATAAGGTCAAAACAACACCTAGCATAACATGCTAAAGTCTAAGTCACAGTCAAAGCAAGCTCCTCTTGCACTTTTCAAGCAAGAACTTTTTACTCCCTTCCAACAACAATCGACTTATTTGAAACAACACAGGGAGAACCGGGGTCCAAACTACTTTATTCAAGCAAAATAAACAAACTAAACAAAGCAAATTAAAACTAAGACGCTCCAAGAACAACACAATAGTGTATGAAACAATAAAAACGAAGTGTCTAGAAAGACCTGAGCTTTTTATTGATGAAGAAGGGGATGCCCAAGGCATCCCCAAGCTTTGACGCTTGTACCTTTTGGATATTTCTTGGGGTGACACCGGGGTGGAATCCCCAAGCTTGATATTTTGTCCATTCTTCATCTCATTAATCATTCTCTCTCTACACCTGAAATTTTTCCTTCATACAAAACTTCACACAATCTTCATTAGCAATATTAGTGTATTCAAAAGATAATAGACCCTTGGGTTTAGCTTTAGAATAGAAAAAATTTCAATAAAAGCACAAGCTACTGTAGCAACTCCTTAAAAAATCTCAATTTCCCAAAAATAACCAAAAAACGAATCAATAAGAAGCAAATGCAAATAATGGAAGAAATCTGTCAAAACATACCAGCGGGTAGAAACCGATTTTTTCGAAGACCTTATGTTGCTCAAATAAATAATTGTTGAACTAACTAAAGTTAGCTAACATACTGATAGATTTATTCGTAAATTTTCAGCTCAATACGTCTTACAGAGACTCCTAACGAATTTTCATGGTGGAGGACATAAATCTGTTTCAGGACAGCAACTCCCCAAATCTTACTTCCCTCTCATTAGAGGTCATTCTTGGCACAAAAAGCAAACAAAAAGGATAAAGAGAGGTCATTACTGAAGTAATAACTTCCAAGACTCAATAAAACTCTTGGGTTATCTCCCAACAATTACTTTTCTTTAACGCCGTTAAGTTAGGCACAAGAAGCAAGAAATCAAGTATTTTCAAATGAAGAAGCATTAACATCAAACCTTGCTTTCAAAGGAGGAGAAAAAATCAACTTATCTCTCCTCATAGGGAAGTGTTTAATACCTTTATTGAACGTAAATTGATATTTAATGGTGCCTTCTTTCATATCAATGATGGCACCAACAGTTCTAAGAAAAGGTCTTCCCAAAGTAATAGGACAAGAAGCATTGTATTCAACATCCAAAACATAGAAATCAACATGGACATAAGCATTGTTAACCATAATGAGAACATCATTAACACTTCCCATGAGTTTCTTCTTAGCATTATCATTAAGTGGGACATCCAAATAACAATCTTCCAAATGTGGCAAATCAAGCATTTCATAAATCTTCATATGCATAATAGAGACACTAGAACCAAGATCACATGAAGCTTTGAGATCAAAGTCATTCACTTGCATATTAATAATGGGTTCCCAACTATCTTATACTTTCCTAGAAATAGAAGCTTTGTGTTTTACTTTCTCTTCCTTAATTTTAACAAGAGCATCTGCAATGTGTTTGGTGAAAGCAACATGCATATCACTAGCATCGGGACTTCTAGCAAGCTTTTGCAAGAACATAATCACTTCGGAAATATTGCAACCATCCAGATCAAAATCAAACTTAGCATCACTAGTAGTAGACTCATTAGGCTTAGGCACTATAGGAGGAGGAATAGGGACTTCTTGTGGTTTAGTGGCATCCATATGGGTGGTGGTGATGGTGCACACACTATTGTTTCAATCAATTTCAGCTTCCCTTTCCCACTTAGCATGAAGTTGGGCTAACGGTCTAACATTTTCATCAATAGTAACTTGTATGGCATGAGTAGCATCAAAGGTACTTTCCATGGTTTTAGGTTTAGCGGCCATTTTATTAATCAAAGAGGATTGTGCTTCAGACATAGAGGAAATATTTTTCCTACATTCAAAAGCTTTTCCTCTATAGTCTTGTTGAAAGTGGTTTGTTTACTAATAAAGTCTTTGAGAATGACTCCAAGTTCAGAGGGGGAACTTCTAGCATTGTTGTAGGAGTTTCCATAGGTATTGCCATTATTAGGAGGATAAGGCCTATAATTGTTGTTACTACCAAAATTATTCCTATAGGCATTGTTGTTGAAATTGTTGTTTCTAATGAAGTTCACATCAACATGCTCTTCTTGATCAACCAAAGAGGCTAAGGTCACACTATTAGAATATAAAGGATCTTTCCCATTAAAAAGAATTGCCATAATAACATCAATTTTATCACTCAAAGAGGAGGGTTCTTCAACAGAATTTACATTCTTACCATGTGGAGCTCTTTTAGTGTGCCATTCGGAATAATTAACCATCATATTATCAAGGAGTTTTGTTGCAGCACCCAAGGTGATGGTCATAAAGGTACCTCCAGCAGCTGAATCCGACAGGTTTCTTGAAGAGAAGTTCAAACATGCATAAAAAGTCTGGATAATCATCCAAGCAGTAAGTCCATGAGTGGGACAATTTTTAACCAAGGATTTCATTCTTTCCCAAGCTTGAGCAACATGTTCATTATCAAGTTGTTTAAATTTCATAATATCACTTCTCATATATATAATCTTAGCAGGAGGGTAGTACTTTCCAATAAAATCATCTTTGCACTCAATCCAAGAATCAATACTATTTTTAGGAAAACATAGCAACCAATCTTTAGCTTTTCCTCTCAAGGAGAAAGGAAACAGCTTGAGCTTAATAATATATCCATATACATCCTTATACTTTTGCATCTCACAAAGTTCAACAAAGTTATTGAGATGGGCAGCAGCATCATTACAACTAGCACCAGAAAATTGCTCTCTCATCACAAGGTTCAAGAAAGCAGGCTTAATTTCATAAAAGGTAGCATCAGGATCAGGTGGAGAATAGGAGTGATAAGTAAATCATTGTTGTTTGTGCTAGTGAAGTCACAAAACTTGGTGTTCTCACAAGAGTTCATTTTGGAAAAAGTGGAGCAAGCCAAAAACAGCAGCAACAGCTAGAGCAGGAATTATTTTTTGTGTTTATAAGAAAAGGCAAACCAAACTAAACTAAATTTTTTGGATTTTTTGATAAAAAGAGGCAAAAAAACCAAAAATAAACTAAGCAAACTAAAACAAAGTAAAGAGAAAGGTTGAAAATGACTCCCCTTGTGAATACGTCCTTAGCCTCCCCGGCAACGGCGCCAGAAAACTTGTTGATGCCGCCTGAGAGAGCTTCGTCGGGAAACCCCAAGAGCAAGGTGTGATGCAGCACAGCAGCAAGTCTTCCATCAGTAAGAAACCGAGGTTATCAAACAACTAGGACGAAGGAAATATCTCAAAGGTGTTGCAAGCAACCTGGAAACCTGCACAACACAAACTCAAGACTTTGCCCCAACTAACAGTGAGGTTGTCAATCTCACCGGTTGCTGTAACAAAGGATTAACTGTATGGTGTCAAACGTGATGATGGTTTGCAGCAAGTAAACAGTAACAGTGGAAGATGTATCAATGGTAAAGATTGGACCGGGGTCCATAGTTCACTAGAAGTGTTCTCCTTAGATAAACAAACATGGCATGCTGGGTAAACAAAATACAGCAGGGCAATTGACAGGACTGAGCAAGGCATAACAATGCAATACTAGGCATAAAGATCCTATGAGATTCGATTGGACAATACAACAATATACTAGACCGCCATCCAACTGCATCTATGACTAGAAGTCCACCTTCAGGTTATCATCCGAACCCCCTCCAGTATTAAGTTGCAAGCAACAGACAACTGCTTTAAGCAAAGTGTGTAAGGTAAACAATCCACTTGTTCCATGAACAAGAGACCGTTGTTTTCTCCCTAGTGGCAACCGCACATCTACAACCATAGAGATTTCTGTTACTTCCCTTGATTAAGTAGAGGCATGAACCCACTATCGAGCATAAATACCCCCTCTTGGAGTCACTAGCAAGTACTTGGCCAAGATAGTGTCACTTCCCAAAATTTTCCAAATTTTGAAATGTGAAAAATAAATAAACAAAATAAATAATTGTTGAAATTTAGGGTGAAAAGAAACTTTCGTTTCTAAATGGAAACTTAAAAACCCATCTTGAACAAACTTTGAATAAAATTATAATCCAGCTAAATTCAAATCAAGTGAAATGCATTCTTCATAAAGGCATCTTGAAATTTAAACACTTGGAAAATAAACCAAAATTCTAAAACCCTAAAGGAAGAAAATCATTTCCAAGATTACTCTAAGCCTAAGGGATTTGATACACATAAAAATTGGTCAAACAAACATTTTAAAATGATCAAGAATGATAAATGAAAATATTATAAAACCATAGAAATTGGTTTCACTTAATTTGGAGCCATAGATAGAATCTTATGAATTTAATAAGATAAGGAAATTGAATTCCCAAAGCTAATAAAGAACTTATCTAAAATCCTTACCAATTTGTGAGCAATTAATACTAAAAGAGATATAAAAGGGTTAACAAATATTAAATAAGATCTTACAAATTGGAATCACCAAGTTTGGATCTTTGAATAAAAAGATAAGGATTTTATAAGCAAAGGAAGAAATAAATAAATAAGGACTATTTTAAAAGGCCAAATTAAAACTTGGCCAAGCAAATAAAATAAAATATTTTTGTTCAATAAAAAAGAGTAAAGGATTATTTAAATAAAATCATGAGGATTTATCATTATCCAATTTCATTTAAGTAAAGACATTCCCCATTTTAAATGAACATTAAAAACATAATAAAGTATTTTAAATAATAATTCAAAGTGATTTATTTTTAAATAAAACCTACTGAAATGATTTGGTAAAATTTAAATTTCAAATAGAGTTTGAAAACATTAATAAATCTTATTTGAATTTAGACAAGGGCCTATTTTAAATAATTAATATATCCTAAAAATAATAAAAAATATATTCTAAATTTGACTTTAGAATATGTTAATAAACAATATTAGAATATACACATAGTTTGGCAAAGGTTTGAATTCAATTAGTGTTTGAAATATTTGAATAAAAATCAAAACAGAATAATAGAAAAGGAAAAAGGAAAAGGATTCAGAACAAAAAATGGAAAGAGTCAGCCCAGCCCAGCAGGCCCAGCAGCGCAGCCCAACTAAACCACCCCTGAATCGTTTTTCTCACTCACTAACGAACCCGCAGAAACCACCACGATCCACCCCTTCTCTCTCATCACGACGGTTACCCACTCTTCGTTTACACCCGCCCGCGACTGCTTCCACCTTCTCCCTGCCGTTCACTGTCCATCAAACCTCGATTAAATTCGTGTCAATGCCGCAGTTAATCCGCCCAGTAATCACGCCCTACTAATCGCCCCTCTCTCCTCTCCATTTCCCCCAGACGCCACACCTCGAGAGCCCCCAGGCTGCCTCGATTTCCGCTCAGACCACCGCTGCCTCCGACGAGCATCCGCGGCGATTCCGGCCATCCCACACCCCCCTGCTCCCTGGAGCATACAAGCCTACTCCCTAGCCTCTGGCGCATCTCCCAGTGCCGCCCATTCAGCCGCGCGTGCCCTGTATCGTCGACTCCATCTTCGTCTGAGCATCGCCGCCGTCTTCTCCTTCTCCGGCGAAGCCCCCTGGTAACGTCCGACCGTGCCTCCCCTTCTCATTGATGCTCCTATACTCCCCACTCCCCTGTGCATCTAATGACACCGTTTTCTGGCCGTGGCGTGATCTGTAGCCTCGCATTCAACGACACATGAGCACACCCGACAGTGACATCGACCCCGGCGAGCAATTGACAGCAACCCCGTGCGCCCCTCGACAAACGGCGAGCACGTTGAGCATCCTCTCGTCGTAGTGATTCTGGTGAGATACTCCTCTCTCTCCCTTGCTTCCTAAATCATCGGCAAGTGCACCGTCTGACCGCGTCGCCGACACTCGCCGCCGCCAGCGCCGCTCATTCTTGGTCAAGCTCACAGCAGCCGTTGGATCTGGATCGCTTGGATAGGATAGAAACTTAAACGAAGGGGTACGAGTGATCCTGTGCCGCCTGATCTGTTTTAATCTAACGCACCACACAACACGATCCAGCCGAACCGTTTTTGATCAATAAGAATTAGACGCGTGGCCAGAGCTTGGATTTAAAACCCAAATTGTATTCTATTGAATGTTCAAACTTGTAAATTGCATAACTTTTAATCCACACGTCCAAATTTTGCAAATTTTATATCAATGGAATCAGCAAAGCAAACTGTATCCAACCATGCACTTTGTTTAGTAAATTGCTTCTGCTAAATTTGTTGTTTTTACAGAAACTTCTGTAGGCATAATTTGAATATAAAACTTATTCTAGAAATATTTTTATGGTAAATTTTTTGGCAAATGGATTGTTTTGAACATACTGACCTTAGAAACCAACTTTTAGTTTTAAAAACATATTTTGAGATGCTAAGGAATAAACCTTTGAATAAAAGCATTTCTAGCCAAATAAAAACATTGATTATGGTTTAAAAATGATTATGGGAAAAAAAACTTTGGCAAATGATTTGATTTGAAATCCCTAACCCTAAACACCAAGTTTTAAGATTTAAAAATATATTTGATGAACCCTATAAAATTATTACCTTGCTAAAAGGCATTTCCAACAACATAAAATATTGTTTGGGTATAAAAATGGTTTATAGGTGAAACCTTTTGCAAATGGTATTAATATTAAACACTTGACCATAAAACACCAACATTTGTGTTTAAAATGTATTTGTCAAACACTAGAAAATATTACTTTGGTTTGAACCATTTCTAGCAAAACCAAAATGATTGAAAATAGCCATTTTTCACTAACTTGGTATCAAATGGTTTTACCACTTTTATAAATTACCAATGGGTGTTTTCAAATGTTTATAACCTAATAGAAACCACTTTTCAAAATAAAACAATATTTGGCATGCTTGCATGCATGGCTTTGTTTTTATTGTTCTATGTGTTGATTGCTTGAATGGTAGATTGAATTTGTGCCTTGCTTGATTGAATTGTAGTGACATTTGAAGAGTGTGACTATTGCAAGATCAAGGAGTGAACTTATAATCTCTACCAAAAAGGCAAGTGGTGCTTCATACTTTTGTCCCATTATTTTCACTATGCATTAGTGATATTTCTAAGTAGGACTTGCATGGAATTTTTGCTAAGTATAAACTATGCCATGGGAAATCCTAGCAGATGAAACCTTAGTAGAATTTTCCTAAGTTAAGATTCCTACTACTATCATGCTTAGCCTAGCTAGTAGAAAACAAGGGTGGATTATATTCATGCCATGGAATATTTCTAAGTCAAGGACTTGTGTTTTGTTTAATAAAAAAATTAAGTGAAAGAATCACCTGGGTGGAATGGAAAGAAAGGTTTGTGTTGAGTGGTTACACAAGTCCAGTATGCTGGGGAAAACTTGGGCATCACCAAGTCCAGTATACTGGGGAAAACTTGGTATCTCACTTGTTGAATGCCACCCAGGAACAAAGAGATTTGAGATGTCAAATCTTGAGAAGCTTCAAGTGAAGCCACTTGGCATTATGGGATCTGCCTGGATCATATAGGTTGCAATAACTTAGCCAAATGGACAGTTGGTGCTAGGGGATTGATAGGTTTGGAGCACGTCCATTTTGGTCTAAGGGAAGGCTTCTGAAAGATCTTGTCTTGGTAAAACCAAGTCTTGTGGGTTAAGTGCACAACCTCTGTAGAGTGTAAAATCTAAGTACTTAGCCATGTCCCTGGCAAAGGACAATTTGAGCATCAAGACATGGAAGCTATCAAGAATCTCCTCATCCCAATTTCTAAGTTAAAAACTTATGGTTGAACAAGGGTGAAGGTTCACCAATTTCTATTTGTGGTTCCTTGGGTGATTTTGTCAAACAAAACTTAGTGTTTTCAAATGATAAGGAAAATCTATTTTGATCAAAGCAAGCCTAAGCTCCACTTAGACAAATGCATATAGATGATAGACTCCACTATACTACCATAGTATCACTTGCCAATACAATTCAAATGTATTAACCCTTGTGGCTGTAACTTATTATGTTGCAGGTTTGTTTGATGTTAGTGAAGTGTGTTGATTAGGATTACAAGTCTACAACCAACATGATTGCCTGTGGCACTTTGAAGATGAAGGAATCCATGCTATACAGTTATTTCTGCTGCATTGTAATGAGATAGCCAAATGAGCTATGTAAGATGTAATGAATTATTTTATTCCTAGTTATAAAGTTGTAATATGACCTTTGTTTCTTGATATTACATCTTAGCTGTGGATGATAGCTATTGATCCAGGGACTAGCATTGCAATGTCACATCCCAAAATTTTCCAAATTTTGTAATGTGAAAAATAAATAAACAAAATAAATAATTGTTGAAATTTAGGGTGAAAAGAAACTTTTTGTTTCTAATTGGAAACATTAAAACCCAACTTGAACAAACTCTGAATAATGTTTGAATCCAACTAAATTCAAATCAAGAGGAATGCATTCTTCATAAATGCATCTTGAAATTTAAAACATTTGGAAAATAAACCCAAACCCTAAAACCCTAATGGAAGAAAAACATTTCCAAGCTATCTCTAAGCCTATGGATTTGATCCATATAAAAATTGGTCAACCAACATTTATAAATGATCAAGAATGACAAAAAGAAATATTATCAAACCATAGAAATTGGTTTCACTTAATTTGGAGCCATAGATAAAATCTTATGAATTTAATAAGGTACGGAAATTGAATTTCCAAAGCTAATAAAGCACCTATCCAAAAATCCATACCAAATGGTGAGTAAATAATCCTAATCTAAAGAGAATTAAAAGGATAAAAAAATAATAAATAAAATTATACAAATTGGAATCACCGAGTTTGGACTTATAAATAAAAAGATATGGATTTTATAAGGTAAAGAAAGAAATATTAAATGAGGAATATTTAAGGGCCAAATTAAAACTTGGCCAAGACTATAAAAAAATGGAATAATCATAATCAAAGTTCAAATGAAATAAATGGAAAAATAATACTGAAATAAAATAATATGGACATAACCAAACTCTATTCCATTGGATTAAGACAAATTCCCTAATAAGAATGATTAATTAAATCATGGGAAAATAGAATTTGGAATTTACCCAAGTGGAATAAAAGTTATTTAATTAACTTAAATGGAATCAAATAAATCTTCCAAATAAAAATTTATGGAATTAAACCCATATTTAATTTCATTGGAATAAAGACAAATACCCAATTTAAATGATTAATAAATCATATTAAAAAATATTCCAAATAATTCAAAGTGAATTATTTCACACCCTATTAAATAAATAAAACCTACTAAGTAGGTTTGGTAAAAATATGGATTTCAAATAAAGTTTTAAAACACATTAAAACCTATTTGAAATAAAGACAAATGTCTATTTATAAAATAAATAAAAGACCCTAAAAAGAATAAGAGAATTATTCTAAATTTGACTTCAGAATTAAACAGTGTTTGATTATACACAAAGGTTGGTTGAAGTTTGATTTCAAATTGTTGTTTGAAATGATTAAACAAAATAAAAACAGAATAAAAGAATTGGAAAAAGAAAAATAAACAAGAGAAGGAAAAAAATAAACAAAGCAGACAGCCCAACAAACCCAGCCCACTGGCCCAGCTAGCCCATCTCCCCCTCCCGCGAGAAAACGTTTCGTACCCAGATTCCCACCCGCGCAGTCACTGACCGCTGGCCCCCACCTCCTCTCTCTTTCTCTCGCTGACAACAACGCCCCACCCGTCAGTCTTCTCTCCTACCCCGCGACAACTTCGCCCCTCACCTCGCTGCCGTTTCTGGCCGGAATTCAAACGCGTTAATTCTCCTCAATTGCTGGAGTAAACCCCGCCCCTACCACGCACACTTAAGCGCCTCGCTCTCCTCCTCCTTTCCCCCCAGACACCGCTCCCTCTCGGCCACCAGGATGTACCAATTGGCCATTGCCAACCACCTGTTCCGAGGAAGATCTCTGGCCAATTCCGGCGCCGTCTGACCACCCCTCGCCTCCCTGTGCACGCGAGCCTGCTCCCCATCCCCTGGCGCTTCTCTGTGCACCCTCAGCTCACTCGCGCCCGCCTCAGACGCTCGGCAACAACGACGTCTCCTCACCACCGTCCACTGCCTCAACTCCGGCGAGCATTCCCGGTAGGTTTTTTCCACCCCTCCTATTCTGGTTGACACTATATTATTCTCCCTTGTCCTACGCATCTTCTAATGTTCACCAATAACTTGCGCATGCCCTGCAGCGTCACCAACGACGACCACCCGAGCGCACCGTCGACAGAGATACTCCGGTGAGCAATCACTGACTACTCCGTGCGCCCCTTCATCTACGACGAGTACGTCGAGCTTCCCCACGTCATGGCGAACGCAGTAAGCATCTCCTCTCCCTCCTTTTCTTCCTGGAACGCCAGATCGCCGTAGACAGAGCTCGCCGCCGCCACTCGCCGCCGCCAGCGCCGCCCATCTTTGGCCAAGCACCTGTGCGCCGTTGGATTTGGATCTGACGTGTGCGATAGAATCACTAACCGAAGAGGTATCGAGCGTTGCGAGCCGTGTGATGCACATTAGATCTGACGCTCCACGATAGCCGATCCGCGCGAACCATTTTTGGCCAATCAAAACACTCCACGTGGCTCAGTCTGTTTTATAAAAACCAGAAATGATCTATTGGATGTTCAAGTTTGTAAAATTCATAACTTTTGATCCACACGTCCAAATTTTGCAAATTTTATATCAATGGAATCAGCAGAAAAATTAATTTGCAACCATGCACTTTGTTTAATACATTGATTCTGGTAAAATGGTTGTTTTTGCAGAAACTTGTGTAGGCATAATTTGAATATAAAATTCATTCTAAAATTATTTTTGTGAGAAAACCTTTGGCAAATGGATGGTTTTGAACCTACTGACCATATAAACCAACTTGTGGATTCAAAAACATATTTTTTTAAGCAAGAGAATAAATCTTTGGATTAAAGAATTTCTAGTCAAATAAAAATGTTGTTTATATGTTAAAAATACTTTTTGGAGAAAAATCTATGGGAAATGATTTGGATTAAAATATCTGACCCCAAACACCAAGTTTTAGAGTTAAAAATGTATTTGTTGAACCCTATAAAGGTTATTGCTTTGCTAAAGGCATTTTCAACCACATAAAATATTAATTTGGTTTAAAAATGATTTATAGGTAAAATATTTTGCAAATGGTTTTGCCACTTTTATAAAATGACCAATAGGTGTTTTAGAATGTTTATAACCTATTAGAAACCACATTTACAAATAAAACAATCTTTTGCATGCTTGCATGCATAGCTTTGTTTTCATTATTTTATGTGATGTTTGCTTGAATGGTAGATTGAATATTTGCTTGCTTGATTGAATTGTAGTTGAAATTGAAGAGTGTGAATATTGCAAGATCAAGGAGTGAACTTATAATTCTCCAAAAGGCAAGTGATGCTTCATACTTTGTCCCATTGTTTTCACTATGCATTAGTGATATTTCTAAGTAGGACTTGGATGGAATTTTTGCTAAGTATAAACTATACCATGGGAAATCCTTGTACATGAAACCTTAGTAGAATTTTCCTAAGTTAAGATTCCTATTACCATCATGCTTAGCTTAGCTAGTAGAAAACAAGGGTGGTTTATATTCATGCTATGGAATATTTCTAAATCAAGGACTTGTGTTTTGTTTAATAAAACAACTAAGTGAATGAATCACCTGGGTGGAATGGAAGGAATGGTTTGTGTTGAGTGGTTACACAAGGCCCATTTCTATGGTTTACCTTGTGTATCTCACTTGTGGATGGCCACCCAGGAACAAAGAGATTTGATATGTCAAATGTTGAGAAGCTTCAAGTGCAGCCACTTGGCATTATGGAATCTGCCTGGATCATATAGGTTGCAATAACTTATCCAAATGGACAGTTGGTGGTAGGGAATGATAGGTTGGAACGCGTCCATTCTGGTCTAAGGGAAGGCTTCTGAAAGATCTTGTCTTGGTGAAACCAAGTCTTGTGGGTAAAGTGCACCACCTCTACAGAGTGTAAAATCTAAGTACTTATCCATGTCCCTGGTAAAGGACAATTTGAGCATCAAGACATGGAAGCTATCAAGAATCTCCTCATCCCAATTTCTAAGATAAAATTTTGTGGTTGAACAAGGGTTGAAGGACCACCAATTTCTATTGGGAGATGCTTTGGGTGATTTTGTCAAGCAAAAACTTAGTGTTTTCAAATGATAAGGAAAATCTATTTTGAGCAAAGCAAGCCTAAGCTCCACATAGCCAAATGCTTATAGATGTTAGGCTCCACTATACTATCATAGTATCACTTGCCAATACAATTCAAATGTATTGACCCTTGTGGCTGTAACTTATTATGTTGCAGGTTTGTTTGATGTTAGTGAAGTGTGTTGATTAGGATTAGAAGTCTACAACCAACATGATTGCCTGTGGCACTTTGAAGATGAAGGACTCCATGCTATAGTTTTTCTGTTGCATTGTAATGAGATAGCCAAATGAGCTATGTAAGATGTAATGAATTATTTTATTCCTGGTTATAAAGTTGTATTATGACCTTTGTTTCTTGATATTACATCTTAACTGTGGATGCTAGCTATTGATCCAGGGACTAGCATTGTAAACATAGGGATCTCTACCTTTATAAAGGTGGGATCTTACAGATGGTATCAGAGCACTATGTTGCCTGTAGGATTGTAACCCTAGGATTGGACAAAACCCCTTAGAAAAGTAGGAGTTGTATTTGTTCCAAAACTCATTTACAAACAATCTTGTAAACTCTTTCCTCAACCTTTTTGGTTTTGACTCTACATCTCTTCTATTTCAAACTAGATGGATAAAGCCTCCACCATGAGCAAAGACTTTAACATGAGCAAAGGACTTCACCAACTCAAATGACTTCAACTTCAACATCATCAAAGACTTCAACTTTATTTTCCCCAAGGACTTCAACTTGGACATCACTAAAGGCTACAAGTGAGACAAGAAATATTACTCAAGACTTGAAGGCTAAGGAAATACAACTTAGAAGGAACCATCATCACCTTTGAAGTTTTGTGACCAAGATGCAAGAAATTCTCCAAGGATACAAAGATATTGATCAAGAAGAATCAACTAATAAGAATGGAATGATCTCAAGTGAACCATATAGTTGGACCACCATATTTAGTTTAAATAAAACACACCAACTATTGTGGTGTAGCAAAAATATTTTGTTGCCTAAAAATGTTCTTGAAACTTTGTTGTTTGATTGGAATGTTTGTTTTTGATTGCTTGCACATTGCTTATGTGAAATTGTTGTGTGTGATTAGAATTATTTCCTTAGAAAATCTTTTAGCTATTCTAATCCCAAATCCAACCCTAAACAGATGACTACTCCAAGAAACTCCAACATCAAGAATATTAACAACAACAACAACCAACAGATGCACATGAGAGAACTCATAACAACCCAAACCCAGTTGAACCAAGTGACAACTCAGATTTTAGCCAACTACAATGAGTTAGACCCAACCATGCAAAAAAAATTGGAAACCGAAACCCAATTGTTGCAAAGGATGACAAATCAAATGATCAGCATGGGAAACAACCTTTCCCAAGGATTTTGTGACAACAAGGATGTCAAGGATGATATTCTAGAAGGAATTCAAGCTTGCAATATTTGTGGAGACAAGGATCACACTTCAAAATAGCATGAAGATCAATGCCCCAATTATGAAGAGAAACATCCAACTAATCAATGCCCCACATCTCAAGCTACTTGTTTCCTATGTGAAGGAAATAATCATGTCCCTATCCAATGCCCCATCTATTCCATAGTTCAACAAAGGAAACAAGATGGAGTGCATCAACAGTTTGTAAACCCTCATGAAGGAACAACTTCTGACAAGAAGGATGAAAGCAAAGTCAAAACCATGCATCATAAGGCCAAATCCAAATTGACCACAAAGTGTTGCTACTCTTGTGAAGAAGAAGGTCATATCTCTAGTAACTTCCCCAAGAAGAGAGAAAGATTTCCCACCTTTTTGGTGAAATATGAAGAGCATGAACTAGAAGAACTCCTAGCTTTGGAGAGACCCAAGAAGAAGAAGAAATTCCCCAACCCTAGCAAGAAGGATATTACCCAAGAGCAATGTTACACTTGCAAAGAGATGGGACACTATGCCAATGAATGACCAGAAAAGAAGAAGAACCAAGGAAACAAACAAGAGGCAATTATACCAAAGGAAAAGAAAGATATCAGCCAAGTGATGTGTTTCAAATGCAAAGAACTAGGCCATTATGCAAACAAGTGCCCAGAGAAGATACATCAAGATCTCAAATAAACCAAGATGTAATCTAGTTGGAAATTTTTAAGGGTGGTAGTACCCTAGTTGCTTTGAGCCAACTTGTAACCCCTAACTTTCCCAAATATCGGGAAGAGATTTCTTTTAAGGGTGGTAGCCTGTCACATCCCAAAATTTTCCAAATTTTGTAATGTGAAAAATAAATAGAAAAAATAAATAATTGTTGAAATTTAGGGTGAAAAGAAACTTTTTATTCTAAATGGAAACATTAAAACCCATCTTAAACAAACTCTGAATAATATTTGAATCCAACTAAATTCAAATCAAGAAGAATGCATTCTTCATAAATGCATCTTGAAATTTAAAATATTTGGAAAATAAACCCAAACCCTAAAACCCTAATGGAAGAAAAACATTTCCAAGCTATCTCTAAACCTATGGATTTGATCCATATAAAAATTGGTCAACCAACATTTATAAATGATCAAGAATGACAAATAGAAATATTATCAAACCGTAGAAATTGGTTTCACTTAATTTGGAGCCATAGATAAAATCTTATGAATTTAATAAGATAAGGAAATTGAATTTCCAAAGCTAATAAAGCACCTATCTAAAAATACATACCAAATGGTGAGTAAATAATCCTAATCTAAAGAGAAATAAAAGGATAAACAAATACTAAAAAAATTATACAAATTGGAATCACCGAGGTTGGACTTATAAATAAAAAGATATGGATTTTATAAGGTAACGAAAGAAATATTAAATGAGGAATATTTAAGGGCCAAATTAAAACATGGCCAAGACCATAAACAAATGGAATAATCATAATCCAAGTTCAAATGAAATAAATGGAAAAATAATATTGAAATAAAATAATATGGCCTTAACCAAATTCTATTCCATTGGATTAAGACAAATTCCCTAATAAGAATGATTAATTAAATCATGGGAAAATAGAATTTGGAATTTACCCAAGTGGAATAAAAGTTATTTAATTAACTTAAATGGAATCAAAGAAATCTTCCAAATAAAAATTTATGGAATTAAACCCATATTTAATTTCATTGCAATAAAGACAAATACCCAATTTAAATGATTAATAAATCATATTAAAAAATATTCCAAATAATTCAAAGTGAATTATTTAACACCCTATTAAATAAATAAAACCTACTAAGTAGGTTTGGTAAAAATATGGATTTCAAATAAAGTTTTAAAACACATTAAAACCTATTTGAAATAAAGACAAATGTCTATTTATAAAATAAATAAAAGACCCTAAAAAGAATAAGAGAATTATTCTAAATTTGACTTCAGAATATGTTAATAAACAGTGTTTGATTATACACAAAGTTTGGTTGAAGTTTGATTTCAAATTGTTGTTTGAAATGATTAAAAAAATAAAAATAGAATAAAAGAATTGGAAAAAGAAAAATAAACAAGAGAAGGAAAAAAAATAAACAAAGCATTAGCCCAAGAACCCAAATGATCGCCCATTTAGCCCATCTCCTCCCCGAGAAAACGTTGCACTCAGATTCCCACCATGCAGCCTTGACCGCTGCCCCACCTCTCTCTCTTTCTCTCGCTGACAACAACGCCCACCCGTGTCTTCTCTCCTACCCGACAACCGCCTCACCTCATGCCGTTCTGCCGGAATTCAAACGCGTTAATTCTCCTCAATTGCTGGAGTAAACCCCGCCCCTACCACGCACACTTAAGCGCCTCGCTCTCCTCCTCCTTTCCCCCCAGACACCGCTCCCTCTCGGCCACCAGGATGTACCAATTGGCCATTGCCAACCACCTGTTCCGAGGAAGATCTCTGGCCAATTCCGGCGCCGTCTGACCACCCCTCCCCTCCCTGTGCACGCGAGCCTGCTCCCCATCCCCTGGCGCTTCTCAGGCACCTCACTCGCTCACTCGCAGACGCTCGGCAACAACGACGTCTCCTCACCACCGTCCACTGCCTCAACTCCGGCGAGCATTCCCGGTAGGTTTTTTCCACCCCTCCTATTCTGGTTGACACTATATTATTCTCCCTTGTCCTACGCATCTTCTAATGTTCACCAATCACTTGCGCATGCCTGCGTCACCAGCGACGACCACCCGAGCGCACCGTCGACAGAGATACTCCGGTGAGCAACCACTGACTACTCCGTGCGCCCCTTCATCTACGACGAGTACGTCGAGCTTCCCCACGTCATGGCGAACGCAGTAAGCATCTCCTCTCCTCTTTTCTTCTGAACGCCAGATCGCCAGAGACGAGCTCGCCGCCACTGCCGCCGCCAGCCGCCCATCTTTGGCCAAGCACCCGCGCCGTTGGATTGGATCGACGTGCGATAGAATCACTAACCGAAGAGGTATCGGCGTTATGAGCCGCAAGGATGCACATTAGATCTGACGCTCCACAATAGCCGATCCGCGCGAACCGTTTTTGGCCAATCAAAACACTCCACGTGGCTCAGTCTGTTTTATAAAAACCAGAAATGATCTATTGGATGTTCAAGTTTGTAAAATTCATAATTTTTGATCCACACGTCCAAATTTTGCAAATTTTATATCAATGGAATCAGCAGAAAAATTAATTTTCAACCATGCACTTTGTTTAATAAATTGATTCTGGTAAAATGGTTGTTTTTGCATAAACTTGTGTAGGCATAATTTGAATATAAAATTCATTCTAAAATTATTTTTGTGAGAAAACCTTTGGCAAATGGATGGTTTTGAACCTACTGACCATATAAACCAACTTGTGGATTCAAAAACATATTTTGTGAAGCAAGAGAATAAATCTTTGGATTATAGCATTTCTAGTCAAATAAAAATGTTGTTTATATGTTAAAATAACTTTTTGGAGAAAAATCTATGGGAAATGATTTGGATTAAAATATCTGACCCCAAACACCAAGTTTTAGAGTTAAAATGTATTTGTTGAACCCTATAAAGGTTATTGCTTTGCTAAAGGCATTTTCAACCACATAAAATATTAATTTGGTTTAAAAATGATTTATAGGTAAAATCTTTTGCAAATGGTTTTGCCACTTTTATAAAATGACCAATAGGTGTTTTAGAATGTTTATAGCATATTAGAAACCACTTTTCCAAATAAAACAATCTTTTGCATGCTTGCATGCATAGCTTTGTTTTCATTATTTTATGTGATGTTTGCTTGAATGGTAGATTGAATATTTGCTTGCTTGATTGAATTGTAGTGGAAATTGAAGAGTGTGAATATTGCAAGATCAAGGAGTGAACTTATAATTCTCCAAAAGGCAAGTGATGCTTCATACTTTGTCCCATTGTTTTCACTATGCATTTGTGATATTTCTAAGTAGGACTTGCATGGAATTTTTGCTAAGTATAAACTATGCCATGGGAAATCCTTGTACATGAAACCTTAGTAGAATTTTCCCAAGTTAAGATTCCTACTACCATCATGCTTAGCTTAGCTAGTAGAAAACAAGGGTGGTTTATATTCATGCTATGGAATATTTCTAAATCAAGGACTTGTGTTTTGTTTAATAAAAATGGGTTTGCATCAGAAAACATTGGGTGTCCAATAAAGGTTAGTTCTCCAGGGGGAGACATGGTAGCAAGCCTTGGATGCCGAGATCTTATCATAGAGTTTGGTAAACATAAGTTCCCAGTAAGTCTGATAATCCTAGATTCCCAAGGGTTGGATGTAATATTGGGAATGGATTGGATGGCTAGGTATGAGGGAGTATTAGATTGTGCCAATCGTACAGTTACACTCACAACCCCCGAAGGAAAAATAATAAAGTTTAAGTCAAACTTTGAATTCAAAGGAGGTAAGCTAAATTCTCTTAAGGGGGTTAGCATGGACAATGTGCCAATTGTGTGTGAGTATCCGGATGTATTCCCTGAGGAATTACCAGGAATGCCACCAGATAGAGATGTGGAGTTTCTAATAGATTTGGTACCGTGTTACGGACCAATAGCTAAGACCATATAAAATGTCGTGGATGAACGAAAGAACTCAAGAAACAACTAGGAGAACGATGAGAAAGGGTTTATACAACCAAGTTCTTCATCTTGGGGAGCCCCGGTATTGTTTGTGGAGAAGAAGGATAGAACACAAAGATTATGTATTGATTATCGTTCTCTCAACGAGGTTACCATCAAGAACAAATATCCTTTGCCAAGAATCAACGACTTGTTTGATCAGTTAGAAGGAGCATGTGTATTCTCAAAGATTGATCTTAGGTCAGGCTATTTTCAACTTAAGATAAGAGAGCAAGACATACCTAAGACAACATTTACCACAAGGTATGGATTGTATGAGTACACTGTGATGCCTTTTGGTTTAACCAACGCTCCCGCATATTTCATGAATATGATGAACAAAGTGTTCATGGAATTTCTTGACAAGTTCGTTGTCGTTTTTATCGACGATATCCTAGTCTACTCCAAGAGCAACGAAGAACATGAAAGACACTTGCGCTTAATACTTGAAAAATTGAGAGAACATAAACTTTATGCCAAATTCAGCAAGTGTGAGTTCTTAGAGAAAGTTGGATTCCTTGGTCATGTTATGACAAAGGATGGTGTGGCGATTGATCCGCTAAAGTTTCAGCGGTGATGATTGGGAATCACCCAAAAGCGTGAAAGAAGTTCGTAGTTTCCTTGGCTTAGCAGGTTACTCTGAAGGTTTATTGAAAATTTCTCAAAAGTTGCTAAACCTATGAGAATTACTAAAGAAGGACAAAAGGTTTGCCTGGTGCGAAAGTTGTGAAGTCGGCCAGAATTAAAGAAGAGACTTGTGACAGACACCGTTCTATGTCTAGATTTGGAAAAAGGATTTCCAAGTGTATTGTGATGCTTCTCATCAAGGCTTGGGTCAGTACTTATGCAAGATGGTAGAGTCGTAGCTTATGCTTCGAGACAACTCAAAAATCATGAAGTAAACTACCCTACTCATGATTTGGAGTTAGCCTCTGTTGTTCATGCACTCAAAACATGGAGGCATTACCTGTTAGGTAAACGGTGTGAAGTATTCACCGATCATAAGAGTTTGAAATATATCTTCACCCAGAAGGAGATCAACATGAGACAAAGAAGATGGCTAGAACTTATTAAGGATTACGACTTAAGTTTACAATACCATCCAGGTAAAGCAAATGTGGTAGCCGATGCTCTAAGTCGTAAGACATTTATAAATGGACTTACAAAAGGGGAATTGCCAGAAGACTTGTGTAGGCAATTCAAAGAACTCAGATTGAGATTGTACCCGGAAGGACATCTCATGTCTTTGGATGTCCAACCCACTTTTGGACAAGATCCGAAGTTCAAAGATGACGAAGAAATTGAAAAGATTAAAGTAAACATTGGTCTAGGGAAAGCCAAGAGTTTTCATATTGACGGTGGTACTTTATGGCACGGAAACGATATGTGTTCCACAAGACCCGAGTTGCGAAAACTAATCTTACAAGAAAGTCACAACTCTCCATATTCTATTCACCCGGAAACACCAAGATGTACATGGATATGAAAGAGATTTTGGTGGAACAATCTCAAAAGGGACATAGCCGAACATATCGCTTTGTGTGATGTGTGTAGCGGTCAAAGCGAGCACCGAAACCAGCAGTGCTTCAACCATTGCCTATTCTGAATGGAAGTGGGAAAATATTGGTATGGATTTCATTACGGATTACCAAGGACTAGATCGATATGATTCCATATGGGTAGTAGGATCGTCTAACCAAAGTGGCTCATTTTATCCGGTGAAAACAACTTATACCAGTGCCAAACTAGCAAAAATTTACATGAGCAGGATTGTATGCCTTCATGGTGTGCCAAAGAGTATTGTGTCATAGAGGAACTCAATTCACATCTCACTTTTGGAAACAACTTCATGAATCCTTAGGAACGAGGTTGGAATTCAAGATCGCCTTTCATCCTCAAACAGATGGACAAACGGAGAGAACCAATCAAATTCTAGAAGACATGTTGAGGGCATGCGCTTTGGATTATGGGGCAAGTTGGGATGAAAGTTTACCCTAGAAGTTTTCTTACAATAACAGCCATCAATCAAGTATTGGAATGGCACCGCTTGAGTTACTCTACGGAAGGAAGTGTACCACCCCATTGTTGTGGAATGGTGTGGGAGAAAGAAGTTTATTTGGACGGATCTTATCAAGGACGCCAAGAGAAAGTTAAATTGGTTAGGGACGGTTGAAGATAGCACAATCCCGATGAAAAGCTACAGGATTCTAAGCGTGAGAAGTCACTACGGTTGGAGATAGAGCCTATCTCAGGTATCACCACTCCGTGGAGTGAAAAGATTTGGAGTCAAAGGAAAGTTGGCACCAAGATACGTTGGGCCATTCAAAATTCTAAGTCAAGGGAGAAGTTGCATATGAATTGGAATTACGGAATCCCTATCTGCATCCTAACGTATTTCATGTGAGTCAACTTAAGAAATGTCACCTAAATGGAAGAATCTTCTTTGAAGGATACCATACCATTAGAAGAAGTTCAGCTAGAAAGTGATCTCACTTATGAGGAAAACTGTCAAAATTCTAGAGGTAGCGTAAAGAGTCACCGGACCAAGACTATCAAATTTTGTAAAGTGCAATGGAACCATCATTCAAGAGGAAGCAACATGGGAAAGAGAAGATGATCTACTGGAAGACCACCTCACCTATTTGTTAGCCAAACCGAATCTCGAGGCGAGATTCACCTTAAGGGTTAGATTTGTAACATCCCAAAAATCATAATTTTAAACTCATTCATACCACTTTGCATCCTTCATGCATTTAGGGTTTTTCACAAAAATCATTTAGGAGTGGGATATGAGTTATGAATTCATGTGGGCATATTGTCCCAATTTAACATCATCCTGTTAATAATTGAATGTTTAAAATACTTCAATGCTTGCCTTCATTAATGAAAAGAATAGGAGAAATTTTAAACCCCAAAGAATTCCAATTTAGGAATAAATTCTAAAACCCATTTTCAAATGTTTTCAAACAGGAACAACTCCTATTTGTTATTAAAACCAAGCTGGACCAAGCTTTGCAATATAACCATCTAGTTTTGTGACTGT
Organism: Avena longiglumis; assembly: GCA_030063025.1. Lineage (NCBI taxonomy): Eukaryota > Viridiplantae > Streptophyta > Magnoliopsida > Poales > Poaceae > Avena > Avena longiglumis. Next base: position 367,849,033 of record CP125978.1, read on the forward strand.
TGTGAATCGACAAAACCCTACAAAAATTCCCAAGTCAATTTGTTTTCAAAAGGATATGAATTCATATCAAAATCAATTCAGAAAATAGGAAACAGAAAAAGAAAAGGGCAAAGAAATGGAAAAGGCCATGCGGTGATCCGCCCAGCAACCAATCCAGCCCAGCAAGCCCACCCGGGCATTTCTTTTCCTCCTCTCACGCGCGGACGCACGCACTGAGCCGCTGACAGACGGACCCCACATTCACTTAGCACGTTACGCTGACGAGCGGGCCCTATCTGCGCTGGCATCGTCTTCCCCAAACTTCCGCCGCACCACGCCGCAGAGCAGTGATGGTGATGGCGCTTTAATTGGGCCATTAACGCAGCGTTTCTTGTCGACTCTCGTGCTATAAGATCCCCATCACCCCACGGTCATTTTCCCCAAATCGCACACTCACGCCCCAGGCTGCCCAAACCTCATGAGTCGCCGCGACAGAGCCCTCCGCGATCAATTCCGGTGAGCTTCGAGTTTCCTCCTCCCATTCACCCTATCTTACTCGGTGAACTCATACGCATCTTGACACTCGCCGTTTGTCTTCGCATGATCCTAAGCGTTGGCAACGTCGATCGCCGCCACCATCTTCTTCGCGAACTCCGCGACCCTCTCCGTAGGTAACCACCACCCCTTGCCCTCTGGTTGACACGCATAGCATCCTCGTCATCGTGATCCGGCGGTGTCCTTATTTTGGCCTAGCGACGAGGAACCACGCCAACGACGACAACCGACCGTAGTGACATTTTCGAACTCCGGCGAGCAATTCCGGTAAGTTCGAGCGCCCCTTCCGATTCACCACCCGAGCATGTTCGTAGTTGTCCGCGCATCCTCTAAACCCATTGATTCGTGCTCAGCGACGCGAGCGTCGGCAAGAACTCCGACAACCTCGCCGACGCTGCATTTAAACTCCGACGAGGTCGAGCCCATCTCCGAGCGCCTTCGCGAACGAGTACCACGCCGAGTTCAGACGCCGCGGATCTGGTAAGCACATCCTTGCATCTGGAATGGTCTAGAACGCCGCACCGCCGCAGAGAACGCCGCCGCCAGCCAACGCCGCCAGCGCCGCCGAGCATGGTCGCTTCCTCGCCGTTGGATCTTGATCCGGCGCTAGGATAGACTCACTTAATCCCGGCGATGCAGCGATCTGTGCGTCTGATCTGTTTAAAATCCTGCGCTGCAAAGCGTGATCCAACCGGCGATGCGCCAATCACAGCCGACGGCGTGGCGGAGTTTATAATAAAAACAGATTTCAAATCAATTAGATTCAAACTTCATATGCTTGTATCTTTCAAACGACACGTTGGTTTTTGCAAACTTTATATCGTTGAATTCAGCAAGACAAGGCCTATCAGAATATACCCTTGGTTTAGCATATAGTAACAGTTAAAAATGTTTTATTTGTGGAACAAGTTTAGGGCTATGTTGGATATAAAATGTCTTTATAAAATTTTGTTATGGACAAATAAAGTTTATTGATCAAACTTATGACCTGTTATACTTCAGTAGTCATGAGCACACACTTGGTAGAATTTTCAAAATTTAACACATGGTAGATTTTGCATGCATGCATTCATATAATTTTGATTATGTTAAATGTGTGTAATTGTGTTTTGATTTCTTGTGTAGATTTTGATTGTGATTGTGATTGTGAAGAGTGCTACTCCCACACTACCAAGGCAAGTGATATTTTCATGAATATTCCTATCCTAATTTTTGTAATAGCATTAGATATTTTGGCTAAATTATTGCATGATGTTTTTGCCTAGTGCTAAGATGGGAAATCCTATGTAGAGTGAAATAGTAGAATTGCTAGGGAAAACTTTCCTAAGTTAAGTTATCATATTCGCTTAGCCTAGCTACTTAGCAAACAAGGGTGGTGAACATCTATATGGTTTATGATAAAAATATTCTAAGTCAAGAGACTTATATTTTCTTAATAAAACAACTAAGTCAAATAAACCTCCGGTGGAATGGATTGATTGGGTTATGTTGAGTGGTTACACAAGGCCATGGACTTGGGTTGTGTATCTCACTTGTGGTATGCCACCCGAGCACAAAGGGATTTGGAGGCCAAATGTTGAGAAAGCTAACAGGCAACCACTTGGCAATATGGGCTCGCCATGATCATATAGGTTGCGAACTTAGTCAATTTGGACAGAGGGTGGTAGTTGGGTTGATAGGTTGGAGCGTCCATTTTGACTAAGGAAAAGCTTCGAAAGGTCTGTCTTGGGAAACCAAGTTTGGTGGGGAAAGTGCACAACCTCTGCAGATGGAAAACCTAAGTACTTAGCCTTGTCCAAGGAAATGGACACTTGAGCATCAAGACATGGAAGCCACAAAATCTCATCACTCCAACTTCTAAACTAAAACTTGTGGGTGAACAAGGGTGAAGGACCTCAATATCTATTGATGGTTTCCTTGGGAATGTTTTGACAAAGAAAACTTAACAATTTCAACTAATAGGTAAAACTTAATTTTAAGCAAAGCAAGCCAAGCTACTCTAGCCAAGCATATAGAATTATAGACCACTTAAATTAAACTAAGGTATCACTTGCCAATACTATTCCAAAGTATTGACCCTCGTGGCTGTAACTTGTGATGTTGCAGTTACTCCGATGATGAGTAGGAGTCATGAGTCTACACTCAACATGCTTGCTCGTGGCACATGAAGATGAAGACTTGTGTTTATTTACTTATTCCTAAAACTCTTGTATTAGGCCTATGGCCTGAGTTGTAAAAGACTATGTTTATCTCCGGAATGAATGTAATAAACGACCTTTGTATCTGTGTACTTCATCTTAAACTGTGGATGCTAGCATTGATCCAGGACTAGCATTGCAATCACAGGATCCTATCCTTTATGAAGGAGGGTCTAACAGATGGTATCGAGCACCGTGTTGCTCAGAGGATTATGACCCTAGGAATTGGAAAACCACTAAGGAAAAAGTTTTCAACTACTTCTACACTTGTCTATTCTTCTCGTAAAACTTTTCTAATCTCTTTCAACTTCCCTTGTAGATGAACTCCATCAACGAAGCCGTGAAGAAGGGACCACTCATGACCATGACCTTGGAATGTGAAACCGAGTTTCCCAATATTCTCAAGGACCTCATGGAAGCTATGGATGCACATGGTGAAGCCGTGTACAAGGGCTTTCCAAGTGATGGATGAAGGAGTGGAGTATTGGTGGGTGCAACTACACTTGTACAAAAACAAGGAGACAACCACAAAGAAAGGGATTCTGCATGTACACCAACACTACCATGCACACCACATTCTTTGAGTCACCAGGATGCACTTGGAGGACTATCAAGGAACTAAGTGCTAGAGTAAAGTGCGAATGCTCAACCTCCAAAAGGACTTAGAGAAAGAGAAAGAACTTACTCAAGAATTGGAAGACAACAACCAAGAAATAAGGGAAGATGTATTAGACTTAGTGATAGAGTCAAGGGAACAGGATTGGTGGATTGCCTCTAGGAACATTGTGTTCAATAATAGGTCCCGTGAGATTGGACTGTAATGACATTTCGTTAGTTGGACCACCACTTATCACCTTATTTTCAAAAGATATTTTAATAAGTATGGACCTTGAATGATGTAATGAATTCATGTATGCATGGCTCGTGTGACAATTATGTTTCATGGATATGTATGAATGTTGTCTTGATCTATCTTGAATTGCTTTGTTCTAACTTTTTAATCTTATAAATAGATGCCTGTTGCCATCAGCACCGTTGAGGAGTTTCGAGTTACTCGTTTTGGTCCCCGTATCGTTGAGCTTACCACTCTGCTTGACCTCCCTCTTCCCACCATTACGGTGTACCCACTTACCAAGTTCGAGAGGAAGGACCTCAGGGCTTCAAGGTGACCCAGCCAGACGCCATCGAGCCTCTGCAGGCCATCGTCTTCAAGTTGATGCACGATGACGTGAGAGAGGCATGGAGGTAGTCATGCAGACTGATAGACGACGTTGAGCCGTACCTCCAGCAGTTAGGGTACTCACTTTCACGTCTTTGGTAGACGTGATGATGACGGAGAGTCCATCGACTTCGAGGACGACTCGAGGAGCGCCATGAGCCGATACGTCTTTATCTTCGTGACTTGGAGACTCTTCTCGCACACGTGATACGGACAGACGAGCGTCATGCTTGGTAATGACGAGCCAGTGCAGCAGCGAGAAGGACAAGCTTTTTGCAGCAGGATGAGATGATCAAGGAGATGGAGACAAAATTTGAGACCCAGGACCGCAGATTCAAGAGTCAAGAGAAACGTCCGTGATAGGAACAAGAGAATCCGGGACATGAGAGGAGCTGAAGTCTAAGGACTTGAGCTTGAGCAAAGCAGATGGTTATTGAGAGGCTTCCCGGAAGAGGGCTCTCAAGGCCAAGATCGATTCCTTGACCACTACGATTGAGGAGAACAAGACCGCGATGGAGAACGCAGGTCTTACCTTCGTCGAGGAGGAGATTGACGTTGATGAGTAGACATGATCACTCGTTTATCTTGTTATTCATACTTGTTTTGTGAACTTGTTTTGGACCATCCGACATGTGGATGGCTTGCCGCTTGTGTGTATCACTTCATGAACTTGTTATGTGGTTGTGAACTTTATTTTCTTGTGTTGCTTAATATGTGTTTGTTTAAGTTGTATTGTGCATAAAAACATCTATGGGTATCTCATTCTTATCTATGTGAATAAACCACAGATGCCTCCCCGTCGCGCAAACCCCAACCCCAACAACATCACCCCAGAAATGCAACAAATGATGAATGCGCAAACACAGCTTATGCAAATGATGACGACGTTCATCCAAAACCAGAATAACAACAACAACAACAACAACAACAATGACCCCAACAACAACAACAACAACAACAACAACAACAACAACAACAACCCTCCGGGTTTTGATATGCTCACCAGATTTCGTCTCGAGGCCAAGAAAGTTTTCGAACAATCGATCCCATGGCAGCCAATGACTGCGCTCGTGAACAAAGACTTAGTGATGAGGTCGCCGATGCTGAAAAAGTCAGATTCGCAGCACATCTGTTGGAAGGACCAGCCGCCACATGGTGGGATAACTTCCAAATCACCACTCCCATTGATGAAGTGACATGGGACATATTTGAGGATGGGTTTCGCACCGCTCATATCTCGTCGGGATAATGAGTCCGAAAAGAAGGAGTTTCACAACTTGAAGCAAGCCATCGCAGCGGTGGCGTAATATGTAGAAGAATTCAACAATCATGCTTATGCACCGGATGAGGTTGATCACGATGCCAAGAGAAAGGAAAAGTTCTTGGAAGGCTTGAATGATGAGTTGAACCTACAGCTTATCGTAGCATATGTTCCAACTTATCGCCTTTGTGACAAGGCTGCTATTTTGGAGAGTAAAAGGAAACAAGTCGAGAGTAGGAAGAGGAAACACTCCGAAATGACAGCTCGACCGTCTCACAAACGGTCTCATTATGATGACAATGGCAGCTCAATCCCATAAACATGGGAAGTTCAACAAGCACCAACCACAACCGTCATGACAACAAACATCGTAGTCATGACAATGATAAGTACAAGAACCACAAGGGTGGACATAAGAGCCACCACAAAGGAAATGGTAGTGGAGGTGGAGGTCAATATGTCAAAAGGACCTCAAAGTTGAGTGCTACAAGTGCAAAAAGTGGGGCATTATGCTAATGTGTGCCCTGAAAAGAAAGTTGAAGGACCTAACAAGCCAAATCCATTTCGAAAGGACAGGTTAACCACATCAATGTGGAGGAGGTCTATGAGGAGCCTGATGCCGTTGCTGGTAAGTTCAGACTCAATTCAATTTCAGCGTTTGTACTCTTTGATACTGGTGCATCTCATTCATTCATATCAAAGGCATTTGTGGATAGAAATGGGTTTGCATCAGAAAACATTGGGTGTCCAATAAAGGTTAGTTCTCCAGGGGGAGACATGGTAGCAAGCCTTGGATGCCGAGATCTTATCATAGAGTTTGGTAAACATAAGTTCCCAGTAAGTCTGATAATCCTAGATTCCCAAGGGTTGGATGTAATATTGGGAATGGATTGGATGGCTAGGTATGAGGGAGTATTAGATTGTGCCAATCGTGCTTACACTCACAACCCCGAAGGAAAAGAATAAAGTTTAAGTCAAACTTTGAATTCAAAGGAGGTAAGCTAAATTCTCTTAAGGGGTTAGCATGGACAATGTGCCAATTGTGTGAGTATCCTGATGTATTCCCGAGGAATTACCAGAATGCCACCAGATAGAGATGTGGAGTTTCTAATAGATTTGGTACCAGTGTTCGACCAATAGCTAAGAGACCATATAAAATGTCAGGATGAACTGAAAGAACTCAAGAAACAACTAGGAGAACAAGCATGTAAAGGGTTTATACAACCAAGTTCTTCATCTTGGGGAGCCTGTATTGTTTGTGGAGAAGAAGGATAGAACACAAAGATTATGTATTGATTATCGTTCTCAACGAGGTTACCATCAAGAACAAATATCCTTTGCCAAGAATCAACGACTTGTTTGATCGTTAGAAGGAGCATGTGTATTCTCAAAGATTGATCTTAGGTCGCTATTTTCAACTTAAGATAAGAGAGCAAGACATACCTAAGACAGCATTTACCACAAGGTATGGATTGTATGAGTACAACTGTGATGCCTTTTGGTTTAACCAACGCCCCGATATTTCATGAATATGATGAACAAAGTGTTCATGGAATTTCTTGACAAGTTCGTTGTCGTTTTTATCGACGATATCCTAGTCTACTCCAAGAGCAACGAAGAACATGAAAGACACTTGCGCTTAATACTTGAAAAATTGAGAGAACATAAACTTTATGCCAAATTCAGCAAGTGTGAGTTCTGGTTAGAGAAAGTTGGATTCCTTGGTCATGTTATGACAAAGGATGGTGTGGCAGTTGATCCGGCTAAAGTTTCAAAGAAGGATGATTGGGAATCACCCAAAAACGTGAAAGAAGTTCGTAGTTTCCTTGGCTTAGCAGGTTACTACAGAAGGTTTATTGAAAATTTCTCAAAAGTTGCTAAACCTATGACAGAATTACTAAAGAAGGACAAAAGGTTTGCCTGGTCTGAAAGTTGTGAAGTCAGTTTTCAGGAATTAAAGAAGAGACTTGTGACAGCACCAGTTCTATGTCTACCAGATTTGGAAAAGGATTTCCAAGTGTATTGTGATGCTTCTCATCAAGGCTTGGGTGCTGTACTTATGCAAGATGGTAGAGTCGTAGCTTATGCTTCGAGACAACTCAAAACTCATGAAGTAAACTACCCTACTCATGATTTGGAGTTAGCCTCTGTTGTTCATGCACTCAAAACATGGAGGCATTACCATTAGGTAAAGCGTGTGAAGTATTCACCGATCATAAGAGTTTGAAATATATCTTCACCCGTAGGAGATCAACATGAGACAAAGAAGATGGCTAGAACTTATTAAGGATTACGACTTAAGTTTACAATACCATCCAGTAAAGCAAATGTGGTAGCGATGCTCTAAGTCGTAAGACATTTATAAATGGACTTACAAAGGGAATTGCCAAGACTTGTGTAGGCAATTCAAAGAACTCGATTGAGATTGTACCGTAGGACATCTCATGTCTTTGGATGTCCAACCCACTCTTTTGGACAAGATCCGAGAAGTTCAAAAGACTGACGAAGAAATTGAAAAGATTAAAGTAAACATTGGTCTAGGGAAAGCCAAGAGTTTTCATATTGACGAACAGGGTACTTTATGGCACGGGAAACGATATGTGTTCCACAAGACCCGAGTTGCGAAAACTAATCTTACAAGAAAGTCACAACTCTCCATATTCTATTCACCCGGGAAACACCAAGATGTACATGGATATGAAAGAGAGATTTTGGTGGAACAATCTCAAAAGGGACATAGCCGAACATATCGCTTTGTGTGATGTGTGTAGCAGGGTCAAAGCGGAGCACCAGAAACCAGCAGGTCTGCTTCAACCATTGCCTATTCCTGAATGGAAGTGGGAAAATATTGGTATGGATTTCATTACCGGATTACCAAGGACTAGATCGGGATATGATTCCATATGGGTAGTAGTGGATCGTCTAACCAAAGTGGCTCATTTTATACCGGTGAAAACAACTTATACCAGTGCCAAACTAGCAAAAATTTACATGAGCAGGATTGTATGCCTTCATGGTGTGCCAAAGAGTATTGTGTCTGATAGAGGAACTCAATTCACATCTCACTTTTGGAAACAACTTCATGAATCCTTAGAACGAGGTTGGAATTCAAGATCGCTTTCATCCTCAAACAGATGGACAAACGGAGAACCAATCAAATTCTAGAAGACATGTTGAGGGCATGCGCTTTGGATTATGGGGCAAGTTGGGATGAAAGTTTACCCTACGCAGAGTTTTCTTACAATAATGCATCAATCAAGTATTGGAATGGCACCGTTTGAGTTACTCTCGGAAGGAAGTGTACCACCCCATTGTTGTGGAATGGTGTGGGAGAAAGAAGTTTATTTGGACCGGATCTTATCAAGGACGCCGAAGAGAAAGTTAAATTGGTTAGGGACCGGTTGAAGATAGCACAATCCCGACAGAAAAGCTACGCGGATTCTAAGCGTAGAGAAGTCACCTACGAAGTTGGAGATAGAGCCTATCTCAGGGTATCACCACTCCGTGGAGTGAAAAGATTTGGAGTCAAAGGAAAGTTGGCACCAAGATACGTTGGGCCATTCAAAATTCTAAGTCGCAAGGGAGAAGTTGCATATGAATTGGAATTACCAGAATCCCTATCTGCAGTCCACAACGTATTTCATGTGAGTCAACTTAAGAAATGTCACCCAGAAATGGAAGAATCTTCTTTGAAGGATACCATACCATTAGAAGAAGTTCAGCTAGAAAGTGATCTCACTTATGAGGAAAACCCACAAAATTCTAGAGGTAGCAGAAAGAGTCACCAGGACCAAGACTATCAAATTTTGTAAAGTGCAATGGACCATCATTCCGAAGAGGAAGCAACATGGGAAAGAGAAGATGATCTACGGAAAGACCACCCTCACCTATTTGCTAGCCAAACCGAATCTCGAGGGCGAGATTCACCTTAAGGGGGTTAGGTTTGTAACATCCCAAAAATCATAATTTTAAACTCATTCATACCACTTTGCATCCTTCATGCATTTAGGGTTTTTCACAAAATCATTTAGAGTGGGATATGAGTTATGAATTCATGGGCATATTGTCCCAATTTAACATCATCCTGTTAATAATTGAATGTTTAAAATACTTCAATGCTTGCCTTCATTAATGAAAAGAATAGGAGAAATTTTAAACCCCAAAGAATTCCAATTTAGGAATAAATTCTAAAACCCATTTTCAAATGTTTTCAAACAGGAACAACTCCTATTTGTTATTAAAACCAAGCTGGACCAAGCTTTGCAATATAACCATCTAGTTTTGTGACTGTTGTGAATCGACAAAACCCTACAAAATTCCCAAGTCAATTTGTTTTCAAAAGGATATGAATTCATATCAAAATCAATTCAGAAAATAGGAAACAGAAAAAGAAAAGGTCAAAGAAATGGAAAAGGCCATGCGGCCGTGATCCGCCCAAAGAACCAATCCAGCCCAGAAGCCCACCCGAGCATTTCTTTTCCTCCTCTCACGCTACGACGCGATCGAGGCTGCACGGACCCCACATTCACTTAGCACGTTACCGACGAGCGGCCCTATCTCCGGGCATCGTCTTTCCCAAACTTCCGCCGCGACCACGCCGCAGAGCAGTGATGGCCGTGATGGCGCTGCTTAATTGGGCCATTTAACGCAGCGTTTTTGTCGACTCTCGCTATAAGATCCCCATCACCCCACGGTCATTTTCCCCAACATCGCACACTCACGCCCCAGTGCCCCCAAACCTCCGCGAGTCGCCGCAGACAGAGCCCTCCGCGATCAATTCCGTGAGCTTCGAGTTCCTCATCTCCCATTCACCCTATCTTACTCGGTGAACTCATACGCATCTTCCGACACTCGCCGCTTGTCTTCGCATGATCCTAGCGTTATAACGCCGACGATCGCCGCCACCATCTTCTTCGCGAACTCCGCGACCCCTCTCCGTAGGTAACCACCACCCTTGCCCTCTGGTTGACACGCATAGCATCCTCGCTATCGTGCGCATCCGATGTCCTTATTTTGGCCTAGCGCGACGAGGAACCACGCCAACGACATAACCGATCGAATGACATTTTCGCGAACTCCGCGAGCAATTCCGGAAGTTTCGAGCGCCCCTTCGATTCACCCGAGCATGTTCAGTTGTCCTGCGCATCCTCTAAACCCATTGATTCGTGCTCAGCGACGAACGCCGCGGCAACTCCGACAACCCTCGACGCTGCATTTAAACTCCGACGAGGTCAGAGCCCATCTCCGAGCGCCTTCGCGAACGAGTACCACGCCGAGTTCCAAAGACGCCAGCGGATCCGTAAGCACATCCTTGCATCCGAATGGTTCAGAACGCCGCACCGCCAGAGACGTATCGCCAGCCAACGCCGCCAGCGCCAGAGCATGGTCGCTTCCTCGCCGCCGTTGGATCTTGATCCAGCGCTAGGATAGACTCACTTAATCAAGCGACGCGATCTGGTGCGACGATCTGCTTAAAATCCTGCCGCAAAGCGTGATCCAACCGAAGCAGACGCCAATCACAAGCCGACGCTGCGGCGTAGTTTATAATAAAACAGATTTCAAATCTGAATTAGATTCAAACTTCATATGCTTGTATCTTTCAAACGACACGTTGGTTTTTGCAAACTTTATATCGTTGAATTCAGCAAGACAAGGCCTATCGAATATACCTTGGTTTAGCATATAGTAACAGTTAAAAATGTTTTATTTGTGGAACAAGTTTAGGGCTATGTTGGATATAAAAATGTCTTTATAAAATTTTGTTATGGACAAATAAAGTTTATTGATCAAACTTATGACCTGTTATACTTCAGTAGTCATGAGCACACACTTGGTAGAATTTTTCAAAATTTAACACATGGTAGATTTTGCATGCATGCATTCATATAATTTTGATTATGTTAAATGTGTGTAATTGTGTGTTTTGATTTCTTGTGTAGATTTTGATTGTGATTGTGATTGTGAAGAGTGCTACTCCCCACACTACCAAGGCAAGTGATATTTTCATGAATATTCCTATCCTAATTTTTGTAATAGCATTAGATATTTTGGCTAAATTATTGCATGATGTTTTTGCCTAGTGCTAAGATGGGAAATCCTATGTAGAGTGAAATAGTAGAATTGCTAGGAAAAACTTTCCTAAGTTAAGTTATCATATTCTCGCTTAGCCTAGCTACTTAGCAAACAAGGGTGGTGAACATCTATATGGTTTATGATAAAATATTCTAAGTCAAGAGACTTATATTTTCTTAATAAAACAACTAAGTCAAATAAACCTCCGGTGGAATGGATTGATTGGGTTATGTTGAGTGGTTACACAAGGCCATGGACTTGGGTTGTGTATCTCACTTGTGGTATGCCACCCAGGCACAAAGGGATTTGGAGGCCAAATGTTGAGAAAGCTAACAGGCAACCACTTGGCAATATGGGCTCTGCCATGATCATATAGGTTGCCAGAACTTAGTCAATTTGGACAGAGGTGGTAGTTGGGTTGATAGGTTGGAGGCCATTCCATTTGACTAAGGAAAAGCTTCTGAAAGGTCCTGTCTTGGGAAACCAAGTTTGGTGGGGAAAGTGCACAACCTCTGCAGATGGAAAACCTAAGTACTTAGCCTTGTCCAAGGAAATGGACACTTGAGCATCAAGACATGGAAGCCACAAAAATCTCATCACTCCAACTTCTAAACTAAAAACTTGTGGGTGAACAAGGGTGAAGGACCTCAATATCTATTGATGGTTTCCTTGGGAATGTTTTGACAAAGAAAACTTAACAATTTCAACTAATAGGTAAAACTTAATTTTAAGCAAAGCAAGCTACTCTAGCCAGAAGCATATAGAATTATAGACCACTTAAATTAAACTAAGGTATCACTTGCCAATACTATTCCAAAGTATTGACCCTCTGTGGCTGTAACTTGTGATGTTGCAGGTTACTCCGATGATGAGTAGGAGTCATGAGTCTACACTCAACATGCTTGCCTGTGGCACATGAAGATGAAGACTTGTGTTTATTTACTTATTCCTAAAAACTCTTGTATTAGGCCTATGGCCCTGAGTTGTAAAAGACTATGTTTATCTCTGGAATGAATGTAATAAACGACCTTTGTATCTGTGTACTTCATCTTAAACTGTGGATGCTAGCATTGATCCAGGGACTAGCATTGCAATCACAGGGATCCTATCCTTTATGAAGGAGGGGTCTAACAGTGCACCACCTCTGCAGAGTGTAAAATCTAAGTACTTATCCATGTCCCTGGTAAAGGACAATTTGAGCATCAAGACATGGAAGCTATCAAGAATCTCCTCATCCCAATTTCTAAGATAAAATTTTGTGGTTGAACAAGGGTTGAAGGATCACCAATTTCTATTGGGAGATGCCTTGGGTGATTTTGTCAAGCAAAAATTTAGTGTTTTCAAATGATAAGGAAAATCTATTTTGAGCAAAGCAAGCCTAAGCTCCACCTAGCCAAATGCTTATAGATGTTAGGCTCCACTATACTATCATAGTATCACTTGCCAATACAATTCAAATGTATTGACCCTTGTGGATGTAACTTATTATGTTGCAGGTTTGTTTGATGTTAGTGAAGTGTGTTGATTAGGATTACAAGTCTACAACCAACATGATTGCCTGTGGCACTTTGAAGATGAAGGACTCCATGCTATAGTTTTTCTGTTGCATTGTAATGAGATAGCCAAATGAGCTATGTAAGATGTAATGAATATTTTATTCCTGGTTATAAAGTTGTATTATGACCTTTGTTTCTTGATATTACATATTAACTATGGATGCTAGCTATTGATCCATGGACTAGCATTGTAAACACAGGGATCTCTACCTTATTAAAGGTTGGGACCTCTACATGCAATCACAGGGATCCTTACCTTTATAAAAGTGGGATCTTACAGATGGTATCAGAGCACTGTGTTGCATGTAGGATTGTAACCCTAGGATTGGACAAAACCCCTTAGAAAAATAGGAGTTGTATTTGTTCAAAACTTATTTACAAACAATCTTGTAAACTCTTTCCTCAACCATTTTTGGTTTTGACTCTACATCTCTTCCTTTTCAAACTTGATGGACAAAGCCTCCACCATGAGCAAAGACATCAACTTGAGCAAAGGACTTCACCAACTCAAGTGACTTCAACTTCAACATCATCAAAGACTTCTACTTTAGTTTCAACAAGGACTTCAACTTGTACATCACTAAGGACTACAAGTGAGACAAGAAATATTACTCAAGACTTGAATACTAAGGAAACACAACTTAGAAGGAACCATCATCACCTTTGAAGATTTATGACCAAGATGCAAGAATTTTTCCAAGGAAACCATGATCTCATTCAAGAAGAAACAACAAATAAGAATGGAATGATCTCAAGTGAACCATATAGTTGGACCACCATATTTAGTTTAGATCAAACCCACCAACTTATGTGGTGTAGCAAAAATATTTTGTTGCCTAAAAATGTGCTTGAAACTTGTTGTTTGAGTAGAATGTTTGTTTGTGATTGCTTGCACATTGCTTGTGTGAAATTGTGATGTGTGTGATTAGAATTATTTCCTTAGAAATCTTGCCTATTCTAATCCCAGTCCAACCCAAACAGATGACTACTCCAAGAAACTCCAACAATAAGAATGGTGACAACAACAACCAAGATATGAACATGAGAGAACAACTACTAGTAAACCAAACCCATTTGAATCAGATGACAACTCAGTTCCTAGCTAACAACAATGAGTTAGACCCAACCTTGCAAAAGTTTTGGAAAATTAATCTCAATTATTGCAAGGGATGACCACTCACATGATCAACACGAAAGACAACCTTTCCCAAGGATTTTGGGACAACAATGATGTCAAGGATGATATTATAGAAGGGACTCAAGCTTGCAACATTTGTGGAGACATGGATCACACTTCTAAAGAGCATGAAGATCAATGCCCTAATTGTGAAGAGAAGCATCCAACAAAACAATGCCCCACATCTCAAGTGACTTGTTTCCTATGTGAAGGAAATAATCATGTCCCTATCCAATTCCCCATCTATTATGTAGTTCAACAAAGAAAACAAGGTGGAGTGCATCAAAAGTTTGGAAACCCCATGAGGAAACAACTTCTACCAAGAAGGATGAAGACAAAGGAAAATCTCAGCTTGCACCTCCATGCAATATGACTCACCTTGATGGACAAAAGAGGAAAAATATGTATTATCCAAGGAAAAGATTAAGGAAACCAGGAGACTTTCCCACCTTTGAGGTGAGATATGAAGACAATGAACTAGAAGAACTCCTAGCTTTGGAGAAACCCAAGAAGAAGAAGGATAAAAGCCAAGTGCAATGTTGCAATTGCAAAGAGATGGGACACTATGCCAATGAATGTCCAGAGAAGAAGAAGTATAAGTAAATTAGCCAAGTGTGGTGCAACAACTGCAAAGAGCTAGGCCATTATGTATCAACTTGTCCACAAAAGATACGTGAAGAACTCAACCTTGTCACATGTTACAATTGTGGTGACCAAGGACATTATGCAAGCAATTGTCCAGAAAAGATGAAGTACAAGACAAACAAGCCTATGAGATATCTCAGCCTTGTCACATGTTTCAAGTGTGGAAACAAAGGACACTATGCAGATTTTTGCCCAGAGAAGCTTCATCAAGATCCCAAGCAAGCCAAGATGTCATCTAGTGGAAAACTTTTTAAGGGTGGTAGTACCCTAGTTTCTTTGAGCCAACTTGTAACCTCTAGCTTTCCCAAATCTCGGGACGAGATTTCTTTTAAGGGTGGTAGCCTGTCACATCCCAAAATTTTCCAAATTTTCAAATGTGAAAAATAAATAAACAAAATAAATAATTGTTGAAATTTAGCGTGAAAAGAAACTTTTGTTTCTAAATGGAAACTTAAAAACCCATCTTGAACAAACTTTGAATAAAATTAGAATCTAGCTAAATTCAAATCAAGTGAAATGCATTCTTCATAAAGGCATCTTGAAATTTAAACACTTGGAAAATAAACCAAAATTCTAAAACCCTAAAGGAAGAAAATCATTTCCAAGATTACTCTAAGCCTAAGGGATTTGATCCAAATAAAAATTGGTCAAACAAACATTTTAAAATGATCAAGAATGATAAATGAAAATATTATAAAACCATAGAAATTAGTTTCACTTAATTTGGAGCCATAGATAGAATCTTATGAATTTAATAACATAAGGAAATTGAATTCCCAAAGCTAATAAAGCACCTATCTAAAATCCATACCAATTTGTGAGCAATTAATCCTAAAAGAGATATAAAAGGATAAACAAATATTAAATAAGATCTTACAAATTGGAATCACCAAGTTTCGATCTTTGAATAAAAAGATATGGATTTTATAAGCAAAGCAAGAAATAAATAAATAAATAAGGACTATTTTAAAAGTCCAAATTAAAACTTGCCAAGCAAATAAAATAAAATATTTTTGTTTAATAAAAAGATTAAATGATTATTTAAATAAAATCATGAGGATTTATCATTATCCAATTTCATTTAAGTAAAGACATTCCCTATTTTAAATGAACATTAAAAACATAATAAAGTATTTTAAATAATAATTCAAAGTGATTTATTTGTAAATAAAACCTACTGAAAAGATTTGGTAAAATTTAAATTTCAAATTGTTTGAAAACATTAATAAATCTTATTTGAATTAAGACAAGGGCCTATTTTAAATAATTAATATATCCTAAAAAGAATAAAAAAGATATTCTACATTTGACTTTAGAATATGTTAATAAACAGTATTAGAATATACACACAGTTTGGCAAAGGTTTGAATTCAATTAGTGTTTGAAATATTTGAATAAAAATCAAAACAAAATAATAGAAAAGGAAAAAAGGAAAAGGATTCAGAACAAAAAAATGAAAGAGTCAGCCCAGCCTAGCAGGCCCAGCAGCGCAGCCCAACTAAACCACCCCCGAATCATTTTTCTCACTCACTAACAAACCCGCAGAGACACTGACCACCAGACCCCACCCCTTCTCTCTCTCACTTGTTGACGAAGCCAGCCCCACATGTCAGTCTTCGTTTACACCCGCCCGCGACTGCTTCCTCCTTCTCCCTGTCTGTAACACCCTCAGAATCGGACCTATGCAAGTTTGAGCAAAATTCGCCAAACCCGCATAGAAACAATTCAAAGGTGCCCACCAGGCACTTTCGTGCGGGTGGAAAACGAAGTAATAACATTACACAACAGTCCTCGATGGGACCCAGTAATGATATATATAACAACTCCATGAGTCAAGAATACGATATAATATACAAGATCCAAATCACCTTGAAAACGGTAGAGAGTCAGGACTACGGACAAGAAGCAAATGGGGCTAAGAAGCGGAAGAATAACCAATGGCGTCCCATAACCCCCTTGAAGCCAAGCCGAAGGTAACCAACCCTGCTAACGTCGATCTCAAAACCTGCTTAAACAAAGGGTGCCGACAAAGGCAAAGGAAAAGAGGAGCGCCCAAGATCGAGGCCACACACCATGGCAGGCTAGAATTCGCCCGTCGCCTACATAGGTATGGTGGATCAAGCGCAGCTAAGCAGCATGCACTAAACAATAGAGACTCGATACAACTAGCGCCAATCGAGAGGGTGAGAAGGACAAGGACCTATTCGGTCCAACCTCGCTAACATCAAACAAACCCATCTGGTATTTCCCTCGAGAACAACGAGGAAGTCAACCGAGGATCTCACACGGTTGGCGCTTTACTTATTCGATTATCGTTGCAGCAATTACTAGTCAGTTTAGATAATCGTCCCGATAAAATAAGCGAGGCACTTTTAGTTAACCATTCCGTTGTAGTTGCAACAATTACTACTCAGATACTGATAGCATGAGATAAACCCAAAACCCAGCAGTTGTTGGTACTTTTAATCAACCAATTCCGTTGTAGTTTCCATACTTACTAGTCAGGTACAATGGTCGCAAGCGACAATCCAAACAAGCAATTGTGGGCAGTATTATTAGCCATTCCGTTATAGTGAAGCTGATTACTAGTCATTATAAGTCAAATTTATAGCAATAAACTTTAGTTATGCTTGTCTATGATCGAGATACTGTGCTCCAAGTCGTCCATATCCGCGGACACGGCTTTCAGAAAGTTTTACCCCGGGTGCACCAATAGCAACACACGCCGATCAACCCTAAAAACCAAATCAAAACCCAACGAGGCTTTCACGACCGAACAATCACAGATTCAGAAATATTTCAGGGGCCACCCTTGGAGTACACCAAGAACGGTAAGCTAGCTCCGAGACGGACCCGAGGTTTGGGTGGACGGTGAGCGATCGGGAACCCAAACTGGGCTTGTCGACACCGCGTAAACGTGTCCCGATCCTAAATAGCAGTGTGCTCCTCGCACAATTTAAATACGTAGTAGCATGGCATAAGTACAGATCGTAAATAAAACCTCAAACTAGTTTGTGGCCCCAAGAAATAAGACAATCAAGCTCGCTCGTGGGGTCCCATATACCTCCCGGATGTGGATAGCGCGATAAATCAAGGAACAGGTATCAAGTACTCGGGGTCTTACGGGACACAAGTGGGCGTTCGGAAACCAAATATTTTCTATCACCCACCGATGCCTCTGCTTAATTCAATTTTAGTTGTTAAACAGAAATTAAAGTGGACGATAAGTAAAACTATGATCATCTCCAACATCATCATGCGGCAAAACATCAACCACTGTGGCACTTGACAACACGCAACAGCACTTGAGCAAGCTACTGCGACGTGCAAGTCCAACTATCTACCAAACAACAGGTAATAGGATGTGTCCAAGGCAATATAGGGCTGCACGGTATATCACAGGTACGGAAACTAAAGCATCGCAACACAGATAGCAATAGATCAACAGGAGGGAATAAAGACTATAAAAGTAAGATAGGTAGAAAGGGGGAGATGCTCGCCTGAAAACATTGTCGAAGTTTCAACCGAAGTTCGGGGCGAAGCTCACATCAACTCAACGGCCTTATCCGCGAAGAACCAAAACACTAGAATAAACACCGGATGCACTATTTAATACTAAGGCAGAAGATCGGCATGATGCATGTATGATGCATGGCATGGCAAAGAGGTGATGCAATTAGGTCATATTAAGCGGAACCGGGGTCCCGACAATTAGTTAGGTGGTTCATGTTATTTAGAAACCCCCGCATTTTAAATGTTGTATTAACATGGCAAATAATAGCACCGGGTTCGCTACACAAATTTAAATGAGGCCAATATAAGGCTAGGTTTGCCCGCATATGGGCCCCACATTTAATTATTAGGTGAATCGGCATAAGGCCCCCAAACCACAGATATGCATGCGAGATGACAATTTAATAGGCAACAAGTTGTTATTATATTATAAAAATAGGGTTCTCGGATAAGAGGTTCACACATTAGGGTTCGGCAGATCTTGGGGTTCCGGGGTTCGGGGTTGGTCTCGGGGTCCAGGGTTCGACGGTTCGGTCTCGGCGGAAGCGTTATCGGATATCGGGGGTCGATCTTGTCGAATCCGGTAAGCCGGACTTGGTTTGGTGTCAGGGGCGAAACGGGTGCTTCCGGGTCGGTGTCGTTCTTGTCGTCGGCCAGATCTTGCCGGGTCCCACGGGGCGTTCTTGCCGTTGCGCGGGTCTTGTTGGGTCCGCGCCATCGAGTCGGTCTTGGCATTCGGGGGAGTACTTGTCGTATCCGCCTCGGCGTTCTTGGCGTATGGGTTCTCGATCCCGCATTCGGGGCGAAGGTCTTGTCGCATGTGGGTCGTCGGGATCGGTCTTCGGGGTTCGACGGGCGTCTTGGCGTCCCATGGAGGCGAGCTTGGCGCTCCAAAAACACTTGTCGGGGTGGACTTGAAACCGGCACCGGGGTGTCGTGTTACTGCTTCTGGGCCGCAAGGGGATCTTGATTAGAATCGCAGTACACTCCACAAACTCGTTCTTGTACCACTTCAGCAACAACAACACATAGGCAGACCAAAACGCAACAAAACCTTCATGTGTAAAACACACGGGAAGCCTGCCAAACACCATGCGGGCACGACACAGAGGAAGGCCGAGACCCAGGGCGTGGCGTCGGGATTGCTGCCGGGACGAGGTTGGGGAAGACGCCGAGGGCAGCCACGGACGGAAGGCGAGCTGGCTCGGGCAAGAGGATGGCCGGGGCGGAAAAGCGCGCCGGGAGGAGGGAAGCGGCGGCGTCAGGCGAGCTCGAGCCAAGCCGGAGGAGGCGCGGCACCGCTCGGGAAAGGCTCGGGCGGCGGCGGGCGGTCGGCCCATGCCAGGGAGGTAGGACTTGCGGAGGTTGGCGGGGCGAGCTCGAGTTCGGCGGCGACGGGGCCCGCGGGGCGGCCGGAGGAGGGGGAGACGTGAGCAGGGCGTCGCGGAGGGGAAAGCGGTGGTGGAGGACGATGGGGAGGCAGAGCGCAGGCCGGCGGGCTCGCTGCGGCGGCGGGGAGGAGGGCCACCGGCGGCGGCAAGGTGAGGCCGCGCGTCGGGGTCACGCAGGGAGGGAGTTGGGGAGAAGGCGCGTGGGGCTGGGGCCAGCTGCGGGCGTGGGACCGCGTGGGGGGGAGGTGGGATCCGATGGGGGTCATCGCGGCTCAGGCGGCGGTGGCGGATCGCAGCTGACGGGCGCTGCCAGGGCTTGCGAGGCGGAGCAAGCTTGCTGGGAGGCGGGCGAGCAGGAAGGGAGAGAGGAGGTGGGAGGATCGGCCGCGGGGCTAGGCGGCGGGCGGCCGGGAGCGAGGGAGGAGAGAGAGGTGGCGTGGAGGTCCCGTGACGAGGGAGAGAGGGACCGAGGAAGGAGGAGGCGGGGCGGTGAGGAGAGGATCGGGAAGGAGAGAGGAGGAGGCGGGGAGGGTGGGGTCGGAGTGGTGGGTCCATGGTGGGCCAGGTGGCAGTGTGGGCGGTGGGGAGTTTGGGACCGGGGAGGCAGGAGTGGGAGAGAGGGCTGGGGCGGGGTGGGTGGGTGCAGCGTGGGACCAAGGAAAAGAGGGGTTGACCAGGAGAGAGAGGGAGGTTGGGGTGATGTGGCATGGTGGGATTGGTAGAGGGAGGGGTGACGTGGCAGCCTGTGATAGGATGGGGTGATGTGGAGGGAAGGGTTGGGTAGGTTAGCTGGTAGGTTTAGGAATTATGGGTGGACCGATCTGAAATATGGGGGTGGTCGTTCGGGTCGAATCGGCCCGTTCGACTGCCCCCGCTAAAACAATTAATTAAATTATTTATTTCAACCGGCTTTTTGCAAACTAACAACGGCCCAAACAAAATACTCCTGTGACCCGGGTTTGCGCGTTAATTAAGATGGGGCGTTTTAGAAACAAAACGGGCTTGCGAAAATAGTTTTATGCGAACAATGCATGATGATGACGATGCAATGCACAAATTCAACGCGATTTTCTAGTAGTGGTTTTGCGGGATGCCACAATTCGACACCACTAACAATGGATCTCGCCCTCGAGATCCGCCTCATGGTACCGGAAGGGAGGGTCGGCGATCTGCATCTTCTCACTGCGTGTAGATCCTCACGACACCACCAACGAGGGTTCTTCCTTTATCTGGAAGTCGGCGACACCACCAACAAAGGTTCGTTGTTCCTGATCGTCGAGAGAACACTCCGTGGAAATAAAGGACGAAGTTGAAGGTAAGGCCACCTCTAACTTCCATGGACGGAGTAAAACTGCTGGATCCGCTGATCCGACGTACAAGAGCAAATGATAAGAGCAGTGGTAGGGTAGCTACTCCATCCCGCACTCAAACCATTACTCTGCACGCGAATAGACGGATTATGCAACCAACTCTCGGAATTAGACTGAAGATCTCGACAAGCGAGGTTCGGAAACAAGGGAGTGATGCAGACTCTGCATCGGATCTGGCGTAGATGATGTCATCACATCGGGAAGCACCGGAAGATACAACAGGAATCGTATGAAAGACACACTGATTAGGTTTCGCGATGGTTCCATTGGCATGAACAACACATGCTCAAGGTATACTCCAACTTCACCAAAGCTCGTCCTTCTCATATGTTTTTCAACGACACTGATATCCAGCAAGGAACACATATGGATAAGGAGCTCAAGATCAAAAGATTGGAGGAAGGGTACAACAGACAAGTTGCAGATTGGTGATCGTAGCACCTCCGTTACAAAAGGGGAGAAAGAGAAACCCTGAAGGTACGACGGAAACCTAACCACGAGAAATCCTGGACTCGAAGAAAGAGAAGAGAGCGGATTCAAAACACGTAGGGGTAAGAGAAAACAGCAGAGGGTAAGGAGTAACATCAGACCTAACCAGAACTATCCAACCGATTTTGCAAAATAGTTTTGACACTCTACTTCGGCCGTTAGCTAGGTTATCCTCTGGTGGACTTGTGGGTATCGTAGCTTTGAGCTCGATACCACTCAGTAACACCCTCGAGATCGGACCTATGCAAGTTTGAGCAAAATTCGCCAAACCCATAGAAAGCGATTCAAAGGTGCCACCAGCACTTTGCGGGTGGAAAGCGAAGTAATAACATTACACAACAGTCCTCGATGGGACCCACGTAACAGATATATATAACGACTCCATGAGTCAAGAATACGTATATAATATACAAGATCCAAATCACCTTGAAAGCGGTAGAGCGTCCGACTACGGACAAGAAGCAAATGGGGCTAAGAGCCGGAAGAATAACCAATGGCGTCCATAACCCTGCCCAGGCCAAGCGGAAGGGTAACCACCTTAACGGCGTCGATCTCAAAACCTGCTTAAACAAAGGGGTGCCGACAAAGGGCAAAGGAAAAAGAGGAGCATCAGTACTGAGGCCAGTACACGGCGAGGCTAGAATTCGGCGGTCCTCGCCTACATAGGTATGGTGGACTGAAGCGGCAGCGGCAGCATGCACTAAACAACCTATAGAGACTCGATACAACTGGCGTCAATCAGAGAGGGGTGAGAAGGACCTATTCGGTTCCAACCTGAAGCTAACACCAAACAAACCCATCCTGGTATTTCCCCCTCGATACCAAACGAGGAAGTCAACCGAGGATCTCACACGGTTGGCAGTTTTACTTATTCAGTTATCGTTGCAGCAATTACTAGTCAGGTTTAGATAATCGTCCTGATAAAATAAGCAGTGGGCACTTTTAGTTAACCATTCCGTTGTAGTTGCAACAATTACTACTCAGATACTGATAGCATGAGATAAACCCAAAACCCAGCAGTTGTTGGTACTTTTAATCAACCAATTCCGTTGTAGTTGCCATACTTACTAGTCAGGTACAATGGTCGCAAGCGACAATCCAAACAAGCAATTGTGGGCAGTATTATTAGCCATTCCGTTATAGTGAAGCTGATTACTAGTCATTATAAGTCAAATTTATAGCAATAAACTTTAGTTATGCTTGTCTATGATCGAGATACTGTGCTCCAAGTCGTCCATATCCGCGGACACGGCTTTGAAAGTTTTACCGGCCGGGTGCACCAATAGCAACACACGCCGATCAACCTCGGAAAACCAAATCAAAACCCAACGAGGCTTTCATTGAACAATCACAGATTCAGAAATATTTGAGGCCACCCTTGGAGTACACACCCAACATAGCAGTAAGCTAGCTCGAGACGGACCCGAGGTTTGGGTGGACGGTGGCGATCGGGAACCCAAAACTGGGCTTGTCGACACGCGTAAACGTGTCCCGATCCTAAGCAGTGTGCTCCTCGCAATTTAAATACTGAAAGTAGCATGGCATAAGTACAGGATCGTAAATAAAACCTCAAACTAGTTTGTGGCCCCAAGAAATAAGATGAATCAAGCTCGCTCGGGGGTCCCATATACCTCCCGGATGTGGATAGCGCGATAAATCAAGGAACAGTATCAAGTACTCGGGGTCTTACGGGACACAAGTGGGCGTTGACCAAATATTTTCTATCACCCACGATGCCTCTGCTTAATTCAATTTTAGTTGTTAAACAGAAATTAAAGTGGACGATAAGTAAAACTATGATCATCTCCAACATCATCATGCGGCAAAACATCAACCACTGTGGCACTTGACAACACGCAACAGCACTTGAGCAAGCTAATGCGACGCGCAAGTCCAACTATCTACCAAACAACAGGTAATAGGATGTGTCCAAGGCAATATAGGGCTGCACGGTATATCACAGGTACGGAAACTAAAGCATCGCAACACAGATAGCAATAGATCAACAGGAGGGAATAAAGACTATAAAAGTAAGATAGGTAGAAAGGGGAGATGCTGCTTTGAAAACATTGTCGAAGTTTCAACCGAAGTTCGGGCGAGCTCACATCAACTCAACGGCCTTATCCATGAAGAACCAAAACACTAGAATAAACACGGATGCACTATTTAATACTAAGGCGTAAGATCGGCATGATGCATGTATGATGCATGGCAAAGAGGCGATGCAATTAGGTCATAAGCGGAACCGGGGTCCCGACAATTAGTTAGGTGGTTCATGTTATTTAGAAACCCCGCATTTTAAATGTTGTATTAACATGGCAAATAATAGCACCGGGTTCGCTACACAAATTTAAATGAGGCCAATATAAGGCTAGGTTTGCCTGCATATGGGCCCCACATTTAATTATTAGGTGAATCGGCATAAGGCCCCCAAACCACAGATATGCATGCGAGATGACAATTTAATAGGCAACAAGTTGTTATTATATTATAAAAATAGGGTTCTCGGATAAGAGGTTCACACATTAGGGTTCGGCAGATCTTGGGGTTCCGGGGTTCGGGGTTGGTCTCGGGGTCCAGGGTTTGACGGTTCGGTCTCGGCGGAAGCATTATCGGATATCGGGGGTCGATCTTGTCGAATCCGGTAAGCCGGACTTGGTTTGGTGTCGGGGGCGAAACGGGTGCTTCCGGGTCGGTGTCGTTCTTGTCGTCGGCCAGATCTTGCCGGGTCCCACGGGGCGTTCTTGCCGTTGCGCGGGTCTTGTTGGGTCCGCGCCATCGAGTCGGTCTTGGCATTCGGGGGAGTACTTGTCGTATCCGCCTCGGCGTTCTTGGCGTATGGGTTCTCGATCCCGCATTCGGGGCGAAGGTCTTGTCGCATGTGGGTCGTCGGGATCGGTCTTCGGGGTTCGACGGGCGTCTTGGCGTCCCATGGAGGCGAGCTTGGCGCTCCAAAAACACTTGTCGGGGTGGACTTGAAACCGGCACCGGGGTGTCGTGTTACTGCTTCTGGGCCGCAAGGGGATCTTGATTAGAATCGCAGTACACTCCACAAACTCGTTCTTGTACCACTTCAGCAACAACAACACATAGGCAGACCAAAACGCAACAAAACCTTCATGTGTAAAACACACGGGAAGCCTGCCAAACACCATGCGGGCACGACACAGAGGAAGGCCGAGACCCAGGGCGTGGCGTCGGGATTGCTGCCGGGACGAGGTTGGGGAAGACGACGCCGAGGACGGCCACAGCGACGGGAAGGCGAGCTGGCTCGGGGCACGAGGATGGCCGAAGGCGGAAAGGCGGCCGAGGAGGAGGCGAGCGGCGGCGTCAGGCGAGCTCGAGCAGCGCTGGGAGGCTTGAACGCGCCGCTCGAGAAAGGCTCGGGCGGCGGGCGGGGCGGTGGCGGCAGCATGAGGGGTGGACTTGCGGAGGTTGGCGGGCGAGCTCGAGTTCGGCGGCGACGGAAGGCGGCCGGGAGGAGGAGCAGCGGAAGCGTGGAGGAAAGCGGTGGTGGAGGATGATGGGGAGGCAGAGCGCAGGCGGGCTTGGCCAGCGGCGGGAGGAGGGCCACCTGGCGGCAAGGTGAGGCCGTCGGGGTCACGCAGGAGGATCTTGGGAGAAGGCGTGGGGCTGGGGCCAGCTGGTGTGGGACCGCGTGGGGAGGTGGGATCCGGTGGGGTCGTGGCTCGGGCGGCCTGGCGCGCTGTGGCGACAGGCAGGCCATGAGCTTGCAGGGGAGCGGCGGAGCAAGCTTGCTGGGAGGGGGCGGCGGAGCGAGACAGGAAGGGAGAGAGGAGGTGGGAGGATGCGGCCGCGGGGCTAGGCGGCGAGCGGAGCCGGCGCGGAGGCGGAGCAGGGAGGAGAGAGGCTGGCGTGGAGGTCCGGCGATGAAGAGGGGAGAGAGGGGACCGAGGAAGGAGGAGGGCGGGGCGGTGAGGGAGAGGATCGGGGAAGGAGAGAGGAAGAGGACAGGGAGCGGGGAGGGTCGGTCGACAGGGTGGGTCCCGCGGTGGGCCAGGGTGGCAGGTGTGGGCAGGTGGGGAGTTTGGGACCGGGGGAGGCAGGGAGTGGGGAGAGAGGGCTGCGGGGCAGGTGGGGTGGGGTCTGGCGCGTGGGACCAGGGAAAAGAGGGGGTTGACCAGGGAGAGAGAGGGGGAGGGTTGGGGTGATGTGGCATGGTGGGATTGGTAGAGGGGAGAGGCAGGGTGACGTGGCAGCCTGTGATAGGTTAGCTGGTAGGTTTAGGAATTATGGGTGGACCGATCTGAAATATGGGGGTGGTCGTTCGGGTCGAATCGGCCCGTTCGACTGCCCCCGCTAAAACAATTAATTAAATTATTTATTTCAACCGGCTTTTTGCAAACTAACAACGGCCCAAACAAAATACTCCGGTGACCCGGGTTTGCGCGTTAATTAAGATGGGGCGTTTTAGAAACAAAACGGGCTTGCGAAAATAGTTTTATGCGAACAATGCATGATGGTGACGATGCAATGCACAAATTCAACGCGATTTTCTAGTAGTGGTTTTGCGGGATGCCACACTGTCGTTCACTGTCCATCAAACCTCGATTAAATTCGTGGTAATGCTGCAGTTAATCCGCCAGTAATCATGCACTACTAATCGCCTCTCTCTCCTCTCCATTTCCCCCCAGACGCCACACATCGAGAGCCCCAAGGCTGCCCCGATTTCCGCTCAGACCACCGCTGCCTCCGACGAGCATCCACGGCGATTCCGGCCAGCCCACGCCCCCCTTGCTCCCTGGCGCATACAAGCCTACTCCCTAGCCTCTGGCGCATCTCCCAGTGCCGCCCATTCAACCGCGCGTGCCCTGTATCGTCGACTCCGTCTTCGTCTGAGCATCGCCGCCGTCTGCTCCTTCTCCGGCGAAGCCCCCTGGTAACGTCCGACCGCGCCTCCCCTTCTCATTGATGCTCCTGTACTCCCTACTCCCCCGTGCATCTAACGACACTGTTTTCCTGCCGTGGCGTGCTCTGTAGCCTCGCATTCAACGACACCTGAGCACACCCGATGGTGACATCGACTCCAGCGAGCAATTGACAGCAAACCCGTGCGCCCCTCGACAAACGGCGAGCACCTTGAGCAACCTCTCATCATTGCGATTCTGGTGAGATACTCCTCTCTCTCCCTTTCTTCCTAAATCACCGGCAAGTGCACCGTCTGACCGCGCCGCCTCCACTCGCCGCCGCCAGGGCCGCTCATTCTTGGTCAAGCTCATAGCAGCCGTTGGATCTGGATCGCGTGGATAGGATAGAAACTTAAACGAAGGGGTACGAGTCATACTCTGCCGCTCGATCTGTTTTAATCCAACACACCACACAGGACGATCCAGCTGGACCGATTTCGACCAATAAGAATTAGACGCGTGGCCAGTGCTTCGATTTAAAACCCAGATTTTATTCTATTGAATGTTCAAACTTGTAAATTGCATAACTTTTAATCCACACGTCCAATTTTTGCAAATTTTATATCAATGGAATCAGCAAAACAAACTCTATCCAACCATGCACTTTGTTTAGTAAATTGCTTCTATTAAATTGGTTGTTTTTACAGAAACTTGTGTAGGCATAATTTGAATATAAAACTTATTCTAGAAATATTTTTATGGTAAATTTTTTGGCAAATGGATTGTTTTGAACATACTGACCTTAGAAACCAACTTTCAGTTTTAAAAACATATTTTGAGATGCTAAGGAATAAACCTTTGAATAAAATCATTTCTAGCCAAATAAAAACATTGATTATGGTTTAAAAATGATTTTGGGAAAAAAACCTTTGGAAAATGATTTGATTTAAACTCCCTGGCCATAAACACCAAGTTTTGAGATTTAAAAATATATTTGATGAACCCTATAAAATTATTACCTTGCTAAAAGGCATTTCCAACAACATAAAATATTGTTTTGGTATAAAAATGGTTTTAGGTGAAACCTTTTGCAAATGGTTTTAATATTAAACACTTGACCATAAAACACCAAAATTTATGTTTAAAATGTATTTTTCAAACACTATAAAATATTACTTTGGTTTGAACCATTTCTAGCAAAACCAAAATGATTGAAAATAGCCATTTTTCAGTAACTTGGTATCAAATGGTTTTACCACTTTTATAAATGACCAATGGGTGTTTTCAAATGTTTATAACCTAATATAAACCACTTTTCCAAATAAAACAATCTTTGCCATGCTTGCATGCATGGCTTTCTTTTTATTATTCTATGTGTTGATTGCTTGAATGGAAGATTGAATTTGTGCCTTGCTTGATTGAATTGTAGTGACATTTGTGTTGGAGATATGCCCAAGAGGCAATAATAAAGTGGTTATTATCATATCTTCACACTTATGATAAATGTTTACATACCATGCTATAATTGTATTAACCGGAAACATTAATACGTGTGTGATTTGTAAACTAAAATAAGAGTCCCTAGTAAAGCCTCTTGTTAAACTAGCTTGTTGGTTAATATATGATCATGGTTTCGTGATCATGAACACAGAGATGTTATTAACAACAGGGTCATATCATTAGGAGAATGATGTGATGGACATACTCCTATAGTTAAGCGTAGCATAAAGATCAAGTCATTTAATATAGTTCATTTGCTATAAGCTTTCTGATACATAGTAACCTAATTCCTTCGACCATGAGATCATGTTAATCACCATCACCGGAAGGATGCTTTGATGACATCAAACACCACACCATAACTGGGTGGCTATAAAGGTGGCATTGAGTGTTCGGAAAGTATGTGTTGAGGCACATGGATCAAGAGTGGGATTTGTCCATCCATATGACGGATAGATATACTCTGGGCCCTCTCGGTGGAATGTCATCCAATTAGCTTGCAAGCATGTGACTGGCTCACAAGGGATCACATATCATGGGAACGAGAAAAGAGTACTTATCGGTAACGAGGTTGAACTAGGTATGCAGAGATACCGACGATCATAACCTCGGATAAGTAAACTATCGTGAGACAAAGGGAAATTGGTATCGTATGTAAGTGGTTCATTCGATCGTGAAGTAATCGTAGAAATATGTGGGAGCCATATGAATTTCCAGATTCCTCTATTGGTTATTGTTCGGAGAAGTGTCTCGATCATGTCCGCATAATTCACGAACTGTAGGGAGACCCACTTAAGGATTCGACGTTGTTTGAGTAGTTATGGTATTATGAGAAAGAGACCGAATGTTGTTCGGAGTCTCGGATGGGATCCGGGATATCACGAGGTGATCCGGAATGGTCTGGAGAATAAGATTCATATAAGGAAAGTCCCGTTTCGGAGTTCGGGAATGATTCCGGTGTTTTCATCGGGAATGTTCTAGAAGGTTCCTAATGTCCCAAGACCGGGGAAGGGGTACATGAATGTGTCATTACATATTGGAATGGTTGCATCATATACTAAGTGTTCTTGCTATTCCAAATAAAGGATTAAATTGAATCCTAAAACTGAAAAGTCAAATGGCCAGTTTGAAAGTCAAACGGCTAAAACAGGAAACTGAGGGAAACAAGCAAGAGGAGGTTGAAACCGACTTTGGGGAGGAGTCCCTCCTCTCCAAGCCGGCGAACCACCTAGGCCGAGTTGGGGAGGGACTCCCCTCCCTCCCCTTGGCCGCCGGCCCTCCTCCACCTATAAGAGGAGGGGCAGGGCCTCCTCCTCAACACACACAAGTTCCTATCCTCTAATCTAAATCCTAGCCCTAAACTCTGGTTTAGAGCCGCTTTGGTTTAGAGCTTCTAATTTCCCTAGCCTTCGGTTTAGAGCCTTCTAATTGGTGTGTCTAAACCCTAGACCACTAATAGCTCTCTCATACTCCACCATACTCGCTCCGGCTTAAGGCGAAGCCCTGCGAGATCTCCCCTCTACTTCCGGTACCATGCCGTTGTGCTGCCGGAATCGCGAGGAGAGTGCTACAACCTCCGCTGCCTGCTGGAACAAGGGAGAGGAAGGTCTTCGTCGAGTACCGAACGTGTGACCGACTGCGCGAGCGCTGCCGGAACGCAGCGCCAGAAGGATCGTCTACGCGATCTTGAGATCGGCAAGTGTACGACTACATCACCCACAAGAATCTGCTCTCTTTAACCGCTTTGGAATCTTCGAGGGTGAGTTCCTCTATCGACTCGTTGCTACAATCTAGTAGATAGATCTTGGCTTGTTTGTTTGCATGCGGTAGAAAAATTTTGTTTTCCAAGCTACGAACCCCTACAGTGGTATCAGAGCCGTGTCTATATGTAGATCTGTTTGCACGAGTAGAACACAATGGTCATTGTGGGCGTTGATGCTTTTATTGTCAATTGCTTCTTGTGTACTTTGCATCTTGCGGTATGTTGGGATGAAGCGGCCCGGGCTAACCTTACATGACATCGTTCATGAGACTTGCTCCACGCTTGACATGCAACTTGTATTGCATAAGTGGCTTTGCGGGTGCCTGTTTCTCCTTGCATAATTAAGATCCAATTTACAACGGGTGATTAACAATACTAGTATCAATGTTGTGGTTCTTGTTCGTAAGTTAGAACGACACTTATTGAAAGCCCCAAACCACGTAAAACATGCAAAGAAAATTAGAGGCGTCTAACTTTGTTTTGCAGGGGTGTGCTGTGATGTGATATGGCCATGATTGTGATGTATGCAATGTTCCTTATTGTAAGTTGGCAACCGGCAGGAGCCATATGGTTGTCTTTAATTTCTGTTAAGACCCGCGTGTCTATTCAAAGTAGTTGTAATAGTTGAAGCCGGTGGACAACAACCATGGAGAAGCATCATTGACCTTGATGCAATGTCGGTGATGATGGAGATCATGTCCATGCTTGAAGATGGAGATCGGAAGCACAAAGAAGAAAGGCCATATCATATCACATATTATGAATTGCATGTGATGTTAATCCTTTATGCATCTTGTATTTCTTAGTAGACGACGGTAGCATTATAAGATGATCCCTCATGCACATGAATTTCAAGTCATAAAGTGTTCACCCTTAGTTAGCACCGTTGCTAAAGCTTGTTGTTTCGAAGCACCACGTGATGATCGGGTGTGTTAGATTCTACAAGTGTATACAACGTGAGCAAGCCAGATTTGCTCATGCGGAAACTAAGGTTTGATCTTGACGAGCCTAGCATGT
Source organism: Avena longiglumis (assembly GCA_030063025.1). NCBI lineage: Eukaryota > Viridiplantae > Streptophyta > Magnoliopsida > Poales > Poaceae > Avena > Avena longiglumis. The sequence goes on from CP125978.1 coordinate 367,879,605, forward strand.
AAGACATGGCCTCGTGAACACGGATTACCGAAAGGTAGAGCATGAGTCATATAGTAGATATGATGAACATGTTGATTGTTCGCCATTGAAGCTATATCAACTCTCGTGATGATCGGTTTTGATGTGGTGGATTTGGTTCGTGATCACTAAAACAATGTGAGGGATATTGTTTTGAGTGGGAGTTCACCAAGATTAATTTAATTATTAATTAGAACTCAATTTATCATAAACTAAATCAAAGTGAATTTGCATAGTTGTTGTAGTCATTGGCATCCGTTTACCACCTTGCGCTTAGTTATAATTGAGATGATAGAACTATAGAATTCTGGTTAGATACTTTACGAACTGGTATCATATTGTTTTAAGTGTTAATCTAAAGTTTAAAAGTCCTATTGCAAACTTTCAGTAAGTTCCGGTTACTCCATGAAGTTTAATAATTAGTATTAAATCAAGAGTAACAACTCCAAGTGTTAGTATATAAGTATCATGTTTGTCTCCATGATTCTTGATATTCAAAGGATTCTCTTAATATCAAGGTTATCTAGGATCTAAAAGATTTGTTTCAGAAACCATGATGTGTGGAAGATATTGTGATATCTGAAATGAAGTATTGGTTACAACATGATAGAGTATAATATGGCAAAAGTCATGTTCTCATATTTGATGAGAATTTGCAAAAGGTTGGAGACACTAGTTGTCCTAATCCTCCAAAAGGTTTTGGAGAGCAACATTATACTTGCGATTCACCGTTACAAGCTAAAAGTAGCTTGATCATGGATAAATCCATGATGAGGGTGAATATTTGATGTAGGTAAGATGTTTACTACACCAAGAGATTACTAAAGAAAGGAATTTGAAAGAACACCAAACATTTGATGATAGGTGATCTACTTCAAAGTGCAAGTCCAAAGACATTGGTATTTAATTATACACGCTTTGGATTATGTGTCATATGTATGACTCCACTATTGATATTGATAGATTCTTTCAAATAGAAAAGGAAATATTGAAAGAGAATCTCATAAATATATGGCAGAAAAGAAAAGACTAGAATTGTTCAGTTTAAGTATATAGATGATATACATGTTATGGCTATATTCTTTGCTTATTAAACAATGTGGTTATTAAGTATTTGATACTGAATTTGTTGGTGTGAATCGTCATACGAAACAACACAATTCATGAACTACAATGGCCTAAGTAACTAGCAAAAGAATATGTGATGATGTTCATCGAGAACAAATAAATGGTTATTGTGTTGCTCGTTAAATATCAAAGCTTGCCTTCAAGATTTGTTTTATCAGGTATTATGGGAACAAAAGGGTTGTTCAAATAAATTACCGTAATCCATAAAAGATGGATGATTCACAAATCTCGTTGGAGAAATCACATCCATAAAACTAGTGCTAAAAATGTCAAAAGACAAATTGATTGAAAGATCACTTAGGAAGTGACATCGCCGTTTAAATTATAATGGAAAGAAAACATGAAGAAACTCCATGTGGATGGAATTTTGGAGTCTTCTGATTTTTGATCAAATGACGCTTGTGAAACATTCCTAGAGATAATTAAAACTTTGTTCATAGGCCAAAAGGGAACGAATGACTAGCTTATTGGAACTTGTACATATTGTTGTACGAAATCCATTATGTGTAGTCAAAAGCGATGGATTTCAACTTCATATGCTTTCTCCGAAAATTTGAGTGAATATATGAATATTTACTTAATAAGGATAAAGTATGAAACACTTGAAAAGTTCAAAGACTTTCAAGATGAAGTGCAAAATCATTGTAACAAGAATATGAATAGTTTATGATAAGATCATAAAGGAAAATATTTAAGTTACAAGTTTAGCATAATACCTAAGATTTAAGGAATCGTTCGTGGATTTGCATTTCAAACACCATAAGAGTATGGAACGTCGAGATATGTAATTAAACCTTGTTTGACATGGTAAGATCAAAGGTATAATTCATAAACTGCCATTATATTTTAAAGATTAAAAGCTTTAGAGATTGCCGTTTTCCAGAAAAGAGCTCCATCATAATCCGTTGAAATGACACCATATAAAGTTATGGTTTGGGATAAAACCCAAGTTTTCCTTTCTTAAACATTGGTATGCTATGCATAAGAAAGATGTTTGCAACCAAAGTCGGATGAACTTGTCTTTGTATGTTATTTGAATAATCATAAGTAATCCTCCATAACATCGGAGACAAAAGTGTTTATCACTTAAACGTCAAGTTTCTTTGAGAAGGAATTTTTCGTGAAAAGTTAAGTGGGAGGACAATAGAACTTTGATAAGGTTAAAAGAACCTTAGCTGTATGTGCAGAGTTAGCGCAAAAAAGTGTTCCGGAGGCAAGAACAAAGCTCATGGCTCACGTACCTCAAAGGTTGTGGTCACGAGATCCAAGTTCCTATTGAAACAAGTAGGTCGGATGAACAATCAAATACCAAGATTTGAGGGTTGAATCATTATTTGAGAATAATGAACCGACTACATGCAAAGCAGCGATGATGGGCCCTGACTCAGTCAAATGGCTTGAACCCATAAAATCCGTGATAGTTCCATTCATGAGGAATCAAGTTTTGAACTTGAAGGACCCTCGAGAAAGGTGTAAGACCTCAGCTTGTGTCGGATCTATAAAGAAATAGACATGGATGTTTCACATCTATAATCGACATATTGGGAAAGAGTTCACAACAATGTTCAAAGGTTGACTATGACAAGATTTGATCTTTCATAGTGATATTTAGTCTAGACGGATTAATGTAGCAACCACTACATATAATTTTGTTATATGATAGTTGAATAAACAAAACAAGTTCTTCTAATAGAATCGTTACCTAGGACATGTGCATAACACGGTCCATAGGGTTTTGTTAATTCATAGGATGCTAAAAGCATATGCAAACTTAAATGGTTGAAGTGAGCATCGCGGAGTTGGAATCTTCACTATGATGAAACTGTTAAAGGAGTTTAAAAGTTCATTAGAAACAATGAAGATGCTTGCATTTGCAAGAAATTAAGTGGGAGCGCTAAGACATGTTTCTAATACATTATGTGGAAGACATATTATTGATTGGAAATAATGTATCTTTTATTAACACATATTAAGAATTTCATCCCGATGAAAGACTTAGGCAAAACCCAAATATTTGGCATCAATAGACGCTAATATGGTTGTGCCAGAAGTACATAGACGAGATATTGGATGAGTTCAATATAGAAACTACAAGAAAAGGTTCTTGTCACACAGAAAGGATTGAAAGAGTTCAATGTTGATGATATATTCAAGTGTATTGACATTTGGTAAAGTGAAACAAATAATCAAGTATAGATTGATACTTGATGTATGAAATCACAAAGAGTATTTATATCAATCATACTGTGATATGTACAAATCCAGATATGTCCTATGCTCTAAATGTTGTGAGCATATACCAGAATGATTCGTAAGATGATCGTTGGACAATAGTAAGGATATTCTTATGATCTTTTGGAAGAACTAAGAGTATATTATTTGTAGAAGTGACAAATAGATGGTTAGTTCATTGTAAAAGTACTACATTGATACTAGCTTTGTCACAAAATACAAATTAAGTTTATCTCAATCTAAACTAAGGGTGGCACAATATAATGGAAAGTGAGTTCCATAATGGATTTGGATGAGTTCCAAAGTTAAGACATTGTGACAAATACTACAACAAAAGGCTAAGTATATGACTGCTATTATAGCAGCAAAAGAGGGCATTTGTGTCAAGTAGTTTGTTATCAAACTAGGTGTAGTTCACAGAGGGATAATACTATGAAGATATATTGTGCGACAATATTATCAACATGTTTTAACCCCAAAGAACTAAAGGTCACACCGAAAGACCAAATTTATACAAAGCCATCTCATTAGAGAATTAGTGATGCGTAGAGACGCAAAGACATGCAATTACACACGGACCTGGAAGTGTCAGATCCGGAGATCAGTTGACCACTAGCAATCGTGTACATACAACACCGGAAAGCCATAGGTGTTATATACACAAAGGTTTGAAACTATATTATTGACTCTAGTGCAAGTGGGAGACTGTTGGAGATATGCCCAAGAGGCAATAATAAAGTGGTTATTATCATATCTTCACACTTATGATAAATGTTTACATACCATGCTATAATTGTATTAACCGGAAACATTAATACTTGTGTGATTTGTAAACTAAAATAAGAGTCCCTAGTAAAGCCTCTTATTAAACTAGCTTGTTGGTTAATATATGATCATGGTTTCCTGATCATGAACACAGAGATGTTATTAACAACAGGGTCATATCATTAGGAGAATGATGTGATGGACATACTCCTATAGTTAAGCGTAGCATAAAGATCAAGTCATTTCATATAGTTCATTTGCTATAAGCTTTCTGATACATAGTAACCTAATTCCTTCGACCATGAGATCATGTTAATCACCATCACCGGAAGGATGCTTTGATGACATCAAACACCACACCGTAACTGGGTGGCTATAAAGGTGGCATTGAGTGTTCGGAAAGTATGTGTTGAGGCACATGGATCAAGAGTGGGATTTGTCCATCCATATGACGGATAGATATACTTTGGGCCCTCTCGGTGGAATGTCATCCAATTAGCTTGCAAGCATGTGACTGGCTCACAAGGTATCAAATATCACGGGAACGAGAAAAGAGTACTTATCGGTAACGAGGTTGAACTAGGTATGCAGAGATACCGACGATCATAACCTCGGATAAGTAAACTATCGTGAGACAAAGGGAAATTGGTATCGTATGTAAGTGGTTCATTCGATCGCGAAGTAATCGTAGAAATATGTGGGAGCCATATGAATTTCCAGATTCCTCTATTGGTTATTGTTCGGAGAAGTGTCTCGATCATGTCCGCATAATTCACGAACCGTAGGGAGACACACTTAAGGATTCGACGTTGTTTGAGTAGTTATGGTATTATGAGAAAGAGACCGAATGTTGTTCGGAGTCTCGGATGGGATCCGGGATATCACGAGGTGATCTGGAATGGTTCGGAGAATATGATTCATATAAGGAAAGTCCCGTTTCGGAGTTCGGGAATGATTCCGGTGTTTTCATCGGGAATGTTCTAGAAGGTTCCGGAATTTCCGGCACTCCGGGGGGGAAGGGGTACATGAATGTGTCATTACATATTGGAATGATTGCATCATGTACTAAGTGTTCTTGCTGTTCCAAATAAAGGATTAAATTGAATCCTAAAACTGAAAAGTCAAATGGCCAGTTTGAAAGTCAAACGGCTAAAACAGGAAACTGAGGGAAACAAGCAAGAGGAGGTTGAAACCGACTTTGGGGAGGAGTCCCTCCTCTCCAAGCCGGCGCACCACCTAGGCCGAGTTGGGGAGGGACTCCCCTCCCTCCCCTTGGCCGCCGGCCCTCCTCCACCTATAAGAGGAGGGTCAGGGCCTCCTCCTCAAGACACACAAGTTCTTATCCTCTAATCTAAATCCTAGCCCTAAACTCCGGTTTAGAGCCGCTTTGGTTTAGAGCTTCTAATTGCCCTAGCCTTCGGTTTAGAGACTTATAATTGGTGTGTCTAAACCCTAGACCACTAATAGCTCTCTCATACTCCACCATACTCGCTCCGGCTTAAGGCGAAGCCCTGCGAGATCTCCCCTCTACTTCCGTACGCCGCCAGGTCTTTGCGGAATCGCGAGGAGAGTGCTACAACCTCCGCTCTTTGGAACAAGGGAGAGGAAGGTCTTCGTCGCATCGAACGTGACCGACTACTGGAGCGCCTTGGAACGCTGCGCCGGAAGGATCATCTACGCGATCTTGAGATCGGCAAGTGTACGACTACATCACCCACGAGAATTTGCTCTCGTTAACCGCTTTGGAATCTTCGAGGGTGAGTTCCTCTATCGACTCGTTGCTACAATCTATTAGATAGATCTTGGCTTGTTTGTTTGCATGCGGTAGAAATTTTTTGTTTTCCATGCTACGAACCCCTACAATTTGAAGAGTGTGACTATTGCAAGATCAAGGAGTGAACTTATAATCTCTACCAAAAAGGAAAGTGGTACTTCATACTTTTGTCCCATTATTTTCACTATGCATTAGTGATATTTCTAAGTAGGACTTGCATACAATTTTTGCTAAGTATAAACTATGCCATGGGAAATCCTAGTAGATGAAACCTTAGTAGAATTTTCCTAAGTTAAGATTCCTACTACTATCATGCTTAGCCTAGCTAGTAGAAAACAAGGATGGATTATATTCATGCCATGGAATATTTCTAAGTCAAGGACTTGTGTTTTGTTTAATAAAACAATTAAGTGAATGAATCCCCTGGGTGGAATGGAAAGAAAGGTTTGTGTTGAGTGGTTACACAAGTCCAGTATGCTGGGGAAAACTTGGGCATCACCAAGTCTAGTATACTGGGGAAAACTTGGTATCTCACTTGTGGAATGCCACGCATGAACAAAGAGATTTGAGATGTCAAATGTTGAGAAGATTCAAGTGTAGCCACTTGGCATTATAGGATCTGCCTAGATCATATAGGTTGCAATAACTTAGCCAAATGGAAAATTGGTGGTAGGGGATTGATAGATTTGGAGCGCGTCCATTTTGGTCTAAGGGAAGGCTTCTAAAAGATCTTGTCTTGGTGAAACCAAGTCTTGTGGGGAAAGTGCACCACCTCTACAGAGTGTAAAATCTAAGTACTTAGCCATGTCCCTGGCAAAGGACAATTTGAGCATCATGACATGGAAGCTATCAGGAATCTCCTCATCCTAATTTCTAGGTTAAAAACTTGTGGTTGAACAAGGGTGAAGGTTCACCAATTTCTATTGGTGGTTCCTTGGGTGATTTTGTCAAACAAAACTTAGCGTTTTCAAATGATAAGGAAAATCTATTTTGAGAAAAGCAAGCCTAAGCTCCACTTATCCAAATGCATATAGATGATAGACTCCACTATACTACCATAGTATCACTTGCCAATACAATTCAAATGTATTGACCCTTGTGGCTGTAACTTATTATGTTGCAGGTTTGTTTGATGTTAGTGAAGTGTGTTGATTAGGATTACAAGTCTACAACCAACATGATTGCCTGTGGCACTTTGAAGATGAAGGACTCCATGCTATATAGTTATTTCTGCTGCATTGTAATGAGATAGCCAAATGAGCTATGTAATATGTAATGAATTATTTTACTCTTGGTTATAAAGTTGTAATATGACCTTTGTTTCTTGATATTACATCTTAACTGTGGATGCTAGCTATTGATCCAGGGACTAGCATTGCAATCACAGGGATCCTTACCGTTATAAAGGTGGGATCTTACAGATAGCTACTAATAACGGAGAGCATGCAAAATCACAAACAACACAGACATGATAGAATCAATAAGACAAAACCATTAATAAATCTGACATAGTAATCTCAGTATCCATCGGATCCCCGCAAACACAACATGCATGAATACAAATAGATTAGATCATGATCATGAACGGAGCTCACAAGATCTAGACATGAAAGCACAAGGAGGAGATACAACCATCTAGCTAGTACATGGACCCGTAGTCCAAGTTGGGACTACTCACGCTTCATACCGGAGGCTGGCATGATGAAGAAGAATGCCTCTGGGATGATCTCCCCTCCGGCAGGGTGCCGGAAAGAGCTTCATATCCCCCCGATCTAGGGACGATGGTGGAGGAGGCTACAGACGGTTTCATGGAATATAGATCGGATGTTTAGGGTTTAGGCATCGGGGGCTTATTATAGGCTAAAGAGGCGAGGATGGGAGGTGGACAGGGGGGCCACACCCTGCCCAGGCGCGGGCCCACCCTAGGTCGCGCTTGGGGGGTGGCCACCCTGTGGCGCCCCTCCGTCTCTCCTCTGGACTCTGTGTTATCCTCGGTGAAATATTGACTTTGTATTTTGTCTCGTCCAATTGCGAGAATATTTTCTTACTAGCTTTTCTGGAACTAAAAATAGCAAGAAACAGGCAACTGGCACTGTGGCAACTTGTTAATAGGTTAGTACCAGAAAACATATGAAAACACCTCAAAGTGTAGACAAAGCAAAAAAAAAGTAGATACTCAACAAGCATGGAACATAAAAACTTATAGATACATTTCCGACGTATCAATCATTTGCTTTTTATCCATGAATTATGCGGGTTGTTTAAGTGTGCAGGTATCACAACTGAACAGGTGAAGAAGAAGTTACTCTCTATATCATTGAAAGGAAGAGCTAAAGAATGGTATAATCTGCTGAAGAATGGACAATCCATGGAATGGGAGGAAATAGTACCTCTCTTTTACTCTAAATTCTATCCTCCCAGTGAGATTCATAAAGATATAAATCTAATATATAAATTTTGGCCTCGTGATGGAGAGAATATATCCCAATCTTGGGGGAGATTGAAGTTACTAATGCTTAAATGTTCTATTCATGAACTCCCTAACAATATTATTATCAATAACATTTATGTAAGGCTTTCTCTTCATGATAAAGATTTACTAGGTGCTTCTTGTGTTGGATCATTCACACGTATGAAGGAAGAAGCTAAATGGGATCTCCTAGACCGTATTCAAGAGAATACTGAAGCATGGGAGAATGACAAAGGAAGAAAGTCAGGTATAAATTATGATTATGAATGCATTAAATCTTTTATGGGAACTAATGACTTCCGTGATATTAGTACCGAGTATGGTCTCAATTCTCAAAGTATTGCCAATTGTTTTAAGGATTTTGCCTCTTATATTGAAATAAAACGATAAGTCTGGTGGTCCAACTAACGAATTACATTACAACTCTCAGTCACTAGACAAAAGGCTATCAAATCAACCTTCTAAAAATAGAGATGAGAAAGAAGATTAGAAAAGTTTACGAGAAGAAAAGACAAGTGGAGAAAATTTTCGAAGTGTTGAAATTTTTCCTTAGTGGTTTCTAATCCAATCCTAGGGTTATAATCCTACAGGCAACACAGTGCTCTGATACCATATGTAAGATCCCTCCCTTTTAAAGGTAAGGATCCCTGTGATTGCAATGCTAGTCCCTGGATCAATGCTAGCATCCACAGTTTAAGATGAAGTACACAGACACAAAGGTCATTATTACATATCATTCTAGAGACAAACATAGTATTTTACAACTCCATGGCCATAGGCCTAATACAAGAGTTCAACCATAACAATATAAATAAGTCTTCATCTTCATGTGCCACAGGCAAGCATGTTGAGTGTAGACTCATAACCCCTAATCATCATCAGAATAACCTGCAACATCACAAGTTACAGCCATAGTGGGTCAATACATTGGAATAGTATTGGCAAGTCATACCTTAGTAAAATATTAGCATCTATATACTACATGAATTTGTCTAAGTGTAGCTTAGGCTTGCTTTGCTCAAAATAGGTTTTACCTATTAGTTGAAAACACTAAGTTTTTCTTTGACAAAACTTTCCCAAGGAACCACCAATAGAAATTGGTGAACCTTCACCCTTGTTCAACCACAAGTTTTACTTAGAAAATTCGGATGAGGAGATTCTTGATAGCTTCCATGTCTTTATGCTCAAGTTGTCCAATACCAGGGACATGGCTAAGTACTTAGATTCTTCCTTCTGCAGAGGTTGTGCACTTTCCCCACAAGACTTGATTTTTACCAAGACAGGACCTTTCAGAAGCCTTCCCTTAGACCAAATGGACGCGTTCCAACCTATCATCCCACTACCACCAACTGTCCAAATGGCTAAGTTATTGCAACCTATATGATCAAGGCAGAGCCCATATTGCCATGTGGCTGCACTAGAAGCTTCTTAACATTTGGAATCTCAAATCCCTTTGTTCCTGGGTGGCTATCCACAAGTGTGATACACAAGGTAAACCATATAAATGGGCCTTGTGTAACCACTCAACACAAACCAATCCTTCCATTCCACCCAGGTGTTTCATTCACTTAGTTGTTTTATTAAGCAAAACACAAGTCCATGACTTAGAAATATTTCTCATAGCATGAATATATAATACACCCTTGGTTGATACTAGCTAGGATAAGCATGGCAATAGCAAGTATCTTAAATTAGAGGAAATTCTAAGATTATTACAACTACTAGGATTTCCCAAGCATAGCATATAGATACTTAGCAAAATAATCATGCAAGTCCTATACAAAATATTTCTAATGCGTAGGTAAAAATGTTGGGATAGAAACATGAAGCACCACTTGCCTTGGTAGTTTGGGGAGTAGCAACAATCTTCACAACCACAATCACTATTAGCACCAAAATCTACACATAAAATAATGGCACCAAATTCACATATCAAAAATATACAAGCAAAAATATATGAATTCATGCAAATGCCATGTGATGATTTTCTACACCAAACAAGACAAGTATACAGTACTAAATCATAAACAAGACCAAGATACACTATATAAACTTTATTTGATCTTTAAATCATTTTTCAAATCATTTCTATACTCAAATTAAGCTTATAAATGTCTCTGCAAAAATAACCAATTTTACAGAAGCAAAACATTAAACACATTGCATAAATGGATATCATTCTTTCTCCTGATTCCAATGATATAAAATTTGTAAAATTTGAACGTGTGGATCAAAAGTTATAAATTTTGCAAGTTTGATGCACTAATAGATCTAATTTCTGTTTTTAGAACTAACTCAGGCCACGCGGCGTGTTTTGATTGGCCCGTACCGGTTCGGCCAGATCGATCAACGCGGGCCATTGGATTTAAAGAACATCGTGCGGCACAGATCTAGCGTACCCCTTCATCGCAGCTGACGGATCAAGATCTAACGGCCGTTGATCAAACGACCACTAACTGGCGGCGCGCGGCGACGGTGAGCGACGGCGCGCTCGGTCTACGGCGTTGCGGCGGCTACTGGAAGCGAGGATGAGATTGTAGAGGCTCACCAGACTCACAGAGGCGTGCTGAAGCTCAACGTGGTGGTGGCTTGTCAAGGGGCGCACAGACACGGTGGGGATTCCTAGTCGGAGTGGAGCCTGTCGTCGGGTACGGCTGTTCATCGATGTTGCCGGCATTGTAGATCATTCCAGAGAGAAGTAAGTGGTGCGTTAGATGCGGGGAATGACACTGGACATGTGAGTATCAAAGAGAGGGCAAGGCGCGCTAGGGACTAACCAGATTAACTCGCCGGAGATGAGTGCCTCGTCGGGTTTGCTCAGTCGTCTATGTTGCCGACGCTCGGGGTTGTCCTAGCACGCAGCAGTGGTGTCAAACGATGCGCAAGGATGCAGTGGTTGTATTGGAGAAGTTTGGAGTCAAGGGGCGCAGAGAGCTCACCGGAATCAGTCGTCGGAGCTCGTCGGGACAGCGGCGAAGTTTGGTGAAATCTGAGCAGCCTGGTGGCGAGGAGAGGGTGCTGCTTGGGGGGAAATGGATGTGGCAGGGTAGGGTTTAAGTAGACAGGAGCGGGGCGAGGTTTACTCTCTGAATCAATGGGAATTAAGAGGAATTAAATTGCGGCGTCACTACGGCGAGGTAACGGTGGAGCGGGTCGGGCGCACGTTGATTTGGGGACAATGCTGACGGGGCAAGGTGGGGTCGGGCTGTCAGTGAGTGGGTGCGCGTTGCTGCGGTTAGAAACAGAGAGGGAAAGGAGACCCCGGGAGGGTTGTTTTGTCTACTGGGCCGAAAGGGTGGCGCCTCGCCCAGTTCTGTTTCTTTATCCTTTTTATTTTTCAAATTCGATTTTCAGGAAACATTTTCAAATGAATTCCAAATAAGTTTAAATTCAAACCATTTCTGCATTTTTGTAAAGTTGAAATTGTGCACATTTGGTTGCAGAACAATGTTGTATACTTTAAAATAATTTGGCCCTTTGGAATTTTTTAAAATAAACTAGGTTTTTACCCATTGCTTAATAAAGACAAAGTAATGATTTAAATTTGTTTCTTTGTTTTGAATCTTTGTCTAAGCTTTGGAATTCCTCAAACAAACTTTATGAACAATCATCTTTGGTTAAAAACAAATAATCTCTCAATAGAGAGTAGCATTAGATCAATGCTTTACTTACATAAAATAATAAGCATACAAATGCTTTTATTTTTGTAATAACTTTGTAAATGATCCTAAAATGATCATGAATGTATGGATGATATGAAAAGCTTTGAAAACATGATTTTAGGGATGTTACAAATCTAACCCCCTTAAGGTGAATCTCGCCCTCGAGAGTCGGATTGGCTAGCAAATAGGTGAGGGTGGTCTTTCCGAAGATCATCTTCTCTTTCCCATGTTGCTTCTTCTTCGGAATGATGGTTCCATTGAACTTTGCAGAATTTGATAGTCTTAGTTCGAGTAAATCTTTCTGCAGTCTCAAGAATCTTGATGGGTTTTTCCTCATAAGTGAGATCACTTTCCAATTGGACCTCCTCCAAGGGTATAGTATCTTTCAAAGAAGTCTCTTCCATCTCTGGATGGCATTTCTTTAGCTGACTCACATGAAACAATTTTTGAACGGCAGACAATGATTCTGGCAATTCAATCTCATAAGATACTTCTCCTTTACGACTCAGAATCTTGAATGGTCCAACATATCTTGGGGCCAATTTTCCTTTGACTCCAAATCTCTTCACTCCACGAAGTGGTGACACTCTAAGATAAGCTCTATCACCCACTTCATAGGTGACTCCTCTACGCTTAGGATCTGCGTAGCTCTTTTGCCGGGATTGTGCTATGTTCAATCTGTCTTTTACTAGCTTGACTTTCTCTTCAGCCTCTTTGATCAGTTCTGGTCCGAACAAATTTATTTCTCCTACACCATTCCATAGCAATGGGTTGGTACATTTTCTCCCATAGAGAAACTCAAATGGTGCCATCTCAATACTGGCTTGATAGCTGTTATTGTAAGAGAATTCTGCGTAAGGCAAACTTTCATCCCAACTAGCTCCATAGTCTAGGGCACATGCCCTTAACATATCTTCTAGAATTTGGTTGGTCCTTTCTGTCTGTCCATCAGTCTGAGGATGAAAAGCAGTGCTGAATTCCAATCTCGTTCCCAATGACTCATGTAGTTGCCTCCAAAAATGAGAAGTGAACTGAGTTCCTCTATCAGACACAATACTCTTGGGTACTCCATGCAGACACACAATCTTATTCATATAGATCTTGGCCAACTTAGCATTTGTATAGGTTGTCTTCACTGGTATGAAATGAGCCACTTTAGTGAGGCGATCCACTACTACCCAAATAGAATCAAATCCTGACCTGATCCTTGGCAATCCGGTGATGAAATCCATGCCAATCTTGGCCCACTTCCAATCAGGAATAGGTAGTGGTTGTAGCAATCCTGCTGGTTTCTGATGTTCCGATTTCACTCTACTACATACATCACACAAAGCAATATGTTCGGCGATGTCCTTCTTGAGATTATTCCACCAAAATCTTTCTTTCATATCCATGTACATTTTGGTGTTACCCTGATGAATGGAATATGGTGAGTTATGTGCTTCTTGTAAAATTAGTTTCCGAAGCTCTGGATCTTGCGGAACGTAGATACATTTTCCATACCATAAGGTACCCTGTTCGTCTTCATGGAATCCTTTGGCTTTTCCCTTGCCAATCTTTTCCTTAATCTCTTCTATTTCCTTGTCTGTATTTTGGGCTTCCTTGATCTTGTCCAACAACGTAGGTTGAACATCCAATGTCATGAGATGTCCCTCAGGCACAATCTCCAATCTAAGGTCTCTAAATTGGGCACACAGATCATCTGGCAACTCTCCCTTAGTAAGGCCATTCACAAATACCTTACGGCTTAGAGCATCCGCTACAACATTTGCTTTACCGGGGTGGTATTGCAAACTCAAGTCATAGTCCTTGATGAGTTCTAGCCATCTCCTTTGTCTCATGATGATTTCTTTCTGGGTGAAGATATACTTCAAACTTTTGTGATCTGTGAACACTTCACATCGCTTTCCCAAAAGGTAATGTCTCCATGTTTTGAGTGCATGAACAACAGAGGCTAACTCCAAATCATGAATAGGGTAATTTACCTCATGAGTTTTGAGTTGTCTCGAGGCATAAGCCACAACTTTCCCTTCTTGCATTAGAACTGCACCTAATCCATGATGAGATGCATCACAATACACTTGGAAATCTTTCTCCAAATCTGGCAGACATCGGACTGGTGATGTCACTAGTCTCTTCTTCAATTCTTGGAAACTGAGTTCACATCCTTCATACCAAGCAAATTTCTTGTCTTTCTTTAGTAATTCCGTCATTGGCTTGGCTACCTTGGAGAAATTTTCAATGAATCTTCTGTAGTATCCTGCCAAGCCAAGGAAACGACAAACTTCGTTCACTGACTTAGGAGATTCCCATTCAGTTACAGCTAACACTTTTGCGGGATCAACTTCTACACCATCTCCTGACACAACGTGTCCAACAAATCCAACTTCCTTTAGCCAGAATTCACATTTGCTGAATTTGGCATACAGCTTATGCTCTCTAAACTTCTCAAGTATCAAACGCAAATGTCCTTCATGCTCTTCTTTGATTTTGGAGTAGATCAAAATGTCATCGATGAAAACGACAACAAACTTGTCAAGGAACTCCATGAACACCTTGTTCATCATATTCATGAAATAAGCTGGTGCATTGGTCAAACCAAATGGCATCGCGGTGTACTCATACAATCCATACCTAGTGGTGAAAGTTGTCTTAGGTATGTCTTGTTCCCTTATCTTAAGCTGGAAATAACCTGACCGAAGATCAATCTTTGAGAATACACAGGCTCCTTCTAACTGATCAAACATGTCATTGATTCTAGGCAAAGGATATTTGTTCTTGATAGTCACCTCATTGAGTGAACGATAATCTATGCATAACCTTTGACTTCTATCTTTCTTTTCCACAAATAAGACGGGTGCTCCCCAAGATGAAGAACTTGGTTGGATAAATCCTTTCTACAACTGTTCTCCAAGTTGTTTCTTGAGTTCTTTTTACTCATCAACTGACATCTTGTAAGGTCTCTTTGCTATTGGTCATGATCCTGGCAGCAAGTCAATCAAAAATTCCACATCCCTATCTGGTGGCATTCCCGGCAATTCCTTCGGAAACACATCCGGATATTCTCTCACAATTGGCACACTGTCTATGCTAACCCCCTTAAGAGAATTTAGCTTACTCCCTTTTGATTCAAAGTTAGTCTTGAATCTAATCCTTTTACTATCCGGGGTTGTGAGTGTGACAGTATGATTGGCACAATCTAGCACTCCCCTGTGCTTATTCATCCAGTCCATTCCCAAAATGACATCCAATCCTTGGGAATTTAGGATTATCAGATTAACGGGAAACTTATACTTCCCAAACTCTATGACTAAGTCATGACATCCCGAGTTCACTATCATTTCTCCGCTAGGAGAACTTACTTTTATAGGACACCCAATAGTTTCAACTGGAAGTATTCTTTCAACAAATGCTCTTGATATGAATGAATGTGATGCACCAGCATCAAAAAGAACAAGTGCTGGAATAGAATTGAGTTTGAACTTACCAGCCACAGCATCAGGTTCCTCATAAATATCTTCCACATTGATGTGGTTCACCTGTCCCTTCTAGAAAGGGTTGGGATTGTTGGGTCCTTCAACTTTCTTTTATGTGCATTCATTTGCATAATGCTCCATCTTCTTACACTTGAAGCATTCAACATGACTGAGATCCTTCTTGACAGGCTGGCTTCCACTTCCACTTCCATTGTGGTGGCTCTTGTATCCACCCTTGTGGTTCTTGTACTTGTCATTGTCATGACTACGGTGATGCTTGTTGTCATGATGACGATTGTGGTTGTTGTGACTGTTGTACTTTCCATGCTTGTGGGATCCGGAACTCCCACTATCATCATAATGGGAACGCTTGTGAGACGATCCCGAGCTGTGCTTCCTCTTTCTGCTTTCAACCTGCTTCATCTTGTTCTCCAAGATGGTAGCCTTGTCACAAAGGGACTAGTAGGTGGGGACATAGGCCATAGATAATTGCAGATTCAGCTCATCATTCTGTCCTTCGAGGAACTTCTCTTTCCTCTTGGCATCAGTATCAACTTCATCCGGTGCATAACGCGCCAGATTGTTGAACTCCTCAATATATTCAGCCACGCTGCGGTGGCGCTGCTTCAGATTATGGAACTCCTTCTTCAAACTCATCACCCCTGATGAGATGTGAGCTATACAGAAACCGTCTTCAAAGATAGCCCATGTCACATCCTCAATGGGAGTGGTGATCTGGAAGTTATCCCACCAAGTAGCTGCTGGTCCTTCCAACAAGTGTGCCGCAAACCTGACTTCCTCCTCGTCGGTGCAGCTGGCAGTTACCAAATCCTTGTTCACTGAACATAGCCAATCATTGGTCACCATGGGATCAGTAGTTCCTGAGAACTTTGCAGGCCTCAGCCTTAAGAATCTGGTGAGCATGTCAAATCCTGGTGGATTGTTCTGATTGTTGTTGTTTTTATTGTTGTTGTTGTTCTGATTCTGCATGAAAGTAGTCATCATCTGCATCAGATATGCCTGGGCTGTCATCAGCTGTTGCATCTCGGGGGTGACATTGTTGTTGTTCGGGTTGGTGTTGGCACGTCGAGGAGGCATCTGTGGTTTTCAATAAGGATAAGAATGAGATACCCATAGATGCTTAACATGCACAAAATATCACATAGACAATCACCAAACAAGTATCAAAATAACATAAAGTTCAACGTCATAAACAACAAGTTTGAAAAGCAAACACACCAATAGCAAGCCATCCACATGTTGGATGATCATTCCGACTCAATAAACATAAGCATGGTAGATGATAAATAAATGAGTAGTCATCACTACTCCTCTGCATCAACCTCCTCATCAACAAGTGTAAGACCTGCATTCTCCATAGCGGTCTTGTATTCCTCGACATTGGTAGTCAAGGCCTCTACCTTGGCTTTGAGAGCCCTCTTCTGTGAACGAAGTCTCTCAATCACACCCTGTTGATGCTCGAGCTCAAAGTCCTTGGCCTCTAGTTCTGCATTCATCTCCCTAATCCTCTTGTTCCTATCTTGGACTCTTTTCTCTTGGCTTTTGAACTTCATGTCCTGGATCTCAAACTTGTCCTCCATTTCCTTGACTATCTCGTCTTGCTCTGCGAAGAGCTTGTCCTTTTCACGAAGCTGCACCTGGAGCTCGTCATTGCTAAGCATGACGTTGGTCATATCGGTATCTAGGTGCCTAAGTAGAACCTCTAGGTCCTGGAGGTACAGACGAATCGGCCCTGCCGCCTCTCTAGTGGCATCCACAAACTCGGTAGCCTCACCATCCTCGTCGCGTCTTCCGAAGGCGTGGAAGTGAGTACCTCTAAGCTCCATGGAGTGCCTCCCTAGCAGACGCCCAAGCAAATCCTGCATGACTACCTCTAAGCCTCTCTCTTTGTCGTCATGCATTAGCTTGAAGGTGATAGCCTTCGTGGCTGGCTCAGTCTGGCATCCTGTCTGAGTAACCTTGAAGCCCCAAAGGTCCTTCCTCTCAAAATTCGTGAGGGGAAGCATCATTATACTAGGAAGTGGAAGATTGAGCACACTAGGGAGCTCAATAAGACGAGTGCCAAAACGAGTTCCCTTGAACTCTTCAGCCGTGCTGATAGTAACATTAGGCATCTATTTTATAAGATAAGAAAAGTTAGAATCAATCATCAATAGAAAATATCAAGACAAAGCATCACAAACATATCATTGGCAAACCCACAAGTCATGGCATACATAAATTCATTACAAGCATTCCAAGTTCATCATAACTTAGACAAAAAAATTGTAAATAAAATGATAAGTGTGGTGGTCCAACTAACGAAGTACGTTACAACTCTCACTCACAAGACAAAAGGCTATCAAAGCAACCTTCTACAAATAGAGATGAGAAAGAAGATTAGAAAAGTTTACGAGAAGAAAAGACAAGTGGAGAAAATTTTCAAAGTGTTGCATTTTTTACTTAGTGGTTTCTAATCCAATCCTAGGGTTATAATCCTATAGGAAACACGGTGCTCTGATATCATCTGTAAGATCCCTACCTTTTAAAGGTAAGGATCCCTGTGAT
The DNA here is from genome assembly GCA_030063025.1 of Avena longiglumis. NCBI lineage: Eukaryota > Viridiplantae > Streptophyta > Magnoliopsida > Poales > Poaceae > Avena > Avena longiglumis. The sequence continues at coordinate 367,897,698 of CP125978.1, forward strand.
TGCAATGCTAGTACCTGGATCAATGCTAGCATCCACAGTTTAAGATGAAGTACACAGAAACAAAGGTCATTATTACATATCATTCCTGATAAAAACATAGTATTTTACAACTCCATGGCCATAGGCCGAATACAAGAGTTCAACCATAACAATATAAATAAGTCTTCATATTCATGTGCCACAGGCAAGCATGTTGAGTGTAGACTCATAACCCCTAATCATCATCAGAATAACCTACAACATCACAAGTTACAGCCACAGTGGGTCAATACATTGGAATAGTATTGGCAAGTGATACCTTAGTAAAATATTAGCATCTAGATACTACATGAATTTGGCTAAGTGTAGCTTAGGCTTGCTTTGCTCAAAATAGGTTTTACCTATTAATTGAAAACACTAAGTTTTTCTTTGACAAAACTTTCCCAAGGAACCACCAATAGAAATTGGTGAACCTTCACCCTTGTTTAACCACAAGTTTTACTTAGAAAATTGGGATGAGGATATTCTTGATATCTTCCATGTCTTGATGCTCAATTTGTCCAATACCAGGGACATGGCTAAGTACTTAGATTCTTCCTTCTATAGAGGTTGTGCACTTTACACACAAGACTTGATTTTCACCAAGACAGGACCTTTCAGAAGCCTTCCCTTAGACCAAATGGATGCGTTCCAACCTATCATCCCACTACCACCAACTGTCCAAATGGCTAAGTTATTGCAACCTATATGATCCAGGCAGAGCCCATATTGCCATGTGGCTGCATTAGAAGCTTCTTAACATTTGGCATCTCAAATACCTTTGTTCCTGGGTGGCTTTCCACAAGTGTGATACACAAGGTAAACCATAGAAATGGGCCTTGTGTAACCACTCAACACAAACCAATCCTTCCATTCCACCCAGGTGTTTCATTCACTTAGTTGTTTTATTAAGTAAAACACAAGTCCATGACTTAGAAATATTTCTCATAGCATGAATATATAATCCACCCTTGGTTGCTACTATCTAGGCTAAGCATGGCAATAGCAAGTATCTTAACTTAGAGGAAATTCTAACATTATTACAACTACTAGGATTTCCCAAGCATAACATATAGATAGTTAGCAAAATAATCATGCAAGTCCTATACAAAATATTTCTAATGCATAGGTAAAAATATTGGGATAGAAACATGAAGCACCACTTGCCTTGGTAGTTTGGGGAGTAGCAACAATCTTCACAACCACAATCACTATTAGCACCAAAATCTACACATAAAATAATGGCACCAAATTCACATATCAAAAATATACAAGCAAAAATATATGAATGCATGCAAATGCCATGTGATGATTTTATACAACAAACAAGACAAGTATACAGTACTGAATCATAAACAAGACCAAGATACACTATATAAACTTTATTTGATCTTTAAATCATTTTTCAAATCATTTCTATACTCAAATTAAGCTTATAAATGTCTCTGCAAAAATAACCAATTTTACAGAAGCAAAACATTAAACACATTGCATAAATGGATACCACTATTTATCCTTATTCCAATGATATAAAATTTGTAAAATTTGAACATGTGGATCAAAAGTTATGAATTTTGCAAGTTTGATTCACTAATAGATCTAATTTCTGTTTTTAAAACTAACTCAGGCCACGCGGCGTGTTTTGATTGGCCCGTACTGGTTCGGCCGGATCGATCAACGCGGGCCATTGGATTTAAAGAAGATAGTGCGGCACAGATCTAGCGTACCCCTTCGCGTAAGTGATTCTATCGCAGCCGACGGATCAAGATCTAACGGCTGTTGATCAAACGACCACTAACTGGCGGCGCGCGGCGACGGTGAGCGGCGGCGCGCTCGGTCTACGACGTTGTGGCGGCTACTGGAAGCGAGCATGAGATTGGAGAGGCTCATCGGACTCGCAGAGGCGTGCTGAAGCTCAACGTGGTGGTGGCTTGTCAAGGGGCGCACGGACACGGTGGGGATTTCTCGTCGAAGTGGAGCCTGTCGTCGGGTACGGCTATTCGTCGATGTTGTCGGCGTTGTAGGTCATGCCAGAGAGAAGTAAGCGGTGCGTTAGATGCGGGGAATGACACTGGACATGTGAGTATCAAAGAGAGGGCAAGGCGCGCTCGGGACTAACCAGATTAACTCGCCGGAGTTGAGTGCCTCGTCGGGTTCGCTCAGTCGTCGACGTTTGCTGATGCTCGGGGTTATCCTAGCACGCAGCAGCGATATCAAACGATGTGCAAGGATGCAGTGGTTGGACTGGAGAAGTTTGGAGTCAAGGGGCACAGAGAAATCACCGGAATCATTCGTCGGACCTCGTCGGGACAGCGGCGAAGTTTGGTGAAATCTGAGCAGCCTGGTGGCAAGGAGAGGGTGCTGCGTGGGGGGAAATGGCCGTGGCAGGGTGTTGTTTAAGTAGACAGGAGCGGGGCGAGGTTTACTCTTTGAATCAATGGGAATTAAGCAGAATTAAATCGCGGCATCACTGCGGCGATGTAACGGCGGAGCGGGTCGGGCACGCGTTGACTTGGGGACGGTGCTGACGGGGCAAGGTGGGGTCAGGTTGTCAGTGAGTGGGTGTGTGTTGCTGCGGTGAGAAACAGAGAGGGAAAGGATACCCCGGGTGGGCTGTTTTGTCTACTGGGCCGAAAGGGTGGCGCCTGGCCCAGTTCTGTTTCTTTATCCTTTTTCTTTTTCTAATTCAATTTTCAGGAAACATTTTCAAATGAATTCCAAATAAGTTTAAATTCAAACCATTTGTGCATTTTTGTAAAGTGAAAATTGTGCACATTTGGTTGCAGAACAATGTTGTATACTTTAAAATAATTTGGCCCTTTGGAATTTTTTAAAATAAACTAGGTTTTTACCCATTGCTTAATAAAGACAAAGTAATGGTTTAAATTTGTTTCTTTGTTTTGAATCTTTGTCTAAGCTTTGGAATTCCTCAAACAAACTTTATGAACAATCATCTTTGGTTAAAAACAAATAATCTCTCAATAGAGAGTAGTATTAGATCAATGCTTTACTTACATAAAATAATAAGCATACAAATGCTTTTGTTTTTGTAATAACTTTGTAAATGATCCTAAAATGATCATGAATGTATGGATGATATGCAAAGCTTTGAAAACATGATTTTAGGGATGTTACACATTGTCTTCTGTGAAGACACTTCTAATATTGTATCTTATCCTAGTAAATCTAGGAAAACTAGTGGCCATGTGCTTTGTGTTAGAATTGGTGATCATCGCTGCTATGGTTTATGTGATATTGGTGCTAGTTCTAGTGATATTCCTCATGAGCTTTACAAAGAAATTATACATGAAATTGGTCCTTGTGAGCTTGAGGACATTGATGTGGTTATTCACCTTGCTAATAAGGAAACCAATTGCCCTATTGGTATTGTAAGAGATGTGGAAGTCCTTTGCAGTAAGATTAAGTATCCTGCTATTTTCTAATGCTTAGTTTAGCAGCTAGTAAAACTTGTCCTATTATCTTTGGTAGACCTTTCTTGAACACTTGTGGAGCTATTATATATTGTAAGAAGGAGAAATTTTTAACTAGGTTTAATGGAGATTCTTATGAGTTTAACTTATCCAAATTTGTTAAAGCTCCTTATGAAAACAGTTTTCCTAATGAATATTTCAGGGTTGAACAACTTGCTTCTATTGATCCAGTTTATGACCTTGGACCTCTTTTTGATGATTGTAAGTATGCTCATTCTAATGATAAAGTTGTTTCTTGTGATAGTTATATTGTCAACTTTATTCAAAGTTCTAATGAAAGTTATTATGAGAGAGGGAAACATGGTTTTATGCATCTCAATAATATTAAGTTTCCCCGTTTTATGTTGAAATCTTTGAAGTTGCATTTGTTTTGTCTTCCTATGCTAGTGTCCTTTTTTTCAATAATTTGTTTTCTCATGAGAGTCCCTTGCATAGTAAGTGGGTTAGACTCAAATGTGTTGGATATTTGCTTCTTGATGCTCTTTTTCACTTCAAATCCATATCCCCTATGTGAGCATCTTTGAAATTATCATGCCCATCTTAAAGGCTATAAAGAAAGAGCTTTTGGGAGATAACCCGTTTTAGTTTGATTTTGGTTTTTGTTTTGTTGAGTCTTGGAAGTTATTACCTAAGTAATAACCGCTCCTTATCCTTTTTGTTTTGGTTTTTGTGTCAAGATCAACTACTTTTGAGAAATAGAGGAGTTGTGAAAAGTGGCTGTCCTAGGACAGATTTTTGTGCTGCATTGTAAAAATTGGTGAAGGATCTCAGTACTTCGATGGATCTCTAATTTGTTGTGCTTGTTCCCCAAGTTGCTATCCAACTTTCATTAGTTTTGTACTTTTAAGGCCTTTTATGAAAGGAATTTTCAAGAGATGGAGAGAAGGAATCTGTAGAGTCCGTCTTTGAATAGGTAAAGTGTTGCAAACTGAAGGTTTGTGAAAACCTTATCTGGTAGCACAAAGGAGGAGATACAACCATCTAGCTACTACATGGACCTGTAGTCCAAGGTGGAACTACTCACACTTCATACGGAGGCTGGCATGATGAAGAAGAAGGCCTCCGGGATGATCTCCCCTTCGGCAGGGTGTCGGGAAGAGCTTCAGATCCCCCTGATCTAGGGCCAATGGTGGCGGTGGCTACAAACAATTTCATGGAATATTGATTGCGTCCTTAGGGTTTCTGTATTGGGGGTCTTTATAGGCGAAGGCGCGGGCGCAGCCAGCCGCACTCGCACCGGCGGGTTGGGCCAGCCACGGCCAGGTGTGGCCCCTGGTGGCTCTCCTCTGTCTCGTATTCAGGCTTCGTGTTCCCCACGGTAAAATATTGACTTTGGATTTTGTCCCGTCCAATTCCGAGAATATTGATTTTCTGCCTTTCTGGATCCAAAAACAGAAGAAAACAGGCAACTGGCACCGTGGCATCTTGTTAATAGGTTAGTCTAGAAAAACATATAAAAACACCTCAAATTGTAGACAAAGCAAAGTAGATACTAAACAAGCATGGAACATCAAAACTTATAGATACGTTTTCGACTTATCATCTTTTGAAAGGAGTTGCTACAGTAGCTTATGTTTTGATGTACTTCAGTTGAAATTGAACCCAAAGATTCTTTATTTTGCATATACTAATGTTGCTAATGAAGATTGTGTGAAGCTTTCTATGAAAGAGATTTTCAAATTTTGGGAGAGAATGATGTAAAGAGATGAAGAATGGTCGAAGGATTAAACATTATATTTCTGTAGATTCTTATAATGAAGATGTTGATATTATTCAAATGGTGACTCCAGAAGAATTTATTAAAGACCAAATTCAGGAACCTGTAGAGCCCGTTTTTGAATAGGTACCAGTTCTGGTAAGAAAAGGTTCGCGAAAAACTTGTCAATTTATATTTTTGCAGTTTTTATTCCATACGGAAGATAATGAGTCAAAACAGGGAAGGAAACAGAGCCCGGGTGGCCCACACCACCCCGTGGCGCGGGCCCACCTGGTCGTGCCACCAGGGGGTGTGACCACCCCAGAGCCCGTCTCCGTCCCACTTTTGCCCAGTACCTTCCTTATGTTGTAAAACTTTGTAATATATAATCCCCCGGACCCCCCTCCCCCAGGTTCGTATATCATGTTCTCCTCATGTTTTCGTATTGACCTATTTCTGTCAGGAACTATTCTCAAGTTTAGAGGAACAATGGTCTCCGCCAACGACAAGGGCAAGAAGCCCGTGGAAGATGATCTTCAAGACCCCAAGCAGGAAGAGGAGATCTTAGTTGAGGATGAAGAAGAAGTGGAGGAAGACAAGCGTCTGCGTACCCACGCCACCGTTGCGAGCATTGGAGTGGTGGCAAACCCTATCAAGCTCAAGAGGACGACACATATGTCTACAGGAGGGAAAACTCCACATCATTGCCTAGCTCCACGGTCACTTCTTCCACGCACCAAGAACCCCTTCCATACTCTTATACATGAGCAGAAATTACAAAATTTTCCCAAAGGGAAGTTGCCCTCTAATTGGGATATGCCTTGTTCTAACCATGTGGGTAAATAACACTCTAAGGAGGAAGAGTGGGGAAAGAATCACAAGGACTGGGATTCTTGGTCTGACATGATCATGAACCGCATTGAGCATAATTCGGAGTTGATTCATACTCTAGCCTTCGAGATTGAGGACTTGAGGAAGTTGATTGAAAATCTTATCAAGGAAATACCACCACCACCAAAGGAGTAATTCGTCATCAGGTTTTGGCATCCCCTTGGTTTGTTCCAAGCTTGGGGGAGTGTCGCAGTATCGCATCATTATCATTCATCTTTTTACCTTTTTAGTAGAGTCATATCATGAATAAAGAAGTTATCATATAGGATGGTTTGCATTGTGGAAGTATCTCTCCTCTAGTTGGTTATCTATGTATCCCTAGGTGTGAGTGCCATTATGGAATATTAATGAGATCTTTCATCATTACTTTCTGCACACATCTTATCATAGTTTGCAATCTCTATTGTATGGTTGAACTTGTTGATTAGTATTGGTATCACTTTGGGAGCATCAAGTAAATTTAAATTGGTTTTGGCAAACCTAGCTCTGGTCAGTAACAACACTTTTTGAGGTTTGAAAGGAAAAGAGAAAATCACTTAAGGTATTTTATATTATTTTCTTTCTTTCTTGATTGGCTCATAACCTTAGTATTCTTTAGTTAAGATATTTTGTGTTTTCAAGGAAGATTGCATGATTGTTTCTATCACTTGTATATTTGTTTGTTTCCTTCAACTCTTATGCTTGCTACCCAGCCTTGCTATCCAAAAACCTGTACTAAGAGGGAATGCTTCTCGTGCATCCAATCCTTGAACTTAAACATATGCCATTGTAAGACCCCACCTTTATAAAGGTAAAGGTCCCTGTGATTGCAATGCTAGTCCCTGGATCAAATGCTAGCATCCACAGTTTAAGATGAAGTACACAGAAACAAAAGTCATTATTACATCGTCATTCCAGAGATAACATAGTCTTTTACAACTCCATAGCCATAGGCTAGTACAAGATTCAACTTAACAAAATAAAGTAAAGTCTTCATCTTCATGTTCCACAGGCAAACATGTTGAGTGTAGACTCATAACCCTAATCCTCATCAGAGTAACCTGCAGCATCACAAGTTACAGCCATAGTGGGTCAATACATTGGAATAGTATTGGCAAGTGATACCTTAGTAGAATAATAGTTTCTAGCTTCTATATGAATTTGGCTAAGGGTAGCTTAGGCTTGCTTTGCTCAAAATAGGTTTTACCTATCAGTTGAAAACACTAAGTTTTTGTTTGAAAAAACACCCAAGGAACCACCAATAGGCATTGGTGAACCTTTACCCTTGTTCAACCACAAGTTTTTAACTTAGAAATTGGGATGAGGAGATCCTTGATAGCTTCCATGTCTTGATGCTCAATTTGTCCATTGCCGGGGACACGGCTAAGTACTTAGATTCTTCCTTCTCGAGAGGTGGTGCACTTTCCCCACAAGACTCGACATGCATCGAGACAAGATCTTTCAGAAGCCTTCCCTTAGACCAAAATGGACGTGCTCCAAACCTATCACCCCCTACCACCAACTGTCCATTTGGCTAAGTTATTGCAACCTATATGATCCAGGCAAAGCCCATATTGCCATGTGGCTGCACTAGAAGCTTATTAACATTTGGCATCTCAAATCCCTTTGTTCCTGGGTGGCAATCCACAAGTGAGATACACAGGGTAGGCCATGAAAAATGGGGCCCTGGTAACCACTCAACAAAAATCCATCCATGCAATTACCATTCCACCCAGGTGTTTCATTCACTTAGTTGTTTTATTAAGCAAAAACATAAGTCATAAGACTTAGTAAAAATTTCCATAGCATGTATATGTATATACCACCCTTGTTTTCTACTAGCTAGGCTAAGCATGATAATATAACAAGTATCTTAACTTAGAGAATATTTCTACCAATTCTACAACTACTAGGATTTCCCTTAGCATAGCATATAGATACTTAGCAAAATATCATGCAAGCCCTATACAAAATATCACTAGTGCATAGTAAAAAATATTGGGACAAATACATGAAGCACCACTTGCCTTGGTAGTTAGGGGAGTAGCAACAATCCTCATAATCACAATCACCACTAGCACCAAAATCTACACATAAAATGATGGCACCAAATTTATATTCCAAACAATCAAGCAAAAAATATATGAATGCATGCAAATGCCATGTGAAGATTTTTCTTAAATTAATCAAGACAAGTAATAGTACTGAACACTAAAAATAAACCTTTAGAGACTAAATAAACTTAATTTGGCTTTAAAAACATTTTCTAAATAATTTTTATACACAAAATAAGCCTACAAATGACTCTTCATAAATTCCATTTTAACAGAATCAAAATACAAAACTAAGCCCATAGATGTGTAGGATTTAATTTTGTGAATCCATTGATATATTGTTTGCATTTTTTGTATAAACAGAACAAAAGTTATGAATTTTACAAGTTAAATCATCTACTTAAATCAAATATGGATTTTAAAAGAAAATCCCTGACACGCGGCGGCACCTGATTGGCCAGTACCGCTTCACGGTGGATCGTGCTTCCGCACCGTTGGATCAAATCAGATCCAACGCACCAGATCGCAACTTACCTCTTCGCTGGAAAAGTAACTTACACCGCCAGATCTAAATCCTACGGCCCAGATCTAAACGTACAGATTCGCTGTTGGATCTAATCATGACCGCTAGATCTAGATCCAGCGGATCTAATTACTCTGCCATGAACTGGAGGCGCAAATGGCGAGTAGTGGCAGCGACGGCTCTGCCGGAGAGGTTTCCGGCGGTTACAGAGGGGGTTGGAGCTATGGTTGGTCTTACCAGCGTCGCAAGGTTGCGAGGGACCTCAACGAGTTGCTGACGAGGATGGGGGCGTGCTGTAGAAGTGGCTAGAGCTTGTCGGAGTTGCTGGAGGCATCGGGCACATGATGGCGGAGACGTTGACGACGCTCTGGGTCGCCCTAGCACAAACCAGAGGCATTAGGGTGTGCGCAAAGTTTAGGCGAACACGATAGTGGAAGGCAGAAGGAAAGGGGCGCTCGGATTTTACCTAGATTGCTTGTCGGAGTTGGGCTAGTCGCCGGTGGCGCTCAGTCGAGAAAGGAGTCGATGCTCTAGGGCAGTACAAGGCAAACCAAGGGCACAGTAATCTTCGCAAGAACAAGGAGAGCACGATAGTATGGGTTAGCAGGCAAGGGGCAAACGAGGCTCACCGGAATACTTCACCGGAGTTTGTCGGGCAGCGGTGGTTTGAGCTCCAATACGAGCAGCCTGGTGGCGTTTAGACGGTGGCGAGTGAGGGGAAAGATGCGCGGGAGGTATAGGTTTAAGTAGGCAGGGTCGGGGGAGGAAATTACTCCCGCAATCAATCCAATTGATTCGAAATCAATCGGCGAAGAAACGGCAGCGACGAGCGGGTCTGCGGCGCGAGATTGATGACGGAGTCAACGTGGCAGTGGGGCCTTCCCGTCAGCGAGTGGGGTGTGCGCAGTTGGGAGAAACAGAGAGGGGGAGGGGTTTCCTGGTGGGATAGGTGGGCTGATTAGTTCGGCCGCGGGTGGGTTGGGTTAGATAGGTGGTTGCTGTTATTTTTATTTCTTTTCTCTTTTTCTTTTTCTCTTTTTCTTTTTTCTCTTTTGATTTTTCAAATAAGTTTTGAATCACCAAATGAATTCCAAATCTTTTCAAATTTTCAGCAAAACTTTCTGAGGTGAATCTAGTGTTTTGAAGTGTGTCAAACACTACTGGTCATTCCAAACCACCTTTGGTTTGAAGAATAAAAATAAAACCATGCCTTTATTATAATAAGGGTATTAGGCATAAAAATGGTTTTTATATTTGAAATTTGTTTTGAAACTTTTGTGCAAGCTTTGCATTCATCTTTGGAACATTTCTGATCAAACTAAGGTGTTCTCATACTTTGGAGTAAAATAGAAACATTGGCTTTCTAGCATAAAAAATAGGCATATAAATGGTTTCTGATTTTGAAATCTTGTTTTAAAATAACCAGATGCTTATGAATGCATGTATGATATGCAAACTTTTCAAATTATGATATTTGGGATGTTACAATTCTAACCCCCTTAAGGTGAATCTCGCCCTCGAGATTCGGATTGGCTAGCAAATAGGTGAGGGTGGTCTTTCCGAAGATCATCTTCTCTTTCCCATGTTGCTTCTTCTTCGGAATGATGGTTCCACTGAACTTTGCAGAATTTGATCGTCTTTGTCCGAGTAACTCTTTCCGCAGTCTCAAGGATATTGATAGGTTTCTCATCATAACTGAGATCACTTTCCAACTGAACCTCTTCCAAAGGTATAGTACCTTTCAAAGAAATCTCTTTCATCTCCGGATGGCATTTCTTCAACTGACTCACGTGAAACACATTGTGAACTGCAGACAATGATTCAGGAAACTCAATCTCATAGGCCACTTCTCCTTTGGGACTCAGAATCTTGAATGGTCCAACATACCTTGCTGCCAATTTTCCTTTGACTCCAAATCTCTTCACTCCACGAAGTGCTGAGACTCTAAGATAAGCTCTATCACCTACCTCATAGGTGACTTCTCTACGCTTTGGATCTGCGTAGCTCTTCTGTCGGGACTGTGCTATCTTCAATCTGTCCTTTACCAATTTGACTTTCTCTTCAACCTCCTTGATTAACTCTGGTCCGAACAAATTTCTTTCCCCAACACCACTCCATAGCAATGGTGTAGTACACTTTATTCCATAGAGAATTCAAATGGTGCCATCTCAATACTGGCTTAATAGCTGTTATTATAAGAGAATTCTGTGTAGGGCAGACTTTCATCCCAACTAGCACCATAGTCTAGGGCACATGCCCTCAAATCCTCTAGAATCTGGTTGGTCCTTTCTGTCTGTCCATCAGTTTGAGGATGAAAAGTTGTGCTGAACTCTAATCTTGTTCCCAATGACTCATGCAGTTGTCGCCAAAAATGCGAAGTGAATTGAGTTCCTCTATCCGACACAATACTCTTGGGTACTCCATGCAGACACACAATCCTACTCATATATATCTTGGCTAACTTAGCACTTGTATAGGTTGTCTTCATAGGTATGAAATGAGCCACTTTAGTTAGGCGATCTACCACGACCCAAATAGAATCATATCTTGATCTAGTCCTTGGCAGTCCGATGATGAAATCAATGCTAATCTTGTCCCATTTCCAATCAGGAATAGGTAGTGGTTGTAACAATCCTGCTGGTTTCTGATGTTCCGCTTTCACTCTACTACACACATCACACAAAGCAATATGTTCTGCGATGTCCTTCTTGAGATTATTCCACCAAAATCTTTCCTTCACATCCATGTACATTTTGGTCTTACCCGGATGAATGGAATATGGTGAGTTGTGTGCTTCTTGTAAAATCAGTTTCCGAAGCTCCGTATCTTGCGGAATGCAGATACGTTTTCCATATCATAAAGTACCAGGTTCCTCTTCGTGGTATCCTTTAGCTTTCCCTTTGCTAAATTTTCCCTTAATCTCTTCAATTTTCTTGTCTATCTTTTGGGATTCCTTGATCATGTCCAACAATGTGGGTTGAACATCCAATGACATGAGATGTCCCTCGGGCACTATCTCCAATCTGAGATCTTTGAATTGGGCACACAGATCATCTGGCAATTCTCCCTTAGAGGCCATTCACATAAACTTTCCAGCTTAATGCATCCGCTACAACATTGGCTTTATCGAGGTGGTATTGCAAACTCAAGTCATAGTCCTTGATGAGCTCTCGCCACCTTCTTTGTCTCATATTGATTTCTTTCTGAGTGAAGATATACTTCAAACTTTTGTGATTTGTGAACACTTCACATCGTTTTCCCAAAAGATAATGTCTCCATGTTTTGAGTGCATGGACAACAGAAGCTAACTCTAAATCATGAGTAGGATAATTCACTTCATGAGTTTTGAGTTGTCTCGAGGCATAAGCCACAACTTTCCCTTCTTGCATCAAAATTGCACCTAATCCTTGGTGAGATGCATCACAATAAACTTGGAAATCTTTCTCCAAATCCGATAGACATAAGACTGGTGCTATCACTAGTCTCTTCTATAACTCTTGGAAACTGAGTTCACATCCTTCAGTCTAATCAAATTTCTTGTATTTCTTAAGTAACTCCGTCATTGGCTTAGCCACCTTTGAGAAATTCTCAATGAATCTTCTATAGTATCCTGCCAAGCCAAGGAAACTGCGCACTACTTTCACTAACTTAGGATATTCCCACTCAGTTACAGCTGACACTTTTGCAGGATCAACAGCTACACCATCTTCTAACACAATATGACCGAGAAATCCCACTTAATTCAACCAGAATTCACACTTGCTGAATTTGGCATACAGCTTATGCTCCCTAAGCTTCTCAAGTATCAGACGCAAATGCTCTTCATGCTCTTCATTGACCTTGGAGTAGATCAAAATGTCATCGATGAAAACAATAACGAACTTGTCAAGAAATTCCATTAACACCTTGTTCATCATATTCATGAAGTAGGCTGGTGCATTTGTCAAACCAAATGGCATCACGATGTACACATACAATCCATACCTAGTGGTGAAAGCTGTTTTAGGTATGTCTTGCTCTCTAATCTTTAGCTGAAAGTAGCCCGATCGGAGATCAATATTTGAGAACACTCGGGCTCCTTCTAGCTGATCAAACAGATCATTGATTCTAGGCAAAGGATACTTGTTCTTGATAGTTACTTCAGTGAGTGAACGGTAATCTATGCATAACCTTTGACTTATATCTTTCTTTTCAACAAACAAAACTGGTGCACCCCAAGATGAAGAACTTGGTTGAATAAATCCTTTCTGTAACTGTTCTCCTAGCTGTTTCTTGATGTAACATCCCTAAAATAATGATTCAAACTTATGCATATCATCCATGCATCCATGATCATATGAATTTCATTTCAAACAAATCATTTCAAAACAGAAACTTCCATGCTTATTATTTTATGTAAGTTTACTCAAGCCCTTGTGTTACTTGTTTTGAGAAAGGTACTGTTAATCATTCAGTATTTCTTAGAATCCAAACTCAGGTGCTTTCAAAAACTTGAGCAAAATATGAAATAAAACAAATTATATGCCTATTATCATACCTCATAAAGGCATGGTTTTATTTAAATTTTCAAAAGACCCAAGTGCGTTTGAGTGAACAGATGTTTTTGACACTTATTTGAGTACAAGATTTATTGTGCAAAAATCCTGAAATTTTTTTGATTCAAACAGATTTGATTTGAGGTTTAGAAACCATTTTAGAAAAGCAAACAGAAAAAGAAAAAGCTTAAAAGTGAAAAAATAAGCCTCAGCCGAATATGGCCCAACTAGCCCAGCTAAGCCCAACACCCCACCCCGCGAACCGTTTTCCTTCACTCGCCCCCGCACCCACTAGCTCGCTGACAGTCTGGACCCACTCCCTCTCCCTTCCTCTCGCTGATAGCCACGGCCCACACGACCATCGTCGTCTCCACCCAGCGACTGGTTCATCCCCAAATCACACGGGCGTTTCCTGTTTGATTCGCGTCGTCAATTCCCGATCAATGTTGGAGTGATTCACGCCCCCACCTCACCTACTTAAACCCCCTCTGCCCCCTCTCCTTTTCCCCCCAGACCCCGAGCACAGAACTCCCCCAGGCTACGAGAATTCCTCGCCGCAACCCCGCTGCTCTGACGACCTCGTCGACGAATTCCGGTGAGCACCGCACTCCCCTCTTCATGTGGTTCACGCTGGCTTGCTCTGCATCTCCGTGCGCATCTACTGACACTTTCCATTTGCTCGCGCATGGCCTATAGCCTCGGCAACGTCAACAACTAAGCGCCACCGCTCTCTGCTCGAACTCCGGCGACCTTTCCCCGTAAGTTCCAGCCTCCCCTTGCCCTCTGTTTGATACGCGTAAGATCCCCAGCGTCCTGCGCATCTAACAGTACCCTCCCCTTGTCTTAGCGCGGCTCAGAACATCGCCAACGTCGACGAGCCGAAGCCACAGCCGCCAGGGACTACTCCGACGAGCAATCCGCGACAACTCCGAGCGCCCCTTCACTCACCAAGGACACGTCGAGCTTCTCCTCGTCACTGCGGTTCTAGTGAGCATATTCCCACCTCTCCGGGCGCCCTAGTTCGCCGGCACCGCCACTGTCAGAGCACGCCGCCACCAGTCGCCGCCGCTAGCGCCGCCCGTCTGTGGTCAATTAGATTAGGGTCGTAGGATTTAGATCTAACGAGTAAGATTAGATCTGTGTCGAAGAGGTATGCGTTAGATCTATCCGTGCATCTTCATTTAAATCGTGTGGCTCTCGTTGATCGATCCGCCCGAACCGGTACGGGCCAATTAGAACAAGACGCGTGGCAGCAGTTAGATTTAAAAGACAGAATTTGAATCTATTAGATGTTCAAATTTGTTTTGGCTATAACTTTTGATCCCTATGTTAGAATTTGACAAATTTTATACCGTTGGAATCAGGAGAGCAAGCTCTTTCTAATTATGCAATGTGTTTAATGTTTTGATTCTGTTAAAATGGTTTTATTTGCAGAAACTTGTGTAGGGCTAATTTGAGTATATGAAATATTTAGAAAATGAATTAGGGTTTAAATAAATGTTGTTTGGCAAGTTTTTAACTTGTTTATGAACCAGTACTATATACTTGCTTGGTTGAGTTTTAAAAATCATCACATACCATTTTGCATGCATGCATATATTTTTGGTTGTATATGTTTTGTATGTAATTTGTTGCTACAAATCTTTGTGTAGATTTTGGTGCTAGTGATTGTGATTGTGAGGAGTGTAGCTACTCTCCAAACTACCAAGGCAAGTGGCACTTCATGAATATTTTTATCCCCATGTTTTATACTAAGCATTAGAAATATTTTGCTAAGCCTTGCATGTTATTATTTTGCTTATATGCCATGTTGGGAAATCCTAGTAGTTGTAGAATTGCTAGGGAATCTCTAAGTTAAGTTACTATCTATGCCATGCTTAGCCTAGCTAGTAGCAACCAAGGGTTGGTGAAGTATATACATGCTATGATGAAAATATTTCTAAGTCTTTGGACTTGTGTTTTGCCTAATAAAACAACTAAGTAAATGAAACACCTGGGTGGAATGGAAGGAATGGTTTGTGTTGAGTGGTTACACAAGGCCAGTGTACTAGTGAACCTTGTGTATCTCACTTGTGGAAAGCCACCCAGGAACAAAGAGATTTTAGAGGCCAAGTGTTGAGGAGCTTCTAGTGCAGCCACTTGGCAATATGGGCTCTGCCTGGATCACATAGGTTGCTAGAACTTATCCATTTGGACAGTTGGTGGTAGAGGGAATGATAGGTTGGAGCGCGTCCATTTGGTCTAAGGGAAGGCTTCTGAAAGGTCATGTCTTGGTGAAAATCAAGTCTGGTGGGGAAAGTGCACAACCTCTGCAGATGGAAAAATCTAAGTACTTAGCCAAGTCCATGGTAATGGACAACTTGAGCATCCAGACATGGAAGCTATCAAGAATCTCTTCATCCCAATTTCTACGTAAAAACTTGTGGGTGAACAAGGGTGAAGGACCTCAATGTCTATTGGTGGTTCCTTGGGAAAAGTTTTGACAAAGAAAAACTTAGTGATTTCAACTAATAGGAAAAATCTATTTTGAGCAAAGCAAGCCAAGCTACACTTAGCCAAATTGCATATAGCATTTAGTCCACCGAAATTATACTAAGGTATCACTTGCCAATACTATTCCAATGTATTGACCCACTGTGGCTGTAACTTGTGATGTTGCAGGTTACTCTGATGAGGATTAGGAGTCATGAGTCTACACTCAACATGTTTGCCTGTGGCACATGAAGATGAAGACTTTTATTTATTTACTTATTCAAACTCTTGTATTAGGCCTGTGGCCTTGGAGTTGTAAAGACTATGTTTGTCTCTGGAATGCCTGTAATAATGAACTTTGTATCTATGTACTTCACCTTAAACTGTGGATGCTAGCAATGATCCAGGGACTAGCATTGCAATCACAGGGATCCTTTTCCTTTATATGGGAGGGATCTTACACTTGAGTTCTTTCAACTCATCAACTGACATCTTGTAGGGCCTCTTTACTATTGGTCCAGATCGTGGTAGCAAGTCAATCAGAAACTCAACATATCTATCTGGTGGCATTCCAGGTAATTCCTCCGGAAACACATCCGGATACTCTCTCACAACTAGCACACTGTCTATGCTAACCCCTTAAGAGAATTTAGCTTACTCCCTTTTGATTCAAAGTTAGACTTGAATCTAATCCTTTTGTTATCTGGGGTTGGGAGTGTGATAGTACAATTGGCACAATCTAGTACTCCTTCATGCTTAGTCATCCAATCCATTCCCAAAATGACATCTAATCCTTGGGAATCTAGAATTATCAGACTAACTGGAAACTTATTCTTCCCAAATTCTATCACTAGACCACGACATCCAAGGCTCACTATCATCTCTCCAGCGGGAGAGCTTACTTTTATAGGACACCCAATATTTTTAGTTGGAAGTCCATTTTTATCAACAAATGCTCTTGATATGAATGAATGTGATGCGCCAGTATCGAAAAGAACAAGTGCTAGAAAGTAATTGAGCTTGAACTTACCAGCCACAACATCAGACTCTTCATATATTTCTTCCACATTAATGTGGTTCACGTGTCCCTTCTGGAAAGGGTTGGGCTTGTTGGTTCATTCAACCTTCTTTTCTGGGCACTCATTTGCATAGTGCCCCATCTTCTTACACTTGAAACACTCAACCTGACTGATATCTCTCTTTGAAGGTTGACTTCCACTTCCACTCCCACTGTGGTGGTTCTTGTGTCCACTCTTGTGGCTCTTATACTTGTCGTTATCATGACTGAGATGGTGCTTGTTGTCATGATGACAGTTGTGGTTGTGGTGGTTGTTGTACTTCCCATGTTTGTGGAATCCAGAACTTCCACTATCATCATGATGGGAACGCTTATGAGACGATCCCGAGCTGTGCTTATCAAAGCTATGCTTCCTCTTTCTGCCATCAACCTGTTTCATCTTGTTTTCCAAGATGGTAGCCTTGTCACAAAGTGATTGATAGGTTGGGACATAGGCAACAGACAGCTGCAGGTTCAATTCATCATTAAGTCCTTCGAGGAATTTCTCCTTCCTCTTAGCATCAGTATCAACTTCATCCGGTGCATAGCGCGCCAGATTGTTGAATTCCTCAATGTACTCAGCCACACTTCGGTGATGCTGCTTCAGGTTGTGGAACTCCTTCTTCTTCAAGTTCATCACTTCGGATGAGATGTGAGCTGTACGGAATCCATCCTCAAAAATAGCCCAAGTCACATCCTCAAGGGGAGTGGTGATCTGAAAGTTGTCCCACCAGGTTGTTGTTGGTCCTTCGAGCAGATATGCTGCGAATCTGAACTTTTCCTTGTTGGTGCAGCAAACAGTTACTAAGTCCTTGTTCACTGAACGTAACCAGTAATTGGCTACCATTGGATGAGTGGTTCTCGATAACTTTGTAGGCCTTAGTCTCAGAAATCTGGTGAGCATGTCAAATGATGGAGGATTATTCTAATTGTTGTTGTTATTGTTGTTCTGATTCTGGTTCTGCATGAACTGTGTCATCATTTGCATAAGCTGATCTTGAGCTGTCATCAACTGCTGCATCTCAGGAGTGACGTTATTGTTGTTGTTTTGGTTGGGGTTGGCATGACGGGGAGGCATATATGGTTTCAATAAGGATAAGAATGAGATACCCATAGATGCTTAACATGCACAATACACCACATAGAAACAATCACAATAACCAAGCTCAAAATAACATAGAGTTTGAACGACATAAACGACAGGTTTTGAAAATGCAAACGCACCATAGAAAGCCATCCACATGTTGGATGGTCATTGCGACTCAATAATCAAAGTATGATAGATAAATGATAGCCGAGTAGTCTATACTCCTCCTCCATGTCAACCTCCACGTCAACAAGGGTAAGACCTGCATTCTCCATGGCGGTCTTGTACTCATCTACATTGGTGGTCAAGGCCTCGATCTTCGCATGGAGTGCTCTCTTTTGTGAGCGCAGCCTCTCGATCACTCCCTGGTGGTGCTCGAGCTTGAAGTCCTTGGCCTCTAACTCAGCCTTCATCTCCCTGATCTTCTTGTTTCTGTCTTGGACTCGTTTCTCCTGGCTCCTGAACTTCTTGTCTTGGCTCTCAAATCGGGCCTCCATCTCTTTGACGATCTCGTCTTGTTCCATGAAGAGCTTGTACTTCTCCCTCAGCTGAACCTAGAGCTCATCATTGCTAAGAATGATGTTGGTCATCTCCGTGTCGATGTTTCTAATAAGACCCTCTAGGTCCTGAAGGTACAGACGAAATGGCTCAATCATCTCTCTAGTAGCGTCATCGTACTCTATCGCCTCACCCTCCTCGTCGCGTCTCCTGAATGGGTGAAAGTACAGACCTCTAAGCTCGGTGGAGTGCCTCCCAACTAGGCGTCCAAGTAACTCCTGCATGACTACATCTAAGCCTCTCTCCTTGTCATCACGCATCAGCTTCAAGGTGATAACCTCCGTGGGTGGCTCTTCTTGGTGTCCCGGCTATGTGACTTTGAAGCCCCAAAGGTCCTTCCTCTCAAACTTGGTGAGCTGAAGTGTCGTGATACTAGGAAGTGGAAGGTTGACCACACTAGTGAGCTCCACGAGACGAGAACCGAAATGAGTTCCCTTGAACTCCTCGGCAGTGCTGATAACAATGTTAGGCATCTATTGTATAAGATAGAGAAAGGTTAGAATCAACACAAGTAGAGAAAAAATCACAAGACAAGAAAAACACAAGCACATTTTTAACAACAAACACACAAGTCATGGCATACACAAATCCATTACAAAAACCAAGGTTCAACATAACTTAGACAATTTTTGGAGTAAAAACGACAAGTGTGGTGGTCCATCTAACAGAGTACGTTACAATTCTCACTCACTAGACAAGATAGCTATCAAGGGATCCTTAGTGGTAATCTGTCTATCTTGATCACAAGACTCCCATATTAAGTCTATGATGTCTTCCCTTAGTCGTTGATTGGTAGCCTCTAAGTCTTGAGTATGCTTCTTTTCTTCTCTAAGGTCATTTTGAGTGTTGAGCATTCTACACTTGAGCCTATCACCAAGATCCTTGATGGCATTCCAAGCTGCATTTCTTGTGGAGTCAAATAATGTTGTATGCATTTCGGAGTTGGTGACCATGCAGAATCCCAACTCTTTGTGGTTGTCTTCCTTGTTTTGTACAAGTGAAGTTGTACCCACCAATACTCTTCTCCTTCATCCATCACAGGGAATCCCTTGTACATAGTTGCACCATGTATCCCCATGGTAACCATAAGGTTCTTGAGTGCTTTGGGAAACTCCGTCTCACACTCCAAAGTCATGGTCATGAGTGGTCCCTTCCTGACGGCTTCATTGATGGAGTTCATCTACAAATTGAGATGAGAAAGGAGACTAGAAAAGTTAACGAGAAGAAAAGACAAGTGTGGAATTTTTTAAAGTGTTGAATTTTTACCTTAGTGGTTTCTTAGTCTAATCCAACCTAGGGTAATAATCCTACAGGCAACACAGTGCTCTGATACCATCTGTAAGACCCCACCTTTATAAAGGTAAAGGTCCCTATGATCACAATGCTAGTCCCTGGATCAAATGCTAGCATCCACAGTTTAAGATGAAGTACATAGAAACAAAGGTCATTATTACATCATCATTCCAGAGATAACATAGTCTTTTACAACTCCATAGCCATAGGCTAGTACAAGAGTTCAACTTAACAAAATAAAGTAAAGTCTTCATCTTCATGTGCCACAGGCAAACATGTTGAGTGTAGACTCATAACCCTAATCCTCATCAGAGTAACCTACAACATCACAAGTTACAGCCACAGTGGGTCAATACATTGGAATAGTATTGGCAAGTGATACCTTGGTAGAATAATAGTTTCTAGCTTCTATATGAATTTGGCTAGGGGTAGCTTAGGCTTGCTTTGCTCAAAATAGGTTTTACCTATCAGTTGAAAACACTAAGTTTTTGTTTGACAAAAACACCCAAGGAACCACCAATAGGCATTGGTGAACCTTTACCCTTGTTCAACCACAAGTTTTTTTAACTTAGAAATTGGGATGAGGAGATCCTGATAGCTTCCATGTCTTGATGCTCAATTTTGTCCATTGCCAGGGACACGGCTAAGTACTTAGATTCTTCCTTCTCGAGAAGTGGTGCACTTTCCCCACAAGACTCGATATGCATTGAGACAAGAACTTTTAGAAGCCTTCCCTTAGACCAAAATGGACGCGCTCCAAACATATCACCCCCTACCACCAACTGTCCATTTGGCTAAGTTATTGCAACCTATATGATCTAGGCATAGCCCATATTGCCATGCGGCTGCAGTAGAAGCTTCTTAACATTTGGCATCTCAAATCCCTTTGTTCCTAGGTGGAATTCCACAAGTGAGATACACAGGGTAGGCCATGAAAAATGGGGCCCTGGTAACCACTCAACAAAAATCCATCCATGCAATTACCATTCCACCCAGGTGTTTCATTCACTTAGTTGTTTTATTAAGCAAAAAAATAAGTCACAAGACTTAGTAAAATTTTCCATAGCATGTATATGTATATACCACCCTTGTTTGCTACTAGCTAGGATAAGCATGATAATATAACAAGTATCTTAACTTAGAGAATATTTCTACCAATTCTATAACTACTAGGATTTCCCTTAGCATAGCATATAGATACTTAGCAAAATATCATGCAAGCCCTATACAAAATATCACTAGTGCATAGTAAAAATATTGGTACAAAGACATGAAGCACCACTTTTCTTGGTAGTTGGGGGAGTAGCAACAATCCTCACAATCACAATCACCACTAGCACCAAAATCTACACATAAAATGATGGCACCAAATTTATATTCCAAACAATCAAGCAAAAAATATATGAATACATGCAAATGCCATGTGATGATTTTTCTTAAATTAAACAAGACAATTAACAGTACTGAACACTAAAAATAAACCTTTAGAGACTAAATAAACTTAATTTGGCTTTAAAAACATTTTCTAAATAATTTCTATACACAAAATAAGCCTAAAAATGACTCTTCATAAAATTCCATTTTAACAGAATCCAAATACAAAACTAATCCCATAGATGTTTAGGATTTAATTTTGTGAATCCATTGATATATTATTTGCATTTTTTGGATAAACAGAACAAAAGTTATGGATTTTACAAGTTAAATCATCTAATTAAATCAAATATGGATTTTAAAAGAAAATCCCTGACACGCGGCGGCTCCTGATTTGCCAGTACCGCTTCGCGATGGATCGTGCTTCCGCACCGTTGGATCTAATCAGATCCAACGCACCAGATCGCAACTTACATCTTCGCTGGCAGACTAACTTACACCACCAGATCAATATCCTACGGCCTAGATCTAAACGTACTGATTCGCTGTTGGATCTAATCGTGACCGCTGGATCTAGATCCAGCGGATCTAATTACTCTGTCATGAACTGGCGGCGCAAATGGCGAGCAGTGGCGGCGACGGATCTGACGGTGAGGTTTCCGGCGGTTACAGAGGGGGTTGAGGCTATGGTTGGTCTTACCAGCGTCGCAAGGTTGCGAGGGAGCCAACGAGTTGCTAACGAGGACGAGGGCGTGCTATAGCAGTGGCTAGAGCTCGTCGGAGTTGCTGGAGGCGTCGGGCACGTGATGGTGGAGACGTTGATGACGCTCTGGGTCGCCCTAGCACAAACCATAGGCATTAGGGTGTGCGCAAAGTTTAGGCGAACACGACAGTGGAAGGCAGAAGGCAAGGGGCGCTCGGATTTTACCTAGATTGCTCGTCGGAGTTGGGCTAGTCATCGGTGGCACTCGGTCAAGAAAGGAGTCGATTCTCTGGGGCAGTACAAGGCAAACCAAGGGCACAGTAAGCTTCGCAAGAACAAGGAGAGCACGATAGTATGGGTTAGCAGGTAAGGGGCAGATGAGGCTCACCGGAATACTTCACCGGAGTTCGTCGGGCAGCGGTGGTTTGAGATCCAATACGAGCAGCCTGGTGGCGTTTAGACGATGGCGAGTGAGGGGAAAGATGCGGGGGAGGGAGAGGTTTAAGTAGGCAGGGTCGGGGGAATAAATTACGCCCGCAATCAATCCAATTGATTCGAAATCAATCTGCGAAGAAACAGCAGAGGCGAGCGGGTCTGCGGCGCGAGATTGACGACGGGGTCGGCGTGGTAGTGGGGCATGCCCGTCAGCGAGTGGGGTGTGCGCGGTTGGGTGAGAAACAGAGAGGGGGAGGGGTTTCCCGGGTGGGCTAGGTGGGCTGATTAGTTGGGCCGCGGGTGGGTTGGGTTAGATAGGTGGTTGCTGTTTTTTTCCTTTCTCTTTCTTTTTCTGTTTTGATTTTTCAAATAAGTTTTGAATCACCAAATGAATTCAAATATTTTCAAATTTTCACCAAAACTTTCTGAGGTGAATCTACTGTTTGGAAGTGTGTCAAACACTACTGGTCATTCCAAACCACCTTTGGTTTGAAGAATAAAAATAAAACCATGCCTTTATTATAATAAGGGTATTAGGCATAAAAATGGTTTTTATATTTGAAATTTGTTTTGAAACTTTTTGTGCAAGCTTTGCATTCATCTTTGGAACATTTCTAATAAAACTAAGGTGTTCTCATACTTTGGGAGTAAAATAGAACCATTGCCTTTCTAGCATAAAATAATAGGCATATAAATGGTTTCTGATTTTGAAATCTTGTTTGAAAATAACCAGATGCTTATGAATGCATGTATGATATGCAAACTTTTCAAATTATGATTTTTGGGATGTTACAGCCATTTGTGTCCACCATATCTACCTATTAGCATTATTGCTATTACAAGTAAATTCTCGAGTTTCATTTATCTTTCAAATTAAAAATTCTTTTGTTATGTGAAAACTAGTTATTAAAGCTCTCACGGACTTGATGGCACACTTTATTTTCTTGCCCTTAATAAACTTGAACCATTATGTCATCTATGTTGTATATTCTTGGACTTATAAGTTGAGAATTAGCAGAACCATGCTAACATGGGGAACACTTTCAACACTTGTAAATATCTATCCAGTTGATATCATGATATTTGTTTGCGGATGTCGGCGGTGTGAATTAAAAGGGGAGCTTGTAAGTCCGAGCGAAACGCCTGGAAGCTAGCCTAAGCCATGCCTAATCATGGGGGAAACTTGCAGCATCACCATAGTGAGCAATCTATGCAGCATCCTCAGTAAAAAAATATAGAAAAAAAGAGAAGAGAAAAAATATATGCACCATTCTCATGGTAAATAAAGGATCGCTGAGATTCTCACTGTATATGTTTCCTTGTCATTTTGATATGGGATAGCTCATTTGTCATGGGGCAAGGGGTACCCCATTGGCGGTTCTCTATGATACACATATACTTACAATGACAAGAACTTGCTTGTAACTAAAGTTGAGTAGCATGAAGAACGGTCCTCGTACTCAAGGGACATGAGATTGCCAACTTATGATTTGTCAAGCATATACTCCATATTTGTTCACTTTAACCTTCACCTCAAGATGCTTATGATAGGGGCAATGAGATCTCAAAGCTAGTAAGTACCATAATCTTTTGGAAGCTCTTTATAAAACTTGAAATCCCTGCTTCCCTCTGCGAAGGGCCTATCTTTTACTTCTTAGTTGAGTCAGTAAACGTATTCCTTTCTTTCTCCAGCAAGCATTTGAGTTGTTGTGATTCAATCATTCATATGATGATTTATTCAATCATGTTTCTTATCTTCCTTGTTTTGCACATTGCTCTTATCTGAATGAATATTACTTTGAAAGCTATCGTTGTGAAAAGCACTTTATGTTTGAGCAAAAGGATTTCTGTTATAAACTTCATTACAAAAACTTTTCTTGAAAACTAAGCATGATTTGTCAACTGTTCTCTGACCAAGAACAAAGTTTGTCATTACCAATTATGATTGTCTTTATGCATCTCTATTGTGACTCCCATACTCGTTGCAAGTTAAGTTATATAATGGTGAGTTGTTTTCTATTATGATTTGTGTATTGGTGAATGTGATGCTTCTTGTCTGTATTCTTTTATCAACACTTCACTCCATAAACCTTTGGTCATGTTTACTGAGGTCAGTTTTCTCTTGGGGACAAGCGAGCTCTATGCTTGGGGGGAGTTGATATGTCCATTTTGCATCACTATTTTATATCATAATTTGCTATTATTCATTGATATATTTCATATTAAGAGGTGACACTTATGTTATTTCATCTATTTTGCATGTTGGTTGACTTTTGGAGGATGAACTGCTGGAGTCAGGATTCTGATGGAAAAAAGCAGTGTCCAGATGCAATATTCGCGAAGATCAGAAAATTCCAGAAAATATATGGAAATTCCTATTTTTCCAGAAGACGAAGGAAGCCAAAAGGGGAAGTGGAGATGGGCCACAGGGGGCCCACACCACCCCTGGCACGGGCCCCTGGGCCGTGCCACCAGGTGGTGTGGCCACCCTGGCCCACCTCTGGCTTCGCCCTTTGGCCTATATCTTCTCCTTGAAACCCTAAGACAAGGGGAGAAACCACAGAAAGATTCCGCCGCCTCTATGGGGCGGAAACTACACAGAGAGAAACAGCTCTCCGGCAGGCAGATTTCTGTCGGGGAAATTCCTTCCCGGAGAGGGGAGATCGTCGCCATGAACACCGTAATCAAGCTAGACTTCATCGGGATCATCATCCTCACCACCATCTCCACCAGCACCATCATCACCACTCCATCCCGCTATAACAATTGGGTTGAATCTTGCATAGTTCTTAGCGGAAACTTTCCCGGTGTTGATTACGTTTGTAGTTGATGCTTTTGAGTGGAAAAATTGAATTGTTGTTTATGTGCAGATTGTTATTTATCATTATATCATCTCTGATCTTGATCCATATGATGTCTCGTGAGTAGTTCATTTAGTTCATGAGGACATGGGAGAAGTCATGGTGTTAGTGGTGGAATTGTGTTGAAGTAATATTCAATGGTTTGATATTTAAGTTGTGGTGTTATTCTTCTAGTGGTGTCATGTGAACGTCGACTACATGATACTTAACCATTTATGGGCATAGGGGAATGCATTGTGTATTTGTCTACTAATTTTGGGGTTGCCGGAGTGACAGGAACCTGAACCCCCGTTAGGAAACCTTTGCACAAGGGAGTGTAGGATCTCAGAGTTTAATGTTGTGGTTAGGTTTTTATATTAATTACTTTCTTGTAGTTGCAGATGCTTGCAAGGGGTTTAATCACAAGTATGTATTAGTCCAAGTAAGGTCAGTACATTAGCATAGGTTAACCCACACAACACTTATCCAACCAAAGAAGATTAATCAACTATATGAAGCGAAAGCACTTGACAGTATCCCCATGTGTCCTCGAGAACGTTTGGTACCCATAAGTAATACAACCGGCTTGTCCTTTGCTGAAGAAAGGATTGGGCCACTTGCTGCAATTATTATTATTGTCTTTATTTAGTTGCACTTTATTTATTTGCATTATCAAAAACCCTAAAAATCTGTTTGCTAAGTATTTACAGAGAATTCCTGATCCAAACCACTAGTCAACACCTTCTGCTCCTCATTGGGATCGACAACTCCTATTTATAGAAAGTACTACGATACACCCCCTATACTTGTGGGTCATCACGAGTGTGCTGGTGAACATCAGATTGATGTCGCTGCCACCGTCCATAAAGACGCGAATCATTTTGAATCCTCCGATATGCGCCTCAAGCACCAGGGCGGAGTGACCTGGGCGAGGTATTTGCCGTGGGTGATCTGAGCGATCAAAGGTGATGCACGATTCCGAGCCGCTGAGGTACTCAGGTATGGTAGGCGGAGAGGTGACGGCCACGTTGACCTGTTGGGTGATCGTATTCTTTACCTTGTTGGATGGACGTCCCTTTTATATCATCATGGCCCCCAACGACCGTGGGTACGGTTCTCCTCCGTCGTTCTGGGCTGGGGCAGTCGCAGGCTATGCGGGTGCTCCCGGTGGAGGAGGTGGGGCTCCATGTGTGATGGCTCCTGGGTGTAAGATCCCTCCTTTGTAAAGGAAAGGATCCCTGTGATTGCAATGCCAGTCCCTGGATCAATGCTAGCATCCACAGTTTAAGATGAAGTACACAGAAACAAAGGTCATTATTACAAGTCATTCCAGAGACAAACATAGTCTTTTGCAAACTCCATGGCCATAGGCCTAGTACAAGAGTTCTAATATGTAATAAGATAAATAAGTCTTCATCTTCATGTGCCACAGGCAAGCATGTTGAGTGTAGAATCATGAATCCTAATCATCATTCAACCCTTCAAGGAACTTTTCCTTCCTCTTAGCATAAGTGTCAACTTCATCCGGTGCATATCGCGCCAGATTGTTGAACTCCTCAATATATTCAGCCACGCT
This sequence comes from Avena longiglumis, assembly GCA_030063025.1. Taxonomy (NCBI): domain Eukaryota; kingdom Viridiplantae; phylum Streptophyta; class Magnoliopsida; order Poales; family Poaceae; genus Avena; species Avena longiglumis. Next base: position 367,924,280 of record CP125978.1, read on the forward strand.
GCGGTGGCGCTTCTTCAAGTTATGGAACTCTTTCTTCTTCAAACTCATCACTTCGGATGAGATGTGAGCAGTACGGAAACCATCTTCAAAGATAACCCATGTCACATCCTCAATGGGAGTGGTGATCTGGAAGTTATCCCACCAAGTGGTTGCTGTTCCTTCCAACAAGTGAGCGGCAAATCTGACTTTCTCTTCATCAATACAGCCAACAGTTACCAAATCCTTGTTCACTGAGCGTAGCCAATCATTGGCCACCATAGGATCAGTAGTCCCTGAGAACTTTGCTGGCCTCAGTCTTAAGAACCTGGTAAGCATGTCAAGACCCGGTGGGTTGTTCTGATTGTTGTTGTTGTTATTGTTATTATTGTTGTTGTTGTTGTTCTGATTCTAGATGAAAGTAGTCATCATTTGCATCAGCTGAGTCTGAGTTGTCATCATCTGCTGCATCTCATGGGTGATGTTGTTGTTGTTGGGGTTGGGATTGGCACGTCGAGGAGGCATCTGTGGTTTTCAATAAGGATAAGAATGAGATACCCATAGATGCTAACATGCACAATACGTCACATAGAAAATCACAATCATGCATCATAGTAGTAAAGGTTCAACAACACAGACAACAGGTTTTTTGGAAAAGTAAACACACCAATAGCAAGCCATCCACATGTTGGATGGTCATTGCGACTCAATAATCAAAGACATGATAAATAAAGGTAAATGAGTAGTCATCACTACTCCTCTGCATCAACCTCCTCATCAACAAATGTAAGACCTGCATTCTCCATTGCGGTCTTGTATTCCTCGACATTGGTGGTCAAGGTCTCTACTTTGTCTTTGAGAGCCCTCTTCTGTGAACGAAGCCTCTCAATCACAGTCTGCTGATGCTCGAACTCGAAGTCCTTGGCCTCTAGTTCTGCAGTCATGTCTCGAATCCTCTTGTTCCTATCTTGGACTCACTTCTCTTGACTCTTGAACTTTATATCCTGACTCTCAAACTTGGCCTCCATCTCTTTGACTATATCATCTTGCTCCGCGAAGAGCTTGTCCTTCTCACGAAGCTGCACCTGGAGTTCGTCATTGCTAAGCATGACGTTGGTCCAATCAGTGTCTATGTGCCTAAGAAGAACCTCTAAGTCCTGGAGGTATAGGCGAATCGGCTCTGTCGTCTCTCTCGGAGTATCCTCAATGTCAATGGCCTCACCATCATCATCACGTCTACCAAAGGTGTGGAAGTGAGTACCTCTAACCTCTCGAGAGTGTCTCCCTAGCAAACGTCCAAGCAAATCCTGCATGACTACCTCTAGGCCTCTCTCCTTGTCATCATGCATGAGCTTGAATATGATGGCCTCCGTGGCTGGCTCAGTCTGGCGTCCTGGATGATTAACCTTGAAGCCCCAAAGGTCTTTCCTATCAAACTTGGTGAGGGGAAGCATCATGATAGTAGGAAGATGGAGATTGAGAAGACTAGTGAGCTCAATAATACGAGTGCCAAAACGAGTTCCCTTGAACTCTTCAGCCGTGCTGATAGTAACATTAGGCATCTATTTAATAAGATAGAAAAGGTTAGAATCAACACAATTTAAGACAAATCACAAGACAAGGCATCACATGAATATCATTGGCAAGCAACACTCAAATCATGACATACATAATACAAGCAACCTAGTTTCAATATAACTTAGTCAAAATTTTGGAAATGTAATGATGAGTGTGGTGGTCCAACTAATAAGGCTCAATTCATCTTTCACTTTCTAATCTAAAGGCTATCAATGCATCCTTCTATCAAAAAGAGATGAGAAAAGAAGATTATAAAAGTTTACTAGAAGAATAAGACAAGTGTGGAAGTTGTTGAAAATTTTTCCTTAGTGGTTTCCAATCCTAGGGTCATAATCCTACAGACAACAAAGTGCTCTGATACCATCTGTAAGATCCCTCCTTTGTAAATTAAAGGATCCCTGTGATTGCAATGTTAGTCCCTGGATCAATGCTAGCATCCACAGTTTAAGATAAAGTACACAGAAACAAAGGTCATTATCACAAGGCATTCCAGAGACAAACATAGTATTTTACAAACTCCATCGCCATAGGCCTAGTACAAGATTTCAAATATGTAATAAGATAAATAAGTCTTCATCTTCATGTGCCACAGGCAAGCATGTTGAGTGTAGACTCATGACTCCTAATCATCATCAGAATAACCTGCAACATCACAAGTTACAGCCACAGTGGGTCAATACATTGGAATAGTATTGGCAAGTGATACCTTAGTAGAATATTGGTGGACTGGATACTATATGCATTTTGGCTAAGTGTAGCTTAGGCTTGCTTTGCTCAAAATAGGTTTTACCTATTAGTTAAAAACACTTAAGTTTTTCTTTGCCAAAATCTTTCCCAAGGAACCACCAATAGACATTGGGGTCCTTCACCCTTGTTCAACCACAAGTTTTTACTTATAAATTGGGATGAGGAGATTCTTGATAGATTCCATGTCTTGATGCTCAAGTTGTCCAATACCAGGGACATGGCTAAGTACTTAGATTCTTCCATCTGCATAGGTTGTGCACTTTCCCCACAAGACTTGATTTTCACCAAGACAGGACCTTTCAGAAGCCTTCCCTTAGACCAAATGGACGCGCTCCAACCTATCATCCCACTACCTCCAACTGTCCAAATGGCTAAGTTATTGCAACCTATATGATCCAGGCAGAGCCCATATTGCCAAGTGGCTGCACTAGAAGCTTCTTAACATTTGGCATCTCAAATCCCTTTGTTCCTGGGTGGCTTTCCACAAGTGAGATACACAAGGTAAGCCATAGAAATGGGCCTTGTGTAACCACTCAACATAACCCATTCTTTCCATTCCATCCTGGTGTTTCATTCACTTAGTTGTTTTATTAAGCAAAAACATAGTCCAAAGACATAGAAATATTTATTCATAGCATGAACATATAACCACCCTTGGTTGCTACTAGCTAGGCTAAGCATGGCATTGATAAGACTTAGAAATATTTCTAGAAATTCTACAACTACTAGGATTTCCCAAGCATAGCATATAGACCAAAATATCCATGCAAGTCTAGCAAAATATTTCTAATGCATAGTTGAAAAACATAGGAATAATCATGAAGCACCACTTGCCTTGGTAGTTTGGAGATTACCTACAATCCTCACAATCACAATCACTATCTGCACCAAAATCTACACATAAAATAATAGCACCAAAATCACATACAAAATAAATACAAGCAAAAATATATGGATGCATGCATAATGCCATGTGATGATTTTCTACACCAAACAAGACAAGTGCACAGTACTGAACATAAACAAGTACAAAATAAGCCAAATAAACTTTATTTGCATAGCAAAACATTTTCCAAATAATTATTATTCACAAAATAGGCCTACACATGTTTCTGCAAAAACAACCATTTTAACAGAGATAAAACTTTAAACACAATGCATAGATGGAAAGAATTTTCTCTCCTTATTCCATTGATATAAAATTTGTCAAATTTGGACGTGACATTCAAAAGTTATGAATTAAACAAGTTTAAACATCTAATAGATCTAATTCAAACTTTTAAAACAAAACTCGTGTAACGCGGCGCTTTCTAATTGGCTGGTACCGGTTCGGGCGGATCATGCCTGCGAATCGTTATATCTAACTAAAACACGCGGCTCAGATCTCTACTTACTCCTTCATCTATGTTCTATCGCGTCCACTAGATCTAAATCGAACGGCTCTCAGTGACTGACCAACAAGTGGCGGCGCTGGCGGCGGCGACAGGCCGCGGCGCGCTCTGGCTGCAAGCTTGCCGGTGAGCTAGGTCGCCCGGGGAGGTGTGAGGATGCTCACCAGAATCACCGTGACGAGGAGATGCTTGACGTGTGCTCGGTTGGCGAAGGGGTGCTCAGGGTCATCGTGGATTGCTCGTTGGAGAAGTCCCTGGCGACGGTGCTCTCGGTTGGCGACGAAGGCGACGCTCTGGGCCACGCTAAGACGAGATAAGGATGCCGTTAGATGCATAGGACACTGGGGATCACACACGTATCAAATAGAGGTAGAGGGGAAGCTGGGGCTTACGGGGAACGGTCGCCGGAGTTTTGAGCAGACGGTGGCGGAGCTCAGTCGATGATGCTGCCAAGGCTACAGGACATGCGCGAGCAAACGGAGAGCATCAGTAGATGTGCACGGAGATGTAGAATAAGCTAGTATGAACCAGAGGCAGAGGGGGATGCGGGGCTTACCGGAATTCTATGGCGAACTCGTCGGAGCAGGGGGCGTCCAGAGAGAAATACGAGCAGCCTGGTGGCTCCGGTGGGGTGTGGTTTGGGGGAAAAGAAGGAGGGTGGCATGGTGCTTAAGTAGGCGAGGACGCGGGCGTGAATTACTCGAGCATTGAATGGAATTTAAGCCGCGGAATTTAAACAGGAAATGCCCGGCGTGATTTGGGGAAGAACCAGTCGCTGGCGGTGGAGACGAAGACAGCCGTGTGGGCCGCGGTTGTCAGCGAGAGAACAGAAGAGGGGGTGGCGTCCCTGTGTCAGCGACTCTTCGGGTGTGTTTGCGGGTAAAGGAAAACGTTTCGCGGGAGGGGGTAGTTGGGCTAGATGGGTGTCTTATTTCTTTCCTTTACTCCTTTTCTTTTTCTGTTTGATTTTCTAGAAATGATTTTTCAACTCTAATTCAAATAAGTTTGATTCAAATCTTCTCTAGGTTTTTATACAGTAAACTTTGCACTCAAATGTGTGTCAAACACTACTGTTTACTCAAAAACACTTTGATCATTTGAAAATAAAAATAAAACCAAGCCTTAATGTGATATAAACAATAGGCATAAAATTGGTTTTATTTTCACACTTTGTTTTGAAAACTTTTCTCAAGCTTTGGAAAGTACTTAAGTTTGAATTCAAAACATTACTGAACAAAACAAGTACTCTTCTCCTTAGAAAGTAGCACTAAGGCTAGAGCATACTTACATAAAATAATGAGCAACATATGCTCCTGTTTTTGAAATGGTTTTGAAAATGGAACCCTAAATGATCATGGATGCATGAATGATATGCATGGGTTTTGAAACATGATTTTAGGGATGTTACACTGGGCGAGGGCGAATCCTAGGTTCACCGCCTGACGCTGCATCTGGGTGTACCCTTCGTGGAGCTTTTGGAACTCCCTCCATTATTTGAGCATGTGACTGCCCTTCCTTTCGCCATCATGCTTGTCGATGTAGAAGTGGATGGCACAGGGACCCGACAACTTGTTGAGTGCAGATGGCTCGTCATCGCGGTTGCGACGCTGCCATGTTTGTGTTGGCTTTCCGCTGTCGCAGTAGTTGCTGCTGCGATACCCTCTATTGCGGTTTCCATCTTCACGGCGATTGGCGTAGCTAGCCGCGACCATATCGACCTCTTCACGCTCGTCGTAGACGCGCACTCTTCTTTATCCTCAGCGATCGCGTCTGTGGCCAAAGTCGTCTTCGTCATCCGAATGTCTTCGGTTGACAGCATCCTCACCAATGGCCCAGTGATTGGCAATGTCCATCAGATGATCGATGGTTTTGGGCTTGACGCTCCCGAGCTCTTCTCTAAATTTGTGGCGCCTTACGCCATCGTTGAAGGCGTCGATTGCCCTTTCCTCCGAGATGTTCCCGGCGGAATTCTTGATGATGGACCAACGTTGTATGTACGAGCGGATGGACTCGTTGGACCGTTGGAAACAGGCGCGTAGCTCCTCGATTGAATCCGGTCTCTTGTTGGTGCCTTTGAAGTTGCGGATGAAGCAATACACCAGATCTTCCCAGATGTGGATGGATCTAGAGGGAAGGTTATTAAGCTAGGATCTAGCCGCGCCCATCAGCTGCAGCTGGAGGCATTGCATGGCTGTGTTTTTGCTCCCGCCATGGATTTTGATAGGCGAAATATGATCGTCGAGCCAGATCTTTGGCTCTTGTATGCCGTCGAACTTCGGGTTATTCGAAGGGATCTTGAATACCTTAGGCATCCGCGTTTGACGTATGGCCCTGCTGAAGCACCTGGCATCGCATAGCTCTGTGTCTTCCTCTTCGGACTCCGTGGAGCACACGCGTTTTGCCAATCTTGCGTTGTGTGAGATTGTCATGGGCGTCATAGTTGTGGCTCCTACGGTGACGCTATGGCAGGTCATGCTCCTCCTCGTCGGATGAGGGTGTGCGGCTTCTGGTGAATTTTATCGCGGCCTTTTTCTTTGGCTCCAGGGTCGCCTCCCCGTGTAACGCGGCTCCGACAAGACCGAGACCTGCAATTGCACTTTTATGGATTGCATATCGGGGATCCCCCGCCGGTGGTAGGTTTGCTGCCAGGTAGGTGGTGGCCGCCATTACTGCGGCATGCGGCGTCTTGGGCATGATGTTGCCCTGCGAGTCCATCGACGTGAAGGACATGTCGAGTGCCTTGGTGGCCTCGCTCCGTGTAGCGGGGTCCATGCGCTCCATGCGGGAGCGGTGCTTGTGGTCGTCGTATCCTTTCGAGGAGGATCCGCCGGCGGAAGTGAGCGCAGCTCGCCGCACGCTTGACTCGTCAGCTGCTCGCCTGCACTGTTCATGCTCCTTTTGCTTCTCTACTTGGCGATTGTGCTCCTTGATGAGGAGCCAGTGAGGTGAAGGGTGCCGATCTGTCCCACCTAGAAGCAGAAGCTCCCGAACATCAACTCAACTCTGTCTCCTACGGATTCAAAGTTTTGGCGGGTTGCTGGCGAGTGTACGGTGAAGTCGATGGCACCGAAGAACAGGTGGTTCTCCATGACGGAGGAGTCGAAGAAGGTGGTGGATGGGACCATCACGATCGCACGATCAGCGTCCCCAATTCCCGCAGACGGCACCAATTGACGAGGGTTCGACTCGTCAATTCCCATTGTTATGGACTTGGGTTTTGAGAAGATGGGGAGGCTAGAGATCGCAGAACGGTTAACAGACTCGCAACAAGGGAACACGAGGTTTACCCAGGTTCAAGCCCCCCGAGGGAAAACCCTACTCCTGCTTTTTTGTTCTTGATTGATGGTGATGCCGATGGTTACAGGGGTGCGCAGATGCAATCTGGCGTTCTAGGGTATGAACTGAGTTCCTCCTCGTCATGCTCTCCTGGCCTTTATATGGGGAGGCCAGGTCTCGGGGTAGGTCGAGTTGGTTACAGAGTCGTGTTCTCCAAGAAGTCGAGTACTCTCCAGGATTGGGCCGTCCGAAGTTTCCTTGGGCTTCATAATTTCAACAGGTCTTGCTTGTGGGCCTCTGCTAGGCTGGACCAGATAGGCCAATGTCAGGTACCCGTAGGTCATATACATGTCAGTTCCACTGTGTTTTGATTTTTTTGAATGAAACTAACTCTAAAACTATTTTTTTGAATTTATTCACTTAAAAATGAAAATTTGGATGATTATAAGTAAATCCAAAATTTCCAACATCATTTGGTGTATCAATCCAATACACACGTGTGTGCCAAATTTTGGATAAATTGGTCAACACTTGCTATGGTTTAAGCCATGAACTAGTTAAACCCCATGAGTTGCCTATCCATTGAGGGAAAAACTGAGCAGTGCTAAGAAACTAGGTGGATGACCATAGAAACTTGCAATAACACATACATTATGGGATTATTCAACATACAAACTTGGGAGCATCACACTAGTTAGAATTCAATACAAACATTGATAGTAGTTCAAATTCATCATACAAATTCAAATTAATAGTTCAAATTCAAATATTTTTCTTGCTCCTGGTGTTTTTCGATGGGTTCACCGCCTTGATCCGGGTGATCCTAGCTAGAATATTATTGGATCCACCATCATCTTCTTCATTGTGTTCGCTTTGTCCTTATTCTATTCGGGTTGTGGCGGTGGAGGTGCTGACGGTATGAACAACTGGCAATCAACTATGGGTTCAAATACATACCCCTTCCTGAGAAGGATCAAAAACACTTTTCATACATAGCCTCTACTTTTGCTTCAAAATCCTCTGCATTGGCTTCAATATCTTCTCTCGATCCATTGGTTCAATCTGGAATGAATGTAGTGCTTCAATCTCCTCTCATCTAATTACTTCATTCTCTACATACAATGAATCAATTGCTTCAGTCTGATGTACATTTAGTTCAATATCCTGTCGATCCATTGGTTCAATCTACAATGAATGCATTGCTTCAATCTCCTCTCATTCAATTACTTCATTATCCTTCACGTCCAATGAATCAATTGCTTCAGTCTAGTGTACATTTGGTTTGATCTCCTCTGCATTTACTTCAATCTCCTCAACATTTGGTTCAATCTCCTCTCAATCCGTTGGTTTAATCTGCAATGAATGCATTGCTTCAATCTCCTCTCATTCAATTACTTTATTCTCCTCTGCATTCGCTGCTCCCGCCTGATCATCCATTCCAAAAGTTGGGTCTATTGCAGTTTTACAAAGCCTACCAATGTGCCCTAGGATCCCATAATGTTTGCACTTACGTCGTTGAGGTAGTGCACCACCTTCTTCACTAGCTCTCATCCCAGTCTTCCTTGGCCTACCAGATGGTCTAGTAAAAAACTAGAGTGTATATCTTGAAGCCTGGATCGACTTCCATCCATTGGTCTCTTCCAACAAGGCAGGAACATCCTGAGCATATGTCGCCCTAAATTTGGCAATAGAGAAATACTCTGACACAAACTAATCAACTTCACCCTCTTCACCTCCTAGAACACCCATGAAAAATAATGCATGTATGCAGGCTTTCCCACGGAACTACCATTGCCTACAATGGCATGTCCTATCAACAAAACTCACTAGATACCTCCACTGCGTGTCTTTACTTTGAGTGTATGTTACCTCGGCCTCCATTCCTCTTCTAATGCATTTCATATTCAATTGTTTTAGCCTGGCATGCAAAGCCTTAATCAAAGATGAGAGGATGATATGGACAACATATCTTGTTACAATTCTTTGACACAAATCGATCTTTATCATGATCGTATGCCTAATCTTATCAAATATTAGCCATAGCATAAGCCCTTTCAATAACTTGACCTTTGCATTGAAACTCTCTGCAAGGTTACTTGTTACATAGTCTACCTTGCAATTTTCATTGAATTGGCTTCTTGACCACACCATTCCATGATGTGCATCCAAGTATTCCTTCATCCCAGTTTTTTGTTTATACAACACTTCCAAATGATACATATGATTCCTCAAACTACATGTGTATGAAGCTAGCCATAGGCTGTTAGTATAAACATTACCCTTGAATTTCTTTGTAAAATTCTACACTAAGTGTCGCATACATTCCCTATGCTCCACTCTAGGGAATATTGCTTTCTCCAAACCTTTGCAAGCGTTTGTGTGGATAGTAAGTCCTAGTAGATGACGTATAAGGTCATGCAAATTCTGAAAAAAACCAAGTACAACTTTCCTCTGACTCAATATCCAAAACTCCATAAGCAACATGAAACATCCAATTGTGTCCATCAACTGCAATAGCAGCTACTAGTTTTCCTTTAAATCTGCCATGAAGAGTTATTGCATCCACGGCCAAATAAGGACTGCAATCATCCAAAAACCCTTGCCAGCAAGCTTTGAAACAAACAAAAGCCCTTCTGAAGCATTCCTTATCCATTGTCTTCCTTCTTATTTTGTACTAAATTGTATGTTTGTCTATCTCTACAACACTACCTGGACTAGCCATCTCCACTTCATATTTGAAGTTGTAAAGCAACTGAAAGCTTTCATTCCATGGACCATTGATCTTGTCAAGAGCCATTTCCTTTGCATAGAACATCCTCATATAAGATATTGTAATATTAAAATTTTCAATAACATTTTGTATGAGTGATGTTGCACCAAGTGATGGTTTTTCTCTCAGCCAATTCATGATTGCATCTGCCAAACACCTAGTATTTGCTAGATTTGTTTTGTCCTTTGTTAACACCCGGCCTCTCTGGACCAGCGGCTGTCACTCTTGGCAGCTCAATAGGATCTCTAGGCTAACCCCATAGACCAACACTAATATTTTATGCGCACTTTATCCTCACTCGTGCGCACCCGGTACCCACTTTCCGGACGGTCACTCGTCCTCAAATTGCTCTAGGCCAAGCATGCTTAGCCTAGAGTTCTTTTCAGATGAGCTTCCAGAAAAGAAGTTGCAACTTGTTGGTATGGGTATATTATCAATCCTATTAAGCCATGAGCCAGGGTCTCACATACACCCACCCTTAGAAGATCGACGCCCTTGTCGATCAACCACAAGCCAGGAACATCCCATCTTGGCATACTTTTGTGCGTCTAGTGCAGGCACATGTGCCATGTCGTGTCCACTCCGGGCCACATGTGCCATGCTCTATGATACGTCGGAAACGTATCTATATTTTTTATGCTCCCTGCTTGTTTAGTATCTACTTTGCTTTGTTTTGTCTTCACTTTGAGGTATTTTTATACACTTTCTGGTACTAACCTATTAACAAGATGCCACAATGCCACTTGCCTATTTTCTTCTGTTTATGGTTCCAGAAAGGCAGAAAATCAATATTCTCGAAATTGGACGGGACAAAAGCCAAAGTCATTATTTTTCCCAGACCAACACGGAACCACGAAGCAGAGACGGAGTAGGGAACCAGGGTGACCGCACCCCCCCCTAGGCGTGGGCAAGCCCTGGTGGCTCCTACAGGGGGTTTGGGCCCCCTGTCTCCCCACCGACCTTTCCTCCTTCGCCTATAAAAATCCCCCGAGGAGAAAACCCTAAATAATCCATCATACTTCCAGAAAAAGTTCCGTTGCGCCGCCGCCACCGAAGGGGAGATTCGGGGGACAGAAAGTCTCTGTTTCGGTACCCTGCCGGGACGGGGAAGTGCTCCCGGAGCCATCTCCATCTATCTCCACCACTATCTCCATCATCGTTGTTGATTCCCATGATGAGGAGGGAGTAGTTCTCCTTCGAGGCTAAGGGCTCTACCGGTAGCTATGTGTTCATCTCTCTCTATGCATGATCTTGTGGTCATGAGCTTTGTAATCAAGTATATCTACCTTGCTACTCAAGTGCTTCATGATCTTTTCTCTCCCCATATGTGTGAAAGTGACAGTGTGCATGCCATGGTGGCACTTAGGCTTGAGTCTACATAAATACTCTTTATGCTTTAATAGATCTATGTTTTTCCCCACGTGTGTGAAAGTGACAGCGGGCATACCGTGTGTGGCACTTTGGCTAGATTGAATATTTGTTATGAGTTATATTTGGAGTTGGATGTCTCTATGAAATTGTGGTGTTTGTTGGAACCATCTAGCGCTCAAGGTGACAGTGTGGGGTTATCTAGATTGGGGAAGGCGAACTTTGAGGTGTGATGTTATATCCCTACCATGGATTAGAGTGTCCAATCGGAGAGTAGTTAAGAGTAGTATCATGAAGAGAGGATATTTATATGAGAGAGTGTTCACTAGTGAAAGTATGATCCCTAGGCCTTGTTTCTAAGCATTGAAACACCGTTTGCATCTAGATTTGTTGCATGTTTGCTTGCTTCCTTCTTGTTGCCTTTAGTCTTTACCATGCCGTCAAGCTATTTTCTAGCACCGTTACCACTTGTATTTCACTATCTCTTTGTCGAACTAGTGAACCTATATTGGGTGTGTTGGGGACACAAGATACTTCTTGTATCTTGATTGCAGGGCTGCTTGAGAGGTATACCATTGACCACTTCCTCCCTAAGTTCGATAAACCTTGGGTGATCCACTTAAGGGAAACCTGCTGCTAATCTACAAACCTCTGCACTTGGAGGCCCAACAACTATCTACAAGAATAGAAGTGCGTATACATCAAGCTCTTTTCTGGCGTTGTTGTCGGGGAGGTAAGGTAAAAGGTACTCGCATCCTTCGGTGTGAGTGCTTGAAGTTATTTCCTTTAGATTCTGCAATTTTATCTTTTTGTTTCTTGTTTTCACTAGCTAGGCTTAATGGAAAACAACAACAAAATTAGAGAGCTCTATTGTATTTATCTTGAGTTAGGACATGAAGTGTTTGAAGAGAAAATTAGAAAACCTATGGAGCTTTATTTGCATGCTAATAGCAATGTTATTAGTATGAATTCTTTGATCACCATTATTGCTAATTCTATGGAAAAGTCTAAGCTTGGGGAAGCTAGTTTTGATGAAAATGACATTTTTAGTCCCCCAAGCATGGAGGAGGAAATTTACTTTGATGATACTTTGCCTCCAATATATGATGATTACAATAATGAATATGATATTTTTAGTCCACCTACTATTGAGGAGAAAAGTAATTATGATTACAATATGCCTCCTATATTTGATGATTATGGTGATGAGAATAATAATGATAGCTACTTTGTTGAATTTGCTCCCACTACAATTAATAAGAATGACTATTCTTATGTGGAGAGTAATAATCATTTTATGCATGTGGCTCATGATAAGAATGTTTTATGTGATAGTTATATTGTTAATTTTGTTCATGTTGCTACTGAAAGTTATTATGCGAGAGGGAAACATGGTTTTATGTATCTCAACAATATTAAATTTCCCCACTTTATGTTGAAAATTTTGAAGTTGCACTTGTTTTAATTTCCTATGCTTGTTGCTTTGTGCTTTCATGACTTGTTTCTTTAGAAGATTCCTATGCATAGGAAGTGGGTTAGACTTAAATGTGTTTTGAATTTGCTTCTTTATGCTCTCTTTTACTTTAATTCATATTTTCTTATGTGAGCATCTTCTCAAACTATCAAGCCTAACTTAAAGGCGTTAAAGAAAAATACTTGTTGGGAGATAACCCAAGAGTTTTCTTGAGTCTTGGAAGTTATTACTTTAGTAATGACCTCTCCTTATCCTTTTTGTTTGCCTTTTGTGCCAAGAATGACCTCTAATCAGATGGAAGTAAGATTTGGGGAGTTGTTGTCCCGAAACAGATTTATGTCCTCCACCATAAAAATTCATGAGGAGTATCTGTAAGTCGGATTGAGCTAAAAATTTACGAATAAATCCCCCAGTATGTTAGATAACTTTCGATAGTTCAACACTTTTTTATTTGAGCAACGGAAGGTCTTCGAAAATATCGGTTTCTACCTGCTGGTCTGTTTTGATAGATTTCTGCCATTATTTGCATTTGCTTCTTATTGATTCCTTTTTTGGGTTCTTTTTGGGAAATTGAGCTTTTTGAAGGAGTTTCTACAATAGCTTGTGTTTTTAGTGAAAGTTTTTCTGTTCTAGAACTAAACCCCAAAGGTCTATTATCTTTTGAATACACTAATGTTGCTAATGAAGATCGTGTGATGTTTTGTATGAAGGAAAATTTTTAGGTGTAGAGAAAGAATGATGTAATGAGATGAAGAATGGACAAAAGATCAAGCTTGGGTATGCCACCCCGTGTCAACCTAAGAAATATTCAAGAGGTAAAAGCGTCAAAGCTTGGGTATGCCTAAGGCATCCCCTTCTTCATCAATAAAAAGCTCAAGTCTTTCTAGACACTTTGTTTTTATTGTTTCATGCACTGTTGTGTTGTTCTTGGAGCGTCTTAGTTTATTTTTCTTGGTTTGATGCAATAAGTTGGTTGGAGCTCAGCACACTTATTTTGGAGAGAGACACACTCTGTTTGCATTGCCTAGAACACTCTAGTTTTCATTCTTATTGTTCTGTGAGTGTTCACTTTTGCTAGAACTGTGTTTAGCCTTAGTTTTCTTGTGCTTATTGCTTAGAACTTTTTATTTCTTCTTTGTGGAGTTGTGAGACAATCTCAATGATCTTTATTGATTATTATCTTTGTGAGTTGTTTGAAATAAGTTGATTGGTGTTGGAAAAGAGTATAAAGTTTCATGCTTATAGTGATACAAAAGGGAGCTTGTTTTGACTGTGACTCTGACTTTATCATGTCATGCTAGGTGTTGTTTTGACCTTATTTTTAGTGATTATTGCTGTATCATGACTTGTTCCAAATAATTAGGATTGCTTAATGTGCCTTGAAAGAATCATGCGTTGTTTTAGCATACAAAAGCATAGTATTGTGGTATTCTCCTTTGATGCTTTGTTTGGGTTGACTTGGCACATGCCCACACCATGTTATTACTATGAACAAGTCACCATAGCCTCTATGATCATTTAGTCCTTGACTTGTGGTACCACTTTATGCTTTGATTAGTAATGTTTTGTCGCTCTGCATGATTGTGGCCATTATTGCTCTCTTAGTTGGTTGCTCCTAGTCTTTTGCTAGCCTCCACTTGTATGAGTAAGCTCTACTCATGCTTCCAACTCTCAATAAACCAAGTTATTCCAAAGTGTACACTATAAATTCCTATGCATGGTGTGTTACACCATTCCAAGTATATTCTTGTTTTCAGCTATCTTCCAATTAAAAAGTATTTTGCTATGTGAAAACTTAGTGATTAAAGCCCTCACAAACTTGATGGCACACTTTATATTCTTTGCCCCTAATAAACTTGAAACATTGTGTCGTCTATGTTGTATATGCTTGCACTTATATGTTGGAATTAGCAGAACCATGCTGTCATGGGGAACGTTTTCAACATTGCACTTGTACTTTGTACTCGGTTGATATCATGTTCTTTTGTCTATGGATGTCACTGGTGTGAAATAAAGAGGAAGCTTGTAAGTCTATGGAGTTTGTATTTTGTGTTAGAGAAACACCTGGGCTGCTAGCCTAAGCCATGCCTAATCATGGTGGAAACTTGCAGAATAACCATAGTGAGCTATCTATGAAGCATCCTTAATAAAAAGCTATGCATATAGTAAATAAAAAGATTGTCGAGATGCTCATTGTCTGCTTGCCTTGTCATTTTGGTTATGGGATAGCTCATGTACCATGTGCAAGGGGTACCCCATTGGCGGTTCTCTATGATACGCATGTACTTACAATGACAAGAACTTACAGGTGACTGAAGTTGAGTAGCATGAGGTGTGGCCCTCGATTTCAAGGAACTTGAGATTGCCAACTTATACTTTGCCAAGCATATACTCCATAGTTTGTTCACTTTAACCTTAATCACTTCAAGATGCTTATGATAGGGGCAATGAGGGCTGAAAGCTAACAAGTACCATAATTTCTGGAAGCTCTTTTTGAAACTTAAAATCCCTGCTTCCCTTTATGAAGGGCCTTTCTTCCACTATTATTTGAGTCTCCACCTTCTACCTTTAGGCACCATTAAGAGAGCATAGTTGTCATTCTGTGTGCAGTGTCCCAAATCTTATTGATTGATGCATATTGTGATATTACTTGTTCTTGTGCTATTTGTTTCTAGTCACCCTTGTGAACTTTGAAGGTGTCCTATGCATCTATTTGATACTCTGTGAGGGACAAGCTGATTGCCACTATGCCATGTTTTCTGTATGTGAAACAAACAACCATTTTTCAATGCATGTTATTCATGATCTTTGTTTGTAGCCTTTCATGTTGCATGCATAGTTACTTTGTCCTATTGTTAGAACTCCATCTTTCATGCACATGTTTAGAGTTCTTTGATCCCAGCTTTCAATGCTTGCAAATGGTTTGATCTTGGTTTTGATGGTGCATGTCACCTCAAAAATTATTCTTTTTATCACTTACCTACTCGAGGACGAGCAGGAGTTAAGCTTTGGGATGCTTGATACGTCGGAAACGTATCTATAATTTTTGATGCTCCCTGCTTGTTTAGTATCTACTTTGCTTTGTTTTGTCTTCACTTTGAGGTATTTTTATACACTTTCTGGTACTAACCTATTAACAAGATGCCACAGTGCCAGTTGCCTGTTTTCTTCTGTTTGTGGTTCCAGAAAGGCAGAAAATCAATATTCTCGAAATTGGACGGGAAAAAAATACAAAGTCATTATTTTTCCCATACCAACACGGAACCACGAAGCAGAGACGGAGTAGGGAACCAGGGTGACCGCACCCTCCTAGGCGCGGGCAAGCCCTGGTGGCGCCTACAGGGGTTGTGGGCCCCCTGGCTCCCCATCGACCTTGCCTCTTTCGCCTATAATAAGCCCCCAGGGAGAAAACCCTAAGTAATCCATCATACTTCCAAAAAAAGTTCCGCTGTGCCGCCGCCACCGAAGAGGAGATTTGGGGGACAGAAAGTCTATTCCGGCACCCTGCCGGGAGGGGGAAGTGCCCCCGGAGCCATCTTCATCGATCTCCACCACCATCTCCATCACCGTTGCTGATTCCCATGATGAGGAGGGAGTAGTTCTCCTTCGAGGCTAAGGGCTCTACCGGTAGCTATGTGTTCATCTCTCTCTCTCTCTATGCATGACCTTGTGGTCATGAGCTTTATAATCAAGTAGATCTACCTTGCTACTCAAGTGCTTCATTAGATCCTGCTCTCCTCATGTGTGTGAAAGTGACAGCGTGCATGCCATGGTGGCACTTAGGCTTGAGTCTACATAAATACTCTTTGTGCTTTAATAGATCTATGCTTTCCCCACGTGTGTGAAAGTGACAACGGGCATACTATGTGTGGCACTTTGGCTAGATTGAATATTTGTTATGAGTTATATTTGGAGTTGGATGTCTCTATGAAATTGTGGTGTTTGTTGGAACCATCTAGAGCTCAAGGTGACAGTGTGGGGTTATCTAGATTGGGGAAGGCGGACTTTTGAGGTGTGCTGTTATAGCCCTACCATAGATTAGATTGTCCAACCGGAGAGTAGTTAAGAGTAGTATCATGAAGAGAAGATGTTTATATGAGAGAGAGTTCACTAGTGAAAGTATGATCCCTAGGCCTTGTGTCTAAACATTGAAACACCGTTTACAACTAGATCTGTTGCATGTTTGCTTGCTTCCTTCTTGTTGCCTTTAGTCTTTACCTCGCCGTCAAGCTATTTTCTGGCACCGTTACCACTTGTATTTCACTATATCTTTGCCAAACTAGTGCACCTATATTGGGTGTGTTGGGGACACAAGAGACTTCTTGTATCTTGATTGCAGGGTTGCTTGAGAGGGATACCTTTGACCACTTTCTCCCTGAGTTCAATAAACCTTGGGTGATCCATTTAAGGGAAACTTGCTGCTGTTCTACAAACCTCTGCACTTGGAGGCCCAACAATTGTCTACAAGAATAGAAGTGCGTAGACATCACTCCACATGTCCAACACTGACCCACACAGGCTCGTGTAACTACGACGGTTGGCTTTGATACTACTTGTAACACCCCGGCCTCTCCGGACCAGCGGATGTCACTCTTGGCAGCTCAATATGATCTCTAGACTAACCCCACAGACCAACACTAGTCTTTTCTGTGCACTTTGTCCTCACTCGTGCGCACTCGATACCCACTTTCTGGACGGTCACCCATCCTCAAATTTCTCTAGGCCAAGCACGCTTAACCTGAGAGTTTGTTCGGATGATCTTCCAGAAAAGAAGTTGCAACTTGTTGGTATGGGTATACTACCAATCCTATTAAGCCATGCGCCAAGGTCTCACACTTTGGTCGTCCCGCTTGACATGGACAAGTATGGTCATATGGGTTCCTTTTTTATCTAAAACATAATGAAAATGTTAGGTACAATTAACAAACTTTACACTATGGTCTAAAATACACATCTAGTTTTAATACCTGAACCAATCTTCTCCTGAGTATAGTGGATGCATGCATTCTCCACCTACACCTCTTATATGGGCACTTCAATGCGAACCTTGTTGGCTCACTCTTAATAACATCATAATCATTCTTGGTGATAATTCAATATGTAGTAAGTGCATTATGACATTCCCGTATCATTTCAAATATGATGCATTCTAAAAGTGTAGGATCGTCCCTGTCCCACTCAATTATTGGCAAGTCATCACCATCGTACTCGGATAAAACGAGGGTGTCATTGTTATCCTCGTTCCTTCATCATCAGTCTCATCAAATCTAGCACAACGGGTCATTTCCCCTGTGTATTGATCCTCCAGTGTCTGCTTACTAAATCTATCTACCAATTCAGGAAACATTAACTAATTCTCATCATCTAGAGGAGGCACCGCATCGTCAGGCTCTGCTTCAACCTCCACATCGGCCACACGAGTGATCTGGCTTGCACTCCCAGTGGGAACATATGTTACTACTATGGACCTACAAGGAGCACGGGGGGCACACTATTAGCAGAGACAGTAGAGACACATGATCCCCAACCACCTAATGATGCTTTAAACCTCTTTCCCTTGTGCACAACTTTATGTTGCACATGGATAAGAATTTGACTGAAATGGTTGGCATAATTTAAAGAGAAAAGCATTACCAGATCATCTTCACAAGTTAGTGGGAGCAATCTTTGCTCGCTAATGTTGAAATATTGCAAATCAACTGAATCGCTATAGCTCTAGGAGAGTTATGAAGGTTGAAACCACCGCTAGGAAGTAAAATCCAGAGAAATATTGTTCACAGCCACGAATTACACTAGTATCCAGTATAACCGCTAGATAAAATGCCACCGCTGGATCAATCCTATTCGAAAAGCAAGGCAGATAGTTGAGCACCAGCGATTCACACTCAAATACTTCCTATAATTAATCCACAAAGGGAAACAATACTTACCCAAATAGAATCCATGCGTTAGATCCCTCTGATTTCACCCAATCTTCTCCGCGTTCGATGTGCAAGAGCAGTACACTAGTCAGTGTTGCATACTGTGGTACAGAAGGGTAGATCTAGCGGAGGAGGGGGCTCGGGGGCCAAGGACGACATAAGGTAGGAGGGCACAATGGCGGGGCACCGGAGGGGGAAGTGTGGGAGATATTCCATACTCGGGGGAAGTGAATGCTTTGGGTGAGCGAGAGATGGCCGGTCCGACGTGTCTCCATGCGGCCCCACCCTTCACCTGTAACTCTCAATGTAGGATCTGTCTCATTGCGGCCCCACCCGTTAGCATGTAACAGTCAATGCCATGTAATGCTAAATGCAGGCCAACACGGCCCCACCTGTCAGCATGTAACAGTCAAAGCCTTTGACCTGACGGCAACCCTCCGTCCGAGCGTCTGCGGGGGTTTGAGAATAGAGGGAGGGGAAAAGTGAGGAAAAGTTAAGTGGCTGAAAAGTGAGTACAACTAACAAACTAAGGGCATGAACATAGAAATCCCCCTTTTCTATCTGCATTGAATCTTCTCGGTGGATTGAAGCATCTTTCTCGATTGTTTGTATCTGGAAATCAATGCTTCAACCACCCATCTGCTACATATATATTTATCAATCGCTTATCTCACTATCTACTAAGAGTATGCGTCAACACATATCCTTTACGCGAGACAATCTACCAACAACAGTATTTTCGCTACAAGATTATTTTTATTTGGCAATAGTTTTCCTTACCTCCTATTCACCCAGCCTCTAGTCATACTACTTGGATCTTTCACCCTTGATCATATCTCATGGGAGGATCATAAGTGTAATTTCTCCACCGGTAACCATGCATACAGTTGTCCGATTTGTTAGAGCTTTGTCATCCAGAACGTTGAACTAATTGGGGGGATCTCACCTCATGTGGAGACAATATTGTGTTTTTATGAGGGTCTTCCTCATGGGATATTAATGGACGGGGAGAGGGATGAGCTCTTGGAGGAGGGGCAGTTGTCGTCGCCTCCCCTTGTGCCCACCCCCATATGGAAGGTCCAGAGCAACACCCCAATCCCTAAAGGCCCCCTTTCCATATGGAAGAGGTTGATGGTTGGCTCTCATCCTTCCTTGTATAAAGATCTCCTTCCCTTTTAATTTATTAGGACATTCAAAATTCCATCAATCAATATATGTCAGATTTAGATCTCTTCAATTAAGGATATATGCATCCCTTTAATTATGGGAAGTATCTCGTACTTTCTAAAATCAACACCACCCATAATATGGAAAGGTTTGATGCATCCCCAGAGGCCCATGTGTTTCGGAACACAAACAAAAAAAATCTAGTGCATAACCAAGATGCAATGCGAGAACAGAGGTAATAGAATATACCCTCGAACTAGCGGAAGTTTATCGATGGCAAGGTTGATGAAGGCATGTGTTGATCCCTACAACAAGACTTATGAAGTTGCGAGGATATGTATTATCCTACGGACAACTCCATGGTAGTTGAGATTAGCCACGAGAATGTTCTCCATTGCCAAGATCCTCATGATCAAGTGATCCAAGTGTAGCACCTCCACCGGTATCCACATGTACGGGTGTAGAGTCAGTGTGTCGAAGTGCGATCAAGTGTAGTGCTTGAACCAGGGAATACGTTGATGAAGATCGGGCCATGCTTCCATGGTCCAACTAGATTAGATCTAGACGAAGGTAGAACTTGGAAAATGCTCCGACGTCATATTAGAAGAAGAACCTAGGGCTCGTGTGCCCTAGGGTTTAATCCACCATCATGGAGGAGGTGGATAGAAGAGGGAGGCAGCTTCTGTGCGCATGGTGGCCACATGGCGCATGACGCATGGTGGCAGGTGGTGCGCATGGAGGCTAGGGTTTGGAGGTAGCAGGGTGTGGCGGCTTGGAGGAGGCCAAGGCTGATGATTGCAAGTGCATAGATCAATTGTAGCAAGTTTTGAAATAAGAGTATCGACAAATAGCTATTTGGTTAAGGTCTTTATGCCTCTCGTCACTATCTACCAAGGATACTTGTAAGTTGTCTTTGATCTCAAGTAAACAGTGTTTAAAGAGTGGTGTGTTTGTGTGCAACAAAGTAATGAAAGAAAGTAAATAAAGTAACTAGTGCATTGGGATTAGTGTTGGAACTTAATAAGGCTTAAATGTTCTCGGAGATGTAGGATACACCACTAGCATGTGAGAATTACTTATGATTACGATAACCTATATCTTTCTTCATGACATGTGTGGAGGGAGTTTCATAATAATATGTTCACCAACAAGTCTCGTGAGCAAGCCACTTCTACGAGTCATGTGATGAGGTCATATCTAAATAACCACTGCGATGCCTACGAGCAAATCATTTCTACAGACCACCACAATTAAGGTTTTCCTAATGGATATCGTTATGAGCTTAGTGAATCTCTCTTTATCCCCCTTTGACCATGTAGGTTATAAGCCAATTCTTGCAGTCACAAAGTAGCACTGGACATACTCCCATACACGTCCAAAGGGTAGTTTCCTCTCTCTAATCCCAAAGGCAAATGCTATGTGGTCGACTTCACATACCATCTAGAGAGAGATCTAACACAATATCATATATCAAGTAAAGACCAAAGACCAAAGTTATAGATCATCTTTATTTCATTTCATAATAGTGCTAGGGTTTCACTATATCCCCAAGAACAAAGGGCATGGAGGCAATCAACAACATCATCATACTCATATGGATGGATTGAAAGTGCAAAGGTAAAATCAAGTGAAAACCCAAAATTGTATTGGCATTACAGTAAGATGTAATGAATTAAAGAGGAGAGTGATGGTGTTGATGGAGATGCAGTGTTTGATAATAAAGGGGATGACGTGATGTCCTCCGATGATCCGTGTAGCAGCAAGGACCTCCTGCAGATCCCTTCCTGGTGTGGTTTTTCGTGGTTAGAGGTATCTATGAATGTTGGATCTCAGATCCGTCTTTGCGTGGTGAGAGTATTTGACGAGGCGGACGTCCTGGCAGGCCATACGGGCGGATGGTACGGGCAATCGTACCGCATGTCATTAATCTTGAAGTAGCTTCTCCTCGCATCTTCTCTTCTCCCAAGCACGTGGAAAAATCATTCAGTGTTGTTTATCACTCAAAAATATCATCTTATTACATAACATGATAGTCCCAATTGATATACTCACAAAATACTTAATAATTCGGGATCCTATTGAAACAATGGTAAAAGGTGCGCGCGAGCGCCGTAATATACCAAAATCCTAACTCTACTTATGCAAAAACATATGATAAAAATGCTTCAAAAATGGACTCACTAAAGGCCATGGTTTGTACCCCTCTTTGCACGCCCTTGCGTCTCCTTTTTATAGATCCCAAAGCCCCTTGGGTCGTGCAAGACTCAGTCGCCAAGTTTGGATGATTTTCGGTAGGTTTAGGTCAACTAAAACCTACTAGAAAACAACCCCCTTTGTCCAATCCGAATTGGGTAGGGAAACTTTCCTTTTCCCCTTAGGGCAACATGGTTGCACCTATTATGTAACCTACCGAACATCCTAAGATGGTCCGGGTCACCCCGGTACCTTCTAGAACCTTTCATAACCTTTCAGACCTTCCGGTTCTTCCAAAACCTTCCATATATGTCCGGAACCATTTCGAACACTCTCGGGACCATTCCGAAAACTTTCGGGATCATTCGGGACCTGCTCTAAACTCATTAACACATTCAGAATTATTTCTCTATCTTCATATAACACTTGACTTCCTAAATGTAGCTACCCTTTAAGTGTGTGACCCTATGGGTTCGGATATGTGTGGACATGTCCAGAACAGTTTCTGTGACAATTATCAATATAGGTATCTTGATATATACATATTCATCCCCACACATAACACATAGATCTTTATCGTGTGACCCTTTAGTATTACTTATCGATACATGTCGCATTGCTTCTCGATACTTGAAATAAACCAAGGTGAAACACTATGTTATCCTCGTTATCGAGCATGTACTCTTTTATCATTCTATATTATCGATGTTCCTATGATTAATAACTTGATCAGGTGTCCGGACAGACGATGACGAACATCATAATATACGAGTGGTCCTAGAGTGTATCTCTCCATTGCCATGAGTAGAAATTACCATAACTACATGATCAAGGATAGTTTTCAAGATCCTTCCATAGTCTCACTTTCAGGAACGAAAGAGAGTTTATTTTTTCAGCAATCGGCTCGGGTCAGCAAGTTTGGATCTCCAAATACAAAGACAACAATATGTGTATAATGGGGATGATTCACTTAGACTTTATTCATAAGGTGATCGATAGATCATACAAAAATATAGATCATACAAAAAGTGGCTACACGATGATCTTAGTGGGTTTATAATGTTACCCGACGAGAGATGAATTTATGGTTTATGACTGAGGCTAATGTTGAAGACTCGGGAGATTATGGCATTTCCTCTTCAGGGGAATGTCCTCGAGTACTTGCGTCTATGGTGGCAGAATCTTAAGGGATTCGCAGCATAGTAAATCAAAATTTTCTACGGATGCGAACAAGAAATCCAAGATATAATCTAGGAGATGCAATCAACGAGAGATATAGATGAGATCTTCATACCCTTGAAGAAATCGCACAGCAGAAACGTTCAACAGAACGTGGGTGATGTAGTCGAACTAGCCTTCTCCTCCTCGCGATCCGATCAGATCCAACGCCGCTAGTGGTGGCGCCTCCGAGAGATGCACACGTACGGTGCCGCGACATATCCTCCTTCCGCGGTCCAGCAATTAGGGTGGAGAGATGGATTGGATCTGCAACACGACGGCGTGGTGCTTTGGTGGAGTTTACGTGGCGGGCTTCGCTGCAATGGGAGAGAGAGGTGGAAGGGCAGCAGGACAGCGGCTAGGGTTGGAGGAGTCGAGGGGAGGGGTGCGCCCCTGCCCACCTTATATAGGGGGCTGACCGGTCCCCTTGGCCCCTCCTCCAAGCCCTAGGGCGGCGGCCCCAAGGGTGGAGTGGGGGGCAAGTTTCCCCCTTTCCTTCTAGAAGGGTTCCCTAGGGTTTCCGCTAGGGTTTGGCCGGCTGGGCCTATGGGGCCTTGTGACCTTGGCCCAAAGCGGCCAGGGCAATCCCTCTTAGGCCCACTCAGGCCTCCGACAAGTGGGCCCATGTTGGTCCCACTCCGAAACCTTCTAGAACCTTCCGGTACAATATCGATAAACTCCGAAACGATTCCGAAATCCAAAAACTGCTTTCCTTTATATGAATATTATTCTCCGGGCCATTTCGGAACCTCTCGTGATGTCCTGGATCTCATCCGAGACTCTGAACAAAAACTCATAAACCAATTATCCATTCTATCCTAGCGTCGAGGCACGTTAAGTGTGTGACCCTACGGGTTCGAGAATATGTAGACATGATCTTCTATCAATAATCAACAGCGGGATCTGGAAACCCATATTGACTCCCACATATTCATCGCTGATCATATCAGATGAACCACGATACCAGGATTCAATTAATCCCATATATGTATTCTCTTCGTCACACGATATTTTACTTTCCCGAGATTCGATCATTGGTATCGGTATACCTAGTTCAATCTCGTTCGCAGCAAGTACTTTACTCGTTCCGTAATCCGATATCACTTTGTGATTAACTCCTTAACCACGTGCTTGCAAGGGGTGTTGATATCGATTATTGAGTGGGCCCGAAGTATATCTCTCCGACTCGGGAGGGACAAATTCCATCTCGATACATACAACCCAACAAGTACTTTCCGATCACCTGAGAGACACCTTTATGATCACCCTCACATAGGATGATGTTTGATGACCTCAAAGCTTTCTTCCGATACCAGGGAGTTGTATTATATCATGGTCTAAGGAATACAATACTTGACATAAGAAAAAAAAGCTTCGCAAAGACGAACACGATGACACGATCTAATTGCTCTGCTTAATTTGGGTATGTCCATCATATCATTCTCCTAATGACATGATATCATTATTAATCAACAACTCATGTCTATGGTTAGGAAACCTTAACCATCATTAATCAATGAGCTAGTCCATAGAGGCATACTAGGGACACGGTGTTGTTCATAAACCACACAAGTATCAAAGTTTCCACTTAATACAATTCTAGCATGGAATATAAACTTTATCATGAACAAGAATTATAATAATAACATCTTTATTATTGCCTCTAGGGCATAATTCCAACAGTCTCCCACTTGCACTAGAGTCAATAATCTAGTTTACATCTGGCAACAATCTAACACCCATGGCATTAAGGTGTTGATCATGTTTTGCTGGTGGAAGAGGTTTAGTCAACGGATCTTCGACATTCAGATCCGTATGTACTTTGCTAATCTTCAGATCTCCATCTGCTATATAATCTCGAATTATATGAAAACGGCGGTTGATGTGCTTGGTCTTTGGATGATATCTTGGTTCCTTAGCCAGTGCTATGGCACCAGTGTTGTCGCATAATATCTCTAGTGGGTCCAGGGCACTTGGAACCACACCAAGCTCAGTGATGAAGTTCCTGATCCAAACTCCTTCACTTGACGCTTCTGAAGCAGCCATGTGTTCCGCTTCTGTTGTAGATCTCGCGATCACGCTTTGCTTGCAGCTTCTCCATCTCACAGCTCCACCATTCAAAATATAAACGTATCCTGTCTGAGATTTATAATCATCCGGGTCGTTGTCGAAACTAGCGTCGACGTAACCTTTTACGACGAGTTGCTCATCACCTCCATAGACCAAGAACATTTCTTTAGTCCTATTTAAATACTTTAGGATGTTCTTCACGGCTGTCCAGTGTTCCACTCCTGGATCACTTTGGTATCTGCTCGTCAAACTAAGAGCATTGGACACATCCGGTCTAGTACATAGCATGGCATACATGATAGAACCTATGGCCGAGGCATATGGCACTTTTCTCATAGTATCTCTATCGTTTACCGTAGCTGGACAGTGAGCCTTGCTCAATATCTTACCTGACAACATGGGCAATGAACCTTTCTTTGCTTTATCCATTCTGAATCTTTTCAGAACTTTGTCTAGGTGTGTACTTTGGCTTAAAGCTATTAGGCGTCTTTGTCTATCTCTATAGATTTTGATGCCTAATATATAAGCAGCTTCTCCTAGGTATTTCACTGAAAAACATTTATTCAAATAACTCTTCACATCGTTAATCATACCAATGTCATTTCCAATAATCAATATGTCATCCACATATAGTACCAAAAATGTCACCGAGCTCCCACTCACTTTCTTGTAGATACAAGCTTCGTAGAAATTTGGAACAAACCCAAAGCTCTTGATCACTTGATCAAAACGAAGGTTCCAACTCCGATATGCTTGCTTCAGTCCATAAATGGAACGCTGAAGTTTGCACACCTTATCAGTATTCTTAGGATTGACAAAACCTTTGGGCCGCATCATATACAACTCTTTATCAATGTTGCCATTGAGGAACGCAGTCTTGACATCCATCTGCCATATTTCATAATCATGAAATGCAGCAATTGCTAATAAAATCCGAATGGACTTAAACATCGCTACGGGAGAGAAAGTCTCATCGTAGTCAACACCTTGAACTTGTCGAAAACCTTTTGCGACAAGTCGAGCTTTATAGATAGTAACATTACCATCCGCGTATGTATTCTTCTTGAAAATCCATTTGCACTCAACGGCCTTACGGTTGCTAGGAGGGTCCACCAAAGTCCATACTTGGTTTTCTCTCATGGATCCCAATTCGGATTTCATGGCCTCTAGACATTTCTCAGAGTCTGGGCTCATCATTGCTTCCTCATAGTTCATAGGTTCACTGTTGTCTAACAACAAGACGGGTAAGACAGGGTTGTCGTACCATTCAGGAGTGGCACGTGACCTTGTTGACCTGCGAAGTTCAGTATTAGCATCGTTCGAAGTTTCATGATCCTAGTCATTAGCTTCCTCTCTTGTTGGTGCAGACGGCACTGGAACAATTTCAGGTGTTGCGCTACCCTCCAACTCGAGAGAAGGTTCAATAACCTCGTCTAGCTCTACCTTCCTCTAACTCACTTCTTTCGAGAGAAACTCCTTCTCAAGAAAGGATCCGTTCTTTGCAACAAACACTTTGCCTTCAGATCTGTGGTAGAAGGTATACCCAATCGTTTCCTTAGGGTATCCTATAAAGACGCATTTCTCCGCTTTGGGTTCGAGCTTGTCCGGCATCAATTCTTGACGTAAGCTTCGCATCCCCAAACTTTAAGAAACGACAACTTAGGTTTAGCAACAAACCATGGTTCATACGGTGTCGTCTCAACGGATTTAGATGGTGCCCTATTTAAAGTGAATGCAGCAGTTTCTAATGCATAACCCCAAAATGATAACGGCAAATCTTTAAGATACATCATTGATTGCACCATATCTAATAGAGTCCGATTCCGGCGTTCAGACACACCATTGCACTGTGGTGTTCCGGGTGGCGTGAGTTGCGAAGCGATTACGCTTGCTTTAAGATGCGTGAGAAAATCATAACTCAAATATTCACCTCCACGATTGGATCGTAGAAATTTAATTTTCCTGTTACGATGGTTTTCTACTTCATTCTTGTGGCGCCCCGCAAAACCATTACTAGAAAATCGCGTTGTTTTTGTGCATTGCATCGTCATGACCGCATACTCATGTCATCATGCCACATTGCATTTGAGCGTCGTCATGTCATCTTGCATCTGTTTGCATAAAACTATTTTGAAAAGCCTGGTTTTGTTTTCTAAACGCCCCGTCTTTAATTCAAAACCAAAATCCGGGTCTCAGGAATGTTTTGTTTTGTCTGCCAACGGTTTGCAAAAGCCCCGTTTTAACTAAATAAAATATTTATTTTATTGTTAGGGGCAGCCGTACCGGGCCGATCTGACCCAGTCGACCACCCCCGGAACAAAACCCTACCTACCCAGAATCTACCCTACCCTTTTCTACCAAAAACTCTACCCACCCTTATCCTAACCAGCCTTCCACCTCACCCCAGCCAATCCCCTTCCTCCACGTCACTTGGCCCAAACCCCCACCCACTCTCATCGCGCCACCTCACTCCCTCACCCTTCCCAGCAGCCAGCCTCCACCCACTCCCCACACACACCACCTCCCTCACCCCCCACTTCCCCTGGACCGACCGACCCACCCCTGGACTCAACACACGCACCCACCACTCCCTTTCCGGATCAGACCGCCCCACCTGGCCGACCCCCACCACCTACCCCGACCCACTCTGGCCCACCTCTGGCCCACTAACCGTCGCCTGTCCCCTACCCTCTCTCTCTTCCTCCTCCGCTCGACCCCCACCTACCGCACCTCCTCCCGCCACCTCATGAGCCCACCCTCCCTTGAGGCCCCGCCACCACCGTGCTAGCCCGCCCGACCTCTCCTCCCGGTGGCGATCCTCTCCCTCGGCCTCGCCCCATCCCCCACCTCCTGCGTGCCTCCGGGCCCGCCACTGCCCGGCCAGGCCGCCTGCCGTCCGCATGCCTCCACGCCGCCTCCTCACGGCGCCAGCATCCGCCTCTGCGCCCCTCCTCCACATGTGCACGCTCTGCACCGTCCCCCGCCTCGACCCCTCACCGTGGGCCCTACTCTTCGACCGCCAAGACCGCCTCCGCCGTCCTCCCTGGCTCCACCCGTCCTTCTCGTCCTCCGCCGGGAGCCCCTTTCCTTCGAGCCGTCCCTGCCATCACCGCCCTCACGCTGGGTCCCCCCACCAGTCCAGCCTCGAGCTCCTCCGGGAGCCTCGCCCCGCCTGCACCTCGCCTTGTCGCCTTGGAGCTCCACCGCGCCTTGCCGACAAGCCCCAGCTCGGCAGCCCTCATCCGCCATCGCCGCGCCGCCAACCGGAGTTCGGCTCGCGTCCTCCGCCAGCGTCGCGTTCATTGCTGCAAGCCCTCTGCGCCCCTCCATCCTGTCGTCCCCGAGCCTGGCTCTGCTGTGAACTCGCCCAAGCCAGGTCGCCACCATCGGCCTCTGTCTGCGCGCGAGCCGCCTCCAGGCCATCTGCTGTGTCGTGCAGCTCCAGGCCCGAGCATGTTGACTTGGTGGTTCGAGGCCCTGGTATCAAACAAGTTCTCCCTCGACAACAGGATCGTCACCGAACCCTCGAGGCCTTCCCCACGGAGCACCGAGAACCCCTTCCCGGACCCGAAGACCATCGGTCAAGTTCACCACCGACAAAAGACAAACGACAAGACCCCAACCGAAGATCGGATGTGGTGGTGTCGGAACGACAAGTTCTACTTCACGGACACCGAGCGTCAAGGTCGCCTTCACGGGAAACCGCAAGACATCCTTCCCGGGATTTGGGGACCGAACCCTCGGCACGCCAAGATCTTCTCCCCGGAACGCCATGATCTCCTTCACAGATCCGAAGACCCTAAATCCCGGAGTCCGAACCTCGTTTCCGTCGAACCGATCCCCGACGAACCCTGTCGAACCCCGAACCCCCCGGAACCAAGATCTTCCGAACCCTAATGTGTGATTCCTTCCCGAGCCCTATTTTATAAAATGAAATATAAAATTGTTGCATATTAAATTGTTCATGCTTGCATACATGTATGGTGGTTTGGGGGCATTATGCCGGTTCACCTCATAATTAAATATGGGGCCTATATGCGGGCAAATCTAGTCTTATATTGGCCTCATTTAAATTTGTGTAGCGAACCGGTGATATAATTTTGCCTTGTTAAGACAACATTTAAATTGTGGGGTAGCTAAACCACTTGAACCTATTAATTAATTGTCGGGACCCCGGTTCCACTTAATATTGCCCAATTGCATCGCATCTTTGCCATGTCATGCATCATACATGCATCATGCCCGATCTTCTGCCGTTGTATTAAATAGTGCATCCGGTGTTTATTCTAGTGTTTTGCTTCTTCGCGGATAAGGCCGTTGAGTTGATGCGAGTGTCGACCCGATCTTCGAATGAACCTTCGGCAATGTTTCCAGGCGAGCATCTCCCCCCTTTCTACCTATCTTACTTTTATAGTATTTATTCCCTCATGTTGATCTATTGCTATCTGTGTTGCGATGCTCTAGTTTTCGTACCCGTGATATCCCTTGCAGCCTTATATTGCCTTGGACACCTCCTATTACCTGTTGTTTGGTAGATAGTTGGACCTGCGCGTCGTAGTCGCTTGCTCAAGTGTCGTTGCGTGTCGTCAAGTACCACAGTTGTTGGAGTATTGCCGCATGTTTAATTTTGGAGATGATCATGGCTTTAATTATCGTTTAATTCAATTATCGTTTAATAACTAAAATTGAAGTAGGTAATGCAGAGGCACAGGTGGGCAATAGATGTTATTTGGTTGTTAACCGTCCACTTGTGTCCCGTAGGACCCCGAGTTCTTGACACCTGTTCCGAGATCGAGCGCGCTAACCACATGTGGGATGTATGGGCACCCCATCGATTTAGTACCTTATTCCAAGTACTGTACTGGGGGGCACAAGTAGTTTGGGGCTTTATTACTATCCTGTACTTATGCCATGCTTTACTGCTTTATTTAAATTGTGCGAGTATCGCACTGTCTTTATTTAGGAAAGCGGAATGTTTTCGCGGTATCGACAAGCCAGTTTGGGGTTCCCGATCGTTCTGACCATGGCGCAAACCCCGAGTCCGTCTCGGAGACCGCCGACTTTTGCGGGTGTACTTAGTGGGTGGCCGTGCTTGCTTTGGGTCTGGGAAACGTCATGACTTAGGCCCCGCCGACATACCGATGGGTGTATGTTAATTGATCTGGCAAAAAGGGTCGAAGTGCGTGTGGAAACTTTGGTGCACCCCTGCAGGGTTAAATCTTTTCGAGAAGCCGTGTCCGCGATTATGGACGACTTGGAGCACAGGTCTCGATCATAGACAACTATAACTAAAGTTTACTGCTATAATTTGACTTGTATCCGATATGACTAGTAATCAGCGTCACTGCAACGGAATGGCTAAATAAAAGTACCAACAACTGCTGGGTGTGGGGATATCTCATGCTAATTGTATTTGACTAGTAAGTGTTGCAACTACAACGGAATTGTTAACTAAAACTGCCCACTGCTTATTATATCAGGATGACTCATGCTATTTATATTTGACTAGTAATTGCTGCAACAATAACTGAATAAGTAAAACTGCCAACTGTGTGAGTTCCTCGGTTGACTTCCTCGTTTGGTCTCGAGGGGGAAATACCAGGATGGGTATGTTTGGTGGTAGTATCAGGTCGGTTCCGAATAGGTCTTTCTTACCCCTCTCTGATAGCCGCCAGTTGAATCGAGTCTCTATAGGTTGTTTAGTGCATCTTCGCTGCCGTGATCCACCATACCTATGTAGGCAAGGACCGCGAATTCTAGCCTCGCTGTCGGCCTCGATCGACCGCTCTCTTTTTCCTTTGCCCTTTGTCGGCACCCCTTTTTTTGTTTAAGTAGGTTTTGAGATCGACGTCGTTAGCGTGATTACCCTTCCGCTTGGCACAGGCAGGGTTATGGACGCCATTGGTTATTCTTCAGGGCTCTTAGCCCCATTTGCATCTTGTCCGTAGCTGGACGCTCTATCGTTTTCAAGGTGATTTGGATCTTTGTTCTGTATATCTGCATTCTTGACTCATGGAGTCGTGTTGTATATATATCTGTTCTGTGGGTCCCATCGAGGACTGTTGTGTAATGTTATTACTTCGTTTTCCACCCGCACGCAAGTGCCTGGTGGGCACCTTTGAATCGTTTCTATGCGGGTTTGGCGGGAAGCGCTGAAACTTGCATAGGGCCGATTCTGAGGGTGTTACAATTCTGAAATTCTTTGAACTTTTCAAATGTTTCAGATTTATGTTTCATTAAATAGATATACCCATATCTACTTAAGTCATCAGTAAAAGTGAGAAAATAGCGATATCCACCGCGCGTCGAAACACTCATTGGTCCGCATACATCGGTATGTATGATTTCCAATAAGTCCGTTGCTCGCTCCATTATACCGGAGAACGGGGTTTTGATCATCTTGCCCATGAGGCATGGTTCGCACGTGTCAAATGATTCAAAATCAAGAGACTCCAAAAGTCCATCAGAATGGAGTTTCTTCATGCGTTTTACACCAATATAACCTAGACGGTAGTGCCACAAATAAGTTGGATTGTCACTATCTACTTTGCATCTCTTAGCCTCAATGTTATGGATGTGCGTTTCATTGCTTTCGAGATTCAGAAGAAATAAACCATTCACAACAGGTGCATGACCATAAAAGATGTTATTCATATAAATATAACAACCATTATTCTCCGATTTAAATTAATAACCGTCTTGCAATAAACACGATCCAGATATGATGTTCATGCTCAACGCAGGCACATAATAACAATTATTAAGGTTTAAAACTAATCCTAAAGGTAAAACTAAGGAGAGCATGCCGACGGCCATCA
Organism: Avena longiglumis; assembly: GCA_030063025.1. Lineage (NCBI taxonomy): Eukaryota > Viridiplantae > Streptophyta > Magnoliopsida > Poales > Poaceae > Avena > Avena longiglumis. The sequence goes on from CP125978.1 coordinate 367,956,247, forward strand.
CATCAACTTTTGATCCATTGCCAACGCGCATTGTCACCTCATCCCTTGCTAGCCACCGTCTATTCCGTAGCTCCTGTTTCGAGTTACAAATATTAGCAATTGAACCAGTATCAAATACCCAGGCACTACAACGAGCGCTAGTAAGGTAAACATCAATAACATGTATATCAAATATACCTTTAATAGTGCCAGCCTTCTTGTCCGCTAAGTACTTCGGACGGTTGCGCTTCCAGTGACCCTTGTCCTTGCAATAGAAGCACTCAGTGTCCGGCTTAGGGCTAGACTTGAGCTTCTTCTCAGCAGGGGCAACACGCTTGCCGCTTCCTTTCTTGAAGGATTTCTTTGCACCCTTACCTTTCTTGAAGCTAGGGGTCTTGTTGACCATCAACACATGATTATCTTTCTTGATATCCACCTTCGCAGCTTTCAGCTTAGCGAAGAGCTTGGTGATCGTATCAGTGGAACCAATCTGATTGTGAGTAACTACAAAACCTTTGTATCTAGGAGGAAGTGATTGCAGAACTCTGTCAATCTTGAGCTCTTCTGGAATCTTGCAGTACAGTTGCTCAAGACGTTGAGTGTAGCCCGACATCTTAATGGCGTGCTCACTAACGGAACTCCCTTCCTCCATCTTGCAGCTAAAGAACTTCTCAGATATCTCATATCTCTCAGAACGGGCCTGAGTCTGAAACATGGTTTTCAGTTCCTCAAGAATCTCAAAGGGCCCGGCGAACTCCTCAAAACGATTTTGAAGGTTCGGTTCCATAGAAAACAACATGGTGCTCTTAATCACTCCATAATCATCTTTGCGCGACTAATAAACAGCTTTTTCATCAGTCGGCGCATCTATAGCAGGGGCGTCGCCTAGCGCTTTCTCAAGGACATAGTCCTTTTGTCCGCCAGCGAGAATGATTCTCAGATTGCGAAACCAGTTGGTGAAGTTAGACCCATTGTTCTTAAGCTTTTCTTTCTCAGCAAAAACGTTGAAGTTGAAGTTGGACTTAGCCATTTGATCTACAAAATTTGCAAATATAACTTAGACTATGTTCATGATAACTAGTTCAACTTAATCAAATTACTAGATGAACTCCCACTAAATTCAACATCCCTCAAGTTGTTTAGTGAACACGATCCAAATTCACCACACCTAATCCGATCTTCACAAGAAGAGATGTGGTTTCAATGGTGGACAACAAAGTGTCGATCATATCATTCATATGACTCATGCTTAACCTTTCGGTTCGTGTGTTCCGAGGCCATGTCTGTACATGCTAGGCTCGTCAAGTCAAACCCAAGTATTTCCGCGTGTGCAAAACTGGATTGCACCCGTTGTATGTGAACATAGAGTTTATATCACCTGATCATCACGAGGTGCTTGAACACGACGAACTTTCGCAACGGTGCATACATGGGGAGAACATAATTTTATCTTGATCTTTAAGTGAGTAATCATCTTATAATGCTACCGTCGCGATCTAAGCATAATAAGATACATAAAAGGATAAACATCACATGCATATAGTTTTATGTGACATGGTATAGCCAATCTCCGCGCAATGATATCCATCTTGTGTGCGCCAGCATGATCTCCATCACTCCACCATGATTGCCTCCACCACGAATAGCATCTACAACTATTGCTAACTACTTAGCGATAAAGTAAAGCTATTACATGGTGTATAATAAGTTGACACAATTATAAAGACAACCATATGGCTCCTGCCGGTTGTGAACTCATCAACATGCAAGTCGTGAACAAAACATGACCATTGCATACATCATACACATCACGTCTTGGGCCATACCATATCACAAAACACTCCCTACAAAAACAAGTTAGACGCCTCTACTTTGTTGTTGCATGTTTTACGTGGCTTATGGGAGTAACAAGATAAGAACGATTCTTACCTATGGAAAGCCACAATGGTGAAGGGGGGGGGCAAGTTTCCCCCTTTCCTTCTAGAAGGGTTCCCTAGGGTTTCCGCTAGGGTTTGGCCGGCTGGGCCTATGGGGCCTTGTGCCCCTGGCCCAAAGCGGCCAGGGCACTCCCACTTAGGCCCACTCAGGCCTCCGACAAGTGGGCCCATGTTGGTCCCACTCCGGAACCTTCTAGAACCTTCCGTTACAATATCGATAAACTCCGAAACGATTCCGAAATCCAAAAACTGCTTTCCTTTATATGAATCTTATTCTCCGGACCATTCTGGAACCTCTCGTGATGTCCTGGATCTCATCCGAGACTCCGAACAAAAACTCATAAACCAATCATCCATTCTATCCTAGCGTCGATGCACGTTAAGTGTGTGACCCTACGGGTTCGAGAATATGCAAACATGATCTTCTATCAATAATCAACAGCGGGATCTGGAAACCCATATTGACTCCCACACATTCATCGATGATCATATCGTATGAACCACGATGCGAGGATTCAATTAATCCCATATATGTATTCCCTTCGTCACGCGATATTTTACTTGCCCGAGATTCGATCGTTGGTATCGGCATACCTAGTTCAATCTCGTTCACAACAAGTACTTTACTCATTTCGTAATCCGATATCACTTTGTGATTAACTCCTTAACCACGTGCTTGCAAGCGGTGTTGATATCGATTACCGAGTGGGCCCGAAGTATATCTCTCCGACTCGGGAGGGACAAATTCCATCTCGATACATACAACCCAACAAGTACTTTCCGATCACCTGAGAGACACCTTTATGATCACCCTCACATAGGATGATGTTTGATGACCTCAAAGCTTTCTTCCGATAACAGGGAGTTGTATTATCTCATGGTCTAAGGAATACAATACTTGACATAAGAAAAAAAGCTTCGCAAAGATGAACATGATGACACGATCTAATTGCTCTGCTTAATTTGGGTATGTCCATCATATCATTATCCTAATGACATGATCTCATTATTAACCGACAACTCATGTCGATGGTTAGGAAACTTTAACCATCATTAATCAATGAGCTAGTCCATAGAGGCGTACTAGGGACACGGTGTTGTTCATAAACCACACAACTATCAAAGTTTCCGCTTAATACAATTCTATCATGGAATATAAACTTTATCATGAACAAGAATTATAATAATAACATCTTTATTATTGCCTCTAGGGCATAATTCCAACAGAATCTCCCTTAGTCATGTTAGGTCTTCATCTTGTCTTGCACATAATATTGACCTTTCATCTCCCTTGTATGCGCATCTGGTCTTCGGGATCTCAAGAGAGCCGTCTTGTAGCCCCAAAGGTCAGGTCAGCTGAGATTAGGTCGATTGAGAGTTTCTAAATGTAGGCCTTCAGGTCATTAATCACAGAGGTAGGCATGGGCAGTAATCGTGGATTAAAGCCCATGTGAGGTACAGGCTTAAATCCACCCATCACCGACACTACACCATATAGAACATTGGCATACTATCATGCAAGAACAAAGACCAAAGTTATGATTACCCTATCATAGAGTAACCTTGGAAGACCTCGTGACGTACTTATTGTATCCAAGTCTATATGTGTCTTATGATCCAATGATCTTTAGTAATAGTAATACTTGTCTTGAGAAACTACCGATAACATTATTGACAATAAATTTCACGGTATATCATATTGGGTCTATCCATCGTCATTGTTCTCTCCACAACTCTGACCTCATATATCACCGACAAGTGGAAACTCTAAAACACTTTGTATATGCCCATAGTCAGAAAATCGGGACTATCAACTATACATGAACTAGTCTTAGAGGCAATACTAGGATATCTAAATGGTGTTTATAATTCCACACATGTATTAGGGTTTTCCTATGAATACTCATTATCCAGAAATAATACAATTATAGCACAAAATAATAAACTTAATCATGAAATAGGAAACATAGAATAATACAACTTATTATTGCCTCTAGGGCATATTTCCACCATTCTTCCACTTGTACTAGAGTCAATAATCTAGTCGATAATTACACACTTAACACCTATAGCATTTCGGTGTTGTTCAAGTGCGTTGAAAATGGTCAACTTTATCATTGAATCTGACATGTTCAGGTCCGTGTGTATTCCTATATCTTTGTGTCTTCACACATCACTCATTTTTCAAATGATACAGTATTGTATATGTTTAGTCTTCTGGTAGGACATTAGTTCCACAGCCAGAACTATGTTGCCACTATTGGCGTACAATAGATCTTCATAGTACTAGGTCACTTAGAATTATACCAAGTTCAACGGTAAACTTTTTGACTCAAACATCCTCCTTTGCTGCTACTAAAGCAGTTATATACTCACCCTTCATTGTAGTATCTATTATAATGTATAATTTTGGAACTCATCCAAATTCAACATGGAACTTTCTTCCAGCCCACTGTACCTCATATATGATGTCATGGTGGCCCATGCAGCCACCCCTCTCTTCGGGTCTTCACCTTCGTCACCTCTTCAATTTTTCTGATAAAATCCCTTAAGCATATTTCACTCTCTGGTAAAATTTCAAAACCATTTCAAAATATTTTGACACTTTCCAAAAGAGTCCACTACATCTTTATGTAACCCTATATGTAACACCCTCAGAATCGGACCTATGCAAGTTTGAGCAAAATTCGCCAAACCCGCATAGAAACGATTCTGAGGGTGTTACAGAGTGGTATCAGAGCTCAGCAGTTGCGATACCCCACAAGTCCAGCCTGTAGGATAACCTAGCTAACGGCCGAAGTAGAGGGTCAAAAATATTTGTTGAAAATCGGTTGGATAGTTCTGGTTAGGTCTGATTTTACTCCTTACCCCTTTGCTATTCTTCTCTTACCTCTACGTGTTTTGAATCCGCTATCTTCTCTCTCTTCGAGTCCAGGATTTCTCGTGGTTGGGTTTCCGTCGTACCTTCAGGGTTTCGCTTTCTCCCTTTTTGTAACGGAGGTGCTACGATCATCAATCTGTAACTTGTCTGTTGTACCCTTCCTCCGATCTCTTGTTCTTGAGCTCTTTATCCGTATGTGTTCCTTCTTTGGATATCGTTGTCGTTGAAAACATATGAGAAGAACGATCCTTTGTGAAGTTGTAGTATACCTTGAGAATGTGTTGTTCATGCCAATGGAACCATCGCGGAACCTAATCATTGTGTCTTTCATACGATTTCTGCTGGCATTATCCCTTTGCTCGGATCTGACTATGAAGATCTTCAGTCTAAATTCCGAGAGTTGGTTGCATAATCCGTCTATTCGCGTGCAGAGTAATGGTTTGAGTGCGGGATGGAGTAGCTACCCTACCACTGCTCTTATCATTCGCTCTCATACGTCGAATCCGTGGATCCAGCAATTTTACTCCGTCCACGGAAGTTAGGGGTGGCTTTATTTGCGATGCCTCTGCCTTCGACTTTTTGTTCCCGGAGTGTTCTCTCGACGATCAGGAGCAACGACCCTTTGTTGGTGGTGTCGCCGTCTTCCAGATGGAGGATGAACCATTGTTAGTGGTGTCGCGAGGATCTACACAAAGCGAGAAGACGGAGAACGCCGACCTTCCTTCCGGTACCATGAGGCGGATCTCGAGGGCGAGATCCATTGTTAGTGGTGTCGAATTGTGGCATCCCGCAAAACCACTACTAGAAAATCGCGTTGAATTTGTGCGTTGCATCGTCATCATCATGCATTGTTTGCCAAAACTATGTTTGCAAAGCCCGTGTTGTTTTCTAAACGTCCCTCTTTATTCAAACATAAAAACCCGGTCCCCGGAATATTTTGTTTTGGCCGCTATTGGTTTGCACACGGCCCGTTTAGAATAAATAAAAATTTAAATTATTTTAATAGGGGCAGTCGAACGGGCCGATTGACCCGATCGACCACCCCAGAAAATATAAATCGGTCCAAACCTGCCGCCCCATCTAAATCCTATGTCTACCCAACATCCTACCCAACCCATCCCTCCACCTCACCCCACCCAATCACAGAACGCCACCTCACCTTTTCCCTAGTCTCCACCACTCCCCACCTGCCACCTCACCCCTCTCTATCTCTCTCCCTCTCTCCTCCACCACCCACCCAGCCCCCTGGGCACACAAACACACGCACACCACGCGCACAGTACCCCCCACACGCCACCCACTCACCATCCAACCCCCCTGTCCGGCCCTCCCCCGGACCAGATTCCCCTGCCCCACCGACAACCCCCACCGGCGGACCCCACCACCTGTCCCTGTCGCTCCCTCCTCCCTCCTCTATCCTCTCCTCTCCTCCTTGGCCGCCACCCTTCTTCCTCCCCCTCTCAGGCCTTCCCGCGCCTCCCGGCCAGTCCCGCTGCCCGGCAACCGCCGCTCGCCCGCCTCCGCCGCCAACCTCACTTGCTGCCTCGCTTCCTCCGTGCTGTCCCTGCCCGGCGACCACATGGCCGCCGCCCCTAGCTCCCTGCGGTCCGCCCTTTCGCCAGCCTGCGCCCATGAGCCTTCCACGCCGGCCCGCTGCCGCGGCGCCTCACGCCGCTCGCCCGTCGACCCGCTTCTCCGTCTGCAAGCGGCGCGCTCGCCTCTCCCAGCGCCTCGCCGTCCCGCCGGACCCGCTTCCCAGTCGCTCATCGCGCCTGCCGCATCGAGCTCCTCGCCCGGCCCGGCCTCCACCCAGCGACCCCACCGCCCGCGCGAGCTCGCTGCTCCGCCGGCGCCTCCCCCGTCCGCGTCGCGCCGACCCCGCACCGCCTCCTCCCGTCACGCGCATGGAGCCTCCCCGGCGCTCCCCGCGTCGCCTCGTCCGCTCCGGGCGAGCCGTGCCGCCGCCTCGCCCTGGCGGCGTCGCCTTCCGCCGCCCATCGTTGCTCGGCTTCTGCGCCTCGTCCTCGTCCCCACGCGCTTCCCGACGCGAGGCCGCCGTCGGCAAGTCCGGCCCGCAAACCCCAAGTCCTCCTCGCCAAGATCGCCCCGGATACCGGGCCCCCAAGATCTTCGTCACGGGAACCCCGTTGCCTTCGCCACGGCGATGATGCCATCGAGAACCCGAAGATCGATATCATCGGAGCGTCAAGACCTACCACGGATCCGAGAACCCCAACCCATAAAGGACAGGAACGCCAAGACCTTCTCGGGACACCGAGTTCGCCATCACGGACGACAAGCCCGCCTTCATGGAACCGCAGACACGGGAAACCGCAAGACCTTCTGCCCGGATATTGCAAGTACCCCCCTCGAGGACGCCGAGATCCGCAATCGGAATTAAGGATACCGGAACCCCAAGTGCTTCGCTCCGTTTTCGAGACCCCGACAACGAAACGACAAGATCGCCGAGACCCTAGACGCAAGACCTCCTTCAGGGGACGACAAGAACTCCGACGTGGACCCGATTGAAGCCAACCCGAAGACGATAGATGCGACGAGTACTTCCCCAGATCCAATGCCCCGAGGACGCCAAGACCCGAGTGCGCCGACATGGATCCGATGACGCCAACACGCCAAGACCTACCTCTGCTAACCGAGAGAACGATCCCGCCGAGACCGAACCGTCGAACCCTGGACCCTGTCAAACCCTGAACCCCCGGACCCCCAAGATCGTCGAGAACCCTAATGTGTGACCCCTTTTCCCTCGAACCCTATTTTATAACATAACAACTTGTTGCATGTTTAATTGACATCTCGCCTGCATATCTGTGGTTTGGGGGCCTTATGCCGATTCACCTTATAATTAATATGGGGCCCATATGCGGGCAAATCTAGTCTCATATCGGCCTCATTTAAATTGGTGTAGCGAACCCGGTAATATCTTTTGCCATGTTAAACAACATTTAACTTGCGGGGGGTTTTAAACAACTGGAACCATATATTAATTGTCGGAACCCCGGTTCCGCTTAATCTGACCTAATTGCATCGCATTTTCGCCATGCCATCCATCATACATGCATCATGCCGATCTTCTGCCGTTGTATTAAAATATTGCATCCGGTGTTTCTTCTAGTGTTTTGGTTCTTCGCGGATAAGGCCGTTGAGTTGATGTGAGCTTCGCCCCGATCTTCGGGAAAACCTTCGACAACGTTTTCAGGCGAGCATCTCCCTCTTTCTACCTATCTTACTTTTATAGTATTTACTTCCCTCCTGTTGATCTATTGCTATCTGTGTTGCGATGCTTTAGTTTCCGTACCCGTGATCAACCGTGCAGCCCTATATTGCCTTGGACACATCCTATTGCCTGTTGTTTGGTAGATAGTTGGACTTGCGCGTCGTAGTTGCTTGCTCAAGTGCTGATGTGTGTCATATGCCACGATTGATGTATTGCCGCATGTTGATGTTGGAGATGGTTCTAGTTTCACTTTTCGTCACTTTAATTTCGTTTAACAACTAAAATTGAAATAAGCAGAGGCATCGGTGGGTGATAGAAAATATTTGGTTTCCGACGCCCACTTGTGTCCCGTAAGACCCCGAGTACTTGATACTGTTCCTTGTTTTTGCGCTATCCACATCCGGAGGTATATGGGACCCCCGAGCGAGCTTGATTCCGTCTTATTTCTTGGGGCCACAAACTAGTTTGAGGTTTTATTTACGATCCTGTACTTATGCCATGCTACTTTCAGATTTCAATTGTGCGAGGAGCACACTGTCTTGTTAGGAAGCGGAGTGATTACGCTGTATCGGCATCCCGATTGGGGATCTGTCGCTTCTGACCATTGTCGCAAACCTTGAGTCCGTCTCAAGCTTGCCTACTTCGCGGGCGACTCCAAGGGTGGCCCTGAAATATTTCTGAATCCTGTGATTGTTCACCGTGAAAGCCTCGTTGGGTTTTTGTTTTGGTTTTCCGAGGTTGATCGGCGTGTGTTGCTATTGGTGCACCCGGTAAAACTTTCTGGCCGTGTCCGCGGATATGGACGACTTGGAGCAGATATCTCGATCATAGACAAGCATAACTAAAGTTCTTGCTATAAATTTGACTTATAATGACTAGTAATCAGCTTCACTATAATGGAATGGCTAATTAATACTGCCCACAATTGCTTGTTTGGTTGTCGCTTGCGACAATTGTATCTGACTAGTAAGTATTGCAACTACAACGAATTGGCTGAATAAAAGTACCAACAACTGCTGAGTTTTGGGTTATCTCATGCTAAATGCATCTGACTAGTAAGTGTTGCCACTATCACGGAATGGTTAACTAAAAGTGCCCACTGTTTACTTTATCAGGACGATTATCTAAACCTGACTAGTAAGAGCTGCAACGATAACTGAATAAGTAAAACTGCCAACGGTGTGAGTTCCTCGGTTGACTTCCTCGTTGGGTCTCGAGGGGGAAACACCAGGATGGGTTTGTTTGGTGTTAGCTTCAGGTTGGATCCGAATAGGTCATTCTCACCCCTCTCTGATAACCGCCGGTTGTATCGAGTCTCTATAGGTTGTTTAGTGCATGCTGCCGCTGCCGCGTCAGTCCACCATACCTATGTAGGCGAGGACCGCCGAATTCTAGCCTCGCCGTGTACTGGCCTCAGTACTGACGCTCCTTCTTTTTCCCTTTGCCCTTTGTCGGCACCCCTTTTGTTTAAGCAGGTTTTGAGATCGACGTCGTTAGCAGGGTTACCCTTCCGGCTTGGCCTGGGCAGGGTTATGGACGCCATTGGTTATTCTTCAGGGCTCTTAGCCCCATTTGCATCTTGTCCGTAGCTGGACGCTATATCGTTTCAAGGTGATTTGGATCTTTGAATATTATATCTGTATTCTTGACTCATGGAGTCGCTGTTATATATATCTGTTCTGTGGGTCCCATCGAGGACTGTTGTGTAATGTTATTACTTTGCTTTCCACCCGCACGAAAGTGCCTGGTGGGCACCTTTGAATCGTTTCTATGCGGGTTTGGCGAATTTTGCTCAAACTTGCATAGGTCCGATTCTGAGGGTGTTACACTATATTAACCACCGGAACAATTCCGACAAACATTGAAACCCTTTCGAATAACCCCAAACCATTTCCGATATTTCTTTGAAGCTATTTTGATATCTCCCTAACAACCTGGGATGGCACCCGCCGGGTTCAGGACCGGGTCTGCCCCCCCCCTACCCGCCTCGTTTAAGTTGTCGGGTCTCATTTTTATCAGACCCGTGACCCGACCAGGTTCGGGGAGATCAACGGGTACCCGCCAGCGCATGAGATGGGAGCAACACCGACGTATGCGGGAAGAAAACGATGGGATATGGGTATAGAGTTGGTGAGCATAGACGCGTGTGTGCGTGTGTTGTCTCTAGGACTCCATATTATATATCTTGCAATGTATGTGTGTTGTGTGCGTGTGTAGCCACGTCAGACATGTAGTTAGGCATAGGATTATTAAGGATAAGATTAAGGCTTAGAATGGGTCTGTGGGTACTGGTTTTCCACCCCCAGATTCATCCCGTTAGATTTGGCGGGTCTAACTTTTTATCAAACCCTCCCCATTTAAAGTCAGTTACCCGTCGGGTTTACGGGTTTCAGGGTCCCATTGCCATCCAACCATGTATCATAAATGGAAGACTTCTCACAACTTGATTGAATAACCTTAAGCGTGTAATCTAGTAGGTTCGGTAATGTGTGGACATGACTCTGAAACACTTCTGATAAAAAAAAAAGAACACTTGGATCTCGTCTTGCTTGCTGGGAGCGTATGATCATTATCCTTCAACCGGGTTATTCTATAGAGAAAAAAACTAAAGGAGAATACTTAATAATACGGCGAAAGTGATCTCGCAACGAATCTCTTGACCTAAAAAAAATGTCCTTTCTCGAGAATCAATAACCAATAGCGGAAACATGGATGTGTGTGATCGCTCCCATACACTACGTGAATAAATCGAGCATGTTCATTATACAAATATTAATATCTTTGCTTTGCAATACTTATGAAAATTCAAGATGAGACATCAACATCCTCATGATTCATCTCATGATCACTATACTCATTATCCTCATTCTGGTTTCATTCTCTTTACTTGTTAACATAATTCGATGTCCTTATGATCATCATCATAAATTGTCTGTACAGATCATATGTTGACATCGTAATATCAAGAGGGCTCGTGGTGTATCTTCCCATCGTAAGGAGGAGCAAGATCCCATTCTTAAACTATCCAAATCTAGAGTCATATTATCCAATCACCCAAAGCCACCTTTTATAATCATCATTTTACATATAATGTTTTGATGACAATCAAACTATATCTTCTAGTATGTAGGTATTTGATATTTTGATGGTTTAAAGACTAAAACATAAGACAATGCTATTATGATGAATTAATTACATATGATTACATGTTATGTTAGTTAATCATGTAGATGGATTAGTTCAACAATATTGTTCTTCTATCAATGAGCTCTCATTATTGTTGGTATATATCCTTGTTATATGTAACAATACACATGATCGGAAAAAGGGATCATCTTATAACACATGAGCTAGTCCTAGAGGTTGGACTAGAAACAATTTGGTGTTTACTTCACTGCACAAGATTATGAAGTTTCCTTCGAATCTCGTATTCGAGACACATAGCAGTTATAGCATCAAGAATAAACATTGATAATAAACTTGGAGTTTACAAATAATCAATTATTATTACCTCTAAGACATTAACTCCTTCATATCCACTTCAACTCCACACAACGCCATCCTACCCGCCTGCAAGACCAGGCCCACGTCGTAGATCATGAGTGCCTGCACCTGTTGCACCACGATAACGATGAAATGGAGGCATGTGAAGAATGACCATGAGACACGCTCTTTGTCGCGCTCGCGAACGCTTTGAAGACCGACTTCGACTCTACGTATGGCAACCAGACAAAGTGGGTACATATGTTCCCCTGTCCATGAATGTGCCATGGAGAAAGCCAGGACGGTGGTGTACAACGAGGCCGACATGTGGTCAGGCCCGGAAGCAGCGTGCGAGATGGAGGCGGAGCCAACACCGATGGCAGCAAAGACCGGGCCGGTGATCATCAAGTACGGGGTAGAAACCCTTGATAGGGTTTATTTCATTCATAATGTTTAGTTTATCAAATGCTCAATTCAGGTTTAAAATTATTTTACTTGTTTATTAAACCCCCCAAACTATCGTATAAACAATTTTATATTTCAAAATTTGGTGTACTGGCCGTTTGGGTTTCTCTTGGAATCGGCCTTTACTGTGTATGGATGAAGTAATGGTGGACTATTCGAGATGTCACAGGACGTGTACCAGGGCAGCACATCGTATCCCCGTACACCGTAACCGCGCACGTACACGCCCCTACCTGGGGGTGCTGGGATCGAGCGAGCGAGCGATGGTGCCAGGTATATACGTACAATTGTCTCTTTTCGTACTCACGTTTTTACCACGCCTTGACGGTACAGTTAGCTCGAGCTCGTGTCCACACGCGCGGACGAGGCGTGAGCGTAAATGCGGAGAGGAAGTAGTGAGTACTACAGCGCGGCCGCATGCAAGAAAGAGGCTTAAATAAAGATGGACCGACGGACGGGGAGGGAAGAGGGAGACATGGGTGTACTTGGGGTCAATGGTGGTGGCGACACAACGCGAACACGGCCACGTCGCGCAGTTATTGCGGTGTGCCTGAGGTAGGTAGGTCACCCGGCTGCGGAGCGGGCGGGCGGGCGGGCGGGCGGGCGCAGTGAAGGAAGCTAGCAGCAAGCTAGGGCACGAGAGAAACGGAAACAATGGAGGAGAGCCGAGGCGGAGGTGTTTGTCACGGTCACGGTGGTGGGAGGGGAGGGGTTAAACATGGCGGCTGTCGGTGGGCTTTCTTCTTCCACGACCCCCTCTCCCTGTCAAGAGCATCACCTTCACCGCTCTCGGGCGGAGAGAGGAGAGGTACTAGCGTACTGCCACCACTACCAGCAGACTCCTTCAAACCCCACTCCCTCGCTCCCAGTCCCAGCCAGCTACTACGTACCGCTTTCTCTCTCCCGTCACCTCGCTGCTGCTCCCTTTCTCCACTCCCTCTCCGTTTCTTTTGAGATGCGTGGACGGATAGACGAGACGGCCTAGATGGATAGATAGATGGCTAGCTCTCTGCCAAGGAGACATTCCCCACTTTATGGATGCCATGTGGTTATCGCCATTGATAACACATACTTACTATCTGTGTTTAGCGATATCGCTAAACACCGTGTATCCATCCTCCGTTATCCAGTCTTAACAGAAGCTCCTCCTTGCCCTCTTTCCCCCTTGAGGCCAACACCCCCCTACCTCTACCACCACAAACCTAGCTACAACTATAAGTTTAGAGCTTACAAACACAACCCAACAACCCCACCGCCCCGCCCCGCCCCGCCCCCAAAAGAAGAACCAACCCGTCCTAATCGCGCCGGTCGCCCGGCACACACAGGCTACACGGGCTAGCCGGAGACACCATGGAGTACAAGAGATCGTCCCATGTGGAGGAGGAGGATCTGGAGGAGGAAGAAGAGGACGACGACGAAGACGAGGAGGAAGATGAGGATGTGGAGGAGGAAGAGCGGGAGATGAGGGGCAGTCAACATCATCAGCACCATCATCACTTCGCCACGGCACCGGCTATGGGCGCGCCGCCGCAGCAGCAGCAGCAGCGCCACCTGCACGCCGCGCAAGTTATTGGCTCGTCTGCCTCCGCGCCTGCGCCTGCGCCTGCTGCTGCTCCGTCCACGGTCTCCATGGCGGACATGGCCGCTTTCTCGAGGCCCCTCCTGCCTCCCAACTCATCCCTCGTCTCCTCGCCGCCCGGCTTCCTGCCGCCTCACCCGCACCCCCTCCAGCAGCACGCCCATCGGAGGATGGTGGAGAGAGAGCGGGTGAGACCGGTGGAGGCACCGCCGCCGCAGCAACGGGAGCCCGAGCGCCAGCAGCACCACCAGCAGCGTCATCAAGAACCGGCAAGAAATGGCGTCCTTGCTGGTGGTGGCGCTAGCCCCATGCCTCCCCAGCCACATACGCTCGCCCTCGTCGCCGGTGCGGAGGCGCTGCCGTGGAGGTACAGGGAGTGCCTGCGGAACCACGCCGCGCGGATGGGCGCGCACGTGCTCGACGGCTGCGGCGAGTTCATGCCGTCCCCCGGCGACGCGTCCGCCGCTCTGCTCTGCGCCGCGTGCGGCTGCCACCGTAGCTTCCACCGCCGCGAGCCGGTGCTTCTCGCCTCGCCCTCGCCATCCCCCGCCTCTGCCGTCGTGTCCCCCTCCGCTGCGACCCCAGCCAACTCCCGGCTCATGCCGCTCCTCCTCGCCCCGCCGCACATGCAGAAGCGCCCGCCACCGCCAGTCCCGGCGTCGTCCCCGATGTCCGCGCCCGTCCCAAAGTCCCCCATGTCCGCGCCCGCCGCGCTGGCCGAGTCATCGAGCGAGGAGCTGCGCCCGCCACCGCCACCGCCGCAGCAGCAGCCGCCGCTCGCTCCGCCCCACGCGCAGGAAGCCGTGGGCGGGTCGGCCTCCGCGCCGCCGGCGCCGGGAAAGAAGCGGTTCCGGACCAAGTTCACGCCGGACCAGAAGGAGCGCATGCTGGACTTCGCGCACCGCGTGGGGTGGCGCATCCAGAAGCCCGACGGCGGCGCCGTCGACGCCTTCTGCGCGCAGGTCGGCGTGCCCCGCCGGGTCCTCAAGGTGTGGATGCACAACAACAAGCACCTCGCCAAGACCCCGCCCACTACTCCCACGCAGCCACTGCCGCCTCACCACCACCACCACCACCAGCAGCAGCACCCGCACCAGGCACACCAGGCACAACACAACCATCATCAGGAGCAGCATGATCCATGAGCGGGTAGCAGCAGCACAATGCGAGAGCAGAGGATGAGGATGCATTAGTCATTAGCTTCTTTTTTTTTTTGTTCTCCCGTGTAATTCCAGTAACCTTCTTGTTGTCAAGTGTTAACTCGCGCATCGGCAGTTAGTACTACTTTAGGTGGGAGTAGAGACGACCAGTAATCAATCCGAGGTAACCTCAATTGCTCATTTGCTCATTGCTCTCTTGGATAAATAACATGATTATTAGGTTAGCATGGTCAACTGCCAAATGCTTCTTCTTGCTTACTGTTAGGGCCTTTTTCTATCTCAGTGTAGTGTGCATGCGTGCCTGTGCTTGTATGTATGTATGTATGTATGCCTGCAGAGGCATTTCTTGATGCAATGCCAATGCCTGCCACTGCCATTGCCGATGCCACTCTTCTTGGCCTGGGGGCACTCCTTGCTTTTTTGACCTCGCCTTTCGGGCTTGTTGGATTCCCTTTGGCAGGGGGGGCATGCGTTGGGTTGAGCGAGGGACCCTCTGCTGGGAATGTACTTAGGCACGAGGGTTTGTCATCTGATGGGCAAAAAGTACAATTAGGAGGGGTCATTAGCTCCTGGCTTCTAAGCTTCTGTGCTAGCTTTCTGTCTTGATTGGGTGGGCCATCTTCTCTGTTTGCTCACATAACCCACTTTCTTAAGTGTTCTTTGCAGCTTTTTTTGGGGGCAATTTTGTTTGAGTTGCTGCTTCCATGGCATTCTGCCAAAGCTCTACTATGTTTCTCTCTCTCTCCCTCTCTCTCCCTGATTTCCGCGGTGGTGGTGTCAAGCTGTTGGACTTTGGCCAGAAGGCAGGCGCATGTGAGAGTGGACTGTTGTGTCAGAAGCTGATCAAAGAGAGAAAGAAGACCTGTGTTTTGAGTGTTGTGTGCTGGGTGGATGGATGGCAGCGCAAAGTGAATGATGATATGTGCATTGTCGGCAGTTCAAGGCTTGCGTTACAGCCATCCAGCTTTGGGCATTTAGGTGGCCAAATGCTTGTGAGTGTTTTTTTTTCAGTAATTGACATTTCATCGCATCGTTTGTTTTGTTTTGTGGTCACCAACATGATGATGCTTGATACATGTACTAGTTGCTTCTGTTTCCATCTCGCCATGGTCCTCCCGAGTCCTGAACGGAGGTTATCTCATGTTTCTCCAATGTCTTTCGCAAGGGAAAATGATTGATCACGAACTGAATTATTGCACAAAATGTTTGTTTGAGACAACGGTAGGAGAGCTTAGCAAGATTCTGGCTTGTGCCGTGACAACGACCTGCTCAAACTTAAATACGACCCTTAGATCTACAGGCACTCTGTACTTGGCTATAGTTCGTCTTTGATGGTTGCAAATGAGAAATGCAGAGCAATAGTATGATGTGCTTAAAGGAGAGGAGCACTCGTATGTACGTACCTGACTAAACATGTGAAGGTGAGACTGGAAACGGAAACTACATCATTTATACTGGGGGGACCGCACTATGGTGCCACTCTAGTGTCCTGTACTCGTCTCCGTAGATTTGATTTCCTTCCCAGTTACATCCAGCCACAAATAAATAAAATACAGTAACATTTGAGATACAATCATTTCAACTTTTGTCGCCAGCACAAAGTATTTTTCGATGTAAAACTTATGTAAAAGTGGTCTTAATTATGAGTGGGGTTCAGTTCCAGAATGGTGATGAAAGAGGCAACTGCACTAGAGACGCCTTCCAAATCACTAACATGACTCCAGACAAGAGAACTGAAATTACATGGGATGCATAGATGTTACTTAAACAATATGGCAGGTCAACTGCCCACCCAAGTTTTAACTATCATTAGCCCCCAAATAACGTCCTCTCATATTTAATAGCATAAGACAAGCGTACATATTATTACCAAGCTTGACTGATCAAGGAGGAAACCTAAATGGACAGCTAAACTACTAGTACGTAGTACTTTTTCCAGAAAAGCTCTTCAGCTACCCATATCACGACCTGTTAGAAAGTCTGAAGGACAACTCAATCCACGTTCACCACAGGCAAGCACACCGAACAAAATTGAGAGAACAAACCTGCAACATACAAGATTTTCTGTCTCCAGTGCAATCGGAAATCTCAGCTGCTACCAAAGCTAGTGGGAGGCGATTATATCTCAGTACCATACCTCATCAATCTGAAATTATGCGACTTTCAAATAAATCTACAACACTGCTCAAGTGGCAGCCTCCGAAGCAAGCTTCATGCGCTGATGATGCTCAGCAACCTTGTATGCAACAACCTCACTGAACACCTGTGGATTCAATATACAGTCAGGACTGCCATAGACAGCAGCCTGCACACTAGCCATCAGCTTAGAAATCTCTCTACCAGAGAAGCCATCGATCTTGCAAGATGCGCCCCTGAGCAGATCATCAGTTATGTCCCTAACTTGTATCTTCTGTGGCTGCTTCTTCAGCAGTAAACCAAAAGAAGAACGCTTGTTGTCCTCCTTAAGCATATAGATTTTCAAGTATAACTTGAGCAGCTGAAACCGTTCCTCTTCCCCGGGTAAGGGAAACTCAATAACTTCGTCAATGCGGTCAGTAATAGCAGCATCAAGATCACCTGGTCGGTTTGTTGCAAGGACAAGAACGATATCCCTTGATTGGTCACCGGTTCGAAACAATAGTGCATTGAGAGCACTCCGCTGAGCTTCACTCATTTGGGTACTGTTGCGCCTAGTGAATAGGAAGGAAAATAAACAAATAGATTAACTGAGAGAAAGAATTTGATGTATCTATGTTACTTCACCCCAACCAAATAAGGTGAATGAATTTCCAGTTGAAATGTGCTATTTGGGTCCTAACTATATGTGCCAAAAAAAAAGCTTTGCTAGATCCAGTAACTAAAAACCTGGTATTGAATTCACTTTTGGGCACAAAATTACTTCAGTAAAGGTTGAGACTGATGAGAATTACTCAATATCAGCTCATTTATATACTAATTACA
Organism: Avena longiglumis; assembly: GCA_030063025.1. Taxonomy (NCBI): domain Eukaryota; kingdom Viridiplantae; phylum Streptophyta; class Magnoliopsida; order Poales; family Poaceae; genus Avena; species Avena longiglumis. The sequence goes on from CP125978.1 coordinate 367,973,927, forward strand.
TTAGTATTACAGTTAATTATAAATCCACTTGTAGTCATAAAAATAAAAATGATTGAGTTGCAAACTTACTCGCACAAGAATGCATCAGCCTCATCGATGAAAAGAAGCATCCCTTTTTTGGACTTCTTAGACCAATCAAAGATTTCATGGATCTTGGTAACAGCCACTGATCCTAAGGGTACAACATCTCCCCCTGTCATCATTGCATAATCAAGTCCCTGTGATGAAGCGCATGACAGTGTGAGTGTAAAAAGTTTGAAACGGAGGGAGTAGTTCCTATTGTTAGACACAGGAACTTCATCAATATTATGAAACCTTAAACATTCAATAGGAAAATGGAAGTATGTAGTTCCATTCATAATATTCAATCTGAAAGCATGTATTTACAACAAATAAGCTGTAATTGATAGGCAATTTTTTATGTGAAATCAACATTATAATTAAATTTACAAACAAGTTAAACACTGTAGACTGGTTCTGAAAATACCAACTGTCCCACCAATTAGGATTGCAAACGAATCCTGATTGATAGTGCCATAGAAACTAAATGTATTGAAAACTTACAGATTTGCGAGCCATCTCCCTGGCTACTAAAGTTTTGCCAGTTCCAGGATGTCCATAGAACAACATATTGCGGAATGGTGCATCATGAGATTTTGTATTTGCAGTTGCTCGTGCAAGATGTTCAATCCTCCGTTTGAGCGCAGGGTGAAGAATAACATTCTCAAAGCCTGCCCCTCCCGACAGAGATGCCGAGCTAGGTTTAAGTCCTGGCAATGGAAACTTTCGCATTGATGATTCACGAATCAGTGAAGGCTGACCCAGAATTCTATTGATATAGCCCCATGTAACCCTGGCTCCTTCCCTGAATAAAAATCAAATAAAACCATCACATTTCTATATCATTGTTTTTTACATGGAAAATGATATGATATCCAGACAAACCTAGTAGTATAAACTCCAGCAGCCAATGCAGTGACTCCTCCAATGCCCATTACTAGTTTACTCCTATCAGTCAATACTGTCCTTAACCCACCTGCACTTACACATGAGAAACTAACATCAAAAGAACTGCAAAATTGAAATTATCATGATTTCTTTAGTTAAAAATCTCATTAAAGACAGAAAGCCAAATCCATATCTGAAATCTAAAGCACGCATAAGAGGACAAGTGCTAATTTTGATTTGTAAGAGCGAGTGTCATGTATAACATCTTTCAAATAGTTGTATGCACACAATAAGTACAGACCGGGAGGGGCAGGAGCTCTCAGCTGAAACAACCTACCTGTTTTGTGGTTTTATGGTGAAACTAAAGACATGGAAGGGTGTAATGTAGAAACAAGACATTAAGCTAATCGGTGTTATTTATTTAAATTAGAAGCACTCAGCACATGGATGCTGATCAAATAATTGAAATGGCACGATTGCGTAAAATAGTGACGTGACTTCTGAATGAGTAAATGACAATATCTAAGCAGTATAACAAGGTTGGCTGATGAAATTCATAATAACTGTTAATGGCAAGATCATCAAAACCTTCTATATGTGAAAATGTTGTGTTTATTGCAGCAAGCCACTTTTCTTTTTCGCCATTCATGCGTTCCAACAGCATTCTTTTGTTGTAATCTTCTGTCAGCTTTTTTTCAATAACACGAGCTTCAGCGTCAGAAAAAGCATTCACACGGATTGTGTCACGCACAAGTTCAGCCTTTTCTTTTTCGGTCTGTAGCTGATCAGCTAAAATCTTTTGTTCTGTGGCACGCCTAGCTTGTTCTCTTTTTGTGGCAGCAATCTCTTGCATCCTCACAAGTTCAGCGTCCTGTCGCCTTTGAACTTCACGCTCTTCCTGTCAAAATAGGCACTTGATTAAATCACATGTTGCTGTTCTACCTATAAACCCAAGACACCACAGGAAAGAGCACCAGAAAATACATAGACATAAGCATTAACAAAGATAGTTAGAGCTGAAACTTCAGTACCTGTTTTCTTTTCCTAGCTAACTCATCCTCATATCGTAACCTTTGCGCCTCAACTTGTAGTTGCTGTTTCATATTCTCTCTATATTCTTCACCAATTTTCTTTCTCCTCTCCTGTAGATCAGATAGGGATCAAGACAAGAATAGGAGTGGATTAGCAGGAGAAATGTAACACCAGCCCAATGCATCATCATAGTTATTAGACGCACTGATAAAAAAGTTCTCTCCCCAAACACAGAAGTTCCATTATTCTAAATTTCTAATGGCATGAAGTTCCAAAATATGTGAGTCCTTGCTATTCACAAAGATCAAGGATGTGGTTTGTTACAAAATTGTGACTTAGATCCTAAAATATTTTAGGCGAGAGTGGTTACGGGCCCCTGCTTACTTAAGCAGGCCACTGGTTAGCGAATCCGACGCTCTTCATTCCAGAGGAACCGGTGAACTAAAAAATTCTAAGAAGAAAAGTTCAACATAGCGGCTTAGATTCCAGTAGTCCAGCATTGGAATTGCGTGAACAAGCAAGCTTCTGGCATCGGGCAAGTGGCTACTACAATATCGAACACTAATTGCTTAAATAAAGGATGGGAAAGTCGCAAATCACTCACAATGTCCTGGAGTTTCCGGTAGATATCGAACTGGACCTGCTCCGCCTCCACCTCCGCGCGGCGCGAATCCTCCTGCTTCCGCATCAGCTCAAACAGCTGTAGGCAAAACAAACAACAATAAGGGCGTCAAAACGGGCAATACTTCCGGTTAGGGCAATTGCGCGAGCAGCTTACCAGCTTGGCGTACGGGGACGCATTGATCTTCCGCAGCGCTTGGGCGCCGCGCTCCAGGTCTGCGGGGTCCTGGAACCCTCCAGTGGAGCCGGACATCTCGTCAGCGGGGGCGGGCTCTGCGCTGGGCGGAGCTGCCGGGGGAGGAGGAGAGGCGGCGGGCTGGCGGCGGAAGGAGAAGGCTCCGTCCGCGTATGCGACGTCGGCGAGCGACACCGCAACTGCGCCCGCGGATGCTACGGAGGCCGCCGCTTTCGCCGGCCGGAGTAGGCGGCGCATGGTGGGCTTGGGGCGCGAGGGTTTTCTGGGGGTTTTGCCGAAGCGGCGACGGTGAGAAGTAGGAGACGAGAGGAGGGGATAGCTCCCTGGAAGGGGGTTTTCCGGTGACCTTCTTTCTTGCTTTCCAAGCGAGAGTACTTGATGGGCCGGTATTGGGCCTCGCTAATAAATATACTCCCACTGGATTATTGAACTAAATTAGCCAAACCCTTGAGAGTCAGCCGCCGCTGGCCTGCATGCGGTGACCCAGCATACCATTGTATGATGTAATATGCTATAGTAATGTAATATGCTATAGTTGTTGATATAATTTTAATAAAATATTGTTTACTACTATTACATTTCTCATATTGGTCTAACAGAAACACAGCAGGTTCAAGACATGACTATAGGTTACAACTCGACTCTTTACAAAAGATCCAGAGAACACTCTAATTTAAAGAGAAAGAAAAAACTTCTATAAAAAAGAATCAGAAATAATCAACTCATAACTATCATGCTAATAAGATTAGCATCTAATCAATTTGGCTTGCATTGCGGCTATTGCAATACTCTACAAAAGTAGGTTCTATGGCTAGAGATTATAATCATATCTAATCAGCAACTTTGTCTTCACTTCGGTTGATGTATATGTTGACTTTCCTGATTTCATTGAAGGGCTTGAGCTGTTGATGAAGATTCCTTTGAGCATAAGTTGATATAGACGTCGTCTTATTGGCTTCAGAATCTAGTAAGGGTTAAGAAGATACGTTGAGTACGAGCGTACTCAGTAAGTTCATTAGAAAGAAGTGTTTGATGCACTAGCTACAGTCATAGACCACAGGTCGTAGGCAATGCAGGTTTTCATAAATATTTCTTCAAAGGTTGCTTTTTATTCTAAAAAACTACCGTCAGCCTTCACAGGTTGACCAGAACTTTCGTGGAGTTCCTTTCCTACTGCGTTCGTAGCTTCTTCCTGAAATAGGGAGTAACAAGTTACAGTTCTTACACTCTACAGAGGTGTGTTACTTTACCCATGAGAGATCTTAGCTTTGTTGCACAACCAAGTCATGAGCTTGTCCATACTTCCTTGGTATGGGGCCCAGTCTAAGATCCAAGTCAATCACTGTCCTTCTCCGCGACCCTGCATACCCGACGGATTGCACATCAAGCCTAGGATAAAACTTGTTTCCAATAACAGCCTAAGGTGTATAACCCTCATAGATACCAGAAGCCGTGGGACGTTGAGGGATCCCACCCATATCCTGACAACCCTCTATAAGAGGAGTTACAGGAACGGCCCGGTCATCCGTTGGCATGCGAAATGGGGGGGCGATCCAGCTTCTTCGTCCTATTCCAAATCTCATGGTTAACGTGTAATATACGACGCAAGAATCACTGGCGATATTGGTTGTTAAGTCCTAGATATTATGTTCTTTTACCACTGGAACTTTCATAGTAGGTTATTACCTCATGGTATATAACCTGTAATCATATTATTATGAAAATAGTGTTTTCTGACCTTTTTTGAAATGCACATGATGACAATATTTGATTTGCAAAATACTTTGCAAAAAATAATCAAAGGACATGAGGAAGTGTGAACTTGCCTTTTGTGATTGCAAGATTATGCACTCACGGTCTTCGAGACAATATAAGATCCAATATCTGAAATCAGCATCATTGGTCCGGTAAGGACTAATGTTTAAAGAAGCAATATGATATTATGCATAAGTAATGTTATGCATTTTGATAAAACTCCAAAGTGTATCCCCAATACTTTAAGTGAAGTGAACTTAGTTGATTCCTTTAAGAGTTAGTTCATCTTTAAAATTTACTTCACAGAAAATGCATTTATAAGGAACTTAAGTCTTGATATACAAGATATAAAAGTAGAGTGCAATAGTAATCTAAGATTGAGATTAGTTGCTATTTGGTTATTATGATGAAAGTCTATGTATTGGTTGTTTAAGGGTTGAAGGTAATTATTATAGAGTTATTGTTTGAAGTGGCAAAAAGAATAACCTTCGAAGAAAAGGTTTCTTTGGTAAGGTTTAAACAATATTTATGGTTGATAGAATGTGATTGATGTTGTTTGCTCTTGCTGGAATAGTTTGGACTTGAGATACTTTAGGTGTTAATTAAAATAGACCAAAGTTAACTATAAAAACATAAGTAGTTTATTAAACATGATGTTTATAAGCTTTTGAGACTAAAGTTAACTTTAAAAAGGTAAATAAACTTAATGTGTAATTTGTTTTAATTATTCCCAAGTTTTTAGATTTGTTATAAGTATGACTAAGGTGTGGAATTATTCATTTTATATTTAAGTGGATGACTAGATTAAATTTGTTCTGTTATTATGAAAATAACATGCAACTATTTAATGGAAGTATAATTCGGATGATATTATTAGTGTGTTAGATTTAAAGTCATGTTAAATATTATTTAGATATTAAGATCATTTCCCCTTAATATCAGTGAGTGATGTATAAAATGTAGGGGTTTGTAGCATGGAAAACAAAAAACATTCTACCGCATGCACACAAACAAGCCAAGACCTATCTACTAGATTGTAGCAATGAGTCGATAGAAGCACTCACCCTCGAAGATTCCAAAGCGGTTAACGAGAGCAGATTCTCGTGGGTGATGTAGTCGTACACTTGCCGATCTCAAGATTTACTATGGACACTTGCTAGTATTACAAAGAGGATTTACTATGGACTCTAATTTAGTTTACAAATCACACAAGTATTAATGTTTCCAGTTTAATACTGTTATAGCATGAATGTAAACATTTATCATAAAAACAAAGATATAATAATAAATACTTTTATTATTGCCTCTAGGGCATATCTCCAACAGTCTCCCACTTGCACTAGAGTCAACTAATCTAGATTACATGGTAATATACCGAACACCCATGGCGGTTTGGTGTTGGTCATGTTTTGCCCTCGGGAGAGGTTTAGTCAACGGATCCGCCACATTCAGATATGTGTGTACTTTGCAAATCTTTATGTCACCATCTTGGACATGCTCTCGAATAGCGTGAAAACGTAGCTTGATGTGCTTCAGCTTCTTGTGTGACCTTGGTTCTTGCGCATTGGCTATGGCGCCCATGTTATCACAATAGATAGACATTGGGTCCAGCGCACTTGGAACCACACCGAGCTCTGTAATGAACTCCTTCATCCATATCGCCTCTTGTGAATCCTCCGAAGCAGCTATGTATTCCGATTCGGTTGAAGATCTCGCCACAACGCTTTGCTTTGCACTCCTCCAGCTAACTGCTGCACCATTCAAAGTAAATACGTATCCATATTGAGATTTAGAATCATCCGGATCGGTGTTCCAACTAGCATCGGTGTAACCATTTACAACGAGCTGTTCATCACCTCCATAAGAAAGAACCATATCCTTAGTTCTTCTCAAGTACTTAAGGATGTTTTTGACCGATGTCCAATGATCCACTCCTAGATCACTTTGATATCTGCTAGTCAAACTAACAGCATATGCAATGTCGGGTCTAGTACATAGCATTAGCATGGCATACATGAGAGATCTTATGGCTGAGGCATAGGGAGTCTTACTCATCCTTTCTCTATCTTATGTCATTGCAGGACTTTGAGTTTTACTCAAGGTCATATTGGCCAACATGGGCAAGAACCCTTTCTTGCTATCTTCCATTCCAAACATCTTTAGAACTTTGTCCAAATATGTACTTTGTGACAATGATATTAGGCGCCTCGATCTATCTCTATAAAAATTTATGCCTAATATGTAAGCTGCTTCGCCAAGATCTTTCATTGAAAAACTATTATTCAAATAATCCTTGACACTATTAAGAAGGTCTACATCATTCCCAATCAACAATATGTCATCTACATATAGTATTAAGAATGCTACAGAGCTCCCACTCACTTTCTTGTAAATACAAGCTTCTCCATAAGTTTGTATAAAACCAAAGCTTTTGATTACCTTGTCAAAACATTGATTCCAACTTCGGGATGCTTGCTTCAATCCATATATGGACAGTTGAAGTTTGCATACCTTGTTAGCATCTTTAGGATCGACAAAACCTTTGGGTTGCATCATATACAACTCTTCATCAATGTCTCCATTGAGGAACGCCGTTTTGACATCCATCTGCAATATCTCATAATCATAATATGCAGCGATTGCTAACATAATCCTCACAGACTTTAGCTTCGCTACTGGTGAGAAAGTCTCATCGTAGTCAACTCCTTGAATTTGTCGAAACCCTTTTGCGAAAAGTCGAGCTTTATAGACAGTGACATTACCATCAGCATATGTTTTCTTCTTGAAAATCCATTTGTTCTCGACAGCCTTCCGGCCATCCGTTAAGTCCACCAAAGTCCATACTTGGTTTTCGTACATGGATCCAATCTCGGATTTCATGGCTTCTTCCATTTATTGGAATCTGGGCTCATCATCGCTTCCTCATATGTTGCAGGGTCATCGGTGTTGTCCACCAACATGACACTCATAACGGGATCATACCAATCAGGAGTGGTACGAGTTCTTGTCGACCTGCAAGGTTCCGTAGTAACTTCAACCAAAGTTTCATGATCAACATCATTAGCTTCCTCTCTTATTGGTGTAGGCGCCACCGGAACTACTTCTGGTGTTGCGCTACTCGCAAGTTCGAAAGAAGGTTCAACAACCTCGTCGAGTTCTACTTTCCTTCCAGTCACTTCTTTCGAGAGAAACTCCTTCTCTAGAAAGGATCCATTCTTGGCAACGAAGATCTTGCCCTCGAATCTATGATAAAAGGTATACCCAATAGTTTCCTTCGGGTATCCTATGAAGACGTATTTTCCCGCTTTGGGTTCAAGCTTGTCTGGCTGTAACTTCTTTACATAAGCTTCGCAACCCCAAACTTTAAGGAACGGCAATTTAGGTTTCTTCTCAAACCACAATTCATACGGTGTCGTTTCAACGGATTTAGATGGTGCCCTATTTAAAGTGAATGTGGTTGTTTCTAATGCATAACCCCAAAACGATAGCGGTAAATTTGTAAGTGACATCATAGAACAAACCATATCTAAGAGAGTTCGATTACGACGTTCGGACACACCATTACGCTGTAGTGTTTCCGGCGGTGTCAATTGTGAAAGTATTCCGCATTTCTTCAAATACTCGCCAAACTCGTAACTTAGATATTCACCTCCACGATCAGATCGTAGAAATTTAATCTTCTTATTACGTTGATTCTCTACCTCACTTTGAAATTCCTTAAACTTAGGGAAATTCCGCTTCCAGTGATCTTCTCCCTTGCAGTAAAAGCACTCAGTATCAGGCTTAGGCCCAACCTTGGTCTTCTTCGCCGGCGCGGTAACTTTCTTACCGCCCTTCTTGAAGTTTCCCTTTTTCTTAGACTTGCCTTGCTTCTTGAATTTGGTGGTATTATTGACCAACAACACTTGGTGCTCTTTCTTGATCTCCATTTTTGTAGATTTCAACATGGAGAAGAGTTCTGGCAATGACTTGTCCATGTTTTGCATATTGTAGTTCATCACAAAGTTCTTGTAACTTGGTGGTAGTGATTGGAGGACACGGTGAATCCCCAAAGCATTAGGAATCACTATTCCCAAGCTTTGAAGCTTGCCTGCGTGCCCAGACATCTTAAGCTCGTGCTCACTGACGGAGCTGCCCTCTTCCATCTTGCAGTTAAAGAACTTTTCAGAAGCCTCATAACTCTCAACTGTCGCGTGATCCTCAAATATCATTTTGAGTTCACGGACAATATCATGCGGGTCATGATTCTCAAACCTTTTCTGAAGCTCTGATTCCAAACCATACAAGATATCACACTGAACTGTGGAGTACTGATTCTTCCGAGCGAGGAAAACATTCTTTACCTCATCGGTGGCATTAGTTGCAGGCGGGTCACCCAGCGGTGCATCCAGCACATAGGTCAAATTACCAGCATTGAGGACAATCCTCAAATTGCGGAACCAATCCGTGAAGTTGCCTCCATTGTTTTTCAACTTTTCTTTCTCTAGGAACACATTAAAATTGATGGTAGAGGCCGCCATTGATCTACAACATATTTGCAATAGTTTAGACTAAGTTTATGACAAACAGAGTTCTAATTAATAGTTAAATTAATCTAGGTGAACTCCCACTCAAAACAATATCCCTCAAATTGTTTTAATGATCACACGAACCAAATCCACTACATCAAAACCGATCATCACGAGAGTTGATGTAGGTTCAATGGCGAACAATCAATATGTTCATCATATCTACTATATGACTCATGCTTTACCTTTCAGTGATATGTGTTCCGAGACAATGTTTGTACATGCTAGGCTTGTCAAGATCAAACTTTAGCTTCCGCATGAGCAAATCTGGCTTGCTCACGTTGTATACACTCGCAAAATCTAACACACCCGATCATCACGTGGTGTTTCGAAACAACGAGCTTTAGCAACGATGCTTACAAAGGATGAACACTTTAAAACTTGAAATTTTGTCTTGAGGGATCATCTTATAATGCTACCGTTGCAAACTAAGCAATACAAGATGCATAAAGGATTAACATCACATGCAATTCATAATATGTGATATGATATGGCCTTTCTTCTTGTGCTTTCTTTCTCCATCTTCAAGCATGAACATGGTCTCCATCATCACCGGTATGGCGTCAAGGTCAATGGCGCCGTCGCATGGTTGTCGTCCACCAGCTTCAACTATTACAACTACTTTGAATAGACACGCATGTCTTAACGGAATTTAAAATACAACCATATGGCTCCTGCCGGTTGCCGACTTACAATAAGGAACATTGCATACATCATATATAATCACAATTATGACCATATCACATCACAGTACACCCCTGCAAAACAAAGTTAGACGCCTCTAATTTTATTTGCATATTTTACGTGGTTTGGGGCTTTCAATAAGTGTCGTTCTAACTTACGAACAAGAACCACAACGTTGATGTTTGAACTATCAAGTGCCTGTTATAAATTGAATCTATACTATGATGGGAGAGACAAACACCCGCAAAGCCACTTATGCAATACTAGTTGCATGTTGAGCGTGGAGCAAGTCTCATGAACGATGCCATGTAAGGTTAGCCCGGGCCGCTTTATCCCATCATACTGCAAGATGCAAAGTACACAAAAATCAATTGATAATAAAAGCACCACCGCCCACAATGACCATTGTGTTCTACTCGTGCAACAGATCTACATATAGACACGACTCTGATACCACTGTAGGGGTTCGTAGCATGGAAAACAAAAAAATTCTACCGCATGCACACAAATAAGCCAAGATCTATCTACTAGATTGTAGCAACGAGTCGATAGAAGCACTCACCCTCGAAGATTCCAAAGCGGTTAAAGAGAGCAAATTCTCGTGGGTGATGTGGTCGTACACTTGCCGATCTCAAGATCGTGAGCGATCCTTCCGTGTGTTCAGCTGGCGCTTCCACAACAACACGTTCTGTACTCGATGAAGACCTTCCTTTCCCTTGTTCCAGCAGGCAGCGGAGGTTGTAGTTCTCCCCTTGCGATTTCGGCAGCACGCCGGCGTGGTGTCGGAAGTAGAGGGAAGATCCCGTGGGGCTTCGCCTAAGCCGGTGCGAGTTATGGTGGATTTAGAGTTTCCCGAAGATCTAGGGTTTAGAAGACCGGGAGGAGGAGAAGATGTCAGCGGCGCGACGGCGGGTCGGCGGCGACTCGGGTGGAGAGTGGCTAGGGCTTGTCGTGTTGAGGCAACCCTCTCCCTCTATTTATGAGAGGGAGGGCAGCCTTGGGAGGGGTGGGTTTGAATCCAAACCCAAACCCAAGTTGGATTGAGAGAAGTACTTGTTTCTTCTCCCACTAGGAAACCATTGTTCCAATTTGACTTTTCAAACTTCCCGTTTGACTTTTAATTTAGAGCTTTATTTCTCTCTTGCAAATGCCAACACCAAGTGACCTAGGATATGATTCAATCATTCCACTTACCCATGACACATTCATGGACCATTCTCCTTCCAGATCGGTGAACCTTCTAGAACCTCTCCGATGAAAACATCGGAATCTTTCCCGAACTCCGGAATCGGACTTTCCTTATATGAATCTTATTCTCCGGACCATTCCAGATCTCCTCGTGATATCCTGGATCCAATCCGAGACTCAGAACAACATTCGGTATCCCTACTAACATTCCATATCTACTAAACAACATCGAATCCTTAAGCGTGTCTCCCTACGGTTCGTGAATTATGCGGACATGACCGAGACACTTATCCGATCAATAACTAATAGAGGAATCTGGAATTTCATATGGCTCCCACATATTTCTATGATTACTTTGCGATCGAATGAACCACTTACATACGATACCAATTTCCCTTTGTCTCACGATTGTTTACTTATCCGAGGTTTTGATCGTCGATATCTCTACATACCTAGTTCAACCTCGTTACTGATAAGTACTCTTTTCTCGTTCCCGTGATATGTGATCCCTTGTGAACCAGTCACATGCTTGTAAGCTAATTGGATGACATTCCACCGAGAGGGCCCCGAGTATATCTATCCGTCATATGGATGGACAAATCTCACTCTTGATCTATGCGCCTCAACCCATACTTTCCGAACACTCAATGCCACCTTTATAGCCACCCAGTTACGGTGTGGCGTTTGATGTCATCAAAGTATCCATCCGGTGATGGTGATTAACATGATCTGATGGTCGAAGGAATTAGGTTACTATGTATCAGAAAGCTTATATCAAACGAACTATTGAAATGACTTGATCTTAATGCTACGCTTATCTATAGGAGTATGTCCATCATATCATTCTCCTAATGATATGATCATGTTGTTAACAACATCTAAATGCTCATGATCGGGAAACCACAACCATCTATTAACCAACAAGCTAGTATTACAAAGAGGATTTACTATGGACTTTAATTTAGTTTACAAATCACACAAGTATTAATGTTTCCAGTTTAATACTGTTATAGCATGAATGTAAACATTTATCATAAACACAAAGATATAATAATAACCACTTTTATTATTGCCTCTAGGGCATATCTCCAACATAAAATTATCTTTAAGGTTGTGGTTTTGAATTTTGATTTTAAGGTTTCAAAATAGTATTATTAAGTTAATGATTTACACTTAAGTTTTATTATAAATCTTAGTTATGGTTTAGAACTTTGGTAATTATATTTTAAAGTTTTCATATTTCTAAAGAGATATAATTATTTCTTACTTAAGAAATGTATTATTGAATTTGTAAAATAAGTTATAGATAAGGATTTATTATTTCAAAATATTTAAAACTTTTCTAATAATATATTTAATATTTTTCTAGTGTGATATATTTATTCAAGACCTTAAAAATGATTTTTATTTATTTTTAAGTATTATTTTTATGTTTACAAAATTCCATAAAGGGTTAAATGTCTTTGAATACTTACTTCATATTTTATTTATCTAAAAAAAACAGGTTAGTATTTTTATAAAATAGTAGTTTTACTTTTATACACAAGAACTATTTTTTAATAGGATTTTTCCTTATTTTATGAAATTTTACTTAGGATTTAACGATGTTAATATTTATTTGCTTTATATTTATTTTAAACAAATAAAGTTATTTTTTATTAGGTAGATCTTATTTTTATGATAATTTTAACATATTAGATGTATTTTTCTGATTTTTCTATAATTTTTTATAGCTAAAAATGTTTAGAGGTTATTTTGGTAATTCATTTGTTTTATTTTTATTTTATTTCTTATCCTAATCAATTTGGGCCGTTTGGTTGGGCACATGGGCCATCCTATCCCATCTAGAGCTGGCTCGGGTCATCCAAACCACGACCCATCTCCCTCCTCTCTGTTCTCTTGCACACTGATATGTTGGAAACGTATTTATAATTTTTGATGATCCATGCTTGTTTGGTATCTACTTTGCTTTACTTGTCCATGCTTTGAGGTGCTTTTTACATGTTTTCTGGTACTAACCTGCTAACAAGTTGCAACAGTGTCAGATGCCTGTTTTCTGCTGTTTTTGGTTTCAAAAAAGTTAGTAAAGAAACATTCTCGAAATTGTACGGGACAAACATCAAAGTCAATTACTTTCCGTGGGGAACAAGAAGTCCACAGGGGAGACGAGGAGGCATGCCAGGGCGGCTAACCCCCCTAGGCGCGGGTGGGACCTACCCCGCGCCTGGGTAGGGTTTGCCCCCTTTGGCCGCCGCCTCTACCTTCCCCTTCGCCTATAAGAAGCCCCCGATACATAAACCCTAAGCACCCAATCAAATATCCACAAAACCGTTTGTAGCCGCCGCCACCATCGTCCCTAGATCGGGGGGATCTGAAGTTCTTCTCGGCACCCTACCGGAGGGGATATCATCCCGGAGGCCTTTTCTCCGGTATGATGCGTGGGTAGTTCCACCTTGGACTATGGGTCCATGTAGTAGCTAGATGGTTGTATCTCCTCCTTTGTGCTTTTATGTATAGATCTTGTGAGCTTCGTTCATGATCAAGATCTAATCTATTTGTAATCATGCATGTTGTGTTTGCGGGGATCCGATGGATATTGAGATTATTATGTTGGTTTGATTAATGGTTTTGTCATTATGATTCTATCATGTCTGTGTTGTTTGTGATCTTGCATGCTCTCCATCGTTAGTAGCTATCTTGGCCAAGTAGTTGCTAGTGACTCCAAGAGGGGGTATTTATGCTCGATAGTGGGTTTATGCCTCTAGTTTCCAAGGGAAGTGACAGAAATCTCTTCATTGTAGACCTGTTGTTGCCACTAGGGAGAAAACAACGGTCTCTTGTTTATGGAACATGTGGACTGTTTACCTTACACACTTTGCTTAAAGCAGTTGTCTGTTGCTTGCAACTTAATACTGGAGGGGGTTCGGATGATAACCTGAAGGTGGATTTCTAGTCCTAGATGCAGTTGGATGGCGGTCTATGTATCTTGTTGTATTGCCCAATCGAATATCATAGGATCTTTCTGACTAGTAATTGCATTGTTATGCCTTGCTCAGTTCTTGTCAATTGCCCTGATGTAATTTGTTTACCCTTCATGCCATGTTGTTTATATAAGGATAGCACCTCTAGTGAACTATGGACCCCGGTCCAATCTTTACCATTGATACATCTTCCACTGTTACTTGTTTACTTGCTGCAAACCACCATTATCTTCCACGCCATACGTTTAATCCTTTGTTATAGCAAACCGGTGAGCTTGACAACCTCACCGATTCGTTGGGACAAAGTCTTGAGTTTGTGTTGTGCAGGTCTCCGCGTTGCTTGCAACACCCGTGTGACGTTTCCTTCCTCCTACTGGTTTGATAACCTCAGTTTCTTACTGAGGGAAAACTTGCTGATGTGCTGCTTCATACCTTGATCTTGGGGTTCCCAACAAAGCGCTCCTACATCAACTCAGCGTTGCATCACACATACACACGACACATCCCCACTCTCACTCGTTCCTCCACCTCACACGTTCACGCCACCGCTGACGCTCACCTAACCAACGCCAACCAAATTCGGTGCTGTCGGTTACTGCTGTGTGTTGCCGCTGGCTCGCCACTGCCTCCTCTTCCCTTCTCCTTGTCGATTGGTTTCAATCGTGGCCTCGCACGCGTCTGGCCGAAACCCTAGTTCTGCCTTGGCATGGCCGTTGTCGATTCTGGCGGTGTTGTTGCTTGGCTACGACACTCTCTGCGCGCTACAGTCGCTGCTGGGACGGCTCGACACGGTACAGGCGCCTCGGTGCCCATCGTGCCGCCGTGTTGCTACACTCGCCGCCTATGTCTCCTCTTCGGCGAGCTAGGACTCGCCCTAGGTAGGTACTCCTTCTCCCCTCTCTACATCTTTTACGGTTACCCTTTTTTACTAAAGATCCTAGATTTCTGGTATTGTTTATAATACAGAGGTCATGTGATAATTAAATGGTCCTCTTTGATTGCTCTCTTCTAACTAGTAGATAAACCAAGCATATACAATTGTGCCTGGGCTGTCACAGTTGTGCTCAGCTGTGTGAGAAATATGACTAATTTGATAATACTCTAGCTTCCTGTTATTTTGGGCAGTGAATACATATGTGCTTAATTTGCTGAATTTGCAGTTAGGTAGATGATGTTTGGCTATCCATGTTGACAGCTAGTGTTAAAAATGATTCCTGGAAGAAAGTATTCGGGAAGATGATCTAAGTAAACTTCTTGGATTTATTACAGAAACTAAGGGATGCTCTTGGAATTGAATTAAAACATGTGTAAGCTATGGATTGGCACTACTAATCCAATCTGGTGGTGGCAATTCATATATATTTTTATAAGTTATGGATTCAGTAATGTTCAACTGAATTTTATGTTTGTCAATATGACAGTGATGTCACACACCAATGATTCCTAGCTAATTAGCTAGGAAAATGATCTAAAATTTAGTGTTGGTTGCTTGCATATGGTTTTGAATGAGCTATTGATGATCATATCATGCAAAGGTGTGATCTGGGATAAAAATGAATTGGAATATGCAATGTAGATTATCTTTATCTATCTAATTGCTTGATATCTGGATAATTGATTCCTAGATGGTTAACTAGGGAAATGATAAAAACTCTTTGGTGATTATCTGCAAGTGAGATTGGTTGTTTAATCTATATTGTCTATATGAGAAAGTATATTGGGAATGATTCCTAACAATTTAAGCTAGGAAAATGATTTGTAAACTTGCATATGTTTCCTTCTCACTTACTATCTATCAAGAAGTCATATTTAAGATCAAGTGTACCTTAGAATAGTGACTTCTGCTAACTGGAATTAACTACTGTGGTGCCTCTTTTAAGAGTGTGCACAGTAGTGAATATTAATTAGCCTAACCTGGTGCTGAAAATACTACAATGATGTAACCAGAGTGGCATAGTAGGAAGATAGGGCTTATAGCTAGTGGTGCAAAATTCTGAAGCTACAATGGCATTCTTGGATAGATCAATCTATTGTTTTAAACCGATTGGCTCAGAATTAAGGTACGACTGCCAAGGATGCATAGGCTGAGGCACAAAATGTAAATAAGAATAGATACTTGTGTCCCCTAAAGCTTTATGATGAGCCTTGCATAGCATTTCTATGTAATACTGAGAGATCCCTTTTTTAAAAAATCCTCTCATACAAGAATGGATGATATGATTGATCCTAGGAATGGGTACTTACCTAGTGTTGCACATGTTGATGAACTGTGCTTGTAAGCTTGTGGTTATTCTTGATCCACTGCTGGTGCAAACCCTATCCTTTTAGCTCCTGACTTGATCTATTAAATCTGCTACTGCTTTTCTTCTGCTGGTGCTCCTGGATCTTGTCTTCCCCCTTATT
This sequence comes from Avena longiglumis, assembly GCA_030063025.1. NCBI lineage: Eukaryota > Viridiplantae > Streptophyta > Magnoliopsida > Poales > Poaceae > Avena > Avena longiglumis. The sequence goes on from CP125978.1 coordinate 367,990,303, forward strand.
CTAGCTCTTGGATGGCTCCAGGGAGCAACCAGAGCTAGAGATGTGGTGAGACGGTGGAGTAATACGTGTGGTTTTTATCCAGTGGTTGGCTCTGATGATAGATGAGTGTGTGTTCTTGGTACACTCCAAGCAGTGTTCTTGATACACTTTACTACAAATAGAGATATGTAGTTTTGGCTGGAATGGTTGGATTTGTGATTTGTGTTTTCTTGAGAGAGAACTGCTAAGAACAAAAGATGTTCTTTGTGGTGTTCTTGGGCTAATATAAAGTCTGTTGGTATGGTTGTGTGTGTGTGGAGATAGTATATGGTAGCAGCTCAGCTACGACTGGTACTCTCTCTCTCTTTGCTGACCTCTTATGGTGTTGACAACACACTAGTGCATGCTGGTGAGTGAGCAACCTGCTTGCCTGTTATGGTTTGGGGATCAGATCAAGTAAAAGCTTGATATTTCCTAATGTTTTATCTCTTTACCTTCTTATCTGGATTTGGTGAAACTTGCCCAGGCCAATGATGCTGTGCTGAGGCTAAGCTACTATGATAAGGACAGATACTACAATGTGGCCCCTATTTGATTAAATACTCGATGATGAACTCAGGCTCTAGCATTTCTAGGCCAAATCTGAGAGAACAACTATTAAACTAACCCCCTGTTTACGATCTATCCTATTTGTCTATTTCTTTTGCAGGGACAAGAATATTGAAGACATAAAAGATGAAGGGAATAGATAGGATTAGTTTTTAGGGTTCTCTTTTCATGTAATTTATTTTCTCTTTTGAAACACTATAGTAGTATTCACTTGTTGTAATGTGTATTTATTATTTGTAACTTATAAAATATTCAATGTAATAAAGAATTCCTTTTGCCTCATTTATTTAGACTTGTACTTTGCAATATTTACTAAATGTTATAAAACATTCTTTTGAGAATAAGTACTTGTAATATTTGATTCTTATTGTTGCGTCTCTCATGTATTTTCATTATTAGATATTATGGGATTTTAATACATATTATTTTTGGAATAATAATTTCAATGTCTTGTTTAAATCCAACATAATGTGGTGATCTATTATTACTTCATATGCCTTATTCTATTACAAATTCACATTTAAATTATTGTTATGGAAATCATTTATTTTTATCTAATTGACTCGATTTGTGGATTTTTTAAATTCATTTGAAGTCAAACTTGAAATTCAATACATGTTTGAATTATTTTCCCCTTCAAAATACAAAGATCCAATAGAGGTCATGTCGAAATTTGTCGCACCTGTACTGATGTTCCCACTAGTACAAGAGAGATCTCGATCCCTTTATATGTCTTCTTGTTTTGCGCGAAAATTCTCCAGATTTTCTTATGCATAAATGCAATGCACACACGTGTGGCATCACTATTTCTAGATGCTAATCCTGGGATATTACACCGCCCCTGCGTCCCCTCCACTAGACTAGCCGGTCGGAGATGGACAAAGGGGGGCATCAGATCTAGGTCTAGGTGTAGGATTAGTAGGTTTTTGCGGCAGTTTGCCGCGGTTTGGCGCTTTGTCGAGAGTGCATGGCGAGATCCGTTGCCCTGGATCGTGCCATCCCTGCTGATTTTGCTTCTGGTCACGGAGCTCTAGTGGAAGGAGCCAAAGGCGACAAGCGACGAGGTGGTTAGCGGCTCCGTCAATAAAGGGCCTTTTAGGAGCTCTCTTTTGCTGCAGGGTGGTGATGTTATGCTCCCTCTCCTGGCTGGCCGTGGCGGCGAGGAGGAGAGTGAGTGCATCTTGGCATTCATTGAGGTTCTATCTTCCCTGTCTGGCCATGGTGGCGAGGGGCGAGGTGAAGCAGGGCGACTCATACCTCTCTGCTTGCGAATGAGGGGGTTGTCCATGGCGCTAGGCAGATCTTGCCTCGGCTTGCTCTTATCATCAAGGAGATGGAAGGTGCGTGTTGTGGTTCTCTTCGGGGCGTCCAGTTCGACAAGTTGCAACCTAGGAGCTTTCCAAGCAACGACATTGAAGCCGAAGCTATCTTGGTCGAAGGGCGGCCGTGGGTTTCAACCTCCAACGGAGGCCCCTGTTCGAAGCTTGCTCCCAGAGCTCGACGTCTTGATAAGGGCAAGTGGTTCGTCCCCGTCGTTGCCAAGATGGCTGGCAGTCTGCTTCTTCTCCGGTTCGGAAGGCGTCATGAGCAAGAGACCTCGACCTCGCTGGTTCTTGGCTGGAGGTCGCCGGAGTTTGGTGGTGGCGACGCCCAGGGACTCGATTGCTTTTTATCCTTTAGTTCTGGTGTGTTTTTTGTTAAGTGGAGGCCTCTTTTCTTCTTTTCTAGCTTTGCTAGGGTGTTATTTGCAAGGGGGCACCCAATTCTTTGTACCTGCCACGTTTTAACATGCAGCTTTTAGGATCGACTCGACCCTTCTATTGTGCAAAAAAACACACCGTACCAAGGTGATTTCTGATTTGTGATGAAAAAGAAAAGAGAAGGGATGGTTAGCCTTGATCGATACAGTAATTAATATCGGAATTCCAAAGTTTACCTTAGGCTCATGCTGAGAGTTGATATCACGCTGCATGCAACTAAAAGCGGACGCGTATTCAAAGTATTCACGCAAGAAAAAGGAACAAAGAGAAAATCATGAAAAAGTTGGGAGGTTTTTTTAAGCAGGAAAGGAGCACTGCAGGGAGTTAATATGGGTGATTAATATACAATTTAGCCTAGTAATTCGATATCTCCTAAAAACATTATTAGCCCAATAATCTAGTGCGAAGGGAGTATTCGACTATATTGGCCTTGAGTTATGCCGCCCTGTATACCATTTTACACGCTTGGGTTGGTGTTTCAAAAAATTAAGAAGAACTCTAATTGGAGTTGGACTAGCTTGGACCTTGGAGTAAAAAAAATTGTATCCGGAGTTCATACATTGTAGTTGATATTTGTTTTTAGGTTCAAAAAACCCATATGAAAAGCTTAATCCGTCGAATAAAAGGACTAGCTTGGAGTACAAAATTATTTGTATCTCGAGGTCATACATTGCAGTTGATATTTGTTTTAGGTTCAAAAGACGTACTATGAAAAGCTAATCCGTCGAAGAAAAACATGCCTTGTTTGTAACTTTGTGTGGTATCCCTTGCAAACTACCACATGACCCTATGTGTGTGTGTGTGGGTTGGGGGGGGGGGGGTGGGGGAGGCTCTAAGCGTTAAGGCGATGAAGAGACTACCAAGTAATTGACTTCAAATAATAACCATATTGTAGAGAATTCGATTATGATGTTAAAGAGTCCATTTAGTCTAACAACTTCATAAGAATACTAGTAACCATCCAAGCAATTTGATGGCCGGCAGGCTATTAATGAGCAAGAATTGCTGGGTTTGTCGTCTATTTTATCTTTCATCAATTAATCGTGGCTAATTTGAACTAGTGAAGTATGTGTAGTCGTCGCTAGTTGGTCCATTGACCTATTTGTATTTTTATTACTTTTAAATCTCTTTATACTATTATTGATAATTATTAATAGATCGATGAAATTTTGTAAAATAAACTCCAAACTCTCAAACTCCTTCGAGAGATGCAACACCACGCCATCAAATAAGGAGTAGATTGCCCCTTGAGGAGTGTTAGTCAATGTTCGTGTGGGGATGGCCTCTACAATCTAGCAGGCGCGGTTTAGGGATTATCAAGACATGTCCATCAGTGGCCTCACCAATTCAAAGTCATTAGAATCTCATGCTTGCAAGTTTCATCTGGGCGATTTCTTCGGCAGTGGCCTCTATGCATCTACAAGGTGATGTGGTCTTGTTTAAAAAATGGAGGAAGCTCATGAGTTAGATAAGTCAACACTATTCATGCCATCAACGATAATAATAGAGAGTTTTCTGTCCTTCTGGCATGAACATGACAAAGGCGTGGCCCGAGGACAAGCTAGGAACGTGCACGGCACGGTCGAGGCGGGCGCTACCCGCGTCTACGAGGGCGCCCTCGAGTAGACGCCCGTTGGCGTTGTCCCTACACGTGCCACGAGGTAGGTGGGCCCAAGCGCGAGCGCCCACTCCCCCACCACCACAATTTTAATGTTTCCTATTGAAAAACATTTTCGATTTCAGGTAATAAAAAAACATTTTCGATTCCCGCTCGTCCCTAATAATTTTCCAATTCTGCGTGCCCTCCACCTCCTTTCCTTCTCCACGAAGACTCCGCCCCTTCTTCTCCCGGAAGAAACCCACTCCCACCAGGACGGCAAAAACCCCAATCACCCACCGAAAATTTCGCCCAAACTCAAAACACACACCGAAATTTCCATTTCCCCATCCCCTTTCTCCTAGAAACCCCTCTCACCGCAACTCAACTTGCCATCTCTCCGCCACCCCTCCGAACCCTTGTGGAATCTTCCAGTAACCCCAAGGAGCCAGGCGGAGAGGGCAAGAGGTGAAGGTGAGAGATGTCGGCGAAGCTGCGGGTGGAGGAGCTTCGCGCCGAGCTGCAGCGCCGCGGCTTCGACGCCTCCGGCACCAAGACGGCGCTCGTGAGTCGCATTCCCCTGTACCCCCGCCTCCCCCGCCGGTAATCTCGCCGCTGCGGCACACGGCACGCGCCCCTTAGTCTGCGTGCATTATGTAGCCGCGATTCGCCTCCAGCATTTGCTGTTGGTGTATGCGTGCGTGTGTATGCTCTGAAGCTCTTTGACGTATTGCTGCTCCTAATCCCGCGTGTGTAACTCGAGTTCCAGTGAGTCCACCGTGATAGTGAGGACGAGGATGGCTCGGTGCTTAACAGTGCTTGTGCATATGCGGATATGCCCGCACGCGATGTTTATCCTTATGCGTATAGACATTGGCACTTATGGGGATTGTCCTTGTGACTTATTACTTCCTGCAATGGCTTCTCCACCAGGTGCAAAGGCTGGACGCTGCCATACATAAGGAAGAGGAGGAGGCAGCTTCTGCAGCCCAGATATGTAATGTGGATGGAGTAGACGGTGTGGTCATGGATGACAAAGCGGGCGGCGATAACAAAAGGAAGAGAAAAAGGCGTGGTGGAGGTGAGAATGAGGAGGAAAATGACGTGTCTTCGGATGTCGCAAAGCTAGAGAGCATGGGTTACCGTGAGCTGCAGGCTTTGGCTAAGGTACGAGGGCTCAATGCTAATGGGAGCAAGAAGGATGTTATGCAGAGGCTGCTCTCCACCCCTGCTATTTCTGTGGCAATTGCGGATGGTGGTGTTCAGGACAAGAAGGAAGCAGTAGGAGGTTTGTTTATATGCTAGTTTATTATTTTTATTCCTTGTTGGAGGGTAGGATTTGCTTTACCCGGTTAGCTGTTCACTGTATGTTGGTGCAGCTGCTGGTGGGAAGGTTGAGGAGGTGTTGAAAAAGGAAAACATGGTCACAGATGTGACACTGGATGCCACACAGCTAGAGGGCATGGGCTACCGTGAGTTGCAGAAATTGGCCAAGGCACGGGGACTTGCGGTGAATGGGACCAAGAAGGATTTTATTGAGAGGTTGCTCTCGACTCCTGCTAATTCTGCGGCACTTGCTGATGGTGGTGTTCTGCACAAGAAGAAAATTGCAAAAGGTTTGTTGATCAATGAATTTCTCATATTGGTTACTGGAGGGGTGAGGTTTGAATTTTTCCTGCACAACTGTTTTATTGGTGTTGTTGTTTACATATTTTTGTTGGTGCAGGTGCTGTTGGGGCGGTTGAGGAGGAGGTGAAAAAGGAGAGGATGGTCACAGCCACGAAGAAAGGTGCTGCAGTGCTGGACGAGCACATCCCTGACCACATAAAAGTGGCCTATCATGTATTGCAAGTGGTGCGTGAGTTCATTATTGGCTATTTTCCCTACCTATACTGTATCTTGGATGTTTGCACTTCAATTGTAAGTTACGCAGGGGTCATGGAATTCCTATTACCTACGCAGTATGCATATTGGATGAGTTTAGACTAGAGATAAGATTCTTCCATGAATGTCAAACTTGGACAATTTGATTTCCTTCTATTCTTGCATGTCATGTCCACTTTCTCACTTCCACTGTAAATGTTCATAAATGTGATAGCCTTTTGTGGCACAAAAATTTACCACCATAGCAGGCCTAGTTCTACCACGTGTTTAGATAATAGACCAATGAAAACTTACAATGGCATCCCTCATTTGTCATCTTTGTATTCACTGTTTTCAGTAGCTACAAAGCTTTCTCCTGGTCATCTCCTCATAATGTTATCCCATTAATTAGCTACCTTAAGACTTATATGCTTTGATCTGAAGTGTGATCTGTTCCTTTTACTATTTTTCTTCTCATCTTTATGTTATACATATTTTATTGCAGGGTGATGAGATATATGATGCCACCATGAACCAGACTAATGTTGGAGACAACAATAATAAGTTTTATATCATTCAAGCTTTAGGTTTGTGCTGCAAGTTACTGCTGCTTACTTGGTCGCTTGTTTTCCTTGAGAATGCCTTTATCCACTGCATTTGATAGCATCCCTCCCTTCCAATAGTTGAGTGATATGAATTTGATCCATGAGAATGCTGTTACTTTCTTGAAATGTTGGTCACTTCTCTTTCCGTTTCATCTACTTGGACCATGCCACATAGAAATGCACTTGTGCCCGTACAAATGATGGTAACATTCAATAATAAAAATAACCAGTGCTTGTTAACTGTAGAATCTGACGCTGGTGGAAGCTTCATGGTTTACAATAGATGGGGGAGAGTAGGGGCACGAGGTCAACAAAAGCTGCATGGTCCCTTTCCAACACGAGACGAAGCAATATATGAGTTTGAAGGGAAGTTTGAGGATAAAACTAAAAATTCTTGGTCCGAGCGCAAGAATTTCAAGTTCTATCCAAAGAAATACGCTTGGCTTGAAATGGACTATGGTGAAGTTGACAAGGAAACAGTGAGATTTGACTTAAGTTGCATTTTAGTAGTTACTCTGCAGTTTTACTCCTGTTGTTTATAATTCTTTGGTCTTCAAATTTTAGACTCAGATTCAGAAGAAAGGTTCCATGGCTGATCAGATAAAAGAGACAAAGCTTGAAACTCGAACTGCACAATTCATATCCCTCATTTGCAATATAAGCATGATGAAACAGCAAATGATGGAAATAGGCAAGTCACTTGGTAGTTGCTGTGTTTTCAACTGATGTGGGTATCATAATATTCATCTATTTACAGTGAGCTCTTATCTGTATCTATATGTTGCATCTGATAATGTTAGCACTATGCAACCGTCAATGATGTATCACCACCTTCATGTGCTGACGTGCTCCCATATCCGTGCAACTTAGGTTTCTTTGATTCAGCAGTTATACATGCAACTTAGGTTTCTTTGATTCAGCAGTTATACGTGCAACTTAGGTTTCAGTGATTCAGCAGTTATAACTATGGGCGTTAGTTTTATGAAGAAAATACGATAAAAAATACAGTTAATGGCCAAATAGGAAATACGTATGATCATCTGCTTAACTACCGGAGTTGAATTAATTTGGTTGGGTTTTTATGTTCTATATCGTTCCACAGGTTTCTTTTTTTACAAGTATATTCCTGTTGCTTAATCATGTACTCCCTCCGATCCATATTATTGTTCTCAACTTTGTATAGATACGAATGCATCTAGTCTAAATACTTAACTAGGTACTTACGAATCTAGACAAAGCTGAGAACATTAATATGGACCGGAGAAAGTAGCATTTTCTGTTAACTAATTCATGTTACCTATCCAATTAGGTTATAATGCTGATAAACTTCCTCTTGGAAAGCTAAGCAAATCAACAATACTTAAGGTGAGTTATATGGATGCTTCTTTGTCAGGAATTATGAAATCACTGTGGACATAAGATTACATGTTGAAGAAAATCAGACATCAATAACATGGACTCTAGAACTTCTTTTAGATGTAGATGTAATTGCCGTGTGCAGTAACATGGACTCTAGAACTTCTGTTTGATGTGGATCCTATCTTTTCTCTCTGAGTTTCATAGCTTTCCACAGGGTTATGATGTTCTGAAGAGGATTTCCAATGTTATTTCACGTGCAGACAGGAGACAACTTGAACAATTGACTGGGTGAGTATACTTTCTTTTAATTAGCCAAATGATCGCGCCCTGTTTTGGAAGTTTTTTTCGCGTTGCTTGTTTAAACCTTGTATCATCATAGTCCTTAACTTTATGCAAAATAAAAAATTATCTAAAATTAAACATTAATCTAAACAATTAATCAAAAGTTAGCGAGATTTGACTGCAACAGTCAAATATAACAACCGAACGTGCCAATTTCTTAGTGCAAGCTTGTAAACTCTCTACTTTTCAGTGAAACCGGACACAATCCTTTTGCGTTTTCTCAAAATAAAACATAAATTAGTGCAAGCTAGTTCATCCTTGAATGATAAAAACATCAGGTATTGCCTCACTAGGATAGATTACATGTTGTGGTTTCCCTCCTACGTTTGAGTCTTTGAGATAACAAAGATTTCTCTGGAAATATCTGCATGAATTGATGATAGTTACGAATGCATGACATCTTTTTCCTCTATATTTAGTTCACTTCTTTTAAAGGCCAGATGATTTGTACTCATTGCAATGTCCTTATATTACCTCTGGTTGCAGGGAATTCTACACCGTGATTCCTCATGACTTTGGGTTTAAAAAGATGCGTGAGTGTCAACTTTCTAGATTGACTGAACTTACAGTCACCATTTCACAATTCAGCTATGTTTTATACCGCCTAAGAGTAAATCAGACCTAACAATTCATCTGACAGGTGAATACGTTATTGACACTCCTAAAAAATTAAAAGCTAAGCTGGAAATGGTAATACTACTATGTCTGTGTTAATTTCAGAAGCTCACTGTCTTGAAACGTTAAAATTTTATGTTAGACAAATCATTATTTTCAAGAAAAAATTTAGGACAATGAATCTTCTTAGTAGAATTTTTTGATTCAGAGCGAGCATCCTTTGGTCCTTTAGACTTTCGAATATTAGTGTTCTGATATGTAGTCTATGGAAGAAACTTGCCAGTTATTCTTCTAAAAAAAGTTATCAGGGTTGTTTATAATTTATGTGGATTGTAGTTCCACATTCAAATTCTTTTCTCACAAATATTATATGCCCTCTATGAATTCCAGCTTTGTCTCTACTACCACCCTCAGTGTTCTTTGTTGTTTCTTCATAGGTTGAAGCCCTTGGTGAGATTGAAATTGCAACTAAGCTTCTGGAGGATGGTTCAAGTGACGAGGTAGGATATTTTGCAAATAAATCTAATTGCAGATATCAATCATTTATAAGCTTTTATCAATTGCAAAATCTCCATTTATCTTAAGTTCAAGCTTGTGGTTCATGTGACTATGCTAACACGCTTTTAGTCTGTCTTGGGTAACAATAAATGTAATATGAACTTGTACTTGTTGCTTAAACTAGTTTTCATTGTTTAAGTGACTATTGCATTTTTTTGTACATGTATACCCTTGCACATGTTGCCACTAACTTCACATGTTTCACAATGTAGGAGGATCCACTGTACGCTCGATACAAACAACTTTCTTGTGACTTTATGCCTCTAGAAGTCCATTCAGAAGAGTACTCTATGGTAATAGTTCTACCAAGAATCTCTATTCACAGTGATGTTTAGACATTCCATGTTGTGGTCACTAGGAGCATAAAGGTAGCGACTGTCATTGTAACAACTTAAATTAGGAAATCTTTCACATTTCCTTCCTTAAAAATGTCCGAGAGTATTTTATTAGCAATGATCGATTTAGCATGTTGAATGGATTAATTTGTGCTGTCCACTCCTTTAGTCCTTTACTCTCGTGAATGTTGATATTTGTCAAGTTTACCCTGAAAAGCATTTGCATTAATCACATTTGAAATTTTCTCCTTTCCAGATAAAAACATATTTGGCGAATACACATGGCAAAACACACTCAGGTTATACTGTTGACATATTGCAAATGTTTAAGGTGTCAAGAAATGGTGAAACAGAGCGGTTTCAGAAGGTCAGCGAGTCTTCCTAATCAGCCATGTCTAAGCATCGCAAGAGAACTACTACCTCTGTTATGAACTCCCAAAAACGCCGTGTATATTTAGGATCGGAGGCAGTACTATAAATGGCTAACTCTGAAAATGTTCTTGCAGTATGCTAGTGCAGGAAATAGGATGCTTTTATGGCATGGTTCTCGTCTGTCCAACTGGACTGGGATCTTTTCTCAGGGTAATTTATGCTATCATGCTTTTTCTTCATAAGTCTATGGAAGATAAATCCACTTAGCTTTCTTTGTTTGTTTTATGAGTTATGACATACTATTTGCTCTTCCTGGGGGGTCCCAGAAACAACATTTGGGTCTTGTCATATGTTCGGAAATGTTATTTTACTTTCATCTGGATGAATTGATGCTTCATTATCTTTTAAATGTATTCCCCTGTGGAGTCTGCCTTCATGATTATCACCCCTTTTTAAACCAGAATTTATTAGAAATGAATGGCAATTTTAAAACTAACAATGTTATTCCTCTCAGGTTTGAGAATTGCTCCTCCTGAAGCGCCTGTTACTGGCTACATGTTTGGAAAAGGGGTTTATTTCGCTGATATGTTCTCCAAGAGTGCAAACTACTGCTATGCTTCAGAAACATCTAGATCTGGGGTGCTGCTTCTGTGTGAGGTCTGTTTGTTGTTCACACCTCCAAAATATTAGAAGTTTAGCATATTGTGTGTTAGATGTTAGCCCAGCAATTTGTGTGCCTGTGTTTTCTTCAATTGTTGTAGTATTCACCTCTCCTCTTATCTATGGTTAAGACTTGGTTTCAAGATCCCAACCATTTTTATTTGAGTTTTATACTCCCTCTGATCCAAATTAATGGCCTTGGACTTGTCTAGATTCAAATGTATCTAGACATGTTCTAGTGCTAGATACATCCGAATCTAGAAAAATATGAGACCATTAATTTGGATCGGAGGGAGTAATATTATTCATGTTTGATAATTTACATTTCTATGTGAGGTCTGCTTTTAACTTTTGTTTAATTAACAATTCTCAGGTTGCGCTGGGCGATATGAATGAACTACTAGCTGCAGATTACAATGCTAATAACCTGCCCAAGGGAAAACTAAGGTCAGTTACTGATACAAAATCCTTTCTGATCAATTCCAAAACTGCCCTGTTTTTTTTACAGACAATACTGCCCTGTTAATTTAAAAAACACTAATTTTACATTATGATTATTAAGCCTTGTGTAAAATCAAGTCCTTTAATTTATTGATTAATGCTATTCGCCAATCTCACAAAATCATACAGGGATAATATTTTTGTACAAAATGCATGATCCTATCCTATCAATTGAAACCCTGTCAGAAGCTTAATGTGTTCCCCTTTTAATACAGCATAATGATTAGAACATAATTTTCTACATTTTTTCTGAAACAAGGCAAACGACTTGCTATTTCATCATTTAAAAAGGGGAAGTTTAAGAGGTCTTACAAACCAACAAACTTGACCGAAAGGTGAAGGCTAGAAAAAAGCCTACTCTCGTGGAGTAGTTACACTCAAGGCCTTAGCACCGGCTAGGCTCCACAAAGCCACTTCCTCTTTGATTTTGATTGCAAGCATGGTGGAGGTAGAAGCGTTGTTCTGAAAAATGCGGGCATTCCTCTCTTTCCATATTTCCCAAGATACCAACATTGCAAGGGAGGTCATGGCCTTCCTCGATTGTCCTCTCTTGTGAATCATCTTCATCCACCACTCTTTGACATTGTGTATGGCGTGCCAACTATGCGGGTCGACATCATGAAGACCAAGCCAATCCTTGACGGCGCTGCAAATACGTGTAGTGAAGCGACATTTGAATAGAAGATGTGATGCGGTCTCTTGAGCTTGATTGCAAAGTTTGCATTGTCCACAATTAGGCCATCGCCGTTTCTCGAGTCTATCCGCTGTCCAAACTCGGTTTTGGAGGATTAACCAAGAAAAAATCTTTCATGTAGGGGGGCCCATGACTTCCAAACCAAGGAAGGCATACGAGAGCTAGTTTGACCCAAGAATTGCATATTGCAAGCCGACTTGGACGAGAAGCAACCATCATGTGTAAGCTTCCAAGTAATGGAGTCCGGAGTGGTTACATCCAATTGCACCGCTTGCAATCTTTCCCAAAGGTTAACAAATTGTGCAATATGGTCTAGAATGAGGCCACCTTGGGTATTGATTTGGGGTACCCAAAAGTTGTCCCAAAGCTTTGTTGACGTTGCACTTTTTCCTTTTAGAGCAATCAAAAATGTGTGTGTGTGTGTGTGTGTGGGGGGGGGATCTTCTTTGGGTCTCTCACCGTTGAGCCAAGAAGCGTGCCAAAAAAGGGCTTTTCACCATCTCCAATTGTCACACTTGTAGCTGCAGCAAATAGGAAAAATAGGAAATAGGTTCGCGTCTTGGGTAGAGCATGCCATTCCAAGCCCGAGCCAAGGTTTATCTTCATCGCTCCATTCGTGCCATAACCATCTCATACGAAGCGCGGAAGCAAACTTAGGAAGGTTGAGGATTCCGAGACCTCCAAAACATTTAGTCTTGCAAACGGTCTCCCAATTAACTTTGCATTTCCCCCGTAACTCTCTCACAAGACGCCCAAAGAAAGCTCTTCGGATACTATCAATCTTCTTGAGAGCTTCTATAGGAAGTTGGAGTGCGGTGATGAAATAGATGACCATGCTAGTGAGCACCGACTTCACAAGTTTTATGCGGCCATCCATTGTGATGTGCTTCCCAAGCCATGGGACAAGTTTGCTTTGGAGAAAAGGCTTTTGCTCCAAACCTTCAACTTCTTCCTGGTGTTCTTTAGCTTATGGTAGAGGCGTTGGCAAGGTTCTCTATGGATGATATCCCCATTCCACTCGTTCACCACTTCCATAAAGCCGGGCATCTTGGTCCAAAAGTTCTCGAAGCGGAAGTATTTTGGCTTCTTTGGGCCACTATCGCTTGCGAGGAGTAGAGGGCAATGGTCGGACAAGGAGGACGATAGGGTGTGGAGGATGTGATTGGAGAAGGTGACATCCCAATCTTCATTGCAAAAGAAAGTATCAAGTTTGCTCATAGTTGGATCTTGTTGCTCATTGCTCCAAGTGAATTTTCGGTTTTTGAAGGTGAATCTCCTTGAGGTCACAAGCATTGAGGGTATTTTGGAATCTCACAATGTGGCTTTGATTTGAATTTGCTCTATTCCTGTCTCTTGCTCGACTAATTTGGTTGAAGTCACCGTTTACAAGCCATCGCGTTCCACCAATTGGTTTTGCCGCCACCAATTCCGCGAAGAAGGCATCCTTGAGGTTCCCTCTAACTGGCCCATAAACTGAGGTTAATTTGAAGGCGACGTCCGTCCCGATGACACTGATCATGGCTGATAGTGAGAAGTCACCAATCGTGACATTCCCAACTTGAATCTCTCTGTCATCCCAAAGAAGCAATATGCCTCCTTTTGTGCCATCAGCAGGTTTGTAGGCACGATGACTGAGTCGACAAACTGTAACTTAGTTTCTTGTAAGCAGACTAAATGGCAAGAGGAGGAAGCAACCAGATCTCCAACAACAACGCTTGGCGCAATTAAGGCCCTGAGAATTCCAGCTGATACAATTTAAATTGTTCTCGAACATTGGACCACAATCATACGTCTAGAGCAAAGCATACACAGCTGTAGCAAGCACAAGTAGAGGACCTTGCCAGGGTCGACACCCACAACCTGGGTCAGCTTGCAAACAGGCAGACATAACTAGTTTATCTGGTTCCAATTTTCAACATGATCTATCATCTATTTCTATACTCTGTACTGATCAGTAACATAAATATTGCTGTCGCTAGCCACTACTGCTGTGTATGAGCATGATAAATAAATATCAGGTTCTAATTATTTCGATGCAGTACTAAAGGAGTTGGCCAGATGGCACCAAACATAGCGGAGTCGAAGATCACTGATGATGGTGTGGTTGTTCCACTTGGGAAACCCAAAGAGGAACCTTCAAAGAGGGTACGTTCACCTTGCAGTTCCGCACAATACAGAAGCACTTCATTAACTATGCACTGTCGCTCTCTGGTTGCAGGGTAGCTTGCTGTACAACGAGTACATAGTTTACAACATAGATCAAATAAGGATGCGGTACGTCCTCCATGTTTCCTTCAACTTCAAGAAACGGTAGAGCTGTCTCGTGACATGTCAGGGAGTTCTCGCAATAACCCACTTCGGATATTCTAGAAGCATTCAATTTTCATAGTGACTAGGTTAATCATAAGGCAAATTACTTTTGACCAAATTTACTGTTAGCTATATTCCCTTGGAAAGACAAGCTGGAAACTGGAACCAATGCTGGGGTCATAACATCTCCATCACAGCAACCACTTTTGGAGACTTGATTTTTTTCTGTGAGCAAATATGTAAGCCTTTCCTCGCATTAAAATGCGGTTCAGGTTTCGGACTCTTATGGCCTATCTTGTGCATGTATATAAAGGCAATCCAGTAAGAATGTTAGTACTTTTCTAGGTTAAGGATATAAGGTTCGGAGAATCAACTGTAATCGTAATTTTCTTCAATCGCATGTCAGGGAGTTCTCGCAATAACCCACTTCGGATATTCTAGAAGCATTCAATTTTCATAGTGACTAGGTTAATCATAAGGCAAATTACTTTTGACCAAATTTACTGTTAGCTATATTCCCTTGGAAAGATCTAGGTTTATCATAAATCAAATTACTTTTGACCAAATTTATAGAAAATATTTCAACTTGTATAACATTAAATTATTTCCATCACAACATTTACTTTTCCATGGAATAAATTTGATGTCGTAGATATTGACACATTTTTCTGAAAACCCTGTCAAACTTGGAGAATTTTATTTTTTGCGATTAAATTTGAGAAATTTGACTTCGGACAAACCTAAAGCTCTAATTAATTTGAAATAGATATTCCAAGTATTTGGATTTGTGATGTCGTCGCTTTAAATTGGTGACATTTCGATTATTTGTAACTTTTCCTGCATCAGGCTTTGTCAACAAAAATGACATACTGCTGTAGTGTAGCCTTCGCCAGGACCGAATCGTTCCAAAGGTAACATGTACTCCCTCGGTTTCAAGATATAAGATGTTTTAGATCTGTGAATCAAATATATCTAGACTTATTTTAGTACTTAGATTCACTCAACTTTGAGATGAATCTACACACCAAAAAAAGTTTAGATTCACTTTCTTCACAAACCTAAAACATCTTATATTTTGAAACAGAGGGAGTAGGATGAAAGTGGAGTAGAAATAAAATACAGAAACGAGGAATTTTGTGGAATTAAAATGGAAAATTTTAAGAGAAAATGGAAATGTGTTTCCTGCGGAACAACCGCGAGGACGTTTTTTCAGTTTCCAGCAAGAACTTCCTGTTTTAGCGTAAGAAAAATCGCCGGATGAATGTATATTTTCGT
The DNA here is from genome assembly GCA_030063025.1 of Avena longiglumis. Taxonomy (NCBI): domain Eukaryota; kingdom Viridiplantae; phylum Streptophyta; class Magnoliopsida; order Poales; family Poaceae; genus Avena; species Avena longiglumis. The sequence continues at coordinate 368,005,737 of CP125978.1, forward strand.
CTAGGAATGGGTTTTTTCCCGGCCTTGATTCCACCCAGCTCGCCGATGCATGGAGAAGAAGGAGGAGAGAGATGGGCGACTGGTGAGGGAAAAGGAGGGTTTGGTCTGGCATCGCCGGATAAAAAAATATCCAAATCGGGCGAAATCACCGTCCAGGAAACACGAGTGGAGCGAAATTTACACCAATCCAGATAAAAAAAATCGTGAAAAGTGGTCTTTTGGAAATGCTAATGGAGATGCTCTAACTATCATGGATTGTGTTTTGCCCTTGTTAGGGGCAACCCACACGATCACTTTTTGACATGCAAAATCAAAAAATCATTTTATGCAACTTTTGGGGTCTATTTATGGAAATTTTGAATCCATGCAATGCATGATGAATTTGCCGACTGTCAGCCCATATTCTCTTTCTAATTTGAAGTTTTAAAACGTTTTATCTCTCAAGAGACTCACCAATAAATTGGTCTTACCTAGATCTTCAAAATAAAATCTTATGTTGATATGATTTTGACAACTTTTTCCCCTCTGTCGAGTTATCGACAGTAAACATAAAAAGTCGGTACACATTTATCACCATTCGACGGCTTGGTAACTATATAATCAACACAAGTAACATTTTACTCAAAAGGCTTGGTATCTATGTCATCACACCTGACACCTTGATACCTATTGTTGGGCGCCACGTCCAGCACGAAAACAAAAGTTTCTGGGTAAACTCCAGCAAGACACCACTCCAAGATCCGATTATGAGGGAGATGGACATGGTTCTTACCCGTAGACGCGTAGGTGCGGATGTTGAGAAAGTGCGCCAACTCGGGGAACTGCAGTCCTTGTTCCTTGTCACCGCTCTGGCTCCGGCGGACTCAGTCGACCCTAGGACCTTCTTCTGCGGCTCTAACAAAACTTCACCACCACCTAACACCTCCGAGCGCCTCAGATGTGACGACTTTGCTAGCTCACGCACTTACAATGTGGAGCAGCCACAGGTGAGGTGCCACTAGAAGATAAAATGGCATTAGAGATTGTGGCAGAAGTGGGTTTTGGCCAAAAAAAATACGAGCTGGATCCTAATGCCACCTGAGCCACCACCTCCTGAAGAACCCCTGCCTCTCTAATAATACCATATCGGAGTCGGTCAAAATAAAAATACGCCTTCAATAATGTCTGTGTTGGTTTAAAAACAAACCGCCGGCAAAAAAATAAACATTGGAGACAGTAGGAATAAGAGGCCGCTTTCGTTTGTCCAGGATCTGTCCCAAAACAATAACCGCCCCTAGAGTTATATTTTTTGGACTCGTCCCGAAATGTGGCCCGATTGAGTGTTCGCCGAGCAGGCCTACACATATACTGCATTGTTTGCTGCCAAGTAGCATAGTCAATGTTGGTGGCAGGCGAACCGGGGGTCTAGAAAACCCTAGAACATCTGGATTTGCAGAAGGTGTGTATTTCCCCTTTTCAAATACACTATATAATTGAATTTAACTATACTGTTTAAACGCCACGCTTAATTGAATTGTTATTTTGGTTCACGCATGTAGAGAGTATCCAACTACCTCCCCCTCCAGCATCTAACTAATCCTAGCATTGCGATGAAGACTGCAACTAGGGTAATAATATCGCCGAAAGAGTATTGTAGACATGTTTTCTTCTCAAGAGAATATCTTTTTTTTACCTTTCTCATCTTCATCCTACAATCATCGGCATCGGTCTTGTGCTCATCGGATATCATCCAATTGAAGTTCCATCCGGATTTTTTCTTCCCATATTTTGCCTATTGCTTCGTTCATCTTCTAGGTTGCCTTGTGCGCTAGCTCTGCCTATTCTTCGGCCTTCTTCATTGCTTGTTCATCTTACAGGTTGCCGCGTTAGCTAACTCTGTCATTTCTCCTACCTTCTTCATTGCTTCAATCCATCTTTTGGTATGCTTCGTTAGCTAGATCAAGTTTTTTCTTCCGCCTTCCTCCTCTATTCATTTGATTTCCTCTTTGCATCCATTGTGGCACCATCTTTCAAAATATTCACTTTGCTTTCTAGAACATACTGAAACTCGATACATCCACCCTGAACACCGCATTGACATGCCCATTCCTAGAAGTTCCGCAAAATAAATTGTATCAAGAAAGGTCACAATGAAGTCACAGTCGAGCAAACCCTACAAACATATATACATCATTAGACGATGAGTTGTAGATATTGACATCGCCGAGGGCCTCGTTGTCCTTGGTTGTATTCAACAATGCCATGGGACGGCGACGATGGAGACCGCGGACAAGAGACCATACCTCGACGATTGATGCAGCGGGACGGGGCGATTCTAGGGAGACTTGAGACCGTCGGGAGGTGAGGGGAGAGCGAAATGAGAAAATGACTATTGGGGGCGATTTGGGGAAAAAGGAGAGATGAGTTCGAACCTTTAACGGCCAAAAATTTCAAACATCAGTATCTCTAGGAATGTTCGAAACTCCCTACACCTAGGGCGTTCGTGTATTTTTCCAGGTGGTACCGACTTTGTTTTCGCTGATTTTATATTCCTATAATTTTGTTTTTGCCCTGATTTTTCTTGGCCTTTATTTGCATCCATGTGTACTTTTTATGTGCCTTATTTTGCAGATGGACCAACAATGGATTTACATCAGGAATCGTGGATCCAGGGTGTTCATCAATGGCCTAACAGGTTTCTTGGAAGCTGCTGAAGAAGATATTGGTCGTAGCCTCGTAGGAGTGACCAGTGGGTCAGTTGCCCATGTTTGGACTGGAAACACCAGATACATTTTACAGATGTTTCCAGGATCGAGGCACTTGATAAAAAGGGATTTATGATGGGGTAAGAATGTTGGATCAATCACGGCGAACAGCAAAGTACAGTGGGATGAACAAGAAGATACTGAAATTAGTGATGTTGATCCTACCATTATGTTCCCTTCGACATACTTTGGAGATGATCACCATGCATCGGAAGAAGACACTAATCACACAATTGAACAACAAGAGTTGAGCCAGATGTTGTGGACATTTGAAAAATACTATGACAAGGACAAGAACTTATAGATCATTTTCAAACAATAGAATAGTGTCCACAAAACTGTCACCATCTAATTAACTCGCTGCCACCTTATGTTACAGAACACAAAACAAATTAAAGGAAGGGAGGAGAAGACGCAAGCTCAGGCGAGAAGATGAGCTGGGAACCCAACACATGAGGCTACTAACCACTGGATTTTTTGCAAGATAATAAGGCTAAAGTCAATACATAAAGAAGAACCATACACAACTAGACGCAAACAGAGTTAAAAATGCCTGAAACATGCAAGGGTTAGTAGTCATCTTCGTCATCCATGTCTGGATCATTTGATGGACGTATTCTCTTGCCATCTCTCCCTCCAGGACGCCCTCCCTTCTTTGGTTTCCCTCTGCCAAAAAGTATACACGGATTCAGAAACAGAAAGATCTGCTAAACAATCACTCTAAACTTTACACAAAAGCTCAAGGTAAGCTTCCTTCACTGTGAAGATACCAGATTTAAGCAAGGGCTATCCGACAAACTTACTGGCCATTAGCAGGAGTGCTTGCGCCCTTCGAACGACCTGTGCCATATTCTCTTCCATCTGCCAGGGTGGCACGAGTATTGAATTCAATTCAATTTATTAGCTGTTGCTGGTTCCAACCAAAAAGGGAAACAAATAGAAAGCTTACCATCTCGTGCAGCTAGTTGTTCTTCAACCTGGAAACATTTATGGAAGAATCGCTTTAAAAATTTGTAAATTTCACAATCTGAATAATAAAAACGGAGATGACCTAATAAGTAGGAACACATGTGCTTTTCACTGGTACTGGGTGTTATTACTCATACCGCTGGAGAGGTAACTGATGACAGAGAGAATAGCCTCTCATCAGCCTGAAACTTCCTGGACCGCTTGAGGCTGAAATATGTCATGCAGAAGCCATCATGAGCATTCTATGTGAGATCTAGAGTTTGAAAATTGCTTGAAAAAACTAGTGATGATAAATACATAATGCTTGTCCAGAATAGTGACAACCAACCAGTCCCAATTTCGGCATAATTATTCTTGAGGGTTGTTCATCTCCCGGTGTATATCTAGCACAATTAATTCTTGAGTTTCTTGACCCAATTAAAAATGAATTTATATGTATGATCGGTGACGCAGAAATACACATCAGATCCCATAATCCAATCCATATAGCTAATGGTAGTAAACAGGCTCTAAACGAAATCTGAGAGCTGAGTTCTCATAGATATAAATGATGATCAAAGACAGTGATAATAGAAAGGGATGAATAAACGATCTTCTCCATAAACACACACATGCGCGCGGGAAGGGGGGGGGGGGGGGACTAAATAACGGAAAGCTTGCTTACTTAGAAGTGTTTTTTGACGATGACAAGAATGATTCAAAACCCTTCAGCACGCTTCCAAATTGATTAGACTCTTGTAGGTAGGTGGTCTCCATATCATAAACCTGGTTGGATGTAGATATTAACATAAGCTATAGCTGCCAGAAATAATTTGTAAGACGTGCATGAATAGTAAGGAATTTCGATTTCTATGTTTGCATCAGCATGCCCAGGTCCAACACATAGATGATGTTTTTCCTAGTCAGTTATAAGATGAATGGGCATCCAGCTTTACTAGTGTAATAAAGCAAAAGAGGACACAATAAAATAAATATTCTGCAAGTATTTCAAATGTCTGCTACATAGAGTTCCTTTAAATGTGTGTGTGTGTGTGTGTGTGAGAGAGAGAGAGAGAGAGAGAGAGTTGGTGCGGTCTAGCGAGACAATGGATATCGTACCGCGGTTAGTATAACAAGCTTTATTTGTAAAAGTGTACAATATCATCACTAGGCACTGTGCTCTCTAAGTAGTGTTGCAAGAAGCGCACAGCCACAACCCTCTTCATACGTTTTTTGTGGGAAAATCAACTAAATTTCCTTTTTTGGCGTCGTTAGTACAAAATGAACTGCAAAGTCACTTAGCAGGTTGTTGGCGTGCGCCGCTTTGCATCCTTGTCTCTAAGCTGTATTGAAAGAATTGAAATATAACCAATACACATTGCTCTCTTTTCCTGTTTAGAAACACTTTCCATTCTACTTGATCAATTGTTTCTGATGGTTCAATAATTTTGGATGATACCATGGTGGTAAGACCCCCAGTTGTGGGGTTGCCAACCAGGCTCGAACAGAGCTCGAACCCTGGTTCTCACAAAAAAAAAAAAGCCCCCCTGCAAAGTTTGTTAAAACACGTGTGTCAGGTCGCCAGCTGCACCGATGCAGTGGGTGGGGCGTTCAGGGCCTTTTCCCGACTTAAAAGCAACGCCTTCGGGTCTTTTCCCCCAAGTGTCGAGTTTTATAATTTGGATGAAATCACAATATTTAGCATTTTGAATACAATGTCAAACCATTTTTTTGGTACTCTGGAACTTTAAGAAGCCTTAAGAGCAACTATACTAGAATACATCATAAAATGTTCTTATGGCTATAGTATAGGTGGATATGCTAACTCACAAACTCAATATGATTTATTTCTTACATAAACAGAGTTTACTGCAATACTAAGGCCTGACGGTTACAAATGTGAAAATATTTGACAAGCTATTTTGAGCATCAAGTGTTTCACAAGATTGGCCTTATGCAACCGGTGTTTCACGTGACAAGCACACCACACAATTTGAACAAATAAAGTATCCGGCAATTTTCCCCATAAAGAACCAAACCGACAAATCTGTTGTCACACTCCCTGCATCCCAATAGTTTTCACCGGGTTCAGTTTGACAGCAGAGCCTTTCCCAAATTGAGCTCACTATCCACTCCACGGAATAACATTTTGGGGTTCATGTGTTGATTCAGAAGTCTATCGTTCAGATTTCTAATTTACCTGGTGCATTAAGTTAGACTAATTCATGCTGCCACGAATATCCGTGGCTCTAATTCTACAATCCTTCCTAAGTTTCAAACCAGAGTGTAGATTAGCAATGCTTCATGGAGTGGAGTTTGAAATCTTAAGCGAAGGAAAAGTTCCCATGTCAAATTCCAAAATAACATACTAGTAGATACAAATTACCAAACAGAGGAGGCCTCCTAAAAGAGACAGGGACTGGAGGAGACCTAACCTGCCGCTCGATGGAGCGAACCTCCTCCTGGAGCTTGGCGCGCTTGCTCATCAGGGCCGAGAGCATCGCCGTGGGGTTCGGGGCCGCCGCCGCCGCCGACGGCGCGGAGCCCGACGCGGCCTTTGCTCCCCCTCCTCCGCCCCCTGAGTCCATAGGTCGCGTTTCTAGGGCTCGATCCTGTGTTTCGGAGTTTGCGGGGCTTTCGGTTTCCGCTGCAGTTTTTCCTTTCACCGACGATTTTCAATCCGTCTATGTTCCTCTTCCTCTTTGGTTTTTCTTTTTTAAGGGAACGTTCCTCTTTGGTTTTTCTTTTCCAAGGGAGAGTTTCTCTTTGTTTTTTTTAGGGTGTGTTTGATTTGTGTATAAAATTGCTCCATTAAATATTTGGCTAGTTAAAATTTTGATTGAGCCTTTGCTTATCCATACTAAAATTGAACTAGAGTTGTTAGTGAGCATTGGCAGACACCGCGCCACGACACTTTGCCCGGTCTTCCGGCCTACGGTACCAAGCCTATTTAAATTTGACTAAAATTTGTATTTTAGGTCTTTATTTTTATTGTTTGTCCAGGCTTTAAAATATTTTTGGGTCCGCTACTAAGCATTGGTATGCCAAAACATTGGCAACAATCTAAACAAGAGTAAACCTTTTAATCATGATCAAAATATTCATATATATATATGGCCACAATTCAAACACTCATTTAATATACACACTTCACGAAATCCCAAATCATCGGTTTTCATGAGAAGAACAAACAAAAGAAAACGCATCTATTAGAGAAATAAAAAAATATGCCAACTGTCTCATTAATAAATTTACTAAGTAATTTTCTATGGGACAATTTTGGTCGTGAACCGGCTATAGTCCAGTTCATTTGGCATGTTAAAAAATATATCTACCCTTAAACATTGGTCTTTTGGGGTTTTAATATAACAACTTCTTGTCTGTCTATTACAACAAACTCTATTACGACAAGCCATGTCCGGATTCGGTGATGGAGAGGCGATGACGGCGGCTCATGCTAGCATATGTAGTCATCCCTAGGTGCTTCAATGACCCGTTTGTAATTTTTATTATTTTTGGAACTCCTTTGTACTGTTATTGATGATTATTAATAGATTGGTGAAATTTCGTAAAAAAATCTAAACCTTAAACCCTAATCTGCATAGGAGATAATTTTACTTTTAAAGGCGTCAAAACAAACGGGTGGAACCGTGTGTCTTGTAACGCCACTCTGGACCCACCCAACACACGTGAAAAAAATGGGAGCCACATAATACCACCTTGTCTCTTTATTTGATCCTCTCGCACTTTCACACACGTTGCCTCTTTCCAAGAGTGGAGAATCCAGAGATGGTCAGGCGGCAGCTGGAACGGCCCCTACAATTGTCCATCACGAGAGCCATAAAGGTATAGAAGGGAGGAGCTCGGGTGCGTGAAAGTGAGATTGAGAGTAGGGCTATAACTATAACTCAAAACTCGAGAACTAAATGAGTAGCTCATGACTCAGCTCAAACTCAGAGTCTAATGAGTCAAGCCAAGTTTTAGATTTAAACTTGTTTTTTCACCAAGCTAAACAAGCCACTCACAGGCTAATCGTTTAGCTCTAAATACAGAGTTCAATTTTTTTAATAGATGAGTGACAAATTTCTAGTATTTCTTACACATATAATATTGTAGAGCTACTATATTTTCCATTGATCTTAGCCTTGTGGAACATGAAAGTACTATTATTGTTTTAGTAACATCCCAACATTAGAGCTTAGAAATAAGCTGAACCCAGATGTGTGCATTGCATTCATGTATAGAAAATCCGAATAATTTTTGCGTTTTTGAACAAAACTTGTCAAAGTGATTGAAGCTTGTCTCAACTTGATGGAATTGAAGTAGATCATCAAGTTGACTGCGATAAGTTTCAATATGACCTTTGCTAAAACCTTATATGAGTAAACATAATTTGATCTAAGGGTAGATCAAATATAATAAAATTTAAATCATAATGCATTGCTTAATGATTGATATCTGATCATTAAGGGATCATATCATATTATTCATCACAACAACTCATGAATACCAAGTTAAGACTACAACTCAAGTTATAAGAATGTAATAACGAATCCTGACCTATCGTATTCTTATCTATTCTTACTATGAGTACCCTGGTAATACCTAACCTTAACTTTTTAGTGAGATGGAGTAGGAAAGAAACCAAGTCAAGATCATTCACCATATATTTTTCTTTCCATATCAACCCTTATCATCTCTATTGAATTATATTCTAATATCTGTTGTTCATCAAAGTTGAGTAATCAACTATTGATTCACCAATTCTTAAACTATCAATACTAGAGCTATTAACCCTTATCCTTATCATAGCATTCATTTAAAGTACTTTAGAAAAAGAAGTAGGAAGGCGTAGATGGTACTGCTAGATATAAATATCATCCTTAGGATGGGAGTGTTGGGAGTGAATAAAATCAATATGATTATTGATGGAGTTAACTCACTCCTGAAATGATAGAAGGGTATCTGAGGTAAAGATTACAAGGATGAATATTAAAGATAGTTAATAGGAGTAATCTTACGGGACCAAGTATGTATACTCAATGAATTATATCTTTTAGTTCAATAGAGATAAACAAAAGATAATTATAATACAACTATAATGTTGTAAGAATGAAAGCCTTGATTAGCCAACTGGAAACCTAAACCATATAGGATCAGAGGATTATAATGATCAGGCGTTAGTCACCAAGATTTAATGCTTATATCCAGTATAAGTAACATTGGTGGGTAAAACATGATTGAACTCTAATATGATATATTGGAGTCAAGTAAAGATAAGATTGTATGATTAAGATGATGTTAGTGCAGCATTGAATTATATAGTTAGTATTTTCCTCTAGAAAAAGAGTAAACACTTGAGGTGAAGTAGGATTTGATGTATATCTAATTATAAATACATCTACTGAAGTAATATTGTGGTGGATGATTATGGAAGAATAGGAATGGAGTTAGAAGTAGCTACTTGTTGAATTGGAGGTTATCAGCAGAAGAGTAGTTGATATAACCAAGTCTGGATAGGTGAAAGATTATGAAAAGCTTTAGTGTCAAACTCATTGGGTTTATCAATGGGTTTAGAGGAATAAAAGGTGGATAAGAATATTCTTGTGAAGTAAAGTTCATCATGTTAGCACATGATGATGGATATGAAGGAGTAGAATATCTAGGAAAGGAATTCCTTAATCAGAAGTCCAAAATTATGAATTATGGAAGGTAATAATTCCTGGTAAACATTAAACCCTAAATCTATGATCAATCTTAACATCCATCTCATTTGTTGGATAAATTATATTATTTCCATAATGCTTTATAGGAATATTTCCTATAGCAAATCACTTAAGCACATCTTTGACATTTCCAATTGTCTTAACCATATGTGTTTAGGAGATATTTTTACCAATTCTTTTCCATCAGACATTCAAGTTAATCACTTTCTATTTTAAAAGGTGATATCATTAAAGATCACAAACAAAAAGACAATATGCTTAGTCATAAACTTTTATCAACAAAAGAACATAAGTATATTAAGAACCCTAAACTCTAGGGTAAGCACTTACAATTCAAACCCTAACTTCTAATTATAATAGAATATATACATTGCTACTTCCTGAATTGATGGGAGTAATATTAACCAAATAATTTCCTTTGTTTATCATGCATCAAATAATGATATAGGACCATTATATAAAAATTTCCATCCAAACTATGAGCTAACTAGAATTAAGTTTTTTTTAAACAAATAAGAAAATATCATTTAATAAAGCCATGGTTTAGTATAGAAAGAAAATTAATAACAAAGGCTTCTACAAAATATTAAAAGGGGTTCATATAAAGAAAATAAAGAAATATAAAAATATTTATCATAAAGGTTCACAAAACAAATCACAATTAATACAAATTGTTTTTGCAAGTATTCATCAAATAAACTTTATAAAGAAAATTTCAAATTAAATGTTGAAAATACTAATCTAAAAATAAAACAGAAAATGGAAAACAAAGAGAAAGAAAAAATAGAGGAAACAGTTTCTGGCCCGTGGCCCATATTTTCTCTCCACTATCTACCACTCACGTGCAACCCTCTTCGGCCCAACAACGAGCCCAGCTCATTCACACAGTGACTAACAAGTGGGACCAGATGTAGGACTGCGGGTTGAGTTTGAAATTTTACCAGGGGTTTTCTACAAAATGGGCATCGTCGTCTTCCTCCAGCTGGAAGCAGCTCGGTGGCGATGCCGAGGCCGTCCAACGTCGTCAGTGCGTCAATATGCACGCCGCCGTCGCCAGAAGAGGATAAGGAGGCCACGACGACGTCCCCGTTCGTCTTCATCCTCATTTTTCCTCTGAAACTCTCCCTGCCTCGTTCCCCAACCATGTCAAAACCCTAGCTTGCCTCGCCGTCATGCCGCACCTCCCCACTCTCTTCCAAGTAGCCATGGAGATGCCCCGTGCTCCGTAGATCCTCTAGGTGGAGTCTTGCATCAAGGGGAGCACTGGAGAGGGCGAATTTTGTCGTTCCTCTTTGCGGCAGTTCATCGAAATCCTCGTCGGAGAGCTCATCTCTGACCACACCAGTCCTCGCCGACACCACCACTGAAAGCAGGGTGAGCCACTGATGCTCAAGCATCGTCCTATTCTTTCTATCTCGCTCTCGAGCCTGCTCGAGCCGTAACACCGCCGCATGCCGTCGTCGGTCGTCGTTGTTCCAGTAGCTCCGATGACTATTTTCGAGCAGCGCCGCCACTATGTGGTTCAGCACGTCACGCTAATACAAACTAGACTAGTTTTGCGTGCTTGGGCGCCGTAGATCGTCGTCGGCGACCATCAACTGGCGGTGGTGGCCGCACTGACGTCATCCTGACGCCCTGCCTGCGTCACCCTTGACCCAGTCCACTAGTTGACTAGTCCACACCTAGGTGGCATACTGACGTGGCCCTGACCCCACTATTCAGTGACCTAGAGTAGCTTTGGCTATGGTGTAAAAAGTTATTTTCTGTTTAAGAAATAAAAAAAATGTTATAATCCCAAATTTGAATATTTCAGAAATTAAATCAAATTATTAAATTTTGTTAAATCAATAACTTTTGATTTATAATTCAGAAAAATATGTGTAATATATGAATTTTTTTAGAAAATAAAATATACAACTTAAAACTATTATCAAATATTATTGTTATAATTATTTAAATAAATATTATTTAATAAAGGTTTTGTAAGTAATAAAACTTAGATAATCCATATTTTAATATTGGTAAATATAAAAAATATAAATAAAATACCAAAAATCTTAGTAAAATAAGAACTATAATTTAAAACTATAATCATGCATTATTATTTCACTTAATTAAACATTGATTATTTACTAAGTAGTTATAAAGTAATAAATCTTATAAAAATCATATCTTATTATTTATAAATCCCAAAAATAAATGTAATATACCAAAATGATCACAAAAATGATACTTACATATTAAAATATAATAATACACCTTTTAAGTAAATAAAAAATTAAAACACTTTAGCAACTTGAATTTAAACCTATTTCCTTATTTGTTAATTCATATAAGGGTAGATAAAATTTGTTAATATTTCTAAAATTAGTCAATGGAGTCTAATAAATAGTATTAGTCTCAAATATTAATAATATGAAGTAATAATAGTTCAACACTTTTTAAATACAATTTTATTCAATTATCCTTCAACCATAAGTGTAGATTATTTTCTAACATGATTCTTATTCACTATAAAATCCTTAAAGAATAATTTGTGATTAAATTAAATCTTTTCCATTACTTCAACCACAAGTTTACAAAGATACCAAAACACTATAGTGAATCCATAAGTAGTTAAGTAATATTATTTCCTTATTTATACATTATAACCACTCATCTATAAGAGGATAAATGATTCAATTCCATTACAAAATCAATGGACCACTACACTAAATAAAAGTGCAACCATTCTTAAGTAACCTTAAGAAAACATTACAAAGTACACAAGGTACACATATCATAAGCATTACACCTTAAATCTATCCATTTTTTAAGTTAACTTTAGTCTACAAGACTTAAAATATAAGACTAAAAAACTTTGTTATATGTTTTATAGTTAACTTTGGTCTGTTGTAGTTAAGTCATGAAGCATCTCAAGTCCATACTATTCAAGTAAGCACAAACAACATCGACCACTACTGACTAACCACAAGAGTTGTTTAAACCTAAATAAAGAAATCTTCTCTTCAAAAGTTATTCGTTTTGCCACTTCAATCAACAAACCTTATAATAATATTTCCAACTCTTAACAATTAAATTTGAGGACTCTCATCATAATCAACAGATGAAAATTAATCACAATCACATTGTTTAAAACTTTACTTGTATAATTGAAAATTATTAATACTGAAGTTACCTAGAGATGTCAATACCTGTAAAGTAATATATTTTTTAAAATAAGGCAATTCTTCTATAAAGTAGTCTTTGAGTAGCATTCCACTTTCGTATATCTTGTTGTTGTATACCATTATGTTTACATGATGTTTCACACACACTCACAAGCCTTAATAAGAAGCACAAGTGTGAAACTTATCTAAAAGGACAACACATTCTAAAGAAACCAATTCCGGTTTCCAAACCCTAGATCAACGTTATCCCTGGGATTCGCGTTTATAAAATGCATTACATTAATTATGCATAACATATTGCTTCTTTAAACATTAGTCCTTACCGGACCAATGATGCTGATTTCAGATATTGGATCTTATATCGTCTTGAAGAACGTGAGTGCATAATCTTGCAATCACAACAGGCAAGTTTACACTTGCTCATGTCCTTTGATTATTTTCTATAAAGTATTTTACAAATCCAGTGTTGTCATCACCTGCATTTGAAAAAGATCAGAAACCACTATTTTCATAAGAATATGATATAGGTTATTTACCATGAGGTAATAACCTACTATGAAAGTTCCGGTGATAAAGGAACATATTATCTAGGACTTAACAACCAATGTCGTCAGTGATTCTTGCGCCGTATATTACGCGTTAACCATGAGATTTGGAATGGGACAAGAAGTCAGCTGTATCATTTTCCACTCCTATGGAGGCAAGACGACCTTAACGTGACGTTGTGATTCCTTGTGCGGATCCAACATATGGGTGGGCACCCTTACGCCCCACACTTTTGGTGTCTAGATTATCTATGAATGGTGTTTAGGGATATAGTCCATTTAAATGGTACTCGTCCGGGTATCACCATGTCATAGAGTCTTCGGGAACTCATGAGGGTTTTAGCCTATCCGAAAGGGGGCTTAACGGAGGTGAGCTGGCCCCGAAGGATCCTGTAGACATATGAGGTCGCGGAGAGGGCAGTGATTGGCTTGGATCTTAGTCTGGGCCTCATACCAAGGAAGTATGAACGGGTTGGCCGCTCGGATGTGCAACAGAGCTAAGATATCTCATGGGTAAAGTAACACACCTCTATAGAGTGTAAGAACTGTAACTTGTTACTTCCTGTTCCGGGAAGGAGCTGCGAACGCTACGGGAAAGGAACTCCATGAAAGTTCTGGTAAACCCATGAAGGCTGACGGACATAGCTTTTCAGAATAAAAGCAACCTTTGAAGAAATGTTTATGAAAACCTGCATTGCCTACGACCTACGGTCTATGGCTGTAAATATAGTGCATCAAACACTCCTTTTCTAGTGAACTTGCTGAGTACGCTCATACTCAACGTATCTTCTTAACCCTTGCTAGATTCTGCAGACAACATCTACATCAAGTTATGCTCCAGGAATCATCTTCCAAAGCTATAGATCTTCAATGAAGACAAGGAAGTCAACATATACATCAACTCAAGTGAAGACGAAGTTACTGATTAGATAGGAATATAGTCTCTAGTCAAAGAACCAATTTATGTAGTGTATTGCAATAGTAGCAATGCCAACCCCTTAGTTAAAATACTAGTCTTAATAGTATGATAGTTTTTGCGTTGTTTATCTTTGATTCTTCTTTATAAGAAGTTCTTTCTCTCCCTTTAACCTAGAGTGTTCTCTGGATCTTGTGTATAGAGTGAGTTGTAACCTTTAGCCATGTATTGGACCTGCTGTGTTTTTGTTGTGCCACTCTGAGGGATGTAATACTAGTGAACGGTGTTTTATTGGTGTTATGTCAACGACTATAGTATACTACATCATGCAGTGGTATGCTGAGTCACCGCAGTTGGTATCAGAGCATTTGCTTTGACCTTAGGTTGAAAACCTAGTAAATGGGTAGAACATGTAGGACACATACCTATAATAAGAAAGAGTTCTCTAGTGATATGAGGGATATTCACTTGAGAATAATACTGTCATGTTTTAAACAATTCTTTAGTATGATTGCAATACCGATCATTACCCAAGAGTTTTAACTCTATGTGACCGATGATAATTTCTTATCTACAGTTCCACATGGCACCTCGGTATCCACCCCAGAATGTTAAAATGATGAACATGACGCTGAATGACTACAGAGGGGATTGGACAGAGAATCTCCGACAGGTGCATGGCATCTGCATATCAGATTGACATAGCAGCAGCCATAACCATGATCCGAGAACAGAAATCCCAAGCTCTAGAAGGTAGTACTCACACTATTATACCCCATGAAACCCCAAACCCAGAGCATGAGTTAGATCACTCTACTCTAGTCCAAACTGAACCTACTCTAGCCATAGAGTATATGGATCGTTATCGGTCTTTGTTAAACACTTAACATAACACTCACCAAGTCTTAGTTCAGGAACTGGATACGGTCATTGAGGATTTTACTGATCCTGATAAGGCAATGGCACATAGGAAGAAGTTAGATAAAGAATCTAGGCATCCCAAATACATGCCTTTAGGAGAGGTGTATGAGGAAACTGAGTTTGATGATCCACGCTCAGAAAACTATGCCTACTACCAAAATAAACCCCAGTCACCTGAAGATCTATGGACCAAGTATAACTCCGAACAAAAGGAATGGGCGGGAGCTATTCCAAATAACCCTGAGCAAAACCAGTATGAATGGGGAGTAGAATCTCAAGGTGGAACTAAAGGAAATCCTATACCTTGTGATACAAGTATCGGAGAAGAGACCAGCCATAACCATAGAGAGCCTTATGGACCATATGGGGGTAATACCAGTCCAATCGACTTAGAAGAGTATTCCGATAGCTACTATACCAATATGTACGAATGGATCCAAGAAAAGGCTAAGGAGCCAACTTACTTTGAGGAAGCGTTGCCGGAAAACCAGGAATATCCTGTAGAAGATTACTATAATTTTTGATGCTCCATGCTTGTTTAGTATCAACTTTGCTATGTCTTGTCTACACTTTGAGGTATTTTTATACACTTTCTGGAACTAACCTATTGACAAGATGCCACAGTGCCAGTTGCCTGTTTTCTACTGTTTTTGGTTTCAGAAAGCTAAAAAATGAATATTCTCGGAATTGGACAGGAGCCAAAGTTCATATTTTCCCCTGAGCGATACGGAAAATCGAAGACGAGACGGAGGAGGACACCAGGGTGGCCACACCCTAGGTGGGCATGGGCCCACCCCTGGCCGCGCCCATAGGGGGTGTGGGCCCCCTGGACCTCCACCCGACCTTGTCTCCTTCGCCTATAAGAAGCCCCCGACTCAGAAACCCTAAGGAATCGACCAGAAAGCCACAAAAAGTTTCGTAGCGCCGTCGCCACCGAAGGGGAGATTCGGGGGACAAAAAGTCTCTGTTCTGGCACCCTGCCGGGACGGGGAAGTGTCCCCGGAGCCATCTCCATCGATCTACATCGCCATCTTCATCACTGTTGCTGATTCCAATGATGGGGAGGGGGTAGTTCTTCCTCTAGGCTAAGGGCTCTATCGGTAGCTATGTGTTCGTCTCTCTCTATGCATGATCTTGTTGTCGTCATGAGCTTTGTAATCAAGTAGATCTACCTTGCTACTCAAGTGCTTTAATAGATCTCTGCTCTCCCCATGTGTGTGAAAGTGACAGCGTGCACGCCATGGTGGAACTTAGGCTAGAGTCTACATAAATACTCACCGTGCTTTAATAGATCTATGCTTTTCCCCACACGTGTGAAAGTGATAGTGTGCACACCGTGTGTGGCACTTAAGCTAGGTTACATATATATATTTATCATGAGTATATTTTGAGTTGGTTTTCTTTATG
Source organism: Avena longiglumis (assembly GCA_030063025.1). Lineage (NCBI taxonomy): Eukaryota > Viridiplantae > Streptophyta > Magnoliopsida > Poales > Poaceae > Avena > Avena longiglumis. The sequence goes on from CP125978.1 coordinate 368,022,114, forward strand.
AAATTGTGGTGTTTGTTGGAACTATCTAGCACACAAGGTGATAGTGTGGGGTTATCTAGATGGGGAAGGCGGACTTTGAGGAGTGTTGTTATAGCCCTACCATGGATTAGAGTGTCCAACCGACGAGTAGTTAGAGTAGTATCATGAAGAGAATATATTTATATGAGAGTGTTCACTAGTGAAAGTATGATCCCTAGGCCTTGTTTATAAACATTGAAACACCGTTTGCATCTAGATCTGTTGCATGTTTGCTTCCTTCCATCTTTATTTCAGTTTGCCTTTAGTCTCTCCCACGTTAACAACAAGCCATAAGCTCTTTTCTGGCACCGTTACCACTTGTATTTCACTATCTCTTCGCCGAACTAGTGCACCTATACACCTGACAAGTGTATTGGGTGTGTTGGGGACACAAGAGACTTCTTGTATCTTGATTGCAGGGTTGCTTGAGAGGGATACCTTTGACCACTTCCTCCCTGAGTTCAATAAACCTTGGGTAATCCACTTAAGGGAAACTTGTTGCTGTTCTACAAACCTCTACACTTGGAGTCCCAACAACTGTCTACAAGAATATAAGTGCGTAGACATCATGCTATTTTCTGGCGCCGTTGCCGGGAGGTAAGATAAAAGGTACTCACATCCTGGTGTATGAGTGCTCAAAGTTATTTCCTTTAGATTCTACAATTTTGTCTTTTTGTTTCTTGTTTTCACTAGTTAGGCTTAATGGAAAGCAACAAAAAAATTAGAGAGCTTTATAGTGTTTATCTTGAGTTAGGACATGAAGTGTTTGAAGAGAAAATTTAAAAACTATGGAACTTTATTTGCATGCTAATAGCAATATTATTAGTATGAATTTTTTGAACACGATTGTTTCTAATGCTATGGAAACGTCTAAGCTTGGGGAAGCTAGTTTTTATGAAAATGATCTTTTTAGTTCCCCGACTTTGGAAGATAGCTATTCTATTGCTTATGATGATACCAAACCTCCAATATATGATGATTACAATGATGAATATGATATTTTCAGTCCACCTACTATTGAGGAGAAAATTAATTATGATTACAATTTGCCTCCTACATTTGATGGTTATGGTGATGAGAATAGCAATGATAGCTATTTTGTTGAATTTGCTCCCACTACGATTAATAAGAGTGACTATGCTTATGTGGAGAGTAATAATCATTTTATGCATGTAGCCCATGATAAGAATGTTTTATGTGATAGTTATATTGTTAATTTTATTCATGACGCTACTGAAAGTTATTATGGGAGAGGGAAACTTGGTCTTATGTATCTCAACAATATTAAGTTTCCCCTCTTTATGTTGAAAATCTTGAAGTTGCACTTGTTTTGCTTTCATATACTTGTTGCTTTGTGCTTTCATGACTTGTTTCTTTACAAGATTCATATGCATAGGAAGTGGGTTAGACTTAAATGTGTTTTGAATTTGCTTCTTGATGCTCTCTTTTACTTCAATTCATATTTCTTATGTGAGCATCTTCTCAAACTATCATGCCTAACTTAAAGGCATTAAAGAAAAGTACTTGTTGGGAGATAACCCAAGAGTTTTATTGAGTATGGGAAGTTATTACTTCAATAATGACCTCTCCTTATCCTTTTTGTTTGCTTTTTGTGCCAAGAATGACCTCTAATAAGAGGGAAGTAAGATTTGGGGAGTTGCTGTCCTGAAACAGATTTTTGTGCTCCACCGTAAAAATTCGTGAGGAATCTCTGTAAGTCGGATTGAATTTATATTTTCTGAATAAATCCCCCAGTATGTTAGCTAACTTTTGTTAGTTCAACATGTTTTCATTTGAACAACAAAAGGTCTTTGAAAAAATCGGTTTTTACCTACTGGTCTATTTTGACAGATTTCTGCCATTATTTGCATTTGCTTTTTATTGATTCCTTTTTGGGTTCTTTTTGGGAAATTGAGCTTTTTGAGGGAATTGATACAGTATCTTGTGTCTTTAGTGAAAGTTTTGCTGTTTCAAAACTAAAACCCAAAGGTCTATTATCTTTTGAATACATTAATGTTGCTAATGAAGATTGTGTGAAGTTTTGTATGAAGGAAAATTTTAAGGTGTAGAGAAAGAATGATGTAATAAGATGAAGAATGGACAAAATCTCAAGATTGGGGATGCCACCCTGTGTCACCCCAAGAAATATTAAAGAGTTACAAGCGTCAAAGCTTGGGGATGAGCAAGGCATCCCCTTCTTCATCAATAAAAATCTTAGGTCTTTCTAGACACTTCGTTTTTATTGTTTCATGCACTATTGTGTTGTTCTTGGAGTGTCTTAGTTTTCGTTTTTGGTTTTTGTTTGCTTAGTTTGCTTGAATAAGTTGTTTTTATCCCATGACACTTCTTTTGGAGAGAGACACACTCTGTTTTCATTGCCTAGAACACTCTAGTTTTCATTCTTATTGTCTTGTGAGTGTTCTCTTTTGCTAGCACTGTGTTTAGCCTTAGTTTTCTTGTGCTTTCAGCTTAGAACTTTTTAGTTCTTCTTTGTGGATTTGTGAGACAATCTCACTGATCTTTATTGATTATTATCTTTGTGAGTTGTTTCAAATAAGTCGATTGGTGTTGGAGAGAGTAGAAAGTTCTTGCTTGAGTAGTATAAGAAGGAGCTTACTTTGACTGTGACTTAGAATTTATCATGTCATGCTAGATGTTGTTTTGACCTTATGCTTAGTGATTATTTTTGTATCATGACTTGTTCCAAACAATTAGGATTGCTTAATGTGCCTTGAAAGAATCATGCATTATTTTAGCATACAAAAACATAGTATTGTGGTATCTACTTTGATGTTCCATGCTTGTTTAGTATCTACTTTGCTTTGCTTTGTCTTCTCTTTGAGTTATTTTTATATGTTTTTTGGTAATAACCTATTAACAAGATGCCATAGTGCTAGTTGCCTGTTTTCTATTGTTTTTGGTTCTAGAAAAGTCAGAAAATGAATATTCTCGGAATTGGACAGGACAAAAGCCAAACTCAATATTTTACCGTGGGGAACACGGAGCCAGAAGACGAGACGGAGGAGGGCCTCGAGCGGGACACACCCCCTGTCCGTGCGGCCTGGCCTGGCCCGCGCCTAGGGGGTGCAGCCGCCTCGGGCTCTCCCTCGGCCTCCCTCTTCGCCTATAAGAAGCCCCCGATATCTAAACCCTAAGTACCCGATCAATCTTCCACGAAACAGTCTATAGCCGCCGCCACCATCTTTGGTGACCCAGCATACCACTGCATGTGTAGTACACTATAGTCATTGACATGACATCCACCGAACACCGTTTCGTAAATATCACATCCCTCAGATTGGTACAACAGAAACATTGCGGGTCCATATTACAAACATACACACATTATTATTATTACAATACCAGAAGTTCAAGACTTCCAAAAGATTCAACTTACAAACCAAAATATAAGTGTTTCAGTGGAAGTTTCAAAGTGAAACTTAAACTCCAAATTGAGCTCAACAACTTATTGCTATATATTGTTCATGTTGCTCGAATCAATTGGCTCCTAGAACTATAGTAATTATTCAGACTCTTGCTACTCTCCTCCGTAGACGATATCATAGTCCTCCCCTTCTATGGCTCCATACAAATTGGGCTCTTCATAGAAGACCTCCTCTTGGTTCTCAGTTGCATACATTGGAATATCTTCGGGATCCTTAGAGTCTAAGCAAGGGATCAAAGGAAAGGGTGAGTAACAGCGTTACCCAGCAAGTTCATTATATGCAAGGTGGGAAGTTTGATGCTCTATCTACCACTTCGGACTATAAGTCCTTGGCACTATGCAGTTTTTTGTAAATCTTTCTTCAAAGGTTGATTTTATTATGAAAATCTATGACCATCAGCCTTCACAGGTTGACCAGAACTTTCATGGAGTTCCTTTCCTGCCGCGTTCGTAGCTCCTTCCCGGAACATGGAGTAACAAGTTACAGTTCTTACACTCTGTAGAGGTGCGTTACTTTACCCATGAGAGATCAACTTCCTTGTTGCACAACCGGGCGTACTTTCCCGTCCATAATTCCATGATGTGGGTCCCAGTAGTTGGTCCAAGCCAATCACTGCCCTCTCCGCGACCTCATATGTATGCACGATACTTCGGGGCTGGCTCACCTCTGTTAAGCCCCCTTTCGGGCAGGCTAAAAGCCTGATGAGTTCCCAAAGACTCTATGACCTGGTGATGCCCTGGCAAGTGCCATATTAAATGGACTATACCACTAAACACCATTCATAGATAATCTAGACACCAGAAGTGTGGGGCGTAAGGGTGCCCACCCATATGTTGGATCCGCACAAGGAATCACAACGTCACGTTAAGGTCGTCTTGCCTCCATATGTGAGGAAAAAGATACAATTGACTTCTCCGTCCCATTCCAAATCTCATGGTTAACGCGTTATATACGGCGCTAGAATCACTGATGTCATGGGTTATTAAATCCCTAATTGAACATCATTGTTGCAAATAGAAACCTAAGTTCTATTGCTTCATTATATCATCACTTAGGATGATACCAAAGATTTATTTGTTTGAGAAAATAATACTTTCTTTTTCTTGAATATTGATGATAACACACAATTTGCAAATACTTTGATAAAGACTCTTCAAAGGATATGAGCAAGTGATGAACCTGCCTTGTGATTGCAAGGTAGTGAAGTCGGATGCTTGCACTGGACCTTGAGCTTCTAAGTCTACAAAACATCATTATTGCCCGGTAAGGACAATATTTAAAGAGGCAAAATGATTATGCAAAGTAATGTAATGTATTATTTATTTTTTGTGTTCTATCCATTATTTTAGTTACAAAAATTCCTTTAATTAGTAAAGGATTTATAAATAATAATTATTAATATTTATTAAATATTGTATTTTAATTTATTTTATTTGATTTTTATTTATTTAATAATTCTTTTAAGAATTATCATTTAAATAGATATTAAACATTTATTTAGTATTTTTCTAAAATACTATAATATTAACATAAAATAGAAGTGATTTTTATTTATTTTTATCTTCTTTCTTTAATTTTATAAAATTCCATAAGGAATCTATATATTACAAAATATTTGATAAAAATTATATGCATACAAATTTATTTCTTAATTTATTTAGATAGATCGGATTATTGTGAATCTAAAAATATTTTATTTATAATTTCTAGATTTTTATTTTATTTTCTAGAATTTATTTAAATTTAGGGGTATTTTGGTCCTTTCTTAATTATTAAAACTTTCTTTAGGTTGTTGGGCTGGCTTTGTTGGGCTTATTGGGACGTTTTGGCCCAAGTGATCAAGAACAAAAAGACTCACCGAAGGGTTGGCCCTTTCAGCCCACGCTCCCCGTACTTCTCTCTCGTCCTCATCCTCACTTCTTCCTCGACCATGTGGTCGTTGATACCACCGCCGGGCGATTCACGCCGCCGTGGTCCTCTTCGGCCGCCGTCGTGGTGCATGGCGTGGTTGCTAACCACGCTCCTCCATCTAGTCCATTTCGATTTGGATTTGGGCCGCCGCCATGGCTCCGCCTCAAAACCTAGGGTTTGGGGTGGTGCTGGTACTGCTGCCGCCGTCGCGTGGTGCTGTGGGGTGTTCCTATGTTGCTGTGATGGTGCTACTCACCCTCAAGCGTTGATGTGGTTGCCGCCTCAGCTCAGTGGGGGTTGCAGCGCCCCTTGGGTGCTCCTCGTGCTGCCGCGCTCGTCGACCCCTCTAATTATTCTTCTAGACTACAGCTAGAACCTCCAGTAAGTTGTTCTTTCTCATCTCTCGTGATCTCTATACTATGGCTCCCTACCCTGTGTGTTTTTAGTGGTTACCCCTGATTAGGGTTCATGTCTTGATTAGGATTCATGCCCTTATTAGGGTTCATCCCTCTATTGTGGTTATATATGATGAATTGATATTAGTAGTAATGGTAAGTAAGGATGATGAATGGTTGTTTGATGTGGATTACTGTTTATAATTGGGCTTTGGTGATGCTAGTGGCTTATCAGACTAATTCCAGTGCGTAATTTGATATGGTTCAAATGATAATGCTACTATGGAATCATTACTTCAGGATCCTAGTGATTTGGAAGTTCACTACTATCATGATTTGGTTATTGACAGTGATTTTGTGAGTGATTTATTCACAGTATCTGTATTTGTTGGCTTATGGATTCATATGCAGATTAGGGTTAATTAGTTTCTTACAGTGATGTTCTGTATACATAAACTTATAAATGATTCCTGGTGATTGATACCAGGAAAATGATTATTAGTTCTTTGTTAGTTTATCTATGAAAGCTAGATACCTAATCTGCTTGGTTTAGAATCTGCTCTTGTGACACCATCTTGAAATGGCACACAAGTCTAGGTTCTACTACTTGGCTTGATTATCTTAATGCTTAAGATTGGATTAATGCCAAAGATAAGTTGGAAGCTTCTTTCTTTAAACATCAGTGCCTATGATGTTGGTCTAAGGCTTAGGAACTAGGTTCCTATCTTGCTGTTCCTCATAGATATGTTCTAGTAGTGATACCAATTACTTATTATGGAATCCCTTTGATAAAATGATTGGGGTGCTAATGGTTTTGCATGGATCCATAATATTTATGGATTCTAGGGTGCTACTCAGAATCCATAATCTTGACTATGATTATATTGGATTATAAGATTTGGCCTTTATATCCAGGATTAGTGATGTTGTTCTGAGATCCTGGTTTTACTTGTATGGTTTTCTTATGGCTATGACTTTAGTATTCAAAATCCTCTATGATGGATTCACCCCACTTGGGTGTTTTCTGAGAGGTTTAATATAAGACAACACATGAATTCTTATCTAACTTAGATAGACAGATCATGTGATGGTTTTATACTACTCACCACAACAGTTGAGTTGTTGGTGTTGTAACTGGTTGATCTTGTGGCTTGATCTTGATGGTTGTGTTGCTGGCATGATCTGGTTCTTCTCCTGATGCTGCTCCTACTACTTCGAGCTCATGGAAGCTTGTCCTTGATCTTGCTATCCACCTTCTCGTTCCTGTTAGCTTGGCCTTGTCCTTGCTATCCGCCTGATCCACCCCCTCCTTATGTCACCATCTTGCTGAGTACTGGGATAATCTGGTGTGTGGTTGGTTTGGTTTGGCTTGGTTTGCTGTGGCTAGACTGCTGATGCTTGATGTGTATGTGCAAGGAAATGGTATGTGGTGCTTGCCCACGGCTGTGTTGAGCTCTTTTGCTTGTGTAGATAGCCGTGGCTGTGTTGACAACACACACAATGCATTTAGGTGTGTAAGCTGTTTGTGTGCCTGCTGCATCCTTATGGATATGCTCAGGGAAATGATCTACCTTTTTATCTGATTACCATTTATCTGCCTGGTGAAACTTGCCCCTCTTACTGATTGGAATCATTGGACTTGTGACTTATTTATGATGAAAGATTTAATTCTTTCATATTGGTGAAACTTGCCCCTAAAGATTTACTCAATGATGAAAAGTGGAACAGTGCATCACACTGTTCACTACTAAGAGTAAACATATCTTAACCTTTATTTTCTTTATTTTTGTTTGTTCTCTGTTTTGTAGGTACAAGACTCGAGGATTCAAGATTATAATAGGTTTTCTTTCTTATATACCAGTTCCTTTGTAATATTTATTTTATTCTTTTGTAATAAAGATGTAATATTTCTCAATGTGTAAATATTCCTCCTTTCATAATTTAATATTGTAAAGATTCTTTATCAACTTCATAAGTTACATTTTGTAACTTATTCATTGAATAAATATATGGAATAAATATTCATTTACTTGATTGTGTCATGTTATTTAAAGTTTGAGTTACTAAATATTATTTCTTGATTAAATAATATTACTCAAACATAATCTTAATCTTTTAAAAATATAAATCCAACTCTCAAGTTTGAATTCAAATTCCTTTCCCCAAAACACACTAATCCATAATGATCATGTCAAAGTTTATAACGATCATTCTCCAAGGCTATTTCTAAACTTAAAGAGTGAAATAAACTTTGATCACTTTAAGTTGTTATTTGGCGAAAAATTTACCCACATTTTTACAGATGAATGCATGCAATTGCACAAAATCCTAAATCTAACCTTCGTTGGTTCCTAAATGCTGGGATGTTACAGACTCCCCTCCTTAAATTAAACTTCGTCCCGAAGTTTGTTGGAGTGTACCTGAATAGGTCTAGATAGGCTTCTATACTTGCAGTACTTGATTGCCCTGTTCCTCAACCTTTTCCAGTTTTCTTCCAAAATTTTACAGGGTTTTTCAACATAGGTCAAGTGAAAGAACATTTCTTTTCCCTAGAGATTTTGGTGTTTATTACAACACACATAACAGACTAATTATATGCCAAGTATTCTACAGGGTGCATACATAGAATTTCTTGTCCAATGGCACACAAAAAAGGACTTGCCTGCTAATCCAGTTTTTGCCTCTGTGTTGACCGGTAGTACCGGATATTTCATCCGGTACTACCGCTCGGACCTGGCTGCATGTTGGGTACACTGGCCAATGGCCTCAGTACTGAGCGGTATCAAAAAGCGGTAGTACCGCATTTTGGTACCGCTCATGACTGAAGCGCTGGGCAAGCTCGCCAACCTCCTCAGAACTGAGCGGTATAAAAAAGCGGTAGTACCGCATTTTGATACAGGTCAAGTCTGAAGCGATTGGCAAGGTTGCCAACCTTCTCAGAACTGGTCGGTACCAATTTTAGTACCGTTCACTTCTGAGGAGATTGGCCTCTTATCTCACTTGTTTGTTTTCCCCTGTATCAATACATGACATGTAACATCCCAAAAATACTAAACTTGGATCATCAAACTCTAATCATCAAAATTAGGGTTAACAAAAACTTTTCTAAATAAAAATATGAAAGCATGCATGTGAGTATGCATTTCATTTTGAATTCTTTTGAATTGCCTTGTTTATGTGTTTCTTTGCTTGCAAAAGGATTCTTAGGTGAAATAGACATCATATAAACAATCCCCACACTTTTCCCAAAGACAAATAAATCAAAACAAACAAAATAAGGGAATGGTTTTGACCAATTTAACTCCCATGCCTACTTTGGCTGTCCCAAACTTTCAGAACTTAACAGAAACTTGTTTGGATATTTTCACCCCTTGATTGTACTCATAACAAAGTATCAAGGCCCACTTTGTGATCATCCAGAAACTTTCAAATGCATAGTTTAAAGGACAGTTCAAAATTGAATCTTTATCATATGGGAAGATCCCACTTTTTCAAAAACCACACAAACAAGCTCAACTTTCAAAACCCAAGCATCTGCAGACTCACCAGCACCAACCTAGCACACCCACCAAAAATCTTTTCAAAACTCAAAACTTGAATTCTTGCAGCCATTTCATCAAACACCTTGCAGATATAAATCATCCAAAATCAAAACACTAATGTGAGCAGTGATTGGAGCCTAACTTGTTCCCTCTCTAGCTCACAACAACCTCAGTATATCATCTAGCAAACTAAACCAAGCACTAGCCTCACTGTAAGCTGGGCAATGCCATCAATGGTGAACAGCCAAAGCTCACCATGCCACCCCAGTGGAGATAACAAGCTAGGAAAGTTACTAGCCATGCCAACCTTGTCTGGGAGATCACCCATGCCTCACCGCCCCCTCTCGACCAGCCCTGCCTCGAAGACATCGACCAGAGCACCCAGGAACGCTGCGCCCGTGCCTCTATCAACCATGCCGAGCATGCGCCAGAGCGCCACGCTCGACCGACGCCCACAGACCGCACGCCGCCCTTGCTGCGTGCATACATGATCGCCACCGACCCAGGAGACCGCCAGACATCCTCGTTTGCCGCCCCATGCCTCACAGCCACTGCTCGCTGTCAAAGACGCCGCCTCTGCCGCGCAGAGCATAGCGTGTTCCAGACCGTTTGCCATCGTCCCTACGCGTGCATTAAAGCCGTAGAGCATCGCCAGGAGACCACCAAGCAATCGCCACCGCCGACCATGCCTCTAGCCGCCCTTAGCCATGTCGCCACCGTCGCCTGCCCATCCCGTTCGGTCTCGTCGTCCCGACTATAAATAGAGGCCACCCCCAGCCGAATTGAGCACACCATCTCACTCCCCTCTCTTCACTGATCGTGCCACCCTGTTCCCGGAGCAAGGCGAGCAGGTCACGGAATTTCACCGCGGCTGCTTTGGAGAAGAAGGGGGCCAGCGATTGGAGCCGCCCCAGGAGAAGTTGCCGGTACCAGGAGGTTCGCCGTCATCGACTTCGTAGTTTGCCCGCCTCGCCGACCCTCGCCTGAGCCCCGGTGAGCCCCCAACGACCACCACCTGCCGCGTTAGGTTTCAGTCTCGCCGGCGTTGCCCAACATCGACGATGACCCTCAGCCGTTAGATTAGAACAAGATCCCACGGCTCACATCGCCCCATACCGCTTCGCACCCCCTCGTCTCACTGACGCATGGGGACAACGACTTAACCAGCCCGCGTAAGCGCTGCACTTAGCAGGCCGGCCCAGTATCGCTTCCCGCGCAGCCCAGTCATTTGAATTTAACCTTTTCCATTTTATTTCAAACACACTTCTGCACCTAGATTCAAAAATCAACCCAGGTCGATTCAGTGAACCAAATTGAATGAAACCAATTTTGTTAGAAAGGTCTTGAAATGCTGAATCCAAGCCCGTTGGATTTAAGTCATTTGGATCTGTAGATCATCCTTGGTAAAAATAGCAAGGCAGAAGCTTTTCTGCATTCAAACATTTTTCAAATTTAAACCATAATAGCTTTTGAGTTGATTCCAACTCTCAAAAATCACATTTAACCATACCTTTCAGAATATATAAAAATATATAGGTTTACTTACAGAAATAATGACCAAGTAATAAAAGAATGCCACATAGGCATTTCTAGTCACTTTATTTAATTAAAATAAAAGGGTAAAACCTTATTAAATTGTGACACCACTTTAAATCACATTCCCATGGACTAAAATATGTGGTTATGACATGTGTCAACATGATCCCATGTTTGGTTTGGAGAATATTAAATCTTAAGTAGTTTTTAAATGAGTAGAAATTACTTTTCTAAAAATAAAAGGAATTAAACCAAGCTTTAATCTTGTAATGTTAGTGATGATGCTAGATCATCTATAGGACCCTTTTGTGTGATGATTGCAAGTAGTTAAGTATTGTTTGGTGATTGTGTACCTCGTATTTATTTATAGACGCTAGTACCGACCAAGGATACGAGGAGGAAGGAGGATACTACGAAGAAGAAGCCGAGGAGAACTTCAACCACTGCTCTGCACAAGGCAAGCCTTACTATTCAAGTTGAACTATGCAAGCTTATACTTGCAATTATGCAAGCTAACACTTGCAAGATACTCTACTGATGCAAACAAACCCTTACTTGTTACCATGCCCACTATATGCCCTAAGCATATGTGATCATACCCACTTGATACCCCCTCCTAGTTTTATTTGCAAACTTTATACTTTATTTCTTTATCAAAGATACTTCCTTAGAATGTGCTTAAGTAACTTGTAGATTCTAGAAAGATATTTTGAAGGTTGCATAAAGAGCATAAAATTTGGCCTAAGCTAGATAATCTTGATGTCATCCTAAGGCATGAGATTGAACTTAGTAAAACTCCATTTGTTTATCCCTCCCTCATTAGTACTCACCCCCACTTGTAGATGCTAGTGCTAAGCATAAAACTTGATCAACTTTAGATGTGAATACTTGGTGAAAATGGTTATGAAAACCTTAGAATGATGGATCATTCTACTGAGATGTTTTGACATGTGTTTCCGAACACCAGATGATTTTGGTGATGAAAATGTTGAGGCATGAGCCTTAGCCCATTATAAAACTGATGGTTGTCTGGATGCGATTGAAGGGAATATGCCCTGAGAGGCAATAATAAAGTGTTTATTATGTGTATTCCAAGTATATGATAGATGTTTATTTTGCATGCTATAATTGTATTAATACAGAAACGTTAATACATGTATGTTTAATAAACAAACAAAAAGTTCCTAGTTATGCCTCTCTCATAAACTAGCTCGTTGATTAACAAGATGATCAAGGTTTCCTGATCATGGGCATTGGATGTTGTTAATAACGGGATCACAACATTAGTGTAATGGTGTGATGAACATTCATCCGAAGTATAGCATTACGATCAAATTCATTGAGTTTATATTGCTATAACAACTTACGAAGTGATCCTAATCCTTAGACCATGAGATCATGTCAATCACTAACACCGGAAGAGTTTCTTGATAACATCAAACGTCACACCGTAACAGGGTGATTATAAAGATGGATTCAGAACTAATAAAGTGTTATGTTGAGGCTCATGGATCGAGAGTGGAATTTGTTCATCCCGATGACGGATAGATATACTCTGGGCCCTCTCGGTGTTATCACATTGATTAGCTTGCAAGCAAGTGATTTAATCACTAGAATGTTATATCACAGGAACAAGAAAAGAGTGCATGTCAGTAACGAGATCAAACTAGGTCTGGAGATACCGATGATCGAATCTCGGACATGTAATATATCGTGAAACAAAGGGATTAAGATACTAGCATAAAAGGTTCCGACGATCACAAGAAAGTCATCGTTGAATGTGTGGGAGTCAGTATGGGTCTCCAGATCCCGCTTCTGATTATTGATCCGAGAGGGGTCTCGATCATGTCTGCATTATTCATGAACCGTAGGGTGACACACTTAAGAGACAATGACATCCAATTGGAGCAAATGTTTCATGCCGAAAGAATGAACAAGCGCAGGAATTTATTTCACTAGATACCGAAACAGGTTTTCGGGTGAAATTGCATAAAGTGGTTATGCATGTGAAATAGAATTCTAGCAAGGGGTTATTTGTGAATGTTTGTCATTAAAGTAATTGACAAAATTCTGAATAAAATAAAAAGAGTTTTATTTAATGAGAGTTTGCATTAAATTTGGTGGAAATTTAATGGGAATTTGAGTGGACTTTTGAGTGGAGGGAATTTAAAGGAGATTTGTGAGTGGAGTGTCCATCCACATGAAGAGGGGAGGGCAAGGGGGCAGACCCCATGCGCCGGCCACCCCCTTGGGGTCCCCCCTCCTCCTATAAAAGGAGCCCCCCTCCTCACTTGTCTCTCACACCTCCTCGTGAAGGATCTCTCTCCCCTCTAGAATTTATCCCCTATAGTCTCGGACTAGCGAGATACATGTTCCCGGTGGCTATTCGGCAAGAAAGAGTTGTGCTTCCGCTGCATCGCTGGAGCGAGGAGACGGAGGTTGCTCGGTGCCTCGAACGTGTGTGTGAGCGGATGCTGGCTGATTTGCGGCGCTAGGACTTCCTCTCGATCTTGAGATCGGCAAGAGATCGTCTACATCAACCACGAGTTGAACTCGTTAAGCTTTGTCGATCTTCAAGGGTATTTTCTCTATGGATATACATCCGCCCGTTGTTTGTATCTAGTAGATAGATCTTGGTACATAGTTCACATCGTAGGAAATTTTTTGTTTTCTATGCTGCGAACCCTACAAAGGGTATCGAGCGGATCTATGCGTAGATACTTTACACGGTAGTACACATATGAGTATGTGGGCGATGATGATCATGTTGTTGCTCCTTTGTTGTAATTTTGGATATTGGTGGCATAGTGGGATGAAGCGGCCCGGACAAACTTTACATGTCCTCGCACATGAGACCTGTTCCACGCTTGACATGCAACTAGTTTGCATAAGTGGCTAGCGGTGTCTCTCTCCTACTATAGTCAATATCTATTTTGCAAGCGAGTTGTCAACAATTTGATTATCCTCGTTGTGGTTCATGTTCGTAGGTAAGAACGGTTCTATCTCGAAAGCCCTAAGCCACGTAAAACTTGCAATGGATAAATTAGAGGCGTCTAGTTTAGATTGTTCTTTGGGCTAGTGTTATGATATGGTAGTGTTGTAAGTAGAAGTATGAGATGATACTCTTACAACACACATAGCGTGTAAAATCCATAGACCTTGGATTTACACATATAGGTATGATAGTGATCATACCACGATGCACATGATAGAGATCATCTGCGGGAACCATATCATTTCACTAATAAACATATGATGTTTTGATAGCATCTTATATTGCTTGTTTAGCGCTTTGTTAGCATAATAAGATGATCCCTCATTTAAATATCAAGATAACAATGTGTTCTTCCTTTAGTATGCACCGATTATGTTTTCGTCGCTCCAAGACATCACGTGATGATCGGGTGTTCTTGGATCCACGACCATATTTCGGGTGTAAAACAGTTACACACGCGAATACTAAGGTTCTAACTTGGCGAGCCTAGCATGTATAGACATGGCCTCGGAACACGGACCGAAAGGTTAAGCATGAGTCATATAGTTGATATGATGCCCATTTGATGTTCGCCTTTGAAGTTATACCGACTCACGTGATGATCGGACTTGGTGTAGTGGATTTGGTTCATGTAATCACCAAAAAGGCACGAGGGATGTCGTTTTTGAGTGGGAGTTCATTCGTAATATAGATTAGTTGAACTCAATCTATCATACACTTAGTCTAAACTTTAAAAATTCTGTTGTAGATGGCACCACCTGCTTTTAATTTCAATGTGTTCATGGAGAAAGAGAAACTAGCAACAAACGGTAGCAAATTTACCGAATGGGCCATGAATTTGAGGATTCTCCTCTCTGCTGCACAAAAGAAATATGTGCTAGAAGCGCCGTTAGGCCCCCCACCTTTTGATGATTCCCCTGACGAGGAGAAGAATGTCTATCAGACTCGTCGGAGGACCACAACTTAGTTCATTGCGGCATATTGTATGGGCTAGAGCCGAACTTGAAAGCGTTTCAAAAGCAATGCATTTGATACAATGGGTGAGTTGAAAATGATTTTGACACACATGCTGTGAGAGCTACAATGCTTGAAAAGTTCTTTAGGCATGATGGAAGAGCACAATCCGTTAGTGAGCATGTAGTCAAGATGTCGGGTTCGCCGATAAGCTTGTGTCCTTGGGAATATCGATTCCCATTGACTTAGGCATCCATCGTGTTCTGGGTCTACGCCACCTAGCTATAAGAGCTCGTGATGAACTATAATATGCAAGGCATGAAGAAGTCTCTCCCGAGCTTACACAATGCTTAAAACCTGAAGTGGAGATCAAAAGGAACATCAAGTGTTGATGATCAATAGGAACACTGGTTTCAAGAAAGACAAGAAGGGAAAAGCGGAAGGAAGTAAGGCGGCAAGCATTGCAGCGCTGAAAGAAACCCGAGTTGGACCTAAGTCGATTCGAGTGCTACTATTGTAAGGGGACTGCCCTTTGGGCGCAATCGCCCCAAGTATCTGGCGGACAAGAAGGCCGCAAGGCAAACAAAGGTATATATGATATACATGTTATTGATGTGTACTTGACTAGTACTCGCGAGCACCTAGGTATTTGATACCGGTTCAGTTGCTAATATTTGTAACTCGAATCAGGGGCTGCGGAACAAGCGACCGCTAGCAAGGGGTGAGGTCAAGATGCGTGTCGGCAATGGATCAAGCGTTGATGTGATCGCCGTCGGAACGCTGCCTCTCCACTTGCCGTCGGGATTAGTTATAAACTTAAATAAATGTTATCTGGTGCCTGCACTGAGCATGAACATTGTATCTGGATCGTGTTTGATGCGAAGTGGTTATTCATTTAAATCCGAGAACAATGGTTGTTCCATTTATATGAATGAAATCTTTTATGGTCATGCACCGATGATGAATGGTTTATTTCTATTAGATCTCGATGATAATGTTACACATATTCATAATGTTGATGCTAAAAGGATTAAACTTAATGATGATATATCCGCATATATGCCGTCTAGGTCATATTGGCGTTAAGCATGAAGAAGCTCCATTCATATGGACTTTTGGAATCACTTGATTATGAATGATTTGATACATGTGAGCCATGCCTTATGGGCAAGATGACTAGAACGCCGTTTTCGGTTCAATGGAGCAGGCGGCGATTTATTGGAAATCATACATTCGATGTATGTGGTCCAATGAGTGTGTCGGTAGGTGGATATCGTTATTTTGTTACTTTCACGGATGATTTGAGTAGATACGGTTATATCTACTTGATGAAACACAAGTCTGAAACCTTTGAAAAGTTCAAGGAATTTCGAATGAAGTGGAAAATCATCGTAATAGAAAGATCAAATTTCTACGGTCCGACCATGGAGGTGAGTATCTAAGTTCTGAGTTTAGCACTCACATGAAAGAGTGTGGAATTGTTTCACAACTCACACTGTCGGAACACCACAATGAAATGGTGTGTCGGAACGTCGTGTCGTACTTTATTAGATATGGTTCGATCTATGATGTCTCCGACGGACTTGCTTGTCATTTTGGGGTTATGCACTAGAAACTGCATTCACTTTAAATCGGGCACCATCTAAATCCATTGAAAAGACACCGTATGAATTGTGGTTTGGAAACAAACCTAAGTCATCATTCTTAAAGTCAGGGATGCGATGTTTATGTGAAGAAACTTCAACCGGATAAACTCGAACCCAAAGCGAAAAAGCGTCTTCATAGGATAACCTAAAGAAACTATTGGGTATTCCTTCTATCAGATCCGAGGGCAAGGTTTTTGTTGCCAAGAATGGATCCTTTCTAGAAAGAGTTTCTCGAAAGGTGTGAGTAGTCGAAGGTAGAACTCGAAGAGGTTGTGGAACCTTCTCTTCAAAGTATGGCGAGTAGCCTTGCGGAAGTTGTTCGGAGTTGGCTCCACACATTGAAGAGGAACTAATGATAATGATCATGAAACTCGGAAGAGTACTACCAAACCTCGCAGGTCAAACATGACGCGTGCAACTCCGAGCAGACGGAAATCCTGTCATGAATTTCATGGTTGATGAAAATGATGACCCTCTGACGTATGAAGAAGCGATGATGAGCCGGATTCCAACAAATGGTTAGAAGCCATGAAATCCAAGATGGAATCCATGTATGAAAATCAAGTTTGGAACTTGGTGGAATTACCTCACGACCGAAAGGCCGTGGAGAACAAATGGATTTTCAAAGGAAAAGCGATCTTGATGGTAATGTGACAGTCTATAAAGCTCGACTTGTCGCAAAGGGGTTTTGACAAATTCAAGGAGTTGACTACGATGAGACTTTCTCTCCCGTAGCGATGCTAAAGTCAGTTAGGATTATGTTAGCAATTGCTGCATATTTCGATTATGAGATATGGCAGATGGATGTCAAAACCGCATTTCTCAATGGTAATATTGAAGAAGAGTTGTATATGATACAACCAAAGGGTTTTGTCGATCCTAAGGATGCTAACAAGGTGTGCAAGCTTCAGCGATCCATCTATGGATTGAAGCAAGCATCACAAAGTTGGAATCTCCGCTTTGATGAGGTGATCAAAGAGTTTGGATTTGTCCAAACTTATGGAGAAGCTTGTATTTACAAGAAAGTGAGTGGGAGAAATGTGGCATTTCTGATATTATATGTGGATGACATATTATTGATCGGAAATGATAGAGATCTTTTAAACAGTGTTAAAAGTTATCTAAACAGCAAATTTTCAATGAAGGACCTAGGTGAAGCGTCATACATATTAGGCATAAAGATCTATAGAGATAGATCTAGGCGCCTAATAGGGCTACCGCAAAGTACATACCTTGATAAGATTTTAAAGAAGTTTAAAATGGACGGAAGTAAGAAGGGGTTCTTACCTATATTGCAAGGCAAGACATTGAGTAAGACTCAAAGTCCGGCTTGACGAAGAAAAGAGATAATGGACAAAGTCCCTATGCTTGACCATAGGCTCTATAATGTCGCCATGCTATGTACAAGACCGGATGTGGCACATGCTATTAGTTTGACTAGTAGGTACCAATCGGATCCAGTTGAACCTTTGGATAGCGGTCAAGAATATCCTTAAGTACTTACGAAGAACTAAGGATATGTTTCTTGTATCTGGAGGTGAAGAAGAGCTCGTCTCTAAGTGTTATGTCGACGCTAGCTTTGACACGATCCGGATGACTCTAAGTCTCAATACGGATCGTATTTCTCATGAATGGCGGGCGGTTAGTTGGAGGAGCTCCAAACAACTTTGTGGTAGCGGGATCAACAACGGAGGCGAATATGTTCTTTGCTTGAGCGGCTCAGAAGCTTTGGATGAAGGAGTTCATATCCGAACTAGGAGTGGTGGCAAGCGTTGGACCCAATGGTGATCTATTGTGACAACAATGGTGCCATTGCCAATGCCAAAGAGCCAAGGTCTCACAAGCATTCCAAGCATATTAAGCGCGGTTTCACTCCATCCATGAGCATGTCAAGGATGGAGATATAAAAATTAGAAGTACATACGGATCTCAATGTAGCGGATCCGTTGACTAAAACTCTCCCTAGAGCAAAACATGATCAACACGAACTCAATGGGTGTTAGATTTATCACTATGTAACTAGATTATTGTCTCTAGTGCAAGTGGGAGGCAGAGGAATATGCCCGAGAGGCAATAATAAAGTGTTTATTATGTGTATTCCAAGTATATGATAGATGTTTATTTTGCATGCTATAATTGTATTAATACTGAGCGTTAATACATGTATGTTTAATAAACAAGCAGAAAGTTCCTAGTTATGCCTCTCTCATAAACTAGCTCATTGATTAACAAGATGATCAAGGTTTCACGATCATGGACATTGGATGTTGTTAATAACGGGATCACAACATTAGTGTAATGGTGTGATGAACATTCATTCAGTATAGCATTACGATCAAAGTCATTGAGTTTATATTGCTATAACAACTTACGAGTGATCCTAATCCTTAGACCATGAGATCATGTCAATCACTAACACGGAAGAGTTTCTTGATAACATCAAGCGTCACACCGTAACGGGGTGATTATAAAGATGGATTCGTAACTAATAAAGTGTTATGTTGAGGCTCATGGATCGAGTGGAATTTGTTCATCCCGATGACGGATAGATATACTGGGCCCTCTCGGTGATATCACATTGATTAGCTTGCAAGCAAGTGATTTGATCACTAGAATGTTATATCACAGAACGAGAAAAGAGTGCATGTCGTAACGAGATCAAACTAGGTATGGAGATACCGATGATCGAATCTCGGACATGTAATATATCTTGAAACAAAGAGATTAAGATACTAGCGTAAAAGGTTACGACGATCACAAGAAAGTAATCGTTGAATGTGTGGGAGTCGTTATGGGTCTCGGATCCGCTTCGATTATTGATCCGAGAGGGGTCTCGATCATGTCTGCATTATTCACGAACCATAGGGTGACACACTTAAGAGACACCGACATCCAATTGCAGCAAATGTTTCATGCCTAAAGAATGAACAAGCGCAGGAATTTATTTCACTAGATACCGAAACAGGTTTTCGGGTGAAATTGCATAAAGTGGTTATGCATGTGAAATAGAATTCTAGCAAGGGGTTATTTGTGAATGTTTGTCATTAAAGTAATTGACAAAATTCTGAATAAAATAAAAATAGTTTTATTTAATGAGAGTTTTCATTAAATTTGGTGGAAATTTAATGGGAATTTGAGTGGACTTTTGAGTGGAGGGAATTTAAAGGAGATTTGTGAGTGGAGTGTCCACCCACATGAAGAGGGAGGCAGGGGCAGCCCCCATGCAGCCACCCCTTGGGGCTCCCCCTCCTCCTATAAAAGGAGCCCCCCTCCTCACTTGTCTCTCACACCCCCTCGTGAAGGATCTCTCTCCCCCTCTAGAATTTATCCCCCATGGTCTCGGACTAGCGAGATACATGTTCCCGGTGGCTATTCGGCAAGAAAGAGTCGTGCTTCCGCTGCATCATTTGGGCGAGGAGGCGGAGGTTGCTCGGTGCCTCGAACGTGTGTGCGAGCACGGATGCGCTGCTGATTTGCGGCGCTAGGACTTCCTCTCGATCTTGAGATCGGCAAGAGATCGTCTACATCAACCACGAGTTGAACTCGTTAAGCTTTGTCGGTCTTCAAGGGTATGTTCTCTACGGATATACATCCGCCCGTTGTTTGTATCTAGTAGATAGATCTTGGTATATAGTTCACATCGTAGGAAATTTTTTGTTTTCTATGCTGCGAACCCTACAGCGATACCATTCCAATTTTACCGTACAACCACAATACCCGAAGATTGGGTAGGGCTTGACTAGAAACTTATATACCTTAGTATTGGTTCCCTCATGGCCAAGGTCTGAGCTGAGGCTACCTTGTGAAGATTGACCACCTGTGCAGTACCCAAGATGACAGTTGGTCATGGTTGGGAGGCCAAACTCACAGGAGAGGTGCTTATACTAGGGCGTGTAATTGAAAGGTTAGGATTGATTATCCGCATACTGAGTATGGTGAATTCAGGATTTGTTCCTGACGGATGTATCGAATGTTATGGTGAAAGTGTACAATCTCTGTAGAGTGTCAAACTATTCGAATAGCCGCGTCCGCGGTTATGGAAAGTTGGAGTGGCCATACTGTTACCCCGTCAGATGTTTTCAAAATGACTTGTGAAATGAATTGAGACTTTGACTTGACCACAATAGGGTTGTGATATGAAATGGAAGATCCCACTTAGGTGTTATAAACTTCAACTAGCTTTCTTGTTTCTGAACTTAGTAGAGATAAATCTGGCTTTTGCAAAACAACCCTAGAGCCTAGTGTCCTATTATCAAAAATCCCTTTTACTTGTTAGTATTAGTTTGCGAGTACTTAAAGAGTACTCATGGCTTTGTCCCTGGCTATTCCCGTGGCCAGACTATGAAGAGGAGTACCTGGAGGATGGACCCCAGGAAGGTTACGACAACTAGGATCATCTCCCATCGTCAGCATTGCCTGTGACCCCGAAGATGGAGCTTCGCCTATGCTACCGTTATTATTACGTATTCCGCTGCTTGAAGTTGTATTAAGAACTGGATCATGAGATCCCTATTTGTGTAAAACCTTATGTATGGTTTGTAATGGATGATGTACTGTGGTATCCAATTCTGTTATGTCTCACAAAAATGGTAATCTTGGGATTGAGATGTATGGCATAACATGCATCTAGGACTAAAAATCCGGGTGTTGACAAGTTGGTATCAGAGCCATCCTGACCATAGGAGACCCTAGTTAGACTGGACGTTTTAATCAAAAACTTAGTTTCAAAACCAAAAGAAACAAATATTTACAAAAACTTATTCCCATTCTTATCACCTTGATTGTTTCATGAAAATTCATGTTCCTCAAAAACTCTTGCAAAATACATAAAATTTGACACACTTGATCACTCTACTAACTTACTCATCCTATATTCTTATAGATGGACGTTAAGTACATCAAGTTTTATCAGTTGGGGAATGGAGGAGACCTTATCTTTGAGAGGGATTTGGACCAGCTTTCAGAACTTACGGGCGTCACTTTTAAGTTCTTCGGAGCTTAGCTCAATGATCAAGGAGGAGAAGATCTGCAGTGGCTAATTGTTGCAAGTCTCCGAGGAAATATTGAACCTCCCACTGCTGAGGGAATTCAGTTTACCTTAAGAGAGAACAACTGGCTCGATGGACTTGCCAGGGCCATGCAGGAAGCTCTTTCCCGTCTGTGTGGGCAGAGTATCAATCAGATCAAGGGAACCCGCTTTGAGTTTTGCCCAAGGCGTGATGTAAATGGACAACCACTAGAAGCCCCATACCACCCTGAGCTGAAGACTCAATTGGACCACCTTAGCTTCATGATGTACGATCGTCAGCACGAGTTGGATAGCTGCCGTGACTACTCCAACCACAAGTCTGCAATCATCAAGACGAAGGACCAAACCATCGCCATTCTAGCGAAGGATCGCAAGTCTCGCCGCCGTCAGCTCGACAAGAAGGAACGCATCATTGCTCGTCTTCGCCGTCGTATCTCATCTTTGGAGGAGACCATTCACGAGAGGGACATGCAGTTGGAAGAAAGGGAGAATGCCGGGGAGGATCTTCGTGGAGACCCCTACTCCTATCTCAGTGATGATGATGATTTTCTGGAGGATCAAGCCATGGATTTCTTCACCGATGAGGATGATTTCGCCTTCATCGATGATGATGAGGATGATGAAGCCACCGATTCCGAGGAGTAGTAGCACTTGAGCTCTAGCGTAGTGAGTAGTATTCGGTCCCACTGTATCGTAGTTTCCAGAATGGTTCTTAAAACCATCTGTTTTCCTTTGTTGTGGTGTGTGTTTGTATCGTGTGAATGAATGAATGAATGAAAAGCAAGTTGCTAAAAAATCCGAGTCAAACTTTAAAAACTTTTCAAAATCCCAGAACCTTAGAAATTTCCCTCTTTTCTCATGATCTATCTCAATCTTCAGATGCCACGCGGAGGAAGTGGTTCATCCCCGGACCCGATGCTGTAGATCGTGCAAATGTTGGTTTCTGACCGCGAAGCTGAAAGAGCGGAACATCAATCCAACCTAGCCACCCCGCAACAGATAGCTCAGCTTGCCCACAACAACCAAGGCCACGGAAATCAGGACAACCATGGATCTAAGCTCAAGAACTTCCAGAATACCAACCCACCTGTTTTCACTAAGTCAGAAGAGCCCCTATACGCCGATGATTGGCTGCAAACCATGGAAAATAACCTAGAAGTCGCCAGAGTGGAAGCCAGCGAGAAAGTTCTGTTCGCCACCCACTATCTAGCCGGAGATGCCAGAGCATGGTGGAACAGTGTTCATGCAATGACCGGAGGCCAGATGATGACCTGGGAGGAATTCAAGGTCAAGTTTAGCAGAACCCATGTGCCACCGGGTTTGATCAAGAGAATGAGAGATGAGTTCAGAGAACTGAAGCAAGGAAGGATGACCGTAGTGGAATACCGTGAGAAATTCTTGTCATTAGCTAGGTATGCCCTGGATGAGATCGACATCGAAGCCAAGAAGAAAGAACGATTCCTGAATGGTCTGCACGATGAGATGCAGACTGTGTTAGTCAATATCCCCTTTGCTGATATTGAATCCCCTGTCGACTCTGCTATCCAGACGGAGGGAAAGATCAACCAAGCCAATGAGAACCGCAAGCGTCGCATGATGCATCAGCCTGGAACCCATCAGACCCCAAAGTATCGCCCTAACCCATCTCCCGGATTTGCCCCAAGAACCAACAGACCCCCGATGAACCGTCCTACCTATCCCAACCGTGGAAACCCTAGACCCGGAGGAAATAAAAACAACCCCGGCAACTCTAGCAATTTCTACCGTTCCCCACCCAAGTTCAACAACAACAATGCTGCCACCAACACCAACACTGCCCCGAGGACTGGAAGCAATGCTGTGCCTGTAGCAGCGAAGGACAAGTCGCAAGTGAGTTGTTATGACTGTGGAAATAAGGGTCACTACTCCAACGAGTGCCCCAACAAGAAGAATGGCACAGCACCCAATGCTTATGCCCTAGCTCAGCAGCAGCCTCGTATTCAGCCAGGAAGAAGGTTTGCCCCAGGGAATTTGCTCAACCGCAACGGCCGTGTTTTTCTCATGCATGCTGAAGAAGCTCAGGAAGCGCCAGGCGTCGTGCTGGGTATGTTTTCTGTTAATTCAGTACTTGCAAGAGTGTTGTTTGATTCTGGTGCATCGCACTCATTTGTCACTGAAGAATTTGCATGCACTAGTAAAATTCAACCAACCAAACTGAAGCATGTTATGATTGTTCAAATGCCCGGATCAACCACCAAGGCTAGGCAAATTTGCAAAGCCGTACCTATACGAATCCATGGCATAGATTTTTATGCTAATCTGATAGTACTCGGAACTAAATGTTTGGAAGTAGTACTAGGAATGGATTGGATGTCCAAACATAAAGGATTGATTTACTGTGCCAAGAAAGCCATAACCATGACCAGTACAGCCGGAATATCAGTCGAGCATATATCTGAAACCTTACCTCTTCAATTCAAGTGCAACAAGAGTATAGCCCAACCTACCATTGACCAATTCCGGATAGTCTATGAATACCCCGATGTATTTCCAGATGTTTTGCCCGGTATGCCCCCAGATCGGGATATCGAGTTTATCATCGAACTAATCCCTGGAACTGGACCCATAGCCTAGAGACCATATAGTATGAACCCATCTGAACTGGAAGAACTAAAGAAGCAACTGGATGCCATGTTGGAAATTGGATTGATTCAACCAAGTGCTTCACCATGGAGATCACCTGTGTTGTTTGTGGACAAGAAGGATGGAGGTAACCGTTTGTGTACGGATTATCAAAAATTGAATGATGTCACCATGAAGAACAAATACCCCTTGCCCAAGATAGAAGATTTGTTTGATCAGTTGACTGGTGCTAAAGTGTTTTCTAAGATTGATCTTAGAACTGGTTATCATCAACTCAAAATTCGTGCAGAGGATATTCCAAAGACTGCCTTTACCACCAGATATGGATTATACGAGTATAGTGTCATGTATTTTGGATTAACCAATGCCCCCGCTTATTTCATGAATCTCATGAATAAGATTTTTATGGACTTCCTAGATAAGTTTGTCGTTGTTTTCATCGATGACATTCTGATTTATTCCAAATCAGAACAAGAACATGAGCTACACCTAAGGACCATTCTTGGAACCCTTAGAGAGCATCAGTTGTGTGCCAAGTTTAGCAAATGTGAATTCTGGTTACAGGAGGTAGGATTCCTCGGTCACATTGTATCAGCCGGAGGAATTTCCGTTGACCCCGCAAAAGTGAGAGAAGATGTAGAAGATTGGCAAGCCCCAACCACTCAAACCCAAGTCCGTGCTTTTCTCGGATTGGCGGGATACTACCGCAAGTTCGTAGAAGGATTCTCGAGTATCGCCAGACCTATGACCCAATTGCTGAAAAAGGACAAGAAGTTTGAATGGACGGATAAATGTGAAGCGAGTTTTCAAGAACTCAAGAGGAGATTGATTTCAGCCCCAATCCTGATCATGCCGGATATCACGAAGCCCTTCGATGTGTATTGTGATGCATCCAAGATCGGTCTCAGATGTGTGCTAATGCAAGAAGGCAAAGTTATATATTATCTATCTCGACAACTGAAGCAACATGAGCAAAATTACCCAACCCATGACCTCGAACTCGCAGCCGTAGTTCTAGCCCTGAAGACATGGAGGCATTACCTGATGGGAAATCGTTGTGAGGTCTATACAGATCACAAGAGTCTGAAGTATATATTCACTCAGAAGGAGCTGAATATGAGACAGAGAAGATGGATTGAGCTAATCAAGGATTACGATCTGGACATTCACTATCACCCTGGTAAAGCCAATGTGGTAGCAGATGCCCTTAGCAGATTGCCGTGCCGCTTGAACTCTATGATTTTGGAGGAGCAACCAAGCTTGCACAAAGAGATGGAAGATTTTCGAATAGAATTAGTGAGTGATGGATTTTTAGCTAGCACAGAACTCTAGCCCACTTTGATCAGTCAGATCAAAGAGGCACAGAAAGGAAATGCTAGTATCGATGGAATCAAGCGTCGTATTGGTACAGGCAAAGTACCCGGATTCACCGAAGATGAAGAAGGAGTTCTGTGGTACAAAGGATGCCTTTGTGTACCAGCAGATTCTGAGTTGAAAGAAGTGATTCTGAAGGAAGCTCATGATACTTTTTATTCTATCCACCCCGGAGGAACGAAGATGTATCAAGACTTGAAAGAGCAATTTTGGTGGCATAAGATGAAGAGAGAAATCAGAAGCTATATCGCCAAGTGTGATATATGCCGGTAGTCAAGCGGGACATCAAAGACCCTGGATTGTTGCAACCATTGCATTCGAATGGAAATGGGATTCCGTTGGAATGGACTTTATCACCGGATTGCCTACCTCTAGTAGGGGAAATGACTCTATCTGGGTCATAGTGGACCGATTGTCCAAAGTTGCCCATTTCTTACCCGTCAAGACCACATATCAGAGTTCGAAGCTAGCGGATTTATACATCGCTAGGATAGTTAGTTTGCATGGAGTCCCCAAGAACATCTTATCGGATCGAGGAACTCAGTTTACCTCGAGATTCTGGAAGAAAGTCCAAGAAGGTTTAGGAACCCGCCTAGATTTCAGCACCGCGTATCACCCTCAGACCGATGGACAAACGGAGCGAGTAAATCAAACACTCGAAGATATGTGAGAGCATGTGTGTTAGAATATGGATCTAAGTGGGAAGACTGTCTGCCGTTTGCAGAATTTTCATACAACAACAGTTATCAAGCTAGTTTGCAAATGGCCCCATTTGAATTCATGTACGGAAGGAAGTGTCGCACCCCTTTGAACTGGTCGGAAGTAGGAGAGAGTCAGATCTTCGGACCCGACATCCTACGAGAAGCGAAAGAGAAGGTTCACAAGATTCGTGAGAACCACAAAACCGCCCAGTCCAGACAGAAGAGTTACACCGACAAGATACGTCGAGACCTCGCCTTAAACATAGGAGATTTTGTTTATCTGAAGGTGTCGCCATTGAAGGGAATGCATCATTTCCAACTCAAAGGAAAGTTAGCCCCCAGATACATCGGACCTTTCAAGATTCTGAACTGTTGAGGAGAAGTGTCGTATCAATTGGAACTACCCGAAGAGATGTCAGCCATGCACAACGTGTTCCATATCTCACTACTTCGCAAGTGTCTCGAAGTTCCAGAGAAGACCGAAGTGTTCAAGAATATCGATCATCAGACCATAGAGATCAACGATGACCTAACATATCCCGAAGTACCCATTCGTATTTTGGAAGAAGCCTTCAGAACTACCCGAACCCGAAGCATCAAATTTCTCAAAATTCAGTGGAGCAACCACACAGAAGAGGAAGCTACCTGGGAGCGCGGAGAACACATCAGGACGGAGTTTCCCGATCTCTTCAAATCCTAGGTAATCTTTTCATCCTTTTTCAAATCTCGGGACGAGATTTTGTTTAAGGGGGGAAGGTTTGTAACATCCCAAAAATAATAAACTTGGATCATCAAGATCTAATCATCAAAATTAGGGTTAACAAAAACTTTTCTAAATAAAAATATGAAAGCATGCATGTGAGTATGCATTTCATTTTGAATTCTTTTGAATTGCCTTGTTTATGTGTTTATTTTCTTGCAAAAGGATTCTTAGGTGAAATAAACATCATCTAAACAATCCCCACACTTTTCCCAAAGACAAATAAATCAAAACAAACAAAATAAGGGAATGGTCATTTTGACCAATTTAACTCCCATGCCTACTTTGGCTGTCCCAAACTTTCAGAACTTAACAGAAACTTGTTTGGATCTTTGCACCCCTTGATTGTAATCATAACAAAGTATCAAGGCCCACTTTGTGATCATCCAGAAACTTTTAAATGCATAGTTTAAAGGACAGTTCAAAATTGAATCTTTATCATATGGGAAGATCCCACTTCTTCAAAAACCACTGAAACAAGCTCAACTTTCAAAACCCAAGCATCTGCAGACTCACAGCACCAACCTAGCACACCCACCAAAAATCTTTTCAAAATTCAAAACTTGAATTCTTGCGGCCATTTCATCAAACACCTTGCAGATGCAAATCATCCAAAATCAAAACACTATTGTGAGCAGTGATTGGAGCCTAACTTGTTCCCTCTCTAGCTCACAACAACCTCAGTAGATCATCTAGCAAACTAAACCAAGCACTAGCCTCACTGTAAGCTAGGCAATGCCATCAATGGTGAGCAGCTGAAGCTCACCATGCCACCCTAGTGGAGATAGCAAGCTAGGAAAGGAACTAGCCATGCCAACCTTGTGTGGGAGATCACCCATGCCTCACCGCCCCCTCTCGACCAGCCCTACCTCGAAGACATCGACCAGAGCACCCAGGAACGCCGCGCCCGTGCCTCTTTCAACCATGTCGGGCATGCACCAGAGTGCCACGCTCGACCGACGCCCACAGACCGCGCGCCCCCCTCGCTGCGTGCATACATGATGGCCACCGACCCAGGAGACTGCCAGACATCCTCGTTCGCCGCCCCATGCCTCACAGCCACTGCTTGCTGTCAAAGACGCCGCCTCTGCCGCGCAGAGCATCGCGTGTTCCAGACCGTTTTCCACCGCCCCTACGCGCGCATTAAAGCCGTAGAGCATCGCCAGGAGACCACCAAGCAATCGCCACCGCTGGCCATGCCTCTAGCCGCCCATAGCCATGTCGCCACCGTCGCCTGCCCACCCCGTTCGGTCTCGTCGTCGCGACTATAAATAGAGGCCACCCCCAGCCGAATTGAGCACACCATCTCACTCCCCTCTCTTCACTGATCGTGCCACCCCGTTCCCGGAGCAAGGCGAGTAGCGCTTCGCAGGAATTTCACCGGAGCCTGCCGCTACTGGAGAAGAAGGGGGCCAGCGATTGGAACTGCCCTAGGAGAAGCTGTCGGTACCAGGAGGTTCGCCGTCGTCGACTTTGTCGTTCGCCCGTCTCGCTGACCCTCGCCTGATCCTCTGAGCCCCAACGACCCCCCCACCCCACGTTAGGTTTCGGTCCGCCACGCGTTGCCCAACGATGGCCCTCAACCGTTAGATTAGAACAAGATCCCATGACTCACATCGCCCCATACCGCTTCGCACCCCCTCGTCTCACTGATGCATGGGGACAGCGACTTAAACAGCCCGCATAAGCGCTACGCTTAGCAGGCCGGCCCAGTATCGCTTCCCGCGCAGCCCAGTCGTTTGAATTTAACCTTTTCCATTTTATTTCAAACACACTTCTGCACCTAGATTCAAAAATCAACCCAGGTCAATTCAGCGAACCAAATTGAATGAAACCAATTTTTTTAGAAAGGTCTTGAAATGCGGAATCCAATCCCATTGGATTTAAGTCATTTGGATCTGTAGATCATCCTTGGTAAAAATAACAAGGAAGAAGCTTTTCTGCATTCAAACATTTTTCAAATTTAAACCACAATAGATTTTGAGTTGATTCCAACTCTCAAAAATCACATTTAACCATACCTTTCATAATATATAAAAATATATAGGTTTACTTATATAAATAATGACCAAGTAATAAAAGAATGCCACATAGGCATTTCTAGTCACTTTATTTAATTAAAATAAAAGGGTAAAACCTTATTAAATTGTGACACCACTTTAAATCACATTCCCATGGACTAAAATATGTGGTGATGACATGTGTCAACATGATCCCATGTTTGGTTTGGAGAATATTAAATCTTAAGTAGTTTTTAAATGAGTAGAAATTACTTTCCTAAAAATAAAAGGAATTAAACCAAGCTTTAATCTTGTAATGTTAGTGATGATGCTAGATCATCTATAGGACCCTTTTGTGTGATGATTGCAAGTATTTAAGTATTGTTTGGTGATTGTGTACCTCGTATTTATTTACAGACGCTAGTACTGACCAAGGATACAAGGAGGAAGGAGGATACTACGAAGAAGAAGCCGAGGAGAACTTCAACCACTGCTCTGCACAAGGCAAGCCTTACTAATCAAGTTGACCTATGCAAGATTATACTTGCAATTATGCAAGCTAACACTTGCAAGATACTCTACTGATGCAAACAAAACCTTACTTGTTACCATGCCCACTATATGCCCTAAGCATATGTGATCATACCCACTTGATACCCCCCTCCTAGTTTTATTTGCAAACTTTCTACTTTATTTCTTTATCAAAGATACTTCCTTAGAATGTGCTTAAGTAACTTGTAGATTCTAGAAAGATATTTTGAAGGTTGCATAAAGAGCATAAAATTTGGCCTAAGCTAGATAATCTTGATGTCATCCTAAGGCATGAGATTGAACTTAGTAAAACTCCATTTGTTTACCCACTCCCTCATTAGTACTCACCCCCACTTGTAGGTGCTAGTGCTAAGCATAAAACTTGATCAACTTTAGATGGGAATACTTGGTGAAAATGGTTATGAAAACCTTAGAATGATGGATCATTCTACTGAGATGTTTTGACATGTGTTTCCGAACACCAGATGATTTTGGTGATGAAAATGTTGAGGCATGAGCCTTGGCCCTTTATAAAACTGATGGTTGTCTAGATGCGATACCATTCCAATTTTACCGTACAACCACAATACCCGAAGATCGGGTAGGGCTTGACTGGAAACTTATATACCTTAGTATTGGTTCCCTCATGGCCAAGGTCTGAGCTGAGGATACCTTGTGAAGATTGTCCACCTGTGCAGTACCCAAGATGACAGTTGGTCATGGTTGGGAGGCCAAACTCACAGGAGAGGTGCTTATAATAGGGCGTGTAATTGAAATGTTAGGATTGATTATCCGCATACTGAGTATGGTGAATTCAGGATTTGTTCCTGACGGATGTATCGAATGTTGTGGTGAAAGTGTGCAATCTCCGCAGAGTGTCAAACTATTCGAATTGCCACGTCCGTGGATATGGACAGTTGGAGTGGCCATACTGTTCCCCCGTCAGATGTTTTCAAAATGACTTGTGAAATGAATTGAGACTTTGACTTGACCACAAAAGGGTTGTGATATGAAATGCAAGATCCCACTTAGGTGTTATAAACTTCAACTAGTTCTTGTTTCTGAACTTAGTAGAGATAGATCTGGCTTTTGCAAAACAACCCTAGAGCCTAGTGTCCTATTATCAAAAACCCCTTTTACTTGTTAGTATTAGTTTATGAGTACTTAACGATTACTCATGGCTTTGTCCCTGGCTATTCCCGTGGCCAGACTATGAAGAGGAGTACCTGGAGGATGGACCCCAGGAAGGTTACGACAACTAGGATCATCTCCCATCGTCAGCATTGCCTGTGACCCTAGAAGATGGAGCTTCGCCTACGCTATTGTTATTATTACGTATTCCGCTGCTTGAAGTTGTATTAAGAACTGGATCATGAGATACCTATTGTGTAAAACCTTATGTATGGTTTGTAATGGATGATGTACCGTGGTATCCAATTTGTTATGTCTCGCAAAAATGGTAATCCTGGGATTGCGATGTATGGCATAACAGGCATCTGGGACTAAAAATGCGGGTGTTGACACGACACTACCGCATGTGTCCGGTAGTACCGCTCTGAAAGTCTGGTACTACCGCCGTGTGGTAGCACCACACATTGATACCGTGGAAACCATGGGCTGCCGCATTCCAGGATTACACCTCCTGTACCGGTCCGGTAGTGCCGGGTTTTTCCGGTACTACCGCTTGGAAAGTCCGATACTACCGCATCATTAAATGCTGCAACGGTCAGATTGGTGCTTGGACTATAAATATCAGCTCACCTACCTTGGGACAAGGTGCTCATTCACATTAAATTCAAGACCACCATTGGAGCCACCAAATCCGCAAGATCTCTTCAATCCACCACCCAAAGTCCTTGATCTTTGGGGAATCGAAGGAGGAGGCCTTGATCTACTACTTCACCAAAAGAGATCTTTATTTCCCCCTCATTCAATTGAGGGCCCCTTTGTTCTAGTGTTTTCTTGGAAAGCCTAGTTCTTGTTTTGATTCTTACAAGCTTGTCTTTGATTGATTTGATAGCTTGCTTGTATTTGGGAGCCTCCGATTAAGTTGTGGATGTGTGCCCCAAACTTGTAAAGGTGCCGGCTTCCACCTTGAAGGTTGCTGATATAGTGGAAGGTGAATCGATCCGGTTGGGGTGAGATTCATCGGAGAACAAGGGAGGCCTCTCGTGGCGTTGGTGGTTTGGAACCACCTCCTCTCCAAACGTAGATGTACTTCCAAACATCATTAGGAACTTTCAAACATTTCTGGAGTTGTGACACATGGAAAACATTATGAACTTGAGCCAATCTTGAGGGTAACTCTAAACATAAGCTATAGTCCTGTTCTGGCTTAGTATTTTGAATGG
The DNA here is from genome assembly GCA_030063025.1 of Avena longiglumis. Taxonomy (NCBI): domain Eukaryota; kingdom Viridiplantae; phylum Streptophyta; class Magnoliopsida; order Poales; family Poaceae; genus Avena; species Avena longiglumis. The sequence goes on from CP125978.1 coordinate 368,053,925, forward strand.
CCCCATATATCTTGGACTCAACTTTCCTTTAACTCCGAACCTTTTAACTCCTTTCATTGGACTTACTTTTAGATATACCATGTCTCCCACTTCAGGATGCCATGATCTTCGACTTTGATCAACATAACTTTTCTACCTATTTTGAGCAATTTTCAATCTATCCTTGATTTTATCAATGATATCTTGTCTTTCTTTGATATAGTCTGGCGCAAATTCTTTGCTATATCTAGGCTCATACCAACATATTGGTGATCTACATTTCCTTCCATACAGAACTTGATATGGAGCTGCCTTCAGACTACTCTGATAGCTATTATTGTAAGAAAATTCTGCCAACGGTAGATGATCTTCCCACGAACCTCCAAAATCAAATGCACAAGCCCTTAGCATGTCTTCCAGTATTTGATTGGTTCTTTCCGTTTGACCCCTGTCTCCGGATGATAAGCTGTGCTAAAATCTATCTTTGAACCAAGTGCTTCATGTAGTTGTTTCCAAAATACCGAAGTGAACACTCATCCCCTTTCAGTTACGATCTTCCTGGGCACTCCGTGCTTACTTACTATCTCTTTGATGTAAACTTCCACTAACTTCTCGGCATTATCCTTCTAATTTGCCAGAATAAAATGTGCACTTTTAGTGAGTTTATCAACAATTACCCATAGCATATCCTTCCGCTTAGGTGTCATGGGCAATCTTGTGATGAAATCCATACCAATTTCCTCCCATTTCCGTTAGGGAATTTCCAAAGGTTGCAATGGCCCTCCTGGACTTTGATGTTCAGCCTTCACCCTTTGGCAGGTATGACATTCTGATACATATTTTGCAATGTCTCTTTTCATGTTATTCCACCAGAATAATTCTTTCAGGTCCATGTACATCTTAGTACTTCCTGGATGTATAGAATATGGCATTTCATGTGCTTCTCTGAGTATGACTTCACGAATCTCAGTCACATCTGGAACACAAAGACGATTTTGGAACCATAAAGATTCATAATCTCCTAGGCGAAAAACTGATGTTTGCCCTTGAGATATCCTCCGAATTTCTTCAGCAATGAAAGGATCTTCTGCTTGATGTCTAAAAATTTCGTGCTTAAGATCACTATCCTATTCTGCAACTACCTGCATAGTAGCTAATCCTCCAAGAGTCTTTGTTCTAATAAATTGAAGCTCTAATCTTTCCAAGTCCTTCTGTAACTCTTTTGGTAGCTCCCGATTGCTAGGCTGAATATCTACACTTTTACGACTTAAAGCATCTGCTACAACATTTGCTTTTACCGGTGTATAGTTGATTGTTAAATCATAATCTTTGATTAGTTCCAACCAACGCTTTTGTCTCATATTCAATTCCTTTTGGGTGAAGAAATACTTGAGACTTTTATGGTCAGTGTATAACTCACATCTGGCCCCATAAAGAAAATGCCTCCATCCTTTCAGAGCAAAGATGTAACATCCCTAAATTCATGTTTCAAAGCTCATTCATATCATCCTTGCATCCTTCATCATTTAAGGTTTTCTCAAAACATTTCAGGAAACAGAAACATTTGGTATCATGATTTTATGTGGACAGACTTATTTTAAATGGCCAACACCACTTGTAAGTTTGATTGTTGTGAACCAGGAAGGTTGCCTTCTATGGGCATAGGATTTAAGTGCAGATTTAAAACCAAGTTTTTAAATGAAAATGGGTTCCAAAAACCATCTTTCAAATTTCAAACCAAGTGCCTAGCCTCTGATCTTTTTGATCTTCAAGCTTGACCAATCCTTTACAAAGCTACCCCATGGTTATATGACCATTTTTGAGACTACTGCTCACTACAAAAATCCCAGGAAAATTTGAATTCAAATTTAACTTGATTTCATTTTAAAATCTACCCAGAAAATCAAAATAGAAAAGGAAAAAGGAAATAAACAAAGGAAAGGCCACGCGCCAGGTTTTAGGCCCAGCATCGAATGGAGCCCAACAAGCCCACCCGGGGGTTTTCTTTTCCTCTCGCACGCGCCAGCGCACCCAGACGGTCACTGACGATCGGACCCCACCCTCACTTCGCGCACATCGCTGACGAGCGGGCCCTGCCCACGCTGTCCTCGTCTTCCCAAACCGCGCTCGCGACCACGCCGCGGGCAATATGGTAATGGCGCGCTTAATTGGGCATTAACCCGCGGCTCGCCGAGGCTCGGCTATAAGATCCCCACTTCCTAGCGACCATTTCCCCGAGTCAACACGCCTTCACGCCACGAGGCTTCCACGACTCACACAACACCGCCGCAGCAGAGCTCACTCCGCGATCGATTCCGTGAGTTCCTGCACCCTTCCTCTCGACGTTCGAGCCATTTCGCAATCTCCTTGCGCACCTCCTGACCCCACCAGTTCATCCTGTACTGCCTCAGGTCGCCGTTCCCGCTCGACGCCGCAAGCATCTGACAACCACCTCGACTCCGGCGACCAAATTCCGTAAGTCCCGTGCGCCCCTTCACTTCTGACTCACACGAGATTATTTGCCACGTTCTTGCGCATCTCCTAAACCCCTTGGCTTGTGATAGGGCGACGCGGAACCTCGGCAACTACTCCGACAACAACCACCCGACGCCGCCCGTAACTCCGACGAGCAATCCTCGCCGTGTCAGCGCGCCCCTTCGCAAACCGACGCTACCTTGAGCTTCAGCAGCCTCTTGCGAATCTGGTATGGCCCTTCTCCCTCTCGCAGACGACCTGGAACGCTAGCGCCCGCCAGAGACCGAGCGCTCACGACGCCGCCAGACATGGTGGCTTGTTTCAGGCCGTTGGATCTTGATCCAAGCGTTAGGATAGATTCATTAAACGGCGAAGAGGTACGCGATCCGAGCGTCGATCTATTTAGATCTCATGACAGAGCTCGATCCGGTGAGAACCGGCACGCCAATAGGGACGCGACGTGGCAAGTGTAAGAACTAAAAACAGATTTAAAACCAGAATTTGATCCAAATTTCAAATACTTATAACTTTTGATTGCCACGTTGGTTTTTTGCAAACTTTATACCGTTGGATTCAGTGAAACAAGACCTTTCTGAATATCCAATGTGTTTAACAAATAGTAACAGTTAAAATGACTTTATTTGTAGAAACATGTTTAAGGCTATTTTAAATATAGATTTATTTTGGTAAATTGTATTAGTGCCAAATAAGTTTAGTTGGCAAACTTGTGATTTGTTAAGTTTTTGTAAACATGTGCATACTTGGTAGAGTTTTCAAAATCACCACTTGGTAAATTCTAGCATGCATGCATTCATATTACTTTTGATTGTATATAATTCTGTGTAATTGTATGCTATGATTTTTGTAGATTTTGCTAGTGATTGTGATTGTGAAGAGTGCTACTCTCCCCACTACCAAGGCAAGTGATATTTTCATGAATATTTCTATCCTATGTTTTGTACTAGCATTAGATATTTTGCTAAGTCTTGCATGCTATTTTTGCCTAGTGCTAAGTTAGGAAATCCTAAGTAGTGTAGAATTGTAGAATTTCTAGGGAATTTTCCTAAAGTTAAGTTATCCTACCATGCCTAGCCTAGCTATTTAGCAAACAAGGATTGGTGAAAATCTATACTTACTATGATGAAAATATTTCTAAGTCATGAGACTTATACTTTCCTAATAAAACAACTAAGTCAAATGAACCTCCTAGGTGGAATGGAAGGATTGGGTTATGTTGAGTGGTTACACAAGGCCATGGACATGGGTTGTGTATCTCACTTGTGGTATGCCACCCAGGCACAAAGGGATTTGGAGGCCAAGTGTTGAGAAAGCTTACAGTGCAACCACTTGGCAATATGGGCTCTGCCATGATCATATAGGTTGCTAGAACTCAGTCACTTGGACAGTTGGTGGTAGTGGGAATGATAGGTTGGAGCACGTCCATTTGACTAAGGAAAGGCTTCTGAAAGGTCCTGTCTTGGGAAACCAAGTCTGGTGGGGAAAGTGCACAACCTCTGCAGATGGAAAACCTAAGTACTTAGCCTAGTCCAAGGCAATGGACAATTTGAGCATCAAGACATGGAAGCTACAAGAATCTCATCACTCCAACTTCTAAGTAAAAATTGGTGGGTGAGCAAGGGTGAAGGACCCCAATGTCTATTGGTGGTTTCTTGGGAAGTTTTTGATAAAGAAAAACTTAGTGATTTCAACTAATAGGTAAAACCTATTTTCAAGCAAAGCAAGCCAAGCTACACTTAGCCAAAATGCATATAGTAATATAGTCCACTTAAAATATACTAAGGTATCACTTGCCAATACTATTCCAAAGTATTGACCCTCCGTGGTGTAACTTGTGATGTTGCAGGTTACTCGATGATGAGTAGGAGTCATGAGTCTACACTCAACATGCTTGCCTGTGGCACATGAAGATGAAGACTTATGTTTATTTACTTATTCCTTAAACTCTTGTATTAGGCCTATGGCCCTGAGTTGTAAAAGACTATGTTTTATCTCTGGAATGAATGTAATAAACGACCTTTGTATCTGTGTACTTCATCTTAAACTGTGGATGCTAGCATTGATCCAGGGACTAGCATTGCAATCACAGGGATCCTTTCCTTTACAAAGGAGGGGTCTAACAGATGGTATCAGAGCACTGTGTTGCCTGTAGGATTATGACCCTAGGATTGGAAAACCACTAAGGAAAAGTTTTCAACTACTTCTACACTTATCTATTATTCTCGTAAAACTTTTCTAATCTTTTCATTCTCAACTCCATTTGTAGATGAACTCCATCAACGAAGCCGTGAAGAAAGGACCACTCATGACCATGACCTTGGAGTGTGAAACTGAGTTTCCCAATATTCTCAAGGACCTCATGGTGGCAATGGAAGCACATGGTGCAGCTATATACAAAGGATTTCCAGTGATGGATGAAGGAGTGGAGTATTGGTGGGTGCAACTTCACTTGTACAAAAACAAGGAAGACAACCACAAAGAAAGGGGATTCTGCATGTACACCAACACTGTATTGCACACCACATTCTTTGAGTCAGCCAGAGATGCAGCTTGGAGGACTATCAAAGAACTAAGTGCTAGAGTCAAGTGCAGGATGCTCAACCTCCAAAAAGACTTAGAGAAAGAGAAGGAACTTACCCAAGAGTTGGAAGCCACCAACCAAGAGTTAAGGGGAGACATAATAGACTTAGTGATGGAATCATGTGAACAAGATAGGTGGATTGCTTCTAGGAACATTGTGATAGCCACTAGATCCAGTGAGATAGGATTGTGAGCACACTTTGTTAGTTGGACACCATCTATCACCTTATTTTCCAAAAATGATACCTTAAATAAGTATGGACCTTGATTGATGTAATGGACTCATGTATGCATGACTTGTATGATGTTTGTGTTCCATGGATATGTTTGTCTTGTTTTATATTAAATTGTGCTGATCTAACTTTTTAATCTTATAAATAGATGCCTATTACCATCAGCACCATTGAGGAGTTACAGGTTACCCGTTTTGGTCCCCGTATCGTTGAGCTTACCACTTTGCTCGATCTCCCTCTTCCCACCATCACGGTGTACCCACTCACCTCGAGAGGAAGGACCTCTGGGGCTTCAAGGTAAACCAGCCCGGACGCCAGACAGAGCCGACTACAGAGGCCATCGTCTTCAAGCTTATGCACGACGACAGGGAGAGAGGCATGGAGGTAGTCATGCAGGACCTGATAGGACGTCTGTTAGGCCGTCACTCCCGACAGGTTAGGGGCACCCACTTTCACGTCTTCGGAAGACGTGATGTTGATGGAGAGTCCATCGACTTTGAGGACGACTCGAGGGACGCGGCAGAGCCGATACGTCTCTATCTCCAGGACTTAGAGTCTCTCCTCAGGCACGTGGACACGGACAAGACGAACGTCATGCTTAGAAATGACGAGCTTCAGGTGCAGTTTCGCGAGAAGGACAAGCTTTTCGCACAGCAGGATGAAATGATCAAGGAAATGGAGACGAAGTTCGAGGCCTAGGACCCAAGTTCAAGAGTCAGGAGAAACGCGTCCAGGATAGGAACAAGAAGATCCGGGACATGACCGAGGAACTGAAGTCCAAGGATTTCGAGCTAGAGCAGCAGCAGATGGTTATTGAGAGGCTTCGCTCCCAGAAGAGGGCTCTCAAGGCCAAGGTCGATTCCTTGACCACTACGATTGAGGAGAACAAGACCGCGATGGAGAACACAGGTCTTACCTTCGTCGAGGAGGAGATTGATGCTGAGGATTAGACTTGACTACTCGTTTATCTTTCATTATCATACTTGTTATTTGTGAACTTGTTATTGGACCATCCGACATGTGGATGGCTTGCCACTTGTGTGTTTTATTTCGGGAACTTTGTTATTTTGTTGATTGAGCTTTTATCCTTAAAGTTGCACGTTATGTGTTTGCTTGTGATGTATTGTGCATAAAACATCTATGGGTATCTCATTCTTATCTATTTGAACAAACCACAGATGCCTCCCCGTCGCGCAAACCCCAACCCCAACAACATCACCCCGGAAATGCAACAAATGATGAATGCGCAAACACAGCTTATGCAGATGATGACAACATTCATCCAAAACCAGAATAACAACAACAACAACAACCTCAATAACAACAATAACAATAACAACAACAACAACCCTCCGGGTTTTGATATGCTCACCAGATTTCTGCGTTTGAGGCCAGCAAAGTTTTCGGGGACGACTGATCCCATGGTGGCCAATGACTGGCTATGTTCTGTGAACAAAGATTTAGTGACCGTGGGCTGCACGGATGCTGAAAAAGTCAGGTTCGCAGCACATATGTTGGAAGGACCAGCCGCCACATGGTGGGACAACTTCCAAATCACCACTCCTATTGATGAGGTGACTTGGGCTATCTTTAAAGATGGATTTCGCACTGCTCATATCTCATCAGGAATGATGAGCCTGAAAAATAAAGAGTTTCACAACTTGAAGCAGCGCCACCGCAGCGTGGCTGAATACATAGAAGAGTTCAACAATCTGGCGCGCTATGGACCGGATGAGGTTGACACAGATGCCAAAAGAAAGGAAAAGTTTCTGGAAGGCTTGAATGATGAGCTGAACCTACAGTTGTCTGTGGCATATGTTCCAACTTACCAGTCTTTGTGTGACAAGGCTGCTATTTTGGAGAGTAAAATGAAACAAGTCGAGAGTAGGAAGAGGAAACACTCCGACAAGCACAACTCGGGATCGTCTCACAAACGATCTCACTATGATGACAAGTGGCTACCAGATCCCATAAGCATGGGAAATTCAACAAGCACCACAACCACAACCGTCATGACAACAAGCATCATCGCAGTCATGACAATGATAAGTACAAGAACCACAAGAGTGGACATAAGAGCCACCACAGTGGGAATGGTAGTGGAAGTGGAAGTCAGCATGCTAAAAAGGACATCAGTCAGGTTGAGTGCTTCAAATGCAAGAAACTAGGGCATTATGCTAATGAGTGCCCTGAGAAGAAAGTTGAAGGACCTAACAAGCCCAATCCTTTTCAGAAAGGACAGGTTAACCACATCAATGTGGAGGAGGTCTATGAGGAGCCTGATGCCATTGCTGGTAAGTTCAGACTCAATTCCATTCCAGCAGTTGTACTCTTTGACACTGGTGCATCTCATTCATTCATATCAAAAGCATTTGTTGATAGAAATGGGTTTGCATCTGAAAACATTGGGTGTCCAATAAAAGTTAGTTCTCCGGGTGGAGATATGATAGTAAGTCTTGGATGCAGGGATCTTGTCATAGAGTTTGGAAAGCATAAGTTTCCAGTGAGCCTGATAATCCTAGATTCCCAAGGACTAGACGTAATTTTGGGAATGGATTGGATGGCTAAGTATGAAGGAGTACTAGATTGTGCTAATCGTACTGTTGCACTCACAACCCCTGAAGGGAAAAGAATAAAATTCAGGTCAAACTTTGAATCCAAAGGAAGTAAGCTGAATTCTCTTAAGGGGGTTAGCATGGATAGTGTACCAATTGTGTGTGAGTATCCGGATGTATTTTCGGAAGAATTACCAGGAATGCCACCAGATAGAGATGTGGAGTTTCTGATAGATTTGGTACCAGGTTCTGGACCAATAGCAAAAAGACCGTACAAATGTCAGTTGATGAACTAAAGGAGCTCAAGAAGCAACTAGGGGAACAGTTGCAGAAAGGATTTATTCAACCAAGTTCTTCATCTTGGGGAGCCCCAGTATTGTTCGTGGAGAAGAAAGATAGAAGCCAAAGGTTATGCATAGATTACCGTTCTCTCAACGAGGTAACTATCAAGAACAAATATCCTTTGCCTAGAATCAATGACTTGTTTGATCAGCTAGAGGGAGCATGTGTGTTCTCAAAGATTGATCTTCGGTCAGGCTATTTTCAACTCAAGATAAGAGAGCAAGACATACCTAAGACAACATTCACCACAAGGTATGGATTGTATGAATACACTGTGATGCCTTTTGGTTTAACCAACGCTCCAGCATACTTCATGAATATGATGAACAAGGTGTTCATGGAATTCCTTGACAAGTTTGTTGTCGTTTTCATCGATGACATCTTAGTCTACTCCAAGAGCAAGGAAGAACATGAAAGACACTTACGCTTGATACTTGAAAAATTAAGAGAGCATAAACTTTATGCCAAATTCAGCAAGTGTGAGTTTTGGTTAGAGGAAGTTGGTTTTCTTGGGCATGTTATGACAAAGGATGGTGTGGCAGTTGATCCTGCTAAAGTTTCAGCTGTGACTGAATGGGAATCTCCTAAGAACGTAAAAGAAGTTCGCAGTTTCCTTGGTTTAGCAGGTTACTACAGAAGGTTCATTGAGAATTTCTCAAAGGTTGCTAAGCCAATGACTGAATTGTTAAAGAAGGACAAGAAATTTGCTTGGTCTGAAGGTTGTGAAGTCAGCTTCCAGGAATTGAAGAAGAGACTTGTAACAACACCGGTACTATGTCTGCCAGATTTGGAAAAGGATTTCCAAGTTTATTGTGATGCGTCTCATCAAGGTTTGGGTGCCGTACTTATGCAAGACGGTAAAGTCGTAGCCTATGCCTCGAGACAACTCAAAACTCATGAGGTAAACTACCCTACTCATGATTTGGAGCTAGCCTCTGTCGTCCATGCACTCAAAACATGGAGACATTACCTTTTGGGAAAGCCTTGTGAAGTATTCACCGATCACAAGAGTTTGAAGTATATCTTCACACAGAAGGAAATCAATATGAGACAAAGGAGATGGCTAGAAATTATCAAAGATTACGACTTAAGCTTGCAATACCACCCCGGTAAAGCAAATGCAGTAGCATATGCTCTAAGTCGTAAGGCATTCGTAAATGGCCTTACCGATGGTGAATTGCCAGACGACCTGTGTAAGCAATTCAAAGAATTCAGATTGGAGATTGTACCAGAAGGACATCTTATGACTTTGGATGTTCAACCCACTCTGTTGGATAAGATTAAAGAAGCCCAGAAGACGGATAAAGAAATCGAAGAGATTAAGGAAAGGATTAGCCAAGGGAAAGCTAAAAGTTTCCATATTGACGAACAAGGTACTTTATGGCACGGAAAACGTATTTGTGTTCCACAAGACACGGAGTTGCAGAAACTGATTTTGCAGGAAGCCCACAACTCTCCGTATTCTATTCACCCAGGAAACACCAAGATGTACATGGATATTAAAGAAAGATTTTGGTGGAACAATCTAAAAAGGGACATCGCCGAGCATATTGCTTTGTGTGATGTGTGTAGCAGAGTAAAAGCGGAGCATCAGAAACCAGCAGGTTTGCTTCAACCACTACCTATTCCTGAATGGAAGTGGGAAAATATCGGTATGGATTTCATTACCGGATTACCAAGGACCAGGTCAGGGTATGATTCTATATGGGTAGTAGTGGATCGCCTAACTAAAGTGGCTCATTTTATACCCGTGAAGACGACTTATACAAGTGCCAAGTTAGCAAAGATCTACATGAGCAGAATTATATGCCTTCACGGTGTGCCTAAGAGTATTGTGTCAGATAGAGGAACTCAGTTCACTTCTCACTTTTGGAGACAACTTCATGAATCCTTAGGAACGAGGTTGGAATTCAGCACTGCTTTTCATCCTCAAACTGATGGACAAACGGAAAGGACTAACCAAATTCTTGAAGACATGTTGAGGGCGTGTGCCCTAGACTATGGAGCAAGTTGGGAAGAAAGTTTGCCTTACGCAGAGTTCTCTTACAATAACAGTTACCAATCTAGCATTGGGATGGCACCATTTGAGTTTCTCTACGGAAGGAAGTGTACCACCCCATTGCTATGGAATGGTGTGGGAGAAAGGAGTTTGTTTGGACCCGATCTCATCAAAGACGCCGAAGAGAAAGTCAAATTGGTTAAGGACAGGTTGAAGATAGCACAGTCCCGACAGAAAAGCTACGCGGATTCTAAGCGTAGAGAAGTCACCTACGAAGTTGGGGATAGAGCTTATCTTAGAGTATCACCACTTTCGTGGAATGAAAAGATTTGGAGTCAAAGGAAAGTTGGCACCAAGATATGTTGGGCCATTCAAGATTCTAAGTCGCAAGGGAGAAGTTGCATATGAAGTTGAATTGCCAGAGTCTCTGTCAGCTGTCCATAATGTGTTTCATGTGAGTCAGCTTAAGAAATGTCACCCAGAGATGGAAGAATCATCTTTGAAGGATACCATACCCTTGGAAGAAGTCCAACTAGAAAGTGATCTCACCTATGAGGAAAAGCCTGTCAAGATTCTTGAGACCGCAGAAAGAGTCACAAGGACAAAAACTATCAAGTTTTGCAAGGTGCAATGGAATCATCATTCCGAAGAGGAAGCAACATGGGAAAGAGAAGATGATCTTCGGAAAGACCACCCTCACCTATTTGCTAGCCAATCCGAATCTCGAGGGCGAGATTCATTTTAAGGGGGTTAGATTTGTAACATCCCTAAATTCATGTTTCAAAGCTCATTCATATCATCCTTGCATCCATCATCATTTAGGGTTTTCTCAAAACATTTCAGGAAACAAAAACATTTGGTATCATGATTTTATGTGGACAGACTTATTTTAAATGGCCAACACCACTTGTAAGTTTGATTGTTGTGAACCAGGAAGGTTGCCTTCTATGGGCATAGGATTTAAGTGCAGATTTAAAACCAAGTTTTTCAAATGAAAATGGGTTCCAAAAACCATCTTTCAAATTTCAAACCAAGTGCCTAGCCTCTGATCTTTTTGATCTCCAAGCTTGACCAATCCTTTACAAAGCTACCCCATGGTTATATGACCATTTTTGAGACTACTGCTCACTACAAAAATCCCAGGAAAATTTGAATTCAAATTGAACTTGATTTCATTTGAAAATCTACCCAGAAAATCAAAATAGAAAAGGAAAAAGGAAATAAACAAAGGAAAGGCCACGCGCCAGGTTTTAGGCCCAGCATCGAATGGAGCCCAACAAGCCCACCCGGGGGTTTTCTTTTCCTCTCGCACGCGCCAGCGCACCCAGACGGTCACTGACGATCGGACCCCACCCTCACTTCGCGCACATCGCTGACGAGCGGGCCCTGCCCATGCTGTCCTCGTCTTCCCCAAACCGCGCTCGCGACCACGTCGCAGCGGCAGTCATGGCCGGTAATGGCGTGGCTTAATTGGGCATTAACCCGCGAGCGTTTCCTGTCGAGGCTCCGGATATAAGATCCCCACTTCCTAGCGACCATTTCCCCCCAGTCAATTCTGCCTTCACGCCACCAGGCTGCCCACGACTCACACAACACCGCTGCAGACAGAGCTCACTCCGGCAATCGATTTCGGTGAGTTCCGTGCACCCCTTCCTCTCTGACTCGTTCAAGCCATTTCGCAATCTCCTTGCGCACCTCCTGACCCCACCAGTTCATCCTGTACTGCCTCAGGTCGCCGTTCCCGCTCGACGCCGCAAGCATCTGACAACCACCTCGACTTCGGCGACCAAATTCCGTAAGTCCCGTGCGCCCCTTCACTTCTGACTCACACGAGATTATTCGCCACGTTCTTGTGCATCTCCTAAACCCCTTGGCTTGTGTTAGGGCGACGCAGAACCTCGGCAACTACTCCGACAACAACCACCCGACGCCACCCGTAACTCCGACGAGCAATCCTCGCCGTGTCAACGCGCCCCTTCGCAAACCGACGCTACCTTGAGCTTCAGCAGCCTCTTGCGAATCTGGTATGGCCCTTCTCCCTCTCGCGGACGACCTGGAACGCTAGCGCCAGAGACCGAAGGCCCGCCGCTCGACGCCGCGCTACCGCCAGACATGGTCGCTTGCTACCGCTGGATCTTGATCCAAGCATTAGGATAGATTCATTAAACGGCGAAGAGATACGCGATCCGAGCGTCGATCTATTTAGATCCTGCGGCTAGAGATCGATCCGTGCGAACCGCACGCGCCAATAGGGACGCGACGCGTGGCAAGTGTAAGAACTAAAAACAGATTTAAAACCAGAATTTGATCCAAATTTCAAATACTTATAACTTTTGATTGCCACGTTGGTTTTTTGCAAACTTTATACCGTTGGATTCAGTGAAACAAGACCTTTCTGAATATCCAATGTGTTTAACAAATAGTAACAGTTAAAATGACTTTATTTGTAGAAACATGTTTAAGGCTATTTTAAATATAGATTTATTTTGGTAAATTGTATTAGTGCCAAATAAGTTTAGTTGGCAAACTTGTGATTTGTTAAGTTTCTGTAAACATGTGCATACTTGGTAGAGTTTTCAAAATCACCACTTGGTAAATTCTAGCATGCATGCATTCATATTACTTTTGATTGTATATAATTGTGTGTAATTGTATGCTATGATTTTTGTAGATTTTGCTAGTGATTGTGATTGTGAAGAGTGCTACTCTCCCCACTACCAAGGCAAGTGATATTTTCATGAATATTTCTATCCTATGTTTTGTACTAGCATTAGATATTTTGCTAAGTCTTGCATGCTATTTTTGCCTAGTGCTAAGTTGGGAAATCCTAAGTAGTGTAGAATTGTAGAATTTCTAGGGAATTTTCCTAAAGTTAAGTTATCCTACCATGCCTAGCCTAGCTATTTAGCAAACAAGGGTTGGTGAAAATCTCTACTTACTATGATGAAAATATTTCTAAGTCATGATACTTATACTTTCCTAATAAAACAACTAAGTCAAATGAACCTCCTGGGTGGAATGGAAGGATTGGGTTATGTTGAGTGGTTACACAAGGCCATGGACTTGGGTTGTGTATCTCACTTGTGGTATGCCACCAAGGCACAAAGGGATTTGGAGGCCAAGTGTTGAGAAAGCTTACAGTGCAACCACTTGGCAATATGGGCTCTGCCATGATCATATAGGTTGCTAGAACTCAGTCACTTGGACAGTTGGTGGTAGTGGGAATGATAGGTTGGAGCGCGTCCATTTGACTAAGGAAAGGCTTCTGAAAGGTCCTGTCTTGGGAAACCAAGTCTGGTAGGGAAAGTGCACAACCTCTGTAGATGGAAAACCTAAGTACTTAGCCTAGTCGAAGGCAATGGACAATTTGAGCATCAAGACATGGAAGCTACAAGAATCTCATCACTCCAACTTCTAAGTAAAAATTGGTGGGTGAACAAGGGTGAAGGACCCCAATGTCTATTGGTGGTTTCTTGGGAAGTTTTTGATAAAGAAAAACTTAGTGATTTCAACTAATAGGTAAAACCTATTTTCAAGCAAAGCAAGCCAAGCTACACTTAGCCAAAATGCATATAGTAATATAGTCCACTTAAAATATACTAAGGTATCACTTGCCAATACTATTCCAAAGTATTGACCCTCTGTGGCTGTAACTTGTGATGTTGCAGGTTACTCCGATGATGAGTAGGAGTCATGACTCTACACTCAACATGCTTTCCTGTGGCACATGAAGATGAAGACTTATGTTTATTTACTTATTCCTTAAACTCTTGTATTAGGCCTATGGCCCTGAGTTGTAAAAGACTATGTTTTATCTCTGGAATGAATGTAATAAACGACCTTTGTATCTGTGTACTTCATCTTAAACTGTGGATTCTAGCATTGATCCAGGGACTAGCATTGCAATCACATGGATCCTTTCCTTTACAAAGGAGGGGTCTAACAAAAGACTACTGCTGCTAACTCTAAATCATGAGTTGGATAGTTGACTTCATGTGGTTTCAGTTGTCTTGATCCATAATCAATCACTTTCTGATCTTGCATTAACACACAACCCAAATCTTCTTTAGATGCATCACAGTATACTGTAAAGTCTTCCCCTGTTTCTGGAACTGCTAGGATTGGAGCGGTAGTTAATTTGGTCTTTAACTCCTGAAAACTTGCTTCACACTTCTCATCCCAATTGAATGGTGTATTCTTCCTTAACAATTTGGTAATTGGTCCAACTATTTTGGAGAAACCTTCAATGGATCTCTGATAATAACCAGCCATTCCCAAGAAACCTCGAATTTGTTTCACATTGGTTGGTGCAGTCCATTCTAGTACTGATTGAACTTTGGATTGATTTACAACAATTCCATCTTTAATGATCACATGGCCGAGGAATTCTACCTCATCTAACCAGAATTCACACTTACTGAACTTAGCATAAAGTTTATGTTCTCTTTGGGTCTGCAATGCTATTCTTAAATGATCTGCATGCTCTTCCTTATCCTTGAAATATATCAGAATATCATCAATGAAGACTATGACGAACTTATCCAAATATGGCATGAAGATTTTGTTCATCAGGTTCATGAATATTGCTGGTGCATTGGTCAAACCAAATGGTACTACAAGATACTCATGGTTTCCATACCTTGAGACAAATGCTGTCTTTGGAACATCCTCTGGTTTGATTTTTATCTGATGGTACCCAGATCTTAGATCGATCTTATAAAATACTCTAGCTCCTTTCACTTGGTCAAACAGATCTTGAATTCTTGGTAAGGGATACTTATTCTTTATGGTAACATTGTTCAAATTTCTGTAGTCCCCACACATCCTTCTTCCACCATCCCTTTTATCCACAAAGATCACTGGTGTTCCCCATGGGGATACACTTTCCTCAATAAATCCTTTTCTGGCTAACTCATCAATTTTCTCTTTGAGTTCTTTTAACTCTTTTGGACCCATCTTGTATGGTGCTTGAGATATTGGTGTTGTACCTGGAATTAGATCAATAGTGAACTCTATTTCCCGATCTAGTGGCATTCTAGGTAGCTCTGCTGGAAAAACATCTTGAAACTCATTTACTACAGGAATGTTCTCCAACTTGACCTCCTTCATTGAGTTCAACTGAAGATCCACCATGATATGACTATGCTTATCTGCTTGGTAAACTATCCTTGCTCCACTTGGAGTTTTGATTGAGACAGTTTTCTCCTCACAATTTATCTGAGCCCCATGTTCAGTCATCCAGTCCATCCCCAGCACTACTGCAATTCCTTTCAAAGGAATCACATAAAGGTCCGCAAAGTATGTACAACCACAGATCGAAATAACCTGATCTTGTTTAATGTGGCATACAATCACATTTCCGCCTGCCGTAACTACGGTCATAGGGTTTTCTAACGTTGCCCTTCTAATCCCGAATTTATCATAGGATTCTTCAGAAATGAATGAAGTAGTTGCACCAGTATCAAATAGAACTTTGCCAGGATTGGTAAGGATATTGAGCGTACCTATCACTGCATGCTCCGAGTTATCCACCTCCTCTAGGGTTGCGCAATTCAGCTTCCTGGTAGGTATATTCCTCTTGCCATTGTTGTTCTTGACATTATTTCCTCCTTTATTTGGCTGCCCATAGCCTCCACTAGCTTGTCTTCCATCTCTAACCGGCCACCCTCCTTGTGGTTTGCTTGGACAATTTGGCTTTATGTGGCCTCTCTGACCACAAGCATGGCACACAATTACTGGTTTCGGGAAATCCCTGCTCATATGCCCTGGAAGTTTGCAATTGTGGCATATAATATTATTTACGTTTGGATTTACACTCCGGTTGGAATTGTTGCTGTTATATGGTCTATTCCTTGGTTTGAATTCCAGATTGGGCTTGGGTTTACTTGCATGTATCCTCTTAGTTTCCTTCTTAGCTCTCTTCCTTCTATCCTCTTGGACATTCTTGTAGTCATCTTCAAATGTTATAGCTGCATCCAACAACTGCTGATAAGTTTGATTATTAGCCAACCTTAACTGCATCCTCACAAATGGATTTAACCCTCGCAGGAAACACTTCTTCCACTTTTCTTCAGTATTAACTTCTTCCTCAGCATAACGAGACAGTTGGCTAAACTCCCGAATATACTTCATGACACTAGTATATCCCTGTTGAAGCTCCTCAAATTCTCTCCGCTTCAACTCCATAACACTTTCCAGAACATGATATTCACGGAATCTCTGTTTGAACTCTTCCCAAGTGTACTTCCTTCCTGGCTGTTGCATGGCTAACTGATTTTCCCACTATGACGCTGCAGGTCCGGTCAGAAGATGAGTTGCATACCTCAGTTTCTCCCCATCATTACAACCTACAGTCTTCAACTTTCTTTCTGTATCTCCTAGCCAATCTTCTACATCCGTTGGTTCAGGACCTGATGCAAAAGGTAACGGCCTTGCATTCTGGAAGTCAGAAAGACTCACTCCTCCCTTCAGGTGCTCTCTAATTCTCAGCTCGTCCCAGCAGCTCTTCTATGAACTTGTTTTGGTTTTCTTGCATCATTTGCATACACTACATAAAGTTCTGCTCCATTAACAGCCTCATTGGTGGTGGTGGTAATGTTCACTGATTTCCTGCATCTGCATCGGCCTTCTCCTTGGCCTCACGTTCCATTTGCTGCTGCTCAATTTCGGTTTCTACACCCGTGTCCATGACCCCCTAGTCCTGCAACATAAAGCTAATACTCATAATTACATCATGCACATGTGTTTTGAGTTCGAATTGACGCACAAAACTAGTCACACAATGAAAATCCAAATAAAATCCAAATATGCATTTTACTCATTATACACTACAACATCTTAATAATACAAAGTCATTACAACATATACCATATAGGTATAATCACAACACTACCTTATTTATCTAACTGCATCATTTTCTCAGATTACAATACATGGTACCCGATACTCTCTACTAAGCCACCTGCTTTTAGTAACTACTACACTCATCATACATGTCAGATGTCCAACCGTGATGACGTGACGATCGTCGCACAGTTTGTGGAACAAATGGCCTTCCAGAAGGAACATACTCAGTATCTGAAGTGTCAGGGCTTGAGTCATTACTCAACCTGAGCGCATTGACTCCCTCCAGCTCAGATGAAAAGTCTTCAGAAACATAATCAACATTATCACCTACTTGCATCTCCTGAGCTTCATTCTGAGTCGTCAACAGAATACGCAGATCATGCTGCTCCCCAAGTGCTCCATTGGGCAAGGTAGTTAAACATCGGATAATGTATATTCCCTGGGTTTTGAGAAGGTGTTGATGATTCAAACACTCTCTCCTTAGGATCTTCTTCTTCATCCTGATTATCTATAAAAACGGTATTTCTACTACTGTTACTAGGGTTAATTCTTGCACCCATCCAACTAGATTGTCCAACATTTCTGTCAGAACTATCTATGGACATCTGGTGTCCCTGGGATCCTTCGGATGGTCCCATTATCCAACCATCAGAATTTTCAATAGGAAGTTTTGAATCAGAACCCTCCTCTGAACCCTCTGGTACTGCATACCTCATATCTAAAGTAGGATCATATATAGGTTCAGGCCTTGGTGAATAAGGATATGGTGTAAAAGATTCAGGATCTATAGGTATATCCTTAAAGTTGGATTTTGTACTACTACTTGCTTCCTTCTCCAACTGGAATGCTAACTTCTTCCTCCTTTCCAGATCAGTTAGATCCTCTAACATGGCATTTTTTATCTTCGACAATAACTTGATGTGTCTTGTAAAAATACGCAACAAGTGTTCGGTATCTATCCATAAACTTGGAAGCTAACTTAGGATGCTTCTTAACCAAAGTAAGATGATCCGGTACAGGATCTGAGTCTACCTTCTAACTCCTTTGCTTTATGCTCCCGGATATTAGCTATCGCCTCCACAACAGCAACATGATATGCTGCTAAGTGACTCCTACCTTCACCAATAGGTAGATCGTGATATAATCCAAGCTCCTTTGGGAGTTGGATGCTCACACGATACTTGGATAACATCCGACCATCATAATAGGCTATGGTGTTCACTAGAATTCTAGTTGGACAACTAAAAATCTTTAAGAGTTGACGAAGTTGGTCAGTGAATGATCCTTGGTAGTCATCGAGAGTCTCTTCTTTCCTTACCAAAGTCTGTTTTGGAAACTTTGGTGCCATAACTCTGTATGTAAAAAATATTTTAATTAGTGACCAATAATATATTGCATCGTAACAAAGAATTATCGCACTAAAATATATAACGGAATATTCTCATTCTAATACCCATTATATTTCTATTAGAGAATTCTTTATCGTTGCTACACACTCCTACAGGTAATACCTTTTACTAGGTTTCCAACCTAAGGTCAAAGCAATTTTCTCTGATACCAACTGCGGTGACCCAGCATACCACTTCATGTGTAGTACACTATAGTCATTGACATGACATCCACAGAACACCATTTCGTAAATATCACATCCCTCAGAGTGGTAGAACAGAAACATTTCAAGTCCATATTACAATCATACACACATTATTATTATTACAATACCAGAAGTTCAAGACTTCCAAAAGATTCAACTTACAAACCAAAACATAAGTGTTTCATCGGAAGTTTCAAAGTGAAACTTAAACTCTAAATTGAGATCAACAACTTATTGCTATATATTGTTCATGTTTCTCGGCTCAATTGGCTCCTAGAACTATAGTAATTATTTTGACTCTTGGTACTCTCCTTATTAGACGATATCGTAGTCCTCCCCTTCTACGGCTCCATACAAATTGGGCTCTTCATAGAAGACCTCCTCTTTGTTCTCAGTTGCATACATTGGAATATCTTCGGGATCCTCAAAGTCTAAGCAAGGGATCAAAGGAAAGGGTGAGTAATAGCGTTACCCAGCAAGTTCATTATATGCAAGGTGGGAAGTTTGATGCTCTATCTACCACTTCGGACTATAAGTCCTTGGCACTATGCAGTTTTTTGTAAATCTTTCTTCAAAGGTTGATTTTATTATGAAAATCTATGACCATCAGCCTTCACAGGTTGACCAGAACTTTCATGGAGTTCCTTTCTTGCCGTGTTCGTAACTCCTTCCCGAAACAGGGAGTAACAAGTTACAGTTCTTACACTCTGCAGAGGTGCGTTACTTTACCCATGAGATACCAATTTCCTTGTTGCACAACCGAGCGTACTTTCCAGTCCACAATTCCATGATGTGGGGCCTAGTAGTTGGTCCAAGCCAATCACTGCCATCTCCGTGACCTCATATGTCTACACGATCCTTCGGGGTCGGCTCACCTCCGCTAAGCCCCCTTTCGGGCAGGCTAAAACCCTGATGAGTTCCCAAAGACTATATGACCTGGTGATGCCCTGGCAAGTGCCATATTAAATGGACTATACCACTAAACACCATTCATAGATAATCTAGACACCAAAAGTGTGGGGCGTAAGGGTGCCCACCCATATGTTGGATCCGCACAAGGAATCACAACATCATGTTAAGGTCGTCTTGCCTCCATATGATAGGAAAAGGATACAACAAACTTCTCCGTCCCATTCCAAATCTCATGGTTAACGCGTTATATACAACGCTAGAATCACTGATGTCATGGGTTATTAAATCCCTAATTGATCATCATTGTTGCAAATAGAAACCCAAGTTCTATTGCTTCATTATATCATCACTTAGGATGATACCAAAGATTTATTTGTTTGAGAAAATAATACTTTCTTTTTCTGGAATATTGATGATAACACACAATTTGCAAATACTTTGATAAAGACTCTTCAAAGGATATGAGCAAGTGATGACCTTGCCTTGTGATTGCAAGGTAGTGAAGTCGGATGCTTGCACTGGACCTTGAGCTTCTAAGTCTACAAAACATCATTATTGCCTGGTAAGGACAATATTTAAAGAGGCAAAATGATTATGCAAAGTAATGTAATGCATTATTTATTTTTGTGTGTTTTACCCATTTTTTTAGTTACAAAATTCCTTTAATTAGTAAAGGATTTATAAATAATAATAATTGATATTTATTGAATACTTTATTTTAATTTTATTTTATTTATTTTTATTTATATAATAATTCTTTTAAGAATTATCATTTAAATACAAGAATTTCTTTTTATGATATTAAACATTTATTTAGTATTTTTCTAAAATACTACAATATTAACATATAATAAAAGTGATTTTAATTTATTTTTATCTTCTTTCTTTAATTTTATAAAATTCCATAAGGAATATATATATTGAAAAATTCTTGATAAAAATTATATGCATAAAAAATTATTTCTTAATTTATTTAGATAGATTGGATTATTGTGAATCTAAAAATATTTTATTTATAATTTCTAGATTTTTATCTTATTTTGTAGAATTTATTTAAGTTTAGGGGTATTTTGGTCCTTTCTTAATTATTAAAACTTTCTTTAGGTTGTTGGGCTGGCTTTGTTGGGCTTATTGGGCCGTTTTTGCCCAAGTGATCAAGGACAAAAAGACTCCCCGAAGGGTTGGCCCTTTTAGCCCACTCTCCCTGTCCTTCTCTCTTGTCCTCATGCTCTCTTCTTCCTCGACCCCGTGGTCGCCGATACCACCGCCGGGCGATTCATGCCGCCGTGGTCCTCTCCGGCCGCCGTCGTGGTGCATGGTGTGGTTGCTGACCCTGCTCCTCCATCTAGTTCATTTTGATTTGTATTTGGGGCTCTCATGTGGCCAGGCCGGCTCCATCCCGAAACCTAGGGTTTGGGGTGGTGCTGGTACTACCGCCGTCGCGTGGTGCTGTGGGGTGTTCTGATGTTGCTGTGATGGTGTTGCTCGCCCTCAAGCGTTGCTGTGGTCGCCGCCTCGGCTCGGTGCGGGTTGCAGCGCCCCTTGGGTGCTCCCCGTGCCGCCGCGCTCGTCGACCCCTCTAATTCTTCCTCTAGACTACAGCTAGAACCTCCAGTAAGTTGTTCTTTCTTATCTCTCGTGCTCTATGTACTATGGCTCCCTACCCTGTGTGTTTCTAGTGGTTACCCCTGATTAGGGTTCATGTCTTGATTAGGATTCATGCCATTATTAGGGTTCATCCCTCTATTGTGGTTATATACGATGAATAGATATTAGTAGTAATGGTAATTAAGGATGATGAATGGTTGTTTGATGTGGATTACTGTTTATAATTGGGCTTTGGTGATGCTAGTGGCTTACCAGACTAATTCCAGTGGGTAATTTGATATGGTTCAAATGATAATGCTACTGTGGAATCATTACTTGTGGATCCTAGTGATTTGGAAGTTCACTACTGTCATGATTTGGTTATTGATAGTGATTTTGTGAGTGATTTATTCACCGTATCTGTATTTGTTGGCTTATGGATTCATATGCAGATTGGCTTTAATTAGTTTCTTACAGTGATGTTCTGTATACATAAACTTGGAAATGATTCCTGGTGACCGATAACAGGAAAATGATGAGTATTTGTTTGTCAGTTTATCTATGAAAGCTAGATACTTAATCTGCTTGGTTTAGAATCTGCTCTTGTGACACCATCTTGAAATGGCACACAAGTCTAGGTTCTACTACTTGGCTTGATTCTGTTAATGCTTAAGATTGGATTAATGCAAATATAAGTTGGAAGCTTCTTTCTTTAAACATCAGTGCCTATGATGTTGGTCTGAGGCTTAGGAACTAGGTTCCTATCTTGATGTTCCTCATAGATATGTTCTAGTAGTGATACCAGTTACTTATTATGGAATCCCTTTGATAAAATGATTGGGGTGCTAATGGTTTTGCATGGATCCATAAGATTTATGGATTCTGGGGTGCTACTCTTTTAAGAGATGTGCCCAGAATTCATAATCTTGACTATGCTTATATTGTATTATAAGATTTGGCCTTTATATCCAGGATCAGTGATGTTGGTCTGAGATCCTGGTTTTACTTGTATGGTTTTCTTATGGCTATGACTTTAGTATTCAAAATCCTCTATGATGGATTCACCCCACTTGGGTGTTTTCTGAGAGGTTTAATATAAGACAACACATGAATTCTTATCTAACTTAGATAGACAGATCATGTGATGGTTTATAGTACTCACCACAACAGTTGAGTTGTTGGTGTTGTAACTGGTTGATCTTGTGGCTTGATCTTGCTGGTTGTGTTGCTGGCCTGATCTGGTTCGTCTCCTGATGTTGCTCCTACTACTTCCAGCTCATGGAAGCTTGTCCTTGATCTTGCTATCCACCTTCTGGTTCCTGTTAGCTTGGCCTTGTCCTTTCTATCCACCTGATCCACCCCCTCCTTATGTCACCATCTTGGTGAGTACTGGGATGATCTGGTGTGTGGTTGGTTTGGCTTGGTTTGCTGTGGCTAGACTGCTGATGCTTGATGTGTATGTGCAAGGAGATGGTACTGTGGTGCTTGCCCATGGCTGTGTTGAGCTCTTTTGCTTATGTATACAGCTATGGCTGTGTTGACATCACACACCATGCATTTAGGTGTGTAAGCTGTTTGTGTGCCTGCTGCATCCTTATGGATATGCTCAGGGAGATGATCTACCTTTTTATCTGATTACCATTTATCTGCCTGGTGAAACTTGCCCCTCTTACTGATTGGAATCATTGGACTTGTGGCTTATTTATTATGAAAGATTTAATTCTTTCATATTGGTGAAACTTTCCCCTAAATATTTACTCAATGATGAAAAGTGGAACAGTGCATCACATTGTTCACTACTGAGAGTAAACATATCTTAACCTTTATTTTCTGTCTTTTTGTCTGTTCTCTGTTTTGCAGGTACAAGACTTGAGGATTCAAGATTAGAATAGGTTTTCTTTTTTATAGACCAGTTCCTTTGTAATATTTATTTTATTCTTTTGTAATCTTTATTTTATTCTTTTGTAATAAAGATGTAATATTTCTCAATATGTAAATAGTCCTCCTTTTATAATTTACTATTGTAAAGATTCTTTATCAACTTCATAAGTTACATTTTGTAACTTATTCATTGAATAAATATATGGAATAAACATTCATTTACTTGATTGTGTCATGTTATTTAAAGTTTGAGTTACTAAATATTATTTCTTGATTATATAATATTACTCAAACATAATCTTAATATTTTAAAAATATAAATCAAACTCTCAAGTTTGAATTCAAATTCCTTTCCCCAAAACACACTAATCCATAAAGATCATGTCAAAGTTTATAATGATCATTCTCCACGGCTATTCCTAAACTTAAAGAGTGAAAGAAACTTTGATCACTTTAAGTTTTTATTTAGCAAAAAATTTACCCACATTTTTACAGATGAATGCATGCAATTGCACAAATTCCTAAATCTACCCTTTGTTGGTTCCTAAATGCTGGGATGTTACACCATCGTCCCTAGATCAGGGGGGATCTGAAGCTCTTCCCGGCACCCTGCCGGAGGGGAGAGATCATCTCGGAGGCCTTCTTCATCACCATGCTAGCCTCCTGTATGAAGCATGAGTAGTTCCACCTTGGACTACAGGTCCATGTAGTAGCTAGATGGTTGTTTCTCCTTATTTGTGCTACCATGTTTTAGATCTTGTGAGCTCCGTTCATGATCAAGATCATCTATTTGTAATCTTGCATGTTGTGTTTGCGGGGATCCGATGGATATTGAGATTACTATGTCAGATTGGTTAATGATATTATCTTATTGATTCTATCATGTCTGTGTTGTTTGTGATCTTGCATGCTCTCCCTTTCTAGTAGCTATCTTAGCCAAGTAGATGATAGTGACTCCAAGAGGGAGTATTTATGATCGATAGTGGGTTCATGCCTCTATTTAATCTGGGGAAGTGATAGAAATCTCTAAGGTTGTAGATGTGATGTTGCTACTAGGGAGAAAACAACAATCTCTTGTTCATAGAACAAGTGTATTGTTTACTTTACACACTTTGCTTAAAGCAGTTATCCATTGCTTGCAACTTAATACTAAAGGGGGTTCAGATGATAACCTGAAGGTGGATTACTAGTCATAGATGCAGTTGGATGGCGGTCTATGTATCTTGTTGTAATGCCCAATCAAATCTCATAGGATCATGAATGTCTAGTATTGCATTGTTATGCCTTGCTTTGTCCTGTCAATTGCCCTGCTGTAATTTGTTTACCTAGCATGTTATGTTGTTTATCTTAAAGAGAACACCTCTAGTGAACTATGGACCCCGGTACAATCTTTACCATCGATACATCTTCCACTATTACTGTTTACTTTCTGCAAACCACCATTACCTTCCACACCATACAATTAATCATTTGTTTTCAGCAAACCGGTGAGATTGACAACCTCACTGTTCATTGGGGAAAATTCTTGAGTTTGTGTTGTGCAAGTTTCCAAGTTGCTAGCAACACCTTTGGGTCGTTTCCTTCCTCCTACTAGTTCGATAACCTTGGTTTCTTACTGAGGGAAAACTTGCTGCTGTGCTCATCATACCTTCCTCTTGGGGTCTCCCAACGAAGTTCTACAGTGATCTGAGCTACACATCATCAAGCTATTTCTGGCGCCGTTGCCGGGGAGGCTAAGGACGGCTTCACAAGGGGAGTCCTTCACAACCTTTCTCTTTACTTTGTTTTTGTTTTGATTAGTTTCATTTGCCTTGTTTTGTTTGCCTCTTTTTATCAAAACTCACAAAAAAATAGTTTCGTTTGGTTTGCTTTCTCTTATCAAAAACACAAAAAATAGTTCCTACTCTAGTTGCTGCTGCTGTTGGTTTGCTCCACCTTTTCAAAAATGAACTCTGCTGAGAACACCAAGTTGTGTGACTTCACTAGCACAAACAACAATGATTTCCTAAGTACACCTATTGCTTCACTTGCTCCTGATGCTACCTTTTATGAAATTAAGCCTGCTTTGTTGAATATTGTGATGAAAGAGCAATTTTCTGGTGCTAGTTCTGATGTTGCTGCTGCTGAAAGTCCATGTATGCCCCATGTGTGGTTTTGGTAATTAATGACAATCCCTATGGACTAATGTGTAAATTAAGTTTCACTTGTAGGTTTGTCCAGTGGCATCGCTTGGGCCATGTGTTGGTCTCAAGGTTGAAAGAAGAAGAATATCACGTGTGTCTTGAAGAAGAAGATGGAGTTCCTCATGTGCATCTTCAAGGTACCATCATTATGGGGATAGAAGAAATGAAGTGCAAGCTCAAGATGCGCAATCTCTAGAATATCTCATGCTCGAAGCTTGCCATCCTCGTCGTTCATGGAGTTATGAAGACAAGTTCAAAAAAGAGGTTTCCCCATGGAGTATGGGGGGAGAAATTTGCAAGTCTTCATCAAGCAAGAGCGAGCAAGATCAATCAAGAAGGGTGTTCCATCTTGAGAAGGACAAGACGATCTACATCAAGATCAAGTGGAATGCTCAAGGAAAAGGTATGATCTTGATAGGTTTTCTATTTTACCGGTCTCTTGTAGTGTTGGGAGACCGGGTTTAGGATAGATAACCGTACTATCAAGATGGGATCTCGAGTGAGTGACGCGATCGCATCTTTTAGAGAGATCTCAAACCTTTGCATACATATCATAATATTTCTTGGTTGTTATTTGGATCTTGTACATGATATGATCTAGATCTTGTGGTCATCATCATAACAAGCTCTATTTCATCAAATAAGGTTTTCCCTTGCATACCTTATTGCGGTCCTTGATCATGTGGGTTTTTCTAGCTCCACACCTTGGGACATATCTCACATATATATACTTGATATTTTATCCCTTGGTGGTATCCAATATTTCACATTTTGTTGGGTTCTACTTGGTTTTATCTTTACAACAAAATTAGTTTCATCCCAATCGGACTTTCCAAGCTCAACTTCTTGTATTTTGGGTTTTGGAGGTTTTACCAGTTCATCGCTTCTAGAGAGGTCATACATTTCTCCATTTTGTTTTATAATTCCATGTTTGATTATGATGTTTCTTTGCATAATCTTGTAAATCTTGTCGTTCTCTTAAGAATGAGTCCAAGGTCATCAAAAACGGAGTCCGAAATCAAAAGTTATTGAAGTTTTCGTGCAATGTTGTCCTGCGTTTTTGCTTGAGCGGAAGTTCCGGCCCAAGTTCCGAGCCAAGTTCCGGTCAGGTTCAGTAACTTGTGTTTTGATTTACCAGAAGTTCCGATGGAGCACCGGAAGTTCTGGTGGTGCGCGAATCTGGCCCTAACGGGAAGATTTCTCTTGCCCTTTTTAAGGGCCCCCTCTTCCCTATTGTTTCCCCAACTTTTGAGGCCATTTTTGCTAGCTCTTCCACTCTCTATCCTCCATTGTTGACCTTCAAAAGCTTTCCCTCTTACCTTATCCCTCCCATGATTCTTACATCTCTTTGAGGGATTTGAGAGAGGAGATCTAGATCTACTATCCCACCAAATCAAATCCCTTCTTTGTGAAGGAATCATTGGGATCTAGATCTTGGAGAGTTTTGTGTTCTCCTCTTGTGTTCTTCCTCCCTTATTCCCCCAATAGATTTTGTACTTTTGTTGGAATTTGGGAGTGAAGTACTTGCCCTTGCATTTGTTGCACAGGTTTGAGTTATCCACGGAGATTTGGCGAGTGCAAGCTTGCGGGCTTGTTACTCTTGGGTTCTTGGAACCCTAGACAATTGGTGTGTTGATTTCTTGTGGACTTTTGTGGCCTTGTGACCTTTTGTGGTCTTGTAGACTGTTGTGGCTTTGTATCCTTTGTGGCCTTGTTGTTGGGAGTCTCCAATTGAGTTGTGGAGATTGCCCCAATCTTGTACGGGTTCGGTGGCCGTCCTCAAGTGTCCCATAGTGGAGCAAGTGTCTGCCTTTTGTGGTGCGCACTTGGGAGAATAGGGTGAGCCTTTGTGGCGTCGGTGGGTTGTGTGATTCCGCATCTGGGGGTGAGGACTTGTGTGGCGCTGGGTGAAAATCGATCCACCACACCCCGAGGTGAGCCATTTGTGGCACTCAGAGATTATTGCGCCATCGCACCTCTCCAACAGAGACGTAGCTTCTTTGAAAGTGAACTTCGAGATAAAACTCTTCGTCTCCGTGTCCATCTGTTATCTCTCAACCGAGCCCTTTACTTATGCATTTTATATTGTGATAGCCATCGTGCTTGAAGTATTTTACCTTGCTATCACCTTGTTTATTGTATTGCTTAGCATAGGTTGTTGGTGCACCTAGGTGAACCCAGTGGTCAGGTTTTGTGCTCAATAAATTAAACGTTAGCTTTTATTCCACATTTATTTGAGCCTAAACCGAAATATTTTTAAAAGCCTATTCACCCCTCCTCTAGGCTACGTCCATTGCACTTTCAGCTCCCCACCTCAATAACTTTGTTAAACTTCGTGAGATGAAAAAATATAAGGATGTAGATGGAGATATTATTAATCTCAAATTGTTTCCTTTGTCCTTGAGAGGAAAAGCTAAAGAATGGTGATACGTCCAATTTGCATCACCATTCTATATCATAATTTGCCTCTATTCATTGATATATTTCATATTAAGAGGTGTTACTTATGTATTTTCATCTATTTTTGCATGTTGGATGATTCTTGGAGGATGAACTGCCGGAGTCAGGATTCTGATGGAAAAAGCGGTGTTTTGATGAAATTTCGCGAAGATCAGAAAAATTCCAGAAAAACTACGGAAAATCCTATTTTCCCAGCAGACAGAGAATGCCGGAAGGGGAGGCGGAGTTAGGCCACATGGGGCCCACACACCCCCAGGCGCGGGCCACCCTTGGCCGCGCCTAGCTACAGGGGGTGTGGCCGACCTGGTCCACCTCTCGCTCCGCCCTCTCGCCTATATCTTCTCCTCGAAACCCTAATACACGGGGAGCGACCACAAAAAGATTGCGCCGCCTCTGCGGGGCGGAAAACACCGAGAGAGAAAGAGCTCTCCGGCAGACATATTTTGCAGGGGAAATTCCTTCCCGGAGAGGGGATATCATCGCTATCAACACCATCATCAAGCTAAACTTCATCGGGATCATCATCATCCACACCATCATCTCCACCAGAACCATCATCACCACTCCATCCCGCTATAACAATTGTGTTGAATCTTGCATAGTTCTTAGGCAAAACTTTCCCAGTGTTGATTACTATTGTAGTTGATGCTTGTGAGTGGAACCATTGGATTATTGTTTATGTTCAGATTGTTATCCATCACCATATCATCTTTGATCTTGATCCATATGATGTCTCGTGAGTATTTTGTTTAGTTCTTGAGGACATGGGAGAAGTCATGTTGTTAGTAGTGTATTTGTGTTGAGATATTATTTTATGGTTTAGTATTTAAGTTGTGGTGCTATTGTTCTAGTGGTGTCATGTAAACATCGACTACATGATACTTCACCATTTATGGGCCTAGGGAATGCATTGTGTATTTGGCTACTAATTGTGGGGTTGCCGGAGTGACAGAAACCCGAACCCCCGTTAGGAAACCATTGCACAAGGGAGTGTAGGATCTCAGAGTTTAAGGCTGTGGTTAGGTTTATATCTTAATTGCTTTCTTGTAGTTGCGGATTCTTGCAAGGAGTTTAATCACAAGTATGTAATAGTCCAAGTAAGGTCGGTACATTAGCACAAGTTCACCCACACAACACTTATAAAACCAAAGAATACTACTCAGCTATATGAAGCAAAAGCACTTGACAGAATTCCCATGTGTCCTCAAGAACGTTTGGTCCTCATTAGTATTTCCACCGGCTTGTCCTTTGCTAAGAAAGGATTGGGCCACTTGCTGCAATTATTTGTTGCTTTACTTACTTGCACTTTATTTCTTCGCTTTATCAGAAAACCCCTAAAAATCCGTTTGCTAAGTATTTATAGAGAACTCTTGAGCCAGTACCACTAGTCAACACCTTCTGCTCCTCTTTGGGATCGACACTCCTATTTATCAAAAGTACTATGATACACCCCCTATAATCGTGGGTCATCAAGACTATTTTCTAGCGCCGTTGCCGGAGAGTGAAGCGCTATTAAAGAGTGGAACCGGTAAAGGAAACTTCTACTATGAGTATTGCTTTTTATTTCTGTTTGTTACTTTGTTTCCAATATGGATAACCCACTTGGTTTTATGTTTGGGAAAACTACTACCACTGTTAGGGTAGTAGATGAACCACCACCTATTGAGATAGATCCTTTTAAGATACCTACGAGTATTGTTGATCATGTTATGGATAATTATTATTTAGGGGATGGAACTGTCCACCCTGGTGATCACTTGCTTTTTATCCATGAATTATGCGGGTTGTTTAAGTGTGCAGGTATCACAACTAAACAGGTGAAGAAGAAGTTACTCTTTATATCATTGAAAGGAAGAGCTGAAGAATGGTATAAGCTGCTGAAGAATGGACAATCCATGGAATGGGAGGAAATAGTACCTCTCTTTTATTCTAAATTCTATCCTCCCAGTGAGATTCATAAGGATAGGAATCTAATATATAACTTTTGGCCTCGTGATGGAGAGAGTATAGCTCAATCTTGGGGGAGATTGAAGTTACTAATGCTTAAATGTCCTATTCATGAACTCCCTAACAACATTATTATCAATAACTTTTATGCAAGGATTTATCTTCATGATAAAGATTTACTAGATGCTTCTTGTGCTGGATCATTCACACATATGAAGGAAGAAGCTAAATGGTATCTCCTAGACCGTATTCAAGAAAACACCGAAGCATGGGGAATGACAAAGGAAGAAAGTCAGGTATAAACTATGATTATGAATGCATTAAATATTTTATGGGAACTGATGACTTCCGTGATACTAGTATTGAGTATGGTCTTGATTCTCAAAGTATTGCCAATTTTTTTAAGGCTTTTGCCTCTTATATTGAAATTCCCAAAAAGGAGTGGGACAAGTACCATGCTCCTTATAAATATATTGTTACCCATGTTCCTTCTAGCATTGAAGTTTGTACTGTTGATCCTATCTTGCCTGAAACTTATGTTGAGAAAATCCCTTTTCCTGCTAAGGTAAAGGAACATTCTATCATAGCTAATGTGGTTAGTAGAAGTGCAAAGAAAACTGTGGAACCCGATGAGCAAATAAATATTGAACCTGTAGTAGCTATTGTGAAAGATCTTGTCACTAAAAATATAGAGGATGAGCACATTGTCTTCTGTAAACACACTTCTAATATTATCTCTCATCCTAGAAAAGCTAGAAAATATAGCGTCCCTGTGCTTTCTGTTAGAATTGGCGATCATTTCTATGATGGTTTATGTGACATTGGTGCTAGTTCTAGTGTTATCCCTTATGATCTTTACAGGGAAATTATGCATGAAATTGGTCCTTGTGAGATGAGGACATTGATGTGGTTATTCACCTTGCTAATAAGGAAACCATTTGCCCTATTGGTATTGTAAGAGATGTGGAGGTTCTTTGTGGAAAGATTAAGTATCCTGCTGATTTTCTAGTGCTTAGTTCAGCGGCTAGTAAAACTTGTCCTATTATTTTTGGTAGAACTTTCTTGAACCCTTGTGGAGCTATTATAGATTGTAAAAAGGAGAAAGTTTTAACTAAGTTTGATGGATACTCTTACGAGTTTAAATTTTCCAAATTGCTAAAGCTCCTAATGAAAATAGCTTGCCTAATGAAGATTTCAGGGTTGAACAACTTGCTTCTATTGATCCAGTTTATGATGTTGGACCTCTTTTTGATGATTGTAAGTATGATCATTCTGATGATAAAGTTGTTTCTTGTGATATTTATATTGTCAACTTTGTTCAAAGTGCTACTGAAAGTTATTATGAGAGAGGGAAACATGGTTTTATGCATCTCAATAATATTAAGTTTCCTCGTTTTATGTTGAAAGCTTTGAAGTTGCATTTGTTTTGTCTTCCTATGCTAGTGGCTTTTTGTTTCAATAATTTTTTTTCTCATGAGACCCCCTTGCCTAGGAAGTGGGTTAGACTCAAATGTGCTGGTTATTTGCTTCTTGATGCTCTCTTTCACTTCAAATCTATATCTCCTATGTGAGTATCTTTGAAATTATCAAGCCTTCCTTAAAGGCATTAACGAAAAGTACTTCTTGGGAGATAACCCAATAGTTTTGTTGAGTCTTGGAAGTTATTACCTTAGTAATAACCGCTCCTTATCCTTTTTGTTTTGGTTTTTGTGTCAAGATCAACTACTTTTGAGAAGTAGAGGAGTTGTGAAAAGTGGCTGTCCTAGGACAAATTTTTTGTCCTGCATTGTAAAAATCCGTGAAGGAGCTTAGTACAACAGATGGAGATTTCTGGCATCATTTGCATTTGCCTCTTATATTGATTCCCTTTCAGATTCTTTTTAGGATTTTGGAAAGGAGTTTCTACAGTAGATTTTGTTTTGATGGATTTCAGTTGAAGTTTGAACCTAAAGGTTTATTGTTTTTGCATACACTAATGTTGCAATGAAGTTTGTGTAAGGCCTTGTATGAAAGGAATTTTCAGGAGATGGAAAGAAGGTATCTGCAGAGTCCTTTGAATAGGTAAAAAGTGGTGAAAACATAAGGTTCGTGAAAACCTTACATTTTTATATTTTTGATGTTTTTATTACATACGAAAGGTTACGAGACGAAACAGAGGAGGAAACAGAGGCCAGGTGAGCCACACCCACCCTAGGCGCGGGCCCCAGCTGGTCGTGCCTAGAGAGGGTGTGAGCCCCCTGGAGTCCATCTCTGCCTCGTTGTTGCATAGTATCTTCCTTATGCATTGAAACTTCGTAATATATAACCCCCCGGATCCTCCGAGGTTCGTATATCGTGTTCTCATCGTGTTTTCGTTTCAATTTGTTTCTGTTAGGAAATCTTATCAAGTTTAGAGCACCATGGTCTCCGCCAACGACAAAGGCAAGAAGCCCGTGGAAGATGATCCTCAAAACCCCAAGGAGGAGGAGATCTTGGTTGGTGATGAAGAAGACATGAAGGAGGAAGTGTCGTGGTATTGCCGACGAGTACGCCATGGAGGGGTCCTCACAGTGCGTGTTTAGAGACGTGGGGTAAGGCGGATGGTTGACAGGTACGAGGTAACACAGCTTACCCAGGTTCAGATCCCACAACGGTGGCGGAATCCTACTCCTGCTATAAATCACTATAAGGGCAGATACGCCGAGTTACAGAGATAGGTTAGCTGTGCGAGGTTGTATGAATCAATGCTAAGTTGTGCCCTAAAGGCTCCCATAAGCCCGACTTATATAGTCGCCAGGTCCTAGGGTTACAGGGAAAAGTCCTAGCCGGACAGGTTACAGAGTCCGACACCGTCTATTACTAGTCTTGTGTATCTTTCACTCCAAGGATCCGAGTACGCTGGTGACTCCACCGTAGCCTTCCTTTATCCGGCATGGGCCTCCCTTCTGGATCCACCTAACTGGGCCGCCCAGCAGGCCATAGGCCAGCTACCGACTATGGGCCACCCGGGTTAGTCGGATAAGAGACATGCTATTAGGATACCCATATAGCATATCCCCAACAGTAGCCCCCGGAGAACTCCGAGATCTTGCGCCGTCTTGCCTCTTCACGTTGAATGCTTCGTCTAGATGGACGTCGGCAAATCGTCAAGCAATATCTTGTAGTTCTCCCAAAGAACCCTGCAAGGTTTTCTCCGTCTTCAAATGGTTAGGCGGAGAAATGTTGAATCTTCCATCGTACTCTTCCGTAGTAGGATTAAATCCGTCCATGCCGGAATCTTCGATGCGACGGCTCATCTACCCATGTCAGTTATGATGACGTAGGCTTAGGTCAGCGACGCCTCGTAACTCACACATGCAGAGAACGCAATCATATCCGATTTTCCTGCGCGAGCGATACGAACCGTTGGCAGCGGCGGTTGGAGACATGGCGAAATTACCGCGCACGTTCACGAACACGTCTTCTACGCGGCAACCGTCCGATTAGCTGCACGAATCTTGACGCAGAGCATGATAAATTGTAACCGTGGGACACTTGCCACTTTTTACCTCATTCTCTCGCTTCATCGTCTTCTTCCTCTAGATGCACGCCTCCTCGAGCTCTCCGCGAGAAACCTCGAAAACCCTAGCTTTCATCTGTGTCAGTCGCATCCTTCCAGCTCTTCATGGCCAGCAGCAACTCCTCCCCATTGATGGCGGCGTCGAGCCAAGCCACGGCGAAGCCAGCGAGCTCCGTTGTCGTGCCTCCAGAGGGCTTGGTCATCCCCGCATCAGCGGTGATCGAGACCACCGGCGGCAACCACAATCTGGCGGCGCTGGAACCACTGGAAGAAGAGCCAGACTCGCACAAGGGCGACTGGCGCGGCTCAGACATCACCGACCGCGACATCCAAGAGATGGTCGCCGAAGGCTACCTTCCCACGACGGAGGGGCTCGCATGGCGGGCGGCGCCGGCCGGCGAGGTGACACCTTCTCCCCAAGTCGGAGAAAAGGTGTACCTCAAGGCTCAGCTGGTATGCGGTGTTTCCTTGCCCATCTCCCACTTCTTTCTCTCCGTCTTGAACCACTACAAGGTCCAAACCCACAACCTCTCCCCCAATAGCATCTTAGTGCTTAGCAACTTCGCGACACTTTGTGAGGGTTACCTAGGGATAATGCCTAGGTTAGACTTGTTCGTGTACTTCTTCACCGTCAAACGTGAAGCCGGACATAGTAGGGAGGAGCTTAGGAACTGCGGCACCATAAGCTTCAAGATTCTACCTGGCCGGCGGTTCCCCGACATTGTCGGCCATGAGTCCTACAAAAACTGGCAGCGGATGTACTTCTACGGCCCCGAAATTCCTTTGGCGGGTCGAGAAGTAACGTCCCGGACTTCGTGGATGGAGCCGCCGCTGAAGTTTCCACATGGAGATCCCATGCCTCCCTTCCTTCCGACCTCGACGCTTCTCGCGCAATAAGGCAGATCGAATGGTTCGTAGAGATGGGTTTGACCGTCTTGGACCTGGCCATGTGCTGGTTCATCAGGCGAATCCAACCTCTGCAGCACCGCGCGAATTTCATGCACGAGTACACCAGTGATCGAAGGGATACCCTCCGGATCTCCGTGGATAACTTCTCGAGCGACTCCGTCAAGCTCCGCCTAAAGTACATTGTCAAGGTGAAGGACAAGAAGCATGGCTTCACCATAACCTACGACATGTTCGTAGACGACAAGTTCCCAAAGGTAGATATGTATTTTTCGTGTACGACATATACTCCAGTTTATCCGTCTTGCCATTACCACCTCGTTTAACACGGAGATTTCTAACTTAACAGCTTAGAGATCTAGATGAGGACAACCTGGCTGCCCAAATCTACGATCCAAAGATGAAGGAAGTCACGGTCGTGTCCGACGATGATGTCCCGTTGGCGCGAAAGCTGAAGAGCTCCACCTCTGACGCTGCCGACGGAGGCAAGAAGAAGAAGACGAAGGGTAGAGCCTCCAAGAAGACTACCGCTGCCCTGGAGGCGGAAAAGAAAAGATCCACCAGGAATTTTGCCAAAGCACCCCCATTAGTGTGAGCTTCTCATTCTCCGACATTGTCTTATTTATCTGTCTTGTTCCTGTACTTATGCACTTTGCACGTTTCAGGAAGAAAGCCACGACCAGCCTCAAGAAGACCTCCAAGACTTTGGGGGCTTCTAGAAATATCAAAGATATGCTGCATCGCGACTCCTCCCCCGCCATCTCCCCTGCTACTCCTGCCGTCAAGCCTTCCTCTGCCCCGACAAGTTCTCAAGCTCAAGAGGCACCAGGCCCTTCCGCCATGTAAGTGGATTCTGACGCTTCTACCGAACTTGCTGTTGTTGGCGAGCAGGCGACACAAGAGAGCACTGCCCTACAAATGGCTGAAGCTCCGGCTAAGGATGCCATCGGTAGCGGCAAGGCGGCAGTGGGAGCTGGTACCTCTGCCGAAGGCGGTGCCCCTACTCCCCAGAAACCCTTTGAGTTCCCGAAAATAGTTTACCCGGCGCTCCTGCCGAGTAACACAACTATGGTTCCTGGAGGAGTGCCGTCATCTCGGACGTGCGGTATTGAGGAGCTGCTCCGACAAGCAGATATTTTGCAGGGAAATAGCATTTCCGTTGGCAAGCTGCTGGCCGAGAGTGCTACAAACCTCATTATGAGTATCCCACTGTAGCCCCCGAGGATGTAGACGGAAAACCATAGGTTTTGCATCTATATGCTCTAAGAGTAACTAAGTTAGAAAGAACTCTCACTGTAGCCCCCAAGCATTTAGATGGAAGAAACTATTCCGACTAGATGCTTTAAGAGTAGCATACGCAGTGTTTATAATTTTCAATACTGTAGCCCCTAAGCCTCTAGTTGTAACTGAATTAGTTCTGACTAGATGCTTAAAGAAAATCTAAGCACTTTCCGAGTTAAAACTTTATACTGTAGCCCCCAAGCTTCTGATCGAGAACTGAAGTAGCTCCGACTAGATGCTTAAAGAAAAGCTAATCATATTGATAAGTTGTAAAACTTTCGCTGTAGCCCCCGAGCGCCTAGATGGAAAGTTTCCGACTAGGTGCTCCAAGCAGACTAAACAACAATTTAACTTTTTCCTTTGTTCCACAGAACGAGAATGCTCGGAGGGGCATGGCCAACGACAAGTACCAGAAGATGCGCGCAGATCTTGAAGCCGAAAAGGGTAAAACTGCCACCTTGAAGGAACATATCATCAAAAACAAGAGTCTGTTTTCTTTTTTGCGCATTCCGGCTTGGTTTTATGCCTTCCTTCTTCGAGTACTCACTGTGTATTTTGTTTTCTCCGACTTGTAGAACATGTTGCCAAGGCCAAGGATATTGTCGAGCAGTCCAAGCACGTCCAGCAGCTGGACAATGAGAACAAAATCCTTAAGAAGGATAGGGAAGAGATGCTGAAGATGCACGAGGATTCCATGAAAGCCCTGCAGGATTCCGCCTCCGTGGAAATCAATCGCTTGAAGAAGGAGCTTGCAATCTTAAAAGATCAGAAGCAAGCTGCTGATGAGCAGAACCAACACCACAGCGAGGCGTTTAAGCTCCTCCAACAAGAGAAGGAATCCTTGGCGGACATCGTCTGGCAGGCCAAGGCCAGCATCTTCAGTAAGTTTCCTCCGCCTTGTTTTTCTGTAGTCTGGATACTTAGAGTTTATTGAACTCATGCACTCCTTGTCGGAATTTTCAGCGCCTCTGGGCTTAACCCGCTCGCCTCCTTCGGACAAGGAATGCATGGTTCTTGCCGTCAACTTCATCAACACCGCCATCACCCAAGCCAAGGAGATTGCCATGCCCCTCCAGATATACATCAAGGCCTTGGACTCCGTGAAGAATTACTCAGAGATTCTACACCGAGCCCCCGAGCGTGTTACCAGCTAGAAAGCTTCATGTGCACGGGCTGGCGCAAGGATGGCGCTGTCAATGGTGAAGGCGCACTACGACGATGCCGACATCGATACGGTGACCTCTGGCATCCCCGACGTGGATGATGACGGCAAGGAGATAGATCACGAGGCCATCCTGTCATCACTCGCGGGTTATGACACCAGAGTTGCCGAGTTGGTGGACGTTGACGTCTCCGTGCCCAGGAACACCATCGACAACGTCAATCAAGATTCCTCCGAGTCTCATCAAAGCGATGACGCTGAGGGTGATTCTCTGGCTAGGGACGATGCTGCTTCCAAGTCTCCTGCTCCCAAAGAGTGAAAAACACTATGTAATATTTGTTTTGCCTTTGGTATATGCGCGGAAAAACTTGATGATGTAACTCAAGGTGGAAAACAATCGTTGTTATTTCCTGCTACTTAAGAAATTAGGTCCCAGCATGTATATATTTTATAAGCAAGTGCTGGATTATCTATTACTTTGGTTCTTATGCTTGACTTTTCGTGAGTCGGAAGACTCGTTGTCGGAACCATGTGCTTAGGTGATGATGCCCAATGGCACCGTCCATAACCTGAGCACAAAATCGCCGACAATAAGTGCCAAAAGTCACTACTCCAGAATCCACATAAAAACGACAAAGAACGTGTAGACCAGAAAACTTAAGCTAACGCCCGTAGGCGGAATTTTCACAAGTGCAAATGCAAAGCTTGTGCATAAAGGTTTTACATGATCCAAAAATGAAAACTAAAGGAGGTAAAAGACTCAGAAATATGAGTGAACCAAAGATCTTTATTTCATTGATCATATAAGAAATACACAATTAGATAAAAAAATGCTAAGTGTAAAAAGGACGTAGCTGTGCTAGTTCCATGGCCGATCAAGCTCCGGGTAGTCATCATCTGGGTCACGTCGCTTACGCTTATGATCCTCGTTGGGTCTGTCCTTCAGTTCACGATTGTCAACAAGGTAGTAAGACCCATTGAGCAGCGCCTTGCTTATGATGAACGGTCCTTCCCATGGCGGGGATAATTTGTGTGACTTTTTCTGCTTAAGTCGGAGCACCAAATCCCCCTCTTTAAACGAGCGATGCCAAACGCGGTGACTATGGTAGCTGCGTAGCTTCTGCTGGTAGATGGCGGATCTTTGGCATGCCAAAACGCGCTCCCTTGAGAAGGTCCACATCCAGGCATATGGATTCTTCAGCGTTATCCTCGTCGTAGGCAGCAACTCTTGGTGCATCGTGGAGGATGTCGGAAGGCAGGATGGCTTCTTCTCCATATACCATGAAGTAAGGGGTGTAGCCGGTAGATCTGTTGGGTGTAGTTCGTAAACTCCACAGCACAGATGGAAATTCTTCCTGTGCTCCAATGCTCTATGTAGCGGTGCCTCAAGACGTGGCTTGATTCCCTGCAAAATTAATCCATTGGCTCGCTCAACCTGACCATTGGATTGTGGGTGTGCCACAGATGCAAGGTCAAGTCGGATGCCTTTCTCCCATCAGTATGCCTCCACTTCTCCGAGTGATAAATTGCTGCCGTTGTCGGTGATAATGCTATGTGGGAGACCAAATCTCACCACTAGATCCTGGACAAACCTGAGGGCAGTTTCCCCATCAAGCTTTCTAATGGGTTTAGCTTCTATCCATTTAGTGAATTTGTCAACTGCTACAAGCAGATGCGTAAATCCACAAGGTGCCGTCTGTAACGGTCCCACCATGTCCAGCCCCCAGACCGCAAACGGCCAAGTTATTGGTATTGTTCGCAGTTCTTCAGCAGGAACATGTGGTTGTCGGGCATAATACTGGCATCCCATGCATGTCTCAACCAGCCTGTCGGCGTCCGCCTTCGCGGTCAATCAGTAGAATCCTTGCCGGAAGGCTTTTGCAACCAACGATTGAGGAGCGGCATGAAGCCCGCAATCTTCGAGATGGATTTCGCGTAGGATTTCCATGCCTTCTAGATGGGAAACACACTTTAGGTGTACAGTAGTGCTCCTTTTGTAGAGTTGCCCATTGATTATGGTATAACCCTTTGCTTGTCGTACTATTTGCCGTCTTTCGACTTCGTCGTCGGGCAAAGCTCCGTGTTCAAGGTATTCCATGAACGGTTTTGTCCAAGCCAGAGGGACATTAGGCACCATGTTGACGAAAGAGTCAACTCTATCCGGATTGTCGATGTCTCAAGATGGCGATTTTATCCGTGGAGACGGGTACCCGCGGGGATTTACCCGATATGTAACGGTGATGGGGGACAAGTTCCACCCATGGATATAACGGGGCGGGTACCCGTTAAACTCGTGGGGCGGGGACGGAGGGCAAATTTGCCCCATGGAGGCTCCATGGATACCCGGGACCCCACATGTCAGTCAAACATAAGACACGTTATAAGGCAAAAAACCATAGACCCGCTCCATCTTTTCCCCTCACCTCACAGCCTCCGCCGCCCGCCCCCATTCCCCATTTCTCCCAAGGCCCCAACCCCAACCCCATCAGGCGCGGGCGCTGCGGGCGGCAGCACCAGTGCACGTCCACCCCGTCGGCTGTCGCCCCTTCCTCTCTGGCATCTGCCCCTCCAATCCTTGGTGGTCCTCCTCAAGCACGTCCTCCCGGTCGGACTCATCCAGTCCTCCTCGAGCTGCTCCTCTCCTCCTCCTCCAGTCCTCTTCGACCTTCTCCATGAGGCCACGACGACCGTGGGTCCTTGAGGTTGTGAAGGGACTGGCCACTCAACGACAACGACGAGCTACATTAGGCCCCCGTCTTCCAGGTTCCCACTGATCCCACCCTTTGTGCAGTTTCTGTTTTTGTCACATGGGGATTTGATTAGTTATGTTTGAGACAATACTTGAGGTACAGAGTCGTTCTCTCTTCTCTGTGTTGAACTGTTGATCTACGAATCCTGCATGTTTTAGCTGACCTACGAATCTTGCACCTATATTTGTTTGCTACCTGACCTACGAATCCTTGAGACAATATTTGTTTGCTACCTGAACCTACGAATCCTTGAGACAATATTTGTTTGCTACCTGACCTACGAATCCTGCCATGTTTTAGCTGACCTACGAATCCTGCACCATATCTACCCATTGTATTTCCTCTTTGACATAGCTAGAGTCGCTTCTCCCATTGCAGTTTCTGTTTTGTCAAAACACTAGTACGCATATAGGCTAAATTAAACAGCACAGAAAATTAGAGGTCAATCTCCAGCGAGCATGTTATTTGGTGATGCCAATCCCTGATATAGTTGTACTGTTAGATATTGCATCAATGAAAATTAGAGCAAGCATGTACCTGATGTACAGTTAGACTGATTGTAGACTGATATAGCTTCCCTTTTACATTCAGATTGTTAATCTATGTAGACTGATTATAGACTGATGTAGACTGATATAGCTTCCCTTTTACATTCAGATTGTTAATCTATGTAAACTTCGCTAAATAAATTGTTGATGCTTGTCTATTTTAGGATTGCTTGGTTGGATCTACAATGGAATCAAGTCCAACACAATATGATGCTAGTGCTGTGGCCAATGGAGAGACACCAATCTCAAGTGCAGATCCCACACCAAGCTCTAGTGCTGCCACTGAACCGCAAGATGCACACAAGATGGCTGGTGTGAGGAGAAAGCTGAAGTCTAAGGTCTGGGATGAATTTGAGAGGGTTCTTTTAAATGGAAAATGGAAGGTTGAATGTCAATGGTGTCATAATAATCTTGTAGGAGAAATGTCACATCCCAAGATTTTCAAAATCTTGTAATGTGAAAAATAAATGAATAAAATAAAACTTTATTTGATTTTCAGAGCCAGAAGAAACTTTTTTGAATTCAATTGGAACTCCAAACTCATTTGAATTAAATAAAAACCTAAAGGGATTAAAAAGATAAACATTTAATAAAGGAAATAATTTTTTTTTGAAATTATTAATATTGGATCCTTTAATGGAAGATTTGGTTTTCAAAAGAAAAGGTGGAATTATAAATAAAGATTATTTAATAAAGCCAAATTAAACTTTGACCAAGCTTTGGAAATTAAAAACATTTTAAATAAATATTTGCAAAGGTTATTTAAATAATTAATAAGAATTTAATATCCAACCTTATTTAAATAAAAGGTTTTACCATTTTAATTAAAACATCAAAACTTATTAAATTATTTTAAATAGGTTTTTCAAGTATACTATATTCTCTAATAAAACCTACTAAAGTGTTTTGGTTTTATTTTAGATTTCAAAATATATATCTCAATAAAATAAATCCTATTTGAATTAATAACTAAGGCCCATTTTATTTTTACTATTAATGGACCCTATAATAAAATATTATTTTTAAACAAGCATTTCAAGTATCTTATATTTTAAAATAAAACCTACTGATTTGGTTTTTGAAAATATTTGGATTTCAATTGAGGATCTTATTAAATAAACCAAACCCTATTTTATTAATAAACCATGGCCCATTTTATTTAATTAATAAAGGGAACCTAAAAAGATTTAAAAATATTTTTTTTTGGGATTTGGTTTATGTGGTTAAACAGAACCAAAAATCAAGTGAAAAGAGTGTTGAATGTTTGAATTGTTTGAATGTATGAATGTTTGTTTGGATTTCAAAACAGAAAATAGTTTCAGAAAAAAAGAAAAGACTACAGAAAAAAAATGGAATCAAAACGAGCAGCCCAACCATCTGGCCCAGCTCCAGCCCATCTAGCCCAACTCCCCTCCCCCGAAAGAAAACGTTTCACACTACTTTTAAAACCCACGGAGCAACTGACATGTGGACCTTCCCCCTCTTCCCTTTTCCCACTGACCGACCGGCCCCACTTCGCTAGTCATCTTCTTCGCCGCGACTCCCTCCTTTCCTCAAACCACGTCGCAGTTACTACCGTTGAAAGCTCCATCAATCCCCGTTAACTGTCGCGTTAATTCGCCCAGCCATCACGCACCTTAAAGCGCCAGCCTCCCCTCTTCCATTTCCCCCAGACGCCCCTCCTCGATGCGCCTCCAGGCCGCCAATCTCCTCGACTCGGCTCACCACCGCCTCCGACCAATTCAGACCAGACACGCCACCCCTTCCTTCTCGAGAACCCTAGCAACTTCCCCACTCCCGCACGCCCTCCTTTCAACCGCGGGCGCCTAGAGCATCGACTTCGACAATATCTGACCGCGCCGCCGTGTCTGCTGTTCTCCGACGACGTCTTCCCGGTAAAACCTGACTCCCCTCTCATGCTCGTGGACACGATGATGATCCCCAAGCTCTTACGAACCTTACCGCACTTTCCGTTTGTCCTAGGGCGCCTTCTATCCTCACCTTCGACAACATCTGAACGCGCCCGACGCCGACGACGTCTCCGACGAGCAATCACCGCTGCTCTCAGACGCCGCCCAACGACGAGCACCTTGAGCATCGAGGCCACCGCGATCATCGTAAGCAACCTCACCTCCTCCTCGCTTCTGTTTTCGCCAGAGCCACTATCCGACCGCCGCCGCTAGCCTCCGCCGCTGGCCGCAAATGGTCGAGCACGTTAGCACCGTAGGATCACAATCCGACGCTCCCGATAGATCACTTAACCGCGAAAGTACGTGATCCGACCATGCGATCTAACTTGATCCAACAGCCAGCATCGCCCGATCCGGCCGAACCGGTACTGACCTATCACGGTGCGCCGCGTGTCCCTGTTCTGGTTAAAAACAGAATTAGAAACCAGATTTAAAAGCCATTTTCAAACCATTGTAACTTTCAAATCACACGTCCAAATTTTATTAATTTTATATCAATGGATTCAGGAGAACAAGCCCTAGCCAACCATGGCCTTAGTTTGACAAGTAGTATCTGTTAGCTTGTGTGAATTTGCAGAAACATTTGTGTACTTGTTTAGAGTATAAAAATTGTTTAAAATTGATTTTAGGATTAATTCTTTTGCAAAATGGATTTGTGTGATCTTACTGACCCTAGGAACCAACCCTTGGTGATAAAAATGATTTTGGTGAAATATAGGATGAATTATTTAACTTAGCCATTTTCTAGCCAAATAAACTCATTTGATTTTATTATGGAAATGTTTTGCAAGGAAAACTTTGAGAAAATGTTATGGACCAAACTTACTGACCCAAAACACCAAGCCTTGCCAAAGGCAACTCACTTGGTGAAAAACATAAAGTTTTGCTTGAAAAAGAATAATTTTCACCACATAAAATGTTGAATGGATTTTAAAATAGAGTTTTGAGCAAAACCCTCTAACTAATGACTTTGCCATTTTGGTAAATGACCAATGTGGACCTTACAAAGTTTATAAACCTAGTAGAGACCAACCTTGCAATAGAACCCTCATTTGCATGACTTAGGATCCATTGCTTTGTGTATGTGAAATATTGTTTGAATGTTGGTTTGGAATGCTACTTGA
Organism: Avena longiglumis; assembly: GCA_030063025.1. Classification (NCBI taxonomy): domain Eukaryota; kingdom Viridiplantae; phylum Streptophyta; class Magnoliopsida; order Poales; family Poaceae; genus Avena; species Avena longiglumis. The sequence goes on from CP125978.1 coordinate 368,096,795, forward strand.
TACTATGCTTGTTTGATTATAGTGAAATTAGCAAAGTGTGAGACTAGCAAGATCAAGGAGTGACTATCATTCCCTAACAAAAAGGCAAGTTACACTATCATTCAAAAGACCTACTATTTTCATTATACTTAGTGGATTTTGTAAACATGCATGAAAATGTTTTATACTTATGCTATGCTAATCCTAATAGGATTCCCTTTACACTCCTTAGTAAAAATATTGAAGTTGTACATGCTTAGCCATGCTGTGTTTTGAAAAGAGATACATGTTGAGATTTTACAAAGGTTGAGAAAAGGACTTGTGTTTTTATATAATAAAACAAGGACTCAATGAACCACCTAGGTGGTGGACACTTTATGTTTTGGAGAAGGTGGCAACAAAAGGGAACCATGTCTATGGCAATCACTTTGTGTTGTGCTCCAAATGAAAACCACCTAGGAAACTTAGAGATTGAACATGTTTCTCCAATTGTGGCTTTCGTGTACAACCACATGCTATTATGGCTCTGGCTTAGTCAACTACATTAGGAAGACCCATACATTGTCTTTAGTTACCGGACATGGGGATCTGGAATGCTTCATGGGGGATGAAGACAAGCTAGCAATGATGTATGGGAGGACCTTTTGGAAAGACTTCGTCACATTCTCAGTCTGATTACTCCATCTTGGTGAGCACTAATCCAGAGAGCCCTTTGGTGGCAACAAGATGGGATTGTGTCATGTGGGTAAAGTGTACTCCTTCTGCAGAAGTTAATAAAATCTAAGTACTTAGCCGTGTCCCCGGTTATGGACAATACTGAGCAACTAAAGTTTGAACTATGGGAGATCTCGACATTCTAATTTCTAATATAAAAACTTGATGCACTTGGGGGGTACCAAGGAATTCAAAGAAATTTTGTTAAGCTTGTTGCACTTGGGGTTACCAAGGTGCACAAGAGCATGATGTACTTGGGGTTACCAAGGAACTCATGATTTTTGATAAAACTTGTTGCACTTGGGGTTACCAAGGTGCTCAAGGATTTTTGACAAGGACTTGAACACTTGAGTGTTTACCAAGGATGTTCAAGGAACTTGGAAAAGAGATTTTACAAAGGACCAAAACCATTTTTGAAAAGATAGGATAAATATTGCTTTATGCAAATAAGCCTCAAACTCTACTTAGCCAATTATGCATATAATGATAGGATCCATTCTTATTATACATAAAAGTGAAACTTGCCAATACAATTCAAAATGTATTGACCCTTATGGCTGTAACTTGTAATGTTACAGGATGATTGTTTTAAATGAAGATTGTTTGATTGACTAGGATTACAAAGTCTACAACCAACATCTGCCTGTGGCACTATGAAGATGAAGGACCCCATGATTATAATTATTCCGCTGCAATGTAATGTATTAGCCAATGAGCTATGTATGATGTAATAGAATTATGTTATTCCTGGTTTTAATGTTATAATATGACCTTTGTATCTTGATATTACATCTTAACTGTGGATGCTAGCTATTGATCCAGGGACTAGCATTGTAAAACACAGGAGGACTCTACCTTATTAGGTTGGGACCCCTACAAGAAACAAAGGATGTAACCTCACATCTGCGTGCTCATTTGGCAACATGTCCTACTAGGCAGACCACAACAGCCTGGAAGCAGGCCAAGCTGAAGTTGACCAAGGGAGAAGATGGGAGAGTGAATATGGAGAACTACATATTTGATCAAGAACTTTGCAGGAAAGAACTTGCTTTGATGATCTGTTGTCATGAGTACACACTTTCTATGGTTGATCATGTAGGTTTTAGAAAGTTTTGTGCTATGCTACAACCTTTGTTTAAGGTTGTGAGTAGGAATACCATCAGGAAAGATATTATAGAGATGCATGAAGGACAAAAGGATAAGTTGATCAAGTACTTTGCTAACTTCAAGAACAGAGTTGCCGTGACATCGGATATGTGGACTGCTGGACATCAAAGGAGAGGATACATGGTTGTAATAGCTCATTACATTGATGCTTCTTGGAATTTGAAGTCATTCCTTTTAAGGTACAATATCATTTGTACATTGTTGTACCTTTCTCTTATTGCATGTTTGGATATGGTTTTCTTGTTCATGCTTACTAACCCAATAGTTTTTAATGTTGTAGGTTTGTTTATGTACCAGCACCACATACAGCTCAAGTGCTTTGTGATGTTCTACATGAAGTTCTTGTAGAGTTTCATCTTGAGAGGAAGATATCAACTATTACACTTGATAATTGCACTACCAATGACAAGGCAGTGGACGATCTTCTAGATAAGTTAGACTCCTCCTCTCTTATGATAGGTGGTAAATTGTTGCATATGAGGTGTTGTGCTCACATATTAAATCTAATTGTGAAAGATGGGTTTGCTGTTTTGGGTGATGGTACTGAGAGGGTGCGTGATAGTGTTGGGTATTGGTCAGCAACTGGAAAAAGACATGATAAGTTTGAAAAAACTTGTCGCTTGATGAACATCGAGTACTCTAGGAGGTTAAATCTTGATTGCAAAACTAGATGGAACTCCACATACATAATGCTTAGTATTGCTGTGTTATATAGGGATGTTTTTGATCGTCTTAGTTTGCGTGAGAAGAATTTTAATTACTGCCTAGCAACTGCTGATTGGGATTTTGCCATGGAGATGATAGATAGGCTCAAATTATTGTATGAGGTCACTACCTTATGGTCAGGAACACGTTATGTTACAGCAAATTTGTTCTTCCCTAAGGTTTGTGGTATTCAGTTGGAAATCCACAAATGGAGTACACCTGATTATGAACTGATGCAAAAAATGTCAGAGGAGATGAAATCAAAGTATGAACTGATGCAACAAATGTCCGAGGAGATGAAAAATAAGTTTCTGAAGTATTGGACAAATATCCATGGTCTGATGGCTATTGCCACTGTTCTTGACCCAAGATACAAACTCCATATGGTGCACGCTCTGTACGGTTCTCTCTATGGACCTGAGGCTGCTAGTGTGGAGGTTGCACGAGTTAAGCAATTGCTCCGTGAGCTATTGGTTGAATACCAAGATGCCTCTTCTATAGGAACATCAAATGCTTCTAGTGCATCAAAATCTACTCCTTCATCTTCACATGATGAAGTCTTTGACATATTTGAACGGTACATGTCTTCACAACCAGCTGCTTCATCTTTGTTGGTTCATACTAAGCTAGATTTGTATTTAGAAGAGCCAACTTTGCCTAGAACAAATGATTTTGATATCATCAATTGGTGGAAGTTTGGAGGGATCAAATATCCTACTCTACAGCTTATTGCTCATGACATCTTGCCTATTCCGGTCACAACGGTAGCATCGGAATCTGCATTCTCTACAAGTGGTAGAATCCTCAGCCCTCACCGTAGTAGGCTTGCACCAAAGATGGTTGAAGCTATAATGTGTATGCAAGCTTGGTCTAATGCTGACATGCTAGGTAATACACTGCATTTCATCAATAATTAGACTTGTATGCAAACTTGTTAGACTGATATTTTTCTTAGATACTTTACTGCAATATATACCTAAATATGTCAATATGTTGTCATCTAAATTTACACTGTTCATAATTTCAGGCCAGAACCATTCAACACTCTCTACCGAGTTTCAAACTTGTCTTGATGATGAAGACGAGCCAATGGTAAGTTGGCATTCTCAAATCTCAACTATCATCTGTTAGTTGGAACTTTCTAAACTAACTTGCATTGTTGCTTTGCTATTTTCATGATGAGGAGTTGTCCACATGTAATAATTACTAGGCTTTTTGCATTGAGCTTTATGGAGTTGAGAATGAGGAAAATTGAAGACTGTGAAGAATGAAGTTAACAATTCTTCATTTCATTCATTCTGCCTAGTGCCTACCATGGAACCTTGAGATTTTTAGTTTGTAATAATCATACCAAGTATTTTTGTTTGTCGATGTTGAGACTTGTTCAGTATATCACTTGTATTAAACTATGAATCGATGTTGATGGATGAAACTTGAGATTACCAGTTCTATGATACACTGCTGATATATGTAGTGTGTGGTTAAATCTGTCAAATTTTGTAGTGTGTGGTTGAATCTGGGTATGTACTGCTAATATACTACTTGCTTTTATTTTCTGTTGTTAGTCTCCATGGGGATCGGGTACCCGCTATTAGCGGGGATGTGGCTTGTTTGCCCCCCGCGGATGTTGGCGGGTCTGGCAGGTACGGGTATTGACGGGTATCGGGGCGGGTATGGTGGTGTGTCCCCCGGTGATCCCCGTCCCCGTCGCCATCTTGATCGATGTCGGATCCCTTCACGGATGGTGTGCGCAGGTGCTCGAGGAAAACTCCTGGCAGAATTTGCTTGCACCTTGATCCTAGCTTAGACAGCAGGTCAGCCGCCTCGTTTTGTTCCCTAGGTACATACTTAACTTTGTAGACCAAGAAGCTCTTGGCTATCTCATCCACTTCGTCTCGATATGCCGCCATCATAGGGTTCCGCGCATTCCAGGTTCCAGCCACCTGCTGGGCAACCAAGTCGGAATCTCAACAGCAAACTATGCGCTTGATGCCGATATCCTTGGCTACACGTAGTCCGTGAATGAGTGCTTCATACTCCGCCATGTTGTTTGTAGCCTCAAAGTGGATCTGCAGAACGTAGTGTAGCTTGTCTCCTGTTGGTGACTGTAGCAATACACCAGCCCCCGAGCCGTTGAGCAGCTTTGATCCATCAAAGTGCATCACCCAGTACTCTGGTTCTGGAAATGGTGTAGCATCTGGCATCTCCGTCCAATCTGCAACAAAATCCACCAAGGCTTGTGATTTGATAGCGTCACGTCTCGTTTAGGTGATCTCGAAGGCGGCAAGTTCAATGCCCCACTTTGCGACCCTTCCTGTAGCGTCGCTGTTATTGATGATGTCGGACAGTGGAGTCTTGCTCACTACTGTAATTGGGTGCTCCTGAAAGTAATGCCTCAGCTTCCGAGAAGCAAGGAATACTCCATAAGCTATCTTTTGGTAGTGCGGGTAACGCTGCTTAGACTCCGTCAAGACCTCGCTTACTAGTAAACTGGTCGTTGAACTCCGTGCTCATAGCCTAGTTCTTTCCGCTCTACGACGACGACGATGCTGATTACCCGGTTGGTTGCCATCATGTAGATTAAAAGGGGCTCGTCAGGCTCGGGTGCTGCAAGGATGGGCACTGAGGAAAGAATCTCCTTGAGCTGCTTCAATGTTGCATCTGCTTCGTCCGTCCACGTGAATTTGTCCGCCTTTTCAGCAACTTGTATAGCGACAGGGCCTTCTCTCCAAGTCGGCTGACGAACCGACTAACTGCTGCAACACAACCTGTTAGTCGTTGAATGTCCTTTAGGCATGTCGGACAGTTTATGTTTAAGATGGCCTTGATTTTCTCCGGGTTGACCTCGATTCCACGCTGGGAAACGATGAAGCCCAACAATTTGCCGGCTGGAACCCCGAAGACGCACTTCTTAGGGTTAAGCATCATGTTGTATTTCCGGAGATTATCGAAGGTTTCTTTTAAGTCGGCGATTAAGTAGTTTGTTTTTTTAGACATCACCGCGATATTGTCCATGTAGGCATGAACGTTCCGACCAATTTGGTCGTGAAGGCAACGTTGCATTGTCCGCTGGTAGGTAGCACCCGCGTTTTTCAACCCAAAAGGCATCGTGACATAGCAAAACGTGTCGTATGGGGTAGTGAACGAAGTGGCCAATTGGTCCGACTTCCTCATCTTGATCTGGTGGTATCCTGAGTATGCATCGAGAAAACACAAAAGTTCCGAGCCAGCCGTCGACTCAATGACTTGGTCAATGCGAGGCAAGGCAAACGGATCTTTGGGACATGCTTTGTTCAAGCCGGTGTAATCAACACACATTCTTAATTCATTGGTTCCCTTTCTGGGGACAAGTACAGGATTGGCCACCCATCGGGTGTGAAGGACTTCTCGGATAAACCGAGCCTTAAGTAACCTAGCTATCTCTTTGCCAATGGCGCGTCTCTTCTCATCTCCGAAGCTTCGTAGAGGTTGTTTCACTGGCTTACATTTTGGATCTATGTTTAAGCTGTGCTCGGCAAGTTACCTAGGTACACCTTTCATGTCGGCAGGTTGCCAGGCGAAGATGTCCCTATTCTCACGGAGGAACTCGACGAGCGCGCTTTCCTATTTGGGATCCAGGTTTGTCCCAATGGCGACGGTCTTGGAGGCATCGCCTACCACAAGTTCCACCGGATTGGTTTCAATGGCGGCCTTGAATGCAGGAGCAGAGTCAGAGATCTGCTTCTTCGACGCGGGCATCTTTGAGTCATTAACCTTGCTCTGGATTTCCTTGAATACTTCGCTGTAGAGGACAGCTTCTGCAACGGCTGCTTCATTGATCTCGCAGTCCCTTGCCTTGGTAAATCTTCCGGATACGGTGATGACACCGTTTGGTCCGGGTATCTTGAGCTTGTTGTAGACGAAGCATGGCTTGGCCATGAACGTGTGAAATATGTCGCGGCCGAATATGATGTGGTACACGCTCTTGAAGGGGACCACCTCGAAGGTCATGCGCTCTTGGCGGTAATTATTAACATCGCCAAAGGCTACCTGAAGTGTGATACACCCAAGGGACCTAGCCTCCCAACCAGGAACTACGCCGTGGAAAACGGTGTTGGTCCGCCTTAGGTTCGCCTCCGTCAAGTTCATCTTTTGCAGTGTATCCAGGTACATGATGTTGATGCTGCTTCCACTGTCCACCATGCACTTGGTGAACTCCACGCCGTCAATCAATGGGTTTATGACCATGGCGTACTGGTTCTCCGTGGGCACAAGGTCTGGGTGGTCCGTCCTGTCCGAAGTTATTGGAACTTCCGACCAGCGTAGGTACTGGGGGACTGGAGGGAGAGTGGCCATCAGGATCCTCAGAGAGGTCTTCTGTTGTCGGACGGTGGGGGTGCCAAGGAAAGTGTGGTAGACTGGGGCCTTCTTCGCGAAGGGGTTCTTGCCCTTGTCGTGCGGTCTGTTCTTCCGACTTCGCTTGTATCCGGACTCCGGGTCTTCCTTGAGGTCGTTGACGAACTTGCGGTGTCGATTAGTATGGGTGGCTTTGCCGTTGACGTCGAGGTGTACGAGGCATGGCATATCACGGTACTCCTCGTAGGTTTGGGGAACGCGAAGCGGCGCCGAGGTGGTTTCACTTCCTCGTTTCTGCCCACGACCAGCTCCCCTTCCTCGACCACGTTGTCCGCCCTCTCCTCGTCCTGCAAAAGTCATAGCGACCATGTCGGTAGATTGCTTTTCTTCTGGGACAGTTTTCCGCTTTGTACTACTGTTCCTCCGAGCTTGAGTTGGAACGGCCATTGCCGCCAAGGATCCACGAGCATCGTCGTCGGCAGCTGCGAACTCACTAGCCAGCTGAATCATCTGATTCAAGTCAAGCTGGTGATTGTCCTGCAAGCGCTTCAGCTTGTGTCGGAGCAACGTGCCCCTTTCAAACCCATCGATAAAGGCAGCCATGGCGGTCTGAGCGTGCACTCCTGCGCAGGAATTCTTCATGTCCAGCCAGCGGGAGAGGTAGGCGTGAGCTGTCTCGTCTTTCTCTTGCACGCAACGCTGCAGATCGCCCACAGTGCAGGGACGCTTGTATGTACCCTCAAAGTTCTTGGTGAACACTTCTTGCATGTCCAACCAATTGTAGATATATTTCTCTGGCAAGTCGTCGATCCATTGATGGGCCGTACCCGCCAACATTAATGGGAGGTACTTGACGGCGACGTTGGGGTTGCCTCCGGCAATCTCCACCGCGTTGCCGTAGTCCTGCAACCATGTGGCTGGCTTGGCGGTGCCATCATAGGGCTTGATGGTCTTGTCAATCCGGAAGCCTTTGGGGTATGTTGCGGACCGTATTGCAGGTCCAAAGCAACATGGTCCCAGGTATGGTCCTTCCCGGGCCTCGTGGATCTTATCGATCCGCGAACGTGCATCGTATGGCTCCGAGTCCTTCTTCTTCTTGTCAACAGGGTATGGGCTGCGTGAACGACGCGGGCCTCCTCCGCCATGATGACTGCTTGGTGGTGATGGAGGCGGAGGTGGCGGTGGGTTATTTTTCTTTTTGTTACCCTCCTACGACGCCTCACGTCTGTCACGGTTGCTTGTTGGACGCGGAGGGTCATGGCGCGACCTGCTCTTATGTCCTCTGTTGTGCTTTCTGTCATGACGGGTCTGCTCTACATTGTCGCGGATGACGATGCCACACTGCTTTGGTGGGGGCATATCCGTACGATGGTGAGCTTTGTAATCTTCGCGATGTCGGGGAGACCGGGGCAGTGGCGATGGGCGACGAGGTCGGGCCTTTTCTCCATGGTCGTAGGATATTGGGATAGCATCCTTCCTGTTGCACGCATCCCTCCGTCTTAGTTCTGAGGAACCCGTCTGGGACCCGACATCAAGAGGAGATCTGTCCCTTGGCGTCTTGTACTGGCTAGACTGGCAGAGCGCTGGGTCGGACTCAAGACTCTGAGAGGTGGCCTTTTCCTACTGCTTTACCGCCTTGGCCACTAGGTCGTAGACCTGTTCCACTGCCTCAGGGGATCTATCCTGCTCCAGAAGGGTCTTGGCGACGGCGAGGTTAAGTAGTGGGGTGGGAATCACCTGCTTGCCTTCACTGTCAATGTATGGCTTGGCTTGTGCCGGCTTTGAGGGAGCCCATCCTAGGTTGAGCCGTACACCAGGATCGTTGATGACGCGAGCTAGAGCTTTCTTAGCCTTTTGCTGCTGTAGCAGAGTCTTGTACTCAGCCTCCATTGCTCTAGATTTCTCTATGGACTTCTGCACGTTGACCAGATCTCGATCTAGCTTAGCGCCCTGCTCCGCGATGGATTGCGCCTCCTCCAGCAGCTGATGGTGTTTCTCATCAAGCAGGGTCACGTTCCGGATATGAGAAACGGTAAGTGGCTCGACGAGGAGATTGCCGTACATCACCCTATCAGCTGGAGTGACTTGGGCTGCTGTAGACGTAGATGCTGGAGGCGGCAAGTTTGCGGTGTTGTTGTTACTCGGGCCGGTGCCGAGTTCCTGCGGCTGCTGCACTAGGTTGGGCGGAGGAGGCATGCCTTTTGCGCGATCATCGTCAGCAGCGATGAGTGGCCCCTTCCCCTTTTCCAGCGCCATAGGCGGAGCTCGTCCGGGTTGATCTTCGTCCATCGCCGTCCCAATGGTGACGAACACCCCTCGGGACGCGACAATGTTGTTGGCCTGCTCGTCGCGCGATTATTACTCCTCCATCTCCTGCATAGCGGAGTCTAGCTCTTCTGGACTGAAGTCTATCTCCTCTGAATCTGCACTGCGCGTCAATGACAGAGTCGGAGGGTGCCAGTACTTCCTCGATGACGGGCAGTGGAGGTGCAACGGGCTCGACGATGACTGGAGGTGGTGGTGCTGTTGAGACGATGGCGGCCGGAGGTGGTGGTGGCGGTGGCTGAATCGGAGGGGCTCCATCAATGAGCGCAAGCGCTGTCTGAGCTGACGCTTCGGCCTCCGCGTAGTTGTTGACAGTGCTCACCATCTCTTCGAGGGTAAGGCGTCCTGTTGCCTGCTACCGTCTTAAAGAATGTCGGAGAAGCAAGCCACAGTCCATTCCTTCCACGAAGTGATACAGATCGTTATCATCGGGGTAATGGGCTAGGTCGGCTCGTATACGGAGCCACCTGGCCAGGTAATCGCGGGGGTTTTCGCCCTCTCTCTGAACGCAGTGTGCCAGATCGAAGATGGTAACCACGCCGACGAACTTGGATCTCTGCTGTCCAGACACACGGACGAAGCCGACGGACTTGCAGTGATCTTCCACCTTTATATCCTGCACAGGGGCGGTTTGGGTGGGCCTTGAATTTTTCCGATCTTTGCCGGCAAGCTCCGAAGAGAAATCCGACATCGATCCTTCTGCGAACGTATCCTGCCCGTAGGCGGTCCGTGCGGGTCTTGATGCTCCTCCGACTCCCAGGGAACTAGTGCCCGAGTCGTTTCGCCGATGAAGAGGTGGATGTCTCCGATAGGAACGATCGAACACCGCGTAGGGTTCGTCTTCGCCGGGATCCAGAACTCGTCGGGAGGGACGATCAGAACGTTGCCGGAGAAGAGAACACGGCAAATGGCTATAGTTTCGCCGATTCCCGCGAAGATCTTGGTCCTGGCCCGCTGAAGAGCCTGAAGCGCCTCTTGCCCCACGGTGGGCGCCAACTGTCGTGGTATTGCCGACGAGTACGCCATGGAGGGGTCCTCACAGTGCGTGTTTAGAGACGTGGGGTAAGGCAGACGGTTGACAGGTATGAGGTAACACAGCTTACCCAGGTTCAGATGCCACAACAGTGGCGGAATCCTACTCCTGCTATAAATCACTATAAGGGAAGATACGCCGAGTTACAGAGATAGGTTCGCTGTGCGAGGTTGTATGAATTGATGCTAAGTTGTGCCCTAAAGGCTCCCATAGGCCCGACTTATATAGTCGCCAGGTCCTAGGGTTACAGGGAAAAGTCCTAGCCGGACAGGTTATAGAGTCCTACACCGTCTATTACTAGTCTTGTGTATCTTGCACTCCAAGGCTCCGGGTACGCTGGTGACTCCACCGTAGCCTTCCTTTATCCGGCATGGGCCTCCCTTCTGGATCCACCTAACTGGGCCGCCCAGCAGGCCATAGGCCACGCTACCGACTATGGGCCACCCGGGTTAGTCGGATAAGAGACATGTTATTAGGATACCCATATAGCATATCCCCAACAGGAAGAGCATCCGGACACCGCGCTAACGTTGCAAGCATTGGAGTGGTGGCAAACCCTATCAAGCTTAGGAGGACAACACAGATGTCTACGAGAGAGAAACCTCCGCGCCATTGCCTCGCTCCGTGGTCACTTCCTCCATGTACCAAGAATCCCTTCCATACTCTCATAATTGAGCAAAAATACCAAAAGGTCCCCCAAGGGAATTTGCCTTCTATTTGGGATTTGCCTCGTTCTAACCATGCAGGGAAGGAACACTCTAAGAAGGAAGAGTAGGGAAAGAATAACAAGGACTGGGATTATCGGCCCGACATGATCATGAACCGCATTGAGCATAATTCGGAGTTGATTCGTACTCTAACCTTCGAGATTGAGGATTTGAGGGAACTAATTGAAGAGCTTATCAAGAGAACACCACCACCACCAAAGGAGTAATTCTTCATCAGGTTTGGCATCCCCTTGGCTTGTTCCAAGCTTGGGGGAGTGCCGCGGTATCACATCATTATCTTTTATCTTTTTGCTTTTTAGTAGATTCATATCTTGGGTAGAGAAGTTATCTTATAGGTTGGTTTGCATATGGAAGTATCTCTCCTTTAGTTGGTTATCTATGTATCCCTTGGTGTGAGTGCCTTTATGGAATATTAATGAGAAGTCTCATCTCTTACCTTTTGCACTTATTATTTTGGTTTGTAATCTATATTATATGATTTATTGTAACATACCAAAAATATTTATCAAGGTTATCAAATTCCAATCACCAAAATTAGTGTTAACAAAAAATTTGTTAATCAAAATCATATGAATGCATGTGTGTATGTGATGATTGTATGAATGCATGAATGGACTTGATTGATTGTTGAAATAGCAAGGAATGGTTTAAAGATGAAGACAATATCTTCCAAAACATTTCCAAGCAGAAACAAATCAAGAGAAAAATCAAAACAAACCAAATAAGGCAAATGGTCATTTTTGCCAATCTTGCTCACTAGGCCACATTGAGTGTTCCTAGTCCAAGATTTCAAACAGAAACAATTCCATTTCTTTTCACCCCTTGCTAGACAAAGTAAAAGTGAACCCAAGACCACCTTTCAAACTTACAGAAATATTTGGCAACTTGATTCAAATGACAATTCAAAATTGAATCTTTAACATATGTGAAGATCACCCATTTTCAAAAACCAACCAAACCAATTCCTCTTGACCTTTCCAACTAACCAGAGACTACCTAGTATGTAACTAGTACACCCACAAAGTTTGAATCAAAAATTCAAATTCAAATCTCTTTCAGCCATTTCATCAAACACCTTGCAGACACAAAACAAACAAAATCAAACACTATTGTGAGTAGTGATTTGGCCTAACTTGTTCCCTCTCTAGCTCACACTACACTCTCATTAGATCATCTAACTTGTTTAAGTCACTCTAGCTCACTGTAAACTAGACCATGCCATCAATGGTGACCATGGCCAAGCCCAACTTGCCACCCCAATGTCGACAGCAAGCTAGGAGCCTCACTAGCCTCGCCAACCTTGTCTAGAAGGCACTCCACCGTCCACCGCCACCCCCTGTCCAAGCCTCGAGCCTTGCCAGCCACTGTACCACCCTAGAACCTCCGCGCCCTATGCCTCTGCGCCATGCCGAGAGCGCGCCAGAGCGCCACCCGTGACACACGCCCAGAGACCACGCGCCGCCCTTGCCGCTCACAAGCGTGATCACCACCACCCCAGCAACCCCGCAGACATGCCCGTTCGTCGCCGCGCGACCAGGAGAGCCCGTGCACCATAAAACTTCCCGTCTCGCACCGCATCGTTCCGACCGTCTCGCACCTCCCCATGCCGCATAACCATGCCATTGAGCTTCGCCAGGGAGCACCGCACCGCCCCTACCATCTCCCATGCCTTTAGCTCGCTGTGCTGATGACACCGACGAGCTCAGCCCGCGCCCTTCGGTCCCCTTCTGGCACTATAAATAGAGGCCACCCCCGCTCGATTTCTTCACACCAACACACTCCCCTCTCTCTCAGAAGAACCCCACCTCACCCCCGGAGCAAGGCGAGCAGTAGGTCACCGAAATTTGGCCGGATTATGCCGCGGAGGAGGAAGAAATGAGCCGTTGATTGGAGCCGCCCCAGGAAAATCCGCCGGTACCAGGAGGTTCGCCATCGTCGACTTTGTCGTTTGCCCCCATCGCCGACCCTCGCGTGAGCCCCGGTGAGCCCTCGTAGACCCCCACTGGCCACGCTAGGGTTCTGTCTCGCCGGTGTTGCCCGACAGAGACGATTGGTCCCAGCCGTTCGATTAGAGTTTGATCGTACGGTCTAGATCACCCCGTACCGCTTCGCACCCCCATGTCTCGCTAACTGGTGGGGTCATTCACTTAAACCCACCCGTGCGTGCGCTGTGCACTGTGGGCCAGCCTAGTTAACATCCCGCGCAACCTAGTTAGTTTGAATTTATATTTTCCAATTTAGTTTCAAACCTCGTTCTGTACCTAGATTCAAAAATCAAACCAGGTCGATTCACTGAACCAAATTAAATGAAACCAATTTTGTTAGAAAGGTACTGGAATTCCTAATCCAAGCCCGTTTGATTCAATTCATTTGGAATTGTAGATCACCTATGGTAAAAATAACAAGGCAGAAGCTTTTCTGCATTCAAACATTTTTCAAAATTCAACCACAAAAGCTTTTGAGTTTATTCCAACTCTCAAAAATCACATTTAACTAGACCTTTCTGAATATATAAAAATATCTAGATTTACTTGCAGAAATAATGGACAAGTAATAAAAGAATGCCCCATAGGCCATTCTAGTCACTTTAATTAATTAAAATAAAAGGTTAAACCTTATTAAATTGTGACACCACTTTAAATCACATTCCCATGTACTGAAATATGTGGTGATGACATGTGTCAATATGATCCCATGTTTTAGTTGGAGAATATTAAATCTTAAGTAGTTTTTCAATGAGTAGAAATTACTTTTCTAAAATAAAGGAAATAAAACTATTGCCTTAATCTTTGGGATGTTTGTGATGATCCTAGATCATCTAGTGAAAACCTTGGTGTGATAAATAGAAGTAATTAAGTATTGTTTGGTGATTGTGTACCTCGTATTTATTTATAGACGCTAGTACCGACCAAGGATACGAGGAGGAAGGAGAATACTACGAGGAAGAAGCCGAGGAGAACTTCAACCACTGCTCTGCACAAGGAAAGCCTCACTATACAAGTTGACTTAGCAAGCTAACACTTGCAACTTAGCAAGCTTATACCACTATCTCAGCAAGCTAAAGCATGCAAGTTTTACTTGCGAGCTTACACCACTTGATACCCAATCCTAGTTTTACTTGCAATCTTAGTATTTTATTTCTTTATCAAAGATTTCTAGTTAAGGTTACTTGGTAACTTGTAGATTCTAGAAAGATATTTAAAGATAGCATAAAGATCATAAAACTTGGCTTAAGTTAGATAATCTTGATGTCATCCTAAGGCATGAGATTGAACTTAGATAAGATACACCTATTTACCACCCCTCATTATTATTTACCCTCACTTGTAGATGCTACTGCTAAGCATAAAACTTGATCAAGTTTAGATGGGAATACTTGGTGAAAATAGTTATGAAAACCTTAGAATGATGAGTCATTCTACTGAAATGTTTTGACATGTGTTCTTGAACACCAAATGATTTTGATGATGAAAATGTTAAGCCATGAGCCTTAGCCCTTTATAAAACTGATGGTTGTCTGGATGCGATACCATTCCAATTTTACCGTACAACCACAATAACCAAAATTTGGGCAGGACTTGACTGGAAATTTATATACCTTAGTATGGGTTCCCTTGCGGCCAAGGTTTGAGATGAGGCTACCTTGTGAAGATTCTCCACCTGTGTAGTTCCCAAGATGACAGTTGGTCATGGTTGGGAGGCCAAACTCACAGGAGAGGTGCCTATACTAGGGCGTGTAATTGAAAGGTTAGGATTGATTATCCGCATACTGAGTATGGTGGATTCAGGATTGTTCCTGATGGATGTATCGAATATTGTGGTTAAAGTGTACCACCTCTGCAGAGTGTCAAACTATTCGAATAGTCGCGTCTGCGGTTATGGACAGTTGGAGTGGCCATACTGTTCCGTCGTCAGATGTTTTCAAAATGACTTATGAAATGATTTGTGACTTGACCACAACAGGGTTGTGATATGAAATTCAAGTTCCCCCTTAGGTGTTATAAAACTTTCAACTAGCTTTCTTTGCTTCTGAACTCAATAGATATAAATCTGGCTTTTTGCAAAACAACCTAGAGCCTAGTTTTCCTACTGAAATAAACTTCACTTGTTAGTATTATTTGTGAGTACTTAAAGAGTACTCATGGATTTGTCCCTTGCTATTCCCGTGGCCAGACTATGAAGAGGACTATCAGGAGGACAGACAGCACGAAGGTTACGACAACTAGGATCATCTCCCATCGTCAGCATTGCCTGTGACCATGAATATGGAGTCTCGCCCACGCTACCGTTATTATTACGTTATTCCGCTGCTTGATTTGTATTAAGACTGGATCATGAGATCCTTTATTTGTGTAAGACCTTATGTATGGTTTGTAATGGATGATGTACTGTGATATCCAATCTGTTATGTCTCGCAAAAATGGTAATCATGGGATTGCGATGTATGGCATAACAGGCATCTGGGATTAAAAATCCGGGTGTTGACAAGTTGGTATCAAAGCCATCCTGACCATAGGAGACCCTAGTTTAGAATGGACGTTTGAATCAAAAACTTAGTTTCAAAAGCCAAGGAAGTGAGTGTTTTTGAAAACCTATTCTCAGTCTTATCACTTGGATTCTTTCATGGAAATTTATGTTCCCCAAAAATTCTTGCAAACTTACATAAAATTTGACACACTTGATCACTCTACTAACTTACTCATCCAATATTCTATAGATGGACATGAAGTATAGCAAGTTTTATCAGTTGGGGAATGGAGGAGACCTCATCTTTGAGTGGGACTTGGACCAATTGTCGGAAATGCTGGAGCGTCCGCACCCCAAGTTCTTCGGAGCTCAGCTCAACAATCAGGAAGGAGAGGAATTTCAATGGCTAGTTGTTGCAAGTCTCCGAGGAAATATTGAAGCCCCCGCTTAGAGGGAATTCAGTTCACCTTGAAAGAGAACAACTGGCTCGATGGACTGGCCAGGGCCATGCAGGAAGCTCTTGCCTGTCTATGTGGGCAGAGTATCAATCAGATCAAGGGCACCCGCTTTGAGTTCTATCCAAGGAGTGATGTTATGGGACAGCCACTGGAGGCCCCGTATCACCATGAGCTGAAGACTCAGTTGGACCACCTCAGCTACATGATGTATGACCGGTAGAAGGAGTTGGATAATGCTCGCTCCTACGCCAACCACAAGCACGGCATCGCCGCCAAGAAAGATCAGACCATTGCCACGCTAGTGAAGGATCGTTAGTCTCGTTGCCGTCGGCTCGACAAGAAGGAGCGCATCATTGCCCGTCTTCGCCACAGGATCACATAGTTGGAGGAGATTGTCCACGAGAGAGACATGCAGATGGAGGAGAGAGAGAATGTAGGGGAAGACCTTCGTGGAGACCCCTACTCCTATCTCAGTGACGATGATGACTTTATGGAGGATCAGGCCATGGACTTCTTCAACGATGAGGATGACTTCGCCTTCATTGATGATGATGATGAGGATGAGGATGAGGATGATGAGGACACCGATTCCAAGGAGTAGTAGCACTTGAGCACTAGCATTAGTGAGTTGTATCCGGTCCCACTGTATCATAGTTTCCTAGAATGGTTCTTAAAACCATATGTTTTCCTTTGTTGTGGTATGTGTTTGTATCGTGTGTTATGAATGAATGAAAAGCAAGTTGCTATAAAAACTTGAGTCAAACTTTGAAAACTTTTCAAAACCCCGAATCTTAGAAATTTCCCCCTTTTCTCATGATCTACCTCAATCTTCAGATGCCTCGCGGAGGAAGCAGTTCATCCCCGGACCCAATGCTACAAATCTTGCAAATGTTGGTTTCGGACCGCGAAGCCGAGAGAGCCGAACGCCAAGCCAACTTAGCCACCCTTCAGCACATAGCTCAGATGGCCAACAACAATCAAGACCATGGAAATCAGGACAACCATGGGTCCAAGCTCAAGAATTTCCAGAACACCAATCCACCCATTTTCACTAAGTCTGAAGAGCCCCTCGATGCAGTTGATTGGCTGCAAACCATGGAGAACAACCTAGAAGTTGCAGGAGTGGAAGCCAATGAGAAGGTACTGTTTTCCACCCATTATCTGGCCAGAGATGCAAGAGCATGGTGGAACAACGTTCGTGCCATGAATGGAGGTCAGATGATGACTTGGGAAGAGTTCAAAGTCAAGTTTAGCAGAACCCATGTGCCACTGGGTTTTATCAAGAGGATGAGAGATGAATTCAGGGAACTAAAGCAAGGCAGGATGACTGTAGTGGAGTACCATGACAAATTTTTGTGGCTATGTATGCACCGGATGAGATTGACACTGAAGCCAAGAAGGAGAGATTCCTGAATGTTCTGCATGATGAGATGGAGACCGTGTTAGTCAATATCCCCTTTGCTGATATTGAAGCCTTAGTGGACTCTACCATTCAGATGGAAGGCAAGATCAACCAAGCTAATGAGAAACGCAAGCGTCGCATGATGCATCAAGCAGGAACCCATCATACCCCAAAGTATCACCCCAACCCATCTCCAGGATTTGCCCCAAGAACCAATAGACCCCCGATGAACCGTCCGACCTATCCCAACCATGGAAACCCAAGGCCCGGAGGAAATCACAACAACAACCCCGAGAACCCCAACAATTTCAACCGTGCACCACCCAAGTTCAACAACAACAATGTCGCCACCAACACCAACACTGCCCCAAGGACTGGAAGCAATGATGTGCCTATTGCAGCAAAGGACAAGTCTTAGGTGACTTGTTATGAATGTGGAACCAAAGGTCACTATTCCAATGAGTGCCCCAAGAAGATTGCGGCAGCCCCCAATACAAATGCCCCAGCTCAGCAGCAGCGTCGTGTTCAGCCTGGAAGAAGGTTTGCCCCAGGGAACTCGCTCAATTGCAACGGCCATATCTTTCTCATGCATGTTGAAGAAGCCCAAGAAGCGCCAGATGTCATGTTGGGTATGTTTTATGTTAACTCAGTACTGGCCAGAGTGTTGTTTGATTCTGGAGCATCGCACTCATTTGTTACTGAAGAATTTGCATGCACTAGTAAGGTTCAACCCACCAAATTGAAGCATGTTATGATAGTTCAAATACCTGGTTCAACCACCAAAGCTAGACAAATTTGCAAGGCCATGCCTATCCGAATCCATGGCATAGATTTTTATGCTAATCTAATAGTACTTGGGACAAAAGGTTTGGAAGTAGTACTAGGAATGGATTGGATGTCGAAACATAAAGGATTAATCGACTGTGCAAAGAAAGCCATAACCATGACCACTACAGCCGGAGTATCAGTAGAGCATGTATCGGAAACCTTGCCCCGTCAATTCAAGTGCAACAAGAGTCTAGCCCAACCAACATTGACCAAGTCAGAGTAGTCTGTGAATACCCTGATGTATTTCCAGATGTTTTGCCCGGTATGCCCTCGGATCGGGATATCGAGTTTATCATTGAACTAATCCCTAGAACCGGCCCCATAGACCAGATACCATATAGTACAAACCCGTCTGAATTAGTGGAGCTGAAGAAGCAACTGGATGCTATGCTGGAGATAGGATTGGTCCAACCAAGTGCGTTGCCATGGAGATCACCTGTTTTATTTGTGGATAAGAAAGATGGAGGTAACCGTTTGTGTACGGATTATCGAAAGTTGAATGATGTCACCATCAAGAACAAGTACCCACTGCCGAAGATCGAAGACCTGTTTGACCAATTGACGGGTGCCAAAGTGTTTTCTAAGATTGATCTTAGAACTGGCTATCATCAACTCAAGATTCGCGCAGAGGATATTCCAAAGACTGCCTTTACCACTAGATATGGATTATACGAGTATACTGTCATGTGTTTTGGGTTAACCAATGCCCCCGCTTATTTCATGAACCTCATGAATAAGATTTTTATGGACTTCCTGGATAAGTTTGTCATTGTTTTCATCGATGACATTCTGATCTATTCCAAATCAGAAGAAGAACATGAGCTACACCTAAGAACCATCCTTGGAACCCTTAGGGAGCATCAATTGTATGCCTAGTTTAGCAAATGTGAATTCTGGTTATAGGAGGTAGGATTTCTTGGACATATCGTATCAGCCATAGGAATTGCTGTTGACCCTGCAAAGGTGAAGGATGTTGAAGATTGGCAAGCCCCAACCACTCAAACCCAAGTTCGTGCATTTCTTGGATTCGCGAGATACTACCGCAAGTTCGTAGAAGGATTCTCGAGCATCGCCAGACCCATGACCCAATTGTTGAAGAAGGATAAGAAGTTTGAATGGACGGACAAATGTGAAGCGAGTTTTCAGGAACTCAAGAGGAGATTGATTTCAGCCCCAATCTTGATCATGCCGGATATTACAAAGTCGTTTGATGTGTATTGTGACACATCCAAGATCAGCATCGGATGTGTATTGATGCAGGAAGGCAAAGTAATATCTTATCTATCCCGACAACTGAAGCAACATGAACAGAATTATCCTACCCATTACCTTGAACTAGCAGTTGTAGTTCTAGCTCTGAAGACATGGAGGCATTACCTGATGGGAATCCGTTGTGAGATTTATTCGGATCACAAGAGACTGAAGTATATATTCACTTAGAAGGAGTTGAATAGGATAGAGCTAATCAAGGACTATGATCTGGACATTCACTATCACCCCGGTAAAGCCCATGTGGTAGCAGATGCTCTTAGAAGATTGCTGTGCCGCTTGAACTCCATGATTCTAAAGGAGCAGCCAAGTTTGCACGAGGAGATGGAAGATTTTAGAATGGAATTAGTAAGTGAAGGATTTTTGGCTATCATATAACTTCAACCCACTTTGATTAGTTATATCAAGGAGGCGTATAAAGGAAATGCTAGTATCGACGGAATAAAACATCATATCGGTACAGGGAAAGTACCTGGATTCACCGAAGATGAAGAAGGAGTTCTATGGTACAAAGGACGTCTCTGTGTACCAGCAGATTCAGAGTTGAAGGAAACTATTTTGAAAGAGGCCCATGATACTCTTTATTTTATCCACCCCGGAGGTACAAAGATGTATCAGGATCTGAAGGAACAATTTTGGTGGCATAAGATGAAGAGAGAAATCAGAAGCTATATATCCAAGTGTGATATATGTCAGAGAGTCAAGACGGGACATCAGAGACCCGCAGGACTATTGCAACCCTTACAGATTCCGGAATGGAAATGGATTCGATTGGAATGGACTTTATCACCGGATTGCCTACTTCTAGTAGGGGAAATGACTCTATTTGGGTCATAGTTGATAGATTTTCCAAAGTCGTCCATTTCTTACCAGTCAAGACCAATTACCAGAGCTCGAAGCTAGTGGAGTTATACATCGCTAGAATCGTCAGTTTGCACGGAGTCCCCAAGAACATTGTGTCAGATCGAGGAACTCAGTTTACCTCGAGATTTTGGAAGAAATTCTAAGAAGGATTAGGAACCCGACTGGATTTCAGCACAGCTTATCACCCTCAGACCAATGGACAAACAGAGCGAGTAAATCAAATACTCGAAGATATGTGAGAGCATGTGTGCTAGAGTATGGATCTAAATGGGAAGACTATCTGCCTTTCGCAGAATTTTCTTACAACAATAGTTACCAAGCTAGTTTGCAAATGGCCCCATTTGAATTCATGTATGGAAGGAAGTGTCGTACCCCTTTGAATTGGTCGGAAGTAGGAGAGAGTCATATTTTCAGACCTGACATCCTACGAGAAGCAGAAGACAAAGTTCACAAGATCCGTGAGCACCTCAAGACCGCCCAGTCAAGATAGAAGAGTTATGCCGACAAAAGACGTCGAGACCTCGCTTTCAATATCGGAGATTTTGTGTATCTCAAAGTGTCGCCTTTGAAAGGAATTCACCATTTCCAGCTTAAAGGAAAGTTAGCCCCCAGATATATCGGGCCCTTAAAGATTTTGAATCGTCAAGAAGTATCGTATCAACTGGAACTGCCAGAGGAGATGTCAGCAGTGAAAAATGTGATCTATACATTGTTGCTTTGCAAATGCCTTGAAGTCCCGGAGAAGACCGAAGTTTTCAAGAACATTGATCACCGGACCATAGAGATCAATGATGACCTGACATATCCCGAAGTACCCATCCATATTTTGGAGGAAGCTTTCAGAACCACCAGAACCCGAAGCAACAAGTTTCTCAAGATTTAGTGGAGTAACCACACTGAAGATGAAGCTACCTGGGAGCGAGAAGATCACATCAAGATGGAGTTTCCCGATATTTTTAAATCCTAGTTTTTCTTCTTTCTCAAATCTCGGTACGAGATTTTTTTTAAGGAGGGAAGGTTTGTAACATCCCAAAAATATTGATCAAGGTTATCAAATTCCAATACCCAAAATTAGGGTTAACAAAAACTTTTGTTAATCAAAATCATATGAATGCATGTGTGTATGTGATGATTGTATGAATGCATGAATGGACTTGTTTGATTGTTGTAAATAGCAAGGAAGGGTTTAAAGATGCAAACAACATCTTCTAAAACATTTCCAAGAAGAAACAAATCAAGAGAAAAATCAAAAACAAACCAAATAAGGCAAATGGTCATTTTTGGCAATCTTGCTCACTAGGCCACTTTGAGTGTTTCTAGTCCAAGATTTCAAACAGAAACAATTCCATTTATTTTCACCCCTTGCTAGACCAAGTAAAAGTTAACCCCACCTTTCAAACTTACAGAAATATTTGGCAACTTGATTCAAATGACAATTCAAAATTGAATCTTTAACTGTAGGGGTTCGTAGCATGGAAAACAAAAAATTCTACCGCATGAACACACAATCAAGATCTAATCTATGATAAAGCCAAGATCTATCTACTAGATTGTAGCAACGAGTCGTTAGAATACTAACCCTCGAAGATCCAAAGCGGTTAACGAGAGCAGATTCTCGTGGGTGATGTAGTCGTTCACTTGCTGATCTCAAGATCACGTAGACGATCCTTCCGGCGCCGCGTTCCGGCACACGTACGGTCCTCCATGAAGACATTCCTCTCCATTGTTCCAGCAGGCAGCGGAGCTTGTAGCACTCTCCTCGTTATTCCGGCAGCACGACGGCGTGGTGTCGGAAGTAGAAGGAAGATCCCGCAGGGCTTCGCCTAAGCCGGAGCGAGTATGGTGGGGTAAGAGAGAGCCTTGGCGATCTACGGATTAGAGGCACCAAGGGGGTGGCTTGTCCGGTGGCTAGGGTTTGGGGAAACCCTAATTCAGCGGCAAGAGGATCCCTAGGTGGCGGCGGCAGCAGCACTTGGAGGTGGTGGTGGCGCCTTAGAGCTAGGGTTTGGAGTTGTGAGGGAGAGGGGAGCCCTACCCCTCAATATATAGGAGGGGAGAGGCGGTTTGGGAGGAGGGAGTCCTCCTCCAACTCCTCCTCCTTGGCCGGCGGGTGGAGGGAGTGTGATTCCTACCCTAGGTAGGTTTCCTACTCTCCCTCCACCAAGCAATGTTCAGATTTGACTTTTCAAATTGGCGTTTGACTTTCAAACTTGAATTTGATTTCTCTCTTCATATTGCCTAGCCAAGTGACCTAGTACATGAAGCAAACATTCCAAATTGTCAGGACACATCCATGTACCCTTCCCCTTCTGGAGTGCTGGACCTTCTAGACCCTTCTAGAACATTCCTGGTGAAAACACCGAAATCATTTCCGAACTCCAAAACAGGACTTTCCCTATATGAATCTTATTCTCCGGACCATTCCGGATCTCCTCGTGATATCTCGTATCCCATTCGAGACTCCGAACAACATTCGGTCTCTTACTCATCATTCCATAACTACACAACAACATTGAATCCTTAAGTGTGTCTCCCTACGGTTCGTGAATTATGCAGACATGATCGAGACTCTTCTCCGATCAATAACCAATAGAGGAATCTGGAAATTCATATGGCTCCCAAATATTTCTACGATTACTTCGTGATCGAATGAACCATTTACATACGATACCAATTTCCCTTTGTCTCATGATAGTTTACTTATCCGAGGTTTTGATCGTCGGTATCTCTACATACCTAGTTAAACCTCGTTACCGATAAGTACTCTTTTCTCGTTCCCATGATATGTGATCCCTTGTGAACCAGTCACATGCTTGCAAGCTAATTGGATGACATTCCACCGAGAGGGCCCAGAGTATATCTATCCGTCATATGGATGGACAAATCCCACTCTTGATCCATGTGCCTCAACACATACTTTCCGAACACTCAATGCGACCTTCATAGCCACCCAGTTAAGGTGTGGTGTTTGATGTCATCAAATCATCATTCCGGTGATGGTGATTAACATGATCTCATGGTCGAAGGAATTAGGTTACTATGTATCAGAAAGCTTTATAGCAAATGAACTATATTAAATGACTTGATCTTTATGCTACGCTTAACTATAGGAGTATGTCCATCACATCATTCTCCTAATGATATGACCCTGTTGTTAATAACATCTCTGTGTTCATGATTAGGAAACCATGATCATATATTAACCAACAAGCTAGTTTAACAAGAGGCTTTACTAGGGACTCTTTTATGTTTACAAATCACACAAGTATTAATGTTTTCGGTTAATACAATTATAGCATGGTATGTAAACATTTATCATAAGTATGAAGATATGATAATAATCACTTTATTATTGCCTCTTGGGCATATCTCCAACAGTCTCCCACTTGCACTAGAGTCAATAATCTAGTTTCAAACCTTTGTGCATTCAACACATATGGCTTTCCAGTGTTGTATTTACACGATTGCTAGTGGTCAACTGATCTATGGATCTGACACTTTCAGGTCCGTGTGCAATTGCATGTCTTTGCGTCTCTACGCATCACTCATTCTCTAATGAGATGGCTTTGTACAAATTTGGTCCTTTGGTGAGACCTTTAGTTCCTTGGGGTTAAAACATGTTGATAATATTGTCGTACAATATATCTTCATAGTACTATCCCTCTGTGAACTACACCTAGTTTGATAACAAACTACTTGACACAAATGCCCTCTTTGTCGCTATAATGCTAGTCATATACTTAGCCTTTTGTTGTAGTATCTGTCACAATGTCTTAACTTTGGAACTCATCCAAATTCATTATGGAACTTACTTTCCATCATATTGTTCCACCCTTAGTTTAGATTGAGATAAACTTAATTTGTACTTTGTGACAAAAATAGTATCAATCTAATACTTTTACAATGAACTAACCATCTATTTTTCACTTCTACAAAATAATATATTCTTAGTTCTTTTAAAAGATCATAAGAATATCTTTACTATCGTCTAATAATCATCTTATGAATCATTCTGGTATACGCTCATAACATTTAGAGCATAGGACATATCTGGATTTGTACACATCACAGCATGATTGATAAAATACTCTTTGTGATTTTATCTATCAAGTATCAAAAATACTTAAATATTTATTCAATCCTTCCTGTGCAACAAGAACCTATCTTGTAGTTTCTATATTGAACTCATTCAATATCTCATCTATGTACTTCTGGCACAACCATATGGCGTCACAATTTATCCATATAGACATTGATGCCAAATATTCGGGTTCTGCCTAAGCCTTTCATTGAGATGAAATTCTTATCCTGTGTTAATAAAAAGATAAATCATTTCCAATCAACAATATGTCTTCCACATAATGTATTAGAAACATGTCTTAGCACTCCCACTTAATTTCTTGCAAATGCAAGAATCTTCATCGTCTCCGATGAAATTAAACTCTTTTAACAGTTTCATCATAGTGAATATTCCAGCTCCATGATGCTTACTTCAACCATTGAAGTTTGCATATGCTTTTAGCATCCTTTGAATTAACAAAAGCCTTTGGACCGTGTCATGCACACGTCTTAGGTAACCATTCTATTAGAAGAACTTGTTTTGTTTATTCAACTACCACATAACAAAATTATATGTAGTGGTTGCTACATTAATCCGTCTAGACTAAATATCGCTTAATGAAAGATCGGATCTTGTCATAGTCAACTATTTGAATATTGTCGTGAACTCTTTCCTAACATGTCGATAATTTCATAGATGTGAAACATCCATGTCTATTTATTTATAGATCCAAATACGACTATAGGGTCTTGCACCTTTTCAGAGGGTCTTTCAAGTTCAAAGCTTGATCTCTCATATATGGAACTATCACGGATTTTATGGCTTCAAACCATTTGACGGAGTCAGGGACCATCATCGCTTCTTTGCATGTAGTCGGATCATTATTGTCAAATAATGATTCAAACCTCAAATCTTGGTATTTGATTGTTTATCCGACCTACTTTGTTCAATAATAACTTAGATCTCCGTGTCCACAACCTTTGAGGCACGTGAGCCATGAGAGTTGTTGCTGCCTCCGGAATACTTTTCGGCGCTGCGCAACTTTGCACATATAGCTAAGGTTCGTTTAACTAAGGATGAACACTTTATAACTTGAATTTTTTTGTGCTAGAGAGATCATCTTATAATGCTACCGTCGCGAACTAAGCAATACAAGATGCATAAAAGGATTAACATCACATGCAATTCAAAATATGTGATATGATATGGCCTTTCTTCTTGTGCTTCCGATCTCCATCTTCAAGCACGAACATGATCTCCATCATCACCGGCATGGCGTCAAGGTCAATGGCGCCGCTTCATGATTGTCGTCCACCAGCATCAACTATTACAACTACCTTGAATAATAGACACACGGGTCTTAACGGAATTTAAAAGACAACCATATGGCTCCTGCCGGTTGCCGACTTACAATAAGGAACATTGCATACATCATATATAATCACAATCATGGACATATCACATCACAGCACACCCCTGCAAAACAAAGTTAGACGCCTCTAATTTTCTTTGCATGTTTTACGTGGTTTGAGGCTTTCAATAAGTGTCGTTCTAACTTACGAACAAGAACCACAACGTTGATGCTTGAACTACCATTGTGTTCTACTCGTGCAACAGATCTACATATAGACACGGCTCTGATACCACTATAGGGGTTCGTAGCATGGAAAACAAAAAAATTCTACCGCATGAACACACAATCAAGATCTAATCTATGATCAAGCCAAGATCTATCTACTAGATTGTAGAAACGAGTCGATAGAATACTAACCCTCGAAGACCCAAAGCGGTTAACGAGAGCAGATTCTCGTGGGTGATGTAGTCGTTCACTTGCCGATCTCAAGATCGCGTAGACGATCATTCCGGCGCCGCGTTTCGGCATCGCTCCCGCAGTCGGTCACACATACGGTACTCGATGAAGACCTTCCTCTCCCTTGTTCCAGTAGGCAGTGGAGCTTGTAGCACTCTCCTCGTGATTCCGGCATCACGACGGCGTGGTATCGGAAGTAAAGGGAAGATCCCGCAGGGCTTCGCCTATGTCGGAGCGAGTATGGTGGAGTAAGAGAGAGCCTTGGCGATCTACGGATTAGAAGCACCAAGGGGTGGCTTGGCCGGCGGCTAGGGTTTGGGGAAACCCTAATTCAGCGGCAAGAGGAGCCCTAGGTGGCGGCGGCAGCAGCACTTGGAGGTGGTGGTGGCGCCTTAGAGCTAGGGTTTGGAGTTGTGAGGGAGAGGGGAGCCCTACTCCTCAATATATAGGATGGGAGAGGCGGTTTGGGAGGAGGGAGTCCTCCTCCAACTCCTCCTCCTTGGACGGCGGGTGGAGGGAGTGGGATTCCTACCCTAGGTAGGTTTCCTACTCTCCCTCCACCAAGCAATGTTCGGATTTGACTTTTCAAAATGGCGTTTGACTTTCAAACTTGAATTTGATTTCTCTCTTCATATTGACCAGCCAAGTGACCTAGTAAATGATGCAACCATTCCACATTGTCATGACACATCCATGTACCCTTCCCCTTCCGGAGTGCTGGACCTTCCAGACCCTTCTATAACATTCCCGGTGAAAACACCGAAATCATTTCCGAACTCTGAAACATGACTTTCCCTATATGAATCTTATTCTCCGGACCATTCCGGATCTCCTCTTGATATCCCGGATCCCATCCGAGACTCCGAACAACATTCGGTCTCTTACTCATCATTCCATAACTACACAACAACATCGAATCCTTAAGTGTGTCTCCCTACGGTTCGTGAATTATGCAGACATGATCGAGACTCTTCTCCGATCAATAACCAATAGAGGAATCTGGAAATTCATATGGCTCCCACATATTTCTACGATTACTTCATGATCAAATGAACCATTTACATACGATACCAATTTCCCTTTGTCTCACGATAATTTACTTATCCGAGGTTTTGATCGTCGGTATCTTTACATACCTAGTTCAACCTCGTTACCGATAAGTACTCTTTTCTCGTTCCCATGATATGTGATCCCTTGTGAACCAGTCACATGCTTGCAAGCTAATTGGATGACATTCCACCAAGAGGGCCCAGAGTATATCTATCCGTCATATGGATGGACAAATCCCACTCTTGATCCATGTGCCTCAACACATACTTTCCGAACACTCAATGCCACCTTTATATCCACCCAGTTACGGTGTGGTGTTTGATGTCATCAAAGCATCCTTCCGGTGATGGTGATTAACATGATCTCATGGTCTAAGGAATTAGGTTACTATGTATCAGACAGCTTTATAGCAAATGAACTATATTAAATGACTTGATCTTTATGCTACGCTTAACTATAGGAGTATGTCCATCACATCATTATCCTAATGATATGGCCATGTTGTTAATAACATCTCTATGTTCATGATCAGGAAACTGTAACATCCCAAAAATACTAAACTTAAATCATCAAAACTAGGGTTAACAAAAACTTTTCTAAATAAAATTATGAAAGCATGCATGAGTGTATGCATTTAATTTGAAATTATTTTGAACCAACTTGTTTGTGTGTTTCTTTGCTTGTAAAATGTTTCTTAGGTGAAATAAACATCATCTAAACATTTCCCACACTTTTCCCAAAGACAAGTAAAGCAAAACAAATAAAATAAAGGAGTGGTCATTTTGACCAATTTAACTCCCAAGCCTACTTTGGATGTCTCAAACTTTCAGAACCTAACAGAAACTTTTCTGGATCTTTGCACCCCTTGATTGTACTCATAACAAAGTATCAAGGCCCACTTTGTGATCATCCAGAAACTTTCAAATGCATAGTTTAAATGACAATTCAAAATTGAATCTTTATCATATGGGAAGATCCCACTTTTTCAAAAACCACTCAAACAAGCTCAACTTTCAAAACCCAAGCATCTGCAGACTCACTAGCACCAATCTAGCACACCCACCAAAAATATTTTCAAAATTCAAAACTTGAATTCATGCGGCCATTTCATCAAACACTTGGCAGACACAAATCAAACAAAATCAAAACACTATTGTGAGCAGTGATTCTTGCCTAACTGGTTCCCTATCTAGCTCACAACCAGCTCAGTAGACCATCTAGCAAGATTAACCAAGCACTAGCACCACTGTGAGCTTGGCATTGTCATCAATGGTGAGCAAGCCGAATGCATCCTTGTCACCCCCATGTCGACAACAAGCTAGGAGGAGAAACAAGCCTAACCAGCATGTCTGGGAGCAAGCCAACACTCCACTGCCACTCCCTCGCCCACCGCCGAACTCGCCAGCCCATCGACCATGCGCAGACCGCGCTCCAGCCGCCAAAGAACCATGCCGAGAGCACGCCCGTGTGCCACGCCGACCAACGCCACCGCTACGCCGTGCATACGTGATAACCACCGTCCCAGCAACCCCGTAGACATGCTCGTTCGTCGCCGCGTGAACCACGCGTGCTGTGCGCCATTAAATTCTCCGTCGGGCACGCGCAGAGCACCGTCGTGTTCCGACCAAACCGCACCGCCCCACATCTCGCCACCGTATCGTTGAGCATCGCCAGGGAACACTGCACCATCCCCTACCTTCGCCCATGCCAATAGCCGTCTGTACCATCGCCCCCGACGAGCTCACCGTGCACCCCGTCGGTCCCCTCGCTTGACTATAAATAGAGGCCAGCCCCAGCCGAATTGAGCACACCATTATACTCCACTCTCATCACTGATCGTGCCACACCGTTCCCGGAGCAAGGCGAGCACCACTTCGCCGGAATTTCACCGGAGCCCGCCGCCTCTGGAGAAGAAAGGAGCCAGCGATTGGAGCCGCCCCAGGAGGAGCCACCGGTACCAGGAGATTCGCCGTCGTCGACTTTGTCATTCACCCGCATCGCCGACCCTCGCCTGCACCCCGGTGAGCCCCCAGCACCCCTCACTGGCCGCGCTAGGTTTCTGTCTCGCCGGCATTGCCCAACGTCGACGATGACTCTCAGCCGTGGGATTAGAACCACATCGAACGTCCCACGTTGCCCCGTACCGTTTTGCACCCCCCCCTGTCTCACTGACGAGTGGGTACAGCCACTTAAACAGCACGTGGAAGCGCTGCGCTTAGCAGGCTGGCCCAGTATCGTTTCCTGCGTAGCCCAGTTATTTGAATTAAACCTTTTCCATTTTATTACAAACACACTTCTGTACCCAGTTTCAAAAATCAACCCAGGTCGATTCAGTGCACCAAATTGAATGAAACCAATTTTGTTGGAAAAGTTTGGGAATGCTGAATCCAAGCCAGTTGGATTCAAGTCATTTGGATCTATAGATCACCCATGGTAAAAATAACAAGGCAGAAGCTTTTCTGCATTCAAACATTTTTCAAATTTAAACCATAATAGCTTTTGAGTTGATTCCAACTCTCAAAAATCACATTTAACCATACCTTTTAGAATATATAAAAATATATAGGTTTACTTGCAGAAAAGAATGTTCAAGTAATAAAATAATGCTACATAGGCATTTCTAGTCACTTTATTTAATTAAAATAAAAGGGTAAAACCTTATTAAATTGTGACACCACTTTAAATCACATTCCCATGGACTACAATATGTGGTGATGACATGTGTCAACATGATACCATGTTGGGTTTGGAGAATATTAAATCTTAAGTAGTTTTTCAATAAGTAGAAATTACGTTTCTAAAAATAAAAGGATTTAAATCAAGCCCTAACCTTGTAATGTTAGGGATGATGCTAGATCATCCATAGGACCCTTGTGTGTGATGATTGCAAGTATTTAAGTATTGTTTGGTGATTGTGTACCTCGTATTTATTCATAAATGCTAGTACCGACCAAGGATACGAGGAGGAAGGAGGATACTACGAAGAAGAAGCCGAGGAGAACTTCAACCACTGCTCTGCACAAGGCAAGCCCAATACTACTAGTGAATGTGCAAGCTAGTAACCTTGCAAGCTAACACTTGCAATTTAGCAAGCTTATACTGATATTGTGCAAGCTGAGACTATACTTATGCAAGTCCATACTTGTTACTATGCCTACTATATGCCTTAAGCATATGTGATCATACCCACTTGATAAACAAATCCTAGTTTTATGTGCAAGCTTCTTACTCTATTTCTTTATCAAGCTTACTTAGAGTTTACTTAAGTGACTGGTAGATATTGGAAAGATGCTGAAGGTTGCATAAAGAGCATAAAATTTGGCCTAAGTTAGAAACCTTGACCTCAGCCTGAGACATGAGGTTGTACTTAGTTGAAACTCCACTAGTTA
The DNA here is from genome assembly GCA_030063025.1 of Avena longiglumis. NCBI lineage: Eukaryota > Viridiplantae > Streptophyta > Magnoliopsida > Poales > Poaceae > Avena > Avena longiglumis. The sequence continues at coordinate 368,127,378 of CP125978.1, forward strand.
CCACCCCTCATTAGTACTACCCCCACCTGTAGATGCTAGTGCTAAGCATAAAACTTGATCAACTTTTAGATGGGAATACTTGGTGGAAAAATGGTTTTGAAAACCTTGGAATGATGCATCATTCTATTGAAATGTTTTGGACATGTGTTTCCGAACACCTGATGATTTTGGTGATGAAAATGTTGAGGCATGAGCCTTAGCCCTTTATAAAATTGATGGTTGTCTAGATGCGATACCATTCCAATTTTATCGTACAACCACAATACCCGAATATTCGGTAGGGCTTGACTGGAAACTTATATTCCTTAGTATTAGTTCCCTCACGGTCAAGGTCTGAGCTAAGGCTACCTTGTGAAGATTGTCCACCTGTGCAGTACCCAAGATGACAGTTGGTCATGGTTGGGAGGCCAAACTCACAGGAGAGGTGCTTATACTAGGGCGTGTAATCGAAAGGTTAGGATTGATTATCCGCATACTGAGTATGGTGAATTCAGGATTTGTTCCTGACGGATGTATCGAATGTTGTGGTGAAAGTGTATAATCTCTGCAGAGTGTCAAACTATTCGAATAGCCGCGTCCGCGGTTATGGACAGTTGGAGTGGCCATACTGTTCCCCCATCAGACTTTTCAAAAATGACTTGTGAAATGAATTGAGACTTTGACTTGACCACAACAGGGTTGTGATATGAAATACAAGTTCCCACTTAGGTGTTATAAAACTTCAACTAGCATTCTTTGCTTCTGAACTTAGTAGAGGTAAATCAGGCTTTTTTCAAAACAACCCTAGCGCTTAGTGTCCTACTACAAAAACCCCTTTAACTGTTAGTATTAGTTTGCGAGTACTTAAAGAGTACTCATGGCTTTGTCCCTGGCTATTCCCATGGCCAGACTATGAAGAGGAGTATCTGGAGGATGGACCCCAGAAAGGTTACGACAACTAGGATCATCTCCCATCGTCAGCATTGTCTGTGACCCCAAAGATGGAGCTTCGCCTACACTACCGTTATTATTACGTATTCTGCTGCTTGATGTTGTATTAAGAACTGGATCATGAGATCCCTATTTGTGTAAGAACTTATGTACGGTTTTTAATGGATGATGTACTATGGTATCCAATTCTGTTATGTCTCGCAAAAATGGTAATCCTGGGATTGCGATGTATGGCATAACAGGCATCTGGGATTAAAAATCCGGGTGTTGACAGAAACCATGATCATATATTAACCAACAAGCTAGTTTAACAAGAGGATTTACTAGGGACTCTTTTATGTTTACAAATCACACAAGTAGTAATGTTTCCGGTTAATACAATTATAGCATCGTATGTAAACATTTATCATAAGTATGAAGATATGATAATAACCACTTTATTATTGCCTCTTGGGCATATCTCCAACAGTCTCCCACTTGCACTAGAGTCAATAATCTAGTTTCAAACCTTTGTGCATTCAACACCTATGGCTTTCCAGTGTTGTATTTACACGATTGCTAGTGGTCAACATATCTACGGATCCGACACTTTTAGGTCCGTGTGCAATTGCATGTCTTTGCGTCTCTACGCATCACTCATTCTCTAATGAGATGGCTTTGTACAAATTTGGTCCTTTGGTGAGACATTTAGTTCCTTGGGGTTAAAACATGTCTTTGTGGCCCTTCTGGCACTATAAATAGAGGCAAACCCCGCTCGATTTCTTCACACCAACACACTCCCCTCTCTCTCAGAAGCACACCACCTCACCACCGGAGCAAGGCGAGTAGCAGGTCGCCAGAATTTGGCCGGAGTCTGCCGCGGAGGAGGAAGAAAGGAGTCGTTGATTGGAGCCTCCCAAAGGAGAAGCCACCGGTACCAGGAGGATCTCCATCGTCGACTTCGTGGTTCGCCCCCATCACCGACCCTTGCCTCAGCCCCGGCGAGCCCTCGTAGACCCCCACTAGCCGCGCTAGGGTTCTGTCTCGCCGGTGTTACCCGACAGAGACGATAGGTCCCAGCCGTTCGATTAGAGTTTGATCGTGCGGTCTAGATCACCCCGTACCTCTTTGCACCCCATGTCTCGCTGACTGGTGGGGTAATTCACTTAAACCCACCCGCACGTGCGATGTGCACCGTGGGCCGGCCCAGTTAACATCCCGTGCAACCCAGTTAGTTTGAATTTATATTTTCCAATTTAGTTTCAAACCTAGTTTTGTACCTAGATTCAAAAATCAACCGAGGTCGATTCATTAAACCAAATTTCATGAAACCAATTCTGTTAGAAGGTACTGAAATTCTTAATCCAAGCCCGTTTGGTTCAATTCATTTGGAATTTTAGATCACCTATGGTAAAAATAACAAGGCAGAAGCTTTTCTGCATTCAAACATTTTTCAAAATTCAACCACAAAAGCTTTTGAGTTGATTCCAACTCTCAAAAAACACATTTAACTAGACCTTTCTGAATATATAAAAATATCTAGATTTACTTGCAGAAATAATGGACAAGTAATAAAAGAATGCCCCATAGGAAATTCTAGTCACTTTAATTAATTAAAATAAAAGGTTAAACCTTATTAAATTGTGACACCACTTTAAATCACATTCCCAAGTACTGAAATATGTGGTGATGACATGTGTTAATATGATCCCATGTTTTAGTTGGAGAATATTAAACCTTAAGTAGTTTTTCAATGAGTAGAAATTACTTTTCTAAAATAAAGGAAATAAAACTATTGCCTTAATCTTTGTGATGTTTGTGATGATCCTAGATCATCTAGTAAAAACCATGGTGTGATAATAGAAGTAATTAAGTATTGTTTGGTGATTGTGTACCTCGTATTTATTTATAGACGCTAGTACCAACCAAGGATGCGAGGAGGAAGGAGAATACTACGAGGAAAAAGGCGAGAAGAACTTCAACCACTGCTCTGCAGAAGGCAAGCCTCACTATACAAGTTGACTTAGCAAGCTAACACTTGCAACTTAGCAAGCTTATACCACTATCTTAGCAAGCTAAACCATGCAAGTTTTACTTGCAAGCTTACACCACTTGATACCCAATCCTAGTTTTACTTGCAATCTTAGTATTTTATTTCTTTATCAAAGCTTTCTAGTTAAGGTTACTTGGTAACTTGTAGATTCTAGAAAGATATTTAAAGATAGCATAAAGAGCATAAAACTTGTCCTTAGTTAGATAATCTTGATGTCATCCCGAGGAATGAGATTGAACTTAGATAAGATACACATGTTTACCACCCCTCATTAGTATTTACCCTCACTTGTAGATGCTAGTGCTAAGCATAAAACTTGATCAACTGTAGATGGGAATACTTGGTGAAAATGGTTATGAAAACCTTAGAATGATGATTCATTCTACTGAAATGTTTTGACATGTGTTCTTGAACACCAGATGCTTTTGATGATGAAAATGTTAAGGCATGAGCCTTATCCCTTTATAAAACGGATGGCTGTCTCGATGCGATACCATTTCAATTTTACCGTACAACCAAAATACCCGAAATTTGGGTAAGGCTTGACTGAAAATTTATATACCTTAGTATGGGTTCCCTTGCAGCCAAGGTTTGAGCTGAGGCTACCTTGTGAAGATTGTCCACCTGTGTAGTTCCCAAGATGACAGTTGGTCATGGTTGGGAGTCCAAACTCACAGGAGAGGTGCCTATAATAGGGCGTGTAATTGAAAGGTTAGGATTGATTATCCGCATACTGAGTATGGTGAATTCGGGATTGTTCCTGATGGATGTATCGAACATTGTGGTGAAAGTGTACCACCTCTGCAGAGTGTCAAACTATTCGAATAGCTACGTCCGCGGTTATGGACAGTTGGAGTGGCCATACTGTTCCGTCGTCAGATGTTTTCAAAATGAGTTATGAAATAAATTTGTGACTTAACTTGACCACAACAGGGTTGTGATATGAAATTCAAGTTCCCCCTTAGGTGTTATAAAACTTTCAACTAGCTTTATTTGCTTCTGAACTCAGTAGAGATAAATCTGGCTTTTTGCAAAACAACCTAGAGCCTAGTATTTCCTACTGAAAACCACTTCACTTGTTAGTATTAGTTTGCGAGTACTTAAAGAGTACTCATGGCTTTGTCCGTGGATATTCCCGTGGCCAGACTATGAAGAGGACTATCAGGAGGACGGACAGCAGGAAGGTTATGACAACTAGGATCATCTCCCATCGTCAGCATTGCCTGTGACCATGGATATGGAGTCTCTCCCATGCTATCGTTATTATTACATTATTCTGCTGCTTGATTTGTATTAAGACTGGATCATGAGATCCTTTATTTGTGTAAGACCTTATGTATGGTTTGTAATGGATGATGTACTGTGATATCCAATTTGTTATGTCTCACAAAAATGGTAATCCTGGGATTGCGATGTATGGCATAACAGGCATCTAGGATTAAAAATCCGGGTGTTGACATTGATCTTATTGATTAGTATTGGTATCACTTTGGGAGCATCAAGTAGATCTAAATTGGTTTTGGCAAACCAAGCTCTGGTCAGTAGCAACACTTTTTAAGGTTTGAAAGGAAAAGATAAAAAGCACATACAAGTATTTTGTATCATTTATTTTCTTTCTTGATTGACTCATAAGCTTAGTATTTTTTATTTAAGATCTTTTGTGTCTTCAAGGAAGATTGCATGTTTGGCTTTATCACTTGTAGGTTTGCTTGTTTCCTTCAACTCTTTTGCTTGCTGCCCCAGCCTTGCTAGCCAAAAACCTGTTTTGACAGGGCATACTTCTCATGCATCCAACTCCCTTAAACCAAAACCTGTGCCATTTGTGTCCACCATATCTACCTATTAGCATTATTGCTATTCCAAGTAAATTCTCAAGCTTCATCTATCTTTCGAATTAAAAATTATTTTGTTATGTGAAAACTAGTTAGTAAAGCTCTCACGAACTTGATGGCACACCTTATTTTCTTGCCCCTAATAAACTTGAACCATTGTGTCATCAAAGTGTATATGCTTGAATCTATACATTGGGATTAGCAGAACCGTGCTATCACGGGGAACGCTTTCAACACCTGTAAATACATACCCAGTTGATATCATGCTCTTTTGTTTTCGGATATCGTCGGTGTGAAATAAAAGGGGAGCTTGTAAGTCCATGGAGTTATGTATGTGTGTTAGAGAAACGCCTAGGCCGCTAGCCTAAGCCATGCCTAATCATGGTGGAAACTTGCAGCATCACCATAGTGAGCTATCTATGAAGCTTTCTTCTTATAAAGAAAAGAGGAGAGACATATTGAAAAGAGGAAAGAGAGAAAAAAGCACCATTTTCCAATGGTAAATAAGAGATTGCTGAGATGCTCACTGTCTTCTTGCCTTGTCATTTTGATTATGGGATAGCTCCTGTATCATGTGCAAGGGGTACCCCATTGGCGGTTCTCTATGATACGCATGTACTTACAATGACAAGAACTTACCGGTAACTAAAGTTGAGTAGCATGAGGAGCGTCCCTCGCACTCAAGGGACATGAGATTACCAACTTATATTTCGTAAATCATATACTCCATCTTTGTTCACTTTAACCTTAATCACCTCAAGATGCTTATGATAGGGGCAATGAGAGATCAAAGCTAGTAAGTACCATAATCTTTTGGAAGCTCTTTATGAACTTGAAATCCCTGCTTCCCTTTATGAAGGGCCTTTCTCTTACTTCTAAGTTGAGCCAGTAAACCTATTCCTCTCTATATCCAGCAAGCATTTGAGTTGTTGTGTTTCAAGCATTCATATGATGATTTATTCAACCATGTTCTCTATCTTCCTTGTTTGCACAAGACTCTTATCTAATGAGTATTACTTTGAAAGCCATCATTGTGAAAAGCCTTTTTGTTTGAGCAAAGAGTACTCATGTTGTAAACCTCTTTACAAAAGCTTTATTGGAAAACTGTTTGCCAACTGTTCTCTGACCAAGAACAAAGTTTGTCAATCCCAATTATGATTTATCTTTATGCATCTTTATTGTGACTCCTATACTTGTTGCACGCTAAGTTATATAATGTTGAGTTACCTTCTTCTATGAGTTGTGTATTGGTAAGTGTGATGCTTCTTGTCTGTATTCTTTTATCGACACTTCACTCCAAAAACCTGTGGACATGTTTACTGATCTCAGTTTTTGCTCGGGGACAAGTGAAGGTCTAAGCTTGGGGGGAGTTGATACGTCCAATTTGCATCACCATTCTATATCATAATTTTCCTCTATTCATTGATATATTTCATATTAAGAGGTGTTACTTATGTCTTTTTATCTGTTTTTGCATGTTGGATGATTCTTGGAGGATGAAATGTTGGAGTCAGGATTCTGATGGAAAAAGCGGTGTTTTGATGCAATTTCGCAAAGATTAGAAAATACCAGAAAAACTACGGAAAATCCTATTTTCTCAGCAGACGAAGAATGCCAGAAGGGAAGGCGGAGTTAGGCCACAGGGGCCCACACCCCCCAGGTGCGGGCCACCCTAGGTCGCGCCTACAGGGGGTGTGGCCGCCCTGGTCCACCTCTGTCTCCCCCCCTCTCGCCTATATCTTATCCTCGAAACCTAATACATGGGGAGCGACCACAGAAAGATTATGCCGCCTCTGCGGGGTGGAAAACACTGAGAGAGAAAGAGCTCTCCGGCAGACAGATTTCTGCCGGGGAAATTCCTTCCCGGAGAGGGGAGATGGTCGCCATCAACACCATCATCAAGCTAGAATTCATCGGGATCATCATCATCCACACCATCATCTCCACCAGAACCATCATCACCACTCCATCCCGCTGTAACAATTGTGTTGAATCTTGCATAGTTCTTAGGGGAAACTTTCCCGATGTTGATTACTATTGTAGTTGATGCTTGTGAGTGGAACCATTGGATTATTGTTTATGTTCAGATTGTTATCCATCACATATCATCTTTGATCTTGATCCATATGATGTCTTGTGAGTAGTTTGTTTAGTTCTTGAGGACATGGGAGAAGTCATGTTGTTAGTAGTGGATTTGTGTTGAGATATTATTCAATGGTTTAATATTTAAGTTGTGGTGCTATTGTTCTAGTGGTGTCATGTGAACATCGTCTACATGATACTTCACCATTTATGGTCCTAGGGAATGCATTGTGTATTTGGCTACTAATTATGGGGTTGCCGGAGTGACAGAAACCTAAACCCCCGTTAGAAAACCATTGCACAAGGGAGTGTAGGATCTCAGAGTTTAAGGCTGTGGTTAGGTTTATATCTTAATTGCTTTCTTGTAGTTGCGGATGCTTGTAAGGGGTTTAACCACGAGTATGTATTAGTCCAAGTAAGTTCGGTACATTAGCATAGGTTCACCCACACAACACTTATAAAACCAAAGAAGATTACTCAGCTATATGAAGCAAAAGCACTTGATAGAATTCCCATGTGTCCTCGAGAACGTTTGGTCCTCATTAGTATTTCCACCGGCTTTCCCTTTGCTAAGAAAGAATTGGGCCACTTGCTGCAATTATTTGCTATTTTACTTACTTGCACTTTATTTCTTCGCTTTATCAGAAAACCCCTAAAAATCCGTTTGCTAAGTATTTACAAAGAACTCTTGAGCCAAGACCACTAGTCAACACCTTCTTCTCCTCGTTGGGAACGACACTCCTATTTATTGAAAGTACTACGATACACCCCCTATACTTGTGGGTCATCAAATGGTTGCTATCCTTGCCTAGAAATAGTATTGATTCTTGGAATAAGTGCAAAGATGCTTTTATTGGAAAATACTATCCTCCTGCTATGATTATATCTATGAGAAGTGAAATAATGAAATTTAAAAACCTTGATAATGAACATGTTGCTTGTAACTACCTCGGTGAACTACGCTCCTAGATAAAAGCCTGGATGAGTGATAGTGGTTGAAATAGTACGGTGGGGCCCCAAAAGCCACTCACTGGTAGTCCTTTCAGACGTCCCAACCACTACCCTCTCAACGGGACTCAGACGGCGGCGAGTCGGCAGCGAAGGGATCAACTACGTACACAAGTGGGTATGTACGCAAGCCACCATACAAGAGTACATCAGAGCCACACCATCTAGAAAGAAAGGAAATATACCAACGCCATACGACAAGATTCAAATGACCTAGATAAATCTATATTTTAGGATAACTCCTCATACAACACACATCAGAGTATCATGCGGAAGCGGCAAACAAGATCCGAGTACGGATAAGAAGCAAATCGGCATAAGATGCCAGAGAAATAAGCACATCCCAACTACAGGTCTCATGGATCCCGCTCTAATCTCTACACCGAACGATCTGCCCACAACTTCGGCTTCTTCCACCCAAAGATCCGTCACGAGGAGGTACCGTCCATCTGAATCAAGAATTTATCGTGTGAGACCCTAAGGGTACTCAGAAGTCTTAATGCCTCTAAAGGGGACACAACCTGGGTGACGAATTGCAGCGAAGATAAACCCTAACAATTTCACAGATAACGCTAACCATCCGCCTAACCAATGATAGACGGATGTCCGTGAATGTAAGTACAACAGTTATAATGGTAATCTCATCCGATCCATCCTCCTCCCTCGCTACCAACAAGGAAGCGGAAACAACCCCATCCGTTGGCAATTTTATTAACCATTCCATGAGCGTTGCTCTATTTACTAGTCATGTTACTTAGTCGATTAAAGCGGTACTTTAGTTATGCTTGTCTATGATCAAGAAACGTGCTCCAAGTCGTCCATATCCGCGGACACGGCTTTGAAAGTTTTACCCGCCGGTGCACCAATAGCAACACACGCTCGATCAACCGGAAAACCAAATCAAAACCCAACGAGGCTTTCACGATCGAACAATCACAGATTCAGAAATATTTCGGGGCCACCCTTGTAGTACACCCAACGGCAAGCAAGCTTCGAGACGGACCCAAGGTTTGTGGGGCGCAGAACGCAATGAGATCCCCAAACAGGATCCGATACCACGTAAACGGGTCACAATTCCTAAACAGTACAGTGTGCTCCTCGCACAATTTAAATACAGAAAGTAGCATGGCATAAGTACAGGATAGTAGTAAAACCTCAAACTAGTTTGTGGCCCCAAGAAATAAGACTAATCAAGCTCCGCCTGTGGGGGTCCCATATACCTCCGGATGTGGATAGCGCGATAAATCAAGGAACAGGAATCAAGTACTCGGGGTCTTACGGACACAAGTGAGCAGGAAAAACCAAATAGCAGATGTTGCTCACCGTGCCACTTTCTTTAGTTATCCCGAACTACTCAGTTAAGTTGTTTAGGTACCTCATTGTTCAACAGACTCTCACATACCCTACACATGTTGTTCTACGACTGCATGGCTCAAACAACTCCTATAGTAGGGGCTCATGGGATGGAGGAACAAGCTTGGTGGGGTTTAAAAGTAAAGGCTATGCATACTTGGGATTCATTTTAATGGAATCGCGACTCAATGATGCAAGAATAAGATAGAGGCAATAGGTATCGTATGTATGCAAGCATGTGGAAGTGCTTGCACAGTATCTCAGTTTGAAGCGAGGGACGGATCCGGTAGTGCTCTGGTTCTCTTGATATAACCCCGCCGGTGTCTATCCGAGAAAAACCAAACAAACAAGGCCAACATGAATATAGAGCACAAGCATATGAATAAGATGCGTCAAGCAAACAATCATGCCATGATGAATGATGCACAATTTACATGGCAAGTAAGGTAGCATGGCATGGTGAGGTGTGGTGGACAAGTAACAACATTTTAATGGGGTTTTGGAATCACATTTGTTGTCATAACAGTTGCTGTTCCCTATATTTTTATATGATGCATGCTGCAATTGAAGTTATGGATAGCATAAACAGAAAGGTCTCGTCGAGCTGATCATTTTAGACATATCATTTGCTTAATTTGGAATTATAAAACAAAAGTTATTAATTGTTGAAAATCCAGTGGCAATTGATGTAATTTAAATAAACTTGGGATTTTAATTGTGCAAAAGGCAAATTGAAGGGCATATTTGGAATCCTCTCATTTTTCTGATTTGAAAACATATATTACTTGTATTATTTGGAATTTGGAATTTAAATTTATTTTAAGTCAAAAATTAATTAATTATGGTCAAAGTCAAAGGTTTGACTAGATAGGGTCAAACTTGGTCAAACTCAGAAACATGGTTGAATTCATATTTGAAAAACATTCACTTTTCATTTTGAAAGTTTTATCAAATTCGAATTATTTCAAAAGATATGAATTTAATTTGATTTATACATTTTCTGAATTTTATTTGATTCCAGAAAATCCTGGCTGTCTTTTCTCACTCAGGGGCTACCTACCCTTCGACGATGACAGGTGGGGCAGAGGGAAACAGGCCACAGACGCGCGGGCAAACTTCGGCTACCCCGGCTTAGCCAGTCATTGTGCAGGCCGTAGGTGCATCCGGTCCCACGTGAGGCGAGGTGGGCAGCCTTGCAATGAGGAAGGAGTGCGGGTGAGGCACAGCTGCTGGGGTTTTCTGCCAAAACACCGGGCGGCTGACAGGTGGGGCACTGGTTGCTAGGGGATCTGAGCGTGCTCGACCGAAAACTTGAGGGGGTTTTCTGCAAACTACACGCGGGCTCTGTCTGACGGACGCAGCTCTCTGAAGCCCGCTGTCCCCTGGCGACGGCGAGATTCGCCGGCGAGGAAGGCGTCGCGTCCACGGCGAGGTGGCCCTGGCCCACAAAACGAAAACGCAGAGGGTGGCTCCGGCTACAGATCTCTCAAGGAGGGTTCGTCGGCGGCGCGTTGTGCGGGAAAGGACACGTCGGGGAACAGGGGGGGAATCGCCGGTCTGGGCTTGTGCGTCGGCGGGACGGCTCGTCGGCGGGGGTCACAAACGGGCGGCGCAAGGCGACAGAGGGGGGGTAAAACGGTAGGGGCTTGGGGGAGGAACTTACCTCGGTCGATTCCACCGAAACGAGGTGGCAGGCGGGCGAGGAATCGGCAGCTGCTCCGGGTAGAGGGACGGGGCAGAGGCTTCGAGGTCCGCCGGGAAGAAGGCGTCGTCGTCGCTCCTAGCGGTCCTGTCTTTACTGCTGACACGGGCTCGTCGACGAAGTCGCTGACGGGGAGGTACCTGCGGCGGTAACGATCAGACGAGCGGCGCGCACGCAGGAGAGAGGGCCAGGGGAACGCGACGAGGCTCTAAAACGATTTGAACTCACCCGGAGGTTGAGGCACTCCCGCCGGTGGCGTCGGCTTGAACGGGACGCCAGAGGCCGGGACCATGGCGGGCAGAGGCAGGGAAAAGGAGGAGGGATGGTAAAGCTGGGGAGAGAAAGCTAGGTTTCGGCCTCGATCTGGGGATAAGAAGAGGAGGAAAGGGTGACGCGGCTGACGGCGGGGTAACGGCCACCTGCTCGCTGCCATCGCTGCCGAAGCGAGCGATCGGCGGAAGGAAGAAGAACAGAGCGACGGCGGCTTGGGCCGGGAGGCGAGTTGGTGGGGAAGCTGGGTATGACGGCCCATTGCTCTGCTTCTGGTCTGCTGCTACTGCTCCTTTCTCTCTTTTATTTCCTTTCTCTTTTATTTTCTTTATCTGTTTTGCTTGTTTTAATTCTATCTCAAATCCAAACCAGTTACTGATTTCAAATTCGTTTGAACTTTGTCAACAGGAGGTTTGGAAAGAGGGGGCTTGACTAAGAGGAGAGAAAGAGGGGCACCTGGGTTGAGATTAGAAGGGGTGAGGGGTAGAGGTTCTAGTTAGGAAGGTTATGGGGCATGGGGTAGATATTAGGGTATAGCTAAGATGGTTAAGGCATGGTGGTCATGTGGCCAAGCTAGGTAGGTTTTAGAGGGGTGGCTTAGGGTTTTAGGTGAGAGAGGGGTAGATAGATGGAGGTGGTACTAGGTTGATCAAGCAAACTCCAACAAGCCCTAAGCAAGATCAAGCAAGAAAAACTTGGGAGAGGGAGAGAGATGGTCATGTGATGTTGGGGTTCTTCTTTAGTTCATGCATGATCCAAAAAAATGGCCAAGCAAGATCCAAGAGCCGGGGTGGATGGGTTGGTGCATGCCTCATGAGCACATGTATGTGCATGGGGCATGGGGGAAGGTTAAAGGGGAAAGAGAGGGAGATGATTTGATGAAGAAACTTCAAGCTCAAACAAGATTAAGCCAAAGGAAAAGATCCACTTAGGAAAAACAAGCCAAGGCCAAAAACTAGAAAAAGGTGGCACTTGCATGGCCCATGCAAAATAATTAATGCCAAAAGGTTATATTGTGAAAACAACATTATTTCATGTGGCTTTAATCCTTGCATTCCCAAAAAGTGGGCAAAGGCCAAACAAAAGATTATGGGTGGGTTCCATCCAACTTATCATGAGCCAGAGATAAATCAACAAAATGCCAAGCTCAGAATAGTTGGATGGTGGAATTATAAGGTGGTGATAGAAAAGGTGGTGGAGTCAAAAAGAGAGATGCCCCCAACTCAACTTGGGCATTTAACAATTTATTAAGACCCAAATACATTATCAAGAGGCAAATACAATTAATCATGCACATGAGATAAGAACCAAACAAGAAAGGGTTTTATATGATGCTCAAATGCAAGGGGACATGATGATATGAGCATGATATGATGATGATGCAACAATTATATGTTGGAAGTGGCCCATTTTATTATTATAACTAGTAGCATTACAGGGGTTAGACAACTGGGATGCTACAACTCTCCCCCACTAAACAGGAATCTCGCCCCGAGATTCTAGGAAGAAGAAGATACAAAGAGAGAAGGATGGTTGGCACGTAGATCATCTTCACGCTCCCATGTTGCTTCATCAACAGAATGGTGTGACCACTGCACCTTGCAAAACTTGATGGACTTGTTGCGCGTCCTTCGTTCTGCGGTCTCAAGGATTTTGGTGGGGTGTTCCTGATAAGACAGATCTTCTTGGAGGTCGATTAGCTCATGATCCACGGTCTTGCCGGGATCTTTGAAGCACTTCTTGAGCTGAGAGATGTGGAAAACATCATGGACTTTGAGTTTTTCCGGAAGCTCTAGTGCATAAGCAACTTCTCCTCTTCTACCACGTATCTTGAAAGGACCGATGTATCTAGGAGCCAACTTTCCTTTGATACCGAAGCGGTGTGTTCCTCTCATGGGAGTGACACGAAGGTAGAGAGATCACCAGGCATATACCATATCTGTGCTTCTGTCATAGTTGCTCTTCGACGACTCCGAGCAATCTTGAGTTCTCGAATGATATGCACCTTCTCCTCTGCTTGGGTCACAATGTCGGGCCAAACCAGATTCTTTCTCCCGCACCGACCAACCAATAGGAGTTCGCACTTGCGACCATAGAGAGCCTCGAATGGTGCCATCTTCGACTCTTCCGAAGTCATTGTTGTAGGAGAATTCAGCATATGGAAGGCATTCCTCCCACTTCATGCCAAACGAGATGACGCAAGCTCTAAGCATGTCCTCGAGAATCGATTGATCCTCTCCACTTGTCCTTGCGATCGAGGGTGGTAAGCGATCTGAAGTTCAACTTTGTTCCCAAAGCTTTTGGAAACTCTCCCGAACTTTGAGGTGAAGATGCTCCCACTGCGAACTGATTTCAAGTGGAACCCCATACAAAGAGACAATCCTGTTGATATAGAGCTCACCAACTGAATTCCGTAAATTGTTTCTTTGATCGGGAAGAAATGAGCCACTTTAGAAAGCTCATCGATGACAACAAAATTGCATTGTTGCCCTTCTGCGACCTTGGAAAGCCAATGATGAAGTCCATCTCAACTTTCTCCCATTTCCATTCCGGAGGTTTCAATGGCTGTAGAAGACCAAATGGTTTCGATGGACAGCTTGACTCTGCGTACATCACATTCTCGAGACATACTTGGCAATACCGTTTCAACCTGTGCCACCAAGATTGTGTTTTCAAGTCCATGTACATCTTTGTGCTGCCAGATGGATAGAAAGAACCGAATCATGTGCCTCCTTGAGAACTTGGTCTCTCGACCCGGGTAGTTTGGAACAAACATCCGTGTTCAAAGAAGAGTTCCTTGATCATCCACATGGAAGGACTCGTACTTCGAAAGGTCAAGCTTAGCGATGAGCTTCTTGGTGTGCGGATCACCAAGCTGACGAGAGCGAATCTGTTCTTCCAAGAGAGGGGTAGCCAGAAGTTTCAGGAGATGCCCTTGTTCCACAATTTCTGGTTCGGTGGAATTCCTCGCATAAGAGAGGTTGCTGCTCTTCCACCATGAGGTTGTTTACATAAGCTTTACGGCTAAGCGCATCTGCCATGACATTTGCTTTGCCTGGAGTGTAGTTGATGGTCACATCGAAGTCATTGATTTCTTCAATCCATCTCCTCTGCCAAAGGTTGAGATCCGGTTGAGTGAAGATATACTTCAAACTCTTGTGGTCCGAGAAGATCTCACAACGGTTACCAAGCAAGTAGTGCCTCCATAGCTTCAAGGCAAAGACAATCACGCTAGCTCGAGGTCATGTGTGGGATAGTTTATCTCATGCGTCTTCAACTGACGAGAGGCATAAGCAACCACCTGTCTCTCTTGCATAAGGACCGCACCCAATCCTTGCAAAGAGGCGTCACAGAAGATCTGGAAAGGCTTAGATGTATCTGGAGGAACCAAGACTGGTGTGGAAGTGAGCTTCTCTTTGAGTGTCTCGAAACTTTCTTGGCAAGCAGGAGTCCACAGGTACTTCTTGCCTTTCTTGAGGAGGTCGGTAAGAGGCTTTGCTATCTTTGAGAAGTTCTGAACAAAACGACGGCAATAGCTAGCCAAGCCGAGAAAACTCCGCACTTCCTTGACATTAGCAGGAGGAAGCCATTCAACTATTGTCTTCACGGTTTCCGGTTGACTGCAATGCCCTTGGCGTAGATAACATGACCCAAGTATGTTACTTGAGCCAAAACTCACACTTAGAGAACTTTGCATACAAGCGGTTCTCACGAAGCTTGTTCAGGACACACCTCAGGTGCTCTTCATGCTCCTCCTTAGACTTGGAATAAACCAGAATGTCATCCAGATATACCACCACAAACTTGTCCAGGTACTCCATGAAAACGGAGTTCATCAGCCTCGAGAAGGTAGCAGGTGCGTTGGTGAGGCCGAAAGACATGACCGTGTACTCATACAGGCCATAGCGGGTGGTGAAAGCTGTCTTGGGCACATCCTCTTTGCGAATTTTGATTTGGTGATAACCACTCCTCAAGTCCAGCTTAGAGAACACCACAGCTCCTGCCAGCTGATCAAATAGATCATTTATCCGAGGGAGAGGATATTTGTTCTTGATGGTTTTAGCATTTAGAGCCCGGTAGTCAACACATAGCCTATCGGTTCTATCACGCTTTTTCACAAAGATTGTTGGGCTACCCCAAGAAGAAGTGCTGTGTTGAATGAAACCCAATTTCTCTTGTTCATCAAGTTGTCGTTTGAGTTCAGCCAACTCAGAAGGACCCATTTTGTATGGCCTCTTGGAGATAGGATCCGTTCCAGGTTCAAGCTCAATCACGAATTCAACCTCGCGATCCGGAGGCATACCTGGCAACTCTTCAGGGAAAACATCTGGGAACTCACAGACCACTGGTACACTCTGAATAGCTTCCATAGCATCATTATTCAGAGCAGCCAAGGAATAGAGCTGGACAGCAGGAGTCAGACTTGGAGAAAAGACTACATGGCCTTCGTGAATCTTCGAGACACCGATCGTTCAAAGACAATCAATCACACCTGCATTTGTCAACCAATCCATGCCCAAGATGACATCAATGTCGAGTTGCCCAAGAATTAAAGAAGCCAAGAATGAAGAACCACCAATCTCGATCCGATTGCCATGACCGATATGAGGCCCTCATGTTTGAACCAGAGATAGCACCACCAGACGACGTGATAAAGGAACCCTATCCGGTTATTCTCTTGTGCAAACTTATGCGAGACAAAAGAATGCGATGCACCGTAATCAAAGAGAACTCGTCAGGGACCGAGTTAACGAAGCATACCCATTACAACTCGGTGTGAGCTCAGCTTGAGAGGCGTTGATTGGCGCGAACAACCGCAGACCCGGCTTAGTGTTGATGTTGAGAGCCCGCGGTGGTGCACGAACCAAGGAGAGCTTGTTGCATCTTGGCGGGGTGGAGGGAGAGCTTTGTTCTTCATTGGATGCCCAGTTTTGATGTCCAGATCTCCACACACGGGCAAACACCACCGGACGTGGAGCGAGTAGCTGGGACTCCGCCAGCGCCTGTAAGGGTTGTTGTAGCCCCAGGAGCCGCAGTGGTGAAGTTTGATGGCCTTGGCGTAACTCGCAGGTCTTGGTGGAGCCGGAGCGACAGTGGGGTGTTAGGAACCCGCACACGCCGCTTAGAAGGAGCTGCCATGACCGCAGAGCTTGATGCATCCTCGTTATGTTTCTTGGACTCCTCGAACATTTGCCCGCTTGCCTCCTCTTGCAGTCTTGTGTCAGTAGTTCCAGAAGGTTGCTTCTTGCATGTGTGATTGCATACTTGATCGACGCATTGAGCCCTTGCACAATCTTTTCTCGCTTGTCATCGACACTCATCACCACCATAGCGAGACAGTTCATGAAGTTCCCGATATAGGTGTTGACGTTATCATTTCCTGCTTCAAAGTTGAGGAAAGCCTCCTTCATCCTTTCCATCACAATCTCGAGAGAAACTGTTCTTTGAAAGCTGCAGAACCTCTCCCAAGTTGGCTGGAACCCAATGCTTGCCTTCAAGTAGTTTTCCCACCAAAGAGTTGCGTCTCCTTGAGAAGGTGGTAGCACACTTGACCCACTGCTCGGAACATCAGCAGTCTCGAGCAACCTTGAGATCTCGCGCAGCCAATCATCCGCGTCCAGAGGTCGGTCAGACACATCAAACTGACGAGGGTTGAACTTGAGGAAGCTCTTGATGTCACCACGCTTGGGAGGTGGATGAAGTGGAGCAAACTCATTCCTTCTGACGCTCTCCTCAAAGCGCTGCTGGTTCTCTTGCATTGCCGCCAAAGCATTAGCTATGCTTGACAGCGCTGAGCCCAGTTCTGGAGGGATGTCCTCTTCAGTCCGGCGTGGGGGAGCCATCCTGTCATTGATGTAAAACTCAAGTTAGTACTATAATGGAGAATGATAATAATCCAAAATAGTACCAAGATGGAATTAACCAAGATTAAAGGATACAGTTTACTGAGATGATATTAAAATATCAACAAAGTTCATAGCACCTCAAAGATATTAAGCATATCGCACACGACTGAAAAAGGAGTGTGGTACACAAACATATCAAAGAAAAAATTTCCACAAATTTCGGCATTAAAATACCAATAGATGCGCAAAATTACTTAACGAATCAAGATTAGTGACTCTACCGATTCAATATACAAAAGCGAATGATAAAAGTAGTGGTATGGTCGCGACTCCATCCCGCACTCAAATCATTACTCCGCACATGAACAAGTGGAACACATATCCTAACCCCTTCTTCTCACGACGAAACCTAAGATTGGTATCTACGGAAACGAACACCCCAGACAAGATAGCGTCGGATACAAAGAGGAAGATAGATTGCGTCGGTTTGCAAAAAGCCTGTCGGTATGGAATGTACCAACAGTTGATAACCCAAAGGCAGATAAGATAACAACTTGGATGCAACAGATAGCCAAGGGATTACACACACACACACACACACACACACACACACACACACACACACACACACAAACCCGGAAACCCACGTGAATCCTAGTTTGAACTTTGAGAAGAGGATTGAAAAAGCGTTACACTTCCTTACCGTAAAAGGGTGGGTGGAGGGTAAGAAGAAAAATGGAAGTCCTACTCTCGCTTTTGTTTTTCCCTAATATACATAACTACCAAAATATTTGCTAGATCGACAACGACTGCTTACTGAAACCTCGAAGGTCGGGATGGCTCGATACCAATTGTAACTACCTCGGTGAACTACGCCCTAGATACAAGCCCGATGAGTGATAGTGGTTGAAATAGTACTGGGGCCCCAAAAGCCACTCACCGGTAGTCCTTTCAGACGTCCCAACCACTACCCTCTCAACGGACTGTCTCAGACGGCGTGGTCGGCGAAGGGATCAACTACGTACACAAGTGGGTATGTACGCAAGCCACCATACAAGAGTACATCGAGCCACACCATCTAGAAAGAAAGGAATATACCAACGCCATACGGCAAGATTCAAATGACCTAGATAAATCTATATTTTAGGATAACTCCTCATACAACACACATCGAGTATCATGCGAAGCGGCAAACAAGATCCGAGTACGGATAAGAAGCAAATCGGCATAAGATGCCGAGAAATAAGCACATCCCAACTACAGTCTCATGGATCCCGTTCGAATCTCTACACCGAACGATCGTTGCCCACATCTTCGGCTTCTTCCACCCAAAGATCCGTCCGAGGAGGTACCGTCCATCTGAATCAAGAATTTATCGTGTGAGACCCTAAGGGTACTCAAAGAAGTCTTAATGCCTCTAAAGGGGACACAACTGGGGTGACGAATTGCAGTGAAAGATAAACCCTAACAATTCTGCAGATAACGCTAACCATCCGCCTAACCAATGATAGACGG
This sequence comes from Avena longiglumis, assembly GCA_030063025.1. Lineage (NCBI taxonomy): Eukaryota > Viridiplantae > Streptophyta > Magnoliopsida > Poales > Poaceae > Avena > Avena longiglumis. Next base: position 368,145,948 of record CP125978.1, read on the forward strand.
ATGTCCGTGAATGTAACAACAGCTTATAATGGTAATCTCATCCGATCCATCCTCCTCCTCGCTACCAACAAGGAAGCGGACGAACAACCCCCATCCGCTGGCAATTTTATTAACCATTCCATGAGCGTTGCTCTATTTACTAGTCATGTTACTTAGTCGATTAAAGCGGTACTTTAGTTATGCTTGTCTATGATCAAGAAACTGTGCTCCAAGTCGTCCATATCCGCGACACGGCTTTCGAAAAGTTTTACCGGCGGGTGCACCAATAGCAACACACGCCGATCAACCTCGGAAAAACCAAATCAAAACCCAACGAGGCTTTCACGACCGAACAATCACAGATTCAGAAATATTTCAGGGGCCACCCTTGTAGTACACCCATAACGGTAAGCAAGCTTCGAGACGGACCCAAGGTTTGTGGGGCCGGCGGTAAACGACAGCAGATCCCCAAACGGGGACTGTCGATACCACGTAAACGGGTCACAATTCCTAAACAGTACAGTGTGCTCCTCGCACAATTTAAATACAGAAAGTAGCATGGCATAAGTACAGGATAGTAGTAAAACCTCAAACTAGTTTGTGGCCCCAAGAAATAAGACGGAATCAAGCTCTGGCCCAGGGGGGTCCCATATACCTCCCGGATGTGGATAGCGCGATAAATCAAGGAACAGGAATCAAGTACTCGGGGTCTTACGGGACACAAGTGAGCAGGAAAAACCAAATAGCAGATGTTGCTCACCGGTGCCACTTTCTTTAGTTATCCCGAACTACTCAAAGTTAAGTTGTTTAGGTACCTCATTGTTCAACAGACTCTCACATACCCTACACATGTTCTACGACTCGCATGGCTCAAACAACTCCTATAGTAGGGGCTCATGGGATGGAGGAACAAGCTTGGTGGGTTTAAAAGTAAAGGCTATGCATACTTGGGATTCATTTTAATGCAATCACGACTCAATGATGCAAGAATAAGATAGAGGCAATAGGTCAGATGTATGCAAGCATGTGGAAGTGCTTGCCTGGTATCTCGATTGAAGCGAGGGACGGATCGGTAGTGCTCTGGTTCTCTTGATATAACCCCCGCCGGTGTCATCCGAGAAAACCAAACAAACAAGGCCAACATGAATATAGAGCACAAGCATATGAATAAGATCGTCAAGCAAACAATCATGCCATGATGAATGATGCACAATTTACATGGCAAGTAAGGTAGCATGGCATGGTGGTGTGGTGGACAAGTAACAACATTTTAATGGGGTTTTGGAATCACATTTGTTGTCATAACTTGCTGTTCCCTATATTTTTATATGATGCATGCTGCAATTGAAGTTATGGATAGCATAAACAGAAAGGCCTCGTCGAGCTGATCATTTTAGACATATCATTTGCTTAATTTGGAATTATAAAACAAAAGTTATTAATTGTTGAAAATCCAGTGGCAATTGATGTAATTTAAATAAACTTGGGATTTTAATTGTGCAAAAGGCAAATTGAAGGGCATATTTGGAATCCTCTCATTTTTCTGATTTGAAAACATATATTACTTGTATTATTTGGAATTTGGAATTTAAATTTATTTTAAGTCAAAATTAATTAATTATGGTCAAAGTCAAAGGTTTGACTAGATAGGGTCAAACTTGGTCAAACTCAGAAACATGGTTGAATTCATATTTGAAAAACATTCACTTTTCATTTTGAAAGTTTTATCAAATTCGAATTATTTCAAAAGATATGAATTTAATTTGATTTATACATTTTCTGAATTTTATTTGATTCAGAAAATCACGGTCTTTTTCTCACTCAGGGGCTACCTACCCTTCGACGATGACAGGTGGGGCAGAGGGAAACAGGCCACAGACGCGCGGGCAAACTTCGGCTACCCCAGCCTGTCGCCGTAAGGGCCCGTGAGGTGCATCCGGTCCACGTGATGAGGCGAGGTGGCGCAGCCGAGGAAGGGTGCGGGTGAGGCTGCTGGGGGTTTCGCCAAAACACCGGCGGCTAACAAAGTGGGAGCCGGGTTGCTAGGGGATCTGGCGTGCGACCGAAAACTTGAGGGGTTTTCGCAAACTTCACGCTGGCTCTCGACGGACGCAGCCCTGGCCGTCTCGGGCGAGATTCGCCGCGAGGAAGGCGTCGGCGAGGTGGCCCCGCCCACAAAACGAAAAACGCAGAGGGTGGCTCCGGCTACAGATCTCACAAGGAGGGTTCGTCGGCGGCGCGAAGTGCGGGAAAGGACACGTCGGGGAACAGGGGGGAATCGCCGGTCTGGGCTTGTGCGTCGGCGGGACGGCTCGTCGGCGGGGGTCACAACCAAGGCGCAAGGCGAGGGGGGTAAAATGGTAGGGCTTGGGGAGGAACTTACCTCGGTCGATTCCACCTAAACGAGGCGAGAGGTGGCCGGGCGAGGGAATCGGCGGCCGCTCCGGTAGAGGGACGGGGCAGAGGCTTCGAGGTCCGCCGGGAAGAAGGCGTCGTCGTCGCTCCTAGCGGTCATGTTCATGTCTTCGCTGACACGGTCGACGGGGAGGTACCTGCGGCGGTAACGATCAGACGAGCGGCGCGCACGCAGGAGAGAGGGCCAGGGGAACGCGACGAGGCTCTAAAACGATTTGAACTCACCCGGAGGTTGAGGCACTCCCGCCGGTGGCGTCGGCTTGAACGGGGACTGCTCAGAGCGTCGGGACCATGGCGGAGCAGAGGCGGTGCACAGGGAAAAGGAGGAGGGACAGGGTAAGCCGCGGCGCCTGGGGAGAGAAAGCTAGGGTTCGGGCCTCGATCTGGGGATAAGAAGAGGGGGAAAGGGTGACGCGGCTGACGGCGGGGGAACGGCCACCGCCGCCATCGCTTTCCGCCGAGCGACCGGCGTCAGGAAGGAAGAAGAACAGGAGCGACGGCGGTTGCATCTTGGGCCGGAGGCGAGAGGCCGGGGGGAAGCTGGGTATGACGGCTCATTGTTGCTCTGAGCTGCTGGGCTGCTCCTTTCTCTCTTTTATTTCCTTTCTCTTTTATTTTCTTTATCTGTTTTGCTTGTTTTAATTCTATCTCAAATCCAAACCAGTTACTGATTTCAAATTCGTTTGAACTTTGTCAACAGGAGGTTTGGAAAGAGGGGGCTTGACTAAGAGGAGAGAAAGAGGGGCACCTGGGTTGAGATTAGAAGGGGTGAGGGGTAGAGGTTCTAGTTAGGAAGGTTATGGGGCATGGGGTAGATATTAGGGTATAGCTAAGATGGTTAAGGCATGGTGGTCATGTGGCCAAGCTAGGTAGGTTTTAGAGGGGTGGCTTAGGGTTTTAGGTGAGAGAGGGGTAGATAGATGGAGGTGGTACTAGGTTGATCAAGCAAACTCCAACAAGCCCTAAGCAAGATCAAGCAAGAAAAACTTGGGAGAGGGAGAGAGAGATGGTCATGTGATGTTGGGGTTCTTCTTTAGTTCATGCATGATCCAAAAAAATGGCCAAGCAAGATCCAAGAGCCGGGGTGGATGGGTTGGTGCATGCCTCATGAGCACATGTATGTGCATGGGGCATGGGGGGAAGGGGTTAAGCTAAAGGGGAAAGAGAGGGAGATGATTTGATGAAGAAACTTCAAGCTCAAACAAGATTAAGCCAAAGGAAAAGATCCACTTAGGAAAAACAAGCCAAGGCCAAAAACTAGAAAAAGGTGGCACTTGCATGGCCCATGCAAAATAATTAATGCCAAAAGGTTATATTGTGAAAACAACATTATTTCATGTGGCTTTAATCCTTGCATTCCCAAAAAGTGGGCAAAGGCCAAACAAAAGATTATGGGTGGGTTCCATCCAACTTATCATGAGCCAGAGATAAATCAACAAAATGCCAAGCTCAGAATAGTTGGATGGTGGAATTATAAGGTGGTGATAGAAAAGGTGGTGGAGTCAAAAAGAGAGATGCCCCCAACTCAACTTGGGCATTTAACAATTTATTAAGACCCAAATACATTATCAAGAGGCAAATACAATTAATCATGCACATGAGATAAGAACCAAACAAGAAAGGGTTTTATATGATGCTCAAATGCAAGGGGACATGATGATATGAGCATGATATGATGATGATGCAACAATCATATGTTGGAAGTGGCCCATTTTATTATTATAACTAGTAGCATTACAGGGGTTAGACAACTGGGATGCTACATTGCTCAAGCTTGGGAAAGAATGAAATCCTTGGTAAAGAATTGTCCCACTCATGGACTGACTGCTTGGATGATTAACCAGACTTTTTATGCAGCTTTAAACTTCTCTTCAAGAAATCTATTGGATTCAGCTGCTGGAGTTACCTTTATGACCATTACCTTGGGTGCTTCAACAAAGCCTTGATAATATGATGGTCAACTATTCTAAATGGCACACTAAGAGAGCTCCACATGTTAAGAAGGTAAATTCTGTTGACGAAACCTCCTCTTTGAGTGATAAGATTGACGTTATCATGGACATGCTTGTTAATGGAAAAGCTCATATAGATCCAAATAATGTTCCCTTAGCCTCTTTGGTTGCTCAACAAGAGCAAGTTGATGTGAACTTCATTAGGAATAATAATTTTGGCAAAAATGCTTATGGTAATAACTATAGGCCTTATCCTCCTAATAATGGTAATACTTATGGAAATTCCTACAACAATACTAGAAGTGCTCCCTCTGAACTTGAAGTCATGCTTAAAGATTGTATTAGTAAACAAAACACTTTCAATAAGACAGTGGGGGAAAAGCTTTTGAATGTTGAGAAAAATATTTCGTCTTTGTCTGAAGCGCAGTCCTATTTGATTATTAAAATGGCCGCTAAACCTGAAACCTTGGAAAGTACCTTTGTTTCTACTCATGCCATACAAGTTACTATTGATGAAAATGTTAAACTGTTATCTCAAATACATGCTAAATGGGAAAGATAAGCTGAATTGCTAGAAACAATAGTGTTTGCACTATTACCACCACCAATATGGATGCCACCAAACCATAAGAAGTCCCTATTCCTCCTACCACAATGACTAAACCCAATGTGTCTACTAACAATGATGCTAAGTTTGATTTTGATCTTGATGGTTGCAATATTTCTAAAGTGATTATGTTCCCACAAAAGCTTGCTAGAATTCCTAATGCTAGTGATATGAATGTGGCTTTCACCAAACACATTACAGATGCTCTCATTAAAATTAAGAAAGAAAAGTTGAAACACAAAGCCTCTATTCCTAGGGAACTAGAAGATAGTTGGGAACCCATCATTAATATGCAAGTGAATGACTTTGATCTCAAAGCTTCATGTGACCTTCGTTCTAGTGTCTCTATTATGCCTAGAAAGATTTATGAAATGCTTGATTTGCCACCTTTGGAAGATTGCTATTTGGATGTCCCACTTAATGATAATGCTAAAAAGAAACTCACGAGGAGTGTTAATGATGTTCTTATTATGGTTAACAATGCTTATGTCCCCGTTGATTTCTATGTTTTGGATGTTGAGTACAATGCTTCTGGTCCTATTACTGTGGGAAGACCTTTTCTTAGAACTGTTGGTGCCATCACTGATATGAAAGAAGGCACCATTAAATATCAATTTCCATTCAAGAAAGGTATTGAAAACTTCCCTATGAGGAGAGATAGGTTGACTTTTGCTCCTCCTTTGAAAGCAAGATTTGATGTTAATGCTTCTTCATTTGAAAATACTTGATTCTTGCTTCTTGTGCCTAACTTAAAGGCGTTAAAGAAAAATACTTCTTGGGAGATAACTCAATAGTTTTCTTGAGTCTTGGAAGTTATTACTTCTGTAATGACCTCTCCTTATCCTTTTTATTTGATTTTCGTGCCAATAATAACCTCTAATGAGAGGGAAGTAAGATTTGGGGAGTTGCTGTCCCGAAACAGATTTTTGTGCTCCACTATAAACATTCATGTAACATCTCTGTAAGTCGGATTGAGATGTAATTTTCTAAATAAATCCCCCAGGTTGTTAGCTAACTTTCGTTAGTTCAACGCCTTTTTATTTGAGCAATAGAAGGTCTTCGAAACAATCGGTTTTCACCTGCTGGTCTGTTATATTTCTGCCATTATTTGGATTAGCTTCTTATTGATTCCTTTTTGGGTTCATTTTGAGAAATTGGGCTTTTTGAGGGGATTGCTACAGTAGCTTGTGTCTTTAGCGAAAGTTTTTCTGTTTTAAACTAAACCCCAAAGGTCTATTATCTTTTGAATGCACTAATGTTGCTAATGAAGATTATGTGAAGTTTTGTATGAAGGAAAATTTTCAGGTGTAGAGGAAGAATGATGTAATGAGATGAAGAATGGACAAAAGCTCAAGCTTGGGAATGCCACCCCGTGTCACCCCAAGAAATATTCAAGAGGTACAAGCGTCAAAGCTTGGGGATGCCCAAGGCATCCCCTTCTTCATCAATAAAATCTCAGGTCTTTCTAGACACTTCGTTTTTATTGTTTCATGCACTGTTGTGTTGTTCTTGGAGCGTCTTAGTTTTTGTTTTTAGTTTTTGTTTGCTTATTTTGCTTGAATAAAGTAGTTTGGACCCCCGTTTTCGCTATGTTGTTTCAAATAAGTTGATTGGTGTTGGAAAGGGATAGGAAGTTCTTGCTTTAGTAGTACAATAGGAGCTTGCTTTGACTATGACTTAGACTTTATCATGTCATGGTAGATGTTGTTTTGACCTTATGCTTAGTGATTATTTCTGTAGCATGACTTGTTCCAAAAAATTAGGATTGCTTAATGTGCCTTAAAAGGATCATGCGTTGTTTTAGCATATAAAAGCATAGTATTGTGGTATTCTCCTTTGATGTGTTGTTTGGGTTGACTTGGCAAATGCTTACACCATGTTATGACTATGAACAAGTCACCATAGCCTCTATGATCATTTAGTTTTTGACTTATAGTACCACTTTATCCTTTGATTAGTAATTTTTTGTCGCTCTACATGATTATGACCATTATTGCTCTCCTAGTTGGTCGCTCCCAGTCTTTTGCTAGCCTCCACTTGTATGAGTAAGCTCTACTCATGCATCCAACTCCCAAAACCAAGTTATTCCAAAATTTCCACTATAAATTCCTATGCATGATGTGTTACACTATAAATGTGGGTATGTAGGGTCCTAGAGAAGGAAAGTGATTGAGTTGGATTTTAGACTAGGTCTGTACAAAGGAAGTGTGGATGAGCTCATGACTCGGTTGTGTGACAAGACTAAGAATCTCTTGTGGAAAACGTAATGCACCTCTACAGAGTGTATGAACTGTGGCATATCACTCCTTGTTACAAGTGGGAACTGCGAAAGTGTCAGGAAAGGAACTTCACAAAGTTCTAGTAAACCTGTAAAGACTAATGGACATGGTTATCTAGAATAAAACTTGACTTTTGAAGAAACGCTTACAAAAACTTGCATTATCCTATGACCCATGGTCTGTTAGTGTAGATAGTGCATCAAACACATTTCCTAATGAACTTGTTGAGTATGTTCATACTCACCCCTACTTATGTGGTTGATAATCACTTGAGGGTGGCCCTATCTTCATGGAATGACTAGGCGGAGGGAGAAAGCTGGATGAACGCGAAGAACCAAAGGAGATCGGAGATACAAACACACATAAGCACGAAAATCCATTTACCCTCGTTGGCCTGAATCACCAACTGAATAAAATCCTCTAGGAAAGAGACATTGGAAAGTAGAGTTCCCTCTCAAAAATGTTGAGCAAGTGAATATAATTCTAAAAGTTGAAGAGATTGCAAGAATAGAGTTCACTAGGTAAGAGATCTCTTGCAATAGAGTTCAACAAAGTAAAAGATTCAAATGCAAGGAAGGACCTTGTACAACTCTTACATGCAATCTAAAGAGAGGTTCCCCTAGGTAAAGTGAAGGCTAAGCGAATACAATTCTCAAATCAGGAGCATATATAGCCATCCACGAACTAAGGATAGTTTAGGCATCAAAGGGAAGTTCTGAGCGTCACATGTGCTACGGCCTGATAACTATTCGTGCTCGTGGGCCTCAAAGGCCGGAGACTCTGGTGTTGGCGGGACGGAGACTCTGGTCAGGGGTCGAGGCAGGCGAAGTCTCCTTGGTAGTTTCTAGGTTGAAAATATAAAGCATGTGATGATCAAAATGAGCTAAGAAAACATGGGTTGAAAAGATGACAATTGGTAAAATAAATAGTGTGGCCTTATTTTTTACATAAAGAGAACATATCTTAGCTAAATAAAAATGCATTTTAACTTGCATAAATTTTTTAGTTCCTATTTTACATATAAATAATCATCATAAATGGCACAATAGAGTTTTGGAATGTGCGTGCCCTCTTAACATGAGATGACTTATGGCACAATCAAGTTGTGGAATGTGTAAACCAGAACTAGAGTTGAAGATATAAATACAAACTTTATTGAACGAGTTTTTGCACACCAAAAAATGTCCCCGACTTCTCATATTATCCAAAAGCCTTCTGCATATCCTCCATTCACAAGTTGTATTTTACTGATTCTACTAAAATAAACTTCATATCTATCATGTATAGATTTTGCAAGGAAATTGCATTTAAATTCTATATCATCGTAGGCCCAACAAATACTTAAGGCCACTTCTTTATTCATTAGAACTTTGCCTTTTCCCATATAAATTGAACCTTTTTTCTGCGAAATTTATACAAATCGAGAATTGTGTGCACCCGGGTCTATGTGATCTCTTTATTTTCAAGAAAAAATCAAAGAGTAGGTGTAGATGATTAAAAAAGAATCCAAAAAGGCATGTGAACAAAATATGTTTTTTTTGAAGGGTGAAAATATGTTGATCCTACATAAAAAGGGTAAACAGTGTTGATTCGTAGTCTACACGAAAAGACAAGAACGATGGGCTAAATGCCTGAAAAATTCAAAACTTTGCACGAAACACCCAGTCATCTGTATCTATATGAGTGAATTTTAAAAAGAAAAAAAGGAAAACGAAATGCTTAATTCGAAAGGAGATCGAGTGCTCTCGGGCTCTGTTAGGCTTTACCGATAGACTCTGGTGAGTACTGCACTCTTTTATTTAGGTAAGCAGGGATATTTGGTGGCACTTTTGCATCAGGTCTCTACCAGTAATACAACGATCACTCTCTCAAGATATAACATCTCCTGTTCCTCATCAATCATGGACGACGCAATGGGTGTGGACCATGTACACCAAGATCTAATTCCTACTATTCAGATTTTAGGCAGACCAGTTCGTTCAGCTCTACTAACGCCACTGTCTACAGTCCGCAGGTTTAAGTCGCACTCTACCCAAGTTCAAAAAAAGTCGCACTCTACCTACTAGAAAATGTGGAGCCCAATCACCCGCCAAAAACTGTGCCTGCGGATATGGTCACATGGTCACACACTGCAGTTTCCTTCCTTTGCTACTACGACTCCCTGATCAAAGCTCTCACTTTGGACAGCTCCTGGACAGTACAGGATCGTGTGCATCTTTGCAACTGCTTGCGATGGACCGCCCTGCACAGTCCATGCGTTGGTCACCTGTCCAAGATGGCTCATGTTCATTATCCTAGGACTGTTTAGATCAGTAGCTGGACCTGAATTCAGTAACATCCAAACACAGCCCTGCTTTATCATGCGACTCGGCAAAGAGATAAACGGCGAAATATGTTTCCACCATGTAGACAAACAGCGTGTTTTTCATCAGATAGCAATGCCCACATCAGATATATAATTATATCGCACGGTCCGACCACCGAAGAGATATATCTCGAGTAGTAACTACTCAACATCACTACAATATTGATGCCACAAACAACACACGGACACACACACAATGCAAGAGCACATAATAGGCTCAATAATATGGCGACGGTAGCATCTTTAGCGAGACCCAGTTATGTTTTGGCTTTGCTGGAAGGCGTGCTGCTTCATTAGAGTCTGGATTAACAGCTCCTCCAAGATCACGTTACTGTGGGTTCAGGTACCTCCTCCTGGAACAAGAAAACCACAATGGGACACCGTTATTCATTGGAATAACTGAAAAGAGGATGAACAGAAGGTAACACTGTTGCGAAAATTATTTATATTCATCATAAAGGCAAACGACTTTAAGGTGGTAGGGTCTTGTAATGATTGGCCTTGCAAACTTTAGGAAAATACGCATGGTTGATTACCACTGCGCAGGGAGTGTATAGGTAGCCTCCCAAAAGGAAGACCTTCACTGGTGTTCTTATCCTGCCTATTTCTCTCACAAGCACATGCTTTAGTGCTGGTTTTTTGGACGCACACTGCACATCAACAGCACAAACGTACTAGCGCTAAAGAATTTTAAGACTAATAAATACTAGATTGACCTGCTTCAACGCCCAACGTGGAACGGGTCTATCTGTTCTGCAAAAAGTAGTTACTTGATCAGGTAACGTTTAAACTTTCTAGCAGTTTGAATTCGCAATTTCTCATGCTGTTTATTTCTGGTGTATCTTCCATTTAGTTGGAAGACAAGCGAGATTTGAATTGTCGCTTCAAAATGCAGTTCTCAGTCAACAGAGAGCATAAAACATGAAGAGCACAAAAGTGTGTCACTAGTTGGAACTTGGAGTACCCATTTTAAACAAGGCTCGCGTGCTAAAGCAGACTTAGTTTATCGCGAGATAGAAGTGGAACACGGGAGCAGAAACATAGATAAGTTCCCCAAAAGGGCCATCTGCAGAGCTACTCAAACTCCGTAGATTGAGAAGAATGTAAATAGCAAACTAATCAAATTAGTTATTCAAGACATAAGTCAATGCCAGCAAAACCCAAGGACGTTGGATTCAAATTACATTTCAGATAACACATGATACAGATAATCAAGTCCAAGAATGCTACAAACTAGAGGTGGAAAGTATGAAATCATCCAAATGACCAAAAGCTTCAAAATCAAGTGACTACATCCAGAAAAAAACAACAGAGTTCTTGAATGTACACCTAAGATTAGTTGTTCATAGCAGCATATATGAAGAGGATGGGCAATGAGATTATGCACGTATGGAACAGTCATCGAGAGGGTAAGGGGATTCTTAATTACCTGTGGTCCTCATTGGCACCACCTGAAGAGTTGCTGTTGCTAGTGCTTGCGCTGGAGGTGCTGTAGTGAGATCCTTGACTGCCTCCGTGAATGCGCTGCAGGTCCTTAAGCAGCTTTACATAGTGCCTCTTCACGTCCTCGACTGACTTCCCATCACCAACTGCTCGTGCCACATTCTGCCAGCGGTCTGGCGTATCCTCGTCATACGTCGCCAGTGCCCTCTCAAAGAGCTTGTTCTGTTCTTTTGTCCAAGATGAACTCATTCTCTCTCCTTTTTTCTACCACCCTTTAACTGTCTCCCCAGCTAGGAGAATTCTTTCAAGAAAGGGCGGGGGACTAGTAACAACTACTACTTATGTCTGCTTGTGTTTCTGTGGAACAAAGAGTGAGCAAGCTGTGCTATTTATACAGAGGGGGAAGCCAGCTATACCCACTATTGGGTTGACAAGCCTTTATTTGAGGGAGGAAATCGCAATCACTCAGACTTGGTAGGAGACTTAGGCCCTTTTCATTTCATTTCGTCCCACAATCTTAATAGGTCATTTATTTTATTTCCTGTCGATATTATCAACTTGCAGATCGCATAAAGGTGTTATCCCATACCCATTTGCAGTCATTTCTGTACAAACTCCTTGCCAAAAAAAAAGGATTGACTGTACAAACTACATACAACTTGACCATCAGTTATACCAATGGTTACGAGTAGCAGAGGATTTTTTTTGGAACAGAAGCCCTGATTAATCAAGTGCAACGCAAAGCTAGTGACTGAATAACTTGTGTTGATGATCTCCCCTCTGAAATAAAGATCTTCAAACATGTATCTATGCACGCATGTTCAGTATCATACTCATTTTGGTAGTATTAGAACATTTGCACTCAAAAGGACAACAAAAAACTCGATCCTTGGGGGGAGAACCCCGAAGTCATTGCTTTTAAGGTCGAGGAAAGGCTCTGAACGCTGGTTCCAACCACTACGGCGGTGCAATTGGTGACACGCTCGGGGAACAAACTCAGAGAGGAGCCTTTTTTTGTGTGAGAACCAGGGTTCAGGCCCTGGCTGGCAGCCGCATCCTGGAGATCTTACCACCACACATTCACACTCAAAAGGACAAGAGGATTGCAGATTCGCTTGTGCAAGCCATATGAGGTGGGCTAGTCTTCAGTCTTCACTTTTAACTTCATTTCTCGTTTATGCATCTTCGTTAGAATTATTGATGGGGATGCCACCCCAAATTAGTACGAATTAAACACACCAAAATATATGCCCATCTGGTCTTTCTGCAGCAAGGGAAAGGAGCCCTTATAGGGTCAAAAGGATAGGAACACTTAACTCTTCCTTGATATTTCTACTGGACTAATCTGTGATGGTATCGATTCAGATGGACAGAGAAGGATGGCTGGCAAATATGTCGTATTATTCAATTGTGATATGTGGTTGAACAAATTTATTAGTGCCTGCCACTGTGCATGATGGCAGAACTTGACATATTATGCAGTGAGGTCTCATTTGCCAGGAATGGTTTCATCCAATAAAAATTTATTGAACATCTAGTTTACAATTAAATGGAATAATTATATTTTGGATTCATTAGATAGCCTATTGTTTTGTAAGAGGTCACATGCTTTGTTCCATGGGTGAATGGTTGATTGTCAGGCTTACTATAGGCCTCCCATCGTCTAAAGAAAGCACACAAAACTATATCTTGTCCAAAGCAGGATCCAAACAGCCTAAGGTAAGAGAACTTTATTTGTGTACTAGTCCTCTAGGATAATGGAATAGCAAATTCTTTATGCTCCTTGTAGAAGCTAAACTAAGTCTAGTAGATGTTGTGAGAAACTAGAAAATCTATCAAGTGTTAAGTAGGTTAATACCATGTCAATGTTCTCCTAACAAGTAATCTCCAGTTTTATTTCATAACAAGTCTGAATATAAATCTTCATGCAGAAAAGAGAGCTATGCCCAAGAAAATATGTTTCAAGTTTTAGTGTTTTACATAGAGGAGAAGATTGCATAAACAAAGCATTTTCCTAACCTAGTTTATAAGAATTAAGAAGCAAATGGTAGTAAATGATGATAGTTCTAATGCTACAGCTTGCAAATTTTTTTAATAAAGCACATACACCACTTCTAAAGAAGGTAAACTGTTCTTCAGTCTCTGAAGTTATTAACAATTTTTCACACGAACATTGATTATTCTGTGGAGCTTAGCGCCAACATTTGGTTGCAGTTTTGTAGACAATTACAGTTTGTACCTAGCAGCCCTGAATTTCGTTATCGAACGGCTTTCAGCTTGCCTCAAGTTGCTATGTCTAATCTTTACTGAGTAGAAAGTCCCTGTAGTGTTGGACAAACAAGGTCAGAAAAAATCTTGTGAACTAGCACTTACTACTGAACTTAGAGAAATAATATACAGAGATAGTAGAAATAAAATCTAGATGCAGTAGCAATCTTGTAGTAAAATGATAGGTAGAAGCATTGTTGTTCTCTTGCCTTTCTATGTTTTCTGTTTGGCTATTTACTGGAGCAATAAAGCAGAAAGATGCCGCAAGACTCAAAAGGCACTTTACATTCAGAGAGTAATAAGTAATAACTATTTGAAAGACATTTGTACATTTGCCCCATCTTGGTCCTCATTACTTGTTTCATTCAAGAGCATGGTATGAACTATGACACACATTCATCTTGGCCAGTATCCACACAGTTGACTTGGCAAACACTGGAAGGTTTTAATAAGAGAAATTTGTGAGGAAGGAAAGGTCTAGTTCAAAAATGGATTATCCCATGAAGGTACGGAACACCACTGCTCTTTTGCATAAGTCAAATCAGCCAATAGCGTGGCGTTTGTGCATATCCGGATATCCCTTATGTGATTTAATCCTAAGGTGTGGACAGGTGGATTTAAGATGATAGAAAAGGCCCCCACCAGGCTAGTAGCTAGGATTCTCATCAAGTGGGATACACATCTCTACCATCTAATTCTCACAAACTCAGTTTTGGTATTAAGCAAAACTGAACCAAAATTCCAGTTTGAACTTTCTATCACACTCTCACATGTATTCCTGGAAACACTGGACACCCTTTTTCAGTCTTCAAAGGAAGGCTTTTGCTCCAATTATTTTCCCTTTCTACGAAAGGTGGAGAATCCTATGGCAGCCTTTGAATCTATATCTGAATGGAACATATGTTGACTGACGAATTAACAATTCATTACACTTGTCGACCTTCCGTGACATGTCACATGCGATGGACGGAGAAAATTTTTCAAAGTTTATGCTTGTCCGCACCAAATTCCACAATGACATAAATAACGGTGTTACATCACAGCAATGATTATAGATCAAAACAGAGGTCCAACATATGCTCTTCTTAGACGAAACCGACCTGTGCTCTTAGGACTCCTGATCGATAAAAATAAAAGAGGGATTTACGGAAGATTTTATAATTTTATTTAGATAGAATAGTAGTATTCCCTATGTTGGAAAATGCAGGATGCATTTTACCATCCAGATTTGATCTTTCCCTAACAGGTAATGCAACATCTGTGAGTTGTGTGACACAAAACATGTACTGTTGGATTCATATTGAGAAATGTTTTCCCGTGATTATGATTCTGCAAGTTGTAACTATAGGCAAAGTATTGTACAAGAAACTGATCGATTTTGGAAGTCCAATAGAGGAATCTTCCGACACTCATCAAATAATACAATAGATGACTTCACTACAAACAAACATGGAATTTTGTGATGGTGATGTCATAAGAATAAAACAATCATCAACTAAAGCATCTTAAAGATTGGATTCTAAAACACAGGTGTCAGCTTGTTGAAAAGTAGGGAACCTCACAGAAAAAGGTACCTGATAACGGATCTGTGGCCCAGGAGCTAAAGGATGATTCCTTGATAAGATATGATAAAAGACCATCTGTTGAAGAGCTCGGGAAGAGGACATGAAGTAAAAAGACACAATAGAATAAGATCTAGGTCATTCAAAGCTATAATATTCCATCTTCGTACAGAACATGTGGTCTGATCTTTTGTAGACAGCCAATAAGCACATAGGTTCGTAACAATGGCAGAACTAAACAATTGACAAGAATGACCCAATAACATTAATTTATCTGTCTAGGAACCAAATTGGATAATATTACTGTCTTTCTGACTTAAGTATTTCAAATTCCGAGGTTCACATCACTGACTAAATTTGGGATTCTAGAAGAAAAAAAAAAGGCTGATTGAACTTGCAATTATACGCCGATAGCATGTTACAGCTTACAGCTCTATGCTAATCTAAGATCACAATTACTGAAATGAATGTAAAAAAAATGTGACATATGCCATTATCATGAATGCAGCAATAATCCATAAACATTAGAAAAACCATACAGATTTCCAAATATTATCCAGACAAAAACTTGTCCTGTGACAAGTTATATAACATGATTAAGCAGCATGAACTCATAGCATGTGGCAACAATGAGGAAACAAAATAGTTAAGCGGGCAGGATTAAATGTCTCCTGCTGACAAGGACAGACATTTTAGCCACCTTTTCGTTCGTATTGGTCACTATACTAGAAAGGTTTTGTGGTCTCCCGAGTTCCGAATCTACAAAATGAACACCGGATGCGACCTAATAATGCATGCTCTCAAATGGAACAGTGCTGAAATTCATCAGACCCCATGGTAAATCTAGCAAAGAAATACACAACGACACATCTCACTCCATCCATCCCGTTGTCACTGCAGTGACGCAACTGGCTCTCAGTCGCAGGGCGACCTCCTTCATGAATAAACTTTGTAGCCAAGCCATAGGAGACTATATATGGCAGTGACATGTTGCGAGCGGAATTGGTCTACTGCGGCATTTTCTACGGGTTTATGTGATAACGCCACCTATAAATCGCATATTTCATGGGCGCAGATCCTAAATCACAGATGGTGGGTGGCCATCTTTTGGGACGCCATCCCCCCCCCCACCCCCCCCACCCCCACCCCCCCCACGTGCCGCCTTTCTCCCCTCACAGTCACAGCCTCACAGGCGTATAAACAAACACCTAGCCTGCATGCCTTCGAACGTTGGGGTATCCTCACCTCGCGGTTAGATCGAACGGCCGAAGGAAATCCACGGAGAATGCGAAAACGACTCGCTCCTCTCGGTCGGCGCCGCCGCGCCGGGGTCTCCCAGGGCTCGCCCGCCGCTGTGCCCGCGCTGCATTTGATTTTCGAAGAGAGGCAGCGCCGTAGCGGAGAGACGGGGAGTGGAGCACGATCTGCAGCGGGGGAACAGGAAAATGTGTTTTTTTAGATTTGGAATCATTTTTTTTCGAGCCTCCGGTCCGGGAGACGGATGATGGGGTACTTCCGGCCCAGCCGGATGGAATCCTTAGACAAGCCGAAATTAGGATAGCGTGTTCGCTCCAGCCCGTTAATGGCGAGTTTTCCATCGGCGTGCTCGCTCCGGCCCATAACGGCGTGCTTCTGTTTGAAAGCCCAACAGAGTAAGCACCGCACGATCCGTGCCGTGCATTAAACTCGCTAAACCTCCGTTTCGCACAGCCGCATATTAAAAACAAGAGAGTGTCTAGACAGTAGACGTTCAAAAACTTTTTTTATCTAAGTCGCTGATATTATTATAATATTTTTGTTAAAATCTTAGTTGTAACCTAGTTGCGACTCATAATATTTGTATTAATTCTTAGTCGCAACTAAGTTACAACTCATTAAATTATCAGTTATCCCTAGTTATAACTTATGTGTAACTTTCACTTTACACAAATTATAAGGTAAATTAAACTGTAAAAAAGGCAACTAAGATCTAAGAAGTTCTCTAACGACTGAGAACTAGCCGGACCACCAACCACCTATCAACTACTACAAACGGTTCCTCTAGAAAAAATGTCAGTTGACAGCGCCTCAGCATCCTTGTAAGTATTCATCTAAGAAAAAACTGGTTCACCTAAAGAGTTAAAACAAGGATATTGCTACATAGCGATCGGTCTGAAAATGTTAAAACCTGGCGGACGTCCAGCCCAGCAATTGCGTACACGCTAAACACTAAAGAACAAGATTTTTAATTAGTCAGCTTAATTAAAAATAAAACTTCAAAATTCTTTTAGGTCAAAACATTTATCCGAATTAAGATCCGTTTTCGGCTAGTCATAACGAGATCTTCAAAATTAGATCCTATGTTGCTATGTTCTGATAATTTTTTTTTGGACCAAAATTTATCCGCCCATAATACGTGAGTTATCCGGACTTCAGCATGTAAGTTATCCACCTAATAACATGCAAGTTATCCATCACTATAAAATTTATCCACGGATCACGTGCTCGGTAACTTTTTCTATTTACCCACAAGTTACCCATCAGTAACACGGGAGTTATCCAGACTTTAGCATGTAAGTTATCCACCAAATAACATGTAAGTTATCTACCACTTATCCACATATAAAACATAATAAGTTATTCTAACGGCTCGGTCTCGTCGCCCGTCGCCGCACTCACGGCATACGAAGTACTCAACCTTGAAAGGCTACCATGTCAAACATCAAACATAATTTTTTAAAAGGAATTAAATCTAACCTTCTTTTGCATAGGATATAAATAAATGTGGTTTTATGCTAACCCACCATGCAACCAGTAATCTAGTGGCTCGACTTTGTCTTCCGTCACCGCTACCATAAAATACGGGTGACAAAGCCTTGAAGGGTGTTAGGTTACCGAGCCTTAATCGCGTCGACGCTAACGCATTAATGACAATAAAGTCTTAGTACCCTAATAACTAGCTTACGATGTTTCAATTAAACTTGCTCAATATGTATGCGAGAACATCTCTACCAACATGTTTATATGCTGGATAACTTATGTGTTAGTGGGTTGATAACTTATATATTATGATATGGATAACTCATGTGTTTAAGGTGGATAACTTTTTGCTCCGAATTTATTTCCACGAAACATATTAACGTAGGATCTAGTTTTAAAAATCTCGCCGCGACTAGTTCAACGGTGAAAACGAATCTTAAATCGGACAAACGGTTTAATCTATAAGACATTTTGTATTTTAATACGATGCTAAGCTGGCTAACAACATGCGTGGTCTAATAATAGAATTTCCGTAAAACAAAATCTCGTGCTTGCTAGAGCAAAGCACACGGTTGGCAAAACCTCGCTTCGATCAACCTGCACCCAAAAACAAAATAAAAAGACACGATGCCTGATAACCGTAGCAGATATGCTATACATAGCATCCCTCCAGTCTATAATTCATTGATTTAGTATAATTTTATACTAAATCAGTAACATTTATTATAGAGAAAATATATACTACTATTTTTTTATCTATATTAATTGATTTGGATTTGTCAAAATTTAAATAAACCTATATACTAAATAATATCTAGATTTATGTAACTCTAGACAAATGTGAGTCAATTAATATAAATTGGAAGGAATAGTAGAAATATGAACAGTGGCATGCCAGGTAGTCTTGGCAAAATGGTTCGCACACGCGTGGTGGGTGGGTCGACCCGGCCGGGGGACTAGGCGGCTAGCTGCTGAAAGGTTCAGAGACGTGGACGTGATTAGGTGAACTCGATTGGACTCGCTTGTGTTTGATCGGTTTCGTAGGCGTTAGGCTGCTGGCTGGGACTACCGCGAGACCGCGAGTGTGGTGGGTGAAGTGCATACGCCGTTTTATGTTAAACTTGCGTTTCGCTTCGCTTCGCTTCGTCGCGCATCTTCTCCGTTCCGCGCGTCCGTCGTCGCGTCGCGCCCACTAGATCTGGTCCCACCCTTAACCAAACGAGTGTCCATCCCCTCCTCTCTCGCACCCCCTCTCTCTCTCTCTCTTCTCGCTACACCACGGCAACGCATTCGGCGCCCCTCAGACCCACCTCCTCCAGCGCCTCCTCACACCATCCAGCGCCCCAACACCACTTCCTCCAACCCCTTGTTGCACTGGTCGCCGGATCCGGTCGTCACCTCCTCCATAGCGCGGATACACCCTGCACCGCACGGATCCGGCCGTCGCCGCCTCCCACTCGCCTATCCCTATCCTCCACCGCACGTCTCGCGAGCATGTATGCCTCGCCGTTAGGAGCACATATCGGTCAAACCCACGAAATCAATCAATCTAGATGGGGGCGAGTAGTCAGCCTTGGCACATCCAGGTCTGGGTGTCGTGGTGTTCCTACAGTCCTGCTAATCAGGGATACCACAAATACAGGATACCCTCTGTCCACACCCTACCTTCCAGCCGGCTCCAGATCGTCTCCACGACAGTCTGATGATCTCTCCAGTGTTTGATCTAATGCATCTGCATTGTTTTTGTTGCTCTGCGTGGCCATTATGATGTTCGCCTCGATCCCTCGTTGGGAGATGAAGTAGCCGAGTAGTTGACCAGATGGGACGCCGAAGGCGCACTTTTCTGAATTCAACTTGATCTTGTAGTCATCAAGGTTATCGAACGTCTCGCGGAGATCGTCGATCAGTGTCTTGGCTTCCCTGGTCTTGATGACTATGTCGTTGACATAGACTTGAATGTTGCGACCGATATGGTTTTTTAGACACGCCTGCATGCACCTCTGGTACGTGGCACCTGCATTCTTCAACCCGAAAGTCATGGTGTTGTAGAACACTCTGAATGGCGTGATGAACGTCGTTTTCTCCTGGTCTTTGACCCTCAGCCGAATCTGATTGTAGCCTGAGTAGGCGTCGAGGAAGGAGAGTTTCTCGCATCCTGCAGTCGAATCGATGATCCGATCGATCCGAGGAAGAGGAAAGTGGTCCTTGGGGCAGTGCTTGTTGAGTGACGCGAAGTCCACGCACATCTGCAGGATGTCCATGTCCTTTTTAGGGGCCAACACAGTATTGGCCAACCACTCGTTGTCCTTGATTTCTCGGATGAAGTTGGCATCGAGCAGTCTGTTGACTTTGATTCCAACTGCTTCGGCTCGTGGTTCAAACAGTCGTCGGATCGATTGCTTGACTGGCCTTGCGTCGGGGAACACATTGAGTGCATGCTCGGCGAATTCCCTAGGAACTCCTGGCATGTCTGCAGGACACCAGGCGAAGATTTCCCAGCGCACACGGAGGAATTCGACGAGCGCGCTTTCCTATGCGAGGCTGAGGTCGTTGGCGATCGGCGCTATCTTGGAGGCATCCGTTGGGTGGACCTGCACCTTTTTCGTGTTGACCATAGAGTCGAACGACATATCGGGTGCGTTTTACCTGGCGACTGGGGGTGCCTCGTTGTCTGTCACCTCTCGGAGCCTCATGAGCTCCTCTTGCATGCCAAACGACTGGGAGATTCTGTTAAAATCTCTATCGCAGTGGTCTGATCGGGTGAAGCTTCCTTGGACTGTGATGACACCCCTGGGCCCTGGCATCTTGAGCAGCAGGTACGCGTAGTACGGTACTGCCAGAAATCTTGCGAACTCCACGCGCTTGAGGATGGCGTGGTACTGTGATGGCCAGTCCACCACTTCGAACTCCAGCCGCTCGTATCAGAAGTTTTTGGGCTTGCCGAAGATGACGTCGAGCCATATCTTTCCCAGGGGATAAATGCCCTTCCCTAGGACTATGTCGTAGAACGTTGTGTTGGATTGTTCTAGGCTGCACAGCGGGATCCACATCGCTGCAAGGGTGCTGGCAAACATCAGGTTGATGCCGCTGCCACTGTCCATGAAGACGCGGCTCATTTCGAATACTCCGATCCACGCCTCGAGCACCAGGGCAGCATGGCCTGGGTGAGGGATATGGCGGGGGTGATCCGAGTGATCGAACGTGATGCAGGACTCCGAACCACTGAGGTACTCGGGGATAACAGGTGGAGAGGTCACAGCCAGGCTGACTTGTCGGGTGATCTTCTTTTGCACCCTATTGGTAGGGTGTCCCTTCTGGATCATCAGGGCCCCCTTTGGCGGTGGGTATCCTCCTGTACCATTGTTTGGTGCAGGTGAGACTGCTGGATTCGACGGTCCCACGGGTGGTGGTGGAGGAGCTCCGTGGGCGATGTCACCTGGTACAGGTGCGGGCCCAAACCCAAGATTCACGATCTGGCGTCGCATTTGGGTGAGGCCCTCGCTGAGCTTCTGGAACTTGTGGTAGTCCTTTAGCATGTGGCTAGCCTTCTTTTTTCCATCTTGCTTGCCGATGTAGAAGTAGATGGTGCAAGGTTCATACAACTTGTCGTATGCCGAGGGCTCGTCGTCACGGCTGCGACGCTTCCATGTTTGTGTAGGGCGCCCTCCATCGCGAGGGTTGCCTCCGCGGTATCCGCTGCTGCGGTTGCCGTTGTTGCGTCGGTCGGCGTAGCCAGCCGCAACCATGTCGACTCTGTCGCGATCGTCGTAGACGAGCGATCTTCGCTTGCTGCGGCGTTCACGACTGCGGCCATAGTCGTCCTTGTCATCCGAAAGCATTCGGTGGAGGGAGTCCTCGTCATGTGCCTACCTGTTGGCGATGTCCATGAGGTGGTCAAGTGTTTTGGGCTTGACGCGCCCAAGTTTTTCCTTGAAGTCCGGGCGCTTGACACCATCCTTGAAGGCATCGATCGTCCTTTCCTCATAGATGTACGCGGCGGAGTTCTTGATATGGGACCAGCGTAGGATGTACGAGCGAATGGATTCGCCCCTACGTTGAGTGCAGGCCCGTAGTTCTTCGATAGACGCTGGTCTCTTGCTGGTGCCATTGAAGTTGCGGATGAAGCTATACGCTAGCTCGTCCCAGCTTCGGATGGATCCTGAGGACAAGCTGCTGAGCCAGATCCGGGTTGTGCCTGTCAGCTGCAGGTGAAGGCATTGCATGGCGGTGTTCCTATCACCGTCGTGCAGCTTGACAGACAAGAGGTGATCGATGAGCCAGGCCTTCGGGTCCTGTGTGCCGTCGAACTTCGGAGTGTCCGAAGGAAGCTTGAAATTTTTCGGCATCCATCTGCGCCGAACAGATTAGCTGAAGCATCGAGCTCCGCACAGCTCTCCGTCGTCATCCTCGTCAGATTCAGTTGAGCACGTGTGTTTGGCGCGAGCCTTGTCGACCTTGCGCTGGGCGAGGTCGTTTCGAGCATCGTAGTCGCTGTTGCGACGCCTTGGGATCTTGTGACGTCGAGGTAGATCGTGCTCATCCTCGTCGGATGAGGGTGTGGGGCTGCAGTTGAATCTTACTGCGGCCTTTTTCTTCAGCTCCGCGGGAGCATCATCGTGGAGCGCAGCTCCGACGAGTCCGAGTCTGGCTAGCGCGGACTTGTGCATGGCACTCTTCGGGTCCCCCACCGAGGGTGGATGAGACGCAAGATACGTTGTAGCTGACATGATTGCAGCCTGCGGCATCTTCGGTACGACATTGCCGTTCATGTCCATGGTCATGAAGGAAGTGTTGAGGGTCCTTGTGATGTCACGGCGTGCGGCAGGATCCATGTTCTCTGTGCGGGAGCGGTGCTTGTTGGCGTTGTTGCCATGCGATCTGGAGCCACCAGCGGTGGAGAGCGCAGCTCGCCACGCGCTAGACTCTGACTGCCTTCTTGCGTTTGTCGAGTTCTTCCTGCAGTTTTACTTGCCGGTTATGTGATACGTCAGAAACGTATCTAAAATTTTTTATGCCCCATGCTTGTTTAGTATCTACTTTGCTTTGATTTGTCTACCCTTTTAGGTGTTTTTATATCTTTTCTAGAACTAACCTATTAACAAGTTTCCATAGTGTCAGTTGCATGTTTTCTTCTGTTTTTGGTTCCAGAAAGGCAGAAAATCAATATTCTCGGAATTGGACGGGACAAAAGCCAAAGTCAATATTTTACCATGGGGGACACGAATCCAGAAGACGAGACGAAGATGCGAACCAGGGCGGCCAAAAACCTCCTAGGCGTGGCTAGGGGTGGGCCCGCGCCTGGGAAGGGTGTGGCCCCCCTGGTCGCCTACCGACCTTGCCTCTTCGCCTATAATAAGCCCCCAATGCAGAAACCCTAAACACCCGATCAAAACTCCACAAAACCGTCTGTAGCCGCCACCACCATCGTCCCTAGATCGGGGGGCGATCTGAAGTTCTTCCCGTCACCCTGCCGGAGGGGAGTGTAGGGTTCGCAACATAGAAAACAAAATTTTTCCTACGATGGGAACTATGTACCAAGATCTATCTACTAGATACAAACAACGGGCAGATGTATATCCGTAGATAACATACCCTTGAAGACCGACAAAGCTTAACGAGTTCGACTCATGGTTGATGTAGACGATCTCTTGCCGATCTCAAGATCGAGAGGAAGTCCTAGCGCCGCAAATCAGCAGCGCATCCGTGCTCGCACACACGTTCGAGGCACCGAGCAACCTCCGCCTCCTCGCTCCAGCGATGCAGCGGAAGCACAACTCTTTCTTGCAGAATAGCCACCGGGAACATGTATCTCGCTAGTTCGAGACCATGGGGGATAAATTCTAGAGGGGGAGAGAGATCCTTCACGAGGAGGTGTGAGTGAGAAGTGAGGAGAGGGGTGCCTTTTATAGGAGGAGGGGGGCACCCAAGGGGGTGGCCGCCGGCCATGGGGATGCCCGCTCCCCTCCTTCATTCATGTGGGTGGACACTCCACTCACAAAAATCCATTCAAATCCCTCCACTAGAAATCCCACTCAAACTTGCCATTAAATTTCCACCAAATTTAATGAAAACTCTCATTAAATAAAACTCTTTTATTTTATTCAGAATTTTATCAATTACTTTAATGACAAACATTCAAAAATAACCCCTTGCTAGAATTCTATTTCACATGCATAACCTCTTTATGCAATTTCACCCGAAAACTTGTTTCGGTATCTAGTGAAATAAATTCCTGCGCTTGTTATTCTTTCCGGCATGAAACTTTTGCTCCAATTGGATGTCGGTGTCTCTTAAGTGTGTCACCCTACGGTTCGTGAATAATGCGGACATGATCGAGACCCCTCAAGGATCAATAATCAGAAGCGGGATCTGGAGACCCATACTGACTCCCACACATTCAACGATGACTTTCTTGTGATCGTCGGAACCTTTTACGCTAGTATCTTAATCCCTTTGTTTCACGATATATTACATGTCCGAGATTCGATCATCGATATCTCCATACCTAGTTTGATCTCATTACTGAAATGCACTCTTTTCTCGTTCCCGTGATATAACATTCTAGTGATCAAATTACTTGCTTGCAAGCTAACCAATGTGATATCACCGAGAGGGCCAAGAGTATATCTATCCGTCATCGGGATGAACAAATTCCACTCTCGATCCATGGGCCTCAACATAACACTTTCTTAGTCCTAAACCCATCTTTATAATCACCCTGTTATGGTGTGACGTTTGATGTTATCAAGAAACTCTTTCGGTGTTAGTGATTGACATGATCTCATGGTCTAAGGATTAGGATCACTTCGTAAGTTGTTATAGCAATATAAACTCAATGACTTTGATCGTAATTCTATACTTCGGATGAATGTTCATCACACCATTACACTAATATTGTGATCCCGTTATTAACAACATCCAATGTCATGATCAGGAAACCTTGATCATCTTGTTAATCAACGAGCTAGTTTATGAGAGAGGCATAACTAGGAACTTTATGTTTGTTTATTAAACACACATGTATTAACATTTCCGTATTAATACAATTATAGCATGCAAAATAAACATCTATCATATACTTGGAATACACATAATAAACACTTTATTATTGCCTCTCAGGGCATATTCCCTTCAAGGAGATCATCCTGAAGGCCTTCTCTCTGGTATGACGCGTGAGTAGTTCCACCTTGGACTATGGGTCCATGTAGTATCTAGATGGTTGTATCTCCTCCTTATGCTTTCATGTATAGATCTTGTGAGCTCCGTTCATGATCAAGATCTAATCTATTTGTAATCATGCATGTTGTGTTTGCGGGGATCCGATGGATATTGAGATTATTATGTCAGTTTGGTTAATGGTTTTGTCTTTATGATTCTATCATGTCTGTGTTGTTTGTGATCTTGCATGCTCTCCGTTGTTAGTAGCTATCTTAGCCAAGTAGTTGCTAGTGACTCCAAGAGGGGGTATTTATGCTCGATAGTGGGTTCATGCCTCTAGTTTCCAAGGGAAGTGACAGAAATCTCTTCGGTTGTAGATGTGTTGTTTCCACTAGGGAGAAAACAACGGTCCCTTGTTCATGGAATAAGTGGACTGTTTACCTTACACACTTTGCTTAAAGCAATTTGATACGTTGGAAACGTATCTATAATTTTTTATGCCCCATGCTTGTTTAGTATCTACTTTGCTTTACATGTCCACACTTTGAGGTGCTTTTTACATGTTTTCTGGTACTAACCTACTAACAAGTTGCAACAGTGCCAGATGCCTCTTTTCTGCTGTTTTTGGTTTCGGAAAAGTTAGTAAAGAAATATACTCGAAATTGGATGGGACAAAGGTCAAAGTCAATTACTTTCCGTGGGGAACAAGAAGTCCAGAGGGGAGACAAGGAGGCGTGCCAGGGTGGCTAAACCCTCCTAGGCGCCGGTGGGCCCTACCCCGCGCCTGGGTAGGGTTTGCCCCCTCTGGACGCCGCCTCGGCCTTCCCCTTCGCCTATAAGAAGCCCCCGATCCAGAAACCCTAAGTACCCAATTAGAAATCCATAAAACCATTTGTAGCCGTCGCCACCACCATCGTCCCTAGATCGGGGGATCTGAAGTTCTTCCCGGCACCCTGCCGGAGGGGAGATCATCCCGGAGGCCTCTCTCCGGTATGATGTGTGAGTAGTTCCACCTTGGACTATGGGTCCATGTAGTAGCTAGATGGTTGTATATCCTCCTTTTTGCTTTCGTGTATAGATCTCGTGAGCTCCGTTCATGATCAAGATCTAATTTATTTGTAATCATGCTTGTTGTGTTTGCGGGGATCCGATGGATATTGAGATTATTATGTTGGTTTGATTAATGGTTTTGTATTTATGATTCTATCATGTCTGTGTTGTTTGTGATCTTGCATGCTCTCCGTTGCTAGTAGCTATCTTGGCCAGGTAGTTGCTAGTGACTCCAAGAGGGGGTATTTATGCTCGATAGTGGGTTCATGCCTCTAGTTTCCAAGGGAAGTGACAATAATCTCTTCGGTTGTAGATGTGCTATTGCTACTAGGGAGAAAACAACGATCTCTTGTTCATGGAACATGTGGACTGTTACCTTACACACTTTGCTTAAAGCAGTTGTCTATTGCTTGCAACTTAATACTGGAGGGGGTTCGGATGATAACCTAAAGGTGGACTTCTAGTCATAGATGCAGTTGGATGGTGGTATATGTATATTGTTGTATTGCCCAATCAACCTCATAGGATCTTTCTGACTAGTAATTGCATTGTTATGCATTGCTCAGTTCCTGTCAATTGCCCCGCTGTAATTTGTTTACCCTTCATGCCATGTTGTTTATTTAAGGAGAGCGCCTCTAGTGAACTATGGACCCCAGTCCAATCTTTACCATTGATACATCGTCCACTGTTACTGTTTACTTGCTGCAAACCACCATTACCTTCCACACCATACGTTTAATCCTTTGTTACAGCAAATCGGTGAGCTTGACAACCTCACTAATTCGTTGGGGCAAAGTATTGAGTTTGTGTTGTGCAGGTCTCCGCATTGCTTGCAACACCTGTGTGACGTTTCCTTCCTCCTACTGGTTCGATAACCTTGGTTTCTTACTGAGGGAAATCTTGCTGCTGTGCTACTTCACACCTTGCTCTTGGAGTTCTCAACGAAGCGCTCCTACATCAACTCAGCGTTGCATCAAGCTTTTCTGGCGCCATTGCCAGGGAGGCTAAGGACGTCTTCACTAGGGGAGTCCTCCACTTCCTTTCTCTTTACTTTGTTTTTAGTTTGCTTTGTTTCTTTTGCTTGGTTTTGTTTGCCTCTTTTCAAAAAACCCAAAAAAACAGTCTAGTTTGTTTTGCTTTCTTTATTCAAAAACACACAAAAAATTAGTTCTTGCTCTAGTTGCTGCCATGTCGGGGTCTGCCTTTATTTCCCCTATGGTAGAAATCTCCACTTTTAAGCAAAAAGGTGAAGAAAGTTTTAAGGAAGCTTGCTCTAGAATCTCTGCTTTCCAGAGGGAAACTGAGCCTGAGGTAAGCCTCAGCTTGGTTATTGATAGTTTCTACCGCGGTATTGCTCTTCGTTATAGATATGCTTTGGATGCTGTGGCTGAGAAAGATTTTTTGCTTTGTACTGAGGATGAAGCTTATGATGCTATAAGGAAATTAATCATGATCTATGGTACACCTATGTAACACCCCAGTTTTATTTAAATTCTAATTAGGGTTTTTGATTGTGCATTCATGAGCATCATCTTCTTAAATTGTGCATGCAATAAGAAACAAATTGAAAACCCTAAACCCTAGTTTCCCTTCTCTCTTTAAAACCTTCTAAAATGGTTTTGTATATGAAATCATAAAATTAAAGGAGCCCAAAGGGGTCCCTCGGTATTTTGAATATTTTATAAAGGCCTCTGGTATTTTTGAAATATGCCAAAACAGTATTTGAATTCAAAATACAAAAGAGAAATGCAAAATAGAAAATGGAAAAGATTCTAATAAAAAAATGAGCAGCAGCCGAACCAGGCCACGGCCCAGCTTCTCTCTCTCCCTCTCAGAACCTTTGCTGCAACCCAAACTCGGCCCAAGCCAGCCCAGCCATAGCCCAGTAGGCCCAATACCGCTTCGTCATCTTCCCCGGGGCGCCGTCCACCTCTCGATCCTTTGAAGCTGCTCGCTGTCAGCTCGTCGCCGGCCGCCCTGCGTGGAGATGCTCGCCGCCGCCCCCTGGAGAGGATAAGGATCACCCGGGCATGCCTCTCCTCCCTCATCCCCTCTTCCTTCTTCCTCTGGAGCTCTCTCTCTCTCTCGCGCGCGCGGCAAGCCGAACCCTAGAGCCGCAGACGTCGCTCGTCGCCGATGTTCTGCGCCTCCCCGTGCCTGTTTGAGCAAGCCAACAACACCGTCGTGGTCCCCTGCTTCGACCTGCAGAAGGAATCAGGAAGGGGAGACCCTAATCGACGGTGCGACCCGTTTCTTCTCCGCCTCTGACGGCCATCCCCGACACCATTGCCACTGTTCTTGACCTCGCCCGACCATTCCGCACCCTCCATCAGCATCGTGGCGAGCTTCCGGTGTTGGAGATATGCCCAAGAGGCAATAATAAAGTGGTTATTATCATATCTTCACACTTATGATAAATGTTTACATACCATGCTATAATTGTATTAACCGGAAACATTAATACTTGTGTGATTTGTAAACTAAAATAAGAGTCCCTAGTAAAGCCTCTTGTTAAACTAGCTTGTTGGTTAATATATGATCATGGTTTCCTGATCATGAACATAGAGATGTTATTAACAACAGGATCATATCATTAGGAGAATGATATGGTGGACATACTCCTATAGATAAGCATAGCATAAAGATCAAGTCATTTCAATAGTTCAATTGCTATATGCTTTCTGATACATAGTAACCTAATTCCTTCGACCATGAGATCATGCATATCACCTTTGCTGTATGGATGCTTTGATGACATCAAACACCACACCGTAACTGGGTGGCTATAAAGGTGGCATTGAGTGTTCGGAAAGTATTGGTTGAAACACATGGATCAAGAGTGGGATTTGTACATCCATATGACGGATAGATATACTCTGGGCCCTCTCGGTGGAATGTCATCCAATTAGCTTGCAAGCATGTGACTGGGTCACAAGGGATCACATATCACGGGAACGAGAAAAGAGTACTTATCGGTAACGAGGTTGAACTAGGTATGCAGAGATACCGACGATCATAACCTCGGATAAGTAAACTATCGTGAGACAAAGGGAAATTGGTATCGTATGTAAGTGGTTCATTCGATCGCAAAGTAATCGAGAAATATGTGGGAGCCATATGAATTTCCAGATTCCTCTATTGGTTATTGTTCGAGAAGTGTCTCGATCATGTCCGCATAATTCACGAACCGTAGGGAGACACACTTAAGGATTCGACGTTGTTTGAGTAGTTATGGTATTATGAGAAAGAGACCGAATGTTGTTCGAGTCTCGGATGGGATCCGGATATCACGAGGTGATCCGGAATGGTCCGGAGAATAAGATTCATATAAGGAAAGTCCCGCTTCGGAGTTCGGGAATGATTCCGTGTTTTCATCGGAATGTTCTAGAAGGTTCCGGATTGTCCAAGACTCCGGGAGGGTACATGAATGTGTCATTGAATGATTGCATCATGTACTATGTGTTCTTGCTGTTCCAAACTGAAAAGTCAAACCGCCATTGAAAGTCAAACGGCTAAACAGAAACTGTGGAAAATAGGAAACTGGGAAACAGAAACCGTGGGAAACAAGCAAGAGGAGGTTGAAACCAACTTGGAGGAGGAGTCCTCTCTCCAAGCCGGGCCAGCCTAGGCCGAGTTGGGAGGGACTCCTCCTCCTGGCGCCAGCCCTCCACCTATAAAAGGAGGGCAGGCCTCCTCTAGACACAAGTTCATATCCTCTAATCTCCGGTTTAGAGCCGCTTGGTTTAGAGCTTCTAATTGCTCTAGCCTGCGGTTTAGAGCCTTCTAATTGGTGTGTCTAATCCCTAGACCACTAATAGCCCTCTCTCATACTCCACCATACTGCTCCGCTTAAGGCTCATGGATTTCCCTCTACTTCCTGCACCACGCCATTGCCGGAATCGCGAGGAGAGTGCTACAACCTCCGATGCCCTGCTGGAACAAGGGAGAGGAAGGTCTTCGCCAGTACCGAACGTGTGACCGATCAAGGAGCACCGCCGAACGTGGCGGAAGGATCGCTCACGCGATCTTGAGATCGGAAAGAGTACGACTACATCACCCACGAGAATCGCCTCGTTAACCGCTTTGGAATCTTCGAGGGTGAGTTATTCCATCGACTCATTGCTACAATCTAGTAGATAGATCTTGGCTTCTTTGTTTGTATGCGATAGAAAATTTTGTTTTCCATGCTACGAACCCCTCAAAGGGTATCGAGCCGTGTCTATATGTAGATCTCACAGACAAGTAGAACACAATGGTCATTGGGCGTTGATGCTTTATTGTCGATTACTTGTGTACTTTGCATCTTGCGGTATGTTGGGATGAAGCGCCCGGCTAACCTTACATGACATCGTTCATGAGACTTGCTCCACGCTTGACATGCAACTTGTATTGCATAAGTGGCTTTGCGGGTGCCTGTTTCTCCTAGCATAGTTAAGATTCAATTTACAACGGGTGATTGACAATACTAGTATCTATGTTGTGGTTCTTGTTCGTAAGTTAGAACGACACTTATTGAAAGCCCCAAACCACGTAAAACATGCAAAGAAAATTAGAGGCGTCTAACTTTGTTTTGCAGGGGTGTCTTGTGATGTGATATGGCCATGATTGTGATTATATATGATGTATGCAATGTTCCTTATTGTAAGTTGGCAACCGGCAGGAGCCATATGGTTGTCTTTAAATTCTGTTAAGACCCGCGTGTATATTCAAAGTAGTTGTAATAGTTGAATCCGGTGGACGACAACCATGGAGAAGCATCATTGACCTTGATGCAATGCCGGTGATGATGGAGATCATGTTCGTGCTAGAAGATGGAGATCGGAAGCACAAAGAAGAAAGGCCATATCATATCACATATTATGAATTGCATGTGATGTTAATCCTTTATGCATCTTGTATTGCTTAGTAGATGACGGTAGCACATGAATTTCAAGTCATAAAGTGTTCACCCTTAGTTAGCACCGTTGCTAAAGCTTGTTGTTTCGAAGCGCCACGTGATGATCGGGTGTGTTAGATTCTACAAGTGTATACAACGTGAGCAAGCCAGATTTGCTCATGCGGAAACTAAGGTTTGATCTTGACGAGCCTAGCATGTACAGACATGGCCTCAGGAACACGGATTACCGAAAGGTAGAGCATGAGTCATATAGTAGATATGATGAACATGTTGATTGTTCGCCATTGAAGCTATATCAACTCTCGTGATGATCGGTTTTGATGTGGTGGATTTGGTTCGTGTGATCACTAAAACAATGTGAGGGATATTGTTTTGAGTGGGAGTTTACCTAGATTAATTTAATTATTAATTAGAACTCAATTTATCATAAACTAAATCAAAGTGAAATTGCATAGTTGTTGTAGTCATTGGCATCCGTTTACCACCTTGCGCTTAGTTATAATTGAGATAATAGAACTATAGAATCCTGGTTAGTTACTTTACGAACTGGTATCGTATTGTTTTAAAGTGTTAATCTAAAGTTTAAAAGTCATATTGCAAACTTTCAGTAAGTTCCGGTTACTCCATGAAGTTTAATAATTAGTATTAAATCAAGAGTAACAATTCCAAGTGTTAGTGTATAAGTATCATGTTTGTTTCCATGATTCTTGATATTCAAAGGATTGTCTTAATATCAAGGTGATCTAGGATCTGAAAGAGTTGTTTCAGAAACCATGATGTGTGGAAGATATTGTGATATCTGAAACGAAGTTTTGGTTGCAACATGATAGAGTATAATATGGCTAAAGTCATGTTCTCATATTTGATGAGAATTTGCAAAAGGTTGGAGACACTGGTTGTCCTAATCGTCCAAAAGGATTTGGAGAGCAACATTATACTCATGATTCACCGTTATAAGCTAAAAGTAGCTTGATCATGGATAATTCCATGATAAGGGTGAATATTTGATGTAGGTAAAATATTTACTACACCAAGAGATTACTAAAGAAAGGAATTTGAAAGAACACCACACATTTGATGATGGTGATCTACTTCAAAGTGCAAGTCCAAAGACATTGGTATTTAACTATACACGCTTTGGACTATGTGTCATATGAATGACTCCACTAATTGATGTTGATAGATTCTTTCAAACAGAAAAGGAAATACTGAAAGCGAATATCATAAGTATATGGCAGAAAAGAAAAGACTAGAATTGTTCAGTTTAAGTATATAGATGATATACATGTTATGGCTATATTCTTTGCTTATTAAACAATGTGGTTCTTAAGTATTTAATACTAAATTTGTTGGTATGAATCGTCATACGAAACAACAAAATTCATGAACTACAGTGGCCTAAGTAATTAGCAAAAGAATATGTGATGATGTTCATCAAAAACAAATAAAGGGTTATTCTGTTGCTCGTTAAACATCAAAGCTTGCCTTCAAGATTTGTTTTATCAGGTATTATGAGAACAAAAGGGTTGTTCAAAATAATTGCCGTAATCCATAAAAGATGGATGATTCACAAATCTCGTTGGAGAAATCACATCCATAAAATTAGTGCTAAAAATGTCGAAAGACAAATTGATTGAAAGATCACTTAGGAAGTGACATCGCAGTTTAAATTATATTGGAAAGAAAACATGAAGAAACTCCATATGGATGGAATTTTGGAGTCTGTTTGATTTTGATCAAATGACGCTTGTGAAACTTTCCTAGAGATAATTAAAACTTCGTTCATAGGCCAAAAGGGAACGAATGACTAGCTTATTGAACTTGTACATATTGTTGTATGAAATCCATTATGTGTAGTCAAGAGCGATGGATTTCAACTTCATATGCTTTCTCCAAAATTTGAGTGAATATATGAATATTTACTTAATAAGGATGAAGTATGAAACATTTGAAAAGTTCGAAGACTTTCAAGATGAAGTGCAAAATCATTGTAACAAGAATATAAATAGTTTATGATAAGATCATAAAGGAAGATATTTGAGTTACAAGTTTAGCATAATACCTAAGATTTAAGGAATCGTTCCTGGATTTGCATTTCCTAAACACCATAAGAGTATGGAGCGTTCGAGATATGTAATTAAACCTTGTTTGACATGGTAAGATCAAAGGTATAATTCATAAAACTGCCATTATATTTTAAAGATTAAAAGCTTTAGAGACTACCGTTTTTCCACTGAAAAGAGCTCCATCATAATCCGTTGAAATGACACCATATAAAGTTATGGTTTGGGATAAAACCCAAGTTGTCCTTTCTTAAACATTGGTTTGCTATGCATAAGAAAGATGTTTGCAACCAAAGTCGGATGAACCTGTCTTTGTATAACTGTTGAGTATTCCTCCATGACACCAGAGACAAAAGTGTTTGTTACTTAAAATGTCAAGTTTCTTTGAGAAGGAATTTTTCGTGAAAAGTTAAGTGGGAGGATAATAGAACTTTGATAAGGTTAAAAGAATCTTAGCTATATGTGCAGAGTTGCGCAGCGCCGAAAAGTGTTCCGGAGGCAGCAACAATGCTCATGGCTCACGTGCCTCAAAGGTTGTGGACACGGAGATCTAAGTTCCTATTGAAACAAGTAGATCGGGTAAACAATCAAATACCAAGATTTGAGGGTTGAATCATTATTTGAGAATAATGAACCGATTACATGCAAAGAAGCGATGATGGGCCCTGACTCCGTCAAATGGCTTGAAGCCATAAAATCCGTGATAGTTCCATACACGAGAAATCAAGTTTTGAACTTGAAGGACCCTCGAGAAAGGTGTAAGACCTTACAGTTGTGTTTGGATCTATAAATAAATAGACATGGATGTTGCACATCTATGAAATAGTCGACATGTTGGGAAAGAGTTCACAACAATGTTCAAAGGTTGACTATGACAAGATTTGATCTTTCATAGTGATATTTAGTCTAGAAGGATTAATGTAGCAACCACTACATATAATTTGTTATATGGTAGTTGAATAAACAAAACAAGTTCTTCTAATAGAATCGTTACCTAGGACATGTGCATAACACGGTCCATAGGGTTTTGTTAATTCAAAGGATGCTAAAAGCATATGCGAACTTCAATGGTTAAAGTGAGCATCGCGGAGTTGGAATCTTCACTGTGATGAAAATGTTAAAGGAGTTTAAAAGTTCATCAGAGACGATGAAGATGCTTGCATTTGCAAGAAATTAAGTGGGAGCGCTAAGACATGTTTCTAATACATTATGTGGAAGACATGTTGTTGATTGGAAATAATGTATCTTTTATTAACACATATTAAGAATTTCATCCCGATGAAAGACTTAGGCAAAACCCAAATATTTGGCATCAATAGACGCTAATATGGTTGTGCAAGAAGTACATATACAAGATATTGAATGAGTTCAATATAGAAACTACAAGAGAGGTTCTTGTCGCACAGAAAGGATTGAATGAGTTCAATGTTGATGATATATTCAAGTGTATTGACATTTGGTAAAGTGAAACAAATAATCAAGTATAGATTGATACTTGATGTATGAAATCACAAAGAGTATTTATATCAATCATACTGTGATATGTACAAATCCAGATATGTCCTATGCTCTAAATGTTGTGAGCATATACCAGAATGATTCGTAAGATGATAATTGGACAATAGTAAGGATATTCTTATGATCTTTTGGAAGAACTAAGAGTATATTATTTGTAGAAGTGACAAATAGATGGTTAGTTCATTGTAAAAGTACTACATTGATACTAGCTTTGTCACAAAGTACAAATTAAGTTTATCTCAATCTAAACTAAGGGTGGCACAATATAATGGAAAGTGAGTTCCATAATGGATTTGGATGAGTTCCAAAGTTAAGACATTGTGACAGATACTACAACAAAAGGCTAAGTATGTGACTGCTATTTTAGCAGCAAAAGAGGGCATTTGTGTCAAGTAGTTTGTTATCAAACTAGGTGTAGTTCACAGTGGGATAATACTATGAAGATATATTGTGCGACAATATTATCAACATGTTTTAACCCCAAAGAACTAAAGGTCACACCGAAATACCAAATTTATACAAAGCCATCTCATTAGAGAATGAGTGATGCGTAAAGACGCAGAGACATGCAATTACACACGGACCTGGAAGTGTCAGATCCGGAGATCAGTTGACCACTAGCAATCGTGTACATACAACACCGGAAAGCCATAGGTGTTGAATACACAAAGGTTTGAAACTAAATTATTGACTCTAGTGCAAGTGGGAGATCTGGAGATATGCCCAAGAGGCAATAATAAAGTGGTTATTATCATATCTTCACACTTATGATAAATGTTTACATACCATGCTATAATTGTATTAACCGAAACATTAATACTTGTGTGATTTGTAAACTAAAATAAGAGTCCCTAGTAAAGCCTCTTGTTAAACTAGCTTGTTGGTTAATATATGATCATGGTTTGCGATCATGAACATAGATATGTTATTAACAATGGATCATATCATTAGGAGAATGATATGGTGGACATACTCCTATAGATAAGCATAGCATAAAGATCAAGTCATTTCAATAGTTCAATTGCTATATGCTTTCTGATACATAGTAACCTAATTCCTTCGACCATGAGATCATGCATATCACCTTTGCGGATGGATGCTTTGATGACATCAAACACCACACCGTGAATCGGGTGGCTATAAAGGTGGCATTGAGTGTTCGGAAAGTATTGGTTGAAACACATGGATCAAGAGTGGGATTTGTCCATCCATATGACGGATAGATATACTCTGGGCCCTCTCGGTGGAATGTCATCCAATTAGCTTGCAAGCATGTGACTGGGTCACAAGGGATCACATATCATGGGAACGATAAAAGAGTACTTATCTGTAACGAGGTTGAACTAGGTATGCAGAGATACCGACGATCATAACCTCGGATAAGTAAACTATCGTGAGACAAAGGGAAATTGGTATCATATGTAAGTGGTTCATTCGATCGCAAAGTAATCGTAGAAATATGTGGGAGCCATATGAATTTCCAGATTCCTCTATTGGTTATTGTTCGGAGAAGTGTCTCGATCATGTCCGCATAATTCACGAACCGTAGGGAGACACACTTAAGGATTCGACGTTGTTTGAGTAGTTATGGTATTATGAGAAAGAGACAGAATGTTGTTCGGAGTCTCGGATGGCACCGGAAGGATCGTCTACGCGATCTTGAGATCGGAAAGAGTACGACTACATCACCCACGAGAATCTGCTCTCGTTAACCGCTTTGGAATCTTCGAGGGTGAGTTATTCCATCGACTCGTTGCTACAATCTAGTAGATAGATCTTGGCTTGTTTGTTTGTATGCGATAGAAATTTTTTGTTTTCCATGCTACGAACCCCTACATCCGGTTCTCAGGCGCCCCTCCTTTCTCTCCCTCCCGCTCTCAGTCGCTCCTGCGTCATGCACCTGCCGCCGCCGCCATTCATTGTTGCCGGCCAAGCTCCGATGGTCAAATTCGAGTGGCGCCGTCACTATAATGCTCGGTGTGCACGTCCGCGTCGAACACGCCCATCCCCGCATGCCCGCGCATGCTCAACCACCGTCCTGCGCCACCGTATGGCCCGTTGGCCGGCGAGCCGACGTGGCGCCCGTGTGGCGTCCACGTGGTGCCTGCGTGGCCCACGCCCACTTGTCAGCCCCTCTGGCTAGCTGCTGCCTCGGTGAGAAATAACCAAAACCGCCCCCTGTCCCACTTTTGCTTGTGTGTCTGCTGAGGTGGCTCCGGTCCCCTCTTTCAGCCACTATGTCTAGGTATTCCTGCGGTGTGAAAAGTTTCAGTGTGGTTTAATAAATCTAGAAAATGATTTAATAATTTCAGAAATTGAATAAAACTTGTAAATTCAATATCTAATTATTTATAAATTAGAAAAAATTGTATAATATATCAAAATGTTTAAAAAATGAAACCTAGCTATCTAAGCTATAATCATGCATTGTTCAACAACTTAAATGACAAGTTTAATTAGAACACTAATCAACCCCCCTCATATGCCTCCGGAGTTTTCCCGAATTAGGGTTTGCGCCCTTCGGAACCCTGATTAAGTTGTCGAGCATGCTTTAGGGTTTCTATTCAATGAAATTCAACTTGTCATATCATCATTCTTGTTTGAACATTGCATCGATGCCATGTGTTGATTGTTCCCCTCTCTTTTTGGTGTTTGGTTCTTCTTCGGTAGAATACGAGATCAAGATCAAGATCAAGATCGAAGCCCGAGGACAACACCATCAAAGATCGACGAACAATACTTGACCAACTATAACCAAGTCAAGTACAAGGTCCCCGAATATCTTCTTATCCGTTATCAACTGGCAAAGGCAAGCATAGCCCCACCATGATATCATCCTATGATTTCGAAAGCATTTCAATTCCTGCCATGATGCATACGATTCTACTGTGGTCTTTTATCGATAGACAGAGTATCCTATCTATTGCATTACTCCCTTTGAGCTTATATTACCTGATCCACTGCTCCTAGCATAACTAGGTTTGGCTTGTGTGCACTGCTAGAGCTTATATATGTGTCTGCTTAGCCATGTATAGCTGTTAGTTCTAGTCCATCCAGATGATGTATCAGATGCAGAGAATCTAGTATGACAGGAGAACGTGATGAGATGTGATCGGTGATATGAGATTAAACATGCTAAGGCTTGTATGGGAGGCCACGGTGGGATGTAGTTTTTCTAGTCCCATGCTCGCCACCACTAGGACCTGAGTTCTTGCCTTTGGAACCAAGACGAGCGTGCAACCACACGGGGACTGGACAACCTCATGACTGACTAACTTGCCTAGTAGATTCCATGAGTCACATAGTTCGGGCGTTCCATTCGACATATGCATAGAAAATCTTTTGAAAGATTTGCCGGGTGAAGTTGGTGCATTCATAAAAGGTAGGTAAGGGTGGTCGGGGTTGCTTGGGGTAGATAGTGCCCCTGGTAACCCAACCTCGCCTCACATCTTTAAGTACCGGCTTCGGGATTTGACCCGTTATGGAGGAACCATACTTATTGTGTGACTCATGGTCTCGGCGAAAGCAAGGTAAAGGTCGTGTCGAACCACCCTCTGCCGGCCTTCCAAGGAAGAGGGCTTATCTAGTGGCATTAAGAGAAGGTTAGTACGTGTGGGTAAAGTTGTACACCCCTGCAGGGTAATAATCTTTTCGAAAATCCGTGTTCACGGTTATGAACGACTTGGCGATCGGACTCAAGATCATAGAGAACTTTAACCTAATGTTAAAACTTGGCAGATGAACGTGTGCTCAAGGATGCTTCCTCATGGGTACGAGGGGGTGATCCTAGTTGATAAATGATGATGATTTGGTGGATATCAAAATATGATGATCAATATTTCGGAGATGTCGCTCTCTTATCCCCTTTTAAAATACTCTGATTAGACGAGCTTCCTCTCTCTCTCTCTCTCTCTCTCTCTTGTTTTATAAACAAAAGTGGCTTGATGCAAAACAAATCCACCAGCCATAAGTCTTTCGGAGTACACCCTGTACTCACCCTTTCTTTGTTGATACTTTTGGCAGAGTAAGTGTTCCGTGAAGACAAGTTCCGTACTACATCGACATTGACGAGTAGCTTGGGGTTCCCGGCCGGCAGCCTGGAATCTATGGGCTAGGACGTCATCGTTATGCTTTAGTCCTCTTAGGCCATTTGTTAAGTTTGCTATACTTAATAGCATAATTTGCCTTCCGTTGTTTGATGTTTGTGGTCAGTGACCTCTGCTTGTAATAATTTGGTTCTCTGCTCATTTATGAGCTTGCTGTAATAAACTTTGTGTCGTAGGGTCACTGCTGTGTTACCGATTCTTCATTGGATATTCTCGAGCTCAAGATTAATCTTATATCAGACGAAGGTCTGGGATTTGTTTAGCCCTGATCCCGGGGGTGTCACAACCTGGCAAGTCTGATTCCTCTTTCACAAGTATTTTTGCTAGGTTGAACCATCTTGAGACCAGTATTGCTGCCATGAATAGTTGCTATCACACTCTTAGGGCTTACCATGATTATGTTCCCATAAATTATGAGCCTTCAAAATGGTTTCCCATAATCAAAGTCTCAATAAACACTACACTTTTTTATGCTCGCTGTGATATCATGTCTGAATTTTGTCTCATGCCTAAAGATATTTTTGATTCCTTGAGTCTCTGGGGGCTTATTGAAGGAGAGGAAATCTCTCTTACCAACAATGCCACTATATCACCCATTGGAATATATGAAGGTGTGTTTACAAAAATCTCAGGGAAAATGGTGACTACTGATTATCTTGTTATTGAATGTGTAGGCAAAGGACATATCACACTTGGAAGATCTCTACTGAAACACCTTGGGGCAGTAATAGATGTGGGAAAAGTCATCATGCACTTTGATACCCCAGTAAGCAATCATATCTTCCCTAAGGAGAAAAAGAAAGGTAAGAAAAGAAGGAACAAGAGGGGCATTGCTTCTTCATTTGAAAATACTTGATTCTTCTTGCTTCTTGTGCCTAACTTAAAGGCATTAAAGAAAAGTACTTGTTGGGAGATAAGCCAAGAGTTTCCTTGAGTCTTGGAAGTTATTAGTTCAGTAATAACCTCCCCTTATCCTTTTTGTTTGCTTGTTGTGCCAAGAATGACCTCTAATGAGAGGGAAGTAAGATTTAGGGAGTTGCTGTCCCGAAACAGATTTCTGTCCTCCACCAAAAATTCGTGAGGAGGCTCTGTAACTCAGATTGAGCTTAAAATTTACGAATAAATCCCCCAGTATGTTAGATAACATTCGTTAGTTCAACACTTTTTTATTTGAGCAATAGAAGATTTCTGAAAAAATCGGTTTCTACCT
This sequence comes from Avena longiglumis, assembly GCA_030063025.1. NCBI lineage: Eukaryota > Viridiplantae > Streptophyta > Magnoliopsida > Poales > Poaceae > Avena > Avena longiglumis. Next base: position 368,185,559 of record CP125978.1, read on the forward strand.
GCTGGTCTGTTTTGACAGATTTCTGCCATTATTTGCATTTGTTTCTTATTGATTCCTTTTTAAGCTCTCTTCAGGTAAATTGAGATTTTTGAAGGAGTTACTACAGTAGCTTGTGTTTTTAGTGAAAATCCTTGTTGTTCCAAAGCTTTGCCAGTGGTCTAATATCTTTTGAATACACTAATGTTGCTAATGAAGATTGTGTGAAGGAAAAAAATTCAGGTGTAGAGAGAGAATGATGCAATGATATGAAGAATGGACAAAAGCTCAAGCTTGGGGATGCCACCATGGTGTCACCCCAAGAAATATCCAAGCGTTACATGCGTCAAAGCTTGGGGATGCCTTGGGCATCCCCTTCTTCATCAATAAAGAGCTCAGGTATGTCTAGACACTTCGTTTTTATTGTTTCATGCAGAGTTGTGTTGTTCTTGGAGCGTCTTAGTTTTTGTTTGATTTGCTTAGTTTGTTTAGTTTGCTAAAGTAGTTTGGACCCCCGTTCTCGCTGTGTTGTTTTGCAAATAAGTTTGCTTGGTGTTTGGAAAGGAGTAGTAAGTTCTTGCTTGAAGTGCAAGAGGAGCTTGAATTGACTGTGACTTAGACTTTAGCATGACATGATAGGTGTTGTTTTGACCTTATGCTTAGTAATTATGGCTGTAGCATGTATTGTTACAAACAATTGGGATTGCTTACTGTGCCTTGAAGAAATTATGCGTTGTTTTATCATGCAAAAGCATAGTATTGTGGTATTCTCCTTTGATGATTTGCTTGGGTTGACTTGGCACATGCTTACACCATGTTATGACTATGACAAGTCACCATTAGCCTCTATGATAATTTAGTCCTTGACTTGTAGTAACACTCTTTGCTTTGATTAGTATGCTTTGTTGCACTACATGATTATGGCCATTATTGCTCTCTTAGTTGGTTGCTCCCAGTCTTTTGCTAGCCTCCACTCGTATGAGTAAGTTCTATTCATGCCCCCAACTCCCAAGAAACCAAGTTATTCCAAAGTTTCCACTATAAACTCCTATGCATGGTGTGTTACACCATTCCAAGTATATTCTTGTTTTCAACTATCTTCCAATTAAAAACTATTTTGTTATGTGCAAACTTAGTGATTAAATCCCTCATGATCTTTATGGCACACTTTATTCTTTGCCCCTAATAAACTTGAACCATTGTGACAACTTTGTTGTATATGCTTGCACTTATAAGTTGGAATTAGCAGAACCGTGTTGTCACGGGGAACGTTTTCAACATTGCACTTGTACCTTGTTGTACTCATTTGATATCATGTTATTTTGTCCATGGATGTCACCGGTGTGAAATAAAGAGGGGACTTGTAAGTCCATGGAGTTTGTATATTGTGTTAGAGAAACGCCTGGGCGGCTAGCCTAAGCCATGCCTAATCATGGTGGAAACTTGCAGCATCACCATAATGAGCTATCTATGAAGCATCCTCAATAAAAATCTATGCATATGGTAAATAAAAAGATTACTGAGATGTTCATTATCTGCTTGCCTTGTCATTTTGGTTATGGGAAAGCTCCTGTACCATGTGCAAGGGGTACCCCGTTGGAGGTTCTTAATGATATGCAAATACTTATAGTGACAAGAACTTACCTAGACCCAAAGTTTTGTATGCATGAGGTGTGGCCCTTGTATTCAAGGGACTTGAGATTGCCAACTTATATTTCGTCAAGCATATACTCCAGCTTTGCCACTTTAACCTTAACCACTCAAGATGCTTATGATAGGGGCAATGAGGGATGAAAGCTAACAAGTACCATAATTTTTGGAAGCTCTTTTTGAAACTTGTAATCCCTGCTTCCTTTACAAAAAGGCCTTTCTTTCACCACTATTGAGTCTCCACCTTCTACCTATAGGCACCATTAAGAGAGCATAGTTTTCATTCTGTGTGTAGTGTTCCAAAGCTTATTAATTGATACATATTGTGATATTACTTGTTATTGTGCTACTTGTTTATAGTCACCCTTGTGAACTTTGCAGGTGTTCTATGCATCTATTTGCAACTCTATGAGGGACAAGCTGATGCCACTATTCTATGTTTTCTACATGTGAAACAAACAAACGTTTTTCAATGCATGTTATTCATGATCTTTGTTTGTAGCTTGTCATGTTGCATGCATAGTAACTATGTCCTATTGTTAGAACTCCATATTTCATGCACATGTTTAGATTTCTTTGATCCCAGCTTTCAATGCTTGCAAATGGTTGGATCTTTATTGTGGGGGTGCATGTCACCTAAAAAATTATTCTTTTATCACTTACCTACTCGAGGACGAGCAGGAGTTAAGCTTGGGGATATTGATACGTTGGAAACGTATCTATAATTTTTTATGCTCCATGCTTGTTTAGTATCTACTTTGCTTTACTTGTTCACACTTTGAGGTGCTTTTTACATGTTTTCTGGTACTAACCTACTAACAAGTTGCAACAGTGCCAGATGCCTATTTTTTGCTGTTTTTGGTTTCAGAAAAGTTAGTAAAGAAATATTCTCGGAATTGGACGGGACAAACGTCAAAGTCAATTACTTTCCGTGGGGAACAAGAAGTCCAGAGGGGAGCCGGAGGGGCCAGCCAGGGGGGCCAGACCCACCCCAGGCGCGGGTGGGCCCAGCCCCGCGCCTGGCTAGGGTTTGGCTACCCTGGCCGCCTCCTCGGCCTCCCCCTTCGCCTATAAGAAGCCCCCGATGTAGAAACCCTGAGTACCAGATCAAATATCCATGAAATCGTCTGTAGCCGCCATCACCATCATCCCTCGATCGGGGGGATTTGAAGCTCTTCCCGGCACCCTGCCGGAGGGGAGATCATCCTGGAGGCCTTCTCTCCGGTATGATGCGTGAGTAGTTCCACCTTGGACTATGGGTCCATGTAGTAGCTAGATGGTGTATCTCCTCCTTTGTGCTTTCATGTATAGATCTTGTGAGCTCCGTTCATGATCAAGATCTAATCTATTTGTAATCATGCATGTTGTGTTTGCGGGGATCCGATGGATATTGAGGTTATTATGTTGGTTTAATTAATGGTTTTTTCTATATGATTCTATCATGTATGTGTTGTTTGTGATCTTGCATGCTCTCTGTTGTTAGTAGCTATCTTGGCCAAATAGTTGCTAGTGACTCCAAGAGGGGGTATTATGCTCGATAGTGGGTTCATGCCTCTAGTTTCCAAGGGAAGTGACAGAAATCTCTTCGGTTGTAGATGTGTTGTTGCCACTAGGGAGAAACCAACGGTCTCTTGTTCATGGAACACGTTGTCTGTTTACCTTACACACTTTGCTTAAAGCAGTTGTCTGTTGCTTGCAACTTAATACTGGAGGGGGGTCGGATGATAACCTGAAGGTGGACTTCTAGTAATAGATGCAGTTGGATGGCGGTCTATGTATATTGTTGTATTGCCCAATCGAATCTCATAGGATCCTTCTGACTAGTAATTTCATTATTATGCCTTGCTCAGTTCCTATCAATTGCCCCGCTGTAATTTTTTTACCCTTCATGCCAGTTTGTTTATCTAAGGAGAGCACCTCTAGTGAACTATGGACCCCAGTCCAATCTTTACCATTGATTCATCTTCCACTATTACTTGTTTACTTGCTGCAAACCATTACCTTCCACACCATACGTTTAATCCTTTGTTACAGCAAACCGGTGACCTTGACAAACTCACTGATTCGTTGGGGCAAAGTCTTGAGTTTGTGTTGTGCAGGTCTCCGCGTTGCTTGCAACACATGTGTGACGTTTCCTTCCTCCTTCTGGTTCTATAACCTCGGTCTCAACTAAGGTAAAACTTGTTGCTTGCTCTTCGAACCCTGCGCTTGGGGTTACAACGAAGTGCCACGTCGAGCATAAAAAAGTACCTTTGCTGCTACTCATGCCATACAAGTTAGTATTGATGAAAATGTTAGGCTGTTAGCTCAACTTCATGCTAGGTGGGAAAGGGAAGCTGAAATTGATAGAAACAATAGTGTGCGCACCATCACCACTAAACCACAAGTAGTCCCTATTCCTCCTCCTACTAGGCCTAAACCTATTGATCCTACTACTAGCGATGCTAAGTTTGATTTTGATATTGATGGTTGCAATATTTCTGAAGTGATTATGTTCCTACAAAGTTTGCTAGAAGTCCTGATGCTAGTGATATGCATGTTGCTTTCACCAAACACATTACATATGCTCTTGTTAAGATTAAGGAAGAGAAGCTAAAACACAAAGCTTCTATTCCTAGGAAAGTAGAAGATAGTTGGGAACCCATTATTAATATGCAAGTTAATGACTTTGATCTCAAAGCTTCATGTGATCTTGGTTCTAGTGTCTCTATTATGCCTAGGAAGATTTATGAAATGCTTGATTTGCCATTGTCGGAAGATTGTTATTTGGATGTACCACTTAATGATAATGCTAAGAAGAAACTCATGGGGAGTATTAATGATGTTCTCATTATGGTTAACAATTCTTATGTCCCTGTGGATTTCTATGTTTTGGATGTTGAATACAATGCTTCTTCTCCTATTACTTTGGGAAGACCTTTTATTAGAACAGTTGGTGCCATCATTGATATGAAAGAAGGCACCATTAAATATCATTTTCCATTCAAGAAAGGTATTGAACACTTCCCTATGAGGAGAGAGAAGTTGCTTTTTGCTCCTCCTTTGAAAGCAAGGTTTGATGTTAATGCTTCTTCATTTGAAAACACTTGATTCTTCTTGCTTCTTGTGCCTAACTTAAAGGCGTTAAAGAAAAGTACTTGATGGGAGATAACCCAAGAGTTTGCTTGAGTCTTGGAAGTTATTACTTCTATAATGACCTCTCCTTATGCTTTTTGTTTGCTTTTTGTGCCAAGAATGACCTCTAATGAGAAGGAAGTAAGATTTGGGGAGTTGCTGTCCCGAAACAGATTTCTGTCCTCCACCAAAAAACTTTGTGAGGAGTCTCTGTAACTCGGATTGAGCTGAAAACTTACAAATACATCCCCCAATATGTTAGTTAACTTTCGTTAGTTCAACACTTTTTGAGCAACAGAAGATGTTCTAAAAAATCAGTTTCTACCTGCTGGTCTGTTTTGACAGATTTCTGCCATTATTTTCATTTGCTTCTTATTGATTCCTTTTTGAGTTTTCTTTTGGGGAATTGAGCTTTTTAAAGGAGTTGCTACAGTAGCTTATGTTTTTAGTGAAATTTTTTGCTGTTCCAAAGCTTTGCCAGAGGTCTAATGTCTTTTGAATAAACTAATGTTGCTAATGAAGATTGTGTGAAGGTTTGTATGAAGAAAAAAAATTCAGGTGTAGAGAGAGAATGATGTAATGAGCTGAAGAATGGACAAAAGATCAATCTTGGGGATGCCACCCCTATGTCACCCTAAGAAATATCCAAGAGGTACAAGCGTCAAAGCTTGGGGATGCCCAAGGCATCCCCTTCTTCATCAATAAAAAGCTCAAGTCTGTCTAGACACTTCATTTTTATTGTTTCATGCACTGTTGTGTTGTTCTTGGAGCATCTTAGTTTTCGTTTGGTTTACTTAGGTTGTTTAGTTTGCTGAATAAAGTAGTTTGGACCCCCGTTCTCGCTGTGTTTTTTTTAAATAAGTTGCTTGGTGTTGGAAAGGAGTAGGAAGTTCTTGCTTGATAATTGCAACAGGAGCTTGCATTGATTATGACTTAGACTTTAGCATGACATGCTAGGTGTTGTTTTGACCTTATTCTTAGTGACTATTGTTGTAGCATGTATTGTTCCAAACAATTGGGATTGCTTAGTGTGCCTTGAAGAAATTATGCGTTGTTTTAGCATGCAAAAGCATAGTATTATGGTATTCTCCTTTGATGCTTTGTTTGGGTTGACTTGGTACATGCTCACACCATGTTATGACTATGACAAGTCCATAGCCTCTATGATCATTTAGTCCTTGACTTGTAGTACCACTCTATGCATTGATTAGTAATGCTTTGTTGCTCTGCATGATTATGGCCATTATTGCCCTCTTAGTTGGTTGCTCCCAGTCTTTTGCTAGACTCCACTTGTATGAGTAAGCTCTACTCATGATTCCAACTCCCAAGAAACCAAGTTATTCCAAGGTGTCCACTATAAATTCCTATGCATGGTGCGTTACAACATTCCAAGTATATTCATGTTTTCAGCTATCTTTCAATTAAAAACATTTTTGTTATGTGAAAACTTAGTGATTAATGCTCTCACGAACTTGATGACACACTTTATATTATTTGCCCCTAATAAGCTTGAACCATTGTGTCGTCTATGTTGTATATGCTTGCACTTATACGTTGAAATTAGCAGAACCGTGCTGTCATGGGGAACATTTTTAACATTGCACTTGTACTTTGTACTTAGTTGATATCATGCTCTTTTGTCTATGGATGTCACCGGTGTGAAATAAAGAGGGAACTTGTAAGTCCATGGAGTTTGTATTTTGTGTTAGAAAAACACATGGGCCGCTAGCCTAAGCCATGCCTAATCATGGTGGAAACTTGCAGCATCACCATAGTGAGCTATTTATAAAGCATCCTCAATAAAAAGCTATGCACATAGTAAATAAAAATATTGAGATGCTCATTGTATGCTTGCCTTGTCATTTTGGTTATGGGATAGCTCATGTACCATGTGCAAGCGGTACCCCATTGGCGGTTCTCTATGATATGCATGTACTTACAATGACAAGAACTTACAGGTGACTGAAGTTGAGTATCATGAGGTGTGGCCCTCGTATTCAAGGGACTTGAGATTACCAACTTATACTTTGTCAAGCATATACTCCATAGTTTGTTCACTTTAACCTTAATCACTTCAAGATGCTTATGATAGGGGCAATGAGGGATGAAAGCTAACAAGTACCATAATTTTTGGAAGCTCTTTTTGAAACTTGAAATCCCTGCTTCCCTTTGTGAAGGGCCTTTCTTCCACCATTATTTGAGTCTACACCTTCTACCTTTAGGCACCATTAAGATAGAATAGTTGTCATTCTGTGTGCAGTGTCCATAAACTTATGATTGATGCATATTGTGATATTACTTGTTCTTGTGCTATTTTTTTCTAGTCACCCTTGTGAACTTTGAAAGTGTCCTATGCATCTATTTTCTACTCTATGAGGGACAAGATGAATGCCACTATGCCATGTTTTCTGTATGTGAAACAAACAAACGTTTTTCAATGCATGTTATTCATGATCTTTGTTTGTAGCCTTTCATGTTGCATGCATAGTTACTATGTCCTATTGTTAGAACTCCATCTTTCATGCACATGTTTAGAGTTCTTTGATCCTAGATTTCAATGCTTGCAAATGGTTTGATCTTGGTTTTGATGGTGCATGTCACCTTAAAAATTATTCTTTTTTATCACTTACCTACTCGAGGACGAGCAGGAGTTATGCTTGGGGATGCTTGATACGTCGGAAACGTATCTACAATTTTTGATGCTTCATGCTTATTTAGTATCTACTTTGCTTTGCTTTGTCTACACTTTGAGGTGTTTTTATATCTTTTCTGTAACTAACCTATTAACAAGTTGCCACAGTGCCAGTTGTCTGTTTTCTTCTGTTTTTGGTTCCAGAAAGGAAGAAAATCAATATTCTCGGAATTGGACATGACAAAAGCCAAAGTCAATATCTTACCGTGGGGGACACGAATCGAGAAGACGAGACGGAGACGCGAAACAGGGCGGCCAAACCCCCCTAGGCGTGGCCAGGGGTGGGCCCGCGCCTGGGCAGAGTGTGGCCCCCCTGGTCGCCTCCCGGCCTCGGCTCTTCGCCTATAAGAAGCCCCCGATGCAGAAACCCTAAACACCCGATCAAAACTCCACGAAACCATCTGTAGCTGCTGTAGGAGATATGCCCAAGAGGCAATAATAAAGTGGTTATTATCATATCTTCATACTTATGATAAATGTTTACATACCATGCTATAATTGTAATAACCGGAAACATTAATACTTGTGTGATTTGTAAACATAAAAGAGTCCCTAGTAAAGCCTCTTGTTAAACTAGCTTTTTGGTTAATATATGATCATGGTTTCCTGATCATGAACATAGAGATGTTATTAACAACAAGGTCATATCATTAGGAGAATGATGTGATGGACATAATCCTATATATAAGCGTAGCATAAAGATCAAGTCATTTATTATAGTTCATTTGCTATAAGCTTTTTGATACATAGTAACCTAATTCCTTCGACCATGAGATCATGTTAATCACCATCACCGGAAGGATGCTTTGATGACATCAAACACCACACCGTAATTGGGTGGCTATAAAGGTGGCATTGAGTGTTCGGAAAGTATGGGTTGAGGCACATGGATCAAGAGTGGGATTTGTCCATCCATATGACGGATAGGTATACTCTGGGCCCTCTCGGTGGAATGTCATCCAATTAGCTTGCAAGCATGTGACTGGTTCACAAGGGATCACATACCACGAGAACGAGAAAAGAGTACTTACCAGTAACGAGGTTGAACTAGGTATGCAGAGATACCGACGATCAAAACCTCGGATAAGTAAACTATCTTGAGACAAAGGGAAATTGGTATCGTATGTAAGTGGTTCATTCGATCGCAAAGTAATCATAGAAATATGTGGGAGCCATATGAATTTCCAGATTCCTCTATTGGTTATTGATCGGAGAAGTGTCTCGTTCATGTCCGCATAATTCACGAACAGTAGGGAGACACACTTAAGGATTCGATGTTGTTGAGTAGTTATGGAATGATGAGTAAGAGACCGAATATTGTTCGGAGTCTCGGATGGGATCCGGGATATAACGAGGAGATCCAGAATGGTCCGGAGAATAAGATTCATATAAGGAAAGTCCTGTTTCGGAGTTCGGGAATGATTCCGGTGTTTTCACCAGGAATGTTCTAGAAGGGTCCGGAAGGTCCGACACTCCGGAGGGGAAGGGTACATGGATGTGTCATGAAAATGTGGAATGGTTGCATCATGTACTAGGTCACTTGGCTGGGCAAAATAAAGAGAAGAAATCAAATCGAAGTTTCAAAGTCAAACACCAATTTGAAAAAAGTCAAATCTCAAGTTTGCTTGGTGGAGGGAGAGTAGGAAACCTACTTGGCGAGGAAGTCCCACTCCCTACCACCCGCCGGCCATGAGGAGGAGTTGGAGGAGGACTCCCTCCTCCCCAAACCGCCTCTCCCCTCCTATATAAGGAGGGGTAGGGCGCCCCCTCTCCCTACACCTCCAAACCCTAGCCTAAGGCGCCACCACCACCACCAAGTGCTGCTGCCGCCACCACCTAGGGATCTTCTCCCAAGTCGCCGAGTTGGGGTATCCCAAACCCTAGCCGCCGGCCACACCTCTCCCCTTGGTGGTTCTAAACCCTAGATCGCCAAGGCCCTCTCTCATACTCCACCATACTCGCTCCGGCTTAAGGCGAAGCCTGGGATCTCCCTCTACTTGAGCACCACGTCGTCGTCTTGCCGGAATCACGAGGAGTGCTATAACCTCTGCTTTCTTTGGAACAAGGAGAGGAATGTCTTCATCAGTACAACGTGTGATCATTGCGGAAGCTGCCGGAATCTGTCCGGAAGGATCGTCTACGCGATCTTGAGATCGGCAAGAGTACGACTACATCACCCACGAGAATATGCTCTCGTTAACCGCTTTGGAATATTCGAGGGTAAGTTCCTCTATCGACTCGTTCCTACAATCTAGTATATAGATCTTGGCTTGTTTGTTTGCATGCGGTAGATTTTTTTTGTTTTCCATGCTACGAACCCCTACAGCTGCCGCCACCATCGTCCCTAGACCGGGGAGATCTGAAATTCTTCCAGGCACCCTATCGGAGGGGAGATCATCCCGGAGGCCTTCTCTCCGGTATGATGCGTGAGTAGTTCCACCTTGGACTATGGGTCCATGTAGTAGCTAGATGGTTGTATCTCCTCCTTGTGCTTTCATGTATAGATCTTATGAGCTCCATTCATGATCAAGATCTAATCTATTTGTAATCATGCATGTTGTGTTTGCGGGGATCCGATGGATATTGAGATTATTATGTCATATTGGTTAATGGTTTTGTCTTTAGGATTCTATCATGTCTGTGCTGTTTGTGATCTTGCATGCTCTCCGTTGTTAGTAGCTATCTTGGCCAAGTAGTTGCTAGTGACTCCAAGAGGGGGTATTTATGCTCGATAGTGGGTTCATGCCTCTAGTTTCCAAGGAAGTGACATAAATCTTTTCGGTTGTAGATGTGTTGTTGCCACTAGGGACAAAAAAAGGTATCTTGTTCATGGAACAAGTGGATTGCTTACCTTACACACTTTTCTTAAAGCAGCTGTTTGTTGCTTGCAACTTAATACTGGAGGGGGTTCGGATGATAACCTGAAGGTGGACTTCTAGTCATAGATGCAGTTGGATGGCGGTATATGTATATTGTTGTATTGCCGAATCGAATCTCATAGGATCTTTCTGACTAGTATTGCATTGTTATGCCTTGCTCAGTTCCTGTCAATTGCCCTGTTGTAATTTGTTTACACTTCATGCCATGTTTTTTATCTAAGGAGAGCACCTCTAGTGAACTATGGGCCCCGGTCCAATCTTTACCATTGATACATCTTCCACTGTTACGGTTTACTTGTTACAAACCACCATTACCTTCCACACCATACGTTTAATCCTTTGTTATAGCAAACCGGTGAGCTTGACAACCTTACTGATTCGTTGGGACAAAGTCTTGAGTTTGTGTTGTGTAGGTATCCACGTTGTTTGCAACACATGTGTGACGTTTGCTTCCTCCTTCTGGTTCGATAACCTCGGTCTCTACTGAGGGAAACTTGCTGTTGTGCTCATCACACCTTGCTCTTGGGATTCCAACGAAGTGTCCCACGTCAACATTGGGTGCACGCATCATTATGCTCACCGATGAGGAGAAGGTGGTATGCCATCAGCAGATCCCGTGAAGCATTCACAGGTAGGATCCTATTGCCCGCCACGGCTTCGCGTGCATGGCGCCTTCTGTCCTCGTTGAGGTTGATCCTCTGGTAGGCGTCAGCGTCTCCTTTGTTGACCTAGAGGGGAGGGTTTCCTCCGTTCCCAGCTTGCGGGTTGGGCGGTGGGTTGGGCGCGGTCGAACCTGGTGGCAGTTCTGATTCTCCCTGGATAACCACGACGCATTGGTAGTGCCCGCGGATTGGGTTGCTGCTACCGCAGCTTTCGGGTCCGGAATCGTAGGTTCCTTCGTCTGATGGAGGGCCACACATATCTGAGTTGCAGCTGCTGCTGTCATAGGACTCATCTATCAGCGTCGATGTGCGTAGCACGCCGATTGGAGGGACCACGAAGCGGGCCTGATGGATGGCGGTGGCACCCGCTCTGGGAGGCGGAGGGTGCCGGTCTGTCCCACCTGGAAGCAGAAGCTCCCAAACAGAATCTCGAGCCCGTCTCCTACGGGCTCGAAATCCCTCATGGTGGCTGGCGAGTGGGCGGTGAAGTCGAAGGTGCCGAAGAGGAGATGGCTCTCCGTCGCCGATGAGTTCTAGATCGCTCCGGATGGGACCGTCACGTTCGCACAATCAGCGCCCCCCAGTTCCCACAGACGGTGCCAATTGACGATGTTTCGACTCGTCAATGCCCATTGTTATGGACTTGGGTTTTGGAGAAGATGGGGATGAGAGAGATCACGAAACAGTTAGCAAACAAGAAACGTAGGGACACGAAGTTTACCCAAGTTCAGGCCCCCGGAGGAAAAACCCTACTCCTGCTTGTCTGCTCTTGATTACGGCGGAACCGAAGGTTATATGGGGTACATAGATGCAATATGGCGTGAGGTGTGTATGAGCTGAGTCTTCTTTTCCTCGCTGTGCCCTTCTAGCCTTTATATAGATAGGCAGGTCCCGGGCGTAGGCCGAGTCGGTTATAGATTAGGGTTTTCCCCTTTGAAATTCTATCTATTCTAGTCTTGTTCTCCAAGGATCCGAAGGCGTCATGGGCTTGGGCCACCCGAAATCTTCACAGGCCGTGTATCCTGTCGTGGGCCTTCCCTTGGGCTGGACCAAGCATGCTAACGTTGTGTATCCGTGGGGTATAACCATGTCAGCTACTAGGGAGATGGTTTCAACCCCTTTTGATTCATGTGAACCAGAAGAACTTTGGGGCTGTGCATAGGAGAGAAAGTGATATACGACCATGCAAGGTCATCACTGTGGCCATCCTAACAAAATTCAGAACGCATCTAAGAATATTAGGGTGGCCACACAAGTGCGTGGAAAGTTGAAACATTTTTGGAAAGGGCTCCTTTCACATTCTGTCACTACAACACGCGCGCGCTACACCGAGGGCAAAAAGTCGTCGGCGTTGGCTAAAATTCCCTCGGCGTATGATACGCCGACGGCTGCCCTCGGCGTAGCCTCCTCGGCAAAGGGCTCCCTCGGCGGAGCACATAGAGGCCATCGGCGTATCAAAATGCCGTCGGTATGCTACGCCGAGGGCAATGCCCTCGGTGTAGCGGCCTTCGGCATAGCTTGTTGACAGGTTGTAAAAATATTTTTTAAAAAAAAATATTTTTTTTCTCAATTTTTGAATCTTTGAATTGTTTGACTCGTTAATCTCTCAATTTGAACATTTTTAACACTAATTACACTTAATATTTAATTAAATTTCAGTCTTGGTCGAACTTTCCGGCCGGTCACTCATTCTAATACTACTCCACCTCCAGCACGCTTAACTTCCTCGTTCCTTCAGAATCTGTTTCCGCAAAGTAATTCATATATTGTTGTCAATACTATGATATCAGTCGTACTAACCTTTATATCAACATGTCACATGTTGGTATCTTTTGGAATTACAAATAATTATTTAAGTAAACATTAATGAATAAGTAAAAATATTATTGAATTCAAATAAAAATATAATAATTTTACTTTTTTGTATTTTTCTATTTAATATGGAATAATTAATAACTTTAAATCTGTAAATCGGAATTTAACAAATAATATGTCTAAATTTATTAGAAAAATGAGAGGAATCCAAATATGATATCCATATCAACTAATCACAAACCCTCCGTTTTTGAATTATCTATTTGGTGGTTGCTTTAGAAAATTCCCTTTTTGCGCTCGGATAATGAAAATTAGCTTTTTGGTGCAATGAAAAGGAAAACTTGCATTGGCTATTTGATAAAATAGCATATTTTAAACCTAAAAATGATTTTTTTTTAAAACATGAGAATCGGATCATGTACCTGTAGTTCATATCTGACCCACTTCCTGCCGATTCGGCAGGAATTTGTCTTTTTCACCAGAGGTGGACGGAAAGGTTTGGATCCCCCTGTTGGGACATTGTCCATATAAGGTGGTATAATATTTTAGTAAAATGTGGTGGTAGCATTTTGAATTATCCATTTGGTGGTTGCTTCACAAAACCGTCCTTTTTTGTGCTCGGAAAATGGAAAATGGTTTTTTGGTGCGACAAAAAGGGAAGCTTCCTCCTGCAACATTGTTCGACATCCTATGATGCACATGAAGGGTTTCGCAACATAGTAAATCAAAATTTTCTACGGATGCGAACAGAGGGAAAGCCAAGATCTAATCTAGGAGATGTAAACAACGAGAGAGATTGGATTAGATCTTCATACCCTTGAAGATTACGCAGTGAGCGTTAAATCGGGAACGTGGGTGATGTAGTCGTGCTACTTCTCCCTCGCGATCCGATCCGATCTAGCACCACAAGTGGCGGTGCCTCCGTGAGATGCACACTGCGTGCAGCACCTCGGCGTCTCCTCCTTCCTCGGACCAGCAAGTGCGGTGGAGAGATAGATTGGATCTACAACACGGCGTGGTGTATATGGTGGAGAATTTACTGCGCAGGCTTCGCCTACAAGCGTCGGGAGGGAGAGAGGAGGCGGCAGGCGACTAGGGTTGGAGGGGAAGGTGTGTAGGGTTGGTGCGCCCCCACCCCTCTTTATATAGGGGCGCCCAGCCCCTCCCCAAGCCCAAAGGATAAGGAGTGGGGGGCATGGACTCTCCCCTCTTCTAGAAACCCTATCTCTAGTTTAAACGATTTAAACTCTCTAGGATCGGCTGGGCCCTATGGGGACTTGTGCCCCTGGCCCAAAGCGGCCAGGACACTCCCTCATAGGCCCATGCCCCCTCCCGGAAGGTGGGGCCACGTTGGTCCCCTTCCGAAAGGTTCTAGAAGCTTCCGGTACAATACCGATTAACCCGGAACAATTCCGAACTCCAAAAACTGCACTGCCTTATATAAATCTTATTCTCCGGACCATTCCGGAACCTCTCGTGATGTCCCGGATCCCATCCGAGACTCCGAACAAAAATTCATAAACCAATTATCCAATCTATCCTAGCGTCGAGATACGTTAAGTGTGTGACCCTGCGGGTTCGAAAATATGCAGACATGATCTTCTATCAATAATCAACAGCGGGGTCTGGGCACCCATATTGACTCCAACACATCCATCGATAATCATATCGGATGAACCACGATGCCAGGAATCAATCGATCCCATATATATATATTCCCTTCGTCTCGCGATATTTTACTTGCCCAAGATTCGATCGTCGGTACCTGTGGCATCCCGCAAAACCACTACTAGAAAATCGCGTTGAATTTGTGCATTGCATCGTCATCATCATGCATTGTTTGCATAAAACTATTTTCGCAAAGCCGTTTTGTTTTCTAAACGCCCCGTCTTTTATTCAAACGCCAACACCGGGTCTCCGGAATTATTTTTGTTGTCGGCTATCGGGTTGCGAAAGCCGTGTTTTAAAACAAATAATATTTTAAATTATTTTAGTAGGGGCAGTCGAACGGGCCGAATGACCCGAACGACCACCCCCATTTCTAATCGGTCCACCCCAAACACCCCAACAAATCCTACATCTACCCAGAAAACCTACCCACCCCTATCTACACCTCACTCCCCCCAATCAACTCTTGCCACCTCACCTCCTCCCTCTCCCTCACCCAATCACACGTCGCCACATCACTCCCTCTCTCCCTTCCCTCTCTCTCCTCTCCTCTCTCTCTCCCCACCACACCACACACACCACCGCGCGCAGCCAGCCTCACCCCACTCGCGCACGCGCCGCGCGGCCCCACCCTGCCCTGGGTCCCACCGCACCTGCCCCGCTCCCCACGCCATCCTCCCACCCCCGCTTCTTCCTCCTCTCGACCGCCCCGCCCTTCGGGGTTCGGAAAGTGCCTGGTGGGCACCTTTGAATCGTTTTCCACCCGCACGAAAGTGCCTGGTGGGCACCTTTGAATCGTTTCTATGCGGGTTTTGGCAAATTTTGCTCAAACTTGCATAGGTCCGATTCTGAGGGTGTTACAGAGTGGTATCAGAGCCCAGCAGTTGCGATACCCCACAAGTCCAGCCTGTAGGATAACCTAGCTAACGACCTTGTCGTTCTGCGTCGGTGTACTTACCGTCCGTGTGGCGAACTTGGCGTTCCGTTTAACGACCTTGGCGTCCTTGTCGGAGTTCTCGGTGGCGATGTCGGTCTTGGGTTCGGCGCCGGCGGATCTTGGCGATCTTCGGGTTCGGGCCTTGGCGCTCGGGTTCGGGCTTCGGATCCGGATAGGAGGTCTTGGCGCGACACCGGGTTCGGGGTGTCGAGGCTTGGTCTCCGGGGTTCGTGAGGCGGACTTGGCGTTCGAGGGTTCCACCGAATCCGTGGCGCGTCCGTGATGCAGATCTTGTCGGGTTCGCGCCATCGAGTCGATCTTGGCGTCCGGGGGTTCGTCGGGGTTCAGGGTTCCGTGAAGGAGGCCTTCGGGTACGGGGGTTCTTGGCGACCTTGGCAGTTCCGAGGGGTCCTTGTCGCATCCGAAACTATGTGGAGTTCTTGGCGGTTTTTCTTGAAACCCTTGGGTACATCTCAAAAGATCTTGTGGTACTTGGGCGCAACACGGGATCACAACCTGCAACATGACGCTGTGCGATGCCGTCGTGTCCCTAGCTCAGCGCTCGTCTGGTCTCCAAACACCAGGATGGGGCGGCTGACGCTCTGCGGAGAGGCGGCCTTGCCCGGCGAGGAGATGGCGGAAGGCGCGAGACCGCCGGCCGAGCCGGTCAAGGGGCGGCGGCGGCAGGCGCGATGGTGCCAGCCGCGGCGGCGCAAGGGCTTCCGGGCGGGGATGAGGAGCTCTGGCGGCGGGCGTTGCTGGCAGCGGCGAGCAGCGGGCTTGAGGCGGGTGAACGCCGGAGGCCGGGCGGCGAGGCGGTATCAAGTACTCGGGGTCTTACGGGACACAAGTGGGCGTTCCAAAACCAAATATTTTCTATCACCCACCGATGCCTCTGCTTATTTCAATTTTAGTTGTTAAACAGAAATTAAAGTGACGATAAGTAAAACTATGACCACCTCCAACATCAACACATGCGGCATTACTCCAACAACTGTGGCGTTTGACAACACGCATCAACACTTGAGCAAGCGACTACGACGCGCAAGTCCAGCTATCTACCAAACAACAGGTAATAGGATGTGTCCAAGGCAATATAGAGCTGCACGGTAGATCACGGGTGCGGAAACTAAAGCATCGCAACACATATAGAAATAGATCAACAGGAGGGAAGTAAATACTATAAAATTAAGATAGGTGGAAAGGGGAAGATGCTCGCCTGAAAACATTGTCGGAGGTTCATCCGAAGATCGGGGCGAAGCTCACATCAACTCAACGGCCTTATCCGCGAAGAAGCAAAACACTAGAATAAACACCGGATGCAATATTTAATACAACGGCAGAAGATCGGCATGATGCATGTATGATGTATGGCATGGCAAAGATGCGTTGCAATTAGGCCATATTAAGCGGAACCGGGGTCCCGACAATTAGTTAAATGGTTCAAGTTGTTTAGAACCCCCGCAATTTAAATGTTGTTTTAGCATGGCAGAAGATAGCACCGGCTCGCTACACAAATTTAAATGAGGCCAATATAAGGCTAGATTTGCCCGCATATGGGCCCCATATTTAATTATTAGGTGAATCGGCATAAGGCCCCCAAACCACATGAATATGCATGCAAGTATGGCCATTAATGTGCAACAGGTTTTATGTTTAGCATTTATAAAATAGGGCTCGGAAAAGGGGTCACACATTCGGGGTCTCGACGATCTTGGGGTTCCGGGGTTCGGTTAAGCGAGGTCGAGGTTCGACAGAAACGGTCTCGGCGGAAGCGTCCTCGGGTTTCTGGGGTAGATCTTGGCGTTCCGGGAAGCCGGACTTGGTTCGGTGTCGGGGCGCATCGGATCTTCCGGGTCGGTGTCGTTCTAGTCGTCGGGCAGATCTTGTCGGGCCCCACAGTCGAGCTTGCCGTTGCGAGGTTTTGTTGGGCGTGTGCGGTTGGTCTTGGCATTCGGGACGAAGCACTTGTCGCGTTGGTCTCGGTGTCGGGCGGATCACTCGGCGTTCTCGAGGGAGTACTTGTTGCGTGTGGTCGCCCGGTCCGAAGTGGCTTCAGTATGGCGGCGTATGTCGAAGATCTTGTCGGTAGCCTTGTCAGCGGAAGGTCTTGTCGCATCCGAAGGTGGCGTCGGTATCACGGCGTTGGTGAGCTTGGTTAACGATAGAACCTTCCGAGGTCTTGGCGTTGGGAGGCAAGCAGAGGACTCTAGCGAGCACACAGGCGAACATGCTACAACGGAGGCGGGTCCCACGGTGAGTTCCGATGGAGAAGCGGCCAGCATGTAACGGAAGGACCATGAGGCTTGGTTGGCGACGGTGGCGGCCTTGGCTGAGGCGGCGAAGGAGACTTAGGCGCGGTCGGCTGGGCAGAACCAGGAGAGGCGGTCGGCGAGGCGGGTCCGGCGTGAAACCGGGCCGAGGCGAGGCCGGGCGAGGTCGGGTACCTAGAGTGGTATCGAGCCAGCGTTGCGATACCCCAAGTCCAGCAGGATAACCTAGCTAACGGCAAATAGAGTGTCAAAACTATTTTTGAAAATCGATTGGATAGTTCTGATTAGGTCTGATTTTACTCCTTACCCCTCTGCTATTCTTCTCTTACCTCTCCGTGTTTTGAATCCGCTCTCTTCTCTTTCTTCGAGTCCAGGACTTCTCGTGGTTGGGTTCCGTCGTACCTTCAGGGTTTCGCTTCCTTCTTTGATAACGGTGTTCCACCATCCGGTGTTCAAGCTGCCTGATGAATCCGTCTATGGTGTTACCATTCTTTGTTCCTTGTTTGTGCCTTCCGGTGTTTGACGACGCGACGACATCCTCTACACCAGATCCGATGCAGCGTCTGCATCACTCCGTTGTTTCCGAACCTCGCTTGTCGAGATCTTCAGTCTAATTCCGAGAGTTGGTTGCATAATCCGCCTATTCGTGTGCAGAGTAATGGTTTGGGTGCGCGATGGACTGATCACCATCCGACTACTCTTATCATTCGCTCTTGTACATCGAATCAGTGGATCCAGCGATTTTACTCCGTTCGCTGAAGCTAGAGGTGGCTTTATTTGTTGATACCTCTACCTTCGACCTTTTGTTCCCGGAGGTTCTCTCGGCGATCACGACGACCTCTTGTTAGTGGTGTCGCGAGGATCTACACTGGCGAAGGCGGAGAACGCCACCTTCCTTCCGGTACCATGAGGCGGATCTCGAGAGATCCATTGTTAGTGGTGTCGAATTGTGGCATCCGAAAACCACTACTAGAAAATCGCGTTGAATTTGTGCATTGCATCGTCATCATCATGCATTGTTTGCATAAAACTATTTTCGCAAAGCCGTTTTGTTTTCTAAACGCCCGCTTTTATTCAACGCCAACACGGGTCTCGAATTATTTTTGTTGTCGGCTATCGGGTTGCGGCCGTGTTTTAAAACAAATAATATTTTAAATTATTTTAGTAGGCGTCGAGCGGGCGAATGACCCGACGACCACCCCATTTCTAATCGGTCCACCCAAACACCCCAACAAATCCTCAGCTACCCGAAAACCTACCCACCCTATCTACACCTCACTCCCCAATCAACTCTTGCCACCACACCTCCTCCCTCTCCCTCACCCAATCGCACGTCGCCACGTCACTCCCTCTCTCCCCTCCTCTCCCTCTCCTCTCTCCCCACCACCACACACACACCACCTTGCCACCCCACTCGCGCCTTGCAGCCTGCCCCACCTGCCCTGGGTCCCACGCCTGCCCGCTCCCACGCCATCCTCCCACCCGCTTCTTCCTCCTCTCGACCGCCCTTCCCATTTCCCTCATGGCTGCCTCTCGGACAGCGCCGCTGTCTCGCACCTCCCTCCTCCAGGCCCACCGTCGCGCCCAGCTCCCCACCTCGCTCGACCGCCCGCTCCTTCCCCTCGCCTCTGCGGCTCTCTCCTCCAACCGCCCTCCTCGCCCCTTCGCCAGCCAGCCTCCAGCCGGCGAGGCCGCCTCAACCGCCTCCGCCCTCTGCGTGCTCGGCCGCCACCCCTTCCCCCATTCGCGGCCCGCCAGCCATCCGTTTCAGCCTTGCTTGAGCAGCGCCAGCGCCATGCCGCCTCTGCTGCCCACCTCGTCGTCCCTCCCTGTTATTGCCCCGTCCGCCGCGGCTGCCTCTCCCGCGCCCCTCAAGGCTCCGTCGCCAACGCGAAGCTCCATCCCGCCCGCATGGCGCCCGCCTCGCCCGCAGACCGCAGCGCCTCTCCTCGCCAAGCACCTCCCTCGTCGAACCCCGCCCATAAGCCTTCCCGAGCTCGCTTGCGTCCTGCTCGCCCGTCGCGCATGAAACCTCCCTCGCGTCGCCGGGCGTCAGCCGGCACGCCGTCGCCAGGACCCTCTCCACCGGCGCTCGTCCTGACCTCGCCTCGCTTCGCCGCCTCGGCCCGTGCTTTCGGGCGGACCTCCCGTCGACCGCCTCTCCGGCGGTCTCTGCTCCAGCGACCGCGTCGCCCGTCTGCCTCGCCGCGCCTCGGCCAAGGCCACCACGTCGCCCGAACCAAGCCTCCGGGTCCTTCTGTTACCGCGGGCGCTTCCTCCATCGGAACTCACCGTGGGACCCCCTCTGGTTGTAGCATGTTCGTCAGTGCCTTCTAGAGTCCTCTGTTTGCCTCCCAGCAAGACCTCGGAAGGTTCTATCGTTAACCAAGCTCACTAACGCCGTGATACCGGCGTTACCGTGGATGCGACAAGACCTTCCGTTGACAAGGCTACCGACAAGATCTTCGACATATAAGCCATACTCGAAGCCCTTGGCGGACGAGGCGACCACGTGCAACAAAGTACTACCTCGAGAACGCCGAGTGATCCGCCCCGGACACCGAGACCCCGACGCGACAAGTGCTTCGTCCCGAATGCCAAGACCGACCCGGTACACGGGCCCAACAAAACCCTCGCAACGGCAAGCTCGACCACGTGGCCGGCAAGATCTGCCCGACTAGAACGACACCGACCGGAAGATCCGATCGCCCGACACGAACCAAGTCCGCTTCCGGAACGCCAAGATCTACCCAGAAACCGAGGGCGCTTCACGAGACCGTTCCGTCGAACCACAGACCACTATCGGAACCCCGGAACCCCAAGATCGTCGAGACCCCGAATGTGTGACCCCTTTTCCGAGCCCTATCTTATTTCTTGGGGCCACAAACTAGTTTGAGGTTTTATTTACGATCCTGTACTTATGCCATGCTACTTTCTGTATTTAAATTGTGCGAGGAGCACACTGTCTTGTTAGGGTCGGGACACGATTCCGGTGTCGACAAGCCCAGCCACACTTTCGGGTTCCCGATCACGTTCCGTCTACCCAAACCTTGAGTCCGTCTCGAGTCACCGGCTTCGTGAGGATCTACTTAAGGGTGGCCCCAAATATTTCTGAATCCTGTGATTGTTCATCGTGAAAGCCTCGTTGGGTTTGATTTGGTTTTTCCGAGGTTGATCGGCGTGTGTTGCTATTGGTGCACCCGGCGGGTAAAACTTTCGAAAGCGTGTCGCGGATATGGACGACTTGGAGCATATCTCGACCATAGACAAGCATAACTAAAGTTCTGCTATAAATTTGACTTTATAATGACTAGTAATCAGCTTCACTATAATGGAATGGCTAATTAATACGCCCACAATTGTTTGTTTGGCTTGTCGCTAAATACCATCACTGACTAGTAAGTATTGCAACTACAACGGAATGGCTGATTAGAAGTATCAACAACTGCCAGGTTTATGGGTTATCTCATGCTACTTGTATCTGACTAGTAAGTGTTGCCACTATAACGGAATGGTTAACTAAAAGTGCCCACTGCTTATTTTATCAGGATGAATATCTATATCTGACTAGTAATTACTGCAACGATAACCGAATAAGTAAAACTGCCAACTGTGTGAGTTCCTCGGTTGACTTCCTCGTTTGGTATCTGTCGTGGTGGTGGCACGTCAGATGCCATGGGTAGGCTAAAGTATGAGGCCAATGGATGCTAGTGGGATCCGGGGAGGGAAGATGCAACTGTCTTTACACTCAAGCTGCCAAAGTGATGAACTTTATTTCTCTCTTGGTGGGTTACAAGTGCTCCTAGAGCTGCTTACAGGGGGACAATGTGAATCTCCCCAGCCTAACGGTCCTCAAAGAATCGATCCCTCCCTCAGGGTCCAAACCTCCCCTTATAAAGGGGTGCCTTGGGTGCCCTTAGGGCTGACGAGGCAAGCATATTCGTGGAATATGCTTGTCCCAAAATAGTAGTTCGGCGGCCTCCTTTCCCTGTCGCCCTTCTAACGACGGCAAAGCTCCAGTGGCCCCCCTCCTGCGTGCCTCGGGCTCCAGGACTGTCACCTCCGTGACCTCCTTTCTCGCCCTACAGTGCATCCTTATCTCTTGTGCTTGGCCCTGTTCTGATTCCTTCTAGCCTGCAGCTATAGTTTGACCTTGGGGTTCTCCTTCTCCTGCAAGCTTCGTATCACTCGGCCTTACCTTATGTTACTCGGCTCGTTCCTCACCTGCATGAAGATCATTTGGGTAACCCGACAGAGTTTCTCATTAACTCGGCCGGGTAACCACTTGATACCTATACATGGGCTTCTTGCCTCCGCTCATCGGCCGACATAATCATGATTCGGCCGACCTAGGCCGTAGCTCGGCAATCAGATGGGGACAGTACATCGGTCTTTCCCCATCTCAGACCTACCCGAGGTTAATCCCCCGACATTAGTCCCCGAAGCTGGTGTGGCCCTGTCAATTACTTTGGCCGGGTTATATCAGCTTCATCACTTTTTTCAGTCCTGTTTCCGAGCTACGGCCACGCCCGAGGTTTCCTCGTTCCTTCCATCATACGCTACGTCCTACGTGTCACCCCATCATTGCTTTTCTAGTTTTTAGGTCCTTCTACAGTGCTTACTGACAAGCTACAGTGAATTCTGTTCCTGCTGCGCCGCCGCCGCGACGCCTCGTGTACCGCTCCCCTCGGGATCGTTACAACTTTTCTTTGTCTGTGGTCGTTGGTGTGGCTCCACTTACCGTCGTGTGTTCGTGCCGTTTCCACGATCTACACGGGTAACTGCCACACCCACGATCCCACTCCCTGTGCGTGGCTCGTCTATAAAGAGGGAAACGTGCGCGGGTTCATCTTTCCTTATCGCCGCGCCGCTCTCCTTCTTCCCTTCGCTGCATGCTCTCTCGCCCGCCGTTCATCTGCGAGCCTCCGCCCGTGAGGACTCGGTCGCGTCGTTCGCCAGCGCCCTACGGCTGTGGGTCCGCCACGGTGAGTCCTTTCTGACCATCTTGCCCAGATCTTGCCCTAGATCAATCCGCTTCATTTTCGTGCTCAGGCGGCGGTTCTTCCTCTCTTCGCCATTGTTTTCGTGCTAAGCTCCGACGGGGCCTTGTAGCTCTAAGCTCCCCTCCGCCGCCAGTTCTTCCTCCGGCGATCTCTCCGGCGCACCCATGTCTAGCTCGTTTAGCGGTGCTCTTGTCGAAGACGATGACGCTGGCTCTGGGCCCGAGCGTGGATCGTGGCAGGGCTCCTCAGTCACGCGCCGTGAGATTGAATGGCTCATCCGAACTCGTCGGATTCCTGCCGAGGTTTCCTGCCGTTTACCCGGCAGCGAATCTTCTCCAGTTATTAGAGAGGGCGAGTATGTGGTTTTCATGTCTCACTTCGCCCGTGGCTTCGGTCTCCCTCTCAGCGATTTCGCTAGAGAATTCCTTGATTACTTCGGCCTTCAGCCGCACCACCTTCCTGCGAACGCCATAGCTTCTCTTTCTGCTTTTATCTCCGCATCGGAGGGTTACTTCGGCCTGTGGCCATCAGTGCACGTCTGGTCGAAGTTCTTCCAGATCCGCTCCAACGTCGTTCCTGACAAATCTCTGCATCCTTCCGAGAAGCTGCTCACCCAATGTGGGGCGGCGTCTATTACACCTCGGAGGAAATCCGTGTTCCCCCGTGTCACTGGGTTGGAGTCATGCAAGAAATGGCATAAATCATTCTTCTATGTCAAGAACAGAGGGGCGGAAGACAAGATTCGGCTCCCACCGTTCTCAATCGGCCCCCCTTCCAAAGTGAACTGGCTATATAATCCGAGAAAAACTCACGCCTTGGCCGAGGCTTTCGAGATTCGGCTAAAAGAGTTGATCCGGGCCGGGCTGTGCGGCGAAGACCTGATGGCGACTTTTATCAGTAGCCGGATCTGCCCCTTCCAGCAGCGAACCCACAAGCTTTGCTATATGAGTGGTCCTCTTGATCCGAACCGAGTCTCGACCGTGGAGTTGGACAACTATCTTATTCATAAGCGCGTCCGAGCTATCTTCAAGACCGAGATGCCTGAGGATTGGTCTTGGGGGTTAAAACCATTTACCCGCGACAATCCGCCTCCCGAGGTATGCCTAATCCTCATTACTCTATTTCTCCTTAATTCCTAGAGACTGGTTTACATGATTTTCTTTCTCCTCGTCCTGCAGAGGTTTGCAGAGCAGAAGAACGAGGACGCCGAGGTTCTGCAGCTCCCTTGGCCCGCAGACAGGAGTGCCCCGGATCTTGGTGAGCCGGACTCGAGGAGTTCGTCCTAAGTCGGATCCTGCTCGGCTCGAGCTCATGACAAAACTCCAAGCAAGAGGAAGAAGGTGATTAGGACGAGGTCCAAGTTCTTGAGGTAGTTGCCGCCATGCCTATTTCTTATGCATTTCGGCTTCTACTTTCCCTAATCCGCCGGTCAGTTCACGGCCTTGAACCTATTGCTTCGGCCTCCCGTTACCTCGGGAAGCGGGCTCTGCTAGTGCCTCGGAGGCAGTTCCTAAGAAACGAATAAAGAAATCCGCTCGAATCCTCCCAGCGCAAGACCATGCACAGGGTTCTTTGGTAAGTTCTTTTGCCTATATTTCTTGTTTCTCTTTCTGCTTCCCATCTTGTGAATCTTCTTTCTTATTTTGGCGTGCTCCTCTGTTAAACCCGCGGTCCTAGTATGACTAGCCGTCCGATTCGCCGCCATCTCCTCCTCCCGTGATGATAGTCGAATTCCTAGTCCTATTCGCCCTGCTTCTCCCCGCTCAATACGCCGCTGCTCGTCGTGATGCCCCTGAGACTTCTCCCATTGATCTGGATCCGATCCGGCCCTCCGATGTTTCCGTTGAGCCAGCTGTCCCCTCTATGGGTCCCAGCGTTTCCATTGAACCTCCATCTACTGCAGCAGTTTCTACGGTCATCCCGACCTTGGCCGAGAAGGTCGTTGCCCCGGCGCCCTCTGCGAGCTTATCTTCCGCTTATCCTAAGGACTCCGTCCCCACTTCGGAGGCGCAACTTCCTGCTGATGCCTCTTCTAAGGAGAAACGTGCTATTGCCGTCAAGACTTCCTCTCAGAAAGGTCTTGCCGGCTCTTCTCAGCCGAATATTGCGGACGCGCTACGCAAGGGAGCTGCATCTGCCAAAGTTACTGTTACCTCGGCCACCGGAAGTCAGCTTGCTCTTCATAAGAGCCCTGCGACTGCCATGGTCGGACCGCCTGCCCGGGGTAAAGTTTTAACTCGGACTGCTAGCGGGAACAGCCTTGGAGCGCTAGTTGAGTATGCCAATAACTGGAATGCTGCTGATCATTTTGAGGGCAATCCAGCCAACCAACCTTTCCAGCTTTCTGACATCAGTGGCCGTTTTGATCATGCTGCCCAGTATATCATTGATACCAACAAGATGAATGCGGTAATTATTTTATCTCCGAGTCTTAAATTATTCTCCAGATGTTACCATATCTCCTAGTCCCCGAAACTTGCAAGGAGATAACTTGTTGTCTGCTTGGAAGTTTGACTTAATTTTATTTCTAGGTTTTGTTAGTCCGGCCATCTAGTTCGTAGTTTATTCGGACGTGATGTAGCTTGGAATATCCATTCCCCTAGAGTCGAGTTAAGTCCTTCTTGACTCGGATCTGGCATAGTTTTGAATATCCATCCACCTGTAGCTGAATTAAGCTTTGCTTGATTTGGATGTAGTTTAGCTTTGAATATCCAGCCACCTATAGCCGAATTAAGCTTTGTTTGATTTGGATTTGGTATAGCTTCGAATCTCCAGCCACCTAGAGCCGAATTAAGCTTTGCTTGATTCGGATCTAGTTTAGCTTTGAATATCCAGCCACCTAGATCGGAGTTAAGCTTTGCTTGATTCGGATCTAGTATAGCTTTGAATATCCAGCCACGTAGAGCCGAATTAAGCTTTGCTTGATTCGGATCTAGTTTAGCTTTGAATATCCAGCCACCTAGATCGGAGTTAAGCTTTGCTTGATTCGGATCTAGTATAGCTTTGAATATCCAGCCACCTAGAGCCGAATTGAGCTTTGCTCGATTCAGATATGGCATAGTTTTGAATATCCAGCCACCTGCAGCCGAATTAAGCTTTGCTTGATTTGGATCTAGCTTAGCTTTGAATATCCAGCCGCCTAGATCTGAATTAAGCTTTGCTTGTTTCAGATCTGGTAGTGTTTTGAATATCCAGCCACCTAGAGCCGAATTAAGCTTCGCTTGATTCGGATCTAGTTTAGCTTTGAATATCCAGCCACCTAGAGCCGAATTAAGCTTTGCTTGATTCTGATCTAATTTAGCTTCTACTTGTTGTTTTATGACTTTGCTTCTTTGCTCAGGTTGCACATGACCGACGGATCCGAGTTCCAGAGGTTGCTTTTTCGCACCGTTGGAAGAGAAGTACGAGAAAGTTCTGCCGGCAAAGAAGGCCGAAGTCGATAGTTCGTTTTCCTTATTTCCACCTTACTCATATACTCCGCGGAATGCCGGCTCACTTCTTGTTGAATAGGTAATATTAATAACCTCAATATCCGCCTTGAAAAGAAGATCAAGACCTTGGAAGGTTAGTTTCCTTTCTACTTCCTTCCTTCTCCTTTAGTATCTATACTAAGTTTACTTATTGCGTTGGGCTGTGGCAAAGCCGAGTTGCAAGACTTTGCGATGTCGCAACAAGATTGCATGCCCATGCTCGACGTGATGCTTCATTTTTAGAACAAAGCGCAGTTCACTCGGCGCAACTACAAGAGAAAGATGATGAGATAGCTGTCGAAATCCGAGGTGAATACACTCAAGCTCTCGGAAATCCGAGCTAGAAAAGGTCGACCAAGAATTTGCCGAGGAGAAGAATCCGACTGGATTTGAGGAAGAGCAAAGACCTCCTCGTCGCCGAACTTAACACTCGTGGTTTGAGCGAGGAACTTGCTCGTTCGAGAAGAGTAAAGCTTGGGCCAAAGACCTTCAAATAATGATGCATTACATTCATCGTAAGTTAGTTGGCCTGGCCGAACTATGTTTTTTTTTCTTTGTCGTCATTGCTATCTTTTGACACGTCCATGTTTTGCGCAGATCACTTCCCCGAAGCCAAACCCGTGAGTTCTAAAGCTGTTCTTGCAGCTCGCGCCCGTCGAGGTGAACCTGTTGCTGTTGACTTTGAATATTCTATGGAGGATTTCTTGGTTCTTTGTTGGTGCTGCAGTTGGTCCGATGAAAATTATGGGCCGGGACTTGGTGCAGGCCGCTATCCGAGCTTACCATGTACTCTGGCCGAATACCTCAGGGACTCCTGATATCAACGAGGTTAAGTTATTGGTGACCAGACTGATGGCATCTGAGAGACAGTTGAGTCTTTGGAGAGAATCTGCTTGCAGCGTCTTTGGTGCCGACATGGCGCCATTGTAATCATGTCATGGTATGAAGACATTTCTCTTGACATTCGAGGAATCTGACCGCTCCCGCTGGGTTGAAGATCCCACCTTTGTTGCTCTTCGACAAGCTCGGCTTTCCATTGCCGAGTATGCCGATGTGCATACTTGGAATGAAGGGCCGAGTTTTCTCCCAGATCCGGATCAGGAGGTCGCGGCTGAAGATGCTTCGGGTGATGATTCGGCTGAGCACGGGGAAGGTGAGGATGATTCGGCCACCTCCGATAGCTCTAGCTCAAGCTCAGATAGCAACGGCGACGCGCGGTCTTCCTCAAAAGGCACCGGTCATTCTACCGCGCGTACTGATGCTCCTGAACAACCCCGTGATACCGCCGAAGTTACACCTGGGTCGGCGGAGGGCGAGGCGACCTCAGTCGAAGTTCCTCCTACAGCGGAGTGCCCCGTACCTGAGCAAGGAGCTGCCCCTCCACCGAACAACGCCTAAGTTATCTATGATCCCTGGTATGCCGGGCGTACAATGTAGACGAAAAATTTGTCGACTCGTATGATTCGAACTTCTTTTGCTATGTGTTGTTGAGATTCTTCATTAAGTGGATGCTCGTCCGAATTCTTGCTTTGCTGGCTCGTAATTTCCTCATCTTTTAGGGCTCAACTTTGCCGCTATTTTGATGGTCTTATCCAGGCATCAGCGCTGAATATCTACATTATTGACCTATTTCGAATATAAGTTAACTACTCCGTTGTGGGAGCAAGCAACAATCGCTAGATCGTTGCCATCGTCTCGAACTTCTTTATATAAATCATGTTTCGGAGGTGGTATAAAACTGATATGATTGCGTTTGGCATAGGTTCGAGGTATCATACGGTAGTCCCCGGATCATTGCTTTAGATGCCGAGATTTAAGTGTCAATACGCATTTGACATATCATATGATAATCCCTGAGTCAATGCTTTTGGCACCGAGGTATATATTCGTAACATGAAAGGAACACAACAAACGGCAGTCCCCAAGTCACTGCTCTGGGTGTCGAGGTTCAAACATATAATACGAAATAATCATTACATATGGCAGTCCCCGAGTAACCGCTCTGGGTTCTGAAGTTTAAACATCTAACATGAAATAACATAACATATTGTAGTCCCCGAGTAACTGCTCTGGGTGCCGAGGTTTAAACATCTAACATGAAATAACATAGCATATTGTAGTCCCCGAGTAACTGCTCTGGGTTCCGAGGTTTACACATCTACCATGAAATATCATAACATATTGTAGTCCCCGAGTAACTGCTCTGGGTTCCGAGGTTTACACATCTACCATGAAATAACATAACATATTGTAGTCCCCGAATAACTGCTCTGGGTGCCGAGGTGCAAATACACCATTGGTTTTTGACCTTGAGATGTAACGCTATGAGTAAAACGGCCGAAGTAAAGCCACATTCCGTGCGCGCTTTCTTCACCAGCTTTGTTGCCTTGTTCTCCAAAGGATTGAGCATCAATCGGATAATATGCATCGTTGTGCAATGCTTTGCTCACGATAAATGGTCCTTCCATGGGGGTGATAATTTGTGCATGCGGCCGCACTACCGGTAGGAGGACTAGATCTCCTTCCTTGAATACTCTTGGGTTCACTTTCTTGCTGTGATATCGCCGTAAGTTCTGTTGATAAATAGCCGATCGTGATAATGTCAACTCACGGCTTCTTCCAACAGTCTGGCATCTTGCCGAGCTAATTCATTTGTTTCGAAGTTGTGTCTTGAGCAACTCTTGGCGAATCATAGATTATGTCGGGAGTACCGCCCGCTCCGTATACCGTAAAGAATGGGGTGTAACCCGTTGATCTATTCGAGTAGTCCGAGACTCCATAACACGCTGGGATTTCTTCTATCCAACATCCTGCCGACCTCGCAATGGTTCAACCGATCGTGGTTTTATTCACGATAACACCAGTCCATT
The DNA here is from genome assembly GCA_030063025.1 of Avena longiglumis. Classification (NCBI taxonomy): domain Eukaryota; kingdom Viridiplantae; phylum Streptophyta; class Magnoliopsida; order Poales; family Poaceae; genus Avena; species Avena longiglumis. The sequence continues at coordinate 368,214,568 of CP125978.1, forward strand.
AGATCTTTCAACCTGCCCATTGGATCTTTGGGTGGGCCACCGAGGCAACATCTAGTCTTATGTGCTTCTCTTGGCAAAATCGCGAAGGCTCATACGCAAAATTCGTGCCATTATCCGTAATAATCTTTGTGTGGGTATCCGTATCTCAAGATGATATCCTTGAGAAATTTCACTGCTGTGTGCCCATCACATTTTTGATTGGTTTTACTTCAATCCATTTTGTGAACTTGTCTACCATAACCGGGATGTGGGTCATCCCTCCTCTCGGGCTTGAAAGGTCCCACCATGTCTAAACCCCATACGTAAAATGGCCAAGTGATGGGTATTGTTTTTAACTCGACGCATATATGTATTCAGTTGCGTATCTCGACACCCATTGCACTTCTTAACTAATTCTTACGCTTCTTTAACGCCACACAAGAAATCCATGCCTAAATGCCTTGGCTACTAAAGCACGAGATGAGGCATGGTGCCCACATTCTCCTTGGTGTATGTCTAGAAGGATTTCGACCTTCTGGAACTCACGCATACGCAATACGTTTGTGACGCTTCTCTTATATAACTCATTGTTTATGATTGTATAGGCTTTTGCTCTTCTTATGGTTTGTCTAGCTAATACCTCATTACTCGGCAATACCGCGTCTTTTAGGTAAGAAAATATGGGTTGCGCCCATATCGGTGTTACTCTTTTTGCAGTGATCTCACTGTCTATCTCCTTGTTTTCTGCCGACGTATATACCTCGGCTCTCTCCATGATTGTTATTACCTCGGCTGTCCCCCTCTTTAGGGGTTCCGAATCTTTCTGCGGATCTACCTCCATTGGCGTGTGATTTTCTGCAGAACTTGCTGGGATAAAGATTGATTCGGATTCCGGTGATGGGTTTATTGATGGTTTCCTGGGGTGCTCCAGGGCAATACCTGGCGGAATTGACTGCCGGGTTGATCCTAATTTTGACAATGTGTCTGCAGCGTCATTTTCTGCTCGTGGTATGTGGTGGAATTCGCATCCTTCAAAGTATCCAGCGATCTTTTGCACATGGAATCAGATAAGGCCATATTAGCATCTAATGCGTCCCAACCGCCGATACTTGTCATGCTACCAGATCCGAGTCACCGTAGCATAAGATCGGCGTATACCAATTTCTTTTGCTACTTTCAATCCATGAACCAGTGATTCATATTCAGCTACATTGTTGGATGCGGCAAAATGTATTTGCAGGACATATTTCAACTGATCTTTTTGAGGCGAGGTCAGCACTATTCCTGCTCCCAAACCGTTCCTTAGTTTGGAACCATCAAAATGCATTGTCCAGAATTTGGATCTGGCAAGGTGGCTCATATTGCACCTCGGCCCGATCTTTAGAAAGTCGGCGACAGCCTGAGATTTGATCGCATCTCTTCTATCAAATTGTGGAGCATATGGTGATAACTCGATCGCCCATTTTGCTATTCGGCCACTTGCGTCTTTGTTGTTCAATATGTCGGCAATGGGTGCCTCACAGATTACTTTGATGGGGTGCTCTTCAAAGTAATGCTTAAGCTTTTTTGCCGACATATATACTCCATAAGCCATCTTCTGATAGTGCGGATAATTCTGCTTTGAAGCGGATAATACTTCACTTAGATAGTATGCTGGCCTCTGGACTGACTTACCCTCTTCAAGTCGTTCCACTACCACCACAGTGCTAACTACTCGATTGGTAGCCGCTACAAAGAGTAGCATAGGTTCTTTCGATAACGGAGAAGCTAAAATAGGTGCCGTAACTAGCATCTTTTTCAATTCGTGAAATGCAAGGTCCGCCTGGGGAGTCCAGCTGAATTTGTCCGACTTTCTCATCAGCTGATAAAGTGGTAGTGCCTTTTCTCCTAGCCGACATACAAATCGACTAAGCGAGGCTAGACAGCCCGTGAATTTCTGTACATCGTTCAAGCATCTTGGCAATTCCATTCTTTCTATCGCTCTTATCTTGGTTGGATTAGCCTCGATACCTCGGCTGGACACAAGGAAACCGAGTAATTTTCTGCGCAAGACGCCAAATGTGCACTTCTCTGGGTTAAGTTTCATTCGGAACCTTCTCAGGTTCGCAAAAGTTTGCCGTATATCTTCTATCAAGGTTTTGCTCTCCTTAGTTTTGATGACTACGTCATCCACATATACTTGTACATTTTTTCCTATCTGATCATGTAAACACTTTTGCATGCATCTTTGATATGTTGCTCCTGCATTTCGCAGGCCGAATGGCATTGTGCGATAACAATAAGCCCCGTACGGGGTAATAAATGCAGTCTTTATTTGATCGGCCGGATTTAACGGTATCCGTGGAAACCGAATACCGTCTACAAATGATAACAACACAGCCAATGGTTGAGTCAATGACTTGGTCTATTCTAGGCAATGGAAAAGGATCTTTCGGACACGCCTTGTTCAGGTTAGTGTAGTCGATACACATTCGCCATACAATGGCTACATTAGGTCATCTTTTTCTTTTCTACTAGCACGGATTTGATAACCAATCCGGATAAAGCACCTCCATGATGAACCCGGCGAGAAGCCGAGCTATTTCATCCCTATTACTTTTCTCCTGTCTTGGTGGCGGCGGAGAGGTTGCTTCACCGCCGTGCTCCTGGCACAGCGTTTAAGAGTGCTCACCAACTCCCTCGGCACACCTTGCATCTTGAGTTGACCATGCAAATATGTCCCGATTCTCACGGAGGAAGTTGGTGAGCTCGCTTTCCTATTTAGCGTCAAGATCTGCACCAATAGTAACAAGCTCCTGGGAATTGCTCATCAATCTGAAATTTCTTCGTCTCTTTGGTCGGTTGAAAAGAAACACGCCATGAGGGTTGGCGGTGCGGCATATAACTGTCTTGTTGTCGAGGGCTGCTACCTCCTGAATCCTTTTCTTTTCTCTTGCTATAACCAATGACTCGGCCAAATTTGACCCGGCCGAGGCACACTCCATTGACTTCTTGTAATCCCCTGCGACGGTTATCACCCCTTGTGGTCCGGGTAACTTCATCTTCAGATAACCTATATGACAGCTGCTCATGAATTTGGCCAGTGCGGGCCGTCCGAGTAGAGCATGATAACAACTTTCCAGATCGACCACCTCAAATTCCAAATTTTCTGCTCTGCAGTTATCTCTTGTACCGAATACGTCCACTCGGACTTTACCGATGGGCTCACATGAAAGCCAGCACTATCCCATGGAAAGTTGTCCTCGTGGTGAAGCATGTTACGTGATATACCGAGCTTGTGCATGGTATCTTTGTACATGATGTTAATATCGCTTCCATTGTCGATGAGTACTTTTGAGAATTTCACATTGATGCTTGGTCCCACAAATGTCGGATCCAACACAAGTGCGTATGATCCTGGACTCGGCATTATTCTGGGGTGATCTTTCATGCTCCAAGTCATCTCCTGATCAGACCATGGCTGGTATCTTGGCACTGCTGGTACAACTGCATTCACTTCCATATGCCGGCGCTGCACGCTCTGCTTGTCTTGCTGTTCTGTCGTGAACACACAATAAGACTGGTGATGTTCCCTGTAATCATTACGTCCAGCATTTGCCGGATTTATCCTTCCGTCCTGCCCCTGGTTCATTACTTGATGCACTGCATCCCTCCGATCCGAGTTATCGTACCTCGGGGGAGGGGGCGGTAGCATCAGTTGCTGTGTATTTGCTCCAGTTAATTGCGGCTGATGCTGCTGTTGCACCTGATGGGGAGCCTGAACTCCTGCCGGGTTCCCCATCGCATTTTTCATCCAGGCGCATTGCCGGGTTGTATGATTGGCTGGTCTTGATGGGTTTGACGTGTGAAATTTACACGGCTGATCCAACATGGATTCAAACGTATACTTCGGCCTCTCTTGCCATTGCTTCTTTTGCTCTGGGGTCCATTGCCTCTTTCCATCATTTCTTGCGGTCCACTGTTGAGGTCCATTTTTCTGTCGTTGAGTTGCTCCGTGACTCGGCTGATCTTGCGCTACAGCCGCCACCTGGGCCGAATTATACCTATAATCCGGCCTCTCTTCTCTTCTCCTTCCTCTGAAATCACGCCTAGATGACCCGGCCAACTCTCTCGTGTACTGGTCTTGTTGCTCACGATGATCTACCGACATTAACTCCGGTTGGGTTGGGTCACCCAATGCATAGGAGTCCGCTATTCTGATAGTCTCTGCCGGTGGTCGGTGATATCTCTCTGCGGCGTTGCAAAGACACCGCCAGTAACGGCAGCCTAGCGAACCAAGCGATCGCTTGCGATTCGATAACTCCTTCACACGAGTTTCTCAGTTACACCATCGAGTTAAAACTCTCTATCTGTTTCATTCGGCCTCTGCACATGGATAGTTCTTTGGTCTATTCGGTCTCTTGTATGTGCTGGTAAAGTTGATTTAACATCTCTTTGAAATCTAACCAGCAGTTGATACTGCCTGCTGGTTGATTATTCAACCATACCCTGGCTGGTCCTTCCAACATCTGTGGGACATACCGCACAGCCCATCTTAGGTTGCCACCCGCTATTTTCACCGCGGTGGCATAATCAATCAACCAGTCTTGTGGCTTGGTACTTCCATTGTACGTTTTTGTGCCCCTCGCCAACTGAAAATTTGGCACTAGTGGTTCGCCCATGATCCGTGGTCCAAAACATGCCGGACCTGGTGGACCTTGCTCTTCCAATAGCTCGGACCGGTATAACCGATCCAATTTTAATCTTGCATCACTTGCTGGCAAGTCTCTGTACAGGATTCTATCCTGCATCCCATAGTGATTGTCTCCACCTTGGTTTGCATATTCTACCTAGGAATATCCATCATTATACCTCTCATTCATCTGATTATAACGAGCTGGCCTCACTTCTCTTTCCTGCCGAGGCTCAGGTCTTGGTTGCGGGTTGTGCGGCACTTCTCTCCTTACTCCCGGGTATGGTTTTCATGATTGTCTCTTGCGGGTTCTTTCCTGCCGTGCTCCCCATTACCTCGGCCGTCCTTTTCCGTCTGGCCGTGGTTTCTCTCCACTATTACCTCGGCTTGCATTGCCTGTTCTCATTCACCTTTCCTATTGCGGGTCATATGGAACAATTTGTTTGTTCCTCTTCCCCGAGGTTCTTGCTTTTTCTTTTCTAGCGTTGTTTCGGGTGAAGATGCTGCCTTGAGATAAAGGTGCTGCTCTCCGAATGAACCATCCGTGAAGCCCCTGGTCTTGCCGGGTTAGTTCTGAGCATTTCCTCATTTTGCTGGTTCGCGATGCGCACCAGCTCATTCACTCTTTCTTGTTGCTTCTGCCGAGCTTCCCCTGTTAACCCCTCTAGTTCTAATGCTGCGGCATTTGCCGCTCTTAGGTTTTTCGCCGGGGTATTGTACCTCGGCAAACCCAAATCGCCTGATTCGGCTCTGTGAGCTTCATGCTCTTTGTTAATATCATTCATGAGGTTCTTTCCTCTTAATCTTAGTTCGTCCACCCGCTCGGGTGCGATATCAAGCTTATTAGCTTTTGCATATTCTCTCAGGGTCCTGTTCAAGGATTCTCGCAGGGCTGATACTTTTTTGGCCTCTACCAGCACCTTTTGCCTGGTCTCCTCTAACTCCGCCTGAGCATTTGCCGGATCAAGTATCGGTGCTACAGGTGTGGTTAAGTTCTCTATAGTTGCACAAGAATGTTCTCGTCTCTCCAGAGGTGGTCCTCTCACTCTTGGTGCCTTTGGGGTGGTGTCATGTAGCTCGGCCGGGTTTGTCACCGGCGGAATTACCTCGGTGGTTTGCAGTGTGTTCTGCTTGGGCGGACCCTGTGCGCCTGCGGCGGGTTCTCTGCTTGACCCGGCTAATGCTGCTCCCGCTTGTGTCCCTGCTGCGACCATCACCGACGCCTGTCGATGCTCTCTCTCTGACGGACAGCTCGCCGCGCTTCGAGGTGGTTCCCCTGCAACAACAACCTGGTGAGGATAAATGTCGGTGATGTCGGCACCGACGTAGACCCTGTGCTCGCCCAGGCCGATGAAGATCCCGTTGCGCTGGGGTTTTCCGAAGCTCCCTGCATTGTCTCTGACATAGTCGCAGAGACCAAATCTCTGGACCAAGCCAGAAACAACGCGCTCGCCGGTGTTGAAGAAGTTTCCCGTCCGGATCACAACTCCAGCTAGCACCGCTGCTGGCCCCATGGTGGGCGCCAACTATCGTGGTGGTGGCACGTCAGATGCCATGGGTAGGCTAAAGTATGAGGCCAATGGATGCTAGTGGGATCCGGGGAGGGAAGATGCAACTGTCTTTACACTCAAGCTGCCAAAGTGATGAACTTTATTTCTCTCTTGGTGGGTTACAAGTGCTCCTAGAGCTGCTTACAGGGGGACAATGTGAATCTCCCTAGCCTAACGGTCCTCAAAGAATCGATCCCTCCCTCAGGGTCCAAACCTCCCCTTATAAAGGGGTGCCTTGGGTGCCCTTAGGGCTGACGAGGCAAGCATATTCGTGGAATATGCTTGTCCCAAAATAGTAGTTCGGCGGCCTCCTTTCCCTGTCGCCCTTCTAACGACGGCAAAGCTCCAGTGGCCCCCCTCCTGCGTGCCTCGGGCTCCAGGACTGTCACCTCCGTGACCTCCTTCTGCCCCTCTGGCGCTGTGCATCCTTGTCTCTTGTGCTTGGCCCTGTTCTGATTCCTTCTAGCCTGCAGCTATAGTTTGACCTTGGGGTTCTCCTTCTCCTGCAAGCTTACTCGGCCTTACCTTATGTTACTCGGCTCGTTCCTCACCTGCATGAAGATCATTTGGGTAACCCGGCAGAGTTTCTCATTAACTCGGCCGGGTAACCACTTGATACCTATACATGGGCTTCTTGCCTCCGCTCATCGGCCGACATAATCATGATTCGGCCGACCTAGGACGTAGCTCGGCAATCAGACGGGGACAGTACATCGGTCTTTCCCCGTCTCAGACCTACCCGAGGTTAATCCCCCGACAGTATCGAGGGGGAAACACCAGGATGGGTTTGTTTGATGGTAGTATCAGGTTATCTCCGAATAGGTCTTTCTTATCCCTCTCTGATTACCGCCAGTTGTATCGAGTCTCTATAGGTGGTCTAGTGCATGCTGCCGCTGCCGCTTCAGTCCACCATACCTTTGTAGGCGAGGACCGCCAAATTCTAGCCTCGCCGTGTACTGGCCTCAGTACTGACGCTCCTTCTTTTTCCTTTGCCCTTTGTCGGCACCCCTTTTGTTTTAGCAGGTTTTGAGATCGACGTCGTTAGCAGGGTTACCCTTCCGGCTTGGCCTGGGCAGGGTTATGGACGCCATTGGTTAATATTCAGGGCTCTTAGCCCCATTTGCATCTTGTTCGTAGCTGGACGCTCTATCGTTTTCAAGGTGATTTGGATCTTTGTATATTATACCTGAATTCTTGACTCATGGAGTCGCTGTTATATATATCTGTTCTGTGGGTCCCTTCGAGGACTGTTGTGTAATGTTATTACTTCGTTTTCCACCCGCACGAAAGTGCCTGGTGGGCACCTTTGAATCGTTTCTATGCGGGTTTTGGCAAATTTTGCTCAAACTTGCATAGGTCCGATTCTGAGGGTGTTACAGAGTGGTATCAGAGCCCAGCAGTTGCGATACCCCACAAGTCCAGCCTGTAGGATAACCTAGCTAACGGCCGAAATAGAGTGTCAAAACTATTTTTGAAAATCGATTGGATAGTTCTGATTAGGTCTGATTTTACTCCTTACCCCTCTGCTATTCTTCTCTTACCTCTCCGTGTTTTGAATCCGCTCTCTTCTCTTTCTTCGAGTCCAGGACTTCTCGTGGTTGGGTTCCGTCGTACCTCCAGGGTTTCGCTTCCTTCTTTGATAACGGTGTTCCACCATCCGGTGTTCAAGCTGCCTGATGAATCCGTCTACGGTGTTACCATTCTTTGTTCCTTGTTTGTGCCTTCCGGTGTTTGCCGACGCGACGACATCCTCTACACCAGATCCGATGCAGCGTCTGCATCACTCCGTTGTTTCCGAACCTCGCTTGTCGAGATCTTCAGTCTAATTCCGAGAGTTGGTTGCATAATCCGCCTATTCGTGTGCAGAGTAATGGTTTGGGTGCGCGATGGACTGATCACCATCCGACTACTCTTATCATTCGCTCTTGTACATCGAATCAGTGGATCCAGCGATTTTACTCCGTTCGCTGAAGCTAGAGGTGGCTTTATTTGTTGATACCTCTACCTTCGACCTTTTGTTCCCGGAGGGTTCTCTCGACGATCACGGACAACGACCTCTTGTTAGTGGTGTCGCGAGGATCTACACAAGCGAGAAGACGGAGAACGCCGACCTTCCTTCCGGTACCATGAGGCGGATCTCGAGGGCGAGATCCATTGTTAGTGGTGTCGAATTGTGGCATCCCGCAAAACCACTACTAGAAAATCGCGTTGAATTTGTGCATTGCATCGTCATCATCATGCATTGTTTGCATAAAACTATTTTCGCAAAGCCGTTTTGTTTTCTAAACGCCCCGTCTTTTATTCAAACGCCAACACCGGGTCTCCGGAATTATTTTTGTTGTCGGCTATCGGGTTGCGAAAGCCGTGTTTTAAAACAAATAATATTTTAAATTATTTTAGTAGGGGCAGTCGAACGGGCCGAATGACCCGAACGACCACCCCCATTTCTAATCGGTCCACCCCAAACACCCCAACAAATCCTACAGCTACCCAGAAAACCTACCCACCCCTATCTACACCTCACTCCCCCCAATCAACTCTTGCCACCTCACCTCCTCCCTCTCCCTCACCCAATCACACGTCGCCACGTCACTCCCTCTCTCCCTTCCCTCTCTCTCCTCTCCTCTCTCTCTCCCCACCACACCACACACACCACCGCGCGCAGCCAGCCTCACCCCACTCGCGCACGCGCCGCGCGGCCCCACCCTGCCCTGGGTCCCACCGCACCTGCCCCGCTCCCCACGCCATCCTCCCACCCCCGCTTCTTCCTCCTCTCGACCGCCCCGCCCTTCCCCAGTTTCCCTCGCCGGCGCTGCCTCTCCGGACAGCGCCCGCTGCGCACCTCCCCTCCAGTCGCCCGCTCCCTGCTCTCCACCGCCCGCTCCCTTCCCTCCGCCTCTGCCCGGCTCTCTCCGCCAACGCCGCCCTCCCTCTTCGCCAAGGCCAGCCTCCAGCCGACGAGCCCACCTCCAACCCCTCCGTCCCTCTGCGTGCTCGCCACCCTTCCCCCTGCCCGGCCCGCCCGTGCTCGGCCCGCCGCCAGCTGCGCCCGCCCCGCCTCTGCGGCCCACCTCGTCGTCGTCCCTCCGCCCTGTTCGCCGTCCGCCCGGCAGCCTCCCCAGCGCCCCTCAGCTCCGTCGCCAACCGCCAGAGCTCCACCCGCCAGCGGCGCCCGCCTCCGCCCCTGCGAGACCGCAGCCGCCTCTCCTGCCAAGCACCTCCCTCGTGAACCCGCGCCCGGCCTTCCCAGGCGTCGCTGCCACTCGCCCGTCGCCTTGAAGCCTCTCGCCATCGCCCGGCGTCGCGCCAGCCCGGCCAGCGCCGCCCGTCGCCGTGGACCCTCTCCGCCTCGGCGCTCGCCCCGACCTCGCCTCCGGCTCGCTCGCCGCCTCGGCCCGTGCTCGCCGGCCGGACCCGCTCCCCGCGTCGACCGCCCCTCTCCGGCGGTCTCTGCTCCAGCGACCGCGTCGCCCAAGTCTGCCTCCTTCGCCGCCTCGGCCAAGGCCGGCCACCGTCGCCCCGAACCAAGCCTCGCGGGTCCTTCCTGTTACCGCCGCGGGCCGCTTCCTCCATCGGAACTCACCGTGGGACCCGCCCTCTGGTTGTAGCATGTTCGTCCAGGTGCCTGCTAGGAGTCCCTCTGTTTGCCTCCCAACGCCAAGACCTCGGAAGGTTCTATCGTTAACCAAGCTCACCAACGCCGTGATACCGACGTCACCTTCGTGGATGCGACAAGACCTTCCCGTTGACAAGGCTACCGACAAGATCTTCGACATACGTCGCCATACTCGAAGCCCACTTCGCGGACCGGGCGACCACACGTGCAACAAGTACTCCCTCGAGAACGTCGAGTGATCCGCCCCGGACACCGAGACCCCGACGCGACAAGTGCTTCGTCCCGAATGCCAAGACCGACCCGGTACACGGGCCCAACAAAACCCTCGCAGCAAGCTCGACCTGTGGGGCACAAGATCTGCCCGACGACTAGAACGACACCGACCCGGAAGATCCGATGCGCCCCGACACCGAACCAAGTCCGGCTTCCCGGAACGCCAAGATCTACCCCAGAAACCCGAGGACGCTTCCGCCGAGACCGTTTCTGTCGAACCCTAGACCCTGTCGGAACCCCGAACCCCGGAACCCCAAGATCGTCGAGACCCCGAATGTGTGACCCCTTTTCCGAGCCCTATTTTATAAATGCTAAACATAAAACATGTTGCACATTAATGGCCATACTTGCATGCATATTCATGTGGTTTGGGGGCCTTATGCCGATTCACCTAATAATTAAATATGGGGCCCATATGCGGGCAAATCTAGCCTTATATTGGCCTCATTTAAATTTGTGTAGCGAGCCGGTGCTATCTTCTGCCATGCTAAAACAACATTTAAATTGCGGGGGTTCTAAACAACTTGAACCATTTAACTAATTGTCGGGACCCCGGTTCCGCTTAATATGGCCTAATTGCATCGCATCTTTGCCATGCCATACATCATACATGCATCATGCCGATCTTCTGCCGTTGTATTAAATATTGCATCCGGTGTTTATTCTAGTGTTTTGCTTCTTCGCGGATAAGGCCGTTGAGTTGATGTGAGCTTCGCCCCGATCTTCGGATGAACCTCCGACAATGTTTTCAGGCGAGCATCTTCCCCTTTCTACCTATCTTACTTTTATAGTATTTACTTCCCTCCTGTTGATCTATTGCTATCTGTGTTGCGATGCTTTAGTTTCCGCACCCGTGATCTACCGTGCAGCTCTATATTGCCTTGGACACATCCTATTACCTGTTGTTTGGTAGATAGCTGGACTTGCGCGTCGTAGTCGCTTGCTCAAGTGTTGATGCGTGTTGTCAAATGCCACAGTTGTTGGAGTAATGCCGCATGTGTTGATGTTGGAGGTGGTCATAGTTTTACTTATCGTCACTTTAATTTCTGTTTAACAACTAAAATTGAAATAAGCAGAGGCATCGGTGGGTGATAGAAAATATTTGGTTTCCGAACGCCCACTTGTGTCCCGTAAGACCCCGAGTACTTGATACCTGTTCCTTGATTTATTGCGCTATCCACATCCGGGAGGTATATGGGACCCCAGCGAGCTTGATTCGGTCTTATTTCTTGGGGCCACAAACTAGTTTGAGGTTTTATTTACGATCCTGTACTTATGCCATGTTACTTATGTATTTAAATTGTGCGAGGAGCACACTGTACTGTTTAGGATCGGGACACGATTCCATGGTGTCGACAAGCCCAGCCACACTTTCGGGTTCCCAGTCGTTCACAGCCGTCTACCCAAACCTTGAGTCCGTCTGAGTCGGTGGCTTCGTTGGATCTACTTAAGGGTGCCCCCAAATATTTCTGAATCCTGTGATTGTTCAATCGTGAAAGCCTCGTTGGGTTTTGATTTGGTTTTCGAGGTTGATCGAGCGTGTGTTGCTATTGGTGCACCCGGCGGGTAAAACTTTCTGAAAGCCGTGTCATGGATATGGACGACTTGGAGCAAGATCTCGACCATAGACAAGCATAACTAAAGTTTACTGCTATAAATTTGACTTTATAATGACTAGTAATCAGCTTCACTATAATGGAATGGCTAATTAATACTGCCCACAATTGTTTGTTTGGCTTGTAAACTGCGACCACCGTGCACTGACTAGTAAGTATTGCAACTACAACGGAATGGCTGATTAAAAGTATCAACAACTGCCGGGTTTATGGGTTATCTCATGCTACTTGTATCTGACTAGTAAGTGTTGCCACTATAACGGAATGGTTAACTAAAAGTGCCCACTGCTTATTTTATCAGGATGAATATCTATATCTGACTAGTAATTACTGCAACGATAACTGAATAAGTAAAACTGCCAACTGTGTGAGTTCCTCGGTTGACTTCCTCGTTTGGTATCGAGGGGGAAACACCAGGATGGGTTTGTTTGATGGTAGTATCAGGTTATCTCCGAATAGGTCTTTCTTATCCCTCTCTGATTACCGCCAGTTGTATCGAGTCTCTATAGGTGGTCTAGTGCATGCTGCCGCTGCCGCTTCAGTCCACCATACCTTTGTAGGCGAGGACCGCCGAATTCTAGCCTCGCCGTGTACTGGCCTCAGTACTGACGCTCCTTCTTTTTCCTTTGCCCTTTGTCGGCACCCCTTTTGTTTTAGCAGGTTTTGAGATCGACGTCGTTAGCAGGGTTACCCTTCCGGCTTGGCCTGGGCAGGGTTATGGACGCCATTGGTTAATCTTCAGGGCTCTTAGCCCCATTTGCATCTTGTCCGTAGTTGGACGCTCTATCGTTTTCAAGGTGATTTGGATCTTTGAATATTATACCTGAATTCTTGACTCATGGAGTCGCTGTTATATATATCTGTTCTGTGGGTCCCTTCGAGGACTGTTGTGTAATGTTATTACTTCGTTTTCCACCCGCACGAAAGTGCCTGGTGGGCACCTTTGAATCGTTTCTATGCGGGTTTTGGCAAATTTTGCTCAAACTTGCATAGGTCCGATTCTGAGGGTGTTACAGTACCGTCATACCTAGTTCAATCTCGTTCACAGCAAGTACTTTACTCGTTACGTAATCCGATATCCATTTGTGATTAACTCCTTAACCACATGCTTGCAAGCGGTGTTTGATATCGATTACCGAGTGGGCCCGAAGTATATCTCTCCGACTTGGGAGGGACAAATTCCATCTCGATACATACAACTCAACAGATACTTTCCGATCACCTGAGAGACACCTTTATGATCACCCTCTCATAGGATGACGTTTGATGACCTCAAATCTTTCTTCCGGTACCAGGGAGTTGCATTATCTCATGGTCTAAGGAATACAATATTTGACATAGGAAAAAGCAAAGATGAACACGATGAAACGATCTAATTGCTTCGCTTAGTTTGGAGTCATCCATCATATCATTCTCCCAATGATATGATCTCATTATCAATTGACAACTCATGTCTATGGTTAGGAAACCTTAACCATCATTGATCAATGAGCTAGTCCTTAGAGGCGCAGGACACGGTGTTGTTCACAAACCACACAAGTATTAATGTTTCCGCTTAATACAATTCTAGCATGGAATATAAACTTTATCATGAACAAGAATTATAATAATAACATCTTTATTATTGCCTCTAGGGCATAATTCCAACAGCACATGTATGCACAATATGGGCATATTATCACAAACTATGCCTTGATTCTAGCCATAACATTGGTCATTTGACCCGAAAGCCAAGAAACCTCGAATGAGATAGGTCATTTTGTGAAGGTTTCTTTGAGACATAATCAATATACCAAGTTTGATATTTTTTCTTCTAACTATGTCACATAATATAACACCACGCAAAGGTTTCGCATTGTTTCGATCATTTTTGAATTTTTTATGTCTGTTTTAAACTATATATAATGTTTTATGTTTTACTTAATTTTTATTTACAAATGTGTAATATTTGAGTGTAGCTAGATAGATCTTATTTTTCTGCAAATTTTGATATATTATTTGTATTTTTCCGAATTTGAATGATTTAGTTATGATTTTTCAAAGTTTAATAAGATAAAATAAAAAATAGCTACGCCGAGGGCAGCCGTCGGCGTAGCATAGGATATACCGAGGGCAATTCTACGCCGACGGCTGCTTGGCGGGGCTGGCCTAGACGATGGCTACGCCAACGGTCCCGATGTTTGGCCGTCGGCATAGCGACCGGCCGTCTGCGTAGCTTCCCATTCCTGTAGTGTGTTCTTTAAGCTCCCTATTGAAGTATTGATATAGCAATGGCCCCTTCACAAGTATTCATATTTTATATTGCTTTTCAGTTTGTGTTCTACAACCAGGGTACAATATTAGAATTTAGCATACAGTGATTTTTAGGTTATATGGTGAGCACTCAGAACTGCATAACTTGCCAAAAAAATTATTTCTATTGACGTACTAATTGATGTTTAGATTACTCACAGACAACTTCTCTATTTTTGTTTCTGAGCTTTATGGAGACGCAAAATTAGGGATCAGGTTATTGCATATGAGAACTGAGTTTTTTGTCGACATCAGAGTTATTGTGCACGTAATCTCTCAAATATGTCCAGTGTACCCATTCCACTCTGGAACCTCTACTTGCACCCATGGTTTAAGTACATCATGAATGTTTCTTCACCGGATAGTATCTCTGTTGGTTGTCAAGAAAGGATCAGACCTATTTATATTTGAAGTAAGATGCAACAAATTATGCTTGTTATTTTAGGAAATAGCATCGGAGTCGATTAACAACCATGTTGACATAGCACCATTTTTACTCTCTAAATTTGTGATAAGCATTCTTCATCTTTCAATTTTCTGGGCATCTTAATTATGTAAAGTGCTGTGAAGCAGACGTCACATGATAGTCAATGATTATTTTTTGAATAAATTTGATGATTGCTCAGTCCACAATATATTCACAACACCATCTGATAACGGTGTTTTTTTTATGTTGTAACCTCAGTACGTAAGTCGGTATTTTATGGTGTTCCTTAGGGCGGCATGAGTGTCTCAAACAAGGATAGTACGTCGACCCCGGACACCCGATCAAAAGAGGGAAGTGGGATGATGGAAGCTACCTAGACGTGGCCGCAACGATTGTGCCTTCCGCACGCTTTCCGACACCTGCACTTACGTGAGGCCGCGTTGCCATGACAAACGCTGCAGATCAGCTGAAGTGCACTTACGCTAGGGATATGTCTTTTCCTTTGTTTTTTCTTTTTTGCATTGTAGTTATTCACAATGTATCATCACTCATCATGTTCCTGTAGTGATTATTTGAGCCAAAAAAGGTAACAATATGTTGTCGCATTGCAGTTATTCTATTGCCTAATTCTCTACTCTCCTTATACTTTCTAGGTGCGGATCCTATTTGACAAGACTGAGTTATGCAAGGCTATTTGTATGTATATTGTTTGGATTACAGGCAAGTAATACTCTCCCTTGACTTTATTTAACCATGTTACCTATTTTGTAAGCTATTCATGTCTCCTCTTCAA
Source organism: Avena longiglumis (assembly GCA_030063025.1). Taxonomy (NCBI): domain Eukaryota; kingdom Viridiplantae; phylum Streptophyta; class Magnoliopsida; order Poales; family Poaceae; genus Avena; species Avena longiglumis. The sequence goes on from CP125978.1 coordinate 368,229,786, forward strand.
GTGGTTAAATCTGATCGTCTTTCCCTTCTGACAACTTTGTACTACAGGTACTAGCATCTTAATGTGCCGGTCACCAGAGATGCATTTGTAGGCTAAAGGGGGATACGATACCTTCTAAAAACTCTCTCGGTAAGCTCACGTACAAAGGTTGTTCCTCTATTTATAAGCTAAAGGGGATACGATACCCACATGGGCTAACCCTAGCCTGGTAGAGGCCACACCGAGTGGGCCTCTACCGGCCCAGTTTCCCAACACTCCCCCTGGGTATCTTATCTGTATAACCATGGCTTAAAACTCCGAAAAACCAAGTGGGAAAAATATGGAGAAATGCACACGGTATACTTCTTGCTATGTTGCACGAATTGCCACATTAAAAACCTCATGTGAGAAACTTCATAAAAACTCACTAAGGGAAAAAGAGTACAATTCATTTAACTATAAAGTTAAGTACTCAATCATCGGGATCAAGATTTCAGCGATGAGTTTGTGAAGATTCTCCCCCTGAACCTTGCATATCCCTAAGTCTCATCATGTCGATCCCTCGGACACATCTCTCGAAAGAAGACGCTGGCAATGATTTAGTGAACAAATCAGCGAGATTTTCACACGACTTAGTATGAAAGACTTTCACTTCGTTCATCTTTTGCAACTCATGTGCATAGAAGAACTTGGGGTTTATATGCTTTGTGAGATTGCTCTTCACGTAACCCGTCTTTACTTATGCAACACAAGCGGCATTATCTTCATAGATAATTGTTGGGGTTTGTACGGTGTTCAGTCCACATGACATCTGGATGTGACTGACTACTCGTCGAAGCCATACACATTCTCGTGATGCTTCATATAATGCTATGATTTCCAGTGGTTATCGAAGTCGACACAAGAGTTTGCTTAGACAATTTAGGAAATAGCTGTTCCACAAAGGAAAACATATCCGGTCTGCGACTTGGATGTATCTTGGTCGAAAAGGTACCCAGCATCTGCATAGCCTACAACAGAAAGGTCTTGGTTCTTTTGGTAAAACAAGCCAAGGTCCTTTGTCCCTTGTATGTACCTAAAGATGTCTTTAACGCCTTTCCAATGCCTCTTGGTAGGCTCAGAACTGTACCTTGCAAGCAAATTGACGGCGAATGCAATATCCGGCCGTGTACAATTTGCGAGGTACATAAGTGCGCCAACTTCACTTAAGTAGGGGAATTCCGGTCCTAGAATTTCCTCCCCCTCTTTTTTAGGCCTGATCGGGTCCTTGTCTTGCTGCAAAGATCTTCCGACCATCGGGGTCTTAGAAGGATATGCCTTTTCAAACCCAAATCGTTCCAACACCTTCTGGGTGTAGGCCGACTGGTGAACTAGAATCCCAGCAGGGGAATGCTCAAGTTGCAGACCGAGGCAGAACTTGGTTTTGCCTAAGTCTTTCATCTCGAATTCCGACATCAGGTAGGAACTCGCTTCCTCAATATCGTTAGGTGTACCGATTATATTCAAATCGTCCACATACACCGAGATAATACAGAAACCATCCTGGGATCTTCGTATAAAAACACATGGGCAATCTTCATTGCTCGCGTAGCCCTTCTGATGAAGGAAATCGCTTAAACGATTATACCACATCCTACCTGACTGTTTTAGTCCATACAATGACTTCTTAAGCTGAACACTGTATAAGCTCCTGTTTGCTCTATCCTGGTTCAGGACAGGGATACCTTCTGGTACTTTCATGTATATGTCCGAATCCAAGTTACCATATAGGTAAGCGGTGACAACATCCATTAGTTTCATTTTAAGTCCATGTTTACTGCCATTAAGATCAAGTATCTAAAGGTAATTCCATCCATGACAGGGGAGTAAGTTTCCTCAAAGTCGACACCTGGTCGCTGAGTGAAACCTTGAGCAACGAGCCTTGCTTTGTACCTTACTACTTCATTATTCTCGTTTCTCTTTCGAACAAAAACCCACTTATGGCCAACAGGGCGAATGTGGGGAGGAGTTAGACAAACAGGTCCAAATACCTCTCTTTTGTTTAACGATAATAATTCAGCGGTAATTGCCTTCTGCCAATCTTTCCAATCCGACCTTTTCTTGCAATCAGCGAGCGTGTTAGGCTCAGGGTCAAGATCTATGATTGAGGCAATTTTGTTGGCAAAATTAACGTCGACATTTGCCATGGCTCGGTTGTATGAATCGCCCGAATTAACATAGTTAATGGCCATTTCGTCATGGAGTGCATCAGGCACATCCTCTTGCTCCACCGGATTTCCCAATCCAGGAGCTAGGTCCTTTAGCTTTCCCGCTCCGATGTGTGCGCACACAACTTCGCTGGGTATTTACGATATAGGAAAGTTCAAGTCCGGAATTTCGTGCACTGAAATATCCGTACTCGTGCCAGGTCTCAACTGGCTCCCCTCAACAGGGGCAGACTATAATAAATCTCTCTTATCATTTTTCTTCGGGCGTCCCCGGGTACTTGGGATTTGAGAAACTGGAATCCGCGTCCTCTTAGGGACCGTTCGGCAGCCCCAGCTCCTGACTCCAGCTACGGAGTGAGCAGAGCTGCGCCGAACGCACTGGCTCCACGGATCGGACTGGCCGGAGCGCTTCGGTCTTTGGCCCCGAAAGACAGAGCGAGCCTACCGTCCCTCCTACAAAATGAAAAGTGAGGAGTGGATGAAAATTACGCCCAACTGCCACCGATTAGTAAAAGAATCAAACGAAACGACACGTCCTTATCTCTCTACAAACCTCGTCCCTAGTACTATCCTCCTCTCACGTCGTAAGTGACCATGGCGGCGGAGCCCTAGTACATCTTCTTGCCCCACGCCGCCAATCGACTGAAAGCTGCCGCCGCCGCTGATTGGACCGGCGGATCTGATTCGAACTTCCATCAGGATCTCACGAGACCGGTTCTACGTGATTTATCGCCGCGAACTGATCTCTGCGGCTGCCACGGATTTCCGGTCGCCGCCTCCAAGTGCTACGCCGCCGGAACGAGAACTCCTCCGCCGCTTCCTGTCATCCACGGTGAGTCTCATGGTCATGTCGTGACTGTCTTCAGTACCCAACCGGTCTCTCACCCATCTCATTTTTATTGGTCGGGTCTCTTCTTGTATATATGCATGCTTTATACAACACACCATGGACGTCTAGAACTGTATCATCAAGAACGCAAGCACACACCACGAACGTATAGAAACAATTGTCTGTCCGGCTAACTTTTATGATCGAAAACCATATGTCATCGTATGTATGCTCCATGAAGTACTACTTGTCCGTGCATACATGTCTGATGCTAACACTGTTCTGTGGTCCCCATTGTTGTTGCTCCCTTTGCAAAGCTTAATTAAGCTGGCAATACGCTAACGATTGATGCATTGCATTTGTTATACTTTCTCTAACCCATATCAGTTGACTCAACTTTGTCTAGATATATTCGAATCTAGATAAAACTAAGTCAATTATTTGCGCACAAAGAAAATATAATATTTTATTTATTTGGCTAATCGTCTTCTAGCTAGCATCAGTATCCATTAGCTTTCTGCTCAGCCATTACGTGCTTACGTGTTATGGAAAATAAATAAAATTCATCAATCAGACCAGGAATTCACTAAGAGGGTCAAAGCCTATTATACTACTAGACCAGAACCTATCACACGGGCTATATCTAACTTGAATGGGCTGGTAGCCTGGAGCGGAGCATCAGTCGAACGGAACCTGATAACTAAATCAGATCGGTGAAGCGATACGTACAGGAAGTAGAGCGGAGCCACCAATTTTTTAAGAGTGGAGGGCTGCCGAATCGGACCCTTAGGCCTTGGAGCAGGAGCGGGTATACCATTATTTTTCTTTGGTATTTCAACTTTTTCCGGTGCATTGCGTGCATACACATGCGACTTTGTCACAGTCTTTAAATCACTAAAATGATCGGGCAGTTGATTCGCTAGAGAATGCAAATCTAGTATCTTTTGGACTTCTTTATTAGTCTCAACAGTGCGCGGGTCATGAGCGTGGATCCCCGTGGCTTTCCATGTGATTTCTCGACTTTTGTCCATCCAGGGGTTGATTACCTCCCCCCAAAGTCGGGAAAAGATCCTCGTCAAAAATGTAGTCAGCAAAACGGGTCGTGTGACAGTCACCTGTCAAGGGGTCCAAGAACCTGATTATGGACACAGTCTCATAACCAACGTATATCCCCGACTTACGGAGCGGTCCCATTGCTGATCGCTGGGGTGGTGGTATAGGTACATATACCTGGCAGCCGAACCTACGTAGGTGGGAAATTTTCGGTGCCGACCCTTGCGCAAGTTGGATGGGAGAGTGGATGTTGTAGGCCGATGGTCGAAAGTTGATGAGATTAGCGGCGTGTAACACCGCGTGTCCCCAACATGTAGTTGGTAAATTACAACCCTGAAGGAGTGGTATGGCAATGAATTTAATCCTTTTAATCAATGCCTGCGCAAGTCCATTTTGAGTGTCGACATGCGGTACAGAGTGCTCAAGTTTGATTCCAGTTGCCATGCAATAATCATCGAACGCCTTTGAAGTAAATTCTCTGGCATTGTCCATTCGAATAGACTTTAAACGATAATCATGGAATTTATTCCTTATTTGTATGATCCGGGAGATCAACTTTGCAAAAGCATGGTTCCTTGTTGACAGCAGGCAAACATTGGACCATTTAGAGGAAGCATCGATGAGCACCATGAAGTACCAAAACGGCCCTGAGAGGGGCTGAATTGGACCACATATATCCCCTTGAATGCGTTCCAAGAACGCGGGGAGTTCATCCTTCACCTTTAGGGGGGACGGTCTAATGATCAATTTCCCCGTAGCGCATGCGGAGCACACGAAATCATCGAGATTCGGGAAATTTTTCACATTAAAATTATGACCATTCGAGTTGTTAATTATATTTCTCATCATCCTAAGACCGGGGTGGCCTAACCTATCATGCCAAAGGCAGAATAGTTCGGAGCTTCTAAAGACAGTCTTAAGGGTAGTGTAAATAGGTGGTGCTACTATATTAGTGTAGTACAGCCCAGTAGCTAATGAAGGGAGTCTTTCGACAACATGTTTACCATTTTTGTCACGCTTGGTAATGAGTAGGAACTCCTTTCCATTCTCATCATCATCGGTTTCTACATGGAAACCATTTGCGCGGATGTCTGTAAAACTTAAGAGAGTACGAGTCGACTCCGGATACAACAATGCCTCTTCAATGATCAGCGTTGTTCCATTTGGGAGTATGATTGACATGGTTGTACCCTACGGGTGCGTGACCTCAGCATACCTAGTCCAACCCAAGGAAGGCCCACGGCGGAAGTACGCCGGCCCATGAAGACTTTCGGGTGGCCTTGGCCCATAACGCTTTCAGATCCTTGGAGAGCAAGACTAGAGTAGATAGGAAATTCAAAGGGTTAAACCCTAGAACCTGTAACCGACTAGGACTATGCCCGGGACCTGCCTAAGTCTATATAAAGGCCAGGAGGGCACGGCCTAGAGCTCTCGACTCATACTTTCGCATACACACCACCACGCCAGATCGAATTTGCGCACCATGTAACCTTCGGTTCCGCCGTAATCAAGAGCAGACAAGCATGAGTAGGTTTTTCCCTCCGGGGGCCTGAACCTGGGTAAATCTCGTGTCCCCTGGTTGCTTGTCTGTTAACCGTTCCATGATCTCCAGCATCTCCATCTTCTTCAAAACCCAAAGTCCATAACAATGGGCATTGACGAGTCGAAACCTCGTCAATTGGCGCCGTCTGTGGGAAGCGGGGATGCTGATTGTGCGATCGTGACGGTCCCGACCCGATCGATCTACAACTCTGTGGCGACGGAGAATCATCTCCTCTTCGGCGCTTTTGACTTCACCGCCTACTCGCTGGCCACCATGAAGGATTTCGAGCCCGTAGGCAACGGACTCGAAATCTTGTTCGGGAGCTTCTACTTCCAGGTGGGACAAACTGGCATCCTCCGCCTTCCTGAGCGGGTGCCCGTGCCATCAATCAGGCCCGCCTCGTGGGCTCCACACCCTGTGCTGCGCACATCACCATCGACAGATGAGTTCTACGACAACAACGGCAACTCCGATTCATGCGATCCACCTTCGGATGAAGGACCTCACGGTTCCGGGTCCAAAGCTGCGGCGATGCGGACCAATCTCTGGCGCTACCAATGCGCGCGATCATCCAGAGCAAGAACGCCTAACCCGCCAACACGAACCCCAACCGCAGATGAAGCGGCGAACGGCGGGAGCAAGAAGCCGGTCCACCACCCAACGGGGAAAACAACGACCACCTCATCCAACTTAGCAAAGAAGGATGGGTCCAGGCACACCGTGCCGTAGCAGGCGACATAGTCCTGCCTGTAGACTCCCCACGTGAGATACTGATGGCATACCACTACCTCCTCATCGAGGAGCACAAGAAGCAAGTCAAGATGCAGGAGACGCTCAACAAACGCAAGCAAGCAGCCTCTGAGTCCAGCGCGCGACGAGCTGCGCTCTCCGCCATGGCACCCGGATCTAGCACAAACGGAAACCAGGGAAACAAGCACCGCTCTCGGGTGGAGAACATGGATCCCAGGGAACGCCGTGATGTGACCCGAACTCTCCACACATCGTTCATGGATATGGATGCCGACGGCAACATCATCCCGAAGACACCGCAAGCTGCGATCATGGCAGCCACTGCGTATCTCGCGGCCCACCCACCTCCGGAGGGGGACCCGAAAAGAGCCATGCATAAGTCCGCACTCACCAGACTAGGACTCATCGGAGCTGCGCTCCACGAAGACGCTCCTGCGGAGCCGAAGAAGAAAGCTCCGGCCAGGCGCGACCGGAGCCCCACCCCTTCATCCGAAGAAGAAGAGGAACATGACCTTCCTCGAAGAAAGAAGAGCTCGCATCGCCATAAACGCGACTACGACGCCAGAGACGCACTTACACAGCACAAAATCGACAAAGCACGAGCCAAACGTGCATGATCGTCTGAATCCGAGATGGAGGAAGACGAAGGAGAACTCTGCGGAGCTCGATGCTTCAGTAGATCTGTTCGGCGAACGCAGATAACACGCAATTTCAAGCTTCCTTCGGATACTCTGAAGTTCAACAGCACGCAAGATCCAAAATCCTGGCTCAGTGACCATCTGTCATCCGTCAAGCTTCACGTCGTCAACAAAGAAACCGCCATGCAATGCCTCCAGCTGCAGCTGACAGGCGCGGCACGGGTCCGGCTCAGCAGCCTATCGTCAGGATCCATCCAAAGTTGGGAGGATCTAGCTTACAGCTTCATCCGAAATTTCAAGGGCACCAGCAAGAGGCCCGCCTCAATCAAAGAGTTGCGAGCCTGCACTCAGAGAACGGGTGAATCTATTCGCTCGTACATACTACGCTGGTCTACCACCAAGAACTCCGCAACACACATCTCCGAAGAGAGGGCCATCGACGCCTTCAAGGACGGCGTCAAACGCCAAGATTTCAAGGAGGAACTTGGGCGTGTCAAGCCCAAGACACTCGACCACCTCATGGACATCGCCAACAGGTGGGCAGACGGCGAAGATTGCATTCACCGAGCACAATCGGATGAAGAGGACGACTACGGCCGAAGACGGGAACGCCGCAGCAAGAGGAGATCGCACGTCTACGAGGACCGCGACGGACCCGACATGGTCGCGGCCGGCTACGCCGACCGCCGCAACGACAACAGCCGCAACAACGGAGGATACCGTGGCGGAAACTTCCGCGACAACGGACGCCCGGCACAGTCGTGGCAACGCCGCGACCGCGAAAACGGACCCTCAGCATACGACAAACTTTCGGGTCCATGCACCATCCACTTCTACATCGACAAGAAGGATGGAAAAAATAAAGCCAGCCATATGCTCAAGGACTGCCGCGAGTTCTAGAAACTCAGCGAAAGCATGGTGCAGATGAGGCAACAGGACCCAATACCTGCGTTCGGAAACCCACCTGCACCAGGCGAAATAGCGCTCGGAGCTCCTCCACCGCCGCCTATTGGAGGCCCAAACCAACCAGTCGCACCAGCACAGAACAACGCTGGGAACGGGTACCCCCCACCGAAAGGAGCACTAAACATGATCTAGAAGGGACGCCCCACGAATAGGGTGCAGAAGAAAATCACCCGACAAATCAACTTGGCCGTAGCAACTCCGCCTGCAATCCCTGAGTACCTCAGTGGATCGGAGTCTTGCATCACATTCACTCGCGCGGATCACCCTTGCCAGATCCCTCCAGCCTCATGCCGCGCCCTGGTGGGCCGCGCATCGGAGGCGAGAGATGAGTCGCGTCTTTATGGGCGGCGGCATCAACCTAATGTTCGCAAGCACTCTAGCGGCAATGCGAATCCCGCAATGCAGCTCGGAACACAACGCTCCACGGCATCGTTCGAGGAAGGGATATTCCCACAGGAAAAAATAGGGCTCGACGTCATCTTCGAAGCCGACAACTTCGGCAGGAGCGACTCGAATTTGAAGTGGTGGATCGGCGTCGCAATACCACGCCATCTGGGCGTGTAGCATTGGCAAGGTTCTGGCTGTCCACACTATGCATACCTACTACTCAAGATGCCAGGACCAAGGGGCGTCATTACAGTCCACGGGATCTTCACCCGATCGGACCAATGCGACAGGGATTTCAACAAAATCTCCCAGTCTTTCGGCATGCAAGACGAACTCGTAAGGCTCCGCGAGGTGACGGACAACGGGGCACCCCCGGTCACAAGGCAAAATGCACCTGGCATGTCTTTCGACTCCACCATCAACACAAAGAAGGTGCAGGTCCAACCGACCGACGCCTCCAAGACGGCGCTGATCGCCAACGACCTCAGCCCCGCATAGGAAGGCGCGCTCATCGAATTCCTCCGTGGCGGGAAATCTTTGCAGTGTCCTGCGGACATGCCAGAGTTCCTAGGAATTCGAGCACGCACTCAACGTCTTTCCGGACACCAAGCGTCAGCGGTCCATCCGGAGGTTCGAACCACGAGCGAAGCCATCGGCAAGGAAATCAACAATTACTCGCTGCAGACTTCATCGGAAATCAAGGAAAGTGAGTGGTGGCAAACACGATCATGGTCCCAAAGAAGGACACGGACATCCTGCGGATGTGCGTGATTTCACGTCACTAAACAAGCATTGCCCAAAGGACCACTTCCTCTTCCTAGGATCGATCGATCATCGATTCGGCAGTTGTGAAACTCTCCTTCCTAGACGCCTACTCAGGCTATAACCAGATTCGACTCAATGTCGAATATCAGGAGAAAACGGCGTTTATCACACCGTTCGGAGTATTCTGCTACAACACAATGCCCTTCGGGCTAAAGAACGCAGGTGCTACGTACCAGCGATGCATGCAGGCCTGCCTCAAGGACCAGATCGGTCGCAACGTCCAAGTCTATGTTGACGACATAGTGATAAAAACCAAAGAGGGAAGAACACTTATCGACGATCTCCGCGAGACGTTCGACAACCTTGATCGCTACAGGATCAAGATCAACCCGGAAAAGTGCGCCTTCGGCGTCCCATCGGGTCAGCTGCTTGGGTACTTCATATCTCAGCGAGGGATCGAGGTGAACCCGAAGAAAATCAGAGCCATCATGGCAATGGAGAAGCCAAAAAACCTCAAAGGCGCCCAGCAGCCGAGGCGAATAAGCGGCTAAGCAGATTCATCACCGCATGGGCGAGAAGGCCCCGCATTATACCAAGCTGCGCAAGGCGGACAAGTTCGATGGACACCGAAGCCAACGATGCATTGAAAGCCTCAGCGGCTCCTCCACCTCGCCCGTCTTGGTCACGCCAAAGGAGCGCGATCCTGCTGTTGTACATAGCAGCCACACACCGTGGTCAAGACTGCATCGTGGTCGAACGACCGATGAAGGCAAGACCCGGGGTCCAGCGTAATTACTACCTTAGCGAGGTCGACACCAACAAAGCAGGTACCCTCACTACGAGCTTCGCCTCGGTGTTCATGACGGCTCGACGGCTGAGCCATTACTTCCAAGAGCACCAAGTGATGGTCGTCAACGAAGCACCCCTGAACAACATCCTGAATAATCCAGAGGCCACGGGACGGGTGGCCCTGTGGGGCATCGAGCTGTCACCCTTGGACATCGTCTACGAGAAGCGACTCGCAATCAAATCTCAGCCGAAGCTCTTCCGGATCCAACTACATTCGGACCGCAGCCGGCGATCGTCATTATGTTACCAGGGTTTTTGGTAATGGACTCAAAATACTTTGTTTCTCTCAAGATGGTATTGGTGGTGCCGCTATCAGCAAGGCACGTTTCCTCCATTTGGGCGCCACATGCGTTCTAAAATATAGTACCTAATTAATATAAGGAAAAGGATAGTAGTCCCCCGGGGGATCGATCCCCCGGGTCGCGCTTCGTCAACTGCCCAGCTGGATGTACGGGTCATAGAAAAAAACTGCCAACCCAATCTTCACAAATCCACTCCTTGACGGCCTCACACCACTGCTTCACCCAAACGCATCTGGAGTTGGGCAGCCAAGTCTGCTCCGCCGGATCTCCAGCGCACCGCCGTTGCGCCCGGCTACGCGCGCCCGCCACCTGCAGATCGCGCGGCTCCGCGCCCTTCAGCGATTCTCTGCCGCCGCGCACCATCTGCTGCGGCGCCCCTCCCTCCCCCCGGCGAGAGAGCCATGAGGCCGCAGCGTGCCTCCGAGAAGAACAGTTGGCATAACTGGTGCTCCTCATCATAGACGCCATGGCCGCCGCCCAGGGCTCTACGTCCACCTCTACGTTGTTGCCGACGGAGCAGGCAGCCGCTACCGCCGTACTAGGTCGCCGTTGTGGGAGCAAGCACTCGCCGTCAAAATGATACGGTTCCCCCGGGGGATCGATCCCCCGGGTCCGTTCGCGGTGCGCGTCGCGGGAAGCCTCCTGTTCAGCTCGCGCTTCGTGTTCGTCCTCGGCAACGCCATCGTGCTCCTCCTGCTGGCGCTGTCCAGGCGCGAACGCGACCCGCCGTCACCGGCCTCGTCGAGCACCAACCACCCCGCCTCCGCCGGCATCGTCGACGGCAAGATCCCCGCGGCACCGGCCGTCGCCAGCTTCCCTTCATACGCGGCCCCGTCGATGCCGTCGCCGGAAAGCGAGTTGTCAAAGGGCAGATCCCCCGCCATGGGCATGAGATCTGGCCATCGACGAGTTGTGCTGCTCGCGTCGATGGTGGCTTTGCGCCGGTTTGCGGTGGTAGGTGCTACTGGCGCCGGTGGTGGTGCTTCCCCGCCTCGATGGCGGTGCTACTCCTTGCCCCCGCTACATCCGTGTGAGGCTCTGCTACAAGCTGTCAAAGGGCTTGCTACATAGGCATGCCGGCCTCGCTACATAGGCACGTCGGAGGAAAGGTATAGGGGAGGCGCCTTTTGCTACAAGCGGTGTGAGGATCTGCTACAAAGGCACGACAACCTTGCTACAAAGGCATGCCAACCTTGCTACAGAGGTATGGAATCGTCTTCTAAGGTGACGACGTTATCCTTGCTACAGAGGTACGACATCACCTTCTCTGGTGATAGCGTTTTTGCTACAAATGGTGCAAAGCCCTGCTACAGGGGCACAACGGCCTTGCTACAGAGGCACGGCGGCGTCTTCTCTGGTGACATCGTGTTTGCTATAATTGTTAATTTTTTTTGCTACAACTGTTTTATGAATTTGCTACAAAAAGTGTAAAGTTTTTGCTACATACATTTTGTACTCTTGCTACAATAGCATAAATTTTTTGCTACATGGTCTCCGGCGAGGTCTCCGGCGAAAGTCTCCGGTGAGATCTCCGGCGAGGTTGGGTTTGCTACATTAGCACAACTTTTTTGCTACACGGTCGCCGGCGAGGTCTCCGGCGAAATCTCCGGCGAGGTCCAGTCTGTTTTTATTTTTCTAGACCGAACCGTTTTCTGCTACAATGTAGCAAAAGCGGGGCAAATGTAGCAAAAACGAGGCAAATGTAGCAAAAGAGGGATTTTGAATCTAAATAGAGGACACGTGGTTGGCTGGGGACCCGGGGGATAAAAACCACATATCCCCCGGGGGACGCGTAGGCCTGTCCTTAATATAATGGAGCGAGGAAGTTGCTACATCAAGTAAGTAAAACACATAAACATTTCAGAACATCACATAATCAAATAATAGAATAAATGAATGAAATAAATGTCATCCAATCGCCGAAACCAAATAAATGTTATGCTCTCATAGAGCTTACAACCATATCGAAAGAAATGTATCTGATTATTACGAAAAAGGAATCATCACAACAAAAGGAGCTCAGGTGGATTCTGCGAGGAAATCACCAAGCTCAGCCAGTATCTCAAGGTCAGTGGGCTTTGTAACACCCTCAGAATCGGCCCTATGCAAGTTTCAGCGCTTCCCGCCAAACCCGCATAGAAACGATTCAAAGGTGCCCACCAGGCACTTGCGTGCGGGTGGAAAACGAAGTAATATCATTACACAATAGTCCTCGATGGAACCCACAAAACATATATATACAACAGCGACTCAAAGAGTCAAGAATACAGATATACAATACAAAGATCCAAATCACCTTTAAAATGATATAGCGTCAGTCCGATGCGGATAAGATGCAAATTGAGCTAAGAGCCTCAAGAATAACCAATGGCGTCCATAACCCTGCCTGCCAAGCCGGAAGGGTAACCACTAACGACCGATCTCAAAACCTGCTTAAACAAAAGGGGTGACAAAGGGCAAAGAAAAAGAGAGCGGTCAAGATCGAGGCCAAGCAGCGAGGCTAGAATTCGGCGGTCCTCGCCTACATAGGTATGGTGGAATGAAGCGGCAGCGCGACATGCACTAAACAACCTATAGAGACTCGATACAACTAGCGGCTATCGGAGAGGGTTAAGAAAGACCTATTCGGAACCAACCTGATACTGCCACCAAACATACCCATCCTGGTGTTTCCCCCTCGAGACCAAACGAGGAAGTCAACCGAGGAACTCACACCGTTGGCAGTTTTATTTATTCAGTTATCGTTGCAGCAATTACTAGTCAGGTATAGATAGTCATCCTGATATAATAAGCAGTGGGCACTTTTAGTTAACCATTCCGTTGTAGTTGCAACACTTACTAGTCAGATACAATTAGCATGAGATATCCCCAAACCCAGCAGTTGTTGGCACTTTTATTTAGCCATTCCGTTGCAGTGAAGCTGATTACTAGTCATATCGGATACAAGTCAAATTATAACAGTAAACTTTAGTTATAGTTGTCTATGATCAAGACCTGTGCTCCAAGTCGTCCATAACCGCGGACACGGCTTCTCGAAAAGATTTAACCCTGCAGGGGTGCACCAAAGTTTCCACACGCACCTACACCCTTGTTGTCGGTAGGTACAAGATCACAAAACATACACCCAACGGTATGTCGACGGGTTTTGGACACGGCTTCCCAGACCCAAAGCAAGCAGGGGCCACCCCACTAAGCTACCATAGCGAAGTTGGCGGCTCGAACGGACCGGGGTTTTGCGTCGTGGTAAACGGGAACCCGAAACTCTCGGCTTGTCGATACCGCGAAAACACTCCGCTTACCTAAAGCGATCTGGTGCGATGCCGCAATTTAAATAAAGCAGTAAAGCATGGCATAAGTACAAAATATTAATAAAGCTCCAAACTACGTTGTGGCCCCCAGTACAATACTTGGAATCAGGTACTAAATCGATGGGGGTGCCCATACACCCCACCTGTGGTTAGCGCGCTCGATCTCGGAACAGGTGTCAAGAACTCGGGGTCCTACGGGACACAAGTGGACGGTTAACAACCAAATCACATCTATTGCCCACATGTGCCTCTGCATTTACCTACTTCAATTTTAGTTTTTAAACAATAATAAAAGTCTTGTTCATCTCCAACATTAAACATGCTGCAAGACTCAACAATTGGTACTTGACGACACATAACAAAGACTTGAGCAAGCGACTACGACGCGCAGGTCCAACTATCTACCAAAAAACAGGTAATAGGATGTGTCCAAGGCAATATAAGGCCGCAAAGGATATCACGGGTACGGAAACTAGAGCATCGCAACACAGATAGCAATAGATCAACAGGAGGAAATAAAGACTATAAATGCAAAATAGGTAGAAGGGGAAGGGATGCTCGCCTGAAAACATTGCCGAAGGTTCATCCGAAGGTCGGGGCGAAGCTCACATCAACTCAACGGCCTTATCCGCGAAGAAGCAAAGCACTAGAAGAAACACCGGATGGACTATTTAATACTACGGTAGAAAATCGGGCATGATGCATGTATGATGTATGACATGGCAAAGATGCGATGCAATTAGGCAATATTAAGCGGAACCGGGGTCCCGACATTTATTGGATGGTTCATGTTGTTTAGGTACCCTGCAATTTAAATGTTGTCTTAACATGGCAAAATATATCACTGGTTCACTACACAATTTTAGATGGGGCCAATATTAGACTAGAAATGTCCGCATATGGTCTCCATATTTAATTTAGGTGAATCGGCATAATGCCCCAACCCACATGATATGCATGCGAGATGAACAATTAATATGCAACAAGTTTTATATAAAGCATTTATAAAATAGGGGCTCGGGAAAAGGTTCACACATCTGGGTTCGGAAGATCTTGGTTCCGGGGGTTCGGGGTTCGGTCTCAGGGTTCGACGGGGAACAGGTGCGGATCAGGGCTACTGGGTCCGAGATGAAGAGCTTGGCGTTCGTCGTCCTTCGGTTTCCTGTCGACGGTCATGGCGTTCGGGATGAAGTACTTGTCGTATTCGCATCGGCGACCTTGGCGTCCGGGTTCTCGACGAACTTGGCGTAACCGGGGTGGAGAGCTTGCCGTATCGGGGAGAAGACCTTGGAGGGTGCCGACTTCAATTGTCGATGGCGAACTTGAGTGGATCGGGTACCGGGGTCTTCAGATCCGTGAAGTAGATCTTGTCCAACGGGTAGAATGTTGGATGATTGCTGACGGACGACGAAACACCAGGTTGCATTGGAGGTGCATCGAGACAAGCCATTGTGAGACACCTGCAGGCTGTGGAACCACAGATGACAGGCAAACGACACTGTGCAAAATGCTAATGCGGTCTCCACACGCGGGACACCCAGTGTGGCCCGAGGCTGCCTTGACGCTGGACACGCAGCTGCGCTGCAGGGGGCTTGCAAAGGCGCCGAGGAGGCCGAGCGCACGCGGCCGGCGGTGGCTTGCAGACACGTGGGAGAAGAGACGAATCGGCGGGGAGGCGACAACGACACAGAGATGCGTGCGCGATGCTGCGGAACAGAGGCGAGGAGTGGATGCGAGACCGGCGTAGCTCCGGGGCACGGCCGTGGACGAGAGGGAGGCGGCCGGAGGACGAGCTCCTGGTGGCGGCCGGGTTGGGGCGACGAGGGCACCAACGTGCTGGTAGAGATCGAAGGAGGAGGAAGGCGAGCCTGGCGGTGGGCGTGGGGATCGACGGGGAGGATCCCTGGTGGCGGAGGAGACGGGGACACGGGGGGGTGTTGGGGTGCAGACGGCGTCCATGGGAGGCGGTGAGGAAGGCGGCAGGCGGGTCCAGCGGCCGAGCAGCGCAGCCTTGACGCGAAGATCGGAAGGCAGCGATGGCAGGGCACGACGACGGGGAGCAGGGCACCCTTGGCGGCGTCGTTGCTCAGGGATCGGAGAAGGCGCATGCTTGTGAGGAGGGCAAGCGGTGGTGGGTGTGAGCTTGAGGGCGCATCGAAGGCGGCAGGGTGAGGCGAGCGGGAGGAGGGTCACAGGGACGGGGGAGTCGTGCGGGAGGTTCCAGGGAGCGTGTCGGGGTGGGGCCCGCGTGGGGTGTGTGCGTCTGCGTGTGTGGCGTGTGTGCGGGTCGGTGGGGGTGGGACCGGGTCCTGGTGTGGTGGAAGAGAGGGTGACGGCTGGCGGGGTGATGTGGCAGGCTGGGAGTGGGTGGAGATGGGGAAGTGATGAGGTGGCGGACATCGATTGGGTGGGGTGAGGTGGCTGAAGGGTGGGTAGAATAGGACTGGGTAGGAAAAGGGTTTAGGGTTTCTTTAGATGGGCCGGGTGGTAGGTAGTCTGGTCAGGTTGGGCCTCGCTTTGTTGATCGGACTGCCTCCCCGGACAAAACATTTTATTATTTATTTTATTTGTAAAACATTTTTGTAAATACTTTTTAGACAAATAAAAGATCTGAACAGACCGATGTTTTAATTTGAAATAAAGACGGGGGGTTATTTAGAAAACAAAGGTAGGTTTTTTTTTAGAAACTAGTTTTTGACAAACATATGCATGATGACATGACGATGCTCAAATGCAATGTGGCATGACGACATGAGCATGCGGTCAGGATGATGCGATGCACAAAAACAACGCGATTTTCTAGTAGTGGTTTTACGGGATGCCACAGGCTTCTCTTCGTTGGCCATCATCATGGACAAGGGGCCTAGCTGAGGCGGCGGGGGCACAACGTGCTCAACCTCCATGGGCACAGCGGCGTCCGTGGGGACCGCCGAGGGTGCTGCCACTTGTGCTACGTCCTGCGCCACTACGCGGCGTTACAAGCAGGCGCCTCCGGCGCGGCCATGGTGCCTCAACCTGGACAAGATGCGCCTCGCGCGCCTTCTTGTTGGCCTTGAACGCGTCCACGGCGTTTTTAGGGGCCAAACACTGCCTGGAGAAGTGAGTCTTGGAGCCACAGCGAAAGCAGTCCTGGGGCCTCGCCTCCCCCTTGCCCGCCTTGCGTTGCTTGGCCGGGTTGGAGGAGTTGGGGCCCTTCTTGCCTCTCTTCTTGTGGATGGGCTTGCGCACCTTGTAGGCAGCAGCATTGGCCTCATGATTTGGGCCCCCTGCGAAGGGTTGCGCGGAGAAGTTCTTTTTCAGAACATTATCCTGCGCCTCGGCCACCTGGAGAGCATCAATAAACGCTGCATATTCCGTGAATCCTTCATGGCGAAAGTTTCACGAGGACTGGATGTTGTCCGGATGGAATGTGGAGAGGGTTTTGTCTATCTTCTGCTGATCGGTGGTACTGGTCCCACACAGCTGAAGAATAGTACAAATCCGGTGCAACCTGGAGTTGTACTCTCCCACCGTCTTGAAGTCCGCAAACCTCAGACGTATCCAATCTGCCTCCGCCTGTGGCTGAATGGTGTACTTCAGCCTAGAGAACCGCTTGTTGAGAGCGGTCCAAAGGGCAGAAGCACTCCGTTCTGCCATGTACTCATTCTTGAGAGTCTCTCACATGTGATGGCGGATGAAGTGCAGGGCTTTGGCGTTATCCGCCGGGATGGTTTTGCCGGGGGCCGTCGGGGTCCCCTCAATCAACGTATCCTTGATGCATCGGCCCTCAAGGACGATCTCAACGTCCGAGGCCCAAGTCAGGTAGTTAAGCCCATCCCGGGTCAACTCCGGGAACTCGCGGCTGACGATTCCGGTCATCTGCAATTTATGCAAAGTGTGTAAGATTACAGCAGGTAATCGGTTGCATAAATTCGATAATCGATACAATAATTAAAATATGACGGCGTTCCAAAATTTAATGTAAAAACGGTACAAGCTATCTATGAGATACAAAGTATTAAAAACATGCGTTAATTAATAACTATAGTAAAACATAGTTCAAAAAGCTTGTGAAAAATCGGACCGAAAACAGAGCCGAAACGGTCCAACAACCCCGCAAACGCGTGTTCCCACGCCTAGAAACGGCCCAAAAACGGCCGAAAAACGCGCGGTCTCCCGTAGGCCGGTCCACCCCACACCGTCCCTGCCCGAGAACGGGGGAACAGAGCACGGAAGTGATCTCGAGTGGGGCGGCGGCGGCAGCAGGCCGCTCCGGCGGAGGCCATGACGGCGGCAGCGCGGCGCGCGGCGGCCAGCTGGGCGTTTAGAGTCTGCGGCGAAGCCAAAGCGCGCGAGGTTGCCAGCGGGCGGCCAGGCGTCATGCGGAACGCAGCGGCTGCAGGCGAGCGGCAGTGTGCGCGGCCGCGATGGCGGGCAGCCGCAGCAGCGCGGCCAGTACCTGGCCCGCTGGCGCGGCGCGCAGCGGCCAGCGGCGGGCGTGGCGCGGCGCCGTCGCAGCGGGCGGCGCAGCGCGCGGCGACGGGCAGCAGGCGGCGGCGGCAAGCTGCAAGCGGCGTGGCGCGCGCCATCGCGGCCTTGGCCATGCAGCGGCGCGCTGTGCCAGCGGCCCAGCGTACAGCCATGCGGCGGTGGCGGCGGCGGCGCAAGCAGCGGCGGGGGCTAGCGGCTAGCGGCAGCGGGCGGCGGCCGACAGCCGGCCCGGGCGGCGCAGCCAGCGATAGCGGCCAGCGGCGGGGCGGCGTGCGGCGGCTGCGTTTCGGTCCTCAGCCGCCATGGCCTCTTCATCTTGCAAGCGCGTACGCATGCGGTTGCAAAAAAAAATTACATGCAAATAAAAACTATAGATTCGATCCGATCTACTCAATAAAAATAGGCATAATCAGTCTGATCTACTAAATTAAATTTAGATCGGCACAACAGGTGCACCGGTACAGTCAGCAAGTTCCTGATCTGGGAGTGATTAAATCGGCATTGGTCGGCGACAGCAGGTCAGCTCGACTCCCGGAAAGGAAAATCCGTACCCTAGATGGGATCTGATCTAAGATCTGAACGCAAATCTTGAAAGGAAAACGTGAGACGAATCCATTTTTGCGGTCAGATTTGTGTTACCTTCAACGAAAGCCTGCGTGATGCAGGCTCGACGATGGCTTGACGGAGGCTCGACGGAGAGACACGTGCTGATAACGTGTTGGAACACCCCCTGCCGACTGGCCGGTCCAGAGGCTGTTCCACACCGGAGAAGAAGACTAGAAGAAGGCACACACAGTACAAAGTAGATGAAACATGGAACTTTATTGAAAACTCTCTCGGTAAGCTCACGTACAAAGGTTGTTCCTCTATTTATAGGCTAAAGGGGATACGATACCCATATGGGCTAACCCTAGCCTGGTAGAGGCCACACCGAGTGGGCCTCTACCGGGTCCAGTATCCCAACAACATTTTCACCTTTTGTATATGCTATTGTTTGATGCATGATTGATTCTCTATACAGGACAAGTTCAGGCAGAAACAACATTTCTCAAAATTTGGAATTCCGTTTCCTGACTTTGTTGAAGTAATGCACTATCTTCTTACTTTTCTGAAATTTATTGGAGCTTTAAGTGTTCTGGTATAAACTCGTAATTTTGTTTTGCAGGTAGATAATTTGAGTAGTATAGAGAAATCTGGGGAACTGTTTGGCTATCCTCTAATGGTAAAAACTAAAAGATTGGCATATGATGGTCGTGGGAATGTTGTTGCCCATGATAAAAATGAGCTCGCTTCTGTTGTTTCTTGTAAGTCTGATAAACATTGATTCGGCGTAGCCTTTTCTTACCGAATCCCTAAAATCAGAACATGTTCTTTGGTTTGCTCAATTAGTTTATACGGCAGACTAGCATTTAAACTTTTTAAGCTATGGTTTTGAGGTCCAGTGTTTCTTTAGCAAAATATGACACTCTGACTTACCCAATAAAAAAATCAACCGATGAAACTAATTTTCATTAATATTCTTAATTGCTGCATCTTTGGGTGGCTTTGAGCATGGCTTGTATGTTCAGAGGTGGACACCTTTTGCAAAGGTTAGTTTTAGTTTGATTTTATTTGGTTAAGTAGGAAATGAAATTCTATTAATTTTTGTCAAAACCGAACTATTTATTTTTTACCTACAATATATTGTAAGTGTTTGTTAAATATACATTTTCTGTAACCTGTATCTTTCTGTAGGTTTCAAGGAACTAAATTTCCGGGTGTTCAGTTCAACACCAATTTACATTGTGGTTAAAAAAAGAGTCGCAACGCTGATGAAGGGGCTAGGACTGAGTGACACCAACAACTGACCACCTCGTGGGTACCCAATGCATGAATTCTACAGAGATGTGCAATCACACATTTGAAGATGTACTATAATAGCTGAGATGCGGATATATGTCTTTCTTGGCTATGTGCTTTGCTACTGTTGTTGCCGATTATTAGCTTGCTTCTGTAAATGCTATTGCTATGCTAGCTGCTTTGAGAGATTTTGTGAGAAAAAAATAAAAAGAGAGACACCGATATATTTGTGTAGATTATTATTATTTTCATTTCACAAATTATTACGAACTGTGACGTTTTGGTGTGGACTATTTATATATATAGTGAGCTTTTCTGCTTACACCAGAATGTGGGTGCCTAGGGTTTCCATTTACACTTGCAGTTCAGTTATTAAGATTATGCTAAAGATCTGATTGTACTGTCTATAGGTGGATTGGCTAAGCTCGCTTGATAGTCCTTTTGCTGAATATCTTGTTAATGCCACACTGAAGTTCTTGCCGTTAATCAATTATATTGCCATCTGACATTCATTCTGAGAACATAGGCAAGTCATTCTGAGTACATAGACAAGTGGACAAGTGTCTGGACACATAAAGTGCAGCTCTCCTATCTACTTTGTCTGACAATTTTGATCAATTCCATCCCATAAATAGATGTTCTCCTTGAATCAAACACCACTATTGTTTCGACTATTCATGACCCAACCTTCCTCAACTGGAAGATTACCCCCGTTGTGCACAACGTACACGACGGAACTGGAGTATGTTCTACTAACGGCAAGCCACTCTTATTCGGCTAGAATTCAAGTGTAAATATATTCATATATACTTTGAGTAACTATAACTGCACATGATTATTATGGTTATATATACGTAAAAAACTTTTTGAGAAATAGTAGCACGCGCAAGACGCAATTTTCGTTCCGAATTGGTACACAACACACACGTCTTCACACTTTTCTGTTAGTCAATCAATGCCTCCGCGCGTCTGTGTAAGTCGAGAGGACCCCCCCATGGGTTGAGTCGTTGAGAACGTAGCAGGTAGTATGTAGTATCACTTTTGCCTAGTAGGATGGCACAATATAATCGCGTCGTAGATCGAAACCAGATCCTCTCGTCTTAAGAAATGCATTCCTGCTTCGCGCGCTTTAGATTAAAATTAAAAGTCACGATAATAACGAAACAATTTTTCTTTTGCTACTCCGAATTTGGATCAACCATGTTTGTTGCGCTCAGGACACGTTGCGCTTCTTTTCTTTGCGTGTGTGTCGTTGGAATTTGGATCCTGAAAGATCTCCGGCCGAAAGAGTAGTTAACCAATTGACCCAGTAGGTGGATGAGAGAGAAATGAGGAAAGAAAGCGGGCTCTTCATCTACAAGACGAAAGAAAGAAGTTATAGTCGATGTAGCCTGCATCAAGTACTATAAGTGGGCTATTAGCATAAAATGAGTCTTGCATGCCATGCAAGCATTAAATGCTACCTATTTTATATAGTCAATACTATAGCCAACTTATTATAACAATAGATGTTCATGATGGCTATATGTGACATGGCACAAGTATATAGCCAACTGCTGGTTATATTATTGTCCTTGCTCTAATTTGGTCCTAGTCTATTATTGTCTATTTGTCCATCATCTCATCTGGAGTTCACATTCGCCATAACCACCAGAGGACCGTATCTTACTTTCCCGTGGCCGTGGGTACGTACGGTCAAGCAGCCAAGTCGCCGGCAGACCACGCGTTACCGCGCAGATCGATCGACTCATCTACGCATTCAGCAATATATGCAGCCGCTGCATTTCTCGTTCCGATAAAGACTGGACCGCTACGAACAAAGTAAGTTCCACGGGGCGACCGAATCTCGCTCTGAGATATCGCGACCTTTTCTGACCATGCATGGCTAGCTGCAGGAAGGGCGACGGACGGGAATGTACGCGCACGGCAACGGCGCGACGTACAGTACGTACGTGCTGCGCCTGTTTGGCTGTTGAGGTCAGCTGTTCTGAAGCCAGGTAGGAGTATGTGTCATCAATGGTAATGGCGCTTTCTGTGATCGACCAGCCTAGGTCGTCTTCTCATGATATGTGCGCCGGACGAAGACCCGCCTGTCTGATCGATCGGTACTCGGCTTACCTGGACAACGAGCGAACGACTATAACGGGGCCGCCACGAGGCCGACGAGGTCAGCCGTTCTGAACTTTCAACGTGACAATAATCTGGATCTCTCTCGTACGGTGCGTGGCTTAAGTCAGTCTGCAAACATCCCGATGGATCGACCGCCCATAGCTATGCGGCAAAACGCATACGACAACACAACGACCCGCCGGGGTCGCGCACTGCGCCAACATACGTACGTACGTCTCCGAGCCGGATCAAAGTAAAACTTAGTAGACCGGGCCGGGGGGAGAGAATGAATGTGTGGCCGGCGCCGGCGAGTACTAGCACTTATGGCAGTAGCAACACACAACGTATATGGCTACCATGTCTCTGGATTAGTATTAATTAGCATGGTCGCGCGTGTGCATGGCTAGCAACAACGTATGGCTACCATGTCTCTGGATCTAAAGGTATAACAGGGGCATACCCTGGGTCTCACCACAGCGATCATATCGCATAGACCGATTGGATCAAGCCGTCTTTAGTGTTCGGACAGACCCGTTCTTGTATATATCAACTCCGTTTTCTATAAAATTAAGATATGCTTTTGGCGTACTCTCAAAAGAAAAGCCTTTACAGTGAATCTAGACCGTCCGATCACGGTGATGCAGATGTTAAAAGAACAAAAAACCCTTAAATCATGAAAAAAAATCAAGCATTCAAACAAACCAATAAAATTGTTCTCTAATTCTAGCAGAGTGCTCGGTTTAGAAGGGGGTGAGAATAAGTGAAAGATCAAACCGTAGAAGCCTCCTTAAATGCATGTACTAGGAATTACGTGGTCGACAATTTTGGGATGAGCCATCATGCATGTAATGGGCCAGTAGAATTTGATCATGCATATCAACCCTAAAATGGGAATTCTATAAACCGAAATTCCGTTTTCGTGGTGTTCCACAAGAACACGCTAAAAAAAAATTCGTTTCCATTTCTGTTAAAAAAATCGCTTTCATTTATGTTTTACAAAATTTCGTTTTCCTTCTGTTTTTTATTCCGTTTTCTTTTTCCATAAAAAAAGTTAGAAACTTCCCGCTATATATAATTTCATCCTTAATTAATTCCTCCCACGCTAGCTTTATCTTGTGTGACAGAACCAACATACCCGATGGTCGAGTCGATGCCCACGGAATGTTCCAGACAGGGCTATGCGCACGCACATGCAAATTGAGCCTGATGGATTGGTGATCTCGATCATCACACGTAGGCTCTGTTTGTTACCGCTTCGGCTGCCGCTTTGCGTTTCAGAATCGGAAGAAGAAAACAAACGGCCAAAAATTGTACCGCGCTGGTGAGAAGCGCCACGCGAAAACCTTCTGTCCAGCGCGGGCGGACGAAAGCGGGAGGAGAGCCGCTTCTAGCGATTCCCGAGTTGCAGCGGACCAAAGTGCCCTTTAACGTTCGAAGAAATTACGGACTACCTGCCACCGCGTCCAGGAAAAGGACCCAACCCCGTCCCTCATCGGAAAACAGTAGCTCGCTCCCGACCTTCTCCTTCATCGCCATGGATAGGGTTAGGTTTTCTTCACCGCCGCCTCCCACGCCTCCTCCTGCCGCGGTCGCCGTCCTCGCCATCTCCCGGTCTGGACCACCGCTCGTCCTCTCCTGCGCCGATCTGGGCCACCCATCCCCCAATCGATGGGGGTTGGACCATGGAAGACTCGGCCTCGTCCCCGTCGCCGGCCGGAGAAAGCCGCCTCCACGTACGTCGTCCGCGCCCCTCTGCCCCGAGCTCCGCCAGTCCTCCCTCCTGCAGCGCCGACCACAGCTGCCATGGCCTTGTCCCGTGAGCTCCGGTCCCCTCGCAGAGCACCGCCGCCTCCAGCGGCCTCCTTTCCCGATCTCACCTCCAACGCCCTGGCTCCGCCGCCCGGCCCTGCCAGCAGCGTCCGTCTCCAACGCCCTGGCTCCGCCCCGTCTTCCAACGCCCGGGATAGGACGCCGCCGGAGTCGAGCTCTGACAGCCACATCCTCCTTTTCGTTTTTGTTTTTGTTTTTTTATATGGATGATTCCAAGATAATCCATGTCCGTATGTGTTTTTTTTAAGGACCGTACATGTTATTTGGAAGACGTGTGCATCTTTGTCTGTAATCATATTCTTCTAAAAATATGCTTACAATTGCTTTAGCCGAAAAATGAACAATTTGAGGTAATTAAGCCCTTGAACATGTTATTTAAGAAAACCGTTAGAAACAGTTTCCCTTTAATTTATTTCAAATTAACACTTATACAATATATTCTGCTACCAGGGACATTTTAGACATTTCAGTCCTACAACCAACAACAGTAGTAGTCAAAAGCACTCTTTCCAAACACCAAATCTCTGCTTCCGGCAGCTGCTTTCTACAGCTGATTTTCCACAGCTGATTTTTCACAGCTGATTTTCAACAGCTGCAGCCCAAACAAACACAGCCGTAGTATCAGATCGATGGAGGTCAACCGTCGTTGGTGCGCGCGACCGTCGGTCTCGCAGCCAGCAACCGTTGCTCCTACGCAAAAGGAGCGCTCCTAACGTGTCGCCTCTTCCGCTGCGCGTTCGGAAGGATCGTGATGCCGTGATCGGTGGTACGTACGTCGACGTGCGCGCTGCACCATAGCCTCTCATCAAAAGCCCCGGCCGGTTGATCACGTTCACGTTCCACTACGAGCGACCGAGGCACCGAGGCTTGGATCCATCGATACGTGGCCAACCGCGGCGCCACATGATGCATCTAGCCGCCCGGATCCAAAATGCACTCCCAAAAGGCACCGATGATGATATCATGTCTACACGATGGCTAAGTTCGGTTTACTACCGGCTTCATGACTCAATAATAATGCTCGCACGGGGGACACACGAGAGGAAGAAAGGAGAATGTTGCGAGCGATTGAGCACGCGCGCGAGCGATGATGGCGAGATACGATCCGCCGGCCGGCACGCATGTCGGGCCAGGTGGACCCGCCGTGTTTGTTGGCCAGACGCCGATCGGATCAGGAGTCGCGACGCGGCAGCTAGCCATTGGTCGCTCGGTTTTGGCGATGTCGCACCTTTGCACGGCGGCTCCCTCACCCCGTCGCGCGCCGTTGCGTTGCGCCCATCACTCGTCGATCGACGCAAGCGTGCTACGAGTACGAGAGGAGCATCCTTTTTTGCTCAATCGATGAACCGCATGATGTTCAATCATTCACACCGGTGTTACCAGTGTGTGTGATGTGCCATCGATAATGCATCATGACTCATCATTCATGAATGATGATTGAAACCAGACGCGAAGACCGTCTTCAATATTCATGATTTTTTTCCTTTTTTTTGAACAATCGGCACGAAATTTGACATGTTCATAGGGATGCGAAAACACGTAAAACGAAAAAAATCCCAACTATTCAAAGAAGAATGGAACCTATCACGGCTGCTGCGGTGACATTTTTTGCAACGCTATATTGCACAAGTCAGTGACATAACACGTACAAAATACCGTTTCGTAAATATTACATCCTTTAAATCTGTACAACAGGAATACCGCCAGAAATACCGCGGGTCCAATTTCTTACATATTTATTATTACAAGCCGAAAGTGTACCAAAGTTCGAGATACTCCTCGGTCTAATAAAATTCACAGTTAAATTCAAATTCAAATTAACTAGTAGGTTTGAGATTAATGGTACTACTTCCTCCGATCCATAATAAGCGCCGTTGTTTTGTACTGGTTATTATGGATCAGAGGTAGTACTAAACTTAGCACTATTATAGCTCAACAACTTATTTAGTGAAGATGTACTCTGTGGCTTATCTAACCTATGCTACCTTATCTAAGACTCTTCTTCTAATCTTCTGTCTTCACCTCTATAGATTATGTCGTAGTCTATTCTTTCTATGTCCACCGAAAGATCTGGTTCCTCATATTAGTCTTTCCCTCTTCAAGTTTCTCGAAAGCATCATCTCTGATCTTCTTGTAATCTAAGCACGGGTTTTAAGAAGGTACAGTTGAGTATGAACGTACTCAACAAGTTTTAAATATGGTGGGTGTTTGATGCACTAGCTATAATGGTAGATCATCTATCCTAGGCTTATGAAACTTTTCTAAAACGTTTTCTTAAAAAAAAAAAAGTTTTATTTAGAAAAGTTATATCTGTAAGTCTTCACGGGTTGTGAGGTCTTCATAGAGTCCCTTTTCCGTTGTTGTCGTAGTTCAATTCCCGGAACATGGAATAACATGCCACATTTATACACTCTGCAGAGATGCGTTATTTTTTCCACAAACGTCCTTGACCTTGTTGCTCTTATATACACTTCTATGGTATGAATCCTGCACCAAGAATATCCGAGTCATGCCGAGTCCTTCTCTATGTCCCGTGATCCACCCTTACCCTCCCTTTAAAGATGCTTATGTTAAGTTGTTACCCTGCAGCACAAGATGGAGACGTTACAGACACCCACTCATTGCTCTACACTCTGGATTACAAATCGACCTAACATCCGAAGATATACAAAAGGAAGAAGATAGTTTTGACTCGCTCGCCCCATGACAAGATATGTGGTCAACACGGTCTATACAGTGCTCAAAATCACTAAGTACATTTGTTTTTAATCTTGTATGCATTTTCCAG
This sequence comes from Avena longiglumis, assembly GCA_030063025.1. Classification (NCBI taxonomy): domain Eukaryota; kingdom Viridiplantae; phylum Streptophyta; class Magnoliopsida; order Poales; family Poaceae; genus Avena; species Avena longiglumis. The sequence continues at coordinate 368,256,398 of CP125978.1, forward strand.
TATAATGGAACCTCCACGATAGGCTTTCCCAACCTTGGTTCTATTCCCACCACATCATATTTAATTTTTCATTCATAAAACAGTACTTCTAAATGCAAGTGATAATAAAATACTTTTTGAAAATATTTTTTCCCACAACTTCGGCAATTAGGCCGTTGACCGCTCCGCCGCAAGTGAGGATTCTATTTTACCCATCTATTCTTGTGGTGCATTGTAGATTATCTGCACAATGTTGGCCCTTGTTTCCCGATTAGCATTTGTTTTCCGTTTGATATGTTGCAAATTTGTAGATTAGCTTCTATATGTTGCTTCAGATGTTGCACAATTGTAGATTAGCATCTTGTGGAAGGGTATGCATGTGTATATCAAATGGCACATGCATTATGCATGTGTAGATCGATGCCACTTGCTTGCTCATTTCCATTTCTTTGATTAGTAGCATCGGCATATGTATGTTGCTTGCTCATTGCCATTTGCTTGATCACAAGCATCAGCTTCTGTATGTTGCTTGCTCAATGGCATTTGCTTGACCACTAGCATGACCATCTGTATGTTGCTTGATCAATGCCATTTGCTTGTTCACTAGAGCATCATCATCTATAAGTTGCATCCTCAATGGCATTTGCTTGATCACTAGCATCACCATTTGTATGTTGGTTGATCAATGTCATTTGCTAGTTCACTAGAGCATCACCATATGTATGTTCCATCCTCAGTGCCATTTGCTTGATCACTAGCATCACCATATGTATGTTGGATGATCAATGCCATTTGCTAGTTCACTAGAGCATCACCATATGTATGTTGCATCCTCAATGCCATTTGCTAGTTCACTAGAGCATCACCATCTGTATGTTGCTTGCTCAATGCCATTTTCTAGTATGTAAGGTAGCTAGTTGTTTTTGCACAATGCATTTGCTACTATATTCTGATTAGTTCTAATCGACAAGGTGCCCAAGCAGGACTGACACCTTGTGCAGGAACACAATTCCTCCTAATGCCGGGGTACGAGGACTTCATCTAAGACCTCCCTCCCTTAACGTCTAGACCATCCCTCAATAGCTTGCTGGCGGAAGTGCAGATGAAGAAGAAGGATCATCAGGGCCGCAAGCCTCCCATTGGTCACTACAACAATGATGACCTCCCTCATCGCTTCTACGTCTAGATCAAGGCCACGAACATGACTGCACTTGTAACACCCTCAGAATCGGACCTATGCAAGTTTGAGCAAAATTCGCCAAACCCGCATAGAAACGATTCAAAGGTGCCCACCAGGCACTTTCGTGCGGGTGGAAAATGAAGTAATAACATTACACAACAGTCCTCGATGGGACCCACAGAACAGAGATATATAACAGAGACTCAAAGAGTCAAGAATACAGATATAATATACAAAGATCCAAATCACCTTGAAAACGATAGAGCGTCCAGCTACGGACAAGATGCAAATGGGGCTAAGAGCCCTGAAGAATAACCAATGGCGTCCATAACCCTGCCTAGGCCAAGCGGAAGGGTAACCTCGCTAACAATGATCTCAAAACCTGCTTAAACAAAAGGGTGCCGACAAAGGGCAAAGGAAAAAGAGGCGTCAAGATCGAGGCGATACACGGCGAGGCTAGAATTCGGCGGTCCTCGCCTACATAGGTATGGTGGGGATCGAAAGCATGCATCGAACAACCTATAGAGACTCGATACAATGGCGGTTATCGAGAGAGGGTAAAATGACCTAACCGGATCCAACGAAGCTAACACCAAACAAACCCATCACGGTGTTTCCCTCGAGACCAAACGAGGAAGTCAACCGAGGAACTCACACGGTGGCGATTTTATTTATTCGATTATCGTTACAATTACTAGTCAAATATTGATAGTCATCCTGATAAAATAAGCAGTGAGCACTTTTAGTTAATCATTCCGTTATAGTGGCAACACTTACTAGTCAGATGCTATTAGCATGAGATAACCCAAAAACCCAGCAGTTGTTGGTACTTTTATTCAGCCATTCCGTTGTAGTTACAATACTTACTAGTCAGGTACAATGGTCGCAAGCGACAATCCAAACAAGCAATTGTGGGCAGTATTATTTAGTCATTCCGTTATAGTGAAGCTGATTACTAGTCATTATAAAGTCAAATTTATAGCAATAAACTTTAGTTATGCTTGTCTATGATCGAGATACTGTGCTCCAAGTCGTCCATATCCATGACACGGCTTTGGAAAGTTTTACCCGGCGGGTGCACCAATAGCAACACACGCCGATCAACCTCGGAAAAACCAAATCAAAACCCGAGGCTTTCACGGTGAACAATCACAGATTCGAAATATTTCAGGCCACCCTTGGAGTACACCATAGCAAGTAAGCAAGCTCGAGACGGACTCAAGGTTTGGGTATACGGTGAGCATCGGAAACCCGAAAGTGTGGTGGGCTTGTCGACACAGCGGAATCGTGTCCCGATCCTAAACGACTGAGGTACTCCTCGCACAAACGTAAATACATAAGTAGCATGGCATAAGTACAGGATCGTAAATAAAACCTCAAACTAGTTTGTGGCCCCAAGAAATAAGACCGAATCAAGCTCTGGCTCAGGGGGGTCCCATATACCTCCCGGATGTGGATAGCGCGATAAATCAAGGAACAGGTATCAAGTACTCGGGGTCCTACGGGACACAAGTGGGCGTTCGGAAACCAAATGTTATCTATCACCCACCGATGCCTCTGCTTACTACAATTTTAGTTGTTAAACAGGAATTAAAGTGAACGATAAGTAAAACTAGGATCATCTCCAACATCAACATGCGGCAATACATCAACCACTGGGGCACTTGACGACACGCAACAACACTTGAGCAAGCGACTACGACGCGCAAGTCCAGCTATCTACCAAACAATAGGTAATAGGATGTGTCCAAGGCAATATAGGGCTGCACGGTATATCACAGGTACGGAAACTAAAGCATCGCAACACAGATAGCAATAGATCAACAGGAGGGAATAAATACTATAAAAGTAAGATAGGTAGAAAGGGGGAGATGCTCGCCTGAAAACATTGTCGAAGGTTCAACCGAAGATCGGGGCGAAGCTCACATCAACTCAACGGCCTTATCCGCGAAGAAGCAAAACACTAGAATGAACACCGGATGCAATATTTAAGATCGGCAGAAGATCGGGCATGATGCATGTATGATGCATGACATAGCAAAGGTGCGATGCAATTAGGTCATATTAAGCGGAACCAGGGTCCCGACAATTAATATATGGTTCAAGTTATTTAACTACCCCGCATATTAAATGTGGTTTTAGCATGGCAAAAGATAGCACCGATTCGATGCACAAATTTAAATGAGGCCAATATGAGACTAGATTTGCCCGCATATGGGCCCCATATTTAATCATAAGGTGAATCGGCATAAGGCCCCCAAACCAATGATATGCATGCGAGATGAACAATTAAAATGCGACAAGTTTGTTATTTTATAAAATATGGTTTTTGGGAAGGAATTCACACATTAGGGGGTCTCGACGAACTTGGGGTTCCGGGGTTCGGGGTCGGTCTCAGGGTCCGGGGTTCGACGGAAACGTTCTCGGACTCCGGGATCGGCGAGGTTCGGATACAAGATGGAGAACTTGTCGTCCAGGGTCTCGATGTCCGGGGGAAGTACTCGGCGTCCTCGAGGAGTACTTGACGCATCCGGGGTGAAGTGCTTGTCGTATCCGCCTCGGCGTTCTTGGCATTCGGGTTCTCGATTCCGCATTCGGGGCGAAGGTCTTGTCGCATGTGGGTCGCCGGGATCGGTCTTCGGGGTCTGGCATCTTATCCATGCTGGAGATCTTGTCGGCCGATATTTTCGGGTTCCCGGGGTCGACCTTGCCGTTGCGAGGGTCTTGGCGGGTCCGTGCTTCGGATTCCGTGAGGGAGATCATGGCGTCCGACGGTTCAGGTTTTGGCGTCCGAGGGTCGTACTTGGCGTTCCGGATCGGGTACTGGCACGCACGGTGAAGACGCACAGGAGGTTGCATCAGTGGTGGCAGCTTGGTACTGTTCGCGTCTGGCTCTCGCAGAGGCTGCAGGTCCGCGGAGGAGACGCATGGGGCGGCGATCGGCGATCGGTGCGAGCGTGGTCAGCGAGGGCCCCGACAAGGAGGCAGCCGGACGCTGCCGGGCTCGAGGGCCACCGGAGAGGAAGCGAGGCGACCGTGGCGGCGTCGATGTCGGGCGAGCCGCACGCGGCTGGCCGGTGAGGCCGGTGGTGAGGCGGTGAGCGGAGGAGGCCAGCGGCGCCAGAGGCGGAGGTCGCCGAGGCGGGGCGGAGCGGCCAGCCGGTGAGACAGCGGCGGGCGGATGGAGGCGGGTGAGGGCGTGGTCGGGCGGGCGAGGTGGAGAACTGGCGGGCGGCCTTGTGGCGGCTCGGGCGAGGGAGCGGCTTCAAGTAGCTCGTCGGCGAGGCACGGCGCGACATGGCGGCAGAGAGAGGTGGCGCGTGAGGGCGCGGGGGCGGTGCAGGGGTGGCAGCGGAGCGGGAGGGACGGCGGTGGCGGGGAGGGCTGGCGGGCGGGCAGGCAGGCCGGGGCGGCGGAGGAAAAGGGGTGGGACCGAGGCGGAGCGGAAGGAGGAGAAGGAGGCCCGGGCGGAGGGCAGCAGGAGAAAGAAGGCAGGGGGTGGTCGCTGCGGTGAGAGTGAGGGAGGCGCGGGGATGGTGGCTGGTGTGGGTGGGCCAGGTGACAGGTGGGGTCCAGGGGCTGGCAGGGTGGGGACACACGAGGCCGAGGCGGTGGGGCTGGGCCAGAGTGCAGCGTGGCGGTAGCGTGGTGTCTTGGCGTGTGTGCGTGTGGCGTGCGTGTGTGTGGGTTGTGTGGGCAGGGTGTGTTGTGTGGGGCCGGGCGTGGGGAGAAGGGGATGTGGCTGTGGGGGCCAGCGGCAGAGAGAGAGGGGTAGGGAGGCTGGGTGAGAAAGGGAGGGAGAGGGGAGAGGAGAGGGATTGGTGAGGTGGCAGGGTGGGTAGGTTTTGGGGAGAGGGTGAGGTGGCAACCTGTGGTTGGAGGGTAGATAGGATTTGGGTGGGAATAGATTTAGAGTTGGGCTGTGTTAGTTTTTGTGTTTGTTTGGTTCTGTAAAATTTAAAACAAAGCCACTTGGCAAAATAGTTTTTAGACAAATAAAATCTCCGATGCGATCGGGGTTTTGCCTTTTAAAATAAAGAGGGGTATTTGTATAATCAAAACTAGGCTTTTCAAATAATGCAGACAAACAATGCATGATGACGACGATGCAATGCACAAATTCAACGCGATTTTCTAGTAGTGGTTTTTTGCGGGATGCCACAGCACTCCAGCTCACGAACAACATGAAGGCGGTAGTGCTGAAGCAGGTGTAGATAAGGCAGCAGGTCTGCACTCTCCTCTTGAAGACCTCCTCCTTTTGTGAGTATGGTGCGTAGCTGCAGATGTTCGAGGGACATATGTACTTCTTGAAGGGTAGGAAGGAGTTTTCATTGAAGATCAAGCTGTAGGTTGGTGATGTCCTCACCTTCAAGTACATGAACAAGTAAAAGGGCTTCAAGTGACTCTCTTCAGGGCTTTCAACAACACTGAGGAGTTGATCACCTGCAACATGGTAATCTGAGGGCACTCTGCTGTTTGTTGTACATATTAAGTAGTCTTCGTTCTTTGGTTGGTGGATGTAGTATGGAACCACTGTCTTTTGGCTCAGGGTTGTGTACCCCTGGCGTGAAAACTTATCATGTAGCATGAGATGCACCTCACTATGAACCACCCTAAGAGCAACTTTAACCGATCCCCTTTAATTTAGAGGACTTTCGGCCGGAGAAAACGATGGACTTAAATTTCAAGTCCTCTAAACGGTGGCCGCCAGATTCTATCCCCAGTAATTTAGAGGACTAAAAAATTTTAGCATCATTTTCCAAAGATCTCAAACATACGAAGTTTAAACATGCATAAATAATATCCAAAAAACATCACATCGATCAAGTTTGATCCAAAAGAACAACATAGCATGTTTATGTTGTTGAGGCCACCACCATCTTGACCACCACCAGCTCGACCACCGCCATCTTGGACATCTCAAACACCATCTCGGCCACCGCTGGCGCCATCACCACCACCACTCTCTCGGGCCAAGATCTTCTCATGGGCGATCTCCCAATACGCCCTCGCTTTTTCATCCAAGGTGGTTGGATTCATGAACATGATGGTGCAGTCGGCATCCTCCCTCTCCTTGGCCAATTTCTCTGCCTCAAGTGCAAGCCTTTGCTCTTCTATCTTCTTCTTCTTCTTCGACATTCTTTCTTCTTCAAGTGCAATCCTGCTTTCCTCCACCTCCAAATTGGACCGCCACTTCTCTTCCTCTAGAACTTTGAGCTCCTTCCACCTAGCCTCTTTGTCCTCTTTGCGTTCGGCCGCCAATGTCTTCTTGATCTCGACAAGGGCATTGAAATCTTCCTTGTTGGCACTGGAACCTCCCCTCTTCTTCCTCTCCTTTGCAATCTTCACACCGCCCGACCTTTTGTTGAGCTCATCTTTGTCCTCATAATCGTCGACATCAATGGCCTAATGTATCCTTGCCCTCTTTGGTGTGTTCTCATAGTTTCTTTAGACCCACTTCTCATTGCCCTATAGCTCCTTGTAGCAATGGAACGAACCAAAGGGTTTGTGGCCCCTCTCTTGTCGCGGATCTTGTACACGTCTTGGTGATACTTGCCATGTTGGGTGATCGGCACTCCACTCGGTGGTGCATTGGCCAACGACTCTAGGGCGTCGTCCCATCGGTTGCGTTGCTCAAGAATGGTTCCCCAACAATGGCCACCCTCGCAGAGGAAGAAGGCGTGGGCGATGAGGATGATGGTGACGGCTTTGCCTTGCGTGTAGAATTCGACCCCATCGCCGCCGCGGCCTTCCTCATCTTCTTCTTCTCTGCTGCTTGTGATAGCGCTTGCATCACCGCCGTCGGCTTCTAGGGACACGGGCCACTTAGCACCGATGCAAGGGGTGGCTTGCCCGCCGTTGACGCCTTCCCAGTGGCCTTGGTAGTCATTCCTGCCAGCCGCACCACAGCGGTGTTTTCCAACCGCTTCCGCGGCATGGGAGGCGTCGCCGGGGTCAAATCCGGCCCGGTTTCGCCGGCGGGCATGCGGGATGGAACTCTAGTGCCATTTCGGCCGGGGAGGGAAGAAATGTGGCGCCGGCGAAGACTGGCGGTGGAATTGGGCGGGAGGGTTGGGTTCTCGGTGGGAAGGAGATTTTTAGTCCACGAAGTTGGCGCCGAAGAAATATGAGAGCCGCGGGGGAGTTTTGGGGGGGGGGAGGTGAACTAAAAAAAATTCTCCGCTAACGGCCGAAAGGGGATCTGTTCGGTGCGTCCCTGGGCGTTAGCGGCCGAAAGAAAGTCCTCTAAGCATTTATTGGGGATCAATTAGAGAATAGATCTAACTAGTATCTATGCTATGTTCTTACTTGTGCTCTGTTCATATGAATGTGGTGTTTTTGATGTGTTGTGATAAGGTCACCACATTTGAATGTGGTGAGTGTATCAACTTGTGTGTGCAAAGAGAGGGAACCTGGCTAGGCACCAAACACCATTGTTTGCATCTGTTGGAAAAAAATAGGCAACCAAATAGACTGCAATTCGAGTCCAACAGATGCAACCCAAGCTACCAAATGGGCTGCAGAAATTAGCTCAAGGCATGCATGAGGCTGGCAGTGCCACCGATGATACGTCCATTTTCCATCACTATTCTATATCATAATGTGCTATTATTCATTGATATATTCCTTATTAAGAGGTGATACTTATGTTATTTCATATGTTTTTGTATGTTGGATGATTCTTGGAGGATGAACTGCCGGAGTCAGGATTCTGATGGAAAAAGCGGTGTCTAGATGCAATTTTCATGAAGATCAGAAAAATACTAGAAAAACTATGGAAAATCATATTTTTTCAGAAGGCAAAGGAAGCCAGAAGGGGAGGCGGAGTTCGGCCACAGGGGGCCCACACCCCCCTGATACGTCGGAAACGTATCTATTTGTTTGTTCCATGCTTGTTTACTATCTACTTTTCTTTGCTTTGTCTACACTTTGAGGTGTTTTATATGTTTTTCTGGACTAACCTATTAACAAGATACCACAGTGCCAGTTTCATGTTTTCTTCCGTTTTTGGTTCCAGAAAAAGCAGAAAATCAATATTCTCGGAATTGGACGAAACAAAAGCCAAAGTCAATACTTTACCGTGGGGAACACGGAGCCTGAATACGAGACGGAGGGGAGCCACCAGGGGGCCACACAGCCTGCACCGGGCCTAGGCAAGGCGCTGGGGCGGCCTGGCATCCCCCCTCGCCTCTTCGCCTATAAATACCCCCGATACAGAAACCCTAAGTACCCGATCAATATTCCACGAAACCGTATGTAGCCGCCGCCACCATCGTCCCTAGATCGGGGGATTTGAAGCTCTTCCTGGCACCCTTTCGGAGGAGAGATCATCCTAGAGGCCTTCTTCTTCATCATGCCAGCCTCTGATGGCGTGTTGTCAACGTCTCGTTGGGAGACCCCAAGAGCAAGGTGTGATGAGCACAGCAGCAAGTCTTCCCTCAGTAAGAAACCGAGGTTATTGAACCAGTAGGAGGAAGGAAACGACTCAAAGGTGTTGCTAGCAACTTGGAGACCTGCACAACACAAAATCAAGACTTTGCCCCAACGAACAACGAGGTTGTCAATCTCACTGGTTTGCTGTAACAAAGGATTAATTGTATGGTGTGGAAGGTAATGGTGGTTTGCAACAAGTAACAGTGGAAGATGTATAGATGGTAAAGATTGGACCGGGGTCCATAGTTTACTAGAGGTGTTATCCTTAGATAAACAAACATGGCATGTTGGGTAAACAGCAGGGCAATTGTGTAACATCCCAAAAATATTGATCAAGATTATCAAATTCCAATCATCAAAATTAGGGTTAACAAAAACTTTTGTTAAATAAAATCGTATGAATGCATGTTTTATGTGATGATTGTATGGATGCATGAATGGACTTGTGTGATTGATGTGAATAGCAAGGAATGGTTTAAAGATGAAAACAACATCATCTAAATCAAATCCAAGCAGAAACAAATCAAGAGAAATTCAAAAACAAACAAAAGGAGCTAATGGTCATTTTGCCAATCTTGCTCACTAGTCCACTTTGAGTGTTTCTAGTCCAAGATTTTAAATAGAAACAATTCCATTTCTTTTCACCCCTTGCTAGACCTAGTAAAAGTGAACCCAAGCCCACCTTTCAAACTCACAGAAACATTTGGCAACTTGATTCAAATGACAATTCAAAATTGAATCTATATCATATATGAAGATCACCATTTCTCAAAAACCAACCAAACCAGTGCACCTTGGCAAAACCAACTAACCAGAGACTACCTAGTATGTGACTAGTACACCCACCAAGTTTGAACCAAAAATTTAAATTCAAATCTCCTTCGTCCATTTCATCAAACACCTTGCAAACAGAAATCAAACAAAACACAAAACACTATAGTGAGCAGTGTTTGGGCCTAACTTGTTCCCTCTCTAGCTCACAGCACACTCTTAGTAGATCATCTAGCTCATTCAACAAGCTTTAGATCACTGTGAGCTTGCCATTGTCATCAATGGTGAGCATGCCGAGCCTCAACTTGCCACCCCATTGTCGACAACAAGCTAGGAGCAGATCTAGCTTCTCCAACCTTGTCTGGGACACTGACCACTGTCCACCGCCACCCCCTGTCCAACGCCAAAGCGCAGCCAGCCCCTGAACCACTCAGCCCGAGCTTGCCCAGCTTCTCTGCAAGCATGCCGAGAGCGCGCTAGAGCGCCGTACTCGACACGCGAGCATAGACCACGTGCCGCCCTCGCCGCTTGCGTTCGTCACCGCGCGACCAGGATAGCCCGTGCGCCATAAATTTCCCGTCGGACCCGCTCAGAGCACCGCATCGTTCCGACCGTGTTGCACCGCCCCACGCCTCGCGACCATGCCTTTGATCTTCGCCAGGGAGCACAACATCGCCCCCTACCGTCGCCCATGCCAGTAGCTCACTATGACGACGACCACGATGAGCCCAGCCCGCGCCCTTCGGTCCCCTCACTGCACTATAAATAGAGGCCACCCCATTCGATTTCTTCATATCAACACTCTCCCCTCTCTCTCAGAACCACCCCACATCATCCCGGAGCAAGGCGAACAACAGGTCACCGGAATTTTGCAAGAGTCTACCGCGGAGGAGGAGAAGAGGAGCCAGCGATTGGAGCCGCCCCAGGAGAAGCCACCGGTACCAGGAGGTTCGCCGTCGTCGACTTCGCCATTCCCCCTCATCACCGACCCTCGCCTGAGCCCTGGTGATCCTCCTACGACCCCCACTGGTCGCGCTAGGGTTCTGTTTTGCTGGCATTGCCCGACGGAGACGACAAGCCACAACCGTCCGATTATATGTTGATCGTGTGATCTAGATTGCCCCGTACCCCTTCGCACCCCATGTCTCGCTGACTGGTGGGGACAACCACTTAAACCCACCCACGAGCGCACCGTGCGTAGTGGGCCGGCCCAGTTAACCTCCCGCGCAACCCAGTTAGTTTGAATTTAGATTTTCCAATTTAGTACTAGTATTGCCTATTGATTCAAAAATCGATCCAAATCGATTCACTAAACCAAATTGTATGAAATGAATTTTGCTAAAAAGGTACTGAAATTATTAATCCAAGCCCGTTGGATTCAAATCATTTGGACTTGTAGATCACCTATAGTAAAAATAACAAGGCAGAAGCTTTTCTGCATTGAAACATTTTTCAAAATTCAACCACAAAAGCTTTTGGGTTGATTCCAACTCTCAAAAAAGACATTTTATGTAACATCCCAAAAATACTAAGCTTGGATCATCAAATTCTAATCATCAAAATTAGGGTTAACAAAAACTTTTCTAAATGAAATCATGAATGCATGCATATGTGTATGCATGGATTTTGAAATCCTTTAAAACCACCTTGTTTGTTTGTTTCTTTGCTTGTAAAATGTTTCTTAGGTGAAATAAACATCATCTAAAACATTTCCCACACTTTTCCTAAAGACAAGTAAATCAAAACACATATATTAAATGAATGGTCACTTTGACCAATTTAACTCCCATGCCTACTTTGGCTGTCTCAAACTTTCAGAACCTAACAGAAACTTTTCTAGATCTTTGCACCCCTTGAATGTACTCATAACAAGGTATCAAGGCCCACTTTGTGATCATCCAGAAACTTTCAAATGCATAGTTTAAATGACAATTCAAAATTGAATCTTTATCATATGGGAAGATCCCACTTTTTCAAAAACCACTCAAACAAGCTCAACTTTCAAAACCCAAGCATCTGCAGACTCACCAGCACCAATCTAGCAAACCCACCAAAAATCTTTTCAAAATTCAAAACTTGATTTCATGCGGCCATTTCATCAAACAGGTTGCAGACACAAATCAAACAAACATCAAACACTATTGTGAGCAGTAAAATTGGCCTAACTTGTTCCCTAGTAAGCTCACACACAGCTCAGTAGATCATCTAGGAAGTTTAACTAAGGACTAGCACCCCTGTGAGCTTGCCATTGCCATCAATGGTGAACAATGAAGCACCCTTGTCACCCCATTGTGGACAGCAGGCTAGAGGAAGAACTAGCCTTGCCAACCTTGTCTGGGAGGCATCCCACCGTCCATCGCCACTACATCCCAGCATGGCGTTGCCAAGCCACAGACCACAGCGCCAGCACCGCCAGAGACCATGCCGAGCATGCGCGATCACGACCCTCGGCCAAGCCCACAGACCGCGCCTCCCTCACGCGTGCATACACAATCCCCAAACCCAGAGACCGCCAGACATCCCGTTTGCCGCCCGTGCACGCCCACCGCCCCGCGTCGAAGACGCCCGCCCTGCAGCAGCACCGCCCGTTCCAGACCAAACCACGCCGCACCATTCCTCGAGACCATGTCGTTGAGCATCGCCAGGAGACACCGCACCGTCCCCTACCCTTGCCCATGCCATTAGCTGCCTGTAACCTCGCCCCCGACGATCTCACCGTGCGCCCCGACGGTCCCCTCGCTCGACTATAAATAGAGGCCACCCCTGCACGATTTCTTCACACCATCTCACTCCCCTCTCCTCACAGATCATGCCACACCGTTCTCAGAGCAAGGCAAGTACCACCCCGCCGGAATTTCACCGGAGCCCGCCGCCTCTGGAGAAGAAGGGAGCCAGCAATTGAAGCCGCCCCAGGAGAAGCCACCGGTACCAGGAGATTCGCCGCCGACTTCGTCTTCACTCCGACCTCGCCAAGACTCGGTGATCCCCAGCAACCCTCACTGGTCGCGCTAGGTTTCGTTCTCGCCAGAGTTGTCTCGCATCGACGATGACTCCCAGCCGTTAGATTAGAACTAGATCGAACGGTCCACGTCGCCCCATACCGCTTCGCCCAGCCCCGTGTCACTGACGAGTGGGGACACCCACTTAAGCAGCCCGCGGGAGCACTGCGCTTAGCATGCCGGCCCAGTAACTTCTCCCGCACAGCCCAGTTATTCAAATTAAACCTTTTTCTATTTCAATTCAAACACACTTCTGTATCCAACTCAAAAATCAACCCAGATCGATTCAGTGCACCAAATTGAATGAAACCAATTTTGTTGGAAAGGTCTGTGAATGCTGAATCCAAGCCAGTTGGATTCAAGTCATTTGGATCTATAGATCACCCATGGTAAAAATAACAAGGCAGAACCTTTTCTGCATTCAAACATTTTTCAAATTTAAACCATAATAGCTTTTGAGTTGATTCCAACTCTCAAAAATCACATTTAACCATACCTTTCAGAATATATAAAAATATATAGGTTTACTTGCAGAAAAGAATGTTCGAGTAATAAAATAATGCTACATAGGCATTTCTAGTCACTTTATTTAATTAAAATAAAAGGGTAAAACCTTATTAAATTGTGACACCACTTTAAATCACATTCCCATGGACTACAATATGTGGTGATGACATGTGTCAACATGATACCATGTTGGGTTTGGAGAATATTAAATCTTAAGTAGTTTTTCAATAAGTAGAAATTACGTTTCTAAAAATAAAAGGATTTAAATCAAGCCCTAACCTTGTAATGTTAGGGATGATGCTAGATCATCCATAGGACCCTTGTGTGTGATGATTGCAAGTATTTAAGTATTGTTTGGTGATTGTGTACCTCGTATTTATTCATAAATGCTAGTACCGACCAAGGATACGAGGAGGAAGGAGGATACTACGAAGAAGAAGCCGAGGAGAACTTCAACCACTGCTCTGCACAAGGCAAGCCTAATACTACTAGTGAATGTGCAAGCTAGTAACCTTGCAAGCTAACACTTGCAATTTAGCAAGCTTATACTGATATTGTGCAAGCTGAGACTATACTTATGCAAGCCCATACTTGTTACTATGCCTACTATATGCCTTAAGCATATGTGATCATACCCACTTGATAAACCAATCCTAGTTTTATGTGCAAGCTTCTTACTCTATTTCTTTATCAAGCTTACTTAGAGTTTACTTAAGTGACTGGTAGATATTGGAAAGATGCTGAAGGTTGCATAAAGAGCATAAAATTTGGCCTAAGTTAGAAACCTTGACCTCAGCCTGAGACATGAGGTTGTACTTAGTTGAAACTCCACTAGTTACCACCCCTCATTAGTACTACCCCCACCTGTAGATGCTAGTGCTAAGCATAAAACTTGATCAACTTTTAGATGGGAATACTTGGTGGAAAAATGGTTTTGAAAACCTTGGAATGATGGATCATTCTATTGAAATGTTTTGGACATGTGTTTCCGAACACCTGATGATTTTGGTGATGAAAATGTTGAGGCATGAGCCTTAGCCCTTTATAAAATTGATGGTTGTCTGGATGCGATACCATTCCAATTTTATCGTACAACCACAATACCCGAATATTCGGTAGGGCTTGACTGGAAACTTATATTCCTTAGTATTAGTTCCCTCACGGTCAAGGTCTGAGCTAAGGCTACCTTGTGAAGATTGTCCACCTGTGCAGTACCCAAGATGACAGTTGGTCATGGTTGGGAGGCCAAACTCACAGGAGAGGTGCTTATACTAGGGCGTGTAATCGAAAGGTTAGGATTGATTATCCGCATACTGAGTATGGTGAATTCAGGATTTGTTCCTGACGGATGTATCGAATGTTGTGGTGAAAGTGTACAATCTCTGCAGAGTGTCAAACTATTCGAATAGCCGTGTCCACGGTTATGGACAGTTGGAGTGGCCATATTGTTCCCCCGTCAGACTTTTCAAAATGACCTGTGAAATGAACTAAGACTTTGACTTGACCACAACAAAGTTGTGATATGCAATACAAGTTCCCAGTTTGGAGTTATAAAATTGTGACTAGATTTAGAACTTAGTAGAGATAAATCTGGCTTTTGCAAAATAACCCTAGAGCCTAGTGTCCTATTATCCAAAAAAAACCTTTACCTATTAGTATTAGTTTGCGAGTACTTAAAGAGTACTCATGGCTTTGTCCCTGGCTATTCCCATGGCCAGACTATGAAGAGGAGTACCTGGAAGATGGACCCCAGAAAGGTTACGACAACTAGGATCATCTCCCATCGTCAGCATTGCCTGTGACCCCGAAGATGGAACTTCGCCTACGCTACCGTTATTATTACGTATTCCGCTGCTTGATGTGGTATTAAGAACTGGATCATGAGATCCCTATTTGTGTAAGAACTTATGTATCGTTTGTAATGGATGATGTACTATGGTATCCAATTCTGTTATGTCTCGCAAAAATGGTAATCCTGGGATTGCGATGTATGGCATAACAGGCATCTAGGATTGAAAAATCCGGGTGTTGAAATTTTACAATACGTTTCTGAATATATAAAAATATCTAGGTTTACTTGCAAAAATAATGGACAAGTAATAAAAGAATGCCTCATAGACAATTCTAGTCACTTTGGGTTAAACCTTATTAAATTGTGACACCATTTTAAATCACATTCCCATGTTCTGAAATATGTGGTGATGACATGTGTCCACATGGTCCCATGTTTTAGTTGGAGAATATTAAATCTTAAGTAGTTTTCCAATGAGTAGAAATTACTTTTCTAAAAATAAAAAATAAGACAAGTGCTTTAATCCTTGTGTTAATAGAGATGATGCTAGATCATCTAGTGTGAACCTTTGTGTGATAAATAGAGTAGTTAAGAGTTGTGTGGAGATTGTATACCTAGTATTTATTTATAGACGCTAGTACCGACTAAGGATACGAGGAGGAAGGATAATACTACGAGGAAGAAGACGAGGAGAACTTCAACCACTGCTCTACTCAAGGCAAGCTAACACTTGCAACTGTGAAAGTTAGATAACCTATGCAATGCATTAGGCATGCGTGGTTAGATAAATTTTACTATACCCAATCCTAGTTTTATTTGCGAGCTTAGTTATTTTATTTCTTTATCGAAGCTTTCTTTTGGAGTTTACTTAGTGACTTGTAGATTCTAGAAGGATTATTAAAGGTAGCATAAAGAGCATAAAACTTGGCCTAAGTTAGATAATCTTGATGTCATCATGAGGGATGAGATTGAACTTAGATCATTCACACTTGATTATCACCCCCCATTAGTGTTTACCCCACTCGTAGATGCTAGTGCTAAGCATAAAACTTGATCACCTTAGATGGGAATATTTGGTGAAAATGGTTATGAAAACCTTAGAATGATGAGTCATTCTACTGAAATGTTTTGACATGTGTTATTGAACACCAGATGATTTTGATGATGAAAATGTTGAGGCATGAGCATTAACCCTTTATAAAACTGATGGTTATCTGGATGCGATACCATTCCAATTTTACCGTACAACCACAATACACGAAATTTGGGTAGGGCTTGACTGGAAGTTTATATACCTTAGTATGGGTTCCCTTGCGGCCAAGGTTTGAGCTGAGGCTACCTTGTGAAGATTGACCACCTGTGCAGTTCCCAAGATGACAGTTGGTCATGGTTGGGAGGCCAAACTCACAGGAGAGGTGCCTATACTAGGGCGTGTAATTGAAAGGTTAGGATTGATTATCCGCATACTGAGTATGGTGAATTCAGGATTGTTCCTGATAGATGTATCGAATATTGTGGTGAAAGTGTACCACCTCCACAGAGTGTCAAACTATTCGAATAGCCGCGTCCGCGGTTATGGACATTTGGAGTGGCCATACTGTTCCGCCGTCAGATGTTTTCAAAATGACTTGTAAATTGAATCATGACTTTGACTTGACCACAATAGGGTTGTGTTATTAAACTCACGTTCCCACTTAGGTGTTATAAAACTTTCAACTAGCTTTCTTTGCTTCTGAACTCAGTAGAGATAAATCTGGCTTTTTGCAAAACAACCTAGAGCTTAGTGTTCCTACTCAAAACCACTTCACTTGTTCGTCTTAGTTTGCGAGTACTTAAATAGTACTCATGGATTTGTCCCTGGCTATTCCCGTGGCCAGACTATGAAGAGGACTATCAGGAGTATGGACCGCAGGAAGGTTACGACAACTAGGATCATCTCCCATCGTCAGCATTGCCTGTGACCATGAAGATGGATTCTTCCCCACGCTGCCGTTATTATTACGTTATTCCGCTGCTATGATTGTATTAAGACTGGATCATGTGATCCTTTATTTGTTGAAAGACATTATGTATGGTTTGTAATCGATGATGTACTGTGATATCCAATCTGTTATGTCTCGCAAAAATGGTAATCCTAGGATTGCGATGTATGGCATAACAGGCATCTGGGATTAAAAATCCGGGTGTTGACAAGTTGGTATCAGAGCCATCCTGACCATAGGAGACCTAGTTTAGAATGGACGTTTGAATAAAAAACTTAGTTTCAAAACCAAGGAAATGAGTATTTATGAAAACTTATTCTCATTCTTATCACTTAGACTCTTTCATGAAAATTCATGTTCCTCAAAATTCTTGCAAACTTACATAAAATTTGACACACTTGATCACTCTACTAACTTACTCATCCTATATTCTTATAGATGGACGTGAAGTATAGCAAGTTCTATCAGTTGGGGAATGGAGGAGACCTCATCTTTGAGCGTGACTTGGACTAGATTTTGGAACTTCTGGAGCGTCCGCACCCCGAGTTCTTCGGAGCTCAACTCAACAATCAGGAAGAAGAGGAATTGCAATGGCTGGTTGTTGCAAGTCTCCGAGGAAAGATTGAAGACCCCACCTTAGAGGGAATTCAGTTCACCACCAGAGAGAACAACTGGCTAGATGGACTTGCTAGGGCCATGCAGGAAGCTCTTGTCCGTCTGTGTGGGCAGAGTATCAATCAGATCAAGGGTACTCGCTTTGAGTTCTATCCAAGGCGTGATGATACTGGACAGCCCTTGAGAGTAAAGGATCATCTGGGTCAGAAGTATTACGTATACCACCTCAGTTCATGATGTATGACCGACAGAAGGAGTTAGACAATGCCTGCTCCTGAGCCAACCACAAGTATGCCATCGCTGTCCAGAAGGACCAGACCATTGCCATGCTGGTGAAGGATCGCCAGTCTCGTCGCCATCAGCTCGACAAGAAAGAGCGGATCATTGCCCGTCTTTGCTACCGGATCACCGAGTTGGAGGAGACCGTCCACGAGAGGGACATGCAGCTTGAGGAGAGGGAGAACGTAGGAGAGGACCTTCATGGAGACCCCTACTCCTATCTCAGTGATGATGATGAATTTTTGGAGGATCATGCCATGGACTTCTTCACCGATGAGGATGACTTCGCCTTCATTGATGATGCTGAGGATGAGGATGAGGACACCGACTCCGAGGAGTAGTGGCACTTGAGCACTAGCGTTAGTGAGTTGTATCCGGTCCCACTGTATCGTAGTTTCCTAGAATGGTTCTTAAAACCATCTGTTTTCCTTGTTGTGGTGTGTGTTTGTATCGTGTGCTATGAATGAATGAAAGCAAGTTGCTAGAAAAATATGAGTCAAAATTTGAAAACTTTTCAGAAACAAAACCCCGAACCTTAGAAATCTCCCTCTTTTCTCATGATCTACCTCAATCTCCAGATGCCTCGCGAAGGAAGCACTTCATCCCCGGACCCGATGTTGCAAATATTGCAAATGTTGGTTTCTGACTGCGAAGCTGAAAGAGCCGAACGTCAAGCCAATTTAGCCACCGTTCAACACATAGCTCAGATGGCCAACAACAACCAAGGCCATGGAAACCAGGACAACCATGGATCCAAGCTCAAGAATTTCCAGAACACCAACACACCTATCTTCACTCAGTTTGAAGAGCCCCTAGATGCCGATGATTGGCTGCAAACTATGGAGAACAACTTAGAAGTTGCAGGAGTGGAAGCCAACGAGAAGGTACTGTTTGCCACCCACTATCTAGCCGGAGATGCAAGAGCATGGTGGAACAGCGTTCGCGCCATTAATGGAGGACAAATGATGACTTGGGATGAATTCGAAATCAAGTTTAGTAGAACCCATGTGCCATCGGGTTTGATCAAGAGGATGAGAGATGAATTCAGAGAACTGAAGCAAGGGAGGATGACAGTAGTTGAATACCGTGACAACTTTTTGTCATTGGCTAGGTATGCACTGGATGAGATTGACACTAAAGCTAAGAAGAAGGAGAGATTCCTGAACGGTCTGCATGATAAGATGCAAACAGTTTTAGTCAACATCCCATTTGCTGACATTGAAGCCTTAGTGGATTCTGCCATTCAGATGGAAGGCAAGATCAACCAATCCAATGAGAACCGCAAGCGTAGAATGATGCATCAACCAGAAACCCATCATACCCCAAAGTATCGCCCCAACCCGTCTCCAGGATTTGCCCCAAGAACCAATAGACCCACGATGAACCGTCCGACCTACCCCAACCGTGGAGGAGGAAACCACAACAACCCCGGCAACTCCAACAATTTCAACCATGCACCACCCAAGTTCAACAACAACAATGTCGCCACCAACACCAACACTGCCCGAGAACTGGAAGCAATGTTGTGCCTGTTGCAGCAAAGGACAAGTCTCAGGAGACTTGTTATTAATGTGGAACTAAGGGTCACTATTCCAATAACTGCCCCAAGAAGATTGCCGCACCCCCAATGCAAATGCCCCAGCTCAGCAACAACATTGTGTTCAACCCGAAAGAAGGTTTGCCCCAGGGAATTCGCTCAACCACAACGGCCGTCTGTTTATCATTCATGCTGAAGAAGTCCAAGAACCGCCAGATGTCATGTTGGGTATGTTTTCTGTTAACTCAGTACTTGCAAGAGTGTCGTTTGATTCTAGAGCACCGCACTCATTTTTTACTGAAGAATTTGCATGCACTAGTAAGATTCAACCAACCAAATTGAAGCATGTTATGATAGTTCAAATACCTGGTTCAACCACCAAAGCTAGACAAATTTGCAAGGCCGTACCTATCCGAATCCATGGCATATATTTTTATGCTAATCTAATAGTACTTGGAACTAAAGGTTTGGAAGTAGTACTAGGAATGGATTAATCGATTGTGCTACACAATGACTTGTAAACTAGGAATGGAACTAAAGGATTGTTCCTGACAGATGTATCGAATATTGTGGTGAAAGTGTACCACCTCTACAGAGTGTCAAACTATTCGAATAGCCGCATCCGTGGTTATGGACAGTTGGAGTGGCCATACTGTTCCGTCGTCAGATGTTTTCAAAATGACTTGTAAATTGAATCATGACTCTGACTTGACCACAACAGGGTTGTGTTATTAAACTCAAGTTCCCACTTAGGTGTTGTAAAACTTTCAACTAGCTTTCTTTGCTTCTAAACTCAGTAGAGATAATCTGGCTTTTTGCAAAACAACCTAGAGCTTAGTGTTCCTACTCAAAACCACTTCACTTGTTAGTCTTAGTTTGCGATTACTTAAATAGTACTCATGGCTTTGTTCCTGGATATTCCTGTGGCCAGACTATGAAGAGGACTATCAAGAGGATGGACCACAGGAAGGTTACGACAACTAGGATCATCTCCCATCGTTAGCATTGCCTAAGACCATGAAGATGGAGTCTCGCCCACGCTGCCGTTATTATTACATTATTCCGCTGCTATGACTGTATTAAGACTGGATTATGTGATCCTTTATTTGTTGTAAGACCTTATGTATGGTTTGTAATGGATGATGTACTGTGATATCCAATCTGTTATGTCTCGCAAAAATGGTAATCCTAGGATTGCGATGTATGCCATAACAGGCATCTGGGATTAAAAATCTGGGTGTTGAGAAGTTGGTAGGACTGAGCAAGGCATAACAATGCAATACTAGACATCATGATCCTATGAGATTCGATTGGGCAATACAACAAGATTCATAGGCCGCCATCCAACTGCATCTATGACTAGAAGTCCACCTTGGGGTTATCATCTGAACCCCCTCCAGTATTAAGTTGCAGCAACAGACAACTGCTTTAAGCAAAGTGTGTAAGGTAAATAATCCACTTGTTCCATGAACAAGAGACCGTTGTTTTCTCCCTATTGGCAACAACACATCTATAACCTTAGAGATTTCTGTCACTTCCCTTAGATTAAATAGAGGCATGAGCTCACTATCGAGCATAAATACCCCCTCTTGGAGTCACTAGCAACTACTTGGCCAGGATAGCTACTAACAACGGAGAGCTTGCAAGATCACAAACAACACAGACATGATAGAATCAATAAGACAAAACCATTAATAAATCTGACATAGTAATCACAATATCCATCAGATCCCCGCAAACACAACATGCATGATTACAAATAGATGAGATCTTGATCATGAACGGAGCTCACAAGATCTAGACATGAAAGCACAAAGGAGGAGAAACAACCATGTAGCTACTACATGGACCCGTAGTCCAATGTGGAACTACTCGCGCTTCATACCGGAGGGTGGCATGATGAAGAAGAAGGCCTCCGGGATGATCTATCCTCAGGCAGGGTGCCGGGAAGAGCTTTAGGTTCCCTTGATCTAGGGACGATGGTGGCGGCGGCTACAGACGGTTTCATGGAATATTGATCGGGTACTTAGGGTTTAGGCATCAGGGGCTTCTTATAGGCGAAGGAGGCCGAGGGGGTGTCCGAGGTGGCTGCACCCCCTAGGCGCGGGGTCGGCCCACCCACGCGTCCAACGGGTGTGGCCCCTCGAGGCCCTCCTCCGTCTCGTCTTCTGGCTCCATGTTCCCCACGGTAAAATATTGACTTTGGCTTTTGTCCCGTCCAATTCCGAGAATATTGATTTTCTGCCTTTCTAGAACCAAAAACAGAAGAAAACAGGCAACTGGCACTGTGGCATCTTATTAATAGGTTAGTACTAGAAAACATATAAAAACACCTCAAAGTGTAGAAAAAGCAAAGCAAAGTAGATACTAAACATGCATGTAACATAAAAAATTATAGATACGTTTTCGACGTATCAGCCTCCGGTATGAAGTGTGAGTAGTTCCACCTTGGACTACGGGTCCATGTAGTAGCTAGATGGTTGTATCTCCTCCTTTGTGCTACCATGTTTAGATCTTCTGAGCTCCGTTCATGATAAAGATCATCTATTTGTAATCATGCATGTTGTGTTTGTAGGGATCAGATGGATATTGAGATTACTATGTTAGATTGATTAATGGTTTTGTCTTATTGATTCTATCATGTCTATGTTGTTTGAGATCTTGCATGCTCTCCGTTTCTAGAAGCTATCTTGGCCAAGTAGATGCTAGTGACTCCAAGAGGGGGTATTTATGTTCGATAGTGGGTTCATGCCTCTATTTAATCTAAGGGAAGTGACAGAAATCTCTAAGGTTGTAGATGTGTTGTTGCCACTAGGGAGAAAACAACGGTCTCTTGTTCATGGAACAAGTGGATTGTTTAACTTACACACTTTGCTTAAAGAAGTTATCCGTTGCTTGCAACTTAATACTGGAGGGGGTTCGGATGATAACCTGAAGGTGGATTACTAGTCATAGATGCAGTTGGATGGAGGTCTATGTATCTTGTTGTATTGCCCAATCGAATCTCATAGGATCCTGAATGTCTAATATTGCATTGTTATGCCTTGCTCAATCCTGTCAATTTCCCTGCTGTAATTTGTTTACCCAACATGCCATGTTTGTTTATCTTAAGGAGAACACCTCTAGTGAACTATGGACCCCGGTCCAATCTTTACCATTGATACATCTTCCACTGTTACTGTTTACTTTCTACAAACCACTATTATCTTCCACACCATGCAGTTAACTCTTTATTTTCAGCAAACTGGTGAGTTGACAACCTCACTGTTCGTTGGCGCAAAGTCTTGAGTTTGTGTTGTGCAAGTTTACAAGTTGCTAGCAACACCTTGGAGTCGTTTCCTTCCACCTACTGGTTCGATAACCTCCGTTTCTTTCTAGAGGTAAAACTTGCAAATGTGGTCATTACACCTTCCTCTTGGGGCTTCCCAACGAAGCTTCCACGCACCATCAAGACTTTTCTGGCACCGTTGCTGTAAGACCCCACCTTTATAAGGTAATGGTCCATGTGATTGCAATGCTAGTCTCTGGATCAAATGCTAGCATCCACAGTTTAAGATTAAGTACACAAATACAAAAGTCTTTATTACATCGTCATTCCAGAGATAAACATAGTCTTTTACAACTCCATAGCCATAGGCTAGTACAAGAGTTCACAACATAAGTAAATAAAGTAAAGTCTTCATCTTCATGTGCCATAGGCAAGCATGTTGAGTGTAGACTCATAACCCTAATCCTCATCAGAGTAACCTGTAACATCATAAGTTATAGCCACAGAGGGTCAATACATTTGGAATTGTATTGGCAAGTGATAATATAGTAGAATAGTAGTGTCTATCATCTACATGAATTTGGCTAAGTGTAGCTTAGGCTTTCTTTGCTCAAAATAGGTTTTCCCTATCAGTTGAAAACACTAAGTTTTGTTTGACAAAACTCCCAAGGAAACACCAATAGACATTGGTGTACCTTCACCCTTGTTCAACCACAAGTTTTTAACTTAGAAATTGGGATGAGGAGATACTTGATAGCTTCAATGTCTTGATGCTCAAATTGTCCATTTCCGGGGACACGGCTAAGTACTTAGGTTTTTCCTTCTCGAGAGGTGGTGCACTTTACCCACAAGACTCTACATGCATCGAGATGAGATCTTTCAGAAGCCTTCCCTTAGACAAAATGGACGTGTTGCATCCTATCATCCTACCACCAACTTTTCATCTGGCTAAGTTATTGCAACCTATATGATCAAGGTAGAGCCCATATGCCATGTGGTTGCACTAGAAGCTTCTAAACACTAAGTATATCAAATCCCTTTGTTCCTGGGTGGCTTTCCACAAGTAAGATACACCAGGGAGGCCATTAAAATAGGCCCTGAGTAACCACTCAACACAAACCATTCTTTCCATTCCACCCAGGTGATTCATTCATATAGTTGTTTTATTAAGCAAAAACATAAGTCATAGACTTAGAAATATTCCATAGCATGAATATATTCCACCCTTGTTTTCTACTAGCTAGGCTAAGCATGATATCAACAAGTATTTTAACTTAGATAATTTCTACCAATACTAAAACTACTAGGTTTTCCCAAGGCATAGCATATATATACTTAGTAAAATTCTATGCAAGGCCTACTCAAAATAACACTAGTGCATAGCAAAAATAATAGGACAAATACATGTAGCACCACTTGCCTTGGTAGTTGGGGGAGTAGCAACAATCCTCATAATCACAATCACCACTAGCACCAAAATCTACACATAAAATGATAGCACCAAATTTACATTCAAATAATCAAGCAAAAATATATGAATGCATGAAAATGCAATGAAATGAATTTCCTACAGTAAACTATTCAAACCAAATAGTCCTTAACACAAAACTAACTATTTATAGTCTAAATAAACTTGAATTTGCTTTGGAAACATTTTCTATATAATTTATATAGTCTAAATAAGCCTATATTTGATTATGCAAATAAACCAAATTTTAGAGAATCAAAATACAAATTCAAGCCCACAGTAGTGTAGGATTTATTTTTCTGATTCCAACGATATCTTATTTTCATTTTTTGGATAAACACGCGGGTGGCACAAATGGCCACCGCGGCGGCTGTGCGTCGGACGGCGATCTTCTGGCTAGGCCAGAGGGTAGGGGTGAGGATACTGGTGCTTACCGAGGTCGTGGGGACACGGTGAAGCTCATCGTGCTCGTGGATGGGGCTGGGGCGCACAGACACGGCGACGATTCCTCATCGGAGTTGGCGTCGGTGTCGGGCTCGCTCGGGAGTAGTCGTTGGCGATGCTACAAGGCACGGAAAGACAAGCCAGAGGTGGCCTTAGACGCGCATGGACATGCCGAGTACACGAGTATTAACCAGAGGTAAAGGGGGGGCTAGGGTTTACCGAATTTGTTCACCGTAGTTGTTCGGGACAGTGGTGGTGTGAGCTTAATTGTGGACAGCCTAACGACGCTCAGAGGGTGGTGAGTGAGGGGAAAGGAGTAGAGAGGGGGTTTTCCCGGGTGGGCTCGTGTTGGGCCGTGGGAGTGGGCCGAGCCATTTGGCTGGTCTGCTCCTATTTTTTTTATGTTCTTTTTATTTTTCTGAATTGATTTTCTAAATAAGATTTGAATACTCAAAACAACTCCAAATCAATTCAAACTTCCTCAAAAAATTTATGAGACCAAGCTAGTGTCCAAGAGTGTGTAAAACACATAAATTTACTCATAATCACTTTGGCCCTTTGAAAAATAAATCAAAACCATGCCTCGTATGATAGATAAAATGGGCATTTGAAATGGTTCTGTTTGGATTGAAACTTTGAAATTTTTTGTGCTAGCTCTAAATGCTTTGACAATATGAATGCAATGCATGCTTTTACAAATCATGATTTTTGGGATGTTACAGTTGCCGGGGAGGCTAAGGACGGCTTCACAAAGGGAGTCTATCACAACCTTTCTCTTTACTTTGTTTTTGTTTTTCTTAGTTTCTTTTGCTTGGTTTTGTTTGCCTCTTTTTATAAAAAACTCCAAAAAAATAGTTTATTTTTTTTGCTTTCTCTTATCAAAAACACAAAAAATAGTTCCTACTCTAGTTGCTGGTCTGTTATTGCCTTGCTTTGTCATGCTTTCTATCAATGGATTATTTATTTGAAACTAGTTCTTATTGGCAAAGTGGGTTCACGGAAGAACAAAGGTATTATTATAAGGAACACCGGTTGTCACAAAAAGGGAAACACTTATAGGAACAAATTGATAAGTTGAATACTATTGCTAGAGACGTGTGCTCTACTTATAATGTTACTTATTGCTTTGATAAATCTTGTTGTTGTTGGAGGTATGGACACCTTCCTTTTCAATGTGAGTATAATGATAATGTTACCATATCTTCTTATGTTATGAGAAATTATGACTTTTATGATGTGGAACAAATTGAAGAATTTATTGCTTTCAAGGGTGCATTTGAACTTGCTAGTTTGCTTGAAAATACTGATGATGCACCTTATTAATATGAGGTTTATGAGATACTTAAATTTTGTTTTGATAATTACAAGGAAGCAAATGGATATATTCTTGAATATTTTAATAGATGCTTTCCATGCACGGAAGAGACTAATGCTTTGTAGGAGCCTATGGAAGAAGAAATTGCTGAAACTGGAAGCTCATTAGATGAAAAAGAGGAAAAGAGTGATGAACAAAGGAAGGAAGAATGGATCTACCCATGTATACCTTCTAATGAGAGTAACTCTTTACCTCTTACATTATTTAATTGCCCCCTATGCTTATCAAAGGAGGATGAATGTTATTGTTCCTGTGGATTCTTTTGAAATATCTGCTATGGGTAAAACTTGTGATAATAGTTATGCTCCTGTTATCTATGATAATCCTTTATTTGTGCCTAACTTTGAAATGCATGGTACTAAAGAGTTTTTCTTAGAAAATGTTTATGATAAAGCTCTAGATGATGGTCCTATATTGAATAATCAGTCTTCTTGTGATAAAATTGTTAAAAGTGGGTTGAAGGTTTTAATCCCACTAATTTTGAGCTTGATAAAAATTATGTGTTTGCAGATCATGAAAAGCATGCTTTATGTGATAGTTATATTGTTGAGTTTATTCATGAGGCTACTGAAAATTATTTTGAGAGAGGGAAACATGGTCTTATGTATCTAACAATATTAAGTTTCCCCTCTTTATGTTGAAAATCTTGAAGTTGCACTTATTTTGCTTTCCTATGCCTATTGCTTTGTGCTTTCATGACTTGTTTCTTTACAAGATTCCTATGCATAGGAAGTGGGTTAGACTTAAATGTGTTTTGAATTTGCTTCTTGATGCTCTCTTTTAATTCAATTCATATTTCTTATGTGAGCATCTTCTCAAATTATCATGCCTAACTTAAAGGCGTTAAAGAAAAGTACTTATTGGGAGATAACCCAAAAGTTTTATTGAGTATTGGAAGTAATTACTTCAGTAATGACCTCTCCTTATCCTTTTTTGTTTGCTTTTTGTGCCAAGAATAACCTCTAATGAGAGGGAAGTAAGATTTGGGGAGTTGCTGTCCCGAAACAGATTTTTGTGCTCCACCGTAAAAATTCGTGTAAAATATCTATAAGTCGTATTGAGCTGATATTTTCTGAATAAATCCCCCAGTATGTTAGATAACGTTCATTAGTTCAACACTTTTTGATTTGAGCGACATAAGGTCTTCTAAAAATCGGTTTCTACATGTTGGTCTGTTTTGACAGATTGCTGCCATTCTTTGCATTTGCTTCTTATTGATTCCTTTTTGGGTTCTTTTTGGAAAATTGAGCTTTTTGAGGGAATTGATACAGTAGATTGTGTTTTTAGTGAAAGTTTTGCTGTTCTAAAGCTAAAACCAAAGGTCTATTATCTTTTGAATACACTAATGTTGCTAATGAAGATTGTGTGAAGTTTTGTATGAAGGAAAATTTTCAGGTGCAGAGAAAGAATGATGTAATGAGATGAAGAATGGACAAAAGCTCAAGCTTGGGGATGACACCTCATGTCACCCCAAGAAATATTGAAAAGGTACAAGCGTCAAAGATTGGGGATGCCCAAGGCATCCCCTTCTTCATCAATAAAAATCTCAGGTCTTTCTAGACACTTCGTTTTTACTGTTCCATGCACAATTTTGTTGTTCTTGGAGCGTCTTAGTTTTTGTTTGGTTTGCTTATTTTTCTTGAATAAATTAGTTTGGACCCCCATTCTCGCTGTGTTGTTTCAAATAAGTTGATTGGTGTTGGAGAGGAGTATAAAGTTCTTGCTTAAGTAGTACAAGAGGAGCTTGCTTTGACTGTGACTTAGACTTTATCATGTCATGCTAGGTGTTATTTTGACTTTATGCTTAGTGATTATTTTTGTAGCATGACTTGTTCCAAACAATTGGGATTGCTTAATGTGCCTTTAAGGAATCATGTGTTGTTTTAGCATACAAAAGCATAGTATTATGGTATTCTCCTTTGATGCTTTCTTTGGGTTGACTTGGCACATGCTCACACCATGTTATGACTATGAACAAGTCACCATAGCCTCTTTTATCATTTAGTCCTTGACTTGTATTACCACTTTATGCTTTGATTAGTAATGTTTGTCGCTCTCCATGATTATGGCCATTGTTGCTCCCTTAGTTGGTCGCTCCCTGTTGGGGATATGCTATATGGGTATCCTCATAGCATGTATCCTATCCGGATAACCCGGGTGGCCCACAGTTGGTAGCATGGCCCATGGCCTGCTGGGCGGCCCAGTTATATGTATCCGGAAGGGAGGCCCATGCCGGATAAAGGAAGGCTACGATGGAGTCACTGACGTACCCGGAGCCTTGGAGTACAAGACACACAAGACTAGTAATAGATGGTGTAGGACTCTGTAACCTGTACGGCTAGGACTTTTCCCTGTAACTCTAGGACCTGGCGACTATATAAGTCGGGCCTATGGGAGACTTTAGGGCACGATCAAGTAGCGATTAGCACACACCTCGCACATCGAACCTATCTCTGTAACTCGGCGTATTGCCCTTATAGTGATTTATAGCAGGAGTAGGATTCCGCCACCGTTGTGGGATCTGAACCTGGGTAAGCTGTGTTACCTCGTACCCATCAACCGTCCGCCTTCCCCCACGTCTCTAAACACGCACTGTGAGGACCCCTCCATGGCGTACTCGTCGGCAATACCACGACACTCCCAGTCTTTTGCTAGCCACAACTTGTATGATTAAGCTCTACTCATGCATCCAACTCCCAAGAAACCAAGTTATTCCAAAGTGTGCACTATAAATTCCTATGCATGGTGTGTTACACATTCCAAGTATATTCTTGTTTTCATCTACCTTCCAATTAAAAAGTATTTTGTTATGTGAAAACTTAGTGATTAAAGCTCTCACAAACTTGATGGAACACTTTATTTTCTTGCCCCTAATAAACTTGAACCATTGTGTCATCTATGTTGTATATGCTTGCACTTATACGTTGGGATTTTCAGAACCGTGTTGTCACGCGGAACGCTTTCAACATTGCACTTGTACTTTGTACACCGTTGATATCATGCTCTTTAGTATGGATGTTCGCGGAAGGATCAATGTCGGATCTCTCTTCGGATTTTGCCGGCAAAGATCAGAAAAATTCAAGGCCCACCCAAACCGCCCCTGTGCAGGATATAACGATGGAAGATCACTGCAAGTCCGCCGGCTTCACCCGTGAGTCTGGACAGCAGAGATCCAAGTTCGTCGGCGTGGTTACCATCTTTGATCTAGCGCGTTGCATCCAGAGAGAGGGCGAAAACCACCACGATTACCTGGCCAGGTGGCTCCGCATCCGAGCCGATCTGGCCCACTACCCCAATGATGATGCTATGTATCAGTTTGTGGAAGGACTGGACCATGGCACGCTTCTCCGGCATTCTCTAAGGCGGCAGCAGGCTTCAGGATGCCTTACCTTCGAAGGCATGGTGAGCACCGTCAACAACTACGCGGAGGCTGAAGCGACAGCTTAGACAGCGCTTGCGCTCATTGACGGAGCCCCTCTGATTCGGCCACCGCCACCACCACCTCCGGCCGCCATCACCGCAGCGGCGCCGCCACCCCCATTCATCGTCGCTGCTGTTGCACCTCCACCCCCCGTCATTGAGGAAGTCCTGGCACCCTCCGACTCTGTGATTGACACGCTCTACGCCGACTTCAGTGCAGACTCAGAGGAGATAGATTTCAGTCCAGAGGAGCTAGACTCTGCCATGCAGGAGATGGAGGAGGAGTACATGCACGACGAGCAAGCCAACAATGCCTTCACGTCTCGAGAGGTGTTCGTCACCATCGGGACAACGATGGATGAAGATCAACCCAGACGAGCTCCGCCTACAGCGCTGGAAAAGGGGAAGGGGCCACTTATTGCTGCCGACGATGATCGCGCAAAGGTCATGCCTCCTCCGACTAACCTAGTGCAGCAGCCGTAGGAACTCGGCACTGGCCCGAACAACAACAACCCCGCAAACTTGCCGCCTCCGGCATCAATGTCTACTTCTGCCCAAGTTACTCCAGCTGATAGAGTGATGTACAGCAATCTCCTTGTTGAGACACTGGCCGTTGCTCATATCCGGAATGTGACTCAGATTGACGAGAAGCGCCAACAACTACTGGAGGAAGCGCAGGCCATTGCGGAGCAAGGCGCTAAGCTAGATCGAGATCTGGTCAACGCGTATAAATCTGCTGCAGCAGCAGAAGGCCAAGAAAGCTCCGACTCGCGTCATCAACGATCCTGGTGTACGGTGAAACCTAGGATGGGCTCCCCCGAAGCCGGCACATGCCAAGCCATACATTGACAGTGAAGGCAAACAGGTGATGCCGACTCCACTCCTCAACCTCGCCGTCGCCAAGACCCTTCTGGAACAGGATAGATCGCTCGAGGCAGTGGAACAGGTCTATGACCTAATAGCCAAGGCGGTAAAACAACATGAAAATGCCACTTCTCAGAGGCTTGAGTCGGACCTAGTGTTTTGCCAGTCTAGCCAGCATAAGCCGCCAAGGGAAAGATCTCCTCTTGATGTTGGTTCACCGACGGGTTCATCAGAACGAAGATGGAGGGATGCGCGCAACAGGAAGGATGCTATCCCCATATCCTCCGACCATGGAGAAAAGGCCCGACCTCGTCGCCCATAGCCACCGCCCCGCTCCCCCCGACATCGTGAAGACCCCAAGGTTCACCATCGTATGGATATGCCCCCGCCAAGGCAGAGCGTCATCGTCATCC
The DNA here is from genome assembly GCA_030063025.1 of Avena longiglumis. Taxonomy (NCBI): domain Eukaryota; kingdom Viridiplantae; phylum Streptophyta; class Magnoliopsida; order Poales; family Poaceae; genus Avena; species Avena longiglumis. The sequence goes on from CP125978.1 coordinate 368,286,725, forward strand.
GCGACAACGCAAAGCAGACTCATCATAACGGAGAGCGCAACCAAGGACACAAGAGCAGGTCGCGCCATGACCCTCCACGTCCGACAAGCAATCGCGACAAGCGTGAGGCACGCAGGAGGGTAATAGCAAGAAGGCTAACCCACCTCCGCCTCCGCCTCTGTCGCCACCTAGCAGTCACCATGGCGGAGGAGGCCCGCGTCATTCACGCAGCCCATCCCCTGTTGACAAGAAGAAGAAAACCCCGGAGCCGTACAACGCGCGTTCACGGATCGATAAGATCCACGAGGCCCGGGAAGGACCATACCTGGGACCATGTTGCTTTGGACCTGCGATACGGTCCGCAACTTACCCCAAAGGTTTCCAGATTGACAATACCATCAAGCCCTATGACGGCACCACCAAGCCAGCTACATGGTTGCAGGATTACGGCAACACGGTGGAGATCGCCGGGGGTAACCCCAACGTCGCCGTCAAATACCTCCCTCTAATGTTGGTGGGCACAACCCGTCAATGGATTGATGACTTGCCGGAGAAATTCATCTGCAATTGGTTGGACATGCAAGAAGCGTTCATTAAGGACTTCGAGGGTACGTACAAACGTCCCTGCACTGTTGGCGATCTACAGTGGTGCGTGCAAGAGAAAGACGAGACATCTCGCGCCTACCTCTTCTGCTGGCTGGATATGTAGAATTCCTGCGCAGGAGTGCACACTCAGACCGCCATGTCCGCCTTCATCGATGGGTTGGAAAGGGGCACGTTGCTCCGACATAAGCTGAAGCACTTGCAGGACAATCACCAGCTTGACTTGAACCAGATGATTCAGTTGGCCAGTGAGTTCGCAGCTGCCGACGACGATGCTCGCGGCTCTCTGCCGGCAACGGCCGTTCCAACTCAAGCTCGGAGGAACATCAGAACAAAGCGGAAAACCACTCCAGAAGAAAAGCAATCTCCCTACATGGTCGCCATGACCTTTGCAGGACGAGGTGATGGCGGACAACGTGGCCGAGGACGGGGACCTGGTCGTGGGCAGTAGCGAGGAAGTGAAACTACCTCGGCACCACTCCGCGTTCCCCAAACCTACGAAGAGTACCGCGATATGTCGTGCCTCGTACACCTCGACGCCAACGGTAAATCCACTCACACCAATCGACACCGCAAGTTCGTCAACGACCTCAAGGAGGACCCGGAGTCCGACTACAAGCGAAGTCGGAAGAACAGACCGCGAGGCAAGGGCAAGGGGAAGAAGAAGGAGGAGAAGTCCAAGGATTCAAGTGACATGGATGAGGATGTTGACCCCAAGCACGCCGCCAAGAGCGACGACAAGGGCAAGAACCCCTTCGTGAAGAAGGCGCCAGTCTACCACACTTTCCTTGGCACCCCCACCGTCCGACAACAGAAGACCTCTATGAGGATACTGATGTCCACTCTACCCCCAGTTCTCCAGTACCTGCGCTGGTCGGAAGTTCCAATTACTTGGGACAGGACGGATCACCCAGACCTCATCCCTACGGAGAACCAATACGCCATGGTCATCAACCCCTTGATTGACGGCGTGGAGTTCACCAAGTGTATGGTGGATAGTGGAAGTAGCATCAACATCATGTACCTGGATACACTGCAGAAGATGAACTTGATGGAGGCAAACCTAAGGCGGACCAACACCATCTTCCACGGCGTAGTTCCTGGTCAGGAGGCTCAGTCCCTTGGGTGCATCACACTTCAGGTTGCCTTTGGCGATGTTAATAATTACCGCCAAGAGCGCATGACCTTTGAGGTGGTCCCCTTCAAGAGCGTGTACCACGTCATATTCGGCCGCGACATATTCCACAACTTCATGGCCAAGCCATGCTTCGTCTACACCAAACTCAAGATACCCGTACCAAACAGTGTCATCACTGTATCCGGAAGCTTTACCAAGGCAAGGGACTGCGAGATTAATGAAGCAACCTTCGCGGAAGCTATCCTCTATAGCAAAGAATTCAAAGAGATCCAGAGCAAGTTCGATGACTCAGAGATGCCCACGTCGAAGAAGCAGATCTCCGACTCCGCTCCTGCATTCAAGGCCGCCATCGAGACCAAGCCAGTGGAACTTGTGGTAGGTGATGCCTCCAAGACCACCGCCATTGGGACGAACCCGGATCCCAAATAGGAAAGCGCGCTCGTCGAGTTCCTCCATGAGAACAGGGGCATCTTTGCCTGGCAACCTGCCGACATGAAAGGTGTACCTATGCAACTTGTCGAGCACAGCTTAAACATTGATCCAAAATTCAAACCAGTGAAACAACCTCTACGACGCTTCGGAGACAAGAAGAGACACGCCATTGGCAAAGAGATTGCTAGGTTACTTAAGGCTAGATTTATCCGAGAAGTCCTTCACACCAGATGGGTGGCCAATCCTGTACTTGTTCCCAAAAAGGGAACCAAAGAATTAAGAATGTGCGTTGATTACACCGGCTTGAACAAAGCATGCCCCAAAGATCCGTTTGCTTTGACTCACATTGACCAAGTCATTGACTCGACGGCTGGCTTGGAACTTTTGTGTTTTCTTGATGCATACTCAGGACACCACCTGATCAAGATGAGGAAGCCAGACCAATTGGCCACTTCGTTCACTACCCCATACGGCACGTTTTGCTATGTTACGATGCCCTTCGGGCAGAAAACGCAGGTGCTACGTACCAGCAGACAATGCAACATTTCCTTCACGACCAAATTGGTCGGAACGTTCATGCCTATGTGGACGATATAGCGGTGATGTCTAAAAAGTCAAATGACTTAATCTCCGACTTAAAAGAAACCTTTGATAATCTCCGAAAATACAACATGATGCTTAACCCTAAGAAGTGTGTCTTCGGGGTTCCAGCCGGCAAATTGTTGGGCTTCATCGTTTCCCTGCATGGAATCGAGGTCAACCTATAGAAAATCAAGGCCATCTTAAACATAAACCGTCCGACATGCCTAAAGGACATTCAACGACTAAAAGGTTGTGTTGCAGCAGTTAGTCGGTTCGTCAGCTGACTTGGAGAGAAGGCTTTGCTGCTGTACAAGTTGCTGAAGAAGGCGAACAAATTTACGTGGACGGACGAAGCAGATGCAGCATTGAAGCAGCACAAGGAGATTCTTTCCTCAGCGCCCATCCTTGCAGCACCCGAGCCTGGAGAGCCCCTATTAGTCTACATGGCAGCAACAAACCGGGTAATCAGCATCGTCGTCGTGGTAGAGCGGAAGGAACCAGGCTATGAGCACGGAGTTCAACGACCAATTTACTATGTGAGCGAGGTCTTGACGGAGTCCAAGCAGCGTTACCCGCACTACCAGAAGATAGCTTATGGAGTATTCCTTGCTTCTCGGAAGCTGGGGCATTACTTTCAGGAGCACCCAATCACAGTGGTGAGCAAGACTCCACTTTCCGACATTATCAACAATAGCGACGCTACGGGAAGGGTCGCGAAGTGGGGCATTGAACTTGCCGCCTTCAAGATCACCTACAAGAGACGTGATTCTATCAAGTCACAAGCCTTGGCGGATTTTATCAAAGATTGGACGGAGATGCCAGATGCTACTCCGTTGTTGGAACCAGAGTACTAGGTGATGCACTTTGACATATCAAAGTTGCTCAACGGCTCAGGGGGCTGGTGTATTGCTATAGTCACCAACTGGCGACAAGCTACACTATGGTTTGCAAATCCACTTCGAGGCTACGAACAACATGGGAGAGTATGAAGCACTCATTCATGGATTACGCCTAACCAAGGATATTGGCATCAAGCGCATAGTTTGCTGTGGAGATTCTGACTTGGTTGCCCAGCAGGTGGCTGGCACCTGGAATGCGCGGAACCCTATGATGGCGGTATATCGAGACGAAGTGGACGATATAGCCAAGAGCTTCTTGGGCTACGAAGTCAAGTATGTGCCTAGGGAGCAAAATGAGGCGGCTGATTTGCTATCTAAGCTTGGATCAGGGCGCAAACAAATTCTGCTAGGGGTTTTTCTAGAGCATCTATGAACACCATCCGTGAAGGGAGCCGACATCGACAACCCGGATAGAGCTGACTCATTCGTCCACATGGTGGCAAAGGTCCCTCCGGCTTGGACAAAACCGTTCATGGAATATCTCGAACACGGAACTTTGCCCGACGAAGAGGTCGAAAGATGGCAAATAGTACGACAAGCAAAGGGTTATACCATAATCAATGGACAACTCTACAAAAGGAGCACTACTGGTGTATACCTAAAGTGTGTTTCCTAGCTAGAAGGTATTGAAATCCTACGCGAAATCCATCTCGGAGATTGCGGGAATCACGCCGCTCCTCGATCGTTGGTCGCGAAAGCCTTTCGGCAAGGATTCTACTGGCTGACCGCGAAGGTGGACGCCGACAAGATGGTTGAGACATGCATGGGATGCCAGTATTATGCCCGACAACCACATGTTTCTGCTGAAGAATTGCGAACAATACCAATAACTTGTCCGTTTGCAGTCTGGGGGCTAGACATGGTGGGACCGTTACAAACGACACCATGTGGGTTTACGCATCTGCTAGTAGCATTTGATAAATTCACTAAATGGATAGAAGCTAAACCCATTAGAAAGCTTGATGGGGCAACTTCCCTCAGGTTTGTCCGGGATCTAGTGGTGAGATTTGGTCTCCCACATAGCATTATCACTGACAACGGCAACAACTTGTCACTCGGAGAAGTGGAGGCTTATTATTGGGAGAAGGGCATCTGACTTGAACTTGCATCTGTGGCACATCCACAATCCAATGGTGAGGTCGAGCGAGCCAATAGATTAATTCTGCAGGGAATCAAGCCACGTGTTGAGGCACCGCTACATAGAGCAGCTGGAGCCTGGGCGGAAGAATTACCATCTGTGTTGTGGAGTTTATGAACTACACCCAACAGATCCACCGGATACACCCCTTATTTCATGGTATATGGAGCAGAAGCCATCCTACCTTCCGACATACTTCACGATGCACCAAGAGTCGCCGCATATGACGAAGATGACGCTGAAGAATCCAGACGCCTAGATGTGGACCTTCTCGAGGGGGAGCGCGTTTTGGCATGCCAAATATCCGCCATCTACCAGCAGAAGCTACGCAGCTACCATAGTCGCCGCGTTTGGCATCGCTCATTTAAAGAGAGGGATTTGGTGCTCTGACTTAAGCAGAAGAAGTCACACAAATTATCGCCGCCATGGGAAGGACCGTTCATCATAAGCAAGGCGCTACTCAATGGGTCTTACTACCTCATTGACAATCGTGAACTGAAGGATAGACCCAACAAGGATCATAAGCGTAAGCGACGTGACCCGGATGATGACTACCCGGAGCTTGATCAGCCATGGAACATAGCACAACTACGTCCTTTTTACACTTAGCATTTTTTATCTAATTGTGTACCTCTTATATGATCAATGAAATAAAGCTCTCTGGTTCACTCATATTTCTGAGTCTTTTACCTCCTTTAGTGTTCATTTTTGGATCATATAAAACCTTTATGCATAAGTTTTGCGATTGCACTTGTGAAAATTCCGCCCACGAGCGTTAGCTTAAGTTTTCTGGTCTACACGTTCTTTGTCGTTTTTATGTGGATTCTGGAGTAGTGACTTTTGGCACTTATTGTCGGCGATTTTGTGCTTAGGTTATTGATGGTGCCATTGGGCATCATCGCCTGAGCGCATGGTTCCGACAACGAGTCTTCCGACTCACGAAAAGTCAAGCATAAGAACCAAAGTAATGGATAAGCCATCACTTGCTTAAAAAAATATATACATGCTGGAAACTATTTATTAAGTAGCAGGACATACATCATTGTTTTCCGCCTTAAGTTAATACATAGTTTTTTCTGCATACGCATCAAAGATGAAACAAATATTACAAGTTGTTTTTCATTCCTTTGGCGCAGGCGACTTGGAAGCAGCGTCATCAGCAGAAGGATAATCACCCTCGAAGTCGGCAGTATGAAGAGACTCGGAGGAGCTTTGGTTGCCTCCATCGATGGTATCCATCGGCACGAAGACGTTGACGTTGACTAACTTGACAACTCTGGTGTCATAACCCGCGAGTGACGACAAAATGGACTCATGGTTTATCTCCTTGCCATCGTCATCCACGTCGGGAATGCCAGATGTTACCGTGTCAATGTCGGCATCTTCGTAGTGTGCCTTTAACATCGACAGCGCCATCCTTGCACCTGCCCATGCACATGAAGCTTTACAACTTGTGATACGCTCGGGGGCTCGGCGCAGGATATCCGAGAACTTTGCCACAAAGTATGATGCCTTGATGTTGATATGGAGGGGCTTGGCAATCTCTTTGGCTTGCGCGATGGCGGTGTTGATGAAGTTGCCGGCAAGAACCATGCATTCCTTTGCTGGAGGAGGCGACCGGGTTAAACCCATAGGAGCTGCAAATTCTGGCAAGGAGCACATGAGTTCAAAAATTCAGAGTATCTAGACTACAGAAATCCAAGACTAAGAATCACTTACTGAAGATGCTAGCCTCAGCTTGCCAGAGGGTATCCGCCAAGGAGTCCCGTTCTTGTTGGAGGAGCTTGTACGCTTCATGGTGGCGCTAATTTTGCTCATCGGCAGCTCTCTTCTGATCTCTTAAGATCGAGATCTCCTCCTTGAAGCGGTTCATCTCCTCAATGGCGGAGTCCTGCAGGGATTTCATTGATTCTTCATGCATCTTCAACATGTCCTTCCTCTCCTGCTTAAGGATCTTGTTCTCGCTATCCAGCTCCTAAATGTGCTTGGATTGCTTGACAATATCCTTAGCCTTGGCAATGGTTTCTGCAAGTCGGAGAAAGCAAAGTATACAGTGAGTACTCGGAGAATACACAAGTTTTAGTCGGAATACGAAAAAGAAAGGAAAAACAGACGCTTGCTCTTGATGATCTGTTCCTTCAAGAAGGCAGTTTTACCCTTTTAGGCTTCCAGGTCCGTGCGCATCTTCTGATACTTGTTGTTGGTCATGCCCCTCCGAGCATTCTCGTTCTGTGGAAAAAAGAAAAAAGTTAAACGTTGTTTGGTCTACTTGGAGCATCTAGCCGAAAAATTTCCACCTAGATGCTTGGGGGCTACAGTGAGAGTTTTTAACTTAGAAATATGCTTAGTCTTTCTTTAAGCATCTAGTCGGAACTAATTCAGTTTTCGATCACAAGCTTGGGGGCTACAGTATAAAGTTTTAACTCAGGTATATGCTTAGCTTTTTCTTTAAAGCATCTAGTCGGAACTAATTCAGTTACAACTAGAGGCTTGGGGGCTACAGTATTGAAATTTATAAACACTGCGTATGCTACTCTTAAAGCATCTAGTTAGAATAATTCATTCCACCTATATGCTTGGCGGCTACAGTGAGAAGTTTTCTACTTTAGTCACTCTTAGAGCATTCAGATGCAAATACCTATGGTTTTCCGTCATCCTCGGGGGATACAGTGGGATACTCATATGAAATGCAAAAGGCAAATAAAACTTACAAGTGCAATGATCTTGAGGTTGGTAGCACTCTCAGCCAGCAGCTTGCCGAAGGATGCACTGTTTCCTTGCAAGATCTCTGCTTGCCGGAGAAGCTCCTCTAGACCGCACGTCGGAGATGTCGGCACCACGCCAGGAACCAGAGCAGTGCTACCCGGCGTAAGTACCGGATATACTATCTTTGGATATTCTACAGTTTTCTTGGGTGAGGGGGCGCGGCCTACGGCAGAAGTACCAGCTTCCACCACCGCCTTACCGCAACCGATGGAATCCTTAGCCGGAGCTTCAGCCATTTGGTGTGTGGCACTTTCCTGTGTCTCCTGCTCGCTGACGACAGCAATCTCGGTAGAGGCACCTGAGTCCACATCCATGGCGGAAGGGCCAGATGCTTCCTTAGCTTGTGAGCTTGTCGGAGCGGAGGAAGTCTTGACGGTAGGAGTGACAGGGGTGATGGCGGGAGATGCGTCACGATGCAGCATGTCCTTGATGGTTCTAGAAGCCCCCAATGTTTTGGAGGTCTTCTTCAAGCTGGTCGTGGCTTTCTTCCTGAAACGTGCAAAATGCATAAGTACGGGAATACGACAGACAAATAGACAATGTCGGAGAAAAAGAAGCTTACACAAGAGGTGGTGCTTTGGCAAAGGGGATCCCGGTAGTCTTTCTTTTCTCTGCCTCCAGGGCGGCGATAGTCTTTTTGGAGGCTCCACCCTCCGTCTTCTTCTTCTTGCCTCCGTCGGCAGCGTCAGAGGTGGAGCTCTTCCGCTTTCGCGCCAATGGAGCATCGTCGTCAGACACGACGGTGACTTCCTTCATCTTTGGATCATAGATTTGAGGAGCCATGTTGTCCTCATCTATGTCGCTAAGCTGTAAGGTGAAGAACCACCGTGTTAGATGAGATGGTAATGGCTAGACGGAAGAACTGGAGTATATGTCATACACGGAAAATAAACAGTTACCTTTGGGCACTTGCTCTCTACGAACATGTCGTAGGTGATGGTGAAGCCATGATTCTTGTCCTTCACCTTGACGATGTCCTTGAGGCGAAGCCTGACGGAGTCGCTCGAGAAGTTGTCCACGGAGATGCGGAGGCTATCCCTTCTATCGTTGGTATACTCGTGCATCAGCTTCGCGCGGTGCTGCAGAGGCTGGATTCGCCTGATGAACTAGCACATGGCTAGGTCCAAGCCGGTCAAACCCGTCTCTACGAACCATTCTATCCGCCTTATGGCGCGGGAAGCTTCGATGTCGGAGGGAAGGGAGGCCTGGTATCTCCATGTCGAGGCTTCGGCAGCGGCTCCATCGACGAAGTCCGGGTACGTTACTTCTCGGTTAGACAGAGGGATATCTGGACCGTAGAAGTAAGTACGCTGCTAGTTCTTGCAAGACTCGTGGCCGACAATGTCGGGGAACCGCCGTCCAGGACGGATCTTGAAGCTAATGGTGCCGCATTTTCTAAGTTCATCTTTGCTGGCTCTGGCTTCGTGCTTGACGGTGAAGAATTACACAAAGAGATCTAGCCTAGGCCTAATCCCTAGGTAACCCTCGCAAAGTGCCGCGTAATTGCTAAGCGCTAGGATACTGTTGGGAGAAAGGTTTTGGGGCTGTACTCGGTAGTGGTTCAAGACGGCAAGGAAGAAGTTAGAGATGGGAAGGGAGACGCCGCGTACCAATTGTGCTTTGAGGTACACCTTTTCTCCGGCTTGGGGAGAAGGTGTGACCTCACCGGCCGGCGCCGCCCGCCAGGCGAGCCCCTCCGTCATGGGGAGGTAACCCTCGACAATCATCTCCTTGATGTCACGGTCCGTGATGTCCGAACCGCGCCAATCGCCTTTGTGGGAGTCATTGTCCTCCTCCAGCAGCTCCAGCACCGCTCGATTGTGGTCGCTGCCGGTGGTATCGACCACCGAAGAGACGGGGATGACCAGTACTTATGGGGGCACGACGATGGAGCTCGCCGGCTTTGCCGCGGCTTCGCCCAACGCCGCCATCGAGGGAGTAGAACTGCTGCTGGCCATTGCGTGTGTTTGGAGGTGACTGGTAGGATTGGGAGTTAGGGTTTTTCGCAAGGTTGCACGGAGAGCTCGAGGGGGTGCTCGCTGGAGGAAGAAGATGATGCAAGTAGAGAATGAGGTGAAAAGTACAAATTCCATGGCAGTTACTATTTATGATCTCCAGCATCGAGATTCGTGCAGCTTGATCGGACGGTTGCCGCGTAGACGACGTGTGCGCGAACATGCGCGGAAATTTCGCCACGTCCCAACCGTCGCCGCCAACGGTTCGTATCGCTCGCGCGGGAAAAGTGGACGTGATTGCGTTCTCTGCATGTGCGAGTTACGAGGTGTTGCTGACCTACGTCTACATCGCCCTAGCTGACATAGGAAGATGAACCATCACATCAGAAGATTCCGGCATGGACGGATCTAGTCCGGCTACGGAAGAGTACGATGGAAGATTCAGGAATTCTCCGGCTTACTAATTGAAGATGGAGAAAACCTTGCAGGGTTCTTTGGGAGGACTACAAGATATTGCTTGACGATTTGCTGACATCCATCTAGACGGAGCATTCCACGTGAAGAGGCAAGACGGCGCAAGATCTCAGAGTTCTCCGGGGGCTACTGTTGGGGATATGCTATATGGGTATCCTCATAGCATGTCTCCTATCCAAATAACCCGGGTGGCCCATAGTTGGTAGCATGGCCCATGGCCTGCTGGGCAGCCCAGTTAGATGGATCCAGAAGGGAGGCCCATGCCGAATAAAGGAAGGCTACGGTGGAGTCACCGACGTACCCGGAGCCTTGGAGTACAAGACACACAAGACTAGTAATAGACGGTGTAGGACTCTGTAACCTGTCCGGCTAGGACTTTCCCTCTAACCCTAGGACCTGGCGACTATATAAGTCGGGCCTATGGGAGCCTTTAGGGCACGATCAAGTAGCGATTAGCACACACCTCGCACAGCGAACCTATCTCTGTAACTCGGCGTATTGCCCTTATAGTGATTTATAGCAGGAGTAGGATTCCGCCACCGTTGTGGGATCTGAACCTGGGTAAGCTGTGTTACCTCGTACCCATCAACCATCCGCCTTCCCCCACGTCTCTAAACACGCACTGTGAGGACCCCTCCATGGCGTACTCGTCGGCAATACCACGACACTCCCAGTCTTTTGCTAGCCACAACTTGTATGATTAAGCTCTACTCATGCATCCAACTCCCAAGAAACCAAGTTATTCCAAAGTGTGCACTATAAATTCCTATGCATGGTGTGTTACACATTCCAAGTATATTCTTGTTTTCATCTACCTTCCAATTAAAAAGTATTTTGTTATGTGAAAACTTAGTGATTAAAGCTCTCACAAACTTGATGGAACACTTTATTTTCTTGCCCCTAATAAACTTGAACCATTGTGTCATCTATGTTGTATATGCTTGCACTTATACGTTGGGATTTTCAGAACCGTGTTGTCACGCGGAACGCTTTCAACATTGCACTTGTACTTTGTACACCGTTGATATCATGCTCTTTAGTATGGATGTCGTCAATGTAAAATAAAAGGGGAGCTTGTAAGTCCATGGAGTTATGTATGTGTGTTAGAGAAATGCCTGGGCCGCTAGCCTAAGCGAGGCATAATCATGGTGGCAACTTGCAGCATCACCATAATGACATCTATGAAGCTTTCTTCTTATAAAAAGGGGCATATTAAAAAGAGGAAAGAGAGAGAAAAGCACCATATTCCCATGGTAAATAAGAAGATTGTTGAGATGCTCATTGTCTGTTTGCCTTGTCATTTTGATTATGGGATAGCTCATGTATCATGTGCAAGGGGTACCCCGTTGGCGTTTCTCTATGATACACATGTACTTATTATGACAAGAACTTACATGTGACTAAATGATACGTCAGAAAGGTATCTATAATTTTTTATGCTCCATGCTTGTTTAGTATCTACTTTGCTTTGCTTTGTCTACACTTTGAGGTGTTTTTATATGTTTTCTGGAACTAACCTATTAACAAGTTGCCACAGTGCCAGTTGACCGGTTTCTTCTATTTTTGGTTCCAGAAAGGTAGAAAATCAATATTCTCGGAATTGGACGGGGCACAAGGCAAAGTTAATATTTTATCGTGGGCAACACAAAGCCATAAGACAGGACGGAGAAGGCTCACCAGGGGGCCACACCCCCTGGCCGCGTGGGTGGGCCCACCCCACGCCTGGGGGGTGCATCCGCCCTGGTGGCCCCCTGGCTCGCCCATTCGCCTATAAGAAGCCCCCGATGCAGAAACCCTAGGCACCCGATCAAAACTCCACGAAATTCTTTGTAGCCGCCACCACCATCGTCCCTATATCGGGGGGATCTGAAGTTCTTCTCAGCACCCTGTCAGAGGGGAGATCATCCCAGAGGCCTTCTTCTTCATCATGCCAGCCTCTGGTATGAAGCGTGAGTAGTTCCACCTTGGACTATGTGTCCATGTAGTAGCTAGATGGTTGTATCTCCTCCTTTGTGCTTTCATGTGAGCTCCGTTAATGATCAAGATCTAATCTATTTGTAATCATGCATGTTGTGTTTGCGGGGATCCGATGAATATTGAGATTACTATGTCAGATTGATTAATGGTTTTTTTCTTATTGATTCTATCATGTTTGTGTTGTTTGTGATCTTGCATGCTCTCCATTGTTAGTAGCTATCTTGGCCAAGTAGTTTCTAGTGACTCCAAGAGGGGGTATTTATGCTCGATAGTGGGTTCATGCCTCTAGTTTCCAAGGGAAGTGATAGAAATCTCTTCGGTTGTAGATGTGCTATTGCCACTAGGGAGAAAACAACGGTCTATTGTTCATGGAACAAGTGGATTGTTTACCTTACACACTTTGATTAAAGCAGTTGTCTGTTGCTTGCAACTTAATACTGGAGGGGGTTCAGATGATAACCTGAAGGTGGACTTCTAGTCATAGATGCAGTGGTATGGCGGTCTATGTATATTGTTGTATTGCCCAATCGAATCTCATAGGTTCTTTTTGTCTCGTATTGCATTGTTATTCCTTGCTATGTTCCTATCAATTGCCCTCCTGTAATTTGTTTACCCTTCATGCCATGTTGTTTATCTAAGGAGAGCACCTCTAGTGAACTATGGACCCCGGTCCAATCTTTACCATTGATACATCTTCCACTGTTACTGTTTACTTGCTGCAAACCATCATCACCTTCCACACCAAACAGTTAATCCTTTGTTACAGCAAACGGTGAGATTGACAACCTCACTGTTAGTTGGGGCAAAGTCTTGAGTTTGTGTTGTGCAGGTCTCCATGTTGCTTTGCAGCACCTTTGGGACGTTTCCTTCCTCCTACCGGTTCAATAACCTCGGTTTCTTACTGAGGGAAAATTGCCTGTTGTATTGCATCATACCTTCCGCTTGGGGTCTCCCAACGAAGTGCTGCTGCAATCATCAAGGATTTTTTTGGCGCCGTTGCCGGGGAGGCTAAGGACGTCTTCACAAGGGGAGTCCTCCTCAACCTTTCTCTTTACTTTGTTTTTAGTTTGCTTAGTTTATTTTGCTTGGTTTTATTTGCCTCTTTTTATCAAAAACTCCAGAAAATTTAGTTTAGTTTGGTTCTCTCTTATCAAAAACACAAAAAAAATTAGTTCCTACTCTAGTTGGTGGTCTGTTATTGCCTTGCTTGGTCATGCTTTCTATCAATGGGTGGTTTCTTTGAAACTAGTTCTTATTGTCAAGGTGGGTTCACGGAAGAACAAAAGACTTATTATAAGGAACACCGATTGTCACAAAAAGGGAAACAACTATGGGACCAAATTGATAAATTGAATACTATTGCTAGAGAGGTGTGCTCTACTTATAATGTTACTTATTGCTTTGATAAAGCTTGTTGCTGTAGGAGGTATAAACACCTACCTTTTCAATGTGAGTATAATGATAATGTTACCATATCCTCTTATGTTAAAGGAAATTATGACTTTTGTGATGTGGAACAAATTGAAGAATTTATTGCCTTCAAGGGTGCATTTGAACTTGCCAGTTTGCTTGAAAATACTGATGAGGCACCTTTTGAATATGAGGTTTATGAGATAATTAAATTTTGCTTTGATAATTAGAAGGAATAAAATGGCTATATTCTTGGATATTTTAATATGTGCTTTCCACAAATGGAAGAGACTAATGCTTTGTAGGAGCCTATGGAAGAAGAAATTATTGAAACTGGAAGCTCATTAGATGAAAAAGAGGAGGAGGGTGATGAACAAAAGGAGGAAGAATGGATTATCTACCCATGCCTACCTTCTAATGAGAGTAACTCTTTATCTCTTACATTATTTGATTGTCCCCCATGCTTACCAAAGGAGGATGAATGTTATGATCCTATGGATCCTTTTGAAATATCTACTTTGAGTAAAACGTGTCAAGGTTTTAATCCCACTATTTTTGAGCTTGATAGAAATTATATGTTTGTAGATCATGAAAAGCATGCTTTATGTGATAGTTATATTGTTGAGTTTTTTCATGAGGCTACTAAAAATTATTTTGAGAGAGGGAAACATGGTCTTATGTATCTCAACAATATTTAGTTTCCCCTCTTTATGTTGAAAGTATTGAAGTTACACTTGTTTTGCTTTCCTGTGCTTGTTGCTTTGTGCTTTCATGACTTTTTTATTTACAAGATTCCTATGCCTAGGAAGTGGGTTAGACTTAAATGTGTTTTCAATTTGATTCTTGATGCTCTCTTTTACTTTGATTCATATTTCTTATGTGATCATCTTCTCAAACTATCAAGCCTAACTTAAAGGCATTAAAGAAAATTACTTGTTGGCAGATAATCCAAGAGTTTTCTTGAGTCTTGGAAGTTATTACTTCAATAATGACCTCTCCTTATCATTTTTGTTTGCTTTTTGTGCCAAGAATGACCTCTAATGAGAGGAAAGTAACATTTGGGGAGTTGCTGTCCCGAAACAGATTTCTGTCCTCCAGCATAAAAAATTGTGAGGAGTCTCTATAAGTCAGATTGAGCTGAAAATTTATGAATAAATCTCCTAGTATGTTAGATAACTTTTGTTAGTTAAACACTTTTTTGATTTGAGCAACAGAAGATTTTCGACAAAATCGATTTCTACCTGCTGGTCTATTTTGACAGATTTCTGCCATTATTTGTATTTGCTTCTTATTGATTCCTTTTTGAGTTCTCTTTTGGGGAATTGAGATTTTTGAAGGATTTAATACAGCAGATTGTGTTTTTAGTGAAAAGTTTTGATGTTCCAAAGTTAAACCCAAAGGTCTATTATCTTTGAATACACTAATGTTGCTAATGAAGATTGTGTGAAGTTTTATATGAAGGAACAATTTCTGGTGTGGAGAGAGAATGATGTAATGAGATGAAGAAATGGACAAAAGCTCAAGCTTGGGGATGCCACCCCGGTGTCACCCCAAGAAATATCCAAGAGGTATAAGCGTCAAAGCTTGGGGATGCCCAAGGCATCCCCTTCTTCATCATTAAAAAGCTTAGGTCTTTCTAGACATTTCGTTTTTATTGTTTCGTGCACTCTTGTGTTGTTCTTGGAGCGTCTTAGTTTTTGTTTTCTTTGCTTAGTTGTTTAGTTTGCTTGAATAAATTAGTTTGGACCCCCGTTCTCGCTGTGTTGTTGCAAATAATTTGATTGGTGTTGGAAAGGAGTAGAAAGTTCTTGCTTGGAAGTGCAAGAGGAGCTTGCATTGACTGTGACTTAGAATTTAGCATGACATGCTAGGTGTTGTTTTAACCTTATGCTTAGTGATTATTGCTGTAGCATGTCTTGTTACAAACAATTGGGATTGCTTAGTGTGCCTTGAAATAATTATGCATTGTTTTAGCATACAAAAGCATAGTATTGTGGTATTCTCCTTTGATGCTTTGTTTGGGTTGACTTGGCACATGCTCGCACCATGTTATGACTAT
This sequence comes from Avena longiglumis, assembly GCA_030063025.1. Lineage (NCBI taxonomy): Eukaryota > Viridiplantae > Streptophyta > Magnoliopsida > Poales > Poaceae > Avena > Avena longiglumis. The sequence continues at coordinate 368,302,137 of CP125978.1, forward strand.
GAACAAGTCACCATAGCCTCTATGAGCATTTAGTCCTTGACTTGTAGTACCACTCTATGCTTTGATTAGTAATGTTTTGTCGCTCTGCATGATTATGGCCATTATTGCTCTCTTAGTTGGTTGCTCCCAGTGTTTTGCTAGCCTCCACTTGTATGAGTAAGTTCTACTCATGCTTCCAACTCCCAAGAAACCAAGTTATTCCAAAGTGTCCACTATAAACTCCTATGCATGATGTGTTACACCATTCCAAGTATATTCTTGTTTTCAGCTATCTTCCAACTAAAAAAGTATTTTGTTATGTGAAAACTTAGTGATTAAAGCCCTCACAAACTTGATGGCACACTTTATATTATTTTCCCCTAATAAACTTGAACCATTGTGTCATCTATGTTGCATATGCTTGAACTTATACGTTGAAATTAACAGAACCATGTTGTCATGGGGAACGTTTTCAACATTGCACTTGTACTTTGTACACAGTTGATATCATGCTCTTTTGTCTATGGATGTCACCTATGTGAAATAAAGAGGGAGCTCGTAAGTCCATGGAGTTATATATTTTGTGTTAGAGAAACGCCTGGGCCGCTAGCCTAAGCCATGCCTAATCATGGTGGAAACTTGCAGCATCACCATAATGAGCAATCTGTGAAGCATCCTCAATAAAAAGCTAGGCACATAGTAAATAAAAAGATCGCTGAGATGCTCATTGTCTGCTTGCCTTGTCATTTTGGTTATGGGATAGCTTCTGTACCATGTGCAAGGGGTACCCCGTTGGCGGTTCTCTATGATACGCATGTACTTACTATGACAAGAACTTACAGGTGACTGAAGTTGAGTAGGATGAGGTGTCGCCCTCATATTCAAGGGACTTGAGATTGCCAACTTATACTTTGTCAAGCATATACTCCATAGTTTATTCACTTTAACCTTAATCATTTCAAGATTCTTATGACAGGGGCAATGAGGGCTGAAAGCTAACAAGTACCATAATTTTTGGAATCTCTTTTTGAAACTTGAAATCCCTGCTTTCCTATATGAAGGGCCTTTCTTACACTATTATATAGAGTCTCCACCTTCTACCTTTAGGCACCATTAAGAGAGCATAGTTGCCATTATTAGTTCTATATGAAGTGTCCCAAAACTTATTGATTGATGCATATTGTGATATAACTTGTTCCTATGCTATTTGTATCTAGTCACTCTTATGAACTTTGAAGGTGTCATATGGATCTATTTTCTACTCTATGAGGGACAAGCTGATTACCACTATGCCATGTTTTCTGTATGTGAAACAAAAAAAATGTTTTTCAATGCATGTTATTCATGATCTTTGTTTGTAGCCTTTCATGTTGCATGCATAGTTACTTTATCTTATTGTTAGAACTCCATATTTTATGCATATGTTTAGAGTTCTTTGATGCCAGCTTTTAATGCTTGAAAATGGTTTGATCTTGGTTTTTATGGTGCGTGTCAGCTAAAAAATTATTTTTTTATCACTTACCTACTCGAGGACGAGCAGGAGTTAAGCTTGGGGATGTTTGATACGCCGGAAACGTATCTATAATTTTTTATGCTCCATGCTTGTTTAGTATCTACATTGCTTTGCTTTGTCTACACTTTGAGGTGTTTTTATATGTTTTCTGGAACTAACCTATTAACAAGTTGCCAGTGCGGTTATGCTTTTCTTACTTTTGGTTCCAAAAAGGCAGAAAATCAATATTCTCGGAATTGGACGGGACAAAAGCCAAAGTCAATATTTTAACATGGGCAACACGAAGCCAGAAGACGAGACGGAGAAGTCTCACCAGGCGGGCACACCCCCTGGCCGCACGGGTGGGCCCACCACGCGCCTGGGGGGTGCAGCCGCCCTGGTGGCCCCCTAGCCCGCCCCTTTGCCTATAAGAAGCCCCCGATGAAGAAACCCTAGGCACCAGATCAAAACTCCACGAAACCGTCTGTAGCCGCCGCCACCATCGTCCCTAGATCGGGGGATATGAAGTTCTTCCCGGCACCCTGCCGGAGGGGAGATCATCCCGGAGGCCTTCTTCTTCATCATGCCAGCCTCCGGTATGAAGCGTGAGTAGTTCCACCTTGGACTACGGGTCCATGTAGTAGCTAGATGGTTGTATCTCCTCCTTTGTGCTTTCATGTATAGATCTTGTGAGCTCCGTTCATGATCAAGATCTAATCTATTTGTTATCATGCATGTTGTGTTTGTGGGGATCCAATGGATATTGAGATTACTTTGTCAGATTGATTAATAGTTTTGTCTTATTGATTCTATCATGTCTGTGTTGTTTGTGATCTTGCATGCTCTCCGTTGTTAGTAGCTATCTTGGCCAAGTAGTTGCTAGTGACTCCAAGAGGGGGTATTTATGCTCTATAGTGGGTTCATGCCTCTAGTTTCCAAGGGAAGTGACAGAAATCTCTTCGGTTGTAGATGTGTTGTTGCCACTAGGGAGAAAACAACGGTCTCTTGTTCATGGAACAAGTGGATTGTTTACCTTACACACTTTGCTTAAAGCAGTTGTATGTTGCTTGCAACTTAATATTGGAGGGGGTTCGGATGATAACCTGAAGGTGGACTTCTAGTCATAGATTGTCAACGCCTGTATTTTTAATCCCAGATGCCTGTTATGCCATACATCGCAATCCAAGGATTACCATATTTACGAGACATAACAGATTTGATATCATAGTACAACATCCATTACAAACCATACATAAGGTCTTACAACAAATAAAGGATCTCATGATCCAGTCTTAGTACAATCAAGCAGCGGAATAATTTAATAACGATAGCGTGGGCGACGCTCCATCTTCATGGTCACAGGCAATGCTGACGATAGGAGATGATCCTAGTTGTCGTAACCTTCCTGCGGTCCATCCTCATGATAGTCCTCTTCATAGTCTGGCCACGGGAATAGCTAGTGACAAAGCCATGAGTACTCTTTAAGTATTCGGAAACTATCACTAACAAGTAAAGTGGTTTGAGTAGGAATACTAAGCTCTAGGTTGTTTTGCAAAAAGCCATATTTATCTCTAACTGAGTTCAGACGCAAAGAAAGCTATTTGAAAGTTTTATGACACCTAAGTTGGAACTTGAGTTTTCAGATCACAACCCTGTTGTGGTCAAGTCAAGTCATGATTCATTTCACAAGTCATTTTGAAAATATATGACGACGGAACAATATGGCCACTCCAACTGTCCATAACCCCGGACGTGGATATTCGAATAGTTTGACACTGTGTAGAGGTGGTACACTTTCACCACAATATTCGATACATCCGTCAGGAACAATCTTGAATTCACCATACTCAGTATGCGAATAATCAATCCTAACCTTTCAATTATACGCCCTAGTATAGGCACCTCTCCTATGAGTTTGGCCTCCCAACCATGACCATCCGTCATCTTGGGAACTACACAGGTGGTCAATCTTCACGAGGTAGCCTCAGCTCAAACATCAGTTGCAAGGGAACCCATACTAAGGTATATAAACTTCCAGTCAAGCCCTACCCAAATTTGGGTATTGTGGTTGTACGGTAAAACTGGAATGGTATCGCATCCTGACAACCATCAGTTTTATAAAAGGGCTAAGGCTCATGCCTCAACATTTTCATCATCAAAATCATCTGGTGTTCAAGAACACATGTCAAAACATTTCATCCGAATGACTCATCATTCTAAGGTTTTCATAACCATTTTCACCAAGTATTTCTATCTAAAGTGATCAAGTTTTATGCTTAGCACTAGCATCTACAAATGGGGATAAACACTAATGAGGGGTGGTAATCAAATGTGACTCATCTAAATTCAATCTCATGCCTCAGGATGACATCAAGATTTATCTAACTTAGGCCAAGTTTTATGCTCTTTATGCTACCTTTAATCATCTTTCTAAAATCTACAATTCACTAAGTAAAACACAAATAGAGAGCTTTGATAAAGAAATAAAATAATTAAGCTTGCAAGTAAAACTGGGATTTGGTATCATCAAGTGGTATAACTAATGCATGTCTAATGCATCTAGTTGGCATAGTTATAATGAAAGGTTTAACTTGCAAAGTTCTAGCTTGCCTTGTACAGAGCAGTGGTTGAAGTTCTCCTCTACTTCTTCCTCGTCGTATCCTCCTTCCTCTTCGTATCCTTGGTCGGTACTAGCGTCAATAAATAAATAAGAGGTACACAATCACCAAACAATACTTAACTACTTCTATTTAACACACAAAGGCTCACACTAGATGATCTAGCATCATCACTATTATCACAAAGATTAAGGCACTAGTTTTATTTATTTTATTTTGGAGAAGTAATTTCTACTCATTGAAAACATACTTAAGATTTAATATTTTCTAACTAAAACATGGTATCATGTTGACACATGTCATCACCACATATTTTAGTACTTGAGAATGTGATTTAAAGTGGTGTCACAATTTAATAAGATTTAACCTTTTTATTTTAATTAAATAAAGTGACTAGAAATGCCTATGGGGCATTCTTTTATTACTTGTACATTATTACTGCAAGTAAACCTAGATATTTTTATATATTCAGAAAGGTCTTATCAAATGTGATTTTTGAGAGTTGGAATCAACTCAAAATCTTTTGTGGTTATATTTTAAAAAATGTTTGAATGCAGAAAAGTCTCTGCCTTGTTATTTTTAATATATGTGATCTACAGTTCCAAATGATTTGAATCCAACGGGCTTGGATTAATAATTTCAGTACCTTTCTAGCAAAATTATTTTCATTCAATTTGGTTCAGTGAAACTCTCTGAAATGAATTTTGAATCAACATGCAGTACTAGGTTTGAAACTAAATTGTTAAACCTAAATTTGAATTACTGGGTCGCGCGGGAGTGTTAACTGGGCCGGCCCACTGTGCACAGAGCGCGCGGGCGGTTTAAGTGATTGTCCCCAACAGTCAGCGAGACAGGGGGCGCGAAAGGGTACGGGGTGATTAGGACCATAGGATTAGAAGCTATATCTACGGCTGAGGTGCATCGCCCATGTCTGAATAGAACGCGGCAAGGTCGAACCCTAGCACGGCCAGTGAGGGTCAGTGGTGGCTCACCGGGGCTCCGACGATGCTCGGCGATGGGGGTGAACGATGAAGTCGATGACGGCGATCCTCCTAGTACTAGTGGCTCCTCCTGGGGCGGCTCCAATCGACGACACCCTTCTCCTCCAGCAGCGGCAAGCTCCGGCGAAATTCCGGCCACCTGGTGCTCGCCTTGCTCCGGGGATGAGGTGGGGTGGTTCTGAGAGATAGAGGAGTGATATGGTGTGCTGAATTCGAATGGGGAAGGCCTCTATTTATAGTGCGACGAGGGGACCGAAGGGTGTGGGCTGAGCTCGTCGTGGTCGTCTGCACAGCGAGCTAACGGGATGGCTGGGGGTAGGGGACGGTGCGCTGCCTCCTGGCGAAGCTCAACGGCATGGTGGCGAGGCGTGGGGCAGTGCGATGCGGTCGGAACACTTCGATGCTCTGGGTGGATCTGACGGGAAATTTAATGGCGCATGTCGTCTACGGTCCAAGGCGAACGGAATGTCTGGTGGTTCCACAGGCGGTGGTGATCACGTATCACGGCGGCAAAGGCGGGCGCGATGCAATGCGGCGTGTCGAGCGCGGCGCTTTGGCGCGCTCTCGGCATGGTCACAGAGAGACTAGGCGTGCTCGTTCTGGGTGGTCTAGTGGCTGGCAGGGCTTGGGCGCTGGACAGGGGGTGGCGGTGGACGGTGGAGTGCCTGTTGGACAAGGTTGGCAAGGCTAGTGAGGCTTCTAGCTTGTTGTCGACATTGTGGTGGACATTGGGGCTCGAGCATGGTCACCATTGATGGCATGGTCGAGTTTATAGTGAGCTAGATCTGCTTAGGCAAGTTTAATGGTCTACTAGGAGTGTAGTGTGAGCTAGAGAGGGAACAACTTAGGCACAAACACTGCTCACTATAGTGTTTGATGTTTTATTTGATTTGTGCTCAGAAGGTGTTTGATGAAATGGCCGTAAGAGATTTGAATTTGAATTTTTGGATGAAAATTGGTGGGTGTACTAGTCACATACTAGGTAGTCTATGGTTGCTTGGATTTTTCAAGGTGCACTGGTTTGGTTGGGTTTTGAGAAATGGTGATCTACACATATGATATAGATTCAATTTTCAAATGTCATTTGAATAAGGTTGCCAAATGTTTCTGTGGGTTTGCAAGGTGGGCTTGGGTTAACTTTTACTTGGTCTAGCAAGGGGTGAAAAGAAATGGAATTGTTTCTGTTAGAAATCTTGGACTAGAAACACTCAAAGTTGTCTAGTGAGCAAGATTGGCAAAAATGACCATTTGCTTGTTTTGTTTGTTTTTGAATTTATCTAGATTTTTTTCTGGTTGGGATTGATTTAGATGATGTTGTTTTCATCTTTAAACCATTCCTTTCTATTCACAACAATCACACTAGTCCATTCATGCATTCAGACAATCATCACATACACACATGCATTAATATGATTTTAATTCACAAAAGTTTTTGTTAACCCTAATTTTGGTGATTGGAATTTGATAACCTTGATTAATATTTTTGGGATGTTACAAACCTTCCCTCCTTAAACAAAATCTCGTCCTGATATTTGAGAAAAAGAAAACTAGGATTTAAAGAGATCTGGAAACTCTGTCCTAATGTAGTCTTCGTGCTCCTAGGTAGCTTCTTCTTCAGTATGGTTACTCCACTGAATCTTGAGAAACTTGATGCTTCCGGTCCTGGTCGTTCTGAATGTTTCCCCCAAAATAAGGATGGGTACTTCAGGTTACGTCAGGTCATCGTTGATCTCTATGGTTCAGTGATCAATGTTCTTGAAAACTTCGGTCTTCTCCAGGACTTCTAGACGTTTGCGAAGTAACGATATACGGAACACATTATGCACGGCTGACATATCCTCTGGCACCAGTTGATATGCTAATTATCCTCAACGATTCATAATCTTGAAAGGTCCGATATATCTGTGGGATAACTTTCCTTTGAGCTAGAAATCAAAGGTGACACTTTGAGATACACAAAATCTCCGAAATTGAAAGCGAGGTCTCGATGTCTCTTGTCGGCATAACTCTACTGTCTGGATTGGGCGGTCTTGAGATGCTCACGGATCTTGTGAACTTTCTCTTCTGCTTCTCGTAGGATGTCCGGTCCGAAAATCTGACTCTCTCCTACTTCCGACCAATTCCAAGGGGTACGACACTTTCTTCCATACAAGAATTCAAATGGGGCCATTTGCAAACTGGCTTGATAACTGTTGTTGTATGAAAATTCTGCGAACGGCAGACAATCTTCCCATTTTGATCCATACTATAGCACACAGGCTCTCAACATATTTTCGAGTATTTGGTTTACTCGCTCCGTTTGTCCATCTGTCTGAGGGTGATAAGCTATGCTGAAATCTATTCCTAATCCTTCTTGGACTTTCTTCCAAAATCTTGAGGTAAATTGAGTTCCTTGATCCGACACAATGTTCTTGGGGACTCCATGCAAACTAATGATTCTAGAGATGTACAACTCTGCTAGCATTGAACTCTGGTAGGTGGTCTTGACTGGTAAGAAATGGGCGACTTTGGACAGTCTATCTACTATGACCCAGATAGAGTCATTTCCCCTACTAGATGTAGGCAACCCGGTGATAAAATCCATTCCTACAGAATCCCATTTCCATTCCGGAATCTGCAATGGTTGCAACAGTCCTGCGGGTCTCTGATGTTCCACCTTGACTCTCTGACAAAAATCACACTTGGCTATGTAGCTTCCGATTTCTCTCTTCATCTTATGCCACCAAAATTGCTCCTTCAAATCCTGATACATGTTCGCTCCTCCTGGGTGGATAGAATAAAGAGTATCATGGTATTCTTTCAAAATAGCTTGCTTCAACTCTGAATCTGCTGGCACACAGATACGTCCTTTGTACCACAAAACTCCTTCTTCATCTTCGGTGAATCCGGGTACTTTGCCTGTATCGATGCGATGTTTGATTCCGTCGATACTAGCATTTTCTTTCTGCGCCTCCTTGATCCGACTAATCAAAGTGGGTTGAAGTTCTATGATAGCCTAAAATCCTTCACTTACTAATTCCATTCTAAAATCTTCCACCTCTTTGTGCAAACTTGGTTGCTCCTTCAAAATCATGGAGTTCAAGCTGCATGGCAATCTTCTAAGGGAATCTGCTACCACATTGGCTTTGCCGGGGTGATAGTGGATGTCCAGATCATAGTCCTTGATTAACTCTATCCATCTCCTTTGCCTCATATTTAGCTCCTTCTGAGTGAAAATATACTTCAGGCTCTTGTGATCTGAATAAATCTCACAACGGTTACCCATGAGGTAATGTCGCCATGTCTTCAAGGCTAAAACTACGACTGCTAGTTCAAGGTCATGGGTAGGGTAATTCTGCTCATGCTGCTTCAGTTGTCGAGATAGATAAGATATTTCCTTGCCTTATTGCATAAGCACACATCCGAGACCAATCTTGGATATGTCACAATATACATCAAAAGGCTTCGTGATATCTGGCATGATCAAGATTGGGGCTGAGGTCAATCTCTTCTTGAGTTCTTGAAAACTTGCTTCACATTTGTCCATCCATTCAAACTTCTTATCCTTCTTCAAAAATTGGGTCATGGGTATTGCGATACTCGAGAATCCTTCTACGAACTTGCGGTAATATCCCGCTAATACGATAAATGCACGAACTTGGGTTTGAGTGGTTGGGGCTTTCCATTCTTCAACATCTTTAACCTTTGCAGGGTCAACGACAATTCCTCCGGCTGACACAATATGTCCGAGAAATCCTACTTCCTGTAACCAGAATTCACATTTGCTAAACTTGGCATACAACCGATGCTCCCTAAGGGTTCCAAGGATGGTCCTCAGGTGTAGCTCATGTTCTTCTTCTGATTTGGAATAAATCAGAATGTCATCGATGAAAACAACGACAAACTTATCCAGTAAGTCCATAAAAATCTTATTCATGAGGTTCATGAAATAAGCAGGGGCATTGGTTAATCCAAAAGATATGACAGTGTACTCATACAGTCCATATCTGGTGGTAAAGGCAGTCTTTGGAATATCCTCTGCGCGAATCTTGAGTTGATGATAACCAGTTCTAAGATCAATCTTAGAAAACACTTTGGCACCAGTAAACTAGTCAAACAGGTCTTATATCTTCTATATAGGGTACTTGTTCTTGATGGTAACATCATTCAGCTTCCGATAATCCGTACACAAACGGTTACCTCCATCTTTCTTGTCCACAAACAAGACAGGTGATCTCCATGGTGACGCACTTGGTTGAATCAGTCCTATCTCTAGCATAGCATCTAGTTGCTTCTTCAGCTCCACTAGTCAGACGGGTCCATACTATAAGGTCTTTGGGCTATGGGTCCGGTTCCAGGGATTAGTTCAATGACAAACTCGATATCCCGATCTGGGGGCATACTGGACAAAACATCTAGAAATACATCGGGGTATTCACATACTATTCTGACTTGGTCAATGGTTGGTTGGGCTAGACTCTTGTTGCACTTGAATTGACGGGGCAAGGTTTCAGATACATGATCTACTGATATTCCAGCTGTACTAGTCATGGTTATGGCTTTCTTGGCACAGTCGATTAATCCTTTATGTTTCGACATCCAATCCATTCCTAGTACTACTTCCAAAACTTTAGTTCCAAGTACTATTAGATTAGCATAAAAATATATGCCATGGATTCAGATAGGTACGGCCTTGCAAATTTGTCTAGCTTTGGTGGTTGAACTGTGTATTTCAACTATCATAACATGCTTCAATTTTGTTGGTTGAATCTTACTAGTGCATGCAAATTCTTTGGTAACAAACGAGTGCGATGCTCCAGAATCAAACAACACTCTTGCAAGTACTGAGTTAACAGAAAACATACCCAGCACGACATCTAGCGCTTCTTGGGCTTCTTCAGCATTCATGAGAAACAGACGGCCGTTGCGGTTGAGTGAGTTCCCTGGGGCAAAACTTCTTCCAGTCTGAACACGACGTTGCTGCTAAGCTAGGGCATTCACATTGGGGGCTGCTACAATCTTCTTGGGAACTCATTGGAGTAGTGACCCTTGGTTCCACATTCATAACAAGTCACCTGAGACTTGTCCTTTGCTGCAACTGGCACCGCATTGCTTCCAGTCCTCAGGGCAGTTGTAGGGTTTCGTAGCATGGAAAACAAAAAATTTCTACCGCATATAAACAAACAATCCAAGATCTATCAACTAGATTGTATCAACGAGTCGATGGAATAACTCACCCTCGAAGATTCCAAAGCGTTTAACGAGAGCGGATTCTCGTGGGTGATATAGTCGTACTCTTCCCGATCTCAAGATCGCGTAGACGATCCTTACGGCCTGCGTTAAGCGGCGCTCATGATCGGTCACACATTCGGTACTTTCGTGAAGACCTTCCTCTCCCTTGTTCCAAAGGGTAGCGGAGGTTTAGCACTCTCTCGTGATTCCGGCAAGACTGTGGTGGTCTAAGTAGAGGGAGATCTCGCAAGGCTTCGCCTTAAGCCGGAGCGAGTATGGTGGAGTATGAGAGAGCTCCTCGGCGATCTAGGGTTTAGACACACCAAGGAGGAGGTGCTAGAGCCGGAGGCTAGGGTTTGGGGCACCCCAAGTCGGCGGCTAGGGCAAAAACCCTAGGGGGCGGCGGCTATGGTGGTGGCGCCAAGCTAGGGTTTGGAGGAGAGGTACTTGTGTGTCCTAGGAGGTAGCCCTGCCCCTCCTTATATAGGTGGAGGGGCCGGCCGGCCAAGGGGAGGGAGGGGAGTCCCTCCCCAACTCGGCTTGGGTGGTGCGCCGGCTTGGGGAGGAGGGACTCCCTCCCCAACTCGGTTTCCCCTTCCTCCTCTTTTCCTCTTTCCAAATTTAGCCGTTTGACTTTTCAATTAAGCTATTTGACTTTTCAAACTAGGATTTGAATTAATCCTTTATTTGGAATAGCGAAGACACTTAGTACATGATGCAATCATTCCAACTTGCAATGACACATTCATGTACCCCTTCCCCTCCGGAGTGCCGGACATTACGGAACATTCTAGAACATTCCCGATGAAAACACCGGAATCATTCCCCAACTCTGAAACGGGACTTTCCTTATATGAATCTTATTCTCCGGACCATTCCAGATCTCCTCGTGATATCCCGGATCCCATCCGAGACTCCGAACAACATTCGGTCTCTTTCTCATTATACCATAACTACTCAAACAATGTCGAATCCTTAAGTGTGTCTCCCTACGGTTCGTGAATTATGCGGACATGATCGAGACACTTCTCCGAACAATAACCAATAGAGGAATCTGGAAATTCATATGGCTCCCACATATTTCTACGATTACTTTGTGACCGAATGAACCACTTACATACGATACCAATTTCCCTTTGTCTCATGATACTTTACTTATCCGAGGTTATGATCGTCGGTATCTCTGCATACCTAGTTCAACCTCGTTACCGATAAGTACTCTTTTCTCGTTCCCGTGATATGTGATCCCTTGAGCGGTCACATGCTTGCAAGCTAATTGGATGACATTTCACCGAGAGGGCCCAGAGTATATCTATCCGTCATATGGATGGACAAATCCCACTCTTGATCCATGTGTCTCAACCAATACTTTCCAAACACTCAATGCCACCTTTATAGCCACCCAGTTACGGTGTGGTGTTTGATGTCATCAAAGCATCCATCCGGTAAAGGTGATATGCATGATCTCATGGTCGAAGGAATTAGGTTACTATGTATCAGAAAGCATATAGCAATTGAACTATTGAAATGACTTGATCTTTATGCTACGCTTATCTATAGGAGTATGTCCATCATATCATTCTCCTAACGATATGATCTTGTTGTTAATAACATCTCAATGTTCATGATAGGGAAACCACAATCATCTATTAACCAACAAGCTAGTTTTATATAGAGGCTTTACTAGGGACTTCAAATTAAGTTTACAAATCACACAAGTATTAATGTTTCCTTGTTAATACTATTATAGCATGAATGTAAACATTTATCATAAACACAAAGATATAATAATAACTATATTTATTATTGCCTCTAGGGCATATCTCCAACAGCAGTATTGGTGTTGGTGGCGACATTGTTGTTGTTGAACTTGGGCGGTGCACGATTGAAAATATTGGAGTTGCCGGGGTTGATGTCGTTTCCTCCGGGCCTTGGGTTTCCTCCTCCACGGTTGGGATAGGTTGGACGGGCCATCGGGGGTCTATTGTTACCTGGGGCAAATCCTGGAGACGGGTTGGGCGATACTTTGGGGTATGGTGGGTTCCTGGTTGATGCATCATTCTATGCTTGCGATTCTCATTGGCTTGGTTGATCTTGCCTTCCATCTGAATGGCAGAATCCACTAAGGCTTCAATGTCAGCAAATGGAATGTTGACCAATATCGTCTGCATGTCATCATGCAGACCATTCAACAATCTCTCCTTCTTCTTGGCTTCAGTGTCAATCTCATCTGGTGCATACCTAGCCAATGACAAGAATTTGTCACGGTACTCAACTACTGTCATCCTCCCTTGCTTCAATTCTCTGAAGTCATCTCTCATCCTCTTGATCAAACCTGGTGGCACATGGGTCCTGCTGAACTTGAGTTTGAATTCATCCCAAGTCATCATGTGTCCTCCATTCATGGCGCAAACGCTGTTCCACCAAGCTCTTGCATCTCCTGCCAGATAGTGGGTGGCAAACAATACCTTCTCGTTGGATTCCACTCCTGCAACTTCTAAGTTGTTCTCCATGGTCTGCAGCCAATCATCTGCATCTAGGGGCTCTTCAGACTTAGTAAAGACGGGTGGATTGGTGTTCTAAAAGTTCTTGAGCTTGGATCCATGGTTGTCCTGGTTTCCATGGCCTTGGTTGATGTTGGCCATCTGAGCTCTGTGTTGAAGGGTGGCTAAGTTGGCTTGACGTTCGGCTCTTTCAGCTTCGCGGTCAGAAACCAACATTTGCAAGATCTGCAACATTGGGTCCGGGGACGAAGTGCTTCCTCCACGAGGCATATGAAGATTTAGATAGATCATGAGACAAGAGGGAAATTTCTAAGGTTCGGGGTTTTGTTTTTGACAAGTTTTCAAAATTTGACTCTGATTTTTTCTAGCAACTTGCTTTTCATTCATAGCACACAATGCAAACACACACCACAACAAGGAAAATAGATGGTTTTAAGAACCATTCTGTGAAACTACGATACAGTGGGACCGAATACAACTCACTAACTCTAGTGCTCAAGTGCTACTACTCCTAGGAATCGGTGGCTTCATCATCCTCATCATCATCATCAATGAAGGCGAAGTCGTCCTCATCGGTGAAGAAGTCCATGGCTTGATCCTCCAGAAAGTCATCATCATCACTGAGGTCAGAATAGGGATCTCCACAGATGTCCTCCCCTGCATTCTCCCTCTCCTCAAGCTGCATGTCCCTCTCGTGGATGGTCTCCTCCAAGTCTATGATCCTGTGACGAAGGAGGGCAATGATGCGCTCCTTCTTGTCAAGATGATGGCGACGAGACTTGCGATCCTTCACCAGCATGGCGATGGTCTGGTCCTTCTTGACAGCGAGGGCGTAGTTGTGGTTGGCGTAGGAGCAGGCATTGTCTAACTCCTTCTGCCGGTCATACATCATGAAGCTGAGGTGGTCCACTTGATGTTTCAGATCTGGGTGACGTGGCACCTCCAGTGGCTGTCCCATCACATCACGCCTTGGGTAGAACTCAAAGTGACTGCCCTTGATCTGATTGATACTCTGCCCACACAGACGGTCAAGCGCTTCCTGCATGGCCCTGGTAAGTCCATCGAGCCAGTTGTTCTCCCTTAAGGTGAACTAGACTCCCTCTAAGGTGGGGGATTCAATTTCCCCCAGAGACTTGCAACAATCAGCCATTGCAATTCTCCTCCTTCCTGATCGTTGAGCTGAGCTCCGAAGAACTCGGGGTGCGGGCGCTCCAGAAGTTCCAAAAGATGGTCCAAGTCACACTCAAAGATGAGATCTCCTCCATTTCCCAACTGATAGAACTTGTTATACTTCACGTCCATCTATAAGAGTGTAGGATGAGTAAGTTAGTAGAGTGATCAAGTGTGTCAAATTTTATGTAAGTTTGCAAGAATTTTTGAGGAACATAAATTTTTATGAAAGAAACCAAGTGATAAGAATGAGAATAAGTTTTCATAAATACTCACTTCCTTTGTTTTGAAACTAAGTTCTTGATTCAAACGTCCATTCTAACTAGGGTCTCCTATGGTCAGGATGGCTTTGATACCAACTTGTCAACGCCCGGATTTTTAATCCCAGATGCATGTTATGCCATACATCACAATCCCAGGATTAACATTTTTGCGAGACATAACAGATTTGATATCATAGTACATCATCCATTACAAACCATACATAAGGTCTTACAACAAATAAAGGATCTCATGATCCAGTCTTAGTACAATCAAGCAGCGGAATAATATAATAACGATAGCATGGGCGAAGCTCCATCTTCATGGTCGCATGCAATGCTGACAATGGGATATGATCCTTGTTGTCGTAACCTTCCTGCGGTCCATCCTCCTGATAGTCCTCTTCATAGTATGGCCACAGGGATAGCCAGGGACAAAGACATGAGTACTCTTTAAGTACTCGCAAACTATCACTAACAAGTAAAGTGGTTTGAGTAGGAATACTAAGCTCTAGGTTGTTTTGCAAAAAGCCAGATTTATCTCTAACTGATTTCAGAAGCAAAGAAATCTAGTTGAAAGTTATATGACACCTAAGTGGGGAGTTTTTAGATCACAACCCTGTTGTGGTCAAGTCAAGTCATGATTCATTTCACAAGTCAGTTTGAAAATATCTGACGACGGAACAGTATGGCCACTCCAACTATACATAACCGCGGATGCGGATATTCGAATAGTTTGACACTCTGCAGAGGTGGTACACTTTCACCACAACATTCGATACATCCGCCAGGAACAATCCTGAATTCACCATACTCAGTATGCGGATAATCATTCCTAACCTTTCAATTACACGCCCTAGTATAGGCACCTCTCCTATGAGTTTGGCTTCCCAACCATGACCATTTGTCATATTGGGTACTGCACAAGTGGTCAATCTTCATGAGGTAGCCTCAGCTCAATCCTTGGCCGCAAGGGAACCCGTTCTAAGTTATATAAACTTCCAGTCAAGCCCTACCCAAATTCGGGTATTGTGGTTGTACGGTAAAATTGGAATGGTATCGCATCCAGACAACCATTAGTTTTATAAAAGGGCTAAGGCTCATGCCTCAACATTTTCATCATCAAAATCATCTGCTGTTCAGGAACACATGTCAAAACATTTCATCAGAATGACTCATCATTCTAAGGTTTTCATAATCATTTTCACCAAGTATTCCCATCTAAAGTGATCAAGTTTTATGCTTAGCACTAGCATCTACA
Organism: Avena longiglumis; assembly: GCA_030063025.1. NCBI lineage: Eukaryota > Viridiplantae > Streptophyta > Magnoliopsida > Poales > Poaceae > Avena > Avena longiglumis. The sequence goes on from CP125978.1 coordinate 368,317,633, forward strand.
AATGGGGATAAACACTAATGAGGGGTGGTAATCAAGTGTGACTCATCTAAATTCAATCTCATGCCTCAGGATGACATCAAGATTTATCTAACTTAGGCCATGTTTTATGCTCTTTATGCTACCGTTAATCATCTTTCTAAAATCTACAATTCACTAAGTAAAACACAAATAGAGAGCTTTGATAAAGAAATAAAATAATTAAGCTTGCAAGTAAAACTGGGATTTGGTATCATCAAGTGGTATAACTAATGCATGTCTAATGCATCTAGTTGGCATAGTTATAATGCAAGGGTTAACTTGCAAAGTTCTAGCTTGCCTTGTGCAGAGCAGTGGTTGGAGTTCTCCTCTGCTTCTTCCTCGTAGTATCCTCCTTCCTCTTCGTATCCTTGGTCGGTACTAGCGCCTATAAATAAATACGAGGTACACAATCACCAAACAATACTTAACTACTTCTATTTAGCATACAAAGGCTCACACTAGATGATCTAGCATCGTCACTATTATCACAAAGATTAAGGCACTAATTTTATTTATTTTATTTTAGAAAAGTAATTTCTACTCATTGAAAAAACTACTTAAGATTTAATATTCTCCAACTAAAACATGGGATCATGTTGACACATGTCATCACCACATATTTCAGTACTTGGGAATGTGATTTAAAGTGGTGTCACAATTTAATAAGGTTTAACCTTTTTATTTTAATTAATTAAAGTGACTAGAAATGCCTATGGGGCATTCTTCTATTACTTGTCCATTATTACTGCAAGTAAACCTATATATTTTTCTATATTCAGAAAGGTCCTATCAAATGTGATTTTTGAGAGTTGGAATCAACTCAAAAGCTTTTGTGTTTAAATTTTGAAAAATGTTTGAATGCAGAAAAGTCTCTGCCTTGTTATTTTTACTATAAGTGATCTACAATTCCAAATGATTTGAATCCAACGGGCTTGGATTAAGAATTTTAGTACCTTTCTAGCAAAATTAGTTTCATGCAATTTGGTCTAATGAATCTCTCTGAAATGAATTTTGAATCAATAGGCAGTACTAGGTTTGAAACTAAATTGTTAAACCTAAATTTGAATTACTGGGTCGCTCCGTAGTGTTAACTGGGCCGGCCCACTGCGCACAGCGCGCGCGGGCGGTTTAAGTGATTGTCCCCACCAGTCAGCGAGACAGGGGGTGCGGATGGGTACGGGGTGATTAGGGCCGTAGGATTAGAAGCTAGATCTATAGCTGAGGCGCATCGTCCACGTCTGAATAGAACACGACGAGGTCGAACCCTAGCGCGACCAGTGGGGGTCAGTGGTGGCTCACCAAGGATCCGGCAATGGTCGGCGATGGGGGCGAACGATAAAGTCGATGACGGCGATCCTCCTGGTACTGGTGGCTCCTCCTGGGGTGGCTCCAATCGAAGGCGCCCTTCTCCTCCAGCAGCGGCAAGCTTCGGTGAAATTCCAGCCACCTGGTGCTCGCCTTGCTTCGGGGATGAGGTGGGATTGTTCTAGGAGAGAGGGGAGTGAGATGGTGTGCTGAATTCGAACGGGGAAGTCCTCTATTTATAGTGCGACGAGGGGACCGAAGGGTGCGGGCTTAGCTCGTCGTGGTCGTCTGTACAGCGAGGGGACGGTGCATTGCCTCCTGGCGAAGCTCAACGACATGGTGGCGAGGCGTGGGGATGTGCGATGCCGTCAGAACACTTCGACGCTCTGGGTGGATCCGACGGGAAATTTAATGGCGCACGTCGTCTACGGTCCACGCGGCGGCGAACGGGAATGTCTGGGCGGTTCCCTGGGCAGTGGTGATCACGTATGCGAGCGGCAAAGGCGGGGCGCGGTCTGTGCGAGCGTGTCGAGCGCGGCGCTTTGGCGCGCTCTCGGCATGGTCACAAAGAGACTAGGCGTGCTCGTTCTGGGTGGTCCAGTGGCTGGCAGGGCTTGGGCGCTGGACAGGGGGTGGTGGTGGACGGTGAAGTTCCTGCTGGACAAGGTTGGCAAGGCTAGTGAGGCTTCTAGCTTGTTGTCGACATTGGGGTGGACATTGGGGCTCGGGCATGGTCACCATTGATGGCATGGTCTGTTGGAGATATGCCCTAGAGGCAATAATAAATGTAGTTAATATTATATCTTTGTGTTTATGATAAATGTTTACATTCATGCTATAATAGTATTAACAAGGAAACATTAATACTTGTGTGATTTGTAAACTTAAATTGAAGTCCCTAGTAAAGCCTCTATATAATACTAGCTTGTTGGTTAATAAATGATTGTTGTTTTCCTATCATGAACATTGAGATGTTATTAACAACAAGATCATATCGTTAGGAGAATGATATGGTGGACATACTCCTATAGATAAGCGTAGCATAAAGATCAAGTCATTTTAATAGTTCAATTGCTATATGCTTTCTGATACATAGTAACATAATTCCTTCTACCATGAGATCATGCATATCACCTTCATCGGAAGGATGCTTTGATGACATCAAACACCACATGATAACTGGGTGTCTATAAAGGTGGCATTGAGTGTTCGGAAAGTGTTGGTTGAGACACATGGATCAAGAATGGGATTTGTCCATCCATATGACAGATAGATATACTCTGGGCCCTCTCGGTGGAATGTCATCCAATTAGCTTGCAAGCATGTGACTGGCTCACAAGGGATCACATATCATGGGAACGAGAAAAGATTACTTATCAGTAACGAGGTTGAACTAGGTATGCAGAGATACCGACGATCATAACCTCGGATAAGTAAACTATCGTGAGACAAAGGGAAATTGGTATCATATGTAAGTGGTTCATTTGATCGCAAAGTAATCGTAGAAATATGTGGGAGCCATATGAATTTCCAGATTCCTCTATTGGTTATTGATCGGAGAAGTGTCTCGATCATGTCTGCATAATTCACGAACCGTAGGGATACACACTTAAGGATTCGACGTTGTTTGAGTAGTTATGGAATGATGAGTAAGAGACCGAATGTTGTTCGGAGTCTCGGATGGTATCCGGGATATCACGAGGAGATCCGGAATGGTCCGGAGAATAAGATTCATATAAGGAAAGTCCTGTTTCGGGGTTGGAGAATGATTCCGGTGTTTTCATCGAGAATGTTCTAGAAGGTTCCGGAATGTCCGGCACTCCGAAGGGGAAGGGTACATGAATGTGTCATACCAAGTTGGAATGATTGCATCATGTACTAGGTGTCATCGCTGAACAAAATAAAGGGTTTAATCAAATCCTAGTTTGAAAAGTCAAACGCCAATTTGAAAAGTCAAACGGCTATTTTGGGAAGTGGAGGGGAAGGTGGAAACCGAGTTGGGGAGGAGTTCCTCCCCTCCACGTCCGGCCCCCTTGGGAAACCAAGTTGCGGAGGGACTCCCCTCCCCTGGCGCGCCCCCTCCACCTATATAAGGAAGGGCAGGGCTGCCCCTCCTAGCACCCAACACCTCCACCCGCAAACCCTAGCCCTAAGCCGCCGGCCCTCCTGCAGCCGCCGCCGCCTAGCTAACCCTAGCCGCCCGCCAAGCCTCCTCCTTGGTGTGTATAAACCCTAGATCACCGAGGAGCTCTCTCATAGTCCACCATACTCGCTCCGGCTTAAGGCGAAGCCCTGCGAGATCTCCCCTCTACTTCGAGTACCATGTCGTTGTGCTGCCAGAATCGCGAGGGAGTGCTACAACCTCCGCTGCCTGCTGTAACAAGGGAGAGGAAGGTCTTTGTCGAGTACCTAACGTGTGACCGACTGTGGAAGCGCTGCCGGAACGCAGCGCCGGAAGGATCGTCTACGCGATCTTGAGATCGGGAAGAGTATGACTACATCACCCACGAGAATCCGCTCTCGTTAAACACTTTGGAATCTTCGAGGGTGAGTTATTCCATCGACTCGTTGCTACAATCTAGTAGATAGATCTTGGCTTGTTTGTTTGTATGTGATAGAAAATTTTTGTTTTCCATGCTACGAAACCCTACAGTGGTATCAGAGCCGTGTCTATATGTAGATCTGTTGCACGAGTAGAACACAATGGTCATTGTGGGCGTTAATGCTTTTATTATCGATTGATTCTTGTGTACTTTGCATCTTGCGGGATGTTGGGTTGAAGCGGCCCGGGGTAACCTTACATGACATCGTTCATGAGACTTGCTCCACGTTTGACATGCAACTTGTATTGCATAAGTGGCTTTGCGGGTGCCTGTTTCTCCCAGCATAGTTAAGATTCAATTTACAACGAGTGATTGACAATACTACTATCAATGTTGTGGTTCTTGTTCGTAAGTTAGAACGACACTTATTGAAAGCCCCAAACCACGTAAAACATGCAAAGAAAGTAGAGGCGTCTAACTTTGTTTTGCGAGGTGTCTGATGATGTGATATGGCCATGATTGTGATTATATTTGATGTATGTAATGTTCCTTATTGTAAGTTGGCAACCGGCAGGAGCCATATGGTTGTCTTTAAATTCTGTTAAGACCCGCGTGTCTATTCAAAGTGGTTGTAATAGTTGAAGCCGGTGGACGACAACCATGGAGAAGCGTCATTGACCTTGATGCAATGCCGGTGTTGATAGAGATCATGTTCGTGCTTGAAGATGGAGATCGGAAGCACAAAGAAGAAAGGCCATATCATATCACATATTATGAATTTCATGTGATGTTAATCCTTTATGCATCTTGTATTGCTTAGTTAACGACGGTAGCATTATAAGATGATCCCTCATGCACATGAATTTCAAGTTCTAAAGTGTTCATCCTTAGTAAGCACCGTTGCTAAAGCTTGTTGTTTCGAAGCACCACGTGATGATCGGGTGTGTTAGATTCCACAAGTGTATACAACACGAGCAAGCCAGATTTGCTCATGCAGAAACTAAGGTTTGATCTTGACGAGCCTAGCATGTACAGACATGGTCTCGGAACACGGATCACCGAAAGGTAAAGCATGAATCATATAGTAGATATGATGAACATGTCGATTGTTCGCCATTGAAACTATATCAACTCTCGTGATGATCGATGTTGATGTGGTAGATTTGGTTCATGTGATCACTAAAACAATGTGAGGGATATTGTTTTGAGTGGGAGTTCACCTAGATTAAATTAACTATTAATTAGAACTCAATTTGTCATAAACTTAGTCTAAAGTAGTGCAAATATGTTGTAGATCAATGGCGGTCCCTACCATCAATTTTAATGCGTTCCTAGAGAAAGAAAAGTTGAAAAACAATGGAAGCAACTTCGTGGATTGGTTCCGCAATTTGAGGATTGTCCTCACAGCTGGTAATTTGACCTATGTCTTTGGATGCACATTGGGTGACCCACCTGCAGCTACTGCTACCGATGAAGTAAAGAATTTTTACCTCGCTCGGAAGACTCAGTACTCCACAGTTCAGTGTGCTATCTTGTATGGTTTAGAATCGGAGCTTCAGAAAAGGTTTGAGAATTCAGACCCACATGATATTGTCCGTGATCTCAAATTGATCTTTGAGACTCACGCGGCAATTGAGAGCTATGAGGCTTCTGAAAAGTTCTTTAACTGCAAGATGGAAGAGGTAGCTCAAGTGAGCATGTGCTTAAGATGTCCAGGCACGCAAACAAACTTCAAACCTTGGGTATAGTGATTCCTAATGCTTTGGGATTTACCGTGTCCTCAATCACTACCACCAAGTTACAAGAACTTTGTGATGAACTACAATATGCAAAACATGAACAAGCGTTGCGAACTCTTTGCCATGTTGAAATCTGCGAAGTTGAGATCAAGAAAGAGCACCAAGTGTTGATGGTCAATAAGACCACCAAATTCAAGAAAGGCAAGTCTAAGCAAAGGGACACTTCAAGAAGGGTGGTAAGAAAGTTACCGCACCGAAGAAGACCAAAAGGACCCAAGCACGATCTTGAATGCTTTTACTGCAAGGGAGAAGGTCACTAGAAGCGGAATTGCCCAAAGTACTTGGCAGATTTGAAGAACGGCAACATCAAGAAGAAATGTATATCCGATATACATGTTATTGATGTGTATCTCACTAGTACTCGTAGTAGTGCCTGGGTATTTGATACTGGTTCGGTTGCTCATATTTGTAACTCGAAACAGGTGCTGCAGAATAAACGAAAGCTAGCGAAGAACGAGGTAACAGTGCGCGTGGGAAACGAATCAAAGGTTGATGTGATCGCAGTCGGCACGCTACCCCTTCATCTACCATCGGGATTAGTTTTATACTTAAATAATTGTTATTTGGTGCCTGCGTTAAGCATGAACATTATATCGGGATCTTGTTTATTGTGAGACGGTTACTTGTTTAAGTCCGAGAATAATGGTTGTTTGATTTATATGAGTAATATGTTTTATGCACATGCACCTTTTATAGATGGTCTATTCTTGTTGAATCTCGATAGTGTAAATACACATATTAATAACATTGAGGCTAAACGTTTGAAATCGAGCGATAACTCGACCTATATGTGGCACTGTCGTCTTGGTCACATTGGAGTGAAGCGTATGAAGAAACTCCATTCCGATGGACTTCTCGAATCACTTGATTTCGAATCACTTGATAGATGCGAAGAATGTCTGATGGGTAAAATGACTAAAGACTCCATTTTCTGGTATCATGGAGCGAGCTACGGACTTATTGGAAATCATACATACCGATGTGTGTGGTCCAATGAGTGTAGCATCACGCAGTGGTTATCGTTATGTTCTTACCTTCACGGATGACTTGAGTAGATATGGGTATATCTATTTCATGAAACATAAGTCCGAAACTTTCAAGAAGTTTAAGGAGTTTTAAAGTGAGGTAGAGAATCAACGTAACAAGAAGATTAAATTTCTATGTTATGATCGTGGAGGTGAATATCTAAGTTACGAGTTTGGCGAGCATTTGAAGAAGTGCGGAATACTTTCACAATTGACACCGCCGGGAACACCACAGCGTAATGGTGTGTCCGAACGTCGTAATCGAACTCTCTTAGATATGGTTCGTTCTATGATGTCACTTACAGATTTACCGCTATCATTTTGGGGTTATGCATTAGAAACAGCTGCATTCACTTTAAATAGGGCACCATCTAAATCTGTTGAAACGACACCGTATGAATTATGGTTTGGGAAGAAACCTAAATTGTCGTTCCTTAAAGTTTGGGGTTGCGAAGCCTATGTAAAGAAGTTACAGCCGGACAAGCTTGAACCCAAAGCGGAAAAATGCGTCTTCATAGGATACCCGAAGGAAAATATTGGGTATACCTTCTATCATAGATCCGAGGGCAAAATCTTCGTTGCCAAGAATGGATCCTTTCTAGAGAAGGAATTTCTCTCGACAGAAGTGACTGGAAGGAAAGTAGAACGAACCTTCTCTCGAAATTGCGAGTAGCGCAGCACCGGAAGAAGTTCCCGTGGTGCCTGCACCAATAAGAGAGGAAGCTAATGATGATGATCATGAAACTTCGGTTGTAGTTGCTACAGAGCCTCGCAGGTCAACGAGAACTCGTACCACTCCAGATTGGTATGATCCCGTTATGAATGTCATGTTGGTGGACAACACCGATGACCCTGCGACATATGAGGAAGCGATGATGACCCTAGATTCCAATAAACGGCAAGAAGCCATGATATCCGAGATTGGATCCATGTACGAAAACCAAGTATGGACTTTGGTGGACTTACCGGATGGCCGTAAGGCTGTCGAGAACAAATGGATTTTCAAGAAGAAAACGGATGCTGATGGTAATGTTACTGTCTATAAAGCTCGACTTGTCACAAAAGGGTTTCAACAAATTCAAGGAGTTGACTACGATGAGACTTTCTCACCTGTAGCGAAGCTAAAGTCTGTGAGGATTATGTTAGCAATCGCTGCATATTATGATTATGAGATATGGCAGATGGATGTCAAATCAGCATTCCTCAATGGTGACATTGATGAATAGTTGTATATGATGCAACCCAAAGGTTTTGTCGATCCTAAAGATGCTAACAAGGTATGCAAACTTCAACGGTCCATCTATGGATTGAAGCAAGCATCCCGAAGTTGGAATCAACGTTTTGATAAGGTAATCAAAAGTTTTGGTTTTATACAAACTTATGGAGAAGCTTGTATTTACAAGAAAGTGAGTGGGAGCTCTGTAGCATTCTTAATACTATATGTAGATGACATATTGTTGATTGGGAATGATGTAGACCTTCTTAATAGTGTCAAGGAATATTTGAATAATATTTTTTCAATGATGGATCTTGGCGAAGCAGCTTACATAATAGTCATAAAGATTTATAGAGATAGATCGAGACACCTAATATCATTGTCACAAAGTACATATTTGGACAAAGTTCTAAAGAGGTTTGGAATGGAAGATAGCAAGAAAGGGTTCTTGCCCATGTTGCCCAATACGACGTTGAGTAAAACTCAAAGTCCGACAATGGCAGAAGATAGAGAAAGGATGAGTAAGACTCCCTATGCCTCAGCCATAGGATCTCTAATGTATGCCATGCTATGTACTAGACCCGACATTGCATATGCTGTTAGTTTAACTAGCATATATCAAAGTGATCCAGGAGTGGATCATTGGACAGCGGTCAAAAACATCCTTAAGTACTTGAGAAGAACTAAGGATATGGTTCTTTCTTATGGAGGTGATGAACAGCTCGTTGTTAATGGTTACACCGATGATAGTTGGAACACCGATCCGGATGATTGTAAATCACAATCTGGATACGTATTTACTTTGAATGGTGCAGCAGTTAGCTGGAGGAGTGCAAAGCAAAGCGTTGTGGCGAGATCTTCAACTGAATCGGAATACATGGCTGCTTCGGAGGCTTCAAAAGAAGCGATATGGATGAAAGAGTTCATTACAGAGCTGGGTGTGGTTCCAAGTGCGCTGGACCCAATGTCTATCTACTGTGATAACATGGGCGCCATAGCCAATGCGCAAGAACCAAGGTCACACAAGAAGCTGAAGCATATCAAGCTATGTTTTCACGCTATTCGAGAACATGTCCAAGATGAGGACATAAAGATTTGCAAAGTACACACATATCTGAATGTGGCGGATCCGTTGACTAAACCTCTCCCGAGGGCAAAACATGACCAGCACCAAACTGCCATGGGTGTTCGGTATATTACCATGTAATCTAGATTAGATGACTCTAGTGCAAGTGAGAGACTGTTGGAGATATGCCCTAGAGGCAATAATAAATGTAGTTATTATTATATCTTTGTGTTTATGATAAATGTTTACATTCATGCTATAATAGTATTAACAAGGAAACATTAATACTTGTGTGATTTATAAACTAAAATAGAGTCCCTAGTAAAGCATCTTTATAATACTAGCTTGTTGGTTAATAAATGATTGTGGTTTCCCTATCATGAACATTGAGATGTTATTAACAACAAGATCATATCGTTAGGAGAATGATATGGTGGACATACTCCTATAGATAAGCGTAGCATAAAGATCAAGTCATTTTAATAGTTCAATTGCTATATGCTTTCTGATACATAGTAACCTAATTCCTTCGTCCATGAGATCATGCATATCACCTTTACCGGATGGATGATTTGATGACATCAAACACCACACCGTAACTGGGTGGCTATAAAGGTGGCGTTGAGTGTTCGGAAAGTATTGGTTGAAACACATGGGATCAAGAGTGGGATTTGTCCATCCATATGACGGATAGATATACTCTGGGCCCTCTCGGTGAAATTTCATCCAATTAGCTTGCAAGCATGTGACTGGCTCACAAGGGATCACATATCACGGGAACGAGAAAAGAGTACTTATCGATGTGAGGTTGAACTAGGTATGCAGAGATACCGACGATCATAACCTCGGATAAGTAAACTATCGTGAGACAAAGGGAAATTGGTATCGTATGTAAGTGGTTCATTCGATCGTAAAGTAATCGTAGAAATATGTGGGAGCCATATGAATTTCCATATTCCTCTATTGGTTATTGTTCGGAGAAGTGTCTCAATCATGTCCGCATAATTCACGAACCGTAGGGAGACACACTTAAGGATTCGACGTTGTTTGAGTAGTTATGGAATGATGAATAAGAGACCGAATGTTGTTCGGAGTATCAGATGGGATCCGGGATATCACGAGGAGATCCAGAATGGTCCGGAGAATAAGATTCATAAAAGGAAAGTCATGTTTCGGGGTTGGAGAATGGTTCCGGTGTTTTCATCGGGAATGTTCTAGAAGGTTCCGAAATGTCCGGCACTCCGAAGGGGAAGGGTACATGAATGTGTCATACCAAGTTGGAATGATTGCATCATGTACTAGGTGTCATCGCTGAACAAAATAAAGGGTTTAATCAAATCCTAGTTTGAAAAGTCAAACGCCAATTTGAAAAGTCAAACGGCTATTTTGGGAAGTGGAGGGGAAGGTGGAAACCGAGTTGGGGAGGAGTTCCTCCCCTCCACGTCCGGCCCCCTTGGGAAACCAAGTTGCGGAGGGACTCCCCTCCCCTGGCGCGCCCCCTCCACCTATATAAGGAAGGGCAGGGCTGCCCCTCCTGGCACCCAACACCTCCACCCGCAAACCCTAGCCCTAAGCCGCCGGCCCTCCTGCAGCCGCCGCCGCCCTAGGGCAAGAGGCCGCCGCCTAGCTAACCCTAGCCGCCGGCCAAGCCTCCTCCTTGGTGTGTCTAAACCCTAGATCGCCGAGGAGCTCTCTCATAGTCCACCATACTCGCTCCGGCTTAAGGAGAAGCCCTGCGAGATCTCCCTCTACTTAGGTACTGCCAGTTGTCTTTGGGAATCGCGAGGAGAGTGCTACAACCTCCATTTTCTTTGGAACAAGGGATAGGAAGGTCTTCGTAGTCAGAAGGTGTGACCGATCATGGAGTGCCTTAGAAATGCAGCGCCGGAAGGATCGTCTATGCGATCTTGAGACCGTGAAGAGTACGACTACATCACCCACGAGAATCCGCTCTCGTTAAACACTTTGGAATCTTCTAGGGTGAGTTATTCCATCGACTCGTTGCTACAATCTAGTAGATAGATCTTGGCTTGTTTGTTTGTATGCGATAGAATTTTTTTGTTTTCCATGCTACGAAACCCTACACTTTTGTGCAAGGTGCCAACCAACTGGTGCAGCAGCACCTGGTGTTGGAGGCCAGCCTCAAGCAACTTCAAGGTATTTTTATGCCTTGGTCTTTTGTTTCTTCTTGCATTTTGTCCTTCGATCCGACATTTGTATTGCTTGCTGCAGAGGATCACAACGCCTCTCTTCGTGAGATTGATGCTCTCAAAAAGAGCCTTGGTCAAGCAGAGAAAAAGGCCGAGGTCGCCATTGGTGCAAAGGAGCGCCTCGAGCTGGAGTTGGCCAACACGGCGGCGAGCGCTGCGCAGCAGAGGCTGCACCGCGAGGAGCATCTCCCTTGCCCGCCACGGCGTGATAAAGAGGTGGCCGGCAAGCTTATGGCGGCTGCCAAGGCTGTTTCGGGTGAGTATCTCTACCTTCTTATTTTTGATTTCCTGGTCTTTCTTTTGCAGCGCTTCTATTCATTCTTCTTCCTTTGTTGTCTTAGATGACGCGAGCATCGAATTTGACCACGAAGATCTGGAGCATGGGAGCGCTCTGGATGATGCTACTGCGGCAGTCGAAGATTGCTGCAGTACCGTTGTCAACTCGCTTGCCAAGGCCAAAGGGGTCCTTGGGCGCTTCTACAAGGAGCTTATCCCCAAGGGCGTGGCCCTCGAAGATGTTGATGCCCTGGCGGAGGCGCTGTCAGCCGAAGCACCTGCGGCGTACAAGCGCAAGAAGAAGGGCATCGGCGCATCCGTCGGGCTGGCAATGGCTTTGGCGGCTAGAGCGGAGCTGGACCTTCCCGAGGTCACTTCCCGGATGCCGACGACTGCTGATGGATCTGAGGTAGCCTTCGCCACCTATGCTGCTCGCTATAAGCATTACAGGCCAAAGCTGATTGATCTGCTGGCCGAGTACGCGCTAAGGCAGCAGGGGGAAGCCAAGGCGAGGCAATACGGCTCCGAGGCTACTCAGGGTGCAACTTTGTAGGCGCTGTAGTTATAGGATAGTTGTAGCTTCTTTTGTTGTAAATGTTTTAATGAACAATCCTTGTGCCACATAGTGGCTTTTGCTGCACTTAATGAATGTGCTGAGTTTCGTGCTCCTTCAACTGCTTGTTCATGTCTTTGTCTTTCTGTTAATCTAGGGCCCTTCGGGGTGATTATCCCGTTGACACTTCGTCTGCAGCGCAGCTGCGGCCATCCCTGGATGATGTGTCACAGCTTGCATTTCTTAGAGACCGTGTCCGTAGCCTCGAGAAAGAGTTGCTTGGGGTGCATGTCCATGCTGACGTTTGGAAATCCAAGGCGGATCGAGGTGCTACCAGAGAGGAGTACTTGATGGCGGAGTTGCTTCGCTTGTCCGAACAGCTTCAGTGTGAGTTTTTAGAGCTGTTGCTCGTTACTTCGGATGTGCCTGCTGGCCTTTCATCTTACTCTTTTGCAAGTGTTGCAGGTGCTAACATTGCTCCAAGGGAGGATAAGGAGTGTGTTGCTGTTCGGATCAACTGCTTGACTCAGCAGGACATGGAGGCCGGCGGGTTCTTCTGGATGGACCGTGATCGTGCCATGGTCCTTACGACGGTGCAGGATCGCGTTCATCAGGTATCGCGGGTGCTTCGTCAGGTGAAGACTTCGCTTGCGTCGGTTCTGCATGTAATGTTTCCGCTGGATGATGCGCCGTCGACTCTCTCTGGTCTGTTGTCGAAGTTTCGGAATGTGCGTCATGTCAGGGAACTGGTGCGGCATCAGCTCGTTGCGGGGGTGAAGGCCGCGCTCTCCCTTGTGCGGTTACATCGTCCTGATGTAGATCTGTCCACTGTAGCGGCTGGGCCACCTCTTCGGCCAGATGGTGGCGAGTGGGATATGCGTCCGCATTATGCGGCTGTAAGGCAGTATGCCGAACAGATCGTAGATCTGTTTGAGCAGCGTGCTCGTGTTATTCTTCAGAATAGGTAGTACTTGTAAAAAAGATATATGTAAAATTTGTATACATTTGACTGGGCGTGTTTTGCCCTTTGTTATAAAGGTTTGGTTGTTGTTTTAGCACGTAGTGCTTTTCTTGTATACGTGCCCTTTTCGTTAGCCTGACGTGGTGAACTACTCAGGTGTACACGTGTTATCCTCAGTCGATGAAGTCGTGAGGTGGGGGGAGCCCCCGAGTGCGTTTGTAGCATGGAGTAAAATGAGAATAGTAAACAAAATTTTGGGGCGAGATACTTAGCTTTATTCATATCATAATGGAGGAGGTACATTGTTCGACTGAGTAGCCTTGGCTGAATAGCCTTATTGAAAGTAAAAGAGGGAGGTAGCTAGGGGTAGAACGGTCGCAGTTGTGCGACGTTCCATGGGTTGGAGTATGCGACTCCAGATTCCACGTGCTTGAGGCGATAGGCGCCACCTGGGATGACATCAGTGACGATGTAGGGTCCTTCCCACGGTGACTCGAATTTCTTCGGTCGCTCTTGCTTGAGTCGCAAGACTAGGTCTCCTTCGACGAAGGACCTTGGGCGCAGCCGTCGGCTGTGGTAGTTGCTGTAACACCCTCAGAATCGGACCTATGCAAGTTTGAGCAAAATTCGCCAAACCCGCATAGAAACGATTCAAAGGTACCCACCAGGAACTTTCATGCGGGTGGAAAACGAAGTAATAACATTACACAACAGTCCTCGATGGGACCCACAGGCAGATATATATATATGACTCAAAGAGTCAAGAATACGAGATATAATGTACAAAGATCCAAATCACCTTGAAAAGCGATAGAGCGTCCAGCTACGGACAAGATGCAAATGGGGCTAAGAGCCCGAAGAATAACCAATGGCGTCCATAACCTGCCCGCCAAGCCGGAAGGTAACCACCTGCTAACGCGTCGATCTCAAAACCTGCTTAAACAAAGGGTGCCGACAAAGGGCAAAGGAAAAGAAGGAGCGTCAAGATCGAGGCCAAGACAGCGAGGCTAGAATTCGGCGGTCCTCGCCTACATAGGTATGGTGGACTGAGCAGCAGCGGCAGCATGCACTAAACAACCTATAGAGACTCGATACAACTGGCGGTGATCAAAGAGGGGTAAGAAAGACCTATTCGGATCCAACCTAAAGCTAACACCAAACAAACCCATCCTGGTGTTTCCCCCTCGAGACCAAACGAGGAAGTCAACCGTGGAACTCACACAGTTGGCAGTTTTACTTATTTAGTTATAGTTGCGGCACTTTACTAGTCAGGTTTAGATAATCGTCCTGATAAAATAAGCAGTGGGCACTTTTAATTAACCATTCCGTTGTAGTTGCAACAATTACTAATCAGATACCGATAGCATGAGATAAACCCAAAACCCAGCAGTGGTTGGTACTTTTATTCAGCCATTCCGTTGTAGTTGCAATACTTACTAGTCAGGTACCATGGTCGCAAGCGACACTCCAACAAGCAATTGTGGGCAGTATTAATTAGTCATTCCATTATAGTGAAGCTGATTACTAGTCATTATAAGTCAAATTTATAGCAGTAAACTTTAGTTATGCTTGTCTATGATCGAGATACTGTGCTCCAAGTCGTCCATATCCGCGGACACGGCTTTCAGAAAGTTTTACCCGGCCGGGGTGCACCAATAGCAACACACGCTCGATCAACCTCGGAAAAACCAAATCAAAACCCAACGAGGCTTTCACGACTGAACAATCACGATTGAAATATTTCAGGGGCACCCATTGAGTAGATCCATAGCGGAGTAAGCAAGCTCCGAGACGGACTCAAGGTTTTGCGACAATGGTCAGTAGCGGGAACCCGAAGTGTGGCTGGGCTTGTCGATACCGCGTAATCAATCCGCTTACCTAAGCGTATAGTGTGCCCTCGCACAATTTAAATACTGAAAGTAGCATGGCATAAGTACAGATCGTAAATAAAACCTCAAACTAGTTTGTGGCCCCAAGAAATAAGAATGAATCAAGCTCTGGCGCAGGGGGGTCCCATATACCTCCCGGATGTGGATAGCGCGATAAATCAAGGAACAGGTATCAAGTACTCGGGGTCTTACGGGACACAAGTGGGTTAGGAAACCAAATATTTTCTATCACCCACCGATGCCTCGCTTATTTCAAGTTTAGTTGTTAAACAGAAATTAAAGTGACGATAAGTAAAACTAGAATCATCTCCAACATCAACATGCGGCAATACATCAAGAATCGTGGCATATGACGACACACATCGACTTGAGCAAGCAACTACGACGCATAAGTCCAACTATCTACCAAACAACAGTAATAGGGTGTGTCTAAGGCAATATACTATCAGGGGATATCAAAGGTACGAAAACTAGAGCATCGCAACACGTATAGCAATAGATCAACAGGAGGAATAAAGACTATAAAAGTAAGATAGGTAGAAAGGGGAGATGCTGCTTTGAAAACATTGTCGAAGGTTCAACAGAAGATCGGGTCGGACTCGCATCAACTCAACGGCCTTATCCATGAAGCAAAACACTAGAAGAAACACCGGATGCAATATTTAATACAACGACAGAAGATCGGCATGATGCATGTATGACGCATGGCATGGCAAAGTGCGATGCAATTAGGCCAATATTAAGCGGAACCGGGGTCCCGACAATTAATTAAACGGTTCAAGTGAATTAGCTACCCCACAATTTAAATGTTGTTTAACATGGCCAGATATGGTACCGGTTCACTACACAAGTTTAAATGAGGCCAATATGAGACTAGATTTTCCCGCATATGGGCCCCATATTCAATTAATAGGTGAATCGGCATAAGGCCCCCAAACCACAGATATGCATGCGAGATGACAATTTAATATGCAACAAGTTGTTATATTTCATTTATAAAAATAGGGTCTGCGGGAAGGGGGTTCACACATTAGGGTCTCGACGATCTTGGAGTTTCCGGGGTTCGGGGTCGGTCTCAGGGTCCAGGGTTCGGCGAGGTCGTTCTCGGGCTCAGGGGTAGGTCTTGGCGCATCCGTGTCTTCGGGTCATGTCGACGGTCATGGCGCCGGGGTGAAGCACTTGACGTTCTGCGTCGGTGTTCTTACCGTTCGTGTTCTCGAGCATCGCATCCGGGAAGGAGTACTTGTCGTCAGGGTCTCGGTGTCGGGGTAGATCTTGTCGGTTTCACTCCGAAGGACTCGTTGTTCTGCGACGGAGATCCTGGCGTCGGTGAGGTCGATCTTGTCGGTTCCACGGTTTCAGTTGTCGGTGGCGGACTCGGGTTCCGGCACGGGGAGATCTTGGTTTCCGAGGTTCTTGTTGTTCCTTATTGAAGATCTTGGTATGTCATCTCGATCACCTGTGGACGGCATCGGGTTGGTCTTGGTGGTTTGACGGGTTCAGCGCGCCGGGATCGGCCTTCGGACTTCAGGATCGGGACCTTGTCGAATTGGCGTCATCGCCTCCGAGTTCCACGATGGAGATCTTGGGGCTTGCGGCCTCGGTTTTCCGACAACGGACTTGGCAGCTCAACACTTGTAGCGGTACGGTTCACCAGCAGCGCCTCGCCGGACTCCGGGTCGACGATCTTGACCTCGATGTTGGGCGAAAGGAGCCCGGTCGTCCCGTACCGGCGGCTCTCCTCGGCCGAGTCCGTGGACGCGCCGATGGCCGCGTTCTCCGTGAGTCTGTACCCCTGCAGGATCTCCACCTGCGGCTTCGGGGTCCGCGACCACGGCGACGAGGATGGGCGGCACGAGCGGCAGGATGGTGCGGGAGGGGCGCGGACGGGGCCGAGCGGGTCGCCGGAGCACGCGAGGCGGAAGGCGGTTGACGAGGCGGTGGAAGGGCGCGGCGGCGAGGGGGTCGCGGGGTGCGCTCGAGCTTGGCGGCCACGGCCGGAAGCGGCCAGCGGCGGGAGAGGCGGCAGCGGCTGGTCGGCAGCGGCGAAGGGGGCAGCAGAGAGGTTGCGGGCGGCGGGCGTGGCGGGTCAACCCGGCGGGCGAGCGAGGCTGCAGGCGCGCTGCTGGGGCGGAGGCGGGCAGCGAGTGGGCCAAGGCGGAGGGGGCGGCGCGGGCGGAGCAGCTGGGAAGAAGCGCGCTGGACGGTGGAGGCGGCGGAGCGGCGAGCGTCGGCGGGAGGGAAGGTGAGAGGGAGAGGCGGGGCTGGGGTGAGGCTGGAGCAGGGAGCGGTGGGTCGGTGCGGCGAGCGGGGGTGGAAGGTTGAAGAGGAACAGGGAGGGAGGAGAGAACGTGGGTGGGGCGCGTCGGTGGGTCCAGGGGACAGGGCGGGGCCCAGGGTGCAGGCGGAGTGGACTGGGGGCGTGGGTGGTGGGTGTGGCCGGCGTTTAGTGCGTGTGGTGTTGGCAGGGAGTGGGTGGGGCTGTGAGGGTGAGGGAGGCTAGGCCACGTGGCAGCTAGGGAGTGGTTAGGGAAGAGGGGGGAGATGAGGTGGCGAAGTCTGATAGGCTAGGGTGAGGTGGCTGGGAAGGGTGGGTATAGGAATGGGTAGCTTTAGGATTATAGGGGCAGACTAGCTGGACCGATTTGTTGTATACGGGGGTGGTCGTTCGGGTCGGGTTGGCCCGTTCGACTGCCCCTACTAAAATAATTTAATATTTTTATTTAGTTTAATTGGACCATTTGCAAACCGATAGCAACAAAACAAAATACTCCGGAGCCCCGGGTTTGGCGTGTGAATAAAGATGGGGCGTTTGAGAAAACAAAACGGGCTTTGCGAAAATAGTTTTGGCAAACAATGCATGATGATGACGATGCACTGCACAAATTCAACGCGATTTTCTAGTAGTGGTTTTGCGGGATGCCACAATTCGACACCACTAACAAGGGATCTCGCCCTCGAGATCCGCCTCATGGTACCGGAAGGAAAGGTCGGCGATCTGCGTCTTCTCGCTTCGTGTAGATCTTCGCGACACCACTAACAAGAGGTCGTTGTCCCTGTTCAACAAGAGAACACTCCGGAAAAACAACGGACGAAGTTAAAGGTAAGGTCACCTCTAACTTCCATGGAAGGAGTAGAGTTGCATCGATCCACCATTCAATGTACATAAGCGAATGATAAGAGTAGTGGTATGGTCGCGACTCCATCCCGCACTCAAAGCATTACTATGTACACGAATAGACAGATTATGCAACCAACTCTCAGGATTCAGACTGAAGATCTCGACAAGCGAGGTTCGGAAACAAAGGAGTGATGCAGACTCTGCATCGGATCTGATGTAGATGATGTCGTCGCGTCGGAAACACCGGAAGGCTCAAACAAGGAACAAGGAATGGTAACACCGTAAACGGATTCATCAGGCAGCTTGAACACCGGATAGTAGAACACCGTTATCAAAGAAGGAAGCGAAACTCTGAAGGTACGACGGAAACCCAACCACGAGAAATCCTGGACTCGAAGAAAGAGAAGAGAGCGGGTTCAAAACACGTCGAGATAAGAGGAGAATAGCAGAGGGGTAAGGAGTAAAATCAGACCTAATCAGAACTATCCAACCGATTTTGCAAAATAGTTTTGACACTCTACTTCGGCCGTTAGCTAGGTTATCCTCTGAAATTTGGACTTGTGGGGTATCGCATTTGCTGCGCTCGATACCACTCAGTAACACCCTCGATCGGACCTATGCAAGTTTGAGCAAAATTCGCCAAACCCGCATAGAAAGCGATTCAAAGGTGCTCACCAGCACTTTCGCGGGTGGAAAAGCGTAATAACATTACACAACAGTCCTCGATGGGACCCACGAGCAGATATATATATAACGCGACTCAAAGAGTCAAGAATACGAATATAATGTACAAAGATCCAAATCACCTTGAAAGCGATAGGCGTCCAGCTACGGACAAGATGCAAATGGGGCTAAGAGCCACGAAGAATAACCAATGGCGTCCATAACCTGCCTGGCCAAGCCGGAAGGGTAACCACTGCTGGCGTCGATCTCAAAACCTGCTTAAACAAAAGGTGCCGACAAAGGGCAAAGGAAAAGAAGGAGGCGTCAATCTCGAGGCCAAGCGGAGGCTAGAATTCGGCGGTCCTCGCCTACATAGGTATGGTGGACTGAGCGGCAGCGGCAGCATGCACTAAACAACCTATAGAGACTCGATACAACTGGCGGTGATCAGAGAGGGGTAAGAAAGACCTATTCGGATCCAACCTAAAGCTAACACCAAACAAACCCATCCTGGTGTTTCCCCCTCGAGACCAAACGAGGAAGTCAACCGTGGAACTCACACAGTTGGCAGTTTTACTTATTTAGTTATAGTTGCGGCACTTTACTAGTCAGGTTTAGATAATCGTCCTGATAAAATAAGCAGTGGGCACTTTTAATTAACCATTCCGTTGTAGTTGCAACAATTACTAATCAGATACCGATAGCATGAGATAAACCCAAAACCCAAAGGTGGTTGGTACTTTTATTCAGCCATTCGTTGTAGTTGCAATACTTACTAGTCAGTACCATGGTATGGCGACACTCCAACAAGCAATTGTGGGCAGTATTAATTAGTCATTCCATTATAGTGAAGCTGATTACTAGTCATTATAAGTCAAATTTATAGCAGTAAACTTTAGTTATGCTTGTCTATGATCGAGATACTGTGCTCCAAGTCGTCCATATCCGCGGACACGGCTTTCAGAAAGTTTTACCGGCCGGGTGCACCAATAGCAACACACGCCGATCAACCTCGGAAACCAAATCAAAACCCAACGAGGCTTTCACGGTGAACAATCACGATTCGAAATATTTTGGGGCCACCCATTGAGTAGATCCATAGCGAGTAAGCAAGCTCGAGACGGACTCAAGGTTTGACAATGGTACATGGTAATCGGGAACCCGAAAGTGTGGCTGGGCTTGTCGATACCGCGTAATCAATCCGCTTACCTAAAGCGATGCAGGTGCCCTCGCACAATTTAAATACTGAAGTAGCATGGCATAAGTACAGGATCGTAAATAAAACCTCAAACTAGTTTGTGGCCCCAAGAAATAAGAATGAATCAAGCTCGCGGCTGGGGTCCCATATACCTCCGGATGTGGATAGCGATAAATCAAGGAACAGTATCAAGTACTCGGGGTCTTACGGGACACAAGTGGCGTTGAAACCAAATATTTTCTATCACCCACCGATGCCTCTGCTTATTTCAATTTTAGTTGTTAAAGAAATTAAAGTGACGATAAGTAAAACTAGAATCATCTCCAACATCAACATGCGGCAATACATCAAATCGTGGCATATGACGACACACATCAGCACTTGAGCAAGCAACTACGACGCGCAAGTCCAACTATCTACCAAACAACAGGTAATAGGGTGTGTCTAAGGCAATATACGGCTGCAGGGGATATCAAAGGGTACGAAAACTAGAGCATCGCAACACAGATAGCAATAGATCAACAGGAGGGAATAAAGACTATAAAAGTAAGATAGGTAGAAAGGGGGAGATGCTCGCCTGAAAACATTGTCGAAGGGTTCAACCGAAGATCGGGTCGGCACTCGCATCAACTCAACGGCCTTATCCGCGAAGAAGCAAAACACTAGAAGAAACACCGGATGCAATATTTAATACAACGACAGAAGATCGGCATGATGCATGTATGACGCATGGCATGGCAAAGTGCAATGCAATTAGGCCAATATTAAGCGGAACCGGGGTCCCGACAATTAATTAAACGGTTCAAGTGAATTAGCTACCCCGCAATTTAAATGTTGTTTAACATGGCCAGATATGGTACCGGTTCGCTACACAAGTTTAAATGAGGCCAATATGAGACTAGATTTGCCCGCATATGGGCCCCATATTCAATTAATAGGTGAATCGGCATAAGGCCCCCAAACCACAGATATGCATGCGAGATGACAATTTAATATGCAACAAGTTGTTATATTTCATTTATAAAAATAGGGTCTGCGGGAAGGGGGTTCACACATTAGGGTCTCGACGATCTTGGAGTTTCCGGGGTTCGGGGTCGGTCTCAGGGTCCAGGGTTCGGCGAGGTCGTTCTCGGGCTCAGGGGTAGGTCTTGGCGCATCCGTGTCTTCGGGTCATGTCGACGGTCATGGCGCCGGGGTGAAGCAGCGTTACTGCGTGGTGTTCTTACCGTTCGTGTTCTCGAGCATCGCATCCGGGAAGGAGTACTTGTCGTCAGGGTCTCGGTGTCGGGGTAGATCTTGTCGGTTTCACTCCGAAGGACTCGTTGTTCTGCGACGGAGATCCTGGCGTCGGTGAGGTCGATCTTGTCGGTTCCACGGTTTCAGTTGTCGGTGGCGGACTCGGGTTCCGGCACGGGGAGATCTTGGTTTCCGAGGTTCTTGTTGTTCCTTATTGAAGATCTTGGTATGTCATCTCGATCACCTGTGGACGGCATCGGGTTGGTCTTGGTGGTTTGACGGGTTCAGCGCGCCGGGATCGGCCTTCGACTTCAGGATCGGGACCTTGTCGAATTGGCGTCATCTCCTCCGAGTTCCACGATGGAGATCTTGGGGCTTGCGGCCTCGGTTTTCCGACAACGGACTTGGCAGCTCAACACTTGTAGCGGTACGGTTCACCAGCAGCGCCTCGCCGGACTCCGGGTCGACGATCTTGACCTCGATGTTGGGCGAAAGGCGTCGTCCGTCTGGCGGCTCTCTCGCCGAGTCCGTGGGCGCGCCGATGGCGCGTTCTCCGTGAGTCTGTACCCTGCGGGATCTCCACTGCGGCTGGGTCCGCGACCACGGCGACGAGATGGGCGGCCGAGCGGAGATGGTGCGGGAGGCGGACGGGGCGGCGGTCGCCGGAGCATGCTTGGCGGAGGCGGTGGAAGGCGGCGGTCGCGGGGTGGGCCGCGAGCTCGAGCCAGCCCACGGGCCGAAGCGAGCGGCGAGCGAGGAGGCGGCGGCTGGTCGGCGGCGAGGGCAGCGAGAGAGGTTGCGAGGCGGCGGAACGTGGCGAGTCGAACGCATGGCGAAGCGAGGCTGCAGAAGCTGCTGGCGGGCGAGGCGAAGCGAGAGTCTTGGCCAGCGCGTGTGAAGCGCGGAGGCGGAGAGGCGAGCTCGGGCGGGAAAAGCGCTTGACGGTGGAGGCGGCGGGCAGCGGCGTCGGCGGGAGGGAAGGTGAGAGGGAGAGGCGGGGCTGGGGTGAGGCTGGAGGCGAGGCGGTGGAGTCGGTCTGTGGCGGGGTGGAAGGTTGAAGAGGAACAGGGAGGGAGGAGAGAACGTGGGTGGGGCGCGTCGGTGGGTCCAGGGGACAGGGCGGGGCCCAGGGTGCAGGCGGAGTGGACTGGGGGCGTGGGTGGTGGGTGTGGCCGGCGTTTAGTGCGTGTGGTGTTGGCAGGGAGTGGGTGGGGCTGTGAGGGTGAGGGAGGCTAGGCCACGTGGCAGCTAGGGAGTGGTTAGGGAAGAGGGGGGAGATGAGGTGGCGAAGTCTGATAGGCTAGGGTGAGGTGGCTGGGAAGGGTGGGTATAGGAATGGGTAGCTTTAGGATTATAGGGGCAGACTAGCTGGACCGATTTGTTGTATACGGGGGTGGTCGTTCGGGTCGGGTTGGCCGTTCTGCCCTACTAAAATAATTTAATATTTTTATTTAGTTTAATTGGACCATTTGCAAACCGATAGCAACAAAACAAAATACTCCGGAGCCCCGGGTTTGGCG
Source organism: Avena longiglumis (assembly GCA_030063025.1). Classification (NCBI taxonomy): domain Eukaryota; kingdom Viridiplantae; phylum Streptophyta; class Magnoliopsida; order Poales; family Poaceae; genus Avena; species Avena longiglumis. Next base: position 368,340,232 of record CP125978.1, read on the forward strand.
TGTGAATAAAGATGGGGCGTTTGAGAAAACAAAACGGGCTTTGCGAAAATAGTTTTGGCAAACAATGCATGATGATGACGATGCACTGCACAAATTCAACGCGATTTTCTAGTAGTGGTTTTGCGGGATGCCACAGTTGCGGAGACTCTATTGGTACACTGTTGATTGAGCTGCTGCTATGTCTTGTGCTTCCTCGAGTGTGTCGACGGCATCTTCGAGTGCAGCCGTGGATTCGGCTTCGCTGTAGGCGACGACCCGTGGGGCCTTGTGGCGTACCTCTGCTGGAAGCACGGCTTCGGCTCCGTGCACCATGAAGAAAGGCGTGTAGCCGGTTGAGCTGTTTGGCGTTGTGCGCAGGCTCCACAGGACCGAAGGTAGCTCTTGTGTCCAGGCACCCGCGAGTCGTTCGAGTGGGCTCATTAAGCGCTTCTTGATGCCAGCACCGACGAGGCCGTTAGCCTTTTCGACCTGCTCGTTTGTTTGCGGGTGCGCCACGAAGGCGTATGTGATGTTGATTCCGAGGTCTTCACAGAAGTCCTGGAATTCTTTAGAGATGAAGTTTGACCCATTGTCGGTTCTGATGTTGTGTGGCACGCCGAACCTGTAAACAATGGATTCAAAGAACTTGACGGCGGTTTTGCCCTTTTGGTTAGTCACGGGCATGTCCTCAATCCACTTGGTGAATTTGTCGACTGCAACCAGGAGGTAGACGTGTCCCCCTTTCGAGGACCTTGGCAGTTTGCCAATCATGTCAAGGCCCCATTTGGGCAAAAGGCTAGGCCAAAGGTATGGGCCTGAGCTCTGACCCGGGTGCGTGCGGTTTGTCGGCGAACCTTTGGCACCCGTTGCATCTTCGGACGATGTCCTTGGCGTCGTTCATGGCCGTTGGCCAGTAGAATCCAGCTCATAGAGCTTTGGCGACAAGGGAGCGGCTGCCCGCATGATGGCCGCAGATGCCCTCGTGGATGTCTTGGAGGATGGTTTTTCCATCGCCGATGGTGATGCACCTTTGTAGTACATCCGAAATGCTGCGCTTGTAAAGCTCGCCATTGATGATGGTGAAGGCTTTGGACCGACGAGATATGCGCCGGGCATCCGTCGGTCTATCAGGCAGTTCTTCGACTATCAAGTACCGGAGGTATGGTCGTGTCCAAGTTTCTTCGACTCCATGACCTGCATCAGGTTAACCATGACGACCTCTGTGTCCAGCTTTTCGAGTCCTTCCTGACCGTCGGGTAGCGCATCCCCCGAGTGCTCTGCCTCTTTGGGTGATCCCTTGGGGAACTTTCGCTTGATGGATGAAACGCAGATCTCTTCGAGGAACACACCTAGTGGTACTCGTTCACAGGTGGAGCCGATGTTGGCAAGTCTGTCGGCCTCCTCGTTGCTTTCTCTCCCGACGTGCCGAAGCTCGCAGCCGTCGAATTCTCCCTCGAGTGAGTTGTAGAGTGCGCGGTACGCAATCATGTTTTCGGCGTGTGCGTCGCACTCGTTCATCGTCTGCTGGACGACGAGGTTTGAGTCTCCGTAGATGACCAGCCGCGTTGCGCCGCAGATCTTTGCCATCCTCATGCCGTGGATGAGGGCTTCGTATTCGGCCTCGTTGTTGGAAGCTCGGAATTTCATCTGAAGGACGTACTTCATCTTGTCGCCCTGCGGGGAGGTCAGTATGACCCCGGCTCCTGCTCCGGCCTCGCGCTTGGAGCCGTCGAAGTGCATCGTCCATGACTGTGTCATGTCTGGTGTGTCTGGCAGCTGCAGCTCCATCCAGTGGACGAGGAAGTCCGGGAGGACCTGAGACTTGATTGCGAGTCGCTTCTCGTAGACGATGTCTAGGGGTGACAGCTCGATGCCCCACAGGACTACGCGTCATGTGGCCTCCGGATTGTTCAGGATGCTGTTCAGGGGTACCTTGTTGACGACCATCACCTGGTGCTCCTAGAAGTAATGGCTCAGCCGACGAGCCGTCATGAACACGCCGTAGGCGAGTTTCTGGTAGTGAGGGTACCTCTGCTTTGTTGGCGTCAATACCTCGCTGATGTAGTAGATTGGGCGTTGGACCCCATGGGTCTTGCCCTCTTCGGGTCGCTCGACCACCAAGATGTGGTCACCACAGTGTGTAGCTGCTATGTACTGAAGAGGGGCTCGCGCTCCTTTGGCGTGACCAAGGCGGCGAGGTAGAGAGTAGCCTTTAGATCTTGAATCGTCATCCGCCTCGGCGTCCACTCAATTTATCGCCTTGCGCAGCTAGTATAATAATGACAAGGCTTTCTCGCCCATGCGGTGATGAACCCGCTTAATGCGCTTATTCGTCACCGCATTTGGACGCCCTTGAGGTTTTTCGGCTTCTCCATGGCCATGATGGCCCGTATTTTCTTCGGGTTCGCCTCGATCCCTCGCTGGGAGATGAAGTAACCAAGCAGCTGACCCGATGGGACGCCGAAGGCGCACTTTCCAGGGTTAAGCTTGATCCTGTAGTGGTCGATATTATCGAACGTCTCGCGGATATCGTCGATGAGCGTTCTCGCCTCCCTGGTTTTGATGACTATGTCATCGACATAGACTTGGACATTGCGACCGATCTGGTCCTTTAGGCATGCCAGCATGCGCCGATGGTACGTAGCACCTGCGTTCTTTAGCCCGAAGGGCATTGTGTTGTAGCAGAACACTCCGAACGGCGTGATGAACGCCGTTTTCTCCTGATCTTCGACTTTCAGTCGAATCTGGTTGTAGCCTGAGTAGGCATCGAGGAAGGAGAGTTTCTTGCATCCTGCAGTCGAATCGATGATCTGATCGATCCGAGGGAGAGGGAAGTGGTCCTTCGGGCAGTGCTTGTTCAGCGACGTAAAGTCCATGCACATCCGCAGGATGTCCATGTCCTTTTTGGGTACCATCATTGTATTGGCGAGCCACTCGCTTTCCTTAATCTCCCTGATGAAGTTTGCAGCGAGTAGTCTGTTGACTTCAATCCCTATGGCTTCGGCCTGGGGCTCAGACAGTATCCAGATGGACTGCTTGACGAGCTTGGCGTCTGGAAAGACGTTGAGTGCGTTCTCGGCGAATTCCCTGGGAACTCCTGGCATGTCCGCAGGACACCAGGAGAAGATTTCCTAGCGCTAGCGAAGGAATTCGGCGAGCGCGCTTTCCTATGCGGGGCTGAGATCGTTGGCGATCAGCGCCGTCTTGGAGGCATCCGTTGGGTGGACCTGCACCTTCTTTGTGTTGACGGTGGAGTCGAAAGACATATCGGGTGCGTTTTGCCATGCGACTGGGGGTGCCCCATTGTCCGTCACCTCGCAAAGTCTTACGAGATCCTCTTGCATGCCGAATGACTGGGAAATTCTGTTGAAGTCCCTGTCGCAGTGGTCCGATCGGGTGAAGCTCCCGTGGACCGTGATGACGCCCTTGGGTCCTGGCATCTTGAGTAGCGAGTGCAGCGTGGTAATCGCCAAGAACCTTCTGCGAATCTGCGCCGAGATGGCGTGGTATTGTGATGGCCAGTCTACCACTTCGAACTCGAGCCGCTCGCATCAAAAGTTATCCGTTTTTCCGAAGATGACGTCGAGCCATATCTTTCCTAGGGGGAATATGCCCTTTCCTGGGACGATGCCATGGAACGTTGTGTCTGACTGTTCCAGGCTGCATAGCGGGATCCGCATTGCTACTAGGGTGCTGGCGAACATAAGGTTGATGTCGCTGCCGCAGTCCATGAAGACGCGGCTCATCTCGAACCCTCCGATCTACGCCTCAAGCACCAGGGCAGCATGACTTGGGCGAGGGACCTGGCAAGGGTGATCCGAACGACTGAACGTGATGCAGGACTCCAATCCGCTAAGGTACTCAGGGATGGCGGGTGGAGCTATCACAGCCAGGTTGATCTGACGGGTGACTTTCTTCTGCACCCTATTCGTTGGGCACCCTTTTTGGATCATCAGTGCTCCTTTCGGCGGGGGATACCCGTGCCCACCATTATTCTGTGCGGGTGCGATTGGGTGATTCGGGCCTCCTGCAGGTGGCGGTGGAGGAGCTCCATGCGCGATCTCACCTGGTGCGGGTGCGTTCCCGAATCCGGGGTTTGGGGCTTGCTGCCTCATCCGAGCCATGCTCTCGCTGAGTTTCTGGAACTCGCGACAGTCCTTGAACATGTGGCTTGCTTTCTTCTTGCCATCCTGTTTGTCGATGTAGAAGTGGATGGTGCATGGGCCCGACAGTTTTTCGTATGCTGAGGGTCCTTCGTCGCGATCGTGGAGCTGCCACGACTGTGCTGGGCGTCCTCCATCGTGGAAATTGTTTCCGCGGTATCCGCCGTTGTTGCGGTTGCCATCGTTGCGGTGGTCAGCGTAGCCAGCCGCGACAATGTCGGGTCCGTCGCGATCATCGTAGACGCGCGATCTTCTCTTGCTACGGCGCTCACGTCGCCGGCCGTAGTCATCTTCCTCCTCCGAGTGCGCTCGGTGGATGGAGTCCTCGCCATCGGCCCACCTGTTGGCGATGTCCATGAGATGGTCGAGTGTCTTGGGCTTGACGCGCCCGAGCTCTTCCTTGAAGTCCTGGCATTTGACGCCGTCTCTGAAGGCTTAGATAGCTCTCTCCTCGGAGATATGCGCCATGAGTTCTTGGTGTTGGACCAGAGTATGTACGGCGAATGGATTCGCCGTTCGTTGGGTGCAGGCCATGACTCTTTGATCGAGGCGGCCTTGCTAGTGCCTTTGAAGTTTTGACGAACTGTCGCGAATCCTCCTAGCCCGGATGGATCCCGATGATAGGCTCTTGAGCGAATCCGAGTTGCGCCAATCGCAAATGAAGGAATTGCATGGAGGTTTCCTTGTTTACACCAGGCAGCTTGACGGACGGCTGTGAGCCACGCCAGGGTCTTGTGTGCCGTCGAACTTCGCAGTGTCCGAAGGAAGCTTGAAATTTTGCGGCATCCGCGTCCGTCGGACGGATCCGCAGAGTTCTCCTTCATCGTCACCTTCTTCGGATTCCGACGAGCATACGCGCTTGGCGCGCTCTTTGTCGATCTTGCGCTGCGTTAGCTCGTTTCGAGCGTCGTAGTCGCGGCTGCAACGACGCGAGCTCTTATGCCTTCGAGGAAGGTCGTGATCTTCGTCCTCGGATGAGGGCGTGGGGCTGCGGTTGAACCTGACCGCAACCTTCTTCTTTGGCTCCGTAGGCGCTTCTCCGTGGAGCGCGGTGTGGCATCCTGCAAAAACCACTACTAGAAAATCGCGTTGTTTTTGTGCATTGCATCATCATGACCGCATGCTCATGTCATCATGCCACATTGCATTTGGGCATCGTCATCATCTTGCATTTGCTTGTATAAAACTATTTTCGGAAAAACCTAGTTTTGTTTTCTAAACGCCCCATCTTTATTCAAACATCAAAACCGGGTCTCCGGGTTATTTTGTTTTGGCTGCTATCGGTTTGCAAAAGCCCGGTTTGAAACATATAAAATATTAAATTATTTTAGTGGGGGCAGTCGAACGGGCCGACCCGACCCGAACGACCACCCCCAGGAAATATAATCGGTCCACCCCTTACTCCTAAAATATCTAACCAGTCCCACCTAAATCCCTAAGTCACCTATCCTAATCCTACCCAGCCCCCAGCCACCTCAGTCCCTCCAATCATTGAACGCCACATCAGCCCACCCCAGTTTTCCACCAACCACCCCCTGCCACCTGGTCCACCCCCTCTCTCTCCTCTCTCTCTCTCCAGCTCACACCCCACCAAACCGACGCACGCACACACCCAGCATCACCCCCACCCCGCGCCATCCACCCTGACCGCTGGGCCCGGCCCCACTCTCCCTCTCCTCTCAGGCCACGCACACCCACACCCCACGCGATACCCACACGCACGCCAGCACTGCCGCCTCCGCCTCGCCACTGCAGCGCACCACCTTCCCGATGCGCCTCACCCCGCCTTCCTCCCGCCACCTCATTAACCTCCTGGCGCCGCAGCCCGCGCCCCACCTCCTCTGAGCCTCCCGCCACCACGCCGCCCTGAGCCCGCCTTTCTCCTCTCGCCAACCTCCGCGCCCGTCAAGCTCCGCCCATGGCCTCCGCTGGCCGCCTGGCACCGCCTCGCCCGCCGCCTCCGCCTCGCTTCGCAGCCACTGCCGCTGCCAGACCGCTCGCTGCCGCCCGCCTGCCTCCTCCAGCGCCTCCGGCCACCTCGCCTCGCTCCGACGCCTTGTGCCGCCTCACTCGCCGCCGCCTCGCAGCCTCACCGCCGCGCTTCGTTCCTCCTGCGGCGCCTCCTCGCCGCCCATCGAAGCTTCCTCCGCCGCCTCCTCCGAAAGCCGAGTCTGCCGCCGACGAAGCTCGTCCTCCGGCGCCGCCTCCTCCGGGCCGCCACCCACCCGCCACGTCCGCCCTCCGCCTGCAAGCCGAGCCCGCCGGCGAGGCCCTCCGTCGTCAGTACAAGCCGCCGCCACGCAGACATCCTCTCCCTCCTCGACTACAGTTAGCAGGCTGTTGGAGGCATCCCGGTGAACAAGAACTACAATATGGATAAGAACCTCGTCAAGTTCTCCACCCAAGGGCGACGAGACTTTCTTCACGGATTTTTGCAAGTACTCCGACACGGAGCACCAAGGTCTTCTTCACGGGTCCCAAAGCCCCGTTCCAGACTCGAGTCTTCGTCAAGGACGATAAGATCTCCCCCGATGCGACGAGTTCCCCCCGGATGCGAAGTAGAGAACCCGAACGCCAAGATCGCCGATGCGAATACGCCAAGTTCGCCTACCTGGACACCGTGCGACAAGACCTGCTTCCCGGATGCCGAGGTCACCGACACAGAACAACAAGATCTACCCAGTAATCCGACGAACCCTGAACCCTGAGACCGGACCCCGAACCCCGGAACCCCAAGATCGCCGAACCCCAATGTGTGAACCCCTTCCCGAAACCCTATTTTATAACACAATACAACTTGTTGCATATTAATTGTTCATGCATGCATATTGCCTGTGGTTTGGGGGCCTTATGCCGATTCACCTAATAATTAAATATGGGGCCCATATGCGGGCAAATCTAGCCTTATATTGGACTCATTTAAATTTGTGCATCGAATCGGTACCATATCTTGCCATGTTAAAACAACATTTAATTTGCGGGGTAGTTAAACAACATGCACCACCTAATTAATTGTCGGGACCCCGGTTCCACTTAATATTGACCTAATTGCACCGCACCTTTGCCATGTCATACATCATACATGCATCATGCCGACCTGCTGCCGTTGTATTAAATACTGCATCCGGTGTTTATTCTAGTGTTTCGCTTCTTCGCGGATAAGGTCGTTGAGTTGATGTGAGCTTCGCCCCGATCTTCGGTTGAACCTTCGACAATGTTTTCAGGCGAGCATCTCCCCCTTTTTCTACCTATCTTCCTTTTATAGTATTTATTCCCTCATGTTGATCTATTGCTATCTGTGTTGCGATGCTTTAGTTTCCGTCCCTGTGATATACCGTGCAGCCCTATATTGCCTTGGACACATCCTATTGCCTGTTGTTTGGTAGATATTTGGTCTTGCGCGTCGTAGTCGCTTGCTATATTGCTGTTGCGTGTTGTCAAGTGCCACAGTTGTTGGAGTATTGCCGCATGTTGATGTTGGAGATGATCATAGTTTTACTTATCGTTCACTTTAATTCCTGTTTAACAACTTAAATTGAATTAAGCAGAGGCATCTGTGGGTGATAGATAACATTTGGTTTCCGAACGCCCACTTGTGTCCCGTAGGACCCCGAGTACTTGATACCTGTTCCTTGATTTATCGCGCTATCCACATCCGGGAGGTATATGGGACACCCCTGAGCCAGAGCTTGATTCAGTCTTATTTCTTGGGGCCACAAACTAGTTTGAGGTTTTATTTACTATCCTGTACTTATGCCATGCTACTTCTGTATTTAAATTGTGCGAGGAGCACATCGCATCGCTTAGGTAAGCGGAGTGTTTGCGGTATCGACAAGCCCACCACACTTCGGGTTCCTCGTTTACTGACCATTGTCGCAAACCTTGAGTCCGTCTCGAAGCTTGCTTACTTCGTTGCGGGTCTACTCAATGGGGTGGCCCCCTGAAATATTTCTGAATCCTGTGATTGTTCAGTCGTGAAAGCCTCGTTGGGTTTTGATTTGGTTTTTTCGAGGTTGATCGAGCGTGTGTTGCTATTGGTGCACCCCGGCCGGGTAAAACTTTCTGAAAGCCGTGTCCGCGGATATGGATGACTTGGAGCACAGTATCTCGACCATAGACAAGCATAACTAAAGTTTATTGCTATAAATTTGACTTTATAATGACTAGTAATCAGCTCCACTATAACGGAATGACTAAATAATATTGCCCACAATTGCTTGTTTGGAGTGTCGCTTGCGGCCATTGTACCTGACTAGTAAGTATGGCAACTATGACGGAATGGCTAAATAAAAGTACCAACAACTGCTGGGTTTTTGGGTTATCTCATGCTAATTGCATCTGACTAGTAAGTGTTGCCACTATAACAGAATGATTAACTAAAAGTGTCCACTGCTTATTTTATCAGGATGATTATCTATACCTGACTAGTAATTGCTGCAACGATAACTGAATAAGTAAAACTGCCAACTGTGTGAGTTCCTCGGTTGACGTCCTCGTTTGGTCTCGAGGGGGAAATACCAGGATGGGTTTGTTTGGTGATAGTGTCAGGTTGGTTCCGGATAGGTCCTTCTTACCCCCCCTGATTGCCGCCAGTTGTATCGAGTCTCTATAGGTTGTTTAGTGCATCTTTGCCGCTTGATCCACCATACCTATGTAGGCGACCGCCGAATTCTAGCCTCGCTGTCTTGGCCTCGATCTTGACGCCTCTTTTTCCTTTGCCCTTTGTCGGCACCCTTTTGTTTAAGAAGGTTTGAGATCGGCGTCGTTAGCGTGGTTACCCTTCCGGCTTTGGCAGGGGTTATGGACGCCATTGGTTATTCTTCAGGTCTCTTAGCCCCATTTGCATCTTGTCCGTAGCTGGACGCTCTATCGTTTTCAAGGTGATTTGGATCTTTGTATACTATATCTGTATTCTTGACTCATGGAGTCGTTTGTATATATATCTGTTCTGTGGGTCCCATCGAGGACTGTTGTGTAATGTTATTACTTCGTTTCCCACCCGCACGAAAGTGCCTGGTGGGCACCTTTGAATCGTTTCTATGCGGGTTTGGCGGGAATCGCTAAAACTTGCATAGGTCCGATTCTGAGGGTGTTACACGCGGCTCCAACGAGTCCGAGTCCGGTGAGCGCGGACTTGTGCATGGCCCTTTTCGGGTCCCCTTCCAGAGGAGGATGGGACGCGAGGTACGCGGTGGTTGCCATGATCGCAGCTTGCGGCGTCTTCGGGATGACGTTGCCGTCGGCATCCATCTCCATGAAGGACGCATTGAGGGATCTAGTCACCTCGCGACGTGCTTTGGGATCCATGTTCTCTGTGCGAGAACAGTGCTTGTTGCCATGGTTTCCATGCGAGCTGGAGCCGATGCCCATGGCGGAGAGCGCAGCTTGCCGTGCACTAGATTCCGAGGCTGCTTGCCTGCGCTTGTCGAGCACCTCTTGCATCCTCAGTTGCTTATTGTGCTCCTCGACGAGGAGCATGTGGTATGCCATCAGCAGGTCTCATGAGGCATCTGCTGGCAGGATCTTGTTGCCTGTTACGGCTTCGCGTGCTTGAGCCCATCCCTCCTTGCTGAGGTGTATGACTCGGTTGTTGTTTTCCCCGTTGGGTGGGGGGACCGGCTTCTTCTGTTCTCACCGTTTCTACCCTGCGGGTTGGGTGGCGGATTGTGTTCCTGATCTTGGATGACCGCGGCGCATTAGTAGCGCTTGTAGATCGGATCGCTGCTACCGCAGCTTTCGGATCCGGAACCGTAGGTCCCTTCATCCGACGGTGGATCACACAGATCTGAGTTGCAGCAGCTGCTGTCATAAGACTCATCTATTGATGGTGATGTGCGTAGCACGGGGTGTGGAGCCCATGAAGCAGGCCTGATCGATGGCAGCGGCACCCACTCCGGGAGGTGGAGAGTGCCGATCTGCCCCACCTAGAAGCAGAAACTCCCGAACAGGATCTCGAGTCCGTCGCCAACGGTCTCAAAGTCCTTCATGGTGGCCGGTGAGTGGGCGGTGAAGTCGAAGGCGCCGAAGAGGAGATGACTCTCCATCACCGCGGAGTTGTAGATCACTCGAATTGGGACCGTCACGATCGCACAATCAGCGTCCCCAGTTCCCACAGATGGCGCCAATTGGCGAGGTTCGATCTCGTCAATGCCCATTGTTATGGACTTGGGTTTTGGAGAAGATGGGGATGCTGGAGATCGCGGAACGGTTAGAAAAAAAGCAACACGGGGACACGAGGTTTACCCAGGTTTAGGCCCCCGGAGGGAAAACCCTACTCCTGCTTGTCTGCTCTGATTATGGTGGAACCGAAGGTTACAAGGGTGCACATATGCAATATGGCGTGGATGGGTGTATGCAAAAGTATGAGGTGAGAGAGATCTAGGTCGTGCCCTCCTAGACTTTATATAGAGTTAGGCAGGTCCCAGGCACAGATCGAGTCGGTTACAGGTTTAGGGTTTACCCCTTTGAATTTTCTATCTACGCTAGTCTTGTTCTCCAAGGATCCGAAGGCGTCATGGGCCCTGGCCACCCGAAAGTCTTCATGGGCCGACGTATATTTGTCGTGGGCCTTCCTTGGGCTAGACTAGGTATGCTGAAGTCATGTACCAGCGAGGTATAACCGTGTCACTATTACCTTCCACACCATACAGTTAACCCTTTATTTTCAGCAAACCGGTGAGATTGACAACCTCACCGTTCGTTGGGGCAAAGTCTTGAGTTTGTGTTGTGCAGGTTTCCAAGTTGCTAGAAACACCTTGGAGTCGTTTCCTTCCTCCTACTGGTTCGATAAACTTGGTTTCTTACTGAGGGAAAACTTGCTGCCGTGCTCATCACACCTTCCTCTTGGGGTCTCCCAACGAAGCTTCCACGCACCATCACCCCCAGGCGCGAGCCACCCTAGGCCGCGCCACCAGGGGGTGTGGCCACCCTGGCCCACCTCTGACTCCGCCCCTTCGCCTATATCTTCCTCCTGAAACCCTAAAGTTCAGGGAGAGACCACAGAAAGATTCTGACGCCTCTGCAGGGCGGAAACTACAGAGAGAGAAAAAGTTCTCCGGTAGATAGATTTCTGTCGTGGAAATTCCTTCCCTGAGAGGGGAGATCGTCGCCATCAACACCGTCATCAAGCTAGACTTCATCGGGATCATCATCATCATCCACACCACCATCTCCACCAGCACCATCATCACCACTCCATCCCGCTGTAACAATTGTGTTGAATCTTGCATAGTTCTTAGGAGAAACTTTCCCGGTGTTGATTACTATTATAGTTGATGCTTGTGAGTGGAATCATTGAATTATTGTTTATGTTCAGATTGTTATCTATCATCATATCATCTCTAATCTTGATCCATATTATGTCTCGTGAGTAGTTTGTTTAGTTCTTGAGGACATGGGAGAAATCATGTTGTTAGTAGTGGAATTGTGTTGAGATATTATTCAATGGTTTAATATTTAAGTTGTGGTGCTATTCTTCTAGTGGTGTCATGTGAACATCGACTACATGATACTTCACCATTTATGGGCCTAGGGGAATGCATTATGTATTTGGCTACTAATTGTGAGGTTGCCAGAATGATAGAAACCTGAATCCCCGTTAGGAAACCTTTGCACAAGGGAGTATAGGATCTCAGAGTTTAAGGCTGTGGTTAGGTTTTTATCTTAATTACTTTCTTATAGTTGCGGATGCTTACAAGGGGTTTAATCACAAGTATGTATTAGTCCAAGTAAGGTCGGTACATTAGCACAGGTTTACCCACACAACACTTATAAAACCAAAGAAGATCACTCAGCTATATGAAACGAAAGCACTTGACAGTATTCCCATGTGTCCTCGAAAACGTTTAGTCCTCATAAGTATTATCACCGGCTTGTCCTTTGCTAAAAAAGGATTGGACCACTCGCTGCAATTATTTGATGTCTTTATTTACTTGCACTTTATTTCCTTGCTTTATCAAAAAAACCTAAAAATCCGTTTGCTAAGTATTTACAGAGATTTTCTGCTCCAAACTACTAGGCAACATCTTCTGTTCTTTGTTGGGATCGATACTCCTATTTATCGAAAGTACTACGATACATCCTCTATACTTGTGGGTCATCAACCGCCAGCACTGCCAGGCCGGGCCAAGAATTGGTTGTAGGCTAACAAACACGCCTTACGAGTTCAGGGTTGAGAATGGATCTTTCCTTTTTTTTTTCTGGACTCCTGTCCGGGCCGTTGCACCAAGATCTTCTTCATTTATACAGGTTATTCCATTGGTAACACGTTGGATTCGTATGTGGTCTTATCTACAGCCAATGGACAAGCGAAGCGTTTTAGGATATTGGGTGCAGCCAATTGAAATTGGTAGTAAGGGATATTTATAGCCGGTGCAACCGGCGTTTGACCCTACTTTGCAAAATATAAAATGATTTAGCAAGCTAAAACACATTGCATCTAGGGGTTCTTGACCCTACTTTGGAATACTCCTTAAGTTTCTTTGGAAGCTGGAAATTTCTAGAAGTCATTCAAGAGGTGTTTAGTTAAGCTGAAAACCTGGTCATCCCTCCAAATTTGCCCAAAGAGAATACTAGATAGAGTATCGCTCTGCATGCGTGTATGAAGTTAAGCTCCTTAAGCAAAGACTCCGTGTGAACATTCGTGATCGGTTTCAGGTTCGGATAAGTTTAGTCTTTCTCTTTCGGCAGCTAGCCATCGAAACAGAAGCATAATCTTCCTCCCCAATCAGCTTCTTTTCAGTTTCAACGCGTAGCCTAACATCCCCTGACAATCATCAGCATGCAACTCGCGTGCATGCCGCGTGCGGCGCGGAGCGGCGTGGCGGGTGGCCAACCGCCGTACCCGTACGTAGGTGGTCCGCGGAGGTGCGTCGCGCTCGCCGGGTGCCTGGGCCGGTGTGCGTGCCCGGTGCGCGCGCGCACATACGAGATTCGTGTCGTACGTGTCCGCCCTGCGGCCTCGTGGCTCGGTGGAAGGTGGTGGCCGCGCGCAGCCACCAACAATCATTGTCTCGCTACCGTGCCGATGGAGATAGCCATCCCGGGTGGGCCCCGCCAACCGCTATGGACGAGGAGACGGTGACCGGGGCGCGCGCGGGTCAGGGGGGGAGAAAAGGCGCTCGCGCGCGGTGCAGCCGCTGGTGGTGGTGGTGGTGGTGGTGTGCGTGTCGCTCCCATCATTTCCCCGAATCCTTTCTCGGCTCTCCCTGTCTGCCCCCTCCCTTCCTCCCCCCATTCTCCCTCCCAGCGCCGCCTTTATCCGTCTCTATAGACCAGCGTAGACTGGTCCGACCCTTCCATAACCCTTCTCGAATTCTCCCCCACCCCCCTTGCGTCCTCACAGGATCCCTCCCTCCCTCCACCCATCGTCTACCCGTCCATGGTTCGGTGAGACAGAGCGGCGCGTTCTTGTGCGAGCTGTCGAGGTTAGTCTGCTGCTTCCTCCCCTGCCTCGGCTCCCCGCGAATCCCTTTTGCTTCGTTTGGTTGCTTGATTCGTTCGCCCTTGTGTTGCAGGAGGGTTTACCCCCTCGGTTCCTGATTCGAGAGGCAAGTAAAAGGAGGTTCGTTTCTTCCCCGTGCAAGCAGGCAGCTTGATTCCTACCGACAGCCGCAGGGAGTTCCCCCAGCTGCGAGCAGGTTGGTTGCCTTCTATTCCTTCCAACTTGATGATTCCACCTGTTTATGCTGATGCTGGATTGGAGTCATCTCTATCCCTCGGTTGTTTTTCGGTTCCCCACACCCCTCTTAATTATCTGGAGGATTTGGGGCCATTTCCGCGAACAGTGAAATACTCTTTGTACTTCTCACCGAGTTAGTAATCGTTTGCTTGCTGGATCAGAAACCCAGTCCTTGTTTCCTTGTTTCCTTTGGTCCACACCTTGATACAGAAAGGGGCTAGGCTAATTTTGCATGCGTCTCTATCTCTTCCCCTTCCCGCTCTTTCCCCTTGTGTAAATGGTCGGTGACTCCGCGGCTGGGGTTTATGCCTCATCATAGGGTAACACCTAGTATCATATTGGCATGATGCAGTAACAGCATGGTGTGGAGCAACTGGTCGGTGGATCCTGTAAAATTGCAATAAAATTCTCGTTTTTTTCCTGTGCTTATGATTCTTGCAGCAAGCTTTAGCACTTGCAAGGTGCATGTATGCTTGGCTGATACGGCTGCAAGTTTGTCAGGTATCAATTGGCACTTAGAATACAACTTCTATCCCTGTCCTTCTTGCGTTCACCCTGTGGTTTGATTTCTTCAACCAACTGCATGGCGTGGAGATATGAAATGGTCCAGATAGAGTAATAGTCTGAAATCAACGCAAACGCCTTCTATTTTATTTTATTCAACCAATTGTATCGGGTGGAGATATGAAATGGTCCAAATAGAATAATAATACTAGTCTATAATCAACTCAAAACACGACACCTTTTATTTTATCTTATTTTGTCCGATGGTTGTTGAAGCAAAAATAAAAGACCGGCTGCGGACCAATTTGTTGACTTTCAATAATGGTGGCACTTCAAGCCGTATTTTGACCAACCGATTGACTTTTTGCATATGCTGGCAGACTGGGAGTTGGGATAGCGGACATATCATATCCGTTGCTGAGGATAGACTATCTTGGTTTCTTGATTATACAAAGATGTGATTTAGTTATGCGGTTGATCCTGTAAGGGGAGTTTGCTTTGATAGTTGACAATAGAACAAGCACCCTATATAGGTACAATGATGCATAGCCTCTAGAAAAGTATTGTGAAAAAAACTTCCTGAAAGTATTGCAAGGATGAAGTATTCAGAAAATGCAGTCATAAATAGTATCAAAGAAAAAACACAAGTGATTTTCCCTTTGATGCAACAAGCCACCACCATATCATAAAATGCAATTTCGATCTTTGTCCTTGTGTTTATTATCCAGTCATTTGATTTCTTCAACCAACTGCATGGGGTGGGCATATGCCAGCGAGAGTAATAGTCTATAATCAACTCAAAACACCTTTTATTTTATTTTATTCTTGTCTGATGGTTGTTGAAAGAACAAAAGACTGGTTGTGGACCAATTTGTTGACTTTCAATAATGGTGGCAGTTCAAGCCGTATTGTCGGGGCCTCCCCTACAGTTTTCAGCTAAAAGAAAAGTTCAAGCCGTATTTTGACCACTCATTTGACCTTTTGCCTATGTTGGGAGACTGGGATTTGGGTTAGGGCCATATCCTACCTGTTGCTAATGATATAACTATCTTTGTTTCTTGATGATAAACCACTAACATAAATGTGATTTACTTATGTGGTTGATCCTGTGTTAGGAATTTGCTTCCATAGTTGACTATAGCACAAGCGCCCTATATTTACAAATTACAATACTTCCTGAAAATATGGCAATGATAAATATTCAGAAAATGCACGGTGATATGTAGTACCAAAGAAAAAAACAAGCGATTTTCCCTTGATGCAACAAGTCACCACCATATCGTATGAATTTGACATTTTTGTTGACTGAACTATTATTTCCTTTGACCAGGTTGGTAAAAATGCATTCACAGACTGAATTTTATCCGATCTTAACAACTCAACATTCTTCAGTTTCATGATATGGTTGGACTTCCCTGACTTGTTTCCTAATATTTTCATGACATTATTATCTTTATGTTTTGGACAGTTCAAGACCCTTGAGATTAAGATTGACAGTCACTCTTTGTGGATGGAGAACATGGGTTTATCGCGCCGCAATTCTTGCCCAAAGGTGGAATACGGAATTACCTATCCATCCTTACAATCATTTTACTTTTTATTTAAACATGAAACATTTGGTCGTATGCCACTGTCATGCAGGAGGAAAACCTCTTTGCATATGGTGAGGAAATCATGCTGTGTTTCACGTGTCATCTTAGTCATACAACGGTGTTATTCGTTGTCCTTTCGATTTCGTTCTCTTGCATCAAAATTGTTGTTTATGTTTCTCAATGAATTGTTTTTCTTTGTTAGGTTCACAGCTCATTGTGCAGTGAGCTGACAATGATGCTAGATAAAGTCTCCTCCATTCTGCCATCAATTGAGGCAGCTCGACCAGGATGTAAAGCAGGAATACAGGAATTGTGCAACCTATACAATATAGTGGAGAAAGGAAAACTCATAACTCAGCACTGTATCGAATGTAGTAAGCTCTACTTGGTATGTTATCCCTATCTTGATGGGAAATTTAAGATTCTAATACCCTAACTTAATTATTGATTTCCAGATATCCTATTGTGATCATTCGATGATTTTGGATATTTATGTTTCAGGCTATTACTGGAGAGGCAATTTTATCACGGTGCGAAAGAGTCCGAGACGCACTTAAACGGAGCCTGTTCCTGATTCAGAATATGGTCCCAACGGCATTAGCTAATCAGGTTAGTTGATTTTGTTTGATGTTTTATGATATTTTTTGTGCCATCAACTCATCTTATGGGATGATTTATTGATTACAGAAGTACATGGTCAGCTTCTCTCATGTACAGTAAATTGTTAATCTTTATAGGTCACCAGCAATCAGTTTTTTCTAGGTTCTGAAAACGCATAATGTAATTCAACATATTCTTTAGAAAGGGTGTAATTTAAAGTAATTTCTTTAAGGGCCTTAAGTAAGTGAAATCAATTAGAATATGCTAATTTTAAGCAAATATTATGTGGGAAAATTATAGGATAAATTGACACCAATAGGCCCTATAGATATTTCTTATCATACAATTTCAGGCATTCTTATGACATTATCTTGACTATTGATAGTTTATGGGAAAATTATTTTGCTTTGATTGATAATTTGTGGGAAAATTATATGGTAAATTAATATCCCTAATAGTTCTTATCATGGCATTTATATGGTAGCATCTTCACCATCTTTTTGCTTTGATTGACTGGTTACTAATTTTCTATGTACCACAGATTGCTGATGTCCATAATGATCTTCGAGACGTGCAATTTGTTATTGATCCACTGGAAGAAGAGGCAGGCAAAGCTATTTTAGAGATGCTTCGGCAGTCTGATGCAACTGAAGAACTTGAACTTCAGACATTTGTGGAGGCAGCTTCAAAATTAAACCTGACATCTCCTAAAGCCATCTTAATTGAAAGAAGAGCAATCAAGAAACTGCTCGATAAGATTAGCGGTACTGATCCCAAAAAGGAGCAGGTTCTTAAGTTTTTTCTGTATCTTGTTAAAAAGTATGGAAAGAACACTGGTGAGCGGACTGAAAATTTGCAATCTGAAAATCAGTTTAGTCCAAGTTTAAGTCTTGCTAGGGATGGCAGTACCCCTGGAAAATGCTACACACCGACATACTTCCAGAGAAATGAGTATCAGAGTAGTATGTCTGGAGAAACCACACCACCTACAGAGCTCTGTTGCCCAATTTCAACAAAGCTAATGCATGATCCTGTCATAATAACATCTGGACAGACTTATGAAAGAGAATATATTGAAAAATGGTTCAGTGAGGGTTACGATACTTGTCCCAGGACACAGATAAAGCTAGAAAACTTCACGATGATTCCAAATACCTGCATGAGGGATCTCATATGCAATTGGTGCAAAGAGCATGGTTTCACAATCTCAGATTTTCTTCCAAGCAAAGATGCGTACAGTTATTCGCCAGACCAATTGGATGGTTATTCTATGTCAAGCTTGCACAATGTTTCAGTACCTCTAATTGCTGGAAATGCCAGGAATTTTGTGACTGACAATTCATCAACCACGTTTTCTGATGCCAGTTACATCTCAGATTGCTCCCATGTGAAGGACATGGAGGAGCCGAAGGATAGGTTTTCTTGCTTCTCTTGGA
The DNA here is from genome assembly GCA_030063025.1 of Avena longiglumis. Classification (NCBI taxonomy): domain Eukaryota; kingdom Viridiplantae; phylum Streptophyta; class Magnoliopsida; order Poales; family Poaceae; genus Avena; species Avena longiglumis. Next base: position 368,358,185 of record CP125978.1, read on the forward strand.
ATGCGGACTATCAGAAGTATCGGTCATTCCAAAATTTCAACCAGGGCATGTTCCTGACTTTCTTTTGCGAGCTGTCCAAGCTCCCATTAGAAATACAAGGCAGCTCCATTAAGGATCTGAAGAACATTCTTGACGATGACAACGAGGTTTCATACGCTATGATGTCCAATGGATTTGTAGAAGCATTTCTCGAATTTCTGAGAAATGATAGCGGCAGCTACAGTATGCAAGCTCAACAAGCTGGATTACATTTTTTTCTTGCGTTCCTTTCCAATAGCAGGTAAGAGAACCTCCTCTGACTAATCTGCATCTTCCTTTCATTAATTTAGATTGGTATTCCAGTACTAGTTGGTTGCTATTGGGTTATTAGTTTTAATCATGTCTAAGGTCTCGTGATAACATTCTAAAAGACCACTTCTGTTTGAGTTGCAGAACTAAGAGGATTCCATCCATGGATGAAGAAGCATTTCACCTCATCACATCCTTCTTGAATTCCGAGCTAAAAACTGAAGCATTGCTGGTACTTTATGAACTGGTTAGACACCTGAATCGTGAACAATCTTGTCAGATGGCCTCTGTGGTCACCCCTCCAGTTTTCACAATATTGGCATCTGAAGATATCGAGGGGCTTGAACTTCCTTTGAAGATTATCTGCGATCTGTCATCCGATGCTGGTGTGAAGTCACACCTAATTTCACTGGGAATAATCTCAAAGCTGGTTCCCATTTTGACAGAAGGAAGCTTCGTCGAGTGCTGTTTGAAGATTTTGCGGAACCTATGCGACGTGGAAGAAGCTATGGTGCTTATTACCAGAACGGACCGATGTCTGGGTTCAATTGCAGAATATCTGGACACTGGAAGCCCTAAAGAACGGGAACTTGCAGTGATAATCCTTCTAACAATATGTTCCCGTAGTGCAGAGGACTGTTCACATGTGATGAAGGAGGGTGTAATCCCTGCCCTTGTGGACTTGTCAGTCAATGGGGTCGATGAAGCGAAGACTTGTTCATTCAAGCTACTAAATCTTCTCAGGGACATGAGGCAAAGCGACCAAGTCAGCAATTCATGTTCGCAAGAAGTGGCTGTCGCAGAGGCGGTACAGGATCCTCCTGCAGAGAGCCCAGTTCACAAACAACAAATACCAAAGTCATCTGGCTTTTTCCAAAGAAAGTTGAACATTTTCTCAAAACCTCGTTCTGTGACGTTGTTTTGAAAACTGGGAAGGTAGACCGATTTGGGTAATCCTTGTACATGTTAGAACGCTAACTGTTCTTTCTTTGTTTTTTGGGCATAGATAGATGGTAGCGGTTGTATTGCCCGAATGAAATGCTTGTTGAGATGATTTTTCTTCATCCTCATGCCTTTCAGTAGATATTGGTTAGCAGTTATGCATCTTGCAGATTGCGGCTGTTATGCGTTTTGCTGTGTGTAAAATGTAAAAAGGAAAGCAGGTATAGTTTCATATTTTCGTGGCAAAATGTTTCCATCTCTGTTTATTTTTTTCCGAAAAGGGCAAACATAGGCCTGGCCTCTGCATAGATTGATGAGTAAAACCCGGAAAGAATATTTAGTTTATCTTATCTCAAAAAACCATGACAAGTGGTTCGTACCAAACCAAGGGGGAAAAACAGGTGCACAAATTACCGTGCTGGCAGGATTTTGTACGTGGGTCTAAAGCTCCACATGCTCCACTTATATAGTAATGATCAATACAATTACATACATATATGTTGCATATAGGTGTTACACAACAGATGGGATAAAAGTCTAATTACAATTTTAACACTCCCCAAATCTAAACCGCTATAAACAATGTTGAGATTGGATTTAAATCTATCTAGGATGTGTCGTGTGGCTGGTTTAGTAAGTACATCAGTGAGTTTATCCTGTGTGGAGATGACCCTGATATCCAAGTCGTCGGCAGCTACTCGTTCTCACACAAAATAGAAATCGATCTCAATATGCTTGGTTCGAGCGTGAAAGACCGGATTCACCGTCAGGTAAGTAGCTCCAAGATTATCACACCACAATATAGGATATTGCTGCCTAGACACACCAAGCTCCTTGAGTAGTGAATCTACCCATATAGCTTTAGCAGCACCATTAGCTAACGCTTTATACTCTGTCTCGGTACTGAATCTCAAGACTGTGGGTTGCTTCTTCGAACTCCATGAAATAAGGTTTGCATCAACATATACCGCAAACCCACTTGTGAAACGTCTGTCATCCACACAACCTGCCCAGTCGGCGTATGTGAAAATACTAATGACAGTCGAAGATGACTTGTGAATACACAAGTCAGTTGACAACGTCCCTTTGACATAGAATAGAATTCTCTTGACAGACTCCCATTGGACATCAGTGGGCTGCGACAAAAACTGGCAAACTTTGTTTACCGCAAAAGAGATATCCAACCGTGTGAGTGTTAAATACTGCAGTCCACCAATAACACTGTGATAACTATGTGAATCATCTGAACTCAGCGGAGTACCCGATTCTCTAGCCAAAGTTTCCGATACTGCAAGAGGAGTGGTGGCTGAATTACAATTCTCCATGTTGACTCGGTGAAGGAGATCAAGCGCATACTTCCTTTGAGTCAACGTCATCCCCTGAATTGTATGTGGCCTCCAATCCAAGCAAGTACTCCAACCGCCCCAAATCCTTGATAAGAAAACTAGCAGAGAGTGAACGAAACAAACTATCCACAGCCTCCGGAGTAGAGCCAGCAATAACAATGTCATCCACATAGACCAACATAAAAATCTGCACCCCATCATGCGAGTAGATGAATAGTGACGTATCAGCCTTGGAAGAGACAAATCCGAGCTGATGAAGAAGCTGACTCAGCCATGCATACCACGCACGCAGGGACTGCTTCAGATTAAATCGACCGCTGAAGCTTGCATACATGAGAGGGATACCGGGCATCCTCAAAACCATGGGTTACTGCATATAGACATCCTCATCCAAGAAACCATGCAAAAAGGTGTTGCTGACATCTACCTGTCAAAGTCCAGCCACAAGACACCGCAAGAGACTATACAAGACGATTTTTGGTTGGCTTCACTATCGGACTTGAAAATCCACTTGTTGCCAACTGATACGTCCAAAACGTATCTACTTTTCCGAATACTTTTGTTATTGTTTCTCCTCTAAACTTGTGTGATTTGGATACAAATAACACGGACTAACGCTGTTTTCAGCAGAATTACCTTGGTGTCTAGTTTTTATGCAGAAAATCAACTATCAGAAAAATCTCGGAAAATATGCCAAAAATCCTATTTCACCAGAAGACTCACGGAGCCAGAATACGAGACGGAGTGGGGCTCTGAGGGGCCCACACCCCCTGCCGCGTGGGCTAGGCCTGGCCGCGCCTGGAGGGGGTGTGGCTGCCCCAGGCACCCCCTCGGCCTCCTTCTTTGCCTATAAGTTGCCTTTTGACCTAAAAACTCAAGGGGGGTTCAACGTTTTTCCAGAAAGAGTTCTGTTGCGCTGCCACCACCAGAAATCGCGATTCGGAACTAGCAACTCCGTTCTGGCACCCTGTCAGGACGGGGAATTTGGAGAGGATCATAGCCATCATCATCAACAACGCCTATCCATCAACCATCCATGTTTCCCTCATACATGAGTGAGTAATCCCCCGCTGTAGGATATGGGGATGGTAGGGATTGGATGAGTTATATCATGTAATCTAATAAGATTGTTAGGGCATGGTGCCTAGTATCTCTATTAGTGCTATTTGACTTTGTTGCAACTTGTTGTGCTTAATGCTTGTCACTAGGGCCCGAGTGCCATGATCTCAGATCTGAACTTATTATTGATTCATTATGATAGTATTGTTTGTGATCTTATTTGCAAGTTATGTACACATATCATTGTCCTGATCCAAAGACCCCGAAGTGACAGAAATTGGGACAGCCGAAAGGGATGGCTGTGATGTGAGGATCACATGTGTTCACGGAGTATTAATGCTTTGCTCTGGTGCTCTATTAAAAGGAGTTCCTCAATTGCCAGTAGTTCCCTTGAGGCCCCGCTGCAACGGGCTGGCAGGTCAAAAGATGTTGTGCAAATTCTCATTGCGAGCACGCATGACTATATATGGGGCACATGCCTATGATTGTTTAGTACTTGGATGCTTATTTTTATTTATCTGCAATTTCCCTAGATCTTAAAGTTGCATGTTTAGACTCGTCCATGCAATGCCCGTCCATTCATCCATATGCCTACCGCGCTCATATCCTACTGTTTTCTACTACTGTTACTATTGCTCTTGTTTTATTACTGTTGTTACTTTGCTATTGCTACTAAAAAACTGTTGCTACTGATAAACTACTATAAGTAAGAACTATTTCCAGGTGCAGCTGAATTGACAACTCAGTTGTTAAGGCTTACAAGTATTCTTTGGCTCCCCTTGTGTAGAATCAATAAATTGGGTAATACTACCCTCAAAGACTGTTATGATTTCCTATACTTGTGGGTCATCACCAACTATATTGACGCCAAGCGTTCGTGGAACCAACGTCCACGTGTCAGTCTGTTGTAATGCAGCGAACTCATTGGCCATAGCAGAATGCCACGCCGGCTTGAGAAGCGCCTCTCGATGCGACGAAGGAGTAGCAAAAAACGCACGTCGGCGAGGATCATACCGAACAGTACCGTCCGTGTACGTATTCTCGTGCCGAGTATGGTCAGGATGGCGCGTGATCATTGCGTGTTGTGATCCAGTAGTTGCAGACGGGTCAGCCGAAGCCGTTGCAGCCAACGGAGCGGCAAGAGGCGATGTTGGATGACCGGGTGTAGGTGTCTCCTGTAGCCCATGGTCTGCCACAGGAGGAGGCAGTCCAGCAGAGGGAGCCTGCGGCTCAGGCGCAGCGCAGGACAGCGCATGCATGACCGTCCCATGCACGTAGATCGGGAGGGCTTCGATTGCCTGCTCTAGGGGACAATGGGTTCCTATGGAGAAACAACATCACTTTGCACACGTGGATCAGTAGACAAGTATGACAGGTCGTAATTTTGCACAGGTTCACTAGTAACTGGTTCATCAGGAGGAAAACGAATTGCTTATTCGAGAGTGGACACATCGACCAAAATGCTGGGAGTAGCAAAAGGAAACACAGACTCATCAAAGACAACATCATGGGAGATGTAAACTATCCCCGTGGATCTATCCAAACACTTGTACCCCTTGTGCATAGGGCTATACCCCAGAAAAACACACATCTTAGAACATAATTCTAATTTGTGGGAGTGATATTTGCGCAGACTGGGCCCACTAGCGTACCAAAAATACGAAGAAAGAAATAGTTGTATTGAATATGCATGAGTCGAAAAAGAGGTGTTTCCTTGTTGATGACAGGAGTGGGCATACGATTAATAAGATAACACGTCGTAAGAAAGGCTTCATCCCAGTAACGCAGGGGAAGCTGCGAGTGTGCAAGAAGTGTAAGACCTGTCTCGACCAAGTGTTGATGTTTACGCTTGGCAATACCGTTTTGCTAAGAAGTATGGGGACATGAGACACGGTGAACTATGCCAGTGCGCTCAAACTAACGATGAAGACGATGGTATTCCCCACCCTAATCGGACTGAACCACCTTGATCTTGGCGTTCAAGAGACGTTAAACATGAGTCTGGAATGCATAAAAGATTTGTTCTACATCATATTTGTGTTTCAGAAGATAAATCCAGCAAAAACAAGAGTAGTCATCCACAAATCTAACACAATACTTGTACCCCTAGAGGAAACACTAGCCGACCCCAAACATCAGAGTGAATCAATTCAAGAGTACAATAGAAACACGAGAAGACAATGAGCATGGTAACTGATGACTTTTAGAACATTGAAAAGCATCACACGCTAAAGAATTATTGTTTGACGGAGAACAAGAAAGCTCATTAGTTCTAACAATATTTTGATCTACATTATTGGATGGATGACCAAAACATTGATGCCACTGTTGAGAAGTAGCACCGGCTGGCACATGACTTGATGAAGACGAGGATTTTCCAAACGGGATGGGGTACAAGCCACCTTGAATCCTACCGAGAAGGAGGACCCTCCTCGTGGTTTTGTCCCTTACACAGAAAATGTTACGATGAAACTCAACAAACACATTATTGTCACAAACGAGACGATAAAAAAAGAGGAGACTTAGACGAGCATGAGGCACATGCAGAATATTTTTAAGATGAAGAGATGAACCGGCTAAAAGAGAAGGACCAATACATGAAATTGACAAACCTACACCATTGTCCACCTGCATCTGATATTCTCCACTTTAGCGCTCGAAATCCTGAAGACGTGCCAACTCGTTCGTCAGGTGGTTAGTCTTCCTCGAATCCATGATCCAGGGGTTGTTGTTGTTCATCATAGCAGCGTTGCCGCCACGCTGATGCGGTGGCTCGTAATTGGAGTCAAAGCGGTTACGACAGTCCTTGGAAACATTCCTCCAGTTGTCGCAAAGCTGACAACATGGTCTCCAACGGCGCTGGCCGTCGTTCCGCCACCATTGCGGCCATTGTTGTTGTTGTTGTTGTTGTTGTTGTTGTTGTTGTTGTTGTTGTTGTTGTTGTTGTTGTTGTTGTTGTTGTTGTTGTTGTTGTTGTTGTTGTTGTTGTTGTTGTTGTTGTTGTTGTTGTTGTTACCACGGAGGCCGCCATCATTGCGGTCATAGCCGCCATCGTTGCAACCGTAGCCGCCGCCGTTCTGACGACCATCGTCATTGCGGCCGTAGCCGCCGTTCCCGCTGTTGCGGGGTTGTCCCTGCTGGCCATAATTTCTGTGGGGACAATAGGATGATCCACCGCCTTGTTAGACGGGGTTAGGGCACATAGCCACATTGACGGAGGAGTTCCATCCCTCGGCGTGCGCCTGTTGTGCTTGGAGAGACTCGAAGGATATGATGTTTGAGTAGAAGGTGGCGTAGTAGATTGACTCGCTATTGCTGCCGAGGGTGAGCAGGGCGGTGGCGGAGTTGTATGCATATCCGAGCCCAATGACGATATAGTCAATGAGCTCGTCATCGGTGATGGGGACACCGACTGCTGCCATGGCATTGGCGAAGGACTTCATCTTGTGCATGTACGCAGTGGCGGAGAGATCTTACTTGCGCGTAGACACGAGCTGACGGCGAATGTGGCAGACATTGGCACGACGCTGGGCGCCATACATATCATGGACGCTCTTCCACATCGAGGCAGCGGTTTTGCAACCTATAAGCTGGTTGGCGATATCGGGCTCCATGGAGCTGAGGAGGAGCCCGACGACACGCTGGTCTTGAGTCCACCAGCGTTCATACTCAGGGATGGCCATAGTCACGGCATTGTCACCCTCTACATGGGTGATGGTCTTCTCGGGCGCCACGATAGATGCATCAAGGTGATGGTGGAGGCTGGCGCCAGAGAGGTTGGGGAGGATGATGCCCTTCCAGAGATTGAAGTTTCCTGCCTCCAGGCGGACGATGGTCGTGGGGACGCCCCCGGGGGAGACGGACACGGTCGAGGAAGAGGCGATGGCCCTGACGGCGGTGGAGAGCTAGAGGGCTGACGTCGTCATCGCGGCACGCGGAGGAGAAGCTCTCGGTGGTGGCGACGGAACAGATCTTGCAGCAGCGGTGGACAGAACACGCGGTGGCTGCGGCTCTGATATGAAGATAAAAACTATTTGTGCGTAGGTCTAAAGCCCCGCACATGCTCCACTTATATAGTCATGATTAATACAATTACATACGTATACGTCTCTCATATACGTGTTACACAATAGATGGGGTTTGAGTCTAATCACAATTCTAACACTGACGATTGAAACATACAGAGTATGCATGCATTGACTGAACACGAAATACACTTGTTTGCGAGAGAAAAAACCACAAAGAGTTTAGTTATTTTACCGTAAAATGTAAACAAGCATTCGCAGCTATTAAACAGACATCTCTGGAATTAACTAGTATTTGCTTACACCTAATCTAGAAACTTCTACTGAGGTATTAACTACAGTATATATACATCCAATAAATCCCTCATGCAAAGATATTTAAGAAGCGCTTACACGATCGCTGACGCATATCAATACACAAAGTACAAGTTTAAGTGGCATAAACTAATATGTGGAAGCATATATGATCTTTCCCTTTCTGCTTTCTCTCAGGTTCCGTTAATTAACGACAAGATATTGGATATTAAAGGAAATGCATCGATGTAAATTGAATATACACAATAACTAAATGGAATTCAAAGTTAGCATTTGAAGTGATAGATTCTAAGTTGTATAAAATAAAAATATCTTACTTTATATTCAACGATATTGCTATATGGAAAACTTTGTTTGCAGTATGATGATATATGAGTTAAGATCTTAGAATGATGAAGTGAACTATAGAAAATAGATATGTGATTAATTTTGCTAAGTGTAAAAGGAAGATAGACTAATTATGACCCCAAGTGCACAAAATGAGTTATAAATAAGTAAAAAATGTAATTAATTTTGTTAAGTGTAACGGGGGCATATATTATTATTAATTGTAAATTGATAGAATAAGTTATAACGAATTATAAAATGTCTTAAATTTTGCTAAGTGTAATTGAAACATATATTGATTACATAATATCTTTATTGAATAAGTTATAAATTTTTTGAAGAAGTGTTTAATTTTGCTAAGTGTAATAACAAAATTTGCATAGATTTCAACGTAGAGACATCATGTCGGGCTAGACAAGACTTGAATAACCGTGGTGACGTAGCTAAAGGATGGAGCGAGCAAACTAAGCCGGCGACAATGACTTAATCTGGTAGCTTATTTTTATAGTATGTATTTAGTAATATATCATTTAAGAAATAATAAAGATTTCATATTCATTGACTAAATGAGCAGTAGAATTTTTAGCAAGAGGGAAAAATCTCTCCACAAATATGAAAGCCCGCGTTGCAACTCATGAGACAAGCATCATGACAGTTGTGAATGGGTTCTTATGCGGCAACATATGTAGGATCACAAAGCTCCATAGGATTGGAGTCGAAATGTTCAAATCCATGTTTATAGAGGCATAGTCATGATTTTACAGTGGTCCATAGTCATAGTGAATACCGACACTAATGAAAAAAGATGTGATCTGGATCACCCTTACAAAGTGGGCTCGTATCACGGAGTTGTAGTTTTCACGGGTCGAAACTCAGTTTAATATGCCAAGAATATGCATTTCCAGGTTACACATTTCCTCCAAAGTCTATGCTAGTACTTGTTGGTAACTACACTAAAACATATAAATGCAGGTTTTACATCAACTTACATTCATCCTAGTTAGATAGAAATAAAGCAAAGGCTAATATGCTGCCAAGTCGAGGCTGCATATCAGGACAAAAGGTAATTTTCGTTGTCCACAAATAATGAAGGGTAAGGTGATCTGCACCACCGAACAGGGGAGTCTAAGAAGCAACTAGCTGTGTGCACTGCAGTAATCTTAGTCTGTTTCAATCAGATCGAGTTTCTCTCTCGAGAGAAAGGGGTTACAACAAAAAGATATTGTGCATGATTACATATACAGTCATTATCTTAATCATCCACTTTACACTCCACGTTCTTGCAGGTGTCGGATAATGGCCCAATGACCTTGGAGCACTTCAAATACACGCTCTATGCCTTTTCTATAGGAAAATGGTAGGACTTTCCCGCGGGGATGGGTCCTCGTTTTCTACGGGTTCGCACTAAGTCCTTTTTGTCACGTACGCTGCAGCCCTTTTTTCTATATGCCTGTACTGGCCCCAATAAGCAGCTTTGTCACGTACGTTGCAGCCTGTCGCTTGCACGCACATATCCGCGCCGCGTGTCGGAATGCCTCTTGGTCGTGCCGCCTCGTCTGCTGGCCGAGCCGTCCCGCCTGCAAGTTGCGCCGCCACATCGCCCCGCCTGCTAGCCGCGCCGCCCCGCCTGCTAGCCGCGCCGCCCCGCCTGTAGGTCGCGCAACCACGTGCCCTTAGCCGCTGCAGCCCGCGCCGCGCGCCTCATCATCTCACGCCGCCACGTCCCCCGGCGGCTCTAGGGAGATGGAGCCACCCGCCATGGCTGCCGTCCTAGGAAGCCTCGCTGTTGCGCCTCCTTGAAAATCTCGCCCCGCCCCGCGTTGCTACGTACGGCGTCAAGACTTGCTACATATGGTCGAGAGTGGTGCTCCAAGCGGCATGGAGGTTTGCTATCAGACGATAATGAAGTCGTGATGCGATGTGTCTTTGAGATTTTGCTACAGGGCGATGCTACAATAGTAGCAAATTTTTCCTATTTCTGTTCTATGTTTTTGCTATAATAGCACAAAAAATCTGCTACAATATTTTCGACGAAAGTGCTAGTAAAATCGGTTTTGCTACAGTAGCCACCGGCGATATCATTTTTTTTGCAATATTAGCATTTTTTTTGCTACCACAGTTTTGCTATAATAAGGTAAAGTTTTTGCTACACGGTCTCCAGCGAGGTCTACCGGCGAATACCTCCGGCGAGGTCAGATATGCTACATTAGCATAATATTTTTGCTAGACGGACGCCGGCGAAATTTTCGGCGAGGTCCAATCTGTTTTTCTATTTTTTTTTTCGACCAAACCGTTTTTTGCTACATGTAGCAAAAGCGGGACTATTTTTAGAAAAAACGGTATATTTGTAGCAAAAGTGGGATTGAGGGCTTTTTAGGGGACACGTGTTGGCAGGAGGACCCGGAGGATTTTGAAGAATTATCCCCCAGGAGACGCGTAGTACGACGCTTTCCTATATGCCTCTTGTTTCTTAGAAAACCTACCCTCTTTCTCGTCTTGAGGTTTGCTTATTGTCTACACAAATGTGAACCACTCATGAGTATCTTTTGTTGTAAGGATGTCTGATGAGCACAAAGTTGATCCTTGGAGCATCGCTCGGGAGGTGGGGATGAACCTGGTGCACCTCCACCACCACACGAGGCCGCCGGCGACGTAGCCAAGGCAGGTGATCGACCCGCTCGCGCTTGTGCCCGCTCCCACCCTGCCACCACCCAACATCTGGACCTCGCCGGAGTACATCGACCTCAAACCCTAGATAAAAGGGGTGGCGCCGACGCACGAAGATGGTAGCTAGGGTTAGGACTAGTTTAATTCTTTTTAAATTATGAATATAAATTACATATGAAATGTATAAACTAGACTAGTTTTTAGCGTGAACGCTCTATGTTTGAAATTAGAAAAAATGGTCTCGCCCTGTTTTAACCGACGCAGACAAATAGATCGCGCCGCTGGGCGTGGCTGGTCGGACAGGCCGGACCCCGACCCAAAAGTGACCACGGGCCTACCCAAACGGACGGTGGAGATGCCCTTAAGCCAGGAATAGTGTTAAAATACGTGACCGTGTCATGTGAGATTAGGACTTCTCTCGTAATACTTCTATATAATGAGCAATAAAAGACACCACTACCTGTAGTTTCCCTTATCTTACATGGTATCAAATGCAAAACCCTAGCCAGATCGCGTCGCCCCCTGCTTCTGCCGCCGCCGATCTGCAAACCACCCACCCCCTCCTTTCTCGCCACGCTGCCTCTCTTGGAGCCATGGGAGACAATGCTACACGGGTCGCGCAGGCCTCCAAGGAGAAGGAAGATCGTGAGGCTCGTGAGGCCACCGACGCTAAGACCAAGCTAGCCCTCGCCACCGCCCTCTCCTCCAGCGCGGGGGCCTTCTTGCTCACCTCCCTGTATGCCCAAGCCGTTGGCCTCCACTCCACCAAGGGGCACATACCAGTCGAGCTGGCCCTTGACACCGACGTTCATCGCCAATGGCGCACCTTCTTCCGCACCACCCTCCGCAAGTACGAGCTGCTCGACCATGTCGACGCGCCCGCTCCGATCGATCCAACTCCGGGGTGGTCCTTGTTGGATGCCACAGTGGTCTCGTGGCTCTATGATCCGTCTCCCTCGGCCTCCTCAGCGCTGTCATGACGCCGGGTGAAGATACCCTTGCCGTCGATCTGTGGACAAGCATAAATGACCTCTTCAACGACGATAATATCAATCGCCAGCTCCAGCTCTCCACAGAGCTCGGCGAGATCAAGACAGGCGAACTTTCCATGACCGAGTACCTGAAGAAAATCAAGGCCCTCACCGATAGTCTAGAAGATCTTGGAGCACCGGAAGAAGATGCCAAGCTGGTGATCCACTACCTCAACGGCCTCTCTGAGCAGTACAATCACGTTACCGACTTGATATCCCTCATGCCCGAGATCACCTTCAGAAGTGTCTTTATCTCCTCGTGCTCCAAGATATGAAGCGCAAAAATCGCTGAGCCCACAACTCCGGCATGGATCTCATCGTTGACGGCGCCAACCCTGGAAAATGCAACGACAACCGCCGCAAGAAGAAGAAGGTTGCGGATGAGGCCGCCAAGGAGGGCGCTATCGTCCAACACCAGGCCCCTGCTGCACAACTGATGTCTACGCACGCTTCTATTCTTGTAGACGGTGTTGGGACTCCAAGTGCAGAGGTTTGTAGAACAGCAGCAAGTTTCCCTTAATTCAATCACCCAAAGTTTATCGAACTCGGGGAGGAAGTGGTCAAAGGTATCCCTCTCAAACAACCCGACAATCAAGATACAAGAAGTCTCTTGTGTCCCCAACACACCCAATACATTTGTCAGGTGTATAGGTGCACTAGTTCGGCGAAGAGATAGTGAAATACAAGTAATATGGATGAATATAAGTGGTAATTGCAATCTGAAATAAAGATGGCAGCAAGCAAACATGTAACAGGTCTAGTTGTAAACGGTGTTTCAATGCTTAGAAACAAGGCCTAGGAATCATACTTTCACTAGTGGACACTCTCATATAAATAACTTCTCTTCATTATTCTACTCTGAACTACTCTCCGGTTGGACAACTCCACTCCATGGTAGGGCAACAAAAGCTCTCCTCAAAGCTCACATTCCCCATCTAGGTAACCCCACACTGTCACCTTGAGCTCTAGATGGTTTCAACAAACACCACAATTTTATAGAGACATCCAACTCAAAATATAACTCATGATAAGTATTTTCGTAATCTTTAGCCTAAGTGCCACACGGTGTGCACACTGTCAACTTCATACACGTGGGGATATCCGGAGATTACAATTAAAGCACTTGATTAGCAGAGTAGATCTACCTGATTACAAAGCTCATGACCACAATAAGATCGCACATACAAAGAGAGATGAACACATAGCTATCGGTAGATCCCTTAGCCTCGAGGGAGAACTACTCGCTCCTCATCATGGGAATCAGCAACGGCGATGGAGATGGTGGTGGAGATCGATGGATATGGCTCCGGGGGTAATTCCCCGTCCCGGCAGGGTGCCGGAACAAATACTTCTGTCCCCCGAATCTCCTCTTAGGTGGCGACGACGCTGTGGAACTTTTTTGTGGAGATATGATTCGCGTAGGGTTTAAGTCTCGGGGTTACGTATATGTAGGCGAAATGGCAAGGTCGGTGGAGCCTCGAGGGGCCCACACCACCTGGTGGCGCGCCCCTGGCCGCGCCACTGTATGGTGTGGCCGCCTCATGGCGCATCTTCATCTCTCCTTCGGACCCCGTGTCGTGCCGGACAACATATTGACTTTGGATTTTGTTCCGTCCAATTCTGAGAATATTTCTTTACTAGATTTTTGAAGGGTTCGCAACATAGAAAACAAAAATTTTCCTACGATGTGAACTATATACCAAGATCTATTTATACTAGATACAAACAACGGGCGGATGTATATCCGTAGAGAACATACCCTTGAAGACCAACAAAGTTTAACGAGTCCAAACTCGTGGTTGATGTAGACGATCTCTTGCCGATCTCAAGATCGAGAGGAAGTCCTAGCGCCGCAAATCAGCAGCGCATCCGTGCTCGCACACACGTTCGAGGCACCGAGCAACCTCCGCCTCGCCCAGCGATGCAATGGAAGCACAACTCTTTCTTGCCGAATAGCCACCGGAACATGTATCTCGCTAGTCCGAGACCATGGGGATAAATTCTAGAGGGAGAGAGATCCTTCACGAGGAGGTGTGAGTGAGAAGTGAGAGGAGGGCTCCTTTTATAGGAGGAGGGGGGAACCCCAAGGGGTGGCGCATGGGGGCTGCCCCTTGCCCTCCCTCTTCATGTGGGTGGACACTCCACTCACAAAACTCCTCCAAATTCCTCCACTCAAAATCCCACTCAAAGATCCCATTAAATTTCCACCAAATTTAATGCAAACTCTCATTAAATAAAACTCTTTTATTTTATTCAGAATTTTGTCAATTACTTTAATGACAAACATTCACAATAACCCTTGCTAGAATTCTATTTCACATGCATAACCACTTTATGCAATTTCACCCGAAAACCTGCTTTGGTATCTAGTGAAATAAATTCGCGCTTTGTTTATTCTTTCGCATGAAACTTTTGCTCCAATTGGATGTTGGTGTCTTAAGTGTGTCACCCTACGGTTCGTGAATAATGCGGACATGATCGAGACCCTCTCGATCAATAATCGAAGCGGATCCGAGACCCATACCGACTCCCACACATTCAACGATGACTTTCTTGTGATCGGAACCTTTACGCTAGTATCTTAATCCCTTTGTTTCACGATATATTACATGTCCGAGATTCGATCATCGGTATCTCCATACCTAGTTTGATCTCGCTATCGACATGCACTCTTTTCTCGCTCCTGATATAACATTCTAGTGATCATATCACTTGCTTGCAAGCTAATTAATGTGATATCACCGAGAGGCCCAGAGTATATCTATCCGTCATCGGGATGAACAAATTCCACTCTCGATCCATGAGCCTCAACATAACACTTTATTAGTTCTGAACCCATCTTTATAATCACCCTGTTCCGGTGTGACGCTTGATGTTATCAAGAAACTCTTCCTGTTAGTGATTGACATGATCTCATGGTCTAAGGATTAGGATCACTTCGTAAGTTGTTATAGCAATATAAACTTAATGACTTTGATCGTAATGCTATACTTAGGATGCATGTTCATCACATCATTACACTAATGTTGTGATCCCGTTATTAACAACATCCAATGTCCATGATCGTGAAACCTTGATCATCTTGTTAATCAACGAGCTAGTTTATGAGAGAGGCTTAACTAGGAACTTTCGCTTGTTTATTAAACACACATGTATTAACGCTTCCGTATTAATACAATTATAGCATGCAAAATAAACATCTATCATATACTTGGAATACACATAATAAACAATTTATTATTGCCTCTCGGGCATATTCCTTCGCCTCCCACTTGCACTAGAGACAATAATCTAGTTACATAGTGATATATCTAACACCCATTGAGTTACGTGTTGATCATGTTTTGCTCTAGGAGAGTTTTAGTCAACGGATCCGCTACATTGAGATCCATATGTACTTTACAAATCTTTATATCTCCATCCTTGACATGCTCATGGATGGAGTGAAACCGCTTAATATGCTTGGAATGCTTGTGAGACCTTGGCTCTTTGGCATTGGCAATGGCACCATTGTTGTCACAATAGATCACCATTGGGTCCAACGCGCTTGCCACAACTCCTAGTTCGGATATGATCTCCTTCATCCAAATCGCTTCGAGCCGCTCAAGCAAAGCAACATATTCGCCTCCGTTGTTGATCCCGCTACCACAGGTTGTTTGGAGCTCCTCCAACTAACCGCCCGCCATTCATGAGAAAAACGATCCGGATTGAGACTTAGAGTCATCCGGATCGGTGTCAAAGCTAGCGTCGACATAACACTTAGCGACGAGCTCTTCTTCACCTCCATATACAAGAAACATATCCTTAGTTCTTCGTAAGTACTTAAGGATATTCTTGACCGCTATCCAAAGGTTCAACTCGGATCCGATTGGTACCTACTAGTCAAACTAATAGCGTGCCACATCCGGTCTTGTACATAGCATGGCGTACATTATAGAGCCTATGGTCGAAGCATAGGGACTTTGTCCATTATCTCTTTCTTCCTTGAAGCCGGACTTTGAGTCTTACTCAATGTCTTGCCTTGCAACATAGGTAAGAACCCTTCTTACTTCCGTCCATTTTAAACTTCTTTAAAATCTTATCAAGGTATGTACTTTATGATAGCCCTATTAGGCGCCTAGATCTATCTCTATAGATCTTTATGCCTAATATGTATGACGCTTCACCTAGGTCCTTCATTGAAAATTTGCTGTTTAGATAACTTTTAACACTGTTTAAAAGTTCTATATCATTTCCGATCAATAATATGTCATCCACATATAATATCAGAAATGCCATATTGCTCCCACTCACTTTCTTGTAAATACAAGCTTCTCCATAAGTTTGGACAAATCCAAACTCTTTGATCACCTCATCAAAGCGGAGATTCCAACTTCGTGATGCTTGCTTCAATCCATAGATGGATCGCTGAAGCTTACACACCTTGTTAGCATCCTTAGGATCAACAAAACCCTTTGGTTGTATCATATACAACTCTTCTTCAATATTACCATTGAGAAACGCGGTTTTGACATCCATCTGCCATATTTCATAATCGAAATATGCAGCAATTGCTAACATAATCCTAACTAACTTTAGCATCACTACGGGAGAGAAAGTCTCATCGTAGTCAACTCCTTGAATTTGTCGAAACCCCTTTGCGACAAGTCGAGCTTTATAGATGGTCACATTACCAAAGATCAGTTTTCCTTTTGAAAATCCATTTGTTCTCCACGGCCTTTCTCGTGAGGTAATTCCACCAAGTTCCAAACTTGATTTTCATACATGGATTCCATCTCGATTTCATGGCTTCTAACCATTTGTTGGAATCCGGCTCATCATCGCTTCTTCATACGTCGCAGGTCATTATTTTCATCAACCATGAAATTTATGACAGATTTCCGACAGCTCGGGAGCCGCACGCGTCTGCTTGACCTGCGAGGTTCGGTAGTATTCTCTTCGAGTTTCATGATCATTATCATTAGTTCCCTCTTCAACAGTGGAGCCAACTCCGAACAACTTCCTGCCAAGGCTACTCGCCATACTTTGAAGAGAAGGTTCCACAACCTCTTCGAGTTCTACCTTCCGACTACTCACACCTTTCGAGAAACTCTTTCTCTAGAAAGGATCCATTCTTGGCAACAAAAACCTTGCCCTCGGATTCGTGATAGAAGGAATACCCAATAGTTTCTTTAGGGTATCCTATGAAGACGCATTTTTCCGCTTTGGGTTCGAGTTTATCCGGTTGAAGTTTCTTCACATAAACATCGCAACCCCAAACTTTAAGATATGACAGCTTAGGTTTGTTTCAAACCACAATTCATACGGTGTCGTTTCAACGGATTTAGATGGTTCCCGATTTAAAGTGAATGCAGCAGCTTTCTAGTGCATAACCCCAAAATGACAACGGCAAGTCCGCAGAGACATCATAGATCGAACCATATCTAATAAAGTACGATTCGACGTTCCGACACACCATTTCGCTGTGGTGTTCCGGCAGTGTGAGTTGTGAAACAATTCCACACTCTTTCATGTGAGTGCTAAACTCGAACTTAGATACTCACCTCCACGGTCGAATCGTAGAAATTTGATCTTTCTATTACGATGATTTTCCACTTCATTCTAAATTCCTTGAACTTTTCAAAGGTTTCGACTTGTGTTTCATTAAGTAGATATAACCGTATCTACTCAAATCATCCGTGAAAGTAACAAAATAACGATATCCACCTCGGCACGACACACTCATTGGACCACATACATCGAATGTATGATTTCCAATAAATCGCCTGCTCCATTGAACCGGAAAACGGCGTTCTAGTCATCTTGCCCATAAGGCATGGCTCACATGTATCAAATGATTCATAATCAAGTGATTCCAAAAGTCCATCCGAATGGAGCTTCTTCATGCGTTTAATGCCAATATGACCTAGACGGCAGTGCCACATATATGCGGATATATCATCATCAAGTTTAATCCTTTTAGCATCAACATTATGAATATGTGTAACATTATCATCGAGATCCAACAGAAATAAACCATTCAACATTGGTGCATGACCATAAAATATTTCATTCATATAAATGGAACAACCATTGTTCTCAGATTTGAATGAAAAAACCACTTTGCATCAAACATGATCCAGATACAATGTTCATGCTCAGTGCAGGCACCAAAAAATAGTTATTTAAGTTTATGACTAATCCCGACGGTAAGTGGAGAGGTAGCGTTCCGACGGCGATCACATCAACACTTGATCCATTGCCGACACGCATCTTGACCTCACCCCTTGCTAGCGGTCCGCATGACCTCCGATTCGAGTTACAAATATTAGCAATCGAACCGTATCAAATACCTGTGTGCTACTGCGAGACTAGTCAAGTACACATCAATAACATGTATATCATATATACCTTTGTTTGCCTTGCCGGCCTTCTTGTCTCGCGATACTTGGGGCGCTTGCGCTTCAATGGCGATCCTCTTACAATAGTAGCACTCGGTATCGACTTAGGTCCAACTCGGGTTTTTTCAGCGGCAACAGCTTGCCGTCCTTACTTCCTTCCGCTTTTCCTTCTTGTCTTTCTTGAAACCAGTGTTCCTATTGATCATCAACACTTGATGTTCCTTTTGATCTCCACTTCCAGCTTTTAAGCATTGATGTAAGCTCGGGAGAGACTTCTTCATGCCTGCATATTATAGTTCATCACGAAGCTCTTATAGCTAGGTGGCGTAGACCCAGAACACGATGGATGCCTAAGTCAATGGGAATCGTTATTCCCAAGGACACAAGCTTATCGGCTAACCCGACATCTTGAGTACATGCTCACTAACGAGTGTTCTCTTCCATCATGCAGCTAAAGAACTTTTCTCAAGCATTGTAGCTCTCACAAGCATGTGTGTCGAAAATCATTTTCAACTCACCCATTGTATCAAAAGCATTGCCGCCAAACGCTTTGAAGTTCGGCTCTAGCCCATACAATATGCCGCAATGAACTAAGTTGTGGTCCTCCCGACGAGTCGATAGACATTCTTCTCCTCGTCAGGCATCGTCAAAGGTGGGGGCCTAACGGCGCTTCTAGCACATATTGCTTTTGTGCAGAGAGGAGAATCCTCAAATTCATGGCCCATTCAAGAAAGTTGCTACCGTTCGTTGCTAGTTTCTTTCTCCATGAACGCATTGAAATTAAAAGGTGGTGCCATCTACAACAGAATTTGTAAAGTTTAGACTAAGTGTATGATAGATTGAGTTCAACTAATCTATATTACGAATGAACTCCCACTCAAAAGCGACATCCCGTGTCCTTTTGGTGATTACATGAACCAAATCCACTACACCAAGTCCGATCATCACGTGAGTCGGTATAGCTTCAAAGGCGAGCATCAAATGGGCATCATATCAACTATATGACTCATGCTTAACCTTTCGGCCCGTGTTCCGAGGCCATGTCTGTACATGCTAGGCTCGCCAAGTTAGAACCTTAGTATTTTGCGTGTGTAATGCCTTACACCAAGTATGGTCGAGGATCCAAGTACACCGATCATCACGTGATGTCTTGGAGCGACGAAAACATAATCGGTGCATACTAAAGGAAGAACACATTCTTATCTTGATATTTAAATGAGGGATCATCTTATTATGCTTAACAAAGCGCTAAATAAGCAATATAAGATGCAATCAAACATCATATGTTTATTAGTGAAATTATATGATTCCCGCAGATGATCTCTATCATGTGCATCGTGGTATGATCACTATCATACCTATATGTGTAAATCCACGCCTATGGATTTTTTTGACGCTATGTGTGTGTAAGAGTATCATCTCATACTTCTACTTACAACACTACCATATCATAACACTAGCCCAAAGAACAATCTAAACTAGACGCCTCTAATTTATCCATTGCAAGTTTTACGTGGTGAGGGCTTTCGAGATAGAACCGTTCTTACCTACGAACATGAACTACAACGAGGATAATCAAATTGTTGACAACTCGCTTGCAAATTAGATATTGACTATAGTAGGAGAGACAGACACCCGCTAGCCACTTATGCAAACTAGTTGCATGTCAAGCGTGGAACAGGTCTCATGTGCGAGGACATGTAAAGTTTGTCCGGGCCGCTTCATCCTACTATGCCACCAATATCCAAAATCACAAGAAAGGAGCAACAACATGATCATCATCGCCCACATACTCATATGTGTACTACCCGTAAAGTATCTACATAGATCCGGCTCGATACATCAAGGGTTCGCAACATAGAAAACAAAATTTTCCTACGATGTGAACTATATACCAAGATCTATTTATACTAGATACAAACAACGGGCGGATGTATATCCGTAGAGAACATACCCTTGAAGACCGACAAAGTTTAACGAGTCCAAACTCGTGGTTGATGTAGACGATCTCTTGCCGATCTCAAGATCGAGAGGAAGTCCTAGCGCCGCAAATCAGCAGATCCGTGCTCGCACACACGCTCGAGGCACCGAGCAACCTCCGCCTCCTCGCCCAGCGATGCAGCGGAAGCACAACTCTTTCTTGCCGAATAGCCACGGGAACATGTATCTCGCTAGTCCGAGACCATGGGGATAAATTCTAGAGGAGAGAGATCCTTCACGAGGAGGTGTGAGTGAGAAGTGAGAGGAGGGCTCCTTTTATAGGAGGAGGGGGAACCCCAAGGGGTGGCTTGCATGGGGCTGCCCCTTGCCCTCCCTCTTCATGTGGGTGGACACTCCACTCACAAAACTCCTCCAAATTCCTCCACTCAAAATCCCACTCAAAGATCCCATTAAATTTCCACCAAATTTAATGCAAACTCTCATTAAATAAAACTCTTTTATTTTATTCAGAATTTTGTCAATTACTTTAATGACAAACATTCACAAATAACCCTTGCTAGAATTCTATTTCACATGCATAACCACTTTATGCAATTTCACCCAAAACCTGTTTTCAGTATCTAGTGAAATAAATTCCTGCGCTTGTTTATTCTTTCGGCATGAAACTTTTGCTCCAATTGGACGTCGGTGTCTCTTAAGTGTGTCACCCTACGGTTCGTGAATAATGCGGACATGATCGAGACCCTCTCGATCAATAATCGAAGCGGATCCGGAGACCCATACCGACTCCCACACATTCAACGATGACTTTCTTGTGATCGTTAACCTTTTACGCTAGTATCTTAATCCCTTTGTTTCACGATATATTACATGTCCGAGATTCGATCATCGGTATCTCCATACCTAGTTTGATCTCTATCGACATGCACTCTTTTCGCTCGTGATATAACATTCTAGTGATCATATCACTTGCTTGCAAGCTAATTAATGTGATATCACCGAGAGGGCCCAGAGTATATCTATCCGTCATCGGGATGGACAAATTCCACTCTCGATCCATGAGCCTCAACATAACACTTTATTAGTTCTGAACCCATCTTTATAATCACCCTGTTACGGTGTGACGTTTGATGTTATCAAGAAACTCTTCCGGTGTTAGTGATTGACATGATCTCATGGTCTAAGGATTAGGATCACTTCGTAAGTTGTTATAGCAATATAAACTTAATGACTTTGATCGTAATGCTATACTTCAGATGAATGTTCATCACATCATTACACTAATGTTGTGATCCCGTTATTAACAACATCCAATATCCATGATCAGGAAACCTTGATCATCTTGTTAATCAACGAGCTAGTTTATGAGAGAGGCTTAACTAGGAACTTTCTGTTTGTTTATTAAACACACATGTATTAACGTTTCCGTATTAATACAATTATAGCATGCAAAATAAACATCTATCATATACTTGGAATACACATAATAAACAATTTATTATTGCCTCTCAGGGCATATTCCCTTCAATTTTCGGAAACCAAAAACAACAGAAAACAGGCAACTGGCACGGAGCATCTTGTCAATAAGTTAGTTCCGGAAAATGTATAAAAATACCTCAAAGTGTAGACAAAACATAAGATAGTTGATACAAAATAAGCATGGAGCATAAAAAATTATAGATACGTTTACGACATATCAACCACCGGCCGTCACTTCGCCAACTTGGCCTACACCGCAACTCCCATGGAATGGTGCAATCCATATGTGGCCCTACGATCGGGCACATAGCTACGTGCCACGTCCTGCGCCCTTGCCACATGCCTTCTACACGCAGGGGCCCTATAGCGTACCGCATTCCTCCTATGGATACGGCTACGCACACCCGCCCCTTCTTATGGCTACGGCATCGCTCCCTCATCACCGACACCGCATCATCGGCTCCGTCAACCGCTTCATGGGATCAGTCCGTGCTCATGCACCAGTTCCATACTATAGGATTACAAGCACCCACTGAATGGGTAATGGACAGTGGCTCCTCCTTCCACTTCGTGGCCAACCCCGGTATGCTCACCTCCGTGTCTCCCTGTACCTCTTCTCCTCGTGATGTTATTGTCGGTAACGGCTCCACTCTTCTTATCACTGCTACCGAACATGCACGTTTTCCTATTTCCACCTCCGAGCATCCCCTTCATATTCGTAATATTTTAGTTGCTCCTAACAAAGTTAAAAATCTTTTGTCGGTTTGTAAGTTCACCATTGATAATCGTGTTTCCGTCGAATTTGACCCTCTTGGTTTTTCTGTGAAGGATCTTCAAACCAGGAATGAGATTCTCAGATGCAATAGCATCGGAGCTCTCTATCCTGTACACACCTCCTCCACCAGTCGCCCACATGCCTTCCTCGTCGTCGATCCCGCTCCATGGCACCGGTGGCTTGGACACCCTGGACGACCCGTGATGGAGTCTTTAGCTCGCTCTTTGGTTATTCTTAGGGATAAGAATAAATCTAGTTTGTGCCATGCTTGTCAATTAGGTTGTCACGTTCGTCTTTCTTTTTCTTCTACCAATCGTCTAACACATTCTCTATTTCAAATTATTCACCATGATTTGTGGACATCACCGGTTGAGAGTATTTCTGGCTTTAAGTATCATCTTGTTTGCCTCGATGATTTCACTCAGTATGCCTGGGTTTATCCTCTACGTGCTAAGTCAGAAGTTTTCTCGTACTTATCGTCCCTTCACGCCTTAGCTCATACTCAATTTTGTGCAAACTTGCAAGCTATTCAGTGTGGCAATGGTCGTGAGTTCGATAATTCACTCCACTCTTTTTCCCAACGCCATGGAATAGTACTTCGCTTTTTATGTCCATATACCTTGCAACAGAATTGTAAAGCCGAGAGGATTATTCACACCCTCAATGACATACTCACACGCTTCTAATTCAAGAAATTATGCCGCCACGCTTTTGGACCGAGGATTTTCATACATCTGTATTATTACATAATCGTCTGCCTTCCAAGGAAATCTCAGCTCGTGTGCCTTTTCGAGCTCTTCATGGCGTCGATCCTGCGTATACTGGTCTTATGGTCATCATATGTCTTTGCTACCCCAACACCACTGCCGTTGCATCGCAAAAGCTTGCGCCTCGCTTCGTGTCCTGCGTGTTTTTAGGGTATCCATCCCAAAATCACGGCTATCACTGTCTTGATCGTTCCACCCAAAAGATCATCATCTTTCGCCATGTTGTATTCGACGAGTCTGTCTTTCCCTTTGCCACCACCGCGTCCGCCACGTCTCCTACTCCTTCCCTGCACACTTATGATTTTTTGCAGGTTGAGTAGCCGATGTCGTCGACGCCGTTCACCGTGTCAGCCACAGGAAGCTCTGTCGTGAGCTCTGCCGTGGGCTTTTCCGCGGGCGTGCGGCAGCCTGCCACGAGCGCTCGACAACCTGTCTCTCCCGCTGCAGCCCCCTTGTCGCATGCGACTGCCCCGTCGCCCGCCTCATCACCCGCCACGTCTGGTGAGGACGATTACTCACCACGTGCGACTGATGCATCGAATCCACCGCCACCGCCTTCGGTCCGTCGACCGTGCCCTCCGCCTCCGCCACCGTCACACCGCATGCTTACGTGTGCGAAGACAGGCGTGGTGCAGCCGAAGACCATCTTCGATCTTCATGTTGAGGGATTATCTCCTCTCCCGAAGACGTACCGCGGAGCGCTCAAGGACCCTAATTGGCATGCAGCGATGGTTGATGAGTACAGTGCTCTTCTCTCCAACAACACTTGGGACCTAGTTGATCCACCTCACAATCCAAATATTGTCACAGGAAAGTGGATCTTTCGTCACAAGTTAAAGTCTGATGGTTCTCTTGATCGGTACAAGGAACAGTGGGTCTTGCGAGGATTCATGCAACGTGAAGGTATTTATTTTGATGAAACTTTTAGTCCGGTTGTTAAACCCACCACGATATAGACAATTCAGTCACTTGCTCTTTCCAGTGATTGGTCTATTCATCAGCTAGATGTTAAGAATGTTTTCCTCAACGAAAAACTTGATGAGACGGTTTATGCTCGACGGCCCTCAGGTTGCATTAATCCCAATTCTCCTAAGAAGGTGTGCCTCCTGAACAAATCCTTGTACGGGTTGAAGCAGGCTCCATGGGCATGGTTTCAGCGGTTTGTCTCCTATATTGCATCTCTTGGGTTTCTAAGTACCAAGACTTACAGCTCATTGTTCATCTATCACCGTTGCTCTGATATGGCTTATCTCCTGCTCTATGTGGATGATATAATTTTGACTGCGTCTTCCTCGACACTGCTGCATAGTTTGATTGCTTCACTCCGGTTTGAGTTCACTATGACGTACATGGGTAATTTACATTACTTTCTGGGCATCTTCGTTAAGCATAATGCGGACTGTCTCTTTCTCTCGCATGAGAAGTATGTTATGGAGCTCTTTAACGACACTGGTATGTTACAGTGAAAGTCTATCTCCACACCGGTTGATATAGCTTCTAAGCTTAAAGCTCAGTCTAGTGATCTCGTGGCTGATCCTACAGAGTATCGCAGTATTGCAGGAGGTCTCCAGTACCTCACTTTTACCCGGCCTGATATCTCTTATGCAGTACAGCAGATATGTCTTCATATGCATGACCCACGGGCTAATCACTTGCTCCTTGTGAAGCGTGCTATACGCTACATCCGCAGCACCACCGACTATGGTCTCACTTTGTATCAACGCACCTCGAACAAACTGATGGCCTACTGTGACGCTGACTAGGTAGGTTGTCCAGACACTCGACGGTCTACTTCTGGCTATTATGTGTTTCTCGGCGCAAATTTGGTGTCTTGGTCGGGCAAGCGACAACACACTGTTTCACGCTCGAGTGCGGAGGCTGGGTATCAGGCAGTAGCAAATGTGGTGTCCGAACTGTGTTGGCTACGACAACTACTTCAGGAGCTTCATCTGGTGCATGATGCTTTCGTCGTCTTCTGTGACAATGTGAGTTCAGTTTACATGACAGAGAATCCAATGCATCATCAACACACTAAACATGTGAAGATTGATCTACACTTCTTCAGAGATCGCGTGACAACTGACGAGGTTAGGGTTCTACACGTTCCTAGTTCATCTTAATTCACGGACATCTTCATCAAAGGATTATGTAGCCTCTCTTTTTAGATTTTTGGGGCAGTCTTAATATTCATCGGACGCCCATTTTCGACTGAGAAAGGGTGTTAAAATATATGACCGTATCGTGTTTATATAGGTATATGGTCATATTGTGTATTTATTATGTATGTGTCCGTGTTATTTTCGACTTCCTTTATAATCATCCTATATAATGAGAAATGCAAGGCACCTCTTGTCCGTTTGGATCGCCCCTATCGAGAGATGGATTTGTGGCCCATGTGTCCGCGAAGGCCTAAACGGACAATTAAATATGTTTGGGTTGTCCCGTTGGCCGTTGGGTATTGCCCTTATGCCGCATTTTTGGCTTGCATCATCACCATACGAAATGTTCAATCATGCCATCTCTTTTTCAATTCCGCATTGCATTTGCCTTTGTTTCCTCCAGTGGTTGAGCGTCCAGATGCTCTGGATTCGTCCGTAGGCAGTGCTCGAAAGATCGCATATCTGTTCCTTTTCATGTAATTGCACGATCAGTCGATCACTGACGAAAAAAAAGAAGAAATGGAAGCTCACACCCATGCCAGTTTCACTCAACATGACTTCTCTCACGGCAGCAGAAGAGGTGTAGTTCATCAAATCAACTCACGCTCTCCTATCCTCTGAACCTGGTACGTGCATGCATGCATGTATTTGTGCTGGAACCAGTGGCCGTCACAGGTTCCGAACTTTGGTTTCGTCATCTTTCATGAATGTTCCCTACTCTTTCACTTTCAGCCCCATTCATATCGTGGCGCGCTCGATCATCTCCCACTGATGATGCCCATCCCAGCTGATGCACGGATGGATGGGCGGACTGATCACGAATTCATGATCATGGATGGATGGATGGATGTGTCTTCTTCCTATGCCCAGGTGCACCGTACGGTGGTGCTCCTTGAGTGGAAAGGCAGGCAGGCAGGCACCATCATGATCATGATCAACTCATCGCTTCCATCCTGGCACCACCAGGGATATCTGCACCTGTATGTGCCCCTTGACCGCCTGCCCCTCCGGTTCCGAAACTCCAGCTGCCCTGCCCCAGTTCGTTGCAGTATAACGATAGGACCATATGAGCCTCTGTTCCGGAAACTGCAACTCGCAGCTGTGTACGACATAGTAAGCGGATTAGTGGTGGTTTCGTCAGTGTTCAGTATAGACCAACTTCTGACAAGCGAACGAGGCCCATCGTCGAGGCTTGGACCGAGTGGTTTTCGCCTTTATATAAACCTCTTGTTAAATCCCTGGTGTTGTGTAAACACTCTCTAATATAGTAAAGTTTCGTTGGCTAGTGCCCATGGTTTTTTCTTTCTTTGTTAGAGAGGTTTTTCTACCTTAAATTTGTGTCCCCTTTACTATGATTTTGATTTCATTCTTCGTTACTTACTTATCGCAATTGTAAAAGAGCGGCAGGCTTTCCTGCAGTCCTGCCTCTATTTTGACTATGCGTCTGGGTCAAGATTCTGCAATAATTCTGGCTCGCGTCGCGCGCGTCCCGGCTGCTCTCCTCCCCGATAGCTGGAGCGCATAGAACGAATTGACACGACAGAAACTCGTGTAAATTAGTCCCACTCCCACGGTGGGTTCGGTTTGCCTGCTGGCTGCTGAACGCTGATGCCTCCCTTTCCGTCCACTGCTCCTTTCTCTCGGTGGCAGTGCGCGCAGCCTTGCATTTGCATTGCATTCCTCTCTTTTCTCCCGAGGCCAGGTTCAGCGCACCGTATGTGCCAGCCCAGAGAAACATCCTTTTCGTTGCCGTGCGCGCGGCGGACACAGCTCGCTTTCGTGTTCGGCAGACGGCAACGGTGCCTGCTGCCGATGATGGTCAGGCGAGTTACCCGGGGGACTGGCTTAGCTAGCGCTGATGGAGGCGTGAGTGCTAGCGAGTGGCGACACGTTCTGTCCTGAATGTGAACTTCTTCTGATGGGCGACGGGAGGGCTGAGGCGTGGGTGCAGGATATGGTTTTTCAGTGGCCTGTGTGTGCAAGCAGTATCTCTGCCGACACCGCACGGAGAAAGAGCTCTCTCTCTCTCTCTCTCTCTCTCTCTCTCTCTCTCTCTCTCTCTCTCTCTCTCTCTCTCTCTCTCTCTCTCTCTCTCTCTCTCTTGTTTTTTGTGATGAACGAATTTTTTGCTGATGCTTACAATATATACCTGGTACGTCTACACCGCTGAGAATGACCTGCGGACAGTACATGTGAAAATGACCATGGATTTGTCTCTGAAATCATAATGGTAGAGTAGAGTACCTCCTACTAATTGGAAAGCGGCAGTCGATGTCAGTGGAGAGAGGGAAAGACATGGATGGATGGGTAGCCTGTGATGTCTGATGTGTGGTTGGGTACGTCGGAGATGCAAAGTGTATTCATGAGGGACTAGTTAGTACTCCATTAGTATAGGCCTTCCCAAAAAAGAGATATGCGTTAGTTAGTTAGTAGGGAAGTTTCTAGCATTAAAAGAACATCTCAACATCATTAGTTTTCAGACTTGAAACACGGCACGCTAGATTCCAATAATGCAATAAGATGACCTCTTCATCTTTATTCCCCAACACAATCATTTGGACGTACCGCACCCCTCTTAAGTTTTCATTCCCCCTGAAATTCCAGTAACCTTCATCTAGAGTTGTATCTGTGCTGGAAATTCAGAACGGAGCCCATATGCATGCGCGTGTGTGTGTGTGTGTGTATCTTTTTGGACCAAAACGCTAGTTTGGTCCACCTTCAAACAAACCTGCGTTGCTAAATCCATTCTCCTTTCCAGTAGCGCTTGACGACTTCCTGTTCCCACGGCCTGTGACATTGTACCCCGCCCTTATCTTCACAGCTGTGTAAAGACGGAGGAAGGCATCCGGCACAAGGGAATGGAAGAGTGAACCACCCGAAAAGGATACCTACCAGATATCTGTTCTTCTCTCGGGGGACCTATCCATCGTTCTGGGGCCCTAGCACCTGGAAGCCAACAAGCCTTGACAAGGACCAGATGATGCTTCGCCCTACTGATTGATTATTATTAGCTCCTTGTATGTTCTTTGACTGCAAGTTGTACTGGTTTGATGTAATAGTTCGTTCATTATCAGGGTTAGGCTTAGGCCAGGACGACAAGAGCCCACCTAGGCTTCCCTAATATGTAGAAACTCAAAAAAAAATATCACAATTATATACAAAAGATATTTGAATTTATCGTGGTAATAACCGGTAAGCACGACCAATATGAAAATTTTGTGCATCTATCACATCAGATGAGATAAGTAATTTAGTTTCCAGATAAAAAGGTGAAAGTGATAATCTTGATGTGTTAGGCCTTTCACAATGGGTGGTTCTTAGCGGTGTATCCTAGGCACTTTGCCTATGTGGCACTATAGTTAATGAGGAAAGAATTTGAGGTTGTATCTTAATTAGGCCTTTCACAATGAGAGGTTCTTGGCGCCGTATCGTAGGCAAATTGCTTATGTGGCACTACACTTAATAAGGAGAGATGGTGATGTTGTATCTAAGAACAAGTATAATAAGTCCTAGTCAACTGGCTATAAGAATTAAAATAGTATTCTTTTGCTTAGTTGGATGAGTATAAAGATGAGAAAGAAGAGAATCGGGCTCTTAACTAATAGCCGGCTATAACACGTACTCCTAGGCACCTTGTAAGTATGTAAAATGGACCATGTATTAATAAAGTAGTATTATTTTATATCTAGCTATTGTATGTGTTGGCTATTAGGTTGACTTTAAGTGATGTGGCAACCTCATATAGCAGGCAACGGGTTTTACTATTGAACTTGCTCTTAGCTAAGATACAATATTGCACGAGACCATAGGCAAAAAAGAATGTCTAGCCCAATAGCATGCACAGAAATCACCAAAATTATTAAATATAGAGACAACACCTAAGGTACAATCCATCGGAGGGGTGATCTCTTAAGTACTCCCTCCGTCCTGGTTTAAAGGACACAATTTGTAATTCCCTGAGTCCTATGTGTCCCCTAATTGTCTAGATTTAAGTGTAAATGAAGATGTTAATCAAGGCATTTATAGAAAAGTGCCTAGCTCATGCGTGATAACAGCCCAAGTTAATTGGGGGATTGGAAATTATGCTATATTTCCATTGCATGCACCGGTGGAGAAGAACATGCGTGGGGAATAATTATAGAAATTAAATGCTTTTGTGGATAAATATTTTGAAATTGCATGATTTCCTAATTGTGTTCTTTAAACTGGGATGGAGGGAGTATTTATTTTTTCTATGACAGCGTGTTAAGAAACACTCCATTATAAAAGGTCTGCTAAGAAACATCTCTTACACAAATCCATAGGCAAAACTCATGGTTAGGCCAATCAAATACATGCATGTCATCTAAATCATTAAATGTAGATACACCACTTAAGAAACAATACAATGGTGGGGTTATCTCTTAATAACTTATTTCTCCTAGGATAATGTGGTAAGATACACCCCCATTGTGAAAGGTCTTAATTGGGCTAAGCTGCACATTAATTTTTATACAGGGTGTGTTCATACCAAACCAATGGAGGAAAACAGATGCACAAATTACTGTGCTGACGATGATATTGCAACATGCAGAGTATGCATGCATTGACTGAACATGGAAGACACTTGTTTGCAGAGAAAAAACAACAAAGAGGGCAGTTATTTTACGTAAAATGTAAACAAGCAATTGCAACTATTTTAGAATAAATCACTCTACACATCTCTAGAATTAACTATACTTTCTTACACCTAGGCTAGAAACTTCTACGGAGATATTTGTTAGAGTATAGACACCCTATAAATCCCTCCCTGCCAAGATATTTAAGAATACTCAAGTGATGGCTAACACATATCAATACACAAAGTACAAGTCTAAGTGGCATAGACTAATATGTGGAAGCATATGATCTTCCCCTTTTTGTTTCGCTCGAATCCAAGAGGATTCCGTTACATAGGAATATTAAGGGAAATGCATCGGTATAATCGATTAAACATCATAACTATCCTTGCAAAATGCAAGGATAGTTAGTATTTGTAGTGATAGACACTAAATTGTATAAAGAAAATATCTTACTTTACATCCAACGATATTGTTATATGGCAAACTTTGCTTGCAATATGATGACAAGCTACGGTCGTAGAAATTGATGAAGTGAGCTATAGAAAATAGATAATGTGGTTAATTTTGCTAAGTGTAAAAACAAGATAGACTAATTATGACCCCATGTGCACAAAATGAGTTATAAATAAGTAAAAAATGTAATTAATTTTGTTAAGTGTAACGGGGGAATACATTAGTGTTAATTGTAAATTGATAGAATAAGTTATAACGAAGTAAAAAATGTGGTAATTTTGCCAAGTGTTATAGAAACATGTATTTATTACAATAATATTTGCATTGAATAAGTTATAAAGAAATGAAAAAAGGTGTTTTATTTTGCTAAGTGTAATGACAAAACCTGAATAGAACTCAATGTAGAGACATCATGTTGGGCTAGACATGACTTGAGTAACCACGATGGCGTAGTTAAAGGATGGAGCGACCAAGCTAAGCTGACAATGACTTAATGTGACCGCTTATTTTTATAGTATGTATAAAATCATGTGTATTTAGTAGTATTTTCATATTTATTGATTAAGTGAGTGTAGAGTTTTTGACAAGATGTGGGGGTGGGGTTGGGGGGATCATCCCAAAAAAATAAAAGCATGTGTTGTGATTAGCCACCAAGACAAGCATCACGAGGGTTGTTAATGTGCTCTTATGCAACAATATATCTAGGCTCAGAG
Organism: Avena longiglumis; assembly: GCA_030063025.1. Lineage (NCBI taxonomy): Eukaryota > Viridiplantae > Streptophyta > Magnoliopsida > Poales > Poaceae > Avena > Avena longiglumis. The sequence continues at coordinate 368,389,453 of CP125978.1, forward strand.
AGCTCCTAAAGATTGGAATCGAAATGTTCAAGTCTATGTCGTAGAGACATAGTCATGATTTTATGGTGGTCCATAATCACGGTGAATCTCGACACCAGTGAAAAGGATGTGCCCGACTCTAGATCGCCGTTTGCCCGTTTCAAAGCGGCCCTTATATAAATTAGTTGTCGCGGAGTTGTAGTTTATTGCCAATACAAATAGGGCAATATATTAATATGAAGAAGATATCAAGCTCACCCGCCCTCTGCACAACTGAATATCGGGAGAAAGTCAATACATCGAGGACACACACGTAGTCAAATACAATTCAATGGGTGAAGAATATGCATTTCCAGGGTACACATTTCCTCTATATATAGTCCATAGTATACTTGCTGGTAACTACACTAGCAAAACATATAAATGCCTGTTTTACATCAACTTACATTCATCCTAGTCAGATAGAACTAAAGCAAAGGCTTATATGCTGCCCAGTCGAGGCTGCATATGAGGACAAAAAGTAAATTTGAGTGTCCACAAATAATGAAGGGTAAGGTGATCTGCACCACCAAACAGGGGGGGAGTCCGAGAAGCAACCAGCTGTGCGCGGTGCAGTAATCCAGTCTGTTTCAATCAGATCGAGAGTCTTGGGGGAGAGAGATAGATAGATAGAAAGGGGGATATTAGTGCTGCTGGATCTATGACAGCAATCCCACATCTTTGGTCACTTTTGGGCGATTGATAGGCTAACAAGAGTTTGTTGGTGACGCAGACTCAACGTTTAAACATATACTTACAAGATGGTGGAGCCATGCAATGTATCTCCCCTAGCTAATGCTCCTCTCTTTCCCGTTAATGCTCCAGCTAGTTGTTCCATGTCCTGTTAAACTTTCTTCAGCGTGTCCATGCTGCACTGACGGACGATCAATCAGGATGCCCCGATCCATAAGCTAAGCTAAGCTCCTTTTTAGTTACAGGATCGAATAAGTTGAGGATGGGGAAGGCGCGCCAGACGGGACAAGGAGGTGGGCGGACTGGCTGGGCATGTGGGGGTGTCTGCTGGGCAATGGTTTTCAGGGGCCCTGTTGGGCGCACCGGCAGAGATCCCCTCTGCCGCGCCTCCCTCCGGCAGCGACAAATACAGGACAAGCCACACACACACACACACAACCCCCACCACGCACCGGCCCACCCCCACCACGCATCGCAGCGCATGCATGGGACTAGCCCGAGCCCATCCATGATGCATGCATGCATGCATCGACCTGCAATTGATACGAGCGGATCGATATCGCCTCGGAGGTGGCTCAGGGTTGATCACCTGCACTGCATGCGCACACACACTCGCATGGCCGCATCTGCCTGCGCGATCGACCTGACCCCTACTGTGGCCGTGTCTGCCCGCAAGAGGAGGAGACCCCTTTCCCCGAACAGGAACCAACCCCCGTTCGCCAAGTACGTTTGCGTGCGCTGCATTGCATGGGTCGATCGGGCGCTGTTCGCGGTGTCGCGGAGCAGTGCGGGACTGCAGCAGGGCGGGGCCGACAGGTGCCTGCGATCATGGGGGCGTTGCGTATGGGGCTAGATCAAGCACGTAGTCGTGCTTACTGCGTGGTGCCGTGGCCGTGGCAATCCACCGATCTCGCGCGCGCGGGAGCAAGCGTAAGCGCGTAGCTTGGCTATTCCTCCGCCAACCAGTAGGTTATAAACTTTATACAGTATTATTATTGTGTATATAAGACCAAGATGAGAGAAGTATGGTGGCTGAGTTGGTTGAAGTCTTTATTGTCTAACTAGTAGGTTATGAGTTCAACTCCTCAAAACATCTCTGAGCTTTGGAGTGGGGAGCCCGACCTTATCTCCCCTCGCAACTGTAGCTGCTTCAGCTGCCGGCCGCACCGGGCCAAACCGAAGCCGACCTCGTTGGCGTCGCCGGTCGAGGGAGGCGGAGGTGCAGCACCGGATCCTTTCCTGTTTATAGTAGTTGTAGGGTCTGGCTTTGTGCCGGGTTTTGGTGTTCTGCCGAGTGGCGTCCGTCATGTTCCTCTGGCCGGAACCGATGGTTGCGGCCGCTGCTCTTCAAAGCTGCCAGGACGGCAGCGGCGGGGAGTTCGTGGGCTGCTTGTGCCCCAAATAAGGCCACCTCTAGGCGCTGCTCCAGGGCGTTGGAGTCGTCGTCTTCTTCGGCCGGCCATGGCGGCGGGGGAAGAACGTGCGGCGACGGCCTAACGATTGGAGTTCTCCGCCTGCAGTCTCCTTTGTCCTGGTCGCTTCCGCACAACGACTGGCAGCGGTCCTTGCTCCTCTCCGGTGAGGCCCCTTGTTGGGGATTCTCTGTGAGGTGGGGAATGACCAGGAGTTGTGCAAATAAGTGTGGTGCTTCTTCAATCTGGGGCATCCTGCTGCTGCTTCTCTTCTTGCTGGCCGGCCATGGTGGCGAGGGGAAGAGGGGATGGAGCAGCGATGGTGCCTTTTCCCGTGGAGATGGATTTGCTGCCGCTTCTCTGGCCGGCCATGGTGGCGAGGAGAGGGGCGAAATTAATTCCATGTTCTGCAGGTCTGAAGGGTTTGAAGAAGGGTTTGTGGGCTCTGTGCCAAGCTAATTTTATTCGTCGTTTGTCTCCCACCCGTGGCAGGTGTGGTGAGTCGGTCGGCCGGGTAGCACCGTCGGGTTTGGTAAGGAGCCCTCTGCTGCTGGCTTATTCTGCTAGATTCAGTGCCGGGAAGCAGTAGAGTTGGGAGGCTATCTTCTTGAGCATCACCTCGGCGGCGGTTCATAGCCGTCAGACATCCAAGGTCAGCACATGGCCTATCAAAAAGCCGATAAAGGAATCCGGCATTTTTCTAACCTCCTTCGTGAGGCCTTTGAAGTCACCAGACTTTCGCCGAGGAGTCGGCCACGCCTTTCGTCTGCTTTCGAGAGCAAGTGGTTTCGTCCCTGCTCCTGTGCATGACGGTGGCGTGCATGTCTTCCTGCTCGGTGGTGGAGAAGAGGAAGGACCGGTTTTTCATTGGTCTTTTTTCAGAGAGGTCTTATTTGATGGGGTCCTTTGTAATCTTTTGTAACTTCCATCGCTTGAAATATATGTGAAGCCTCTAGTCCCTTCGGGGACACTCCTTGTTCAAAAAAAAAACAAGATGAATCTTCTATGTACCTTGGGGCATCTTATTGACCGGCGTGGTAGTGCGGGCACATACGCCACAATGGAAGGGTGGTAACTCAACAAGTCACCCCGTCCTAGGTCGTTTGGGCTCGGTTTTTCTCCCACCCCATGAATTGACGCCAAATTTTCATTGCCACTGCCCCTGTTTTGCTGCACCGACAGTTTGACATTGTCTAAAGAGCAATGGTCCATGTTCCTCCCACTTTGGTTGTCGCTCTCGTCGTCATTTGGAGGCGACACTGTTGTGGATCCAGCCATTGGTAGCTCGTACCACTTCGTCACCGCCGCCGTCCAACATGTCGAGATGGAATGACGAAAAGACATCCATCTAGTCATGGTTAGGTTTGCAAGCCTAGGATAGACAACCACGACGTGGAGGATCGAATCCAGAGTTGACGAGGTTTAATCTCATCAATGCCCATTGTTATGAGCTTGGGTTTTGGAGAAGATGGGAATGATGGAGATCGCGGAATGGTTAGCAAACAAGCAACACGGGGACACGAGGTTTACCCAGGTTCAGGCCCCCGGAGGGAAAACCCTACTCCTGCTTGTCTGCTCTTGATTACAACGGAACCGAAAGTTATAGGGGTGCACAGATGTAATCTGACGTGGAGGTGTGTATGCGGTGGTATGCGAAGTGCCCTCCTCGTCGTGCCCTCCTAGCCGTTATATAGAGGTAGGCAGGTCCCGGGCACTGATCGAGTCGGTTACAGGTTTAGGGTTTGCCCCTTTGAATATTCTATCTAATCTAGTCTTGCTTTCCAAGGATTCGAAGACGTCATGGGCTTGGGCCACCCGAAAGTCTTCATGGGCCGTGTATATTCTCGTGGGCCTTCCTTGGGATAGACCAGGTATGCTAAGGTCGTGTACCCGTGGGGTATAACCATGTCAGTAGCCCCCAAGTATTCAGTCGAATCGTAGATTCGGCTCAGGACTCTTCAATCTTTCGGGTGCAATTTTTTTCTGTTCCTTAGAGAATGATCTTAGTGTGTAGGGATTGTTGATGCATGTGCCTGACTCTCCCGACGGATCAGGGCCAGTTAATTGTCTTAGGACAAAACAACACGATCTTTTTCAGATTCGAGTCCCTCGACTCGAACCCGGAACAAATGTTGGCGTAATTCAACTTAGGCCGTTGGGGACTTACAGGAGTAGAATTCCAGTAATTCTCGAATGATGTACCCAACGTGTCCGTCGGGATTTTCATCGCGTCTGCTGGCACGGGTTATTACTAGCAGAGCACAGTCGTGTTCGTTGCCAGGCCATCAGATGGTATCTGTAGGTCTTATCTTTGCGTCGCAGACGCAGCATCCGAAATTTTTATCGCCGCGGAGGTGTTTCGGGTGGCCAAGGAGGATGCTTACTCACTTAGCGTTGGCTGGGGCAGAGTTGCCGAAAAGTTTTTGCATGCTGATCCGAAGGATCGCAGTCGAAGAATTCATAGGGTGCGCGACCAGCGCTCCCTATGGGAGTAGCCCCGAGTGTCTGTTCGAGTCGTAGACTCGAGCAGAGACTTTGATTCAGTCGTTGTTGATTTTAGGTCTGTAGGACACAAATTTTTCGGATTCTTGAATCCGTCTTCCCTATGGGAGTAGCCCCCGAGTCCGTAATGGAGTCGTAGACTCGACGTAGGACTCGAAGAATAGTTCAGCGGTGTAGTACCTTAGTCATACCTCGGGTGTGCGGCCAGCACTCCTGATAGGAGTAGCCCCCGAGTAGTTACTCGAATCGTAGATTCGAGTGAGTACTTTAGCTGTGTAGTCGAAGATTTGTAACCGTTGCTAGTATAGCTTTGATGACGTCAGTGCTGACGGTCCGTGACCTCAAGCGTATGCGGTGCCAGAGGTGACGTGACTGGGCGAACGTGGGTCCCACCTTCTGACTTTGAATTGGCTGGTCACGCGCGGCATGGAGATAATTACGGCGTCGCCTCGGTTTCCGTGCGTAGTGGACGGCGTGCGAGCGACGGTTCGCTGCTGTGCTGACACGTGGACAGTTGGATTTTGATGCTGTCTCTAGGGCTTCCCGATGAACGGTCCTTGTTTATCGTCTTCGTCCTTATAAACTGTGGGGGAAATTTTGTTTGTTTTCACCGCAGCCATTCTCGTTTCACTGCTTCCACTTTCTTAAGCTTTTCTCGCCGCGAGCTAGAAGTTCTTCGATCCTTCCCATCTTCTTTTCTGTGCTCACGCCGCTGCCGTCGTCGTACTGCAATGGGGAAACGAAGAAGGCCTCCGCCGCAGTGGGCACCAGCGCTGCTGCCGGCGGCAAGAAGGGTACCGCCGCCACTCGGATCACCGACGGTGGTTGGCGGCGATCGGAGACGCGCGAGGGCGACCTGCGCAAGCTTCGTGAGCGGGGTCTGATCCCGCAGAACAAGAAGGCCATGAAGATTCCCGGCGACGAGGTAATTCCCCGTCCACCCGCTGGGTTTCGGGACATATTTGTTGCTTTTGTCCTTCGAGGCCTCTCTCTCCCAGTCCACGATTTCTCCCTGGATTGTTTTTCTTCTATGGCATCCAACTCCATCATCTTTCGCCAAATTCCCTTCTCCACATCGCCTGTTTCATCACCTTCTGCGAGTGTTGGCTCGGTGTCGAGCCGCACTTCGGCATTTTCCGGGAGCTCTACTCGGTGAAGAGGCAATCTGGCTCCAATGGCGTTTATCCCATCGGCGGCTGCATCACTTCCCTTCAATCCAATTTTCTCTTCTTCTCTTTTTCTATGTCTGAGTCTGTCCAATACTGGCGGAGGCATTGGTTTTACATCTGCGACTCCACAGTGGACGGGCAAAATTTTGGTCTTGCTCCCTTCGACTCCACCCAGATAATCTAGCCGAAGAGTTCCTGGAAGAACCATATCTTGGATGGCGAGGTGGCGGAGATAGAGGAGCTCTATCGTCGGGTGGAGGACCTCCAGGTGATTCCGGATAAGGAGGTGAACGGTGTGGATATTATCCGCACCTTCCTCAAACGTCGGGTGCATCCGCTCCAGGCTAGGGCGCACCCGATGTTCCTTTATTCTAGCCGCCACGATCTGACTAGGGTTTCGACTGAGGAGCTCTCCAGGGGGATCTTGACAGAATCCTTCGGCCGTTGCTGAAGTTCAAAGCTGAAGAGGACCTTCCGGGGAATTCGTCGACCCCTCCGTTGTTTGACCCCTCCTTTGTAAAGGAAAGGATCCCTGTGATTGCAATGCTAGTCCCTGGATCAATGCTAGCATCCACAGTTTAAGATGAAGTACACAGATACAAAGGTCGCTTATTACATTCATTCCAGAGATAAAACATAGTCTTTTACAACTCAGGGCCAAAGGCCTAATACAAGAGTTTATGGAATAAGTAAATAAACACAAGTCCTCATCTTCATGTGCCACAGGCAAGCATGTTGAGTGTAGACTCATGACTCCTACTCATCATCGCAGTAACCTGCAACATCACAAGTTACAGCCATAGTGGGTCAATACTTTGGAATAGTATTGGCAAGTGATACCTTAGTAAATTCTTAAGTGGACTATATTACTACATGCATTTTGGCTAAGTGTAGCTTGGCTTGCTTTGCTTGAAAATAGGTTTTGCCTATTAGTTGAAATCACTAAGTTTTTCTTTGTCAAAAACTTCCCAAGGAACCACCAATAGACATTGAGGTCCTTTACTCTTGTTCACCCACAAGTTTTACTTAGAAGTTGGAGTGATGATATTCTTGTAGCTTCCATGTCTTGATGCTCATGTTGTCCATTGCCATGGACATGGCTAAGTACTTAGGTTTTTCCATCTGCAGAGGTTGTGCACTTTCCCCACCAGACTTGGTTTCCCAAGACAGGACCTTTCAGAAGCCTTTCCTTAGTCAAATGGACGCGTTCCAACCTATCAATCCCTTCTACCACCAACTGTCCAAAAGACTAAGTTCTAGCTACCTATATGGTCAAGGCAGAGCCCATTTTGCCAAGTGGTTGCACTGTAAGCTTTCTCAACACTTGGCCTCCAAATCCCTTTGTGCCTGGGTGGCATACCACAAGTGAGATACACAAGCCAAGTCCATGGCCTTGTGTAACCACTCAATATAAACCAATCTTTCCATTCCACCCAGGAGGTTTATTGACTTAGTAGTTTTATTAAGAAAACATAAGTCTCATGACTTAGAAATATAGTCATTATAGCATGAATAGATTATACCAACCCTTGTTTGCTAGTAGATAGGCTAAGCATGGCATGGTAACTTAACTTAGGAAAATTCCTAGCAATTCTACCATTCTAACTACATAGGATTTCCCAATCTTTTATTTGGCAAGAGTAGCATGCAAGACTTAGCAAAATATCTAATGCTAGTACAAAATATAGGAATGAACTGTTCATGAAATATCACTTGCCTTGGTAATGTGGAGTGTAGCACTCATCACAATCACAGTCACTAGCAAAATCTACACAAAATTTGTAGCACACAATTACACACAAATATATACAATCAAAAATACTACGAATGCATGCATGCAAGAATTTACTAAGTGGTGATTTTGAAAACTCTACCAAGCATGTGCATGTTTACAGAAACTTAACAAGTCACAAGTTTGCCAACTAAACTTATTAATCCCTAAAACAAATTACTAAACTAAATCCATACTCAAAATAGCCTTAAACATGTTTCTACAAATAAAGTCATTCTAATGGTTACTATTTGTTAAACACTTTGCATAAACAGAAAGGCCTTGATTCACTGAATCCAACGGTATAAAGTTTTCAAAATTCTAACGTGGCATTCAAAAGTTATAGCAGTTTGAAGTTTGGATCTAAATCTGATTCGAATTTCTGTTTTTGAATTCGCCCTAGACACGTGTCGCGATCTCCTTTGGCGCGTCGATTCAGCGGATCGGCAGCCGCAGACCGTAGGATCTAACTTAGATCCGGCTCGAGATCTTGGCGTACCTCTTCGATTAAGATCTATCCTAGCCCTACGATGCAGATCCAACGGACTAAATCAACAAGCCACAAACTGGTGGCGCTAGCGGCGTTGACTGGCGGCGGCGCGTCTGACTACAGCGGCGCCGGCGTTCTAGGTCGTCCGGGGAAGCAAGAAGGCGCTTACCAGGACCGCGGTGGCGTGCTGAAGCTCGAGGTGGCTCTGGTTTGTCAAGGGGCGTGCTGACGCGGTGATGATTCCTCGTCGGAGTTGAGTCTGGCGACAGGTGGTTCTGTTCGAGGTCGAAGGCGACGTTGTCGATCACTAGGAGGCAAACGGAGAGTGTGGTCAGGTGCAGAAGATCACGGAGAACACGCGTGTGAAGGACAAGGCTTGATGCGGACTTACCACTGGAGGTCGTCGGAGTTGAAGCCGAAGACGGTGGCGGCCAGTCGTCGACGTTGCTGGAGCTACAGGTCATGCGAAGGTAAGTGGGGTGTGTCAGTAGATGCGCCGAGACTTACTGAACAAGATAGCATGAAGGAGAGGTAGAGGGGAACACGAGGCTCACCGGAATTTGCGGTCTTGATCGTCGAGGCGGCGGAGTCGTGCGAGTCGTGGACAGCCTGGTGGCGTGAAGGCAAAATTGACTGGGGGGAAATGGTCGTGGGGAGGTGGGGATCTTATAGCTCGAGGCTCGACAGGTAACGCTCGCTGAATCAATGCCCATTAAGCTCGCGAGATCAGCGCTGCAACGGGCAGCGGCGAGGTCGTCTGTGAATCGGGGAAGACGATGCTGACGTGGAGGTGGCCCGCTTGTCAGCGAAGTGCGCAGAGTGGGAGTGGGGCCCTGTCGTCATTGGCTGAGGGGGTGTGCTCGCGCGTGTGGAAGGAAAAGAGAATTCCCGGGTGGGCTAAGCGGGCTAATCGGAAGCTGGCTGGAATCACGCGTGCCCGTTTCTATTTCTTTCTCCTTTTTCTTTTTCTGTTTCAATATTCCGAATAGATTTTCAAATGATTTCAAGTTTCATTTGAATACAAATTTCCTTGGGATTTTTGCAGTGAGCAGTAGTCTCAAATTTGGTCATAAAATCATGGGGTTGCTTTGCAAAAGCTTGGTCAAACTTGGGGAATAAAATAATCAGGGACTTGCATATACTTGTAAATATTTGAAAAAGGGTTTTTGAATTTATTCTCAATTTGTAAAACTTGGTCAAAACCACACTTAATCCTTTCAATAAGGAAGACAATCAAGTTAGGTTTTAAAGAAACATTCAAACTTTCAAACTTCCAAACTTTCAAATGGTGATGGCCATTTGAATTAAATCTGTCCACATAAATTCATAGCACCAAGTGCTTATGTTTTTCTGAAATGAGTTTGAATGTGATATCAAAGCTATATGCATGCATGAGTGATTTGCAAACTTTGAAATCATGATTTTAGGGATGTTACAAATCTAACCCCCTTAAGGTGAATCTCGCCCTCGAGATTCGGATTGGCTAGCAAATAGGTGAGGGTGGTCTTTCCGAAGATCATCTTCTCTTTCCCATGTTGCTTCTTCCTCGGAATGATGATTCCATTGTACTTTGCAAAACTTGATAGTTTTTGTCCTTGTGACTCTTTCTGTGGTCTCAAGAATCTTGACAGGCTTTTCCTCATAGGTGAGGTCACTTTCCAGTTGAACTTCTTCCAAAGGTATGGTATCCTTCAAAGAAGACTCTTCCATTTCTGGGTGACATTTCTTAAGCTGACTCACATGAAACACATTATGGACAGCTGACAGAGATTCTGGCAATTCGACTTCATATGCAACTTCTCCCTTGCGACTTAAAATTTTGAATGGCCCAACATATCTTGGTGCCAACTTTCCTTTGACTCCAAATCTTTTCACTCCACGAAGTGGTGATACTCTAAGATAAGCTCTATCCCCAACTTCGTAGGTGACTTCTCTACGCTTAGAGTCCGCGTAGCTTTTCTGTCGGGACTGTGCTATCTTTAACCTTTCCTTAACCAATTTGACTTTCTCTTCGGCGTCTTTGATAATATTAGGTCCAAACAAACTTCTTTCTCCCACACCATTCCATAGCAATGGGGTGGTACACTTCCTTCCATAGAGAAATTCAAATGGTGCCATCCCAATACTAGATTGATAACTGTTATTGTAGGAGAACTCTGCGTAAGGCAGACTTTCATCCCAACTTGCTCCATAGTCTAGAGAACATGCCCTCAACATGTCTTCAAGAATTTGGTTAGTCCTTTCTGTTTGTCCATCAGTTTGAGGATAAAAAGCAGTGCTGAATTCTAATCTCGTTCCCAAAGATTCATGAAGCTGTCTCCAAAAGTGAGAAGTGAACTGAGTTCCTCTATCAGACACAATACTCTTAGGAACACCGTGAAGGCATACAATTCTGTTCATGTAGATTTTGGCTAACTTGGCACTTGTATAAGTTGTCTTCACGGGTATAAAATGAGCCACTTTAGTGAGGCGATCCACTACTACCCATATAGAATCATACCCTGACCTGGTCCTTGGTAATCCGGTAATGAAATCCATACCGATATTTTCCCACTTCCATTCAGGAATAGGTAGTGGTTGAAGCAAACCTGCTGGTTTCTGATGTTCGGCTTTTACCCTACTACACACATCACACAAAGCAATATGTTCAGCGATGTCCCTTTTTTGATTGTTCCACCAAAATCTTTCTTTCATATCCATGTACATCTTGGTGTTTCCTGGGTGAATAGAATACGGAGAGTTGTGGGCTTCCTGTAAAATCAGTTTCCGCAACTCCGGGTCTTGTGGAACACAAATACGTTTCCCGTGCCATAAAGTACCTTGTTCGTCTATATGGAAACTTTTAGCTTTCCCTTGGCTAATCCTTTCCTTAATCTCTTCAATTTCTTTATCCGTCTTTTGGGCTTCTTTAATCTTATCCAACAGAGTGGGTTGAACATCCAAAGACATAAGATGTTCTTCTGGCACAATCTCCAATCTGAGTTCTTTGAATTGCTTACACAAGTCATCTGGCAATTCACCTTTGGTAAGGCCATTTACAAATGCCTTACGACTTAGAGCATCGGCTACTACATTTGCTTTACCGGGATGGTACTGCAAACTTAAGTCGTAATCTTTGATAAGTTCTAGCCATCTCCTTTGTCTCATACTGATTTCCTTCTGGGTGAAGATATATTTCAAACTCTTGTGATCGGTGAACACTTCACAACGCTTTCCCAAAAGGTAGTGTCTCCATGTTTTGAGTGCATGGACAACAGAGGCTAACTCCAAATCATGAGTAGGATAGTTTACCTCATGAGTTTTGAGTTGTCTCGAGGCATAAGCCACAACTTTTCCGCCTTGCATAAGTACGGCACCCAAACCTTGATGAGACGCATCACAATATACTTGGAAATCCTTTTCCAAATCTGGCAGACATAGAACTGGTGCTGTCACAAGTCTCTTCTTTAATTCTTGGAAGCTGACTTCACAACCTTCAGACCACGCAAATTTCTTGTCCTTCTTTAACAATTCAGTCATTGGCTTAGCAACCTTTGAGAAATTTTCAATGAACCTTCTGTAGTATCCTGCTAAGCCAAGGAAACTACGAACTTCTTTCACATTCTTTGGATATTCCCATTCTATCACAGCTGAAACCTTAGCAGGATCAACTGCCACACCATCCTTTGTCATAACATGACCAAGAAAACCAACTTCTTCTAACCAGAACTCACACTTGCTGAATTTGGCATAAAGTTTATGTTCCCTCAGTTTCTCAAGTATCAAGCGTAAGTGTCTTTCATGTTCTTCCTTGCACTTGGAGTAGACTAAGATGTCATCAATGAAAACGACCACAAACTTGTCAAGGAATTCCATGAACACCTTGTTCATCATATTCATGAAGTATGCTGGAGCGTTGGTTAAACCAAAAGGCATCACAGTGTACTCATACAATCCATACCTTGTGGTGAAAGTTGTTTTAGGTATGTCTTGATCTCTTATCTTGAGTTGAAAATAACCTGACCGGAGATCAATCTTCGAGAACACACATGCTCCTTCTAGCTGATCAAACAAGTCATTGATTCTAGGCAAAGGATACTTGTTCTTGATAGTTACCTCGTTGAGTGAACGGTAATCTATGCATAACCTTTGGCTTCTATCCTTCTTCTCCACAAACAAGACTGGGGCTCCCCAAGATGAAGAACTTGGTTGAATAAATCCTTTCTGCAACTGTTCTCCTAGTTGCTTTTTGAGTTCCTTCAGTTCATCAACTGACATTTTGTACGGTCTCTTTGCTATTGGTCCAGAACCTGGTACCAAATCTATCAGAAATTCCACATCTCTATCTGGTGGAATTCCTGGCAACTCTTCCGGAAACACATCCGGATACTCACATACAATTGGCACACTGTCTATGCTAACCCCCTTAAGAGAATTTAGCTTACTTCCTTTAGATTCAAAGTTGGATTTGAATTTTATCCTCTTACCTTCAGGGGTTGTGAGCGTAACTGTACGATTGGCACAATCTAGTACCCCTTCATACTTAGCCATCCAATCCATTCCCAAAATCACATCCAATCCTTGGGAATTCAGGATTATTAGGTTCACTGGAAACTTATGTTTTCCAAACTCTATGACTAAGTCATGGCATCCTGAGTTTACTATCATTTCTCCACCAGGAGAACTTACTCTTATAGGACACCCAATGGTTTCTACCGGTAGTTCATTTCTTTCGACAAATGCTTTTGATATGAATGAATGAGATGCACCGGTATCAAAGAGTACAAATGCTGGAATTGAATTGAGTCTGAACTTACCAGCAAAAGCATCAGGCTCCTCATAGGCCTCCTCCACATTGATGTGGTTAACCTGTCCTTTCTGAAAAGGATTGGGCTTGTTAGGTCCTTCAACTTTCTTCTCAGGGCACTCATTAGCATAATGCCCCAGTTTCTTGCATTTGAAGCACTCAACCTGACTGATGTCCTTTTTAGCAGGCTGACTTCCACTTCCACTACCATTCCCACTGTGGTGGCTCTTGTGTCCACTCTTGTGGTTCTTGTACTTATCATTGTCATGACTGCGGTGGTGCTTGTTGTCATGACGGTTGTGGTTGTGGTGCTTGTTGAATTTCCCATGCTTGTGGGATCCTGAGCTTCCACTGTCATCATAGTGAGATCGTTTGTGAGACGATCCCGAGCTGTGTTTGTCGGAGTGTTTCCTCTTCTTACTCTTGACTTGATTCATTTTACTCTCCAAAATAGGAGCCTTGTCACACAAAGTCTAATAAGTTGGAACATATGCCACATACAGCTGCAGATTCAGCTCATCATTCAAGCCCTCCAGAAACTTTTCCTTTCTTTTGGCATCAGTGTCAACCTCATCTAGTGCATAGCGCGCCAGATTGTTGAACTCTTCTATGTATTCAGCCACGCTGCGGTGGCGCTGCTTCAGGTTGTGAAACTCCTTCTTTTTCAGACTCATCATTCCTGATGAGATATGAGCAGTGCGAAAACCATCTTCAAAAATAGCCCAAGTCACCTCATCCAAAGGAGTGGTGATTTGGAAGTTGTCCCACCATGTAGCGGCTGGTCCTTCCAACAGATGCGCTGCGAACCTGACTTTTTCAGCATCCGTGCAGCCCACGGTCACTAAATCTTTGTTCACAGAATGTAGCCAGTCATTGGCCACCATGGGATCAGTCGTCCCCGAAAACTTTGCTGGCCTCAGACGCAGAAATCTGGTGAGCATGTCAAAACCCGGAGGGTTGTTGTTGTTGTTATTATTGTTGTTGTTATTGGGGTTGTTGTTGTTGTTATTCTGGTTTTGGATGAATGTTTTCATCATCTGCATAAGCTGTGTTTGAGCATTCATCATCTGTTGCATTTCTGGAGTGATGTTGTTGGGGTTGGGGTTTGAGCGACGGGGAGGCATCTGTGGTTTGTTCAAATAGAGATAAGAATGAGATACCCTTAGATGTTTTATGCACAATACATCACAAGCAAACACATAGCATGCAACTCAAGGATAAAAGTTCAACAACAGAATAACAAAGTTCTCGAAATAACACACACAAATGGCAAGCCATCCACATGTCGGATGGTCCAATAACAAGTTCACAAATAACAAGTAAGAATATGAAAGATAAACGAGTAGTCAAGTCTACTCATCAGCATCTATCTCCTCCTCGACGAAGGTAAGACCTGCGTTCTCCATCGCGGTCTTGTTCTCCTCAATCGTAGTGGTCAAGGAATCGATCTTGGCCTTGAGAGCCCTCTTCTGGGAGCGAAGCCTCTCAATGACCATCTGCTGCTGCTCTAGCTCGAAATCCTTAGACTTCAGTTCCTCGGTCATGTCCCGGATCCTCTTGTTCCTATCCTGGACGCGTTTCTCCTGACTCTTGAACTTGCGGTCCTGGGCCTCGAACTTCCTCTCCATTTCCTTGACCATCTCATCCTGCTGTGCGAAAAGCTTGTCCTTCTCGCGAAGCTGCACCTGGAGCTCGTCATTGCTGAGCATGACGTTCGTCCTGTCCGTGTCCACGTGCCTGATAAGAGACTCTAAGTCCTGGAGATAGAGGCGTATCGGCTCTGCTACGTCCCTCGAGTCGTCCTCAAAGTCGATGGACTCTCCATCAACATCACGTCTTCCGAAGACGTGAAAGTGGGTGCCCCTAACCTGTCGGGAGTGACGACCTAACAGACGTCCTATCAGGTCCTGCATGACTACCTCCATGCCTCTCTCCCGGTCGTCGTGCATCAGCTTGAAGACAATGGCCTCTGTAGTAGGCTCGGTCTGGCGTCCGGGCTGGTTCACCTTGAAGCCCCAGAGGTCCTTCCTCTCGAACTTGGTGAGTGGGTGCACCATGATGGTGGGAAGAGGGAGATCGAGCAAAGTGGTAAGCTCAACGATACGAGGACCGAAACGGGTAACCTGGAACTCCTCAACAGTGCTGATGGTAATAGGCATCTATTTATAAGATAGAAAAGTTAGAACAACATTATTTAAGATAAACAAAGACAAACTTCACATACACATCCTTGAAACACAAAATCACACAAGTCATGCATACATGAATCCATTACATCAATCAAGGTCCAAACTTTATTTAAGGTATCATTTTGGAAAAATAAGGTGATAGGTGGTGGTCCAACTAACGAAGTGTGCTCACAATCCTATTTCACTGGATCTGGTGGCTATCACAATGTTCCTAGAGGCAATCCACCTATCTTGTTCACATGATTCCATCACTAAGTCTATAATATATCCCCTTAATTCTTGGTTGGTGGCTTCCAACTCTTGGATAAGCTCCTTCTCTTTCTCTAAGTCCTTCTGGAGGTTGAGCATCCTGCACTTGACTCTAGCACTTAGTTCTTTGATAGTCCTCCAAGCTGCATCTCTGGCTGACTCAAATAATGTGGTGTGCATAATAGTGTTGGTGTACATGCAGAATCCCCTTTCTTTGTGGTTGTCTTCCTTGTTTTTGTACAAGTGAAGTTGCACCCACCAATACTCCACTCCTTCATCCATCACTGGAAAGCCCTTATACACAGCTGCAGCATGTGCTCCCATTGCCACCATGAGGTCCTTGAGAATTTTGGGAAACTCAGTTTCACACTCCATGGTCATGGTCATGAGTGGCCCTTTCTTCACGGCTTCGTTGATGGAGTTAATCTACAAATGGAGATGA
Source organism: Avena longiglumis (assembly GCA_030063025.1). Lineage (NCBI taxonomy): Eukaryota > Viridiplantae > Streptophyta > Magnoliopsida > Poales > Poaceae > Avena > Avena longiglumis. The sequence continues at coordinate 368,405,174 of CP125978.1, forward strand.
GAATGAGAAGATTAGAAAAGTTTTACGAGAAGAATAGACAAGTGTAGAAGTAGTTGAATTTTTTTCCTTAGTGGTTTTCTAATCCTAGGGGTCATAATCCTACAGGCAACACAGTGCTCTGATACCATCTGTTAGACCCCTCCTTTGTAAAGGAAAGGATCCCTGTGATTGCAATGCTAGTCCCTGGATCAATGCTAGCATCCACAGTTTAAGATGAAGTACACAGATACAAAGGTCGCTTATTACATTCATTCCAGGGATAAAACATAGTCTTTTACAACTCAGGGCCAAAGGCCTAATACAACAGTTTATGGAATAAGTAAATAAACACAAGTCCTCATCTTCATGTGCCACAGGCAAGCATGTTGAGTGTAGACTCATGACTCCTACTCATCATCGCAGTAACCTGCAACATCACAAGTTCTGACCATAGTGGGTCAATACTTTGGAATAGTATTGGCAAGTGATACCTTAGTAAATTCTTAAGTGGACTATATTACTACATGCATTTTGGCTAAGTGTAGCTTGGCTTGCTTTGCTTGAAAATAGGTTTTGCCTATTAGTTGAAATCACTAAGTTTTTCTTTGTCAAAAACTTCCCAAGGAACCACCAATAGACATTGAGGTCCTTTACTCTTGTTCACCCACAAGTTTTACTTAGAAGTTGGAGTGATGATATTCTTGTAGCTTCCATGTCTTGATGCTCATGTTGTCCATTGCCATGGACATGGCTAAGTACTTAGGTTTTTCCATCTGCAGAGGTTGTGCACTTTCCCCACCAGACTTGGTTTCCTAAGACAGGACCTTTCAGAAGCCTTTCCTTAGTCAAATGGACGCGTTCCAACCTATCAATACCTTCTACCACCAACTGTCCAAAAGACTAAGTTCTAGCTACCTATATGGTCAAGGCAGAGCCCATTTTGCCAAGTGGTTGCACTGTAAGCTTTCTCAACACTTGGCCTCCAAATCCCTTTGTGCCTGGGTGGCATACCACAAGTGAGATACACAAGCCAAGTCCATGGCCTTGTGTAACCACTCAATATAAACCAATCTTTCCATTCCACCCAGGAGGTTTATTGACTTAGTAGTTTTATTAAGAAAACATAAGTCTCATGACTTAGAAATATAGTCATTATAGCATGAATAGATTATACCAACCCTTGTTTGCTAGTAGCTAGGCTAAGCATGGCATGGTAACTTAACTTAGGAAAATTCCTAGCAATTCTACCATTCTAACTACATAGGATTTCCCAATCTTTTATTTGGCAAGAGTAGCATGCAAGACTTAGCAAAATATCTAATGCTAGTACAAAATATAGGAATGAACTGTTCATGAAATATCACTTGCCTTGGTAATGTGGAGTGTAGCACTCATCACAATCACAGTCACTAGCAAAATCTACACAAAATTTGTAGCACACAATTACACACAAATATATACAATCAAAAATACTATGAATGCATGCATGCAAGAATTTACTAAGTGGTGATTTTGAAAACTCTACCAAGCATGTGCATGTTTACAGAAACTTAACAAGTCACAAGTTTGCCAACTAAACTTATTAATCCCTAAAACAAATTACTAAACTAAATCCATACTCAAAATAGCCTTAAACATGTTTCTACAAATAAAGTCATTCTAATGGTTACTATTTGTTAAACACTTTGCATAAACAGAAAGGCCTTGATTCACTGAATCCAACGGTATAAAGTTTTCAAAATTCTAACGTGGCATTCAAAAGTTATAGCAGTTTGAAGTTTGGATCTAAATCTGATTCGAATTTCTGTTTTTGAATTCGCCCTAGACACGTGTCGCAGTCTCACTGGCGCGTACCGATTCGCGCGGATCGGCAGCCGCAGACCGTAGGATCTAACTTAGATCTGACGGCTCAGATGCGCGCGTACCTCTTCGATTAAGATCTATCCTAGCCCTACGATGCAGATCCAACGGACTAAATCAACAAGCCACAAACTGGTGGCGCTAGCGGCGTTGACTGGCGGCGGCGCGTCTGACTACAGCGGCGCCGGCGTTCTAGGTCGTCCGGGGAAGCAAGAAGGCGCTTACCAGACGCGGTGGCGTCTTTGAAGCTCGAGGTGGCTCTGGTTTGTCAAGGCGTCTTGACGGTGATGATTCCTCGTCGAAGTTGAGTCCGGCGGTGGTTCTGTCGAGGTCGGCGGCGACGCTGATCACTAGGAGGCAAACGGAGAGTGTGGTCAGGTGCAGAAGATCACGGAGAACACGCGTGTGTGAAGGACAAGGCTTGGGGCGGTCTGGACTTACCACTGGAGGTCGTCGGAGTTGAAGCCGAAGACGGTGGCGGCCAGTCGTCGACGTTGCTGGAGCTACAGGTCATGCAAAGGTAAGTGGGGTGTGTCAGTAGATGCGCCAAGACTTACTGCACAAGATAGCATGAAGGAGAGGTAGAGGGGAACACGAGGCTCACCGGAATTTGCCGGTGCGGTCGTCGGAGCAGCGGCGGAGTCGTGCGAGTCGTGGACAGCCTGGTGGCGTGAAGGCAAAATTGACTGGGGGAAAATGGTCGTGGGGAGGTGGGGATCTTATAGCCCGAGGCTCGACAGGTAACGCTCGCTGAATCAATGTGTTGCCTGTCAAAACCCACCGGCGAGCAGCGACGAGCAACACGAAGAGCCGGGAGGCTCCCAGAACTGCTGGTGGGCCCTGGTCCCTCGGGCAACGGCCCGCAAAACTCCGGCACACGTCCTGGCTTGGTTCAGGCGTGCCACTGACCTATACCTGGTCAGGAAGGTGATGGATTGCTTCGATCAGTTTCCTGCATGGTAAACAAGTATACGTAAAATTCGAGCCGTGACCGGCTCCCAGGTTTCCCTGTGAATCGGCTCCTGGAGCCGATTGTCCCATGATTCTGCATTAGATCTACGATAACATGGGGTTTTGCTTCATCAATATAAGTTAAATCGATCTACGACAGTCTAACGTTTTCACTACGTAATTGGAACGTCCTACACGTGATTGAGCCTGGTAGATACAAAAGATAATGGAAAACCAACCCTAGAGAAGGCCTAACAACCGACGTAAAGTCAATTCCCGGAACAACTCCTCTCGAATTGGCAAACCATATCCTCACGTACTACTGGATCGTTCAACCCGTTTGCAAGGCCTGACTACGTGGATATCAAACTAAACCTTGGAGAACAAGGCATAACTATAACAGATCAAATCAACTGAATAAAGATCATAAGATGCTACCCTTACACCCGGGAAAAGGTGCAAAGGTAGCGAGGTAACTAGAGGTAGCATAACTAAACAATCATAGCAAAAAGTACCGATGCTAACCTAAACCAATCTATGATAATAGTATTACTCGCCATCAACAAGGCTTCGATGCAGTAACACCAAATAACGATAGTAGATATCGCCTAGATGCGATCTAGGCAGATGACACTTACCCGAAAGAAACCCTAGAAACAAGGGTGGCGGCGCGCCGAGATTGTGTTTGTTGTGAACGTGATTGTCCTCCTTTTCTCAATAACCTTAGGTACATATTTATAGTCCGGAGACTTTCTATCTTTGGAATAACTCTACAACTCTACCTCTTACCTAAACCGAAACGGAACCTACTACAATATACAGATACACGGGCAATTTAGCCCAAATCCACGCACAAGGCCGATTCAACAACACGTTGCATATTTATCTTCCAAGCCCATCTTGATTACGGCCCGTATCCTCCTTTGGCCAAAATATGGCGATAACACATGCCCCCCTGGTTTTGGCAATAATAATTCCAAAACCACTCTGTTGATGTTTTTTCTTCTTATCGGGTTACGCGTTGCAGAGCAGAATCGTCACGCCACCCCTTCATCATGATGCCCTGTCTTCTCAACTCCTTCGCAGTGCATGATTTGACTATTTTGGCACCACATTCTGGGAAACCGCTATGGCATTGAACCGCCTCCCACTATTCCCCTTATTTAAATTCATCTGAGCAGTTTGCAGTCCCCATCTTCCTCCAGTAGCCAAAAAACCCTCTTCCTCCGCCGAAAAAACCCTCTTCCTCCGCCATGGCCTCCTCTTCTTCCGCCCTTTCCTCCCAGTCTTCCAACACGATTAGCGACCGGGAGCCGACGCCGGAGCACCCGCCAACGGCGGCGTATGAGACTCTCGCCCCACAATGGTGGGACGAGAGGGATTGGGATTTCGCCGCTTGGTCGGAGGACGACGCGTCCCTGACTGACGGCGAGGAAGGCCTCCAGTTCCTTGTCAGCGGGGAACTGGAGATGGAGAGCTCCGACGATGCCTGGTCCTGGGATGGCGTCGAATCCTCCGAGGAGGAGTCTGAGGAGGACACCTCCTCCGACGAGTACCCGCCGGTGAAGCGCTTCCGTGCCGGGTCCAGCGAGGATACCGAAGATGACGACGAGGACGAGGAGGCCCCCGCTGGCATCTTCAGCAGCAGCAGCGAAGACGACGCCGGCAGCAGCGCTGATGACAGCGAACATGACGACGGCGAAGACAGCGGCGACGACATCGGCCTCTAGATTAGGAACTAGTAGTAGTAGTAGTAGTAGTAGTAGTAGTAGTAGTAGATTTCCTTTTGTAAGCAATCAGCTCCATTGTAAACAATCGTCTTTTGAATGAACGAAGATTGCTTTTCCAACTCGAAGATTGCTTTTCCGACTCAATTTTGCCGATAGTCAAAATAGGTCGATGCTCCAGAAACCGATAATACTGTATCGGCTTTCACCACACTGCGCTCATACAGTCAACCAAGTCAAAGCTCAAAGAGCCGATGGTAAAACATCGGCTTTCCCAAAAACGTTGACAAGGTCAAATTTGGTCGCGTACTTAGACAAATCTGAGCGGCCACTTTCCAGTTTCAAACGGTAGCCTGCGACCTTCTTCAAAAAAGGGCGACCCAGATCTCCAATTGCTCACCGATCAGATCGAGCCCACAGCGACAAGATCCCTCGATCCCCAACCGCATAGATCCATCTCCGCCGGCAAACTAGATGGCGGAATCATCCAACACCAACCCAGCGGTCTCTGGTCTGAAGGTACGCCTACTCCTCGCAGTCTGAACACGATTCTAGAATTAATGGCAAACACCTGAATTAATGCTTTATTCCACCATTAAATATTTTTAGGTTTCAGACATTCTGCTGCCCCATCCTTCTCTCCCAAATTCTCTCTGTCTTGGTCCCGTACAGAATCTAGTCCTGCCCATCTGATCTCTTGCGAAGCAAACAGAATCCCCTTCGTAAGCCAAGACCTAGATTTGAACTCTTGGGCCGACTGCTTGCGAGCCTGGCCTAATCCCCCTGAACATTGGTTCTCTTGGTTCAGCAGGGTAGCTAGATCTTACCAATCCCAATGGGAAACCACGGGAATAGCCAATGCCTTGCATTTTTCATTGTCTCCCCTTGAGAAACATGAAAATCTTCTAAAAACCATCGGCTACTTCTGGTCTGACGCTCTGAACTGCTTTATGTTCGGTCACGGCCCCATGACACCAACTCTGTTAGACGTGGTGATGATTATTGGTCTGGATGTTACATCACCCAGCCCCTCTTCTTTTAAGCTGACCAAGGTCCCCTACAAGCTGTCTTCCAAAACAGACTGCACAAACTGGGGTGCCTACCTCCAACGCCATATGAAAACTAAAGGCCATGTCACAAAGAAAGAACACACAGCCTTTCTCAACTTCTGGCTGGAACATTTCATATTCTGTGGCCCTTCCCTTGCTCCAACCAAGAATTATCTCTCTTTGGCCTACGAGCTTGCCAAAGGCACTCAACTTGGCATCGGCAAACTGTTCCTTGGAGAGGTCTATCGATATCTCCAGTTGATGTCTGTCAAACTGTTCTCTGGCATAGCAGTCAAAACAGGAGGTCCTTGGTGGTTCATTCAGCTATGGGCTCAGTTGTATTTCCAAAACCACGTCCCAAACTTCCCCCTTTTGGCGAGTCGCACCTTTCCAGATGTCAAAGGGAAGCAGATCCGATGCACCAGCTACGGCCAAGCTTTGTATAGACTGCCAGGTAGCAAACTGATCCCTCAGGAAGCATCCAAGTGGTTCAGCACTTTCTTTCAAGGCCTGGACAACCCTATCTTCTTTCCTTACATGGAAGAATCGGAACATTTTGAGAATCCAATCTCCTTCAGGCTAGACAACTTTGCCGATGACACCAGCACTCGGCAGCTCTTTTCCACTGTGATCCGTCCCTGTTTCCTTCCAGTTGGCATGAGTACATCCAACAGAATAATCAAGCCTGGGTATGAATTCTACCAGCCGGTCGTAGTGGCTCGGCAATTTGGCCTTGGACAAGTACCTCCCCATTTCTTTCTCCACCATCTTACAGAGAGCAGAGCGGACCGCCGATCCTCTCACCAGTCAAAGGTGTTATTCCTTCTTCGATGCTCTGACCATCCCAATTCCTAACGACCTCACCTTCGCTTCATCAACCGATGGCTTTGAAAACTGGTGGTCGATGTGGAAGACTCATGCCTTCAGGAGAGCTCTGGGATCGTTGCTGAAACAGCTCGATGCTGATTATGACATCCCCGTGGAACAGGTACCACTACTTGCACATTTCCTTGATGCAGCTCACAAATGATTCTTCTACTAACCCACTCTCTCTCTCTTTGCAGCAACAAGACGGTCCTGAACCTACGCACAGTGATGGCTCCCCCTTCGAGTTCTTTCCGCCAGCTCCTGTGGTTCTTTTCTGCAAAAACTCGCCACCTTTGAAAAAGGTCATGATGCAGAATCAGCCGATATCACCACAATTGGCCTCCAGGAACCAAGCAGCTTCTAAGTCAGCTGCCTCTCGAGTTCCAACTAAAACACGAACGATGGTGAGGAAGGTAGCTGCCAGGAAGACCTTGAGGCGCCGGAGCCCCTCTCCAGAAAGTTCGCATGTACGCTGATCCATGCTTTGGCTGATCTCTTCCATTCTTGCAGACATGCTCGTGCTTACTAGCTCTCCTTCTCTTGCAGGCTTCCGTCGAAGACACCTCCAGCGAGGACACTCAAATCAATCAAGGAGAATTGGACCCAACAGACTCTGAGAGGACCATTACACCGAGCCAGCCAGATTTACCACCATCGGCTTCCAGGAAACGGTCGGTTCCTGAACCTACTGCCCCCCGAGCACCAGTCGAGGCGGGGCCAGCTGTGAGTCCCAAGAGGGCTCGCAAGGGACTGCAAACTTCTTCATCGAGCCAGGAGGTTCCGAAAATCATCACCCTTCATGCTCTTACCACTTGTTCCCTTTTATCTGCCGATTCATCATTATTTACATCGGCTAAACACCTTCCATGCAGACGACTGACGCTTCTAGTGGGAAAGCCGGGGCAGTGCCGATGCCTTTAGCCTAGCCGGATCTAGCAATCCCCGAAGGTGCAGATGAAACGGCTACCACTTTGGCCAAGCCCCCAGCAACCACACACAAGCCGATTGTCTCGTCATCTGCTATCCCCTCGACCTTGGGAGAGGTACGTTAGCTTCTTTTGGCTCATCCTTACATGTTGGACGCATACTGACGCCTTTCCGGGCTGCCAGGGTTGTGATATTTCAGGCTTGTCGACGTCGACTGAATCCATCGAACCAACTCCTCTGTTGCCATCGATGAACCACGAGCGGGCTGTTCTACCTCAATTACTGCGTCTTAAAGCTTTGTCCTCCCGATCGAAGAGTTGATCGAGGGTTCTGAGGAGGTGAAGAGCGTTCTTGCTGAAATCAAGGATCAACTCCCCATAGCATTGCAGGTGAAGCTTTGGCCAGTTGTAACTCTGTCTTTCTACAGGTCAAGGGTGAAGTTAGCTCGTGAAAGGATCAATCTGCACCGCGCCCAACTTCCGCTGAAGGCCAATATCGCAGACAGATGTCAGCAGCTCAACGAGAAAAAGGCGTCTCTGGATGCCAAAACTGACACCTCCGTCAGTACCGCCGAGCTCGCATCCTTGAAAAGGGAGTTGGAAGGTCTTGAAGAGAAGGTCCGGGCGACTAAACAGCTCATTCGCGACAAGGAAGAATCCATCGCCCGCTCCCAAGACGAAGCAGAAGGCCTCAAAGCTCAACTGAAGACCGATCTGGCAGAAATACGTGCCCTCAACAAGCAGCTAGTGACGGGCAAGGACGAAGATGACGAAGCCGAGATCGCCGAGGTGTATCGTGTCCGTGCTGACGCCCTCCATGCCTTCGAGGCATTTCTTCAGTAGCTCGTTCATGTAAACTGGCACCTGCTTGTAACAGTTTGAACCTCTAGAGTCGATGACTGTGCATCGGCTATATATTAATTTTTTTTATTTGGCCGATTTCATGCATTGGCCCCCACATTTCACTGTCCATCATCCCACATGCTTGGGAAATATTTCTTGAGGTGTTGACCATTGACAGCTACTGGGAATTTCACGCCGTCCAGCTCCTCAAGCATGTACGCGTTCCCTCTTAAAACTTGATCGACCCTGTACGGCCCGTGCCAATTTGGAGACCATTTAGCATATGTTGCATCCTTAGTCCCTAATGGCAACACAGCTTCCCATACCAGATCGCCAACGTGGAACTCCTTTGGTCTCACTTTCTTATTATATGCACGAGCTACCTTGGCCTTGTTCTCTTTGATTTTCTCAAGCGACCACAACCTAAGCTCCGTTAAATCCTCAACACTGTCACTCATCAAGGCCGCATATTCTTCGGTTGTTAGATCGTTCTGAAAAGTGACACGTCTCGATCCAGCCGTAATCTCCCAGGGTAATACGGCTTCTTGTCCATAGACTAGATGGTATGGCGAGGTTTTTATCGCTCCATGGCATGACATGCGATTAGCCCATAAAGCCTCTGACAAAACCTCGTGCCAACGCCTAGGGTCCTCGTCGACTTTCCTCTTGATCAGCTTGATAAGGCTCTGGTTGGACGCTTCAGCTTGCCCATTTGCTTGAGCATAGTATGGAGATGATCGAATCAGCTTAATCCCCGTGTCCTCACAGAACTTTCTAAACTCGTGAGAAATGAAGACCGAACCTCCATCGGTCGTGATAGTTTGGCGAATCTCGAATCTATGAATGACATGTTATTTCACAAAATTGATAACATCCTTTGAGTTCACTGACTTCATCGGGACAGCCTCCACCCATTTAGTGAAATAATCAGTAATGGCCAAAATCCACATGTGGCCTTTGCTTGATGGAGGATTGATCTTGCCAATCATATCCATGCCCCAACCTCGGAATGGCCAAGGTTTGATGATGGGGTTCATTGCTGACGCGGGTACCATCTGAATTTTCCCAAATTTCTGACATGCTTGACACCCTTTGTAGTACTTGAAACAGTCCTCAAGCATGGTGGGCCAATAAAACCCTGATCGCCTGGTCAACCATTTCATCTTGTGAGCCGATTGGTGAGTTCCACATGCGCCTTCGTGTACCTCGTGTAGGAGCCAATTGGCCTCGGTTGGCCCCAGACATTTGAGCAGTAACCCCTCCATAGTTCTGTAAAACATGTCGTCCCCAATAAGCACATACTTCATGGCCTTGTATCTTATCCGTTTAGGTGCCCCCCGAGCCGAATCCTTCAAGTAATTGAAGATATCGGCTCTCCAGTCGTTGGCCTCCGTGAACTGCACGAACATCGGCTCTGCTACGTCCTTGTAGCCTGAAGCCATTTGTGCAAGATCATTCGCCTCGGTATTCTGCGATCGCGGGATCCAGGTGAAGTTTATGTACCGGAACTGTGCCATCAGCTCACGGCATTGCAGCCACAATGGGAAGAGCGACTCGCTCTCACACTTGTATTCGTCCGTGAGTTGGGAAATCACCAACTTGGAGTCTCCAAAAATTTCCACCGCTCGCCTCCGATGAGCAACTCCATTCCCTTGCGTATCGCCTCATACTCAGCGACGTTGTTGGTGCGAAGGGTAGATAACCTGATGGAGAAGGAAAATGTTGCCCCCCGGGGTGACACGAGCAGAATGCCGATGCCGCAACCATCGTCACAAACCGATCCATCGAAAAACATAGCCCACGCTCGTATGGACAGCGCTGCTATATTAGTGTTGATCCTTTCAGCAATAAGGTCGGCCAATGCCTGACCCTTAACCGCTTTCGCGGGTTGATACCGGATGTCAAATTCCGATAACGCAAACATCCATTTGCCGAGTCGGCCTTTCAACATAGGGGCCGACAGCATGTGCTTTATGACATCTGATTTGCATATGATGATAATCTCACGAGAGCAAGATGTGGCGCAGCTTGGTGCGAGTGAAAACAGGCAGAGGCACAACTTATCGATCTCAGGATACCTTGTCTCTGCATCCAGCATCCTTCTGCTTATGTAAAACACGACTCGCTCCAGACCATCATAAACTTGCACCACCACCGAGGCGATGGACGTGTCAGCTACTGACAAGTAAATGTAGAACGGCCTATCCGGATGGGGCGGAATCAACACTGGCGGCTTCGTCAGATATTCTTTGATCTCGTCGAAGGCTCGTTGTTGTTCTGCCCCCCAGCGGAATTCCTCGTCAGATTTTATTTTCACTAGTCCCATGAACGGCTCTATTCTTCCTGACAGATTGGAGATGAATCTTCTGACGAAGTTGATCTTGCCGATGAGCGACTGCAGTTCTTTCTTCGTGGTGGGTGGCTTCATTGTTCGCACTGCCTCCTGACTTTTCAGGCCGATCTCAATTCCGCGTTCATGGACCAAGAAACCCAAGAACTGACCGGCCGTCACCCCGAAGGCACACTTCTTTCGATTCATCCGTAGCCCAAATTTTCTTGTTCGGTCCAGGACGCGTTGCAAATCGTCCAAGTGTCCTTGTACTGAAGCAGACTTGACCACCACGTCATCGATGTAAATTTCCACCAGCTTGTCGATCAGGTCATGGAAAATGTAATTCATGGCTCTTTGGTACGTGGCGCCGGCGTTCTTCAGTCCAAATGTCATGACTACATATTCAAACAACCCCACCGAACCTGGGACTCTGAATGCAGTCTTGTGTATATCTTCCGGAGCCATAAAAATTTGATTGTAACCGGCATTGCCATCCATGAAGCTCAAGATCTTATGACCAGCCGCTGCGTTGATTAACGTTTCTGCTACCGGCATCGGATACTCATCCTTTGGAGTAGCTCTATTGAGATCCCGAAAATCTATGGCAACACGCCCGCCATCCTTTTTCTCTACAGGTACGATATTAGAAATCCACTCGGCATACCTGCATGGCCTGATTAACTTGGCTGTCAACATTTTCTCGACCTCTTTCTTGACTTCTTCCAAGATTTCGGCCTTCATCTGTCGTGCTCGCTGCTGGAATGGCCGAAATCCTTTCTTGAGGGGGAGTCGATGCTCAATGATGCTCCTGTCTAACCCGGGCATTTCTGTATAGTCCCAGGCAAAGCAGTCTGGATATTCTTTTAACAAGGCTATCATTGGACCCCGCAAATTCGGGTCTGACTTCTTGCTGATAAATGTTGGCCGTGGCTTATCCCCAGGACCGATGTCAATCTTCTCTAGCTCATCAGCAGATGTAAACCCATACCCTAGCTTTCCGTCACCTGTTAAATCGATGCTAAACACAGGGCAAACAATTGGTGAGGACAACAAAAATAACTTGGGCCGATTGCCTGAATCGGCCCCCTTTTTGATTGCATTAGTCAAGGACGGTTTACACCTAATTTGTGCTTTACATTGGCAGGGAATCTCCCTACTACGACTGCATGACCCGCTTGTCGTAAGATTACTGCTTTTTATTTTTTGCGGCCGATCGCAGGGATCGGCCATACCACGTACGATCGTGGACTTTGCTACTCTGTCAGGCCAGTGGATAAGACCAGCCTCACCCCGTTTTTTGTAGCTTCAATGCGCTCACAGCCGTCTAGACTGATTCCAAAGATCGGCTCTTGGTCTTCTGCTTCCCAGATGTTCATGCCCGCTATGGATATCTCGATCGAATCATCTGCATGAATGACCTCCACTTCGTCTCCATCCCATCGACAGGGCAATGGTGCATCGTGGATGGAATGCAGCAGTTAGCGTGAATCCAATCTCTCCCTAGCAAGACAGCATAGGTGCTTTTGCTGTCCACGACGAAGAATGACGTAGGGATGGTTTTTCTACCCACGGTCAGATCCACGTTCAGTACGCCTTGCGTTTCTGAAGTTTGGCCGTTGAAGTCGCTTAACGTGACGTTGGTTTTGATCAGATCTATAGTGGAGCTTCCCAAACGCCGTAGCATGGAGTATGGCATTATATTGACTGCCGCTCCGGTGTCGACCAACATCTTGCTGACAGGCTGCCCATTGATGTAACCTCGTAGGTACAGGGCTTTAAGATGTTTGTAGCCCTTCTCACGTGGCTTTTCAAAGATAACCGGCCGTGGGCCGCAGTCAAACTATGCCACTGGTAGCTCGTTGGTTCTTGGAGCGCAGAACTCTGACGGAAGTAAGAACACCATGTTTGTGCCAGCTGATGTCTTCGCATCGGCTTTTACTGGCTTGGGGCGCCACTCTTTCCTTTTCGGACGATCTTCCGTTTCCAATGTCTGCCGAACTTTCGCGGCTAGATCGGGCCGTGCTTTACTTAAAGCGTGGAGGTACTGCGCTTCGGCTTCCTCCAAGTTACGCAGTCGCTGAACTCTACGCTTTTGGGTGTGTCTGAGTCCATCGGGACACCACCTTGGACGGTGATATCTGTCTTCTTCTTTGTCATCCATTAGTTCCTCGAGATCTTTTGCTCGAGCGGACTCCCGGTGTCGGCTCTGAGGTGGGAGAGGCCCTAGACGCTTGAACACTGAAACTGGCCCCGTGTCCTCCGTCTGCTGTCCACATTCCGGGCAGTTATCGATTGTAGGCAATCGGCTCATTCCCGCATCCCAGCAATACTTGAAGAAAGGACAATCCCAATGTTTGTCAACGCCTTCCTTTTCTGTTGACGTTCCCCTAGAGAGGTGCTCATATCCTTCACCGTCTCTATCGCGCCGGCGACGTCGGTCATACTGACGCTCATACTTGTTAAGGAGATGCGTGGAGTGTGGCTTCTGATATCGCACGCTCCTCACCTGTTCCTCAGTTAAATACCGCCTGTCGTCGTAGCCGGGCCAGTCGCGTGGACCAGCCTCCTCTCTTTCTTTGCCCCGAGAGCGACCGCCTTCCTCCTTGTATGTGCCATGGTGGTACACAGATCCGGCCATATTAACATCGAACGAGAAATCCAGCTGACGCCTCGTGGAGTGACTGTGTTCTACCATGTTGACGCCGGGAAATGGGTTTGTGTCTACTTTCATGGCGAACTGCCCAAGGATCAGACGGCCCTGTTCTATCGCTGTTTGGATCTGGCGACGTAGCTCTTTGCAATCATTGGTGGTGTGGGTGAACGAGTGATGCCACTTGCAGTATGGTCTCCCGTTCATCTCCTGAGCCGTAGGGATTTTGTGGCCTTCGGGTAACTTCAGCTGCTTTTCTTTCAGCAGTAAATCGAATATCTGCTCAGCTTTGCTCACATCGAAGTCGAACCCTTTTGCAGGCCCTTGCTGCTTCACCCATTTGCAGGACACAGGATCGCCCCTCGAGCCCATTCACCGCGGCCACCTCCTGGTCTTGTGTAGGATCCTCTTCTTCAGACGACCAGGCCTATCGGACGCTTGAACTTGTCTTGGTACAACTCGTGGTGGCGCTGTTCATACATCGTCCGCCGGGCCATGTGCGCCAATGAGTTGTACTCTACTTGAAAGCGATCCTTGACAGTGCCGAGAGACCCAACACCGCCATTGATCGCTTCTTTCTCGCTTAAACGAGCTGAGTAACATCGGTTCTTGACAGTCTGGCGCTGGATGTACTCGGCTACCGCTTTGCCGCACTTTGCTGTGTCCGCAATGCCAGCCTCGTAGCTCGAATGATACCGAATGTGGAACTGCTCTTCCAGTTGCTTCCGTGTCTGGATCGAATCAGTGGCGCGAGGTGTACCACCCAAAGCTGGTCTGTCGAGATTGCGCCAAAGAACCTCACGCCAAGAATCGATCCGATGCTGAAATCATGCCTAACTGCGCCAGGTATCGGCTCACGTGCTCGATCGAGCTCGACCCTTCTGATCCGCTAAACCTTGAGAACTCAGGGAGCCGATACTTGGGCGGCAGCGGAATCAGATCAAACTCGTTGGGGTACGGCTTTGAATAGCCGATTGTCCTTCTCTTCGGCACGAAGCCGAACTGGTCTCTCAAGATGGTACGGATTTGCTCCACTGTTTGAGCTGCAGGGGCTAGATTCTCATGACTCGTTCCAGTGGCATACTTGGCTAGCCACGCCTGTTTGTCAGCGTCCATCCTGCATACACGCTCCGAAATACCCGCTCCTCAAGCCCTCGCCCAGAACTCCTGCCAGAAATCCGCGGCAATCTGGTTTGTCGCGTCGTTATTGCAGTCCGGCACGTAGGTGCACACATATCCATGTGGGATTTCTTTAGGTGGCTCAAACAGGAACTGGCAATCGCCTGGGTCGCCTCCGACCTTGTAGACGACGTACGCCGCTGCCTCGCGGCCCGAGCTGCAAGTGTGAATGGCAGTGGCCTGGTCTGGAGCGGTCTTTCTCCTGGTGAGTCCCCGTAGGCCACGGAGAGTACTGATGTTTCGTGATCTCTGAACTACGCGAACTGCGATCCGCCGAAGCGTTCACCGTGCTCTCGGAATGGCGGTGAAGAGAATGAGCCACCATGTAGTTGACTTCTGTCGCAGAGCTTGGGTGCGCTCTGCAAGGAATGCATCCACCTCATCAAGAGCACCTTGGTGAGAAACCTTTCCACCGATGCCATGCTTACGGGTCCTCAAAAGAGCCGATGAGATCGGCTTCAAAGAGAGCTATGATATCATCATCATACTTCCTTATGCTCCTCGTGCAGATTGTCAGACGTGACCTGGTCCATCCCCATCTCAGCGTCGGATGTTGATGCAGATCTTTGTTGAAAGTCCCACCGGCGTGCGAAATGTGTTGCTGTCAAAACCCACCGCGAGCAGCGACGAGCAACACGAAGAGCCGGAGGCTCCCGAACTGTTGGTGGGCCTGGTCCCTCGGGCAACGGCCCGCAAAACTCCGACACGTCCGGCTTGGTTCAAGGCGTGCCACCTGACCTATACCTGGTCGAAGGTGATGGATTGCTTCAGTTTCCTGCATGGTAAACAAGTATACGTAAAATTCGAGCCGTGACCGGCTCCCAGGTTTCCCTGTGAATCGGCTCCTGGAGCCGATTGTCCCATGATTCTGCATTAGATCTACGATAACATGGGGTTTTGCTTCATCCATATAAGTTAAATCGATCTACGATAGTCTAACGTTTTCACCACGTAATTGGAACGTCCTACACGTGATTGAGCCTGGTAGATACAAAAGATAATGGAAAACCAACCCTAGAGAAGGCCTAACAACCGACGTAAAGTCAATTCCCGGAACAACTCCTCTCGAATTGGCAAACCATATCCTCACGTACTATTGGATCGTTCAACCCGTTTGCAAGGCCTGACTACGTGGATATCAAACTAAACCTTGGAGAACAAGGCATAACTATAACAGATCAAATCAACTGAATAAAGATCAAGCAAGATGCTACCCTTACACCCGGGAAAAGGTGCAAAGGTAGCGAGGTAACTAGAGGTAGCATAACTAAACAATCATAGCAAAAAGTACCGATGCTAACCTAAACCAATCTATGATAATAGTATTACTCGCCATCAACAAGGCTTCAGTACGAGTAACACCAAATAACGCATAAGTAGATACTGCCTAGATGCGATCTAGGCAGCATGACACTTACCCGAAAGAAACCCTAGAAACAAGGGGTGGCGATGCGCCGAGATTGTGTTTGTTGTGAACGTGATTGTCCTCCTTTTCTCAATAACCTTAGGTACATATTTATAGTCCGGAGACTTTCTATCTTTGGAATAACTCTACAACTCTACCTCTTACCTAAACCGAAACGGAACCTACTACAATATCTGAATACAGCAATTTAGCCCAAATCCACGCACAAGGCCGATTCAACAACACGTTGCATATATGTATCTTCCAAGCCCATCTTGATTACGGCCCGTCTCCTCCTTTGGCCAAAATATGGCGATAACACAATGCCCATTAAGCTCGCGAGATCAGCGCTACAACGGGCAGCGGCGAGGTCGTGCGCGGAATCAGGGGGAAGACGATGCTGACGTGGAGGTGGCCCGCTCGTCAGCAAAGTGCGCAGAGTGGGAGTGGGGCCCTATCATCATTGGATGAGGGGGTGTGCTCGCGCGTGTGGAAGGAAAAGTGAACTCCCGGGTGGTCTAACTGGGCCTAATCAGAAGCTGGGCTGGAATCCTGGCGCCGGCCCGTTTCTATTTCTTTCTCCTTTTTCTTTTTCTGTTTCAATATTCTGAATAGATTTTCAAATGATTTCAAGTTTCATTTGAATACAAATTTCCTTGGGATTTTTGAAGTGATCAGTAGTCTCAAATTTGGTCATAAAATCATGGGGTTGCTTTGCAAAAGCTTGGTCAAACTTGGGGAATAAAATAATCAGGGACTTGCATCTACTTGTAAATATTTGAAAAAGGGTTTTTGAATTTATTCTCAATTTGTAAAACTTGGTCAAAACCACACTTAATCCTTTCAATAAGGAAGACAATCAAGTTAGGTTTTAAAGAAACATTCAAACTTCCAAACTTTCAAATGGTGATGGCCATTTGAATTAAATCTGCCCACATAAATTCATAGCACCAAGTGCTTCTGTTTTTCTGAAATGAGTTTGAATGTGATCTCAAAGCTATATGAATGCATGAGTGATTTGCAAACGTTGAAATCATGATTTTACGGATGTTACATCCGTTCACCGCCTCTCGTCTGGTTCCGTAGGTCTAGATATAGGGCGTGCGCGTAGCGCTATTTTCGAGTGCGTTTTTTCTTGTACTTGCTTGTTCTGGAAGTTTGCATTCTTTGTGCAGGAATTCAAGGTACCGGGCATGGTGCCTCCGCTACCCGAACGTTTTCCGGATGTGCCTGACAATGAGGTAGTGGACTCCATGTCTGAGCTTCCCTCGGCGCGGTCACCGGCTGAAGGGACTTTTGAGTCGAGCGAGGAGCAGACTCGAAAGCGAACACAGAGCTTGAGCGAATCGTCGGATGCCTCGACTCCGTCGACGCCTAGGAACCCGCCATGCCTTGTGCGTCACAGTGGAGGTGATGGTGGCTCTTCCTCTCCTATTCCGGTCGTGCCCGTGCGGGCTGTAGCGCCGCAGTCGCCGGCGAAGCGGAAGAAGGAAGAGAAGAAGGGCAAGAGGACATTGCATGTCTTCAACTTGAGCGATATGGACTCGTAAGTACCTTCAGTTGCCTTTTTCTATCTTTCATTATTGCTTGCTTGTATTTGAGTGATGTTTTATTTTGTAGCCACTCCTCTGATGGATTGTTTAGCGATGGCAATCAAGAGATGGTCGGGGAGTCGAAGATTGCGCCTCCTCCTTCTTAGACGGTGGCTGCCTCTGGGGGCATTGCTCTGAACTCCTCTCCGCAGGAGGCTCAGGTGATCGTCTCCCAGAAGACTACAGCCAGACCTTCGGAGTCTCCGTCTGATCATGTAAGTATTTTTATTCTTGCTGTGGGGGGAGCCCCCGAGCGCTTTTCGTGTGATCTACTGATCATTGCTTCTGTTTTGTGGGTGTCTCGGGGGGAGCCCCCGAGCGCTTTTTGTGTGCTTGATTTTGTTTTGCTTGTTTCTTGGGCGCAACCCTCGAGACTTTTTCCTGATAAGTTGCGTCTTCTCGCAGCCTTTTGTGCAAGGCGTCAACCAGCTGGTGAAGCAGCATCTGGCATTGGAGGCCAGCCTCCAGCGACTTCAAGGTACATCTGTAACTAGGTCTTGTACTTCTTCGTCTGCTTGCTAGCTTATAAAACTCACACATGTTCTTGTTGCTTTTTGCAGATGAGAATAATACGGCCCTCCGCGAGGTTGATGCTGTCAAAAAGAGCCTTGGGCGAGCGGAGAAAAAAGCTAAGGACGCTGTTGGCACTAAGGAGCGCCTCGAGCAGGAGCTAGCCGACGCAGCTTCGGCCAAGGAGAGCCTGCAGCAAGAGGCCGGACCACGAGGAGCAGCTCGCCACTGCTGCGGCCTCGCGCGAGAAGGAGGTAGCTGACAAGCTGATGGCTGCTGCCAAGGATATTTTGGGTGAGTGGTTTCCACTACTAGGAAAACGGCTATAGGTAATCAGCACATCCGTGGCTCACATGGTTGAAGTGCCCCATGGCTAAAACAGGCGTGGCTCACCTGTGGGCAGTTCCCTACTAGTAACTAGAACAACCGTGGCGCACATGACTATAGTGCGCCACAGATATGTGGGCGGGGCCACTGGCCCGCACGCCAAACATCTGTAGCGCACTATAGTCATGTGCGCCACGGTTGTTAGTGTCAACCATGGCGCACATGGGGGGTGCGCTACGCCCCCCCCCTCTGCTGTGAAACGGCCACAAACATCTGTGGCGCACTCTGCCTAGTGCGCCATAGGGATTAGGAACATCTGTGGCGCACATGGCATAGTGCGCCACGGATGTTTCTACTCCCTGTGGCGCACTAGGGCCGTGTGCGCCACGGATGTGTCGATTGTTTTAGGACAGCACTTTATGTGCACATGTGTGACCACATCCACCACCCCACACTTCACTTTACCCTTCTTCTTCCTCCTTAGATCTAGTCGGGATCTTCTCCTTCCCACCTCAATTTCTCCACCCATTCACCATTTTTAGCACGTAAAACTTGCTTTGGATGTTACATAAGTAATAGAGGAAGGTCTCCGGTCTCTCATCTCCTTCTCCGATTAGCA
The DNA here is from genome assembly GCA_030063025.1 of Avena longiglumis. Taxonomy (NCBI): domain Eukaryota; kingdom Viridiplantae; phylum Streptophyta; class Magnoliopsida; order Poales; family Poaceae; genus Avena; species Avena longiglumis. The sequence continues at coordinate 368,423,990 of CP125978.1, forward strand.
CCTCTCCTTTCAATCTTTCTCGCGATCGGTCTCTCATCTCGGTAAGTTGTCCATGTAAGGATGTGTTCATGTGTATATGGATGATGTGCTCATATGTATGTAGATGATCAATGCTCATGATGTGTGTATGGAGAGGATCGATGGTCATATATGTGTGTGTATATGGAGAGTATCGATGATGCTCATGCATGTGTGTATGGAGAGGATAATGATATGTTCATGTGTGTATGGATCGGTCTCTCTCTCTCTCTCTCTTGTGTTTGTATGTGAACAAGTTGCCATTTGTTTTGCCAAAATGTTGATTCATTTACATTTTGGCAAGACTTTGGCATTTCGCAAAGGTCCTAATTTTTGGATAGGTCATGCCGAAATTTTCTATCGACCATTGCATGCATGCATTCATTATGTGGTTCTAATAGACTTAAAAATTGTACCGTGTACACCGTGCAGGCAAAAATGGTCCGTATAATGAGAGAAGGCATTGTGGCTAGATTTTTGAAATGTGCGACGGACGACATGATATGAAATAACAAGACAGATATAAGATGTCCGTGCAGAAGATGCAAACTCAACTGGGTGATCGACCAGTTAGAATCTGCGCACTGCTCCGCCATGGTTTCATGGATGGATACACTCGTTGGATAAGCGATGACGTAGACGATGGAGACGGTGAAGGTGGCCAACATGACGATGATCATCATCACGGCGAGAACGGGCGAGATGATGAAGAGTCTCCTGGAGATGGTGAAGGTGCGAGCGGGATGATGATGATCTAGATGCGGAGGAGCAGACGATGGAACAACGTCGGTGGTGCGGGACCCTTATGTGCAAGAGCTGCTTCTCAAGCGGGCAGTAACGCCAGGCTGCCGCTAGAGAGAAAGCCAAGCTTGCGCAACTTGAGAAAGACGCGGTTACTCCATTGTATGAAGGATACAGCCCGATGATACCGGTTGAATGTAACGCTCAAGGCTATGGAGATGAAGGCAAAACACAAATTGAGCGGCGCAATCTTGACGATATGATGGCATTCAGCACGATCGTCTCCGGAGGAACACATGTCCAACTAGTATCGAGGATGCCAAGAAAATCGTCCTCTTGATCTACCGCACGTTAGATATCACGTATGCATCAACGATTGCATCATTTATCGGGTGAGGGCGGAGAAAACCACATGTCCGTGTGCGCGTGAGTCGATACAAGAAAGGGAAGAAAGCACCTCAAAAGTGGTATGGTACTTTCCTATCACTCCTCGTCTGCAGCGCTATTTCGTGGACCCTAAGTAAGCGAAGCTCATGCGATGGCATGCGGAAAGGAAGAAGCCAGGAGATGATGATGACCCTGAAAAGGATGAGCTGCTGACGCACCCTTCAGATGCTAGCCAGTGGAAAGCATTGGACCTCGAATTCCCAGAATTCGGTGGAGATTCGAGGAACATCAGGCTTGGTGCGAGCACCGATGGACTCAATCCGTTCGGTAGCCAGAGAAGCACGCACAACACTTGGCCCGTGTTTGTATGGATGTACAACCTCCCTCCATGGTTGTGCATGAAGAATAAGTACATACAAATGAGTATGCTAATTCAAGGGCCGAAACAACCTGGTACCGACATCAATCTGTATCTCGGGCTGTTGAAAGAGGAGCTAGCCACGTTATGAGAATCTGGAGCCAATATTTACGACGCCGTCGCACAAGATTATTTCACTATGAGAGCCGCGTTGGTCACTACGGTGCAAGACTATCCAGGTTGCGGGTATATCTCGGGGCAGGTTATCCAAGGATTCTGCGCATGCGTTAGGTGCATGGATAACACAAGCTATCTCCAACTAGAGAAAGATCCAGGGTCATCGAAAACTGTGTTCGTGGCGCACCGGAGGTGGCTCGGCAAGAATGATCCATGGAGAAAACGTGGAGACCTGTTCGATGGCAAATCAGAGACCCGAGGAATCCCAGAGTGTAGGAGCAGCGAAGAAGTGGAAGAGTTGCTGAAAAACTGGAAAGATTGTCCTAAGCCTGGAAAGAAGCGAAAGAGGCAGCAACAAGACAAGGCGCTGATGAAGGTATGGAAAACAAGGTCTGTTTTCTGGGAGTTGCCATACTGGAAGTTTCTCCGCACGCCTCATAGCCTCGACATAATGCATATCACGAAAAACGTGTACGAGAGTCTGGTCGCCACCATAATCAACATGCCAGATAGGACGAAAGATGGTCCGAAAGCAAGGCACGACCTGATATGCTTGGGTATCTGGAAGGAGCTTCACGGAGTATGCACTACTCCCGATGATCAGGAAGATGACGATGATCATGAGTCGGAGACGACACAAGGTCGTCGAAAGGGTAAAAAGTTCACGAAGAACGAATATTACTGCCCTCCTTCTTGCTTCACTCTAAGCCAGGATGAGATCAAACAGTTTTTCAAGTGCCTTCTAGGAGTCAAATTTCCTTACGGCTACGCGGGCAAGATAAGCAGATACCTAGGCAGGCGCGAGAGGTTCGATGGCATGAAGTCTCACGGCGTGCGTGCTAATACGCAGTACTTCCATCGCACTAAGAGGGATAATGGACGAGCACGTCCGTGAAAGCGTTATTTGGCCTATGCAAGTTTTTCGACGTCATCTCTAGGAAGTCGATTGGCGTGAATCAGCTCGGGAGGCTACAGGAGGAGATCGTGGTGATACTATGTGTGCTTGAGGTCTACTTCCCACCGCATTCTTGACATTATGGTGCATCTGCTGGTCCATGTCGTGGAGGACATCGTACAACTCGGGCGATGTTCCTCCGCGACGATGGCGTTCGAAAGGATGAACGGACACATCAAAGGATACGTTATAGCAGGTCCCATCCGGATGGAAGCATATCCAAGGGCTTTACGGCAAGAGTGCATCTCTTTACGCACGAATTATCTAGACATCGAGAACCCCGGTCTTCTTCCCATCAACAGCACCTTGGCAAGCTCGACGGATCTGGTCACCGAGAGGGTCGTCGCATTGCATGCGAACTTGATTTTCGACGCAGACTTTGATCGAGCAAACCTCGTCGCTACAGCATTTAGAACTGGTCGATCCTTGGGTGCAGAAGCACAAAAGGTTAATCGAGAAGAAAGCGATGACCGGGGCATCTGAGAGGATGCAGGGAGAAATAATCAAAGAGCACAACTCAGATTTCACGCGTTGGTTTAGGCAGACGCTCCTTGATAATCCCCCGCGATCGCATTCTTCTGACATGGAAAAGATCATATTCGCCTTGTCGCAGGGACCGATGCAAAACCTGGTGACCTATCAGGCGTATGATATCAACGGCTACATATTCTACACGGAGGAAAAGGACAACAAGTATGATTATTAGAACTCAGGCGTAACGTCGGAATTCTACACCGATGACAACGTGAAGGAAAGATTCTATGGAAGAATCGAGGAGATCTGGGAGCTCGACTACTATGGAGAAAAGGTGCCGATGTTCCGTGTCAGATGGGCAAAGAGCGTCGAAAGAGAAGACCGGTATTTCACAACCATGGTTACACCCAAAGCAGCCAAATCCAAGGCCGCCGGTGCAAACGTGGCCGCAAAAAATGAACCGTTGGTACTGGCTACCAAAGTGGACCAATGTTTTTTCATTACCGACCCGACAAAGCCTAGCCGTGTTGTCGTGAGGAGAGGAAAAAGAAACATCATCGGAATGTATGGAGTCGCCAACGAGCAAGACTTCGACCAGTACGACGATCCAAAGATTGAAGATGACGACGACTACGATGCAGCAACATACATCACAAGAAGAAAAAGGACAACCCTACCCAAAAAAGGTAGCCCGTTCGAAAGAAGAAACATTAAAGTGTCGGGGCTAAATTATTCAACCGCGACAAAGAAGGTAAAAAAGATTGTAAAACGCTAGCTCAAAAAATATTGTAAAACGCGTGGTCGAAAAAGATTGTAATATTCATGGACAAATTATTATGAAATTTAGTTATACTTTGAATCATATTTGTAACACTTTTATGACATATATTATCACTTTTGGGCATTTTTGGAATATTTAAAAGTATTTTAAAAACAAAACAAAACTTGTATGGCATATATCACCACTTTTGGGCATTTTTTGGAACATTTTAAAGTATTTATAAAATAAAATAAAAAATTGGAGCACTAGGATTCAAACCTGGGTTCTCATAGTTTAGAATAGAGCTAAGGGGCAGAACCAGTGGGGTAAGACAGTACTAGTGTTAACTAGTGGGGTGGCCGCCCTCTTATCTGATAGTCCAACCCACATAGGCGTAGCGCACCCTGGCCAAGTGCGCTACGGTTATCCGTAGCGCACTTGGCCAGGGTGCGCTACGCCTATGTGGGCTGGACTAGTCAACCGCGCGTGCCACGTCCCCAGCCCCATCTCTCTCACACTCGCTCATCCCCATCCCCAGCCCGATCGATCCCCTCCGCCGCCGCCTCCAGCCGATCCGTGGAGGAGGACGCCCGCGCCGCTGCCGCTCGTGGAGGAGGAAGCCCGCGCCCGCGCGGCTCGTGGAGTAGGAAGCCCAAGCCGCTCGAGGAGGAGGAGGCCTGCGTTTGCCGAAGACCGCTCGAGAAGGAGGAGGCCCAATCCGTGGAGGTCACCGCTGCTCGTGGAGGAGGAAGCCGCCGCCGCTCGAGGCTGAGGAGGAGGAGGCCGCCTCGCGCTCCGCCGCCCTCATCAACCAGGTGAATCCATAGGGTTCTGCGCCCCTTCTGTCTCTGATGTAACTACTACATGGTTGTGATGCCCGAATAACCTGATGTGCAAAGGAAGCTATAATGTTTGATGTGCCTGAGCAGGATGAAGCCCCCTTTTTTTTCTTCCTATGTGCATGGTGATGATACCTGAATAATCAGTTGGTGTGCAGAAGAACAACAACAAATGTGTTTGCTTGCTTATGCTCTTTGCCAGTGGGTAGAATGTTAGATGTGCCACACTGCAATATTTTAGCTGTATAGGATATCTGACATTGTGCTTTTTGTTTACTGTGATGCATATATGTCTTCTTGTGTTCTTCACCATTATGCAAACATGCCTGCTTCCGCAATTTAGTACAATAGTTTGTTTAAATCCTGTACCATGTATTCAGATGCTACGACCTATGCCATTATTGGTTTCATTCTGTCCATTCCATGAACTTATGGATGTTCTCGTGTTAGCAAGTACAGTAGTTGTTAAGTTGTAGTCTGTTTCAGATTTAGCTCTGTTTTAGCAATGGTGCTCTAGTCATTGCTGAATTTGATTAAGACCACAAGTGCTAGAAGTGTCTTGCTGAAATTAAGACTTTCTTTGATTTAGTGTCTTGCTGCATAGAGGCGAGACTGGCTTTTTGAATGGCCTACCTTTCTAGTTTTGTGTTGAAATATGGCGTAGCGCAGGGAAGAATGCATAGCGGAATGGAAAGCTACTTAACCAGTGCCCTTTAATATAAATAAAATTTTCATTGTGAAGCATCTGGATCTGAGATTTATTTTGCCTTGAGCATTTTGTTAGTACTATTTGTTTCTGTTTTTTCCATGTCCATTTTCTTTCAAACCGTTCTGCCACTTTTGGAAAGTAGTTTGTCTTAAGATGTCTAAATGGAGGGTAAGAATGTCTTGCATTTGTATTTGGTTATTAATGACTACTTCATGTTATGCAGTTAGATAAGTGTATATTATGACTAGATTTTGGGGGGGGGGGGAATCTGTCGGGTTTCTTTCGATTGTGATAGTTTATTATCTATTTCTTTTGCACAAACTATACAAGCATGCTGGTATGTGGTACTCTTATCATGGTGTACTTTTATGGATCCTAGTTCTCTACCCCTGCCCTTTCCACATTATGAGCTTGCCTCCAAATAAATCTTGGAGGGAATAGATTGTGCAACATGTAGCAAGTACTAGCAAGTATATGTATGTGTGTAGAAGGAATAGATTGGATCGGAAGCAACATGTAGGTCATATGTGGTATAGTGCTAGAATAGGTGGATTATAATACTAATGATGGTTGATAAGTGGTGGAATAATTAGAAAGAGAGTAGAAGTAGTGGCATGAATTAGCATCTGGGAACTAAAAGAATAAGTTATTTTCTCTGTTCAGGTCATTTCCATCATATGAGCACAACTGAATGCTATTTTCTTTTTCAAGAGACCTAGCAGCTTTAGTTGATGTAAACATGTATGCTTGGGTTTTAGTTGTTCTGTGTATGCTCATATGTGTTATTTTCTTTTTCAAGAGACCTAGCGAGGCTTTAGTTATTTTCTTTCCATCATATGCTTGGTGCGTGAATCCAGATGATAACGTAAATGCCCATTGCTTGATGTGGCTGGGCATGTTGATGCATTCTTAACCAATGTGTTTTCTACCTAGATGTTTATGTCTTTGTTTGTGTTGGATTATCCTATGTGACCAGATTATGTCAGGCTGTGTTGGCCATTTATTGTTTTCTGGTTGTCAGGCTATGATGGCCATTTATTGTGTGCTAGCTATGCTGGCCATATATATGCAGGTTCTTGTATGAAATGAGTCCCGATTTTTGCCGGAATGTTGATTAACTTCCGTTTCGGCAGAAATCGGGCACTCCTAGTTTAAGAAAATTAGCAAAGGTCATGCCGGATTTTTCCGTGCATTTAACCAATTATTTTGTTTTTATTAGTGCAAAGATGTGTGACAACGACGAGGCTGGATGTTATAAGCGCATCAGCGCCGAAGGAGAACTCAGACCTCCGAATAAACAATTGACATTCTGGGAGGCGGCCCAGCGGCTAGAAGACAATGAAGAATACCATCCTTCGGAGAGAGAGGATGATGAGATGGAAGACGCGGAGGAAGAAGCCGAAGGAACGGCGGACGATGAAACCACTGATGGCGGCGAGGGCACAGGGAGTGGTAGCAACCCTCCTAAGAAGAAGAAGAAGAAGCCGAAGGACCGGCGAACACGGTCGGCACGGTCAGGGAGGAAATTACCGAAGTGAGCCCAATAGGGGTTCCTTTGGAGCCCGACCTTGTCGTCAAAGGGTACGGTGGGCAAGTGGCGGCGATCACCCGGACAACCATCTCGATCAACACCGATAATCTCCGGCATAAAGATAATGGCCACTTGCGCACACTCCTCTTCGAGAAGCTGCACGCAAGATACAAGTTCCCCGCTAAGTATCGTAACACAAATTATCATGGGAACGGCAAGTAAACAAATCCGCCCTCACAAAGATGAGCACCACCTGGCCACGGAGAACCGGATAAAGAAGAAGATCTATAAAGAAGGCAAAAGTCTCGAGGAGATCCAAAAGATTGACCCGCAGATCACCAAGATCGTTCGGAGTTTAAGGAGAGGTGTGAATCGAAGAGCCCCGCCAATAGTAATCAGGGAAAGGTGCTACAGGCGATGAATATAGGTCATCACCATCTCGGATCTGGTGGATACAGAACCGCGGAGGCCAAATGGAATTAGGAGGACGAAGAGTATAGATCCAAGGGGATAGAAAACCCCTTTGCTAAATTCGAACCCGGGCAGGTTCGAAACTTCATTAGGGCCCGTTACCATGTGGACCCAAAAACCAAACAACTCACTGCGGATCCTGCGGTGAAGGAATTCGAGGAAATTGTGGTAAGTATAATCTAATTACCACGGATCAACTCGATTGCAAACTAATCGATGATCTAAATGATTCACTGTTACTTCTTCTGCAGGAGGAGGAAATTGTTGCTAGTCATGGATCCTAGGGTTCCTCATCCCAGGGGTCGACGGCGGCCACCCGGTGGGATAACCCTTTTAACAGGGCAATGAACCGGGCCAAGAAAATAGAGCCGGTTACGAAGAAGCCGTCGTCGGCTGGCCGTCTGGCCGGCCTCGGGGGTAAGAATTGGGTGGATCATTTTGGTCCACCGCCGAGGACGCATGTGGCGCCGTCGGGAAGGAGCGAGGAGGAAAACCGCGAGGTTCAAGAACTTAAGGCACAAGTGGCGCGGATCCCGCAGATCGTCCAAGACAACCTGGCAATCACCCTCACATCCTTCCTGCCTACCTTGGTGGAGTCAATAGCGAACTGGAGTGCGGGTGGTCGAGTAGGGCCGTGCCCGATTCCAAGCATGGTCAGCAGCCACTCGAACAACGCGGCGCCGACGAATCAGGCGAACTACGTGTTCGCGACTCCGCCCGCTAGCACCGCGGTGCCGCAAGTGTTGGTGACTCCCCCTGCCATCACCACGGTGCCGGAGTACATGTTGGTGCCCCCCTGCCATCGTCGCGGCGGCACCGGAGCTCCAAGCACCCGTCGGTAGGGAGAATACACCGACGGCCAACACCGCGCCATCAAGCAGCCCTTCCGTCTCTTGCACGCCCGTCACCGTATGCGGTGCGTCGACATTAGCCGATCTCGACGCCATCACGGTAAACAAATTGCTTTAATTACCGCCTTTCATGTCATCTATTACTCTTATGGCATCTCTGACGACGCCGCGTACATGTTTTCTGATGCAGTCCGTCCTACGACTGCTACTACATCTACTCCCACGAGCTCCCCAAGTGGACCCATGACTCGCGCCCGAGCCAAACTCCTTCAAGCTAAGGTGAACTCGCTCCTCTCCTTGTGTGACGATACACCCTTAGATGGCTGCTACTTACACGCATACCGTGAATCATCACGTCGAAGAAGGACCAAGGAACGGAGAACGGAGGAAGCAACCGGTCGTTGCGACGCCACGGTACTACCGTTGAGCCGACCGGTACTACGGTTCAAGCGGTCCTACCGGCCCCAGCCTGGACGCTCAGAAGCACCACTCCACGCCCAGACGCCACGGTACTACGGCCAGCCGGTACTACCGGACAGCGGTACTACCGCCCCCTCCTACCGCTCGCTACAGGCGCCCCCGACCGAAGCTCTAGGCCCGCCAGCGGTACTACCGCTTATGGGGATATGCCTACCGGGGTATACCCAGCAGGACGTTTCCGACTGGCCCAAGACCCGACGAGTGGGCCTGCAGAACGGCGAGTGGATCAAGCCACCGAGATGAGCGATCGAAGTCAAGGCCCAAAGTAGTAGATAGGCCCGGTGGTAAGGTTAAGCGGCTATTGAAGCTTTAACCGAATCGGTTGAGATATGTAAACCCTAGGGGGTGAGCCTATATAAACCTCCCTATAGGGTGAGTAGAGACACGTTCCTCATACACCCAAGCGACTACTTGCCCTAGCCGCCGAGCTCGCCCATTGTAACACCTCCATAAGACAATCTAGCAGATTAGGTCTTTACCCTCCGGGCGAACTGGTAAAACCTCGTGTCTTTGCCCTCATCTCGCCTTCAGATGGCTGGCCGCCCTTGCCCCTCGTTCTACTACTCGCTACGTGCAGAGATCTGCCGTGAGAATTCCCATGATAGTGGCGCCCGTGGGGCCGCCGGTCGGCGGTGTTCTGGGCGAGATCCAATCTTCCCATCAAGACGGTCACCACCGCCGCATGATAGCGATCGTGAGATGCTCCAAATCTTGCCGAGCAGCTACGTCCGCGGCGCGACCGTCACGCCGCAGCGTGATCCTGCCGATTGGCACGATCAGCCTCTTCGTCGGTCTCACCGACGTCATCGTCTCGGAGGATTCGGCTCGCATCCACGAGTCGCCGCCGCGCGATCGGCTCTCCGAGAGCCAGATCCGCACAATCCATCGCCTCGCCCCTGAGTACAACTCGGCCCACAGCAACGTTGCCGGGAATTCAGCGGCCGTAGAGGATGCGGCCCTCACCGACGACGCCGACTCGGCAACCCTGGCGTCACTCGCCGAATCCATCACCGCGGCTTCGTCCGCGGGCTCCATCGCCCAGGTCTCCAACGCGGGAGACTTCGAGGATCCCTCCATCCTCGGGATCTTCGAGTTCGACTCCGGATCGGAGAACTCCGCGACCCAGACGGAACCGGTCGCCACGCCGCGACATGGCCACCGGCGCCGATCCGCCGGAGGATCCTTTCTCCACCCAATCCCTCCTAACGCCACGGCAACGGAGGTCGAGGAACTCCGCTGGCGGGCGGAGGCGGTGCGCAAGCAAGCGGCGCGAAAAATTTCGCCTCGAACAGTGGCCGGCGGAGAGCTATCACGCTACCACCAGCGGCGGATCAGGTCACGAACCCCACCGTTCAAGGCGTTCCACATGCCGGCGACGAAATGACCCGGCCCGCGTGGCGAAGCGCGATCTGCGAGCGCGCCATCGAGGAAGCGCCGCCCCGCCAGATCAACGGCGAGGGCGCCCACCACCACCCAACCGCACCCTCCTGTGGACCAGCGCGATAGTAGTCTCCTCACGGGAGCGAGACGCAACGGCCTCCGCTGTTCTCCACCCCAATGGACAACCTCGTGGCGGGGCGGCGGCGACAAAGATCACGGCCACACGGCGGCGCCCTCTGATCCAATACGTCGGGCCCTGCTTGCGAAGGCCGTCGAGCAGCAAAAGTGGGCGCCGACTCGGCGGGACGAGTATACTGCGTTCCTCGGGAAGCGGCGGCCTCAGCCCAGCGGCGGCAAACACCCTCAACGCCGCCACGAGCGCTGCAGCTCCAACACCGACCCGCGAACGGCACTCTCCACCGCGACCCGGCAACCAACCTTGTCGCCGCCAACGGGCAACCATCGACGCCCGCACCCACATCATCAACAACCAAAGCTGGCCAAGACGCCAGCTGGCGACTGCGGCACACACCTAACTAATCGCGCGACGGCGAGCCTATGGGGTCGCCAACTCGGACCCAAGTGCCGGACCAATGATCCGAGGCGAAGTACCCGCCAAACTTCAAGGCGCCAAAAGAAATAGAAAAGTACGACTCTCGTACGACCCGCCGTCTGGCTCGACACATACCTCATGGCGATGGGGATCGCGGGTCACAACCTACTACGCCGTTACCTCCCGATGATGGAGGGCGTGCGCGATGGATCAACACTCTCCCCGGACAAGATCGACTCACAGGAGGAAATGCGCGACGCCGTCGAGTGCACTGAGTGCTCCTACACCGCGCCACCACTATTGAGGACCTGGCAGTGCGTCCAGGGACCCGCGAGTCGACCAAGCTGGGTCCAATGGTGGCAAGAGCTTTGGTACAGCGGTCGGCATCCACCCGGACACCGCGATCCATTGCTTCAAGACCTCGTGCCGCTCAGCCTCTAGTCGCCAAGCTCAAGCGACACTCCCGCACACTCGACAACATCCCGACCTGCTCGAGATCGCCAAAGCAGTGCCGAGGAAGATCCAAACCAAGAAACCGACGACGAGTCAGGAGGTCAACGCCGCAGGCGGCAACGACGGCGGACGCCGAACCGACCTCGCTACTGGCGACTCGCCTCACTGGCAAGCGCCGCAATGACGGGCGAGTCGACTTCGTCGCCAATGCCGGGCACGCGCAGCGCGAGCCCAAGAGCTACCGCCGCGACGGAGGGCAACGCCGCGATGGCGGCAACTACAAGAAAAAGCCAAGGTTCGATCCCGCGGCCCTCCTTAACCAACCATGTGCGTTCCATAGCAGGGAAGGAAAGCCCGCAACGCACACCACCGCGGACTGCTACACCCTCAGGGAAATCGAGAAGGCACGGCAAGCGCGGGAGGACCCCGACAACGACCCGCCAAACGGCGGAAAATTCGGCAAAGTAGCCGGCTCGCTCCACACCTTCACAAGCTTCAACACGAAGCGCGAGAAGAAGGTCATCGCCCGCGCCGTCGCCGTCAACGCGGTGGCCCAGATAGAAGTCCCCGCTTCTGGCGGTCGGAACAACCATCACCGAGCCGCAAGACCACTCGCGCGCATCGAGTACCAGACGAGTCGCCTTGGTGGTCAAGCCCAAGGTCGGCGACTACGGCTCCCAAGACCGATGGGCGGTGGCAGCTCCATCAACATCCTACCTCGACACCTTCAGCGGCTCCGCGATCGATGATCGAGACGACCCACACCACATTCCACGGCGCGTCCCGGTCGGAAGGCGTACCCGATCGGCAAGGTCACGCTGCCGATCGCCTTCGACACCGGCAAACTTCCGCGAAGCGGATCGTCTTGAGCTGGTGCCCTTCGACAACCCTACCTGCGTCTGGGCGCGGCGTTCGCTAAATTCATGGCAGCGCCCCACTACGCGTACAACGCGATGAAGCTCCCCGGGCCGTGCGGCGTCATCACCATCAACGGCGACCCCGACATGGCCGCCGAGTGCGAGGCCAAAGGAGCCGAGCTCGCTGACGCCGTCATCGCGGCGGAGACCAACCACGCCGACGAGCTCGCCAAGTACGCGAGCGGGGTCAACAACGACGACCCCACCATACTCAAGAAGCCCAACTCAGAGGGCGCAGGCACCTCAACCTTTGAGGCCACGACGCACACGCGCACCGTCGAGCTGGTACCAGGCGACTCGGCCGATGGTGACGATCGGGACGGGCATGAGCCCAGCGTGAAGCGCGCTCATCGAGTTCCTCCGAGAACAGGACATCTTCGCATGGAAACCCTCGACATGCCCGATGTCCCTAGGGAGCTCTGAGCACAAGCTAACGCCGACCCCAAAGTGCGACCTGTCAGCGATCGCTGCCCTTCAATGAAGAACGCCATCGAGCAATCGCCGAGGAAGTGCAGCGTCTACCGCCGGCTTCATCCGCCAATCAAGTACTCAAGTGGCTGGCAAACCCGTCCTGGTCGAGAAGAAAAGCAGGACTGGAGAATGTGTATCGACTACACAAACGAGAATGCTCGCCCAAAGGCGATTCGTCCTCCCACGGATCGACCAGATAATCGATTCAACCGTGGGCTCGGAGTCGCTATGTTTCCTCGGCGCCTACTGGGTACAACCAGATCAAAATGGTTGTCGAAGACGAGGAAGACGGCGTTCATCACGCCATTCGAACTTCGCTACACCGCCATGACCTTTGGCCTCAAGAACGCGGGCGACCTACCAGCGGTGCATGCAAGAATGCCTCGCGAGCCAAATTGGCAACATCCACGTCTACATCGGACGACGTGGTCGTGAAGTCCGCCGCCAAGGCGACCTACTCACCGACTGGCGGAAACTTTCGCCAACCCGCGAAGGTACAAGATAAAGCTCAACCGAGCAAGTGCACCTTGGTGTACCGCCGGACAACTACTTGGGTACGTCGTCTCCAAACGAGGGATCGAGGCGAACCCCACAAATATCGACACGATCGCCGCTCGGCAAACCCGAGTGCTGCGCGTCGAAGCTGGCGGGCGGTAGCGGCTCGATCGCTTCATCCCCGCCTGGCGAAAAAGGCGATGCCCCTATACCGCCTGATGCGCAAGAACCCCACCTTCCAGTGGGACAAGGAGGCGGACGACGCGCTCCGCGACCTCAAAAAGGTGCTACTCGCCGCACCACTACTCGCTGCCCCTGCCGACAAAGAACCCATGCTGGTTTACGTCGTGGCGTCCGAGCGCGTCGTCCGTGCCGTGATGGTCGTCGAGCGACCAGAGGAAGGAAAGGAGCGCCCGGTTCAGCGGCCGGTGTACTACATCAGTGAGGTCCTCACCGAATCGCGCCAGCGGTACCCGCAGTACCAAAAGCTAGTATACGCGGTCTTCCGGGCTCAGCGGCGACTGCCGCACTACTTCCAGGAGCACCCGATCACAGTCGTCTCCTCAGCACCATTGCAAGACATCATCCGCAATCGCGAGGCGACCGGGCGGGTCGCCAAATGGGCCGTCGAGATCAGCGTCCATAATATCAAATATGAGCCACGAAAGGCGATCAAGTCACAGGCACTGGCAGACTTCATCGCCGACTGGGAGGAGGCCCAGCAGCCAGAGAAGCTGCCGTACCTCCACTACTGGAGCCTGCACTTTGACGGCTCCAAGAACGCGCGCGAGCGAGGATAGTGTTGACTTCACCAAAGGGCGACAAGCTCCGCTACATCCTCTGCCTCGACTTCACACCCTGCACCAACAACATGGCTGAATACGAGGCCCTACTCCACGGCATGCGAGCCGCCAAGGAGATGAACGTCAATCGCCTCCGCTGCTACGGAGATTCCGACCTTGTCGCGGGGCAAGTCGCCGGCACCTGCGACGACGTCTCCCCTACCATGGCGGCGTACCGCCAAGCGGTGGACAAGTTAGGCGGCCACTTCACCGGCTACTTTGTCGAGTGGATCGACAGGCGGAAAAACGAGGAGGCCGACGCCCTCTCTCGCATCAGGTCGGCTCGACTCGCACCACCCTCCGGCGTGTTCCTCGACACAATCTCCAAGCCATCAGTCTCTTCCCAGAGGGAGATCGACATCGGAGTCCCACTCCAACCAGAGGCAGCCTTGGTCGCACTCGTCACCGAGCCAGACGACTGGACCAAGCCCTACATCGCCTACACCGAAGCCGCACCGCCAGCGGGCAGACGAGACTTTCGAATGATCGCCGTCGATGCAAGTCCTACACCATCATCGGCGAGATCCACAAGCGTCACCGGCGTGTTCAACGCTGCGTCCAACCGGTGAAGGGCGCGCAAAATCCTCCATGACATTCACTCGGTGATCATGCGGCCACGCCGCCGCTTCCTCACGGTCGCCAAGGCTATGCGACCACGGCTTCTGGCCACCGCACATGCCGACGCTGTTGACATCGTCCGGTGCGCCGGGCCATAAATGCCAATCGCACGACGTACCAAGCTCGGCGCTCAAAACAATCCCCATCACCTGGCCATTCGCTGTGTGGGGCATGGACATGGTAGGACCCTTCAAGAAGGCCCCCTCTGGCTAAACCCACCTGCTAGTCGCCGTCGACAAATTCATGAAGTGGGTGGAGGCCAAGCCAGTCCGGAAATGCGACGGGAAGACCGCCACTAAATTCTTACGTGAGCTCATATATCGCTACGGGTTCCCCAACAACATCATCACGGACAACGGCACCAACTTCGCCAAGGGAGCCATGGCCGAATTCTGCGAAGAGCACCATATCCGGCTCGACCTCGCGTCAGTCGCCCACCCGGAATCCAACGGCCAGGCGGAACGGGCCAACCAAAGCATCCTCCACGGCTGAGCGACTCCAAGTACCACTCGGCGCACCGCCAGGTCTGGGTCGAGGAGTTGCCTCGTCATCGGGGATCCGCACCTCGTCAATGATCGACGGATTCACTCCCTTCTTCATGGTCTGATTGCAGCGGTCATGCCCGACCTCGAACACGACTTCGCCGAGTCGTCCACTATCTGAGGCTGCGAGCTGGCCCGCCAAGATGGGGTCGACCAGCTCGACGAAGCACGCGACCTCGCTCGGTCACGCACCGCCATCTACCAGCAAGGACTCCGCCGCTACCACAGCCGGCGGGTGAAAGCTCGCACCTTCCACGAAGGCGACCTGGTGTTACGCCTCATCCAGGACAAGAAGGGCATGCACAAGCTTTCCCCTCCGTGGGAAGGCCCATTCGCTATCGGGCGTGTACTCGGCAACGACGCCTACTACCTCATCAACGTCCGGCGAACTCGACGTCAAGCGACCATGGAATGTAAACCTCCTCCGGAAGTTCTACTCCTAGAACCCCACACATGTACTCTCCAGTCGCTATGAAATAAAAGAAACGGTTACCGCAAATCGCGCCTACTCTCCATGACTTGTGCCACTTGCACTCGTAAAAACAGCGTTATGCTAAACACAGAAGTCAACCTTTGGTACAGCGATCGGCACGGCTAAGTAGTGCGGTGTAAGAGCACTGAATCACTTCAGGTCTTGCATCGTCCACGAATAACGCCAACCGAGCCCCACCGAGTCGCTTAGCTCGGTGGTTCTACGAGCCAAGACAAGCGCCTCGCTTCTCCTGGCGACCTGGTCCTCCGCATCCTCGGCATAGCGACTCGAGCGGCTAAGTACCACGCTCGGGGTGAAGACCAGTTAAATCGCGGTCGAGAAACGCCAAGTAAGAGAGCATGCCGGGACTCCACGCGGTGACCCCGGGCGGCGGGGGTGGCGCTCACCAACGCGCTAAGTCCTCAACCACCCTCAGTCGCGCCTAGAACTACCAAGTACCACGCTCGGGGACTCGGCCACCCGATCTCGTTCGCGCGGAAAGCGGTAAATCTGAGCACTCAAGGGAGTTGCCTAGCGGCTCTTCTCTTGAGCTCGGTAGTCGACTAAAACATCAAAACACATAACAACAACACACACATCATATCTGAGGAAAACCCCACAAAAGGGGACGCTCGGGACTCATCCAAAATCAATCAAAAGCACACAAACAAATATCAAAATAGACACGACGTCTCATTCAATCACATGTTGCATTGTTTCATGTTACAAAATATGCCCGTGGCGTAATCGCTGCTAACGCCACAAGGCAAACTACCCTACTCGCAGGCTTGATGGCGACTACGCGACATCCGGCTGCGGATGAATGCCATGTATGGGTTGGATGGATACGTCGTCGTTCACCCGCCATCGCCGCGAAAAGGCTGCTCGACCTTGAAGTCACGATCGGCGGCTCGAGTCGTTTACGCGACAACCGTCTCTGCATGCAGAGGTCGCCCATTGCCCGACACGTTCGATGCGTGGCGGCACGTTCTTGCAACTTGAGGACCTCGGACAGCTCCACCTCGCTAGTCGACGATGGATACCCACTGTCACATCGTCAATGTCGAAATCTTCGGGAAGTGGGCGAGTCAAGGCTCGATGCCGTCGGCGCTCAAACGCCGACCGTCATGAACTCAACGACCGCGGGCGCCTTCTCCAAGTACCTCCACACCTCAACGAGGTCGCTGGGAATCACCTCCGTGGGCGATATTTCTTGGAGGTAGGCACGGATGCACGTCGCCGACAACGTCGCCGAATCGACGAGCATGCTTACACACTGCCTCGCGTCGAGCGAGCTCGCCTCTTCTTCGCTATCAATGATGCGACCTGCGAGTAGAAGACAATGATAAGTATGACGAACACCACAAAGACCACAACTATTAGAAAGGGGAGATGCACTCACCAAGCAACGGGCGGGCGAGTCCCGTGATGAAGCACTGAAGCGACGTGTGGTCGTCCTGAAGCCCAGCAATAAGGACTTCCGACACCTTGCGATCCTCTTCAGCGGCCGCAATGGCGGCCTTAGCCCGCCCGTCTGTAACACCCTCAGAATCGACCCTATGCAAGTTTTAGCGAAACCCGCCAAACCCGCATAGAAACGATTCTAAGGTGCCCACCAGGCACTTTCGTGCGGGTGGAAAACAAAGTAATAACATTACACCACAGTCCTCGATGGGACCACAGGCAGATATATACAGCGACTCAATGAGTCAAGATTACGATATAATATACAAAGATCCAAATCACCTTGAAATGATAGGCGTCCGACTACGGACAAGATGCAAATGGGGATAAGAGCCTGAAGAATAACCAATGGCGTCCATAACCGCCCAGCCAAGCCGGAAGGGTAACCACGCTAACGTCGATCTCAAACCTGCTTAAACAAAAGGGTTAGACAAAGGGCAAAGGAAAAAGAGAGCGTCGATCGAGGCCGATTACGGCGAGGCTAGAATTCGGCGGTCCTCGCCTACATAGGTATGGTGGACTGAGCGGCAGCGACAGCATGCACTAAACAACCTATAGAGACTCGGTACAACTTGCGACTATCAGAGAGGGGTAAGATAGACCTATTCGGAACCAACCTGATTCTACCATTAAACAAACCCATCCTGGCGTTTCCCCCCTCGAGACCAAACGAGGAAGTCAACCGAGGAACTCACACAGTTGGCAGTTTTATTTATTCGGTTATTGTTGCAGCAATTACTAGTCAGGTTAAAGATAGTCGTCCTGATAAAATAAGCAGTGGGCCCTTTTAGTTAATCATTCCGTTGTAGTTGCAACAATTACTAATCAGATACAGATAGCATGATATAAACCCAAAACCTAGCAGTTGTTAGTACTTTTATTCA
This sequence comes from Avena longiglumis, assembly GCA_030063025.1. Taxonomy (NCBI): domain Eukaryota; kingdom Viridiplantae; phylum Streptophyta; class Magnoliopsida; order Poales; family Poaceae; genus Avena; species Avena longiglumis. Next base: position 368,441,832 of record CP125978.1, read on the forward strand.
GCCATTCCGTTGTAGTTGCAATACTTACTAGTCAGGTACAATGGTCGCAAGCGACACTCCAAACAAGCAATTGTGGGCAGTATTATTTAGCCATTCCATTATAGTGAAGCTGATTACTAGTCATTATAAAGTCAAATTTATAGCAATAAACTTTAGTTATGCTTGTCTATGGTCGAGATACTGTGCTCCAAGTCGTCCATATCCGCGGACACGGCTTTCAGAAAGTTTTACCCGGCCGGGGTGCACCAATAGCAACACACGCTCGATCAACCTCGGAAAAACCAAATCAACACCCAACGAGGCTTTCACGACTGAACAATCACAGGATTCAGAAATATTTCAGGGGGCCACCCCTTAAGTAGAACCCGCAACGAAGTAAGCTAGCTCCGAGACGGTCTCAAGGTTTGGGTGGACGGCTGTGAGCGACTGGGAACCCGAAAGTGTGGCTGGGCTTGTCGACACCGCGTAAACTTGTCCCGATCCTAAACAGTACAGTGTGCTCCTCGCACAATCGTAAATACAGAAGTAGCATTGCATAAGTACAGGATAGTAAATAAAACCTCAAACTAGTTTGTGGCCCCAAGAAATAAGACTGAATCAAGCTCTGGCTCAGGGGGGTCCCATATACCTCCTGGATGTGGATAGCGCGATAAATCAAGGAACAGGTATCAAGTACTCGGGGTCCTACGGGACACAAGTGGGCGTTCGGAAACCAAATATTTTCTATCACCCACCGATGCCTCTGCTTACTTCAATTTTAGTTGTTAAACAGGAATTTAAAGTGAACGATAAGTAAAGCCATGATAATCTCCAACAACAACATGCGGCAATACATCAACAACTGGCCTTTGGGCGACGCAGCACTTGAGCAAGCGACTACGACGCGCAAGTCCAACTATCTACCAAACAACAGGTAATAGGATGTGTCCAAGGCGATATAGGGCTGCACGGTATATCACAGGTACGGAAACTAAAGCATCGCAACACAGATAGCAATAGATCAACAGGAGGGAATAAAGACTATAAAAGTAAGATAGGTAGAAAGGGGGAGATGCTCGCCTGAAAACATTGCCGAAGGGTTCATCCGAAGATCGGGGCGAAGCTCACATCAACTCAACGGCCTTATCCGCGAAGAAGCAAAGCACTAGAATAAACACCGGATGCACGATTTAAGACAACAGCAGAAGATCGGCATGATGCATGTATGATGTATGACATGGCAAGGGTGCGATGCAATTAGGTCATATTAAGCGGAACCGGGGTCCCGACATTTAATTAGTTGGTTCCTGTTATTTAGAACCCCGCAATTTAAATGTTGTTATAACAAGGCAAGATAAGATACCGGTTCGCTACACAAGTTTAAATGGGACCAATATGAGACTAGATTTGCCCGCATATGGGCCCCATATTTAATTAGAGGTGAATCGGCATAAGGCCCCCAAACCACATGATATGGATGCATGCATGAACAATTTTATGCAACAGTTATATAGGTGACATTTATAAATTAGGGTTCTCGGATAAGGGGTTCACACTTTAGGGGGTCTCGACGAACTTGGGGTTCCGGGGTTCGGGGTTGGTCTCGGGGTTCAGGGTCCGACGGGTTCATTCTCGGTAACGGGGTAGATCTTGGCGCATCCGTGGTCTTCGGGTCATGTTGACGGTCATGGCGTTCGGGATGAAGCACTTGTCGCACCGGGGTCTCGGTGTCCGGGGTGAAGTACTCGGCGTCTCCGCGTCGGCGGCCTTGGCGGTATCGGGTTCGGACTCCGGATCCGGGCACGGTCTTAGCGCTCCGTCTTCAGTGTCGTTGGCGAACTCGGGCTCGATACCGGGGGTCCTTCGGATCCTTGAGGCGATCTTGGCGCTCGATGACCGTGAGGGAGTCCTTGGGGTCCATGATGGAGATCTTGTCGGTGTCTTACAACACGGTACATATATGGGTACGACGATCTTGGGCTCTGGCGGTTTGGCTCATTGAGATCGGTCTCTGGGCGCCAGGAACGGGGCCTTCGGGTTTTGGATTTGATAGCCAGGTATCAAATATCTTGGCGTCGGGAGGGTAGCACTTGACATCGCCACAGCAACACCACGCCATCTTGGCGAAAAAAGAAGCAGAACCAATAGGAATAATAGGAATATGCGCTTGGACCCACACAAGAAACATCAGCCTGCTAGAGAGAGCAGCCCTGGTCTTGACGGCGACACAAAAATAACCGGAGAAGAGCACGTCGTGTACTGCAGAGCAAAAAGGACCAGCACTCTCGGCTCCCTACACCTCTCGCGTTCTCTGGAAGAGGAGCATTGCGGGGCAGAGGGCCTCATGGGAGAGCTCGAGAAGAGACGGACGACACAGGGCCGGTGGTGACGGGAGCCATGCGGGGAGGGAGGGTGGTGCGCGGCGCAAGCGACGACATGGTTGAGGAAGGCGGCCCTGGACGTTGGAGCTTGACCCTGAGGGGCACGCGAGAAGCTCGGGCGGGCGGGCGCGGCGGCAAGCGGAGAGGCGGCTCCGGCGGTCATGGGCCAGCTGGCCTTGAGACAGGCGGCGGCGGGCGCTGATGGCGAGGAGTGGAGGAAGGTGGAGGCGGCCTGGCCGGGGAGCTTAGGGGCAGGCGGGCGGAGGTGCTCGGCAGCTCCGGCGAGGAGGCGTGAAGGGACGCTGGGTTGGTCATGCATGAGAGAGAGCGAGGAGGAGGAGGGAGGTTGCAGGAGAGGGGAGAGGGCAGAGGCAGGGGTGCTTTGTCTTGTTGTGGGCGGGGGAAGGCAGGGAAGGAGGCGGCGAGGCACGTGGGTGAAGAGGAGGTTGCGGGAGAGGGAGGAGAATGGCAGGTGGAGGCAGGGGTGGGGCCTGGGTGGGCAGGCAGGAGGGGGATGTTGGCGGCGTCGCGTGTGTGCGTGGGTGTGTGCTGAGGCTGGGTGAGCTGGCAGGGTGGGGGTGGGTTTAGGAGAGAGAGAGAGGGAAAAGGAGAGAGGGAGGGTTGAGGTGGCAGCGTGGGATTGGGGGGGAGAGGGAGAGAGGTGAGGTGCCACGAGGGGATTGGTCCGGGTGAGGTGGAGGGGGTGTGGGTAGGATAGGTTGGGTGTGAAAAGGATTAAGGGATGGACCGATCTGTTTTGTACGGGGGTGGTCGTTCGGGTCGAATCGGCCCGTTCGACTGCCCCCACTAAAATAATTAATAATTTTATTTAATGCTAAATGCACCGTTTGCAAACCAATAGTAGACAACAAAATATTCTGGCGACCCGGGTTTGAATTTCAAAACAAGACGGGGCGTTTTAGAAAACAAAACAGGCTTTGCGAAAAATAGTTTTAGGCAAACAATGCATGATGATGACGATGCAATGCACAAATTCAACGCGATTTTCTAGTAGTGGTTTTGCGGGATGCCACACCGTCCGCCGAGCTCGCTTCTTCTCTCGCCTCTCGCAGTTCGCGCTCGAGGTCGGCGATCCGCTGTTCAGCGGAACCCAGAGCAGATCGCGTCGCCACCAACTCACCAGCGGGGACAAGCCCCTGGCGAGCTTCCTCTGCCTTCGCAGCAATAGCTTGAAGTCCTTTGTTTGCCTCCTGGACGATGGCCAGCTCCTTCTCCGCACGCTGTTTCGCGGCCAATCGGTCCGCTGACTCAAGCTGCAGACCCTGCACATCACCAAAAAAGGGTTAATCAAATAAAAATTCCTAAGTGCCCACCCGCTGAAATTCAGCGAGTGCGCACTCGGGGACTGGCGATCAAAAAATTCCTAAGTGCCCACCCGCTGAAATTCAGCGAGTGCGCACTCGGGGACTGGCGATCAAAAAAATCCTAAGTGCCCACCCGCTGAAATTCAGCGAGTGCGCACTCGGGGACTGGGAATCAAAAAATCCTAAGTGCCCACCCACTGAAATTCAGCGAGTGCGCACTCGGGGACTGGCGACGAAAAAAACCTAAGTGCCCACGCTAAAAATTTAGCGCGCATCGGGACTGGATGCAACAAACAAAAGATGTGAAATTATAAGAATCAGGCCGCTGCAAAGCACCGACCTGATCCTCGGGGACTGGATGTACCTGGATGGCCGCGCCAAGCATGCTGTGAAGTTGTACCGCTTCCACGGATGCGAGAAGTGACGGCGTGTGCCCGCGGCGTTGGTCGACTTCAGCGTCGGCGGTCCCAGGAGCGTGGCTCGAGGGTGCAGGCCCACTCGACGTGGCCGCCTTGGTCACGAAGCGCGGGAAGGTAGCGATGGAGTACCTGCTCCGAGAGAGGTCACCTCCGCCGTTCCAGGCAATGAAGCACCCTCCTTCGTAGACGCGGCTGCTTCCATCACGGGCCCGGCTAGTGCGACCGCTGTTTCGTCAGAGATCGTGATGGTGTCGTCGCCCTTGGCCTTCTTACTGCCATCCGCCGAGGCGACGACCTCGTCCGCCTTCCTCTTGCGGGAAGGATCTTCCTCGCTAGCGGCGGAGGGCACCTTGGCCACGGTCGGGTGGCCCATCCTCTTCATCCCGGTCCTGCGCATCAATCGAATCAACAAAAACTATCGAAATAGTTATGAAAAATAAGGAAAGGTGAGCGAACTCACTTGGCGACTGGGATGAAACGCAGATCTGTCGGAGGCCGGTTTCTCCAGCTCGAGGCCAGATGGCGTGTGAGCCCCAACTCCAGACGTCGCGTGCCCAAGACACGGACGGCTTCTTTGTTGAGGCCGGTGGCGCCTCGAACATCCTCACGGAGCCTCCTTGTGGAAGCCACATGACCGGGCCTCCTTGCGAAGCCGCTTGACGGAGCCTCCCCAGCCCGAGACCTGGGTGAATGGTGGAGGCATTGAAATAGCACTTCCACGCGATCGCGTCCAGCACGGTTGTCGCTGGTGGCGCGCCGTCACCGGCTGGGCTGGGAGCGTCTGAGCTGCTCGCCGAGTGCGACGGCGAGGCCAACTTCGACGGCCTCGTCTTCTTTTTCGGGGGGGGGGGCCTCGCCTCCCTTTCCTTCCTCTTCTTCTTTGACGGGGTGGCTTGACGGTGCGAGGTGGTCTCTGGGAGTTCGTCGTCATCGTCATGACGTTCGAGGCTTCTGCTTGCCTCGATCTCATTGTCGTTGCCAGCGGGTCTTCGGACCAGGGCGACCTCCTCTTCGACTCGTCCTCGTCCTCCTCGTTGCCCTTGGGCGGCGATTCGCCTATGTCCGGCGGATGGGCCCGAGCTCTCATCGTCCGAGGGGTGGAGCCACCCTTCCACCACTTGGAATAGCTGCAACGAATACAAACGGAATCGTAATTACCGTTGCATTTATCGCGATCGCGAGCAAGGTAAAGAAATTACCGTTGGGCCGGACGCTTGGCGGTATAGGCGACCCGCCTGCGCATCGGTACACCGCTGGGTAATCTTCTTCAGCCGGAGATAATCCTCCGGCTTCCACTCGTCGAGACAGGCCTTCGCCGAGTCTCCGGCCGTGTCTTGGTACATGTAGTGGTCGCGGTGGGCAAGTGGAACGAGCCGCCCGAGCCAACAATTGTACAAGTTTATCGCTTGAAGGCCCTTCTTTTTCGGACCACGGATGGTCTGAGCATCTTGTCGACGACCATCCGCTGGTCGCCGGGAGCTTGCCGACTTAGATTGCACGGCTCGGGCGACTAGCGGAGTACCGCGATCGCCACCGCCTCCGGGTCGCCTCGGCCATGTAGAACCACGACTTCTTGATCGCCTTGGCGGGTAGCATCGGATCAAAGAAAGAAGCTTTGGACTTGAGCTGAAGCGTCAGCCGCCCGGCTAGCATTGGGCCTTGCCTCCTCGCGGCTGATCCGTCGTGGAATGAGATCTTGCCACAAGGGAAGTAGGGCGGCAGCCATAGCATTCGCAGAACGCCACAAAGATGGCGAGCTGCTCGATGCTATGGGGACCCGAATCAGGCTGGATCCGTAGTAGGCGCAGGTTACCGGAAGAATAGGCGTGAAACCCTAGCCCCGCCGAGATGACGGTGAAACAGACGATTCCCTCTCGCGGGTTTGGGGTCGTTCTGCTGCGGGATACGCCAATGGCTCGCAGGATCGGCCTCCTCGAAGGAGGCCAGTGCCTGTGCACTTGGACCTACCCCGGCTCGGTGGAAAGGGCCATGGCCGAGAGATTGGAGATCGGAGGATTTGGTCGACCGATCGCGGGCGAAGGAAAGAAAATGCGGCACTTTCGGAAGAAGTGGTGAGGAGTTGGCTCTCGATTGCCTGCCATTCCCCTTATATAGCGGAGTTACCCGCCGTCAGGAGCCGTTACCACGCGGTGATTACGCCGAAAGTTACCGTTGGATTACCCGGCTAGTTTGACCACGCTGACGGTCCAACTCGGCCACTCGGCTTGCCGACCCAATCACTAAGACGGTGTTTTCGACCGACTCGCCAAAGCTACGACCGGATCATTGGTTGTTTCCTTTATCAGAGCCCGACGATTCGATGGATGCCTACTCCGTCCGTATACTCTGACTGCCAGCAGCCACCTACGCCTAATCGACGACGGCCTCGGGGACTCGATGGGGATATGCCTACCGGGTATACCAGCAGACGTTCCGGGCCCAAGACCGGCGAGTGGGCTGCAGAGCGAGTGGATCGAAGCCCAGAGCCGAGCGATCGAAGTCAAGGCCCAAAGGTAGATAGGCCCGGTCGGGTAAGGTTAAAGCTATTGAAGCTTTAACCGAATCGGTTGAGATATGTAAACCCTAGGGGTGAGCCTATAAACCTCCTATAGGGTGAGTAGAGACACGTTCCCTCATACACCCAAGCGACTCGCCGCCTAGCCGCCGAGCTCGCCCATTGTAACACCTCCATAATACAATCTAGCAGGAGTAGGTCTTTACCCTCCGGGGGGCCGAACCTGGGTAAAACCCTGTGTCTTTGCCCTCATCTCGCACCGCAGATGGCTGGCCGCCCTTGCCCCTTGTTCTACTACTCGCTATCGATTGCAGCATCTGCCGTGACAATTCCCACGACAACCGCCCCGGAGCGGTACTACCGGTTTCCCGACCGGTACTACCGGTCCTGACTGAATCTGAACGCATGAGTTCGGCCCAGTGCCCTGTACCCCTTACTATATTTTCCTAATTCGTTCCGAAACTACCCCTGTTTTGTGGTTGGACTATATATAGCCCCCACCCTCTATTGTAAACCCTAGACTTGGATAATAATAGATATTAAGGAAACCCTTTGAGGAACTTATATCTATTGGTCTCATGCTCCTACCAAGGAGCACCGGATTATCCACCCCCCTCTTGGATCTTGCCTAGTGCGTTCAAGTTGTACAAGGCCTTGGGTTCTCGGTTTCTCGCCCCCAAGTCGTCAAGATCTAACCAAGCACCTCGTCCCCCGTTGTTGGCGTGGAGAGCGAGCTTCGCCCAACACCGATCCTAGGGATTATGTTGGACCGGTTTCCACCGGCGTGAGAGATTGACGTGTATCGTGTTTTGTGTGCGTGTGTTCGTGGTTTTCATCCCTTCTTCCCCTGACCACCGCTTTTCCCCTCGTTCCTCGTGGAATTCGTGAAAGATCGGGCCAACCCAAGGGTTACCCCTTAACATATTGGTATCAAGAGCACGGTTGATCACGAATTTCCCCCCAATTTTTCTTTGATCCCCCTTAAAATCGAAAATCCCACCAAAAAGAGCCCCAATTTGCCTTCGGATCGATCTTTGGATTTGGTGAGTTTTTCGTGGTTTTGGTCCATAGATCTGTTGCTTTTGGAGACGATCTATAGCCCCTGTTGTTCCTAGCCCAGCCTTTCGGTCAGATCACCACGAATTTGAGGATTTTGGTCAAGTTGAGTTCGTTCCTATCCCGCAACTGGCAGTACTACCGGCCGTGCAAGCGGTACTACCGCATGTCACCGGTACTACTGGCCGCACAAGCGGTACTATCGCTCGCCGGTACTACCGGTCGCTGCCAGCGGTACTACCGCTCGCCTCTGACCGTGTTTCTTTGCCCTTTGACGCCTCAATTTCGTTTGCTGACTTTTCCACTTCACTTGTTCGTGTTTCGCGTGTTTCGCGTGTTTGTCACCATTTTCACAACAGCTTCCGCATCAAGGTCACCACACGCTCATCGACACCGCGACACTCGAACATTCCCCCCACTAACGGTTGCAAGTCGTCAACAATACCGAAGGTATAACTTGCACCACTTTGACAGCCCCATATCTTCCTTTGTGTGTAACTATCCTATGAGAGCAACTCATTTTGTGTTTGTCTAAGCATTGTGCACTTGCCTTCGGAAAGTGAGAGTGTGAGGCCAAATACAAAAGCTAACATAGTAGCATAGCAAGGGAGAAAAAGAGAAAGAATCAAAAAAAGGAAAGAAAAATAGAAAAAGATACATAGTCTCCCAATACACAGAGAATACCAAGCTTGTAAGCCAAGAAAGAGAGAAGAAAGAGAGCACCGAGGCAAGTGCACAAATCTATTTCTTATCCTCTTTTGGCAAACGAGTCGTGGTCTCTCCTTGAGTTGGCACGACAACCGAGCGTAGTCTTCGTTAGGACCTTTTGTGCTCATTTTCATAGTCGTGCTAAACCCGTTTTTCTCCACGTGTGTGTTTTCCGTGTTTTTGTAGATCGTATCCTTTTGCTTTTGATCTTTGGTTCTTTACCACGTAGAACAATAACCTTTTGCTTGGATCGTTTCGTTTGGTTTTCCACAATCCTAACCTTCCACCAAAAAGCTTTTGAGAGTTGTAGCATATTTGTGTGTGAGTTTCTTGCCATTTCACTTTGCACGCTGTTCGCTCATTTGTGTGGCAATTGGTTTGATATAATCTCCAAGGTGAGGTAAAAGGCTAACTCTCCGCACCCTTTCTCTCCATATACAACCCTTGTTGGCTTTGCATCATGGATAGGCATGGAGAGCCATCCCAACCACCACAACCTCCGGAGGATGACACACAATTCATGACAAGATGGGACCATTGGAAGGTCCGAGGAGAATTCAACTATCGTTGTGAAGCTCTCGAGCGGCGCCAAGATGAACAATTTAGCGAGGCCTGTGTGGAATTCAAGAACATCGACAACCGCTTCGAAGAAGTCCGTGGCCAAATGCATGCCATGCAACACAACCTCGGTCATCAAAATGAAGCTCTTGGTCGTGCACTCGCCTCAACGGATGAGAAGCGTCAACGCCTCATTGATGGACTAGCAAGGCCACGCTCGCGCGAATCAAGCTCATCTCGGCACTCCTCAAGTGAATCAAATGCACCTCGCCGTCACGCTTCAAGGCACCGGGATGGACCCGTTCTTCAATCCATGAGCTCTTCGCAAGCGGTACCATCTCCGCGACACGCCGCAACGTCAAGCTATGATGGTGACCTCTCCGCACGACCTCCACGACGTGAAGCAAACCGGCCACAACCAAGGGCACTTGTGATTAAACAAGATTAACCTCGCATGGACCACCAAGCCCATCGTCGTCGACACGTCCTTTCAACAACAAGTGAAGCACCCGAAGAGGACGAACAAGATCACCGTCGACGTGAAGCGCTCGAAGATCCTCTAAGGCGTCATCATCGACATGATCGGCAACGTCGGCAACATGATGGTCATGACGAGCCTCCCCTACACCAAGAAGAAGAGCAGCCCATTGCGCATGCGGCTCGACGTCCTCCTCGCCACATGGCGCAAGCCAATGCTCCTCGGCATCAACCACGACAATAACAAGAGCAAGCTCCCCAAGCTCGTCGTGAGGACCATCAACCTCCTCCTCGTCCTCAACCGCGTCATCAAAACGAGCAAGCTCCCCAAGCTCGTCGTCAAGACCAAGTTCCACCACCAAACGCGGCACCTCAACAACCGCAAGAGCAACGCAACAATCACCAAGCAAGACATGAGAGCTCGGATGATGATGATGACCGCCCAAATCATGGCAACTGACGCAACCGGAACCGCAATGGAGAAGAAACTTTCAGCAAGCTCAAATTCACCATGCCCAAGTTCACCGGTTCCAATGAGCCCGAGGAATATCTCTCTTGGGAACTCAAGGTCGACAAGATCTTCCGCATGCACAACTATAGCAATGAGAAGATGATGGCCATGGCATCCCTCGAGTTTGATGAGTATGCCAACCTTTGGTGGGAACAAGTCCAACTCGCTCGCGAAGCAAAAGAAGAGCCTCCAATCGCAACTTGGCAAGATATGAAGGCTCATATGAGATCCCGCTTTGTTCCTTCACACTAGACGCGTGACCTCTTCAACAAGCTTAAAATGCTTAGTCAAGGGACAAAGACCGTGGAAGAGTACTTCAAGCAAATGGAGCTCAACATGATCCATGCCAATATTGAAGAGCGAGATGAACAAACAATGGCACGCTTCCTCAATGGCTTGAACCATCCCATCAAGCGCATCACTGAGTTCCAAAATTACAACAACATGGTTGAGCTTGTGCACATCGCATGAAAGGCCGAGCGTCAAGTGCACGAGGACATCAAGTACAACAAGCCAAAGACGTACTTCACCTACAAGCAAGCGCCAACCACTACTCCAACAACAACAAGTGGAAGCTCCTCAAGTACCACCAAGCTTCCCTTCAAGACAACTCTCCCTCAAGGAAAACAGCCCCCAAGCGGCAAACACACAAGGGATGATCAACCATTCAATGGTGAATGCTACAAGTGTGGAGGCAAAGGGCACAAGTCGAATGCATGTGGGAACAAGAAAGTTCTGTTCATCCATGACAACGGCGATGAAGAATACTTGAGTGAAGAAGAGTTTGATGCAAGGGTCAAGGAAGCCATGGCAAGGAAACATTTGGAAGAGTACCAAGAACTTCTTGTGTGTGAGCATGACGCAAGTCCATCGCTTGTGGTCACAAGGGTCTTGACTACCCAATTCAACAAAAATGAAGACCAACGCTCGAACATCTTCCAAACTCGTGCCGGCATCAATGGGAAGTCCATCAAAGTTGTCATCGATGGAGGGAGTTGCCACAGCCTTGCAAGCACGGAATTGTGTGAGAAACTCAACCTCACCCTCCATCCGCATAAACACCCCTACCATATCCAATGGCTAAGTGACCAAGGATCCGTCAAGATCAAGCACACCGTCTCGGTGACGTTCTCAATTGGGCACTACAAGGACATGGTGGAATGTGACGTGGTCCCAATGACGGTTTGTCATATGTTGCTCGGAAGACCGTGGCAATATGACAAGCGTGCTTTGCATAATGGTCACTCAAACAATTACACCTTCAAATGGCTTGATAAAACTTGTGTGTTGCAACCAATGACTCCTAGCCAAATAATTGCGGACAATGCAAAGGCTTTAGCGAGGGCGCAATACACAAAAACACCTTGTGAGAAGAGTGGTGAGCCAGAGAACCACACCATAGTGAGTGAGAGCTACAAGCCAAACTCGAGTGGAAAAACTAAGAGTGTTCTTCTTGCCACCAAAAGTGAGATGAGAGAAGTGCGGAACAACCCATCCATCTTGCACTATGTCCTTGTATGCAAGGGACTAGCGCAAGGAACTAACGACTTGACAAATGTTCCTCCTTCTTTGATGGCTATTTTGCAGGAATTCCAAGATGTATTTCCCGAAGAGCTTCCTCATGGCCTTCCCCCTCTTCGTGGAATCGAGCACCGCATCGACCTCATACCCGGCGCCCCACTCCCAAACCGCGCCGCGTATCGCACCAACCCGGAAGAGACGAAGGAGATCAAACGCCAAATCAACCAACTCGTCTCCAAAGGTTTGATCCAAGTAAGCACTAGCCCAAGCGCGGTTCCCGTGATTCTAGTTCCAAAAACGGATGATACGTTGCGGTTATGCATGGACTGCCGTCCAATCAATGCTATCACCGTGCGTTATCGACATCCTATACCGCGTCTTGATGACATGCTTGATGAGTTATGTGGAGCCACTATATTTTCGAAAATTGATCTTCGTAGTGGTTACCATCAAATTCGCATGGCCGAAGGTGATGAGTGGAAAACCGCCTTCAAGACCAAGCTTGGTCTCTATGAATGGTTGGTTATGCCTTTTGGCTTATCTAATGCCCCATCTACCTTCATGCGCCTCATGAACCATATTTTGAGATCTCTCATTGGGAAGAGTGTAGTTGTTTACTTTGATGACATCCTTGTCTATAGCAAGTCACTAGAGGAGCATGTTACTCATGTTAAGGAGGTCCTTCAAATCCTTCGTCATGAAAAGCTTTATGCTAATCTCCCAAAGTGCACTTTTGCAAAAGACAAGCTGATTTTCCTTGGTTTTGTTGTGTCGTCTAATGGCATTGAAGTTGATGTCTCCAAAGTAAAGGACATACGAGATTGTCCCATCCCTACAAATGTTAGTGAACTTCGTAGTTTTCATGGGTTGGCTGGCTTTTACCGTCGTTTTGTCAAAGAATTTTCTACAATTGCTTGCCCCCTCAACGAATTGACCAAGAAAAATGTCACGTTCGTTTGGGGAAAAGCACAACAAAAAGCTTTTGATGAGCTCAAAAATAGGCTCACCGAAGCACCACTTCTTGCATTGCCGGATTTCACAAAAACCTTTGAGATTGAATGTGACGCTAGTGGTATTGGCATTGGTGGCTTCCTTATGCAAAATGGTCGTCCTATTGCTTACCATAGTGAGAAACTTGATGGCGCACGCCTAAACTATCCCATTTATGACAAAGAACTTTTTGCCTTGGTTCGAGTTCTTCAAGTGTGGCAACACTATCTTTGGCCCAAAGAATTTATCATCCATTCCGACCATGAGTCGTTGAAGTATCTTAAGGGCCAAGCCAATTTGAGTAAAAGGCACGCAAAATGGGTTGAGTTCATGGAGTCTTTTCCTAACATTGTCAAATACAAGAAGGGCAAAGAAAATGTGGTAGCGGACGCCTTGTCTCACAAAAACACAAGCCTTCTTACACGACGCGAAGTCAATGTCTTGCGTCTTGATGACATCAAATCTTTGTACGCGTCCGACCCTTTCTTTGGACCAATATTTGCACAATGTTCAATAGACAAAGGGATTGATGATTTCTATTTGCATAAGGGGTTTCTTTTTAAACAAAACAAGCTTTGCATTCCGAAATCGTCTCTCCAACTTTTGCTTCTTCAAGAGTCCCATGGTGGAGGCCTTATGGGTCACTTTGGCCGTGACAAGACATATGACATGCTCTCCACTCACTACTTTTGGCCAAAGATGAAGCGTGACGTGGAGAGTGTAACACCCTCAGAATCGGACCTATGCAAGTTTGAGCAAAATTCGCCAAACCCGCATAGAAACGATCCAAAGGTGCCCACCAGGCACTTTCGTGCGGGTGGAAAACGAAGTAATAACATTACACAACAGTCCTCGATGGGACCCACAGAACAGATATATATAACAGCGACTCCATGAGTCAAGAATACGGATATAATATACAAAGATCCAAATCACCTTGAAAAGCAACAGGCGTCCGACTACGGACAAGATGCAAATGGGGCTAAGAGCCACAAGAATAACCAATGGCGTCCATAACCTGCCCGGGCCAAGCGGAAGGGTAACCACGCTAACGGTCGACCTCAAACCTGCTTAAACAAAATGGGTGCCGACAAAGGGCAAAGGAAAAGAGGAGCGTCGATCTTGAGGCCAAGATGCAGCGAGGCTAGAATTCGGTCCTCGCCTACATAGGTATGGTGGATCAAGCGGCGCAAGATGCACTAAACAACCTATAGAGACTCAAACAATGGCGGCAATCGAGAGGGGTAAGAAGGACCTATGAAACCAACTCGATACTACCATCAAACAAACCCATCCTGGCGTTTCCCCCTCGAGACCAAACGAGGAAGTCAACCGAGGAACTCACACAGTTGGCAGTTTTATTTATTCGGTTATCGTTGCAGCAATTACTAGTCAGGTTAAAGATAGTCGTCCTGATAAAAATAAGCAGTGGGCCCTTTTAGTTAATCATTCCGTTGTAGTTGCAACAATTACTAATCAGATACAGATAGCATGATATAAACCCAAACCCAGCAGTTGTTGGTACTTTTATTCAGCCATTCCGTTGTAGTTGCAATACTTACTAGTCAGGTACAATGGTCGCAAGCGACACTCCAAACAAGCAATTGTGGGCAGTATTATTTAGCCATTCCGTTATAGTGAAGCTGATTACTAGTCATTATAAGTCAAATTTATAGCAATAAACTTTAGTTATGCTTGTCTATGGTCGAGATACTGTGCTCCAAGTCGTCCATATCCGCGGACACGGCTTTCAGAAAGTTTTACCCGGCCGGGGTGCACCAATAGCAACACACGCTCGATCAACCTCGGAAAAACCAAAACAAAACCCAACGAGGCTTTCACGACTGAACAATCACAGGATTCAGAAATATTTCAGGGGCCACCTTGAAGTACACCATAACAAAGTAAGCTAGCTCGAGACGGACCCAAGGTTTGGGTGGACCAGGTGAACATTGGGAACCCAAAAATGAGCTTGTCGACACCGCGGAATCGTGTCCCGATCCTAAACAGTACAGTGTGCTCCTCGCACAATCGTAAATACAGTAGTAGCATGGCATAAGTACAGGATAGTAAATAAAACCTCAAACTAGTTTGTGGCCCCAAGAAATAAGACTGAATCAAGCTCTAGCTTAGGGGGGTCCCATATACCTCCCGGATGTGGATAGCGCGATAAATCAAGGAACAGGTATCAAGTACTCGGGGTCTTACGGGACACAAGTGGGCGTTCGGAAACCAAATATTATCTATCACCCACCGATGCCTCTGCTTATTTCAATTTTAGTTGTTAAACAAGAATTAAAGTGAACGATAAGTAAAACTATGATCATCTCCAATATTAGCATGCGGTAATACATTAACAACTGTGGCACTTGACGACACGCAACAGCACTTGAGCAAGCGACTACGACGCGCAAGTCCAACTATCTACCAAACAACAGGTAATAGGATGTGTCCAAGGCAATATAGGGCTGCACGGTATATCACAGGTACGGAAAACTAAAGCATCGCAACACAGATAGCAATAGATCAACAGGAGGGAATAAATACTATAAAAGTAAGATAGGTAGAAATGGGGAGATGCTCGCCTGAAAACATTGTCGAAGGTTCGACCGAAGATCGGGGCGAAACTCACATCAACTCAACGGTCTTATCCGCGAAGAAGCAAAACACTAGAAGAAACACCGGATGCAATATTTAATACCACGGCAAAAGATCGGCATGATGCATGCATGATGCATGACATGGCAATGGTGCGATGCAATTAGGTCATATTAAGTGGAACCGGGGTCCCGACAATTAATTAGGTCGTTCATGTTATTTAGAAACCCCGCATTTTAAATGTTGTATTACATGGCAAAAGATAACACCGGGTTCGCTACACAAGTTTAAATGAGGCCAATATGAGACTAGATTTGCTTGCATATGGGCCCCATATTTAATTATTAGGTGAATCGGCAAAAGGCCCCCAAACCACATGACAAGCATGCATGCAAGAATGACAAGTTAATAAGCAACAGGTTTTATGTTTAGCATTTATGAAATAGGGCTCGGGAAAAGGTTCACACTTTAGGGTTCGGCAGATCTTGGTTCCGGGGTTCGGGGTCGGTCTCGGGGTCCAGGGTTCGACGGAAATGAGGTTCGGACTCCGGGATCGTTCTCAGCTAACGGGGGTAGTTCTTGTCGCTTCCGGGAAGCAGTACTTGTTTCGGCGTTCGGGGCGCATCGGACTCGTTCTGGTCGGTGCCGTTCTTGTCATCGCGAAGGTCTTGTCGGGTCCCCAAGTCGGGTCGGTCTTGGCTTCGGGGTGAAGAACTTGGTGTACGGGCAAAGTGCTTGTCATATCCGTGAAGAAGAGCATGTCGGTCCAGGGGGTTCGGCCTTCGGGGCGATATTGGCGTCGGGTTCTCGACTTCGCATCCTCGGGGAAGTGCCTGTCGCACAATTGTCTTCGGGTCCAGGTAAAAGAGCTCGTCGTCCGGGCGTTCTCCGGGTCCGATGAAGTTCTTGGCGAGGGGGAACTTGGGGTTTGCGGGGTCCGATCACCGGTGTCGAACTTGACGTCTCCACTCCCAACACTTAGCACGCCTTGGTACTACAGGCGTGCACGGTTGAAAGCGAATGGCAAGCGTCGGCGATGTGGCCCAGCGGGGAGGCGGAGGGGCGAGGAAGGCGCCGGCGGGCGGGCAGCGCGGCTGGCGAGCGAAGGAGGCGGGCCAGATGGCGATGGCGGCGGCGCCGAGGCAGCCAGCGGGCGGCTCGAGTCTGCACCTGAGAGGAGGCGGCGAGGAACGCGGAGCCTTGGCGGGGCTCGGGCGGAGGTTGCGGGGCGAAGCCGGCGGGCGTGGGTGGCGCCAGCAGCGCGAGCGAGGCGCTTGGGCGCCTTGGCAGCTGGCGTGGGAGGGCGAGTGGAAGCGGAGGAGGCGGCGGCTGGTGGGGCGCCGGGAGAGGCGGTGCAGCGCTGCATGGCTGGCGGTAGCAACAGCCAGGGCGGGGAGCTTGAAGGGAGGTGGACGGTGGGGTCCCGCGGCGGCGGACGGGAGACAGAGGGAGTAGGGGGAACGGGGCGGGACAGGAGGCAGGGAGGTGAAGCGGCTCCGGCGGCAGAGCCGGCGAGGCGAGGGGCCACAGGAAGCGGCGAAGGGGGGATTGCGGGCGTCGGTGGCTGGGCTTGGGTTGGGGAAGACGCGTGGGGATGAGAGGAGGAGGAGGTGGGGGCAGGTCAGGCCAGGTGGGGCCAGTGGCGGGACGTGGGGTGTGGACGCCTTGGTCCGGGCGGTTGAGGTGGTTGTGGGTGTGGTTGGTGTGTGTGGGAGAGTGGGGTGGGTTTAGAGAGAGAGGGAGAGAGAGAGAGGGAGGCCACGTGGCAGCGCCGGATTGGTGGGGAGATGGGGGTGGCTGATGTGGCGTCCGGTGATTGGGTGGGGTGATGTGGAGGCAAGGGTGGGTAGGTTAGAATGGGTGAACTTAGGATTTAGAGGGCTGGTTTGGTGGACCGATCTGTTTTATACGGGGGTGGTCGTTCGGGTCGGGTCGGCCCGTTCGACTGCCCCCACTAAAATAATATAATTAAATTATTTATTCAACCAGCGCTTTTGCAATTCCGACAGCGGACAAAACAAAATAATCCGGGGACCCGGTTTTGATGTTTGAATAAAGAGGGGGCGTTTTAGAAACAAAACGGGCTTTGCGAACATAGTTTTATGCAACCAATGCATGATGATGACGATGCAATGCACAAAAATCAACGCGATTTTCTAGTAGTGGTTTTGCGGGATGCCACAATTCGACACCACTAACAAGGGATCTCGCCCTCGAGATCCGCCTCATGGTACCGGAAGGGAGGTCGGCGATCTGATCCTTCGCGCTTCGTGTAGATCCTCGCGACACCACTAACGAGGGTTCCTTCTTCATCTGGAGAACGGCGACACCACCAACAAGGAGGTCGTTGTTCCTGATCGTCGAGAGAACACTACGGAGAAACAAGGACGAAGGTAGAGGTATCAAACGATAAGGCCACCTCTAACTTCCATTAGAAGAGGAAAAGTTACATTGATCCACCAGTTCGATGTACAGAGCGAACAGTAAGAGTCGGTTAGGGTGATCAATCCATCCCGTACCCAAACTATCAACTCTATACATGAATAGGAAAATCAGGCAACTCAACTCTCGAGATTTAGACTGAAGATCTTCATAGGCGGTATCCGGAGCAAAGGGATGATGCCAGCAGAAATCGTATGAAAGACACAAGGATTAGGTTCCGCGATGGTTCCATTGGCATGAACAACACATGCTCAAGGTATACCCCAACTTCACCAATGCTCGTCCTTCTCATATGTTTTTCAACGACACTGACATCCGGCAAGGAACACATATGGATAGGGAGCTCAAGAACAAAAGATCGGATGAAGGGCACAACAGAACAGTTGCAGATTGATGATCGTAGCACCTCCGTTACAAAAGGGAGAAACGAAACCCTGGAGGTACGACGGAAACCCAACCACGAGAAATCCTGGACTCGAAGAGAGAGAAAAGAGCGGATTCAAAACACGTAGAGGTAAGAGAAGAACAGCAGAGAGGTAAGGAATAAAATCAGACCTAGTCAGAACTATCCAACCGATTTTCCAAAATAGTTTTGACACTCTACTTCGGCCGTTAGCTAGGTTATCCTACATTTGGACTTGTGGGGTATCATAGCTGAGCTCGATACCACTCTGTAACACCCTCGAGAATCGGACCTATGCAAGTTTGAGCAAAATTCGCCAAACCCGCATAGAAGCGATTCAAAGGTGCCACCAGCACTTTCGTGCGGGTGGAAAGCAGTAATAACATTACAACAGTCCTCGATGGGACCCACAGAACAAATATATATAACAGCGACTCCATGAGTCAAGAATACGGATATAATATACAAAGATCCAAATCACCTTGAAAGCACGGCGTCCGACTACGGACAAGATGCAAATGGGGCTAAGAGCCACGAAGAATAACCAATGGCGTCCATAACCCTGCCAAGCCGGAAGGGTAACCACCTTCGGCGTCGACCTCAAAACCTGCTTAAACAAAAGTGCCGACAAAGGGCAAAGGAAAAGAGGAGCGTCGATCTTGAGGCCGAGACACGGCGAGGCTAGAATTGGCGGTCCTCGCCACATAGGTATGGTGGATCAAGCGGCAAAGATGCACTAAACAACCTATAGAGACTCGAAACAACTGGCGGCAATCAGAGAGGGGTAAGAAGGACCTATGCGAAACCAACCTGATACTAGCATCAAACAAACCCATCCTGGCGTTTCCCCCTCGAGACCAAACGAGGAAGTCAACCGAGGAACTCACACAGTTGCCGGTTTTATTTATTCGGTTATCGTTGCAGCAATTACTAGTCAGGTTAAAGATAGTCGTCCTGATAAAAATAAGCAGTGGGCCCTTTTAGTTAATCATTATGTTGTAGTTGCAACAATTACTAATCAAATACAGATAGCATGATATAAACCCAAACCCAGCAGTTGTTGGTACTTTTATTCAGCCATTCCGTTGTAGTTGCAATACTTACTAGTCAGGTACAATGGTCGCAAGCGACACTCCAAACAAGCAATTGTGGGCAGTATTATTTAGCCATTCCATTATAGTGAAGCTGATTACTAGTCATTATAAGTCAAATTTATAGCAATAAACTTTAGTTATGCTTGTCTATGGTCGAATCATGCTCCAAGTCGTCCATATCCATGGACACGGCTTTAGAAAGTTTTACCGGCCGGGTGCACCAATAGCAACACGCCGATCAACCTCGGAAAAACCAAAACAAAACCCAACGAGGCTTTCACGATGAACAATCACAGATTCAGAAATATTTCAGGCCACCCTTGAAGTACACCCAACGAAGTAAGCTAGCTCGAGACGGACCCAAGGTTTGGGTGGGCAGGATCGGGAACCCAAAACTGAGCTTGTCGACACCGCGGAATCGTGTCCGATCCTAAGCAATGCAGTGTGCTCCTCGCAATCGTAAATCTGATAGTAGCATGGCATAAGTACAGGATAGTAAATAAAACCTCAAACTAGTTTGTGGCCCCAAGAAATAAGACTGAATCAAGCTCGGCTCGGGGTCCCATATACCTCCGGATGTGGATAGCGCGATAAATCAAGGAACAGTATCAAGTACTCGGGGTCTTACGGGACACAAGTGGGCGTTGAAACCAAATATTATCTATCACCCACGATGCCTCTGCTTATTTCAATTTTAGTTGTTAAACAGAATTAAAGTGAACGATAAGTAAAACTATGATCATCTCCAATATTAGCATGCGGCAATACATTAACAAGCGTGGCACTTGACGACATAGCAAAGACTTGAGCAAGCGACTACGACGCGCAAGTCCAACTATCTACCAAACAACAGGTAATAGGATGTGTCCAAGGCAATATAGGGTTGCACGGTATATCACAGGTACGGAAAACTAAAGCATCGCAACACAGATAGCAATAGATCAACAGGAGGGAATAAATACTATAAAAGTAAGATAGGTAGAAATGGGGAGATGCTCGCCTGAAAACATTGTCGAAGGTTCGACCGAAGATCGGGGCGAAACTCACATCAACTCAACGGTCTTATCCGCGAAGAAGCAAAACACTAGAAGAAACACCGGATGCAATATTTAATACCACGGCAAAAGATCGGCATGATGCATGCATGATGCATGACATGGCAAAGGTGCGATGCAATTAGGTCATATTAAGTGGAACCGGGGTCCCGACAATTAATTAGGTGGTTCATGTTATTTAGAAACCCCGCATTTTAAATGTTGTATTACATGGCAAAAGATAACACCGGGTTCGCTACACAAGTTTAAATGAGGCCAATATGAGACTAGATTTGCTTGCATATGGGCCCCATATTTAATTATTAGGTGAATCGGCAAAAGGCCCCCAAACCACATGACAAGCATGCATGCAAGAATGACAAGTTAATAAGCAACAGGTTTTATGTTTAGCATTTATGAAATAGGGCTCGGGAAAAGGTTCACACTTTAGGGTTCGGCAGATCTTGGTTCCGGGGTTCGGGGTCGGTCTCGGGGTCCAGGGTTCGACGGAAACGAGGTTCGGACTCCGGGATCGTTCTCAGCTAACGGGGGTAGTTCTTGTCGCTTCCGGGAAGCAGGACTTGTTTCGGCGGCAGGGGCGCATCGGACTCGTTCTGGTCGGTGCCGTTCTTGTCATCGCGAAGGTCTTGTCGGGTCCCCAAGTCGGGTCGGTCTTGGCTTCGGGGTGAAGAACTTGGTGTCCGGGCGGAGTGCTTGTCATATCCGTGAAGAAGAGCATGTCGGTCCAGGGGGGTTCGGCCTTCGGGGCGATCTTGGCGTCGGGTTCTCGACTTCGCATCCTCGGGGAAGTGCCTGTCGCACAATTGTCTTCGGGTCCAGGTAAAAGAGCTCGTCGTCCGGGCGTTCTCCGGGTCCGATGAAGTTCTTGGCGAGGAACTTGGGGTTTCTTGGTCCGATCACGGTGTCGAACTTGACATCTCCACTCCCAACACTTAGCACGCCTTGGTACTACAGGCGTGCACGGTTGGAGGCGAATGGCAAGCGTCGACGATGTGGGCCCCAAGGAAGGCGGAGGCGGACGAGGAAGGCGCCGGCGAGCCGGCCCAGCGCGGCTCCGGCAGACGCCAAGGAGGCCGACGGCTCGGGAGGCGCGGACGGGCAGATGGCGGCCGGAGCGGCGAGGCAGGCGGCTCGAGTCTGCTTCACAGAGGAGGCCGAGGCGGAACGCGGGCGGCTCAGTAGCAAGGCCAGCGGGCCTTGGCGTCAGCGCGTCATGTGAGGCGCGGAGGAGGCGTCAGCGGTGGGGCGCGGAGAAGCGCGGGAGTCTGGCCGGTGGCCCGGAGGCTGTATGGCAAGCAGAGAGAGGTCCGGCGGAGCTTGAAGGAGGTGGACAGTGGGGTCAGCGGGCAGAGGCAGAAGGAGTAGAAACAGGCGGGGCAGGCGGGGAGGTGAAGCAGCTCCCGTGACGGCAGCCATAGGCGGCGAGGGGCCACAGGAAGCGGGGGGATTGCGGGCGTCTGTGGCTGGGCTTGGGTTGGGGAAGACGCGTGGAGATGAGAGGAGGAGGAGGTGGGCAGGGGTGGGGCCCAGGTGGCGGGGACGTGGGGTGTGGGGACGCGCGGGTCCGGGCGGTTGAGGTGGCTGTGGGTGTGGTTGGTGTGTGTGGGAGAGTGGGGGTGGGTTTAGAGAGAGAGGGAGAGAGAGGGAGGCCACGTGGCAGCGCCAGATTGGTGGGGAGATGGGGGTGGCTGATGTGGCGTCCGGTGATTGGGTGGGGTGATGTGGAGGCAAGGGTGGGTAGGTTAGAATGGGTGAACTTAGGATTTAGAGGGCTGGTTTGGTGGACCGATCTGTTTTATACGGGGGTGGTCGTTCGGGTCGGGTTGGCCCGTTCGACTGCCCCCACTAAAATAATATAATTAAATTATTTATTCAACCAGCGCTTTTGCAATTCCGACAGCGGACAAAACAAAATAATCCGGGGACCCGGTTTTGATGTTTGAATAAAGAGGGGGCGTTTTAGAAACAAAACGGGCTTTGCGAACATAGTTTTATGCAACCAATGCATGATGATGACGATGCAATGCACAAAAATCAACGCGATTTTCTAGTAGTGGTTTTGCGGGATGCCACAGAGCGCCACGTTCAACGATGCACTACATGTATCCAAGCTAAGTCTAAGTCCAACCCCTTTGGTCTTTATATACCATTGCCTATTCCTCATGCACCTTGGTCAGACATTAGCATGGACTTTGTGTTAGGCTTGCCTAGATAGAAACATGGACATGATTCCATATTTGTAGTAGTGGATCGCTTTTCTAAAATGGCACATTTCATTCTGTGCCATAAGACCGATGATGCTTCACATGTAGCAAATTTGTTTTTGTGGGAAATAATTCGGCTACACGGTGTGCCAAGAACAATTGTCTCCGACCGCGACGTAAAATTCATGAGCTACTTCTGGAAGACTCTCATGGCTAAGCTCGTCATCAAGCTCCTCTTCTCGTCCGCCTCGCATCCTCAAACCGATGGACAAACCGAGGTCGTCAATCGAAGCCTTGGAACACTCCTCCGGGTGTTGATAAAGAAGAACCTTAAAGACTGGGAGGAATATATTCCACATGCCGAGTTCGCCTACAACCACGCCAAGCACTCCACCACCATGAGGAGTCCGTTCATGATCGTCTATGGCTTCGAGCCTCTCACCGCGCTCGATATCCTTCCACTTCCACTTCATAAACGTGCCAATATGGACGTTGTCAAGCGTGCCCAAACAATGAAGAAACTCCATGAAGACACACGAGATACTATCGAGCAACAAGTCCTGCGCCAAGCATCAAGGCTAAACAAGAACAAGAAAGAGATGATCTTTGATGAGGGAGACCTTGTGTGGATCCACTTGAGTAAAGACCGCTTCCCCAAGAAACGCGACTCCAAGCTAAAGCCAAGAAGTGATGGACCATTCAAGGTGCTAAAGAGGATCAACAACAACGCATATATCATCGATCTACCAACATCGAAGTATCTTGTGAGCTCGACATTCAATGTCAAGGACCTCTCACCCTACCATGGAGAAGATGAAGTTGAGAAGGTTCAAGAGTCGAGGACGACTCTTTCCCAAGGGGGGGAGCTGATGCAGCCCGTCCTACGACCGCTACTACATCTACTCCCACGAGCTCCCCAAGTGGACCCATGACTCGCGCCCGAGCCAAACTCCTTCAAGCTAAGGTGAACTCGCTCCTCTCCTTGTGTGACTTCGATACACCCTTGGATGGACTTCTACTTCATATGCATACACTGTGCATCATCAGGTACGAAGAGATACTACTGCCCCCTCCTACCGCTCGCTATAGGCGCCCCCGACGGAAGCTCCAGGCCCGCCAGCGGTACTACCGCCCCCGGAGCGGTACTACGGGTTGCCCGACCGGTACTACCGGTCCTGACTGAATCTGAACGCATGAGTTCGGCCCAGTGCCCTGTACCCCTAACTATATTTTACTAATTCGTTCCGAAACTGCCCCTGTTTTGTGGCTGGACTATATATAGCCCCCAGCCTCTATTGTAAACCCTAGACTTGGATAATAATAGATATTAAGGAAACCCTTTGAGGAACTTATATCTATTGGTCTCATGCTCCTACCAAGGAGCACCGGATTATCCACCCCCCTCTTGGATCTTGCCTAGTGTGTTCAAGTTGTACAAGGCCTTGGGTTCTCGGTTTCTCGCCCCCAAGTCGTCAATATCTCACCAAGCACCTCGTCCCCCGTTGTTGGCGTGGAGAGCGAGCTTCGCCCAACACCGATCCTAGGGATTATGTTGGACCGGTTGCCACCGGCGTGAGAGATCGGCGTGTATCGTGTTTTGTGTGCGTGTGTTCGTGGTTTTCATCCCTTCTTCCCCCGACCACCGCTTTTCCCCTCGTTCCTCGTGGAATTCGTGAAAGATCGGGCCAACCCAAGGGTTACCCCTTAACATTTTCCGTAGACGGATGTTCCTTGCACTCTCTTATGCTACGCGAACAACGAGCTGAGGGATGTTGCCAAGGGTACCATCGTTCAACCCTTGCAGCGCACGTTCCACTCAAGGCCGATGTCAGATAGCGTGCATAGGGTTAAAATTAGTCGGGTGCTAAGGGGTTGCGATGACCTGGAACCTCCCATTCAACCCCTAGGAGCGGATGAAGAAGAGCCGTCTGTCCTCAGAACTTGCTTCGGCTTATTCTTGCTATGGCCAAAGATCATGATCCGTTTGGGGACGGCGGGGGCCATCACGCCACAGACAAAAGCACCGCCTGTCGTGCCAGCGACAAGCGGTGGCAAGGCCCACTTACCGCCCTCGCCGTCACCTCCACGCGGTGGGTCAGATGATCATGTTGATGATATGCACATGGCGCAGGATCCGGCCGAGGACGACGAAGACTGGTATGATCACTTCTTCAGCACTCAGTTTGGCAATGAAGAAGACCTAGCTGGTGGCCCCACAGAGAAAGCCACTATCACCAAGCGTCTGTTTGGTTCTCAGGAGACGCCTCCAGCTTGCGCCTTCTGAGCCACCGGTGATACAACCAACCGCCCTTTATTCTAAGCCCCGACACACTATATAGGGCGGCGGTGCTCAGATTATGTGCCTGCCCGCTCTCCAAAAGGAAAAAGGGCAGGAAAAGAAAATCTAGCAGCTCGAGCCAGGGTGGCGTCAACAACTGCGAATCCGATCAGGTTTGGACGGGCCACCAAGACCCGAGGGTATTATGTGGAGGATTCATGTGGCGGGTGAGCCCATGCTACCTAAGAATTTGCGAGCTTCGCCAATTGAACTGCAGAGTGTGCATGACGTCTTGACTATAGAGAGACGCCTTCTATCGGAGAAAGATCCTCGCACCCGGTATTCGTGGTTAAGGTGCCACCAGGCTTGGGCTTCGTCGACAATGCCCCTGCGGATTTGTTCTTCCTGCGGTTCGACGACATCTTCAATATGTTCCACCTATACCCGCTGCACTATACCATGGTCCGTCTGTTTTCTCTCAGCCTGGCCATGCAGATCATTAGAGAGAACACACCGGGCATCGCTATAGTGGACCCCTACTACATGCGTGACGGCTGCTTGGGTTCCCCCGCCGAATGACGTATCGTGGCCTCGTACCTAAAAAGAATCCTCGTGGCGAACAAGACAAAGGAATACATTCTCATGCCTTACTTTCCCGAGTAAGTCGTTATTCACTCGCCACCGTCGATTGGCTTTATTAGATCATCATCATTCTTTTTCCAACACATTCCATTTGAATTTTTTGCACAGAGATGAACACTGCACGCTCATCTCCTTATCGCCGAAGCATTCCCACGCCACGTATTTTGACTCGGGGAATCTAGAAAAGAAGAAAAACTACGACAAGATCAAGGAAGTTCTGGATGATGCTCTCACTGGCTTTGTCTCGACGGAAGGCACCACCTTCGTGCGTACGAAGGTCAAGTTCGGCAGGCACGTCTTCAACCACGTAACGGAGTTCCCCTGTGTGAAGCGGCGGAAAAAGAAGAAGGAAGCCTACTCCGCACTCCATCACATGAGGGCGTTCCTACTTGACCAGCAGAATTCTACGCTGCCAGATCATCTCAAACAGTGGGCCGAAGAAAAGACCAAGATCAATGATTCGGATATTAGACAAGAGATGTATCGCATCCAGCAGCAGTTTGGGGCAATCATCTTTCGTGATGTCATGACTTTAGGGGGGATCTTCTACAGAGGAAATATCCCGAATAACCGTGACATAGAAGATCGCCTAGAGATGCAGGGTGACTATAGGAAGTTCATGACGAGACAAGGCGTCCTCCCGTTCCCTAAGCCGAGCCATAAGGCTTGATGTTGGCCTAGTTGTAGTTACAAACTATAGATGACCTTTGTGTGTGTGTGGACAAGAGTACTTATCTTATTAGGTTTATGAATCATCGCTTACTTATTTTGCTTATTATTATTATATATCAATCAATGCTTGGTTTTTTTGCTTACTCTTTGGTCCTTTTCTCAATTTGGTCCTTCTTTTTTTCCTTACTCTTTTTTCGAGAATAATGCCGATGATTGAAATGTCGTGGCACACTATATATGTGAATGTGCTACGATGGGATTGTGAGCCTTGTGATATGCACAAGTCCAGGTTTTGTGCATCCTACTTGGCTCACCGTTCCATCGTAGCATATTCCTGTGTCCAACGACCTATGTATATATATGAGGCATTATTTTCGAGTTATTTTTGTCTTTTTCGAGCATAATGCCGATGATTGAAATGTCGTGGCACACTATATATGTGAATGTGCTATGATGGGATTGTGAGCCTTGTGATATGCACAAGTCCAGGTCTTATGCATCCTACTTGGCTCACGGTTCCATCATAGCATATTCCTGTGTCCAACGACCTATGTATATATATGAGGCGTTCTTTTCGAGTTATTTTTGTCTTTTTCGAGAATATGCCGATGATTGAAATGTCGTGGCACATTATATATGTGAATGTGCTATGACGGGATAGTTAGCCTTGTGATATGCACAAGTCCAGGAATTGTGCATCCTACTTGGCTAACCGTTCCGTCATAGCATATTCCTGTGTTCAACGACCTAGCTAGTTATATATGAGGCATTCTTTTCGAGCTATTTTGGTCTTTTTCGAGAATAATGCCGATGATTGAAATGTCGTGGCACACTATATATGTGAATGTGCTATGATGGGATTATACGCCTTGTGCTATGCACAAGTCCAGGTGGTGTGCATCCTACTTGGCGTACGGTTCCATCGTAGCATATTCCTGTGTCCAACGACCTATGTATATATATGAGGCATGCTTTTTGAGTTACTTTGGTCTTTTTCGAGAATAATGCCGATGATTGAAATGTCGTGGCACGTTATATGTGAATGTGCTGCGATGGGATTGTTCGCCTTGTGCTATGCACAGGTCCAGGTGTTGTGCATCCTACTTGGCGAACAGTTCCATCGTAGCATATTCCTGTGTCGAACAACCTAGTTATATATGAGGCATGCTTTTTGAGTTTGGTATTTTTGATTTAGGAGTACTTTCTATAAGTGTATCTTCATATGCGACTTTAATTATATATGTTTTTTTCAATCACCGGTTAATTATTATTGTCAACTTATAGATGACGTGGTACGTCGTGTACAAGGGACGGGTTCCTGAGTCTCGATGATTGGGAAGACTGCGGAGACAGTGCACCGTTTCAGCGGCAATAGCTACAAAGGGTACAACACTATGGCGGAGGCGGAAGCTAGATACACGCGCTATCTAGCGGGAGTTAGGACAAGGAACCGGATGAAGACCTACACCTTCGTCGCGGCGGTGATCATGCTTATCTTCTTTGGTTATTTATCCCGCGTTTGTGTCTAGCTAGTTTAGATGTCTAGGCGAGCTTCCGAGCTCTAACTTGTTCGATCGACACATGTATTCGCATGTCACCAACTACTACTTTGTAACTTGATCGAAACAATGTAACTTAGACTATGTATTCATGTATGAGACTTATCTATATGTATTTGTTTCAATCTTGTTTTTCATATTGTGTATTTATATATATAATTGTATATCTTGTATCTGTGTGTGTATATCTGCTGTAATATTGTATATAATCTGTATTGTATATAATCTGGCTCAGAAATTAAAAAAAATACATCTGTGGCGTACATGGTCTACCTTTTGTGGCGCACTACACCTAAAGCGCACTATGTAAGCTTAGTGGCGCACTAGGTAGTGTGCCACAGAAGATCCTAGGGGTAGCGCACCTGCCCAAACATCTGTGGCGCACTAGCAGGTGCGCTACGCCTGTCTCTACACAACCGTGGCGCACTAGGCAGTGCGCCATGGCTAAGAGATAGCTGTAGCGCAAGGCCCGTGGCGCACTAGTGCGCCACAGATGATGTTTCCAGGTGCGCCACTAAAGGCCATTTTCCTAGTAGTGTTCGTCTGTTACTTGTTCCTTTTCGGCTTCATTGTCTCTCTGGGTTTGTTTGATTCTTACTTTGCCTTTTCCGTTTATCTAGATGCCGCGGGCATTGAGTTTGACCGCAGTGTTCTGGAGCATGGAAGTGCTTTGGATGATGCTACTGCGGCGGTCGAAGACCGCTGCAGCACTGTGGTTGGCTCTCTTGCCAAGGCCAAGGAGGTTCTCGGGAGCTTCTATAAGGAGCTCGTCCCCAAGGGCGTCTCCCTTGAGGATGTCGACTTGTTGGCGGATGCGCTGTCAGCCAAGGCGCCTGCGGTATACAAGCGCAAGCAGAAAGGCATCGGCACGTGCTAGGGCTGGCGATGGCCATGGCGTCTGGAGCGGAGCTGGATCTTCATCAGGTCACCTCCCAGATGCCAACGGCTCCTGATGGATCCGAGGTAGCCTTTGCCCTCTATGCTGCCCGCCTTATAGCGCTATGGGCGAAGTGATTGACTTCTTGGCGGAGTACGCGGTGAGGTAGCAGGGGGAGGCCAAGAGAAGGCAATCCGGCTCCGAGGCCACTCAGGATGCAGCTGCTTAGGCCTTGTAGTTGTAGGATAGTTTTCGTCTGCTTTTGTTGTAATATATTTATGAACACTCCTTGTGCCACGCAGTGGCTTTTGTTGTATATAATGAATCTCCGAGTTGTTTTCCCATTCGTGTTTTTGTTCATATCCTTGCTTCTTTTCCTCTAGGGGCCTTCGGGTGATGATCCCGTCAATACTTCGCCTGCACCGCAGCTGCGGCCATCCTTGGATGATGTGTCGCAGCTTGTATTTCTTCGTGACCGCGTCCGTAGTCTTGAGAAGGAGTTGCTTGAAATTCGAGGCCACGTGGATGTTTGGAAGTCGAAGGCGGAGCGGGGCGCCGCTAGAGAGGAGTATCTGATGGGAGAGTTGCGGCGTTTGGCCAAATAGCTTCAGTGTAAGTTTCTTCGAGCTGCTGCTTATTTTCGGATGCGCCTGTTGGCTTGTCATCTTACTTTGTAGGTGCTGCAGGTGCTAACCTTGTTCCTAGGGAGGAAAAGGAGCGCGTTGCTGTTCGGATCAATTTCTTGATGCAGCAATATATGGAAGCCGGTGGCTTTTTCTGGATGGACCGCGATCGTGCCATGGTCCTTGCGACTGTGCAGGATCGTGTTCACCAGGTATCGCGGGTACTGCGGCAAGTGAAGACTTCCCTGGCGTCAATTCTGCACGTAATGTTTCCCCTGGACGAGGCACCATCGACTCTCTGGGGCTTGCTGACGAAGTTTCGAGATGTGCATCATGTCAGGGAGCTGATGCGGCATCAGTTGGTTGCGGGGATGAAGGCTGGGCTTTCCCTCGTGCGGCTGCATCGCCCTGATGTAGATCTTGCTAATGTTGCGGCTGGGCCGCCTCTTCGGCCAGATGGTGGCATGTGGGACATGCGTCCGCACTATGCGGCTGTAAGGCAGTATGCCGAACAGGTTGTAGATCTTCTTGAGCATCGTGTGTAGGTGATTCTTCAGAGTAGGTAGGACCTGTAAAAAAGATAGATGTAAAACTTTTATGTATTCGACTGGGCGTGTTATGCCCCTTGCTGTAAAGGTTGATTGTTTTTAGCACGTGGTGCTTTGTTTGTATGTATGCCCTTTTCGTTAGCCTGACGTGATCAGCTACTTAGGTGTACACACGTTATCCTCAGTCGACGAAGTCGTGAGGTGAGGGGAGCCCCCGAGTGTGTTGTAACATGAAGAAAATGCGAGTAAGAGATAAATTTTTGGGGCGAGACTTTTATCTTTATTCATATCGTAATGACGAGGTACATTGTTCGGTTGAGTAGCCTAGGCTGAATAGCCTTATTGAAAGTAAAAGGAGGGGGTATTTAGGGGTAGAAGCGTCGCTGTTGTGCGACGTTACATGGGTTGGAGTATGCGACTCCAGACTCCACGTGCTTGAGGCGATAGGCGCCACCTGGGATGACTTCGGTGACGACGTAGGGTCCTTCCCAGGGTGACTCGAGCTTCTTCGGTCTCTCTTGCTTGAGTCATAAGACTAGGTCTCCTTCGACGAAGAACCTTGGGCGCAGCCGACGGCTGTGATAGTTGTGTATGCTCTATTGGTAGACCACCGATCGAGCCGTGGCTATGTCGCGTGCCTCGTCGAGTGTGTTGACGGCGTCTTCGAGTGCGACCGTCGATTCATCTTTGATGTAGGCGACGACCCGTGGGGCCTTGTGGCGTACTTCTGCGGGCAACACGGCTTCGGCTCCGTGCACCATGAAGAAAGGCGTGTAGCCGGTTGAGCTATTTGGCGTTGTGCGCAGGATCCAAAAGACGGAGGGTAGCTCTTCTGGCCAGGTTCCCGCAAGTCGCTGAAGTGGGCTCATGAGGCGTTTCTTGATGCCGCCGCCGACGAGGTCGTTGGCCTTTTCGACCTGCCCGTTCATTTGCGGGTGCGCCACTGAGGCATATGTTATGTTGATCTCGAGGCCTTTGCAGAAGTCCTAGAATTCTTTGGAGATGAAGTTCGACCCATTGTCGGTGATGATGCTGTGCGGCATGCCGAACCTATAGACTATTGATTGGAAGAACTTCACGTCCATTTTTCCCTTTTGATAAGTAACGGTCATGGCCTCGATCCACTTGGTGAATTTGTTGACTACGACCAGGAGGTAGACGTGGCCTCCTTTCGAGGATTTGGGCAGTTTTCCGATCATGTCGAGGCCCCATTGGGCGAAGGGCCATGCCAAGGGTATGGGCCTGAGCTCTGATCCTGGTGCGTGCGGTTTATCTACGAACCTCTAGCACCCGTTGCATCTTCGGACGATGTCTTTGGCATCGTTCATGGCCGTTGGACAGTAGAATCCAGCTCGTAGAGCTTTGGCGACAAGGGCACGGCTGCCCGCGTGATGGCCGCAGATGCCCTCGTGGATGTCTTGGAGAATAGTTTTGCCGTCATCGATGGTGACGCACCTTTGGAGTACACCCGAAATGCTGCGCTTGTACAGCTCACCATTGATGATGGTGAAGGCCTTGGACCTACGAGATATGCGTCGGGCATATGTCGGGTCATCAGGCAGTTCCCTTTCTATCAGGTATCGGAGATATGGTTGTGTCCATGTTTCTTTGATTGCCATGACTTGCATCAGGTTGACCACTGCGACCTCTGTGTCGAGTTTTTCTGGTCCTTCCTGTCCTTCGGGTAGCGCAGCCCCCGAGTGTTCTGCTTCTTCAAGTGATCCCTTGGCTAATTTCCTTTTGATGGATGGCACACAGATCTGTTCGAGGAACACACCTGGTGGCACCCGCGCGCAGGTGGAGCCGATGTTGGTGAGTCTGTCGGCCTCTTCGTTGCTTTCTCTTCCAACATGCCGAAGCTCGCAGTCGTCAAAGTCTCCTTCGAGTGAGTTGTAGAGTGCGCGGTACACAATCATGTTGGCGGCGTGCGTGTCGCACTCGTTCATTGTCTGCTGGACGACGAGATTTGAGTCGCCGTAGATGACTAAGCGCGTTGCGCCGTAGATCTTGGCCATCCTCGTGTCTTGGATGAGGGCCTTGTATTTGGCTTTGTTATTGGAAGCTCGAAATTTCATTCGGAGGACGTATTTCATCTTTCGCCCTGCGGGGACGTTATTATGACCCCGGCTCCTGCTCCTGCCTCGTGCTTGGACCTGTTGAAGTGCATCGTCCATGACTGTGTCATGTCCGGGGTATCCGGCAGCTGCAGTTCCATCCAGTGGACGAGGAAATCCGGAAGGACCTGGGACTTGATCGCATGGCGCTTCTCATAGACTATGTGTAGAGGTGATAGCTCAATACCCCACAGGGCCACGCGTCCTGTGGCCTCCGGGTTGTTCAGGATGTTGTTCAGGGGTGCTTCGTTGACGACCATCACCTGATGCTCCTGGAAGTAGTGGCTCAGCCGACGAGCCGTCATGAACACGCCGTAGGCGAGTTTCTGGTAGTGAGGATACCTCTGCTTTGTCGGCGTCAATACCTCGCTGAGGTAGTAGATTGGGCGTTGGACCCCATGGGTCTTGCCATCTTTGGGTCGCTCAACCACGAGCACGGTGCTTATCACCTGATGTGTAGCTGCTATGTATAGCAGTAGATGCTCGCGCTCCCTTGGCGTGACCAAGACGAGCGAGGTGGAGAGTAGCTGCTTCAGATCTTCGAATGCGTCATCTAATTCGGGCGTCCAATCAAATTTGTCTGCCTTGCGTAGCAGCTGATAGAAAGGCAGGGATTTTTCGCCCATGCGGCTGATGAACCTGCTCAACGCCACGATCGCCCAGCGAGCTGCTGGACGCCTTTGAGATTCTTCGGTTTCTCCATGGCCATTATGGCTCGGATTTTCTTCGGGTTCGCCTCGATCCCTTGTTTTGATTACTATGTCGTCGACATAAACTTATATGTTGCGGCCGATCTGGTTCTTCAGGCATGCCTACATGCACCGCTGGTACGTGGCACCTGCGATCTTTAGCCCGAAGGGCATTGTGTTGTAGCAGAACACTCCGAACGGCGTGATGAACTCCGTTTTCTCCTGATCTTCGACCTTCAGCCGAATCTGATTGTAGCCTGAGTAGGCATCGAGGAAGGAGAGTTTCTCGCATCCTGCAGTCGAATCGATGATCTGATTGATCCGAGGAAGAGGGAAGTGATCCTTCGGGTAGTGCTTGTTCAGCGATGTGAAGTCTACGCACATCCATAGGATGTCCGTGTCCTTTTTAGGGACCATCATGGTGGTGGCCAGCCACTCGCTCTCCTTGATCTCTCCGATGAAGTTAGTGTCGAGCAGTTTGTTGACCTCGACTCCGATGGCTTCAGCCCGTGGCTCGAACAGTCGTCGGATGGACTGTTTGACGGGCTTGGCGTTTGTAAATATGTTAAGTGCGTGCTCGGCGAATTCTCTGGGAACTCCTGGCATGTCCGCAGGACACCAGGCGAAGATTTTCCAGCGCTCACGGAGGAATTCGATGTGCGCGCTTTCCTATGCGGGGCTGAGGTCGTTGGTGATCAGCGTCGTCTTGGAGGCGTTTGTCGGGTGGACCTGCACCTTCTTTGTGTTGACTGTGGACTCAAAGGACATGTCAGGTGCGTTCTTCCTTGAGACTAGGGGTGCCCCGTTATCTGTCACCTCTCGGACCCTTATGAGCTCCTCCTGCATGCCGAATCACTCGGAGATTCTATTGAAGTCCCTCTCGCAGTGATACGATCGGGTGAAGCTCTCGTGGACCGTGATGACGCCCCTAGGTCCTGGCACCTTGAGTAGCAGGTACGCGTAGTGCGGTACTGCCAGGAACCGTGCGAATGCCACGCGCCCGAGGATGGCGTAGAATTGTGATGGCCAGTCCACCACTTCGAACTCGAGTCGCTCACACCGAAAGTTATCGGTCTTGCTGAAGATGACGTCGAGTCGTATCTTTCCTAGGGGGAATATGCCCTTCCCTAGAACGATGTCGTGGAATGTTGTGTCAGATTGTTCCAGGCTGCACAGCGGGATCCGCATTGTTGCTAAGGTGCTAGAGAACATCAGATTGATGCCGCTGCCGCCGTCCATGAAGACACGGCTCATATCGAACCCTCCGATCTGCGCCTCGAGCACCAGGGAAGCATGACCTGGGCGAGGGATCTGGCGGAGGTGATCCGAACGGCTGAACGTGATGCAAGACTCCGAACCGATGAGGTACTCAAGGATGGCGGGTGGAGCGGTCACAGCCAAACTGACCTGCCGGGTGATTTTATTTTGCACCATGTTTGTTGGGTGCCCTTTTTGGATCATCAGTGACCCTTTCGGCATGGGGTACCCGTTTTTGCCATTGTTCTGCGCAGGTGCGATTGGGTGATTCGAAGGTCCCACAGGTGGTGGTGGAGGAGCTCTGTGGGTGATGTCACCTGGTGCGGGTGCGTTCCCATACCCAGCGTTCGGGGCTTGTTGCCTCATCTGGGAGATGCTCTCGTTGAGTTTCTGGAAATCGTGGCAGTCTTTGAGCATGTGGCTTTGCCTTCTTTTTACCATCTTGCTTGTCGATGTAGAAGTGGATGGTGCATGGGCCCGACAACTTGTCGTATCCCGAGGGTCCGTCGTCGCGGCCGCGGCGTTGCCATGACTGCGCTGGGCGTCCTCCATCGCGGAAGTTGTTTCCACGGTATCCGCCGCTGCTGCGGTTGCCTTCGCTGCGGCGGTCGGCGTAGCCAGCCGCGACCATGTCGGGTCCGTCGCGATCGTCGTAGACGCGCGATCTTCACTTGCTACGGCGTTCACGTCGACGGCCGTAGTCATCTTCCTCCTCTGAGTGTGCTCGGTGGACGGAGTCCTCACCATCTGCCCACCTGTTGGCGATGTCCATGAGGTGGTCGTGTGGCTTGGGCTTGACATGCCCAAGTTCTTCCATGAAGTCTTGGCGTTTGACGCCGTCCTTGAAGGCGTCGATTGCTCTCTCCTCAGAGATATGCGCCACGGAGTTCTTGGTGTTGGACCATCATAATATATACGAGCAAATGGATTCGCCCGTTCGCTAGGTACAGGCCCTCGGCTATTCGATCGAGGCTGGCCTCTTGCTGGTGCCCTTGAAGTTTTGGATGAAAGCGTCGCCGTTCCTCTCGACGGATGGATCCCGAGGATAGGCTGAGCGATCCGGTCATGTCATTGCGCATGAAGGCATTGCAGTGATGTTTTTTTCCGCGCCGTAGCTTGACGGACGGCAGGTGGTCGCTGAGCCATGCCTTGGGGTCCTGTGTGCCGTCAAACTTCGGAGTGTTCGAAGGAAGCTTGAAGTTCCACAGCATCCACGTCCGCCAAACGGATCTTCTGAAGCACCGAGCTCCGCAGAGTTCTCCTTCTTCATCGTCCTCTTTGGATATGGATGAGCATACGTGCTTGGCACGTGCCTTGTCGATCTTGCGTTGGGTGAGCTCGCTTCGAGCGTCATAGTCGCGGCTGTGATGCCGTGAGCTCTTGTGCCTTCAAGGTAGGTCGTATTCTTCCTCGTCGGATGAAGGTGTGGGACTGCGGTTGAACCTGATCGCAGCCTTCTTTTTTGGCTCCGTAGGAGCTTCTCTGTGGAGCGCAGCTCCAACGAGTCCGAGTCCGGCTAGTGCTGAGTTGTGCATGGCCCTTTTCGGGTCCCCCACCGAAGGTGTATGGGACGCAAGGTATGTGGTGGCTGCCATGATCGCAACTTGCGGTGTCTTTGGGATGACGTTGCCGTTGGCATCCATCTCCATGAAGGACGTGTTGAGGGTTCGGGTCACCTCGTGACGTGCAATGGGGTCCATGTTCTCTACGCGAGAACGATGTTTGTTGGCGTTGTTGTCGTGCGAGCTGGAGCCGCCCATGGAGGAGAGCGCAGCTCGCCACGCACTGGACTCCGAGGCCGCTTGCTTGCGTTGGTCAAGTACCTCTTGCATCTTCACCTGCTTTTTGTGCTCTTCGACGAGGAGAAGGTGGTACACCATCAGTAGGTCCCGTGAGGCACCCACAGGCAGGATCTTGTTGCCTGCCACGGCTTCACGTGCTTGGGTCCATCCTTCCTCACTGAGGTGGATTACTCGACTGGGATCGGTGTCTTCCTCGTTGGGCGAGGGGACTGGTTCCTCCTGTTTTCGATGTTTCTACCCTGCGGGTTGGGTGGCGGGTTGGGTTGTTCGTGATCCACATCGCTCTGGATGACTGCGGCGCATTGGTAGCGTCCATAGGTTGGATAGCTGCTGCCGCAGCTTTCGGATCCGGAACCGTAGGTCCCATCATCCGATGGTAGATCGCACAGATCTGAGTTGCAGTTGTTGCTGTCATAGGACTCATCTGTCGATGGTGATGTGCGTAGCACGGGGTGCAGGGCCCACGAGGCGGGCCTGATTGATGGCAGTGGCACCCGCTCTGGGAGGCGGAGAGTGTCGGTCTGTCCCTCCTGGAAGCAGAAGCTCCCAAACAGGATCTCGAGTCCGTCGCCTACGGGCTCGAAGTCCTTCATGGTGGCTGGCAATTGGGCGGTGAAGTCGAAAGCGCCGAAGAGGAGATGGCTCTCCGTCTCCGAAGAGTTGTAGATCGCTTTGGTTGGAACCATCACGATCGCACAATCAGCGCCCCTAGTTCCCACAGACGGTGCCAATTGACGAGGTTTAATCTCATCAATGCCCATTGTTATGAGCTTGGGTTTTGGAGAAGATGGGGATGCTGGAGATCGCGGAACGGTTAGAAAACAAGCAACGCGGGGACATGAGGTTTACCCAGGTTCAGGCCCTCAGAGGTAAAACCGTACTCCTGCTTGTCTGCTCTTGATTACAGCGGAACCGAAAGTTACAGGGGTGCGCAGATGTAATCTGGTGTGGAGGTGTGTATGCGGTGGTATGCGAAGTGCCCTCCTCGTCGTGTCCTCCTAGCCTTTATATAGAGGTAGGAAGGTCCGGGCACAGATCGAGTCGGTTACAGGTTTAGGGTTTTCCCCTTTGAATATTCTATCTAATCTATTCTTGCTCTCCAAGGATCTGAAGACGTCATGGGCTTGGGCCACCCGAAAGTCTTCATGGGCTGTGTATATTCTCGTGGGCCTTCCTTGGGCTGGACCAGGTATGCTAAGGTCGTGTACCAGTGGGGTATAACCATGTCAAGAGTGCCGCAAGAGGAAGCCAAGGCATATACTAGAGGGCTATTGCATGTTATATGCCTACTATTTCGCTGACAATCCAACCCATGGCGAAGTGACACTTCGGCTGTGTTTCGAGATGAACAATAACTTATTCGTGAAGCTGGTGGTAGGCGTCAGGGAGTTTGACGACTACTTCGTGTGCAAGAAAGACTGCAGCGAAGTGTTAGGTTTTTCCTCAATTCATAAGTGCACTGTTACTTTGAGGATGATTGCATATGAAGCTCCCGCTGATACACAAGACGACTACCTACGCATGGTCGGGTCCACAACCATTGAGTCTATCAATAGGTTCTCCAGGATAGTGGTGGCAGTGTTTAGACCCACCTACCTAAGAACACCCAATGAAGAAAACATAACTCGGATGATGCAACAAAACGAGGCAAGAGGATTTCCTTGGAAACATCGATTGCATGCACTGTTCATGGAAGAACTATCCATTTTCTTGGCAAGAAGTGTACAAATTTCATTAAAGATCATACAGTGTCGTACTTGAGGCTATGGTAGATGAAGATCTGTGCATTTGGCACGATGTCTTCGATATGGCAAGATCTTACAATGACATCAACGTGTGGTACTTGAATGTGTTTGTCAAACTTGTTGAAGGATAAGCTCCAATGTGTAACTATGAGGTCAATGTCCACTGATACACCAAGGTATACTACCTAGCGGATTGAATCAATCCAATATGGTCGATATTTATGAAGACAATCTCAAACCCTATTGTGAGGAAAATATATTGGGTTTTTCAGTGCTAGGAGGCCTGTAAAAAGATGTCGAGCGAGCATTCGGTGTCCTCCAAGCTCGGTTTGCTATTTTCCTGTACCCCGCTCTTATCTAGTCGAAAGAACATATGTGGGAGTTCATGAATACATGTGTGATCATCCACAACAAGATCATTAAGAGTGGGCGTGCTACTCCAGTGGTTGACAATGAACTGTATCACTAACAGGGTCTTATTACGGCAGCTTATCACCAGGTGATGCCCGAGTTTGTTGCTTTCATCACCATGCGCCAGGAAATCTGGGATGCAAATACTCATCACCAATTGGAAGGCGATCTAGTAGAACGTTTGCGGATGTTCAAAGGAAACACCTAGTTTTGTATGTACAAAATTGTGGTTCAAAACTTGCCGAATTTATCTTATCGATCTTGCCTTATTGAATTTGTTGAATTTTTAATTTATTTATGATAAACAATTATCCAAAAAATATTATTATGTTTGTGAATCAAAACGTTTGGGGGTCGTATTAGGGGCGCATATCATGGGTGAGGCATAGTGCAGGCACACCCCCTCCCACCACACAGTGCAAAAACAGCTGTTGTCGGACGTCGTATGGGGGGACAGATGGAGATGATCTAAGAAATACACCAGTTTATTAGCATATGTGACTGAAGTGGATGGGATGCCATTGAGAACCATGTGCTGAAGCAAAACATGGTAAAATCGAAGGAGAAATTTGAGAATTAAGCTTGGATTAAATTGGAAAAGGTGGAAAAGGAGAGGAACCTGATGATAGAGGAAAAAATAGGATAAAAAAAGAAATGAACTGAAGTAGAAAAACAAAAGGTTACAATACATGTTGCTTGATCTTCCGAAGCTAGTGATACAAACAAGAAAAACTGAGGACGGTAATCAAAATTTGTGAAGAATGAAATGTTTTCGGTTGAATCTTGTTGAGCATGTGTGTCTAACCAAACCTAGGGTTTGTATACATCTAGATGTAATTTTATTTAAGTTGTTATATAAACTAGTCTAAAATAGAGTTGCAATTTTAGGTAAAAGTATAACTGCGTTAGGAAAATGAAACAAAAAACTAATAGACCGACCATATTGAGAGCACTGCTGGACAGATGGTTCTAAACAGCATATAGTGCTAACGCTCCTAATGCGTTTGTCTACTGTTGCCCGTGGTGATGGACTTAGGCTATCTCCAACGGGCCAATCTATTTTAAACATGGAATGTGCTTGAATCAATCCGATATAAGATATGGTCTTTTTTGCCCAGTGTGTTGGGTTGCCTCCAGCGGACCGACCCATTTAACCTTCCCCACTGTCAAGGATTCAATTGTCAAGTTTCATGCACTAGTCAACGCAACCAAAAGTCCGAACTGATGGAAAGGACTAGTGCAATCTACTTATACACTTCAACACCCCCTCTCACGTGTGACGGAGAGAAGTCAGCACGTGCAACCAAAAGAGAGCGACGGCGCGTGAAACTCACGTATGACTCACACAGAGGGGTCTACAACAATTTTAGGATAAATTGCGAAAGCCAGGAATCGAACTCGAGACCTTAGGCTCTGATACCATGTCAAGCTTCATGCACTAGCCAACGCAACCAAAAATCCGAACTGATGAAAAGGACTAGTGCAATCCACTTATACACTTCAACATCAATGTCGCTAAATAGGATCAACGTCGCTTCGGCTGACTTCCTACCCGGCCGATCCATTTCTCGTGTTTTGCCGACGGTCTCCCATCCGTGGGCTACTGATTGGCACGCGCGCGGCTAGTTTGGTCTTCCACCCGTCGTGGGCTATAAGACGAGGTGGACGGCCAAACCTAGCTAGCCACCACAAATGTCTCGCGTAGGATCAACGCCTGGGTCAGGATGAGCACGCACCGCTGTTCCTGTTGGAAGACATGGAGGCGATCGCCTACGTGGAGTCTTTGGAACGGGAGGCTGAGATGCCTGTGGAGGCGCGCGTGGCCATGGCGGCGTAGGGTGCGGTGGCTACAGTGGAGGTGCCACCGCACCTTGCGCCACCATGGCTATACGCGTTGCCTCCGTGGCGTTTCCGGTCAGACAGCCTAAAGTTGGGCCATTAATGGATCGACTTGGACGCCTTGGTTGTTTGGATTGATCCGTTAGGGCTAGTTTTCACGGTCTGTCTATCCTTTAAAACATTACAGACAGACTGGTCAAATCCGTCGGCCCTATAACTTCATCCAAACATAAACGCCAATAGTTTCACACAAATGTCACAATATTCCAAAAACTCGTTGCAAATACTCTGGCAGCAAAAAACAACAGAGGAATCAAAAACAGCCTAGCGAAAAAGTGACAAAAACAACTCCACTGTTGCAAGTCTTATCAATCATCTATAGTAAGTACCCGCATCAGAACAAGACTGATAGTGCCGGACGAATTAAGCGGCCGGATGTGCATGTGTACTGATCATCGTATTAGCGACCGCGCAAAGTGCGATTCCGACAGTAATGGCCAAAGGACGGGTTCTTATCATTAATCCAGTGACCTCGTCTCTTAATGCAGCGTACGTCCACGTGGCGGGCGTTGGCGTGGTCGGGGTTCCAGGGCCAATGCACGCAGAGAAGATAGAGCTGTAAATCCGCGCTTATTGCTGCAGCTGTCACCTCCCCAATCGTCTTTTTTTTAGCCTCCGTTGAACATTCAGAAAGACACCCCTCGTTTCACTAGATGCATAGAGAGACCCTCGCTCGCTTGGCCATTACTCATTTCACTGCGTTTGCCATTTACTTAGGTGATTGCGATAATCTCATTTGCACAATCTGGTTTTGTCAATTTTATTCTTTGAGTGATTTTTTTCTTCTACCAAATTATTAGTAGATGTTTTGGATCTTTTAATGTGGAATATATACGGACTGAAATGAGTGTATAGACACACTAAAACACATCTATATACATGTGACTAAAAAAATGCCAGAACTTCTTATACTTCTAAACGAAGAGAGTGTATAAATAAGTTCAGCGTAGGCATCACAACTGAGAAACTGTGAACCCCAAAAGGGAAAGCTATAGGCACATTTAGTAGCCATGTTAATACCCATCCATCCCTAAATACATACGGTATAAATTTAGTTAAAATATCATTGTTTTCCAGTTTAACCAATTATATATTTATATACAAAGATGTGAAGATCCACAATAGCAAATCTTTATCAATGGATCCATCATAAGATATATCAATGAGCACGCTCCATGTTGTTTTAAAGTATGCCGGTTTCGGATTAATGGCTACTTGTTTCCACACCACTCCTTGTTTTTTAAAAGTATATTGGTTTTAGGTTTTTAAGACTT
Organism: Avena longiglumis; assembly: GCA_030063025.1. Taxonomy (NCBI): domain Eukaryota; kingdom Viridiplantae; phylum Streptophyta; class Magnoliopsida; order Poales; family Poaceae; genus Avena; species Avena longiglumis. Next base: position 368,482,458 of record CP125978.1, read on the forward strand.
ATGCATTCTTTCCCACTTTGTGAGTATTTTTTCGAAATATATATATGCAATTTTCATGTGTGGTTTGAAAAAAAAGTATATTGGTTTTTGATTAATGGCTATTGTTTCTGCATTATAATTAACTGATATCTCTAGCCTCATACTCGGTCGATTTGATCGATTCTTACATATTTTAAGGCAAGTGTAAGAAAGAGCTAATTACCACTAGTTGAGGGGCTGACTGAGACTTGTTAGCCACTGCATCTGCCAGCTGAAACACAGGGACCCTCCACACATTCCAGCCAGCCCTACCTCACATGATCACACCTAAAGGGCCAAATCCAATCTCGCAGCAAAAGTACGATTATATACACAAATGCTCCTACATATCCACCTATCATTCGCTCTATATATATGGATTAGGAAAATTTGCAGGACGCACAAAGGAGGACGGGGAGAAAGGGACACGCAAACTTCAGGCACAAGTCCTACGCAAATTGCTCCCCTAGCTTGCTTGTCTTCAAAGAACCATTCACACACGTACCTATAGTTAGTTGCACTACACCGAGAAGAATCAAACCCAAACCTTCGTCCCAGATTAATCACCGTCCCTGGCATCTTCCTCCTCTTACGCCTCGATCGATCTTGGCACGCGCGCTGCTAATTAATGGCGCACCTCCTCTGCGGCGGTCCGGCGGCGCGGAGGGCCCAGCAGGAGACGTCCGTCGTGGAGAGCCATTTCCAGGGCTTGCTCGACGACGCGATGGTCGACGACGACAGGTACCGCGCATTGTGCGGCGCGTTCGGGTACCTGCAGCAGCAGGAGTGGCCGGACCTGAGCAGCGCGTGCTACGCCGGCTTGGGCGCGCCGCCGCCGGCTGCGGCACAGGAGACCAGCAACGGCGGCAACTCCTTCTCCTGCAGCGGCAGCGCCAGCAGCGGCGATGGTGGCGGCGGCTCTAGGAAGAGAAAACCAGACGCGCATCCCGACGCAAAGGTGAAAGATTTATGTGTGCGTACGGTGCGGCGACAGCTGAGTACTTTACTCCGGTACTTGTGCACTGCTAGTGTCTTTGACTGACATGAGTGCGTTGTGTTTGCAGAAGACTCTGTCCCAGGGTGATTGCAAGAGGGCGAGGGGGAAGCAGCAGGAGCTGTGTGATCCTGATCAGAATGCAGGAGGGGCAGGGAGAGGGAAGCCGGAGAGGCCGAAGGCGTGCACCAGGAAGAAGCCGGAGGTGACGACCGCCGGCGAGCGGACCGACTACATCCACGTCAGGGCCCGCCGTGGGCAGGCCACGGACAGCCACAGCCTCGCCGAACGGGTGCGGAGGGAGCGGATCAGCGAGCGGATGAGGTACCTGCAGGAGCTGGTGCCCGGGTGCGACAAGGTCACCGGCAAGGCCGGCATGCTCGACGAGATCATCAACTACGTCCAGTCCCTGCAGAAGCAAGTCGAGGTACGTACGCCGCTGCTTCTTCTGCCTTCTCTCCTCACGTCAGTGTTAATCAGGGATTGCTGTGTTCGTCAGATGCTGATGCTTCTTCTTACCCTTGGGTGCAGTTCTTGTCCATGAAGATCGCCGCCTCCAACCCGGTGGTGAACTTCAACATCATGGACGACCTCTTCGGCGGCAGGCGGATGAACCCTGCCATGACGCTGCCGGCGCACGGGCTGCTGGACCCGTCCTGCCTCCCGATGAGCACCATGCAGCAGATGCAGCACCCGCCACCTGCTGGGTTCGGACTGGAGATGCTCGTCGGCAACCAGTACCCGCCGGCGCAGAGCGCGGCTGCCACGCCGGTGACGGTGTCCGCCGGCGCATCGGTCGAGTCATGCCTCAACGTAGGTGTCTGGAAATCAGTTTCGCCGTCGGCAGAGTGTATGATGGTTCATGCCGTTCTGAACTTCCTTCTTCTGTATTTTTGTTGCAGGTGAGCGGAGCTGCTGCTTGGGGCAACATTGGCTCCCAGAATTTGTTCACCGGGTTTGATGCGCAGTTCCAGTCAGTACAAAGTGAGTAGCCGCTACTGTGAGTCCAAACTTGCAGGGTTACTTTGGTCTGGTTCTCATGTGAATGAACACAAATACAGTCAGTTAGTGAAAGAAAATACAGAGTATAATATGTATAAGAAGGTTACCGTTCCGAATAGTAGTCCTCGCCGAAAACAAGTACCTCAACGAATATATAGTTAGTACGAATCTGGGTATAGTGGAAGATGCATACTCGCATAGGTATAGTTAGTTAAGCACAGTAAGCATGCATGTGTCATGAACTCATGACACGATGAAACTTGAATAAAACTGCTTCGCTGGTCATGTAATCCACTGTTAAGACTGAAGAGAGTCCTTTCTGTACTACTACAACTTCAGTGCATCATTTTCCCTGAATCCAGCTGTTACTTTCCCTTGCAGGTGACTGTTTGCTAGACAACCTCAAAATGGAAATGTAAGAAGGATTAATCATCATTCCTGGGGTTTTAACTACATCAATACTTGTGGCTGAAGATTCTTTATTCATGGCAACTGTACTAATGCAGTATATATTTCTGTCAGCAATGAAAAATAGAAGTACATTTGTGTGAAGTTAAATACTATATTTTTGTTACTGTACCAATGCATAAGCAGTCTGCAATCCCCTTCAATACCAATGGATCAGATTACAGACATAGCACTTAGAGTACAATATTCTCAGTACCTTGTTCAGAAAGAATCTTACTACAAACAAACCGATAACAATATACACACACGTTATCCTTCTCACTACCTTGTTAAGAAAAATCTTACTAGAAACAAATCCATAACAATATACACGCACTTTATCACATTATAAATTGAAATTGCAACACCAAACCAAAGCACCTCTGTCTCCTACTTGTCCTCCACCCCTTAAAGCACAGACTGTTCACCAGCTTCTGCAAAGACATGATTAAACCTTACTTGCAAAGTAAAAGATAATTCGTCTGCCCTTCATCACTGACAAACACTTCTGAACAGGAATAAGTGCACCCTGATCACCCTCCAGCAAGGTACATTGTTTCAGAATTTCCATGAGTACTACTCAAATGTAGTACTGTACAACTCTTAAACCATCAAATATGTTTTGCCATGAGAAAGCAAAGATAACTTTGATGTCGTTGTGACTCGATCGACAAAACTACAGTAAACCATTGTTTATCAAGTGGATATTTGCCCATCACCAAACATCATACTACTGTCTAATTTCGATTTTTTTTTTCATCGTCATCATCAGTGCGAAAAGAAAAATGAGCCCTTTTTTCCAAGTGCAGATTTTCTGTGAGGAAGACCAGGATGGCAAACTTGTTGAGAAACGGCTTTATTCGTTTGCCCGTAACTATTGTGAAAAAAAATCCAGACAACTAGACGCTGCTAGAATTGACCACATGCATCTAACAATTCATGTCAATATGGGCATACACACATGCACATGGTAAGCTTGGCACTAGCACTTGCATCTGGTAACGGTCTTTATTTCGCGCAATGCTTGTGAACTACCAAGAAACAAGAACATGAACTAACCTCTGCCTGGAACAATGATAACTGGTGCTGCTTTACAGTTGTGGAAGCAATATTCACTGACACTTCCCTGCAACACACTACAGTAAAAACGCAAAGTTACAGATGCACTTGATAATGAATCTTCAATTCATACACGGCAATAAAATATGACCATACATCAAATGGTGGAAGCAACATAGAACATTTCTTAGTGCATGTTGTGATTTCAGAACAAATAATCGAGCATATTCTCTGAAAGAGCACTCTAGCTGATGTTGTTCTCATGCATTAGGTGAAGCACACCTAGCTAAAATCCCAAAAAAAGGCTTCTATATTTGTTTTTGTTCTACTGGTCAACCAGGCCTGATTCTTGAAACAACGAACTGGATCATGGGCTTAGCAGTCTCAATTTCACAACAAACTGGAAAAGTAGAAGATCCAAATACTGAAATATGAACACACGTATACTTGCTTTTTATATGGTGAATGTGAGAAATTCATATGCTCACAAATCAAGTATGTCATGCAATTGACCTATATAATTATGCCAATATTCCAAAGAAGACATGTAAATGGAACAAGAACAACAAAAGAACTTTGGCAGTACACCTTTGATGAACTCCCATATGAAAACCTTATCATGATAGGATAATAGTATAATTATGACTTCTAATGACAGATACTTTCTACTTACAAAATTAACCAAGACAATGAACTACAAAGCTAACTATCAGGTCCTTGGGTTATCAAAAGTCGCTGCAATTGGAACAGAACTGTTGTTTGGGAGTCAGATACCTCTGAACAAGGCCTCTACCACGTGTTCCAAGAATGACGGCTGCTGGCTTCAATCGTTCTGCTTCTCGGCAAATAACCTTGCCAGGATCCCCTTCAACAATACGTGCCTTGGTATGGACCTTGTAAAATTACCAATCATAGGAACATGTGTCAATGCCTTATGCAAACCATTGAAAAGAAACAGAGCATATAGGATTTCACACATATGCACACTGCGCAAGAAATAATCTGCATAAGTTTCAACGAGAGGTGCTCATAGCATCACCGTAGGCCTGTAGCACTGCATTTTAATCTTGGAAGGCAATACACGAGCCACGCAAACGAATCCATTACACAAGTGCCCCTTTGCGAGAAAAACAGTAATTACACATAGAGGTAACAGATCATACCAGTGACGCCTTGAACGCCTCAATGGCCAAATTGTCCATTAGTTCCTGACTTTTGTCATATACCAGGTCATTATGCACACCTACACAAATTGAACGTCACGTTCAGGCCTAGTTTCAGTCGAGAACAAAATTTCAGGGGGAGCTGAGTATCCTGCATGTTCAGTTTACAATGTTCAGAATTTCAGATGCTTGGACGTATCTCACACAAATCAGAATCCGACGAAACGCCCTTGGATTTCCACACTGCAATTCCCCTAGATGTTCTGGTTCTATCTGCTCCTTGTAATTGCCAACCATGTTATCGCAGTAACTGGTTTACATCTACTCCTCCGTTAGTAATAAGTATACACAAAAACCAGTAAAGCAGTTGGAGAATATGTACCGATCGACAACGACAGTATTGGCGACAATCTAACAAACTAGGATTATCAATTGACCACCACGATGATTAGGGAACCTAATTGATTAAATTGCATCAGAAAATATCTACCAGCGCGAGTGATTTTCCCCCGTGGGACGTCGATAGGAGTAAACTGTACAGAAAAGATAGTAGTAGTACACAGGTTTCATCGGAGGATCGATGAGGACAGGGATGGACTGACTCAACTGGAGACGGCGTGGACGAGGTGGACGGTGTCGGCGATGCGCGCGAGGTGCGCGAGCGCCCAGTCGAAGGCGTGCTTGGAGTTGGGCCCGAAGTCGACGGCGACGAGGAGGTCCCTGCCGCGGCGGCGCTCCCCCGTCTCGCGCTCGAGCTCCGGCGCCGGGTCCGGCACCACCGGGATGAGCCGCGGCAGCAGCACCTCCCTCCAGCTGTACTCCTCCACGTCCTCCTCCACTGTCTCCATGGGCCCGGCTCCGGCCGCCGCCGAGGGAATCCAAGAGCGCTCTTCCTGTGCTGTGCTGTGCTGCGCTGTTCTGCGTCGTACTACTGCTTATCTGGCACTGTGGCAACGTTAACCACAGGACAGCGTCTGCAGAGTATTTTGGCGTGGGTTTATTAAGTAAGTACTTTTTTCTTTAGTGTATATTGGTTGGTGATCCCACTAGCTCTGCCCGGGTTTCGTGCACGCGTGATTCACTCGGAGTCGTCCTCGTCTAAACTTTGAATGTTCCAGGAGGAGAAGCAGACTTGTGCTTCACGAAGAGGACGAATTCTACTACTACCATAGCCTACGAGCTGAGCAGTGTATATGCACGGGCAGCAGATGAAACGAGGACGCATGTAAAAATGGAGAGCTCACGAGACAATTTACGGCTGGCTTTCCGTATCACCACTCTCTAGCTACGGCTATATATACGATCAAATGGTTAAACGCCGCCATGTGACGTGATGCAGAGAAAGGAAGACCACGAGTAAAATGCATCAGCAGTCCTTGAACTCATTGATTATGTCTAAAACAGTCCTGGAACATAGAAAATGCCTCAAAACAGTCCTAAAACTTGTCATGGATGTCCATATACGGTCCTGGATACGTATTACGGTGACGTGGCAATGGCGATGGTCTTGTGATGGCGCACCAGGGTGGCCTAGGACGGGTGGGCATCCTCACATCCTATGAAAAAATTATCAAAGCCCCCTGCAATTATTCTGACCAGCATAAGTGTATTCTTTCGTCTTAGATAGTGTTAGAACAGTCTCTGTCACCGACTACTTTCCGACGACACCAGCGACAAAGTTTCGACGAGATGCGCACGTACTGAATAAGTCCAAGCTAGCTCTCCTTATTTTGCACATACGACTGCTAGCTAATAATTGACAACTATCGATCAGCAGCTAGTACTACTTACACGCACGCACGTAACACAGGAAGCAATATTTTTTGGATTGCCACAAATGATTATCGCTCATGTATCTTTATTTCTCAACTTTACGGTTGTGGTCTGGTACTCTTACAGAGGTCTGATCATATGTATATATATATGCTAGCTACTAGTACACCACGTTGTCGACTTCATAGCCAAAATAACTCGGTGACTAATTCTAATCCTACTCGGTTACATGCATGTGTATCCAACTGAACACACATTTTTCGATAAAAGGCGTTTTATTACTTAAAAGTCTTAACCGAACACACATAGGTCAATTACTAGGAAACCTATACGTAAACGACTCGTATACTGCGGAGCGCGCGGTGTCATGCCGGCAATGTCGGGATTAATTCCAACAGATAGGAGATCAACAATTCCTTGCCGCAGACTCCTATCTAAGATCTCCAAAATGTTTCATTATACATGTCGCACATTAGTGTTCATATACCCCCATATATTGATGTAGTTGTTGCAAAGGGAATAAACGAGTCAACACTTGGAGATGGTATTCAGAGCCGAGGGCTCTAATTAATTGCATGGACCAGCCGCTAAGTAAATTGCAGTTTTGAATTATTTTAAATTCATACCGTACTTTTCTTGATCTGGTGCCGGGTTATGTACAGGAACTGTTGCACGGTGTTCTAGATTTACGTGCAAATAGGAACGGTGGACTCGTATATGTCTTCTATCGGACTAGAATTGTAAAATAAATGTTTGCTGCTGAATACGGTTTCTACTCTGAGATTATAAGCATATTAAACTGCTCTCAAATTTTTAATAGCTTATTGATTAATATTTGCTCGTCTACTTGTTCTTCTGCAGGATTTACCTGTAGTATATAGAGCAAAAGAAGTCTGCATATACGGTGAACTGGAGAGCTGAATGTCAAGATGTAACGGATTAAATCGCAGTACATGGGAAACTGCATACAGAGTTCTATGAATTATTCAGTCGTGTATGGAAATAATTTGTAAAGTTGTACATTTTACTTGTAAAGTACAGTCCCATCAAATAATATAAGCGATACTTTTTCTATATAGTTTACTACTCCCTTCGACCCAAATTAGTTAGCACCCCTCTAGATATATTTTAGTACAAATTATCACAATAAATTAATTTTATATAATAATAAAAACACTTCCAATTAAAACACAATAAATCGAGTCAACGTTGGTAGAGACAAAGCGTCATAGAGGTACAACGTTTTGTAAAACAAGAGTTCAGGGGGTTTGGAGAATTTTATCGTGGAATACGAGGCGACATGACCGTCATGGGCCACATGGTGCACCGTCATGAGGCCACCGCCATTGCCACGTCACCGTGTATACGACGTGAACGTATATGGACATCCATGACAAGTTCCAGGACTGCTTTGAGGCATTTTCTATGTTCCAGGACCGTTTTAGACATAGTCAATAAGTTCAAGGACTGCTGATGCATTTTACTCGAAGACCACGAAGAAAGTCTGGCAGACGCTTAGCCGGGCCCCACCGGCACTCGAACTGGGCCCCACGGCGCAGTAACGCATCGTCTGCCGTACGATTGCCTTCTAAAAGGCGAGGAAGATTCAGCGGCTCGATCGCCAGTCGGCACGCCACGCAAGCCAGGACGAAGGCAGCGGGCAGCTTGACAGTGACGGGGACGGGGAAGAGTATGGAATTGCTTCTCGTCGTCGGGCGTGGGAACTCACTCAGGCCTTGTTTACTTCTCCGGTATTTTTATTCACAAAAAGACGCGAAGATATGCGGAGATTTGGTGTTCGTCCAATACTCTCAAATCCCCTCAAATTCCTTCCCCAAAAATACTCTACCATGATGGAGAGTTTTTAATCTAGTCAAAAATACACTAGTATGGACGGGATTTGTGGGGATTATCCCTCAAAACCCGCATAGTAACGACCTCGCGAAATTAGGGATACAAAATAATCCCCTTCCATTCCCTGAAATACCCTAGAAGTAAACAAGGCCTCAGGATTATCGATCGATCCAAGAAGCCAACTCCCACAATCGTCAGAAAATAATAAGAAGAAAAATGGCCATCCGCTTCGAGTATCTCGTGATTGGCTAAATAAACCCTCCTCGAATCCTCCTCCTCCTAAAATCGTCACTCAGCGCCGAAACGTGCTGGAAGATCGACCAAAGTGATCTCTGTCCCCCGGACGGACAGCGAAGATACACGCCAGAATACTTGGAATATCTGGGAACCAATCAAAACCACGGTGAGAAACATGCCACGATATCGATGCTCATCTTAGAAAAGAAAATGATCGGATCGGAGCATGGCCATATTCGCAGCAAAAATCCTTGAAATATTCAAAACAGATCCCGTAATGTGGAGGATAAGCGGATACATTACCCACATGATAAGATCACAGCCTTGCCAGGACGACAGGCAAAATGGCGACCATCAACCACCAACATTAAGCGCCTGCCAGCGTTACCAATCTAGCATGGACGCAGTTGGCTAACAATCTCCATATAACATCATCCACAAGGCAGTGATATAGGTCACTGCTAAACATTCCACGAAACAATAATACATACTAGCAGTTTTGGTTACAACAGATTGCTCAAATATTCCTTGTTTTCTTTGCCAACAGCATTGCCCTTTCCTTGATCTGGCAAAACTACCAATCTACCTACACAGCCATTTGGCATTCGCCCAGGGGGGTTCCAGCAGCAGCGTCCCAAGAAACAGCAAGATCTGAGAATTTACAGCATTCAAGGGGGCGCAGGGCAGGTAGTCTCTCGGCTTGACCCGGTTGTCGCCTTCTCCGGTCCGGTTGGTCATTCGCACGCCGGCTTGGTGTCGAAGCTAGTCAGGCAGATGGCGAAAGCCTGGAACGCCGAGAGCGGGTACCTGTAATCCATCGTGAATATGTCCTTCCCGATCTTCCCGAACTGGAGGATGACCTTTTCCTGCTCCGCCGCAGGGACTCCGAGGGAAGGGTCGACCGAGGCGACGAGCTGGAAGTTCTTGACCGACGCTACGGTGACGCGCCCTCGGAAGTTGAGGCACCAGCACTGCAGCTGCTCGTGCCAGCGAGGGGCTTTGTTCTTCAGAAGCAGAGGCGCTTCGCTAGAAGAAGGTATCGGTCCAGACAAGTCGGCGCTGAGGCCTGTCGACGAGAATTCTATACTTGGTTCCTTTCCTTTGCTTGTTGTTGATAAAGTGGGCGCCTGTTCGTCGAGCGAATGGATGATGCCGGTAGGGGTCGGGGCCTTCCCGCCTTCCTGAATACACGTGGCTGGTATCGAGTGCATGGTGCACTGCATTCTCCTTGGTCCTCGGTTGCGCAGGACCGTGAGCTCGTATGACACGGTAGCGACGTTGTAGTTGCCTAGTGGCAGTCTTGGCGATACTTGCTTCGAGTGCCTTTTGCTTGGCTTGTTGTTCGGCAAAACCGCGGCATCACAAGGAGGCTGGCTGTCGAATATCGTGAACTTTGTGCCAAGGAAGTTTGGTCTGATTCAGGAGAAGATAGTGTGTGATTATAAAGGCAAAGTGCAATAACCATATAACTTCAGCCAACAAAATAAGAGCTTACTTCAGTTTGCCAACATAGGTGCTGCTAGAATGGGAAAAATCATCAGAGATCAGCGATATCACAAAAGAAGTCCGTGCAGCACGCCTGATCTTGCGGGCTGCAAGCAAAAGCTTGTCATTTTCCCCGTGCAAAGCTGCATTACATAGAAATGAAGACTAGTGAGCGACTTTGTTGGCATTAACTGAGCATTACTAAAATTCGGTATATGATCCGTTACTGTCTAAATCTCTGTAAATGCAAATATCTTAAAGGGGATGTGGTGCAGGTTCTCTTTCTGAATGCATCCTGCTCAATAGCCTAGCAAGCTTGCAGTGGACTGTACATGATGTCTAGCCTATTCTGGTAAAAATTAATGCACCCCATCAAGGGTTGGGTTCAGCTTCTGGTCCTGCTACGTTTGCTAAGCCAAGAGTAAACCCAGGTTCAGTTTTATGTAGCAACTAGCAAGAAAGGAGTATTACTAGGTATACATGATACTCTCTGTTAACTAATTTCAGTGTACTAAATAATGTAAGCCAATTACAGTTGGTTTCTTTCTCAATTTGGAGTTATGATACATATAGAGCAACAGAAGCAGATTGCCATTCCCCTACTAAATCAAACCTTTCATCTTCCATGTCATCCCAGTAGCTCAAACAGATTCCACTAAATATAGTAAAATCATGCAAATAACCCCCCTTCCATAGGTCATAAACCCGCCAGGAAGCAGCTTGCTCATTCTTGCTAGGTGTCCAAGAACAAGAAAAGTGCTACTAGAAGAATACAAATCCTACCAAAACATCTTATATTAAGGAACAGAGGTAATAATATACTGTAGAACAAAAACGTTACCCCTATGATCAAGCAACCAGGCATGATTGACTTACATGGGCTGAGCCCCAGGTAGAGAAGATAGGTGGACGTCGCCCTGTCCCTTTTCACAAAGCACTGCACCGGATGATCACGAGGCCCCGGCTGCAACAAGCCACCAAGTTATCCATCTAAGCTTCCGCACCTTGATGAGCAAACAGATCCGGGTAGAAGATGTCATTGATGTGTGGAGCCGAGAGATACCTGCTTCAGGGAGATCGGGAAGGTGATCCTGCCGCACTCCTCGAGAGTCTTCACGACATCCTTGGTGATATCGCGCCACGATCGGCAGACAGCGGCGCACGCCACCACCTGGCGCCGCGCCGGCCAAGCGGCCTCGCTGGCCTCCACCCTCTGTATCACGTCCAGCAGCAGCTCCGGCGGCAGGTTCGCCCACTGCCCGTGCTGCTGCGGCTCTTGGCCCTGCCGCTGCGGCTGAGGCTGCGGGTCCGGCCACAGGCCGGGCCAGGAATGCCGCGACCCGCCGCGGCCGTGCCCGACGCGCCCGTCGGAAACGCCGCCACGCCTCGACATGCTCCCGATGCCGTCCCGCATTTCCTTCAGCTCCCGCACAATGCTCTTGAGAGACATTGAAACTTATGGCCAGTTTGCTGTCGCTCTCGCTGAAGGAAGGAACCCCCTACTGCTACATGGCAAGATCCGCCATTACTGGTAAATCTAATACGAAAATGGCAGGAGACAGCTCATAAAGTAGTCGCCACCACTCCCACATCGACCCCGACTAAAATAATGAACATTTTTAGAAAAGATCTGAAGCACGGGGCCCCGAATCCGAAGACAGCTAAAAAAACCGAAATTTTGGGGCGAATTCGACAGGATTGGGGAGCAAGGATCCGATTTCTACTGGCACACCAGTTCGGATCTGGCGGAGGAGGCAATGCAGCAAGAAGGAACCGGAGAAACCGAGGATTTTCACTCGGATGGCCTCAAGATCCAAACTTCTACAGCTCCCACAGCTCAAATAATCAAAAATGTCGACTCAACAACTTATCGAGGATCCTCCGTTCCCCTCATTTCTTCACCGCTTCTGTGGGATCCCCCCAGCTCCTTCTCCCCAGGAGCCCCAGACTTGGGAATCACCCTAACTTGCCTTTCTCTAAGCTCTGGGTTTCTTCACAGCACCTCTCTCCCTACCTCCTGCTACCTCTCCCTCTCCCTCGCTCGCTCGGTCTCTCTCTCTCTCGCTCTCTCTGTCTATCTCTCCGCTGCAGCTCGCCAGCTCCTGTGAATCCTGTGTGTTTGCGTGGGTTTGTATTAGGGAGAGGATAAAAGGGGTTCCAAGAAAACAAAAGAATAAGCGGGGACGATTTTTTTATAAACGGTGGGGACAGCTTTTTGGGGGAGTACTTTTTCTCTCTTTGAGTTTTCACTTTTCAAGGTGTGCAGGTAGTGGTACTCGCAGCTCCCAAGAACTCACAGCTGCCCAACAAGAATCCTATGGCAAGAGTGTACACCACTCTGACAATGCTATGCTTTGGTCATGCAGTTGAGCTGCTCCAGTGGTGAGGTTGCTGGGCAAGTTACATGGTAAAAAGGCACTTTGTGGTACGAAGACTTTATCAAGCATAGAAGAAATAAGAAAAGTGTCAAGGGTTTTGGGAGAGAGCTCCAATCTAAGAAAATATCCACAAAATAAAAATAGTCACCCAAGTCTTCATTCCCCTCCTTGCTCCCCTTGCTGACTTCGATGAGTGAAGCTCGCTAGGCCGGCGATGGCGTCGAGGGCTATTCTCTCCCACGACATAGTGTCAACCTAACAGGTTTGGCTCACCTCACAAGCATTGCATTAGTCGAGCTCTTGGCCTCACGGTCATCATGGTTGTGTTGGTGGATCATTTGTTCACCGCTCTTATGAGCATAGTGGATAGATGTTGTCGAGATCGTCAACCTACTTCTGGGTCTCTCATGTGGCGCTAGTGGGCCTTGGCCCCTCTCAAAGACAAACTCCGGTTAACGAGACAACACTAGCCGTTACGGAGGTTACTACTGACATTTTATATAAAACTAAAATACATGATGCTTCCTTCATGTAGATCGGGCATTATTGACATGTGTGTGTGTGTTGTGCCCTTGTTGAAGAATGTGGATCGAATCTTCTTCTTCAAGAATGATGATCCTAAGTTTGGCAGTTGGGTTGCACATGTTAACATCGATGCATGGTCGATAATAGTGGCGGAGCTAGCCCAAGATCGATGGGGGGGGGACAGAAAAGATGAATGTTTTGGGAGGGGGCAGATGACACAAGTTTTTCTCATCCAAGTCCCTCAAATAAAATTTTCTTTAGAGATTCTGCCAAATCGTGTGGGAGGGGAGTTGGCCTACACATAGCTCCGCCACTAGCTAATGATACCTTGTAGAAGCCTTTGTATTGAAATCATGTTGTATTTGTCCATGATTGTTTATCCGTGATAGGTTTTGGTAGATGTTGAAGAGGAGAAATGTCTATGCTAGGGTTATTTTTGTTTTTTGTAAACGATGCTTGGTTTTGCTTGACATTGTTTCATATCAAGAATAGATGGGCGTGTGTGATGATGAAAGGTCGAGTATTTGATCAAATGAATGGTGATATAAAATTTCAAAGAACTTTTTAATGTGCCTGGTACGTACTATAGGAACTTCGGCATCCACTCAGCAGCTTCTTACGATCATTTGCACTTGATGGAGGCATTTTAAAAGTGCATGAGTTTTTTCCATCTTCTATCTAAACATAGTAGTATTATAGTTTTTTTGTGTTTTGCCACCATTTGTTTTGAACTTGAATTTGTTTAAAACTTCTAGGTTGTCCTGTTTCATTCCTCCGACACAAAGAGCTTTATTAGGTAGAGGGCTTAAGGCTCCTCCCAAAAAAAAGCTAGAGGGCTTAAGGCAATGATTTAATTGTTGAGTACAGTGATGGTCCATGGGGGAAAGCATTGCCAATTATCAGATATCTGCGATCACTAATAGGAGTACTATAGTTACCATGGCATGCAACAGCGCAACTAGGGTACTTGGGTGTCCGAGATCACCGATCGGAACACCGGTCGGCGCATTTGGCTCGGCAATTTCCAGTCGGTTGCGCAAGCGGCATGGAGGAACGACGTCGAGAAAGTCCGCCTCCACGGCAGCGACCGCGGGAGCTCAACTTCCCGCTCGACTACGAGGAGCCCGTGTCCGAGCTCTTCTCGCCGCTCAGCCACGGCCGCGCGGCCTAGGTCATGAGGGAGGACCGCAAGGCGTCGGAATGCCTCGAGGCCCAGCACGCCGGCGAGGAATACATGGCCAATCTCCGGTGGCTCAACCCCGAACGCATGGCGGAGGAGGCGGCGGAGTACGCCATGTATGAGAGGAGCAGCGGAGGAGGAGGCTCCGGTGGCTCCGGCATCCCCGGAGACTCCTTCGACTTCGACGACTAGACGACTACGGCGGCGACCTCAACGGAAATGGCAACGACGTCGGGCTCGTTTAGCTTAAGTTTTACTTTAGGTTTGAAGTATGTTTAGGTTAAATTTGGTTTGGGTTTTAGTTAAATCCTATGAACTATGTCGAAATCGTGTAAACTCATGTGAAATTTTTCCAAATCGTGTGCTAGTTTTGGGAGGATCGGCTCTGCCGGCCACCATTTAGTGGACTAAATTTTTTCTCATCTATTTTTGTCGGCCGTTTTGTCCTCTAAATTTTTGTCCTTCGGTTAGAGATGTGCTCTTAGAATTGGTGACACAATGCATGCTTACTTCGTTGCATTGTGGCTGAACCTGCATTTGAGGTCACCTTGATAACTGATTACTAAACACGGGTGGTGTAGAATGAGTAGCATCGATCTCTCTTTGTTGCGTGTTGCGCACAATGAGCTCACATGCGATGTTGTATGGTTTCACGAGGCTGGTGTGTCTCCTAGACTAGCCGTCGACATATAACTACCGCTTACGTACTTGCTTATTTCGGTTAGAGAGTAACGACAGAGAGTGAGAGGTGCACTGACGCATGATTCAGCCAAAAGTGTGTAATCTCGCCGTTCTCTCCCTCTCGCCGGAAACATCTATGCGCCTACTCAACAGGTAATTAACAGCCTATGAGTATTGAGACGTATGGATCCTTATTTTAAACTAGACACAAGTGGTTCAGCTAGCATCCTTATTCTGCCTTTCCGGAAAAAAAAAGCATCCTTATTCTACACTCCACAGGAACTGCGTGAACGCGCATTGCATTCCAGATTGACAGACATTGAGTGGTTCAGTGGGATACCTCCTCAGCTTCTGGAATATATCCTGGACAAATACAGTTTGTAACTCCTGCACATTTTCCTCGCCATTAAAAAAGTCCATGAACTCCATTCTCGACAGTCTTGCTGGCGATCGTACATTTAGGTATGAACTAAAATGGACATTGGAGGAAAGTATACTAGTGAGTGAATTCGTCCTGGCCATAAAGCATGCGTGTTTTTCTCCAAAGAAATAAAAAATCTTCGTTTAAAAGCAACACTACAGGAACGCGTCCCGTCGGCATAGACCAAATTACCGTAAGCGTAGCTCTATGCCGACTGCAGCCATAAATGTAGCATATCGTTGGTCTATACTCATTTGCCATCGGCGTAGTAAAGCCCTCGGCTTTTCAGTTTTTTCTTTAATTTTGTAAATTTTCATTTTCCAATATTTTTAAATTGTGTGACTTGTTAATCTCATAAGCAATTTTTTAAAACTCTAAATATGCTTAATCTCTAATCAAATTGCACTAATGATCAAACTTTACCATCGATCATCCATCCTCACACTACTCCTATCCCAGCACGCTTAACTTTTTTGTTCCGTCTGAATGAACTTCCGATAAACAAATTAGACGTTGTTGATAATACTACCATATCAACTCTATTAACCTTTGAACCATGGTGTTACACGTATTTATTTTTTAAATTTCAAACAATTATTTAAGTAAACAAAATGAATAAGCAATAATAATCTTAAATTCAAATGATAATAAAATAAATATTTTCCCTTTTTCTATTTAATATAGAATAATTCATATTATTAAATTCGTAAATGGGAATCCGACAAATAATATGTCTAAATTTATCAGAAAAGTGAGAAGAATCCAAACATGACATCCCCTATCATATTTTTAATCATGCATCATGTATTTTTAAAGAAAATTTATTTAGTAGTGTTTAAATCTTCAAAAAATCATATAAAAAATTTCCTTTTGAATTTGAGGATTCTAAAAAATCCTTAAAACAAGGTCGAGCCTCGCTAAATTTACAGTGGATCTCTTATGAAATAGCATATTGTGAACTTAACAATGAATTTTTTTCAAAAAATCATGAGCATTAGATCATATACATGTAGTTTAAACTGGGGCCACTTCTTACCGATTCGGCAGAAATTTATCTTTTTTATCAGGGCGGATGGAAAAGTTTAAAATACCCGTTGGGATAGTGTCCATGCAAAGTGGTCTAGTATTTTCTAAAAAAATTGGGTGGTAGCATTTTGAATTATGCCTTTAATGGTTGCTTCACAAAAGTATCCATTTTTGGCACTCGGAAAATAGAAAATGCCTTTATCATGCAACGAAAATGAAAAATTCCTCCAGCAACATTGTTCGCCATTCCAATATGCACATGTATGCATAATATGAGCACAATATCACAAACTATGCCACAATTTTGGCCACAACATTGGTTATTTAGCCTGAAATCCATGAAACATCGAACATGATAGCTCATTTTAAAAAGGTTTCTTTGAGATACAATCAATAGACCAAATTTGGTATTTTTTTTCTACAACTATGTCACATAATATAACACCATACGAATGTTTTACATTATTTAGACCGTTTTTAATTTCTTATGCCTCTTTCAAACTATGGTCAAAACGATGGGCATGCAGATTCTTACCTAGGTGATGAGCCTCGCTAAACTTGCATTAGATTTATGAATAAACATCATATTGTGAGTCTAAAAATGATTTTTGCAAAATATCATGAGCATTAGATCATATGCATGTAGTTCAAACTAGACCAACTTCCTACCGATTTGGCATACATTTGTCTTTTTCACCAGGAATGGACAAAAAGGTTTGAGATATCCAGATTGGGATATTTTACATATAAGGTGATTTAGTATTTTTGAAAAAACAGGATAGTAGTAGAATTATGCCTTTACTGGTTGTTTCACAAAACGCTCTGTTTTTTGCACTCAAAAATGGAAAATGTATTATATAAAAGTATATATGTAATGTTTTTATATTTTATTCAACAAAAATATGTAATTTTTTAGTTTAGTTAGATAGTTCTTATTTTTTTGCAAATTTTGATGTACTTTTCTAAATTAGAATGATTTAGTTATAATTTTCTAGTACAAATGTGGCAAAAAGGAAAAATAGCTATGCCGTCAGCGTAGGTGTTCGGCATAGTCTTAACACCGTCGTCTCGCCGTCACTGCCAATCTACTAAGCCGATGGCCCGGTCTACGCCGATGGGTGCCATCGGCTTATCCCATCCTACGTCGACGGCCAACCTACGTCGGTTTGCTCGGCTACCCGCTTCATGGCCTAGGCCGACGGCGTCTTGATTTTTTCCCGTAGTGATGTTGGAGATATGCCCAAGAGGCAATAATAAAGTAGGTTATTATCAAATCTTCATACTTATGATAAATGTTTACATACCATGCTATAATTGTATTAACAGGAAATATTAATACTTGTGTGATTTGTAAACATAAAAGAGTCCCTAGTAAATCCGCTTGTTAAACTAGCTTGTTGGTTAATATATGATCATGGTTTCCTGATCATGAACATAGAGATGTTATTAACAACAGGGTCATATCATTAGGAGAATGATGTGATGGACATACTCCTATAGTTAAGCGTAGCATAAAGATCAAGTCATCTAATATAGTTCATTTGCTATAAGCTTTCTGATACATAGTAACCTAATTTCTTTGACCATGAGATCATGTTAATCACCATCACCGGAAGGATGCTTTGATGACATCAAACACGACACCGTAACTGGGTGGCTATAAAT
Source organism: Avena longiglumis (assembly GCA_030063025.1). Lineage (NCBI taxonomy): Eukaryota > Viridiplantae > Streptophyta > Magnoliopsida > Poales > Poaceae > Avena > Avena longiglumis. The sequence continues at coordinate 368,500,366 of CP125978.1, forward strand.
GTGGCATTGAGTGTTCGGAAAGTATGGTTTGATGCACATGGATCAAGAGTGGTATTTGTCCATCCATATGACGGATAGATATACTCTGGGCCCTCTCGGTGGAATGTCATCCAATTAGCTTGCAATCATGTGATTGGTTCACAAGGGATCACATACCGCGGGAACGAGAAAAGAGTACTTATCAGTAACGAGGTTGAACTAGGTATGCAGACATACCGACGATCAAAACCTCGGATAAGTAAACTATCGTGAGACAAAGGGAAATTGGTATCGTATGTAAGTGGTTCATTCGATCGCAAAGTAATCGTAGAAATATATGGGAGCCATATGAATTTCCAGATTCCTCTATTGGTTATTTATCGGAGAAGTGTCTCGGTCATGTCCGCATAATTCACGAACCATAGGGAGACACACTTAAGGATTCAATATTGAGTAGTTATGGAATGATGAGTAAGAGACCGAATTTTGTTCGGAGTCTTGGATGGGATCTGGGAAATCACGAGGAGATCCGGAATGGTCCGGAGAATAAGATTCATATAAGGAAAGTCCTGTTTCGGAGTTTGGGAATGATTCCGGTGTTTTCACCAGGAATGTTCTAGAAGGGTCTGGAAGGTCCGACACTCCGGAGGGGAAGGGTACATGTATGTGTCATGACAATGTGGAATGGTTGCATCATGTACTAGGTCACTTGGCTGGGCAAAATAAAGAGAAGAAATCAAATCGAAGTTTGAAAGTCAAACGCCAATTTGAAAAAGTCAAATATCAAGTTTACTTGGTGGAGGGAGAGTAGGAAACCTACTTGGGGAGGAAGTCCCACTCCCTCCCACCCGCCGGACATGAGGAGGAGTTGGAGGAGGACTCCCTCCTCCCCAAACCGCCTCTCCCCTCCTATATAAGGAGGGGTAGGGAGCCGCCTCTCCCTACACCTCAAACCCTAGCTCCTGGCGCCACCACCTGCTGCTGCCGTCGCCGCCTAGGGCCTCCTCCCAAGTCGCCGACTAGGGTTTCCCAAAACCCTAGACGCCGGCTACGCCCCTCCCCTTGGTGCTTATAAACCCTAGATCGCAAAGGCACCTCTCTTGCTCTACCATACTCGCTCCGGCTTAAGGCGAAGCCCTACAAGATCTCCCTTCTACTTCCGACACCACGCCGTCGTGCTGCCGGAATCACGAGGAGAGTGCTACAACCTCCGCTGCCTGCTGGAACAAGGGAGAGGAAGGTATTCATCGAGTACCGAACGTGTGACCGATCATGAAGCGCCTTTGAATGCAGTGGAAGGATCGCTCACGCGATCTTGAGATCGGGAGTGTACGACTACATCATCCACGAGAATCTGCTCTCGTTAACCGCTTTGGATCTTCAAGGGTTAGTACTCTATCGACTCGTTGCTACAATCTAGTAGATATATCTTGGCTTGTGTGTGTTCATGCGATAGATTTTTTTTGTTTTCCATGCTACGAACCCCTACAGTGGTATCAGAGCCGTGTCTATATGTAGATCTATTGCACGAGTAGAACACAATGGTCATTGTGGGCGTTGATGCTTTTGTTGTCGATTGCTTCTTGTGTACTTTGCATGTTGCGGGATGGTGGGATGAAGCGGCTCGGGCTAACCTTACATGACATCGTTCATGAGACTTGCTCCACGCTTGACATGCAACTTGTATTGCATAAGTGGCTTTGCGGGTGCCTGTTTCTCCCAACATAGTTAAGATTCAATTTACAACGGGTGATTGACAATACTAGTATCAATGTTGTGGTTCTTGTTCGTAAGTTAGAAAGACACTTATTGAAAGCCCCAAACCACGTAAAACATGCAAAGAAAATTAGAGGCGTCTAACTTTGTTTTGCAGGGGTGTGATGTGATGTGATATGGCCATGATTGTGATTATATATGATGTATGCAATGTCCCTTATTGTAAGTTGGCAACCGGCACGAGCCATATGGTTGTCTTTTAAATTTCGTTAAGACCTGCATGTCTATTCAAAGAAGTTGTAATAGTTGATGCTAGTGGACGACAACCATGAAGCGACGCCATTGACCTTGACGCCACACCGGTGATGATGGAGATCATGTTCGTGCTTGAAGATGGAGATCGGAAGCACAAGAAGAAAGGCCATATCATATCACATATTATGAATTGCATGTGATGTTAATCCTTTTATGCATCTTGTATTGCTTAGTTCACGATGGTAGCATTATAAGATGATCCCTCGAGCACACAATTTCAAGTTTTAAAGTGTTCATCCTTAGTAAGCACCGTTGCTAAAGCTCGTTGTTTTGAAGCATCACGTGATGATCGGGTGTGTTAGATTCTGCGAGTGTATACAACGTGAGCAAGCTAGATTTGCTCATGCGGAAGCTAAGGTTTGATATTGATGAGCCTAGCATGTACAGACATGGTCTCGGAACACGGATTACCGAAAGGTAATGCATGAGTCATATAGTAGATATGATGAATATGTTGATTATTCGCCATTGAAGCTACATCAACTCTCATGATGATCGGTTTTGATGTGGTGGATTTGGTTCATGTGATCACTAAAACAATGTGAGCACTGGCGGAGCGCCTTGGAGGCGAACCTGGGCTCCGACCCCCCCTCCAAAAATGCCAAATGTATTATGTTTTCTGTTTTGTACTGCCAATCAAGCATAGAGCAGCAAGGAAAAAAGATGTCTCGGTTCTCATCCAGCTATACTTGTCCGCTGCTCACTAGTACTAGTAGTTGGCAGTCGGCTAGATTATTTAATGCCTTCTTATGACAGGATAAGTATGTCCTCAGCACTGCCAAAATCGTACGGTAGTAGGTTAATTTTTTTTGCTTTACCTCGGGGCTTGGATCATCGACTGATTCTTGATGTTTTCTCTTGCTGGCCATGGGTGGATCTTGCCAATTTCGTAAATCATGAATTTGTTGTTGGCCATGTTAGATCATGTCCAACAAATAATAGAGATTTTTATAGCAATCCAAAAAAATGCCGCAGCGCGATATGGCAGTCCAAAAAAATAGTTTTCCTTTTTACTTGTTGTGTATATTCATCCGTAAATCAATTAATAAGATTTCAAGATTGAAAAGTTCTCTAGATATTGTGGGTGATATTGCAGCAAAATCAGGGCAAAGAATTGATTTGGCGGCCAACTTTTTTTTTTGGCCCCCCTCCGCTTTTGGTCACGCTCCGCCACTGAATGTGAGGGATATTGTTTTGAGTGGGAGTTCAATAGCAATATGATTAAAAGTTGAACACTATTTATCATAAATTAAATCAAAGTGAATTTTCATAGTTGTTGTAGTCATTGGCATCCGTTTACCACCTTGCGCTTAGTTTTAATTGAGATGATAGAACTATGGAATTCTGGTTAGTTACTTACGAACTGGTATCGTATTGTTTTGAAGTGTTAATCTAAAGTTTAAAAGTCCTATTGCAAACTTTCAGTAAGTTCCGGTTACTCCATGAAGTTTAATAATTGGTATTAAATCAAGAGTGATAATTCCAGTGTTAGTGTATAAGTATCATGTTTGTCTCCATGATTCTTGATATTCGAAAGATAGTTTCAATATCAAGGTAATCTAGGAGTTGAAAGAGTTGTTTTAGAAACCATGATGTGTGGAAGATATTGTGATATCTGAAACGAAGTTTTGGTTGTAACATGATAGAGTATAATATGGCAAAAGTCATGTTCTCATATTTGATGAGAATTTGCAAAAGGTTGGATACGCTGGTCATATTAATTCTCCAAAAAGTTTTGGAGAGCAACATTATACTCACGAATCACCGTTATAAGCTAAAAGTAGCTTGATCATGGATAATTCCATGATAAGGGTGAATATTTGATGTAGGTAAAATGTTTACTACACCAAGAGATCACTAAAGAAAGGAATTTGAAAGAACACCAAACATTTGATGATGGTAATCTACTTCAAAGTGCAAGTCCCAAGACATTGGTATTTAACTATGCACTCTTTGGACTATATGTCATGTGTATGGCTCCACTATTGATGTTGATAGATTCTTTCAAACAGAAAAAGAAATACTAAAAGAGAATCTCATAAATATATGGCAGAAAAGAAAAGACTAGAATTATTCAGTTTAGGTATATAAAGGATATACGTGTTATGGCTATATTATTTGCTTGTTAAATAATGTGGTTCTTAAGTATTGGATACTGAATTTGTTGGTACGAATCGTCATACGAAACAACAGAATTCATGAACTACAATGGCCTAAGTAACTAGCAAAAGAATATGTGATGATGTTCATCGAGAACAAATAAAGGGTTATTGTGTTGCTCGTTAAACATCAAAGCTTGCCTTCAAGATTTGTTTTATTAGGTATTATGAGAACAAAAGGGTTGTTTAAATAATTGCCGTAATCCATAAAAGATGGATGATTTACAAATCTCGTTGGAGAAATCACATCCATAAAACTAGTGCTAAACAATGTCGAAGACAAATTGATTGCAAGATCACTTAGGAAGTGACATCGCCGTTTAAATTATATTGGAAAGAAAACATGAAGAAACTCCATGTGGATGGAATTTTGGAGTCTTTTGATTTTTGATCAAATGACGCTTGTGAAACTTTCCTAGAGATAATTAAAACTTCGTTCATAGGACGAAAGGGAACGAATGACTAGCTTATTGGAACTTGTACATATTGTTGTATGAAGTCCATTATGTGTAGTCAAGAGCGATGGATTTCAACTTCATATGTTTTCTCCGAAAATTTGAGTGAATATGTGAATATTTACTTAATAAGGATGAAGTATGAAACATTTGAAAAGTTCAAAGACTTTCAAGATGAAGTACAAAATCATTGTAACAAGAATATAAATAGTTTATGGTAAGATCATAAAGGAAGATATTTGAGTTACAAAGTTTAGCATAATACCTAAGTTTTAAGGAATCGTTCCGTGGATTTGCATTTTCCGAAACACCATAAGAGTATGGAGAATTCGAGATATGTAATTAAAACCTTGTTTGACATGGTAAAATCAAAGGTGTAATTCATAAAACTGCCATTATATTTTAAAGATTAAAAGCTTTAGAGACTACCATTTTTCCACTGAAAAGAGCTTCATCATAATCCGCTGAAATGACACCATATAAAGTTATGGTTTGGGATTCAACCCAAGTTGTCCTTTCTTAATCATTGGCATGCTATGCATAAGAAAGATGTTTGCAACCAAAGTCGGATGAACCTGTTTTTGTATGTTATTTTGAATAACTGTTCCTCCATAACATCGGGGACAAAAGTGTTTGTCGCTTAGAACGTCAAGTTTCTTTGAGAAGGAATTTTTCGTGAAAAGATAAGTCGGAGGACAATAGAACTTTGATAAGGTTAAAAGAACCTTAGCTATATGTGCAAAGTTGCACAACGCCAAAAAGTGTTCCGGAGGCAGCAACAATGCTCATGGATCACATGCCTCAAAGGTTGTGGTTACGAAGGTCAAAGTTTCTATTGAACCAAGTAGGTCGGGTAAACAATCAAATACCAAGATTTGAGGGTTGAATCATTATTTGAGAATAATGAACGGACTACATTCAAAGAAGCGATGATGGGCCCTAACTCCGTAAAATGGCTTGAAGCCATAAAATCCGTGATAGTACCATACACGAGAAATCAAGTTTTGAACTTGAAGGACCCTTGAGAAAGGTGTAATACCTTACACTTGTGTTTGGATCTATAAAGAAATAGACATGGATGTTTCACATCTATGAAATAGTCGACATGTTGGGAAAGAGTTCACAACAATGTTCAAAGGTTGACTATGACAAGATTTGATCTTTCATAGCGATATTTAGTCTAGACGGATTAATGTAGCAACCACTACATATAATTTTGTTATGTGGTAGTTGAATAAGCAAAACAAGTTCTTCTAATAGAATTGTTACCTAGGACATGTGCATAACACGGTCCATAGGGTTTCGTTAATTCAAAGGATGCTAAAAGCATATGCAAACTTCGATTGTTGAAGTAAGCATTGCGGAGTTGGAATCTTCACTATGATGAAACTGTTAAAGGAGTTTAAATTCATCGGATACGATGAAGATGCTTGCATCTGCAAGAAATTAAGTGGGAGGGCTGAGACATATTTCTAATACATTATGTGGAGGACATATTGTTGATTGGAAATGATGTATCTTTTATTAACACATATTAAGAATTTCATCCCGATGAAAGACTTAGGCGAAACCCAAATATTTGGCATCAATAGACGCTAATATGGTTGTGCCAAAAGTACATAGATGATGTATTGAATGAGTTCAATATAGAAACTACAAGAAAGGTTCTTGTCGCACATAAAAGATTGAATGAGTTCAATAATGATGATATATTCAAGTGTATTGACACTTGGTAAGTGAAACAAAGATTCAAGTATAGATTGATACTTGATGTATGAAATCACAAAGAGTATTTATATCAATCATACTGTGACATGTACAAATCTAGATATGTCCTATGCTCTAAATGATGTGATCATATACCAAAATGATTTATAAAATGATCATTGGACAATAGTAAGGATATTCTTATGATCTTTTGGAAGAACTAAGAATATATTGTTTTGTAGAAGTGACAAATAGATGGTTAGTTCATTGTAAAAGTACTACATTGATACCAGTTTTGTTACAAAGTACAAATTAAGTTTATCTCAATCTAAACTAAGGGTGGCACGATAATGTAAAGTAAGTTCCATAATGGATTTGGATGAGTTCCAAAGTTAATACATTGTGACAGATACTACAACAAAAGGCTAAGTATATAACTGCTATAATAGCACCAAAAGAGGGCATTTGTGTCAAGTAGTTTGTTATCAAACTAGGTGTGGTTCACAGCGGGATAGTACTATGAAGATATATTGTACGACAATATTATCAACATGTTTTAACCCCAAAGAACTAAAGGTCTCACCAAAGGACCAAATTTATACAAAGCCATTTCATTAGAGAATGAGTGATGCGTAAAGACGCAAAGACATGCAATTACACACGGATCTGGAAGTGTCAGATCCGGAGATCAGTTGACCACTAGAAATTGTGTACATACAACACCGGAAAGCCATAGGTGTTGAATACACAAAGGTTTGAAACTAGATTATTGAATCTAGTGCAAGTGGGAGACTGTTGGAGATATGCCCAAGAGGCAATAATAAAGTAGGTTATTATCATATCTTCATACTTATGATAAATGTTTACATACCATGCTATAATTTTATTAACAGGAAACATTAATACTTGTGTGATTTGTAAACATAAAAGAGTCCCTAGTAAAGCCTCTTGTTAAACTAGCTTGTTGGTTAATATATGATCATGGTTTCCTGATCATGAACATAGAGATGTTATTAACAACAGGGTCATATCATTAGGAGAATGATGTGATGGACATACTCCTATAGTTAAGCGTAGCATAAAGATCAAGTCATTTAATATAGTTCATTTGATATAAGCTTTCTGATACATAGTAACCTAATTCCTTCGACCATGAGATCATGTTAATCACCATCACCGGAAGGATGCTTTGATGACATCAAAAACCACACCGTAACTGGGTGGCTATAAAGGTGGCATTGAGTGTTCGGAAAGTATGGGTTGAGGCACATGGATCAAGAGTGGGATTTTTCCATCCATATGACGGATAGATATACTCTGGGCCCTCTCGATGGAATGTCATCCAATTAGCTTGCAAGCATGTGACTGGTTCACAAGGGATCACATACCGCGGGAACGATAAAAGAGTACTTATCCGTAACGAGGTTGAACTAGGTATGCAGAGATACCGATGATCAAAACCTCGGATAAGTAAACTATCGTGAGACAAAGGGAAATTGGTATCGTATATAAGTGGTTCATTCGATCGCAAAGTAATCGTAGAAATATGTGGGAGCCATATGAATTTCCAGATTCCTCTATTGGTTATTGATCGGAGAAGTGTCTCCGTCATGTCCGCATAATTCACGAACCATAGGGAGACACACTTAAGGATTCAATGTTGTTGAGTAGTTATGGAATGATTAGTAAGAGACCGAATGTTATTCGGAGTCTCGGATGGGATCCGGGAAATCACGAGGAGATCCGGAATGGTCCGGAGAATAAGATTCATATAAGGAAAGTCATGTTTCAGAGTTCGGGAATGATTCCGGTGTTTTCACCAGGAATGTTCTAGAAGGGTCTGGAAGGTCCGACACTCCGGAGGGGAAGGGTACATGGATGTGTCATGACAATGTGGAATGGTTGCATCATGTACTAGGTCACTTGGCTGTGCAAAATAAAGAGAAGAAATCAAATCGAAGTTTGAAAGTCAAACGCCAATTTGAGAAAGTCAAATCTCAAGTTTGCTTAGTGGAGGGAGAGTAGGAAACCTACTTGGGGAGGAAGTCCCACTCCCTCCCACCCGCCGGCCATGAGGAGGAGTTGGAGGAGGACTCCCTCCTTCCCAACCCGCCTCCCCCCTCCTATATAAGGAGGGGTAGGGCGCCCCCTCTCCCTACACCTCAAACCCTAGCTCCTGGCGCCACCACCTGCTGCTGTCGTCGCCGCCTAGGGCCTCCTCCCAAGTAGCCGACTAGGGTTTCCCCAAACCCTAACCGTCGGCTACACCCCTCCCCTTGGTGCTTCTAAACCCTAGATCGCCAAGGCAGCTCTCTTGCTCTACCATACTCGCTCCGGCTTAAGACGAAGCCCTACGAGATTTCCCCTCTACTTCCGACACCACGCCGTCGTGCTGTCGGACTCAAGAGGAGAGTGCTACAGCCTCCGCTGCCTGCTGGAACAAGGGAGAGGAAGGTCTTCATCGAAAATTTAACGTGACCGATCGGGAAGCGCCGCTAACGCAATACGGAAAGATCGTCTACGCGATCTTGAGATCGGAAGTGTACGACTATATCATCCACGAGAATCTGCTCTCGTTAACCGCTTTGGATCTTCGAGGGTTAGTACTCTATCGACTCTTTGCTACAATCTAGTAGATAGATCTTGGTTTGTGTGTGTTCATGCGATAGAAATTTTTTGTTTTTCATGCTACGAACCCCTACAAGTGCAACCAATAATACTATATAATATTAGCTAGATGCTCGTGCTTTGCTACAACATAAAAAATACAAGAATATCTTATGTGAAAAAGTGAATTTGAAAAAGTGAATTAATTTGATTAAAATTGTGATATCACATGATTTGGGTTAATTATAAATTATTTAGAGACAAACTCTAGCTCTCTTTCACCTCCTCAAGTTACGCATGACACTCCGTGTGCCTTTAGGGCATCTCTAGAGCCAAAGAGAGCTAGAGATGTTCGAGCATGATACCACCCTTGTATCTTCTTCCCCCTCTCTATGCTTCAAATCATTTTATCAAAATTAAATGTTACACTAGTGAAAAATAGGCTACCAGCATGATGTGTTAAAACACCCCTTAGTTTCATGTATTCAACGCAACACTGGTGTAAGGACAATCCTTAGCTACCAGAGACGTGTCAAAACAACCCTTAGTTGTCGGGGTGCTTATAGAGGAAATGGTGTGTAGAGTCGATAAATAAGATGCACTAATTCACAACTTCTATCTCATACCTTCTGCCAGGTCTATTCAATTAGGGCAAGTGAAGAAACTTCGATTGGCCTCGTCACGTGACATGAACCGTGAACTCCTTGGTGGAAATCTTTATATGGACCATTGGAATTTGGAATATTTCAGAATTAGGCCTTTGACTCATAACCAATAGAAATTTTGAAATTCTTTTTGGTCCATTAGATGAGACAAGCAGTGGTGCTAAATTTAGTTCCACATTGCTAGTGGAAGGTGTGTTGCACCATCTTATATACTAGGTTGTTCTACCACTCACTAAAGCGTGAGAAAATGGAGCAGCTCTCGCGCACTCCTCTTCCGACGCCGCCTGTCTCGTCACGACGCGTGCGAGCCGCGGGTTGTGGGAATGAGTCAAGCCGAGCTCATGTGTTGTTTTGTTGTTTGGGAATCAACCCTTGTCGCTTCGTGTCCGAGTTTTGTCATTTCTCGTCCATACAAAGCTTTCTTGGGAAGTAAGAGGATCTTATCTTTATAAATAGAGGCACATCGGAACGGAGGAGATACGAGATCATACACACCTCCATCTTTAGTTTCTTGAGAAACCGTCTTCATCTTCTCCATCCTGGCCTGCGGCGTGTACCACATATCAGGACAGTAGGCCTTCGGAACCATATCTCTTGAGAACCTGTACGTATGAGGGACGATCAGGTTTTTGAGGGACGCTTAGCGCAACTATTGGCAACCACGACATCATCCGACGACGAGTTTCTGACGACGACTTCTTCCCAGACATTAAAAACATGGTTGACAATACAAACGCTGCTGCTGCTCAGGCTGCACCATACGTGCTAAACCTTCTCTTTTAGATTCCGCTAGATTGTCTTGTTCTAGCGATTAGAGTAGATGTGATAGGTTTATCATGTTAAGATGTCATCAGTTTAGCTACTCGGTTATTGTGTATGATTAGTTTAATTACTGTATTATTAATCATGCTTTATCAATTAATTTGGATTAAATCATATGAATTGTTTCCTATATATTCAACATGGACCAAGGTGACCTCGAATACTCCGCGGTAAAGAATGTTCCTATGGACATGGTCCATGAAGTCTCGCCTTATAATAAGATAACAATGAGAAAACTATTAAAAAAACAATGAGCAAAACATACCGTCCTATTTTCACAATTCTTAGATAGCAGTATCGCAAACTTATTATTCATGCACTTGTTGTAACCAAAATTAATGCACGCCTTGATCCATTTGCTACATTAACAAAAGAAATATGAATAGTTGCATATGAAGAACAATATATTCTAAACTCCAGCACACGAACAGTTGCATAATAAGCATAAACAATATGATAAGTATTAAACATACACCATACTAATTCAAACTCTAGTTAACAACTGCACTCTACTACGATAAGTTGCATATTTTACATAAATATCTTAAATGTAAAACATAGTACTTAAAATCTAACACAATAAGGTACTAAATCTAGACTACAATCCCGGTAGTAGTCGAAGCTCTCTATGGACTCCTCATCGGACGTCTAGAGTGACAAGTTGTTGGATGTGACTGGTATTGCGCGTCGGAGGGGCTGACCTCCTGGTCGTGTTGCCATTTTTGCACACCGGAGGGCCTACGCCACAAGACTCGAAGTAATGTACGTTGTACGCCATCACCCCAGGATCCTCGGCAAACTGAGTCACCAAGGCGTCTTGATCCTAGCGGTTGCACACCAACTGTCGCTCGACATGGTGGTGCTCCCTCTCCTGGGCCTTGTGACGAATCTTATGTCCTCGGTCACTCGTTGTTGCGTGAAGGCTCGATACTCGGGGAAATTTAGATGCGTCCTCTTCCAGAGGTGTTGGATCACGATCGAGTTGTAGGCGTGCACCGGCGTTTTTGGGTTCCTCCAGCTACCAAGATAGTACTTGACGCCAGCGATTGTGATCGCCTCCCCCCATGTGGTCAACTTTGTCGGCTTCATGTGCACACCTCGAAAACACCTCTCACCTGACATATACAACAATGAGAGCTAACAAATAACAAGTAAAAAATAACTATTAGATTTGAAACATAAAGTAAACTAGAATGACACTACACACCTTAAATAATTTGCACCTATCTACAATAAACTAGAAACTAAAATCCACTAGATTAATCCACTGAAATCTAAACTAATACGGTAAAAGCTAGAAACTAAACTAACATATCCGAATCTACCTAAATAATCGATATTGCACTACACTGCATATTTCATAACAAATTATACACCTCCTCTAACAAAATTAACTACACACTCTACTACACCATCTATAAAAAACATTCTACACAGTCCAATACACCATCTATAAAAAACATTCTACACACTCCAATACACCATCTATAACAAGTGCTACACATTCTATAACAAAATGTACTACACAAATCATCTACAAATTTTACCCTAATGGAAGTATAAACAAATAAATCATCTACTAATAAATAGAAAAAGAGAGAGAAAGATTTAGAGGGCTATCTCACCGACAACAATGTGGATGGGGCAATGACGGCTCGAGGACGGGGTGGAGGCGGCGGCAACGAAGAGGCACGAGTGGGGCCGAGCCAATGGAGGGGAAAGTGGGAGAGGTGTAGGTGAAAGGGCATGTATGCCCCCATGTGTGGTTTTGGTAATTAATTACAATCTCTATGGACTAATGTGTAAATTGAGTTTCACTTGTAGGTTTGTCCATTGGCATCGCTTGTAGGTTTGCTTTCTTCGGTTCCTCAATATAGTTTTACTTCCTCCCTAGTTCTCATCATTTGCCTTGTGCATATGCACACCTTTGGAGAAATTCTCACTATGTTGGCCGTCTAGAACTTTTCACCCATTTTGGCAATCGATGCCAATGGGGGAGAAGTTTTGGAGGGTTTAAGGGAAGTTGGCCTTTGCTTTGAGTGTGTTCTTAAGCATTTGCCTCTCATGCTCTTGCATCTTTGTGTTTGCTTTGCATGTTGAATATATAGAGGAAACTCAACCAACGGTAACGGTTGGCAATCTATGCAATGAAATTCAAGTTCATCACACATGCATAGATTGTGGGGGAGTTTGCTCTATATATTCTGGTTGTACCAACATCACATACTTGTGTAGTATTTGATGTTGGGGCAACCGCTTTGGTCGTTAATTGTCATATTTAAACCCTCGCTAAGGGATTGTCATCAATTACCAAAATGGGGGAGATTGAAAGGGCATGTATGTCCCCATGTTTGGTTTTGGTAATTAATGACAATCTCTATGGACTAATGTGTAAATTGAGTTTCACTTATAGGTTTGTCCATTGGCATCACTTGGGCCATGTGTTGGTCTCAAGGTTGGAAGATGAAGAAATGTCCAAGGGCTTTGTGCCCATTGGAATCATGAAGAAAGAAGGAGCTTGAAGGTCGATCAAGGCATGTGCAAAGAGTTGCATCAAGATGGATCAACCTCAAGTAAGGATGAATAAGGACGAGCTCAAGATGCGCCATCTCTAGAAGATCTCATGCTTGAAGCTTGCCATCCTCGTGCTCATGGAATGATGAAGACAAGTTCAAAGAAGAGGTTTCCCCATGGAGTATGGGGGAGCATTTTGCATGTCTTCATCAAGCAAGAGCGATCAAGAGCAAACAAGAAAGGTGTTCCCACTATAGAAGAACAAAACGGTCTACATCAAGTTCAAGTGGGACGCTCAAGGCAAAGGTATGTTGATAGGGCTTCTCTTTTGCCGGTCTCGTGTTGTTAGTTGGGAGACCGGGTTTAGGATAGATAGCCGTACTATCAAGAGGGGCTCTCAAGCGGGTGTCTCGTTTGCATCGTTCGGAGAGAGCTCAAACCTTTGCATTCATATCATCATCTTTCTTGGTTATTATTTGGTTCTTGTCCATGAGAGGATCTAGAGCTTGTGGTCACCATCATAACAAGCTCTAGCTCATCATCTAAGGATTTCACTTGCATATCTTATTGCGGTTTTTTATCTTGCGGGTTTTTCGGCTCCACACCTTGGGGGATAGATCACATATATATTCATGATATTTTATCTCAAGGTGATACCCAATATTTCGTCCTGTTTGGAGTTCGGATGCAAAAGTTATTGCGTTTCTGGTTTTCTGGTTTCTGGAATTTCCCTGACCGGAAGTTCAGGCTTCCCACCGGAAGTTCCGCTAGGGCATCTTTTACGAAAGTTCCGTGGAAGTTCCGGTCTTCTTCCGCTCACGCCGAACCTTCGCTTTGAAGCGTTCTATTTGCCGAACTTTGTCGAACTTGCATCGGAAGTTCACCGAACTTCCGGTCTGTCTTGACCGAACTTCCGGTTCGCTTGTGGAGCGGCCAACGGTCCGATGACCGCTTGAGTTAGTCGGTGAACTTCCACCCAAGAGCCAAGTTCCGGCCATGATTCTTTTTTCTCGCTCGCGGTTTTGACCGTTGGTTGGTGCCACGAACTTCCGCCTCCCACCGGAAGTTCCGCCAGTGTCGCGAATGCCCATAACGGCAGATCTGGGAGCCCTTTAAAGGGGCCTCTTCCCTTCGTGGGCACTAGCTTTTCTTCTTGGTTCTTGGCTTTCTCTCCTCCATTGTCAACCTTGAAAAGCTTTCCTCTCCCTTCCTCCTATGATTCTTGCATCTTGCATCTTTTTGAGGGATTTGAGAGAGGAGATCTAGATCTACAATCCCCAAGTCAAACCCTTCTTTGTGAAGGAATCATTGGGATCTAGATCTTGGAGAGTTTTGTTCTCCTCTTGTGTTCTTTCCTCCCTTATTCCCCAATAGCTTTTGTAGCTTTGTTGGAATTTGGGAGATAAGGACTTGCTCTTGCATTTGGTGCATAGGTTTGAGTTCTACTCTTGTGTTCTTCCTCCTTATTCCCCAATAGCTTTTGTAGCTTTGTTGGAATTTGGGGAGAAGGACTTGCCCTTGCATTTGGTGCATAGGTTTGAGTTCTCCTCGGAGATTCAAGAGTTCAAGCTTGTGAGCTTGTTTCTCTTGGGTTCCTTGGAACCCTAGACGGTTGTGTGGTTGGATTGTTGACCTTTTGTGGTCTTGTTGACCTTTTGTGGTCTTGTAGCCTTTTGTGGCGTTGTTGGCCTTTTGTGGCATTGTTGACCTTTTGTGGCTTTGTTGTTGGGAGCCTCCAATTGAGTTGTGGAGTTAGCCTCAATCTTGTACGGGTTCGGTGACCGCCCTCAAGCGTCCCATAGTGGAGCAAGTGCCAGCCTTTTATGGCGTCGGTGAGTTGCGTGCTTCCGCATCCGGGGTGAGGCCTTGTGTGGCGTTGGGTGAGCATCAAGCCACCACACCTCGAGGTGAGCCATTTGTGGCGTTCGGAGAGCATTGCGCCATTGCATCTCTCCAACGGAGACGTAGCTTCTTTGGAAGTGAACTTCGGGAAGCAAATCTTCATTTTCGCGTCCATCAGTTATCTCTCAACCGAACCCTTTACTTATGCACTTTACATTGTGATAGCCATCGTGCTTGAAGTATTTATACCTTGCTATCACCTTGTTGCTTGTATTGCTTAGCATAGGTTGTTTGTGCATCTAGGTGAACTTAGTGGCTAGGTTTTGTGATCAATAAATTAAACGTTAATTTTATTCCGCATTTACTTGAGCCTAAACCGTAATAATTTTAAAAGACTATTCACCCCCCCCCTTTAGGCGACTTCCTTTGTACTTTCAGTAGGCCGCGAGTGGATAATGTTGCTAGACGTTTTCTCTCCTTTTCATTATTTTTTTACAACAACTTAAAATTTAATAAATAAAAAACGTAGTGGCACGTCGAAATGTGACCACGCTACTAAATTTGTGTCAGAAAAATCCACACGTCACAGATATATTTTCCCGGTCAGCCAGTGGTTCCCACATACCTATGGCGTGTCACGAAATTTGGCACACATTTACTTGTGGACACCACTATTAGCAGTGGCGTGGCACTATGGTGGCGTGCCAATAATATAGTACTTCCTCCGATTAGGATTATAGGTCACGCACGGTTAACTAGGTTGTCAATTTGACCAACAAAATATAAATAGAATAATACAAAAATTATACAATTATAAACTTTAGATGTTATATTTTCTAATGGTATAATTTTTATGCTATATAACTTATATTTTATTAGTTAAATTAACGACCTAGGTATATGCGTAAGATCTATAATCCCAAACAAAGAGAGTATCACCTATAAGCACGTTTTTACCGGTATTAGTTCATTTTTCAAGACCTCTACTTATGTCTTTGTTCCTTCATATACTTCTAAACTATCTGATCATCTTTAATCGTAATACCCCCTCTTTTCTTCTTTATGGGAACCTGGGTGCGCATTTCCTCTAGAGGTGGCGTGTTGTAATGTCCTGAAACAATACCGCGGTAGCTTTTGCCGGTTGTTTTCTGACATCATGCATAACATTGCATGTATTTGAACCCTATTTTTTTTGTTGAAGTTTACATTTTTGCTAAATTCTTTCTAGGGTCTATAAACCTCTAACTTCACTAAAAAAATAGAAACATAAAAAGGGCTCCTTAAATAAAACAAAGGAAACGCATAAACTAAAAGAGACATTGGAGGAAAATCAGTAATTTATCATGTCCAAAAACATACGTCCTCTCGTACGTATTCGTCTTAAATAAAACGTTAAAAAAACTCCTCCATTTGAAAGCAACCATAATGTACTCTACCAGTAGCTATCCCTTCATAGATTGAGAAGGTGCACACGCATACATTCCGATGTATACTAATTAAACTATGGAAGATACTGAACCCTCCACATCATGGCAGGCAGACATGGTCACGAGGACGACAGCCTTGTTGGTTCCCATTGGCACACTACATTTGGCATCGTTGCATCTGCATCGCTCGCTACGCCATATTCATTCGAGGTAGTAGTATCGCCGTCATCAACATTATGGCTCTCTCGCAAGAAAATGCATTCATAATACGGGCGTCCAATACACGGGCGTGGAGGCCACGCCTAGGCCATCTCTCCTCCTCGGTCGGTCGCCCGCCTCCGCTAGACCCTGAAGGAAGATGTTGTGCGGGAAAAGGGACGATACGGGGCGAGCGCGCAACGGCAACGGGAAATTTCGTCAAAGGGACATCTGCCTTTCGGGAGAGCGAAAAATCAAAATCCACGGTGGTCCATGATGCATCAAATGTGTGTGGGGGTTTGTTTGCACATCATGAGGCTCTCAATCATGGCCTGTGCGTGCGTGGCTGCCTTCTTTTTTTCTTGCCCTTTTTGACCGAGCAGCGTACGGGAGAGAGGGTGCAGAGGGACCATGTTGGACGGAGAGGCGCAGAGTCCCTAAAAACGG
The DNA here is from genome assembly GCA_030063025.1 of Avena longiglumis. NCBI lineage: Eukaryota > Viridiplantae > Streptophyta > Magnoliopsida > Poales > Poaceae > Avena > Avena longiglumis. The sequence continues at coordinate 368,517,219 of CP125978.1, forward strand.
GCGACCGTTTTAGTTTTTTTTTCGATTGAATCTTTTTTACTCGTTTGTAGTCGGTGATTTCTTTCAAGTTTTGGGGATGTCAAATGTGTGATGCACGGTACAGGAACCGTTTTAGAAAGGCACGGTAATAGGCTTATTTTACTCCATGGAATTTCCAAGACGAAGAACTGGTCAAGACTGGTAATCCGATGACTATGCTGATGTGCACGCATTCTGTGGTCACGGCAGGCGAACTGTTGCGATAGAGGTCGTGTCTACAACATGAATGATGCTGCATGATGAGGTGTTAACGAATCATCAGGCGCTAATCCATCCAGCGGCGGGCCAGGTTATGACCATTGGTCCCTTGTTAATCCATCACCATCTGAAAATGTTTGATTTCGTGCATGCATGACGGTGACCACAAAAATCCGCCTCAGGAAGAAGAAGCAATTTGATCGAGTGATGACAACCAAGTTCCTCTTTTCCATTGAAACTGACACAGACAACCAAGTTGGCGTACTACTTTAGTAGTCGCCGCCCTTAATTTGATCGATGCGTGTCCCCGTGTTAGTTTATTATTAAGCACGAAAGGGTTTCTCCGGGGAGTCCTCATGAAGAGGTCTCGATGCTTGGTTGACGTTTGATATTCCTGCCCTACTGCCCTTACTAGACCTGACATGGTGGGCCCTGTCGAGCTCCGGACCCATAGGTCGGTACCTGTACGTGGGCTCAATCGCTGTGCGCGCTCGGAGGCCCATGGTATACCAAGCAGAGGCCTCGCGTTTCGCACTCAGTTCCCCTCTTTTTGAAGCACCGGCTGCTACACGAATCATGATCAGAAGCACAGCGTTCAGACACCCAGAATTAGAAAAATATGGACATCTGCACATAGTGCAATAGTGGGCTATATAAGCCTGCTGATGTGATTTTCTTTTCTACGTGAAGAAGGGGAGAAGAGACAAGGTAAAAAAATGGGTGTACTCTTTATGCTAGCCTCACGTGCTTCTAGCAGGTAAAATCATTAAGTGCGAGAAGTTAGGAAAGTTATAGCCTTAGGCCTTAGCCAGCTTTATCCCCTCTATCATATGTACCTCCGGTTTATATTAGTGGTCTTAATTTTGCTAAATACTATATTTAGACAATGTTAAGACCATTAATATATACAGAGGAAGTATAACTAATGATGTTGGCTTTTGATGATATGTCAATTTTAGACTACTCCCTCCGTCACGGTTTAGAGGGTGTTTTAGAGAGATTGTTAGGACCTAGGTAGATACTGATTGGGCCAGATTTGTGTCAAAAACATGCAAATTCCTTGGGAGAAAATAGCATATTAATGATTCGGCGCCCTATTAAACGTAATTATTTAATGGAAACGAGAAGTTTAGGCGCATGTATTGGTGGAGCTGCATGCAAGAATTAATTCCTTAGCTGCATGAAATAGGAAGTGGGGAAGAAAAAGAAGGATATTAATTTTCTGATTAAGTCTAACGCGCCTAGAAGGAGATGAGTTTTAAAAATGCATGGTTTTTGTAAGACGCCCTCCAAACCGTGACGGGGGAGTAGTCATAGTGGGTAGTAACTTAGACTAGTAATATGCATAAGTTATTAGTCTAAGTTAGAGTTTTCATAGTGCATATTAACATGGAAACCCTTATTTATTGTTTTATATACTCATCTTTCATTAGTAAGTGTGATGTTACGAGTAACATAATATGTTATCCAATTCATCTCTTTTCTTATTAATTATTTGGCACATCATCTTTTTTGTCTATTGGCATATATTTATCACTCAAATTACTCCCACTATGACTAGCCTTATTAAGCCGGTTCTTGGCTCTCTATGTGCTTGCTCTAGTACAATAGGGTGATGTAAGCAAATTCTAGGAGTTTAAATATTATATGATGGAGATATGCCTATCGGGTATGCCCAGCAGGACGTTTTCTATCGGCCCAAGCTGCCAGCGAGTGGGCCTGCAGGACGGCGACTGGATCGAGACTTGGCGAGGACTGGAAGCTGGAGGCCTAGAAGCGTAGCTAGGCCCAGTCGGACTAGGTCAAGACCCTCTGAATCCTTAACCAATTCGGTTGTAGATCTATAAAACCTAGCGAGGTGAGCCTATATAAACCTCCCTAGGGTACGCATAGAGGACACGTTCCATCATACACCCAAGAGACTCGCCGCCTAGTCGTCGAGCTCGCTCTTGTACTCTCACCATAATACAATCTAGCAGGAGTAGGTCTTTACTGTGACACCCCGGTTCTGATAAGACCGTGGCCTCTATGTGACATGCCAATCCCTGGATCGGTTCATTGGCCCACAATAGAGTAAGATAGATAATCATAGCAAAATAACCGTGTATCATGATCTACAAAGATCCAGAGTACCATTATTACAATGAAAGCTTAGCGTAAAGCTAGCTCAAATTATTCAGGTAGCAACAAAACCAAATATATCCTCCAATCTTCAATTTGCCCACAAGTGAACAAGTGCCGAGTGGAGTACCGTGGCCTATAACGATCAATCAGAATCGGAATAACCTGCAACATGAAACGTAGCAGCCCCGAAGGGTCAATACATGGAATGTATGGCAAGTAGAGCTAGTAAAGGAGACAATAGTACTAACATCTACATGCATATTTGGCAAGTGGAGATGTGTCTGGCTTGCATTTGCAAATACATTTGTCCTACTTTCATAAACAATTTTGATTTTATTTGGAAAGATCCCAATTAAGTTAACCCAACAATATTAAGACAATTATGAAATTAGAATGAACGAGAAACATGTCATGGAATCAATATCTAGCAACTCAGATGTCCATAACCGGGGACATGGCTAATCGATTAGATTATACACTTTGCAGAGGTTAGTACACTTTACCCATGTGACTTGGCCAGCCCAGCTCGTACCATCACTCTCATTTTGGGTGATGATAGGGAGAAGACCAAGAAGAGACTATTCGGGAAGTAGCTCCTCAATCCCGACGCACACCGGTCCAACCTACCAAAATTCTACATCTCTGGATACACGGGTTCGAGTTACCACAACCTACTAAGTCCAACCAATCGCCTATTTCATTATTGACACATGGTTGTACATGTAAGCTACACAATAAAGAAGCCAATCATTCTCTCTTGATACCTGGGTGCCTTTCCGCAATGAAACCACCAAAATTTATCAATACCATCACACCCAGGGGGTTCATTGATTAAGTTGTTTTAGTTTTCACAAACCAATACTTTGAGAAAACAAGTATCAATGATGTAACCCAGCCCTTGTTCAATAAAGCATGGCTAAGCACATCTACCAACGGTGGTTCATCTACAAAGAGGGTCCTACCACATAATAGGACATAGCATAGCGATAGTATCATCCTACACATGCATCTACAAAATACACGACAATGCATTGAAAATAGTATTACGATATCATGAACAAAGTAGCATCTACTTGCCTTGGTTGTATCGGTCTGAGCACAATCCTCACACGAGCAAGCGTTGCACTCAACACAATCTACACGACACAATTGCATTCATAAACAAATAATCCACAACATATGCAATAAATATGATGCATGAATGCAAGAACGGCAAGTGAATTGGTGCTACAGTTGCACCACATAATTCTAATCCATAATACTATCGAATACATGCATGGAAAAATAGATTTGGCGCTAGGAAAGCTAATAGACAAAAGTAATGCTCCAAACTAGAGCTAGAACTTAAATAATTCACTACCGGTAGTATACTGTTCATAAAATCTTGGGAAAATTCTACCGCATAGGCATCGCTGAATATAAACAGTACCAATTGGAATTACTCAAAAAGGAGTTATAGAACTTCCCGAGTAATTAAAACACTGCAGAAATCCATTAGACAAATACTGCAGAAGATTTTACTGTAAGCCTACCTTTTTAATTCACGATGAGATTCCCCTCGTTCACACGAGTTCAGGGACATATCACACGCGATTTTTGGAGCTACTGATCTTTTTCTACGAATTTATTACTCCGAAAAGGCTATTAACTAGTTTGATTAAACTGTACTAGACCTGACAGTAAAAGTCTGAACCAAAGCTACAGCGAGATTCCACACGACTCACTGAACTCATACATATTTTATTTGCAATTTTTGGCCAAACGGTTGAATTTCTACGCAATTTACAAGATTATACCGAAATCTGCCAACTAAAGGGATTAACGAAATTGACCCAGTCAACTGTGTTGGTCAAGCGTTTGCTGACTGGGCGCTCACTGGGCGTCTGACTAGTCAACGCCTGGGATGCTGACCAGTCAACGAACGATCTAAGCCGCTGATCTAAGATCTGACGGTGGCTGCTGTCTTACCGGAAACGGATGACGAAACGGATTCCGAAAAGTGCGGCGAGCTCCGGACGGCGGTGGCGATCGAATCCGGCGACGGGGTCCTTCCTACACGGACACACACGGTCAACGAACGGTCCGAGAAAAGTTACAACGCGCGCGCGAGGCGGCGCGTACGTGCGTGTATGCGTGCGCGTATATGCATGCAATAACGCATACGATGATGCGCGTGGGCGAGCGCACGCGGCACGTGGCAGCGGCGACGGCGGCGGTGGCTGCGCGCGAAGGCGGCGCGCGCCGCGTGAGCGGGTGCGGCGGCGCGCGTGGCGCGGCAGCGGTGGCGGCGCGGCGCGGCGAGGCGCGGCAGAATGGGCGGCGCGAGATGCGGCAAGTGGCGGCTGGGCGAACGGTCGGCGGCCGAGGCATTACGGGCGACGGGCGGCGGCGCGGCGGCGGGTCGGGCAGATGGCGGCGGCGGCGGCCTTGGGGCGCGCGCGCGGGTGGCGGTATCGAGGCGGCGGCGGATCGATCGCGTGGGCAGGCGGTGGTTGTTGGAGATATGCCCTAGAGGCAATAATAAATATAGTTATTATTATATCTTTGTGTTTATGATAAATGTTTACATTCATGCTATAATAGTATTAACAAGGAAACATTAATACTTGTGTGATTTGTAAACTTAATTTGAAGTCCCTAGTATAGCCTCTATACTTCACTAGCTTGTTGGTTGATTAATGATTGTGGTTTCCCTATCATGAACATTGAGATGTTATCAACAACAAGATCATATCGTTAGGAGAATGATATGGTGGACATACTCCTATAGATAAGCATAGCATAAAGATCAAGTCATTTCAATAGTTCAATTGCTATATGCTTTACGATACATAGTAACCTAATTCCTTCGACCATGAGATCATGCATATCACCTTTACCGGATGGATGCTTTGATGACATCAAACACCACACCGTAATCGGGTGGCTATAAAGGTGGCATTGAGTGTTCGGAAAGTATTGGTTGAAACACATGGATCAAGAGTGGATTTGTCCATCCATATGACGGATAGATATACTGGGCCCTCTCGGTGGAATGTCATCCAATTAGCTTGCAAGCATGTGACTGGCTCACAAGGGATCACATATCACGGAACGAGAAAAGAGTACTTATCGAACGAGGTTGAACTAGGTATGCAGAGATACCGACGATCATAACCTCGGATAAGTAAACTATCGTGAGACAAAGGGAAATTGGTATCGTATGTAAGTGGTTCATTCGATCGCAAAGTAATCGTAGAAATATGTGGGAGCCATATGAATTTCCAGATTCCTCTATTGGTTATTGTTCGGAGAAGTGTCTCGATCATGTCCGCATAATTCACGAACCGTAGGGAGACACACTTAAGGATTCGACGTTGTTTGAGTAGTTGTGGTATTATGATAAAGAGACCGAATGTTGTTTGGAGTCTCGGATGGGATCCGGGATATCACGAGGTGATCCGGAATGGTCCGGAGAATAAGATTCATATAAGGAAAGTCCCGCTTTGAGTTCGGGAATGATTCGGTTTTCATCGGGAATGTTCTAGAAGGTTCCGGATTGTCCGCACTCCGGGGAGGTACATGAATGTGTCATTACATATTGAATGATTGCATCATGTACTAAGTGTTCTTGCTGTTCTAAAACTGAAAAGTCAAACTGCCATTTGAAAGTCAAACGCTAAAACAGAAACTGTGGAAAACAGAAACTGGGAAACAAGCAAGAGGTGGTTGGAACCGACTTGGGAGGAGTCCTCCAAGCCGGGCGCGCCAAGGCCGACTTGGGAGGACTCCTCCCTTGGCCGCCTCCCACCTATAAAAGGAGGCAGGGCCTCCTCCTCTAGACACACAAGTTCCTATCCTCTAATCTTCAGTTTAGAGCCGTTTTGGTTTAGAGCTTCTAATTGCTCTAGCCTGCGGTTTAGAGCCTTCTACTTGGTGTGTCTAATCCCTAGACCACTAATAGCTCTCTCATACTCCACCATACTCACTCCGCTTAAGGCGCCTGCGGGATCTCCCTCTACTTCCAGACCACGCCGTTGTCTGCCGGAATTGAGGAGAGTGCTACAACCTCCACGCCATGGAACAAGGAGAGGAAGGTCTTCGTCGAATCGAACGCAGTGACCGATCATGGAAGCGCTGCCGGAACGCAGCGCCAGAAGGATCGTCTACACGATCTTGAGATCGGAAAGAGTACGACTACATCACCCACGAGAATCCGCTCTCGTTAAACACTTTGGAATCTTCGAGGGTAAGTTATTCCATCGACTCGTTGCTACAATCTAGTAGAATCTTGGCTTGTTTGTTTGTATGCGATAGAAAATTTTTGTTTTCCATGCTACGAACCCCTACAGTGGTTGCGGGCACGGAAATCAAGGTCCCGGTGGGGCCTTTTTAAATAGTCCAGCACGCGAGTTCTAAACAGATTCGGTCCGCAGTTGGACTCCGATTCGGAAATCGGTCCGGATTTTCGGACCGTTTTCCGGCGGTTTACTAAAACGTCCGAGTCTTTTGCATACAAACTCCGATTGGAGCGATTCTCGCGCCTACGGGTTCATATCGTCGAGGGGAACAACCTTCAGTCAAAGTTTGAGTGAAAACTCGAACCTACAGGGGTGGTTGTTGCAAGTCCCTCTAAAGCTCCCCGCAGGAACCTCGAGGCGAAACAAAATAGGGTTTTGAAGATAGCGTTTCGTCGAACCTTTCTACTCGACGGTTTTGCATGGAAAGATATGATGCAATGCTATGAATGATATGCAAGACCAAATCTAAAATTTGGGATGTGACAAGACTAACCCCCTTAAGATGAATCTCGTCCTCGAGATTCGGCGCGGCTAGCAAATAGGTGTGGGTAGTCCTCTCGGATGTCATCTTCACGCTCCCAAGTGGCTTCCTCTTCGGTGTGGTGGATCCACTGTACTTTGCAAAACTTGATTGTCTTGGTACGGGTAGTCCTTTCTGCTGTCTCCAGAATCTTGACTGGTTTCTCCTCGTAGGTCAAGTCATTCTCCAGCTGAACCTCCTCTAGCGGTACGGTGTCTCTCAATGGTGTATCCACCATCTCCGGATGGCACTTCTTCAGCTGGGATACGTGGAACACGTTGTGAACAGCAGACAGAGCCTCTGGCAACTCTAGCTGATAAGCAACTTCACCTTTGCGTGCTAAGACCCTGTACGGTCCAATGAATCGAGGTGCCAGCTTACCCTTAATTCCAAATCTCCTGATTCCACGAAGTGGCGACACTCTAAGGTATGCTCTATCACCTATCTCATACACCACTTCCTTGCGCTTGGCGTCAGCGTAGCTCTTCTGCCTTGATTGTGCTACCATCAGCCTATCTCTAATCAAGGCGACCTTCTCCTCAGCATCCTTGATCAAATCAGGTCCAAACAGCTGACGTTCTCCTACTCCATCCCATAGCAATGGTGTTCGGCACCGTTTACCATATAGCACATCGAACGGTGACGTCTTGATGCTGGTTTGATAGCTGTTGTTGTAGGAAAACTCCGCATACGGCAAATTCTCATCCCAACTGGATCCATGAGCCAAAGCGCAAGCTCTTAGCATGTCTTCCAAAATCTGATTCACCCTCTCGGTCTGTCCATCGGTCTGTGGGTGAAATGCTGTGCTAAACTCCAATCTAGTACCAAGTGACTCGTGTAGTTGGCGCCAGAAGTGTGAGGTAAATTGGGTGCCTCTATCAGATACGATACTCTTGGGAACTGCATGTAGGCACACAATCCTGTCCATGTAAATCTTGGCCAACTTTGCACTCGTATAGGTCGTCTTCACCGGTATAAAGTGGGCTACCTTGGTCAAATGGTCGACCACTACCCAAATAGAGTCATATCCTGACCTGGTCCTGGGCAATCCTGTGAAAAAAAATCCATTCTCACTCTATCCCACTTCCAATCCGCACGGCAATGGTCAGAGTAATCCTGCTGGCTTCTGGTGTTCTGCCTTCACTCGGCTACATACATCACATAGGGCAATATGCTTGGCGATATCTCCCTTCATGTTGTTCCACCAAAATCTGCTCTTCAAATCCATATACATCTTTGTGTTGCCCGGATGTATGGAGTATGGCGAGTTATGAGCCTCCTGCAAAATCAACTCCCTTATCTCCGGGTCGCTGGGCACACACAAACGATCCCCATACCACAAGGTACCATGTTCATCCTCGCGAATATCCTTTTCCCGATTCTCCTTCATCTTTTCCTTTATCTCTTCTATTTCCTTGTCTCCTACCTAAGCCTTTATGATCCTGTCCTGTAGCGTCGGTTGGACTTCCATTGTAGCCAAATATCCTCCAGACACTACCTCCAGTCTAAGGTCCTTGAATTGCTTGCACAAGTCCTCAGGCAATTCACCAATTGTCAATCCATTGTCATAAACCTTCCGGCTCAGAGCATCAGCTACTACATTGGCCTTTCCTGGGTGGTATTCTAGATTCATATCATAATCCTTGATAAGATCCAACCATCTCCTTTGTCTCATGTTCAATTCCTTCTGTGTAAATATGTACTTCAGGCTCTTGTGGTCGGTGTACACATCACAGTGTTTTCCCATTAAGTAATGCCTCCATACCTTGAGCGCATGAACCACTGATGCTAACTCCAAGTCATGTGTGGGGTAATTTCGCTCATGGTGCTTGAGTTGTCGCGAGGCATATGAAACTACTCTCCCATCTTGCATCAACACACTACCAAGTCCCTGTCGAGAAGCATCACAGTACACTTGGAAATCCTTCTGAAGATCTGGTAGACATAGAACATGCGCAGTCACTAGTCGACGCTTCAGTTCCTGAAATCTGGCTTCACATACGTCTGACCATTCAAACTTTCTCTCCTTCTTCAGAAGTTCAGTCATCGGCTTAGCAATCTTGGAAAAGTTTTCGATAAACCTCCTGTAATATCCAGCAAGTCCCAAAAAGCTTCGAATCTCTCCTGCATTCTTGGGCGCTTCCCACTCTGTTACTGCAGTCACTTTGTTTGGATCAACAGCAATTCCTTCTCCCGACACTACGTGTCCAAGAAATCCAATAGTGTTAAGCCAGAATTCACATTTACTGAATTTGGCATACAGCTTGTGTTCCCTCAGCTTTTCCATAATCAGTCGCAGATGCTTCTCATGCTCAGCATAATCCTTGGAATATATCAAGATGTCATCAATAAACACCACCACGAACTTGTCCAAATACTCCATAAATACCTTGTTCATCATGGTCATGAAGTATGCCGGGGCATTCGTTAGTCCAAAAGACATAACCGTATACTCATATAAACCATACCTAGTGGTGAAGGCGGTTTTCGGTACATCCTCTTCTCGGATTTTCAATTGGAAATAGCCTGATCGCAGATCAATCTTGAACACCTTTGCTCCTTCCAGTTGATCAAACAAGTCATTTATGTTCGAGAGGGTACTTATTCTTAATGGTTACTTCATTCAATGAGCGATAGTCTACCACTAATCTCTTGGTGCTTTTTCTTCTCTACAAACAACACAGTGCTCCATGACGACGACCGGCTGAATGAATCCCTTTTCCAGCTGTTCCTTCAACTGTTTCTTCAATTCCTTCAGCTCATCGACATCCATCTTATATGGTTTCTTTGCTATAGGTCCTGTTCCCGGCATCAGGTCGATAAGAAACTCTACATCCCTGTCAGGTGGCATCCCTGGCAGCTCTTCCGGAAACACGTCGGGGTAATCCCTAATCACTGGCACAGTATCCATGCTAACGCCCTTTAGAGAATTCAACTTACACCTTCTCGGTCGTGCAGCCGACTTGAATCTAATCCTCTTACCATCCGGGGTTTTGAGTGAAACAGCTCTCTGTGCGCAATCTATGTGTCCCCCATGCATAGACATCCAATCCATACCCAGAATGACATCTAATCCCTGTGAATCCAATACTAGTAGATGTGCAATGAAGTTGTGTGTTCCAATCATCACAGTTAAATCGCGGCATCCTGCGCTAGCTATCATATCTCCTCCAGGTGAACTCACTCTAATTGACCTTTTCATAGACTCAGTAGGTAACTTATACTTATCCACAAATGCCCTTGATATGAATGAATGCGATGCACCAGTATCGAAAAGTATAAGTGTAGGGTAAGTGTTGATTGGGAACTTACCAATCACAAGGTCAGGCTCATCTAGAATCTCCTCCACATTCATGTGGTTCACTGTGGCCTTCTCGCCGTTGGTTGGCTTGAGTCCCTTCCTCTCCGGACAGTTGTCAGCATAGTGTCCCTTCTGCTTACACTTGAAGCACGTCACCTCACTCAGATCCTTCTTCACGAAGTTGCGATCACGGTTGCGGTCATGTCCACCGTGTCCTCCAGAGTGGTGAGAGTGTCCTCCCTTGTGGTTGTGGTGGGTGCTCCTATGGTTGTCATGACGATGTCCATCGCGGCGGTCATGGCTACCATGGCCACTTCCTCCATGCTTGGAGTATCCATCATATGAAGTGCGAGACTTGTGGTGTGAACCAGAGTGATGAGTATTGCTTTTTCTCTTGCGGTTCTCCACCTGCTTGTGCTTCCCTTCCAAGATCCTAGCCTTGTCCATAAGCTCCTGGAAAGTGGGGCAATAAACCACAAGTAGCTGTACTGAAAGCTCAGCACTGAGGCCATCCAGGAATCTCTCCCTCCTTTTGGCATCAGTGTCAACATCCTCAGGTGCATAACGGGACAGGTTGTTGAACTCCTCAATGTACTCGGCCACGATGCGATTGGTTTGGCGCAAGTTGCGGAACTCCTTCCTCTTCAGGCTTAGAAATCCTGAAGACACGTGGTTGGTCCTAAAACCTTCCTCAAACATAGCCCAGGTCACGGTATCCAGCGGGTGGGTGATCTGTAATGTGTCCCACCAAGAAGCGGCTGGTCCCTCCAGTAGGTGAGCGGCAAACCTCACCTTCTCAGCATCAGTGCATCCGACAGTTACTAGATCTTTGTTGACTGAACTCAACCAGTCGAGAGCAACCATTAGTTCTGTTGCAGTAGAGAACTTAGCTGGCCTTAGTCTCAGAAATCTGGTGAGAGCATCTCCCTGAGGCTGATTGTTTCCATTGTTGTTGTTCTGATTTGCCATGAACTGGGTCATCACTTGGGTCAGCTGTGCCTGAGCTTCCATGAGCTGCTCCATCTCAGTGGGTTGGCGACGGGGAGGCATCTGCGGTTCAGCATAGGTAAGTTTAGAAAGAATCAACTACGACAATAGGATTCTACCCATGCATATGATCAATCAACAACAAACACTAGCAGACAATCACAAGCAAGCAACACATCAACAAACAAGTGATCCAGCAACATCCCAGGTGTTATCCTAGCAGTATAAACTTACTGAAATAGTTTTGCAAGAGTTGGCAATGGTTAACTAAACAATAGATCAACTAAACAACCAAAACATCAATCTGCCAGAACAGTCCAGCAGCGTTCACGAATTTTTCCGCCTGACTTAAACTCGTCAGAAAAATTAGCCAATTTTTGTGCATATGACACAGAGAGTTTCGCATCAGACCAATTTTTTTCAGATTTTTCCGTGTTACCAGAAAAATATGAAAAATCGCGCAGTACTGCTGTATCAGCAGAAAAACTGCAGCGAAAATAACACAAATGATAACCAAATTGCCATAACTCTTTCATAAAATTTGCACAAATAAATCCTGGGATTTTGGAGTACACAAGTAAGCAACTAAACACTTTTAAACTAACACGGACTAAGTTTCACAACAATCGAGACTAATCCTAACGAGTTCTCCAAACGTGGACTAATTGGTGGACTTCTATCTACTTCTTGAAGAGATTGAGGTAGGTCTTTGCGGTCATGCGTTGGCGCTTCGGCTCGCGGTACAACCATGGCGGTGGAGTGTACACCTCTCCTGAACCATCACTTGAGACTTCAAACTCCACCTCTTCTGGATCCTCCTCTTCTTCTTCATCCTCAGCTGCTACAGCAACAGCTTCATCTCCTCCACCATCATCATCTCCATCATCATCATCCTCGTCCTCATCATCATTGTCGTCCCCACTGTCATCATCATCACCATTGTTGCCATCATCTCCATTGTCATCATCAGAGGGTGGATTCAGCTGTGCTTGGAGAGCGGCAATCTGGGCTGTCATAGCTTCAATGGTTTGGTCCCTTTCCTGGACGATCCCTTGCAACTGTTGTATGCTCTGGGTATTCTCTTGCACAGTGCCATGAAGATGGGCTATGGTCTCATCTCTGGCTATCAGGACAGTCTCCAGAACTCCCACAGCTTCATGCAAAGTGTCTATCTCCTGTCCTTGGACCACCATCTCATTGCTAGTAAAGTCTGCAATCTCCTTCAACATCCTCACCTTCTCTGCTAGAGCTCCATTCTCCCTCTCCATGTCCTCTATGTGCCTCCGACGGGGCGACATGTTGTTCCTGTCGCCCGGGGTAACCACAATGTTCCCTTCTTCATCACGTCTTCCATAATCACGGTAGGGTGAATCTGCGGGCAGTAGGTGTCGGACATAGTGGCACTGGCGAGACAAGGCTTCATGTACAGCCAAGTTGATTCCAAGTCCCCAGTTGCAGTATATCTTGGTGTAGACCAAGTGCGCGGGGTTTGGCAAGGCGGCATCTCTGAATATGAAGGTAGTAATCTCCCATGCATCCTCTCCATATCCATAGGTGTACAGCCTTCTTCCCTTGAACATAGGCAGTGGCAATCCCAATGACTGAGAGAGCTGAGCTAACTGCCTTGCAAAGGGCCTTGGTGACACCATGGTGACATACTCAGTCCCGACGTCTCCCATCTATCAAGTAAAAGAGGAAAGTGTGAGAATAGCATATGGTAAGAGTTTACGAGGGTGAAAGGCATAAGAGGAAAGACAGTGTTAATATAGGCTTAATAATTCTATGGCTTCCTAAACCAATCCTAGGTCACGATCCTACAGTCGACACATGGGCTCTGATACCATCCTGTGACACCCCGGTTCTGATAAGACCGTGGCCTCTATGTGACATGCCAATCCCTGGATCGGTTCATTGGCCCACAATAGAGTAAGATAGATAATCATAGCAAAATAACCGTGTATCATGATCTACAAAGATCCAGAGTACCATTATTACAATGAAAGCTTAGCGTAAAGCTAGCTCAAATTATTTAGGTAGCAACAAAACCAAATATATCCTCCAATCTTCAATTTGCCCACAAGTGAACAAGTGCCGAGTGGAGTAACGTGGCCTATAACGATCAATCAGAATCAGAATAACCTGCAACATGAAACGTAGCAGCCCCGAAGGGTCAATACATGGAATGTATGGCAAGTAGAGCTAGTAAAGGAGACAATAGTACTAACATCTACATGCATATTTGGCAAGTGGAGCTGTGTCTGGCTTGCATTTGCAAATACATTTGTCCTACTTTCATAAATAGTTTTGATTTTATTTGGAAAGATCCCAATTAAGTTAACCCAACAATATTAAGACAATTATGAAATTAGAATGAGCGAGAAACATGTCATGGAATCAATATCTAGCAACTCAGATGTCCATAACCGGGGACACGGCTAATCGATTAGATTATACACTCTGCAGAGGTTAGTACACTTTATCCATGTGACTTGGCCAGCCCAGCTCGTACCATCACTCTCATTTTGGGTGATGATAGGGAGAAGACCAAGAAGAGACTGTTCGGGAAGTAGCTCCTCAATCCCGACGCGCACCGGTCCAACCTACCAAAATTTTACATCTCGATACGCTGGGTTCGAGTTACCACAACCTACTAAGTCCAACCAACCGCCCATTCCATTATTGGCACATGGTTGTACACATAAGCTACACAATAAAGAAGCCAATCATTCTCTTGATACCGGTGCCTTCCGCAATGAAACCACCAAAATTTATCAATACCATCACACCCAGGGGGTTCATTGATTAAGTTGTTTTAGTTTTCACAAACCAATACTTTGAGAAAACAAGTATCAATGATGTAACCCAGCCCTCGTTCAACAAAGCATGGCTAAGCACATCTACCAACGGTGGTTCATCTACAAAGAGGGTCCTACCACATAATAGGACATAGCATAGCGATAGTATCATCCTACACATGCATCTACAAAATACACGACAATGCATTGAAAATAGTAGGACGATATCATGAACAAAGTAGCATCTACTTGCCTTGGTTGTAGCGGTCTGGAGCACAATCCTCACACGAGGAAGCGTTGCACTCAACACAATCTACACGACACAATTGTATTCATAAACAAACAGTCCACAACATATGCAACAAATATGATGCATGAATGCAAGAACGGCAAGTGAATTGGTGCTACAGTTGCACCACATAATTATAATCCATAATACTACCGAATACATGCATGGAAAAATAGATTTGGCGCTAGGAAAGCTAATAGACAAAAGTAATGCTCCAAACTAGAGCTAGAACTTAAATAATTCACTACTGGTAGTATACTGTTCATAAAATCTTGGGAAAATTCTACCGCATAGGCATCGCTGAATAGAAACAGTACCAATTTGAATTACTCAAAAAGGAGTTATAGAACTTCCCGAGTAATTAAAACACTGCATAAAGCCATTAGACAAATACTGCAGAAGTTTTTACTGTAAGCCTACCTTTTTAATTCGCGGTGAGATTCCCCTCGTTCACACGAGTTCAGGGACATATCACACGCGATTTTTGGAGCTACGGATCTTTTTCTACGAATTTATTACTCTGAAAAGGCCATTAACTAGTTTGATTAAACTGTACTAGACCTGACAGTAAAAGTCTGAACCAAAGCTACAGCGAGATTCTACACGACTCACTGAACTCGTACATATTTTATTTGCAATTTTTGGCCAAGCGGTTGAATTTCTACGCAATTTACAAGATTCTACCGAAATCTGCCAACTAAAGGGATTAACGAAATTGACCCACAATCGTGGTTCGCTTGATCGTCAAGCGTCACGACTCGGCGCTGACTAGGCGTCTGACTAGTCAACGTCTGGGATGCTGACCAGTCAATGAATGATCTAAGCCGCTGATCTAAGATCTGACGGTGGCTGCTGTCTTACCGGAAACGGATGGCGAAACGGACTCCGGAAAGTGCGGCGAGCTCCGGACGGCGGTGGCGATCGGATCCGGCGACGGGGTCCTTCCTACACGGACACACACGGTTAACGAACGGTCCGAGAAAAGTTACAACACGCGCGCGAGGCGGCGCGTACGTGCGTGTATGCGTGCGCGTATATGCATGCAATAACGCATACGATGATGCGCTGGGCGAAGCGACGCGTAATGGCGCGCGACGGCGGGTGGCGCGCGCGTGGGCGCGCGGGCGGGGGCGGTTACACAGCGGCGGCGGCGAGGCGCGTCGGCGGCGCTGGCGGCGGCGACGCTGCGAGGTGAGGGCGCGCGGCGGTGGCGAACGGGTCGGCGGGCGGCGACGGCGCGCGACGGCGGTGAGGCGGATGGCGGCGGCGGACTTGGAAGCGCGCTGGCGACGAGGCGAGGCGGCGGATCGATCGCGTGGGCAGGCGGTGGTTGCGGGCACGGAAATCGAGGTCCCGGTGGGTCCTCTTTAAATAGTCCAGCACGCGAGTCCTAAACAGATTCGGTCCGCAGTTGGACTCCGATTCGGAAATCGGTCCGGATTTTCGAACCGTTTTCCGACGGTTTACTAAAACGTCCGAGTCTTTTGCATACGAACTCCGATTGGAGCGATTCTCGCGCCTACGGGTTCGTATCGTCGAGGGGAACAACCTTCAGTCAAAGTTTGAGTGAAAACTCGAACCTACAGGGGTGGTTGTTGCAAGTCCCTCTAAAGCTCCCCGTAGGAACCTCGAGGCGAAACAAAATAGGGTTTTGAAGATAGCGTTTCGCCGAACCTTTCTACTCGACGGTTTTGCATGGAAAGATATGATGCAATGCTATGAATGATATGCAAGACCAAATCTAAAATTTGGGATGTGACATTTACCCTCCGGTGGGCCGAACCTGGGTAAACCCTTGTGTCTCCGCCCTCATCTCGCACCGCAGATTGCTAGCCTCCCTTGCCCCGTGTTCTACTACTCGCTACCGATTGCAGCATCTACCGTGGCCATTCCCACGACAGTGGCGCCCATCGTGGGGCCTGGCCGGTCAGGCCGGTGTTCTGCGGCGAGATCCAATCTACCCATCAACGAGACGATCACCACCGTCCGCATGATCGCGATCGGCGAGATCCTCCAGATCTTGTCGAGCAGCTATGTCCCGGCGGCACGCCCCGTCACGCACAGTATGATCATGCCGGTCGACACGATCAGCCTCTTCGTCGGCCTCACCGACGTCATCGTCTCGGAGGACTCGGCTCGCATCCACGAGTCGCCGCCACGTGACTAGCTCTCTGAGAGCTAGGTCCGTATGATCCACCGCCTCGCCTCCGAGTACGACTCGGCCCACAACAATGTGGCCAAAACCACCATGGTCGCGGACGACGCGGCCCTCAACAACGACGCCAACTCGGCGACCCCGACGTCGACTGCCGGATCCATCGTCGCCGCATCGCCCGCGGGCTCCATCACCCAAGTCTCCAACGTGGGAGACTTCGAGGATCCCTCCATCCTTGGGATCTTCGACTTTGACTCCGGGTCAGAAAACTCCGCCGACCTCCACGACTATTCTGGTCGCCACGTCGCGGCCTACATGGCGACTGGCGCCGACCCCCCGCAAGACCCCTTCTCCACGCCGATCCCACCGAACGCAATGGCAACGAAGGTTGAGGAACTCCGCCTGCGGCCGGAGGAGGCGGTCCGTAAAGAACAAGCCGAGAGCGATTTTTTTTGCCTCGAGCAGGTGACAGCGCAGGAGCTCTAGCGTTACCACCAACTCCGAATCAGGTCGCGCGTGAACCCCACCATTCAGGGGCGCGCCCTGAACTTCGACGATGAGAACAACCCAACTCGTGTAGCCGAGCGCGCGATATACGAGAATGCGCCGCCAAGAGGGAGCTCCCGGCCTCCACCAGGCGTGACGGCCAACATCTCCCCACCACCACCCAACCGCGCGCCCCCCAGGGACCAACCAAGAATCGTGTTATCATCGCGGGAGCGAGATGCAAACAGCCTCCCGCTGTTCTCCACTCCGATGGACAATGTCGTCGCGAGCCGAGCAATGGCCGACAACATAAACGTAACCGGGGAAGGCGCCCCGCAGATCCAGTACACCAAGGCTCTGCTCGCCAAGGCAGTCGAGCAACAAAACGCGGGTGCCGACTCACAGGGTCGGATGTACTCGTGTTCGTCAGGCAGCAGGGCGGCCTCGAGCGGCCTCCCAATGGCGGCGAACACCCTCCACTGCCCACCACCCGAGCCCATGTAGCTCCAACATCGACACGCGCACGCGGCACACTCCACCAATGACCCATGGCCGGCGAACAACTTCGTCGCCGCCAACGGGCAGCCAGTCGACGCGCGCACCCACATCATCAACAACCAGAGCTGGCGTGCACGCCAGCCCGACGACCTGCGGCATACCCTCACCAACCGCCGCGACGGCGAACCAAGGGGATCACTGAGTCGAGTCGGACCCCGGTGCTTTGGACCAATGATCCAAGGCGAAAAATACGCGACGAACTTCAAGGCACCGAAGGAGATTGAGAAGTACTACCCCTCCTACGATCCGTCTGTGTGGCTCGATACCTAACGCATGGTAATGGGGATTGCTGGCCACACCGACCTGCTTGCCGCACGCTATCCCCCTGATGATGGAGGGAGCGTGTAGGCAATGGATCAACACCCTCCCTGCGGACAACATCGACTCCTGGGAGGAAATGCGCGTCGCCTTTGTCAGGCACTTCGAGGGTTCCTACACCCACGCCACCACCATCGAGGACCTGGAGCGATGCATCCAGGGACCCCGCGAGTCAACCCGTAGTTGGGTCCAACGGTGGCAAGACCTGTGGTATAACGCGGCCAGAATCCACTCGGACACCGCGATCCACTGCTTCAAGACCTCGAGCCGCTACGAGCCCCTGGTCGCCAAGCTCAAGCGAGTGTACAGAACACTCGACAACATACCAGACCTCCTGGAGATCGCCAAGCGATACGTGGAAGAGGACCCAAACCAAGAAACCGACAACGAGTCGGGAGGGAATCGCCGCACGAGCGGCCACGACAACGGGAGGCGACCCGAGCTATGCTACAGCAACACTCGCCTCACCTGCAAGCGCCGCGGTGATGGGCGTGTCGACTTTGTCGCCAACGCCGGATATGCGCCGCGCGAACCCAAGAGCTTCCGCCGCGACGGCGGCAACTACAAGGCGAACCAAGGTTCGACCCCATGGCTCTCCTCAATCAACCCTGTGTGTTTCACAGCAGGAAAGGGAAGCCCGCCACGCACACGACCGCCGACTGCCACTCCCTCAAGGAGATTGAGAAGGCACGGCGCGCACGAGAAGACCCCGACAACAACCCGCCAAACGGCGGAAAATTCGGCAGCGTCGTCGGCTCGCTCCACACCTTCACATGTGTAACACCCTCAGAATCGGACCTATGCAAGTTTGGGCAAAATTCACCAAACCCGCATAGAAACGATTCAAAGGTGCCCACCAGGCACTTTCGTGCGGGTGGAAAACGAAGTAATAGCATTACACAACAGTCCTCGATGGGACCCACAGAACAGATACATATACAACAGCGACTCAAAGGGTCAAGAATACAAATATACGGTACATAGATCCGAATCACCTTTAAAACGATAGAGCGTCCAACTACGGACAAGATGCAAATGGGGCTAAGAGCCCTGAAGAATAACCAATGGCGTCCATAACCTCGCCCAAAGCCGGAAGGGTAACCCCGCTAACGGCCGATCTCAAACCTGCTTAACAAAAAGGTGCCGACAAAGGGCAAAGCAAGAAAACAAAGAAGGAGCGCCAAGATCGAGGCCAAGACACGAGGCTAGAATTCGGTCCTCGCCATAGGTATGGTGGATCAAGCGGCAGCATGCACTAAACCACCTATAGAGACTCGAAACAACTGGCGGTTATCAGAGGGGGTAAGAATGACCTAGCCGGATCCAATCCTGAAACTATCACCAAGCAAACCCATCCTGGTGTTTCCCCCTCGAGACCAAACGAGGAAGTCAACCGAGGAACTCACACAGTTGGCAGTTTTACTTATTCAGTTATAGTTGTGGCACTTTACTAGTCAGGTTTAGATAATCGTCCTGATAAAGTAAGCAGTGGGCACTTTTAGATAACCCTTCCGTTAAAGTTGCGGCAATTACTAATCAAATACAGATAGCATGATATAATCCCAAAACCCAGCAGTTGTTGGTACTTTTATTCAGCCAATTCGTTGTAGTTGCAATACTTACTAGTCAGATACATTTGTCGCAAGCGACAACCAATCAAGCAATTGTGGGCAGTATTATTTAGCCATTCCGTTATAGTGGAGCTGATTACTAGTCATTATAAGTCAAGTTGATAACAGTAAACTTTAGTTATGCTTGTCTATGATCGAGATACTGTGCTCCAAGTCGTCCATATCCGCGGACACGGCTTTCAGAAAGATTTACCCGGCCGGGGTGCACCAATAGCAACACACGCTCGATCAACCTCGGAAAAACCAAATCAAAACCCAACGAGGCTTTCACGAACAATCACAGATTCAGAAATATTTGGGGCCACCCTTGAGTATACCCAAGAACGGAGTAAGCAAGCCGAGACGGACTCAAGGTTTACGTCGATGGTCAGAACAAAGGCGGGTCCCCAATCGGGGACCGATACCATGAAAACATCCTGTTTACCTAAATAAAGAGGTGCGACTCGCACAATCGTAAATAAAGCAAAAGCATGGCATAAGTACAGATCGTAATAAAACCTCAAACTAGTTTGTGGCCCCAAGAAATAAGACTGAATCAAGCTCGCTCGGGGGTCCCATATACCTCCGGATGTGGATAGCGCAAAATCAAGGAATGTATCAAGTACTCGGGGTCTTACGGGACACAAGTGGGCTCGAAACCAAGTATTATCTATCACCCACCGATGCCTCTCGCTTATTCAATTTTAGTTGTTAAACAGAAAGTAAAGTGAACAATAAGTAAAACTAGAATTCATCTCCAACAACAACATGCGGCAATTCATCAAGAATCGTGGCATATGATTTACACGCAACAAAGACTTGAGCAAGCGACGACGCAGAAGTCCAACTATCTACCAAACAACAGGTAATAGGGTGTGTCCAAGGCAATATAAGGCTGCAGGGATATCACGGATACGAAACTAGAGCATCGCAACACGTATAGCAATAGAACAACAGAGGGAATAAAGACTATAAAAGTAAGATAGGTAGAAAGGGGAGATGCTCGCTGAAAACATTGTCGAAAGGTTCATCCAAGATCGCGAAGCTCACATCAACTCAACGGCCTTATCCGAAGAAGCAAATCACTAGAAGAAACACCGGATGCACTATTTAACACAACGCGTAAGATCGGCATGATGCATGCATGATGGATGACATGGCAAGAAGTGCAATTAGGTCCGCTTAAGTGGAACCGGGTCCCGAATTAATGAGATGGTTCAAGTTGTTTAGTACCCCGCAATTTAAATGTTGTTTTAGCTGGCAAGATAGCACCGGTTCGCTACACAAATTTAAATGAGGCCAATATAAGGCTAGATTTGCCCGCATATGGGCCCCATATTTAATTATTAGTGAATCGGCATAAGGCCCCCAAACCACAGATATGCATGCGAGTATGACAATTCAATATGCGATCAAGTTGTGATTATGTTATAAAATAGGGTTTCGGAAAGGGTTCACACATCAGAGGGGGGGGGGGCTCGACGATCTTGGGTTCCGGGGTTCGACAGGGTCCAGGGTCCGGGGTCCGACGGTTCCGTTCTCGAGTATCGGGGTAGGTCTTGGTGCATCCGGGTGCGGGACTTGGGGTCATGTCGACGGTCGTGGAGTTCGGGAAGCTCTCGTGTCCGTGAGGTAGACCTTGGCGCTCACGAGGAGTACTTGGTTCGCGTCGCGGGGCGATCGGGTCCTTCCGGTGGGCGTTTGTCGGGTCGCTTGTAGATCTTGGTTTTTCTTCGTTCGGGCCTTGGCGCCCTGGCGGCGATTTGTCGCCACGGGGTTCGGTCTTCGGTTCCGGATCTTGGCGTCCTTCTGATCACCGGGATCGGACTTGATCTTCGGACTTCGGGGTTTCCGTGAAGAAGAGCTTGGCGGGGCACCATGTGGCCGATCTTGTTTTCGCTTGACCGCGATGGAGATCTTGTCGTCGAGGTTGCGTTTTTTTTCACATAGCATCAAAATGGTCGCTAGCCTCCTACAACCGGAATCATCGTCTTTATTTCAGCCTCGCATCATCTAGTACTTGACTTCCCTTAGCATCTTCCAACACGAACACAGAACACACACGCTGCAGAGCGCCCGAGACGGCTCGACGTTCGGACGCCGACGGAGATGGGCACGGCAAGGGTGTTCTCAGCGGATGGTCTTGGGCGAGACGCGAGGAGGAGGGCTCGCGCGGGCGGGTGAAGGCGGCAGGGAGGGGCGCGCGGCACGGAGCGGGCCGCGACGGCGGCGGAGCGGCGGAGACCCTGGCGCCGGGCGGCGACGTGGGTCGGGGCGGCGAGCTGCGAAGGGACGCCCGCGCCGGGCGGTGGCGGCGATGCGGCGCGGGCGCGGAAAGCGCGGGCCAGCGGTGGCGGGCGCCGCGACGCTGCGTGCTCGCCGGAAAGCGGAGAGGGTCGCGGGCGGCTGGGGGCATAAGCGGCGGGGAGGATGGGTGGCGGTCGGCGGAGCTGGAGGCCACGGGCGCGGGCCGGCGCGCGGCCGCGGGCGGGAGGCCGGGCGGGAGGCTCTGAGGGCTTGCCATGGCGGCCTTGGCCTTGAAAGGGACGCGGAGGGCGAGGGGTCAAGGGCGCCTACAAGCGCCTGGAGGCGCAGAGGTCGGCTGCCGCCGAGGCGAGGTGGCTCTCCTGGACACAAGCAAGGGAGAGGGCGCCGGGAACCTGGGACGGGCGACAAGGCCGGTGGAGGCAAGCCGGAGCCGGTGGAGGGAGCGGGAGGTGAGCAGGAGGGGAGGCGTGGCGTGGGGAGAAGAACAGGAGAGAGGAGAAGACGCGGGAGGAAGAGAGGTAAGGGCCGGCGGGGCTGTGGAGGGGCCGGGAGGGTTCAGAGGGGCCGTCGGTGGAGGGAGGGAGGTTGATCGGTGGGTCCCAAGGGACAGGGGAGAGGGAGCTTCGGGTCATGTGCGCGGCAGGAGGAAGGTGGCGGGCCGAGGGGGGGTTTGGTTAGGGGAGGAGGAGAGAGATTAGGTGGGAGGGCTGAGGGATGATGTGGCAGGTTCCAGGTGGGAGGTGAGGGAAGGTGAGGTGGCAGCTTGATTGGGTGGAGTGATGTGGAGGTAGTGGGGTAGGATGTTGGGTAGACATAGGATTTAGAGGGGTAGGTGGACCGCTTGTAAGATCTGGGCGGTCGTTGGTCGCCGCCTGCTCGATCGCCTCCGCTAAAATAAATAAATATTTTATTTATCTTTAGCGCACTGCTTGCACAACATTTTTATTTAAAACAAAATATTCCGGACCGCTTTACAGCTTGAATTAAGATGGGGTTGGAAAACAAAGACGGTTTTGCAACATAGTTTTAGCAAACAATGCATGATGATGACGATGCAATGCACAAATTGACGCGATTTTCTAGTAGTGGTTTTTGCGGGATGCCACAATTCGACACCACTAACAATGGATCTCGCCGAGATCCGCCTCATGGTACCGGAAGGAAGGTCGATCTCTCGCTTTCTCGCTTTGTGTAGATCCTCGCGACACCACTAACGAGGGTTCCTTCTTCATCTTGGAATCGGCGACACCACCAACAAAGGGGTTGCTTCCGATCCTCGAGAGAACACTCCGAACAAAAGGTCAAGGTAGAGGCATCGCAACAAAGCCACCCCTAACTTCCGTGGACGGAGTCAATTGTCGATCCACGGATTCGACATACAAGAGCGAATGATAAGAGCAAAGGGTAGCTACTCCATCCCGCACTCAAACCATTACTCGCACACGAATAAGCGGATTAAGCATCCAACTCGGAATTAGACTGAAGATCTCGACAAGAGAGGTTCGAACAAGGAGTATTGCCCAGTAAATCGTATGAAAGACACATCGATTAGGTTTCATGGTGGTTCCATTGGCATGAACAACACATGCTCAAGGTTAACCCTAACTTCACCAAAGCTCGTCCTTCTCATATGTTTTTCAACGACAATCGACATCCGCAAGGAACACATAGGGATAAAGGTTTCGTGAACAAAAGATCAAGGAAGGGTACAATGGACAAGTTGCGATCGATGATCGTAGCACCTCCGTTACAACAAGGAAGAGAGAAGTCCAAGGTACGACGGAATCCCAACCACGAGAATTCGGACTCAAGAGAGAAGAGAGTGATTCAAAACACGCCGAGGTAAGAGGAGAATAGCGGGGTAAGGAGTAAAATCGGACCTAGTCGTAACTATCCAACCGATTGAAAATAGTTTTGACACTCTACTGCCGTTAGCTAGGTTATCCTACAGTCGGACTTGTGGGGTATCGCAATCCCGAGCTCGATACCACTCAGAACACCTCAGATCGACCTATGCAAGTTTGGGCAAAATTCACCAAACCCGCAGAAACGATTCAAAGGTGCTCACCAGCACTTTCGTATGGTGGAAAACGAAGTAATAGCATTACACAACAGTCCTCGATGGGACCCACAGAACAGATACATATACAACAGCGACTCAAAGGGTCAAGAATACAAATATACGGTACATAGATCCGAATCACCTTTAAAACGATAGAGCGTCCAACTACGGACAAGATGCAAATGGGGCTAAGAGCCCTGAAGAATAACCAATGGCGTCCATAACCCTGCCCAGGCCAAGCCGGAAGGGTAACCCTGCTAACGGCGTCGATCTCAAACCTGCTTAACAAAAGGTGCACAAAGGGCAAAGGAAAACAAAGAAGGAGCGTCGATCGAGGCCAAGACACGGGCGAGGTTAGAATTCGGTCCTCGCCACATAGGTATGGTGGATCGAAGGCGGCAAAGATGCACTAAACCACCTATAGAGACTCAAACAATCAAGTTATCGAGGGGGTAAGAATGACCTAGCCGGATCCAACTCGAACTATCACCAAGCAAACCCATCCTGGTGTTTCTCGAGACCAAACGAGAAGTCAACCGAGAACTCACATTGGCGCTTTACTTATTCGATTATAGTTGTGGCACTTTACTAGTCGTTTAGATAATCGCCCGATAAAGTAAGCAAGGGCACTTTTAGATAACCCTTCCATAAAGTTGCGGCAATTACTAATCAAATACAGATAGCATGATATAATCCCAAAACCCAGCAGCTTGTTGGTACTTTTATTCACCAATTCGTTGAAGTTGCAATACTTACTAGTCGATACATTTGTCGCAGCGACAACCAATCAAGCAATTGTGGGATATTATTTAGCCATTCCGTTATAGTGGAGCTGATTACTAGTCATTATAAGTCAAGTTGATAACAAGAACTTTAGTTATGCTTGTCTATGATCGAGATATCGCTCCAAGTCGTCCATATCCGCGACACGGCTTTCGAAGTTTTTACCCGCCGGGTGCACCAATAGCAACACACGCCGATCAACTCTAAAACCAAATCAAAACCCAACGAGGCTTTCACGACCGAACAATCACAGATTCGAAATATTTCAGGGCCACCTTGAGTATACCCAACGGAGTAAGCAAGCTCCGAGACGGACTCAAGGTTTACGTCGATGGTCAGCTGTAAAACGAAGTCCCCAATCGGGACCTGCTGACCGCGAAACATCCCGCTTACCTAAATAAGACAGCAAAGTGCACTCGCACAATCGTGAAATAAAGCAAAGAAAGCATGGCATAAGTACAGGATCGTAATAAAACCTCAAACTAGTTTGTGGCCCCAAGAAATAAGATCAATCAAGCTCGCTCGTGGGGTCCCATATACCTCCCGGATGTGGATAGCGCAAAATCAAGGAACAGTATCAAGTACTCGGTCTTACGGACACAAGTGGGCTCGAAACCAAGTATTATCTATCACCCACCGATGCCTCTGCTTATTCAATTTTAGTTGTTAAACAGAAAGTAAAGTGAACAATAAGTAAAACTAGAATTCATCTCCAACAACAACATGCGGCAATTCATCAGCAACTGTGGCATATGACGACACGCAACAGCACTTGAGCAAGCGACTACGACGCGCAAGTCCAACTATCTACCAAACAACAGGTAATAGGGTGTGTCCAAGGCAATATAAGGCTGCAGGGGATATCACGGATACGGAAACTAGAGCATCGCAACACAGATAGCAATAGAACAACAGGAGGGAATAAAGACTATAAAAGTAAGATAGGTAGAAAGGGGGAGATGCTCGCCTGAAAACATTGTCGAAAGGTTCATCCGAAGATCGGGGCGAAGCTCACATCAACTCAACGGCCTTATCCGCGAAGAAGCAAATCACTAGAAGAAACACCGGATGCACTATTTAACACAACGGCAGAAGATCGGCATGATGCATGCATGATGGATGACATGGCAAGGTGCGATGCAATTAGGTCCAGTTAAGTGGAACCGGGGTCCCGACAATTAATGAGATGGTTCAAGTTGTTTAGTACCCCCGCAATTTAAATGTTGTTTTAGCCTGGCAGAAGATAGCACCGGTTCGCTACACAAATTTAAATGAGGCCAATATAAGGCTAGATTTGCCCGCATATGGGCCCCATATTTAATTATTAGTGAATCGGCATAAGGCCCCCAAACCACAGATATGCATGCGAGTATGACAATTCAATATGCGATCAAGTTGTGATTATGTTATAAAATAGGGTTTCGGAAAGGGTTCACATCGTAGGGGGCTCGGCGATCTTGGGTTCCGGTTCGACAGGTCCAGGGTCCGGGTCCACGGTTCCGCTTCTCGGTATCGGGTAGGTCTTGTGCATCCGGGTGCGGACTTGGGTCGCGTCGACGGTCGGAGTTCAGGGAAGCTCGTGTCCGTGAGGTAGACCTTGGCGCTCACGAGGGAGTACTTGGTTCGGGGCGTCGATTGGTCCTTCCGGGCGGTGGCGTTTTGTCAAGGTCGCAGAGATCTTGGTTTTCTTTCGTTCGGCCTTTGGCGTCCGGGCGTGCATTTGTCGCCACGGGTTCGGCTTCGGCCGGATCTTGGCGTCCTTCGATCACCGATCAAACTTGATCTTCGGACTGGGTTTCCGTGAAGAAGATCTGGCGGGGCACCATGTGGCCGATCTTGTTTTCTATTGTCCGATGGAGATCTTGTCGAGGTTGCGTTTTTTTCACATAGCATCAAATGGTCGCTAGCCTCCCACAACCGGAATCATCGCCTTTATTTCAGCCTCAGATCATCTAGTACTTGGACTTCCTTAGCATCTTCCAACACGAACACGTGAACACACATCGCTGCAGGCCCGAGACGGCTCGACGGGTTCGACGCCGACGGAGATGGGCACGGCAGCGGTGTTCTCGGCAGCGATGGTCTTGGGGGCGAGACGCGAGGAGGAGCGCCGACGCTGGAAGCGAGGGAGGCGGCGAAGCTTGGGAGGCACGCGGCGGCCGCGCAGCGGGCGGGGCGGGCGAGGAGGCGCCATGCCGGGCGCGCCGTAGGGCGCGAAGGCGAAGGGGACGTCCGGCGCCGGCAGGCGAGGCGAAGGGGCGATCGCGAGGCCAGCGGGAGCGGTGGTCGCCGCGCGGGCGGACGCGCGGCTCGCCGGAGCCGGGAGAGGGGTCGCGGGGTGGCTGGGCACGCGCGAGGCGGGAGGATGGGTGGCGGTCGGCGGAGCTTGGAGGCCACGGGGCGGGGCCGCGGGCGACACGAGCGGCGGCCAGCGGTTGGAGGTGGCCGGGCGGGAGGCTCGGGGAGGGCTCGCTTGGCCGGCGCGCGCCAGCGGGACGCGGAGGGCGGCCGGGCTGGCGGCTGCCCTCTTGGGTCAGTGAGGCGCAGGAGGGTCGTGCCGCCGAGGCGAGGCCTCAGGTTCCTCCGGGCCAGCCGGGAGAGGGCGCCTGGGACCGGGGCGAACGGGCGGCAGGAGGCAGCCGAGCGGTGGGAGGGGAGCACGAGGCAGGTGGAGGAGGGGAGGCGTGCGCGTGAGAAGAACAGGAGAGAGGAGAAGACGCGTGGGAGGAAGAGAGGGGGGCCGGGTGGGCCAGAGGTGGGGGAGGCGGTTCAGAGGGGAATTTGCGGAGGGAGTGGAGGTTGACTGTGGGTCCCAGGATGGGGGAGAGGGAGTTTCGGGTCATGTCGCTGCAGGCTGTGGAGGAAGGTGGCCGGAGTGGGTTGGGGGTTTGGTTAGGTGGAGGGAGAGAGAGAAGGTGAGGGCTGAGGGATGATGTGGCAGGTTCGAGTGGTGGGAGGGGTGAGGGAAGGTGAGGTGGCAGCTGATTGGGTGGGATGTAGGTAGGGGTGGGGTAGGATGTTGGGTAGACATAGGATTTAGAGGGCGTGGGTGGACCGCTTGTAAGATCTCGGGCGGTTGCCTGGTCGCCGCCCGTTCGATCCCCGCTAAAATAAATAAATATTTTTATTTATCTTTAGCGCACTGCTTGCACAACATTTTTATTTAAAACAAAATATTCCGGGACCGGCTTTACAGTTGAATTAAGATGGGGCGGTTGGAAAACAAAGACGGGTTTTGCAACATAGTTTTAGCAAACAATGCATGATGATGACGATGCAATGCACAAATTCGACGCGATTTTCTAGTAGTGGTTTTTGCGGGATGCCACAACATGCTTCAACACGAAGCGCGAGAAGAAGGTCATCGCCCGCGCCGTCACAACGCGGTGTCCCGCAGACATCCCCGCCTCAACCGTCCGAACAACCAATCACTGAGCTGCGAGGACCACCGCCACAGACGAATATCCGGAAAGGTTGCCTTGGTGGTCAAACCTAAGGTGGGGACTATTGCCCAAGACGCCGATGACCGGCAGCTCATCAACATCCCATACTGGACACATTTAGCGATCTGCCTCCCGCAATCGATGATCGAGATGACCCACACCACCTTCCACGGCATTGTCCTCGGTGAAGGCGACTCCAATCGGGAAGGTGACGCTTCAGTCACCTTCGCACACCAGCAAACTTCCGCACCGAGCGGATCGTCTTCAGATGGTGCCGCTCAACAGCCCCTACCATCGCCCCTGGCGGCGCGCGTCGCCAAATTCATGGAAGCACCCGCACGATACAACGATGAAGCCCCTCGGCCGTGTGGCATCATCATCCATGGCGATCCCGACATGGCCGCATAATGAGGCCAGGCGCCAACTTCGCCGACGCCGCCATCGGTGGAGGCCAACCACGCCGAGGAGCTCGCCAAGTACGCGAGAAGGGTCAACAATGACGACCCCACAATACTCAAGAAGCCCAACTCGGAGGGTGGCAGCTCCACCGCCTTCGAGGCAACGACGCACACTCGCACCGTCGAGCTGGTTCCAGGCGACTCAAGCCAGACGGTGACGATCGGGACGGGCATGAGCCCAACATAGTGTGGCATCCCGCAAAACCACTACTAGAAAATCGCGTTGAATCTGTGCATTGCATCGCTATCATCATGCATTGTTTGCCAAAACTATTTTTGCAAACCCGCTTTGTTTTCCAAACGCCCATCTTTTATTAAAACGCCAAACCCCTTCGCCGGATTGTTTTGTTTTGGCATGAAGCGGTTTGCAAACGGTCCAATTAAACAAATAAAGTTTTATTTTATTTTTAGTAGGGGCAGTCGAACGGGCCAACCCGACCCGAACGACCGCCCCAGATTTTTCAGATCGGTCCAAACCTGCCGCCCCTAAATCCTAAACTCACCCACTAGTCTACCCAACCCACCCAGGCCACCTCACCCCAACCTATAGGCTTGCGCCACCTCACCCTCTCCCTAACCCTCACCCAACCCAGCGCTGACACGTGGCCCCCTCACCCCTCTTTCCCTTCTCTCTCTCTTCCACTCCCTGCCCCACACTCACCCACCTCCCCCACACACGCGCACACCACACCGCGCGCCTCCCCAGTGACCCCGGCCCCACATCTGCCCGGCCCCACCCCCACCCACGCGGTCTCTCTCTCCCCCGTTGCCTCCTCTTCCCCCAAGCTCACGCCAAGGCGCCTCCCGCTTCACCGCGCCACCAACACCTCCTTCGCCTCGCCATCCTCGCTGAGCTCATGAAGCTGCACCTCAGGTCGCCCCAGAGCCTGCGAACATGTCCCCTCAGATCTCCCTCCGCCAGGCGCCGCCTGCCCGCCGCTCCGCCTGCCCGCCTCCCGCAAGGCTTCCTTCTCCCGGCGACCTCCCGCATCTCCAACCGCCCAGAGCCTACCCTCGCCTCAACGAGCCACCGCCGCCTGCCGCTGCACCACTGCCTCGCTTCCCTTTCGCCGCAGCGCGCCGCCTCACAAGACCGCCTGCTCAAGGCTGCCGCTGCCCCGCTCCTGGCCCAGTCGCTGCCTCGCCGCCAGGAACTGCCGAGTTTCCTCGACTGCCGCCGCTCGTCTTCACGCCGCCGCTGCCGCTGGCGAGCCTCAGCCTTCGCCGCGCGCCACAAGCCTCTTCTCGCCGCAGCGACGCCCTCCCCTCTCGCCGCCTGTCGCCGACCCGCCTCGCCGCCCACGATGCCCCGAGCCCGCTGCTCGCCGCCTCGCCCCGCCTCCGCGACCCGCTCACCCGTCCGCCGCCGATCACCCTGTGGCCCACCGACGGTGCTCGTGTATGTGTGCTCGTGCATGTGTGTGCTCGTGTATGCGTGCTCGTGTATGTGCCTTTGGGGAATCGATGCCTTATGACCGTTCCGAGGCAACCCGAGCTCGCAACGACCTTCGGCGCCAACCCTCGACAAGATCTTCATCATGGAAACCCCGACGCCATGATCTCCTCGCGAATCAAGACCGCATTCATTCTCGACACCTCGATGCGCCAAGATCGCCGAGACCCTAGACGCAAGCTCTCCTTCAGGGACGATAAGTACTCGGCAAGGACCCGAATGGAGCGAACTCAAGACGATAGGGCGACAAGTACTACTTCACGGACATCGGTGCCAAGGTCGCCCAGAGAATCGGTTGTCGAGACCCTGAAGACCCGTTCCCGGGGCGAAGTCCGGACCCGATGCTCGCCAAGAACTGCACCGACCAGAACGAAATCGAGGCGACCCCGAAACCCCAAGTCCGGCTTCCCGGAACGCCAAGACCCTAACCCCCAGAGTCCGAGAACGATCCCGTCGAGGCCGTCGAACCCTGAACCCCGAACCCCGGAACCCTAACAAGATCGTCGAGCCCCTCTAATGTGTGACCCCTTTTCCTCGAACCCTATCTTTACAACATAATAACAATTGTTGCATATTTAATTGTCATCTCGCATGCATATCATTGGTTTGGGGGCCTTATGCCGATTCACCTAATAATTAAATATGGGGCCCATATGAGGGCAAATCTAGCCTTATATTGGCCTCATTTAAATTTGTGTAGCGAACTCGGTGCTATTTTTGACATGCTAAACAACAATTAAAATTGCGGGGATCTAAATAACTTGCACCACCTAATTGATGTCGGGACCCCGGTTCCGCTTAAATTGACCTAATTGCATCGCACTTTGCCATGCCATGCATCATACATGCATCATGCCGATCTTCTGCCGTTGTATTGAATATCGCATCCGGTGTTTCTTCTAGTGCTTTGGTTCTTCATGATAAGGCCGATGAGTTGATGTAAGTCATTCGAACTTCGTGGAACCTTTCGACAATGTTTTCAGCGAGCATCTCCTCCTTCTACCTATCTTACTTTATAGTCTTTATTCCCTCCTGTTGATCTATTGCTATCTGTGTTGCGATGCTTTAGTTTCGCATTTGGCGATATCCTGCAGCCCTATATTGCCTTGGACACATCCTATTACCTCGTTGTTTGGTAGATAGTTGGACTTATGCCGCCGTAGTTGCTTGCTCAAGTGTTGATAAGTGTCGCCATATGCCAGATTCCGATGTATTGCCGCATGTTGATGTTGGAGATGATTCTAGTCTTACTTATTGTTCACTTTACTGTTTAACAACTAAATTGAATAAGCGAGGCATCGGTGGGTGATAGATAATATTTGGTTTCCGACGCCCACTTGTGTCCCGTGAAGACCCCGAGTACTTGATACTGCTTTGATTTTGCGCGCTATCCACATCCGGGAGGTATATGGGACCCCCCAGCCGTGAGCTTGATTCATTCTTATTTCATGGGGCCACAAACTAGTTTGAGGTTTTATTTACGATCCTGCATTTCTATGCCATGCTTTATCGCTTATTTACGACAGCGAGGTAACGCACACTGCATCGCTTAGGATCGACACGCTTACGCTGTGTCGACAAGCCCCGCTTAGTTCCCATCACATGCCGCTCACCTGCAACCTTGAGGCCGCCTCGAGCTTGTTCACCCGCTATGATTCTACTTAAGGTGGCCTCAAATATTTCAACTCGTGATTGTTCACCGTGAAAGCCTCGCTGGGTTTTGATTTGGTTTTTCCGAGGTTGATCGAGCGCAGGTTATTGGTGCACCCGCCGGTAAAACTTTCTCAAAGCCGTGTCCGCGGATATGGACGACTTGGAGCACAAAGATCTCGATCATAGACAAGCATAACTAAAGTTTATCGCTATAAATTTGACTTATAATGACTAGTAATCAGCCACTATAACGGAATGGCTAATTAATGCCCACAATTGTTGTTTGGTTGTCGCCATGCATAATTGTATATGACTAGTAAGTATTGCAACTACAACGAATTGGTCAATAAAAGCAACAACCACCTGGGTTTGGGTTTATCTCATGCTATCTCGCACCGATTAGTAATGGTTGCAACTATCACGAATGGTTAACTAAAAGTGCCCATCGCTTACTTTATCGTGACGATTATCTAAACTTGACTAGTAAAGTGCCGCAACTATAATCGAATAAATAAAACCGCTAACCGTGTGAGTTCTCGGTTGACTTCTCGCTTGGTCTCGAGGGGAAACACCAGGATGGGTTTGTTTGGTGATAGTCAGTTGGATCCGTTAGGTCATTTCTTACTCTCTCGATAACCGCCATTGTATCGAGTCTCTATAGGTTGTTTAGTGCATGCCTTTGCCGCCGCTCCCAAATTACCTATGTAGGCGAGGACCGGCACCCTAGCCTCGCCGCAATCGCCTCAAGATCGATGCTCCTTCTTTGTTTTCTTGCTCCTTGTCGGCACCTTTTTGTTAAGGCGTTTTGAGATCCACGCCGTTAGCAGGTACCTTCCGCTTGGCCCGGGCAGGGTTATGGACGCCATTGGTTATTCTTCGTGGCTCTTAGCCCCATTTGCATCTTGTCCGAGTCGACGCACTATCGCTTTCAAGGTGATTCGGATCTTTGTATATTATATTCGTATTCTTGACTTTGAGTCGCCGCTATATATATCTGTTCTCAGGGTCCCATCGAGGACTCAAGCAGTAATGTTATTA